>CM035770.1:0-2500000 GCA_020466155.1 Pachypeltis micranthus | reverse complement strand
CCCCTTCAACCGATCCATCCACTAAGGAAACCTATTACCAGAGCTGCACCAATTACCTTGGAAGTAATTGCGAACCTCCCACCACCTTTCCCTACACTTTTACTAACTTAGTTTCCCTCGTTTATTAGGGTTCATCAACGAGCCAACTTACCCGCCTCTCCTGAGCTGAAAGTAAATCGAACCTGAAAAGTGCTTCTGCCATCGACTGTAGCTGCAAAAACCAGAAAACGTACGCCCGCAACACACCTTGTGCTTCTCCTCTTGCGTAGCTGTTCCAGATATTATGACCACTTTATTTTGACGTAGCCTGTATTTCTGTCAGATTCTCTTTTGTTTCGTTAATTCTTTAGTCCTTTTTTTTAGCAGTTCTATCGAAATCGTAAGAACCGTTTTTGAGAAAATGGGAAAAGTAATAATTTAATGTTCGGATGTTGTAATAATTTAATCTCCTTTTGGTTTATTATTCATTTTGAATAGTAAGCCTGTTTTCAGTCAGGATATCCCCCCCCCCCCCTCAAAATTTGATATTTGACGTTTCAAGACAACAGGATTGTAAACCTGCAATGTCTGCCGTCTGGACCGTTCTGTGCCTCTAACGTTGCCTAAAATATCCGTTCTTTCGCTGACAAAATCCCATTAGGTATCTAGTTGTGCCCGCCCGCTCGGCAATTGTTGTTATGGGCCAATAACGGCTAAAAAATTAACAAAACCGCAATTTTGGCAGTTTAATCGCAAACTCGCCGTGTTTGGTATCATTTTCAAGGTATTTTTAGATCCTGGGTCGAATGGAATGAGTATCAGACGTGTACAACTGCGTATAGTGAAATTACAGTAATTATAGTGAGCCAAAGTCTACTAATTGAAAGAAATCGTGGGACAATAGCTACAGCGAAAGTAATCGTTTCATCGTTCGTACTCCCTCCCGTCTCATCAAAACGACTCGTCAAGTCGTGCCGATTGCCTACGGAGACCTGGAATATTTAGATTTCGTCGTTCGGTTGTTGTCAGGTTATGTTTTGGATGATTTACTGATATTTTTCGATGCTGAATCGAAGCGTCTCTTTATTACGTTCAGGAAATTTACAGGGTAACCGCGTGATTGGAATTAGTCAACCTGACTAATTAGAACCTGGAATTAGACAACCTGAGTCTTTTCTAGCAAACTATACTCACGTTCTGTTCTCCACAAGTATTTCTGTATATATCTGTTGAACGAAGAGTATAACACGCCATGATAACTGCACAAATCCTACGAATTATAACACAACGGTTCATTATCCTCATGAACAGCTTGACCTATTCTCACAGCTCCGAGACCCATCCGATTCGATTCAGCATCGAAATTACATATTCCAGACGCTTGTAGGCAATTGACAAGACGTGTCGAGTGGAGCTGACAGGTGGGAGTGGAATGATGAGACGATTACTTTCGCTATATTGCCTGGCGAGTTCTTTCAATTAGCATGTTTTCCTTTAAATTTCCCCCCATTGGTACTACCATTCTCAGAAAACCTTGGGTGATAGTGCAGTAACCTAACTGCCGGTACAATAAGAGTTGAATAACGCTCATAAGATATTAAGGAGTAACCCAAGGAAGTCCTGCATTTGAACCACTACCGTTACACTTACTGCCATTTCTCGTAGTATTTACCCAATAATTCCAAAACAATAAACACGATCCTTCTCTACAAGAATCTGGTTGCAAGTCTCATCTATCACTTTTGAAGTGGTTACTCATCAGTGATCGGAGCAACTCAGTACATCCTAAGAAGGTTAGCGCCACCAGTTTCTAAGTAGAACGTTGAGCTACCAAGTTTATATAAACTGAATGAATCAGTAGGTTCTTCCTAATGAATCCCTCTTACATAATACTGGTGTTTTGGTTTATTGTTCATTCTAAATAGTACGCCTTCGTTTTCTTTCAGAAAATGTTTTTGCATCCCCTCCTCAAAATTCGACATTTTACCTTTCAAGGAACCGGGATTCCAAACCTGGAATGTTCGTCCGCCGTCCGAGCCATGTTTTGTTCTCAACGGTTTCTAAAAAAATTCGTTTTTACGCACAAAAATTCCCTTTGGTATCTAGTTGAAAGCACAGTAATTACCGTGAGCCAAAATTCAACCAAGTGAAAGAGCTCACTGACAATACAGCGAAAGTAATCTTTAATCATTTGCACTACCACCCGGCCGTCAGCTCCTTTCGACACGTCGTGCCAATTACCTACATGCGCCTGAAATGCGTAATTTAGTCAGGTTATGTTTCGTATGGTTTACTGGCATTTTCCATGCTGAATCGAACGGGATTGGTAAATAATGTCGGCTCCCGTGATTCACACTGTCCCCTGAACTTTTCGTAATCCTTCATCGACATATGCTTGAACAGGTTCCGTCCCTTAGTCATTTGAATCGAATTCTCATTCTTCGTTGCAGCTATTGTGATTCACGAACCCGATTTGAGCTGTAACATAATGTTGAGTTTGTTAACATTTGTCCCGTGAGTGGGAGTAGTAGTTTTCTCGTTCATTCTGCCTATATCTGTCAGCAACACCTGGGTTGGTGCGAAAAACGTTGAGGATTGAGAATCGGATATCACGCCATTTGCTGTTATCAGACATGTACGCTTCTCTTCGCTCTATTGCGTTTGATAAAGTTCGTTCAATTATTTGCTCAGTCTCAGCAAACAGAATCGTGGCGCCGAATGACAGCATCATCTATAATATCGTCATTTAGATAATTGTCGAGATCAGGAGCAGACACCCTCTGAACGCTGACATTGAAACGTTCTCCGATCCGATTACTCAAATGGTCCATATTCCTGTTGCTGAGGATACACCCCCAAATCACCTGAGTTCTGTGGATAGGTCTACTTTCGAAAAGTTACTGTTCAGGACTGTATTTTCCATACAAGCAAATGAGGAAGACACGGATCACTTGATCGTCACCAACTTAGTCAAGGTCTTCAATTTCTTTAGTGCAGTAAATAGACTCGCAGGGAGACCAATTCAGATCAACAGATTCTCCATCTTTTGGCATTTCATGCATCCCGTATTAACGTTGGCTGCGAGAGATAAGGAATCTCGACTATCTGTATGGTAATATTCTTCCCCTGTTACGGCTCAATAGAGGGAACCTGTTGAGAAGCCTGCCCTTGTGCCTCAGCTATACGTAGCCCTTAAAGTCAATCAACTATTTATATTTCCAATTTTAAAGCTTTTCTTGCGTAGCTCGACGCAGTCTCAAACCTCCAAGACCCATCTCATTCGATCCAGCACCGAAAAATACTAGAAGACGATACGAAACATGACCTGACTACAACGGCCAATTTTCTAGCGACGCTTGGCAATTGGCATGACCTGACGAGTCTAAATGGACTCCCGTTAGAGTGAGACGGGAGCCAAAGCGGAAAATGAGTGGAGGCCCGAGAGAAACGACAACTTTCGCTACATTATCCCGTGAGTTCCTTTAAAGCAGTGTACTTCGCCGCACTGTTCTCGTATTTACTGTGAATTCATTGTTTCTCATCTCTGGGACCCTTCCTATTCGACTCGCCATCAAAAAATTGCTAGGGAACAATACCGAACACGATGTAATTGCAACGAAACGCTGCAAATGATTACACAACGGTTTATTATTCTCTTGCACAGCTTGACCCATTCTCACAGCTCTGAGACCCATTCCATTCAATTCAGCATCGAAAAATATCAGTACACCATACGAAACGTGACCTGACTACAACGGAACGACGAAAACTAAATATTCCAGACGCCCGCAATTGCCAGACGAGTCAAGCTGACAGGTGGTTTTAAAGAGACAGGAGGGAGGGAGTACAAACGATGAAACGATTACTTTCGCTGTAGTTATTGTCCCACGCGTTCTTTCAATTAGTAGACTTTGGCTCACTATAATTACCGTAATTTAACTATACGCAGCTGTACACGTCTGATACTCATTCTATTCGACCCAGGATCTAAAAATGCCTTGAAAGCGATACCAAAGACGGCGTATTTGCTATGAAACTGTCGAAACTTCGTTGTTGTTAATTTTTTAAACCATTTTTGCTCATAACAACCATGGGCTTCGTCCTGTAGGATTGCCGAGTAGGTGGGCACAACTAGATACCATTAAAGGCAGACGGACATCGCAGATTCGGAATCCCTCGTTGTAGTGCCAAATTTTTAGTGGTGGGGGGTACAAGAAAGGTTCCTATCCATAACCGTTGGTGTGTTATTCAGAATGAATAATAAACCACAAGGAATCTTATAAAAGAAAATTATCTACTGGAACGTACTGCTCGGTGTACTTTTGTTCGCACGTAATGCATGATGAGTTTTTCCCCTGTGCCAAGCTATATAAATGTTTAAACAACACTATTTTTGGTACAGTATGGTTGTAATCCGTTCAACAGTCATTTGGAGGACCAAATTGGCATTGGCAGGTTGAGTTCGATGAAATCCGTTAGAGCCGGTTCTGCAAAATGTTAAGGACACCTGTTTTTGCTTGATTCTTTCAGTTCACCGAATTTTTACGGGCACGTAATTACGTTAAATCGTAGAGTAAGTCAAGTAAAACCCGTTGGAGTGTCGTGTGAAGAAGGTAAAATCAAATGTAACTTGTTGGAAATTGGGTAAAACTAGTTGGGCATAACTTAAATTCGATCAAAAAATGAAAAATTTGTTTAGAAACTCTTCAAGTGATCAAACGTTTAAAACTGCTGAGAAATCAGATAACCAGCCGTTTTAAATAATGCCCCACGTTGATTGTATATACATCTATGAGTACAACGAACACATTTGTTAGAAATAAAACGCTATATAGCTAACCCTTTCCTCCCCCCTCACCTCACCCCGCTCACATCAACCATAAGTATTATAAGTAGCGACATCGTGACTCGATCCAATGCACAACAGACACTTCTCTTGAACGCTGTCGACCGGGGGGGGGGGGTTTGCCGATTTCCGTTCAAGTGACGAATATCGAACTCAAAGGCAATTTTTCGGACGGAAACGTAGGCGGAAGAAGGGAACACCCCCCCGCCCTGCCGTCGCTCGCCTCTTCCCGGCCCCGCTCGCGTTTTCCCTCCCTTTTGTTTTCCGAGCGTCCACCGCCCTCTGCCCTCGAACGGGCGCCGCTCTCCTCTTCCGAACTCATGCGCGAACGCTCGCTCGCCCGCTCGCCGCTTTCCCCGGTCGTCCTCAGAATTCGGCGAGCTCACATCGTTCGCCGCCGTCGAGGAGTCAGGTATGTGCGCCCGACCCGGCTCCCCCTCGCCAATCGTCACCGGCCTCCCCCACGTCCTCTTCCACACAACCTATCCCCCCCCCCCTCACCACATCAACCACCCAACCGCCATTCAACGAAAACTAAGTAAAAGAACGCCCCCCCCCCCTCCTCACCAAATGGGGAACGACCGACGTTCAAGCGATTCGCTACTCGATAAATCCTCTCCTCCACCTTCTCCCCAACCCGAAACCTCACTTGCCATAATTTTTACTTAGTAACTAAATACGTAGAATTTACTTTAATATATTGCATTTTACACGTTCAATCATGCTCATGTACTAATTTTTATACTTCGTCGTTTTACTGCCAAGTATCTACGAATAATAAAAAAGGTCATGGATCCGCCCTACTTGTGGCTTCACATCGCGTGATGCATCAAAATATAACAATCTACCAACTAAACATCAACTGTGAGACTACCACTCAACTTTCCTTTCCCTATTCGCGTTCTCTACGCCGTACTTTGAAGAGATATCCAACATTTTCTATGACCAGACTAAATGATAAAATATGCTTATTTTATGCGTAACAAAAATGTGAGGTGAGAAGCAACCCACGTAAACTCGAAGCTCCTGTATCTTCGATCAACGCATTTCTACAATAATGTTTATGAAAAACAAAATGTAGGTCCTAGTTAACTGAAAATACCCCGAAGATTTTATCAAAATTGTTAAAGACAATTGGAAAAACGATCATGTTTTTACGGCCGGTTTTTCAACTTTCTTGAACTCATATTTCCGTTCAATGGATAGTACAGAAAACAAAATGTGGGCTTAGGTTGATAGAAGACGCCACTTCGTCAGGTTAATCAAGTTCAGTTATGCGTCTTCTGTGGAAATTTTGAAAACGTTCGAAAAACACGATTTTCGGTCCATTTTCGTCGTTGATGGGCTATCAGTGGAACAGTTATGGCGAAAAATATGGGGGTATTGTCAAGTTTAAGACACTCTGCGAGTTGGACAAAAATCCGTAGAGCTATTTTTGCTCCAACAATCTCATTTTGTTTCATGATTCACCTACAGCAACTTCAATATGGCAACGATTCTCCAACTGTTGAAGAAGTTAGGCGAGTACAGCATGTAGGTACGATGCACTTCGTAATTTGTCCCCATATTTCTTGGTATGTTTGAATATTACCAATCCCCATGCAGTGAAAGGGAAGGCTATAATTTCATTTAGTGACAAGACACAATTGTAGCAACATCTAACAATTAGCGCTCAATTTTAGAAAAATTCTTGAATTTATCGTCATTAGCTCGATAAAATTCTTATGATTCCTCATCTAAATCAGTTAACGATGTGTACTCCGAATTTGATTTTGACAACTTAGAAAATTCACAAAACCGTGGGAGAGTTCATACATGTATGCTGGGGGGGAGGGATCAATTTCGACGGATTTATTACATAACGAGTCGTAGGAGACCAACGATAGTTCAAATCATTTAAACGTAACATTGTTGTATATATTCCGCACAATTTTTAAATGCTACGTTAAGGCGTATGTGCGTAATCAAGAATTTATTTTTAGCAAACTTTTCATAAAACATTTGCGATCTCGTTAAAAAAAACACATTCGTTTCATGGTGGTTGTGGTGAGACGGGAGGAGTGTGGGAAGTGAGTGCAGCCCATGCAGAAACGGTGCCTTTCGCTATATTTTTTTGCGTGTTTCTTCATTCGAGTAGTGCAGTTTGCCTCAGTATATTTCCCCTGAATTCGCTGTTTTCTAACGCATTTTTGCACCTCTGGGGCCCGGTAAAAAATAAAATAAGTCTCATCGTGGCATAGAGTGATTGTGACGAACGTAAATAAATAAACGCGAGTATCAAGATGTGTCCGCAATGGTTGAGCTCTTGAATTCAATTCGAAGCTGCATAGGAATTTTTCAAAAGGGAGATACCCACGATTTGACGAACTTTCGAAATTTATCAAACCAAATTACTTTCTGTCATATGATTTTGCGATTTAACGAACTCAGTCGCAGGAATTAAAACACAGTTTTAGTGCCAAGTGTGAACGCGATTGAGAGGAACCGGCTGAACCAAATCAACTAAAATTAGATGTTTAGCCTTCGGATTAACATGGAACGGCAAAATAAAAATTTTTTTTAAAAATAATAAAATAGTTTTTTCAACAATTTTCACCAAACTTAGATAAAAAGCAAAATGTGTCGAAAATAATGTTTTCCTGAACATTTCCGTAAAGTCTGGGGTGACTGCTTCACCAGATTTGATCAATCTTACATACCTATATGCAGTCGTATCGACATTTATCTATCATTCTTATGGACAGGGCGCTTCTGCCAGACGAGAGCCCTTAGGCCTTTGGCGTTTCTGAAATCCCGGCCTCAGTACCGGCACTGGCAGGGACGGACCATGCGCCGAAATTAGGTTTTTTCGACTCAGTAGGCCTCAAAATGTAAAGATCTGAAGAAGTCCGAACTTTTTTATTTTTGACAAGATTACAATACTTTCCTTTCCTTATGGGTAGCGGAAAGTAAAAACAATACGCACTAACATGATGTAGGTGCAGCATATGTTCTGGTATGTTTGCTCTAGGCACCGAACAACCAAATCAAATTACATACACATACAAAATCTCTAGATCTGCTAGTGCCCCCAATGTGCCGCTACTAGCCACTGCACCGTTGGTTGGTGTCTGTTGAGATTCTATGAGATAATTGGCATCTTAATTTATATTCGTACGCATCATCCGTAGCGCAACAAGATAGAAGGAAAACAGTTGACAAGTTGTGACGGTTTCGAACAAGTTTCCACTTGAAACGAGGTGTTCATATTTTTGGGTTTGGTTCTCACATCTTTTCTGAAAATCCATCGGTGGTAGCTTCCTCAAGGTTTCCTACACCTTTTATCCTCACTTTCATTTCTCTAATCTGAGCTTCTTAATGGAATCCAGTACTGCGCTTCTCACGCCTCCCTGACTTAACCGTTCTGAGACAGAAACTGTTCCCAAAGGATAGGATTCCATTTCGACGAAACACCCCGAAATTGGCTGAAACGTGAGAACGATGATTCACTTTTCGCGCCTTCACATCATAGGATTCAGCAAATCTCACGGCACCCAATCAATATTATTTCCAAGCTCTCTTGAACGAGTTATAATATCTGGCGCTAAAGCATCACAGAACTTTCCTCAACCCCAGTATATTCAATGACGCGTTATATATCCAGACGCTGTTCACCACATTTCTATGGAAATCTAAGGGTCTAGGTATTAAAGAAATTGGGTTATATCCGCCAGTAGGCAAATTACTAAAGTTAACGTACCTGTTAGGTGAGTCCGTCTCCTCTGGCTTGTGAGTTACTGTGGGCAAGCGCTTTCGATGTAAAGACATCATCGTCTGGCCGTTAATCAGTACTGACTTAACGGCCAGACGATGATGTCTTTACATCGAAAGCGCTTGCCCACAGTAACTCACAAGCCAGAGGAGACGGACTCACCTAACAGGTACGTTAACTTTAGTCTAGGGGTCTAGTTAACTGAAAACACCACGTAAGTTTGATCACGAATGTTAAAGCCGTAAAAAACCACTCCGTTAGGTTGAGCATACTCAACTTGTTATCGACTCATTCATTTACCCGATGCCGATTCAAGTTTTCATTGGACTAATCCACTTTTTCTATCGAACCCACCAGGTTTGACAAATTTCTCGACGAGCACCCACTGTTTCAATCCCCAAGATATTTAAAATGCACGTGCTCGAGTTTGATTATATCACTTTAATAGATTTTCGGTCACTTATCGGCTCAGTAGTTGGGATAATGAAAGGACTTCCTATTTTTACCAGCTACCGACCCAGCCCCGATGGACACGATGCCTTCTTCAATTTTTCCTACACTCCTTACTGTTGTCAGCGATTTTGCAAATGCACTATACAAGACTACAACAGAATTCCGTTGCACCTTAACGCTTCAAACTATCTTATCCGTTTGCTCCAGAGTTTTCCAATTTTCTAGTCCCTCTCGTTTTTGTTCATCGACATGTATCGAAGTGTATGATCCAAGTCAAAGTAAAGGCCTCCGATGCTTTCTTGCATATTTCTGAACTGAACATGACACTGACGTCAGTTTCAGAGTGATCCTTTTTTCAGCAGAAGAAACAATGCAGCAGTACCGTAAAATTCTCATTCATTGACGAGAGCAGCCCAATAAGTTGGGCATCAAACATTTTAAAGAAAATTGATTTTGGCACCCAAAAGAAATCAGGGTGGTCGCCTTATAAACAACCTGTCATTAGAGTTTAGTAGCGTCATAAGATAATTAGGAGCAACCCCAGAATTTCCGGAATTCCAACCAATCAATGCATTGTTCCACAGTTATTATCCTATAATTCCTAAATAAATACACGATCCTTCTCAAAAATATTATGTCGACAGTCTTCTAAACCTGCTATGCACTGATTGTTTAATAACGATCGTGGTGTGAATAGTGCAACTCAATAATGACCGGAACTTTCTACACAAAACGTGAAGTTAAGTTTTAACAAGTTCAAATGAACTGAGTGAAAAATAGGTTAGATGTAAAAGCCATGAAAATTTCTGAATGTACGTGAGGCTAAGGACAGGTGCGTGATGCGTCCGCATCCGATATTTATTGGTGGTGGGGGGGGGGAGAAAAATGTATTTAACCAATTTTCACTATTAAACCTAATCTACCACTAATTGGTAGGCCGAAGTTTTGTTCTCTATAAATATGTTTACAAAAATTGGATTTCTCAGATGGGTATGTTCTGATTTCCAAGAGGGCCAGTGTGAAATTTTTCACAAATACATAAATAAATAATCCAAGCTATGAATATATATACGTTGTATCCAATCGATAGCGGATATTACTAAGGAAGTTAATAGTGCAGCTTCGACAATCACCATTCAAAGGGAGAACACGAAGCTCCTTTCCTTTGATTACGATCCACAAGTCCAATAATTTCAATGGGTGTGTCTTATTCTCGACGAAACCGCTGAACTCAACATTAATATGTACAGTCCTTCAAAAGATCAGTGCATTTGGGTTCTTCAGCCTTAGCACCATTGAAGAGGTTTAACCTGAAATTGAAAGTTTAGGAAGAAGAGAGCTGAGGAAGTTTAAGCAAGACAAACTAACAAATGAAAGGGGGAAACAGTCAATAGATGGACAGGATTATGTTGAGTTTATAAGCTGAGCTGTTCCACGCAGTTATGACTGGTAATGACCAGCAGCCGTAATCGATATGACATTTTAACTCAAATTGGTGGAGAATAGTCAACATGTTAAAGCCCTCTGCAACAAACGTTTCCTTCCTGTATGAGTTAGGTGGTGCTGGGGTGATTTCCAACGCCTAGGGCAAAAGAAAATTATAGGCGATAATTCAAGGTTAAAACCAAACATCTAAATGAAGAAACCCCAACTTTCCGCACTCGGAAAATTAATTAAACGCTCGTGTTTTCTCGTCTCATTTTCGCAAAATTGTGCTACTTTACTCGTTCATTTTTTAACAGAAAAATTGAAACCTGTTGCTCCTGTCGTTTCGTCGGTGACCATCACATCACATTCGAAGATAACAACGTGGCTCTACATGAATCGTCTCAACCTACTGACTTTTTCCTTCATTGTTTCCTCTTCTCCATCCCCTCCAAACAACCCCCCTCCTCCCCCGTCACAGCCTGTCTGCCATGTTGGAGCCAGCAATCTCTGCCTATCTTTCGTTGCTGCGTCGTCGAAAATTGATTCGCTGTCGAAACAAAGGGGAATCAACGCTTGTGGCTGGCGTGGTATGCATCGAGATAGAGTTTTCATTTCGACTTGATGTCGACCTAACTGCCTTTTCACTGTAATGCCGAACTAAAAGTGCCGCTTGAACCCTTTTCGACGAGCGGATGGTCTTCCGCGCTGATCTTTTTTACCAACGCTTCTTTTCCCCCGACTCACGCCGAGGGAACCGCCGAACATGGCGTCATTTGTACCGGGCAATGTTCCATACAAATAATACAGCCAACAGATCAGGGTTATATTAAACACTGCGGACTTTCTCGCCCTGATTCGCGATCGTTATCGCAAAACCCACGACAATTGGATCCTCGTCGTGGCATTGGCATATTCAGAAAAAGTCAAATATGTAATGTGTTTGTGAAGTCTTGCCGCGCAATGGGTAGTAAAAACATATATCGGAAGTGTCAGATAGTAAAACTTTCCTTACCCTATGTCAAACTCCAATTTGGACATAAATGGACCTGAAATCTTACCTGAATATGCTGATTGACGAAATTAGGCAACCGAATGGGCTAACTATCTTGCTTTTATGTGTGCAGCTGAATTTGCTCTAGAGTAATAAAGATATACGTTTATCTTACGTAAATGTTGGTGTTGTCTAATGCAAAGCAGCAGCATACGTTAATTATTAATGAGAAGAAACATTCTCTTTGTGTGTTAGCGAACACCCATAACAACAATATTTGAAGAGTGTTTATATATGCATGTGTAGAACAATACTCAGTAAATCACAACAGAACGAATATGAAGGTATCGTTTTATTCTCTAGGCAAATAACCAACCAACCCCATCACTGCACCTCCAAAATACACCTCTTCCTACCTCCCAACTTTTTCTTTTAGTTAGCCGCCTTTCATACTGTCAGTGACAAGCGTTACCGTTTCCTCGATAACAAACATGTGTTTGTTAGTTGGGTTCGGTCAATAATGACACACTATCGGTGGTGATGTTTCAAGGTTTTACGATTCCTTCATGATGATGCCAGTAGGCGGGGTCGATTTGTACGTTTTGACGCAACTCGCTATAAATCACGGCAGTTCAAGAGAAGGACGAGGTATTAGGTGTACGCGATAGGTTTGACTGAAACCCAACAATATATCCATTTATTATTCAACAGTCAAGAACACAAAAAAAAAAAACGTTTTATACGTATATACTGTTTTTCCCACTATTTCCACTTCTAGGACTTCTAGATTATAGATTTAAAAGGTTAACGCCCCAGAAAGGAAGGAACGGAAATCAGGTGCGACGCATATAGTATTGAAATTTAACTCGTAAATCTGTGAAGATTTACTAAAAGAACTTTATACACGACTTTCTTGCTCGAACGCTCGTAACGAAGTAAGTTTATTATAAAGTCAAAATGTGATTGATACAATGGAGTCGTAACTAACAAAACACCTGATCAATTTTGATGTGAAGCTGACAAAAAGTTTAAAAACGACAATGCCCCAAACCGTCACATCTCCAGACTTTCCCTCATTGGAGGTTTTAAAATGATCTTCATCCACGATCCCCGGTTCCTGACAGATTGCCCTGAGTCAAGGATTGGCGAGAGGCTTCGTCAACTCATCGGCCAGTTGAAACTCTGATGCTATTTTCTAAACCACAATTTCTTTGTTCATAACCTGCTCACGAACGAAAAAATGCCCAGTGCGAATATGTTTAGTGTGCCGATGAAACTCTGAGACAAACGAATTGCAGTTTCATTGTCAACATGAAGAACCGGCGGTTCCCTCATCCTACCATTTTGAGTATCTTGCAGTTGAACATCTTCATCTTCGACTTCTGTTCTGTTCTATGTCATTTGGCAGTTGAGCTTGAACTCCCTGACTTCTTGTTGAAATTTCACGGCCTTGTTGATCACCAGTCCGCTGACTAGTGTGATCTGAACTTCTTTCATCTTAGTCGTTGACAACATCAGTCTGGAGTTTCACAGAGACGCAACTTTCCCTCATTCTTAAGGGTAACTCTTCAAAAATTACATCTCTTGACCTGAAGACCTTGTTGCCTTCTCTTTGCCATACTCGATAGCCATCAACTCCATCGTATCCTACGAGAACACCCTCAACTGCCTTGACGTCTAATTTCTTTCTTTTTTGACGCGGAACATGAACATAGAAGGTACTTCCTACGATCCGCAAATTAGACAATGTTGGTTTCTTTCCAGTCCACAACTCATTGGGCGTTTTTCCAACTACGCTAGAAAGTCCGCTTATGTTAAGAACATATTTGGCAGTGTGTATCATTTCTGCCCAAAGTCCTTGCGGGATATTTCCGTGTGCATACATCAAAGATCGAGCAGTCTTCATCATGGCAAGCATTTCTTTCAGCTTTGAAGCAACCTCTGACTTTCTCTTCAAGAAGAACACTTTCCAGTATCTGCTATAGTCGTCTTTGATCACACGTAGAAACGATAACCTTACTTCGAACTTTAAAAAGGATCAGAAACATCAGTGTGCATCAACTCACCTACCATCGAAGCTCGCGGTCGAGTTCCGAATTTCGTTCGATGAGATTCCCATGACACAACCTTCGCAAATTTCACTGTCCAGTTCTAATTTCTTCCCAATTCTCTCTCAACAATTTGTTTGACATGTTGTTTGTTCTAGTGGCATAATCTTTCGTGGTAGAGTTGCAGTTCATTTCCGTTGACGATCACATTCACTTCGTTCTTTGACACATTTTTCAAGTTCATTGTTACGGGGGAGATTAACATTGAACGCGATATCGCACTAAGAGAGTTTAGGAGTTAGTACGATATCAATCGAATGCAATCGGAACAGAGTTTTATTCTCAATTACATTCGGGGGAGTTTTACAACAGGGCACTGAGTGGGAGCGAATGCGAGCGCGGGCGACACGGCGACGAGGGAACCGGCTCGGTTACAACTGACGGCAGCGAAGTCTCGAGCGAATCAGGGCATTTGAGGTGCCCAGTCAGCATAAATGTCCCAGACGAGCCTCAGCTGAATCGATGGGTTTGGTTCGTCTCGTTACATCATCTTGTAAAGCCCACCATTCACTTTCCTAGAACCTTGAAGTCTAATTCGTCCACCAAATTTTAGGTAGCACGACTCTGGTTTCGACACAAACAAGCTGCCTTTATGTTTGTCTTGAGTCGCCAGTGTTGAGAATAGATTCCTGCTGATCCTTGGTACGTACCACACGTCAGATAAGATGAAATCTTGTTTCTTCCCGTTCACTTCAGCTTTAACATGAATGTTTCCTTTTCTAACAGCTTCTGCTATGTCTCCTGCAGTTGCCACCGTTTTTCGATTCGAGAGAGCAACAAACTCTTGAAAAGGTTCCTTCTGAGACAAAACATGGTTTGTGGCACCATTGTCTACTTACCATGTGTCGTCGCACTTAGTGTTCAGGATATCATTGTTCTCAATTGAAAGTAGCTCTGAATCACATCTCCACGTTTTTTGCTTGCACTGAGTTTGGTTTTGGAGGTCGTCCATTGCTTTTCAACTTCTCACACTGAAGAATCATGCGTCCTTTGCTCTTACAATAATGGCTGGTCAACACCTTTCTTTTGACACTTTTCTTTGGAACGGAGGACGTTGTGGAAGCAGCCAAAGCTTGTTCGCTGTTTCCACAATTGTCTTTAAGAGTGAGTTATCTCTCAAATGCGCCCAACTGATCTGTCCAATTGTCAATTGTCCTATTCTTCTTTGACATCGGCAGCCAACTACTCTTAAATGAAAAATATTTTTCGGATAGAGTTCCAAAAATTTCACAAATTAAGAAAATTTCGGGTAGCTCACGTTTTTGAACCTTCGCGCCCTTGTTGATTTCCGTTTTCAGAGTTCCATAGATTTTTCAGTTTTGACCTGTGACACCCTATTTCATCACTTACTTGCTTTTCATAACTGAAAAAAGACATGCCTTGTCTTCTACGTGCCTTCATAAGGTCTATGCAGCTCCGCCCAAATTTCTTGCGCTGACTTGACACGTGTAACTCTCTTGAGAACATCTTCCGTCATGTTCGTCGTTAAAATCAAAAAGACTCCTCGAACTGTTCAAGTTCCTTATTGAACTTGGCAACACTCTCTGCATCTGATTCGTCTTCAATCGGTGTAGGGGCTTTCAAGATACCTTCAACTATTCTTTCTGCATCCCCTATTCCGCTGAGTAGAACCTTGAACTTGCGAGTACTCCAATTGTCCTTTCCTTGTAGAAGACCAAAATTTGCTTTTGTCAACTCCACGTCGTAGTTTCTCAGCTCTTTTTGAAGTTCGCAAGAGATCTTGGGCTCATAACCTGTTGAAATATAACTCTTAAATCTGTGAAGATTTAGTAAAAGAATTTTATACTCAACGTTCTACGTAGGCACGGGTAGCGCTTGGGGTACGTTCTGGCATTTATTGGGCTGTTAATACTTATGCCATGACCTCAATTGAAAGCCTGAAATACAGGTAATTGAAGGGACTTGAAGGGGGGGGGGTAATTGAACTTTGGAAATTCTGAGGTTGCAACTGATCATTTTAAGGACATTATTAAACTCCTCTTATTCGACGCAGTACTCTGATTTTCGAGAACATCAGTATATACGTAAGAAAAGAAGTGCAAATATATATACGATAAAAATGCTACGTTATCGTTTAGATTTAGCCATACAAACAATTTAATCAAAATCTTTTTGAACCAAAAGTATATCGTGTTCTGATCACTAATATACCTACAGTTTTGAACCTTTGCTGATACCCTTAGTTTTTATTCCACGTTGATCTTATTGCACTACCACACAAGTGGTTTCAGAACTCTAGATTAGAATATAACTGAGTGATGAACCCTAAACATCTTATTTCAGAGCCGCCGAGTAACTAAAACCTTGCTCATTGCCAATGGCCAGAGAGTGGTAGGCCGGGCAGTGGTATTCATTTTAAGCCACTGCAAAAAGAATAAGCTTCTGTACGCGAAGAGAATCAGTGATACCTAAAGAGACTTTCAGACCAAAAACTCGATGGGGAGCGACTCTGTTCTTAGGTACAAATGCTTCAGAGATAAATGACCCGAAAGCTCCGGCGGGGGATGGCGATACCTTGATTTAGTGCACAAAGCTTGGTGAGTATCGTGGAGGAAGTTATTTAGCACGGGTACAGTAGCACTTGTAATGCTTATGTACTTGTAAACGAGAAACGGACGTACAGCTTCTCTGTAGATTGTACAATAGTGAGCGGCGGTTGTTGGATGAGTGGTAGGTATAACCTTTCAGCTCTGAGTGCTACAAAGCAAGTTTATAATCGTTCCGCCGAGTTTGCGAAGAAGGATCATGCTAAGCAAACCTGGGCACAGGTCTGTTCTCTACGTTTGACACTTGTCATCCAAGTAAACAGTTAAATCAAATGGACGGATGTGGCTCGAAAGTATGGTACGCGATACCCGAGGGTCATACTTCCACATCTACACATGGACAACAGCCTTCTACAGGGAGGCTCTCTAGGACGATGAGCGAGTGCCTATGCTCTTTTCGGCTAGTAAAGCCTTTCTGCATGATATTCATTAACTACTAATTTCCCTCTTAAAGTATTACAAGATTCCTGTCTGTGGGTTCAGGTACAGTCAGTATGAGATGAAAACAGACCTGTCTAGATACACGACCCTTTAAACTGGCGAGTGTTGATTGAGAGAAAAATTATTTTTTGTGTAATTAGATATAGTAAATAATAATTAGTTTCATTGATCAAAATCAAAATATTCTATACAGAAGTCTGTAAAGTAATACCTTTCAGGAATGTAAAAGTCAACGCGCCACATCCATCACCCCTTGATCCGAGTCTCAATTTTGCTTAAACTTCAAAGGTCTTTACGGCTCTAATCCGCTTAACTTTCACATAAAGCGTTTTATCAACTACCAGCGAAGAGAGAGCCCAAAATAAAACAGGAAAAACGAAAATATCACGCAGAAACAAGGACAAAACAACAGTATGACCGGACGGGGTTGATTCTGAATGACATTTAACGGTACTGGTCATTTGATGCGGAATCAGGTATACGTGAAAACTTCCCAGCTTCTCTGGAGCGAATTCCAGTAGAAAGGAAGGCGAAAGGAAAGGAGCTGGGGATTGAGAAGTATGTATTCTTCTAGAGGGAGGCTCTTTGTAACAAGCGAATGAAATATGCACTGTTCTGCTAAGTGGTGGAACGCGCTCCCAACGTAATATTTCAGAACTGACTGTTTGTGAAGACTGCGAAACCGTGTTTTCCGTCGAAGAGAAACAACTTCTAGGAAACAACAACGTGAGAACATCCCATTCGAGGAAATGTAACTCGAAGAAATTAGTAGGATTTAGGATTCACTTCTTCATGGAATGTTGCGAATGGTGTCCACGAGCTTGCGATCTCTTTTATGAAACGTAAAAAGTAATTCCTCGCACCTCGACACGCATGAGGGTTTGGAGGAATAAATGAAATTGGCAACGACCCTCTCCCATTCCTTCAGCCGCGCTCAAAAGTCGTGTATATTGTGCATTGGATCGAGTCACGATGTCGCTACATATAATCCTTCAGTTAAAGTGAGCGGGGTGTGGTGAGGGAGAGGAAGGGGTTAGCTATATAGCGTTTTATTTCTAACAAATGTGTCCGTTGTACTCATAGATGTATATACAATCAACGTGGGGAATTATTTAAAACGGCTGGTTATCTGATTTCTCAGCAGTTTTAAGCGTTTGATTACTTGAAGAGTTTCTAAACAAATTTTTCATTTTTTGATCGAATTTAAGTTATGCCCAACTAGTTTTACCCAATTTTCAACAAGTTGTATTTGATTTTCCCTTCTTCACGCGACAGCCCAACGGTTTTTACTTGACTTACTCTACGATTTAACGTAATTACGTGCTTGAGAAAATTCGGTGAACTGTGAGAGGTGTTCTTAGCTTTCTGTAGAAATGATATATTGAGTAATCGATAACTGAAACAGTAGATGAAGAATATTATGAAGTGTCTCGATAATGGATGGTGATGAGTGGGTAACGTCAGCACATGGAATGTCAACTTTGAATGTCGTGAATCTACGCTCCTTGGGATGAGTTAGTGGGGTTTCCCCAGGCACCTGGCTTTTGACAGCATCATACTGCCTGATGAGGCTTCTATGATTTCGGGAGCACACTTGCTTCCATCAACAAAATACCATAGACACAACAGTGAACATAGATAACGTGCCACCTTCTCATATCTATGATGTCACTAGAATAGTGCGAATGTACCCGTAATATGTTCCACGTAGCCTTTTGCACAGCTGCAGGTTATCTGTACTAACCTAATGGTCCAAGATTGTAAAGCAAAAAGGTGCTTAGAGCGAACGACAAAAATAGTGACTCAAAAGATGGAATACTTACACTTCCAGTTGGAACTGGCACGAGTAAGCATAAATGGCGCTACATGGGAGGCCCAGTGAAGTAGGTATAGCTGAGCAAACCACAAAATATTTGATTTTCCGAGACTCCTCGAGTTTTCTCGCAATTACGTCTCAGAGGTGTTTGACTGCGTCTAGACCGAAAACAGTGAAACCACAGTAATTGTAGTGAGCCAAAGTCTACTAATGGAACTAGCGGGACAATACTGCGAAAGTAATTGTTTCATCATTTGTACTCTCTCTCGTCTCACTCCAACTACCTGTCAGCTCGGTCCCACAGGCGCATGGAATACGACATTTTGGTCGTGCCGTTGTAGTCAGGTGATGTTTCGTATCATGTACCGGTATTTTTCGATGCTGAATTGAATGGGATGGGTCTCGGAGGTGTGAGACTAGGTCAGCCTGTGCGAAGAGAATAGTATACCATTGTCTAATAATTTGCAGTGTTTTGTTTCAACGACCCACTCGAATTTTGGGTTACATTTTATTTTCGTTAGCCTTCTGTCACTGAGAAACGCAGTTACCATTCTAGGTCTCTATAATGACCTCCGTAACTTAGTCCTTTTCTTTACAGTCACTTGCTACCGGGAAATTCAAACTTCTGAGAAGGCTTGACAAATTTAAGAAACTTTCTCCCGCAACATCCGCCACTCCGTGATTGTTCTTTTGATATAAAAAAGATGATCTCCAACCTCATTTACCCGTCTGACGGGCTTAATTATACCGTATGACCTATCCATCTTGTTAAAATCCCAGCGCCGTAACATTTCACGCCTCGCTGGCTATGGAGAACATTACAGTACATTTGATGAGTACTAAAAGAAGTGACACTAAATGAACTCCACAACCTCAATCATAAACCCACCAGGTTTCATTAATCAAGGGCGAATTGTTAATTTGTTCGTTCCCATCAGCCTGCACATCGACGCTCAGAAAAACAGAAATGATTTTGTATTATGTGGTTTTCACAATACTTAGTCAATGTTATGTAAACCACGTGCAGCCTGAATGACGAGAGAGTCCTCTCCCTCTTTCACCAATCGATGAGTCACTGACACCTTCTCTATGGCTGGGTGCAAGGTGCAAGCTTGTGCTTCTCTTCGCACCGTAGCTTCCATCTGCGGGCCGTAAACTACATTCGGAAAATTCACACTTCTGTCAGCTTAAGACGGTTGTACACTATGGTGATGAGGAAGGTGGTGAGAGAGGATGAGGCGTTTGTCATTACATAATGATTTGGTGAATATCCAGTTTTCCCCACCATTAATTGTCGTAATGTTTGCGATTCAGCGCCTTAGAGCCCAAAAATAAATTAAGTCTCGTTATCTGTCTGAACTTCAAGAGTACTCTATAATGACGTACGTATATAATTTAGTGCTGTCCACAACCCACTTGCATCCTTATTTCTTACTGCCGCGCCTCTTGAAGGGAATTGGAACAAGCGGGTTGTCTTTCCCTGTAGGCAAACTTTAGAGAATGATAAAGCTCTTTTGAGGTCCGGTGTTTACGATGTGGGTGAGGGGGAGGGTGAGGGAATTATTTTTCTCGAGTTGCTCAACGTCAGGACTAGTTGGTCTTCTTCTTCTTCCAGTGACGTTGTTAACTCACCAAGTTTGCCTGCTGGAAAACTGGCTGGAAGATCTTTTGTTGCCCTCTCGGTTATTAGACCTTTTGTTGTTTCACCGGTAGGAAAACAATGGAAAGGAACGAATTGGTGCGAGTGGGTTCCTGCGACCCTGTTCTACGAGATGAGCGACAAGGGCTTTCAAATACAAACATCCCCCAAATTGAAGATCGTTGAATGGATGTAGTTTTCTTAAGTGGAAAATGAGATCAGCCCCGTAAGAGATTATTTTGATGGATGAATTGTGATGGCGCGGCATTGAACAGATGGTGACAGCTTTCTATACGCTTTCGCGATCAGCGACACTCTAGAGACCCACATTTTAATCCTTCAACGCCTGTTTGGGCTTACAAAGCCATTCAATTTAAGATCCAGACGCTTCGAGACAGCGAGGATCACACTAATTTAATATCAGCTAGAACTGCCCTTTGTTGTGAATACCATTTGTCACATCAATTCGTACATTGAAATTACAAAACTTAACGTAGCAAATATTGCAGGGATGCTGCTCTGTTCACAAAACACGTAGTTTAAATGAAAACAATTTAGCAATCACTAACGCGGAAAACAGGTCGTTATTGACGAAGACGATGTGTCTTTTAAGGGTAGCCACAGGATGCAATCCTTTGTAATTTATTTGTTCGCAGTAAACAGCATGAATGAGTAGTGTAGGAATCGGTGTAATCGGATAACTCCTGCTGAAGGACATCTTTTGAAACCGTGGATTATGTGCGTTTAGGACAACAAAACCCAGCACTCTGATTATACCCCTAGGAATTGCTGTGCTATGGAAAGTTAAGAATCTTGAATTTTCTGCTGTGAGAATTTAAGTGGGGAAGGTACCGGATAGGGAAGAGGGTGAATAGGGGATGCCGCCACAAGTCGGTGTTAGGGCACTGTTCTGAAAAGTGGTCTTTGACGAGCTGCTAAGGAGGCTGAGGGAAGGAGCAGTGTGTGAGGTGATGGCATATGAGGATGGTTCGCTCGTAGTTACTCAGGGATAGTCCAGAAATGAGGTAGAATTAAAGGGAAATGAGTGCGTGGGAATAGTGGAGGGGTCGTCTAGGGACTGGAAAATGAAAGTGGCAGAGCGGTTTGGTACAGGCAGACCACCGTGGATAGGGGTGTGATGGGGGGGGGGGGGGGAGGATTAGAATGGCTAAGGAGGTGAATTATTTGGAGTTCATGTGGCGCATGTGGCGGTTATGAGAGGAGGTATACGAGGGGGTGTTTAGGTCAATCGTCACTTACACAAAGGGGGCTTGGGGGGATAAGGTAACAGGAGTGGTGACGACAAAGTTGTTGGCAGCACAACGGAGGATTGTGTTGGCCTGGGCTAGGGCCTATTTTATGGTGTCAACAGCAGCTGCGTTGATGCTGGTGGTGTATCTGGAAGTGGAATGGGCGGCTTGATTTTGAGGAAGGTGGAAAGGGTGGTATGGAGGTGCAGGGAATTGGAGGGAAGAAAACAGAAAAAGACGTTGAGGGGGATCCTGGGCCACGGGAACTTCCAAGCAAAGCTGATTGAAAGAGGGTTGATGGAAAATTTGAATTGCCGCTGGGTGGGTGGGGGGAAACGGTGGGGGAGCGCCATATATGGGGCAAAAGCGGGGGAAATAAGAAGGAAGGTGGAGGGGAGGGGAGTAATTGTTCGGGAAATGGGAGACTATTTAATACCAGCAGGATTTGGAGAAAGTACGTGGTGAGGGCGCTTAGGGTCAAGGAGGTGAGAGAAAAAAGAGGAGGAGGTGTGGATGGAAGGTTGGGAGTAGCAGGATAGAGGAGTTAGGGATGTGGAGGCATGGGTGGGTCCAGCTGGGCTTGTGTCGCTGGTGAACGTAGGTAGGGCTAGCTTTGGTTTTGTGTTGGTGGTGCCTGTGTTTTGTGTTGTGTAAGTGTGAGAATGTAAATAGGATAGAGAGTTAGGTTAGGTTCGGGACTGGGGAGGAATATGGAGTACTCCCCTGCTGGGGTGGGGATAGGATATGGTGTTGTGATATTAGCATGAGGTAGGGCAGGTGGGGGAGGAATATCAAGTACTGGTTGGGATGGGATGGGAAGGGGGGTTGAACTAGGTTGTTGGTAGTGAAGGTGAGTGGTGGGCATGGGTGGTAGGGTGTGGATCTGGCAGATCGATTCCTCTCCCGTACTGCAAAAGTCATTTAAGCCCTGCGCTGGAAGCCCTCAGTATAGGCAGCTTGTGGAGGATCAAACCTCCACAAATAGCGACTGGGCTCTGCCAGGCTCTCCCGTTGCAGCCGTGGGTCAGCAGCCCCCTGATAGCTGGCCAGCCCTAGCCGCCTAAGCCTCCTTGCCCCTTTTGAGGAATGCGATTTTGAGGCTTGCTAAGCAGGTGAGTAGAGTGAAAGGTTATGGAAATCGTCACCTACAGAGTCTTGGTCCAGATTATCTTCAGTGCATTTTCCAAAGAGTTGAGAACCCTGAAAGTCTGAAGTGAGCCGAGACATCTCAAATCTGCCCCCAGCAAGTGGTCGTATGGCAGCTAAAAGGATGAGGTGGGTGGAGTATCAATGGGTCCAGAAGTTGTGGAGGAGGTATCCGCGTAGAGTTGTGGCTGAGGTGCCGGAGGGTGCAGTGGATGGTTCAGCTTACTCTTCCGGAATTTGTGGCATTTTGGGAGCCTCTCATGAGTGCTCCCAGCCACATCCCTGAAAAGTGTGTGGCGTCTCCTGCTCCCTCTAGGGAGTCCTTAGCCAGCATCATGATTACCTCGGTCCTCAAGGATGAGGCACATAAGTGCCATATCAGTAACTCCACTTTGGCTGAATGTGATTTTATTTCACCCTGCAGATGGAATAAGGCCCTGAAGCCTGTTAATCTGCTGGTTCTCAACTTAATTCCCTTCATGGGAAAACCATCTGCTCGATACTCGCGTACGCAAACTGTCTTCGTCCCCAAGAAAAGTGGTGATAGGCCGGGGGGCTACAGACTGATTTCAGTATCGTCTGTGGTCTTTTTGCGCTTCCAAAAAGTGCTGGCATCACGTCTCCAGGTGGCTGTTGTCATTGGCAACGTCCAGAAGGCATGGAGATGCGGCAGTACCTTGGGATCGAGTTTGTCGGTGCAACCTCACCTTATGTGAGGAGTGGCCAGATCAAACCACCACAGTCATGCATCTGCGGGTCACAGGGGGAGTGGTGGGGTATGGGGCGCATCCCTCAGCAACCTAGAAATGGTGTTCTGGAGGTATCGCAGTGGCCGTGAGTTCGCTGAAAGTTTTAGGTGCAGGGTGTTCCTATACAAATGAATGTTCATCCCGTGTTTAGTACACATCTAAAAAATTTCAAGAGCTTTTGAACGGTATGCTCTGGTTTTTGGTAGCACGTGTAATTTGGGAGAAATTGTTCAGAGCGTTGTGGCAGCCTATTGGCTTGCTATGTGGGCGGGGGGCGGGGGGTCCACTGTTTCTCCAAAACGATACTGATTGTGGGATACAAGGAACGAATAATAAGAAGAATAGACGTAATGAGACCACGCTGAGGTAATGCACCACTTATGGCCACAATGTCGGTCTTCGTTCCCTCGTTCTTAGCTGTTTCCCTGCCATCTTGCTCTTCTTGTTACTTAGTTGCTCTTGTCATTTTCCGCAGGCAGCACTATTATCTCGCCGAAGGAGAACAGTGATAAGCTTATGGGGTGTATAGGAAATGCAAGACATCGGCTCTTGTGCTTTCTTAGTGTTACGGGGGAAATTAATATTGAAAGCGATATCGCACTAGGTGAGTCGGGGAGTTAGTACGATAACAAACCGAACGCAATTGGAACAGAGTATTATTCATGAATTATATTCGGAAAAGTTTTACCACCACAGACAGGGGAACTGAGTGGGAGCGAACGCGAGCGCGGGCAACACGGCGACGAGGGAAACGGCTCGGTTTCAACTGACTGCTGCGAAGTTGCGAGTGAATCGGGGCATTTGAGGTGCCCAATCAGCGTAAATGCTCCCGACGAGCCTCCGCTGAATCGAAGGGATTGGTTCGTCCCGTTACATTAGCATTGACAACATCACACATCAAATATAACTGAGATGATGCTGGTCTTGGATGGTCCCATTGCCATAGCAGTAATATAAACGTAAACATTCGGTATTTTTTAGGAAATGCTCTGAACCGGATTTTGGAGCAAACCTGTTTGATATAATTACGATATCTTATTTCTATGAAAGTTCGATGAAAGATGCAGAGGGATGCTCCTAGCTTAACAAAAATGTGGCCAAACTTCAAAATGTCCAAATGCTTCCATATTCGCTTTCAAGAGGCTTTCTTCTCGGAAATGGGATCGCTATTTAGCTGCTACAGTTAGCCAGAGAAATGTTCTAATTTACGTTTGCTGAAAAAAGGGAGGAAAGACCACTAAAAAGGATTGAGAAGAAAAATCATCTCGAGAACGGAACCCCTCTCTCGTCAGCCATCAGAACTCGCAACACGTACACTGAAGCAAATTACGCGGGGAAGTTTAATTAAAACCTTGAAAATGATGCTGAGCCCGCAAGAATCAGCGGCTGGTTACCCGAAGAAGTATGGCCTCGAATGGCAACCATTTTTCACCAAATTCAACGAGAAAATGGAACTTAACAGGCTGAATTCATTGCTTCTACTTCTTATCGAACGAGTTGAGCATAAATTCTTTCTGAGATCGTTGTGGTCGTCTAGAGCTATTATTTCGCTATGTTTGACCTTCTATTCCTCCTCCGAAAGTATTCTGAGCGTGCTTTGGGAGCGCATTCATCAAATGTTACCGGGAATTACGAGCATTGGTGGCTCAGGAAGTGGCTCAGAGCTGCTCCAACCATCTACTACTGCTTGATCGATTACTGCCAACCAGATTGAGGGATGGAACCGCTGCTATTGCCCTGTGGACCAGTCCTTGGGTTTCGAAAGAATGTAGTATGATTTGTTACTTAACCAACAGAATATGGAAAGAAAATTCGGTAGCAGTAACTGGATACGTTGGATAAATGTATGTGATACAGCTCAAACAATAAATAAATCGTTTAGTCTCATACCCGAACTGAGAATCCCAGAGCGAGCGGCCGTGTATTTACGAGTATTCTGATGATGATGGCCGATATTCGAGTGGAATGGTTTAGTTATGATGGCTTAGTTGTGATAAATGATACGACACTAGAAATTATGGTTTTAGAAATGACAATAATCGATACCTAGCACAATCTATCCAAACATTTGACCTAGAATTATTATGTGGATTTTTTGTGGTAGTAAATGAGGTGAATTAGGAGAGCGTATGGCGCGGTTGACAGTAATTTGCAATGGGTGTGAATGTAACAGGGTTAAATCCCAACTTAAATGATTCGAAACTGTTATCGCTAGCAACTGGTTTATTTTGGCAGCAGTTTCCAGACCGCAACTCGCTCGCAGAGAGGTGCTACTTACAAATGTTATCTATCTGTCTAGCGTTACCGGCGTTCTAAATGCGAATTGTAAGGACTAAGGCCGCTTTTGGTTTATTATACATTTTGAATAATAATCCTACGGACGACTGGAATGTTTGGTTTTCGTCGGTCCGTTGTAGTCACGTTATGTTTAGTATGGTGTACTGGTATTTTTCGATGCTGAATCAAATGGGAAGGGTCTCGGACCAGTAACACCAGGTCAAGCTGTTCATTAGAATAATAAATCGTTGTGTAATAATTTGCTGGGTTTTTGTTTTTGACTGTGCCTCAAGTGCTTTTCCCGCTGCCCTTTTCACGTATGGTTGTCGCTTTGATCGCTGGCAGGTGTCTATGTCCTTAAAACGAAATTGTGAGAATTTGCTCACACGACGGGTTTAAATGTGTAGTTAAAAGTGTAGTAAAGGTGAGCCCAATGTTTTTATTTCGCGTTCTTGCCGATATTGCAATCTTTTTAATTTTCCTTTAATTCCGAATTACACCACGTCGATTGCGCGGATTTCTGTTTACGTTCATTTCTCTCATTTTACTTAATTTTGCACGTCGTCATTGCTTATATTCCTTCCAGCTACTGTCGAACGGGCTCAACTGTTAAAGCTAATGTTACTGTGAACCCTCCCGCCGCCAGTTGTTATCGCGAATCCCTGCTGACCCTAGCTACCTGA
The DNA here is from genome assembly GCA_020466155.1 of Pachypeltis micranthus. Taxonomy (NCBI): domain Eukaryota; kingdom Metazoa; phylum Arthropoda; class Insecta; order Hemiptera; family Miridae; genus Pachypeltis; species Pachypeltis micranthus. The sequence goes on along the minus strand of CM035770.1, from coordinate 2,473,876 downwards.
TAGACGTTTGGAAACGACTGGGATGTTTGAATGGAACTACACCAAACCCAGTCAGTACTACGCAATAGTCAAGTTTATTAGCGAAAAATGCGCTGCTATGTACTGCCAAGTTTAGACCCTTTAGTCCAGAAGCCAAGGGCTAAAAACGTTGAACCACTAGTTGAAAGTTGCTTACTACTTTTTCTAATGGTTCCCTCAATATGTGATGAAATCCTCGTTCTCTGAAGTATGGTCTAAGAAAATGGCTGCTCAACAAAGTCAACTATTAAATAGTATCTGCCACCTTCAAAATCTGCTGTGCATACATTAGCCTCAACTTTTATGCTATAATTACTTGTTTTTGTATTTGAAATGTATTCTGTCTTTATAGTTCGTAAAACAGAATACTACATAACCACCTTGGTCTTCCTTTATGTCTTTAATGGAAGGAAATAAAACGCATTAGTAAATATATAATATGCATAAATATATTTTATTCGTGATTTTAACGAAACGCGTTCATTAAAAAATGGTGCTGCCGCAACATATAAACAGCTCATGTTGGTTTAATAATCGGTTTTGCCTGAAAGATAATATAAACGTAAATGTATTAATCGTCGTCTGTTGTAGATATGGCGTCGTTACTCGAATAAATATTCCTCATCATGAGAATCATCCACTGCTCTGGGGTACAAAATATGTTCTAGGAAAGGGGGTAGACAAGGTCCGGCATACTAAGTACCTTATGCATAAGTAAGTATTCTCCATCTTCAAGGTACAACTTATAATCAGTTGGTGATATTGCTGGTGCATTTTTGTCTGCTATGCTACTCCACATTACGAGTAGTGTGACGAATTTGGCTACATACCGATTTCAGTTTCGTCTGTGGTCTTTCGGCACTTCCGAAAAGTGCTGGATTCTCTTCTCCAGGTGGCTGGAGTCTTTGGCGAAATCCAGAGGGCGTTCCGGCCAGTAAATGGTACACCTGAGAATCTTATTACTCTGCAGACAGTGTTGTCCCTGGCCCGGGGAAAAAAGAAGCAATTGCTCTGGATGTTGCTAAGACTATGACATGGTAAGCCACCAGGCCATGGCTGATTGCCTCCATGCTGTGGGGGCTTCTGATCGACGAATAAGGCATGGCGTTCGGCGACCCTCTGTCTTTTATTCGCTTCAACCGTGCGATTGATACTGCACTGGGTAAGCTGTCTTAAGAAGTAGGGTTTGATCTCGCCCCCGGTGTGTGGGTGGGCACATTAACCTTTGTGGATGGTGTCGTTCTACTCTAGCGTAGCAAATAGGGCTTGCAGATCGCCCTTGACAAATTTGTAACCCCGCTAGGCATGTGTGGACTGGGGGTGAATCCTGGAAAGTGCGGCTGTTTCCTTGGTGCCGTTCTCTTCAGGCTACAGCATGTGGATGCTGGGTTCGTCATTCGCGAATCCCGGGTCTGGGCTAGGGGCGCTCTCTAGATGTGGCAGTACCTTGGGATCGAGTTTCTCGGTACAACCTTTGGTGACTATCTTCGGAAAGTTGACAGGTTTCGGTAAAGCCACAGCAGAAGCTGCTCCTCCTTCGGGCGTACTTGCTCTCAAAGCTGACTTTTGGTTAGATTTTGGGAGGTTGAACGCCTGAAGGCTAATGAGTATGGATAGAATTGTGCGCTCTACTGTGCGTTCTTAAGTACGATCCAGTTTGATCTGGGGGACTCAGAGGCATTTGGCTGGGATGTTGCATGCGTTGTTGCTAATATTGGATTCGTTCAAGATCAGCTGCAGTGATGTGACATGGCGACTCCATCTATCCCTAAGCCCAGTAAGCTTTCGGAGTTTGCGGCTGCCCTACATAGTTTGGTTGAATGACGAGAACTCAGCTAGTGTCCCGACCCCCCTGTGTCAGAGGCGTGTGGAGTGCAGGCAGGTAACCTCAGGGATGCAGCATTGACTGTGTCTTGGCGTGCTGTGTGCCTACTATTGCCTACAATTTGTTACTCATAAATGTTTCCGTGGAAATGCGTTGAACGAAGATACAGAGCACGTATTTACTGCAGGTTGTCGAATTATTTTCTTCAGAATGGTGTAACGCTAATAAATAACTCGAAGGTCTTAAAGTATTGGTGATAAATGCCTTTACACCATTCATCAGTCAGTCTTTGACCTGGATTGGGAATGCTCAACACCGGAGGACAATCTGGTGCTTATTGCACCCTTATTCCCTAATGGTGTAGTAACGCACTTTTTCGGGTTGCTGCCTTTCAATGATGGTACCCGTGCGATGGTGTGATATACCCGTTCCTAGTTACTTCGGCTTCGGCGGAAATGTAATGCATCCTACTACAAAGAGACAAAGGTTTCCCTCGCGCTCGAGTAAGTCTGAGCAACGCAATGGAAGCAATGGATTCCGACAGCTGCTAGCAAACATTCTGAACTTCTTCTCAGGTTTTATATTCCCTGGAAAATTCATCCCGATGCATATTCACGATCGTCGCAAGGAGAATTACAAGACGATATCATCTTTGTTGATCCGCGGTAGTTCCAGTTTTATCGTGGTCGAAGAATTTTTTCTTGAATCTGGTTAACTGTGTCTACGCGAAGTTCGAAATAAGTTTCTTTTTTACTTGTTATCTTATTTTGAATTTCAGAATATGACTCTCCTTAACATAATACGATCCGAGAGCTACGTTTACCAAGCAGCAATTGTTTTTTCGTAAAATTGGTTACGAACTGACTTAGTCCTAATTGCAAGTGAGATCTGACTATACTTTCATTTACTCCCTAACCGTCACGAGGAATAGGCTAAAGCATTATGTTCAAGGTATGGTACAGCAGTCAAATTGTGTAAGCAGTGTTGAGGTGACATATGGGTAGGTAGTTGTATAGAGCTGTTAAGATCGAGAGCAGACATGTCTCAGTCTGGAGAACGATGGAGAAGGTTGAGGCACAAGCCCATCAAGTGCTTCGAATCGTCAACCGATGGTGCAAGCACATCAAGCCACTGTTGGCAGAAGAAAAAAACAAGCTCATCCTATTCATTTGCTTAGGCGTGATTGCCTACTGCTCCGTTGCCTGGGGTAGCAAACTCAGTCAATCAAAGAAGAGTAATGGCACAATCCTAAGGCCCAGGTTACTAAGAAAAAACTAATTCATGCTGTTACTAAGAATGACGATTTCTGAGACTCTTTCACAGAGGATGGATTACTCGATACGTGTAATAAGGTTAGACTTCTAAAAATACATCAGATTGGGGAAAAAATTCGAGTTCGTGCCTGGGGGTATTTAGTTGTAGAATGGCCACCTGATTATTCTAACAGCAACGTTTCGAAATGCCAACTGCTCCTTTACATGACGGTCATACAGCCGGGGTAGCAATGAAATCAATAGCCATGATGTACGTTTGGCTTGGACGGATGGATCTCGATAACTTTTGCTCACTATAATTACTGTGATTCCACTGTTTGCGGTCTAACCGCAGTTGGGCGGCTCTGGGCTCCTTTCCGTTCGACCCAGCCATAAAGAATGCCTAGAATAAGATACCAAACATTGCGTTTGGGTTAATTTTTTAAACATTTTTTGCATATTGTTAGATTTTGCGCAAAAAAGTCAATTAATACTGGACTATTAATAACGGAACACGAGCGTTGAATATTCAAACCAGAACTGAACTCTTTATTTTACTCTTTTTTCGAGTTGCCTCTTTGGAAGACAACTCGACGCTGTTGTCATTCAACAAAATAACCGTGGGCTTCGTCCGATCGGTTAGCCAAGCAGCGGGCACAACTAGATACCAAATGGAATTTTCGTACGTAAAAGCGTTTTTTTTAGAACCTGTTAACAGCAAAATATGGCCCGGACGGAGGACGAACATCCCAGGTTTGGACGATTTCGCAGGCCCTTTTGATGGGAAATTTTAGCCGGTTTTGGTTGATGCTACTTCAAAATGCCTGCAGATAGTGGCTATGACCAAAGACTATATAGGTTCTTAGAGAAATTTTTACAATATTAGGTTCGCCAAAATGTATCATGCCAGACGATGGGCCACAATTTATTTCAACATATTTTCATTCATTATGTGAAAAACCGCCTCCCCCTCCTCCGTAGGTTGGAGGTTTTCCAATCCTCCATATCATGTAGCTAATTAACGTCTACACTGGCTCCGGGGCTCATATCTATAATCCATTCATCTACCATTCATAGAAATATCCAATAATGTCTTCTATTATATGCGACGCTGTTTTGTTTGATTTAATCACTTGGTCATTTCCTTCGCCTTCGTCGTTCAATGCTCTTCGGAAATCTGATTACTATGCTGATCAGCCACACTGTTTTTCTTGGCCTTGCGGGTATTCTTTTCCATGATTCGTCGCCGATATAACTAAAGCAAGCAAACTTGAACACGAACTGCCTGATTTTTATTGTTTTTCAATAAAAATGGTTACCATTCGTAGTGACGATACACAGTTACTTTATTACGGGCTTCCCTTGTCAACAATATTGTGGTGACTCCACACTCCAGTTCAGTAGGCGTCGTTGTTAGAGAATGTTGTTGTCAAGTTCAGTTTTAAAAGTCAGTTGAGGATTGTTATAACCGAAATACATGTTAAATTTGTGTTAAGTTAACCGTTATACTTACAATAGAGAAGACAGACCCACCAAACAGGTACGTTAACTTCAATGATTTTACGACTAGATCTCCTTACTCTCTTACACGCCTACTTAGACATTCAGCGCGGTGTTCTTGTGGTGCAAAAACGGAACATCACGATTCCTCTTCTGAATAGAGAACAATGCACACAGAGAGTGCTAGGAAACGCGATCAAGGAACACGAAATTGAGAGGAGCGATATGACGATCGAAGAATCTGCTCTCCAAGAAGGTTCAACAGAGTGTGATATGGCCAAGACTTTGCTATTCAAGTACCACCACATCTTTGCTGGCAGTGGGCAATATCCCATCCAATCAAACAAGCCCCTCGACCAATCCCATGTAGGAGACAGGAAGAGGTAGACAGGTTGCTAAAGGATATGGTAGACCAAGGTATATGTCTGTTTCCTTATTAAATGACCGTTCCTATACCCTCGACGAGAGTTACATCAGTCATGGAAGTTGTGGTTTCGCTAATACACAGGAGGCCCTAGCTGCATCCACCGATACGGCAGGTATTTGGTCGTTAGGTTTCCCATCTGATCTAACTATTTACTCGGGTGGCAAGATTCAAAGGGACAGATCATCTGTGACCACATTTCATCATCATCATCTTCTTCAAGAACACGGCGAAAAGGGTTATATGCTTGTTTTGTAGCAGTCAATGCTGGTAAGTTCGTTTGCCCTTCCAACAACCACCACCCAGTGTTGTAGAATCTATTGTGGTTTCTTACTTCTCCCCGCTAGAGGCGCAAGACGTGCATGGTCAAGAGTCTTTGGGAGAAAAGAAGTTGAGCCGTGCATTGAAGTCACCATGTCCTGTAAGGGATTGGTTCGTCCAATGGTCTGGCTCTACCCATTTTCTTCAAAGATGTTCACGGATGTTGGGGAAGAACTCATACCTGTTACGTCCCTTTGACGAGGACTCCCATCTCGCTTGCCATTTCTCTAACGACCATTCGTGGATGGCAACAAGTTTCCGTTCTGTGGTGAGATCTGCACGGAGCTCAGCCCTAAGAGGGGGTACCCCCCATTTTGCTCTCTACTTGTCAACCATGCAGTCAACTGGTAACTGATCAGTGATCACCTGGTGTGCTTCTGTTGATACAGTCTCATAGGCCTTGGTGATCCACATGAACGCAGCTCTCTGGGAGTGGGCCAATACTCTCTTTTGATTGCTGTCAGTTTGCTAGCCCAGACAATGGGGCAGTAGCCAATCACGCCTAGATATATGGCCTTGTACATGAGGATAGTGTCACACACCAAGTGGCCCAATTATTTTTGCACCAGTGAGGCACGCCTTGCAATCACAGTCAGGTCAACCACATGTCTACTGCGTCTGTACGGCTCGCAGCCAGCCTCCATGAACCTGCTGAGAAGATCTTCGAGGGAGGCGTTCCAGAGTGCTGGTCCAAGAACTGACATGCCTGCATTCGATTGTAGCACTTCTGTCTGTCGGGTAACTTCTGGCGAGCAAAAGTGCAGGGAGCGGGGGATTCCCCTACCTTTAAGGTCATAGAGGAGAGCTGACCACCAAAGGTTGTCATACGCTATTAAAGCAATTGGGTTAAATCCGCCAGTAGGCAAATGACTAAAGTTAACGTACTTGTTAGGTGAGTCTGTGGCTGGTGAGATACTGTGGGCGAGCACTTTCGATGCCAAGACATCATCGTCTGGCCGTTAAGTCAAAAGCGCTTGCCCACGGTATCTCACCAGCCAGTGGGGACGTACTCACCTTACAGGTACGTTTACTTTTGTCAAATGCTCCCCTAATGTCAATCAGAACTGCTACGACGTATTTAGCTGGCGCCAGCAGGGAAATATGTCGAATTCCGGCAATGACATCATGCGTGGACCTTTCTTTGGTAGTAAGTAACTTTACACGGTTACTTCACTACGGGCTTCACTGTCAACGATATTGTGATGACTCCAAAAGGAAAAAAGTTGAACTTACAATTCCCCCACTTTTGTTGCATAATAAATCCATGGATCTATGTTTGCCTACCATAGTCTCATGTTCATTCGTTTTGTGGCTTAGTGTCAAGTTTAGAGCTTTGTGATATAAACTCTGCTCAGCGTCTGTAACATCACATATATTTACATTTTCTTTAGAGGCATTTTGAAAAAGTTTCATTCCGGCTCCCTATTTTAATTTCCACTATTAGAATGTCAAAACACGTGTTCAGGGCTAGTTAACAAATACCAACTCACCTGCTGGTTCATTCTTATCCATTGAGGAGGGGAAGGTTCTCTGCCCATACAGGAACAAGTACATGGCATTCGCTTCAACCAGTCTTACTTAATCAGAGACGATATTGTTGAGAATTGTCATCCAAGATTTCCCTACAGTTAATTACGCGTAATCAGTCGTTGATTGTTTACGCTGTTTCTAATAAAAGTTCATTCGACGTTCGTTCTTCGATTGAATCTTATCTAAAATAATATTAGACAACAAAATAGCACAAAACAATTGTCAACAGATATCCTTGCAGTTACAGTTCTGCTGGTGGTAATTAACTTTCATACAGTCCATTTTGCTTTGCTTCTCTCTTAGTTAGGAGTTCTTCTTCGCCCTTCACACTTTTGCCTTGAAGGAATCCAGTGCAGTGAGGGAAAGTAAGTTTGCGTCCACGTCTTGATCAGATGAATGAGCTGCCGGGCCTATTTATTTTTGTTTTGATTTTCAGTTGTACGCAGTACACATGTTGGCTGTTATTTTGGTTATAAGCTTATCGGATGTAATTGGTTATACTCATACGATGAGTACATAAGGAAGTCGTGTTGCCCACTCGTGGCAACGGAACAAAATTAAGACAACAGTTAGGTTATTCTTTTTTTTCAGTGCCCTTTAAAGCCATGCGGCTGGTCACGTTCTGGCTGATGCCTTTCAAGGCGGATGATTCTCCGGTCCATTCGCTCAAATGACTTCAAACGCCCGAAAATAATTAGTTTGAGTCAAAGGTGAACACGGCCAATTATTCATTTTACGGAAGAGAGCGATGACGCCACGATCTTCAGTCGAGTCACTTCCAATTAGTTCCAGTCGAATTGTTTTCAATTTCTGCTCGTAAACAAAGTCACGTTAGTACAAAGAGAGTTTTGGGCAGGTTGATATGGGATTGCACGGAGGCGAGCCGACCGTGTTACATCATTGCGGTGCACGGGTGAGGCAGCTTACCTTTGAGTATTATCCCGCGTCATTCACGCGAAATCTCGGGTTCATTACATCAAAGAGGGAGAGAGAAAGAGAAAGAGAGAGAGAGTAAGAGAGAGAGAGAGAGAGAGAGAGAGAGAGAGAGAGAGAGAGAGAGAGAGAGAGAGTGAGAGAGAGAGAGAGAGAGAGAGAGAGAGAGAGAGAGAGAGAGAGAGAGAGAGAGAGAGAGAGAGAGAGAGAACAACATCCGTTACGCTGCTCTTGCGTGCGCCTTCAATTGTGCTTCATTCTTAGCGTTCTTCTAGTCTAATCAATCATTTTTACTTTCTTCATTAAAGATAACCAACAATCCGAAATAGATTCGAAAACATCTGGGCTGCACAGTCATTTATCTGGAATCTAGAAAGTTATATGCTGGAAGTCTGTTGGGAATATCTTGGTGGGACTCATTACGAACTTTCCTCAGCCCTACTCGTAAACTCGACAATCCATCATAATCATTACGTATCATTACATATTTTACTACAATTATCAAGGAAGAAGAACTCAAAAAGGTACCTGAGTTACTACTAAAATTAGTTTGGTACCCGGTAGTGACGTGCATATTAACGTATATACTTAATCCTTTTTGTTCTAACCCAATTTGTACTGTTCATGAGACTAAACATTTTTTTTTCAAACGAACCTCATAAATACTGCGCATGTGAATTCACATTTACTTCGCAAGACTTACGTGGGTTATGTGAACATGGCTGAGAGAACACAGCTCTAACTTCACCGTCAATCTTGTGCATTGAAGGGTCCCACGAATGTCGGTAGCCACAAACTTTGAATGATTTTATTTTGATTTTATCTAAACGTTCGTTGATGTTGCATATGCCAATCCAATGTATTCGCTGTCATAACATTTTGTTTGTGAAAATAGTAAAAGACAAGAGAAGAGGATGAAAAGGCAAAAAAACTTGGAGTAAACGAAGCAGTTTCCTATGTTTGGATTATACATTCAGATCATTACACAAAATTTTCGTGGTCATGCAATAAACGTTGCGACGGATTCAGGGGCAAGAAATACCTAGATTGTTCTCTCCTGACAGTTTTTCTGAGCTAGGCTTTAGTAAGAAACGGCGACAATGTTCATCTTCTGATTCCTCCCTTGAAGATGTGAGCTCTGAATGATTGAATCAATCTACTGTGATAGAAAATCCCTGAATTTATCGGTGGTAGTACATTTAACCTGTTGTTTTCAGATGCATTTTATTTTCAAATACAAAACGATTTCCATTTCTTTTTGTTTGCTGTTCTTATATACTCGCTTTGTTCATTACAAATAAAAAATAACAGAGGTAAATCATGTGATAAATTTACTGTACAAAATAGTTTTGTTGACTACTGAATCTTCTTAAATAGAGATATTACTTTGAATAACAAACTTCAGCCACTTTCTTCAGGCTTTCGACCCATCAGAGCCCCGTTAAACAAGTGTTTTTTGAACTATCTAGAACTGCAGGTGATTGGAAAAAAAAATTCATAAAAAGTCCAAAAATTTCCATAAGTGAAATGTACCGAACATCAAACTGCAGTTATATCGAGTTTCTTAAAAACGGTCCTATTGATTTCGATCGCACTTACTCTCACCTCGTACCTACATTTTCTTGCCAACGAGTGTTTCTGGTGACATGCGTAAAGACATGAAGATAAATGGTCGAATTTACAGGGGTTACGAAAAGGTGCGTTTTGCTACGCACTAGATATTTTCTCTCCAGATTTGGCTACGGAAGAGGGGTGGCGGAGGCAAACAACGTTAAATTATGGTACATTTTGCTGATTATTATTTGTTTAGTAATGAAGTATGGCAATAGGTGTGCAGTGAACAATATCATGATCAGATAACAAAGCTTAAATCGAGTTCGTTTGTGTATTGATCCCATTGCAAAAAACACGGAGTTGACTAGAATGTAAATAGCGACCAAATTATTAACAATATTCCTATGGGGACGTTGGAGAACAAGTAGTCTCATGCCCTAAACCTGGAGGTAGGGACAAATCAGGATATTAGAGCATTATGCAGTGATGGTGCTAAAGCGACGCCCTTGTAATATATGCTAACTTAAAGCTCTAGGTTGTATGTTCTCATATTTTTCTCCACTGTATCTAACGCGTTCCATGATGAAGCTGATCTTCCCCACCCCCTCCCATCACAACTCCAGTGTTACTGCTCTGTACTACATTTGATAATTGAAAAAAAAAATTGGCGAATCCTTGCAAAGAGCATTTTTGTGTTCGAAATTCCTACAAAGGAGGTGATTGAAAATGAATGTGACCTTCATTCAACGTAACGTGTAGCTCAACGCTGGAACGTCCGAAAGCCCATACACAGAACACGAAAGGCCTCTTTGAATCATATTAAGTTAGTTCCGCTTCTCGCATCTTTTACTGAATTCTCGTCTCTAATGTCGTTCGAGAGAAAACGAACCGAGAAGTCTTCGTTCTACATGTGGCTGACGCTTCGTTTTAGGTCATTCAGGGCCTACTCTGCTGAGATGCTTGGAATTCACCAGTAACTTCCTTCTCTTACTCACCTTCCTGTCTCATGGCTCCGCAAACCAAAGGGAATCTTGGCCTGCCGCGAAATGTTTTCCCAGGTCTGACATTCATGTAAGGTGCTTGGACCACCGTAATTGACAGCATTTTCAAAGTCCCCAAACCAGCATTGAAGTTGTGGGCGAATTGAACACGCCAGGCCGTTTTTGTACAAATTGGACCTAAGAATCTTCGCAGCACTCTCCTTTCAAATACTGCTAAAGCAATCTGTGGTTATTATAGTGATTGAAACACTGCTTGTTTTTGTCACCGATGTATATTCAATTTTTTTAGTCGTCAGACACAAATGACGTAACAATAATCTAGAATTTTTGTTGTTATGGACATCAATTCCTTCCTAACTGCACTTTTAGACTCTTCAATACCGTCGAACTACGAGTTTTGAATAACGAATCTTTCCATAAATTCAAATCCTTTGCCACTAAATTTCAACCGCAGTCACTGACCCAAATAGATTTCTATCTCTGACAGCTCTTCGGCATTAATTCAGCTACCCCCGAACCGCTGGGAAACTTTCCTCCTATCACTGCTTCTCTGTAAAGCACCGCGTACTATCTATCGGGACCCTCAAAACTTGTATCACTGGTTCCATCTCGAGCGAGCGTTCTAACTGTTTTTTTTGTTCTACATATTTATTTAGTTTGTTTAAAGAGAGAAGCGAGTTGAGAGTTGTAATTGAGCTGTTGGCCTGAAAACATTGGCGTCAACACAGCAGGCACAGAAAGAAAAGTAACGTAATCGACTGAAATTTTAGTTGTTGAATTTTCTTCTGATGTTTACTTTTCAAGAGTTGCTAGTTCAAAAACCACTGGAATTTTTGTGCGACGGCTGAACCAAATCAGCTCAAATGTCATATTAAGTCTGCAGACCACCATGGTACAACAAAATAAAGGTATCAGCTAAATCTGCCCAACGTTAATTGTATTTATCACTACTTCACTTTCTTAGAAATGACTTTGATCTCTGATCGATTTTGATTACATTGTTCTGTTCCATTCGTGTGCCAACACCCCTGATTGCCCTTCAGGCATTTAGTCGAGAAGTTACATGCGCCGTCGCTTGTCTGGGGGTTGTACATGACCAGCTGTTGCGATGTGAAATGGCAACACCTAAGTCCAGCAAGCCCCTTTTCAGTTAATTCCTCCCTTGAATGGTTCAACTGATGGAAAGTAACTCATGTAGTGTCTCCACCTACCTACTCTTCAGCGGGGTGGGAGTGTGTTTCAGAAGCCATCCCATGAAAATGATGACCTAGAACTTACCAAACTGGTGTACAATTGTTCATGATTGGGTTGTGGCCGCTCGCAGTTATGATAATGGTACATGTGGTGTTGAGTCCCAAGAACTTAAGACGGCTGTGTGAAGCGTCAAGTTGTCGTCTGCCGGTAGATATGAGGTGGGTGGTCGTCGAGGGCTCGGATGTATAGAGAGTGGAGTACTATTGAGTTGTATCTAGAGAAAAACTGGGGCTTGTGATGGTTGCCAACAGTCCCGACCAGTCTGCAATGAACCTGGACTGTATGTGGATGGAGGGATCTTACACTCCTTTGGCAAGCCAAGAAGGTCAGATGTGACGGGGAGGATATTCACAATGCCTATTTGAAATCACGTACAGTGAAGGGAGATATAATCAGGTTGGTGGTACTGACTGGATATTGGCGTGAAGTGTGGTACTAGTAAAGTACTGAGAAAATGTATCCACTAGGTGTACCAAAAGGCACTCTCCGGGATGTCAGAGGTCCCAACCTAACATATGGTAGAAGATCATATTTAAACTGAGTTTTACATTGATCGTAACGAGGGTGCAACTGCTCACGTGGAAACGATTACAAGTTTAGTATCCAACACAACTGGTGGCTGTTCTATCACGGAACTTTCACTTATGCCTTTTTACTTACCCCTCCCATTCCTTCTGTCCCCAGAGCTGGCGTAGAGTCGTCTAGGCACCTCCTCCTTTACTCTTCACTTATTCAGCGTCTTTTAGGGTACCACCGACTCTTTCATGGCGAGCCTGGGCAAAAAAGCGAGTGTGTGTGTATGTAACAACCTCTAACTTCCCATCCTCATCCTGTTCTTGCTGCACCGAGGGTGTTCTGAAACCAAAGTAGCCGGCGCCTGAGCTAAATAAAATCAATCAGGTTTCCCTCTGGCGGTGGATAGTTGAAGAGGTGGACAGGGAACTCGGAGAAAATCGTCACAGTCGGATGGTTCGAAGCTAAAGGCCCGAGAGGAAACGAGATGAGAGGAATTGGCGCACGAGGGTGAAGTGGTCGCCCAACAATGAGCCAAGCTTGAGACTCCCTTCACCAAAGCTTGAAGTTCCAATAGCCGATGACCCCAAGAGCTAAGCACTTAGCGATTATGTTACTCTTCGAAAAGGGACGTAGATTTAAAAATCGCTTTTCCACCGGAAACTCGGCGATCCGGACGAGCGGACTGATTTGCTATAAAAAATTTATGGGCCGTCAATAGGATGGATCTCATCTGAAGTGCGCACAGCTCGTTATTCAGTTTAACTTTGCTCGATATGGCAAAAATCCCTCTTCATTCTTCCAATTATCCGTTCTGCAGCTCTCTCGGGAACATTTTCCCGAGTGAATTACGGTAGAAATTATCTGCATCTCTAGTTTAGAAAATCAATCCTACAATCATAATTAGAATATGATGCAGTAGTAGTCTACTCTTATTGTCCATAACCACGTAACTCGGCCACCACTTTGTTCTTTCAAAATTTATTGGTAGGGGGGAGGGGGGGAGTTAGAATTCAACGCTGTTTTAGGTAGTAACACTCAAGCAAAAGTATAGTTTGATCACAAGAAATTACTCAAACTCTACTTCGTGTAAGCGAGAAAAAATGAACTAAAATTCTTTCAGGGCGGGCGGTTCAGTAAATTGAGGAGATGTCTCTGGATAACGAGTGGGCATTCCATCTCATAAGTGTCCTCTCTCTCTTCATCTATCCACCTATCTATCTCTCTATCCTAATGAGAAATGACAAAGAGAGCAGTATGGGCCTAATTTCACTTGGAGATAGATAAACAATCAACCAATCAATAATTAACCCCCCACCCCCTTCCACTGGCCGCCGCTGCAGCGTAATAAATATACGCTGAGTATACAGGCAGTCTACAACACGTTTTACCGACTTCAATGAAAGGACAGTCAAAAGAATATCTATGGAGAGCTACATCCTCTGAATTTAATCAATATGGAAAATAAATGTGCAACAACCTCTTACTTGAGGAAGGGACTTGCAGTTAAAAGATAATCATTACGCGTCGGAACGATGACGGTGTCCTTAGGGAAATAGAATTTGGTGCACAGATATTTCCATTTTCGCATTTTACCTTGTTTGACACGATTGCAATGTCTTGTCTTGTACTTGTCTTCATTTTTTGTGGAATTTCCCCTAAAAAATGTGTCTACATCAAACTTTACGGTAAAACGACTGACCCGATTTAGCTCGTTGTTCCTTCGATTTGTGCGTTATTTTAATCAGACGCGTCAATACGGTTATGAATCATTTCTCCATTTAATACGAGGAGCGATGGGGGGATGGTCCAAGGTGGGAGTTCTTTGTGACAATATAACGTCTACTGCTTGTGAGAACCGTAAATTTTTCTTCTTGATCAAAGTAGCAGCTCTTCAAAATCCAACGTCCCACGAGGAAAGGGTAGCGTCGAAAGGCTCCATTCACAATTCGTTCGCATTTACGGATCAGTGCAATGTACATTCAAAACTGATGCGGAGAGTTCAGGAGGTCTCACGTTTTCTGAGACGAGCTTAAGTAGCTGTCGTTGGAACGTGTCTTCCGAACGAAGTGCCCGCGCAGGAGATTTGTGTGGCTAAGCATCAAATTGTGTACACGACCGATCCACCTCGTCAGGCCCCTGAAGGATTTACGCTGTTGGTGTACGTGATGGAGGAAATGAATGTAGGGCAGAAGCACGGGGGAAAATTATGAGCCGGAAGAAGATGAGCTTTAGATGAATAATCACACAAAGTTGACTGTCTCGTACTCGTATATCTCCAATATCCCGATCTCTAATAGAGTGAGTATTATTACGCCATAGAAAGGGCACCAAAATATCGCCTTCGGTAAATATTTGAGAGGATACTGAGGGAAATATATCTTCATAGGAAGATTCGTATTATTTGTCAGCTGCTAGTATTTGTAGCAAATTAGTAGGTGCGGGGGACAGAGAGAACGTTCAGTGAAAAGGGCATTTCGTGATCGCCCAACGAGCTACGCGGATGAAATATATTTATATGAATTCGTGGCGTTCAAGCACATACGAGTAGTTTAAATAGACTGAGCAGTTATTAGAAAGTCTTGAGAGAAATCTCGACCAATTTTAGAACATCATAATTAAGCAATAAATAAGAAGTGAGTGATACTAATTTAGGCAGTGCTTCGCAGCACTAATTGGTTTCGGTTCTAAAGGTAACCAGCAACCTGTAGAAGAGGGGAAGAACGCGTTGTGAAAACTCGAATGTTGCATCACACAACATTCGTCATTCCTAACTAAATTCAATAAATTTTCTCACTACAAAGATTGACCTAATCAATGGTTTCAATAAGAACGCCCATGGAGAAACCCTTGCATTTTTTTGACACACACATGCACAAGAAATCACAACCATTCGAGATTTTTTATCTTAAAACAGTTTTGGTGTGGTAGTCATGGCATGTCTGTCAACACTCAGAAATGTAAAGCTATGATAGTGTTTACACCAGGCTTCTCTCAGTGATCAACCCCAAAGAGGTCCTTAAAGTCAGAACCTGACTTACGAAACCTAACTCGGGAGTTAGGGGAAACCTAACAGGGATCTTATGACCCACAAACTCTTCTGATGGCCACAGGTAGCGAGAACAACGGAGAAAATGTTTGGCTACCAGCTTCTGCAACTCGCTGTAGGCTTTCCTTTCCAAGTGAGGCTCGAGGTGATGTCGCTGGCACTGTCCCCAAATCAGTTATGGGTTAGTACTCTAGAGAGCACAGAATACCGACTGAAGTTGGATGATGCATGCTACACCGTACTATCGAAGATTAAGGTGGCTAAAGGTCAAACAGAAAATCAAATGCACGCCGCTCGGCTCTTTTTAAAGAGCTCAACATTCAAAAACCCTGAAAACTTTACATTTCTCCGCACAATCCAACATCACGAGACAAAATATGGCCTAATACATCGAACCATCATCAACAAGTCCTTCACTGTTGTGTGAGTTTTTAATGAGGAACCCAATTTCTTCGAAACCTCCGTGAGAGTTGCGTCCTTCAACTCTCAAGATCTTCAAGAAGGATCTTCTAATGCGTAGATCGGAGTGGGCCTGCACCTGGAAATCATTCATCACCCATTATTTGTAGGAAAGAAAACTAATCCAGAAGTGAGCCTTCTTTACCTAATCCTTGCTGGTTACTTGAATGAAACGCACAATAAATTTCTCTTCTTTTTTTGTAAATTTATTACAGCCTGTTACAAATAAACATTCCTCTTCGAACAAAAAATGTGCACAATCGCAGCTAGGATAAAAAGTACGCAAGTGGCAAACCATCATTTTTAAGAAATTGACCATAAGTTTAAGAAACTTGTTAGAGCGAACTCCAAAAAGAGCCGCTAGATCACTTGTTGTAGTTCAGGTAGGAGATCCCGTACTTTCCGAGGACGAGTCAATCTCAAAACTTGCGGGCAGTCAAAGCCTATATTCACCAATTGGTTTGTGCCAATTGTTTAATGCCATGCCGTGATTGAAGAATGTTGCTGCGCTCTTTTCGCTGGAGAGTCTAGATTTAAATCGTCATACATAGTTTGATTGTGTACAAAAGGGGGTGTTTGGAGTTGTTCCAGTTGTTCCAGAATTTTACCAAGAAGCGACAGCAGACAGATTGGGCTTGATCTTCTGGTTTATCTAACTTGAGTAACATACAAATGAAGGTGTGACGCCATTACTTGGTATAATACCCTAGTCGAATACAAGCGGGGTGCAGGTTGGCTAGGTGAGCGAGTAGTTTTCTAGGGTAATTTTTCAAGAGAGGCTGATCTGATGGCTATTCGGACCTGGTTAGACGAGAAGTACAAAGCTAGGGATGGAAAACAGCTCATTTCGTCGAGTTCAAAACTGCTTGATGTAGAACTGGTGTGTGATTAAAACCGTTCCTCACGCATGTCAGCGAAGTTGTTTGCTTTATCAGTAGGCGGTGGTATCCGTGCAGATCCATTTCGCAACTGTGAGATTAGTTTGACTGATTTAGTGAGAGTTTTTGTCGCTCGATACAGTGTACCATCAGTATTATTCAGCGATAGAATCCGTTCGCGGAAATCATCCTCTCTTAAATTTCTAATTTCAGCTTTGAGAGCATTCCCCAGTTCGTTGAACAACACCTTGTTTTTAGGGTTCAACTCTCCAGAGGTTTTGTACATTCGGCGGGAACTAAATTTCAGTTTTCGGCTGGGGGAGTTTAGTCGGTGATGTGAGAGTTGCTGCCTCTGTAATCGTCCTAGTTAAGTGATCCCCTACATGGTCGATGTCTATTGTTGAATTTAAGGATGGAAGCACGCTCAAATTGTCAGCCACATGGTTTTGCTCCTTTTTCCAGTCCATAGAATGAGTAAGTAGAGTTGGTCGGCGTAACATGGTTTTCTCCTGACTATGTATAATGCCGTGTACAGACAAATGATCGGAACTAAGATGGTTTATTACCTTTATGTCGGATATTTGTCGATTTAAACCTTTGGTAATAAAAAAATCAATAAAAAATCCCTGATTGAGGCGTTTGGGTCATATCTTGTTGGAAAATTAGATTGTTCCATTACTAGACCAAACGTATTTATCTAATTCAGAATTAATGTTTCATAGTTGATGGCTCTTCCACCATTCCAGGAGGGATGCTTTGCGTTAAAGTCGTCACCGACTAAGAAGCAATGACTCAATTCATGTACCAAGAAGCAATGACTCAATTCATGTACCGCACCCATCAAAGTAGCCGTGGTTAAGTCCTTTCTCCGTCTTCTGTCAAGAGGTGAAACACAAAAAATTACCTGGTTGGATATGTTCGCCCTGGACATGGAGGAGGCACCTATTTGAATTTCTTTCTCTCGGATAGGGAGTAGAAGTGACTGGTTAAGATTCGATCGTACTAATAAAATAGCGCCTGCACAGCCGACGCCATCGGGGTCGTCTGCAATATCAAAACGAAATGAGCCATTATCACTACTTTATATTTCTTTTTAATTGATTGCGTT
Organism: Pachypeltis micranthus; assembly: GCA_020466155.1. Taxonomy (NCBI): domain Eukaryota; kingdom Metazoa; phylum Arthropoda; class Insecta; order Hemiptera; family Miridae; genus Pachypeltis; species Pachypeltis micranthus. Next base: position 2,456,256 of record CM035770.1, on the reverse strand, counting down.
CTCTGTCATGCTGCAAACGTTAGTGCAAGGCCTCATGGAAGATACTGGTCAAGTTAAATGATTAGTTGGCTTGAGTAATGTTTGAGGGTGCTGACTATTTGCTGTACTACGTTCTTTGCTATGTTTGTTATTGTGCTCATGTCGAAAGTATCCTCTGTACTTGGCAACTATTACGTTGTGTGTATGTTTTAACTCGGGAGTGATGTGCGAGGCGATTTACCGGCTTCGCGCTTCGATAGCTCCTGTCGATGATCTACCGAATCGCAATCTACGAGTATACCATGGGGTACGCATGTCATGATTTCCCGAACAAATACCACATCTCACTGGACGAGAACACAGGCCCTTTGCGTGGTTCCCTGGTTCACACCGTTTGGAGTGAATATGCTAAGTGAGTCATTGAATATAGTTTTGAAATGTTTTCTTTTGGGTCGACGTCGACATAATATAGTGGCCTTAGCGTGCCATTCTGGTCCTCGAAGTTGTGCATGGCATTAACAACCAGCATCGATTCAATACTGACACGTATGAAGGTTGTAGTCTTTGGGTAGGTAAGTGTGGACTCAACGTCATCTCCAATGTCTGAAAGAGAAGAGATAAGATTTCTGTATATTAACTGACTTGAAGGGTTATCTTGAATTCATTCAACGAAAGCAATTTGATTAAAGCTTCTTTATCGATATTATGAATGAGTGATATGAATTCAGTTGTTGAGCACTTTTGGTTTCTGAATAATAACCCTATGTTTTTGGTCACGAAAAATTTTTTACAACCCCCCCTCAAAATTTGATACTTTACGTTTCAAGACATGGAGATTCCAAATTTGCAATGTCCGTCCGCCGTCCGCCGTCCCCCGTCCGCCGTTCGGGCCGTTTTGTGCCTTTAACGTGGTCTAAAAAATTCGTTCTTTCGCCCAAAAATCCGATTTGGTATCTAGTTGTGCCCACCATCTCGGCAATCCGATCGGACGAAGCCCGTGGTTGTAATGGGCAAAAAACGGTTAAAAAAATTAACGAAACGCAGTACAACGCGGGAGCTACAAGCGTTTCGTCGTTTGAATTCCCTCCGCCCCGCCCGTCACTTTAAAAAACCAACCGCTCTCGAGGCGAGCGAGCAGCGCGCCTCCCGCTCGCTTCCCTCCCAACACTCGACTTCCGCCGGGTTCGCTTCGAGCGCCCCCGTTCCAATTTCCCCGACGTTTTGGTTTTAATACGATTCAATTTTTTTTAGATTCTTTCGTTTCATTCTCATTTTGGTTTTTTTCATAGATTTTTGGTTAAATTTTGATATTAGTATTTAGCGCGCATGTTTTCATATTAAAATTCAGTTTTTCAGATACTTTCGTTTTTTTTGTTTATTTTAATATCACGATTCAGTTCTTTTCGACCTTTTTTTGGGTTTCATTATGATAGTTTTCGATGCTGAATCGCACAGGATGGGTCTCGGAGCATTAATGCTAGGTCAAGCTGATTATCCGAATAATAAACCGTTGTGTAATAATTTGCAGGGTTTTACGAGCAAGTTGTATTGAGACCGTTGAGACGTTGTGGGTTAACCGTGTTATTTTTTTGGGCAGCAGGTATTGGTTTCAAGGTGGAGATTTGGTCTCCTTCAATATTTTCTTTTTCTTGTTGATTGAATGACGGTTGAATGGGTGTAAAGCGATTTGAAACGTCAAGTGGAGTAATTACTCTGGCACAAGGAGATATTTTGGTGTAGACAGTGTTTTTCGTGTTAGTTTACGATGAGGCGCTTTGAATTCGTTAGACGAACTTTGTCCATTTAATTCATGCGAAGTTGGTACGTCACTGGTCATGGCTGCGCGATTGAAACCGCGAGTAGGCTAGAAACAATATGAAACAACACACTGTGACGATGAGAATGACTCGCCACTCGTGGAGGAAACAGTATCCAATCGCTCGGAGCTAACTGAACTTTTTAAAATTTATTTCTCTTCCGGACTCTTTTTGTCTCTCTCTCGCCCCCCCTCCCCCTTGACGCTACACCGATCTCTGTCTGTCTGTCTTAATCTCATCTCACGTTCACCCATTGCTTTACCTATTAAGCCGCTGGCTTTTTCTGTAGCTTTTGAAGCACCGAATAATGCTAAGATACCTCCTCTCTCTCCCAAATAACTACCTTAGCGGAGGGAGGAAAGGTTGTGTGATGCATTGCACCTCATATTTTAGTTTTGTTCACTCTCAAGGGGGAGGTAAGTACTGTGGTAAGAAGAGAGCCGGTTGTATAGTATAAATATCAAGAACAAGCTTGTGTGTGATACTCCATCAGGTCTACAGATTTCAATTACATGGTTAATCTGGAAATGTTGAAAATGTAATTAAAACGAGGTTTTGGACACATTTTGGTTGTCCGTTGTCCGAGGAACATTTACCCAAAACTATACATCGAACAATGCAGAGAAAACGATACCAAATACAATCATTTTGTGTCCATAACAGCCGTGGTTTTCGCCCGAGAAGCGGCCAGAACTGGATCCTTAAAGGATTTTTTATGCGAAAGAACGGATTTTTAGATCACGTCAAAGTCAAAATAAGACCTGGGCGGAGGACGGTGGACGGACATTGCAGATTTGGAATCCCCATGCCTTGCAAAGTAGTGTCGAACGGCCGAAATCATATGCGTATTATTCAGAATGAATAATAATTTCAAAGTAATAGAGAAAGAAATGAGAAGATTCTCAAACATTATTGTGGAGATCAAATCTACATGGAAATTGAATGAATTGGCTTTAAAGATGTGAAAGAAAAGCGTTGCTTTCTTTTGCCCCTCTTTTTCAGCTTGCCTGAAAGGGCATTCTTATCAGGGCAGTGACCCATTATTTTACTATCCTAACGCAGCATCTTTCCATAAACTTCATCCAATTTCGAACATTGCAGGCTGGGAATGAAAGAAGCACTTGAGCTGAACGAAGCACGTTGCACTATCACACCTAAATTAATAGAAATTGAAGACCAACAAAATGCCTGCCAATTAGGAAGGAGCCCCCGCAATTTCTTTAGGTCGAAATAATGCGTGTATATACAAGCAAGTGCATCCATACAAAACAGAGTGAACCTCTCTGCCAATATTTATAAGCCGTATAGTCAGTGCACTTTGTAGATGTGATTCATTTCCATGGGTAATGAAATATTGGGAGCTCCCGAAGGAGGCTTGGCCCAAACCTCCGCGAAGGGACGTATATCCGTAACGTGTCGGCCCGCACTGAATGTTTCCAAACTCATTGGTCCCAATCTCTTCGGTCTACCAAAACAGTGAGGTTTCAAAGCTGTACTCATAAAACAGTTGAGAAGCCACAGCAAGATGTATCGAATAGATGGCGAAGATTCATGGCTCTTGCGGCCTCCCTTTTCGCTTGTTCCGTTGAGATTCCCGAATGCCACTGTTCCCTCAAGCCACAAAGCCGCTTAGATTAAACAAAGGAATACATGAACTAGTCAACCGCTTGGCGCACGTTACACAAGGTCACGTATCCCAATGAGCCCAACACGAAGGAAGGCTTCAAGAGCTGAGGTACATTACTTGGAATTCTACGTATCCACACGAACTCGTCTAACTTGAATGTTTTTGGTCGATACCCCCGGCTATTACTACAAACGTTGCAGGTACGCTACGTTCCCGCCCGGTTCCCGCGCAGGTCACAAGCTTGTTCTTGATATTTATACTATACAACCGGCTCTCTTCTTACCACAGTACTTACCTCCCCCTTGAGAGTGAACAAAACTAAAATATGAGGTGCAATGCATCACACAACCTTTCCTCCCTCCGCTAAGGTAGTTATTTGGGAGAGAGAGGAGGTATCTTAGCATTATTCGGTGCTTCAAAAGCTACAGAAAAAGCCAGCGGCTTAATAGGTAAAGCAATGGGTGAACGTGAGATGAGATTAAGACAGACAGACAGAGATCGGTGTAGCGTCAAGGGGGAGGGGGGGCGAGAGAGAGACAAAAAGAGTCCGGAAGAGAAATAAATTTTAAAAAGTTCAGTTAGCTCCGAGCGATTGGATACTGTTTCCTCCACGAGTGGCGAGTCATTCTCATCGTCACAGTGTGTTGTTTCATATTGTTTCTAGCCTACTCGCGGTTTCAATCGCGCAGCCATGACCAGTGACGTACCAACTTCGCATGAATTAAATGGACAAAGTTCGTCTAACGAATTCAAAGCGCCTCATCGTAAACTAACACGAAAAACCCTGTCTACACCAAAATATCTCCTTGTGCCAGAGTAATTACTCCACTTGACGTTTCAAATCGCTTTACACCCATTCAACCGTCATTCAATCAACAAGAAAAAGAAAATATTGAAGGAGACCAAATCTCCACCTTGAAACCAATACCTGCTGCCCAAAAAAATAACACGGTTAACCCACAACGTCTCAAGACCTTGTGTAACGTGCGCCAAGCGGTTGACTAGTTCATGTATTCCTTTGTTTAATCTAAGCGGCTTTGTGGCTTGAGGGAACAGTGGCATTCGGGAATCTCAACGGAACAAGCGAAAAGGGAGGCCGCAAGAGCCATGAATCTTCGCCATCTATTCGATACATCTTGCTGTGGCTTCTCAACTGTTTTATGAGTACAGCTTTGAAACCTCACTGTTTTGGTAGACCGAAGAGATTGGGACCAATGAGTTTGGAAACATTCAGTGCGGGCCGACACGTTACGGATATACGTCCCTTCGCGGAGGTTTGGGCCAAGCCTCCTTCGGGAGCTCCCAATATTTCATTACCCATGGAAATGAATCACATCTACAAAGTGCACTGACTATACGGCTTATAAATATTGGCAGAGAGGTTCACTCTGTTTTGTATGGATGCACTTGCTTGTATATACACGCATTATTTCGACCTAAAGAAATTGCGGGGGCTCCTTCCTAATTGGCAGGCATTTTGTTGGTCTTCAATTTCTATTAATTTAGGTGTGATAGTGCAACGTGCTTCGTTCAGCTCAAGTGCTTCTTTCATTCCCAGCCTGCAATGTTCGAAATTGGATGAAGTTTATGGAAAGATGCTGCGTTAGGATAGTAAAATAATGGGTCACTGCCCTGATAAGAATGCCCTTTCAGGCAAGCTGAAAAAGAGGGGCAAAAGAAAGCAACGCTTTTCTTTCACATCTTTAAAGCCAATTCATTCAATTTCCATGTAGATTTGATCTCCACAATAATGTTTGAGAATCTTCTCATTTCTTTCTCTATTACTTTGAAATTATTATTCATTCTGAATAATACGCATATGATTTCGGCCGTTCGACACTACTTTGCAAGGCATGGGGATTCCAAATCTGCAATGTCCGTCCACCGTCCTCCGCCCAGGTCTTATTTTGACTTTGACGTGATCTAAAAATCCGTTCTTTCGCATAAAAAATCCTTTAAGGATCCAGTTCTGGCCGCTTCTCGGGCGAAAACCACGGCTGTTATGGACACAAAATGATTGTATTTGGTATCGTTTTCTCTGCATTGTTCGATGTATAGTTTTGGGTAAATGTTCCTCGGACAACGGACAACCAAAATGTGTCCAAAACCTCGTTTTAATTACATTTTCAACATTTCCAGATTAACCATGTAATTGAAATCTGTAGACCTGATGGAGTATCTTTTAGAAATCTATATTCACATTTTCTCTCTTCACAACTCTCTTTGTATCTATCTGTATAGATATTCGTATAAGCCGTGATAGGTCGAGGAAATTAGATTTACCGAAGACAATTTTTTCAAATTATAAAGGTCTGCAATACCTGTTAGTTTATATTAATATTTTAGTTTTTTGTTTCACACATGTATTTACACGTTGTTGTTGTAAATAAAAGTATATCTAAATTAAACCATCTTTTTCCGATTTTCTCAAAAACGGCTTCAACGATTTCGATCATGCTTAGTCTCACCTAACTAGTACTTACAGGTACATTTTGCTCTCATCAAATCTTTCTGATGAAATGTGTGTTACTACACACCAGATATTTTTCTTTCCTTTAAATTTTTGTCGTCCGCGTTCAATGTTTTTGAATGATCATGACTTTCTGACGTTATGTTACTCCAAGGGGGTTGAATATTTTGAGAGCTGCTGACATTGCCAAAACTACGGGACCCTTAGCTCACAACCAGCGTTCGTTGTTATTTCTGAATATTGGAGTGTGGGATAACAACGGCCTTTATGTGCCACTGAGTGAGCTTTCAAAATGTGCTAAATTCATCTACTTTCAGCTTATTGGTTTTGTGTGATGGGAGGGGGGAAGGGGCATGAGCAAAAAAAAGTCCGGAAAACACGAAAGTTCGCGTCGTATTGCGCTTTTTCGAAATCACATTCTTTTCTTTCACGATAGTCAGAACTCTCAGGCAATAAGTGGAGACCTGGATGTTATTGAGATATTGGGAGTCACTCGAAATGTAGGAAGAGGAGACAAAACTGCCAAGACCGAAACGAGAATGGCGTCAAGATGCCTGTTGTATTGGCTTGAGGTTGAACGGTTTAGCTTCCAAGGCCTCGACGCCACTTCGGTTCTGAATCACGATTTCCCATCATTATTCGGTGTTATCAAATATTCAAAGGCATCTTCCTCTTTTAAAAGGAATTCTGTATTTGAGAAGGAGGAGGGAGGGGAGAGCTTTTTGCAGTAAGCACCTTCGAGTCAGTGTGTTTAAGCTTCGATAATTTGTGCCCTTCCTCGCTGAATGTGCAACTTTATTTATTATACAATACGCTACGTTGTTCCACTTAGCGATATTATTTGAACAGTTGAACAGTGTTGATGGTTGGGTGTCAGCAGTGCGCAAACTATGGAACTACGGGAGGGAATGGATACTCAAGTTTATAAGTCAAACACTGAATCGTCCAATTTGGTCCAGCCTCGTGACGTAATAGCAGTGAGGTGCGTACAGGATACTGCCGTGGTCGAAGATAAGGTTCACCAATGTAGTCTTTGAGAACCTGCATTGGATGTTGTTGAACATCTAATGTCAGTAACGTTACTGTAGAAAATGTCTGTCTGTATGGCCCAATTATCAAACTAACGAAGGGGTTGGGAAAGTTGCTGTAAATTTTTTAAATTGGTTTCAAAGTACATTCATACAGTCGTTGCAGTTATTATAATTATTAGTAATTATCACAGTAAAAGAAATAGTAATAAGGGGAGAGGTGAAAATAAAATCGTCACTTGGCGCAGGAAATTAAATAATAAATCATAAATATCATTTTTGCAGTCAGCCAGGAGTGTGTCGAGACTAAATGGGCGAGGGATTTTTTTCAGGATGGCATCTACCAATTGTTTTCGTGCAGCATCATGTATTTTGCATTTCAGGATTATTACGTAAAGCAGGAATTCTTCCATTTGAGCAGTCGAAAAATAGTTGTATAGAAGCTTTTCGGCTTCGCTACTGAGATGCTGTCGAACCAGGTGGTCTTTTCAATTTTGGGGAATGTTACTTCATAGTGTTGGCCAACTGAGTAACCGAAAAATTCTGTTTGCCACTGTGTGATTCTTTTTGCCACAGTCATCAATTCGATGGTATTCCCAGGCGCAACTCAGAGGACGCGATTCGCTGCCTTCGCTAAAGAGCCCAATTGAGCCTGCACCGTGTCTTCTTGGCGTTGTTCTTTGACGTCGAAAGCGCCTTCGAAATGGTGAGGTGGCTGGCCGTCCTCAACTCCCTACGTGGCCTTGCACTGCCCCCCACCACCTCTACCAACTGATGGTGAGCTTCTTCAGCGACCATTCCCTGTACTGGAACAGGGCTCTGCGAGCTCGTTTCTTGGTCACAGCTGGCTGCCCTCCAGGCGTAGTGCTGTCCACCATTCCGGAGGCCAGTGTATACGTCGCTGTGGCGTTCAATGACGACCTCATGGTTAGTGGAGGCTGAACCCCTGGCAGTAGCCAAGCTCCACCTGAGACGCCTCACCTGACTCATGACCGTATGGTGCAGCAGCAAACGTCTGTAGCTGGCCTACGAGAAGATGCTGTTTATGGTGCTATGCACAGGTCTTTCCCTGCCCTAGCAGTGGCTGGAACTCGCCCTAGGAACTATGGCCAAGTATCTAAGCACTATCTTTTCCCCCAAAGGCAGCCCTAGGTGAGCAGAGAGCAGAGGGCCCTGGAGTCACGCTGGCTGGAGGTCTCCACCAAGCACCGCCTTGGCCTCGTTGTGAGGCAGTCCTTGATATGTGGCAGGCACAGTGGGATGCAGGCCCCACAGCACGGCATCTCCACACTATCATCCCCTCAGTCCAGGACTGCCGGGGAATGGGGGGATGGCACCCCTCTTTTCCAGTGGTCCAATTGCTCTCCAAGCACTGTTTTACTTCAGGCACCTTACATTTGACCTCTACCCCTGGGAGGAAGGACGTTAGGTGGCGAGGACCCAGCGCACATCATCATTGCCTGCTCCCTCTACGAGGATGTGCGGGCCAGGGCGCTCATCCCCCCCCCCCCCTTCAGAGTGCAGCTACGCCTCTCATCAGTGGGTTGGCCAGGTGTAGATTCGCCATATTTGCCCAAGCATGGGCAGCTAGACAACGCCTGCTGGAGTCGTGGTCTCCCCCTCTTCTACTTGAAGGCGCTCAATCCTGCACGCACTTCCAAGTGCCAGGATTTGGAGACTGGCTTATTACCCCATTTCGTTGGTGCAATCGCCTTTTGAGGTTGGTGAACGAGTAAAGTTGTGGTGGAGGGGGCTCTGGAAGTACGTGGGGCACGTCTCGCTCCTGAATCTGCAACGTTATTGGCTTTTATCCCTGAATGGCTTTTTACTCAACATATTTTGCAGCGGATCCTGGTTGTCAGTATTTCGTTGGTGATAACGTTGACACCACGATCTTCTAGCCAGTTATCATGAAAACGCCCGAATACTGCTGGTTTTCAGTACTGTTTGCATATAACAGTGCTTGCAATAGGTCATTCGGCTGTGTAGATGAAGCTTCGGCTACACAAACTGAAACCGCGAATTATCTGATTTGCGGAGTCATAGACTGGTTTATCGTTTTGTAGCGACCCATCGGTGTAAATGACGGTGCTGTTTGGTAACGTGGCACGAAAATATGGCCGTACGCAAGGTTGGACTCCTCGAGGCGTTGTGTAGGTAGAGACTGGGAGGGTGACTATATGTAGCGGGTGTTTGTAGAAGGCATAGGGGATAGAGTAAACGTACGGCATATTTGAACATGTTGGTCAGTGAAACTAGTCACATGAGTCCGCGATATTTTCGCAGAGCAAGGGCGAGGTCTTTTTAGGCTTCTTCGCTTGGTATAGCTAATGCGAAGACGTCCATTTGATTCTAGCCAATGAATCAATCGAGCTTTGACCATTCTTTTGAATGTTTTCATTATGCACGAAGCCATAGCAATGGGACGAAAAGATTTGTAATCATTTTCGCGTTTCCCAGGCTTCAGAATGGGAACGTACTCCTTCCACCTGACAGGGTACATACATACCTCTCAGCCAAGAGTGGTTGAAAAATGAGAGCAGTACTCGTTCAAGTAAGAGCGGTAGGTGAAGTAAAACATTATAGGATCCTTGCCAGGGCCGGAGTTTGAGTGCCGATTTGCGACATCCGTATCCTCTTTTAGTGTGGAGGGTTTCATGAAGGACTCATGGGGATTTGGATCCACTGAATCGGCCTCTAGTTGCTGAGAATTTGTCCATTCTGGAGCGAGGTTCTCTCGCCGAGGCGTCGCCCTGGTGTTGGCTGAATCCGCGCCTCTCAGCTCCAATGACTCATAAGTACTTGATTTGCTTCTCAAGAAGGACCCTGCGGCCACCAAAGCATATTGTTGGTTGGCTGTTTAATTTTACCTTCAAGCTGAGTTTTTTCCTCAGCCACCTGCATCTTGACAAACTCGTACCATTGGGTGAAAAGTACATGGTGGGATTTGCCTCGATTGGACGAACCGACTCTGCACGGATCTGCATGATCAGGTCATCCACATGGGCTTACGACTCGCAGTCAGTGTCCATGAGTCTCCTGAGAAGGCATTCAAGATTGTTGGTTCAAGGTGGTTCCCTGTCGTCACCCCTTCCCAATCGTTCTCCAGCTGTGCCACTAAATGAACGTTGGGCAGAGGATGGTTGTGTGAGACGTCGCATCAAATATTTGTTTCTTGACCTCTTTTGTATGCCCTAAAATAAAATACTCGGAACCTCCTATCCCAGGTGATTTCCTACAGTTACTGTCGGTGAGTTTCTCTAGTTCCTCTCGTTGGATTATGAGGCAATAAACACATACTCGCAGCCTTCGATGCCCGGTAAAGTTTTGCAAGTACCACAGAGTGGCATAAAATGGATTGTTCAGCTTCATTAGGACTAAAAATTATGTTGATCTTTAGTGTTATCTGAATGGACTCCTGGGGCTTCGTAATTTTTACCTCAGCGCCGTGAAATCCGTAGCTTACTAACATTTAACTAAAAGGAACTTGCCATTATCGTGTTTCGAAAAGTAGAAAGACGTTAAAAAACTGCACGGACAAATCACCGACTGTAGACGAACCTCTAACTAAGGTGCTCGTTAGACTGGGCCAAGTAAAAAAAAAGAAAAAAAGCGAGGCAATAGAAACGCTTGGAGAGGTTGAAGGAAGTAAAAGAGAACGAAGAGCAGGAGGAAGGACAACAGGAATGTCAATTAGTGCGGCCTTTTCTTGGGGGTTCTGTGTGTACTTGCCAAAGTCGCAAATTACCGCCCTAACGGTGAGGTAGGTGGAGAAGTAACGGCGTGAACTATCCTTGTTGGGCCTGAGGGGGTTGGCAGAGATTTGCTGGGACAGAACTAACAAATATCGTAGCACTTACCGTCCATAGGACTCGCGGCCATTTTTGACGCTTAGCTGCAGTTTGTCTTCCTCTCACCGCCCATCGCCATCCCCATCATTAACGTCCACCGAAATCCCTTTTTTTCACGGAACTTCTCAAAAAAACTACCCCCGCCTGCCCTGTGTTGAGCGAATGTTCATGGGTCTGTATTCAGTCTAATGAAAGCTCTTCAGTCCGCCCCCAAAAACATTTTCTGCTTGGGTTTTGCTATGCCGTGAACATTGGATACCGTTATCCCAATTCGTTTTTGTCACCTCTTCGTATGGTTGGGAAAGACTTGAATATTTGTTCTAGCGTGAGTGACACGGTTTTGCGAAGCACATGTGGAGAATGGATGATGATTTGGAGCCTTGTGATTCCTTACGGTTAAGTTCATTCGATTATATCGAAAGGTCGCCACTATTTTTCAATTCTTCTGATTGGTTTTTGCCGCTAATGTAATCCTACTAAAAACCTACTTGCTTTTGGGGCTGCATTTGAGTTAGTTTTTCAAATATGAAACCCTTTTTATCACTTCCGCTACCCAAAGAAAAAGGAAAGTATTGTAATCGTGTCAAAAATAATTATGTTTTCTTCAGATCTTTACGTTTTGAGGCTTCTGAATCTAGAAAACTTAATTTCGGTGCGTGGTCCGTGTGTCCAGGAGTTTGTGGCGTTTTGGGAGCCTCTTATGAGTGCTTCCAGCCACATCTCTGAAGAGCGTGTGGCGTCCCCTGTTCCCTCTAGGGAGTCCTTAGTCAGCGTCATGTGTTCCCCAGTCATCGAAAACGAGGCACATAAATTCCGTGTCAGTAACTCCACTTCAGCTGGACCTGATGGTACTTCACCCCTCAGATAGAATAAGGCCTCTATGGCTGTTAAGCTGCTGGTTCTCAACTTACTTCTCTTCTTGGGAAAACCCTCTGCTGATTGCTACATACCCGAACTGGGGTGAAACAAAGAATATGGACCGACCGCTTGCTAACGCTACGACTGCATGTATCGATATCAATCCGTTAGTTATCTCATATTTATTTCATGTACCCATTCTTAATTTCATTGAATTAACTCCTTTTCATAGTCTTTGTACATTTAAAATAATTATATAACGGGGTATTACATAGTGAACATTAATTAATTGTCATAATCGTACAGCTGTCGTTATTTCTAATTTCAAACGGCGAGTCAAGCCTACGATGTCGGGCATATCGATAACCTGACCTCGGTCGTGATATATCGATATATTGCCTAATTAGATGGAGCGGTCCATAATCTTTGCTTTTACCCCGAACTGTCTTTTTCCCTGAATAAAATGGTGATGGGTCAGGGGGCTACAGACCGTTTTCAGCATCGTCTATGGTCTTTTGCCACTTCCCCAGAAGAAAAAGACGCGATTGCATATGGTTGCTCTAGACGTTGCTAAGGCTTTTGACACAGTAGACCACTGATTGCCCCTGTGGTGTGGGGGCTCCTGATCGACTCAATGATTATATGAGCGGTGGTGTGACGGCTTTGCAGGTTGGAGCAGAAATGTCTAGGGACGTGGCAATAGGGTGTGGTGTTCAGCAGGGGGACCAACTGTCTCCTATACTCTTCAATCTTGTGATGGCAGCTGCCTCAAGAAGTGTGGTTTGAACTCGCCCCAGGTGTGTGGGTGGGCGCATTAGCCTTTGAGGATGATCGACCTTGACAGTGTAAGACAGCTAGATCAGTGTGTATTGTGGGTGAATCCAGAGAAGTGCGGCTCAGTTTCATTGGTGTCATCTATCGAGGTTACAGCATGAAGGTCGTGGATGGGGGTTTAGTCTGAGGTGAATTCCGTGTCCTGGCTAGAGGCATCCTCGAGATGTGGCTGTAGCTTGGGATCGAGTTTCTTGGTGCAACTTTCTTTGCTGGAAGCAGTGTGAATATGGTGGTTATCTTCGTAAAGTTGCCACGGCTCCCCTGAAGACCTAGCAGAACCTGCACCTCCTTTGGACTTACTTGCTTACTTTTTTTTGGACGGTTGATCATCCAAAGGATCAGCTGCGGTGGTGTGACATGGCAACTGCATCTGCCCCCAAGCCCAGTATGACTGCAGAGTCTGCGGCTGCTCTGCATGGGTCGGGTGACAGACAGAAACTTAGGCAGTGCCTTGACTGCCTCTACTCTTCTGCGTAGGTGGAATAGCTTCAGAGGGCATTCATGGGAAAGATTACCAGCACTTTCACTCCATTCATGTGGCGTCACTGCCTAGGCCAGATCGTAATGTTGTGAATCGTCGCGGTCAGGCCTGTGGGGACCTGCTTGTGTCGCTAAATCAGCAGCAGGTCTGTGTGGTGCAGGTGTATCCATGTATACATGGGGGCTATATCAAGCGTAATGACGCGGTCTGCAAGCAGGTTGCTCGATTGCCATTTCAGGGCTGGGAAGTGGAGAGAGAGTGGCACTTCCAGGTTGTCTGTGGAGAAGGAATGACCAGTCTGTTGTGATCGTGGATGTACAGGTAGTATCTGGCAGCCAGGATCTTCTGCTAACTTGCCAAGCTAAGGAGCACAACTACGACAGGACGTATTTTCGTATGGCTGTGTCGGAAGATCAGGGTTTACCCTGGCATGGTGTGTGGTGGAAGTAAAGTGCTGAGGAGATGCATCGGCTGAGTGTGTCAGCAGGCATTATCTGCAGTATCACCACCTGCATGTCGCTCGAGTCGTATCTAAACTGGTGGTCATCACGCTTACAAGCCATATTTCCACTGAGAAGGAGTTGAAGCTACATGCATCAGCCTCCCAAGGTCGCTTCCCACGCCTGCTATTGTGCCTACAAAGAGATAGTTAGATCAGGTAGGAAACCAGATTAAAAACTCCTCCCAGACGGTACTGGGTTCTTCAAGTGAAATAACCTGAAATTATATTTATTCCAAGATTTGCTGCGTAAAAGAGGGTACGCAAACGTTCGTACGCTGGAACTGATTCTTCGTTATATCGTTCGTTCAATGGATTTGTCTCAGGTGGCCTCTTCCACCCAAATGCCTTGTTTGTATCACTTCCAGTTTGAGCCGGAAGGTCTTTCTGCCTTCCAATTCTCTGAAGTCGGTTACTCACCCGAAGCGTGAATGGGCGATCTCCGTTTTTATTGAATCCAGCGGTTTCCTACTAAAGAAAACAAGGTGTACACCTCTCAGCCATTTGCTGGGCTCTCCCTACGGCGATAAAAGCGTGCGATGAACCGCAAATGTCAAGAGTAGTTCAGGTTGGTATTTGTCGAAGCGATTTTCGGAGACGAGGTTTCGAGAATTTTTTGTAGAAATGAAGGTGGTGCTCGTCAAAAAATGTTCGGTCAGACGTAAGGGAAGCTTTTTACGGCCACAAACCATTTAATAACAACCTGACACAAATTCGAAAAGTTACTTTGATTTTCCTTAGCACCAAAAATTTGCTTTTCCAATGTCGACCAAAGAAAAAAACGACTTCTCAACAGAAATTCAATCTGTCGGTCCTAACAATAGTAATAATTGAAATCACACACTCCATCAAATTAGGGAAGAATAACTGACCACCAGGTTCTTGATGATACTCGGAAACTGATCACTTTTCTGAACGAATTCTAAAACGGTAGTACAACTCTTAATCAATCAGTTGGGATTCCATAACCTCACTTTCCGTGAATGAAATCGGCCTAGTGAGGAAGCTATGTGCAACACTCGCTTAGCAGAGTTGGTTTTATCTTGGTAATTCGCTCGTGAGTAAACTGGACGACTGGTGATTTCGTCTAACAATCGGTTCAGCTGTTTACACGGCTATTTGGAAATGCGTATCAGCGCAAAGCCTAAGAGCACAAGCGTACAATCATTCGGCGAGTTTTCTACGTTTTGAGCAGATGTTTACCGGTCCGCTTTACGGGCAAAAATTATTCTTTTCTCTCGAAAAATGCGCGTACAACCCTTCATCCTTCTCTTTTCGGTTAACTTCTCACTAATTCGTTTACAAGTGGAACTGTGTAATAAATTTGTATTTCACTTAAAGCACTTGTCCTAATTCGATTCAGTTGGGGCCTGGAAATTAAAGGAAATGACTTAAGCAAATGCGAATTAGGGGCGGCGAAACGCGGTTGTTCGTCATTGATTGCTCTTCTTTCTCCTCACCCGGGAATAACCTAATTGCCGATTTTTTCCCGCCTTTTCTCCGAAGAGGTTACCACGCAAAATCAACCATTACCGTACATTACGTGTTATGCTACTTTTCTTAGCAATTAACATTGTGATGTAGGGCCATTATAAATTAAATAATGGGTGAACTAGAATAGAAATGCCCTCGTGATATATGGTTAATATGGTGTAATCAGGGTTAATCGAGAGAAGGAGGAGCCTAATCTGGATTACCCGAAAGTCTCTTTACTCTTCTGTTCGATCTTTTTTTTAAAACCTTCTCGGACATATTTACGTACTCCCCCAGCTTCCGAATGGCCTTTGCCTCTCACTCATCGGCCAGAACCTTTCGAATAAATTAGGTGTCGGCACTTGGACTGCTGCTGGCTGGGAAAACTACCTAGAGCGACTCTTAATACAACTTTCTCAGCCCTACGTGCATTTAAGGATTTTCATCGCTCCAGCAACTAATACACACCATTTTTCCAGCAGTTGATACGAACTCAGGGCGTACAGAAAGGGTGTGCGTGTCTGCGCACCAACTCGTGGTGCTTAATGTTCTGGAATTTATTGAGTTGCCTTCATTTACCTTCATTGAAGGTAGGTAATGTATGGGACTATCAACATGATGGTTTTGGGCACGTTCATATTCATAGTTCTGGATATGTAGAAGAAACACTGCTAGAAAAGTTAGTCAAATAAACGACAGGGGTTTGTATTCTGGAATTTTTTGGGTTAGTCCTGCCTGTGTTACGACCATTATTAAATTGACATCATATAGTTAAAATACTCGATTACCATACATATCTATTTTTAGTTATTTTCAAATTGATGGGAATTGGATAATACCGTCCAGTTAACAGTAGCTGACTACAAAAAACTTGATATTCAGATCCATTTTTGAGAAAAAATCGGGGTTTGATCGCAATGATAACAATAACTATAGTTTTGCTCTTAAAAGGAGTTTGGCTTCCCATGATGAGCCTGCAGGTTGGATATCAAATTTGAGTTAATTTGGTTGAGCCGCTCTTTCACAATCGCTCTCACAGACACGCGCACGGAACAGTTATTTCTCCTTAGCCCTAAGGAAAGTAAACCTCGTCCACGATCTACAATTGTGACTATTCATCTGAAGTACGCCGAACACGTCACACATCGATCATATCTGAGCAGTATCCGACTTTAAATGTTTTAGAAGTGTTGAAGAGAGTTTGGCATTGCTAGTTTATCGACTTTAGGACATTAATGACGATTTTCGCGTCCAATAAACGTACTTTGTTACAGTTTAATAATTTGTTCACATTATTGACCAGTTTAATGATGAGCATTTTAACCCTCAAAATCAGTGCAAAGACAGTTGCGTCATGCTTGCCGTCATGGATTTTCTCTCGATCCTTGTACGTTATTCGTCTTCGTATCCCCTAGCTCTTTCGTTTGCCAAATTGCTTTTAAACCTCCGAAAACCCCTTCCCCTTCACCATTTCCAGCACGAAGTTGTTGACTTTTCTCGTTATTCGAATCTCTGAAAAAAAGAATTTGGAGGGGGTTGAATATTGAAGACAATCAGAAGTGGAATTGACGCAGAGGGCATTCTCTCTCCCACGCACTCATTCACCCTACTCCCTCACTATGACTAGACCCTCCCACTCTCTTACTCTTTCCTTCTCCAAGCGCCCTACTTTAGTATTGCAAGTACTCAGAAGAGTGAAAAATGAGCGGAGTTTACGGTAATTTCAAAAGAGAGGGTTTTGGGTCTTCGTTTTTTTTCGTTATCTTCGGAAGAGCAAAGTTTCCCTTAAAAGGCACTTCATTCGAATAAATAAGTCAACTCAAGGGAAAACTGATACACAGAATTGTACTGATTCGAACCACTTAGAAGCCAAACGGCTCAAGTCCATGCCACGCTATTTAATAGAAATGAATTTCTTTCGTTTTTAGTGAACTTTAGAAGAAAATGAAACCATTCACGCGTCTAAAAAGTTTTAATGAGGTTCTTCTTAGTCCAAACCCGCTTCATGGTGTTTAGAAACGAATCATACATTTTATCGATTTGACATGTAAACGTCAATAAAAACGAAACTCTGTTTTTGAGTTAAATTTCTTCTTGAAGCGGACCTCTTAATTGTACCGTTTTTCCTACCATCGGTATCCTGGATTCCCCAGTTCTTTCAGTAGTCCTTTCCTTCATCTTGAACTACAATCATTAAAAAACGCAATTGAAAGATTTGACTTCTATATCGGAGTCTGTATCCTAGCTTTAATCGTCCTAATTGTATTAATTCAAGAACCGTGGATAGTTAAGCGAAGGATGGCAGGACTTGAGATGCCGGGTTATAAGGTGCTCCACCATAACAGCAGGCGTCCTAGATGCTTCATATTCATTAAGGCTAACATTAAGTTGTTTCCGCTCTGGTTGCTGTTTTCCGGCGATTCTGATGCGGTGAGGCTAACACATGAGAATTGGGATGTAGTGGTAGCGTCGGTGTATCTCACCTATGAAGAAGACTGGCGGATGTGGGTATCCTGACGATGCAAACAGGTACACCGGAACGGGAGCTTGCCCGGGTAATTGTTACCAGAGACGCAGTACTCTGGCGGTTAATTCGTTTAAACCACTCAAGTCGCCTGGACCGAATGGGATTTACCCATCCTACTTCAGATGAGAATAGAGCGAGTCCTACCCCGCCTGATAACGCTATTTAGGGGTAGCGTGGTGTATGGATACATACCTCAGGGTAGGAGGGAAGTTCGGGTCACTTACATACCAAACCTTGGCAGGGAGTCGAAGGTGCTAAGGCTTTTAGACCTATTCCTGCTTAAGACCGTAGAGAAGATCTATGACCAGTACTTGAGGGACGGTTTCTTGAGATTAACACCCCTGGCACATGGTCAACGTGTCTATTGCTCAGGAAGAGTATGTCACTCTGCACTGCATCCATTAGTCAGAAAACTAGAAGAGTCAATAGAGAACAAGAATATTGCCTTAGGGACCTTGCTAGTCATTGAAGTGGCCTTCGATAACACCTCTATATGCAGCATTGGCTAAATTTAATGTCAATAGAAATGCAATAAGGTGGATCATTGCTGTACTGAACAGCAGAGAGATCCAGACCTAGCTAGGGAACTGCTCGCTTAGGGCAAGGATCCTATCTGCACTTCTTCTGGGGGGACTGAATGCGGCGAGGTTCTACACTCATGATGTTGTTGCATGGGCATGTGTCCATATTTAATAACTTGGAAACCATGACGAAGCTCGGCGTGGCCACTGACGTAATCGTGCCCAAGTACGATTCGATAGGAAATACAATGTGCGACTAGTAGGGAGACTATGGAACAGCGTAAGTCGTCAGTTACGGCCTCGTAATGGTATCAAAATCTACTCAGATGGATCGCAAACTCCGAACAGCACGGGCTTTGCTGGGGTGTGGATAAGTGGCTCTGGGAGGAATGGGACGTATATTGCCACTCCAACAGTGTTTAGCAGAGATTTCACTATTATTGCCAGGGGCATCATAATGCATGAAAAAGTCTATAGCAGTAAAACTATCAACATAATGACTGATAGTTAAGCGTCATGTAAGGCACAAAGGGATCATTGGGAATGAGAGGGCGGTTCATCTGGCCAGACTCGGTTCGTCTTTTCTACCATAGGACCACTTCCCCACCGTGGGACTTCTCTGTCTCTATTCAAGAGAACTGTGGGAGAATATGCCAGAAGAACACCTCAGACAGTTGGAATGCTGCAGGAATGAGGCGTTTCTAACGCTTCATCTCAGGGCAAACACACGACATTTTTTTTTTTTTTCTTTGAAACAGTGGATGCAGGCAATACCCTCACTGCAGCACAAACGGGCCTATTGTAAGGGCGTCCATGATACTCGGATCATGGCCCACCTGCACCACCCCCAGGCCCCACGGCACTGGTCTCACTTGGTGTGACGTCACCTATGCGCCCCCACCACCCCCGCACATAGCGGAGGATATCCGCAAGTTCTGCATTTGCCACCTCTTCGGGCTGAAGAAAGGGCCTCCCAAACACAGAACGGCGCGATGCCGCGAGTCCATCGCATACGCACAGCACGTGCTCTGCCGTCTCTAGCCCTACCTCGCAGAACCTGCATACCTGTACCTCGCACTTGCCAATATTTGCAAGGTGGTACCTCAGCGGACAGTGACCTGTGAACAGGCCACATATGATCCTCATATCCTTCCTCCCCAGAGCAAGCACCTCCTTGGACCTCTCTCTGGAGAGCCGGATAAAGAGTTTTGACTGTCTAAGGCCGGGCAGCCCCTGCCAATGAGCAGCCCTGCACCTATCCTCCCATTTGCCAATCTCTCTACGTAGATGGCTCCTGGTAGTCCCAACAAAGGGCTCAGGGCCAATAGGGATCTGCTCTGATCCCTTCTTAGCCAACCTATCAGCCCGTTCGTTTCCCTCTATACACTGATGCCCTGGCACCCAACACAGTGTTACACTGTTGTCCTCGGCCAGGGCCTTCAGTCCAGTCAGACACTCCCACACCTGCCGCGATGTAAGACAGTATGAGGCTAAGGCCTTGAGAGTGGCCTGACTGTCCACCATGATGTAGATTCTCTGCCGCTTCAGTCCCCTCTGCAGCAGCCGCTGCACACAGACTGTCACCGCAGCCACCTCTGCCTGGAACACCGTGGCCAGCGACCCCAATGGGATCGCTGCTCTGATCCTCGGCCCAAAGATGCCTGCCCCTGCAAGGCCACCCTGCACCGAGCCATCAGTGTAGTATACCAGGGCCCCAGCTTCGAAAGCGGAGCTCCCCTACCCACCTGGATCGCTCATGAATGAGTATCCGAAAGGGTAGCACGGTTGAACCTCGCGGGCATTAAGTCTACCACATGCAGTTCAGGCCCCCCACCTTCACCTTGTCAAGGATCAAGTGGCGGCAGGAACTCCTCCTCCGCGCATGATCAGGACCCAACTCCAACATACGCGCAGCCTGGAGGAACGCCATCCTTTTAACATGTATGTGGAGTGGAGCTAAATCTAGCAAGACCTCCAGTGCAGCCGTAGGGCATGTTGTCATACAGCCTGTAATGGCTAGACACGCCCCACGCTGCAGTTTATTTAGCTGCAACTGCACTGTTTTGTTTTCCACCCTAGTCCACCAGACCAGGGCTCCATAGGTGACTACAGGCCTAACAACCGCAGTGTACAACCACCGGATCATCCCAGGCCTCAGCCCCCATGTCTTCCCCACCATTCTTTGAGCTGCCCACATCACCACCGACGCCCGCTGTAAGGCTTTTTTCACGTGTGTGGCCCAAGAGAGCTTACCATCAAGAAAGACTCCCAAGTACTTGATCTCATGCTGGATCTTCACCACCTTGCCACCCAGCCTGAGTTCCCGCAGCGTAAGGCTGCGCCTTCTGGTGAATGGGATCAGGCTCGTTTTGTCTGGATTGACAAACAGTCCTTGCCCATTGTACCATGTCTGTAGGGTATTCAGTGCATGCTGCATGCATTCACTGATTACACTCGTGAATTTACCCCTGACTATAATTACCAGGTCATCCGCGTATCCTATTACCTTGTAGCCCTCCTCCTCCAGCAGCTCGAGAAGGGTATCAGCTACCAGTAACCAGAGGAGGGGGAGAGCACCCCCCCCCCTGCGGGCATCCCCTGGTGGGCACCACAGAGAGTGTCTCCCCCCCCCCCAACTCCGAGAAGACCACCCTGCTACTCAGCATCTCGTTGGTCCAAGAGATGGATCTACACCCTTCCTACCAGCCGCAGCCGTGATTGAGGCATACGACGTATTGTCGAAAGCCCCCCCAATATCCAGAAAGCAGCACAGCGCAATCTCTCCGGATCTCAGAGTATCCTCCAGCACTGTTGCCAGTTCCTTCAGAGCAGTCTCAGTGGATCTCCCCCTCTGATAGGCATGCTGGGAACTCCGAATGGGGTTCTGAGTTAGATAGTTCTCCTTTATTGATAGGCACACTATCTTCTCCATTGTTTTCAACACGAAGGACATGAGACTGATGGGGCGGTAGCCCTTAGCCAGGGCCGAGCCACCCGGCTTTGGTATAAAGACCACCTTCACCTTCCTCCACATAGTGGGTATGTACCCAAGGACATAGCTCGCCCTGAAGAGCCTCACCAGTATCGGACCCAGAGCCTCCCTACCATGCTGCAACATGGCTGGGAAGATCCCATCCGCACCTGGCGCCTTGTAAGGTTTAAATGAACCAATAGCCCATTTAACCTTATTAAGTGTGAACATATCTCTGGAGGCTGCACACGACATAAGACGGAGCCTTCTGAGGATGGGGAGGCAGATTGTGGGGATCATCACAGGGCACTGCAAAATGATCAAAAACATGTATGTTACGGGAATAGTCGACACACCTCGGTGTATACGGTGTGGCACGAATGAGGAGATTCTTACTATGTCTCGAGACTTCAGGGGGAGCGAGTTCTGGTCTTTGGTACAACTTCTCCTGGGGTGGATATCAAAGAAAACTCTTGCAGGAACTACCTGGCATTCCTTAGGAAGCTAGGCATCGACCTGCGAGACATTTGGACTGGCAGAATAGGTGCCACTGGTACTGGAAACCCCCTACCTTGAGCTGGGATCGCATAACACACCTCCGGCAGGAAGGGGGACAGAATTCTCCTGCCGTATCCTCTGCGTGGCCATAAAAGCCAGCCTTAAAGGCACTTAAAACTCACGACACTGACATACACAACATATTCCAGACACAAACAACATTGCAACGGCTTACGTGGCAGAACAAATTGACTTAAAAACTCATAATGAGCGAAAGACAGCCCTGGAAGTAGCTCACTAACACCTACGAGCAATCCCCCAGATAGGGCTTGAGCGTTCCTGGGGCGGCTGATAACGTGTGTCTCGCTCACCACATCACCAGTGGCCGAGTGCTGACTCTGAGCAGCAGCTGAAAAATCCCTCATGCGTCTAAGTCCCGGTGACTGACCGGACTCGCAGCTGAGGCGCATGTGGGGGCCTCCCTTTGACCCTCAACGAACCAGCGAAAGGGGCTAGAATCAATATCCCTGAGGGGGAGCTTCACGGACACTGCTTCGAGCATACCACACACACCCATATCCGCGAACGTCTGGAGAGAGAGTGGGTTGAACCAGACCATTGAACGAGGTAGTTCCTTACGGGACATGGCGACTTCAATTTGTAGCTCTACTTCTCTTTTCTCAAAGACTCTCCACGATGCACGTCTTGAACTTCCAGTGAGGAGGAAGCAAGACATCTCGTGCTGCTCCATTGTAGTTCCTACAACGGTTAGCAACGGTTGTTGGAAGAGCAGCTAAACCTACCAGCATTCACTGCTACTATGCAAGCCTATAACCGTTTCACCCAGTTTGTAAGGAAAGTCATGGCGAAGAAACATGGTCTTAGTTGATCTGTCCCTTTGAAACTTGCGACCCAAGTTTAGGAACTCCTCCCAGATGGTACACAATTTCTCAGATGGTCATAAACCTGCAGTATCTCCACAGGACTGGGTTTGGTGGATCCTGAGTGAGGGGCTAGCAACTTGCGTGATAGCGAAACTGTAACCCCCATGACAGTAGACTGATATAACTCTCCCTGAGGGTACATGAACAGTAATTTTGATAAGGAAACAGACCTGTCCCGCAGCCAAACTAGTCTCCCAATTGACACGTCCTTCGTCATCTCAACTCCAACCTGTAGTACCCTCCACAGTCTATTGAACTCACTGGTCTGTTCCCTTGATATCGTAAATGACTGTTCCTGAACCCTGGGAGAGAGTTATATCAGTCTCTTCACTGAACTCACATGAACAGCTGCGCCATCAGGAAGACAGTCTGTCAGAGTATGGTGGCTGTTTCTAACTTCTAGGGCAACACATACACTCTTGCACAGATCACGTGGCAAAATACCCTTTTCTTGTCTCAGGACTTCAAAATGTATAGATACTATGAAAACACAGCATTCTTCGGACGCACAAAGCGCAAAGCCACACTTCGGCTTTATTTAAATCTTGACTAGAAGAACTTAGGATGTAGTAGTTCATTCAAGTAGTCCAGGAGGAGCAGCTTCTCGGTAGATTTATGGGCGCTAGCTCAGGTGTTTTCGGTGATAGAGGTGGTATTCAGAATATACTTGATGCTCCCCCCTCATCCTCTGACCCTCTTTAGCTCCCCATCTCAAAACCATTTATCTCGTTGAATAATCAATGATCGTATTCCTCACTTCATAGCCGACCTCGTTATTGTAGGTGAAGGAGCCCGTTTGTTTTTTTGTTTGCTTTTTGTTTCACTTGCTCCATGAATTGCACAATTAACTAAATACTTCAACACCGAAAATACTCATTACGAATTTTCTCCACATGATAATTTAATTAGTGCGCTATGTGGAAAACGAAAACCAGCAGCAAAAACGTCTTTACTCATATTTTACCGAATTCTCGCAGAAATCATTACAACTCTGTCGAGTAACAGAGAACAATATTTTATTAAAAACTACATAATTTAATTAACAGTGTATACTCATTACTTATTTATATACGCTAATAATATGGTCCGAAGTCCTTGGCAGAGAATAAAGCATAAAGAAATCAATAGAAGAGCAATAATTAGTAGAAGTCACAATAATAAAAGAAAATAATGTTCGTTGCTCACGGTAATCGAAAAATACGAGAAGCCACGCAAATTTCGTTTGAAGCCCAAAGCACGATGGGTCCGTGACATCAAAATGGTGCTCCACGGCAGCTGAGCAATCACATAGTCGCACTCTGAGCAAGATCTACGAGATAGAAATACTCAAGTGCTCTCAGCGAGGGAATGGGACGAAGGACCTGGCATTTACCAATGTTGAGGTACAAATCATTGAACTGACGCAATCACTTCAACTCATCCAGGGCATATTGCATCCGCCAGCAGTCATTCACTGCTGATAACTAGGAATATCGTCGAGCCATCACGTAGCACACGTCTCCCTCTTAATTGTGATCCACAGGCCACCCTAGACGGTGCAGAAAATGGAGGAAAGTAAGTGTTCTTGAGCTACATATTCTTCTTACTTATGACTTACATTCGTTCGTTGTGCGATACGTAAAAGCCCAAAGATTTCGTTGCCACTAATTGCTTGGGGGCCACCAGTACCCATTAGGGGAAATCGTTAGCATGAAATAACATTCAGCTTGAGGAGATAACTATATTCAAGACATCGGGATTCCAAATCTACACGGTTCTGATAACTAAAAACTTCTAATGACGTTGGACTCTGCTACGACGTACAGCGAAACTGCAATTTTCGAGACTATCGACTGACGTAACTCTCTTATAAGTGTTCAACAATAGTCCTATTTATACGGAAACAACGCAGAATGCCCTATTGTAAGCAGTTCCCATCAATGGGAAGAAAAGAGTGGGGAGGGGGAAATATTGTGTGAAGCACTGCACTTTATTTCGTACGTGGCCAAAAACCCTAGCACACGTCTCCCTCTTAATTGTGATCCACAGGCCACCCTAGACGGTGCAGAAAATGGAGGCAAGTAAGTGTTCTTGAGCTACATATTCTTCTTGTCATCTGTTTAATGCAAGTAACAATCGCTCGTCATTTGTAGTTGTTATTGCCCCGATGTCCCGTGCACTCTACTCTATCCAGACCATTTCGTGTGCTCCCAATCGTTTGACAAAACCGTTTTTTAACGACTAGATGCCCAGCCTCTTACATAGCATAGAAATGGCCCTTACGTAGCATACATGTGTGCTCAATTTGATGTTAATATCACTAGAAAAGAGTGAACAATAATCAAGCTTATTTCTAATATGCGGAACAAATGTTTCGGTATCAGAAAATGTGTATACTAAAAGCTCAGATGTTACTGCTCACTTCATACGACTTATGACATATTAGAGACACTTAGTGATCGGTTCATTTGCGTGGGACTGATAAAGCAGAACGCAGATTAGAAGTTAGCGCTGCCATGCAATGGGAGCGAAACTTCGTATAAGACAGGCCGAGGGAGTCTCGTAATATCAACGTCAAAGAACAGCAGAGAAAGAATAGAAGAGACAAGAAATCGAAGAGAGGAATTAAAAGGCTTGAATGCAGACACATGAACTGAACCCTTGCAGCCTCACAAGTGCTGCTTTCAGAGCAAAGGCCGCTGCAACTCCTCTCTCTTCGTACCTTCTACTCTCATCTTTTACCTTTAACATTTCTGGCCACTTTTCGCATTACTTAATCGTACCGGGGGATGTCTGGTGTTTCGATGTGTGCACAGGCCTTACATCTTCGTTCAACGGAGGGTTACTTAAATGAACAAAATGTGGGTTAGTGCGCTCTCTACTAAGCAAAATAAAATGTAGAATCCACGTTTTGAGTAATTATTGAAATATTTCCACAAAATGTTCCTCTGCTCAAAATATATTTGTACTGACAGCTGACCTCATCCTCATTTTATTATTACACTACCCCTTGGATATAAGAATATATTTAGTAGAGTGTTCTAATAATATCTGCCAGTTGCGTAGGACTGTTGCTATCCTACATTTATTTTTCTCCACAGCGGCTACATCGATTTTGATTTCATTTTTTATACGGGGTGGTTCCAATGACGTAAGAATTTATTTGCCTAGGATTTTCCTTTGTGGGGAAATGACGAGGGCAGCACAATAAATTACAAAACATTTCTACAAAAATCGATTTTAGCACAATTTGCTCCCTATAAATATGGCTCATGTAATAACATTTTCAAATTAACTACGGTGATACTTCAATAAACTATTTGTGCGATGAGAGTTTCATAACGTTCATAAGATGACTAGCAGCAAGATATATCGGAATTCAAAAGGCCACGTTTTCACTTTTCTACCTAAAAAGGGTTTTTACATTCCAAAATCGTAAACGCAATCCTTCTAAAAACCAATTATGACAGTTTCATTGAACGTTGATTACTTTTGTTCTAAAAAAAATCGTATTAATATATACCAATGGAAGCTGCATTGGTTATCTACACGATGGTAGTTCAATAGGTAATCTACAGAATGGTAATTCAATAGGTTTATCTTCACAATGATAGTGACAGACTAAAAGTTGTGACACAATTAAGAGAAACTCGGTAAATTCTGGGATCATAGGCAATACCAGTTTCTGCATTGAAGTTCAGAATAGAGTTGAGGCGGTTAATAAATAAAGTGAGGAACTAAAGTTGAGTTAGTTGTCGGTGACATAAAAGTCGCTGAATGTACATGGGGTTAAGGCAGTGATGGGCAAACTTTTTAAAAGGAGGGCCAGATGAAATTTAAAAATTTACAGGCGGGCCACAAAAAAAAAAAACAAGTTATAGGCCTAAACGTTTTTATTGTTTAATTTTACATCATACACAACTTATATACTAAAATGGTAAAAACTTCCAAACAAGTCACAAAAAATGATTAATCTTTAGAAGAGCATGAAGGCGTATGAGACAGATGAAACTGTGACTGAGATTCTAAAAGTTGATCATAATCTGGTAGAAACTGAGATGAGCCGATTCGCAGTAGTGAAGCTAAATTGTGGTCAGTCAATCGGTTTCTAACACTGTTTATGCGAGGCTTCATATTAGAAAACACCTGTTCACAGATGTAGGAAGAGGAATACATCGAAATTATCTTTTGAGCGTGAGATTTCAGGTTTGGAAAAGTTGTTTTCGACAGAGCCTTGTAGAACTCAATCTTCGAAACATTGAGAAATAGTTGTTTCAATTCAGTGTTACATTGCAACTCAATTAGTTCGAGCTGCAGTTCTGGTTTAACTGATTCACAATCCAAATTAAATGGCATGCTAAAAATCTCCAGGTCCTGTTCGATAACTTTGAAGTCTTGGAATCTTCGTTCATATTCTTCATGAAGGCATTTTACGTTTTTCTCATAGCTCTTAACTTTGTCTTCTGTAACCTTGGAAAATGAGTGAAGTCTTTCTTTAGTAGTTGTTTGGAAAATAGATTTAACTGCAGTTTGAAACCCCTGATATGACCCCAAGTATCATGAATCAATTGATTTCTTCCCTGGAGTTTAAGGTTCAATTTATTGATGTGGCTAAAGAGATCTGTAAAAAATGCAAAGTCTGAAAGCCATAACATATCTTTCAAATGATCACACTCGTCCATTCCTTTTCTTCCATAAAAAAGATAATTTCGTCTTTTAGATCCCAAACTCGTTCAAAAACCCGTCCTGCACTGAGCCACCTTACTTTGGTGTAGTAAAGTACGTCAGAATATTCTGACTGCAATGAGTAAAGAAACTCTTGAAATTGCCTATGGTTGAGTGCTCGTGAACGAATGCTATTAACAATTTTAATAACAACATCAAGCACATGTTTCATTTCTAGAGCAGATTTACACAGAGTTTCTTGATGGATGATACAATGAAGCCACTTCGTTCCCAGGAAATGATTCATTAAATTTGCCTACAAAACCAGATTTTGCCCCTGTCATATTTGGTGCTCCGTCAGTAGTAATGTTACAAATAGTGGTCAGAGGTACTTTCAAAGATGTGATAGTTTCTTGAAATTCTTCAAAATGTCTGATCCTTTTTGTCGTTCCCTTTAATGAACACATGGTTGTTATGTTTTGTCATGAAATGTCGAGAGAGGTTAAATTCCTTGAATACGGCTACAGCTTCATTGCAAATTAGGCACACAGGTTTATCCTTAATAGGCGTAAAAAAGTATTTCCAAGTCCACTCATCTTTAAAAACACGACATTCTGAATCAACTTTACGTTTTTTAGTTGCCATTGTACCGGTCAAAAAGCACACTACCGACAAACTCAACTATGTAAATACAAGTCAGACTGAGAGTTGCAGAGGTGACGTGGCATACGTGACTGTCTGAACTATACTAACCTTGAGAACAGCCGTTAAGGGAAGCTGCCTGGTGAGTAGTAACATGTATTCCAACGCGGACTGGACTAGGAACGCACTCGAACGGAAGATTTACTTGTTTGGCAAACATTTTTACCCAAATTAACAACTTTTATTGTTTTGTTTTTTTTCATTTCTCCAACCTTTCCGATCAATTTTTTTGCGTTTTACAATTTTGGTAGGGCTGAAACTATTATTTGACAGGTGCAACAAAATTTTTTTTAACATTTCCAAACTTTCTGACGTATTACAAAACTTTTACCGAAAGCCTTTGGGACCACGGTAACGTCCTAGTTGTGATATCCAGAGCTAAATAAAATTAACGTATCTGGGAAAACTACACGAAAAATACAGTGAGAATTCGGGAAAATAAACGTGCGGCTTGTTACAAGGTTTGACGAGAAAGTCATTAAAATCCTTCATTCGGGCTCTGCAGTAAAACGCTCCCAAGCGATGAAACCTGAATACAGGGCTTTAGAGTGGAACAGCGTTTGGTCGCTCTTCAATTGATTTTGAGCCCCGAAAGAACAACCACTGACGGGTTTTGAAGACACAAGACGCCGCCACAACTGCGGGTTAGTCCTTTGTGTGGGCCTCTTTTCACGTTCTGATCCTCCGAATTGGTCGAGTAATTAGCGGAATGACCGCGTTAGTAATTAATTGCGCGGAGGCATTTGACGTCGTTGTGCTCAATTACAGGGTAAAACATATGGTGCTACAAATCACACAACTTGCATTACGTTTATCCCCTTCATCGGCTTCCTCTTACCCTTCCTACCTCTCCACCACAATAGACGGCTGCCAGTGCTGGTACTGTGGCTAAGCGGTCCTTCTGGCAGAAGCCTCCTGTCCAAAGGAATCAGAAGATTAACGTCGAGAGGACTGCATACAGGTATGGCATTGGGGAGGCGCTCTTCGTCTCAGTTGCGATTCTCCTCCCCTCCTACAGCAGCAATTAACCCCCTGTGCTGGAAGCCCGTGTATGGGCAGCTTGTGGAAAGTCAAACCATAGCAAATAGCTATCGGCCTTATGAGAATCCTCACCTATAGGTGTGACAATAGGTGGGAGGTTATCTGCACTGAATTTTACCAAGAGTTGAGAACCCGACGGGTGTAGAGGCGCACCACCAAGATTTCTCAAAGGTGCTCCCTGAAAGTGGTCGTAAGGTAGGTAAAATGATGAGGTGACATGGGGGGGGGGGGTGCATCTGGGCTATCTGGATAGAGTTACGGCTGAGGTGCTGTGGGGTGCAAGTCACGCGAAAGTTCAGCCTTCTTATCAGGAGTTTGTGGCGTTTTTAGATCCTTTCATGAGTGCTCGCAGCCACATCCCTCAAGGATGTGTGGTGTTCCCTGCTCCCTTAGCCAGCGTTATGTATTCCTTGTCCTCCTCCTCCTCCTTCAGCTGTAACTGATGGTATTTCACCCCACAGATGAAATACAGTCCTGAAGGATATTAAGCTGAGGTTCTCAACCTACTTCTCAACATATTAAAGCCTCCTGCTAGAGTGTCCTCAAGAAAAGTGGTGATGTGCCAGTCAGTAGCGTCTGTGGTCTTTCTGCATTTTCAAGAAGTTCTCGTCTCCAGCAGGCTGGTGTCATTGGCGACGTCCAGAGAGCATTCCAGCTAGCGGATGGTCCCATGATTCTGCAGACAGTGCTGTCCTTGGCCCGAAAGAAAAAGAAGCAATTATATATGGGTGCGCTGGACAATGCTAAGGCTCTTGACACAGTAAAGGACTTGCCAATTGCCTCGGGGCTCATGAAAGATTCATCTATTATGTGAGCTCTCTGTACTGTGAGTGTGTCAGGGCCTTCCAGGGTGGATGGGAGATGTCTGGGGATGTCCCATTAGGGTATATCGTTTGGCAGGGTGATGCACTGACTCCTATACGCGTCAATCTTGTGATTGATACTGCACTGGGTAAACTTTTTCAGGAAGTAGAGTTTGATCTTGGCCTAGGTGTGTGAGTAGGTGCATTAGCCTTCGCAATGATGTCGTCATCCTTGCAGGTGCCAAGCAAGGCTCATATCGACTTAAACAAGTTTGTGAGGCAGCTAGACATGTGTGGATTCAGGGTGAATTCGGAGAAGTGCGGCTTGTGTGTGAAGGTCGTGAATGCGGGTTTCATCACTGGTAAGTCCTGAAAGCTGTGTGAACCTTGATGATTATCCTTGGAAAGTTGCCAAGGCCCCACCGAAGAAACAGCGGAGGCTGCTACTTCTTCCGACGTAATTTCTCCCAAACCTGACTAATGGAGTTTTTGGTCGGTTGACTGTCGAAAGGCTAATAAGTCTTGATAGAATGACACGCTCTGCTGTGCGTACTTGGATATATCACCCATGTGTACATTCACGCTCCAGTTCGGTAAATGTGAAGGAAGTAAGCTCTGCTTACAGGAAACATACTAGAGGTACTCACAATGCTTGGAAATGAAGTTGAAGACCACTGGCTGGCGGGAAAGGCGGGGAGACGACTCGGGCGATATCGCAAGGTGACGGGATAAATGAATTTATGAGCAGAGTGACGGAGGGAATTTAAGATGCGCTTAGACAGCCGACAACTCTCTATGTTAAATAAATATAACACGAAACCAAAGTATAAAAGGGTGATAGCACGGGAGGTACACAGGAGGAAAACCGATAATGGCGAGCGACTGACTTGAAGGAGCCGGCATGGTTTGAGGGTATGGTTTGTGTGGTGGCCTACTAGGTGACAACACCTCCAGCACAGCGCATTTGAGCGCCTCATTTCGAAGGCACGTACAGGAGGTGTTCCATCTTACTTTACCACTATTCTTACGCCGTAAGTGCCTGCTTGCTTTACAGGCATCTAACTGGAATGTGCATGCAGTGTGACTGATCTGGGATTCGTTCAGGATCAGCTGCAGTAGTGTGACATGGTGACTTCATCTGCCCCTAAGCCAAGTAGGCCTTCCGAGTTTGCAGCTGCTCTTCATGGTTCAGTTCTCCTGACTATCCCTTCTCTTCTGCGAGGGTGGAGTGAGGGTATCCATAGAAGGGATTACTGTGGCATCACGGCCTACAGCAATGAGGTGGACAAGAGGCCAGGATTGTAACGGCCTGGATGCTCGCTATCGTTCCTGTGGTTACCAGTGTGAGTCACAGAATCATGTGGTGTAGGTGTGTCTGCGTCAAGCAGCAAGCGTCACAACACAGCATGCAAGCAGGTTGCTGGTGCATGGTCCTCTGAAGGGTGGGAAGTAGAGAGAAAGCAGCACTTCTGGGTTATCTCTTAAGAAGTTGAGAGGCCTTACATCGTTGCTGTTGCTCCTGGATGTTCAAGTAATATCTGGCTGCCAGGGTCTTGCACTGACTAGACAAGCCAAGAGGAGCAAATATCACAAGGCGTATCTTCACATGGCGGTCTAGGATACTCGTGGAGTGGAGGTAGTTAACATCAGGGTTGATGTTTTGACCGTGCCCTGGCGCAGAGTGTGGCGCAGGAAAAGTGCTGAGGAAATGTATCGGCTGGGTGTGCCAGCATGCATTCTCCGAGGTATCACTGCCTGCTTGTGGCTCGGGTCGTATATCAGTTGAGTATCGTTCTATCGTGGAACATCCTCTTACCCTTCTTTCCTTCCTCCTCCCAGTCCTTCTATCCCTAGAGCTAGAGTAGCGTGGTCTGGGTACCCTCGCCATATCAGTAACCATTATATATTCCGTTTTCTTTTTGGATGCTCCGAAAATAGAAAGAAAAAAGTATGTGGATGTAATTCAATTTGATGGAGAATGACTGAAACGATTGAGCTAGTTCTTTTAGTTT
Organism: Pachypeltis micranthus; assembly: GCA_020466155.1. Classification (NCBI taxonomy): domain Eukaryota; kingdom Metazoa; phylum Arthropoda; class Insecta; order Hemiptera; family Miridae; genus Pachypeltis; species Pachypeltis micranthus. Next base: position 2,424,676 of record CM035770.1, on the reverse strand, counting down.
ATTATTCATTCTGAATAATACATCTATGTTTTCGATGGGGAAAACTTTTTTACTTTTTACATGCTCCGTAATCCGAACAGACGAAACCCATGTTACTGTGTTGTTATAGCAAAAAATGGACCAAAAATTAGCAAAAACGAAATTTTGAGATTTTTATTGCAGGTTTGGTACCGTTCTCCAGGTATTTTTCGATGCTGAGTCGCATGGAACGAGTTTCAGAGTTTTACATCTGCATCTACGAGTAGATCGGAAACAGTGAAATCATAGTAGTTATAGAGAGCCAAATCTTACTAATTGAAAGAACAATATGCGGAAGTAATCCTTTCTTCATTACCACTCCTTCCGTCTCACTCCAACCACCCGTCACCTCGACTAGTCACGTCCAGTCGACTATGCCAGTTACCATAGTCCCCTACTAGCGCTTGGAATATGTAATTTTCTCATTCCGTTGTAGTCAGGTCATGTTTCGTATCGTTTACTGGTACTTTTCGTTGCTGAGTCGGTGTGAGACTACGTCAAGCTGGGCAAGAGAATAATAAACCGTTGTGTACTAATTTGCAGCGTTTTTTGAGGCGGAGTAATGGAGCGTTCCAAAATTTTGTGAGTCGCTCCGATTCTATGACCTTCAATACACTTTTTAGGTGATTTTCGCGGTATCAACAAATATTACGCGTCTTTATCATTTTGAAAGTCATAGGGTTGGTTTGGGATAATCCTTGCCAACTTGTGGGGCCCCATGATAATTTGTCAAATTTGACCGATTTCGTTCTGTAGTTCTCCTTCACTAGCACGTTTATTTTTCTTATCATTGTGAAGGACCCCTTCGTCCCTTCCCACTTAGCACCCAAAAAGAAACTAAATGATTCAAAATTAAAGAAATAGAGAACGCGGGTGAACGACCCAACGTGAAATTCAGGTCATGATGAGGAGTGGCTTGGACGAGAATGGTTATGGAAATCCACATCATTCACAAATTATGCCCATCAGTTTAGAAGTGTGGCCATCCAGTTCAACTCATTGAACGATGAACGAGTCGTTCGTTCCATTAAATGAAATAGTTAATTTAGTTCGTTCTCTTTCATTTATTTTATTCTTATCAGTCAACCACTTTTTTGGACGATTATAGTTTCCCAAACTAAACGAAAGACTCGACTCGGTATTTTTCACCCTGCCCTCCTCTCCTTTTCAACCTTTGAGATTTTGAGTTCCATCCCTCACCTTACCATCTTATTCTTTTGATCATATGAGGCGATCCGCTACACTCCAATAGGACTGGAAATATCGTTTACACGAACATCTTAATTGATGTATTTTGATAACACGACCAGAGAATGATAAATTACGCACTGGTTTGATTCTGACCTAACCACATTAAACTCGACTAATTATTATGCCTTTCAACTACTTTAGTCATAAGATACGAGCACAAGTTAATTTTCCAGTTGACAATGTCTGAGATCGGAAGAACCAAGAAAATTAAAAGCCAGTACTCAGCAATGAGGAATGTTTTAAATTAACGGCATTGAGCTTCGAATAATGGCCGCTAGTAAAATATTCAAGTGTCTTTACTATATCGATACTTGTCCATCCGTGTTTATTTGATATAGTTTTAATCTATAGGAAGAGAAAGATAAGAGTAATTTTGTAAATGTTAGGCAACTGTTAGTAGGTACTTGTTTGTTACTGTAATCAGGCTTTGGGAAGGTGGCATTGCGCGATCGAGAGTTGAGAGGAGGGCTGTAAGTCGATTGCCCTCCTTACAAGGAGATGATCAACGAGATGATACGTCGTGGATGTGCTTCATGTGAACGAAGTGACGGGAGTTGTTTCGTTCAGCCGTTCAGAGGAATGGTCAGTTCATTTTGATTCGTTCGTTAGCGAACGCCACATCCCTTCACGTACTGTGCTATCCCAGACTTATTGTTTAGCTTATTTCCGGTACGTCGTCACAACACAGGAACAGTGGGAAAGTAAAAGCTACCTATTTTATGATTTCCCTCGGAAGCCTACTGTATCCTCGGTGAAGAGTAATGTTCCTTTTCATAAGATTGCCTTCCCTTCTCTGAAACCGAATCGTGCACTGCACCCCCGTAAACCTGTCTCTTAGAGCAGATGGTGTTGCCATGTCACACTACCGCCTTTGTGAACCTAAGCAGCATTCAAGTCAGAGAGTGTAGACTCCTGCCTAACCGAAATAATGTTTTGTGAGCGTGAAACATAAAAATTTGTAAGGTAACAACAAGGTATTATGAATAACAGAAAACTTTTCTTGATTAACTGCCACGTTTTGGGTAGCGAAAAAATAGTGCACACTGTACCGCAATCTTGTTCCGTTCTTTAACCATCAAAAGACGCTGCGTTGTAATATATACGTATCTAGAATATGAAAAACCCCAGTTTATCTTCTTACCGTGATGCAAAAGAAATGAAAAACCTTTCTGTAATTACAGGTAGTCGAGAATAATGGCGGCGTCACTCGCTCCAGAAACACCTTTTGAAAAGCGACGAGAGTCGAAGAAAGCAACTTTCACGGGTCTCGCGCCATGGAAATAACTAAAAGTTGAAAAACTTGACCCGAGAGAGAGAGAGAGAGAGTGAGAGGGAGAGAGAGTACACGAGAGATAGAGCAAGAGGCTGGGGCTTTCATTTCTTCAATGAAGGCAGAAAGTGGAGCATCTAGGTGTTCAACTCGCACAATGCGAACCTCTTTTCCCACTGACGGTGCAGGATTAATAAAATGCCACGAGGGCTGGTATGAAATAAGTTGATGCTTGAAATACGCGAGGACACTCTGGAAGTCTTTAAAATATCTCTAGTTCGTCAGAGCAGCATTCACAACGGATTCATAGAACAAGCCTCAGAAGTGTTCACCTCTTTGGATCAAAAGTCGGCTTTTAAGTTAGTGAAGCGCAGTCGTAATATTTCAATGCAACTCGCATCTCCATTAGTCTGATTTGAACATACCCCAGCAGTTATTTTACACTATTGCAAGAATATTGGGTACACTTTGGCTAACGTCCCTATTGAGTATTGGAGGATAATGTGAGTTGTGGGATAGGAGACGTGGAGAGAAGTATCACTGGAGTGGGGAGCTATCTGCAAAAATGAGCCTTATCAGAATCTGAATAACCGTCAACGTACCTAAAACCCACAAAAGCATTCTTGACGGTGGCTGAAATAAATCACTTACAAGGGTCATAGGCAGACGCCTGGCAGTGGTTTAATCGAGTGGTAGCCAGAGAATTTCAAAACCGCTATGGGGCACAGTAAAAAAAGACCTTCAGGAAAAACCTGAAACTACCCTCATTCATAAAACACAGTGTATAAGTGAATCAGAGAAGAAAGGGTTATGGGATTATGTCTTTAAAACCCTGCAAATTATTATTCTCATGAACAACTTGACCTAGTATTACTGCTCCGAGACCCATCCCATTCGATTCAGCATCGAAAAATACAAGTGAATCATGACCTGGCTACAATGGAACTACGAAAACTAAATGTTGCCCCGGCGCCAGGTTTTGATTTGACGGGAGGGAGGGAGTACAAACGATGAAACGATTACTTTCGCTATTGTCATTGTCCCACGATTTCTTTCAATTAGTAGACTTTTGCTCACCATAATTACCGTATTTTCATTATGCACTGTTGTACACGTCTGTTTTCATTCCATTCGTCCCAGGATCTAAAAATCCCTTGAAAACGATACCAAAGGCAGCGTATTTGCTATAAAACTGTCAAAACTTCGTTGTTGTTAATTTTTTAAACTATTTTTTGCTCATCACAACCATAGGCTTCGTCCTGTAGGATTGCCGAGTAGGTGGGCACAACTATATACCAAATGGGATTTTTGTGCGAAAGAACGGATTTTTTAGACCTCGTTAAAGACACAAAACGGCCCGGACGGCGAACGAACATTACAGATTTAGAATCCCCGTGTCTTGAAACGTAAAGTATCAAATTTTGAGGGGGGGGGGTGTACAAAATTTTCCCGACCGAAAACATGGGGTTATTATTCAGAATGAATAATAAACCAAAATGGCTGGTGATATTCCAGCGAGTAAATCTGCTCATCTTTCTCTTCAGCTAGGGACGATAATCTTTCCAAACGGTTCTGCTTTTTATTAATATTTCTTTCGAGTCCTGAAAGGCATATGACTACTAACACTAACGAAGTTGACGCGTCCAATTTTTACTTTCCACTACCCCAAAGGGAAAGGAAATTATAGTAATCGTGTGAAAAAAAAAAAAAAAAAAAAAATTGGGTTTTCTTCAGATCTTTACGTTCGAGACCTACTGAGTCAAAAACACCGAACTTCGGCGCGTGGTCCGTGTATGTGGGGGGGGGGGGGCTCCCTTTGACCCTCAACGGACCAGCAAAAGAGGCTAGAATCAGTATTTCTGAGGGGGGGCCTCCAGGACACTGCTTCGAGCACCACTGCTTGCCTATACCACTAACACACACTACAAATGAACTCATAAGGGTACACTACATCAGTCTGCTTCTTTAATCTCCCCCCTCCCCCAATTCATCTCCCCTCTTCTGACGATGAGCAACCTGCTCGTCCAAACAAACAAGGGCGGAAAGAACCGGGCAAACCGCGTTCATCCCCCCCCCCCTAAAAGTCTGGGTAATCTGGCTACTACAAGCAGTAGACACCCTGTGGACTAATGCGTGACCTCGTCACCAGCTGTCTCTTCGAAATATCAAAGCTGGATATCAAAGATCAAAGCAAGTGCCCCCCAAACGACATTGCCCCCTGCCATTACCCCACTGCAGGAAACCGTTGCAGCTATCGTGAGGGAAGAGCTGCTCAGGGTAATTGCCCAGCAGCCAGTGCCGCCAGCCCCCCAAGGTCGAGGAGCTCCAACGAGCCAGGGTAGTATCATATGCAGTAGTAGCTGCTACTGCGCGCTCTTCCCTACGCCAGGGCCAGGAAGCACAGGGGAAAAAAGGAAAAGGCCCCAACAAAGCAGGACATGTAGGCCAAGGGCAGCGCCCCGCCCAAAAACAAAATTAAAAATAAAAGCAAAAATAAAAAGCCTCCACCGCTTGCCAAACTCCCCCCTAAAAGCCCACGACAAAACGTGGTGGTGGTTAGGCGTACATGTGAGGAAGGAGAGGCTGGTCCCTCCAACCCTGATGCAATGGAAGCGCTGATGCGGGGTGTCCCTGCTACAGACCTCCAAGCTCTAAGCGTCCGAGTGCTAGACATCCGCACCGCAGTAGGAGGTGGCGCCGTCATTGTGACGGAAACTCCAGAAATGGCCAAGGCGCTTACGAGCCATATCTCCACGAAAAAGGAGTTGAAGCTACAAGCATCAGCCCCCCTGGGTCGCTTCCTACGCCTGCTATTGTGCTACGTGCGAACCAACCTACAAAAAGAGGACCTGGCCCAACATGTTGTTGAGCACAACCCTGCGTTATGCTTGCAGCCGCAGGACGTCAGGCCCCTTTTCACCAAAGAGCGGGCCAGACAAAAGGATTGGATGATTGAGGTATCACCCAGCCTACACAAAAAACTAGAGGGGGCAAGGCACCTCCGAATAGCCTGGCAGCGAAGAGACATCCACAAGTACCAAGCCCCCACACAGTGCTACAAATGCCAGCGTTATGGCCACCTGGCAGTAGCCTGTACGAGACCTGTTGCGTGCGATTTGCCACATCTTAGAAAAGAGCGCAAGCCTGAGACTCCCCTCAAGTGTGCCAATTTCTTCAAACGCAAATTACAACAGGTCTCACACTCTACAAGACCCTGTACCATTCATCAGCAAGCAACTGCCCTCTAGGCGTCATGAGTGGATTATGAATAGGCTAAAAACACTTGGAATCCTTCAGCACAACGCAAATTAGAGTTTCCCAGTTATGGCTGAGTTGCTGCAAAATGCACTCAAGAAACGCTGCAGTGTTCTCGCAATACAGGAACCATACATAGGATCGAAAACTCTTGGTCTAGGATCGGAGGCACCAGTGGTGGCTGGAGCAAGAACTGGAGCCAAGGCAGCAGGTTATTGATCTGTCGATACATTTACCGGTGGTCCCAATCTTTCGCAAATATAATTACTTTCGGGGGTAGTCTACATTTTGCTACCCACGAAATGCTGCATGAGAACCCAAGAAATATACGCTACAGTCGAAATCCAGTCAGTTACTGTCAGACCCCAGTCCACAGTTTTCCTTGTGCTCAACGGTTATCCTAGTTTCGGAGAAGGCCCAATCTCTATCCCATTGACCTCAAGTTTCCTCATTCTCTATCGATCATTCAACCAATGCCACGTGACTTAATTTACACTAGTTTTGGAGACCTTAATCTCAGTGATACCAAACCTTTACCTTCATCTTTACTTTTCTTGTGCTCGTCATCTCCGGTTTTAGATTAACAATTGATTTCAGTATTCGACAATTACGGGGTTCCCTACACGTGTAAATGTTGGTGCAACCCGGTCCAAAAAAACCGTAAAATGTCGAGCGCCCCTCAAACACTAGCTCCCTTAGCCAACCAACACACGTATGGGGCATACACGTTTTTGCACTCCACTGCATTCCAGGTGTTCAGAGCTGTTTCGACGCATAAAGAGATATTAAAGCAATTGGGCAAATTACCAAAGTTAACGTAGCTGTTAGTTGAGTCCGTCTCCTTGGCTGGTGAGATACTGTAGGCGAGCGCTTTCGATGTAAAGACATCATCCGCTTAAGTCCGTCAAGTCAGTACTCACTGCTTAGTGGCAGTATCTCACCAGCTTGAGGAGACAGGCTCACCTAACAGGTAGGTTAACTTTTGAGGGTAAGAGCATTAAGGGGAAGGCCCACATTCACCATTCCCTTGAGGAGTGGCCTATACAGATGACGGACCCTTTGGTTTGTCTGTTTTCTGTGTAGGCGCCTTCTCCCTCACCACTCGTTTCATTTCAAGTGTCTCTCTACTCAACCGCCTCGCTGTTCCAAGCCTCTCTAACCACATCCATTTCGATGGAAACTAGCCTAAAACTTGAGGCCACTAAATGCCTTACCTCTCACATTATTAGAAGTATAAATCTATAATCTACCGAAAACGGTGTTCTCTGAATACTCTTCAAAATATTCACAGTAAATTTCGCTAATATATTCGCTAATGTATAAGTCAAGACACCAGAAAACAGGGTTCCCGAAATATTAAAAACGATTTCTTCGAATCCATTAAAAAATAGCTCAAAGGTTTTGGATTAAAAAGTTTCATTAAACTCGCGGACCAAGGAGAATTAGTAATTATACAGGAATTGGATACAAGGAATCTTTGGATACAGTCGATCCTGGAATCCGCAGCCCCACTCTAAAAATGCTTGCATTTAACTAATAATTCTTCTGACTACCGTGAGATCTGTGTCTGTTAGGTACAGTAAAAACAAATAAAATTATAACGAATGAAGAACAAGGAGACTAATTTTCTCGTCATTTCGCCGCTAAAATTTTCAGTGAGGGTGCCAACCAGGTTAAGAAAATTGTCTTACCCCCGATCTTTCTGCGAGTGTGTCGAGGAATGAATAATGTATTGCGTTCTCACCTCTCCAACCAGATGGTAAAACACGGAGGTGGAAAAAAGACCGCTGCTTCGATTTCTTTCGTTGTGGCATTCTCTTCGCGTTTTATCAGTTCTCTCGCTCTCCTCTCTCTCTCTCTCTCTCTCTCTCTCTCTCTCTCTCTCTCTCTCTCTCTCTCTCTCTCTCTCTCTCTCTCTCTCTCTCTCTCTCTCTCTCTGGCCCTTGATTTTTGCTCCAGTCAACTTCGCAGCCTCTGCCGTGTTAAACGTTGGAAAAAATTGCGGCAGATTAATCTTCCCCGTTCTGTTGAGTAATGCACAGGCTCCGAGGTCGTTTGTCAACTTTGTCCCAACTTCCGACTCAACAAAGTCTACAATGACACCAAATGATGAGTTCGCTGTACGTCGAACTTTCGAACCAAGTCCTTACTATCGTCATTATGGTGGGCGTTCCAGAACCCCCACCTCTGCACAATTGTGCTAATCTTAATTTATTTCGCTTCATCGGGTGAGAGATCCGGATGACCTAACCAAGTCGAGTATGCAGTTTCTGAGTTGCTCCACTCTCAGCAAAGATGAACTCACCAAAGTGGTACATTGACTTCGATTCCTTTCCCTACCCCCTCTTCGCGTCTCTTTCCACCGCGTTTTTTGTCACTGTTAGGTGAAGATCGAAATAAAAGAAACTCGGTAAGTGGAAGGAGAACTATATTAAATATGTAATGAATTGAGTAGAGTGGGCTTGCAAAAGGACGATTTGTAATATGCGTGAACTAGCAGAAAACTGTAGCGGAAGGGGAGAGCGAGCTGTAACTGGGATGAGAATTGATAGTGGAGTGTGTCTGTGTGAGTACTGGGAGACGAGTGACTTTCGCGAGAGTTCATAAGTGAATGAATTTGGGAGTAGCTGTCTGTTGTGGGGGGGAATGTGAAAAGCAGGGGAGGAAATGATATTTCGGAATGTCCAGACGAAGCGGGAAATCCATCACCGTAGGGAATAACTGCGAATGTGCGATTCCCGCAGGTAACAAGGAGGTAAGGGGAGACAATGACTTTGCCTTTGCTTGAAGGGCAGGTGCGGGCATCCGAGGTCAAAGAACGGATACTGATTCGGCGTTTTGCGTCGAACAATCACCTCTACCCGCTTCAATCACCAAATCTTTATTTTCCTTCTCGTTCATGTCTTGAGGCTTGTAGTAACTGTACGGTTTCCAGTGGCACACCAAACTCTAAATCTAAAAACTGAATTTACCACTGAAGGAATGCATTTGAATACTTCGACGAATTTCAGTTAGTCGAGTTGTAAAACAAAGCTCAAATTTTCCCCTTCTCCGCCATCTCCTCTTCTTTTCGGCGTATCTCCAAATGATTCCGTGAAGATCAACTCGCAAACTACAGTTTTCTTATTTCCTCCCAGCTGAGAAGTCTTCTCACCATTCTGCTTATCTCGTAATTGCCATGACATCAGAAGGAGATCTGAAGAAGCAGTTCAGAAGTTGGTAGAGTTGGGAGCGGCTCTGCGTATATGGTTAATTAAATTAACCGTTATCAGTTCACTAAGACGCTCATTTTACCGTGGTGCGTGCTAGGCCTTGCTTTTACTTTACGTAGTACATCTCAAACGTAGGGGCACTTCATAATTAGTATCAGTTGGGTCACTTCTTGTGGTAATAACTAACATATAAAACACAAACAAACACACATATAAAACAAATGCCATTAGAGATAACTTAAAGGTCCAAAGAGTGAGTGTATGCCAATCCCAAGGGAAGCGTTAGTGACGTGTGGGGGTCGTGGTTTGGTACGAGTCAATTTAATTTGCAACATTCTCCTTTTACTTGTGTTAGCCTATGGATATGTCTGTAGAGTGCAAGGCGATCAAATAGTTTTGATCCTCATTTCCTCGGTGAGGTCCTCGTCTCTTAGGTTTTCTATTTCGCCTTAGGAAGACCCTGTGGAGTGACTCACTGACAAAATATCAAAAATCTCCGCAGCAACGAACCTGCTGTTTTGTCTACTCTAGTTCACTTTCCAAAAAAAGTTTTTACTTTCTCTACAAATGGTATAACATTCTGATGCCTTATGACTTTGCCTAACTCCCAGAGACCAATGCATACTCATTACTTCTAATGCAGTAGCCTTTTTATAATTTTTAAATTGATTTACACTCATTTATTTCAATTGTATCATCCGTTTTATGTTCTTTCTTTCGATACTTTAATTTCTGAAAGTTATTATAACATTATTTGTTTTTAAATTGCTTGTTATTCGTTTGTTTTGTTGTTTTCTGCTTTCCTCTGAATGCCCGACAGACCTTTTCTTTCCAGTCTCTACCCTTTTAGTCTTCTTTAAATTGGGGAACCTCTCGTTGGAGTTCAGTTGAAATGACCTAGTAGAAAACGTTCTTAGTATTTACATATCACCTCTCGTAATATATCGTTCATTAATATAAGTAAAATTGTGTTGCAATGCAGTAATCTTCTTGAAATTGGTTTACATCTGGCAAACAGCCAATAAAGCCGTCGGGTATTCAAGCAAACGGTACCCCAGCGTGTATCTAAGCAACGAGAATTGCCTACTGAAACTTTTTAATGTCTCAACATGGTTGGTGAATATTCATGAAAGTTATTACAAATCGTCCAGAAGGTTTCTGTTTATTCAAGTGCTTGCCAGTTCAAGCCTGAGAAAAAAATCTCAACGAGGGTCATTACAAGAGCTCATTCTGACACAAAGCGCTAAAACGAAGTGGGAAAATCGCAGATGAAAAGCTGAATCAGCTATTGAATCTTTGTCAATAGCGAGAGCTGAGTATTATTCTCATGATTGTTGTACTTCCAGTGAATGAAATGCAGCCGTTAATCTGATATCCTCCGGCTCAACGGAATTGGTCGATTAATAAGATAAACCCTTTGTTCTGTGGAGGGTCGTTTGTGTGTTCGATCGCTGGCAATGTCATCGATATTGACACAAAGAGCCAATTATCGTTCTATCGGAACTTATTACTATCCCCTGGAAAAGGGAATTTTAACGCTGCTTCCATTAAAATTGAAAAAACCGTTTCTCCCACTCTCTTCAACTGCCGAGTAGTTACGAATCTATCTGAGGTCCATCGCCAGGCGTAATAGAACTATGGCCAGTGGATGCTGACATTGTGAGGTGTAGGCGCTAGTCACGTAGCTAGAGATTCCTCTATGATGGCAGATGTGTGATTATTCCTACCTATTTACTTAGATTACCGGGGAGAAAATAGTGTTAAGTATAGACAAAGCTTCCACAAAATCTCTGTATTACACAGTGAAGATGCTTGGTTGGCACATCGACATATCAACGGGTTTAATGAACCATTAACATAAGAGGACAGTGGTAGTGTGAAGTTCAAGCTCAGTGTGAACTCGTTCAATAGTCACTTAGCTGCTAGAACGTTGTGAAATATTTCTCAATGAATTAGCTGATGATGCATCAAAAGTTCCACCAAAAGGTGACCAATTTCCCGTCGGACGTAATTTATCGTATAGATGGTCTTGGAAGAGCGGAGAGGGTGAGTTGAGAGGAGAATTGAAGGTTGAAGGTAATGGTAGAAAAAAGCTCTTGAAGCTGCAGCTACGGTCGTTAAGAAAACAGGAAACCGTTCTTATCCCCTAAAGCCATAAAAAGGATTCGTCGGCAGAAACAGGAAAGGGAAAACCGGGTATTGGAAGGTAGCGCAGGGTCGCTTAAAGTGCAGATGAGTGCGTCAACTTGAGTTCAAGTTTGAAGACAGTTGAGTTTGTTGTTAGGGGTAGCTGATAATAAATTTAAAATCAGAGCTTCAATAATAAATTTTCTCTAATGATGGAACTCTGTCGTGTCCTTACTCCACTGCTGTCCAACTACTTTATGAACACGAGAAGAAGAAGAAAACACCAGCCCCACGCACAACCAGTGACTTTTTTAATAGGAACGCTCCTGTTTACCGTTTTGGAATTATAATGAAAACAACAGTGAAAGTTAATCAATAAGACGGTAGAAGTGTGAATCGCGTTGTTGCTAATCATTTTGAAACCATTATAAATAGTTAATTTCGGATCGCTTTTGTTCATAACGTGATTTTGGCTTTCAATGAACAATATGAAATCAGAGCTGATTATTCGCGCCGTGCTCTCTTAATCGCATTCACAGAGACACTCCATACTATTCGAATTTTTGGAACTTTTTGAAACCTAAAGAAAGTTTGTCAAAAAAGGTCTCTTTAGCATTAATTACTTAACCTTCTTCACAACCTTGCGGGGCTAAGATAGGGCGAAATATGATGGCTGCCCAGATCTCAAGCAGAGGAAACGACAAATCATGCGTAGTTGTTGCACAGATAGAGAATTAATTACCGTTTCCAGTTTACTTATACACCCAGAGGAAGATTGGACCGGCAATAATACTTGGAAGCACTCAGTTTTGAACCGGTAAACAGGCGAGGCAGGTGTCACAGCGTGAACGCAAATACTCGGCGAGTAAATTGTTAGTCCTACGACCATTCACACAAAGAACAAGAATTTAGACAAATGGAAAAATTTTGCAGCGTTAACTGTTTGAAAAAAATTATTACTTGTATAATCGAATATAGTAGTAAATGATTGTGATGGCAGCTCAACATGACGCGGCGTCGCAAGTCTAAGGCTATCCATCACAAAACGAACCGCCAAATGATGAATTGAATAATTTTGTTCACACAATCTGGGATTGGGGCCGTCGTCAGAGTTTTGGACATACCAAGTCCAATAGGGCGGTTCATACGTTCGTAGAGATAATAATGATCTCATTATCCCCGACTGTCCTGCCTTTTCGAGATTACTGTAGATGTGACAATAACAGAATTAAACCGTTTCACATTCATTCTTATCACTCCACATTTTTTATATTTTTACCGCCGGCCAGTGACGGATCAATACTGAAATGAGTGCGCAACTATCTGATCAACTAATTAGCAATTACTGGGTTATTTCTATTCAGATAATTGTGAACTTATCAGAAGTACGGTTTTCAGTAGTGGGAGTGGTAGGGGGAGGGGGGGACAGAAAGTGAATGAGGCAGCTTTACGAGATTTCACTTATTGACAGTGAGAGACAAGTATATGGAAGGGGTAGGGGTTTAATGGCGCCTCGTTGCGGTGAACCGAACACCATTTGCCAACTATTGCCGTTTCTTTGGCTAACTTTTTACTTTCCGAAGTAGGAAGAAACGTTTTTAAGTTTTTTTCAGATCTTGGCGTGTCGAGAGCTTCTGAGTCCGAAAAATACCATTTGGGAAAACTCCTTTTAGAGAAGGAATTTCATTCATTTTAATTCATTTAGTCTTTCTTGGAAGCCACCCTTCACGGTGGACTTTGTGGAGGAAAATGCGTGTCTGTGAACGCGTTGAGAAAACATGGCTGAACAAAATCTGTCCCTTTCAAATACGTCTCTTGCTTTTCAATTGTTAAAATAATAAAGTGATGACCAAACTAATTCAGCATTTTCTATGTTACAGGTACGCAATTTCCTTCACTTAACATGCAAGAACTGCCTTGAGTAAGTACAAAATCTGTTTACGTTGTAAATTTAACAAAACGGCGAGTCATACCAAGAGCAATTGGGAGCGATCACCTGGTTATTGACTCAGCCACTCAGTAGTAGCATTGCAAGACGAAGTGAGTGCTGCTGATACCGATTTGACAGTGCAAACTGTCTTACTTGAAGAGATGGACTGGTAAGTGAAGATTATCACTACAGCGCTGCACTTTGCCGTTATTTCTACGTACGGGCAACAGGAGCACAGGGCGATCAAAGTCACCTGTTGGCTGAAGAACACCCTTCAAGCCGAGTTTAAATAGAGCCAGCAGACCCATGTCCGTCATGCCAGAACCACACTCGCAACTGTCTTAATCCTAGGCTTTTCACCTACACATCGAAAGAGCTACAAGACAGGACTGGCGAAATTTTGTGGAAGCGGAGAGCTCTAAGGATAGCTGGGGAAATCTTTATAAGTCCTGCATAGAAAAAGCAAACAGAGCAGGTCTGATACAGGCTGTTCCTGGAGCATCAAAGGTTCTCTGGAAACCCTTCGCTTTGAAAGCGACTTCATAGAACAAGGTACCCAGAGGACAATGGTTCACTGGTGGGCGTTCCATTCCTGAATCATTTGTGTCTATTTGTGTTTGCTTCTTCTTATGTTCTTTACAGGATTCATGGAAGGCGGGGCCCACGATGGCTCGAGCCTTCTGAATCTCTTGATCCATTAAGTCAGTCCTTTTGTGTTTCTATTTACCCATTCATCGTGTGTGCCCACTTGAATCCCGTACATTGCGTTTGTACCTAATCTGTGAAGTCACGCTCGATCTAACTATTTACTTTGATGGCAAGTGACAAACAAGGTTAAGACATAAAGTGCACGCAAAAAGAAGCCAATTTGAATAATATTATGTGGAAACCGAACTTTGTTTGTGAATATGTTTCAAAGGCGAGGAGGTGGGGAACGCCGCCTCGAACGTCGGAAAACGCAGGAAGGGAGTCGCAGGCTAGACATTGGAGAGTTGGGAAGTCGTCGCTGGAAGCTGCTAGCGAATCGCCGCCTCAACCCTTCCCGGGCCCCCTCAACCTCCCAAAAAAAGACCACAGGCTGACTTATTTTTTTTAAATTCTGAGCATCCCATTGGATCCCGAAGGCTGGTGCGAAACAGAATTAATCACAATACCATCATTTTATTTATTTAATTGTTAATAATTTAAATTACATTTATTCAACTGACTAGCGTCCTTTTCTCCTTTGGGCTCCCACGGAAAAAAACTTCCTCAATTCAGACCAATTAATGTAATTTAAATTATTAACGATTAAATAAATATAATTACGGTATTGTAATTTATACGGTTTCGCACCTGCCTCCGGGATCCAATGGGATAAGTTTTTTCGTTCCTGTTCGAGGCGGCGTTCCCCACTCCCACGCATTTGCAGCACATTCAAGAACTCAGCAGAATTTAAGCGAAAAATATATTACTTACATGATTTATGATCGTAGAGTTGCGAGAACATGAGGCGATGGTGTGCCGTGAACGAAGATAGTCTCCGATGACTAGAGGAATAGTCCCGAAAAAGCGAATGGAGAAAAAGGGGAACTTCGCCGCAAATCATGTGGTGAAAAATCGGAAAGAAGAATAGGCTTGTGATGAGAGCAAGAGAGGCGAGAAAATGTGCCATAGTAGATAAAACTGGGCGAGAAAACCCTGTATTTCAATTGTGAGCTTTAGATGAGCTCTTCCTCAACACCATTCTACTTGGTCATGTTTGGTCTTCGTTGTGAAACGTTTGTTGAAGATGGAACAGAACAATTACCGCTTGTTTAATAATTACTAGTTTAAAAAACGTCTAATATTTCTCACCCTCGCGAACAGTAATGCTATTGGTACATTAGTTCACATCTTATTTGTAGACTTCTAAACATCGGTATTACACTACAGAATTTGTATTTACGTCTTTTCTTCCAAAAATCCCAATCGAGTGATGTGTTCCGTATTCTGCCTCATCAGTCTCGTAATCTTCTTCTTAAAAACTCAGTCGTGCAACACAGTGAAGACTCAAAGAAATGTTTGTCCATAGCTAATCTGTGGGTCCCAGTGTTTAACATGTGTGTGTAATCTTCTGTTAAGGCTTATCTACAATCGACGACTCAGCAACAAGTAACTGGTGGGATTTCAAATAATTCATAGTCTTGAGACTGTTCTAATACGAGTTCTAATCGAACTTAGTGGAAGTGCACACTCGTACTTAAAGGGGATGTCGTGAAATACTTGCCCCTGCCTAATTGGTGTTGCTACCAGTAAATCACACAAAAATTGGCACGACGTTGCGAGTCGAGCGGGCGGGTGGTTTTGATTAGACGGGAGGGGGAGGGACGATGAAACGATTACTTTCGCTATTGTCATTGTCCTACGATTTCTTTCAATGAGTAGACTTTGGCTCACTATAATTACTGTAATTTCACTCATTGCATTCGACCAAGAATCTAATCTCTGCCCATAAAACCATGGATTTCGTCCTGTAGGATTGCCGTGATGGCAGGCACAACTAGATACCAAATGAGATTTTTGTACGAAAGTACGATTTATTTGACAACGTTAAAGGCACAAAACGGCCCGGACGGCGGACGGACATTGCAGGTTTAGAATTCCGATGTTTTGAAACGTAGTCTCAAATTTTTCCTGACCAAAAACATAGGGTCCGAAACGAGTCTCTCGTATTCTGAACTATAGACGCTTAGTCTTTCTTCCTAAGAGTGTGTTGGGCGCACGAGAGGGGGTGTTGAAGAACCAAATAAAAAGAAACTTGGTGAGCATGAAAGGAATACTGTATTGTATGAGCAATGACAAGGACTGGGAGACGAGTGTATCTGGGAAGAGTGATGTGTGTTGAAGGAGGAGGTAAATCGAAGGAAAGTAGAAAAGGAGAAATCTGTTGTCGTTGGAAGTTGGTCTGCAGGAGAAGCCGACTGAACAGCCGGTTCTCGAACTTCCTCGTCCTCGGCATCACATGAAAACCCTGCAAATTAATACACAATGGTTTATTATTCCCATGAACAGCTTGACCTAGTATTACTGCTCCGAGACCCATTCCATTCGATTCAGCATAAAAAAATACTAGTAAACCATACGAAACATGACCTGACTACAATCGAACTACGGAAACTAAATATTCCCCCGGCGCCGGGTGCCCGTGAACGTCTGTAGTATGTCATGGGTGTGTGGGGGAAGTGGCCCTAACCTTCCTCCGCCCTGTGGAGAAAAAAGAGTTGGGGATATTGGGATGGGGAACCTCGAACCAAGCGAACCCTCGGCAATTGGCACGTTGCGAGGCGAGCGGGTGGGTGGTTTCGATGAGACGGCAGGGAGGGAGTACTAACGACGAAACGTTTACTTCCGCTGTAGTTCCTGCGAGTTCTTTCAATTAGTAGACTCTAATAATTACTTTAATTTCACTATACGCAGTTGTACACGTCCGATACTCATTCCATTCGACCCAGGATGTAAAAATACCTTGAAAATGATACGAAACACGACTTATTTGCGATTATACTGTGTTTCGTTAATTTTTTCAACGATTTTTTGTCCATAACAACCATGTGCTTCGTTCGAAAGGATTGCCGAGATGGCGGGCACAACTAGATACCAAATGGGATTTTTGTGCGAAAGAACGAATTTTCGAGACCACGTTAAAGGCACAAAACGGCCCGGACGGGTGACGGGGGACGGACATTGCATATTTGGAATCCCTATGTCTTGAAACGTTAAGTATCAAATTTTGAGAGGGGGTTGTAAAAAAATTTTCGTGATCGAAAACATAGTGTTATTATTCAGAATGAATAATAAACCAAAAGGCCGAAACCATTGGGTAGGGCTGAACGCAACAGGTTTAGGCCTAAGCGTGTCGGCATGTGCAGAACGGTGTGTGTAATGTAGATGTACGTTGTTCGCTGTTCAATATGTCTAACATTCTCTACCTCTAAGCGCTTTACGACACCAAATCAAGACTCATTTTACTTTGTTAGGGCATCACTAAAGCGTTCGACGCGATAGTTTGGGGCCTCTTAATGAACCAACAAGCGGATAAGAAAGGTAGGTATTGTATAAAAACAGTGTAGATGGTTATTTTTGAGGTACTTAACTACACAAAATATTCGGTGCTGCGCGTCACACGATTTCCTCAGCTCAACGTGTACTCGCGATTTACAAAGCTTCTATTTTTCATTCAATTCATTTGAACACGGTAAAATACACACAATTATTGAGTTGCTAGTACTCATGCCACGACCCATATCAGGGCATAGGAATTTTATGCGACTCAACATGATTCATCATCATCGTATAAGTCGTTCATTGGACTACCACACGAATTTTTCTGGTAAACAAGCGGAATTCATGAGAAAATATCAGGTGCGACGCATCACCCAACTTGCCTTAGCTCTACGTAAATTTACTTAATTTCATGGCTTTTGCTACTAATTCAATTCACCATTCACTAATTTCATTTAAACTTGGTGAAACACCATTTCACAGTTCCGGAATTAATTCTGCTGCGAGTACTTACGCCCAGACCACTTGTGAACAATTAGTACACAGAGAATTAATGAGACTTAACAAATTTTATTGACCGACTCAATTTATTTTCTCTCAGTTCATTTTCCCTGCATCCGTATTTTTTCGTCCGAGTTTCTTTATATTTAACTATAATATACGGCCTGTATGGTTAGTTATTGCTGACATAATGGCCTGTAAATTCTCCTCAGCTACTGCTTGTAGGACCTAGTCGAGCTCCCATCACAGTAAGCACAACCTGGCTACTGACGTCCGCCTGAATTCGGTACAAGTTGCATCTTTTTCACCACCCATCTTTCCTTAGGCCTACGTAAATCAACTGGTTATCAAGACTTTTTCAACTAATTAAATTCACCTACTTAGTTCATTATAAATTGATAAAACATAACTTCATGGTGGTAAAAACTGGTAGCTCTCGAAGTTCCAAAGTTAATTGTACTGCAAGTACTCATGCCCTTACCATTAGTGAACGATTGGTACACAGAGAAGTAATGAGACTTTCAACACAATTTTTTGGTAGTAAGTGAAATGGCAGCATTTGAATTTCCAGAATTTCTCGATTACCTCCTATAAATTCTCAACTTATTGCCAATCCAGCATTCCTCATAACGAGAAGATTTGAAAAAATCTTAACTTTTTTTGACGATCACAATACAAAAAAATAGTAATAAACATGAAATTGTTAACATAGGTCCCTCATGGAGTAGGCGGAGTCACCCCACCTTCTTCCGGATATCATAAATTAACTTGAACGATGCCAATTTTATTTATTCGCCGATGGCGCTTTGAACTGTGCGTTTCACCCTCGAGCACCTGGTTAACACATCATTCAAAGAAGTAGCACTTATATAAAAGTCCTGCAACTATTAAACCTTCGCTATTATTTTCTTAGTTAATCTTAATTTGTTGAATAGAGTGCGCCTTTTTTCTAGTCCCGCGCCAAACCCTGGTTCGTGAGAGCATCTTATAAAAAGAATTAGCTTTGGGATGATCCGTTCTATTTTTTCTGGCCAGGAATAAACTAAGGCTTAGGAATAAATCTCTCGGGACGAATAAAATGGATTTGGAAAGATTATAAAGAGAATAGAAGAAAGAGAGAGTTTTAATGGGGATTCGAAGGCGGATTACTTGTGTTCCCTTCTGGAGAGTTGTCTTAAGTCGAGTTGAATGGAATCCTCTTTCTTTGTTTCGTGCATTCCGACTAACCAACGGAACACAGTTGCCCACTGAACCTTACGTTCAATAATCTAATAACTTAATTCGTTAGATCTTACCGTTGACAAAATATCTAGTTAACGCGTTGAATAAAACCGACGGTGGGCTTAGAGAACGTAGCAGGTGTCCTTAGTATGGGAGCTGAATGAAGAAGTTGAATGAATTGTGGTATTGAGTCACAGATTCCTTATGCCACGCAGAAGACATTTAGTTTCCGTCTACGAGTATAACCTATAACCTTTTATGAGGCTTACTATTTAGATCGTTGTTGTTGTCCTTCCTGTTCACTGCCTTTTAGAGACACTGTTTCAGGCTCACTAAACACGGAGGTTTTTGGGAAAGTAAAAGATGCGTATTTCATCACAAGATTGATAAATAATAAAGTTCATAATGATCTTCTTCTTGAAGTGCCGCTTTCTTCGAGAACGTTAGCGATCGGTTGGAAACAGTGTCATCCGTGCTGGACGAAACGTATTATTAATTTCACCAGGAATAGCAATACGCAGCAATTCGTGTTCGGGTTTCTTATTAGGTAAACAAAAAAGTTGTTCAATTTCCACTTTTAACGTTCGTCAACTGTACAGAGAAGAAACGAAAGTTGAATAATCGACTGAAAAAATAATAATGTCTTCAACACGTTTTAGAGCCCTCTGTATCATACTGAACTCAATCATACTCTGTATCATGAACTTAATAATTAGAAAATCTACCACCATTGATCGCTGCTTGATTCGAAAGGAGCGTGCCAGGTGTGATTAGCTGTCTTTTCAGTGGGGACTCCTGAGACCTCAAGACCTGTGGGTGTTGGGGTAATTGTCGTTTTTCATGGTTTCTTGAGCTTTCAAATCCGCCGCACGTAGATGATTGCATCTTCCGGGGCGCAAATAAACTGGAACCTTCTGTTACAGGGTCCAGCGAACCTGGTATCTTCTGTCCTTCTATTCCAGTTCTCTTTGATCGACCAAAATGATCCTCCCTAACCCCCCACCCCCTTCCATCCTGTTTCTCTTACTTCTATACAGCATTCCACGTCCACTTACAACCAATTGTCGTTGCCGAACATTTCTTTTGTTTACCCATCAACCGTACATCTTTACATCTACTCTTCCGCAAATTGGCAGCTCACCTTTTATGTTGGAAATTAGTAATGCAGTCAAACGTCGTCTGTGGGACGAAGCTAGTGTTTGTTGGTTGATAGGAAGAAACGTCAATTCATATTCATTAGCTCTCCTATGACTCCTAAAAGCTCTCCGGCTGTGGTAGGAGGTTCTCGCGAAGCTCAGCCTTGCAATCGGATCACGTTCTACGGGTTACTTGAACGCGGGCCGCCAGCGAAACGAGATTAGATGAATCAATCGAAGGGGTATGGTATGAGCAGGAGGGAGATGGTGGTGTATGGAATGGCGAGTGGAGGGTTGGGTGTGGGGGAGTTGGCCGAGCCGAGCAATCGGCTATTCAAACATTGAAAGAACAAGGAACTGAAGGTTAATTGTAAATTCCCTACAGAATCATACGGCCGAAGTATACTAACTTTGAACCCGTGACATGTTTATTTAGTGTCACGAGGCAGTCTTGTGCGTGATCGAACGATAATTGCCACCAGTTTACAAATATAATTTTCACTTTCCACCTAAAACCTCATAGGTAATTTAGGAACGAATTAATTAGTGATTTACGACTGATTTTATTATATGATTTATAGAAGGATTGTATAGACAAAAAAAGGGGGTTTTAACATGTAAATATCTCAGGGAGTAAAAAAAGGGTAAAAAGTTCTTCTTCTTCTTTACGATACGAAGTGTTTAACAGAGTGATAATAGCTTATGTCCAACTGATAATAAGCCCAGTCAGTGACACGGGAAAGAATGGAACGGAGACGCGAACTACCATTGAACGACATGACATTCTGATATAATCTCCTGTCACACAAGAAATCACCGTCCATGTTACAACCACTTTGAACTCAACGAGGATGTGCATTTATGAGTGTGAGATGACTCTCCTTGTGCATTCCCGGTGCAAGGTTTTCGATGTGCATATGAACAAGGTAGTGGATAATGCCAGCCACTCTGGTTTCCCTGGTTCTATTGTTCTTGTGGCAGCTGTATCAAACCCTCACCCCCGTGCCGGATCCTATCCTTCATTCACGTACTAAGTAACAATATTATTATTTGGTTTATGAGTGTTCTTAGCTCAGTTCTAACGGAGATTCCGTGGCTTGTATACGTCAAACTTATCCGACTAAGTAGGTCGAGTCAAATACAAGAGAACTAGGCAGAAGTGGCCTCATTCATGCGTTTACTGCCATCAAATATAATTTGGCTGGGTTTCGCTTAGGAAAGTTAATTGAGCATCCGCCTCCGTTTGATCATCTCCTTCTCAGGATCGGGCTTTTTCTGTACCCATTTACTTACAACGGCCCTTCAGACGTTTGCTGGGTGTAATGAGAAGCAATTAGCTCCATTCTCTTCAACTTCTCCGCACCCCCACGGGACAACAGGAAATTTCTCTATTCTCCGGATGGGAAATGCAAATTTCTCCCAATAAAATTGTTAATTGCGCGAGCATAAGCTCAATGAAAAGGAATTTAATGTCTCGGAGATTAATTAATAACTCAGGGTTGTATAATCTACGTCGAAAAAATCCAAAAGTCATTTGTAGGTGTGTGTAGTCTAGTTTCTAACCGTTCCACTGAACTATTGCACCGTTTTCTGGCAGCATTTGGTGCAGTTAATTTAATTCAATTCAATTGCATAATGTCCCAAACGTGGAGTTTCACTCTATGAGAATTATAGGGAAGATTTGTGTCACTTCCTGCGCGCTTACCACGTCCTCGCCGAGTTCTGTCATCCATCCATCAAGACTATTTACGTTGAACAATCATCTAGGGTCAAGAGTTTGAACATCGGCAGGGGTCGGGCTCTTTCCCCGTGCTCCTCCGCCTCACCTGTTATCGCTCCCCTGGCCGACTCGTCCTCCCACCGTGTTCTTCCGAAGCTGCCGCACGGCTTTCAAAATTCCCCTGCTGTCGTAGCTTGTCGCCCGAGTCTCAAGCGTTACAGAGAGACTTTTCATAGGATTATAGGTGTTCAGCATCCGCTATTGTGTGGTAAATTCTACCGTTTCAATTCAAAACCCTTGGGTTCTTGGAACTTTCGGACCATTCAATTTCTACAGGTACTAGACTGGCAAGCTTTATTTGAAAGCCGAAATGAAAGCCGTTTTTATCAACCAGAAAGCCAGTTTATTGCAGATCCAGAGAAGAGCACGAGAGCCTCACCCCCTTCATTCTGCTCATTCTACTCATCCTACTCATTCTACTCATCTTTGCGCTTCCTCGTTCATCAAAGTTTTTTCCAGACCAACCACTGTATTACTGGTATTCCCATAGCCAATAATTTTTATTAGGACTGAACGCGGTAGGAGAAAAATAAAAGGCGACTACTCAACGATATTCACCTACCTCTCGCGTTTCCAGGTTCTCAATTGACCTATTGAACTTTCACGTTATTTTTCCGCCATTCTTTCGTTTATTTGGATAAGAATTTGTTACTTTTCCTTTTAGAGCGTCACACTTCCATTTCATTTGTTATTAGCAATATATATTCAATATTTGAGTGAGCGAATTTCTAGTTCTTCCTTTTAAATTGGATCACGCCCAAATAGGGACTAATACGGGTGCACAGCCCTGCTCTCTGCAGTATGTTAACGTTAGCCATGGTGCCACTCGATGACGTTTGCTGTCCGGTCCTAGAAGGAAAAGATACAATTGTACATAGTTGCCCAGAACGTTGCCAATGCTTTAGTACCAATTGCTTGAGCTCTCTGTAGCAACTCAAGGGGGGGGGGGGGTTGACGAGGTTGACCATCAGGAGGCTGGTAAGTCTTGGATAGACCTCTCACATAACGTCCCATTCACGATACGGTTTTATTGGGAGTTCGGTTCTGTCTATTTCGGCCCCTACTCCATTCTTGCGGCATGAGCTTGCTTGTTCTCAGATGCAACCCGCACTTTGGCTGAAGTAGGTTGTACTTGCTGTGGTCGTGTTCGACAGCGATACCATTTGCCCCAATGCTGACTAAGCCATAGAGTTTTCACCAAAACCAGTTGACGAATTGGAATTCAATCAGTGTGTTGACTCTCTCAACGCATTGACATGATTGTGTTGTCTTCAGAATGCATTCAAAAAAGTGATAACAGACACTTCCACGCCTTTTGAGTGTCAACCCCGATAAGGAAAAAAGAAGCTGAGATCATAACGGCTGTGTTGTCTCTGAATCGGTTGTGTGACCAGAGATTGAATCTCTGGATCGAGTGGTGCACGTGTCCCGGCGTACCATAGGGGGACCTCGTCAAGCGTAATGATAACGTTGCTTGTGCCTTGTTATCAATGGGTTGTGAAGTGGAGAGAGAGTGCCATTACGGAGCTATCTCTGGAGGAGGACTGAGGCCTCCAGATCCTGTATGTTCAGGTTGTCTCTGAAAGCCGCGATCTGGAACTCAGTTGGATAAAGTGGAGGCAGATAACATCAGTGTTGCAGCATTTGCTGCATCATTATAACTAACGTATGGATTTTTAGTACACTACTTTTCAGTAGGCTGAATGTCAACTAACAAAAGTCAAGGCTGAACTGGGTGCTGGTATTGGGGGAACTTAGTTTTTTTTCAAATGCCAACGTTAACTTTCTTGGTTGATGGAGAATCTAGGTCACCCATTGAAGAGGCAGTGTGTGCATTTGAGTATGGACACACAATGCAGAAATACTCATTGTCAACTGATATACGTTTCTAATCGGTGAAGACGGGAGAAAGGTAAATCGCAGCTGTTTCTTTGAAGTATGAGATTGTGCTCTTCACTTTATAAATACGATTGTTATCGATATCGCGTGGAGCGATGCGTCGGCCTAAAAGCCTGATAAAAGTAGCGCCAGTTGGAATAAAGGGAGTGAAGAGCTGTATGAACGTTGTGCTGGGGGAGAGTAGGAATGAAAGCTTTTCCCTGCTGCTGAGATAGGAAAAGCTTCGTTGCCCCTTTGCCACCGCCGGTAGACCATCACTTTTCAAATCTTCTGCTTGAAAACTGTAAAGCTGCGCCCAATTTGCGCTCTTTGGCGTATTTTCTCACGCCAGAGGATAAACTCAGGTTTGAAACCATCGATCAAAGCTTTTTTGTTGATCGACGAATCAATCGTTTGATGATGGCAAATTTATGTAGGTCCAGCTTTATTTGGTCCCACGACTTTGAAAGGGAAGCAGAAATTATGTTCGTTGATGGATACATTACAAATAAATCACACAGGGTGAGACAAGACCCTACTTTTTACTTTCCTAAGCCCTACGGAGTGAAATGGAAAGTTATGTAACCGGCTGATAATGTTTGTTCAGTTTTCTTCAGAGTTCATACTTGAGATGCTTCGAATAAGTTATTTCAGTTTTTCCCATAATTTCAGAACAGCGAGGCTGGTGAAATGAAAATCGAATAGTGGAAATAAACTATAAAATAAATTTGAAAAGAAGTCAATTTCTACAGGGATCCAGTTTCAATTAGTCCACCATCGTCAGTACTCGTATCGTCCTTCGGCTTTCGAAAAAGTGAACTTGAAAACTAGGTTTAAAAGAGAAGGTTTTCACTTAAGGTTCTGCAGCAAAATAATGGAAATCAGTTTAAAATAGAGATTTGGCACAAACATAAAATCCTCGTGGAAATAGACTTTTTTATTCAAGTTGTTCACGTTACTGCAAAAGGTAAGTGCGACAATTGCGATGTTCGAGGAGGCTAAGCAGGTGTTGAGAACTCCTTCTCATTTGCCCTTTATCACAGAGATGAACTACTTCAACTGAGAGATCTGCCAGTCCTTAAATCAAACCTACGATTTCCCTCTCTCTCTCTAGCCTTAATTCTTTCCGTGTTCTATAATTATAGTTTCGAATACTGTATGCCAAAAAACATTACGACTTATAAACCCCGATTATGTGAATAAACATTCACTCAAAATCGTCTGTTCTCCAGCACTTACCTAATCGTCTATGAAAGGTCGTCATAAAATGATATACTAATCCATCTCCCACCATCCCTAACTAGTTCTGAAACCACTATGTGAAAATTGTTCCTACTAATTCATTTTCGATAAATGTACAGTGTGAATCAGTTAACATGCGACACGCTCGCATCTTTCCCTACGTATTCTACGTCCAAAATACAATCCCATCCACACACTCATATTCAATTTTCATTTGTTTTAAAGATCAAGCACACTTTGTATTTTTCTAATGAATCAGGTTTATTTTGGATGCATCAGATCGACCCTCCCAAACTACTGAAGTTACTAAACACTCAAAATGGCGAACGAAAGCTCTTTAAATTTCTTACGAGATGTGTCAGTGTTTTTAACCGGTTTCTTTCTAATACTTATCGTTCCTCTTTAAGTTTCCTGAGCACACAAGGATGCCGGTTGTTTTATGACACACAAGATATTTTAATAACAGTTGTGACGTGGGGAAAATATCAGGTGCGCCACGTCACACAACTTTCCTTAGCTCTACATAAACTGACACAATTCATTTTTCACTCAGTTCATTTTAACTTGGTAGAACATTACTTCAAGGTGGCAGAAAGGGGTAGCGCTTACAGTTCCAGAATTTATTTTGCGGCGAGTACTCATGATTAGATATTATTTATAAAAGAAATTTAATCAACTTCGTTATTGCCGTTTTTAAGAAAAACATTTTAGTGTTTTATTCACTATAGTTATTTTTGTACAAATTTAGCTCATACCTTTATTTTGGCGTCCCATGGTGACCTGCGGACTAGTTTGAGCTGATTTGATTCAGCCGTTTTCTCTCAATCGCGTTCACATTATAATGTCAGCCCCAGTACATCACACTGACAACCTGCATGACATCCGACTGATATAACTCAGTTCAGATTCAGTCATATTGATTAGGATACGGCTAAACCAAATCAACCCAAACGTGGTATCTAACCCCCAGATTACCATGGGACGCCAAAATAAGGGTATGACCAAAATCTGTCCGAAACTAAATCGCAGTGATCATAACACTAAACTTTTCTATAGACCGTTTCAAATGATTCAACAACACCATGGTATTCTCATTCTTGGGAAAATAACAAGAGCAGCGCAAGAAAGTACGAAAATAGATTTTAGCGCTATATTTTGCTTATGAACTCTGCTCAAAAATTACTAGAATCTTCAGAAAAATGTACGCAGTGGTCTAATCAAGTATCGATACGATGAGCATTCGATGGCGCTCATGAGATTCATAGGAGCTACTCCACAAATTCCATAATTTCCCCCACCGCCATTTCGCTTAATATCATTTCTCACAGTTTTTCCCCATAGTTCTGGGACCATGATTTCTTATCCTTCTAAAAAAAATCGTTTTTACTGTGTCATAAATTCTCGGTGTTGTTTGCTGCGTATTTAATTTGTTACCTTGCTCAAAATACGTTTTTATTTCTTTCTTTACCTAGACAAATACTGTCCTGCTTTTAGTACCTAATGCTTCAAAGGCTTCGAGCCGATTCATCATCCTCTCTCGCACAGTTTAACCCACGTGAACTTATTTTTGAACGCTATTTCACGTTAGAGCTTCATCAACAACGTGTGACAGTTCCAGAGGTCTCCACATCTCCAACGTCTTTTATTTGTGACCGGCAGCAACAAAGAAGGTTTGGTTATCATGTTTCCGCGCGAAGGAAACCAAAACAATTCCGTGCTGGGATTGATTCTGTAGCAATCATCAATAATTCAGCATAGGGACGTGGCTTGAGCAGAAAATTGAGGAAGGCGATTCCAAACTGTGTTGAGTTGTATTCCTGACTTACAAACCAAGGAAAGAATTTTCACTCCATTTCCGACGAAATCCGATTTGATTTCACAAAAATAATAAAATTATTATATTACATTTTTTCCTCATGTTTTTTTACAGTTTCTCGGATTTGCTTTCAGTTTTTCTAGCATGATGATTCGATTTTTACCCTAAGGCCTTGTAGCCGTTGCCCAAGGGCGGAAATGTTGTGGTGGTGCACAAAACAATTGAACTATCTCCCGACGTTTATGTTTTGAGGCTTACTGAATCGAAAAATATCTGGGGGTCTTTCCTTGCCCTCGCGCGTACAGCAATTCTCTTCGCTTTCTCTCTCTAGTAACCAATAAATTGTATTTTTCATTCTGTTTATAACAACGTTCTTCACGGTAGCGGGAGGTTCTTATGGTTCTGGAATTTATTGTGCTGTTCGTACTTGTGGCACGACTATTATTGAGCAATCAGTTCACTGGTGATTCATGAAACTGTCTGCGTAATTCTTTTATTCTTTTGAGAAGGATCGCGTTCACTGTTTTGGAATAATCGGGTAAAAACTCGGGATAATGGTAGCAGAGCCGTTAATAATCGTGAACTGGTAGCAGAGCCGTTAACAATGGGGAAATGGTAATAGAGCCGTTTTTGAGAAAAAAAAATTAGTGTTTTGACCACTGTGATAACTATGGTTATTTTTGGGTGGTTTTAGAATATACCCTTATTTTTACGTCTCATGGTAACCTGCGGGCTAGCTACCAAGTTTGATTTGGTTCAGTCTGTTCAATCGCGTTCACAGACACACGTACGCATTTTCCCCCTAAAGCTCACCCGTAAATGGGACGCGGAGATACTAAATAAATAATAATTTAAAAAATTGGGAGGGAGCGCCAACTACCCTACGCTGGCTCTAGGGATAGAAGGATTGGGACGAGGAAGGAAATAAGGATGAGCTTAGATATGACCCAAGCACTGTGCAGGTGGTGATACCTCGCGTGCTGACACACCCAGCCGATGCATCTCCTCAGCACTTTTCTTACACCACACATCGCGGCAGGATACAGTCAATGCTGCAATCCTGATGTTACCTGCCGCCATCCCACGAGCTTCTGACACCGCCATTTGAAGATCCGTCCTGCCATGCTTGCAGTTCTTGGCTTGCCAAGTTAGCGCAAGATCCCAGCTGCCAGACACGTCCAGGATCCAGACTGGTCGCGACCAATGGTGACGATGTCAGGCCCCACTCCTTCTCTAGAGACAACTCGGTAGTGCTGTTGTTCCCTTTCTACTTCCCAGCGCTCAGATGACAATGCACCAGCAACCTGCTCGCCAGCCAAGTCATTAGGCTTGACACTATGGGTAAGCGGACACACCTGCACCATATGATTCAGTGATTCATACTGGTTGCCATAGCCTGTCTTGTCAGTATCCACAATGCTACAATCCCGGCCTCTTGTACACCTCATCGCTGTAGGCAGTGACGCAACAAGAATGGCGTGAAAGTGCCGCTAATCCCTTCCATGGATGCCCTCTGAAGCCTACTCCACCACACAGAAGATTAGGGGGAGTCAGGCCTCATCAATTGAGCTGTGCAGAGCAGCTGCAAACTCTGAAGGCTTACTTAAGGTTAGGGGCAGGTGGAGTCACCACCTCATACTACCCAAGCTGATCCTAACGAAGACCAGCTACAGTACATTTGGCATCCAGAGCGCACAAGACTTATTAGCCTTCGGACGATCAACCTCCCTAAAAGCCTAAGACGGTCAGCTTTGGGAACAAAAACGTTGGAAAGCGCAGCCTTGGCAAATTTTCAGGCAGACACTCTCACAGAGCGTTTTCCCAAATAGTTTCTTCGGACTCAATAGGCCTTGAAATGAAAAGATCTGAAGATAATCAAAATTTTTCATTCAGCCGATTATAAAACTTTCTGTTCTACTTCGTAGAACCAAGGAAAGTAAAAACTCAGCTAATCATTACACAACGGTTCATTATTGTCTTGAACAGCATAATTGAAACAACACATTGTCCCACGAGTTCCTTCAAGCAGTATAATTTGCCTCACTATGTTTACGGTAATTTCACTGTTTTCCATCTAGACACAGTCCTGCACGCCTGAGACCCATTCTATTCGAATGAGCATTTTTCGCCCATTATTACCATGGGTTTCTTCCAATCACATGGTCGAGTAGCTGGACACAACTGGATCCCAACCAGAATTTTTGTACGAATGAACAAAAATGATTTTGTAAACCGTTGTCACAGTCCAGTGACACTTCAATCCCAAATTACAGCTGATTCGATTATATGTTCAAAATTTCCTTTCCCTCATTCTACAATTTTTATTCATATATCATTTATATTATGGTGTTGCAATGTTGAACTTTTCACGACCATTAAAAACTAGGCGACATACACCCACCAACCGTGATAACCTCGCAAACATTATAGTTCCGTTTCCTGGATGTGTGCTATAAATGCTACATCGTTAGTTACTCAATTCTACTCATTCCAATTTATGTCAGAATTTAGTTCAATAACGCCTTAATTATCGAGGTCGGCTTTATCACACCAACATTTTCAATCGTTTCATGGGACACCTATTTTTACACCCCTAGTTGGTTATTTCGTTCATTTCCAACATTAGTGCCGTCTCTGCCAGAATTCAAAGAAGTTTTCAGAAAGCTAAGAAAATTTCAAGTATACAGTGAAAGAATGTGGACAAACTTCTGAGAACTTCCTGAATCAAACGACGGACGAAGAACTGGATGATGGTTTGAAACGTCAAATCTTACACAACCATGTAAGTACTGACGTATAACTTACATAGCTGAGAATACAACGCACGAGAGAGCAATAGAAACTTTACAAGTTCCTTATATCAAACCGAAAAGTGAACTGTATGTTCGACACTTACTTTGTCAGAAGACGTTAAGAGATTGGAGAAACATTAGACCAATATTTGCAAAACCAATTGAATTGGGAAAGCGCTCAGCAATGTAAATTCATTTATCGTCTGTGAATAGTCAATAACTATCCTTTTGCGAGGAACTTTTGCTTATGTAGATGATTTAACTATTTGCGGAATAAATGAGTTGGAACATGCAGAAAATTTACAAAATTTTTTGAGATGTCACGCACGTGTAATTTAACATTAAATAGTGAGAAATGTATTTTCAATCAAGAATCCATCAAACTTCATGGCTGCCTAGTTGAGGATGGTCATTTTCAACCAGATCCAGACCGTCGTCGTCATTTTCTAGAAGTGCCACCCCCTACTGATTCGGCTTCACTTCAACGAGTTCAAGGGATGTTTCCCATTATTCTAATTGTGTAAAAAAGCTTTCGGATAAGATACGCCCTGGAGTGCAATTTAAAACTTTTCCTCTTCCACGTTGCGGCATTTGAAGGAATCAAGAAAGACATTTCTGAAGCCACCTCAGGCGCTTTAGACTCCACTGCTTTGTTGACTGTGGTAACATACGCATCAGATGTTGCTCCAGCTGCCACACTTAACCAGATGGGTTGGCCAGTAGCCTTTTTCTCAAAGACTTTGGACAGTTCAGCGAAAAACCACTCAATAATCGAGAAAGAGGCATGTGCAATTGTTGAATCAATTCGTGCATGGCGTCATTAACTGATTGGATGTCATTTTCAGTTCAACAGATCTACAAAGCGTATCTTTCATGTTTGACACCCAGCAATCAAGCAAAATAAAAAATGAAAAAGTAATGCGGTGGACACATGTACTTTCAGCGTACTCATTTGATATTAACTACAGACCAGGGCGAGAAAACACAGTTGCAGATACCTTACCTCGTACCTGCTGTGCTACAACTAGGGAGGACTTGCACAAACTTCATCAAGAACTCTGTTATCCTGGTATAACACGAATGAACCACTGGGTCCGTGTTTCAAACAACCCCGCTTCCATAACAGAAATAAGAAAAATCATATCAAGCTCAGAACAGCGTGTAGATCACAGTTCTGCAGAAATAATTCAGCTCGTCTGATATAAGCCACGAAACCTTTTGAACGTCTGAATTTTCGATTTCAAAAGGCCCATACCATAATCCAAAGGCAGACCATTTATCTTAATGGTGATCGTCGAATTTTCGCGTTTTCCGTTTGCTATGCCATGTAAGAATCTCAGCTCAACAACTCTAATTGAAAATCTAAAACAAATTTTTTCTATTTTCGGTATGTCATCTTACGTGCGGGCAGACAGGGGTTCAAATTTGGTGTCAAAAGAGTTCAAATCACTTCTACATTCAAACGGCATTGCTATCAGCTGGACCACACCATACAACCCTCAAGGAAATGGTCAGTGGTCAGTTTGAACGATACAATGGTACAATTTTGAAATCTATTCAGTTAGCTCCGAAAACATATTATCTGCGCACTGATCAATGGACTTAATGTGTCAACAGGTACTTCATTCAGTTCGTTCTCTTGCTTTGTACTGCCACGAATCAAACGCCTCATGAAAGAATGTTCATGCATCAAAGAAGAACTTCAAATGGAGAAGCATTGGTTTCATGGTTAATGGATTAAAGTCATGCTAATACGCCATGCGCGCCAAGGTAAATTCGAACCATTATTTGATGAGGTGGACCTCATTGAAGCCAATCCTTAGTATGGACAGGTACGCCTTCTCGATAGCAGAGAAACAACAGTGTCCACACCACCAAAACCTTCAGATCAAATAAATTAAGCTGACGTTTTAAATGAGCCAACACGGACAATAAACGAAGAACAACCAACCAATAAAGAGCCTCGTGTAAGGAGAAGAATCACCAAAGCACCCCCCTATTTAAGTGATTATGTAAAAACAGAAGAGGGGAACAATGGGATATTATTATTACCCTCTGTGTAATGCTTTCTAAGCAAACAGTTTAGTGTTAGTTTCAGATTCACGAAACAATTTTCATTTAGCTAAAGTTGGTTGAATAAAGCCTCAACTTGAAAGGTTTTCATTTTATGATGGTAATACGACAGAACCAAGCACAAGTAAATGTAGTCTGTACGTGAAATTACCTCAGAGATGGAGTCGCTACGTCACACCACCACAGCTGATCCTGGAGGAATCCAAGACCAGCCACAGCATGCCCCAACCAGATGCCTGCAAAGCAAGCAGGTGCTGCAGAGAGTGAAGGAAGGTCCCCCAGATCGAACCCGAGCGCGAATGTTTGCACATGGGACGCTATGCGGAAGGCCTAGCCACGCACAAACAGCAGAGCGCACCATTCCATCAAGGCTTATCAAACTATGGATGGTCAACCTCCCAAAAACCAACAAGTAGGTCAGCTTTGGGAGCAAGTACGCCCAAAGGAGTGCCAGCTTCTGCTGTGGCTTCAGTGGAGCCTTGGAAACTTTCCGAAGATAATCACAAGGTCAACGCAGCTTACAAACTTGTCAACGGCGATCTGCAAGCCCTGCCTGGTACCTGCAGGGAAGACGACATTATCCACGAAGGCTAACTCACCAACCTGCACACCTGGAGCGAGGTCAAACCGTACGTTTGCAACTTACCCAGTGCATGTTCAATCACAAGATGTTAGATATGCCAAATGCCACGCTGTATTGTCACGTCCACAGACATCTTCTCTCCAATCTGCAAGGCCGTCATACCCCTGCAGTGCTGAGAGCTCACATAATCGATTAGTCGATCAGAAGCCCTCACATCATGCGGCAATTGGCCGAGGCCAGGTGGTTTACCGTGTCGAAAGCCCTGTGTCCTGTAGCAACTCATACCCACATTTCGCCCGTATATACGGAAGAATTCATGGTGGTGGCGGAAAGTTGTGTGTTGCTACACACCAGATATCTTTTGACACGACCACTATACTTCGTAGCTAGATAATTGAGTAAATCTATTCCACCACCTATCTCGTGATTATTAATTCATATAGAAAAAAACAGAATTCGTCAAAAACGATGCCCCCAAGAAACGCCAATTCTGGAGATACCTTGAATAAAATCGTTGCAAATTCAAAACTACTAGAATGTTGCCACTGTCCACATCCTCTCCGGACCTTCTTGTTAAGTTAGAAAGTTGATAACAAATAGTTGGGACTCTTAGTGCTCCGCCTCAAGGATAATTTGCTATAGTGGTGCCCGTGATCCTTAAACGCGACGCAAAGGAGAAAACCGCATGATCAGCGAAGTGCAGAAACATTTTTCAGGATGGTTTTTGGTTAGATTAGCCCTTCCCTCTTACTACTCATTTCCGTTTGATCATAGCCCAAAAGTGAAAGTCTGGAAGAGAATGTGAAATACTTTGAATTGGTAGGAGTAAGGTTTGGTGAAGCCAGGGTTCTTGTTTACAAGAAAGTTGGAAGAAAATTAAATGCATCACAATTGTTTCCGTGCGTCTGTCTAAGTACATGTTCGTAAAAAAAGTGTTTGTTCTGAATAATGAACTAAAAAGTGGTAACCTAAGTAAATAATGTTAAAAATTCCCTCCATAAGGGCTGACAACGTCACGTAACTTAATTTCTTTTAGTGGAACAAGCGCGTTACATTGAAACGCCGCGTAGGCGTGGAGGGCAATTCATGAATTGACGAGGACGACGGTGGTCAGTTCGAAATGGCCGTCAAACTGGTTCGTGGGGAAACGGTCTAATTGTTACAAATCGGGAATGGGAAGCTGAATGAGCGTTTAGCGGCAATGAACAGCTAAGCCATCGCTCCATTTACCGTAATGAGACATGAATTCAACTCTCTGAATTTCCTGTAATCGAATCAAAGATTTTCATTGAGACGTACCCTATTTCCCAGACGAATGTCTCATGTGTGGAGCCTTTCAGCTCGTGCTGACCACTTGGGACGTGGAGAGGAGTCCTGACCTATTTACAGAGAACTGGTACGACGCATATTGATTAAGCTTTTAATGTATCTGCTAGTTTCGTTCTCCGTGGATGTATCTCTGTGGAAAGTCTGTGACCGGACGTATGGGCCTCAGAAGCAAAAACTGAATTTTCAAAGGGTTTGGAAAAGCAGCTCTAAGAACTCACTACAAGTTCACTGGCTGTCTCCAACTCATCAATACCTAAAGATTATTCTGCATAAATGTTCCTTTAAATGGAGATAACAACCAAAATGAGCTAACAACTGTGTTTCATTCCCACAATAAACGGCTATTTTGATGAAACTTTCGGGCTACTCTCATCCAAAGTGCCTACTTTGTGTTACGTATACATTTTTTCATAGAAATGGGTTGATCGATGTTGCGCCAACACATGTAGCAGCTCATTGAATTGTGCGTGCTGTTGCTTTACACGAGATATTGTGACTTGTATCTTTCTTCAATGTATGGTTACAGAAACAATCAGGGAAAACGAAAGACAAGATATAGATAGAATTCACTTCGTCCGGTACCTGAAATTCAGATTGTACCCTAAATCTCGGGATTGTTAAAAAAACACGGCACTTGGTTGATTTTGGTTTGTGTCTGTGTTGGTACATTTACAGAAAAGAATCTACACGTATCGATTAGTTGAAGACAGCCTTTGAGTTTTCGATCTAAGTTCTCAACAAGTTTTAAAAACCCCGGTTTTACTTGATCTTTGCTTTCGACAGTTATTCATAGAACGGAAGATATTATAAGATTGGATACTAATGAGTTGTAAGTGTAATTAAAATCGTTAGAGACCATTCAACTCAATCAGTCAACTTAACAAGGTGAGAAGAATTTAAAATTTCCCAAAAGTTGAACGCGATTCCTCAACTCCGACAAAATTGAAATTCTTCTTGAGAGTGTTAGAAGTGAGGGGAATGTGCAGCGGGAAGATAGTTTTCTAAACCAGTAATGTTCCCCAATCCGACTACTATTTTTAGAATGATTGCCGTGCAGACGACGACGATCTCATTATATACGTGATACGTGTGGCTTGAGCTCTGAATGGGAGGCACTGAAATCTGAAAATGAGGAGTAACTCTCCGGTAGTTTAGAACATAAACCCCGATATGGATGAGATCGGAGGTCAATTTTTCAACCGGGCTGCTCCGTTGGTACTTAGGCGGAGTATTCGCCCTGGAAACGGCGAAGATGCTTCAATTTGTTATTCAGCCTCTGGGGCAAGATCCAACGAGTCTCAAGTTCTTCAACTTGGGGTGAATCTGTTCCTTGGAGAGAACTGCTAACAGATGAGAAGTGGCAAACGCCCTTAAAATGTACATTTAAAATCTTTCATTTACTTGAAAACGATTCTTCTTTTCCGTTTTACATTTCATGCCGTCGAGCAAAGTGAATTGAAAACCATCTGGAATGGAACAGTCGTATTCCATCCAACTGAAATTCTTCACTATGCAATGTAGAATATACAGCCTTAACCGATTAAGTAAGCAAACCAAGATCAAGAGGGCAGCTCTTGACGCTAATTTTCATCATTTCTCAAGGGGATCAAAACGTATCAAAAACTAGACCTTTTCTCGAAAACGGCTTTAACAATTTTGATTAAACTATCAAATGCCTTCTACTACTATCAAGTACCTTGCGCAGCCTGTTGAAGTACGCGTCCACACTGCCTCATCATAATTAAACCATCTATCACACTTTCTGCACGATTCACCATATTTATGACTCAACCGCTTTTTATTAACTTACATTGTGCATAATTGAGTGAAATCGTAACTTAATTTCCCAATGATTTTTACTCAACTATTTACATTTTGAGGAAGAAATGGCATTTTGATAGCTACGATAACCATAGTTTTTGGTCGCTTATGCTCGTACCCCTAATTTGGCATCCCATGGTCATCTCCAGACTAAATATACATTTGGAGCCGATTTGATTCAACCATTTGCTTTAAATTGTGTTCTCAGACGCACATACCTTTTTCTCCAAGGGTGTTTTTCGGGCTCAGTACTCTTGCAATGTAAACATCTGAAGAAACTCAAAATTTTCTTTCTACCTATTACATAACTTCCCAGAGCTGAAGAAAGTAAACACCATCACTGTAATAGTATATCCTTTACATAAGGTGAACCTAAACAAGTTGCAGTAGTTGGAAAAGCTGCAAAAACCCCCAAACGAACGTGTGGTCGAGAAAAGTAGTGAGTTGTGTCGCAGCAGATGTTTAAACAAGCCTTTGCTTGACTTCTTTTGTCAATGCCAGACGACGGGGATTGGTTTGAATGGCGTAGTTACGTTCACAGCAACAAGCAGGTCGATGTGGGTTTATGAAAACGAGCTGTAATGCAATTGCCGGTTGCCTTCCTCATCTGTCCCTAGGAGAATAGCTGGGCTAGGCTGTGAATTGCAACAAGCTATTCAGCATCTACTTAGAAACCAAATGCTACGGAAAAATCTTGAGAGAAATGCGAGCGGAGCAAGTATCAACGAAATCTCGAATGGAACTGACATTTCCTCAAAGTGGAAGATTCAAACAGCCAGAAAGCTTCGACAGCAGTAGAAAAATATTCTCCCCCGCCCCCCTCACCAACCACCATTTTTCTCCTTTGGATTGAGTGCTTGACAAATTGCAGGTTCGTTAAGTCACTCTATCCTATGGTTATACGTCTTCGTTAGGCGATCACTTTGTCAGCTTTCATAGCAAATATTGGAGATCAGCGCGAGAGAAAGCGTCGAAAGTGAGGATTGAAGAACGTGTTGCTACATTATCGTAAGTCATTGCTTTCATACGCATCTCAGTTTCACGATATTTGATGAGATAAACAAAATTGAATAAGAATTTGTTGAACTCTATTAGATTAGAAGAATTTCTCTGCCAGCGTGAAGACGTGAAATCCACGTCTGAAGTGACTGCCAACTTTTGTGTCTAAAATAATAAAGGGATAAGTTGCTTCTTAAAATATTTAACCAAACTAATATATTGGAAATAAAAGGAATATGTTGCTTCTTCTTCGTCGAAAACTATATGAAACGGAAGGAAAGCATTACCGTTTGAAACTTGTTCTTGTTATTGCTTTGGGTGAGTAAATATTGACTCGTCTCAATTCTGTAGCCTAAATTACCAGTATCGGTAAGTATTAAGGCACAGGATCAACTCTGCAAAGGAGGGCTCGTTGACCCAGTCAAATGAGGTACTGGCAGAAAAAAACGTCTTCTCGGAGGTTGTTTGCTGAAGGGCGTAACTTAAACTCGTAGCGACAGTCCAAACAGCCGTTGTCATTGGCCTCAACGGACAGGCGATTGCCTTCATTTTGCGGTTGTTACAATGAACGAAGTGAGGTCTCCGCGGCAAGTTTGCCGGAGTGCGAGGGAACGTTTTAACTGAGGCGAGCACGATACTGTACTGCACCAACCTGTTGTAGCATTTCTTCCGTCTTTGGTTGGCCACATGACCACTTCTTCCTCGCTCAGCGGAGTGGCCTTCCATAAGCAGCTGTCCACCAAATATAATTTTTTTCTTGTTCAGTCCACGTCACATGGCAGTGCTCGTACCGCAGTGATACAACCTTAAAGAACCTTGTTCAGGTCTTAATTTGAAAGAGGAGCGTAAGTAGCCAGAGGGCGCTACAACTTGTGTCCAATCAGATATTGCGATAGTAGGCAATACCTACCACTTTTTTCTACAATGAAGTAGGAAGGAAAGATATGAAAGTGAAGGAGCCCGTATGAACCGAAACCGCCCCGCTCTTTTTTGCATTCTGCTTCCCTCAGAGTCAATTTTCGTTAGGTTGGATTAAGTAAAGTCCCCGTTTTCTTCTGTAAGCTTTACTAATACGAATTTCTTCTTTTTTCGGGTTTCTCCTCCTAGACTTTCATACCTGTTGGAATATTATTGTTCACGGAATACACTGTACGGCGAGCCCCAACAGCAGGACTCCTGGCCGGGGTCATCGTCTCTTCCCCTATGTTTTTGGTGGGTGCATTTTCTTCAATAGTTTGACACAGCCATTATCCACCTGCTAGTTTAAATTATTTGTTTTTTACAATTTTCCGTTTCCCTTTTCTGCAGTCCCGTTCGGTTCAAATGAAGTATTAGACACCCGCACACCTCTGCTAGAGCTCAGAGTTAACTCCCTCCGATAAAATAGGGGAAACAGTGGAACGTTTGATGCGCAAACATCCTAAAAAAGTAAACACGGACCTTCTAAAACAATCGTTTCCACAGTTTCACGAATCACCCATGCACTGATAAATAAATCAAGGACACATGAACTACCAGTCCAGTTCGTATAAACTGAGTGAAAAATCCGTCAGATTAGTTGCTTGAGCGGTTAGAATAGAGAAAAGCACACCTTACAGGATATTTGTGTGTTCACATAACTTGCTAAAACAGCCCCACAGCACTGATGGGTCTTCCACGTCCTGTCCACTAAACAGCCAGGGTTAATCCGTCAGAAAAACTCAAAGTCTTCGCTGACCACAACTGAGGAAACAACAAGCGGCGTGGGTGTGTGTGAGTGGAGTTTGTGATACGCCACACTTAAAATTTAATTACTCACGTATGACCAAGAGAGAAATATTGTAATCCACTGAGAAAAAGTTGAGTTTTACTGGCGTTTATGAAACATTTTTGCGAAGCTGTGAAGAACAAGGACAGGACGAAACTTTATTTTAAAAAGTGACGTCATCCTCCTACTCCTACTACAGCATACTCACCGGAAGGCTCATGGGAGAAGGCTGGATGGAGGGGGAAAAGGCAAGTACTGGTCGGACAGGTGGGTGGGGGGGTTGGACATCTATTAGAACGAAGATAGGGGGCAAAAAGGTCGTACAATAACGTGACTGGTTGGTGGGAGGGGCAGATGGAAGGAGAGGTGGTCAACTTCCAGAAACTGTAGCAAGGGGTGGGGGTAAAAAAAGGTTGTACTACAGTACAATTGATTGAAAAATGCGGTGGTGGGTGTAAAGGGGGGTGTGGTAGAAGGGATAAATATGACGCACTACAACGTGATTGGTTGGGGGCGTGGCCAAAACCTTGTACTACATTGTGATTGGTTGGGGGCGTAGCCAAAATGTTGACCTACTTTATGGGGATTGGTTTTCTTCCCCCACTCCAATTGGGCCCAATCCAGCATTTCCGGTTTCTTTCCCCCATTCTATACTAATAATAAACCAAAATGGGGGAAGCAGCTCACGCTGTCATTAGCCTCAACGGACAGGCGATTGCCTTCATTTTGCAGTTGTTACAATGAACGAAGTGAGGTCTCCGCGGCAAGTTTGCCAAAGTGCGGGGGAACG
This sequence comes from Pachypeltis micranthus, assembly GCA_020466155.1. Classification (NCBI taxonomy): domain Eukaryota; kingdom Metazoa; phylum Arthropoda; class Insecta; order Hemiptera; family Miridae; genus Pachypeltis; species Pachypeltis micranthus. The sequence goes on along the minus strand of CM035770.1, from coordinate 2,385,882 downwards.
TTTTAACTGAGGCGAGCACGGTACTGTACTGCACCAACCTGTCCATGTTTTATTAAGGGGAGTGACACGATTGTTAAATGATTCAGATGGTGATAGATTCTGCAGTCCCCTTAATAAAACACGGCCTGTCACAATTGAGCAACACTCTTCTGAGGCTATCGAGCAGCTTCTCAAGCTGCATAATTTGATATCCCTTCAACAGTTTGGCTTCCTCGCAGGGCGTTGAGCGCTGGATAATATTTCTTGTTTAACTTCGAAAGTTATTTGTGATCATAGACAGAGAGCAGAAAGGCAAGAGGGCCCTCGTATTATACTTGTAAAGACATTTGATACCTCGCCCGTGATTTTCTTTGCGAAACGCTACATGGTATGAAGTTACGAACGTGAAATTGGGTTAAGTGGAAATGTACTTCAATGATCGGAATCAACAAGTGAAGCCGAATGGCCCAAGATCCTAGCGAATTTCGATTGGTGTCTTTTAAGTAACATTATTAGGTAATTAATAGTTTCTACATGGCATAAGTGAGCTTAACTCGTTGAATGGTGGCGAATTAACATTATAGGTAACGAAGTAACTTTAGCGAAGTAGATATTTACTCATCGAGGTTGGGAAGGCTGGATTAGGCGAGCTTCTACTTTGAAAAAGAATTAGAGGAAATTGCTTGGTGCTTCCCATGTAAGTGTACATGTGTACCCACGAGCATATTACGTTTCAGCTCCTCCGTGAGTATCATGTAAATCCTTATTTTCAGAATCACCTCTGACATTGACTATCCTCCTGTGAGCAGAGCTCTATGTCAAGGATGACGGTAAGTGTGTATAATTTAGGCAGCTTTATATAGCAGACTCAGATTATACACAGAGGCCATTCAGAAGGGATATAAATTAGGCCATTCAAGAATGATTACTACATTTGGCCCAAACAAACAGATGAAACTACTTTATCATGTGATATTCGTTATTGCGTAACCAGCATTCTTCCTTGAGGTTGACTGTTACTGATAAAGTCCTCCAGTTTGACTCACGGGGGTAGAATAGTAACATCTTGTTTCACGGTAACAGGACTAGCAACGACTTGAGCTACTCGAGGAAAGATGTCTCATCCGAGACTCAACATCAAGTTCTCAGTACCAGTCATTGAGAACGTTCCACGTCCAACCTTCAGCCCACACGCCCACGAAAGACGTGATTTCCCAGTGGGCTATCTCTCTACCTGTAGTCCTTAGCATTGAGTCTCGGCAAGTTCAGGGTGCTTCGTCTTATCTTGAAGAGGAAGATAGTACCATCGACCCGACAAAATGCTTAATTTTCTCGGGCCCCGCGGGTCCTTTTAGGCGTCACGCCTCTCCTACGGTTTCCTATACTGCTAAATATTAGTAGACAGTCGTGATGAAAACTGTACGTGTCCGATGAAACTGGCAATTGACCCTTTTGACGTCTATAGCAACTCATGTCCTGGCTTTGGTTTCCAGCTTTGGTTTGGAGAAAATGTAGGCGTAGGCACTAAACGGTAGAAGATGTAATGAAAATTTTAATCAAAACGCCGATCAACGAGTTTAATCGAAATCCTTGGAGCTGAGACCGAAAACACGCCGCAGCTTACGTCTTCTCAGCCTTACGTGCATCTGTGATTACTCGTATATCGCCCTGTCAACTGTTTTTTCGCTTTGGATTCGTTTATCCAAAGACAAAAACAGATTTTTGAGACTCGGCGGGGCTACGAGAAGGTTGATGAAAACTCGATGTTGGAAGATAAGTCGTAGAACCACGTACTATTTCGTCCTGAAAATAATTTCCTGGGCAGAAAAAACTGACCACGAAAACCGAAGGGAGTTTTGCAATTTATTGAGTTGCTTCTAGTTAAGTCCCAACTATTATAACAACTATATAACTCGTGTGTAGTTAAAGGAGTCAGTCACAAAGGATCTAGAGGATTATGTGCAACCTCTAGCCCCCCCCCCCATCTAGAGGATTATGAGCAACCTCCTCCGCTGAAACCCCCGCGAAACTTGGGGATTATCTAAAGAAACTTACCAAAGCTCTATTGAAGCCACAGCAGAAGCTACACCTTCCATTCTTTAAACGTACTTGCTTCCAAAGCCATCCTATGGGGTAGTTCGTAGGAGATTGACTGTCCAAAAGCTAATAAATCTAGATAATAACCTCTTGGTCAGGCCTCCCACATAGCGTCTGCGTATGTGCATTCACTCTCCAATTCGATCAGGAGGACTAGAGGTTCCATCTCCCTCTGCCACTCTTATCAGAGATGGGGGGGGTTAGAAAATGTTGCTGACCGAAAACATTATTGTTATGCAGAATGAATAGTAGTAGGTGAGAAATGGGGGAGCGAAACTGGAAATGTCAGCCCTACTGTACGTTAACGTTTTTAGCTACACCCCCAACCAATCACGTTGTAGTACGAGGTAGGCAGCTGCTATTACGTCATGTTGATGAGTCATGCTTTTGAATGATCCCGTGAATATGTGTCGTATAAACTCGCCTCTAGCGTTCCACAAGGATGATGTCACGCCTGTCCCCTTTATACCACCAGTTTGCATTATTCTTCAACGATTCATTCGTGACCCTGTGGCTAGGGCGTTTAACTATAGCACGTGCCCGTGCTGCGTCTCATCCCAGGGAAGGAACTTTATTTTTAAAAATGACATCATCCTCCTACTCCTACTACAGCATACTCACCACAAGGCTCATGGGAGAAGGCTGCATGGAGAGGGAAAAGGCAAGTACTGGTAGGACGTGGGGGGGGTTATAATACACATCTATTAGAATGAAGATAGGGGGTAAAAAAGGTCGTACTAAACGTGACTGGTTGGTGGGAGGGGCAAATGGAAGGAGAGGTGGTCAACTTCCAGAAACTGCAGCAAGGGGTGGGGGTAAAAAAAGGTTGTACTACAGTACATTTGATTGAAAAATGCGATGGAGGGGGTAAAGGGGGTGTGGTGGAGGGGATAAAAATGACGCACTACAACGTGATTGGTTGCGGGGCGTGGCCAAAACTAGGTACTACAATGTGATTGGTTGGGGGCGTAGCCAAAATGTTGACCTACAGTATGGGGAGTGGTTTTCTTTCCCCACTCCAATTGGACCGAAACCAGCATTTCTGGTTTCGCTCCCCCATTCTATACTAATAATAAACCATAATGGGTGAAGCAGCTCAATAAATTATCAACACTTTCAACAAAAGCAATTTACTGCACATTTTCCCGCATAAATCCTACTTGTACTATCACCAATGCGATAAAAGTTTAATATTCGCCATAAGATAATAAGGAGCAACTCATGAAATTTCGTAATTCAAATCACTTAAATTTCTCTGAAAAACTTTATTTGTAGTGTTCTCTTATAATTCCAGAACTATAATCATGGACATTTACGCACAATAATTATTAAGGTTATTGGGAGTGGGAGGGTATGAAGAGTCTGAAGTTCGGGATCGTTAGTAACCAAAGAACATCTGTACACACCTCTCTGCGCGTGATATTGTAGAGGCATGTAGTTGCTCTCCCATAAACAGAGCAAGCTGTATTTTACCAAATAGATCAATATCTGGAGACTTTGCAACCCCATCGAGACAAATAACGACCCCTAGCACGCTCGTCACATTTACTTCAAATAAATACCTGCAAAACGCAGATGTGAACAAGAGATGGGAAGGAATATAGCTTTCATCGAGGGTGATCATCACTTCATCTTCCACATTGATACGATTTTCTTTGACTTTCGTAGTTCAGATGTTATTCCGTTTTGCTCGGGAAATGCGAATTCAATTCCTCCAGCATTTTGGATCGCATTGTGTCAAACTTGTTTTCTATGCATCACCACAATCAATCGAATGGAAAGCCAAAGAAATGGAGAAAGACTCCGTGCAGTTGATTTGAGAATTCTTATGGGATCCTGTTATTTTCGATTTATTTCAATACGAAACCCGTCGTTTCTTTCAGAGGTCTTCATTCTTGTGAACGCTGAATTCGCGTTCTCATATTGAGTTGAATAGTAATCGACGAGTACCGATTTTTATTTGTATATTAGCTAAAGTTGTGTTATGTGGTGACACACATTGCCCGAGCCAGTTCCTTAAGACGACATCAATGCGTTCTGCTCCTTTGTAAGTTGGTTATAATAATGCCATACCTGCCACAGTTCTGGGCGTGGTTCGCGTACTTCCACTTCCGCATGATAGCAAAAACCACTCATTGTAATTAATTGATCAACAATGACTGATATGATCCGTTTATGGTTCGTAATATTCTAGCCAGAGGGTTAAAGTAGAACCACTAACAGACCCGTTATTGTTTACTCAGGCCACCTACATAGCATCCGGGGAAACTCGGTGTTTTATTTCCCGCTGAAGCGTTCTACCGGGAGATGGCATCGTAACACTGAATGCTTCCGCCGTGCCTGTGTTAACAAGCTTAAGTCTTGATGCACGCGGAGATGTGTGCTCTCGAACTCACAGAGGCCATTTAAGCTTGAAGCGTGTAGTATATAGTAATAAAATGGCACTGCCAGTACCGAGTTGTTACTGGAGGCGGACTGACCCTGGATGTCCCAATAGTTTCGGGAATCCAGAATGTTGTGCCCACTTGGCAGGTCGAGAATTGTAAATTAACATAGCACACCAGCGAAGGGCTGTGTCAAAAAGAGTGGATGCCCGTAAATCTGGAAGAGAGCTTTCTACTTGTTTCAGTATCACCGAATAATACCGAATTATAAAGATAAGTGATGCCGTTATTAAAGTGTCGTCGTCGAAACGTATCCAAGTAAGTAGCTGTCGTTTGATCCTACATTTGCTTCGGCCGTCAACATTACAGACGTAACGGAGGAGAGATTAGGCCTCACGTGCTTAATACCCTCTCGTTATGGCAGAACCCCAGTCGCCGCGTGCCCCTGTTTTTACTTCGGCAGTTTTTCTCGGAGTAATATCCTGTTTTATTTGGCCGTTTACTGGTCGTATTCGCTGAAGAATGCGCCTCGCGGTTATCATTTGAGGCTCCTGACAAAACGTACGGCGTCATTCGACAAATGTATTGCACACCATCTCACTCTTACGATGGTCCACATCGGTGAGCGGAGACAACATTGTTTTTAACCTCCAACAGCCGGCTCCTGTTCGCTGTATTCATAGACGTTCGAACACAGTGCACGTAACCGAAAATCTCATTTAATTAGTTAGTTACATTCTGTTACGTTCAATCATCAAAGACTCCATCGTGTTTAGTTTACAATTCTGGTATATAATTGATAGAGGTAGTATGACCTAGGGGCCGCACTACCCAACTTGCCTTCCATTTTTCTGGGGAAATGCCTCTCAAAGCACTTTAACCATTTTGCCTTTAAACAGGGCAAATGACTTGTTCAAAACGTACCGGAGATCAAGTGCACTTGGAATACGTAAGCACTTCACAGAACGTTACGAAACATTTTTTGGTGATAGTACGAGGATTTTCAATGCAGATACGACCTGGCATTTAAAAAACAATATAAAAGGAAGTTACCGAATAGTAATTAGGTCCCATGACCTAGCTTTTGGTGATGTTTTAGTAGAGCCTTGAAGCCTCCTAGTCCCAAGCTCCATCATATTTGTATGCAAATGCGAACACAAATCAGCAAAACAGTCTAGCAAGAGTTACGAGCCCCTCCAAGGCCAGACTCCCGAAATCGAACTAGAGTATCGGCTGCAGTTCCTGAAGAATCTTATACGAGTTCGCTTCATGATGCCCCATCCCCTAACAGCCTTACGAGATGAAGCAGCCATGTAAAACTCGACCACACCATCAACCCATTCCCTCAGCGGATGTAAACCTACATCACGACTTTTGAGCCGCAACCTTCATACGACGACGCCAACGAAATACTTTTCTCAGTAATCAACCCATGTGTCAATACTCCTAGGAGAATAGAATCATGCGCAATAGCAAATCCTCGAACGTAAACCCCTGGGGCTAGATAAACCCCTACTGTAAGTTCATTGGTTCAAAAAGCGTTGGAGTGTTTCAATTGCTAACCAATAAACAGGTAAGAGACTGAAATTACTCAACCAGATTTGTTGGTCAAAAACAGAAATGAAACTTCCTTCGAGTCGGAGGCAGAAAATACCTTTTGGATAAAAATAAAAGAAACAAAAATGGAAGGACATGCGATTCAGGGACACTGACTTCAGAGAAAACATTCGTACAAGGGGCGTATAACTGCGAACAGCAGTCAAAACTCGAATTCCTCAGTGTCATCTTGATAGCTTCCCACCCACGAATCCAACACCTCAAATGTGATATCCGCGTAAATACTGCGGGATAATGATTTACCCAGTTGTTATTTGTTTAGGCTGCCCTCGTTATCACAGGTGTTGTTTGTAGGGACTTGTTATAGAGAACATCAGAGATTGATTAAAATAAACAACTCCCTTCTTGTTAACAACTTTACACTACGTTACACTACAGTAATTTGAAACAATAAGATGCAGATCTTATAATTATATAACGCAGTCGATTGTGTTTGTGTGTGGCAATAATGTTGCAATTGAAGGATGAATGACACACCTATTGTCAAAGAGAAGTGTCCGTCTTGAAGAGTATGTCGACAATGGCATCAAATGTATACGGCATGTCAGTAGTATCCGTGGGCCTGAACACCATGAAAATGGCGCATAACTCCATTCAGTCCACACACACATCAACCTCACACTTTTTAGGGACGAACACGATTCGAGTAATACTCGAAGCTCCTCTAGAACTTGTGATGTACAAGCCTTATTGAGTCTGCGTTGAAAACCTGACTTTAAAAGCTCAGCATTTGCTGTAAGTGTCATTGCATTTTTCAATTTTTTTAGTTCACTTTGTTTCAACGGTCTCCCAGTACTTTTATATGTACTAAAACGAGCTAGCTGACCCAAATGTTTCAAATCAGTAAGTTGAGTAGTGGTGGCGGTCGTTACCTAACATAAACTTCGTTAATAGAAGATTTTTTGCGGGAAAAGAAACATTTGAGACATTTTTTTTACTTGATCCTTAAATTAAGGATCAAACAGAATGAAATCCATTTTGTTTTCTAAAGAAAGGCGGGTCGCTTGGGTTCTTGTCCAGGAGAGTTGCTCTTAATTAAGAATGGGTGAGAACAATTATTGTGAAAATTGGCGGATGGAGAAAACCCTGCTATGAAAGAGATAAGAGAACAAAACGAGAGCCATCTGAGGCTGAGAGTGGAAGAAAAATACAATACAGAAGCCGGGTTTGCAGCCGTAAGGTAGTTAAGGACAATCGGCAGATTATGGCGTGGTGTGTGTGTAGGTGAGAGGAGTACGAGGTAAAGAAAGATACAGCGGTGGTCGATGTGTGGGGGGGGGGCTCTAAAACCACCACTTAACTCCACAATTAGTATTCTCAAATCAATTGTTGTGAGTGCGAGAACAAATAATCGTTTATTTCGATGTTTTACGTGTAATTAATTCAATTTAATGTTGTATACCTTTTACAGTTTCCACTTTTACTGAAAGCTAGCTAGAGCTGAAGGTAATTAGGAGATTGTGGCGAGTGTAAGCTATCGTCGTTTAAGCGTTGAGCTTCTCCGTATCATTTGAAAGCTGTCCGAGAAGTGATGAGAGGAGAATGGGGAATTCAGCAAAAGGAAACCAAAAGGAGTGGCTCGATGAAAGCTTATCTTCCATTGGTTTGCTACATGCAGCTTCGGCACTTGAAACAAATTGCCTTTCCTCCCCTCTGTTACTTAACTATTCTTTCATTCCACAAAACTGCACTAACACTGGTCCCCACTGGTTCTTTACATGTTACTCGTCGTACCCCCGGAAAGAAAATTCTCCCTGGTGATCTAGAACTATTCCTAACGTGATTATACGAAAAAACATAAGTTACTACAGTGATTGAGAGTGGCTTTGCTTTTTAGGTCAATCGCACTGAGTGGTACCACTTATTCCCACCAGATACAGATTTTGATTCATTTTGCAGCGCCTCGTGATGATTCCCAATGCCTGCCTCAAGTTCGTCCTGCCTGCCTTGTTATCAGCTCGTTCATTGGCCTTGAGATAAAAGTGTACTAGGAGACACTATTGTCATTCGATACCACGGGCAATTAAACCTGCATCGTTTTGTATGGTAACTGCACCAGAAAAAATACGAGGCTCGGCTATTGTTCACTTTGTTGGGCGTGTAACTAAATGGAGAGAGTCTGCCTTTTCTACGCGTCATTTTTCTCCCTCAGGCCTAGAAATGCATTACTTTCGAACGCCTGGCTTCGAGAGTAGATGAGACCTCATTTTATGCTTGACGAAACTACTCTTCTACCCCCCGCTAATTTATCAGCGGTGTGCCGTTCAAAGAAACCTTCTCATTGAAGCTCTTTTAACGTAAACTAATAATGAAACAATAGAAAGCTGTTTGTGGTCTTGAATCTTGCACTATTTATACTGGTAAAAGTGCTTTTTCAAACTGACTGTCTACACAATAGTAAAGCCGTCGTTCATCACACACTTTTAGCTTTACGAAGTAGAAAGGAAGGAATCGACTGAAAAAAGTTTTATTTTCTTTGGATCTTTAAGTTTTAACGCCTATTAATCAGAAAAACGTCATTTAAGAAAACCGTGTGTATGTGTAATTGTGAACGCAATTGGGAAAAAACGGCTGAACCGAATCAACTCAAATTTCGGGTTTAGCCAAAGACTAGAGAAAGCCAGTTGCCCACCCGAGTAACGAGCCTGCTCAACTGGTGCATTGGCTTTCCAGTCGCTTGTGAAGCAGTAGTCAGACTTTGCCTATGGCATCCAGCCTACGACCACTAATCTGGAAGTTATCTGTTAGCGGATGACGACGAGTTTGCGACTGTCTTTAACTGGATAGACCAAGCTTATCAATACAGTGGATTAACCAACCGACCCACTCGGTTCCTGAATCCGAAAAAAACGTGTGCGCCAACATTCGCATCAGATTTAATGCTGTATTATGAAGCGTCGTCAAAGGTTTCGCGTCGAGTTGAGTGGTACGTAGCCCTGATGGCGAGACGCCAGGGAGAGGGTTAATGGCAACCAGCGAAATTAAATCGTCGGAATCCGGATGGAAATTCGTCCTCTCAGTTCTCGACGTCAGGAAAGTTCTTAACGCACATATTCATACGTACATGCTCCCCACGAAAACTTGCTGGTTCGAAAAGAGAATATTATGTATACTTGATAGTTTTGTTACAAAACGAACGCCTGGTGAGAAGTACCACAGTTTTCTTTGCCATACCAGGTACTGAATTGATCTGTGGGATTGCAGAATAGATTAAAAAGGCGATAGACATTTAAATGTGACTATTGTTTGCTGGATCCTGCTATAGCTAACGGATATTCGGCTGTAATTCGAAGCTGTCATTACCCTCAAACTATCCCTTATCTTCGACCTTCCAAAGATCGAATCGAGCGTACAAATCTATATCACAACATCTTTGAACTACAGAGAAATGCAGAGATGAGTAAAAGAACTTACGTTGGTACGTTTTTCGCTTTTGGTTTCATAATAACAAAAGTAGACTTGTGCCCGTGTTTACAGTTTTGGGATCACATGGGAAAAACGAACGGCAAAGATATAGTGACACTGCAAAGTTTTTGAAACATAAAAATGTGCTGCTTTGATTACTATAATAACTGTACTTAGTTTTGGTCATACCGTTATTTGGGAGTCTCAACCTATCACATCAACTCTTTCAATCAACACGTGCTCTGTAACACCGCGGAAATAGATCTCAACGCTAACAAAACCAAATATTAACCAAAACTAATATTAACACAACACGCTCAATCAAGGTCTTTAACTGGATAGAACACAGTATTGTGGTCCCAGCTCTCCCAGATTCACTTGAGGAACGACTAAAGAGGTGTGATATATCGCCTATTCCACAGGACGAAGGGCACGTATAAGATCGCTGAGGTCGTGTCAACCTTAGGGCGTATCAGGCCCAGCAGTTTATACCTTATACCTGCCCATAGATTCAATTTGCTGAGTCATTGACCATGACTGGGAGTTCCATTAGCCTCCCCCTCCTCCCATCGTTGTATTGTATGATTACCAGTTAAAACGGTCCTTCACTAAGATTTGGGTCTTCAGACGAACAACTGTTAAGACAGAAATCAAATATACGTGATCGTCTAAAAACGCTGCATATTATTACTCAACGTTTATTATTTTATTTGTTATGTCTTACTCTCTCGCCTCACGCCGCAGAAACCTATCCCATTCGACTCAGCGTCGAAAAATACAAGTAAGCGATACGAAATATGTCCGGATTACAACGAAACAACAAACACTTTCTAGGCCACTCCAGACAACTGGTACGACGTGACGAGTCGAACTGACGGGTGGTTGGAATGAGAAGAGAGGCAGTCTGGGAAAAAACGTATTATACAGAAAGAATAATAAACCCAGGGACGACCCAGATTGCTATCTTAATTAATAATATTAAAAGAAATTTCTTCCATCAACATTTTGATTGAGCAAGTTCTTCCGGCGAGTATATACATTTTGTTCGCAATAAACGGTTCTACAGAACGTCGTAAAATATAGACGGGTAGAAGTTACGTTGTGAGATGCATCGCTGCAGATATGTACACCAATAATCAGGAGTTGAAAAGCCTGTTGTAGCCTACTGTGCCCCTTCGTTATAATTTAATGCAAAAGTAGTTCTTTTAGTAATAGTAGCTTCTAACGCTAAGCGGTCCGAAATTGATTTCGTAAAGCCCGAATTTCATGTTTGTCCGGCGCACATGACCAATTTCCTCGTATTGAGATTGACGAAAACCGCTGAATGCTCGTAGGACTGAGGAAAGTTGTGTGATGTTTTGCACTATATACTTTCATTTCCCTTTCCCTCAGTTCTGCGTTTTACCAGTCTTTCATTGTTATGGGGTAAGCCGTATATAACTATGATTGTTTGCGTCGAATTTCCGCTACGACCAAGTTGCCTGGAATGAAACATGCGGAGATATAGTAGGTACACGTTTTAAAGGAAGGTAAGGATTTAGTTCAAAGTTTCTCAAAGGATCTTACAGTTCCTAGTTGCATTTAACGACGTGACGGAAAGGGTTCCTGATCCTGTTTGAGCTTGAACTGTTTGTCGAGTGCCCCTCACATTCAAAATGAACTTGGGGAAAAAAACAATCATTCAAACGACTCAGAAGGCAATTTATTAGAGCAATAGGGTGATTGAAGGAAAGAAAAATACGAAGCTGGAGGAAGATTTTTGCTTCTTCTTTGACTAGCCTCTAATTAGTAGAAGAGACAAATTTGTTCCAAAACAACGTTAAGCCGCCCACCAGCAGAAGTGTTAGTTCTGTTCAGACTTGTAAGGGAGTTCCTTCATAAACCTCTTCTTCCTTTTTAAAGCACACTTAGCTCCGCCGCTTTCCACCTAACCAGTTTGGCCTCGTTAACGAGAAAAACGGAATGAGGATAAAAACAGTTTAATGACGGTTCGAGTTAATTCCGCGTTGATCTGTCCACAAACTTTGAAAGAAACGGCAGGGGTGAGGAGGCAGCCAGTAACATCACTAGAGCACAGAGTTTACTTTGATTGGTGGGGAGGGGGAAGGATATTTCCAACTACTTAGGCCTAATTTGCTGATGTGTGGTGCTAGGTGGGGGGGGGGGCAAAATAAATAATTTCACGGCAATTGTTATTTAAATTCTCACCTTCCCAAATAAATATTTAAACGTGTTGTGTATTGCGAGTGTGCTAGATCATGAAGAATAGCAATTGTCTCTCGCTCTTCTGTTGAGCTATTGTATTGTGGGGTAACCAACCACACAGGTGTTTACTGTTGTTTCGTTTTGTTGTTATGGTTTGAAAAGCATAAATTATTAGATTATCATTGTTGATAAAAAGTTGCATCGATCGACATTGTTACAGTACGAACAAATCCGTTCTCAACACAATAAACTAAATCAATATTAAACTAACTTATTGAAATATCATGATGTGAGGGGGTAGTCTCTGATATAAAATTGAAATTCACCAAAAAATAAAATCACGCCGCATCTAACCTTCAATTTGTGTTAATACACACAATTTCAGATCGTTACCATTGAAAGTTTCGCGAAAAGAACAAAGCTGTTGTAGGGGGATACGTTGGAGGGGAATTACCTGCTGAAAATTACAGTTAAGTGCGCTGAAATTTCTAATAATGGCTTTTCGAATTCACGTCACAGAAATGTTTTAAACTCTAAATTTGTGCACCTTAAACTATTGTTGTGTGATAAACTCGTGAACATTATAAGTCCGTTTCCCAGCTGTTGTTAGTCGCTATGGACGCTACATCGTTAGTTTCTCAATTCTATTTTATTCATTCCATTGCATGTCAGAATTTAGTTCAATAAAGCCTTAATTGTCGAGGTCGGCTTTATTACAATTTATTGAACTAAATTCAAAATGGATAGGCTCCTACGCCCGAATCGTCTCAAACTGGATCCAAACGCAGCTACAGCGGCGCTCGAGTGGAAGCATTGGTTCCGCACTTTTGAAAGCTTCTTACGCAACATCCCTGGATCACTTTCCGAAGAAGGTAAACTTGATTTACTAATGAACCATGTAGCTCCCCCTATATTCGCAATGATTTGTGAGGCAAATAGTTATGAGGCGGCTATTGCAATTCTCTAAGCTACTTTTGTTAAACCAGTCAACGAAATCTTTTCCCGCCACCAGTTAGCTACTAGATCACAAGGCGCCCATGAATCCATTGACCAATATTATAGGGTATTACATCAGCTTTGTCTGTCTACACTGTCAATTCCAGGCAAGAACAGCAGCCGAAAACCAGGATGATTATGTGCGGGATTCGTTTATAAGAGGGCTATCATCAGTCGAAATCCGCCGCCGTTTGCAAGAGAATAAAACTCTCACGCTTGATCAAGCCTATACGCAAGCACTAGCTTTGGAAACGGCTCAGCTTCATTCTACCACGTATACTAGCACCTATCCTACTGTGAACTCCGTTTCAAATACCCCTCTACCTACAGTCTTTTCACCCTCGGTATCTGAAGTAAATTTATCATCTGTTCACACACCTTCGGCAGCCTCGAATGATAGGAAGAAATGCTACTTCTGCGGTAAGGAAAAACACCCTTGTAGTTCGTATCTTGCAAAGGAAAACACATTTTCGCACTGCAATAAGGTAAGGCACTATCCATCAGTATGCCGTTCAAAGAAACAGGTAACATCCACCATTGAAGAGAATACTACTGCTATTGTTTGTGCTGCTCCTAAGTGCCTTTCGAAATCAGTTGTTGACGTTCTTACCGATGAAACTAAAGCCAATGCACTTATTGACAGTGGCAGCTCATCAACACTCATTGATGAAGCCTTTGCTCAACGCATGGGTCTTCCTTTACGAAGAGAGCGTGGAAGTCCAATTTCAATGGCCTCCAAGTCCCTATCTGGTCCAATTCAATACAATTGTCGTGCTAGTATTACGCTAAATGGTTAAGTTTTCAAACAATTTAAACTTTCAGTGCTTCCTCGCTCATGTGCAGACGTCATCATTGGCCTAGATCTTCTTCAAGAATACAAAGCTGTCACTATTAATTTCAAAGGCTTCCGACCACCTCTTGATATTTGTAGTGTTGCTATGGCCAAAGTTCCAGAAGCAGAGTTATTTACAAATCTACTGGACTCCATCAAGCCCATAGCTATAAAATCGCGTCGTTTTTCTAAAGAAAACAGGAATTTCATTGCAGAAGAAATCATGCCAACTCCTTAAAAATGGTATTATGGAAGAAAGCACTTCTCCATGGAGGGCCCAACTAGTCATTGTCTCTGGAGGTAAGCGGAAGAAGCGATTATGTATAGATTATTCCCAGACAATAAACAAGTATAACTTTTTAGACGCTTTTCCGCTTCCGAGAGTCGAGGACATTGTCAACAAAGTTGCTAAGTACAATGTTTTCAGCACAATTGACCTGAAGAGTGCTTACCACCAAGTCCCTATTCATGAGTGGGATCGTGCTTACACCGCTTTTGAGGCTAATGGTAAACTGTACCAATTTCGAAGAATCCCTTTTGGAGTGACCAATGGTGTTCCACGATTTCAACGTGTGGTTCAAGGGATCATAGACTCGGAGAAGTTAAAAGGGACTTTTGCATATCTTGATAACATCACCGTATGTGGGCTCACACAGACTGACCACGACAGTAACCTTACAAGCTTTCTTAAAGCTGTTGAAAAATACAACTTGACACTGAACATGTCAAAAAGCAAATTTAATCTGAACTCAATAAAATTGTTAGGCTACTTGATTGAAGATCATTTTATACAACCGGATCCAGAAAGGCTGCAGCCCATCCTCGATTACCCACCCCCAAACGACATTCCTTCTGTTAGACGCGCTGTTGGCATGTTCGCACATTATGCTCGATTCATCAAAGGCTTTTCCGAGAAAATTCATCCCCTGGTAAAGTGTCGAAATTTTACTCTAGGTGTTGATGCCCTAAATGCTTTTCAGGAACTGAAGAAACTCGTAGCAGCCTCAGCAATTAATCACGTTGAGGAAGATGAGGAATTCGTTGTGGAGACCGATGCGTCGGATCATGCAATAGCTGCAGTGCTTACCCAACTTGGACGCCCAGTCGCCTTCTTCCCAAGGACCCTCTCAGCTACTGAAGAAAGGCACTCAGCAGTCGAAAAAGAGGCCTATGCCATCGTGGAATCTCTTCAACGTTGGAAGCACTTCCTATTGAGTAGGCCTTTCAAAATAATAACAGACCAACAGGCAGTATCTTTCATGTTCAATTCCAAAATCAAAAACAAGATAAAAAATGAAAAGATCTAACGTTGGAGGGTTGAACTTTTACCGTACCAGTTTGACATCATTTACAGACCCGGAAGTGAGGACAAAGCTGCGGATGCCTTCTCCCGTTTCTGTTCCACAACAGTCACCACCAACCATCCCACTCTGGACGATCTTCACAACATGCTTTGTCATCCTGGAGTTACACGCATGTTTCATTGGATACGTAGCAAAAACCAATTCTATTCTATTGCTGAAATTCGTGAGACTACCAGAAAATGTGCCGTTTGCTGTGGGATTAAGCCAAAGTTCACAAAGTACCAAGGTGCATTGATTAAAGCAACTGCTCCATTCGAAAGGCTAAACCTTGATTTCAAAGGGCTTCTCCCAACGAGCTCCGGGAATCGATATATCTTGACCATAGCTGACGAATATTCAAGATTCCCATTTGCTTTTCCATGTAAGGATACGTCATCTGCCTCTGTTATCAAAAACGTAAGACACTTGTTTTCGATATTTGGAACACCCAGCTATACTCATTCTGACCAGGGTAGTTCTTTCATGTCTACGGAACTCAAGTCATACCTAACAAAGAATGGAATCGCTACAAGTCGCTCTTCAGCATTTAACCCTAGGGGAAACGGTCAAGTGAAGCGTTACAACGGAGTAATTTGGAAGACGATTCAGCTCGCTCTCCGTGCTAAGCGTGCTGACATCCGACTTTGGGGAACTGTACTTCTACATGCAATTCGTTCTCTCCTCTGCACATCAACCAACGAGACTCCGCACGAACACCTCTTCGAGCACAATCGCCGTAGCTCCAACGGAACTTCTCTCCCAGAGTGGCTAACTACCCCAGGACCGGTGAGGATGCGAAGAAACGTCAGAGCAAGCAAGTATGAACCACTGGTGGATAAGGTAGAACTCATCGAGTCAACCCCACACTACGCACATGTACGACTCCCTGACGGTAGGGACACCACAGTTTCTCTCAGGCAGTTTGCTCCAGTTGGCATCGAGACGGAACAATGTGAAATTCCAACATCGGGGAGACAGGATATTTCAACAGAGCTTCCAGACCTCCAAGCAGTGCCTCCTAATCTTCAATCTGTTTCTCCAGTACGCTCCTTGCCAGCATCTTTGCAAGACAGTCCAGAATCTTCATCTGGAACTCATCACCATCTTTGCCTCCAAGAGAACATCCCCAGAGGAATAGGCGGCCCCGAGATACTTGGAAGATTTCATTCAAGATTGAAATAAAAGGGGGGGGAAATGTGATAAACTCGTGAACATTATAAGTCCGTTTCCCAGCTGTTGTTAGTCGCTATGGACGCTACATCGTTATTTCTCAATTCTATTTTATTCATTCCATTGCATGTCAGAATTTAGTTCAATAAAGCCTTAATTATCGAGGTCGGCTTTATTAAACGTCGTAAACATCGTCACAATGGTAAACTCCCTTACCATTTTTAAACCAATAAATTTTGCTCGGGTGCTCCGTTCCCTAGTCACAATACAAATCTGATGTATTGAGTCTCTACTTCGACATCTTGTTTTTTCATTTCGCAAGTCTCATTGATCTCGATGATGGGATGGATTTAACAGAGCTGGTATCCACATCTACTTACTTAGTAGGCCACTCAACTCGACTCCCGATAGACCAAGTGGCTTGCCCCACGAGAACGCCAACTCGTATGGCTGAAGGTAGCGATAACCTTTCGCCTTCTCGACATGCACCACAATCTCTCCCCAACCCAGGCAGGGAATCTAAGGCAGCTAGCTCTGGCCACTCACCTGAATTCTATTGGCTCTCATCCGTATACCAACTCAGTTGCCTATCCTTGGGCGTCGGATGCAGGACTTTGACGACTGGTGTAGCACGGGCAAAGAACTCAGAAAAGTGGGTGAAACTGTGATTGCATCAGTTGTAGAGTAATTGGCTTTTCAGTTAGTTAACTAAATTAGAAAGCTCCAAATTCCTTTACACTCCGAAAAATCACCTGATAAACGATTGCCGTTTCACTCAAATCCAGCAAACTCGACCCAGTAACAATTGAGATATTGAGAGGTGGTTGTTGACGTTCAATAAGCGTTTTCATGCGCCACTGTGTCGAGCGAAGGGAAGTCGTGACGAACCGAAGCACTTTACCAGGCGTCTACTCTCACCATTTGACATGAAAATGGTAACTGTGTTTGAATGGTTTCGTTAAAAGTACAGACGTATCGGATCGGCCCGACAGAATCCCAACAGAAACACAGAACTTTCGAATGTTGAAAGCCTCAGCATCATTTTTCATTAGCGTTCTTCTCACTTTTACTCGACGAAACTTGGCCGGTATTTCATGATTCGAAACTCCATGTTGAGTCAGCAATGGTGGTGGGGGTGTGACAGTTCGCTGAAAAAGATGAAAATAAATTGGTCGGGATTTCTGCTTGCCTTGAAAGAACGACGGGGGTTGAGTGATGTTGAAGGAAACCTTGTAACTGTGTAACTTTAAGCCGCGTTTACCAATTACTACAGAGAATTACTTTTCCACAGATTTGTAGCAACATTCGGGTGGTAGGCACGGGGACGTTGACATCAACTTATTGAATGGGGAGAATATCGGAGGGGGCCACCCCCCAAGCGTCACCGAAGATTTAAAGATGTTACTATATTTCCCCGTATAGATCCAGGTTGGTATTGTAAGGGACTCCTGGTATGTTCGCAACCAAAACGATAATTGAACTTTTTCATTTGACAACCAATAATCGAGTCCCCAAACTATTTTCACAACAACTGGAGAATGCTCAACACCGAAAATATCGTAGCACTGAAGTCTACTGTGGAAGCTCCACAACACTGTGTGATAAACTCGCAAACATTATAGGTCCGTTTCCCAGCTGTCGTTAGTCGCTATGGACGCTACATCGTTAGTTTCTCAATTCTATTCTATTCATTCCATTGCATGTCAGAATTTTGTTCAATAAAGCCTTAATTATCGAGGTCGGCTGTATTACACACTGCCTTCCTCTTCGTCTTTTGAAGGGTGAAATAGAGATAGATGATCTGCGTGGACAACTTCCTTATGGCGCTGGGGGTTGCGCATCCGGAAAACCACGTCTGACATTGCCTTCAAAATTTGGTATGGTCCCACCCAGGGTGTATGTAGTTTAGACTGCTCAGTACTACGATAGGCCAAAAGCAAGCAGGGAGGCCGTAAGTCCCAATCACTCTGATGCTCATTAACCACTTTTGACAGCATCTCCAATAGAGTTCGGTTGAACCGCTCTACCAACCCATCACTTTGTGCATCACTTTCTGGAAAACTTCTGCCTCGAATGTGCGGAGTTCCCTGATCCGAATGAACTTCTCCAGGAACTCCAAACCGCGAGCTACATTTTCTGCTCTTATGTCGGGAACTGGGAACACCTCAGGCCATTTAGTGAAGTAGTAGTCAACGACAACTACTGCATACCGGTTCCCACTCTCATTTTGAGGCAGTGGTCCAACAATGTCGATCCCAATACGCTCGAACGGTACTCGTGAAACAGAAGATTGGAGAGGGGAGATCGTCGACGATGTATCTTCCCACGTTGTCATATACTAAACAGTTGGCACAGTACTGCTTCACATCTTGGTGGAACCCAGGCAAGTAAAAGTTGAACCGAATTTCACTGAGTGTTCTTCGCCTTCCAAAGTGTCCCAAACTATGTGCCGTTTCTAATATTTCGCGTCGGCGCAATCGTGGTATTATCAACTGGCGTCTTGTTAGGGTCTCGTTCGGGTCTTCCCAAAGCCTGAATAACACGCCACCCTCCAAGGTCTGCATTGTCCTGAAGAACCCCAATCCCCCAGTAGTCTTCACTGATCACCAAACGTACCAGTCGGCCATGTTCTTGAGCTTTTTCCACTTTCTTTTCTTGTCAAATACAGTAAGAACAACCACTCTGTGCACATGGGCGTCTGGAGAGAGCATTCTGATGAGAGGTCCCTGGTTCATGTTGAACGCTGAAATTGCAACAGGAAAGTATCTGTAACCATCGAGCGAGTCGGCCATCTGGGTCCTTGAACTGGCACAACCACTGCAGCGCTGCGTCGTCAGTGCGTATGGTGAATTCTTCCCCGTTGTCGACGTCTCAAACACGCACTGTAATAGGCCAACACGGTTTCCTTGCCTTCCAGTTGCGACTGTGAAAGAACGGAACCAACAGCTCTATCACTTGAATCTATATCCAAAATATACCGAGCACTTGGAACTGGATGACCTAACACAGGAGGCTCGATTGACCCAAACTTAATTTCTTCAAAAGCAAGCTGGCACTCTTCAGCCCACTGGAACTCACGTGCTTTATTTTGCAAAGCATGCAGAGGAGCCATTTGATGAGCGAAATCCTAAACAAACTTCCTGTAATATGTGCAGAATCCGACAAAGTGGGGGTTGGCCAGAATCTTACTTTTGCAGTTTTATCAGGGTCAGTTGCGATTCCTTCTTGCGAAATTAGGAACCGTAGGTAGTTTACACTTATTTTAAAAAGGCTACATTCTTTTGGATTTAGCTATACTCCCACACGCCGGAACTGCTCTAACACCGATTGCAACTGTACAAGGTGACGGAAAATTGGGAGTATCCATGAGAGAGGGAGAGAGAGAAAGAGAGAGAGAGAGAGAGGGAGAGAGAGAGAGAGAGAGAGAGAGAGAGAGAGAGAGAGAGAGAGAGAGAGAGAGAGAGAGAGAGAGAGAGAGAGAGAGAGAGAGAGAGTGAGAGAATTGGAAAGCTCCTCTGAAAATGAGTGGAAAAGCGAGAAAAGATCAAATTCTCTGGGAATTGCCCCAGAAAACACTCATAGAGTGATGATAAGACTCTCCATGTAAACACAATTCTGCGAATTAAGAAAGTCAGAGTGGAAAGAAAGTTTTTTTTCTCCCTAAGCGATGCCGTTATGTTTGGCCTTGGAGGTTCTGTTCTAGCTCTGTCGAACGGTTATCGAGTCATCGTCATGTGCGAAGCACTAAAGCCAAATCTAAAGTTATCAGGCTCATTCTCTTTTGTTGCTTCGATGTAGCAAACGAACTCACAACAAATAGAACATGTTTTGCTATTATTTCGATTTCAGGTATTTTTTCTACTTTCCACAGTCCTACGAATTAGGGAGGAAAGTTTGGTAATCAGCTGAAAAAAGTGGAGTTTTCTTCAGATCTTCAGGTTTCAAATGCTTCTAAGACCGAAAAACGGTATTTGGAAAAATTATCAGTGTGCGTGTGTCTGTGAACGGAATTAGAGAGAACTGTTGAACCAATATACCGGTGAGACTCTAAGTGCCCAATTATTGCAAGGCTATAGCTAGATTTCCAGAGTTCTCTTTAGCACCTTGAGTTCTCTCTTAAAACATGTTTGAGCCCAACCAATAACGGCTAACAACGAACGACCGTGCTCAAGTGGTTACAGACATATTCCTCCTCCCCTCCCGCCAGGACCCCTGTACGCCGAACAGCTGTGAACACACAGAATAAAGCGCGCTAACGGGGGGCGGATAAGTGGGCTCAGATTAGTTTCTACCAAACACTTTCTAAGTGGCTGCAGGACGTCCTAAGGGCTGTATCATTAGCAACCAGGTCATCGCCTATGGTTTAAGGCTTGATCGATTTATTGAGCTAATGGCTAATTCTATTCCTCGGGCGTGCATTGCGCACTATTGGTTCTTCGGCTTAGCCGCCAGCCAATTTTCAGTCTTTCTAAATATTCGAGTACTCAATCACTGGAAAGCAAGAGTGCTTTCCCAGTCCCTGTCTTCGAAATATCTTTTAAAAGCTAACATTAAACTATCCTGTTCCCGTAACACCCTGCCCTTGAAATGTTAGGGCATCAGGAGTCTGAACTTGTGGGTTTTTTCCTTTCTTCAACACGAAAGAAGGCCAAACAATTTCCTTGTACTTCCGAATTCCATAGAAATGAGGTTATTTATTAGGTTGAATTTAAGGGATTTGGTTGCACTGAAATTGGGATCTGGCTGGTTTGAAATTGTATTTCACAACGAACACCTCTGTTTGCACAATGTGAAGAGCAGATTGTGAGAATAGAAAGATGAAATAAGGTGGTTATTGGACTATTATTGCATAAAAATAGGCGTGAACCACCAGATCTGCACATCAGGAATGCTCTTAGTAACCAACGTGAGGAGGGTGATGAAGCTTATAGGATCTGTTTTAAGGAACCGTTAAAGAACAACGGTGCCACGTGGATAAAAAAACCTATCCAACTGCCCATGCTTCACCAGCACCTGCGATGAAGTTCTATTGCCAATGCATTCGTTACGAATAATGATCCTAACACAGACGGCAGATGCCATGTAATCAGTGTCATAAATGGTGTTCAAAGCAACACCCAATCGACGTTCTGGGTGAAAGTAAAGAAGACAGGCAATGATTTGGCCAGCCCAACTTTTTTCATTAATATCACCGTCATTCCTGCGGATGCCCACTTGAATCAGGACTACTGGTGTTTTGACCAGGGCAGACTTGAATGAATTACAGTTTACTGTAGCATGAAACTTGTAATTGAAAAGTTAAGAAATCACAGCAAGGTTCGAACACTTGAAGTGAAGTCAGTAACACATAATACAAATTACAGCAGTTCTGAGTGCGAGGACAAGCGCAGGGACCACCACTTGGGAGGGGTACAAAATTCGTCGGATTAGTTAGTTAACTGAGGAAGGTTTTCAAAAAGGGGCGCCGTCGTTTTAACTGTTAGATTTCGCATGGAGGATGGTTGTGAAAAGTGGAGGGGTGACAGGAAGTGTCTGGGAAACTTGGACTTATCAAGGCTCGTTAGTTGACGGTTCTATTATTATTTGCGGTATTAGAATTTGAAGTCTATTGTTGTGGACTGGCATGTAGGAACGGTAATCCCATAGATGGGGAATTTCGAGGGGCCTTGGAACAACAAATTGGGGAACTCTATGCCCTTAGAGCTGAACGACGCTCAGGTACAAGGATTGGAAGTTCTCGCTTTTCGGATTCAAAAGGGGAAGAGCGAAGTGCTGGAAATAATGGAAAGCTAGCTGAGATCAACGTATTTTGAGACTTGCTCAAAACAACTGGTATATGGAGGAAGACTGAGGCCTGAGGGGACGATAATCGATATTTCCAAGTTGCCCGCTGGTCCCTGGAGAGCCTAGGATCTAACGAGTATTAAGCGAACAAAGAAACAAAAGTATAACAGACCAAGTCTAGTCTCAGAAGTCATATAACCAGGATTGCAGCTCTCATCATGACTGGGGCATAGTTTGTGTAAGGAAACCACCTAGGGGTTGTGTTGATGGAAATCTACCATAAATATTTCCAATGTCAACTGATAAGACGTAATTTGGTCCAAAATCTACCGAATTAAGGTTTACTCTGCTGATGTTGGGCTGAAAGTGACTAGTAGCAACACATTTTTCGACTCTTTTACCAGCTCAATTGTGAGGAATAAGTCACCGCCTCAACAGTCTAAAAGTTGTATCAATTTTGATTGATTTCTCAGCATACTGGGTACAGGTGGGGAGTACTGAGTTGTGGATTCGGAAAGTACATGTCAACAACTCCACCGTGATGCATGTTGTATCTATCAGCTAATAAGACGCGTTGAAAAACGAAATCTAACAGGATGTAGGTTTATTACGAGTAGGTGGCTCATCATGACACAAATGTGTGATCTCACAGGAAAGCGATCGAATGAGATATTGGGGACATCCCAGCGTCTGACGTGTCGCACATAAAGGAAGTGTAACTCAAAACCTGAGTTGCGCCTACACAGATGCAATTGAGCTATCGCATGGTCGATGTATTTTCTAATTTTAGGACAGAGGAGAGATTCTTGTACAGCACATTGTCCCGAAATGTTGGGAGGTTCACCATGACACCTCAAATTTTCTTTTTCGTGCAAATAACTCAAAACGCTTCAAAAAACGTAGTTGAATCACTAGAGACCCAGAAAAATGTACGGAAACTACCCCCTACCCCACCACCGCTCACAGAAGAATCCCGAGCTTTTTACGATGACCGCCTCCGCATTGAGACTTCGACAGTGTGGAGCCTCCGACACAAACAACGCCTCTCGAAAAGGGTATCACGATTTGATTATCCGCGTATTATTAGAGCCGTTGCCTCGAAGAAGCTCCTGAAGTGTCAACGTTATCTTGGAGACTAGTGAACTGCTCCCTCTGCCATCGTCATCAGAGCTTAGAAAAGCCGCCAGCGAGACGAGGAGGCTCAGTATTTTCTGAGAAAGGGCTCGAGACTTGACTGTTATCTCGGCTCGTTCTGCGTTGATCTTCTGGGGAACATGGCGTCTCATCCCGTGGAATAGGAGGTAGGTTTTTGTAGGGAGTGTCGCTTAATCGGTGGCAGAATGCTCAAGGCAACAATATGAATACGTTCCCTAGAAAAAAATACCTTCTTTGTTGGTTTCAGTACCAACTCCTTCAGTCAAAATAAACATGAGTGCTAGTGAATATCTTTTGGTTTATTATTCATCGTAAATAATACACCTACGATTTCGATCATGAAAATATTTCTACAACCCCCCCATGAAAACGTTACTGTTCGTTTCAAGGCATGGGGGTCCAAATCTCCAATGTCCGTCCGCCGTCCGGACCATATTTTGCCTGTAGCGTGTTAAAGAAATCCGTTTTACCCACAAAAATTCCATTTGGTATCATGTCATGCCCATCTGCTCGGAAAACCCCATGGTTGTAACGGGCAAAAATAGTTAAAAAACTAGACGAAAGATCGTTTTGGACTGTGTTCTAGTGAAAATAACATGAGGAACAAATATATAGTCGTTGGCTAGTTACAGACGGCGTGTTATTTTAGTTTCTTCTGAATCCGCAGGCCCTCAAAACAGAACTCGTGAGCCTTCTTTACTGAGGGAGTCATAAATTCTCGATTATTGTTTAACGTAACTGCACCACAATACAACGCAAGCGGTATGGGTCATTTTTGGTTTATTATTCATTGTAAATAATACACCTACGATTTCGATCATGAAAATATTTTGTACAACCCCCCATGAAAACGTTACTTTTCGTTTCAAGGCATCGGGATTACAAATCTGCAATAAAGGTTTTATGCCCCCAGCGTGGTCTAAAAAACCGCCTGCTCTGCAATCCGATCGGGCGATGTCCCGGTTATGGTCAAAAAATGGTAAACAAAAACCCCAATTTTGGCAGTTTTATCGCAACTACGTCGTGTTTGGTATCATTTTCTAGATATTTTTAGATGTTGAGTAGAATGGAACGTGCCTTAGCGGTGGGAGACTGCGCCTTGTCTGGAAACAGTGAAATCAATGTAATTATAGTGAGCCAAAGAACTCGTGGCACAATACAACGAAAGTAATCGTTTCATCATTTGTACTCCGTTCTGTCTCATTAAAAGCACCCGCCAGCTCGACTCGTCACAGCGTGCCAATAGCCTACGTTAGCCTTCGTTTCTTGCACTGGTATTTTTTTAAGCTAAATCGAGTGGGATATGTCTCAGAGGTGTGCGAGTACGTCAAGCTGTGCAAGAGAATAATATGCAGCCTTTTTTCTGTATGTTGGTGGGGATTACAAGTCGTATGAAGTAAATAATTTTGAGGCTTTCCAAGACCTACTCTTGGCTTCTACCACACTGCGTAAACAATCATGATGAGCCTCGCGACGTATTTTTCTTCTCCGCCGGGTTTGTACCTGATTTAGAATTCAAGTAATTCGCTTGGTGGGAGGGGGGCGCATGACTGAATCGTGAATACCTAAAAACCGATAATCAACGGTTTTAAAATGACATTTTGCAGAACCTTCCAATGACGCGTGTGAAGGGGGATCCACAACTCTGCTTTACGTACTTTCCATCAGCAGGCTTCTATCTGACACCCCAAACTGACAAAATCCATCGCGATGACTACATCACATAGTTCGAATGCAAGTCATCTCGGATTAGCATCTCTGATCCCCCCCCCCCCACCCACGGCATCAAATGGCAGCTCATAGCGCTCGTTTCACTTAGGAGTTTTGAGCCAGAGAGTGGCCAGACCTCAAAATGAGTCCCCCACCCGCCGATACCATCCACATTCGTAACGCGAAGTGAAGCAGTGGTAGGAGGATGAGCCGGAAAGATGTGGACGGACACGAGGAAGGAAACCTGTGAATTATTCATTTCGACTAACGAACGATTAATATTTGCTTCGTTTAACGATAAATAAATTTCGAAGGCGGCTGGATGTAAATGGAGCGTTGAGAGGGACCGTTAATTTTATGTTGATGAGCTGATCGGAATCCTTGAGTCCTGCCCTGGAACAGAATACACGGAACGAGTCAAAGTTGTCTCCCACTGATTCGCAAATAATCGTTGATCCACAGAGTCCTTTACAAAGTCAATAGGCGGGAGGAAATGACAACCAAAAGCCCATTCGGAGGAACCCTGCCAAATACCTAATCTCACGTGTTGAGAACCTTTAGTATTTCTCTTGAGAAATTCACACCCAAAATGTCGCTTGTACTTCGACTAGGCCATTGTCATAAATTTCAGTAAAAACGTTAGCAAATTGAAAAAGAAAACTAGAATGCGGTGGGGAGTCGAATCGTTGAGAGAACAAATTAAACTGGTTGAGATCGTTCAGAAATCGCGTGAAGACATTTGGAGAAACAAGGGAAAAATCATTGGGAAACCGTGTTGAGATGTCATCCAAAAATGTGCTAAGCATCACACAACTTTACTCAATCCCTGTAAATTCGATTATACGCTGAGCACAGGCACACTTATATTTTAACGCATATCCTAGGACAAACAGAATGTCAATCAAAAACGTAGGACCAGTCTTAGGAAAAATTTGAAAAACGAACTTCCGAAATTCGACCAATGTAATTTTGTGGTACGTTTTAGATAAATATCCGCGTTCAACAATTAGAGAAACAGTTGTGGAACAAAAAAAAGGTGACAGGGTGCATAACTTAACGTATCTGCAGTGCCTGAGTTGTCAACGTGTAGTAATAATAATAGCTATAAATTGACTGATTATGGTGCTTTTTTGCATTATTTCAGGATGTCACTGGAGTCTACAATAGTTTTGGCGTGCGTAGTAGCGGTGTGCCTGGCTCAAGAAAGGCACTCCATGGATTTCGTGGACTCCGAATTGAAAATGGATGGTCAAGCGCCGTTGTCGGACATTGAAGAGTACAAGAGGGCACCTGCGATGGGTTTCCAGGTTACTAGCTCATCATTATTATCCTCACTTAAAACAATTACTATTACTCACAACCTCTATATGTATAAAAACTCTATGCGTTCGGCATCGATAGAGCTAAATACGATTCAAAGATTGCCTTCAATTTTCGCGTCAAATCTTTCGAGAAATATTTTTTAACCGAAACAAGGATTTGCCACATTAGCTAATGACAGTCGTAGACAACACGTTACCTGTTACTAATGAAATCGTTCATAAAAAAAAAAAAAGATGATCTAATTGTCTAATTGTGTCCCATGTGAAGGTGTACTGAAATGAAAACTTCGTGTTTCCTAGTAACCCCTAACACATAGGGCCGGTTTGGAGGAACTCGGTGGAAATTGATAGATTAAATGTGAAGAAAAGAGGGCGAACGTACAGAAACTGCAGGAGATGTAGAACAGCACTGGTAGCATGAGCAGCTCAACAGAAGGAGGAAAGTCGGTGAGGTGATTCCTGTTTTGGCGTGTTTTGATGGGTATTGGGTGAACTAAGTTTTCAAGGCCACACTTGTTTGCAGTCCCTTTCTGTGAGCTGAAGGAGCAGAGGGGCCCGCACTAAGGAGAGCGCAGAGTTGTATGGGCCTCATATCAGGAAATGTTCGCCCATAAAGATTATTATACAATCTAAGTTACGTTTTGTTCGAGGTAGACACCAAACATATTAATTTTTCACAATTATTATTTCACTATTTTACTTAACTCATATTCTATTCAACCACTATGCCACTGCGAAGCGAAGACGGCATCGGTCCTCTCTCCCACGTATGGTCGAATCAGTGTGTGCTCAGGCATTGTATGTTCGTCCAAACACAGTATCATGGAACCCATGATGAAAAATCTTATTTTCTTATAGCTATTACTTAAATCTGCATACAGCAATTGCTTAAAGAGATAGTCGCGGAGAAAAATATTTAGGTATAGATCATGCGTTTCTCAGGTGTTAGTTATGAGAGAAAATGTCTTTTTTGATGCGCTTTATTTCGATCCTCAGTCAAACGTCAGGGAAATTCAAGTGGATTATAACTTATGGATGCATTGTCCTGGTTTTAAAGCCAGGGCACCTTCGTAACTAGGATGACTTTTACCTGGACCATTCTTTGCCCAGTCATGTGGTGCATTTCTCTGCGACTGCATTGTATGGCAACCACAACCTGGTATTATTTCTGTCTTATGAACATTTGAATGTGTGTTTCAAACGGGAAATAATTGATCATGAAACAAGAATGATTTGCGCTCTAAATCGTCAAAAATAAACAGCTTTGAACAACTCTCGAATATTTACAAATTGCTGAAGTTCGAGTAGCACATTGAGTTGTACCTGATTCACGGCCAGACTTTGTTCACTACTCCCCTCGATGCGACTCCTCTAAACAGATATCACAATATCTGACTACACTTTTGTCTCACGCTATTCCTCTGATGCATTTTATTCAGATAGATATATCACAATTGTTTTTCAGGGTATGCGAGGCAAGAAAGACGATGGACTGGATTCTCTTTCCGAAGGGGATATGGACTTAGAAGAGTTCAAACGAGCTCCCGCTATGGGGTTTCAAGGAATGAGAGGAAAGAAGGCGCCTCAAATGGGGTTGGTATTTTTGGTTTAGATTACGTAGGTAAATAGTAAGCACACGTATTACGCGTATACACTGGGTACGTTTTAAAATATTTTCTTCAACTTGACGCAAATAGCACAACCGTCTGAGGTATTCAGCAAACATGCTGTATCCTCATCATTCACATTAGTTAATGCAGTGTCTAAATTTCCCAATGTCGTGAAACCAATTTGACGAGCATCAAGCGGTTTTCTCTTGACTCAATATGTTGTAAAGATAATTGATCATAGTAGGTGGGACAAGTACAATCTACCCAAGTGGGTGTAGTGCAATCAATCCACTGACCTGCTACCAAAACCCCAGATCCAAAAAAAAACAGGGTTCAGACTCGACTCGAAATTGTCTGAAACCCCATTTGTAGATTCCCGCGAAATTCTGGAACTGTTAACCTGCTGCATGTAAGGCTCTTCTCCTCCTCCCGCCAGCGAAACTTCTCACTTCAAACTTCGTGTTCAAAGGCCCCCATTTCAGTTAATTTAATCTATCTTCGTTTGATTCTCCTTAACTACCAACTTGAAGCTGCTTCTACTGTCCACAGAGTGATAAGAAAAGGTATGTAATCCGCTGAAAACAAAATTTTGAGTTTTCCTTAGATGTTCAAGTTTAGCTTAAGAGTTCAAAATATTTTGTGCAGCCCATCACACAACGTTTCTCACTCCACGGACACACCATGATTTTTACCACTCAAGCAACTAGCTCAACATGTTCTTCACTCAGTGTATGTAATCCAATTCTGTAACAACTCAACAACTTCGGAATTTATTAGGCTTCCACTACTTATACCAACCTGTATATATAGTGTATAACTGATAGCACTGCCAACGAGATTTTTTAAAGAAGGTTCGTGCTAACAATTATAGAATTATAAGGGCAGCATTAGTTTGAATTTTGTAATTTATAAGGTTCATCGAGATTTTCTTATTAATCTTATCTTTTTATCTTGCATCGCGTATACTACCACACTGATTATTTTTTAGAAAACTAGTATAGACGAGCGAGATTTAAGAGGAAAAGAGAACACTAAAATAAGCCTTGCGCAGGAACCGGCCGATCGAGAAAGTGGCCAGCGTGTCTGTGTGTTTGATACAATGTTTTGTTCCCGGGTATATTTGTGTTTTGTGATTGGAAGGTAACGTTGCCTAAGGGCAATTGATTGTTTGATCGCGAATTGTGAAGTTAAATTGACCTTCGTTAGTTTCTGACCATCTTTCTTACAATTGGTGTCAGCAGTGGGATTCCATGTCCCGTGACCGCGTTCCATCACACAGTGAGCAGCGTGTTTTGCGTACTGGTCGAATATCATCCTCCCTAGATTCCTATAATAACCAGATAAAGGAAGATCAGGATCAGGAAGAAAATTTGATGCCCGAAGAATAGCCTTCTTGGGTTTTAAGGAAACCACCATCACAACATGGATAAATGAACATTTAATACGCTTTAAACAAAGCTTAATAAACGAGTTGAGTTTGGAGGTACGAGATGTTCTGCGACCCTGCCATGAGTTTATGGCCAATGCTCAGTCTCCCCCAACAACTTCATTCACCCCTTCTGGTACTGATTTAGAAGAAGATAGAGGAATGGAGGTGCTGAATGCGTGCTGCGGACTGCTACTGGAGAGATTTCACCCATTGTGGGCCAGGCTACAGTGGATTTGGATGATGGGGATGGCATAATGCGAACACATACAGCTGTTGACATGTGGCTTTTCTTCTGTCCTCGTTGGTGAGGAGGTTGTCTGTCCTCTCCAATTCCCTCTTCCTCTTGTGGGTCTGACGTCTGTATTTTTTGTTTCCTCCTCTCAATGTCCTTCATGTACTTCTCCTTCACTGTCCTCACTTACTCGTCAACTTCCATCGTTGGTACTCCGGCCTCTCTAGCTGACCTTTCGAATGACAGAATTTTGCTCCCCAGGTGCGACTCTTAACTTTTTGAGCCTCCTGGCAGCACTCATTCTGTTCCTTTTTACTTTCCTTGCTCTACGAAGTAGAAAGGAAAGTTATGTAATCGGCTGAAAAAAAAATTTTGAGTTCTCTTCAGATCTTTACGTTTCAGACCCCCCTGAGTCCGAAAAACACTATTTGGGAAAATGGTCTGTGTGTCTGTGAACGATTTTTAGAGAGAACCACCGTACCAAATCAGCTCAAATTTGATATCTAGCCCAGTAGTCACTATGGGACGCCAAAATAAGGGTATGAACAAAATCCACCGAAATTTAACTATAGTTATCATAGTGATCAAAACACCAAATATTTTTTTTCTCAAAAACGGCTCTAACGATTTTGATTAAATTTTTTATATTAGTAGCTCCAAATATGGCAACTATACCATAAAATCCCCATCTATGGGAAAATGACGAGAGCAGCACAATAAATTACCAAAACTTTCGACAAAATCGATTTTAGCGCGGTTTTTACAGAAAACAATCGTACCAAATCAGCTGAAACTTGATGTGTAGCCTACGAGTTACCATGGGACGCAATAGTGAGGGTATGGGCAAAATCCACCGAAAGTTAACTATAGTCATCATAGTGATCAAAACACCAAATTTTTTTTCTCAAAAACGGCTCTAACGATTTTAATTAAATTTTTTATATTGATAGCTCTCAATGAGGCAATGATACCAAAAAATTCTCATTCGTGGGAAAATGACGAGAGCAGCACAATAAATTATCAAAATTTTCGACCAAAAGCGTTTTTCGCGCAGTTTTTTCCCTATAAACTCCGCTGGAATTCACGTAGAATGTTAAAAAAAATCGGTATTATAGTCCAATCATATACCTAAAGGGTGAGTGTTTAAAAACGCTCATGAGATACATGGGGCTCACTCCAGAAATTCCTGAATTTCAACTACTGCCGTTTCGCTTAATACCAGTTCTAACAGTTATTACCCAATAACTCTGCAAAAGTGATTACTATCCTTCTTCAAAAAAATTCACAGCCTCAATAATTTTCTGTGTACCAATTGCTCAATAAAGGTTCTGGAATGAGTACGAGAAGCACAATAAATTCCAGAACTGTAGGCGCTACCGTTTCCTGCTGCTGTGACGTGTTGTTTGACCAAGTTCAAAGGCCATGTACACAAGTGAATTGACGTAGAGCTAAAGAAAGTTGTTTCTAGACAGTGAATGCTTCCTTCTCGTTTGTGGAATGGCCCGCTGAGTCATTCTTCTCCCTGTGGTGCCCACTCGGTCCCGCGGCCGCCTTTTGAGTGACATCCTTTGAGGCGTCAGTCTGGCGGTCTGTCGTCATTCAAAAATCCACCCACCACGTGCGTTTTTTGTACTTAACTTTGGTTGTCGTTCTGGTACGATCTGTCCGGAGGAAATAGATTGGTGCGGTAAAACAAGTATTAATTGACACTTGACTGAAGAGAAATAAAAGAAAAAAGAAAAGTGAAGTTAATGAGTAGATATCAAAAGGAAGAAAAGAAAAAGAAAATTTTAGAAAAAAATCACGTGTCGGACTCAGGTTAGACGGGAGAGACCTCTCCTTGTCAGAACTCAAGCGCGACTCCTTTGACAAGAAAGAAGGTCGAGTCGTAGACTATCGACGACTGAATGATGTGACATCCTCTCCCTCATATTGACGATCTCCTTGGAGATCTAGCTAGTAGCACATGGTTTTCCACTTGAGACCTCCAAAGCAGATATTGGCTAATCATGATGCGTGATCAAGATAAAGAGAAAACTGCATTCTGTTCTTCGAGAGGGCTGAGGCAATTTCGTGTAATGCTTTTGATCTTTGCAACTCCCAGCTAAATTCCAGCGCGCATTGCCTAAGGTGTTACATCGTCAAATCAGTGAAGGCAGAGCGAAAATCTACGTTGATGATGTTTTAGCGAACTCGTCGTCGTCGTTTGAAGAACACCTTACGTGACTTCGTGACGTTCGCTTGTAATTCCATAAGCGGGGTATTAAGCTGAATGCCAAGAAGCGTGAGCTTTGTTGTTGCTGAAACCGAAAAGGTTTCCATGAATGATGATGGATCCATGAAGGAGTTCGGCAGAAAATACAGATAGAAAGTGACAGGATGAAGGCAAGGTATGATGTCAAAACATCGGGGAAAACTTTCGAAACTGGAGAAATGGTTTGGCTTTTAAACCCAACAAGGAAAAAGGGTAGATCTCCAAAACTACAGAATAATTGGGAGGGCCCATACACAGTAATCACAAAGATAAACGATCTAGTGTACCGAATCCGAAAATCAGGTCGGTCCAAAATGAAAGTGGTTCATTTGGACCGACTTCGGCCTTATCACCAAGATGGAAATGACGTTGTTCGAGACGAACAATTGTTGGAAGGGGGTAATGATGTGTCGAATCCAAGCAACGGAAGTTGTGATTATGTTGCTAGGGAAGGACGACGGGGATTCGAGTAACAACGATGGTGTCGTGTCGGGATTTCCGTCTTGAAAGTTGTTGTGTCCGGTTATCGAAACGTGAACGATTTGTATGCTCAAGAACATTTGGTTAATAGAAAAAGGACTGAAAATACAACAGTTTTTTTAGTTTTAAAGTCATTGTTCATAAAGTTTAGACAGTTCACGCGTTAGTTGTATGTTGTTATTGCCTTTCAGAGTTAAGCCAGTTTTTATCAGATACGAACAATTGGGAAACGGTACAATATCAATGAACTTCATCTCCTGCAATGTTGGTATTTGTTCGAGAATTGCCGGTTCCAGCAGATCTGCTTACAGGCGTGACCCTTGAAAGTAAAACTCGGATACAGTTTGCAACAGATCTTGGACAGCAATGTCAAGACACGCACGATATTGCTCGCGAGACCATGGGGAAGGTAGCAGCAGAAGCCAAACGTCGCAACGATCAAAATGCGAAAGGAAGCCGATATCAACGTGGAGATCAGGTATCTCTGCGCCATCCCCGTCGATACGTTGGACGCTCTCCCAAGCTCCAACGCCCGTGGATTGGTCCATGCAAAATAGTGAAATGCATCTCGGACATAATTGTTCGACTTATTACTCCTAAGCGCCGAAAGATGGTAGTGCACGTTGACCATATTCGTCCATACTTTCTTCCAGGTCCATCTAAAGAGGCGGGAAGGGCTCCTTAAAAGAAAGAAGAGGGTGATGTTGGAATGTTACTACATTAGATGTTGTTGAACTTTTTTCAAGTGTTTGATGCTTGGTGACGAGTTGTATTGTTGCTATGGGCAGTTGATTGTTCGAAGTCATAAATTGAAGTTCGTTTGTTTCTGGCTATCTTTCTTACAATAGATATCGAGTCGCACTTTTACATATTGGTGAGCTATACGAGGAATTTAACGTGTGACTCACGTCCCCCGCTGTTTGCTTTATATCTCATTATATCGAGAACATTTTGTATTCCTCGTTCAGTTCAGCTACACATCATCATACCCTACGACGTATTCGTCGGTTTCTCGAGGTTGCCCCTACAAATTGCAGAGCTGAATAATGGGCTTTCTAAAGTTGAGCAGAGGAATCAGTCTCGTAGTAGCAATTTTCTGAATTAACCTCCGTACGTCGGCAATACAATTTACAGAACAACGAAGTCTTTGTTCCAGCCCGAATCATTGTCCAGAAAACTCCCGTACTTCGTTATTCTGGGATCAATCTCAGTTGGTTTGAGCTTCGCACTTTGTTACCGATGAAAGGCAAACGTAAATGGGCTGACTGGACTTTGAATCAAATGTGAGCTTGAATTGAAAAGTATTTGAATGACTCCTACGAGTCGCTTCATCGTCCGTCACTTTATTTATTCACTAGCAGCGAAGCTGGTTATTTTACACCCTCGTTACAGAGGCTGAAAATTAGCCTGAAAGCTAGCTTTGTCGATTCATCATCCTCGAGCTGCATTACCACGAAATGCATGTGTCAAATATGAGTCTGGAAGTGTAAAGGGACTGAAATTGGTCACAAGTTGATCAAAGCGCGAACTCACTTTACCATCCATCACTCCCACAAAAATTGTTATGCTCACATTGGAGCGTTCCGGACACGTTGGAAAAAACATGTCTTTTTTGCGTTGAGTCCCCGTTCAACGGATGGCTGCAGAAACGTATGTAGAAAACAAAATGTGAGTATTGATTACGAGATGACTCATTCAAGTTTCAAATCCAGTCTGGCATTTACTCTGGAAAACTCAAAACCTTTGAAAAACACATTTTGGCACATTTGGATGATTACCTTCTTCCAACACCGCAACACTTTTGAAGAAGAATAGGTATTCAAGTGTTGACCAGTTGAAGGCACCAGTCGAGTTGTAAGTTTGATATAAATTGTTGATGCAATTTTTCCAAAAAGGCAAAACAAGCTCGTTAGTTTCATAGGTTTCTCGTAGGAATCAGTTCAGAGAATTTTCACTCGGTTATTTATGGAGAACAAACGTTGGGCGCCGATTACGTCTATTTTGATTGGCATGCACCCAGTAGGCCTCAAAACGTTATAGTTTGACAATGCTTTCCGTGACCGTTGGGTTGCAGACAGCGAAAACGTTCTCGTCCGTTCCTACTGTGTTGTAGTTGAGCATCATAACAACTACAGGAGAACTAGGAATTTTCAACAGGGGAGCGCAAATGCTTTAGAATAAAATTCAATTTATTCTTCAGATTTTCCGCAATGCGAGGTAAGAAGCAATTCTACGACATCGGGCTGGACGACGAGGCTTCAGGCTTCTACGACCCAAGAGGAAAGAAGGCTCCTTCTGGCTTCTTCGGGATGAGAGGCAAGAAGGTACCGATGGCTTTCTTTGGCACGAGGGGCAAAAAGGGGCCTAGCGGCTTCATGGGAGTCAGAGGAAAAAAAGACGGAGCTGAAGACATTGGTTCTCTCTTGCAGATGCTTCGGGAAACAGCTTCCAGACAAGGTGATGTTTTTAGAACTTCCTATCATTTACGGTTAGACATTTATATTGTTTTCTGAATTTCAACACAAAATGGCAGGCGCTGAATGTGATGCAGGAAGACCGGTACGGTGTAAGAAAAGGGAAAGTATAATCAACGCGTCAAAAACGACTTGAAAGAAGGGAATAGTTGGAAAAGGAAATCAAAAGGCGACGACATTCCTTCCCTCCTTCTCATTTCGCCGCAAATATTTTCAAATTTGGAACAGCTGAGGAAAAGTTGTCTCGTCCAATTGGGGAAACATTGTGATGCCTTAACTGAGCGATAGTTTGTTTGATTTAGTGTGAGACGGCTTTTGACGTATTGAATTGATACTTTTCCCACAGAATGAAGCTATTTCAGCTGAAATCAAAAATGTTCAGTTTGAAAAATGTTTGCACTAAAATTCATTCCGAAGCTAATGTGTTCGGATATACACATATATGACTCAGATTACTTCATGCCTCTTCAGGCCCTTACCAGACAATTCTGTAAGAACATACTTGTGGCTACCTCCCTAAGACAAAGGTGCCATTCTGAAAAGGTACTTTGCTTTGTTCATCTTACCAAGAACTTGCAAGCCATTCTACGATTAAAAACTTCTCTTAACTGTAAGTTAAAAGTGTAAAGACTTAGGGGGACTTTTTAAAAAGGATTTATTTTCAATTTACAAAATTCAATAATAAGACTACAACACTTTTTACAACACTTTTCAAAATGGGACAGAGGAGGACACGAAGTTAACTGCAAGACGTCTGATCGAGAACACACCGAGCTGTGGGGTGGTGGAAACATTTATAGCCTCTTATGAGCTGACACAGCAGCAATGACTAATGGTTCAGCGTCTTGGTACAATACAGCATTTTATAATGATATAAGTCCTCCCCCCCAAGTTTCAAAAACAAATTAAACAATATTGTTGCCCCCATGATTATTCAATAGTCTTATTTACTAGCCAGATTACAATGTGAATATGAGTTACAACGTATAAATTCCCGAAAATTAACAAAAGTGCAAAAGAACGGAATACAAGGTAGTGAAGCTATTGCTTCTACGCTGGGTTATTCTGGCTTCGTAGCTTTCTCCTATGGAGTTGATATTGATAAATTGAATATGAAATTAGGCAAATAAAAATTATGTACATAATAACCGTCCAGAAGCTTGGCACTAATAACTCCACTGGTTGAAACTGACTTCTAGCGTACTGGATTTTATTCTTTAAAGGGATAATAATGTTAGATCTTCCAGTGCAATTTGTTGGTTTGGTTGAATTTGAAATGTGAGTTTTGAATTTACGTTATCGATAAACAATGGTCTTCCTACTATTGTTTTTTGAGCTGCAAATAGAGTTTTATTTTTGTAAATTACAGTTTCTACGCCAGGTTTTACTAAATAAATTCCTTGGAGATTCTTGATTTCAGTGCCATGCTCCTTAACAATCGTTAAACTGTCCATTTCTGGAAAAACTAGTAGGTATTGATTAACTTCTGGTAATAGGCTCACGAAACTACCCATATTATTTCCCACTTTAACATATTTACAATTCTGTACATTTCCTGACCCAATGAAGCCCTTTTCACATTCCATTCCACTTTCTATTATAATGTGTGCTGGACACAGAAACATCTTTCCTGAATTACAATTTTCACGGAGCCCTATCACTTCGGATGTTGATTTTAACGCGTACTTAATTTCTGGGATAATACTGTAGTATTGTTCTTCAATTTTTGTTGGCAGAGGTAACAAACACTGAAGCTCATATTTACTGGGGTTTACAATCGGGATGTCTAGAAAATATAAAATTTCTGTTTTACTCACGAAACATTGGACTTTGATGTAATTTTGTACTTCGAACAAATTTTCGTTTTCGAAATTGAGGAACCTGGGACCATAGTGTTTCGACAACCTCTCCAACTCTAAATACAGCTGCTCTGAGTTTACTATACTAGGATGTAGCTTTCCTAGCTCACAAAATGTTAGCGAGTTCTCAATGTCTTGGAGGATAGTTGTTATAATATTCAACATGATCTGGTAATGCTCCAGCAAATCATTGATCTCTCGAAGATGGGCAGCTTCTCCTGTATGGGATTGTCGGAGGTTATTGAGCTCTGTCTCGAGCTGTTTATTATTGTGGTTTATGGTTTCTACAGTTCGATTAAAATTGGTTAACATTATCTCGTTCACTGAGTACTGAGAATTGATTTGGGACTGAAGGTCCTCTTGAGTTTCTTTTTAGATGATTTATTATTTCATTGTATTTTCTTTCGTCTTCTGCGTCTAGGTTCCCCGTGATGAATTTGACTAAACTTCCCAAACCGTTAATTAAACCTCTCTTGTTTCTAGTTTTCGTACTCGATACTCTGATGTTTCCCAGCTTTTGTTCTATTATCCTTAAGGAATAGTTCATTGAGGTTGTTAACATATCGGTTTTTTCTCCTTTAGTGTTGTCCAACTGGGGACTAATTGTGCTCAAAACGCTTATGTAGTCACTTTTGAATAATTCGATTTGTTCGTATAGTTCGTTAAGTAAATAATAGTGCGTTGACGTGTGGTATCCTTCTATTATCCTTGCTGGTCCCAATGTAGCTGAGAGTATTCCCGGGTTTGAGGTTATTTCTCGAATTTCGGTTGTCCAAACGGACGTAATGAACAAGAGTAACAACATTATCTGCAACAGTTAGTTTAGATAGCCCTGTAATATTTCGGAACACATTTCTTCTCTGAACTGCAAAATTTCATTTGTTTCGAAATCAATTAGTCCTGAAGTTACAAAAGATTTGGTATATTTGCAAACAAAAACACCGCAATCATCTGAGTTTGATTGCTGTGGAATGTGCTTGAGCTGAGTTTTACTCCAGGTGGTGAGAGGTGTAATATCTTGTCCTTTCTTAGCTTTATGTTCTTCGAGCAAATAGTTTTCTATAGAATTTAGTATGTCCGTGCCGTCCATATTTAAAGAATCTAAATAAAGTATTCTTCTTTCTTTTACCGCTACAATAACGAGTCTCCAATGTGCCGATTTGAAGATGGGTATAATTATTAAATTTTTTTCAAAAATGTCGGTTTTCCTAGAGTAGTTCTTCACTCTATCGTAACCGCCGGCTACCAATGACACGTATAGGAAGGTGCTAAATACGAAAGTGTTAGGGAGTTTCTCATCATTACTGCAATGGTTTTCGATCATTGCCAGATAGAAATTTATTATGTTATCATTCACCCAGTTACTTGGTTTGATCGTGATCAAATCTTCCCGAGTCAATTTTAATCTGAAATTTTCTACTAATACTTCCGTTTTGTCCAGTGTCTCGTCCCATGCCGTTTCTACGTTTGGTTTTACGTATTTTCGGGGTCTCCTTATATTCGCTATATGAACCTTTTCTTGGGTGTTATGGTGTCGGGGCTCTATTTCGGCCGTTTTGAGTTCTTTATCTATTAGTTTCAAATCTTCTTTAATGTACCTTTTGCTTTGGCTTTTGTTTTTTCCTTTATTTGTTTATTCTTTATAAATACTTCTTTAGGGAGTTCAGGGATTTCTTCCCTATTTTCGTTGAGTTTTTCAATTACCCTTTCTTTGTTTATTCGACTCCTCTCTTGTACGGTATCGTAAATTACTTTGATTTTTTCTCTATGTTGGCTTAGATAATTATTCAAAATGGTTTCCTCTGTGTCTATTTTAATTACTGGATCGCTTTCCACGTGTCCATTGAGGATTTCAAAGGGTGTAAGCTTCGTAGTGGAGTGAATGCTATTGTTGTATGCTAAAATCGCGTAGCCCATTTTATCTTTTATATTATCCTTTTTGAACTCATCCCTATTGTTCAACAATCGACAGTGTTCTATTATTGTTGAATGGAATCGTTCGATGAGTCCATTCGATTCGGGATGTTGGGAGCTTATAAAATGAATCTTGATTTTATGAAGGTTGAGAAGATCTTTAACCAATGAGCTCTTAAATTCCGCGCCGTTATCTGCTATAATTATTTTTGGGACCCCATGATGTCCGAAGAATTGTATTAGCTTTTTGACAACTTCTAGGCTGTTAGAGGAACTGACGGGGTATGCCTGCGCATATCTAGAAAATGCATCTACTACTGTGAGGAATTTTGAACCTTCGATAGATAATTTGTCCATGTGCAAAATTTCTAGAGGTTTACTCGGCGTAGGTGTTATGTTGTATTTTGGTTTGAGCGGACACCGTTCGTATTTACATACCTGGCAGAGTTCACAATTGTTAATGTACGTTTGAATTGATTTCTTTAGGTTGGGCCAAAAGTAGTTTCTCTTTATTTTTTCATATGTTTCCTCAATGCCTCGATGATTGGTTTCTCCGGTATGATATTGGTCAATTAAATTGTACTTCTCTGCTTCGTCTGCTACGTCCGTTAACAGTTTAGTGCATCTGATTAGTTTGATCTGGGTACCCTTGAAATTTTTAAAGACTATGTTACTGAATTGCTCATAAAAATCCGGTTTAAAGTATATCAAATACTTGGTTTTCGGAGCTACGTACGATTTGATAAAATTGACTATTTCGTCTTCAAGATGGTTCTCGCTGATTTCGGCTGTGATCCTAATTTTTGATTCGAATAATCT
Organism: Pachypeltis micranthus; assembly: GCA_020466155.1. NCBI lineage: Eukaryota > Metazoa > Arthropoda > Insecta > Hemiptera > Miridae > Pachypeltis > Pachypeltis micranthus. The sequence goes on along the minus strand of CM035770.1, from coordinate 2,346,812 downwards.
TTCAACCTTTGGTTTATTGGGATTATTGTTAACTTTACTCAATATTATTTGGTTTTTTCCATGATTCAAAGGGCTTTCCGACGTCGGGATTGTGGTACCTTCATTTCCAAATGCGTTTGAGTGTACAGTGGCGTTTGAACTATTGGCGTTGCTCGGAACCATGCTATCCCCTAAAATGCTATCATAGACTGGTTATCTGAATTACTGGAATTTTCGTCACTTTCGGTTCCCAAGACCATTTTTATTTCGTTTGGATCCTCTAGGAAATGTTTAACTTCAATTTTTTTCAAGTTTTCCTGGAGTTCATTGTTATTAATTTCTACTCGCGACAATGCATCAGCATTCATGTTTTTTCTTGCCCTTTTTATAAAATATTTCGAAATTGTATGCTGCTAAATTTTCTCGCCACCTGAAGAGTTTGGAACTAGGATTTTTAATATTCATCAGCCATCGAAGGGGCATGTGATCCGAAAAAACTTTAAATTTCCTACCAAAGAGATAAGGCTTAAAATATTCTACTGCCCAATGAATTGCTAGGCATTCCTTTTCAATTGTTGAATATCTTTTTTCTGTTTCGTTTAATGTTCGTGACGCATATGCTATGGGCAAATCCCCTCCGTTTGTGTCTTGACTTAGTACTGCACCTAAAGCTACGTTACTCGCATCTGTAGTCAAATTGAAAGGTCTATCGAAATCTGGGTACTGAAGTATCGGGTCATTCATTAATAAAGTTTTACAAGTTTCAAAAGCCTCAGCGTAGTCCGGGTCACTGGTATTGATTTTTGCATTCTTTTTCAGCCTAAGAGTGAGTGGTTTTGTTACGTCCGCTAAATTTTTTATAAATTTTCTGTAGTAACCAAGTAGGCCTAGAAATCCTTTGATTTCTGTAGTGGTTTTAGGTATAGGGTAACTTTTTATGGCAGCAACTTTCTTCGGGTCAGGCTTTACTCCCTCAGGTGTAACAAGATGGCCTAGGTAGTGCACCTCCTTGCATAAAAAGTTGGTTTTGTCAAGTTGGACTTTTAGGTTTGCACGTTTCAGTCGTTCGAACACTTTACGTAGACTACATATGTGTTCTTGTAGACTCGTGGAGTAGACCAGTACATCGTCGAGGAAGACGGTGCAGATTTCGTTCTGGATTCCTCTGAGGACGTTGTCCATCATTCGTTGGAATGTGGGTGGTGCATTTTTTAATCCGAACGGCATCCGGAGGAACTCCCAATGACCGTTTTCAGTTGAAAAGGCAGTCTTCTCGACGCTATCAGGGTGCATCTCGATTTGATGGAACCCTGATTTTAAGTCTATTGTAGAGAAGTACTGACACCTTCCAAACTTATCGAGTAGCGAAGAAATGTCAGGCAGGGGGTACTTATCGTCCACTGTTTTTGCATTGAGACCGCGAAAGTCAATGACCAGCCTATACTTCTGTTTTCCAGAGTTGTCGGTTTTCTTGGGGACTATCCAAATTGGGCTATTCCACGGACTGAAACTTGGTCTTATTATTTGCTGTTCCACCATATCATTAATCTGTTTTTTGACCTCGTCTCTGTAAATTTCCGGATATCTGTAGTTTCTTGAGTAGACGGGAATTTCATCCGTTGTACGAATAAAATGTTTGACATTATTTGTGAAAGTTAATGGGTCTTCGCTGGCTTGAAATATCTCTTTGTATTCGTAAATTAACTTCATAATGGATTCTTTTTCTATTTTACTCATGTGACTTGTTTCGATCTTACTTGGGTCGAATTTAATTTTCTCGCAATTGTAATAGTTCAAATTAGGACTGCTTTGAAACTCTTCTTTTTGGGCTTTTCTTGTATATTAATTGGCTTTGCTAGACTCAATACTTGTTTCTCGGCACCTGTATTAATGGCGCCTATGTGTGCGTAATTGTTTTCTATTTTCACAATGCTCTCCGGTATTTCAATTTTGTTTACTTTTAAATATTGCATTATTCCATCTCCATTTTTAATATTTTCCACCGGCACTTTAATTTTCGTAAATGTTCTGGGCTCTAATTCGAAATTTATTCTTCCTTTGAAACTCGGGGTATTTTCAATAATTTTCTCATCTAACTTTTCTTTTGCCCATTTCTCATCATTTGTCTCTACTGGACTTTCATTTGTTTGTGCCCCTATAATGATTTCTCTTGCAAGTTTGCTAATATCTCGCTCTTTTATTTCCGATTTATTATCCTTTTCAATCCTTGTTTCTAAATTCGTTATTTCTTTATTTGATTTCTTAATTTTTGCCATATTCCCTGGCATTTTTTTAACTTCATTTACCTTTTTCGTGCTCTTTGGCATCTTTTCCTGTGTTTTAATTTGGGCATTATTCGTTTTTTTCTCCTTCTCAAAGTTTTTGTGTTTGTCTTTTACCTCACCACGAACTATTTTTTCATTATTCCTTCCCGTCTCTAAAAAATATAATGGCAGTGTCATGTGCGGAAGGCGGAAAACATTATTTTGCAAATCAATCGTTGCTTGCAAGTATTTAAGGTGGTCCATGCCAATTAACATGTCGAACTTATCATGAAACTTGAAAATTTTGAACGGCAAAATTAAATTTGGAATTTCGAATAATTTCCAACATGGAATGTCCGTGGAGTAATGCTCCCTGGAGATGCCATGGGCTGTGCGAACTTCGAAGGGTCTTCCTAATATTCGCGGAAAATCTAGCTTCAGCTACTTCCGGATTTACAAATGAACCCATTGAACCACTATCAATAAACAATTTCAGGCCTGAGTGTGGAGAAATCAAGTAAGGCAAACTATTTGTTTTTTGTTCTAAGTGCATTAGGCTATATTGGGTGAATCCGGCCTCCCTCGGCCTTCTCCTAAAAAAGGCTGTTCATTTCCCGGATAATGATTGGGATTTTCATCGGTTTCGACGCAGTTAAAATTTGGTCGCGTCGTTTGCCATGACATTTTGGAACCATTTCCCTGCGGTTGGCGGGGTTGAAATTTGTTTTGGTTGGAAGGCGGTGGGCGTACGGGAGATTTTTGATTTTGATATTGAGGGCTCTGCGGAGGCCTCGAGTTTTGCGGATTGGCTGTAAACTGTGAGTACGGCCTATCCCATTGATAATTTCTTTGAAAATTCGGGGGTCTTTGAAAATTGTTCGGGCGGAAGTAATTATTTTGAGGTTTCTGATTAGGGGGTCTAGATGCGTAAGGTTTTGCACTATTGGCCTTATTTAAATTTCCTACTTGGTAGTCGTTGGTCATCATCGAGAGTGCCTGGCCCAAAGATTCTGGCTGACGATTCCTAAGGAAACTTCCCATTGGATCTCTCAAATGGGACAGCAAGACCCTTAGCGTCAATTTTTCGTAATGACTCGTTAATATTTCCGCCGTGTTAGCTTCGTAATTGTGGATATAGGCTACGATATTGTTTAATTTCTTTTTGTAGCTTCTCGAAATACTGAAACGGTGTTTCTCCCTCGTTTTGTTTGAGTTGTATTAATTCTATGTTGAGCGTGTATATGTCTTTCTTGTCCGTGTATGTTTCTAGTAACGCGTTTTTAATATCGCAGAATGATTCTAAATTTTTGGATTGTATTAGTTCTGCGGCTGGTCCTTGTATTTTTGAGATCATTGCTGCTAACAGCATCTCATTTTGAAAACTGTCCTCATCTTGTTCGTTAAAATATCTTTCGAACAATCTTTCGCATACGTGGAGGAACCTTTGCAACAGCTCTGGTTCTCCTTTAAATACTGGAATTAGATCGAGATATTCGCGCGGTATTCTGGCCCTTTCGGGTTGACTTCCTAGCGTCAATCTCTGCATTGTGTGTTGTAATTGGTTAATAATGGTTTGTTGTGCTTGGAGTTGTTGTAGGAGAGTTTCCTGCGAAATGTTTGGCTGTTGTTCCATGTTTATTGGGGTTGTCTCGGAAGTTTCTAATATCGGCCCTAATGAACGGAGCTGATAATGAATGTACCTTTTCAGTGTTTTGGGAATTTTGGCGGAGTTTGACTAAGATTTCTTAACGATTAATACAATAAGAAAGATTGGTGCCTAAGCGAGTATTCGGCCGCTAATTTACACCTGATTCAAATTGATTATAATCGTTAGAAAAGGAGAGTGAAGCTCTCGAACAGAACGACCGTTAATGAAGAAAGGATGACTCACAGGTCGAAGATGTAACGGTCGAGGATTCCGTTCGGCTTCCAGGAAGGCGATAGGAAAGATGCTGATGCTCCGTGCTGCGGAAGACGTTCTAGGAGGGCAGGTGTGCGCGTTCGACGGAAACGTACTGCTTAGCAAGCAGTGGATGTCGAGAAGGTCGGAGATATGGAAGTTACTTAGCCGATCTCAGCTTCACGGCCCTTTAAATGAGCTCTTTAAAGTCTGTTCAGGCTTCTGAGCTGATTGGAGTGATCTGAAATTGTAGAAAAGACTTTAGTGATTTTTTGATAAAGGAACTTGGTTTCCTAATTACCGCTCTTAGTTGCTCGTTTGGCGGGATGTCTCCAGACGTCTTGGCCTCTCCTCTGCCCGAAAGTTCTTCTTCGTAGGTTCCTGAATTCCAGCGAAGTCCAGCGATGTTCCTCGAGGATTTCGACTGCTTAGTCCGATATGCGTTCGAAAATTCAGGTCCGGAAAGACTGCGCCAGTTAAAAGTGTAAAGACTTAGGGGGACTTTTTAAAAAGGATTTATTTTCAATTTACAAAATTCAATAATAAGACTTTAACTTTTTACAACACTTTTCAAAATGGGACAGAGGAGGACACGAAGTTAACTGCAAGACGTCTGATCGAGAACACACCGAGCTGTGGGGTGGTGGAAACATTTATAGCCTCTTATGAGCTAACACAGCAGCAATGACTAATGGTTCAGCGTCTTGGTACAATACAGCATTTTATAATGATATAAGTTGTATGCTACGTATGAACAGGTTCTGAATGGATGCCAGTCGAAAATCAACAGGCTTTAGATCCTATAGACTACGTCAGACCTAAACAAAGCCTTGAAATGAATGAAATGGGGTCGTCAATCCTGTTTTAATCCTTCTAAATATCCCCTTTCTGATCAAAGGTTGAGAAGATCTTTCCTCAAGTCCCCATTTTGCTTTCTAACGAAGTAGAAAAGAAAAGTACGTATTCCACTGATTTTGTTTTCTTTAGATCTCAAGGCTGAGTGGTCACCAAAATCAAGTGGTCTAACTGATTGCGGTCGCCTCCCTTTTAATGAGTGACGACACGCGCAAACTTCCACTGAGTGTCCGACAATTAAATAAAAGAAGAATAAGGAGATGGTCCGCTCAGTCATAGCATATTGCTCTTAATCTTACTTGGCTAAGGAGATTTATTGGACTTCAAGGTCGCAAGAGTCCTCCTACCAAAGCCACCTGTTGTCCACAATGGGATGTCTGGCTCATTCGAAGGGTTCATGATCATCTCCCTACATTCACTTTTCCTAAGGATGACTTCTAATGCATGCCTCAGGAGTTCTCAGAGCTCTCCGCTACCACAAATTCCGCCAGTCTTGTCATTTAGCTCGTGTGGTGGCACAGTCTTCTTTGAATTCACAGACACACTTTTTTATATGAAGCTCGCTGAAAATGGGGACAGTGGCACCCAAAAAGGAGAAACTAAATAAATAACAATTAAGGAAAAAGAGAGGGCGCCCACACCACCCTACGCCAGCTCTCCATAGAAGGATTGGAAAAGGGAAGGAGAAAAGAATAATAGTGTGTTCCATAATAGATCAATCACCAGTTCAGATACGACCCAGCAACACACGGGTGGTGATAGCTCGAAGAACGCCTGCTGGCCCACCCAGCCTACTCATCTCCTCAGCACTTTTCTATCACCACACATCGTTTAAGGTACACACACACACAGACTACTTTCCAAAATAGTGCCTGCAACGGGATGGCCTGATCGCTATTTGTGCAGGTTTGACCCTCCACAAGCTGTCTATAGTCGGACTGGCTTCTATCGCAGAGCTTTACTGGCTGCTGCAGCATGTGAGGGGAACCACTCTGCCAGATGTTTGTTGACATGGCGTACTCCCTCCCTTGCAGCTTGCCCTTCAGCAACAGTGATGAGGCGCATCTTCTCAGAAGCATACCTGTCCACAGTCTGATCAACATTCCTTTCGACAGGATGCTTCTGCCAGACATGGACCCTTAGGCTGTTGGTGTTTCTGGAGGATGGGTATGATGAAGAAGATGGGAAAGGGGACATCCCTGTCTGGGGTGATCCTATGTGCCTCTCTGAAAACCGTAGGTGCTGATGGGTAGCCGAAGAGAGCAAGGAACCCACTGGCATGCCCCCCCCCCCCCACACATTTGCCAGAGCACCAGTTAGCCACCCTGGAGGGAAATCAGAACTCCTGCATAAAGGTTCACTAGCAGGAGTCCCATACTCCTCGAGGGTATTACCATCGACCACAATGAGGTGGTGGTGCTAGGGCCACACAGAGCCCTCTTTGGTCAAACTAACAGGTGTCTTCAGGATCAAATGATCCTCGATGATTGCTCGGCACTGTCCATATCTGTTGGACATAGCCGAAAATTTCATCACCGCGCGTAAACAAGGTTCTTCAATAGATTAGTTGCACTGTATGGCCCACATTCATTGAACTATTAAAAATCACTAGTTAGGAGTCGAGTTTTCCTTCCAATTAATTCGAGAAGTCATTAGTTTCTTTCTTTTTAGAACAAAAGTGACCCAAACATCGATTTTATTAGTCACCTGGTACTTCGGAATTCTCTGTAAACGAGGTTATTTATTTACTTGGTTAATTTATTCCAATTTTCGCGCGTCTTGCGAAATGATAAACCTTTAAATTATTCGCAAGCGCGTCACATAGCCCTTCAGGCTCAAAATAAGAATACACCTCTCGTGGAAATGCAGCGCAAATATGGCAAAGGGAGTTCAGTTGTAATGGCTATGTGGCATTTTACTGAGCGTTCCAACCTATCAGACTCAAACCTGAACTTACCTTTCCAAACGTAGTGCCAGGAGTAAATGAAAAATGATGGCTGATTTTGAAAAGACTGCTTTTAGAAATGCGGTGCAAGGATGGCGAAGCAAGTTCACGCATGGACCAACTGAAGAAGCTCTCACTTACTTTACCACTTTAATTCTCTATTCCTCCAGTTCCAGCTGTATCAACAGGTTTTGTTGCTAGTATTGTAAAATACATACCATATACATTGATATTATTAACGATACTCGATTTACTTCTTCGTTTCAGAAATGGAAAACATGATGGCGTCTCGAGTCAAACGATATGCTGCTCCACCACACCTTACGAACACACACCAGCCAGTCTACAACTAGAATTGATCTAAGTCATTCTTCCGTAAATTAAAAAGACAGAAATACAGTTTTTCTCAAGGCAGCAATATTAGTCTTGAATTAGAATAAATCCAAAAAGACTTCGGAAATTATCCAGTGAAGAACCAAAACCTACCCCGCACCCTTCCTCACTCATTCCTTCTCAATTTAACGTGCTGGCAATGTATAATTCGTATAAATATTTATTACTGTATAAAATTATAAATATGAATATATCGACGTATTTCATCTCTCCGTACTCTTCAAATGGATTGTAAGGAAAGAGCTACATTGTGGTTAACACAATACGTGTCATTTTCAGATTTCATTATGAGCGAAAAGGCTTCGGGTGTGTTAAGACCACGATCTGCGGGCGTGTGTACCACAATTCCTCTAGTCAAAGTTTCTGATTATTTATTCTTCTGTAGTCTGTGAAATAAGCACTTTAGTTTTACAAATATAGGGAGGGACTAGAAAAATCACTACGGAGAGTAATAACAATAACAAACAGAGGATGAAAATTTCTTTTGTGTAATTCAAAGATCATGGAGCAAACATCTTCAAAAACTCGGACAACTAATAACCTTACAAGCAGTTAATATGTTTCTCTAAATTTACATAATTGTATTATCTCGTTTATTATTGTGTCCTAGAATAAGGACGATAGCAGCCTATCAAAACGCATTCAGTCATTCATTTGTAATCTTTACTCTTTTTATACATTCCCTTCCATATTTCCCTTATCACCAACTAGAATCATCGCCATTTAATTGGATGGAAATGTATCTACATATCACTGGACACGGGGGACAGTAGAACAGAAAAAGAAAGATGGAAACATCTAAACAGCGGCAAATCTTGGAACATTCAAAACAGCAGGCATCTCCAGCGCTGAAAGCTCATTCAATACCCGGCAAGGTGAACATATGAAGAACTTGGAATTAGTTCCTGGAGATAATTGTCGAAGCAAGGACAGTTGTCCAGAGATCACGGAGTTAGTCAAACAAGCTCGAACCATCAACCAGTTCCTAATAAATATAGTTTACACAGAAGAAGAAGACTGTAGGGCATCAGCCAAAGCCGTGGGAACAATGACCTAGGTCATGGCCACAAAGGTAAACATTTCCCATCACCCAAAGGTAAAGGGATCCGGCTTTGGCTCTTAGAATGGGTACTGGAAATCTTCCGGTTCCCTCAATAAATTTGAGGCTTTTCCTCCATTCCTTATTTACCTTACGCCTTTTTGACTGTCACCATCGTTACTGGTCCATAAAATTGATCAGCCGATCCATCTTTAGCCAGTACATTCGCTCTTTCGTTCCTGCTGAAGCCCTATGTCCTGGAATCCATTTCACTGTCAGGATGTTACTCATCAGTGCAAGTTCCTTCCCTTTGTTTATGGTATCCTCAACTAGTAGGCTCCTAACAATTGGAGATTAGCCAATGTCTTTATCAACGATTGGTTGTCAGCGAATATTGAATACACGGAATTTTTCGATACTGGGGGCTGATAAGAAGTTTCTTATTTTTCTGCACCCCATTACCTTTGTTTTTAGACTTTTTACCTCTACGATATACCTTATAGATTTCTTTCGCTGTATTGTCTCGCGAGTTCTTTTAGTTAGTAGACTTTGGCACACTCTAATTACTGTAATTTAATTGTTTTCGTTGTAGATGCAGTCATACACCTCTGAGACTTATTCCATTTGACCAAGCATCTAAAAATACGTTGAAAACTATACCAACAACGGCGTACTTGCGATAAAACTGCCAAAATTGGGTTTTTGTTAACTATTGTTTGCCTATAACAACGAGGGACTTCGCTCCCAGGCAGGCACAACTAGATACCAAATGGGATTTTTGTGCGAAATAACGGATTTTTTAGTCCACGTTAAGGGCATAAAACAGCCTTGACGGCGCGTGGACGTGGCAGATTTGGAATCTCGATGTTTTGAAACTCGGAAGTATCCAATTTTGAGAGGAAACCTACCCGAAAACAGGTGTATTATTCAGAACGAATAATTGACCAAAATCAGCAGAAATATATCCAGTGCGCAGTTAGATTGATAAACCACACTGTATTCAGGACGATTAGACATGTCATTAAACCATACAGGACACTTAGGTCACAGCCCGTCAGTGGGAGTTCCGTTTCATGAGTGAATACCAATTTTTTCTCATTACTGATGATGATTTCTAAGTAACAATGAAAAATATAACAAATAAATAAACAACGGTTATTACAAGGGGTACTTGAAAAATGTTTAACGAGTCATTCCATCGAAGAATCGGAGGCAACAATATTATATTAACAATCAAATTACATACAAACCGCCATGACTCATTAATTGTCTTAATTGAATTCAGTCACCAAGTACTCACAACTGAGCTTAATTCCTATCATTCAAAATCTCCACCAATTTCACCCCTGACAATTCCCCCTTTCCCAAGAAAATGTTCCTATAGAACCCGAGTATTGGGCAATGCATGAGAAAAAGCTGTGTGCCCAAATAAGTAACGTCATGAGCAATATTGATTCCGAGCTATGTTACCAATTTTTTCTCTCAAAAACTGCTGACACAGCTGTTGCGAACAGCCTAACACAGTGGACGGTAATTGGAGGTAGAATCTGGTTGTACGCTTGAGTAGTCGGAAGAAAGAAAAATTGGCAGTAGATACACAAGGGGGGCTTGACTCACCCAATGACTTCTGTCTGGCTGCTGGTGCGGTACTTACCTTGGCCAGGGGACGACGACGGTGACGTGAGACGAATCCTGGGGACATTGATGGGAGATTGCGTAGCTTAGGGGTATTTGGAATGATCCACTACAAGCAATATTTTCGGAGGTTTTTTGATAGAGTTTCACATGATTAACTTGATACAAAAGCGGGTGCACAGCGGCAGAGAAGATTCACACGTCCATTTTTTTATAGCAGCTTTGGATTACATGGGAGGCGGGAAGTTTGCCCGTCTCAGAAGAGCTGTTCCGCAGCTAACTGCTCTCTCACTCTCTACTGCCCGCCCAAAATTTACATTGATATAAAGAAATTTTGTAAACGCTTTAGCGACAAAACTATCGAAATACGCAATAATGGAAATCACACGAAGTATATTACTAGTCGGTAGCAACAATTCTGAATAAATAACAGCAAACAACATCAATAACGAAGGAGATAAACAACAGTACATGCAAAATAAATAGTGAAATAACAACAAATTTAACGAACGTGGTAGTTCATCTCAAGTGACTGGTTCTTAGCAAGTTGAGGAAGACGGGCCAGCTTAGCTAACAGCCTTATGAAGCTGCCACTCGTGGTTCTTACTGTGGCGGAACGCGCAATTCCATCGCTACCGGTGCTAACTGTAAGAATCCTGACCAATGGCCAATCCAACGGCTTGCATTGTGACTTAAGCATAATGACATCTCCAACATGCAAGGGAGGTCTGAAGAGTTCACTTTTTTCTCTCCATCAAAATATGCAAGTAGTTTTTACTCTAGTACTTCCAAAACAGATCTGTTTCTTTATTTCATGACTGTACCTAAACCCTCGACGAGGGTTATATCAGTCATAGAAGTTGCGGTTTCGCTAATATGCAAGAGGCCGGCCCCTGCAGCATCCACCGAACTCAGACCTGTGGAGGTACGGCAGGTATGTGGTCGTTAGCCAGTCTCACCGTAGAGAGCTGTTGCCCGTGTGTTACCGCGCGGAGGTGACCACCTGAGGAATCCCGTACCATCTGGGAGTAGTTCATAATCTGGTTTCCTACCTGATCTTACTTTTTACTTGGGTGGCAAGTTTCAAAAGGACAGATCAACTATAACCACGTTTCTTAGCCATTACCTTCTTTGCGAACTTTGCAAAATGGTTATAGGCTTCCTTTGTAGCAGTCAAAGCTGCTAAGTTCGTTTGCCCTCTCAACAACCGTCGCTCACTGTTGTAGAAACTACAGTGGAGCAGCACATGGTTTCTTGTTTCCTCCGCACTGGAGGCACAAGACGTGCATAATGGAGAGTCTTTCAGAGAAAAGAAGTGGTGCATTGAAGTCACCATATGTCCCGTGAGGATCTGGCTCGTCCAGTGGTCTGGCTCAACCCATTTTCTAGAAAGACGTTCACGGATGTTGGGGAAGAACTCATACGTATCACGTCCCTTTGACGAGGATTCCCATCTCGCTTGCCATTTCTCTAGAGCCCATTCATCGATGGCGGCAAGTTTCTGTTCTGTAGTGAGGTCTGCACGGGGTTCAGCCCAAAGCGGGGGGAGCTCCCGTTTCACTCTCCACTTGTCAACCATGCGCTCAACAGCCAAATCAACTGGTAACTGAGCAGTGATCACCTGGAGTGCTTCCGTTGATACAGTCTTGTAGGCCTTGGTGATCCACAGGAGCGGCTCTCTGGGATTGGGCCAATACTCTCTTTTGATTGACTGTTAGTTTGCTACCCCAGACAACAGGGCAGTACCCAATCACACCTAAATAGATGGCCTTATACATGAGGATGGTGTCGTGGTAACACACACCCCAAGTGGCCTTAGTAATGGCACGCAGTGAGGCAAACCTTGCAATGGTAGTGCCTTTAAGGGACTGGAGGTGTTGGTTGAAACCCCACCTCTCACCTATATTCACTCCTAAATACTTGACGTGCTTTTCAAGAAGGAGCCTGTGGCCGCCAAAGCGTATTGTGGGTGGATTATTCACTTTCCCTTCAAGAGGATTAGCTGGGTTTTCCTCAGCCACCTGCATCTTGGACGTGCTCGCACCATTGGTTGACAGTGCGGAGCACGTGGTGGGTTTTTCTTCAATTTGGCGGACTGACTCTGCAAAGATCAGCACAGTCAAGTCATCCACATAGGCGTACGGCTCGCAGTCAGTCTCCATGAGTTTCCTGAGAAGACCTTCGAAGAAGGCATTCCAGAGTGCTGGTCCTAAGACCGAGCCCTGTGGGCACCCCTTCCCAATCTTTCTCCGGACGGAGACATGCCTACTTTCGATCGTAGCAGTTCTGTCTGTCAGGTAGCTTCTGACGAGCGAGTACAGGTTGCGGGGATTCCCACCTTTGAGCTCAATAAGGAGCGCTGGCCACCAAAGGTTGTCAAACGCTCCTCTGATGTCAATCAGAACTGCTACAACGTACTTAGCCGGTGCCAGCAGGAAACACGCCGAATCTCGACAATGACATCCTGCATGGACCTTCCTTTGGTACACCCGTATTGCCTGCCTGTGAGGTTGCGGCCAAAGACTCCTTCGAGGGACTGCAACATCAAGATTTCTAGTGTTTTGCCTAATATGGAAAGAAGGCTGAGTGGTCTCCATGATCGCGGGTCTGACTGATTGCGGTCGCCTCCCTTTTGAAGAGTGACAACACGCGCAGTCTTCCACTGAGTGGGGAACTGTCCGACCTGCAGACAGTCATTATATAAATTAAGGAGGCCGCTGGAGATCGTTCGCTCAGCCCTCCTTAGCATATTGCTTTCTATTTTATCTGGCCAATGAGATTTGTTGGGCTTTAAGGTCGCAAGGGCCCTGCCGAGGTCGCCTGTTGTCCACAGTGGGATGTCGGGCTCGTTCGGAGGGTCCATGATCAGCTCCCTTGCTGCCCTCTGGGCTTCAGTGTCTCGAGCTACTTGGTCATCTGGGAACGCCTTCTCAAGGAGGGTTTCCAGTGAATGTTCGATGCTGCAGGCCCAGCCTGACTCATTTTGCATCGCAGCTAAGACCTGCTCTACATTTGCTTTTCCTATGGAGGACTTGTAGTGTCTGCCCCAGGGGTTCTCAGAGCTCTCCGCTTCCACAAAATTTCGCCAGCCTTGCCGCTTGGCTCGTTTGATGGCGCGGTGGAAGGCCTTCTTCTCTTGGATGAAGGCAGTTCGGAGTGTTGCTCTGGCATCAGGGTCACGAGTGTTTTGGTACATCCTTCTGGCTCTATTTGCACTTTGCTTGAGGGGATTTAGTTCCTCAGTCCACCATGGGACTTTGATCGCCCTGTGCTTCTGTTGGCCAAGTACAGAGAGCCCAGCAGAGTGCAGTGCTGTGGTAAATATGTCCACTTTCCAAAACACTTGAGATGCGTGTTGCACCCGTTGCCGTCTTAACAAGTGAGTAACTGGTTCAGAAGAAAGGTAGTGTTCAAGGAGAGAGTCGAAAGGACGACCAATTAGGAAGTGTGCAGAAGTAAGAAACAAGCCGCTACGGCCAATTCGAGATGTATGGCCTTTGTAGTCATGCACACAAATACGCACATGTAGGCCAACTGGTGAATTACACCTTGTGCTCTCATCATCAGAGGGCCAGCAAAATCCACTGCAGCGCGAGCTAATGGTGAACTCGGGATAGAACGTGATGAGGGTAGATCTGCCATCAATGGATGTATTCCCTTTATTTTATGGCGATAACATAACAAGCATTTATATATGCACTGCCGCACTAAGGACCTAAAGGAAAGAATCCAGAACTCCTGGCAGATCAGGGCTTGTGGCCCTGCGTGCAGCAGGTACTGGTGATAAGCATCACAGGTAGGAGAAGAAAAGTGAGCACTCTTAGGGAGGTGCAAGGGGTGTTTGGCTTGTTCCAGCAACGAAGAGTGAACCAAATGCCCACCTACCCTGACAAGACCATCCTGTATGAACGGTGTCAATCGACGTAAGCGTGCAGGAAGGGGATTGACTTTGTTCAAAGTCCTGAGCTCTGATGAGTGATCAGCTTGCAGACGTCGGGCATTCTTAATGAACCTCAACAGCCAAGCCACCACCCACTTGAGTTTGGACAATGAAGAGAACCGCTTCATGAGAGATATAATCATCTTAGACTCTTGTGGGTGAGGCTATTCCACTGTTGGCATTGCAAGGTAGATACTTTTCAATTCTGGCAATTCTCTGGCTGGCAAATGACGATCTGTCGGCCAGGCTGTGATTGGCTCATACAGAAAACTCAGTCCCGCCCACCATGAGAAATAGTTGACGATCTTGGTAGGCAGGAGTCCTCTAGAAGCGACACGAACCTCAAATAAGAAAAAATGATTTGAGCAGCTGTGACTACAGAAGGGCCCCATTTAGTTCCAAATGAGGGACTGTCACTACTTTTAGAAAGGATACACGAGTTTTCGAGCATAAAAGGTGACACCTGCATATCCAAGTGTTGATGCGTTACAAAATCCAATCCCCTGGACTTTTCATGTCAACCCTGGTAATAAGCCTAGGAATTTGGATTGTTTTTAGTTCACAAAGCTCCGAGCTGAACACTCTCCTCCGGGCTTCCAAATCTGGTCAGAGTAAGCTGTCCCAATCCAAGGACCACTCCCAAATTTATCCAAGAAATGTTTCAGTCGGAATATCACTGCGCTGATCCACCCTAGGGGGTCAAACGACGCTACACTTGACAGAACTTCACGTTTCGTGCGGGCGTCACTTGGGGGTTTTACGTTATATGTTAAAATATCCTGGATGGGTTCCCACCAAAGTCCTAATACCTGAAGGGAAGATGGTTCACGGGAATCCAATAGGAAAGAAGAGAGCCGGCGTTCTGCTGGGATTTCCTGTAATAAGTGCTGCAAATTGGAAGCCCATTTGCGAAGGTGAAAATTTCTCAGGCCCGTGAGCACTAATAACTCCTTGAGGAAGTTTTGCATCATCCTCAGTGGCCACAGAGATGCACAAGTCGTCCAAACAGCAGTGTTGGAGTATGGCCTTTGAAGCCATAGCAAAGTGCACACCCTTGTCTAGAACGAGCTGTCTTAATGTTCGCTGAGCCAGGAATGGGGCAGGTGTCAGCCCATACGTCAGCGTAAAGAGTTCGATGTCCACTAGGTCCGCATTCTCATCCTCTCTATATCATATGTGTTGGAACAAGGCGTCCTTAGGGTGGATCCATATCTGACGGTGCATCATCTTGATGTCAGTAAACAGCGCAACTGGATTCAGGCGGAACAATATGATCAGCTCTCCATGATCCGCTTGTAAGGGAGGGCCAGTCAGGAGGTAGTCATTCAGACTCTTTGATGACAAGACACAGCTGGACGCATCAAAGACGACACGTAATGGGGAAGTGGGCGAATTCCTCAATATACCGAAATGTGGTATGTCATACTTCCCTGACCTTTCTGCAGGAATCATGTGACCTAAACATTGGTATTCTTCCATAAACGATCCGTTGGCTTGTTTTCCGCAGCTTCTCCAAATTTAGCCAACGACGTCATGCAGTCAAATCAAAGTCTGAGAAGGCAGGGACTATGTCGGGTTCAAATGTTAATCTGACTTGGTAAGACATGTCAGAACGTACAGACGAAATGGTCTTCCGTGTAGGGGTGCAGCAGGTCCACGAGTGAGGGCAAAAGGGAAGAGTTTTCTTAAGATCTGAATCCATGGTCATTCCTCAGCGGCAGTTGAGGAGGATCTCAGTCAGGGGGCTCCTGAAGTTCACCAACCAATAATGACCCGACCAAAAATGGTGTCAAATGCTGCTGGTACACTGTGGATGATGGCTGACCTATCTCCATTAAATATTTGTGCGTACAATGATGCACCCAACAGGAAGTCAACTCGCCCAGGAATACCAAAAGACCGACCAGGACAGGCAAAGGGCTACAGACCTCAGATGAAAACGAGACTGAAGGGAGATCTGCACAAACTCGGTGAACCAAAACTGCTTCTGTTGTGTGACTGACTGACGGATTTTCCGATTTCGGACTGAGAATGCACGTTACTACACATCTGGATGTACCAACATTAGTCGTTAGAGCGCCATCAGTATTAGTTACTTTATTGCGTAATGGAAGTGCTAACCTCTGAGCGCATTCTGACATTATCAAACATATTTGGGTACCGCCATCTATTACGATTCGCACTAGTTCGAATGAGCACCTGAGCAATCCCTAACAGCCGAGCAACCGCAGGGCAAGTTAACAGAGTTTGGGGTGACAAACTATCGTCTTTAACTTGGTTGGAGGGAATTACATTTTCTGGAAAAAGACAAGTGCAGCACAATTATCAAATTCAGAAATTCAACTTTAGAGCGAGTTTGTCCTAAATTCTACTCATTTGATAAGTTCTCAAAAAATCGGGTTGGTAGTTCAGTCCAATAATTTACCTACACAGTGGTAATAACGTTATAAAATAAATAGGGGCATCCCACGAAATTCAAATTGTTGCGGTGTCTTAGACTAGCTCAAAATACATAATTGACAGTCTCGTGAATTATGTAGAATAGAATGGACACTCAATGAAGATTGTGACATAAATAAATTGTGGAAGCTAAACGTCAGAAGTTTTTCCGAAACAATACTCCGGTCTCTCACTATCTTCTTCGACAACGAATGTGTTTAAAAACTGTTGCGGCACATGACACAAAGGGTAGCAATGAAGACGACGCGAACGCGGTAGAAGGACGGCCGTGTGGAAAGCGGTCCTCTCCCTGCCGCCGAACGAGATAACGCCTTCAACCCAACGCGCGACGCCGCTTCCGAGCCATTCCGATCCGAACTCCATCCGACGACAAAACCCGCTTTAGTTTTCAAATACCCCTTTTTTTAAAATTATTAACCTTTTCGACGTGAGTGACACCGAAGGTCCCTGCATCTCTCGTGTGCAACTCCCCATTCTCCACGAGAATTATTACCGCTGCTGGATCCCAGTATTCCAGCTCCTTCAAGACTTCCTTGGACTTCTCCCCGGTCAGATTTTTCCGATTTTCTAATTTGGCCCATACGGCGTTGAACCATCACTTGTACCAGTATTTTACAATTTCATTTGTGCCTAATACAAGAGCAGTTAAAACACATGTTGGACTGAGAAAGTCGGCGGTTACGCTCATTAACCCCTTTTCGCTGCGCCAACAGAAACTCACCGGCCAGAACAAAGAGCATCTATGCAAGAATTCAATAAGAATAGTAAACATAGAAATTGAGTATCATGTTATAAAACCTAACACGAATTGCAAATCGTTGAAACTGTGCAACTTAACGTGCAAACCACTGGGAAAGGTTAAATGTGCACACTCCACAAGCATTTCGATGGAATGACTAGGTAAGAGGTTTTGTGGCTTTTTCATGCATCCCAAAGCACTCATTATCGATTCAATATTATTTAAGCAGAAGAGGGGTGACAGATATGATGGCAGTCAAGCAGTGTTGTTGTGGTTACATCTCCAGTTTATTCTATCCTCAAGCATTCTACAATTTTTTGGTGCTTTTGCATATTCGTATAAAATTAAAATTATTAAACATACAGCCCACAATGTAACAGGTAGAGCAAACTGCTCAGTACAGTCTCAGCTTCACCATAAAACGCCACAATTTAGGAGGAACATGTTACTTCAATACAAGTATAAATAGAAAATATGATACAGGATACGACCAAAACTGTTATCACACAAATGAGTTAGGATGCTACTAAGAACTAAAGTTAGCAGATGTTTGTCTAACGATCGAGAACATTTCATATTCTGACTTGTCCTCTGACCAGAAGCCCATAGCTGCAATAAACTGTTCCTTCTTCATTTCATACTCTGCAGCCAACCGTTTCACAGCGTTGTAACTCTTTCCATAAAGCGAACATTCGTCAGCCAGTTGAAGGAAACAAGTGAACAGCGCGTATTTGGAAGTGAGAAGGTAGGGTTTGGTTTTGGACGTTTTGGTGACTCCGAGGGGTCGCCCTTCCACGGAGACCTGCAGTTTACTTCAACAAAATGAACGAATTTAGTTAGGCAGAAGAAACAGTTATAAGAGTCTTTCATTTAAAATGAAAACTCGTGTATTTTTTTGTGAACTGCTCATACTTTTCCTGGAATAATTATCCCAATACATCCTTGAGATGGCAGATTGCCATCATCATAGGTTACGGAGAACTTGCCC
The DNA here is from genome assembly GCA_020466155.1 of Pachypeltis micranthus. Classification (NCBI taxonomy): domain Eukaryota; kingdom Metazoa; phylum Arthropoda; class Insecta; order Hemiptera; family Miridae; genus Pachypeltis; species Pachypeltis micranthus. The sequence goes on along the minus strand of CM035770.1, from coordinate 2,328,675 downwards.
ACCATGTAGGAAGAGAAACGAACATTTGTTGCTTCCTTATCAATCTCCGCAGTACCCATCAACCCTAACCAGTTCCATGACGTTCTATTCCACAAAATAAATGAAGCTAACGTATGAGTGAGTGCCTTACTTTTCCGATACTTCAGCCCAGTGAATGCTGGTGGCACAGGGACGAATTGCTCCTGGAGTGTGAGGTGAATGCTTGAACACCAAGCTTGACCTGACGAGGGCTGGGGATTTCGTGTGTCCCGAACGTCGAATGATTGCCTGTTCAAGAACCTCAGGATCAAACGGTCCACATCCACCAATGATGATTGTAGCTAACTCTATTGGCAGCTGTATCAATAAAGATAAAAGCGCTCCCTGCAAATTAAAACGTATTGAGTTTATACTCCCCACAACTTTTAAACACCATAATGAGGCGTGTACTGTTTCTAAGACCGAGCAATCCATGAAAGTTATTCATCACAAGGATTTCCCTTTTTGGTTTTGAATCGTAAGACTTGAAGGGTAATTTGGTGAGGAGTAGATTTTGTGAGCAAGTTAGCATGATGTACATGACTTGGCTGTGTTGAAGAGGATCGTTAAAAAATCGTCTTCACTAGCAAAACTCGTGATATCTGTGAGCCCAAAATTCTTGAAATGAACTTCAATGTTGTCGTGAGTAGTGTCACACATCAACATTTGTTTATTTCCTCTTCTTCGAGCCCCCTAATGATTGTACAGCCATTTCTCACCATAAATTATAATAAATCACTGCTACATTGTGACACGGGTTTAAAAGATTTGTAATAGTTGATTATACTGATCTCCTCAATCCCCATTCCATAATGTGTTGTATATTTGAATCAGGCTGTGAAGAGAGCTTGGAGCCTTGTCATAAAAACTAGAGCCAAAAGAAGCTGAAAAAGCGAAGAGACTCGGCCTCAACATCAAATGGAAAAGCTCCTCCTCGCCGAGGTCTTGAAAAAACAATTTCATTCAAATCCGTTGGTCGCAAAGAACCAGAGATTTAGTTGAGGCGCACAGATGTAGCGGGGATCTAGAACGAGCTCGAGAGACAACAACTGGCTCAGCCTGGTCTTAGCATGTTTGTGCTAAAAGCAAACAAACAAACAAAGGGCTCTCATTCTTTGCCTGCTCTGCGTTTTCCTATCCTTTCAGCTTTATTTTATTCCTCTCACTATTCTGTCTGTTATTGGCATCTGGAACCCTAAACGCGACCATTCGTTTCACCAGTAGATGTAAAGCTCAATCTTCACTTCCAGGTGTCACTTCACTACGATCACCGACCAATTCCTTTCCTGGTTGAACCTGACACACACATTGGAATGTGAATTGAGATCAGTATAATCAACTATTACAAATCTTTCAAGATTTTAATTTGTCTCCTGCGGCTGCAAGTTTAACGCAGGGTTGTGTTCAACAACCTGTTGGGCCAGTTCCTCTTTTTGTACGTCACTCTGCCTACAAAAAACCTATGGGGAGAGGTGTGGCACCTCCAAATAGCCTGGCAGCAAAAACACTGCAACGCTCACACAAGCACGAGTGGTAGCTGGAGTAAGAAATGATTGGCTGAGAACTGGTTGTAAATCATTTTACAGGAAACATGGTGCAGTGGCTGACAGCCTTCAACCACCCGAGCGGGCAAACCCTGTATGGTCTGTGCTGATGCAAACGCTAGATCACCATTGTGGGGATCCCTGACCCTGGATGGAGCAGGAGTGGCGTACATAGACTTGCTCACCAAGTAAAACTTGGTTGTTGCTAACGACTCCACGACTGAGGTGACACATGATGGGCCAGAAGTAATGTTGTGCATAGACGTGTCTCACAACCCTACAACTCAAATTGCTGGGTTGGCGAGTCGTACCAGGCCCAATGCAGAGCGATCACATGGTTATTGACTTTGCCATTGCAGATGACAACATCCCCTGCTAAGACTCGCATGAAAAAGCGATTCCACACGAAAAATGCTAACTGGCCACAATTCTCTAGAAAACTGGAAGGTGAACTGCGTTATGCAGACACCAACCTAGTAGTGCAAGCTGCCACATCCGAAGAGGTGGACAGTAAAGTGGACATATTTACCGCAGCACTGCACTCTGTACTTGGGCAATCAAAGTCCCATGGTGGACTGACGAATTGATCCTCTCAAGCAAAGTATAAATAGAGCCAGAAGGATGTACCAACAAAAGTACAGAAGAGAAGAAGGCCTTCTACTGAACCATCAAACAAGCCAAATGGCAAGGCTGGCGAAAGTTTGTGGAAGCAGAGGGCTCTGAGAACCCCTGGGGCACACATTACAAGTCCTGCAATGGAAAAGCAAATGTAGAGGACTTAGCGAATGAGTCAGGCTGGGCCTGTAATCTGTAATACCGAAAGTTCGCCAGAAACTCTCCATGAGAAGGCATTCCCTGACCACCAAGTAACTCGAGATACTGAAGTCCAGCGGGTGGCAAGGAAGCTGATCATGGACCCTCCGAATGAGCCCGACATACCATTGTGGACAACAGGCGCCCTCAGCAGGGCCCTTGCTACCTTAAAGCCCAACAAGCCTCCAGGGCCAGATATAACAGAACACAATATGCTAAGGACAGTTCCCCACTCAGTGGAAGTTTGCATGTGTCGTCACTCTTCAAAAGGGGCGTGACTGGCATCAGTCAGACCTGCAATCATGAATACTGCTCAGCCTTCTTTCCATATTAGGCCACCATTAGAAATCTTGATGTTGCACTTCCTTGAAGGAGTCTTTGGCCACAACCCCATAGACAGGCAATGCAGGTGTTCCATAGGAAGATCCACACAGGGTCCAAAATTCAACAATTTTCCCTGCTGGCTCTGGCTAAGTATGTTGTAGCAGTTCTCATTGACATTAGGGGAGCATTTGACAACTTCTCAATAAACTTAAAAGGTATAGGAATCCCCTGCAACGTGTCTGTAGTTACATGACAAATGACTCCCCCCCACACAAAATCCCATCTCCAAGTGTGGCTAGGTCAATAGGTCGAAGATCCTGTGAACAATCTGGTAAAGTTTGTATTCAGGGGAATCCTCAGACTAGTGCATTCTCCATTCTACTCCTGCCCTTTGCAGCCTCAGCATAATTCTTTAGATGAGTGGGGCTCGACTCCCACTGTGAGAGGAAATGGAGAAACTATTCAAGAGCTGCCCTGTGAAGAGGAGCATATGCTACTTCTTTTCAGGAGTCTACATACACCACTACATCAACCAGCTGTAGTCAGTTTCAAGTTTAGCTTCGTAATCACGTAATTCGTCAAGGAAGGGATTAAACATAAAACCTGTAAACCGCAGTATAGCCATTTAGCCACTTTGTCTGAGCAGGACAGTGACTTGGTGGGATCTCCTCGACCAGGTTTTGTTCTGACTGCTCCACGGATGTGGTATCCCCCACCAGTGTTTTTTGGATCTTGCTTGGTCTCGCTGAGGAGTGGTTTGGCTCCTGTTCGATGGACGTCATTTTTAAAACGTTTTGGTGTACATTCATTGTTGGGGTCGTGAAGTTTCCGTTTAGAACCAACATCGGGCTGTAATCAATGAAGAGATACTGAACCTCACAAAGTATCTAACAAAACAAATAACACGAGTTTATTTTCAATTGAAGTTAAATTTATAGGCAATACAATACCTGCCAGGATTCCATTGGGATAATTGAGGCATCGCCACAAGGAACTTGACTGCAGTAGAAATGAAATTTGATTCCATTTTGCAACACATATTGGGTACCGATTTTGGTAAAATTGAATCCCTGTGGTTTCCTGAAGCTTTTCACAACTGGTCATAAAGGTATCTCAGCAAATTTCTTCGAGCTAACACCTGAAAAATGAGTACGACTACAAGAAGAGAAGAAGTTGGAAGCCATAGGTTATTAAACAGAAGGCTGAGGATGAAGTTCTCTCTGAGAACAAACCAAAAATGTGATGAAGGGTGTAGACAGTTCCGCTGCAGGCTTATTGCGTTTCCTGCTGCACCCTGCATTCAGTCAAAGCCCTCTTGGGCAGCACCTCATAAGCCCTATGACCAGTCTAGAGCAAAAGAGTCTGCCTTACAGTCAAAGATGATGGGGATGCTCCCTTTAGCCCTGAAGTGGTTGAGGACTGAGCCACCTTAATGTGGCGACGTTGGAACCTCAAACCTCAAGATCCTTCTTAAGATTATTGAAGGTACTCCACAGCAGTTCTGTGGTAGGCCCATACCAGGTGCAGCCACTAGGAGCTTTCTTTGTGCATGCCCATCCAGTTCCCAACAATTCTATCATTTTCTTCTAGAAGATTGATGAACCATAAATATCATTAGAAACTGACTCAGTATCATCTGACAAGCAAGCACTCTTCTTAGAGTCAATGAGGACCAAGTTAAACTGTTGATGCAGTGTGTCTGTCAATGTTTATTCCTTCTTGCAGTCTCTTCCCATTCTCACCTACACATCACTTCGCCCCTTCAAATTATCACCAGCTTCGGCTAAACTGCTTTCCCTTTGAAACAATAATACCTCAAACTAGGATACATTGGACGCTTGACGCCCGAAAGAGGTTATATATAGTTTATGCAACCTTGTCTCTATATTTCTGTCATTATCGTTATCACCATCGACATGAGGAACATCGAAGCAGCCCCCCTGACTTCATATCATCTGGCAATCGTCGTTTTATCGAACATTTATGCAATCGCTACAGCACGTTTTAATTTAATTCGTAACATTTTTGTGTAATATTTCCTTGAACTTCCTTTTCATAGTGTCATTGAGTTTCTGAAAATAGGAACAATTCTAGTCTCACATGGAAACGAAATTCGATTGGTATAGCATGAAGGAAGAAGCTACTTAATTCCCTTTCAATTTCTTTTAATTAAATCTGTACGAGTTCTAGAAGCCTCGCTCAAATCCTTTCGGCGAATAACTTTGGCAGTAGACGATTTAAAATCTTCCCGATTCTCAAAAGAGAACAACGTACCAGTGCATTAGAGGCTGAACCACCAAAAATGGTTGCGGGACAAACATACAAATTGGTCGACTCAAAATCAACATTGAATTCATCTGCCATCAAACCCTTCTTTCTTTGGAACTCCCAAGCAGAGTACTGCTGTACAAGAAGTGTCAGATAAACTTCTAGATTATCGACACACTACTAAAGCTCAAATCAACAAAAAGGTGTCCGTCAGAGATAGCTCAATCACAAAATTGATGTTGAGGCGGAATTTGAACAACTTGAAGACAGCCACGAAAGTAGCAGACAACTACAAGTTTTGTCCTTTCTTGTTTTCACTTCCACCCAAACACCACCGCTTCGGGGATAGTGAAAGACGTTACTTACAAATTCGCCAGAGCCTGTGGCTGAGGAGCTGAAGTTGAGAAATCAACAAACTGATCTGGAATTGAAAGCAGATTGCAACAGCGAAACAGCACCACCGAGATTCGAATTTGTCAAGAGGGTAGCAGCGTGGGAGATGGTGAGGTAAGTAGGTAGCAACAGTCTTCTCGACAATCAGAAAACAAATGCTAGCGGGGTCATGAAGCTCGCAGTAGTCTTCTAGCTCCACTATTATGCTGCACACTGAAAAAATATGTGACCAAGATACCAAACTGGGAGGAAGTAGCCATGATTACTGACTCTGGCGCCAGTGACCATTCCATTGAAAAAGAGTTAGTGGTATACCTGGAAAATATATAAAGGAATTACAAAATCCAGTTTCTGCATTACGAATGGGCATAGTATTACTGCAGACAAATCTTGAGTGCTGCAATTCATTAGGAATTCTACAAGAAGTCAGAGTGAAAAGGCTGTGTCTGGACAATGTGCGACAGTTGAAATCATGAGAATTCACCAACTTCACTAAAGGCATCAAGGCAAGCAAGAATCAAACTATTTTGAATTCGATTCGAACAAAAATCTTCAATATGGCCATGTAGTGCATACAAGCAACTAAGCCCTTGAGAAAGGTATAGTGTAGGATTTGAATCGAGCACACGAAACCTAGGCGACGCACATGTAGACGAATAATGAACTTACCCACCAGAGGGTGCTGCCCTTTGGTGGGAAGAAAAGAAGACTTGCGAATGAGAGGTAACAGTCAGTGGATGAGCCGGGAATAACAAGTTGTACCGTGTGAATTAGATTTCAAGTTTAATAAAAGAGTAATCGTTTACAGCTCTCAATAGTTTTTATATAATCTCCTACACACACTTCAATAGGCGTTGGAGGAACAACATTATTTTCGGGCATCGGGCTTGAGTGAAAACGCTCAAAACTGCCAAGTCGGGTCCAAGGGCCAAAACAACAGCCGTTTTCATGGGTTGTGGCGATGGTGGCTGCAGACTATACATACGGTGAGAAGAACCATTAGTTCAGTCAAGAGACATAGTATAAATAGAGCAGTTACCTCAGCATGACTGTCATTGACAACACGTCCTCCTTCGTCCATAACGTTGGCTCCAATGCATTTAGTACCAGTTGCCAAAGACACAAGGGTGCGAACATTGTTAGTTTCCATAACAAAAGCTGCCAAACATGTCCACTCATTATCTTTTGGCTTTCCAGATTTCGGAAGGGAGTCGAAGTGGTCATGAATAGATTGAACTATTTCATCCATCATAAATAATAATAAGGCACTAGTAAACACATATAATTAACCACCACCTATAAATATATGGACTACGTGAATTGTGGTTATCAAGTCTTCAGACAATAGCGTCTGGATTCCAGGCGTATTTGATTCTTCGAGAAATGTTATTTAGGGCGTTCATGCGCGCTGGGTTTAACTCATAATCCAAATTGATGTTTTCTTCAATTCTTTCTTTGTGTGTCGACTTGGGAATAACAGCTGAAATAGAAAAGAACATGGAACTAGAAACTTACAGCACCATACAGCAGATATACTAGTAGGCTAAGTAGTTATCTGAATACTAATGCTATAAGAATAGGATGCAAACACGTCTACGCTCAAAGAACTTTCGAAAGTGAACGCACTTTTCAGGAACTAGTCACAACCCTTATGGCAATGGACAGCGAGCCTTACCCAAACGAGGGAATCCGGCCTATAATCTGTGCAAACTAGGTTTTCCAGTTTCTATAGAGACATCGTCCATGTACTTACCTCCAAAGGCAAACTTTAACTGCTATCAAATAAACCTTTAAGCTATTAAAGTAATTGGATTAGTTCCGCCAGTAGGTAAATTACTAAAGTTAATGTACCTGTTTGGTGAGTCCGTCTCCCCAGTATCTCACCAAAAGCAAATAAAAATCTCTAGATTAGGTTAAGTAGAATTTCGGAAACTTACAACTGGAATATTCTTAACTTCTCCGAAAAACAGCACGATAGAATACTAAAACCAAACGTTAGTTGCCTCTCCGATAAGAACCTCTTTCAGCCCTTCCTTCATCAAGTATATTAAAGTACCATGAGATTTCAACAAATATTCTACCTCCGAAATCAAGTTTGAAAGCCCCAAATATATCATGGCTCCTTCTCGATCAGTACTTTCAATTAAAGACTCTATAATTAACCAATTTGCTCCCCCCGTTTTTTTAATTTATTTCATGTTTCACGTTCACTAGCTTCAAATACTACTCTAATTGTAAAAAGGTTAAGAGCAATCGTAATGTTACTCAAGATGTATCTATTTAATTTAGCGACATAATGGTGTTGATTTTACACTCTTATGTTTTAGCATCCTCGTAAAGCCAGTCGTTCGACGCCTGAATTCCCTGTTATTTCAAATTTTAAATGTTTGAAGGAAATTTTCAGAAAATACCTGAAAGTTTTCTACACTAAGGAAAGAGGAGTTATATACTCTGCACCTCATAAGTCTGCTGATGCAGCATTTAAACATTATAAAGGCTTGCTCCGAACGCTTGGCTCTTCAGTTGTCAGTTGCCTTTGTGTATTGCTGCTGTTTCGTAGTCTCCAACAAATTTTATTTTTCTCCAAGTGCTAATTTTGAAGTGTTATTAATTGAAGAATAATCATTTTTTAAAACTAACTTTTCCGGTCCGAAGAAATATATTTTATTCATACTAACGCCAAAGAGTAGATACCATTTTTATAAGAAAAAGCTCCACTCACTGTATCCTTTTTGTAAAACCCATCGGAGCAAAACCTGTGAAGGAGTGATTTTACACATGAGAGCCACTTTCTCAACGACGGAGTCGCTCAGTAAATTGGCAGAATTTTCGTTGCCCCCAAAAGATGAATAGGACTGCAGAACGATTTTGTGAGAATCACAAAGTACAAACAGGTCAACAGATTGGCGGTAATGAATTGAAAACTCCACCTGAAAAAGCCGTTAATAAGTAAGTTCACATACTTATTTCAGAACCAACTGTAACGTAAAACTTTCTTTTTCAACAATTTTACAGCACCAAGTACTTTTTACTTTCTGTACCGAAACGGATAAGCAATTAATTGCAATCGAGGGGAAAACCCCGTGTTTTCTTTAGATCTTAATGTTTTGAATCCTACCAAGTCAAAAATCCCTCACTTATGTGCATGGTCTGCAGTTAAATTTGTGAAAGAATGGATTGATTGGGCACAATTTTGTCAGCGATTATTTGAAGGCGCGATGATACGCTTATGAGTGATCCCCATCGATGGGTCAGGGAGAGGGGGGGGGAGAGAGATTATATATAATGTTACGGGGCGAATAAGCGGTATCGCATCAAGTGATGTGGGAGTACGATATCAACCGAATGCAATTGGAAAACAGAGTTTTATTCACAATTATACTAAGGGAAGTTTTACCACCACAAACTGGGAACTGGGTGGGAGCGAACGCGTGTGACGAGGGACCTACTTGGTTACAACTGACAGTAGTGAAGTTTCGAGCGAATCGGGGCATTTGAGGTGCCCAATCAGCACAAATGCCCCGGACGAGCCTCTGCTGAATGGACGAGTTTGGTTCGTACCGGTCCAATATGCACATACATTAGGGCCATTAGACCCTGTTTACCACGATGGCAGAAAACAGAATCACGAAATGGTTAAAAAATAATTCTTCTTCCCCCTCAATTGGTTGCAAAAATTACAAAGGATCTGGTGAGCTTGCCATAATCTAATTTTCCCTTCGTTCTACGTATACCTTCTAAATATATCACTAAAATCATTGTACAACCGTATGGCCTGTACATGCAATGATTTCATAGAATATCGTTCTATGGTATGGTACTATGAGACGGTTTTCTATAGGCTTATACTTATTTACATCGCAATTAAAAGTAAACTGTTCTCTTGAGTACAAGAGGCTGTCACATTTCCAAATTTTATGTAGCGCTACTGCCAATCTATATAAACGCCACTACTTAATCTTCAACCATAATATTCTTTGATAATATTGGGCTACGGACTCCCACTTATTTAGTCGAAAAATAAAACGGATACACGCATTCTGTGCACGCTGAAGGCATTCAATTTTTGGTTCAACATGTCCATGTGTGCCAGACTGGCATAGTTCATGAGAGGCAAAGATTGGACCCCAAGGGAAATCATGAGCAAGTCTTCTAAATTGATATAGGCCTTTGTAAATGTTACAACACACAATTGAAACATGACTCAACCACTTCAGAGTACAGTCAACCAATAACTAGGTTCTTTACTTGCTTCACAAATGGAAGCGTGACCACAATTTTTGTACACGACTGAAAATCGTTCTGATTTCGTAAAACAGAATTCTCAACAACTATATCGCTGTACAGTTTTGAGGATTTAATTTTAGCATGCGATCATCACACCAGGATACAAGGTTGATCAAAACTTTATTCATCATTCACACACACTGCCTCATCTAACGAAGTGACATCTAATTCAAGCCACAGCTGAAGGTCGTCGGCATATAATATGTATTGCATGATTGGAAACTTGATGAAATTATCTTCAAGATAATAATGAACAATATATCAGATAAATTTGATCCCTGCAGCACTCATTGAGACGTATTACCACTCAGGGTTACAATCTTCTGTACTCGGTTTGACAATAACGACTCAAACCACAATGCTATATCATGTGATACATTGGAAGCTTTTATTATATGCACATGCTGTTCCCCACAACTATTTCCGTGCCCATTCGTTGATGTTTTTCTACCTGACTTAAGGCTAACGACTAATAAGTCACTTTTGGTTTATTATTCATTCTGAATAATAACCCTATGTTTTCGGTAACGAAAAATTTATTACAGCTCCCCCTCAAAATTTGATACTTTACGTTTCAAGACATGGAGATTCCAAATTTGCAATGTTTAACGCGGTCTAAAAAATTCGTTCTTTCGCACAAAAATCCCATTTGGTATCTAGTTGTGCCTGACATCTCGGCAATCCGATCGGACGAAGCCCATGGTTGCTATGGGCAAAAAATGGTTAAAAAAATTAACAAAACGCAGTATAATGCGGGAACTACAGCAGAAGTCAACGTTTCGCCGTTAGTACTCCCTCCCGTTTCATTAAAAAACCACCCGCTCGCTCGGCTCGCCTTGCCTCGCAACGCCACCCGCTAAACTCTCGACTTGCAACGCCCCCCACTGGGCGCTAAGGCCACTTCCTCCAGCTACTGACGTTTACGGGCGCCGGGGGAATATTTAGTTTTCGTATTTCCACTGTAGCCAGGTCATGTTTCGTATGGTTTACTAGTATTCGATGCTGAATTGAATGGGATGGGTCTCGGAGCAGTAATACTAGGTCAAGCTGTTCATGAGAATAATAAACCATTCTGTAATAATTTGCAGGGTTTTTTTTCAAACAGTACATGTACCTGCAAACGAGTCTTCATCAAATAAACGCTTCTAATTTTTGGAATAGGGTTATATACTAATCGTTCTTTCTTTCTTTCGGTTTTTGTTAAATAAAGATATTTACTAACTATTGGTGAATGCTTTTCTCATAGAGTCACAGAGAAAGGAACAGCTCAACTTGAAAATTGTGTGAGAGGACTTAACCCTGCCGGAAGTCGAGATCGAGATCCAATTATTTGTCGTTCGAGCCTACATTTATTACGAGAGTTGCTATTAATAAATATTAAATTTTTGGCGTTTTCAAATTCAGTGAACTTTCATTACAACGACCCTCCACTCTGAACCAACAGTTATTATTTTCTTCTGAGCGGTTTGAGGCGGCCAAATTGAGCAGCTGTTTCACTTTTCAGATCGAGACTTCTTGTCAGTGACAACCGTCAATATTTGTGTGGCTGCCTCGTTCCTAATCAATCGCAAATCCGGATTATCATTTCCGCCAGTTAGTGCTCGTTATGTTTTCAGTTAGACACGAGTTCCTAATTATGTATCACTAGTCTTCTGTGAGAATAGATAAGTAGTGCCTCTCTATCACATGATAACCAATGAAAAAGGTTCACCATGATAATCCAGTCGCCTATGTTTACTGAAGGAGCCTTAACTGAGAACACAACTCAATTGTGTACCCTAAATTATGAAATACCGAATCAACTAAACTCAAATTCAATGGTAAAAAAACGATAATCAGTACTTTGGCGTTTGAGCTAAAATTATCAACCACATGAAACAAAGACGAAAATCAAACCTGGTTCACTGCTGGCTTCACTGAGCAAAATTTCAAAAGTTCTTCTAGATGGCGAACGGTATAATTTGAGACGCCGATTGACTTCAGCTGCCCAGATTTGTGCAAGTCTTCCAGCCCCTTCCAGGATTCAGTTCGAAGCCTCTTATTTTCCTTCGACTCAATTGAAATTCCTGATGCGCCCGGCCAATGAATCAGAAACAAATCTATGTATGAGACTCCAAGTCTAACTAAAGATCCCATAACAGCTTCATACACTTTATTGGCACCATGGTCCTTCGGGGCTGAGAATAAATTAAAAAGAAGGAAATGAATCACGACAGCTCATAACGCAGTGAAACGTATTCAATTTGTTACGTGCCCAGGTCTGGTGCCACCGGGACCGCATGCTTTTAAAATAACCAGTACTAGTAAAGAGGAACCTGTTTTAAAACATCTCGGCGCCAGTAGTTTCTTATCATTAGTACTTGCCTATGCACCAAGTGCTTCAGGTGTACATCTACTATCAGACAAGTAATACTTTGAAACTTACTTGAGTTACTTAAATACTTTTACTTGAGTTTGATATGATTGGTTTGATATTTAATTGATATGGTGATAAGTTATAACCTCTCAGTGAACAACAAGTTGCATATGTATCAAGATCCTTAACCAGTTCGTAAAACAACTTCAAGACGTTGACGTAAATTGTATAAAAGCTGAAAGACTGGCGATTCAAGTAATTCATTCCCCAGTTAGTTATCAGCGATTTTGATATGTTCGGTTCTTCCACTTCATTGGTTGTTTAGTATTGTTCATTTTGTTTCACTGTGTCTGTTTTGTTTTTATCCATACAATTATAGGCTTTCCACAATGTAACATATTTCATTTTCATAGTCACGACAGCCAATGTGCCGCGAACCTTTTGGTTTATTATTCAATCTGAACAGTTACCACGGAACGTGAACAATGTTTTCGGACGGGAAAATTTTTTTACAAACCCCCTTCAAAATTTGATACGTTTCAAGACATTTGGATTCCAAATCTGGATTGTCCGTTCAACGTCCACCATCCGGGCAATTTTATGCTAAAGTTAACGTACCTGTTAGGTGAGTCCGTCTCCTCTGGCTTGTGAGTTACTGTGGGCAAGCGCTTTCGATGTAAAGACATCATCGTCTGGCCGTTAAGTCAGTACTGGAGTCAGTCAGTTGGTCGTGGTCTTTATATACAAAGAGAAAGGTGAAAGGGGTGATGGAGCGTCGGGGAAGGGGCGGGGAGAGGAGGTCATGTAGCTCAGGGGGAAACCCCCTAGAGATAAATGGAACGTGTTGGATGGTCTGTCAATTGTGGAATTTAAGTCTTTTTTGTGTAGGGTGGTCTGTAAATCCGTCAGTTGGTTGTTTTCGTTTGTGTAGTGTTTTGAGTGGTGTGAATATGGTGTCGCACTTTGTGTTGATTTGTTCATTTATGATCTGTCCATTGAAGTTTTTTTGTTTATAAATTTCCATGTTTTCTAATATGTTCAGTTTTCGTCCTTTGTATTGTTTGTGTAGTAAGGTGGTACAGTCCTGTATTTTGGTGGGTTCATGTCTAGTTGTTTTGAGGTGGTTGGCAAAGTTTGAATCGTCTTTGTTCCTACTAAGAGATTTAATGTGTTCTGAGTATCTGGTCCGTATTTTTCGTCCTGTCTGTCCTATGTATGCGTTTTTACAAGTACAAGTTATTTTATACACCCCACTTTGGTCGAGTGGGTCTGTATTTTCAGTCTTTGCAGTTAGTTTGGTTCTAAGTGTGTTGTCCGTACGTAATGCAATTTGTATACCTTCCTTTCGGAGGATATTAGTTATTCCGTATATTTGTGGTCCTGTGTACGTGAATGTGCAGCGTCTTGTTAAAGTCTGTGTATTTTCTGTTTTTGAGTCGTTTGTTTTGGAGTCATATTGTCTTAGTAATTTGTTTATTGTTTTTTTAGAGTAACCGTTATTTTCTGCGATAGTATTTATAATATCAAGTTCTTTTTTGTAATTTTGTTCGGATAGTGGGATCGTTGTAAGTCTCCGTATCATGTGTCTGAATGCACTTAGTTTATGTTGTTGTGGGTGGTTTGATGTAAAATGTATGGTCGTGTCGGTAGCGGTAGGTTTTCTAAAAATGTCGTATTGTACTTCGTTGTCCAACCGTGTGATTTTTAGGTCCAATTTTATGCCCTTAACGTGGACCAAAAAATTCGTTTGGTATCTAGGGGCAATTCGATCAGGGGAAGCCTATGGTTGTTATAGTCAAAAAATGGTTAAAAAATTAACAAAAGCGAAACTTTGGAAGCTTTGACAAAAATACGCCGTATTTGGTAATGTTTTCAAGGTATTTTTAGATGATGGGAAGAATATCACAGATTCAATATCATTCCGATTCCAGTCATTCCCGATGGTGGTTCGGTTGGCCGGTGTAGGAAAAATGTGATAAATTTCTCACAGAACTAAAGAAATTGGCCATTCCATGCCAATATACTAACGATCAACTCGAACTTGTTCTGTTGGAGAGATTTGTGTTCGGCCTTTATGATAAAAACATTCTAAACAGAATCCTGGAGGTTCCCTTTGATCAACTGAATTTAACTAAGGCAAAAGAAATTGCTGTTTCCTTGGAAGCTGCCTCACAAGGACTGTCAACAGAACTTTATCTAACAGAAACCGTCCATAAAGTCATAGAAGGAAATCCTTCTAAGAGAGGTGGAGGAATCAGTGATTGCAAGCATCAAGAACCTTAGAATGCAGGAAGGTAAAATTCAGTGCTACCACTGTGGTGAATGGAACCACTACGCTAATTCATGTAAAAAGGATATAAAGTGTGATTATTGTGAAAGAGATACAGATGTCGAAGTTTTCTACCGAAAGGAGAAACGAGATTCTGATAGAAAGAAACAAAACAATAACAATTCCAAGATACATCAAATCGAGGAACTAGAAGAATGGCCAATTAATGTTATCAGGTCCCAAAATGGCAATGACTGTATGGAACCACACATCATTACAGCAAAACTGAATGGTCAAGAGGTATGGCTCTAAGAAAACAATTATAAATGAAATCACGCACGATAAAATAAAGGGTTCAACTACACAAAGACTCACCAAACCCCAGTACTACCAACGAACATATTCTGGAGATATAGTAAAACCACTGAGAGTCTGGAAACCAGTTGATGTTACATGTAATGGTAAGAAACAAATCCTCGAAGTAGTAGTGGTACCCAGTAACAGAGATAATATATTTGGTCGTGATTGGTCGTATGCTTGAAAATGTGAAACCACAGTTCCATAATGCACGTCCTGTTCCCTTTGCACTCTGGACCAGAATTGACGAAGAATTGGACCGCTTGGAGAAGAACGGAGTTCTTGAAAAAGTAACCAGTTTCCAGTGGACCACACCAATAGGTCAAACCAACAGGCGCTGTTCGAATTTGTCCTGACTACCCGTGCACACTGAATCCAGTCCTAGAAGACGTTATTCACCCACCCGCTCTCAGTGAAGAACTGTTTGCCAAATTAAATAAAGGCAAGCATTTCACTAAACTAGACATTATAACTGCACATCTACACCTACGAGTAGATGAGGTCTCAAGCATGCTCCAGACCATCAACACTCACCGTGGACTTTACAATTGTAAGCGTTTGATGTTTGGTGTCAAAACTGCTCCAGCACTATGGAATCAGTTCATAGAGAAACTACTTTCACAGATTCCTGGTGTTTGCGTTTTCTACGATGATATCATGATCACAGGTGAGGATGAAGAATCTCACGTAACTCATATTGAAGCAGTACTAGAGAGATTAGCAAAGGCCAACCTCAGGCTGAATATGGCAAAATGTAAATTTTTCCAGACCACAGTTGAATATCTTGGCCTAAAATTTACAGAAAAGGGAATCCTGCCAACTGATGAGAAAACTAAAGCACTACTTGAAATTCCACGACCAAGTAACACTTAAGAAGTGGAAGCATTCCTAGGGTTGGTGACCTTTTATGGGCGATTTGTACCCCATCTCACAACCCTTGCTTATCCACTCAACGCTCTCCTTGTGAAAGAGCATTCCATGGGATAAGGAAAACACTAACTGAAACTGACACATTAGTTCATTACCAACCAGAATTACCTCTTGTGTTGTCTGTGGATGGATCACCCATAGCGTTTGCCTCAAAAACTGTTACTAAGACCCAAAGAAGATACTCACAGATAGACAAGGAGGCTTTGGCAATTCGGTGAGGAGTAGACAAGTTTTTCTTCTATCTGAGTGGGTAACGATTTACACTCTACACTGACCATCAACCTTTGGTCCATATTTTCAAACCCAAGAAAGGACTAAGTGCTATGACAGCTACAAGACTTGTCAGGTATGCACTCAGTCACCTTCAGTCATTCCAATTTGATATCAAGTATCGCTGTACAGACCATCATGGGAATGCGGATGTACTCTCCCGTTTTCCTTCCAAATCAGAAGATTTAGAGATCCCAGATGAAGTTACTGAGTGTCTTTTTGATTAATTGAAAGAACCTTCAACACTCAAACCAGAAACACTTCAGAAAGCAATTTTGGAGGATACTTCTACGAGAGTGCTTAGGAACGAAATATTCAATGGTAAACGTTCCTCACCAAACTACTCAATTGAGGATGGGGATACCGGGATAATAGAGTGTGTGTACCACGCAAATTCTGACAAGAGGTGTTAGAAGAGTTACAGAGGGCACCTAGGAATAGTAAAAATGAAGATGTTGGCAAGATCGTACGCTTATTGGCCAGGTATTAATTCTGAGATTTAAAGATATGTACACGCTTGCAAAACGTGCCAAAATAATGCACACGATTAAAAAAAACAGATGTCCACCCTTGGAATCCTTCAGGAACACTATGGAATCGTATCCATGTGGGTTATGCTGATCCATGTGGATTATGCTGGGCCTCACCATGGTAAAACCTACTTGGTAGTGGTCGATGCATACTCAAAATGGCCTGAGATCTTCCTCACATCTTCAATGACATCAAATGAAACAATCAGGAAGTTGAGTTGTCTTTTTGGTAGGTATGGTTACCCAGAAGTGCTAGTCTCAGATAATGGACCTTATTTTACCAGTGATGAGTTCGAACATTTCCTAGCAGAGAACAACATTGAGCATGTCACTACTGCACCATACCACCCCTCTTCCAACGGGCAAGCAGAACGTCACGTTCAAAATTTGAAAGATGCACTAAATAAGATGACTGACTCCAGTAGCAGCCGCCTGGCAACAGAGGAAGCCTTGATTGAATTCCTGTTCTCTTATCAGGGGGTCACAACAGGTGAAAGCCCTGCTTTTTTGTTTTTGGGTCGTCAAGTACATTCAAAATTGGACCTCTAAACCACCAAGACATCATCCACTCCCGAATGCTGAAAGTTTGATGTTGGTGAAACAGTACTGTACCCTAACTATTCAGGGGAACCAATTTGGGTACCTGGGGTGGGGACATCAAGAAATGGAAAGGTGAATTACATCATTTCTAGTGCTGGTCGGTCAGTCCATCGCCATGTGGACCAAATGCACTGGGGAACCATAGCATGAGATGGAGCCTCTACTTCAATGCCAGCAACACGGTAAGTTGAAATACCGAGTAATTGGTTGCCAACAACAACCCAGCCAGATCTGAGACAAGGAGGTAAAGAAGGACAGCCAATTCAAGCAGACCCCCTTGGTCATGATCAGTCACTGGGAGCTCCAATACCACCCAAGTCACGGTTATCAGAGGAACTTGCTCAGGATATGCCAAAGAGGACCTCACCACCAACATCAGCTGTTGAAACTACGCTAAGACGAACAGGTCATATCCGCCATCCTACTAATTGCCTAAATTTGTAATGTGAACGTTTAATATTTCTAAATAATTATGAATTGCTAATCCAGGTACTAAGAGAACAATTTGTATGGGAAGGAGGTGTCATGGATGCTTGATATATCCATGAACAGAGGTTAGCGGTGAGAACCTTCTAGGAAAGGTTACAGTTTGCAGTTGATTATGAAAATACTAAAACGTTATTGAATCCTAATTATATTCCGTAATAAATATCGTTTATAACAAGAAGTGTTTCCGTTTCAGTACATATCAGTAGTAGCTGACTCCATTATGCCAGGAAAATATTCAATTGTCGACTTTGCCAAACATTGTAAGGGGCCAGGCATAACATGAAACTGACCCTAAAAGTTCTCCCAATTACCATTTGCAAAATGACCAGTAAAGAGCTTTAAATAAGAGTAAGGACTGTTTTCACTCCACACTCCAAAGGAAGTACCTGGGAAGAACAGATCAGTACATTCCAACCTTCGCCGCCACTCCAACATAATCAGAACATGTTGCTGATGTTACAGGCACGATCGGATTAAGCCGTGACCTAGAACACAGAGCCGCTCCTACAGGGCAGCTAACTGTTCCTTAAAGCAGTAATGCGTCGATTATAACTGGTGAAGTTGAGGTTAGGAAAATCGGGTCCGTGGGGCGCAACGAGACAATCAGTCTATTTTTCCTCCAGACACCTGCGACATCACTTCGCTCCTCCTTCTATCTATCTACTTGGGCTTTATAATTACTTAGTGGAACGGATACTATAACATACCATTTGATGCTGGAAGGAATTGTTGATGGAGAGACGCCCAAAACACTCCTCCTCCTATAACACTGCTAAGGGCTCTCACCACACTGATAGACCCCAATCTACTACTCTTAATATTCAATTTTGAAATGAGCCTAATAAACTCCTCTTCCCTAGTAAATACAGTATAAACATACACAACTTTGATGTGATGAAAATATCCTTTCTTGTCAAATTGTATTTGGGCAACAAAGCACGTAGAGCTTTGCCAATATCTTCCTCATTGCCATACACTGCTGCAGTATCTGGAAAACGGACATGATTGACATGTTAGGTTATTTTCAAGTCAAAGGAAAAACAAAAAACAACAAATGCTTACAATATGGCAAGTAAAGAGAACTTGATTAATTAACTGCCACACGTATTTCTCAGAATTTTAATAAATTGGGTGCAGTCTATGTTTTTAATATGCACCTAATGCATTGGTGTACTGGGACGAACCAAACTCTTCCGTTCAGTGGAGGCTCGTCTGGGGCATTTGTGCTGACTGGACATCTCAAATGGCCCGATTCACTTGAAATTTCACTGTTGTCAGTTGTAACCAAGCGGTTCCCTCGTCACCCTGTCACCCACTCAGGCCTGCATTCGCTCCCACCTAGTACCCTGTTTGTAGTGGTTAAACTTGTCCGAAAGTAATTTTTGAATAAAACTCTTTGTTCCAATCACTATTCAGATGATATCGTACTTACTTCCCAACCCACTTAATGCGATATCGCTACGCATAGGCTTGAGGTTCAATGACAAGGGATGGAGCAACCCCTCCTATGTACAGGAGCAGTGCAAGGCTGGTCAAACCAGCATCAGCTACAACTAGCTTCTCAGATGTGTAGCACCATTGGCACCTTAAGTGGAGTGCAAACTCACGTGCCAGACCCATTCTTGCCAATAATACACAAGTTTAGTTGATTCTCCGCTCTGAGTGTGAATAATTCTCTCAATTAGCTTTGTAGGCACTCCATGGGCGTAGCATCAAGTTCTCCATGATATGCCACTGAGCCACACAGCCGTAAACCCATGAGAAGCCTGAGCAAACAGTTGACACAAGGGTCATTACCAGATACAACACTTAGCTCAGCTCATCAAACACTCAAAATGACGAATCCAAGCACTCTCAACCAGACCACTCTCTCACACCCTCGCCTCAGTAGGCGCTGTCACTGCCATCAAACTTCCACCATTTTGGAAAGACGAACCTATGGTTCCACCAAGCCAAATCCATGTTCCAAACTAACCAAAATACCAGGCACACAACTAAATATGATCACTTAGCCCAAGTTGGAAGTAGCAAATGTCTTGAGATATCCACCTGAATCAGATAAGTAACCACAACTAAAGAACGAAATAATAATAAGACTCACAGACGAGGTGACAGAACACCCAGTCAACTACTTTGTCAACTGAGAATCCTCAAAACGCACGCTGGTGACTGTGCATCAGAGGACATGATTCGCGTCACATGGCTTATACTGCTTCCACCAACTATCGTGAGATGCCTGAAAATTCTGCCCAACTTCTCCCTCAACTATCAGGCTCAGCTCACAGATGAGTTTATGGAGAACCAGTCGGTTCCATTCTTCATGGCCACCCACGCACTGGCCAAGCAGTCAGTGTCACCCAATCACAGGTTACAGTCTGTTTCCTTATTATTTGACCTGCGGAAGTCATTATCACCTCCTTCCCAAACTCAGCAAAACAGTTAGAGGCTTGCCTAGCAGCAGTGCCCTCCCAACAACTATTGCTCACTGTAGTAGAAACTCATAGGACTCACAACTCATAAGTGTCATGTCCCTTTGACGAGCATTCTCATCTCACTTGCCACTTATCTAATGCCCATTCGTCGATCATTGCAAGTTTCCGTTCTATGGTGAGATTTGAGTGATGCGTCAGTGGCTATCTTAACATCGTTAATCTTGTATATTCAGGAGCCCATTTCCAACTAAATAGGAGAGGTAGCATAGTAGTATATCATCGTAACTTAAGCAGTTGACGCTTGGGAATGGCGAAACCATTCGAAACAATTTCTCATATGAAGGTCTAAATGATCATCGGTTCGCCTCCCAATCACACGACAAGTGACTACACAAGTTTCAAAAACCAGTTCGTGAGCTTCATTGAAGATAATAATGTGTTTTCAGGTAGAAGAAAACCGTTACTTATGACCTACGTACAATCTGCAGACAGTCCGTATGTACCTAGAGCACCCAGTGATCAATCAGTGACCTATGAACATTTGATTGGAATACTTAACGAACATTTCAAATCAGTGGAACCACATTACTCGTAATACGTAAGCAATGAATTTTACGGAGCACGACGCAGATTTGAAGAAACTACAGCAATGGGTTGACCTCATACAAAACCTTCAGTCGCAGCAGTCTTGAAAAAGAACTTCCAATTGTTATGGGTGAGGCTTTCGCAATTGGTTTCGGCCCCGAACCACTAAGGGACAGGCTACTCGAAGAGGACTGCACAAAGTCCATCGTCACAATTACTTTTCGGCTTGAAATTGCACTGACCAAGTATTTTGCGACAAAAGACAGCCAATCGGAATTCGTTCCTAACAAAACTGTCCCGAAATCGTGCATGGCATTTTGCTAGTGGAATAAAAACTAATAGTGCTCGGCCAAAATCGGCTAGCCGCAAAAGTAAACATTTTGTATCTGTTTTCCACGCGTCACTGGCTAAAATTTCATGCGCAGTCTGTGGTCGAAATAAATACCGAACAGAGAACTGCCATCTATTGTGCCAGATCCCGACTCGGACCACGGCACAATTGACCGTTTTTCTCCCGAGCTACTGAAGAACTGAGAGAACACATAAGTGAGATCAACTACATTTCAGCGGGGAACGTCACACCCACGATTATTGGTAAGAATTTTTATTTTGAATTGGGTAACAGTTGTGCCCGCAATACGTTTTGGCTACAATTCTATTAGAAATACTTTTCAAAAAAGCTATAAAAATCAAATACGTAGTTTCATGTGAACCGTTTATTAAAGCCCAAAGGGAAAGTTAGCCGAGAAGTGACTTACAATTCGCAAAAATTTGCTTTGGACGTCATCCCCTTTTTGGGCGCAACGGTACAGAAATCATGGACTTGATCCACGAAAACATCTGTGAATAAACCTATACCACTCAATCCAATTTTAAACCAATTTATCCATGTATTTATTGAAGAACGTGGTCCTTTTATTAGGTGCAAATTTCCTTGAACGTGTGGCGACCATCGGTCTTGGCACACAGAGCGTGCTAGCTACGATGGACTTCACTTCACTTGAAAACTCTTTACGGCGTTGCAACCTTCCAGATAAGAAAACACTAACTCACTCACTCTCTCGCTATCAGTTTTTTCAGTATTCATGTATTCAAGTAGCTAGTTTTAATAAAGGTCTCTACCCTTAAGTTTTGGCGTGAAAGTAATTTCAATCAAGGCACCCAAAAACGTAACACATCACACAACCAACATTTTTCAAACCCCGGATTAGGGGCGTTTGCATTCCATTCGCATTAGGAAGCAAAGTGGAAAACGAGTCCCATGATGGCGCCTTGCCATATGAAGAAACTTGATTTTAGTCTCATGACAACCGTCATATGATGGCGACCAACTGATTGAAGTAGAGGACTGCCAATTCGGATACTCCCCTCCAAGATTTCATTTTTCTTTATTATGAGTTTAATTGAAGTCGGGAAGATACTATGCTGACATACGTTATCTTGTTTTCTACCTTCTGAAGTAAGGTCATAAATATCTGAACTTGACATCAATAACCAATGAAAGCCATGAAAATAAAAAATTAATGACTGGACAGAACACACAATGGACAGAATAACTTACCAATTGCTCTGTATCCAGCTGCTAGTGCCCAGTCTATACAATCATAAATTACTTTTTCACCTTGGATAGTGTAGGTTCCATCTAAATAAGATAAGAACAAAAGGTATTGTGACTGCTGCTAGAAAATGGGCATGGTCATGTTTAGGCAGACAATAAATTGATAGAACATGGTTCACCACATATTGGAAACAAAAACAATACAATGATATAGAGCGTGATAAACAGGAGCTCCTCCTGCCACATGTTGAGCTAGAGTATGAATACCTTGTTACAGAATTTTGTTGTGAGAACTAGTAACTGTATGTCAATTTTTTACCACTTTGTCAACAAGCCATTCACGTCATCTATCCCCTAAGTATCAGGCTGGGTGCCCCCCCCCCCCCCCCCCCCGACACTCATCAACAACACAACCAATCACCTCAACTGACTGCCACGGTAATTATACTTCTCTGTCTGTAAAAAATGTACACAACTTGTTCAACGAATTCATCAAGGTGGTCCGGTCTGGGTGAAGTGGAACTTCATTGCAATATCACGCTACCTCTACACACACAGGTCTGTTCCCTTATTTGATGACAGCACCTAAGCCCTCGACGGGGGCTATATTAGTCATGGCAGTTAGAAGTTGCAGTTTCGCTAGTGTGCAAGAGGCCAGCCCCTGCAGCATCCACCGAACTCAGACCTGCGGAGGTACAGCGGGTATTTGGTCATTAGCCAGTCTCCCGGCAGACAGCTGTTGCCTGCGTGTTAATGCACGGGGGTGACCACCTGAAGAATCCCATACTGTCTGGGAGTTCTTAATCTGGTTTCCCACGTGATCTAACGATTTACTGGGGTGGCAAGTTTCAAAAGGACAGATCAACTATGACCACATTTCTTAACCATCACCTTCTTCACGAACTCTGTGAAATGGTTATAACCTTGCTTTGTAGTAGTCAATGCTACTAAGTTCTCAACAACCGTCGCTCACTGTTGTAGAAACTAAAGTGGAGCAGCACGTGGTTTCTTGTTTCCTCCACAGTGGTCTGGCTCTACCCATTTTCTATAAAGACGTTCACAGATGTTGAGGAAGAACTCACGTGTACACCCCTGGGACACATCCAATTCCCCTAATCTCATCGAGGCCGTAGCCAGCTTCTTTGAGGACAGAACTGCATCTAACAGAGTGTGGTGATCAAAGAGCTGAACTTCCTGTCACAGCGAGTTGCCCCCGGGGTGATGTGCTCCTCGCACTGCTGTGAGTCATCCTCATGGACCCCAACTTCACCTTCTCCAAACAAATCACATATTTTGACGACATTGTGGTGGTTGTTGGGGCTTGGGTGGTTCACTGCATCACCATTGGTCATGCTTTATGGTTGGTGCAGCCACAAGCAGATCTAACTTGCATTAAGAAAAACCCAATTTATGTTGACCCAGTTCGGGAATATTCTTGCCTTTTCATACATTAGAAGTTGTCCAAGGTATAAGGGTGCTTGTGGAGCGCAAGACCACATGCATGACTGCACACTGCCTTTTAGTGTCTCCAAAACGGCTGTATCGATTTCAATCAAACGTATGCTATACTCTCAACGAACTAGTACCTACATTTCGTTCCTATAAATGTGTCCGTCGAAATGCGTTGAATGGAGATACAGATTCCATATATAAGCCAGGTAGTCGAATTCACGGGGGTTGCGGAAAGTTGTGTGTTGCTACGCACCAGATTTTTTTTCTTCTCTTTACCATGGCTAATAAGTGTAAGAAGTTTTCCAAAGGCTTCGCCAACTAACATGTGTTTCATCATGCCTACAAACTACAATGTAACTCGGGCTCTTCATACTTGCGCTAGCATATCTAATGAAGACTTTCATTGATCAGATCGAAGAACGAACAGCCCTATCTCGTATGCATTGAAGAAACCAACACAGGAAAACTGAGCGATAATACCCCACCTACTCCTCCTAACACAGCTTTGCAGGACTTTCAACGCTGAAATCAAAGCCTTCAAAGAAGGCCTAACAAGTTTACAGGACGATATGAGTAAATGCTCTGACGAAGTGCGTGAAAACAATCATGAGGAGTTGCATGTTAGATTGCTGTAGGGTATATAATCTACACAACTAACTGCTGTAGGGTCTAACTATTACATACACAACTAGAGAATGGGAAGTAGTGCTCAGTTTAAATGATGAACTACTGCTTAGAAGTGAAATAAAGACGGTACTATCGCCTCTTACCTGAGGTTTATTTGCTAATCATACCCGTGCTAAGAAACACAACTTGAACGTAACAAAGCTGGTATAGAATGTAATAAAATTGTTCCCGACAAAAATCACTTACAGCCAATAATAGGAAAGAGATACCCAGAATTCAAAGTGACGGTTTTATCAATTATTTTCGGTGGTTCGGAAGAGAGAGCTCTGGTTACGCAATTATTGTACGGCTCGCCGCTCATTTTTCCTGAAATCATAAATTTACGTAGGAGCTTTCAAGACAATCTAAACGCGTACAAACTGCACTATGGATGAAATGGCAATAAGTGCCAACAGTACACCATCTTTTGAATGTAACTCTAAATTGGTAAGTTTGTGCCACCTAGCGGAGTGAAAGAAAGGTATCGTTCTTACATACAGTTACACTAGCAAACAGTGCTCGAAAAATCAGATAGTAGTTTGGCTAACTCTAGTGTAGAGCCGAAAAAACATGGTTAGGAAGAAGCTACTTTACAACTTACACCGTGGCTCAAGTGCATGCGTACGAGCAGCCCGATAAATTCTGGAACTGTAAGCGCTACCTTTTTCTGCCGCCGTGAAGTGATGTTTGACCAAGTTCAAATGAATAGAATAAGTAGGAAAAGCGATGTACTCAAGTGATTTGACGTAGAGCTAAGGAAAGTTGTGTATTGCTACGCACCAGATACTTGGCACATCGAATGTTTGATGATTATAATCGAATATCCCTTATCCATACTATTTTCTCTTCCCCTTTGGCTTCCTTCCCTACCTATTTTTACTTTCCGCTACCCGAAGGAAAGGAAAGTATAGTAATCGTGTAAAAAAAATAAAAAAATTTGGGTTTTCTTCAGATCTTTACGTTTTGAGGCCTACTAAGTCTAAAAAACCTAATTTCGGCGCGTGGTCCGTGTGTGTCTGTAGTTCGATATGCGGGAGAACGGCTGATCCGATTGAGCTGGTTCTTTTTTTGTTTTGTTCGTTATGTTTTTTAGACACCAAAATAAGGTTATGGACGATTTCGATGGGAGGGGGACGAAAATGTACCAAAACTAGGGTTTTTCGCATTTTTCTCGAAAACGGCTCTAACGATTTTGATAAAACTTTCACATTATCTTCTACTAATCAATACCTAACTTTTCTTCTCTATACATATCTCCATGAAAATACGGTGGACGGAGATATAGGCCCATGAAGCAAAATAGGTTTTTTACGTTTTTTGGCCAAACGGCTTCAACGATTATCACCAAACTTTCAAGATGTTTTCGAATAGTTAATACCTACATATTGTTCTCAATAAATGTTCCTCTGACAGTCCATTGAACAGAGATAAAAATCAAAATGTGTCGAAAATAACGTTTTTTGAACATTTCCGTAAATTCCAGGGAAACTTATTCACCAGATGTCATAAATCCTAATGTAGTGTCTTTTAGTCACCCATACCAACATTTCGTTCTCTATAATCATTTCTGTATATATATGTTGAACGGAGGTATAAGCCAAGTTAACTCAGAAAAGGAGATTTGTGGAATATTAATTTATCGGTATTCCAATTTTCTCAAAAACGGCTCTAACGATTTCAATCAAACATTCGGAGTACTCTCAGCTAACTAGTCCCTACATTTTGTTCTCCGTAAATGCTCCTGTAAAAATGCGTTGAACGAAGATATAGCGCCCGCATACGTAGCTGGTGTTCGAAATTACGGGGGTAGCGGAAAGTTGTGTGTTGCTACGCACCAGATATTTTCAATTAGCTATACAATCCTACTCTTCCACCATCTCCGCGCAGGCAACAATGTCATTTATAATTCGTCGATTTTTGGCCACCTCAACACTTGCTTTGCCATTTGTGAGATTTGCATTACATCTCGAGTACACGCCCAGCCCTGGGAACAGACCACATATCTGTCTTCAGAACTCCAACCCTTTCACACAGTCAGGGTATTGCAACTATATACAGGACAATCTGCGGTATAATAGAGTTCCTTCTTCTTCTGACAAGCAACATTAATAACACTTGATAAATTAGATACGATCAATCGATAAGAGAATATCAGACTAACTTGAGTGAGGAGATGGAGATATCTAAACAAGAACTACATTCCCCCTGAGCCACAAGTTATCTACTAGAGACGGTCTCCATACGTTCCTTGAGCTACTGTTGACTCCTTTAGATATCATCAGGGATAAAGAACCGTTTACTAAGTTTATGATACTCATGTCATCATCTGCATTGGGTAAACAAGCAGCACCAGCGCCCCAAAGTAAACAAATCGTCATTGTTGTTGGGCACACGAGATAGTTCGCCTGAGTAATGTCGCAGTTATCTCACCATCTGCACACCGGTATATATTATAGAAGGACATCCACCCCAGCAAACTCACTTAGTAACGTTACCCTTCCACACCGACTTACCAACTAAGGGTAGCTCATAAGTCTTGTCAATTTATATCCTTTATATTTTACTCTACAGCGCATCATTCCAGTATACACATTTTTAGAACAAACCCCGCATGTCTAGAACAAAATTCCAAAAGCAATGAAGCAATTCATGCCCGACTGTTTACGCAAGTACAAAGTAAATCTACCCACTGTACACAAACGCCCGGTCATGGAACAAACACCTAAGAATTCCACTCACGACGAACAGGCCCATATCTCACCAACAAACACAAATCCAACAACTCCAGTTGATGGTAAAGCAACTCCTGGTTAACCAGACCACTGCTAGACAAACCCCAGATTCCGACTTTGACAACAGGCGCGCGTACCTCCACCTAATCATTACGTTCTCTGGAGAACCAGAAACGTTACACGAATTCCTCCAAGTAAGAGAAAGAAGAAAATGACGATACTGTAAACCCCAAAATCACGGACTCAGACAAATTGAACGCAACCCCCCAGACAGACAACATTTTTTAGACGAGGATTGCCTTCTACTACCCCCCTCCCCATCTCCAAACGAACTGATGAATATAAAAAACCCTGCAAATTATTACACAATGGTTTATTATTCTCATGAACAGCTTGACCTAGTATTACTGCTCCCCCATCCCATTCGATTTAGCGTCGAATACTAGTAAACCATACGAAACATGAACTGACTACAATGGAACCCTCGCACAGCAATTGGCAGGACGTTGTGAGTCCAAAGGGCGCTGCGATGGAGCGCCCATAACAACCATAACAACATGTATTTGCCCATAACAACCATGGGCTTCGTCCAATCGGATTGCTGAGATGGCGGGCACAACTAGATACCAAATGGGAAAGAACGAATTTTTTAGACCACGTTAAAGGCACAAAACGGCCCGGACGGGGGACGTCAACGTTTTGTCGTTAGTACTCCCTCCTGTCTCATTAAAAAACCACCCGCCCTCTCGACTCGCCTCCCGACGGGGCGCCAAGGTCACTTCGTCCGCACACCCCTCCATCCTACAGACGTTTACAGGCGCCTGGCGCCAGTAGCCAGGTCATGTTTCGAATGGTTCACTAGTATTCAATGCTGAATTGAATGTGATGAGTCTCGGAGCAGTAATACTAGGTCAAGCTGTTCATGAGAATAATAAACCATTGTGTAATAATTTGCAGTGTTTTTTTGCTTCCTCTAGGAAGCGCTCGTGTTTCGTATATAACCTTTGGCATTACAATTTGTCTCTTTATCGTCCGATTGCCTTGTTCTCGTCTTCACCTCCAGGAATGACTGTTTCGCTCCGTCTCAACTATTTCCGTTAGCAAAATATCTGTTATCTTCGATTGAACTTTTCATTATTCGTTTATTTTTGGTTTATTTATTTAATAGTTCGTTCGTTTCATTTTTTTGGTTTTAATTCGGTTCAATTTTTTAGTTTCTTTCGTTTCATTCTC
This sequence comes from Pachypeltis micranthus, assembly GCA_020466155.1. Taxonomy (NCBI): domain Eukaryota; kingdom Metazoa; phylum Arthropoda; class Insecta; order Hemiptera; family Miridae; genus Pachypeltis; species Pachypeltis micranthus. Next base: position 2,300,569 of record CM035770.1, on the reverse strand, counting down.
ATTTTGTTTTTTTCCATAGATTTTTGGTTACATTTTGATATTAGTATTTAGCGTTCATGTTTTCATATTAAAATTCAGTTTTTTCTTGTTCATTTTAATATTACGATTCAGTTCTTTTCGACCTTTTTTTGGGTTTCATTTTGATATTTTTCGATGCTGAATCTCGTCTCGGAGCATTAATGCTAGGTCAAGCTGTTTATCCGAATAATAAACCGTTGTGTAATAATTTGCAGGGTTTTTTCAGTACCTTTCTTCGCTATGTTTTTCCATTGCCGCCACCTGAACCTGAAATTCAATGTCTTTAAGTTTCCAATAATTTAAAACTTATCAAGGCCGATCTCAAAAATCACCTGCTTTATTTAAACCCCTTCTTAAATCAAAATCCCTAGGCTCTATTTAGACTCGAAATTTGCAGACACAAACCTCATCGAAGCGAGGTCTTGGAACAAGTCAGACTCAGAGTGAAACGTGGCGAATACATTTGCTATCATCCTCAACAGGAGTATCGGAAAACTCGAAATACGTGAATGCCTAGAGCATGTAACCGACCACCAAATCCACGTTAGAGTCTTGAACGCGAGTTCTGTTGAGAAACTTGTACAGACCGAGGAAAGGTTAGAAGACCTCAATAACCGTAAGTTATGAACTATAATATTACCCATAGTACAACTATTAATGCTGACTCAACCCTTTGTCAACCCGCACTCATATTACCTGCTAGCCTTGCAATTCCTATCCTAAAACCTCTTCTTCGAGCTGGTCTCTTCAGCCTCTTCCCGTACCTCCATCTGCCCATTCACTCGGAACGTTGTGTGGTCCGTGTAATAAAGTGTTTTTAAAAAAACTAAATTCTCGGGGTTGAATCCCTAACTGGCTCAGTGAGCCCGGACGCGATTCGTGACCAACTTCCTTGAAGAATATCGACGAAATCGGCGGAACGCGTAACCTACACCACCATTGACCAGGGGCAAATTTCAACGGGAAGACTCCTCTCAGCGATGATACAAGGTACCATCCTGTGAGTAACTTAAATTCGAATAGTTGCAAATCGCTAACTCTAAACTCGGAAAAATCGTTGCCCAACCTGCGGATTTTTCTTTCCTTCTAAGTGAGACACCATTGCGTAAGCACCCCTCACTAAAGTGCATACAAAACGTTTTAAAAATAATAAAATAACTCAAGTAACTTAATACATTTTTAATCGTCCACAAGAGATACAGCGGAGAAACTCCCCCCTCTTGATTGCACAAACTAAGATTCAAATTACGACGTCGAGACGAGATCATTCGTAACAAACTTCAACCGAAGCAAAATACCAACGGAAGCTAATCAGCCTTCCCACAATAAAAAGAAGACTAACGCACATTTTCGCTCTTGCGAGCCCTTCCCTCGTCAGTGGATTCGTTCTCTACTGATACGACGCCTTCGAACCCCATCGTCGCACGTCTCTTATTTATAATTAATAACATTCATCTCTGTTTGTATTACTTCGCATGTTGAACTACGCCTACGAATAGCTAAAACGTGTGAAATTCACATTAAGTTTACATTAAAATAACCAAAATTCCAAAACACAACAAAAAATTTACCCATGACAGTTTTCCGTGGCTAAATTTAGACATATTTCCCTGTAATTTCCCCACCATAAGAGAAGAAAACATGAACAACAACGAACAAATACAAGCTTCCATTCAATTCTCAGATTACGTAGGGATAATCCACTCGCAAACTCAACAAATAGGTCAATTATCGGCACTTGTCGAAAACCTACTTGTGAACCAAGTGGTTACACCCCATAATCGTAGGATTGAAGACGATAGTCCGTTCATCAGACGAGAGTATCTCGATCTAATCCCTAACTTTTCAGGCATCCCGGAGACTCTAAATAAATTCCTAGAAACGTCACTGCAAATACATGACAGGTTCTTCGATACTGAAAATCCAGACATTTTTCTTAGCGTAGGTTTTTTGTTTCGTGTAAGTGGATAGCGTTTGGTAGTCGTTCGTTAACCAACTCAGTGCTGATTTTTGCAGCAAACTTAACCACCTACGCTGAAATTAAACAAGCTCTGATAGACACGTATTCTGACAGACCCTGACAATCGAATTGGTGAACCTACGTCAATCCGAAGGCGAGACACCATTTCGGTTCTATGACAAAATCAACAAAATACTTAGCCTACCTGCGAACCCACCAAAGTGAGGACTCAAGAACACTTATTGGAAACTACAGAAAGTTAGCGCTCAGGTGTTTCCTATTACAACTGAAAGTGCCCCTAGGCAGTATTCTCAGGACACGCCAACCCCCCGATTTAGGCACGGCACTGAGTTGGTTAAAGAACGACTACCAAACGCTATCCACTTACACGAAACAAAAACACCTACAACAACATCCCTCACGAATCACCCTCAACCACACAGGCCTCACCGACCACAAGAAAACTAGCCCAACCAAAACCACGGACAAAACCCATACAAACCTCTACACTTTAACCCGAGACCACAATTTCAAAACGCAAAACCACCCAATTCTCAACCCATTAACAAAACAGCGAACCACCCTCAGTTAGCAAAAGCAACAACCCCCCCAAAACCACCTAACTACTCAACACGCAACCCAAATTTTCCAAACCCTCCTCGCTTATCAAACCCAGGAACAATGAGACCAACACACATGTCCTGGCGTACAACGAACCTAAATCTGCACAACCATGACGAAAGTCAAGACAGGTACCAAGGCGAAAAACAATGTTTCTCCCAAGATTAAAAGTATGATGAAACCGCGGAAAACGCAAATGTTTACAACGAAACTCCGGAAAACTGTAATTAAGAAGAGAGAGAGTGAGGAAAACGGAATGTTTTGAGGCCTCGAATTCCCAAATTCGAGCTGATGAACATCGACCGGAAAAACGTGAGTGAACTCCCTTACATTACGTTCCCGAGATCCAACCTGAAGACCCTAGTGGACACATGGAGCACAAAAAGCTATACAATCCCGAACTTTCCCTAAAAACATTCCCAAACAAACTTCGCGTAGAACCGTTTATCGTACAAACTGCCCATGGCTCCTCGCGTTGCGAATTCACCACCAAAGTACCCTGCGGCGAAATCTTCCAACAAAGACATTTAAATTTAAAATTTAACGTATTTCAATTCTGTTGTGTATTTGAATTCAAATAAGTTCCCGCTCCCGCAAACGCGCCTAGCGCCACCTATCCATAAGAGTATATCATAAAATAAAAAGAGCAGTCTGTTCTGAAAACGCAACAACGCGTTTCTCTTCACCTTTATTTTCAACTTCATCTTAATTCAATAGCAAATATTTTGCAGGTACTGTGTCCAATATTTAACAGTGGCAACGATTTTGACGATACCGCGAAGTGTAAAGGCTAACTGTTTTACGCTTTTCGTTTCTTTTTCTCCATTCTCAGACACGATCTTTTCGACGTCGGAGCTAACCTACCACTCACACACCACCACCACCACCACCTATCATTTTCGAAGTTGAAAAGGGTTCATGGAAGATTTTTCTGAAGAGAATGATTAATACCTTTATCACGTATTCCGTGACGGATGTAAAAATAATGAAAGCATATTTGATAGTCTCATTGGGTGACGATGCTTACAATTTACTTTGCAGTTTGTAGGTTCCCACAGAACCAGATGATGATTTTCTCATTCGACGATCTCAAGAAGGGTGTTTGACGCAAAGCGTCGAAAAGGTCAGAGTCTAATTGTCTTCAACTATTTCAATACCTGCCCCTCACCTGGGGCCCCCAGCCCCCTTTTCTAGTTTTTCCGCTATCTTTATTTCTTTCTCCCAATTTCATTTTCCTATCGACGACAGAGCTCTTCCAAAATCATTCTGCTTCCAACTACCGCCCCAGTAACTTCTCACTCTCTCATACTGTTGCCTGCGCCAGTTCACGCGTTCCGAGTACTGCCCTTGTGTCGCCCATTTGTACTCCATCTCACCTCAGTTTTAATTCAACTCAGTTCCGTACGCACGTATAATACAGTCCTCCTCACGCTCACCGAGTTTCAGTTTTATTGCGATTCTCAGCTCCCCCTCTCGTGCAATCGACCAAAGGGCTTGCACCATCATTTTCCCCAGCTACACCAAAATTTGTGGCCCAATTACTGTTTTACAGTGCCAAACAAAAGGATGGTGAAGACATAACCAATTTTTCAGCACTTGTTCGTTCCCTCGTTCAACACCGACTGAGTGCAATGACCGGTATAAAAACGCAACTTGCTATCGTTGGTCAGCCATCGGACATATAGCAAGTGCTCCTTCGCGTCCACAACGAAATAACGCCAAATCTAAATTCCCAAGTAACGAATCTCGTAGTAAAATTAGATCTTACAAACACAAATTTTTGACGCATGAGAAACTAAATAGTTGGTCTAGTGACGACGATAGAAACATTGAACTGCAAGATTCTCTTTTCTGCCTCACGTGGACACCGACTGAGTGCAATGACGTCTCCAGATCCGACCCGTTTTTTGTCAAATTGGAAGTTGCAGGTCAGACAGATAAATACGAAATCGATACAGGGACTACACATAATGTTTTCTCTCATGAGTTTTATCACAACCGTTTTCTTAATTTCCCATTGTCCGAAAATGACATAAAATTAGCTGACTATGTGGGACATAAAATTAGACCATATACCAAGGTGACTTTACCTGTTAAACATGCTAATTATTCCGGCAAGATGGATTTTTATGTCATTGACGGTGGTGGACCTCCCTTGATTGGGCGAAATGGTTTACGCCTTATTAAGGATAATACGTGGTTAAATGAGGTTTTATCCTAGCAAAAGCCTGTGAAACTTCCAGAGGCCCCTGCGGATGTTACCAAAATTCTACAGGACTGTCGGAGAGTTTTTTCAGAAGAAACAAGTACCTATCCTTGCGAGAAAATCTCTCTAAAATTAAAGAAGGGATCTCAGCCCGTACCTTACCAATAGCGCTCAAGGATAAGGTTGAAGAGGAGATAACTCGACTAGTGAAAGCTAAATTGTTAGAACCTGTGGAACATAGTGTTTGGGGAACACCGATTGAGCCAGTGTTCAAGCTAAATGGGAAAATTCGAATCTGTGGTGATTTTAGGCTAACTCTAAATCCTCAGTTGAACCCGCCTGGCCACAGTTTACCAAGGGTAGACCACCTTTGTGGCAATATCGGTGGAGCAGCTGTGTTTTCCCGAATCGATCTCGCCGATGCCTACCAACAATTAACTTTGACTGAGTCCTCAAAACCTTTGACGACTATCAATACGCACATGGGATTATTTCATTATTCCCGATTATGTTTTGGAATCGCGTCAGCGGCGCATTCTTTTCAAAGACTGATGACATAATATTACGAGATGATGAAGTCTATTCGCCAGTCGCACGTATGATTACTCTTAGAATACTTTTTTCAATTGCTGTAGAAAGAGGCTATAAGATTAATTTAATAGATTTCGAAGCAGCCTTTTTGAATAGAAATTTCAAGAACTGGAAATGCACTTTATATCAGGCAAACTGAAGTAATTGACAAAATAATAAACCAGCTTAACATGAAAGATTGTAAACCATAAGACATTCCTTTTCAGCCAAAAACATATTTAAAATACTTGAATCCAAAAACTAATTCTCAAAAAGAAAATTTCAAAGCTCCATATAAAGAACTTATAGGAAGCCTTATGTATCTCATGATGGGATCAAGACACGAACTAAGTTTTTCCATAACATATTTCAGCCAATTCCAGAATGCATACGGAAAGGGGCATTGGAATTATCTAAGAAACGTATTACGATACCTTAAATCTACCAGAAATTATGCTCTTAAATTTACTAAACTTGATAGCAAAATTGAAATTAATGCATTTGTTGATTCAGACTATGCCAATGATTTTGACCGTAAAAGTGTTACCGGATACGCCATTAAATTGAATAACAATACTGTTGCCTGGCGTACCAAAAACAACAAACTATCTCATTAAGCTCAGCTGAAAGCGAATATTATGTATTAGCCGACTGCGTATGTGAAACCTTGTTTGTAAAACAATTAATTGAAGATCTGTCAGTAAAAAGCCCCAAAATAATCGTCCATGAAGACAACCAGTCTTGCATTAAGATAGCCAGTAACTTTGAAACAAAGCGCTCAAAACATATTGACGTTTAATATCATTTTGTAAGACATCATATTATAGAAGGTCATTGGATGAATCCGGAGCTGTCTCTAGTCTGGGGCCTTCCTTTGAGAGGCTCCCCTCCACTGCGTTCCCCTCCACTACCATGTAAATCCCCACTCGAAGACCCGACGCCGACGCCGTCAGTTCACAACCAACAATCTCGTTAGATTTGATTGGAATTTACTGTGCTAAACTATTTGAGTATTTTATAATACAAGTTCCTTTCGTATCGAAGTCGTAATTCAATTATACAGTCCACCCCAACCCTAGGCCTTAACATTTTGGTCCTCCGGGCCGGATATTGAGCATCAAGCCAAGATTACGCCGAAAACAACAACGCTTTGGAAGACAGAACGTCTCACCGCCATTGAGCCGCTTTCCACCCAACCCTCTCGTCCCTCAAGGTACTCCTTTCGTATTCGTTCCAATTTGTTTCGTAACAATTTCATACCATTTCGTAATACCTTGAGTTCAATTTCGTTTTACACTAGCGTACATACATCGTACGGATAAGTTTGAGTCAGCACAGTAAAAATATCGGCAATGTGATGTTTGAATTTAAACACTTTTGCGCGCCAGCGCCATCCTTTGTTTGGTTAGCTCTAGCGGTGATTTGTAGAAGGTTGGTGTGTGCGACGCTAGCGAGCGGCAGTAAATAAATCCGTGCCTCAACCGAATTAAGAACATCCTCAGTGAATCCCGGTAAGAACGTAACAATTGGCGACGAGGATTGTGTGTTACCGTTTTGTTCTATGGAAACAGTGCGCTGGAGTGTATCCTGGAGGTATTAAACGATTTTATTAGGCTTTCATTAGGGATGACGATGACGGCCGACACGAACCTCATGGGCCGGCTGCGTGAATTTTCACCAGTCACCAATGATTGGGCGATATTCAAACCTCATATGATCTCATTTTTCGACGCAAATTTGGGACGAATTACAGACGACGAGGTAAAAAAGAATTTATTCGTCAACGCACTCTCAGAAGACGGATACCGGCTATTGGCTAACCTCACGATCCCCCAAACGCCCGAAACGGAGTCTTACGCCACCCTCGTAAAACATTTTGATAATCATTTTATGGTAAAGGAATCCACCTATGCGGCAAGGTACAAATTCGCAAATGCACAACGAGAATCGGGAGAAGGTTTAAATGAATGGTTGGCCCGATTGCGATCACTCATTAGCAAATGCCAATATACCACCGACGTTGATGCAAGAATTTTAGATCGATTCGTTTTGGGTATGAACAAGGGACCTATAAAAGATCATCTTTTCGAAGAAGACGCTACAAATCTCACCCTGGCAACTGCTATCAACTTAGCCATCGCAAAGGAAGGTGCATCACATAACTACCAATTGAATCATGCGCCATCTTCTACCATAGTAAAACAGGAAATGGTAGGAAACATCCGTTTCAAAACTGACCATTTTAAGAAGAAGGGTCAAGAAATCGAATGTTGTCGAGTATGTGGAGGACGACATCCTGACACCTGCCGATACAAGGACTTTACCTGCAGGTCCTGTGGAGTACTCGGACACTTACAAAAGGTCTGTCAAGACAAGAGGTCCACCCACAAATCGGAAGGTAGTATCAAGAAATCGAAAGGTAAGAGGCCCATGAAGTCATTTTATTCAAGAAGATGACGAAAATTTATTTAAAATTCTGCAGTCTGGTAGGGATGAAGATAAGAATTCAACATTCAAAGTCGATATTGAATTGAACGACACGAACATTGTTTTTGAAATAGACACAGGTTGTGTTTCCACGATCTTACCAAACAGTTTATATGAATCCTATTTCTCGAATTGTAAATTGATCAAGACTGATAAAACCTTTGTGACGTATTTTAAAAATAGGACTAAACCATTAGGTTTGGTATATTTATCCGTTAAGTATGACGAAAAAAAATATGGGAAGTTACCATTATACATTGTTGAGTCTGATGGACCACCTTTACTAGGAAGAAATTGGTTCACTAAACTTGGGTTTAGGATTGCTGGTGCTGCAGGTAGGGTTGATTCAACATTAATGAAATGTCATACAATATCTCTTTCCGATATGATGAGTATGCTAAAACAAAAATATCCAGCGGTTTTCAGCACAAAACTAGGTTTATTCACAAAAGCAAAGGCTACTCTCGAGCTTAAAGAGGGAGCAACACCTAAGTTTATTCCTGCCCGCAATGTACCATTTGCCCTTAAGGATGCGGTGGGGCAGAAATTGATAGGTTGGTTTCAGAAAGTATTTTAGTCCCTATTAATTACAGTCCTTGGGGTTCACCTATTGTCCCTGTGATGAAGAAGGGTGGTGGGGTCCGTATTTGCGGAGATTTTAAGTTGACCTTGAACAAATATCTTAAGGTGGATCAACACCCTTTACCATCTGTGGAATCTTTATTTCAAAACGTGCGAGGCTCAGCCGTTTTTGCCAGATTAGATTTATCTAGTGCGTTTCAACAAATAGAATTGGATCCTAAATGTCGTGAAATGGTCACGATCACTACTCACAAAGGGTTGTTCCATTACACAAGACTTACTTATGGAGTCAGCCCCGCACCGTCAAAATTTCAAAAGGAAATTGAAACTGTACTACAGGGAATTGACGGAGTAGCGGTAATGATTGATGATGTATTAATTGGAGCAAAGGATGACAATCAGTTGATGAAACGTTTGGAAATCGTACTATCTAGGTTTGAGGATTCTGGTTTGACCTTGGCTGAAAATAAATGTGAGATAGGCAAAAATCTATCGTCTATTTAGGATTCCGCATCGATGAGGGGGAGTACACACCACTGATGAAAAGGTCCGAGCTATTACAGAGTGTGCTCGACCAACTTCGTGAAACAGTTACAATCATTTTTAGGATTTGTAACTTATATATCAAAATTTTTGCCGAAAATAACTGACGTTCTCTCACCCCATTATCAACTTCTTAGAAAAACAGCTACTTGGGAATGGACTAGTGATTGCGAAAGTTCATTTAATGAAATTAAAAAATAGCAACTGAGTGTACGTCGCTAGCACATTATGATCCAAATTTACCTCTTAAACTCGCGGTAGACGCAAGTTCCTGTGGATTAGGTGCAATTTTATCACAGGACCAAAATGGCATTGACCGGCCATTGGCATATGCTAGTAGGACCCTATCGAAAGCGGAAGAATCATATTCTATGTTACATAAGGAAAGTGCTGCGATAATTTTTGGTGTTCAAAAATTCCACATTTACCTGTTTGGCCGCAAATGGAAATTATTGTGTGACCACAAGCCCTTAGCGACCATATTTGGACCAAAAAGGGGGATTCCCATTTGCGCAGCAAATAGATTACAGAGGAGGGCATTAATGCTTTCAAACTACACTTATGAAATAGAATATGTAAAATCGAACAAAAATTCTGCTGATTGGCTTTCCAGATCCCCGTTGCCTGATACCATTGAAACTGATGAAGATTCGGATCTTATATTAAATTATGTTTTTTTAAATGAAAATTTACCACTTGATTACGGAGACATAGTCAAATATACAAAAAAGGATTTGCTATTGCTCAAGGTGATAGGTTATGTCAAGCATGGATGGTCGCAGAAGGTAGATGACAAAGTAAAGCCGTATGCTAAGCATAAACATGAACTCCATGTTTCACAGAATATACTTCTATGGGGTTATAGGGTAATAGTGCCTGGTAAGCTAAGAGAGAGGGTCTTACAGGAATTGCACAGTTCCCACCTAGGTATAGTGAAAGTAAAATCATTGGCCAGATCTTATGTTTGGTGGCCGCAAATCGACGATAAAATAGAACATTTGATTAGTAATTGCGATAAATGTGCCAGTTCAAAAGATGAACCAAATAAACATTCTTTGGTACCTTGGCCTGTTACTTCACATCCTTGGAGTAGGTTACATTTCGATTATTTGGGACCTGTCGCAAATCATTACATTTTGGTAATAGTAGACTCCCATTCAAAATGGGTAGAAGCTTTCTTTACAAAATCAATGACAACTTCTACTACTATAATATTGTTGAGACAGGTTTTTGCGCGATTTGGATTACCGCATACGCTGGTTGCTGATAATTACTCAGCATTTAAATCAGAAGAGTTTCAGAATTTTTGTTCTAAAAATGGTATTCAATTCAAAACAGGAGCACCATATTCACCTCGTACGAATGGTGCTGCCGAAATAGTCGTACGTAACATAAAACGCGCATTAAAAGCTGCGATTGCTGGTGAGGATTGTGATTTAAATTCACTTGAGTTGAAACTCCAAAGGATTTTGCTAGATTTACGAAATAGCACACATGGAAGTACAGGGACATCTCCCGCAGAAGTGTTATTAAAACGCCAAATTAGGGGGCGTTTAGACCTATTGAAACCACCCACTACTAACTTTAAAAATGAAGGAGTACAAGAGAAGCAGATTCTCTATCATGGGGGAAGTAATCCATCACAATTTGAAATAGGTGACCAGGTTTGGGCACGAAACTTTAGACCGAGGGAAGCGAAGTGGCTTAAAGGCACTGTCAGCAAAATTTTGGGCTCGCGTAGAGTTTTGATTAAAATTCCTTACTTAGATTTAGAATGGGTTCGCCATGTTCATCAGGTGAGACCTAGAACTGTTAGTAATTTGGTGACCGAATCAATAGTGAATGATTCTGGTAAAAATGTAAGTCCTGAACCAGAGGTCATGGTTAACAATCCAATTGTGACTGATAACGATGAGAATACTAGTACCAGTCCAATTGCCAAAAGTAATAATAGTAGGTATGGGAGACCAATAAAAAAACCGAATAGACCTCCCTTGACTATGTTCTCTCCAACTTTGCATAAAGCAATACAGATACCATTTATTTTTCCAAATGTTATTACTTAAACTACTATTGATGTTGAAGCATATCATGTTAAGACATTCTTGGCATATTGATTGCAATATTCTGGGTCAGTAGTAGACCGAAGTTATTTATTTTATTGTTCAGTTCCTGTTAAGTTACATTTCTACAAACATAGTTGTGAAGAAAAATTAAACATTTTGTTCATATACCATTGATGAAAAAAAAAAAAAATAATAACAATGAAACGGTATTTTAGAAGAAATATGTCCATTACTGCGAAAATTGTCCGAATTTAGTGAAGTGAATTATTTTTCTAATTTGTAAAGCATATTGTGAAGTTTATGTTTATTTTATATTTATTAGACATTTAAGAGGGAGGAAATGTGATGTTTGAATTTAAACACTTTTGCGCGCCAGCGCCATCCTTTGTTTGGTTAGCTCTAGCGGTGATTTGTAGAAGGTTGGTGTGTGCGACGCTAGTGAGCGGCAGTAAATAAATCCGTGCCTCAACCGAATTAAGAACATCCTCAGTGAATCCCGGTAAGAACGTAACAGGCAACTAAGTCGCCATTGTTCTTGTTTGTATTACAATCACTTCGATTTCGTTTCGATTATTGCATTTTTGTTTGGTTATTCGCATTATATCTTGCTTCATTCATTTTATACATATTTACACTATTGTTTTCTTTGATTTGAGCCATGTTAATAATGCCTACTACTCGTTATTTTGACTAATTCTTATATTTGTTTCGTATTTTGTTGTTTGTAATCGATTGTTGAAACTCGATAACGATGGGTAAACCTAAGACATCGATTCTTTCCACCCTTTACAAGCGTAGAACTGTTGTTACGTCCCGATTGGATAAATTTGAATTGTTTTTGGAGGATTTAAACACGCTGATGATTTATCTACTGCTGAATTTAGAATTAGATTGAGTAAAGTTAAAGATACATGGAATGATTTTCAGTCCATCCAATCGGAAATCGAAGAGCAAATTGATGATTCAGATTCGATTATCATCGAGGATGAGGCGCGGGATGAATTTGAATCGTAATATTATGTTGTTGTCGCTAAGGCAGAGCAATTGCTCACGCCATCCCCGGATGCTCTCTACCCTCCTAAACCGCTATCGCTCGCACCTTCCTACGTTCGTTTGCCGCCGATTAGTCTCCCGACTTTTTCTGGTCAATTTGATCAATGGACAAGCTTCTTTTCGATGTTTAAGGAACTCGTTCATGAAAATCGGCTCTACCAAGACTCTTATCAAGTTGAAATATCTCAAGAATTCGTTGCGTGGAGAAGCGTATGCAGTGGTCGAATCCTTGGAATTGACTGCAAATAATTATTTCGTTGCTATTGAACTCTTAAAGGATCGTTATGAGAATCCAACTCGTGCTGTTTAGAAGCATGTTCGAGAATTGTTCGACATTCCAAAAATTGATAAACAATCAGCTACTAGTATTAGATCACTTCTTGATACATCTCAGAAACATATTCGTTCGTTGAAAGCCCTAGGTCAACCTACTGACACATACTGGGATACTCTCTTGATTCATTTGATTACCAACAAGCTTGATGCCGTCACTTATAAGGAATGGCAAAATAAAATTCCTCCCGAAGAATTACCCAACATCAAATTGATGGTTGAATTTTTGGAACATCAATGTCAAATTTTGGATGCTTTAAATTTAAAATTCGATATTTCTCCTCGATCCAAAATTCATAATAATTCGAATTCGCACATCAATAAATCTGACCGAATCAATAACTCTTCTCGTTGTTTCGTAGTTGAAAATACTACATCCAAACCTTGTATTCTTGGCAACGAACTCCATCTTTTGCACAAATGTCCAAAGTTTGGAAAAATGACAGTCTATGAAAGATTTTCCTATGTCAAATCTAATCAGCTGAGCATTAATTGCCTGAAAAAATCTCATCGAGTTTCGGATTGCAAATCATCTTATCGCTGCAATGTTTGCAAATCTAATCATAATTCGCTCTTGCACCGAACTCAGCCATTTGAACATTCTTCTAATTCCACAGCGCATGCCGTGACTTAGTTGTCTCCGATTGCTGATCATAAACAGACTGATTCGAATCCTCATTTGACAAATCCTGTTACTTACACCTCAGTCGTTAGTCAACCTTCTGTCGTCTTACTTTCCACGGCTTTCTGGGAATTGATTTGCTCAGGTAAATTTCAATTACCCCATTTCTCATTGGCACTTCGAGAAACTAAGCTAGGATGGATATTTGCTGGAAAATCTACCGTTGCGTTAACAACCCATTGCCATCTTATCTCCAATGCCATTCTGGAATCGCTCGATAAGTCAATTCGTAAATTCTGGGAAGTTGAGCAAGTGGAGCTCTCTCGAGATCTATCCAAATTCGCCCCAGAGGAACAGGAATGCGAGGATCATTACAAATCGACAGTTTCTCGCAATCCAGATGGACGATATATTGTTCATATTCCTCTAAAAAACTCTCCTAAATTGTTGGGCGATAGCAGAGAAATAGCTATCCGTCGATTTCATGGATTAGAAAAAAGATTCGAGCAGAATCATGAATTGAAAATGCAGTATCAAAATTTCATTGAGGAATATATTGCACTTGGTCACATGAAGGAAATTGACTATTCTGAAGTTATTGAGTCTAATGTTTATTTTGTTCCACATCATCCTGTACTCAAAGAGTCTTCTACTACTACCAAAATTCGTGTTGTCTTTGATTTTTCTTGCAAAACTACTTCTGGATATTCATTAAACGACATTTCATCAGTTGGCCCTACAATTCAATCCTCATTGTACTCACATCTCATCAGATCAAGAACCTATCCAATTTTGATTTGTGGTGACATCGAAAAGATGTATAGACAAGTTCTAATCGATCCTCGTCAAACTCAACTCCAGTTAATTGTTTGGAGAAATTCACCAAATGAACCATTGAAAACCTATTGTTTGTTGACTGTCAGTTATGGCAATAGCAGTGCATCTTGGCTTTCTACTCGTACCCGTCAACAGCTCGCTCTGGAACATCCTCATCCTAGATCATCAAAAATAATTCAAGATCATTTTTATGTTGACGACCTTATTACTGGTTGTGGAAGTGTTGAGGAAGCCAAACATCTAAAAAAATGAAGTATCTGAGCACCTCTTGCATGGGGGATTTAGTATTCGAAAATGGAGCTCCAATTCATTGGAATTTGTACGGACAACACACTTAGAACCAAACTAACTGCAAAGACTGAAAAGACAGACCCACTCGACCAAAGTGGGGTGTATAAAATAACTTGTACTTGTAAAAGCGCATACATAGGACAGACAGGACGAAAAATACGGACCAGATACTCAGAACACATTAAATCTCTTAGTAGGAACAAAGACGATTCAAACTTTGCCAACCACCTCAAAACAACTGGACATGCACCCACCAAAATACAGGACTGCACCACCTTACTACACAAACAATACAAAGGACGAAAACTGAACATATTAGAAAACATGGAAATTTATAAACAAAAAAACTTCAATGGACAGATCATAAATGAACAAATCAACACAAAATGCGACACCATATTCACACCACTCAAAACACTACACAAACGAAAACAACCAACTGACGGATTTACAGACCACCCTACACAAAAAAGACTTAAATTCCACAATTGACAGACCATCCAACACATCCCATTTATCTCTAGGGGGTTTCCCCCTGAAGTACATGACCTCCTCTCCCCGCCCCTTCCCGACGCTCCATCACCCTTTCACCTTTCTCTTTGTATATAAAGACCACGACCAACTGACTGACTCCAGTACTGACTTAACGGCCAGACGATGATGTCTTTACATCGAAAGTGCTTGCCCACAGTTAACTTTAGTAATTTGCCTACTGGCGGATATAACCCAATTTCTTTAATACTCGTTAGATTTGATTGGAATTTACTGTGCTCAACTATTTGAGTATTTTATAATACAAGTTCCTTTCGTATCGAAGTCGTAATTCAATTATACAGTCCACCCCAACCCTAGGCCTTAACAGTCATGTAAAATTAGAATATGTTTCTACTAGTAATCAAATTGCTGATTGTTTGACAAAAGCACTACCTTTACCAAAATTTAAAGAATTTCGTTCAAAACTTAACCCGCCAGCGCCTATTGTCACCTGTAGGTGACAGCACTATGAGGGCTGATTTTAAGAAACCTAACGACCCCAAGTGATGTGACAAAACGTGGATAGAATCTACAGGACCTAGCTAACATCTATGAAGTGGAAGAAGAAGGCTAGATTGAGAAGAGCTCAGCTGAGAATGTTGTTTCTGTTGTTATCTCAAGGAAATCGTGAGTTTGTTGACAAGTGTGGTTCTGTCCCCAAAATATGCCCAAGCTAAGGTAATTTTCTGAATACTTTTTCATTTGTGTGTCTACTGTGATGTTACTCAAGGGTATGAAGCAGTTTTTGGTAATATTTATCCCATTAGGAGTCCGTAACATGCGAGCAAAAGAGGGGTGCCATATGACTCACGATCATATTAAAAGTATCGACGATGCTCCTCCTCCAACTAATACAGTGACACTAAAATCATTCCTAGGTATGGTGACCTTTTACATTAAGTTTATTAAACATGCAGCCAAAGGGGGTTGGTCTCAGAGCTGCCATAAATCCTTTGAAAAAGTCAAGAAAATTTTGACGTCAAGGCCAATTTTGACACATTTTGACCCGCAGCGCCCCTTATGTTTAACTGTGGATGCTTCATCTAAAGCAGTTGGCGCAGTCTTAGAAAATAAATTTAAGAATGATTCTAAACCAATCGATTTTGCTTAACAGATTTTGTCGGAAGCTCATAGGAAATTTCCTTCAATTGAGAGAAGCATATGTTATTTACTAGGGAATAATGAAGTTCGAAGATTTCCTTTATGGCAGATCATTCGAGCTCGTGAACGACCATCGCCCTCTACTCAACATTTTGGAGACATAAAGGGTTTACCAATTTATGCGGCCAACAGAATTCAACGTTGGCCGTATATGATTTCAAATTTTGACTAAAAACTCAAGTGCGTTCGCTCTGCTGAAAATTGTGCTGACTATTTGTCAAGAATAGACTGAGTGGAATGTAATTTAAATTTACCACTCTTACACAAGCGCCCGCTTTTTCGTTGCGCGTTATCTATGTTATCAGTACGCTATCTCCAGAGGTCCATGGTCATTAAAGTGATTATCTTTCGTAAAATAAGAGTGCTTTATATAAAATAAAACCAATAAAATCAACGGGTTATAGGCCCAGATGCTTTCTAAAGACGACGTTAATTGAAAATTCGATTCATCGATCAAGAAATTTCGAAGATCCGTCGGAATATCGTAAGTGCCATTGTTGCCATGGCCGAGAAAGATTCCTTTTCGAATGATCTCGCCTCCGTTGAAAAATTAAAAGATGAAGTAAATTTTCCTTTGTGGTTGTTCCATATAATTGTAATGTTCAAATCGCAGTCAATGTATGAAATGGTTAATGGTACTGAACAACTTTTAGCCACTGGGACAGCCGCTGAAGTAGCTGTATGGAATAAAAAGGATGCAATCGCTCAGCGAATTATTCTCTCCACAATCGATCGAATAATCATGATGCATGTAATGAATTGCAAAAACTCTAATGAAATGTACAAGAAGCTATGCTGTATTTTCGAACAAGATGCTGAACTTAAAAAGATTGATATAAAGCAGCAGTTTTTCATGTACAAATATGATCATAGTTTAGTATGGCTTCAAATCTCAGTAAATTGCAGAATATAAAATACGAACTACAGCTTCTAGATAAAAAGATCGCGGATGAAGACATGATAGGTAAAGTACTTTCGATTTTGCCACCATCCTACAGCAGTTTTATGACAGCTTGGAATCTTAAACCCGCAAATGAAAGAATATATTCTGTCGTGAACATTAATTTGAATTTGGCGGTTCCCTAATCTTATCGCGCTGTCGGGCTACTGCGCATGCGCTGTTTTATTAAGTCTCCCCTTGTTTTCTTGTTTTCAATAGTTGTTTTAAATAAAGTTCAGTGTTTTTTAGTCGGATAGGTTTTTTATATTATCAATCAGTCCCATAATTTATTGTTTTCGACATTGTGGCATCCCTTGTGGGGACAATTGATTAAAAATTCATACGATGACCGACTTAGAAACGGCGAAACTGAGCCTTAAACGACTTCGGGGTGAAAGAACCCAGCTACGGAGAATTTTCACCAGTTTCTACAACAATATTGGAAAATCTCTCCAGGAAGGAAGACAAGACGACCAGGTATTTGAAGACTATGCCAAATTGGAGAACAAGGCCTCTCGTCTTTTTGACCTCGACAGCAAGGTGAGTGATTTAATACTTTTATGTGAGTCTGAAGAAGACTTAAGCAAAGACTTTGACACCGTCGAGGAGTATCGGGACAAATACATCGCTCTCGTTGCTGCAAAACAAAAGCACGAGGCAACTGTTTACATAGACCCTGAGTGGTTAGATACGATGTAATAAGATAAAATAAGGATTTAAAACTGCCTGTTGTATAATTGCTAGCTGTAGACAAATAATGTGTGATGCGGGTTTGCATACCCCATGTTATCCAGCACTGTTTTGATTAGACTGAATACACGAGTAAGACGCCTCTCGTATTTTATTATTACATCCTTTACCAGTTAAAGTAAATAACATGGTGACAGCGGTAAATCTGTTTTTGTCGGTTTTGTGGAACACTATTGGATAGCTGCAATCGGAACAGTTAAGCGAAGTTAAGTGATAGTATTAAAAAATCGCAAGAAATCGGCGCGCCGCGGCGTCCTTATCATCACCGGGTCAACCGTTTCACTCAACTATAATGGCAAGCTCCGTCGCTACAGTTTCCCTGGCGCCTTTAGAATATGGAAGCGATATGGCTCGTTGCTGGATTAGGTACAAACGAAGATTTGAGCGTTTTGTCGAAGCCTATTACGATCAAGCAAAAGATCAACGAAAAATCGCGATACTGTTGAATGGAGCGGGTGATGAAGCTAACGACGTATTCGATTCCTTCAACATCGCCGATGAAAAAAAGAATAACCTAAAGGAAGTTTTGGATCTATTCGATGCTCATTATGCACCCAAGGATAGTATCACGTATCGGCGGCATGTTTTTTTTACAAGGAAACAAGAAAGCGGGGAATCGTACGAACAATACATGGCGGTCTTGCGGAATCTCGGAACGGTGTGCGACTTTGATTCACTCTATGATAGTTTGATACGGGATATATTCACCTGTGGAATACTTGATAACAATATCAAGGCGAAGCTGTTGGGGATGGGCGATGTCACGAGCGACCAAGTGTTGATGACAGCTAGGAATCAGGCTGCAATTAGCAAACAAGTTCTACATGAACAGCCGGGTATAAAAGATGAACCTGTTGACATTATCCGCAGGAAATTGCCCAAACCAACGACGACATACAGCAAAGCAGGCAATCAGGATTCAAAATACATAAAGAACTGCCAGTTTTGCGGATACGGTCATGTGAAGGGTCGCTGCCCGGCCTATGGAAAGACCTGTAATATTTGTCGGAAGACGAATCACTTCTCAAGTGTGTGCAAGGGCAATAAGATGCGAGTCAACCTAATTAGAGAGACCGAAGAGGACGACATTGAGGAGGAATTTGTAATGGACGTGCTGCAAGTAGATCAGCTGGAGTCATCTTCGGTGAATACATCCGCTGGATCAGAATGGTATACTGTGGATTTAGGAATTAATGGAAGGAGTTCTGCACTCAAGGTAGACACTGGAGCCCAGTGTAACGTCATGGGAGTGAATGAATATGTGCGGCTTGGGTTACACAAGGAAGAACTAAGGAAGGCTAAGGTAAAAATAACGTCATTTACAAGGAATGTTGTACCTGTCCTAGGCAAATGTGACATCCGATGCACGTATAAAAATAATAATTATTTTCTACCTTTCTATGTTGTTAGTTACAACTGTATCAATATTTTAGGTTTGAATAGTAGTGAGCAACTTGGACTCATAAAAAGGGTTTGTGTGGTGGAAAATGATTTTCGGATACCACAGGAATTTGAAAGTTTGTTTGAGGGAGAAGTAGGGTGTGCGCCTCATACTGTCAGAATTGAGGTAGATCCAGCAGTAAAACCAGTTGTTTCTCCTGTTCGCAGGATTCCTTTCAAACTACTTCCAAAAGTGAAAGCTGAGATTGATAGGATGACCGAAATTGGTGTAATAGAAGAAGTGTCGGATCCAACAGATTGGGTCAACCAAATGGTGGTAGTCCAAAAAAAAGATGGATCCCTAAGGGTTTGCATGGATCCTAGGCCTCTTAATAAAGCTATTCGTCGTCCTCATTTTCCCTTTCCTACGATAGAGGATATATCAACCAAACTTCAAGGCGCTAAAATTTTTTGTAAACTGGACGCCAAATCGGGATTTTGGATGCTACCATTAAGTGACGAAAGCTCTAATCTATGTACGTTTATTACACCTTGGGGTCGATTTAGGTTCAAGAGATTGCCTTTTGGAGTTTCGTGTGGACCAGAATTATTCCACGGATTTATATCAAATGTATTCAAGGATATAGAGAATGTTTTTACATTCCAGGATGACATATTTGTATGGGCTAAATCTAGGAAAGAGTTAGAAACAGTTCTGATTCAGGTGTTGAAGGCAGCGCGGAATAACGGTATTAAGTTTAATAAGGCAAAATGCGAGTTTTTTGTAGAAAAGGTGAAATTTTTGGGCCACATTTTCAGCCAATCGGGGGTGCAGGTAGATCAAGAGAGAATTAGGGCAATTTCAGAATTAAAACCACCCTCTGATAAAAAATCATTGCAAAGGGTTTTGGGCTTATTCAATTATGTTTCAAAATTTATTCAGGGATATTCTGAAGTTACTGCTGGTTTACGCGAACTTCTCAAAGATGACGTTGAATTTAATTGGAACAGTACATTGGATTTGGGTTTTGAAAATCTCAAGCAAAAGTTGGTGACAGCTCCGATACTTAGGTACTATGATAATAACAAACCAATCACACTTACCGTGGATGCGAGCTCTCATGCTTTGGGTGCAGCAATGCTCCAGGAAGGTATGCCTGTAGCATACTCATCAAGAGCATTGACTGATACCCAGAAAAGGTACGCTCAAATTGAAAAGGAGCTATTGGCTATTTGTTTTGGAGTAGAACGTTTCCGCCAATATATATTTGGCCATGAAGTTGTGGTTGTGGAAACGGACCACAAGCCACTGTTGGGTCTTTACGAAAAACCCTTATATAAGGTTCCTGTACGTTTACAAAGGATGTTAATGCGATTGCAACCTTACAGTCTCAAATTGGTATACAAACCAGGAAAGCATTTGCACTTGGCAGATATACTCTCTAGGGATGTTTCTAATACAGGACTCTCGGACAATAAAGATCTAGATGAAGATATAGAGTTACAAGTAGCAGTTTTAATTGAAAATTTGCCATTAACAAAAAATCTGTGGAATCGGATTAGTAAATATTCGAAGGAAGATTCTACTATCAGTCAACTTAGGCATTGCATAATTAATGGTTGGCCGAATTATTACAAAGAATTGAATGATACATTAAAACCGTTTTATCAACTAAAAAATGATTTGCATGTAATTAGAGATATCGTTTTCTACAGAGATAGGATTGTCATTCCGTCAGCGATGAAAAAAGAAATGTTAATAAATTTGCATTCAGGGCATCCAGGTTTGAATAGAATGGCTGATAGAGCAAACTTGTCAATTGTCAATCTCCTGCTAGAGATCTCGTAGAAAGTTTTCCACCCTTGCCTGAAAACTATTCTAAAGCTATTGAACAACTAAGGGCGAGGTTTGGTAGGGAAGATTTATTAATCGACCTGTACGTGAGGGAGCTTCTCAAACTCGTACTTATTCAGGCACGGGACGGCCATAATCTTGCGCTGCGTACTCTGTACGATCGGTTATCCACGCAGCTCAATGCGTTGGATACATTATGTTTGACCAGCGATAAGTTTACTTATTTTTTAACCCCACTCGTCGAGTCAGCACTTCCAGATTCAGTTCTGAAGGACTGGAGGAAGGAATGTAAACCTCCTGTTTCTGTTCAAGGGGACACCTTAGAAACATTGTCCGAAAGGCCTGATAGGATGAAGCTCCTCCTCGCCTTCCTTAGGCGTGAGGTTGAAGAAGAAGAGGGTAGGATGTTGGCTCGTGAAACCTTCTGCGACGATGGCAGACAACGAAAGTTGGACGAGACAAAGGCGAAGAACAGCGTTGGAGAAAAAGTGAAAAATCATAGTAGGCCCTCGAATCAAAAGATGAGCACTGCAGCTGGTCTTATCAATAACGTTCAGAATCAAAAAACGCCGGCTTGTATGTTTTGTGATAAATTTCACTCGAGTGATAACTGTCTCAAAGTGAGAAATTTATCCATCCAGGAACTGAACGAAGTAATTAAAGCGAAAGGCGCTTGCTTTACCTGTTTAAAAAGGTCTGGACACAATGCCAACCGGTGTAAGGCTGCAGTGCGATGCATTTTATGTAATGTGTGGCAAAAGGACGAGTCAAAGCACATCTCCTACCCCTGACAAACTAGATGATCAGCTTGAGCGGAACTTGCTAAATTCCAACAAATCACAGGTATTGATGCAAACTCTCCTTGTTAAAGTTCGAGGGGAAAATGAAGAAATTTGGGCGAGGTTACTTTTCGACTCTGGCTCACAACGCAGCTACATAACCAAAAGATTGGCAGCTCGAATGTCGTACAAACCCACTGGCAAAGAAACCCTCATTCACATGTTGTTTGGTGGCTTCCAGGAAGCTAAGCCCCATAATCAGTATAAAGTCAGAATCGGCAGTATTCACTTTGACTATTGGTGTAATTTTGATGTTCTCGACGCTGATGTCATATGTAATGGAATAGCCTCAGTCACCAAAGGCCCGTGGTTATCAGAACTGAAAAGAAAGGAAATTGAGATCATTGATAGTCAGAGCGAGCCAGTGGATATTTTGGTAGGAACCGACATATTAGGAAAATTAATGACAAGCAGGAAGGAACTCCTTAACTGTGGGGTCATTGCGTTTGAAACCTTGGTAGGCTGGACTCTGTTGTAAAGTATCAATGGAAACATAGTTCTGCTAGCTCACGCTCAAGCGCTGTTGTCGAACGATGTTTCTTTTACTATTTGTCTCTAGTCGTTTTGATTTCAACTCATTCTCCATGCGGCTCGCCCAGCTGTCGTTGGATGATAAAAAAATACAGTTCTTCTCCCGCAGTGCTGACTATTACTTCTTAAATATTTTCCATTATAAAACATGGTGTCAGAAGTGGGATAACAGATTTTAGAAGGTACAGTTTTCTGTTTTTGATTTTCTTTTAAATAGTCCAGAACTTATATACGGACTGTGCTCGCAGTGGAGTTATCAACACGCCGAACTCATTATCCAATATGTGCGAGGCCAGACCACCAGCGTTATTTGATTTTGAAGCGAATGACCTAAAAAAAGAGTGGAATGATTGGATGCAAGCATTCGGATTCTATCTCATCACTAGTAAGAAGAAAGCGTTGTCAGATGAAGTAAAAATTGCGACGTTATTAAACCAACTTGGCTCCAAAGGAATTGAAATTTACAATTCGCTTAAGGCCGATGCGCCTATCGCACCACTGGCTGTCCTGCTTAAATACGATGAGGTCGTGGAAGCTTTTTCCAACTACTTCTCACCGAAAAGGAACGTTTTACACGAGCGATTTAAGTTCAATAGGCTCATTTTGAAACCCGGACAACCACTGATGGAATTCATCACGGTGCTAAAAACTGCTGCCGCGACATACGAGTTTCAAGAGCGAAATAATATGATTCGCGACCGGTTAATCTCCCAGGTCAACGAAGAAGACCTCCTAAATAGACTACTCAATAGAGAATCTGAACTCTCCCTCGATGACGCCGTAGACGTCTGCAAACTACACGAAGCCAGGAAAACAGAAATTAAGGGCATCGCTGGAGGATCGTCACCTCAACAAAGGGATATTTGTTAGATATTCGTGATCGACATTTTAAATTTGAATGTGCCGCGCCCGGGAAAACTGCCATAAACAGAGAGCGCTCTGTCGGAGAAATGTGTTATTTTATGTCAACTCTCTCTCACGTTGCTTTAGCTGTATCTTTTAAATAGGGATGTAACGATACCGATACCGATACCGATATATCGGCCGATATAATCGGCAGGCCAATATATCGGCTTCGCCGATACAACACGGCCGATATGACGCGTGCGACGTTGCCGCTCTTACGTCGCGTCGGCGTCGTCCCAGCGCCTCGGTCGCTTTGCCGGGCCGACGCACTGTCCCCCCGGCGGCCCCAGTGCTTGCTTAGCTTTGGTTGAGAGATGTCATGTTTCGCGCTATATTTACGTAATTTCGTCGCTTTTATTTCGTGATTCGTTCTGTTTAATTATTAACACTGACTAGTGAAGACTGTATAGTGTTTTATTTTAAGAAAGAAAATGGCAACGCCTTTAAAACGTACAAGTTCCATCTGGAATCATTTTCAAATAAAACAGGATGATGATACAAAAGCAACTTGTTTATACTGCAATGTCAGCGTTTCTCGTGGTAGTAAGGCAGTTTCATCGAAGGGCTTCACGACATCTAACATGTGGACACACGTGAAGCGTTACCATGAAAAGGAGTTGAAAAACGACACCCCATCTACCTCGAAGACTGAGGCCAGTCCGCCACTCAAAAACAAGCTACTTTGGAACACATACTGGAAAAAATATTATGTATGATACTGATGACCCCAGAGCAAAAGCAATAACGCAAACGATAGCTGAACAAATATGTGTAGACATGGAGCCGTTCGATATAGTAAATAAACAGGGGTTTCAACGCACCATTAAGCAGTTGTGCCCGAAATACAAAATGGTTTCCCGTCCACATATGTCTGAAAATGTGATACCAGACATTTACTGTCGTGTGAAAATTAAAATAAAAGAACTTTTGCAAGAACTTCCGCACATAATTGTAACGACTGACTTATGGACTAGCGACGCTTCTTCATTCGTGAACGACTTCATAAGTCTGACTGCTCATGGAGTAAATAACAATTTTGAGCTGAAGAACTATTGCCTAGCAGTATTTCCTTTTGAAGGCGAAAAACATAGCGGTGAAAACATAGCTAAAAACTTATGTCAGTTATTTCAAGATTGGGCTATACACGAACAGGTACGAGCTGTAGTAACAGATAATGCACCGAATATGGGACTTGCTGTAGCACAAGTGGGTGTGGAACGTATTAGATGTATGGCACACTCTATACAATTAGTGCTGAAAGATGCGTTTTCAGGAGAAGAGAAAATAAATGATATTATTACAAAGGCGAGGTCTATAATTGGTCACTTCAGTCATTCTACGTCAGGTCGTAAAATCCTTACTGAAATGCAGAAATCTCATAATGTTCCTTGTCATGTGCTCATCCAGGATGTCAGCACTCGCTGGGATTCTACCCTTCACGCTCTTAGGAGACTTCTTGAGCAGCGAGTTGCAGTTCAAGCATCTTTACCCCATGTGAAATGTAGAACTGAATTGGCTACAGAAGAGTGGGTACTAATGGAACAGATTGTCTCAGTCTTGAGTTATTTTGAAGAAGGTACAAAGTCAATTAGTCAAGAGTCTGCTTGCTTGTCTGACGCTATACCACTGATCAACAGTTTGCTAAAAGTCTTAGAACGTATCAAAAACACCACGGCCATGGATGATAATGCTTACAGCCATGAATATAATACTTTTGTACTGAATTTGATAGCTGGGGTCAATGATAGATTTGATTATTTAGAGAGTGATGAAACATTTATGTTAGCAACAGCACTAGATCCGCGCTATAAATTGCGTACCTTCAATCTGCAATCCACAAGCATGAATGCGAGAAGAAATCTAATTTCATTAATTACAAACGATACACACAGAGAGAGTCCTAATTCTATAGAGGTGCCGCAACAAAATCAAAATGAGAATTTCTCGGATATCTGGTCTGCTTGTGACAGTTTGATAAAAGAAGCAGAAGACGACGAGCCTTTATTAAACATGTCCATTCAGCCTGAACAAGAAGAGGTAGAATCTTATTTAAGATTTCAAAATATTCCAATCAAACAAGATCCAAGGATTTATTGGCGCCAGGAAGACAAATATCCTAAATTAAAAAAGCTTGCACAAAAATACTTTTCTTATCCCATGAGCTCAGTTGCTTCAGAACGGCTCTTTTCAACTGCAGGCCTGATACAAAATGACTTGCGGAACAGATTATCTGCGGATAATTTAAATAAACTTTGTTTTCTCAACAAAAATCTACCAAAAGTAAACTTTAATTACTGACTTTATGTATTTTTTACTATGTAACTATGTGATTGATTTTGTTTGAAACCAATAAATTTTTTTTTGCACTTGCTTTACTGAATTTTTATTAATAATTAAGTATTTTTCCTACACAGTCTTAAGGACCTAAATACAGATGCTTCATATAATTATGTGAAATAACTTTGAAGGGAAAACTTAAACTTAAACTTTAACTTTGATAGTTGTATGTCATATGTCTAGAATGTGGTGTCAATATTATAATAACTTCCTTTCAATTTGTTTAACATAGGTACATGAAGCACTTATCTACTAAGCTATCAATATCGGTATCTGTATCGGCATCGCCGATTATTTTCGTTTATAATCGGTATCGGTATCGTATCGGTAAAAACATGTATCGTTACATCCCTACTTTTAAATATAAGTTTTTTATCCAATTCCATCTGCGAAACTCTGTTTCTAAACCCTTCAGGTTATGGGCCCAGAGCTCGTCTAAATCGTTTTCTATCGAAATAAAGTATAGATTCGATCGAAAAACTTCGAGAAAAGTGATTGATAGTTTTCGTGCTTTTTGTTCTCAAGTGCCGTGAGGTTAGGTTGTCAACAGCTGATTATTTCGCTAAATTTCGTTCATCATGACATCGAACCACCTTCCACCGGTTGAGAAACTTCTCGGGAGACAAAATTACGCTTCGTGGAAATTTGCAGCTAAAGCATATTTAAATCTTGACGATTTATGGCCCGTGGTTGATGGATCAGTCGTTGTTCCAAAAGTAGAAGGCGCTGCTGAAGTATTTTCGCAGGAAGAACAGATTATTTTAGTAAAGGATCGGAAAGTCTTTTCTAAAATAGTACTTATTATTGATCCTATTGTGTTTCCACACATAGAAAGCGCATCTACAGCCATGGAAGCATGGGACAATTTGAAGACTGCATTCGAGGACAATGGTCTTACCAGGGAGGTAGGTCTTTTGAGATCATTGATAACAACCAGACTAGAAAACTGTTCTTCAGTCGAAGATTACATTAATAAAATAATGTCAACATCACAGAGGCTGACAGATATTGGTTTCAAAGTGGACGATGAGTGGCTTGGGACAATTTTATTGGCCGGTTTGTCTGACGAATACAAGCCAATGATCATGGGTTTAGAGAGCTCTGGACTAAAAATAACAGGAGACTCGAATAAAGTGAAAATTCTTCAGGATGTGAAGACTCCCGTGCATTCACATACACCCAATGGAGAGACTGCATTATTCTCCCAGGGGAAGGGTTCCAAAGGCAAAGGAAAGCCTAAGATTGAGTGTTTTGCATGTCACAAAAGAGGTCATTATGCTTCACAGTGCCGCACCAAGAAGATGGAAACACATGAGAATCGTAACAAACAGGAGTCTACTGAAAATCCCAGTAAAGGAAAACCCAAAGGTAAAGCATTTTTCGCTTACATGTCTGGTCATAGTGACAACAGTAACAGTGTAAGTTTTTTTCTTGATTCAGGTTGCAGTTCTCACCTAGTGAATGACTTAAGTATACTAGACAATGTATCTGGGAATTCAGACCTAAAAATTTCGACGATTACTAATGCAACTTTATCTGCTCAGGCTGTAGGTACTACCAACATCCCACTGATAGTAAATGGACAGCCTGATAACGTTGTAGCGCATAATGTACACTATGTTCCAGGTGTAGGTGCTAACCTGTTATCAGTCAGCCCGATTACTGACAGAGGACATTCTGTCATATTCACCAAAGAAATGGGTAAGGTCATTGACCCTCATGGTGAAGTTTTAGCCACAGCTAGTAGGAAAAATGGGATCTACATGCTTGATACCATGAAAGACAGAATAGTACCTATCTATTTTGCTGAGGATGCAGGTTCTCTGATGCATCGGCGTTTAGGACATCTTTCCAAAAAGGGGATGAACCTACTTCAAAGTATGTGTACCGGAATTGATAAAATGAGACCTAGTGAGGATCCATGTGAGGTCTGCTTATTGGGAAAGCATGCTCGTCTACCCTTCAGGGCCAGTAAGAGTCGAGCAGGTGAGATCTTGGACGTTCTACACATGGATTTATGTGGACCCATGGAAAATTTATCCATAGGTGAAAGTAGATATTTTTTTTTCACCCTAATTGATGACTTCTCTCGTTACACATTCGTGTATTTTCTTTCAGAAAAGAGCCAAGTGAGTGATATTTTCGCTGAATTTCAGGCTCTGGTTGAGACACAAACTGGAAAGAAGATTAAGTGTGTGAGATCTGACAATGGAACAGAGTTTGTCAACTCAAAGTTCAAGGCTTTGCTAACTTCAGCAGGAATTAGACATCAACTGACCGTCACGTACTCGCCACAAAGCAATGGAGTGGCTGAACGAGCAAACAGGTCAATTGTGGAGAAGGCTCGCACCATGTTGCAGGATGCTGGTTTGCCCAAATGCTATTGGGCAGAAGCTGTTTCTACAGATGTCTACCTCAACAATCGTGCACCAACAAAAGCTGTTGTTGGGAAGACTCCTTATGAGGTGTGGGGCAAGAAGCCAGATCTGTCTCACTTGAGGATTTTTGGATGTCCAGCTATGGCGCAGATTCCCAAGGAAATCCGAAGAAAATGGGATCCCAAGTCGGCGAAATACATTTTTGTCGGATACTCAGAAGAGACCAAAGGATATCGAATGATTGACCCTGAGACGAAGAAGGTCACCATGAGTCGAGATGTTGTTTTTCTTGAAACTTCGAGCCAAGTGGGACATAAGCCTTGAGAAGAACACTCTCGACAGCAGCCCATTATGTCAGAAATTTTGGATGTCTATGAACTGCCTGCTCTCCAGGACACAACAAATAGACGTGAGGACAATTCTGATATCAGTACAGAGTCAGGATCTAATTATCAGACTGATTCTGATGATTCAGGGCCAGGATCTAGCTCTAGTGGGTCAGATATTGAGGAAGAGGACTCAGTTCAGGTTCGGCGATCCAGCCGTTTGCCAAAACCAAAAGATATGAGTGACTTTGTATCATATCTAGCTGCACAAGATTCCATCGAAGAACCATTGACTGCAGAAGAGGCGCTCAAAGGCCCGTACTCCAAAGTGTGGAAATTGGCGATGGGAGACGAACTAAATTCGTTCAAGAAGAACAAGACTTATGAATGGGTAAAGTTGCCTGCAGAGAAGAAACCCTTACGAGCCAAATGGGTGTTCAAGGTGAAAAATCCAGATGGTGGAAACCCGAAATCCAAGGCTCGATTAGTGGTGAAGGGGTGTGCTCAGCGTGCTGGCATAGACTACGAAGAAACATTATACCCGTTCTAAAGTATACATCACTAAGATATATGTTTACACTTGCCGTGAAGAAAAATTTGAAAGTCACAACACAGGAATTGTGTTTGGCGACTGAAGAAGGCCATGTATGGACTGAAACAGAGTGGAAGGTGTTGGAATCAAACTCTTCATCAATCCTTGATAGAGCTGTCACTCACACAATCAGAGGCTGACCCCTGCATCTACTACAGGAGTGTAGATAGTGACTATATTGTAATAGCAGTATATGTCGACGATTTATTGATTTTCACGAATAAAGAGGCGTTGAAGACCAGGTTGAAGAAAGAACTTCAAACTAAGTTTGATATGACTGACTTGGGTGAGGCAAAAAACTGCCTTGGCATGAATATTACTAGAGACGAAGCAACTGGGAAATTGTGGATCGACCAATCGGTTTATACTGAGAAAATCCTGCAGCGTTTCAACATGGCTGAAGCGAACCCTGTATCTACTCCAATGGAACATGGGCAGAAGGATCCAGAAGATGATGAGGACTGCCCTGCATCTGTGCCATATCAGGAGGCAGTAGGAAGTTTACTCTATCTTTGTCAAATTTCGAGGCCCGACATATGTTTTGCGGTAAATCATGTAAGTAAATTTTGCAAAAATCCTAAAAAGAGTCATTGGGTTAAAATTAAAAGGATTTTTAGGTATTTGAGAGGGACTCAAAATTTTAAATTGAAATTTTCTAAACATGGAAATAAAGAATTAGAATGTTATAGTGATGCCGATTGGGCAAATCAAGCAAATGATAGACATTCAATAACTGGAAGTTGTTTTAAATTTATGAATGGGCTAATTTCTTGGAGTACTAAGAAACAGAGTACAGTCGCACTTTCAACTGTTGAAAGTGAGTATATTGCATTGTCATTTACTGTACAGGAAGCCTTATGGTTAAAAGTTTTGATGAATGAAGTTGAGCAAAATTGTTACAAATTTCCAACTAAGATTTTTTGTGACAACATGGGCGCAATTTATCTAGCAAAAAATTCAGTTACGAGTCAAAGGTCTAAACATATTGATGTTAGGCACCATTTTTTAAGAACACATGTCAACAATAAAAATATTGTACTCGTGCATATGTCCACTGAAGAAATGCTCTCCGATATTTTAACTAAGCCCCTATGTAAGGAAAAACATGAATATTTTTCCAAGTGTTTTGGACTCGTCAAGTTGTTTTTTTTTTTTTTGAACATTACATTTTTTATGCTAACTTGGATATGTTAAATGGAAATTGTATTGTTTTGAAAATATCGCTCAAGGGGAAGAGTTAGATATTCGTGATCGACATTTTATATTTGAATGTGCCGCACCCGGGAAAACTGCCATAAACAGAGAGCGCTCTGTCGGAGAAATGTGTTATTTTATGTCAACTCTCTCTCGCGTTGCTTTAGCTGTATCTTTTAAATAGAAGTTTTTTTATCCAATTCCATCTGCGAAACTCTGTTTCTAAACCCTTCAATATTGACGCCATTAAAAACGGTACTCGCACGAAGTTTGGAACACATAATAATATACAGAAGAACAAATTTAATAAATTGTCGGCAAATAAACATTCTAGCGCTAGATATAGCTGTAAAAAGTGCGGTAGTATTCACGAAGCGGGCAATTGCCCCGCCTACGGGAAGCAATGCTCTATATGTGGGAAGTTGAACCATTTTAAGATAGGCTGTTTCACTAAAAGGAACAACTTTGGTTATAGAAAAACATCAGGTTATAAGAAGGTGTCGACCTAAATCTGTGGAAACTAAGGCAAGTGACAGCGAGGGCTCGTATTTCCTTGATTACATTCAGGTTAATCAGCTCCACAAACACACCGATGATAATGAGTGGAATATAATAGGAATGGCTAATAATTGTAAAATAAAATTTAAAGTGGATTCAGGAAGTCAGGTAAATATACTGCCGTTACGAATTTTTAGGGCTATCACCAATAATAAAGGTGATGCACATAAACTGAAAGGGTCCAAAGTAAAATTAACAGCCTATAATAATAACAAATTGGAAGTCCTGGGAGAAGTAAGTTTGAACCTTACAGTGAATGGAATAATATCGGAAGTAAAGTTTTTAATAATTGATACACTCGACAAACCTATCCTAGGTTTGAAGGTTTGTGAAAACTTGAAACTGATTCAACGTATAGCTACTGTTGATAAACTCATATTTCACTCTAAAGAATCTGTTCTAACCAAGTATAAAAGTGCCTTCGGAGGTTTAGGTACATTTCCAGGCAACCCGTACGATTTAAAATTGATTGAAAATGCCCAACCGATGGTGCACGCACCAAGACGCGTACCGAAACACTTAATGAAAAGGTTAAAAAATAAACTCACGGAACTCGAAGAAGCCGGGGTAATTGCACCCACGGAGGGACCAAGTGAGTGGCTGAACCCTCTGGTAATTGTAGAGAAACCCAACGGCTCACTACGGCTATGTCTCGATCCACAACATCTTAACCACCAATTGGTGAAGGACCAATTTCAAATTCCCATTCAAGATGAGATATTAAGTGAATTGAACGGAAAAAATGGTTCAGCAGCTTAGATTTAAAAGATGGTTTCTACCAAATCAAAATAAGCGAGAAATCTTCTGAATATACAAGCTTCGCGACGCCATACGGACGTTACAAATTTCTACGTTTACCATTTGGAATAAAAACATCAGCCGAAGTATTCCAGAGAAAAAATAATGAACTCTTTGGTCACATAGAAGGTGTGAGCATCTATATAGACGATTTAACAATAGCTGCGAGCAGTTTAGAAGAGCACGATGAAATACTGGAAAGAGTACTGAAAATTGCCACTAAAAATGGAATAACTTTTAATGCATCAAAGTTTAGTTTCAGGTAGAAAGCGATAGGAATTTTGGGCCACGTAATTACAGAAAAGGGATTAGAAGTTCATCCTGACCGAATAAGGGCAATAATTGAAATGCAGGAGCCCACTGATAAAAAATCCTTAATGCGATTTTTAGGGATGGCCAAATATGTCTCAAAATTCATTCCTAATTTGTCCCAGATTACTGCTCCAATAAGGAAACTCACTAGGAATGACGTAGAATGGGTATGGAATAACGAACAATCTAATGCAATAAAAAAATTAAAAGCAATATTGTCTACTCGTCCTGTACTACAACACTATGATGACAATAAGCCACTAACAATACAAAGTGATGCTAGCAAAGACGGAATAGGTTGTGCTTTGATTGAATCTGGAAAGCCCATAGCATTTGCCTCTAGGTCATTAACTAAGACAGAGCAAAGATATGCGATGATCGAAAAGGAAATGCTAGCAATCTGTCATGCAGTGGAACATTTTCATTATTACACCTATGGTCGTGAAATTTTAGTTCAGACGGATCATAAGCCACTGATTAGCATTGTTGGTAGAAACATGGACAAAGTACCCAGCCGTTTACAACGAATGTTATTAAAACTAACGAAATATAATTACAAGCTAGCTTACATACCTGGTTGCAAAATGTTTTTCGCCGATGCATCATCACGGGCGACAGTAGACCCAACGCCAAAGGACGACGAAGAACTTAAGTTTGTCATTCATGCAGTACTGAGTAACATAATATCGAATACTAAAAAGGACTTGTTTAAAAAAGAAACCATAGCTGCCCCTCTCTAAGTCAGGTCATACAATTTTTGAAGACCAAATGGCCACGTAAACCCTGTGCCGAAATTAATCATCACTACCAAAATAGGCAAGAATTAATATATGAAGAAGGGCTACTGTTATTTGGAGATAGAATAATAGTTCCCATCAGTTTACAGAACATGGTCCTAAATTCTTTACATGAAGGTCACACAGGAATCAGCAAAACCTTGACAAAGGCTAGAAAGAGGTTTTATTGGCCAAACATGTCATCGAGAATCGCCGACTTCATCAAAAACTGTATGGTTTGGTTTGTTTATCCAATAAACCACAAAATTCCCATGAGACCATGATTCCTACGGATATACCTGAGCTACCCTGGTCTAAATTGGCCATGGACATTTTAGAATACCGAAATAAATATTACCTGGTCACCATGGATTATTCGTCTAAGTGGATCGAAATGCACAAAATCAAAACAAAAGCTACTCATGAAATAAAAAAGGCATGTCTGATCATGTTTTCCACTCACGGATACCCGATGGAAATAATTTCGGATAACAACCCATTCGGTAGTCGAGAGTTTCGTGCATTCTTAACAGAAAATGATATAAAACTTACCACTAGCAGCCCGCATTACCCAAAAGGACATGCTCTTGCTGAAAGTGCAGTAAAGATATGCAAATAAAAGATGGAAAGTCGAAATTCTCTGACGAAATGACCCACAAGTTGAGAAAAAGCTGGTACGTTGACAATGCAGTCGCCAGTGTTTCGACAGAGGAAGAATTGAAAGAGTTTATACAGGAGTCAACGGCGATTCTCAACACTGCTCAGTTCGAACTCAGAGGGTGGGAGTACTCGGACACAATGAGGCCATTGTGTTCATCGACAGACACAGGCGTACTAGGCATTTTTTGGGACAGAAAAGAAGATGTCCTCAAGCTCCACATTCCTGATCTCGATTTAGATTAATTAATACACTACCGCTGTCACTCGTAGGAAAATTCTTTCGGCTCACCAGAAGATTTTTGATCGGCATTGGCGCTCCAGCGATTTTGGTGCCAAAAATCTTGATTCAGAAAACTTGGGTCTCTGGAGATGGATGGGACAAAACAGTTGCAGAGGAGATTAGTGTGGAATTCATTCGGTGGGTAAAGGAGGTTTTCGCCTTGAAAGAAATTAATATTCCTTGATATGTGGACCTCGAAAATTCTCAGGTGTCTATACATACCTTTTGCGATGCCTCACAAGACGCTTTTGCTTCCGTCGTTTATCTAAGAGTGGAAAAGGACAACGAAGTACTGGTTCACATGTTAGCGGAAAAATCGCGAGTGACCCCTGTGAACCGAGTAACGATTCCAAGATTGGAGTTGTTGGCCGCTGTTATTGGCGCTCGACTGCGTATGGAATTCCACAGGTGAATAAAAAAGTAATTGGAAAATTCAAAGATGAAATGAATGGAAAATTAATGGAAGAATTTGTCGGACTGAGATCGAAACAGTATGCGCATAACACGTTCGAGAATCAAAAAGAAACAAAGAAAGCAAAAGGAATCAAGAAAAACGTTGTTGAAAAGGACATTAGGTTCGAAGACTTCAAGGAATGTCTGTTGACCAAGAAACCGATTTACAGGAAACAAATGATGTTTAGATCAGAAAAGCATGATATTTATACCATTGAACAGAACAAGAAAGCACTCAGTGCCTACGATGATAAAAGGCATATTCTGGACAATGGAATAGACACTCTTGCTTGGGGGCATTATAAAATAGGAATAGGCAAAGAAAATTTCGTAGTTCATCTGCAGGAACTAACGAAAAAAGAAGTGGAAAATGATACAGACGAGTAGGTAGGAAATGGAAATGGAAAAATGAAAAATATAGGTAGGTTAGTTAAAAGAAAGAAAATAGTAATAAAAATATATACGACGGAAACTTTCAGTAAAAAATTTCATGATTTGATGCAAGAGCGAAAGAAAGTAATACAACTCTTTGTTACATTTCTAAAGAAATATGACGGTGGAAAACTTAGACATCATGTAAAAAGTAAGACAGACTATCATATGAATAAGTTACGCAAAATGTGTTTTGAATGTGCTTCAGAATCATCCCTAGAATATTATTTAAATATGGAATGTCACCACGCGTACTTGAAATATTTACGGGATAAGGAATGGCAAAATTATGTTAATTATTTCCAAGATTGGAGAAAAAGGATGATGAGTCTTGGTGACGAATGTAGTTTAATAATAATGAATGATTTAATTTTGAAAATGGGAAAACATTCTATTTAATCGTAATTTCAATCAAATCAACTAACGAAAATGCGAGCCTACCTCGTCTATTTGCTCTATCGTTCACCCAAGACACAGATTATGAACAATTATACTCCAATCTGTGCAACGAAAATTCTGGACGATATTTGATAGCTAGGGCCGTCTTCAAAAAACGCACCTTATTACCGAAGGCCCAGAAGGGCCATATTCACCAGCTCAGTGAATTTGCTCACGCAGCAAAATCTTGAGTGAGAGCAATGAGTCAAGCCACTGGTCAGGCCCTTGCACAATTTTTGCTGTTTGAAGCCTTGAACTCAAAACTCGACAGGGAGCTACAAATTAAATTTAATGAGAAGGAGATGGAGGGCGACAATTCAATCCCTACGTCTGACAAATTGCTCACACTTTTGGATAAAGAGCTTAGGCTTGCCCAAATCATGCCTCACTCTATTCGCCCTAGTCAAATAGGCGGTAGGTCAGTGAGCCCTAGTCAGAGTGAGAAAACCAAATCCCCGATTCGCTCTGGTTATCCTAAAATTCTTGCCACGACCTACAAGGAGACTCAGGCTCATGCATCAGATCCTTTGTCAAGGGGTGTGAAGTGCCTGTATTGCCCCGAACTACACTTCCCCTACCAGTGTCCTCAATTCAAGAGACTGCCATACCACAAAAAAGGGATCTTTATCAAGGAGAGGGGACTGTGTGAGAATTGCTTCTCTTACAATCACACCACTGGCTCCTGCCCTTCCACCCGATCCTGCTGCATCTGTAATCAGCGTCATCATTTATGGCTTCACCCAAGATCAGCGGATACTCCTGCTAGTTCACCTAGGTCGCGTCTCCCTCATGCTAGTAGTAATCATGTGCTAAATCCAGACAATTCCAACATTCAGTCCGACCCTGCTCTGCGCAGTTGGGGTTCGGAGGTATCTCTATTCTCCCAACAAGGGGGAAGTGGAGTGAACATGTCCCAT
This sequence comes from Pachypeltis micranthus, assembly GCA_020466155.1. Lineage (NCBI taxonomy): Eukaryota > Metazoa > Arthropoda > Insecta > Hemiptera > Miridae > Pachypeltis > Pachypeltis micranthus. The sequence continues at coordinate 2,265,033 of CM035770.1, read as the reverse complement.
TCTCGTCCCTCTAGTTCGTTGCCTCAGGTAGACATGGGCACCCCCTCTCAGGGGGGAGAAAGGGGTGATCCTGAATGACTAGCAACGACCAGCACCTCCTTAGTGTGGGCTCCCCTAACTCAGGCTGAAGTCTTTGCAGGGAGGTCTGGACTGGTGTTTGATTCAACAATCAGTAGTGTCAAGCATGAAAATTCTGATCCTAGCTCCATCCTAGCTCCTTTTCCTGACCCCAGCTCTAACACTACCCGTCAAGCCTCATCCTCATTTCATTTCCCATCACTGGTGGGCCTTCTGCCTACAGCAATGGTTCAGGTCTCGGCTAGAACTGGGTCTCCCCTCGTGCAAGCCAGAATTCTCATTGACAGTGGCGCACAGGTGAATGCACTATCCTTTGATCTGGCTCGCAGGGCAAATTTGGTCAAAATCCTAGCTCCATCAAAATTAGGAGTTGTAGGGGAAACGGTTCAAAAGGTGATCTGTTCTGCTAGAGGACACCTGCATACTAAATCTGGCTCCACTGTTCCATTCACTGCTTTAATGTTAGATCAGGTTGTAGGGCCCCTGCCTCACAAGGATCTAGATCCCTCCAAGTGGAAACATATTCTGGCTATAGGGGATTCTCTTGCTGACCCCCTGTTCCACATACGATGTCCTGTGGACATGCTTATAGGTGTAGAATTGTTCATGCATCTTGTTCATACAGACTGTGTTCAGCCCATTGGCACTTCACCTTGGCTTCTCAACTCTGAACTGGGTTGGCTAGTTTTAGGAAAGCTGAAGCATCCATCCAGTAAATCTGTGCGATTCAGCCCTGTGGTTCAAAAGCGTGATTTTGATGTGGCATGCCCTCCCAATCATGTAATTCAACTAAATTCTAATTCATGTGTTCTTTCTAAGCCTACCTCTATTCAAGCTGTGCCTCTGAACTGCCGTGAAGGTCGCACTCGCCCCCAGTTTTACACTAAGAGACCCGCCAGGCGCACTGCACTACGCAATCTATATTGCATAGTTCCCCCCATTCAGGAGCAGGCAACTCAAGTCAAGCTGTTTAGTCTAGCATCAAACTCTTGCACATTCAGAGGGGACCCTGTTACTCCAATGAGAGTCATGTTCAATGCTTCCATTCAAGCCACCCCCAGTCAAGCCTTATCGTCAGAATCGAGCAACTTAAGCACAGAGTCCATTGAAAGGCTCCTACGTCGCCTGTATGAGTCTCAACCTTGGACCCCTCTTGAACTTCGGGCTGAAAACCTGTTCCTGGAACAAGTCAGGCAGGACTCTACTGGCCGCTATGTGGTCCCACTCCCATTTGCTGAAGATCGAAATTCCTTGGGTGAATCACGCCACATTGCCCTTAGGCAGTTATATCGTCTAGAATCCAATCTTGCCAAAAATCCAAGTCTAGCTCAATCTTATTCTGCATTTATGCACGAGTATCTCGCGCTTGGTCACATGCGCCCTGTACCCAAACCTGCCATTGATACTCTTCATTATTATGTACCTCACCATGCTGTTCACCGCTCAGATGATCCTCCTGACAAAATTCGGGTTGTATTCAATGCATCACAGTGTACCTCCAATGGGAGGTTACTCAATGAAATCCTGCTTGTAGGACCCAAGCTTCAATCTGATATCAGTGACATAATCACTAAATTTAGATCATTAAAGCTTGTACTCATTGCTGACATCCGTCAGATGTTCCGGCAAATAAACCACCCACCTGAGGATAAGGACATGCTTCGATTGGTCTGGTGTCAGTCCCCTTCTGAGCCCATCCAAGACTACGCCCTTTGCACTGTAACCTATGGCAGAGCCTCTGCCCCTTTCCTAGCCAATCGAGTTCTTCAGCATCTAGCTGACCAGCGGGAGCAAGATTTTCCGCTTGGTTCTCAAATCTTACGTCAGGGTACATATGTGGATGACGTCCACGGTGGGGGAGAAACCGTGAGGGAGGCTATTAAGTGCCGTGATCAGCTCATTTCTTTACTTGCTTCTGCTCAATTGGAGCTCAAAAAATGGGCATCCAATGATCCACTCTTGCTTCAAAATATTCCAACCGAGCACTGCTTACCACTCTCAGACTCTGTTAATATCAGTTCTGAAGAGGACAAAGCCCTTAAGATGCTGGGCATAGCGTGGAACCCTATCTATTCCTCGTTGGGTAGACTCTAACAGCAAGCACAAGTGGCTCATTGGGTTTGCGGATGCCTCTGAACATGCTTATGCAGCGGTAATTTACCATGTGTTATACTCTTGCTCGCAAACTACTGTCAGTCTAATTATGGCGAGGGCAAAAGTAGCTCCCATCAAGTCAGAAACAATTCCTAGACTCGAGCTTCTTGCTGCAGAGCTGCTGGGTAAAACTATGAACAGTCAGGCAGTCAGGCCCCTATTCCCACACATTCAAGACAATTGTATTGTGGCTTGCTCAGATAGCACAATAGTACTGTCCTGGCTAACAGCTAATCCAGCTCCACTTTGGGAGGTATTTGTGGGTAACAGGGTCGCTAAAACATTGAGTAACATCCCTCAATCACTCTGGTATCATGTTCGCTCATCAGATAATCCTGCAGACATTGCCTCTAGAGGTGCATTTCCAGATAAGCTCGTACACAGCCGGCTTTGGTGGCAAGGACCTGAGTGGTTGATTCAAGATCGCGGTGGTTGGCCCATCACTCGTGTTCACCCTGATTTAAATCAAGAGTCAGTAAAGCTAGAAATTCGAGCCGAACAAGTTCATGCCCTTGTAGCCTCCAGCGCTGTTTCACTCATAGAAGAACGCTATAGTTCTTATAGCCACATGCGGCGAATTGTAGCATGGATTCTTCGCTTCAAAGTCAACTGCCTCAATTCTCGCTCTCACGTTGGCCCCTTATCAACAGCCAAGCTTCGAGATGCTGAGCTCACGCTTGTACGACAGTCCCAACAACGAGGCCTCTCTGATATTCACGCGGCCTTGAATCCCAAGGGGCGACCTACAAAGTACATGAAACAATTAGGAATGTTCAGAGATTCACATAACATAATTCGGGTTGGCGGTAGATTATCTAATAGCTCATTGCCTTTTGCATCTCAGCACCCAGCTCTCATTCCACACAATGACGTCCTTGCTCCCCTCTTAGTGCGACATGCGCACGAGACATGCCTCCATGTAGGCCCTCGAGCTACGCATTTGCGCAGCAGATTCTGGATCGTAGATAGTCGCAACGTTGTAACCAAGCTCCTGGCTAGGTGCAAACGTTGTTTTTCAGTCAAGCCTCGTCCATTCCAGCCTGTAATGGGTGAGCTCCCATCTGCTAGAGTCGAGCGCTCATTTGTATTCGAGCAGGTTGGTGTAGACTTTGCTGGCCCCTTTTCTGTAAATGTGGCTGGCTTACGGGGTGCCCGAGCAATTGAGATATATATGGCAATGTTCGTGTGTTTTGCCAGAAAGGCTGTGCACCTTGAAAAGGTCATGGACCTCAGCACAAGCGGCTTCATGCAGTGCCTCGAGGGATTTATGGGGAGGCGGGGCATTCCTAGCACCATCTGGTCCGACAATGGTCGGAATTTTCTGGGGCGTCTAATGTACTCAGAGAAATTCAAGCAATCGAGTCTAAATTCTGGAACCAATTTGTTTGTAAATAATCTGGCTGACCGCAGGGTGGAGTGGAAATTCATACCGCCTCGAGGTCCTCACTTCGGTGGTCTTTGGGAGGCAGCAGTGAAGTCAGCCAAGCGCCTCCTGAAGGTTAACTTGCGGGATCAGAAGATTACTCTTCAAACCTTTGATACTATTCTGGCACGAATTGAAGCAGTCCTCAATAGCAGGCCCCTGGTGTTCCAATCCAACTCTCCAGATGACATTCTCGCTCTCACTCCGGCCCATTTCTTAATCCAGCGACCCTTGCTCGCGTTACCAGACCCTAGCTGAAGATAATGCTCCCCCTCTATCCTGGCCCATGGGGCGCATTTCACAGCTTCATCCTGGCACGGATGGGGTCTCCCAAGTGGCTGAGGTTCGGACCAGCACCGGGGTAAAAACTCGACTGTTAACCAAACTTTGCCCTCTACCAATGGAAGAATGACCTCCTTGACAAAGAAAGGGGGGGAGGATGTTCTGCCGAGCAGAAGGTATTCGACTACTCCATGCTGTTACTTTCTTTGTGACGCCATCTTCCCTGAATCACTCCTGCTCCATCCTAGCCCTTTCCTTTTTCTTAATCTGTATTCTTCAAGTTCAGTTGAATTTAAAAGTACTTTAGATTTGTATCAGTAACAAAATAAAATAGCTTTAGTACGTTCGTTTTAATGAGGATTCCTCATTAAAACACATTGAATATCAGCGTTAGATGCAAGGTCGTTATCAGAAACCAGTTGCATCACTGCCAACTAGTCAAGGATAACGGGAAGAGGCGAATCATAGTTTTATTCAGTTATCTTTTAGGCGTGACCCGCTCTGCACACAATGCCTCAACCTAAAGATTATATGAGGTTAGCTTATGGTGAAGATGAAGATTTTTATTTGGAACTACAAGGTTTCAAAAAGCATCATAGTGAGTGTATTGACTTTATCAAGAAAGTGGAAAATTGTGACAGTTTGGAAGAAGCAAGAACTTTGATAACAGTTGGAAACATTCAAGTGCCAGTGGTAAAGCGTATTAATTATAAAGAATTATTAAAACTTCCAAGAACATTTAAGACTATTCCTCCTGAAAAAACGCGTAGTTTTTTACTTAATCATCTCGTACCAGATCGAAATACTGAAAACTTACGACCTCCTGATAAGATGAACATTGGTGAAGTTGAAGATTATTTACTCAAACTTCACGTTGTCATAAAGAAGCAAAAGACGAAGCTCTTTTATTTGTATTCAACATACGGCTACTTTCTCAATTAATATTTCGAGAACTCAAGAAAAATACTTCTACAACCACCTGGAAAGAGCACTTGCAAGCAAAATTTAATATTACTGAAGGATATGTGTTCTGCCGAGCAGAAGGTATTCGACTACTCCATGCTGTTACTTTCTTTGTGACGCCATCTTCCCTGAATCACTCCTGCTCCATCCTAGCCCTTTCCTTTTTCTTAATCTGTATTCTTCAAGTTCAGTTGAATTAAATCATTCAAGCTCACCCTAGCCCTCTAGTTTGATCTTCACAGTGAAGGGTTGTTTTCGAAGGGAACATTTCCATCCAGTTTGGTGTTGTGTTGGTGGCCCTACTTGGACAATTTAAGTGTTGTCATTTTGGCCCAAGTGTTTTTTTTGGGGAATATGGCGGATCCTGTTTTGCTGTGATGCGCGCGCCTGTTCGAACATTATTCTTGTTTCTGTACACCAACTATTAATCTTGCATCTATATTCTTGTATCAACCCAATCATAATAGACCGTGTATACAAGCCGAGTTAACTCGTTCGTTATTTGTGCCCGGTCTAACAATATGCAAGAGAACTAAGGACAGTTGGCAAAATGGCTTATAAAAACCCAAAGCTGAAGAAACTCTCCATTTCCTTCTCATCATTTTATACAATTATTTTACGAGTGGAATCCATGTTAAAGATTGCAGAATATAAAACGTTTTGGGAGACGGAATAAAATGCATCTGAACCAGAAGGTCGTGTTCTCCCACCCCAAGCGCTCCTATAGGAGCGCCTCGGCCTCCAGTTTGAATCACAGATAAAATACGTCTGAACCAAAGGATGAGTTCCCCCACCCAAAGCGCTCCTGCAGGAGCGCCAGGATCTACAGAAGCGGCCCTCAAAGACCGCATTCGTTTCTAGTTATTCTTTTATGAAACTAATCTGATCTACTCGATGTAAATAAACTATTTATTTTCATTTATTTTTCTTTCCTTTTCCAAGACTTAGTATTAAAGGTGGGTGTGTGGCATAAGTTCACCTTTTTCTTTTGTCCATTCTATTGCCATTGAATTCTAATGGCTTGGACTAGATTCACAAATTCAGAAGAGATCTGGCGTCTCGTTATTTTTAATTTAAGACGTTTCGGGGTCTCGTTATTTTAATTTAAGACGTTCAATTGATTTTTTTTTTCTAGTGAAAACATCAGAAGGAGCTAAATTTTGAAAATACCGAACCCTAAATTGTTAACAAATTGCAATTTTATTTACCATTAAAAAATGTTTAGAGTTTCACTAGAGTTTCTGATAATTTTTTCTTTTCCCGTAACAGGCTCTCCCTCACTGTTTGGACTACACTTCATATTGATTTTTTGAGACCCGCGAGAAATCACTACAGTTTCATAGTGCAAGATGCCACATCCAAATGGATTGAAAATTTCCTTGTCACCTCCCAAACAGCCAATGTTGCGATTGAAAAGTTAAGAGAAACTTTCGCACGATTTGGACTACCACATGCCATTTCATCGGATGGTGCAAAATGTTTTACTGGCAGTGACTTTCAAGATTTCCTCAAATCGTACGGCACTCTACACTTACCTCTCCACCTTTCCATCCGCAATCAAATGGATGTGCTGAAAGTGCCGTAAAGATTGTCAAATCATGTATTAAGAAGTCCCTGGTTGATAAAAATCGTATCGTATCTGTTAAGTCAGTAAAACGCTGTCTACAGAAAAAAAAAGGAAGAGCACTGTGATCTGTATGAAGCCCTCGTATGAAGTTGTGGTTGAAGGCACGAATCGGACACGCCATATTGACTAGCTCTCACCTCGCAGCACACCAGAGGAACTTGAGCCTTTCGAGGAGATAGAAAAACCTCCTAAGCTTAAATCCCCTAGGCCTCAAGATATACCACTCCCAAACACACCCCCCGAAGTTTCAAATCCGACTCCCCTCCTTTCCATGGTTTCTCATCACCGGATCCTCCACCACAGCAGCAACCTACAGCTCAAGATGCAACACCAAAGCAAAGGGTTCCCTGGAGAGTAAAGAAGCCACCTCTGAGGTTTCAATGAATTGATGGGAACTGAAACGAAGTATTACATTATTTTATTGTTCTATCGAAGTGATTTGTATTTATTTCAAGTGGGGAGAGATGTTGCAGATCAAGTCAATTAATCATGAAAGCTGAAGTGGAAGTTGTGATAAGATTCATAAAAGAATAAAGAAGAGATTCGTTTCGTACAAGTGTACTTTTTCATTTTAAAACTTAATTAATTAAGTAAATTCTACGACTCAAGTGAGTCTAAAAGTATACTATAATGAATTGTCATTTTTTCACTGCAGTCCTCGATTTATTCATACTCCCTGGTTGCTTTTCAAATAATATATAGTTGTGTATATTTCATTCAAACTCCTTCTGGAACCCTTTCGGTCATGTTGTACAGCATTGCGTAAAATTTAAATTTTGAAAAATAGGTGTTCAAAATATGAGCATAAAACATTGCTCCTACAGAATTTCAGCATTTTGTTTCAAGTGGACCATAATTGCATACTGGAAGGGTTAACGGTAACGTAACGAATCGAGAGCATTTATCAGGAGCTCTTTAAAGATTTTGGACGCACCCTTTTATCAAAAGTTACACTTGGGGCACATTGAAACGCGACCCTGCTCAGAACATGAGAGCTTACTTTAACCAGACAAATAGATTAAAATAATTAACGAATTTACTTACTGGGTAACACTTGAACGGAGGAGCACTGATATTAGTTGATGAACCGTCAAGTTGATGTTCAAATGATGGAACTACAGAACTTTTTGAGATGTGTGGAACCAAATCGTATGAGAATCGACTAAAATAACAGATTACTATCTTCCAAAGTTACCACCTGGGTTGTCAACTGACATATTTATGCGGGAAGAATATTCATGGCTCACTATTTCGTGATCCCAGGCCACTTCTAAAAACGTTTCCATTTGAGAGCGCAACAGGGTGAGAAACATTTACTAAAGACGATTCACGAAAAGATCTGATGTGATGTATCGCACCACTTTCCTCGCCGCGTTTAAAATTGCACGATATAGAGACGCTGTAATTCCAGTTCCAAAGCTTTATAGAAATGTTATAAGCTGTAAGTTTAATAAACATCGCTATCGGTTTTGAGAAAACACGAAAAAACTAAATTACAAGTTAGTGAAACATCATTGTCTTGTGTGCTGCCCGTATATTAGTTCAACGGATGGTTAACGAAATGGTGGAGGGGACAAGGTAAACATATACACTAACTTGAAGAGAACTGAAGTATAAACGGAAAAATCTTTTTTCAACTTTTTGAAAAACGGCTCCAACGTTATTTACGTCAACCACTAACTAGGTACTTTTAATTGATTAATATCCTTGTTTTGCTCTCTGTGCACTTCTAAGTAAAATCTTTGGACGACTATGCCTAAATATAAGTTATGTATAGGTGTAAATAGAGAAAGAATCAATTATAAACGAAGTACTGGGGAATGAAAAGGGAGCTTCCCCCATTAAAGGCGGCAATCTGCAACAACAAAAGCTGCTAGTGCCAGATAAATGGGTGTAAGACAAATGCTAAGCGAGATTCAGGGACGAATCTCCTGATGGAATCTTCATTAAAGGAACGTGATACCTACGAGTCTTTCTCCAACAATCGAGAACGTCTTAGGTCGAATAAGAGTCGTCGTCTTGTCCCCCTAGTTAGAAGGAAACAAGAAAACAGATGCTGCTCCCCTGCAGTTCCTGCATACATTGTCAAAAATTTAGAGTTTTAGTTTTGAAGGCAACACTGTTTTCAATTCGTCTCCCGCTAAGAGGGGGTATTTTTAACGTTGTTGTTGTTGTTGTGTTTGACATCGTCGTAGTAAACTCGTGTAAATTTTGTGTTCGTTTTATTGACTCTTTTAATTAATCACTATTGGTGGAACCGTTGAAGATCACTCTAATTGGTTTGAGTAAGTCAGTTTTTTCTATAACAGGAAACGATTCGTTTGTTGAGACCCCACAACCATTTGGTAAGCATTGATAAAAACGACAACTGGCAGCCCTTGTGGGAAAACGATTCGTTTGATTCAAGTAGAGAAGAAAAAACTGCATAATGAGTAATTCAGTCGTCCTCGTGAACTCGTTGAGTTGATACCGAGCCACGCAGAGCTCTCTTATCTGGCTTCTCTGTCTCTTTTGTTGACGTTTTCCGTGCTCTTCTCTCTTTCGTCCTCGTGAACTCGTTGAGTTGATACTCTTATCTCGCTTCTCTGTCTCTTTTGTTGACGTTTCCGTGCTCTTTCTCTCTTGTGAGTTACCGGGTTCAAAGCGGATCGTGTTATTTGGTGATGATCAAAGATCTTCATCGAGGTTATAACATCGTTGTACCGTTGTCAACGAATAAAAATGGACTGTAGAAAGTGTACGCGTGAACTTTCCTCGCCTAAAAAGACTGCAATTTGTGCGATCTGCTCGCAGTCGTATCATCCAGGGTGCACACGACTGCAAACAATGGAAAATGAATAAGGAGGCCAAAAAAGCATGGAAAAGCGATACGTGTGTGGCAAAGAAGGATTTGTGCTCCTCACCTTCAAAAGATTCTAGCGATTCGGAGGATGACCTGAAGGAGCCCAAGGCCAGCCTGACGGAGATGATTTCGGAACTGACCACTAAGGTCGACGGTCTGCAAGTGATGAATAGGAAGATTGACAAAATCCAAAGCTTCGCGAGCGATCTCACTGAGCTGAAGAATTCAATGTCATTCATGAGCGAGAAGTTTGATGGATTCCTGAAGGAGATTCAAGGTATCAAAAAAACCGTTAAGGAAGTTGTAGAGGAAAATCATCGTCTCAAGAATGTCGTCTCGGGATTGCAGTTCAAGGTCGACAAGCTAGAACAGGACTCTCGAGCAAAAAACATAGAGGTCTATGGGGCTCCAGAAACAAGAAATGAAAACTGCGAAGAGATAATTCGTACAGTTTTGAATAAGATAAACACCCCATCGTTGATATCGAATGCCTACCGCGTCGGGGCTGTGAGGAATGATCGTCCACGCAAGATAGTTGCTACGGTGGAATCGGAGGATGTACGTATGGACATCATCGCGGCGGCAAAAAAGCAGAAGCTTTCAGCGCGGAAAATCGTCGACACCTGGCCAGATGCTCCTATCTTCATAAATGACAACCTCACAGGTCTACGAGCGGATCTGCTTCATAGGACAAAGAAGGCTGCGGCTGAAAAGCAGTACAAATTCGTCTGGGTAAGGAACTTCAAGATACTTGTCCGCCGGGATGACGGCGCAAAAGTAATTACCATAAAAAAAGAAGAAGACTTCGTTGTAGGAAATAAAATGAAAGCATGGACGTTTCCATAGAAGAACTCGATAGTATCCCTGATACTGAAGTGATGTATGAGAATATAGACGATTTAAATAGGGTGATGAAGGAACAATTTAAAAATAGCTTTTGTTTACTCAACACTAATATTCGGAGTCTGAACAAAAACTTTGATGAATTTCTACTAAAATTTTCGCTATTGGAAAGAAAACCGTTGTTTATCTGCCTCAAATGATATTATTCAGAACATACCGCAATATAAGTCCCACAGCACTCTCACATTTCTTAACCAAAATAGCGGCGTTACCGTCTTTCTCCATCAAGATTGTAAAGATATAAAGATATTGGAAATAAAGATCCAGAATTCAACTAGTCTCATTACTGAGCTAAAATACAACAACGCGATGTATCGCTTTCTATGTGTTTACTGCTCGCCTAGTGATTCAAATATAGAAGGTTTTCTGGAAGAATTGTATCATCACTTAATAAATCTGCCAAAAAATGGGAATACCATAGACATATTTTTAGGGGATATAAATATTGACATAGGGGAATATGCGGCAAATACCTACATTTAAGAAACATATTTAAACCTCCTGACTGAAATGGGATTTACACCGTACATTAACATTACAACAAGGTCCGATGAAAATAGAAATAGCTGTCTTGACCATATATTTCTGAAATGTGGAAAATCAGAAAATAGAAAGAAAATAGTTGGGCTGGTGTGGAAATCAAATACGACCACCATAGTAGCATATTGTGAATAGAGGATGTGCCTTCCACAGAGAAACCAGAAAGGGGTGAAATTAGGGGATGGTTAAATAAAATTGATTATAATTTGTTGAGAGAAAAATTGAAGCGGGAATTATGGGAATGAGTTTTTAAAGCAAGTGATGTCGACGCGGCGGCAGAAGCCTTCCATGAAACTCTTAATGATCAGATTGAAAGATGTACTCAAGTGATCAGGGTGGCCCGCAAAATGAGGGCGCTTAAACCTTGGATTACCCCGGGTCTATTGCAAAGTGTCAGAAAAAAGGAAATGTTGAAAAAAAAGTTAGACAGGTCGCCGTTTGACATGAAGCAGAAATCCTACTACAAAAAATACTGCAATAAGCTCACTGCTCTAATCCGAAAGGTAAAAGACGCATTCTTTTCAAAAAAAACTGGAGACTGCAGGGAGTGATATTAAAAAAACTTGGAAAATAATAAATGAGGCCATAGGAAGAGGCAAAAGTACGGCAGTACCTTATTCGATTGAAATTGAAGGTAAAGTCTTGAATATGGAGGATAATGGGGAAGACATCGTAAATACATTCAATGAGCACTTTGCAACAATAGGTGAAAAACTGGCAAATCATAAACATACGGGGATGAGGAAAGCTATTCCGGTCAGCGTCGAAAACTCCCCATTTTGGGAAGTGGGGGTAGAAACAGTAAATAAATTGATTTCCCAACTGAAAGGAGGTTCGAGCCCAGGTTTTGATGAAATCACAGTACATACTCTCAAGCAAGTTAAGGAGCTTGTGGCTAAGCCCTTGACACACCTGATTAACCTAAGTTTTAAAACGCAGGCCTTCCCACAAATTTACAAACAAGCTGTTATTATTCCCCTTTTTAAGGGAGGTGATCCTAAATCAATAAACAACTATAGGCCAATTTCCCTTTTATCAAATGTTGCAAAAGTAATCGAAAAGTCGATGAAGATTTATCTTGTTAACTTTCTCAAAGAAAATGAAATTATTCATGGACAACAATACGGGTTTCAACCCGGAAAGAGCACGTTGGACGCAATAATGTATCTACTCGAGAAAGTGACTATGGCAATGGACAGGGGTGAGAAGGTTTTGGTGGTCTACAAGGACGTATCCAAGGCGTTTGATACGGTGCCGCATGATAAATTGATTGGGTTGGCTTCGCTGATGATTCAGCTATGATCGTGACAGGAAAATCGTGGGAAGAAGCAAAAAATAAAGCAGCGAATAATATGAGAAAAATGATTGAATGGTTCGAGGCTCGATCACTAAAACTGAACTCTATGAAAACCCACTTCATGGCCCACACATGGCTAGAACCCATGGTCCCCGATATTGGGAAAATCGTGTGTCATCTACAGCAAAGATGCCCAGTAGGCTGCAGTTGTCAATCCATCGCACAGGTCAAGACGGGTAAATATCTGGGGGTCATGATGGACCTATGTCTGGACTGGGGCCCACAGTTGGAAATAATTAATAAAAAATTAAGAAAACTCATCCCTATATGCCGTGAAGTTAGGAACTTTATGACGATAAAACTAAAGAGGCAACTTTACCATGCATTAATTCAAGCCACACTGATATATGGGATTGTAGCATGGGGAAATACCCACAAAACTAAATTAAAATCCGAGTCAGTGACACAAAAATTATTAATAAAAATATTGTTAAGGAAAAATAGGCGATACCCGACGGCTGAATTATTTAAGGATTTCCAAGTTCTAAACTTAGAAGATTTAATAGAAAAGACTACTATAGTATATGTTCACAAAATGTATTTGGGGGGAAGGATACAAAAAAGTGAATTGAATACAAGAAGTGGTAGCCAAGTGACATTGTTGATGCCCCGAATGTCCACGTCAGCGGCGCAAAGATTCTACTTATTCTCGGGAGTGCTCAACTATAATAGACTACCGGATGTAATAAAAGCAGCTCCTATTTTTAGTAACTTTAAGAGGAGCCTAAAGACTCACTTTAGAGATGGAAGTCGAGTATAGCGAGATGGAAAAGTCTTAGGTAAACTGTAAAATAACATAAGCGTGGAAAAAGACCAAAATGTGTCGGAAAAAATTGTTAAATTTAATAGATAGGCGGCTCCTACTCCCAGCGCGAGCAAAGGCTCATCGGGAGTAGTTGCATTTTAGGCCAAGAGAAATTGTAATACTATTTTGTACTTATCATAAATAAATGCTTAAAAAAAAAAAATCTGATGCGGCATTACTGAAATTAAGGGCGTCGAGAACGCAATTAAGAAGACATTTCACGGTAGTTTCAAAAAAGGTGGAATCGGCCTTACAACGTGTACCTGATAATTGCGATATCTTAAACGTTGAATTTCCAAAATTATCGGATAAGGCCGAACGTTTATTCACCATAAACGAACAAGTAAAAGAGTTACTTCTGAACGAAGATAGAATCGATGAGTCTGAGTTTGAGAAGGAATGTTCGGATATAGAAGATTACAAAGACGTTTGGATTACCTGGACTGTGAAGCGGAATTCGGTAATTGATAGTTGTAAAAATCCCGATAAAGACCATTCGGTTATGTCTGAATGTAGTAATAGAAAAATCAGTAAGGTGACCTACAAATTCCCTAAACTAGACGTATTGAAATTCGATATTAAGCCAAGCTAGTGGATAGCCTTCTGGGCTTCCTATAAACAGGTAATCGAGTGCGCAGACTTGGACCTTGAAGACAAATTTCAATTGTTGATAAGAATGGCGAAAGAAGGGACCCCTGCTCATCAATTACTTGACACATTTCCACCATCTGAAGCGAATTACGAAAAGGCAATTTCCCAATTAAAACAGCGTTTTGGTCGAGAGGTTGCTGTCCACGGGAACTTCTAGAATTGAAATGGTGGGAGGGACCTGATTGGCTGAGAGGACCTCCCAGGGAATGGCCACACACTGATGAAACATCAGATGAACATGAAGTGATGGGTGAACTGAGAAAAGTCTCCTATTTTGTCATCAATAAATGTAACAGCTGCTATCAGTACTGCAGATGTGAGTAAATTTTCCACGTTCACCAGAAATGTACGTATAATTGCCTGGTTGTACAGATACCTACTGAACAAATATTCTACTTATAAAAAAGTTGAAGGAGAGTTGAACAGACATGAAATTGATCGCGCCGAAACATGTATGTTCACACTGGTGCAAGAGAAATCATTTAAGGCAGTGGTCCCCAAATGGTGGACCGTGGTCCGCATCTGGACCGCTGGACAAATTTTTGCGGACCGCGAACAATTTTTAAATAGTAAAAAACCCACTGTAGTGAAAAACACGACACTGCTCAAGGTAAATTATAGAAATAGTGCGGTTTTACGAATTCGTTATTCTTGTCTGTGAGTACTGTAGTTTGTGGTGGTTTTCAACAAGTGAAAGTTTTATTAAGAGCTTAAAACGGAAAAGAAGAAGAAGAAAGTGGACAGTGAGAATAGGACTTTTTTACCAGAGTGGACTGACCAGTACCTGTTTATTCTTCCAAACAAACCAGGGGCTGTGCCTGTGTGCTTGATTTGTCAACAAACCGTGTCAATTATTAAAAGCTCCAATGTCAACGACATGTTGAGACTAAGCACAAATCTTTTGATGTTAAGTACCCATTACGTAGCAGCCTTAGAAAATCTAAGATTGAGAGCTTACGTACGAAATATTCAGCTTCAACGCTAATTTTGAATCGAACAATGACCACCCAAGAAAAATGTGCAGAGGCTTCCTTGCGTGTTTCATGGACTTTAGCTAAACACATGAAACCTTTTATTGACGCGGAAATAGTCAAAGAATGTATGATTGAGGCTGGAAATGTTTTTTTTGAGAATAAACAAGATGTTGTTGACACAATTAAACTTATTCCGCTTTCTAAAAACACGAACACAAGAAATACTGAAGTTTTGGCAGAAGAAAGCTACAAAACTGTGAAGCAACTTTTGGCAGCTGCGGATATGTACGCTCTAGCCTTGGATGAATCATGTGATATTACTGATACAGCTCAACTTATCGTTTTTGTGCGCTTTTTGAATAGTGGTAAAGAACAGTTTGTGGAAGAGTTGCTAACAATATTGCCAATGGCAGGAAAAACCCGTGGTGAGGAGTATTTTGAGAAATCTGAGTTGGATTTGAAAAATGTTATATCTGTGACAACATGCACACACAGATGGTGCGCCTGCGATGGTTGGAAAAAACAAAGGGTTGGTTGGACGAATGGTTGCTGATCCTAAATGCAATGCAAATTTGCTCTCCTATCATTGCATCATCCATCAAAGTGTAGTGTGTTGCAAGCTAAGCCCTGATCTGGCGAATAAGATGCAATCTGTAATTAAAATCATAAACTTCATGAGATCAAAATCTTTACTTCGGCATCGTGAGTTTAAATCATTTCTTGAAGAAACTGAAGCACATTTCGATGATTTACTACTTCACAACAATGTAAGGTGGTTAAGCAAAGGGTTTGTTCTTCAACGTTTTTTATCTGTTATAGAAGACATAAAAGTGTTTCTCTCACAATGCGGAGAAGAAGTTGCAAATGAACACTTAGGCTTCTTGCTTGACATTGAAGAAAATATGGCATCAGTAGCTTTCCTTAATGATATCTTCAGGCACTTGAATATTTTAAATATGAAACTACAAGGAAAAAGAGTTCTTGTGTGTGAACTTCTATCAGAAATCAGAAGCTTTACAAAAAAATTTCTATTTGGTGTCATGATGTTAGCAACGAACGTTTGCACTTCCCAAGCCTTAAATCCATTTGTGATGATAACGATGGTATTAACATGGAAAAATGTGTGAGTTTCTTACATGACCTTAAAACTTGAGTTTGAAGTTCGGTTTACTGATTTTGACAAGATTGTAAATGTCGTTCAAGTGCTGAACAACTGTTTTTCTTTGAAGCTTTGAGGCTAATAAAGCATCCCTGCAAATGAAAATAATAGATTTTCAAGAAGATATTGCTCTGCAAGAGAAATTCAAACAAGTCCCTAAAGACATTTCACGTGAACTTTTCTGGGTTAAGTTTGTGAGTGGCCAGAAATACCCTGAACTGAAAAACGTGGCCCAAAAACTGTGCACAATGTTCTTATCCACATACACATGTGAGTCAGCGTTTTCCAAGATGAACTTCATCAAGAATAAATTTCGGCCCAGACTTACAGACAGCCACCTCAACGACTTGATGAGAGAGCTGTACAGATTTCACCCCAAGCTTTACGCAGGTAGTCAAAAATGAAAAATATAATTTTTCTCACTGAACTTAAAACAGCCTTTTTCTTAATCAACTGTTTTACTTCATTAAAAAAAAAAAACAGTGTAAAGTGAGTTTTAATTAAAATTAAATAAAGAGGTTTCCTTTGTGTTCTTGAGTTTATATTGTTCTTATAGCCTAGTTTTCTTTCTAAAAACCTCGACTTCAAAAGGTGAAAATTCATAAAAACGTGAGTAAAAAGTGTACTCTAAAGTTTTGCTGACAAGCTTTTTTAAGAGTATAAACTTATTTGTGTAAATAGATTATTTAAATTTTAATGAAAAACAATTAATATAAATTTGTATATATATTTGTACTGTACGAGTAGTTTGTTATTGGTTTCTACAATTAATTAAAACTCAAAGGCCCTTTTTCATTCATTTGAGATTCCAAAATAGGAGTTTAAATTTGGCCGGCCCCCAGAATACTTGTAAAACTTTAAAGTGGACCTTGATAAAAACTAATTGGGGACCACTGGTTTAAGGGTTTAAAGGACGATAATTTGAAGAAGTTAAAACCAACAAAGGATTCTGATGGTCTCATTCGTCTTTGTACAAAAATATGGGCTCGTAAAGATAGTGAAGATTTTCGTTCACCCATAATTTTATCTGGGAGCCATGAAATGGTGAAGAAATTGGTACTAAAAATTCACAAGAAAAATGGACATGTTATGGGACAACACCTGTTGAGTATATTAAGAGAACGTTTCTGGCTTATACATGGTCCCCAGTCCATTAAGAAGATTTTGGTTCATTGCTCCATTTGTCAACGTCATCGCGTTTCCAATTCCGAAGTTGAATCTCCACCTCTTCCAGAAAGCCGAGTAAGAAATGCTAACGTGTTTGAAATATGTGGCGTTGATTTAGCAGGCCCTCTGTATCTTAATGATGAAAGCAAAGTTTGGATAGCACTATTCACTTGTGCAATTTATCGAGCTGTTCATCTAGAATTGGTTGCGTCGGTCTACTGAGAGCTTCATGATGGCGTTTCGGAAATTTATCGCCATTGGGGAAGATCTTCCATTATTTATTCAGATAATGGGTTAAATTTTCATGGCACCAGTGGTCTTCTTCAAGAGATGGATTGGAAGCAAGTGGTCAACTAGGGCGCTGTAGACCATATCGAATCGAGATTTAACCCACCGAGAGCCACGTGGAAGGGTGGATTCTGGGAAAGGTTGTTGGGTCTATGAAAACAATATTGAGAAAGTTACTCAGTAGAGCCTCCCTTTCTTATGAAGAACTTTCTACCATCGTTTATGTACATATCCGACCACTAACATATTTGTCGGAAGATCCCAATGATCCTACACCTATAACACCACAGATGTTCCTACAAGAAATACCGTGCAACGGAGTTCCTGATTTGGAAGCCGCTGATTCTCAATCCCTGAAAAAGAGGTTACAACGACGGGTCTTGCTGAAACAAGAACTTCGTCGTCGATTCTGGATTGAATATTTGGGACAGTTGAACATGTCACCTACGGGATTCAAAGAAAAAAGAAGTCCTAAAATTGGTGAAGTGGTCCTAGTTAGCTCAGAGCTAAAGAAGAAGAATGACTGGCCTCTTGCAGTAGTAGAAGAGCTCATTTGCGGCAGAGATGGAAAATGTCGAGCTGTAAAATTGAGGCCAACCACAGGGCAGTTAACCAGAGCTATTCAGCATGTTTTTCCTCTTGAGATCAACTCTTCACCTACCGACAATGATCAACTGCCATATGCCGAAATCTCTAGCACTACAGACAAAAATGGACAGGTTACCGAAGATGCTGCCAATCAACCTTGACAATCAGTAAAGAATTTAGAAAATGGCCCTTCGCAACAATGTGCTGAAACGTCTCCCCACTGTGAGAAGACTACTGCTCATCAAGAGAAATTTATAATGAAAAATTGTGTAACGCGATGTGGACGGAAAGTGACTTTGCCTGAGAAATATAGAGACTAGAGACTGATTTTGTTTAAATTGCCAGTAACTTCAAATTTTGATCATAACTTTTGAGAGAGAAAAGAAAAATGTGATTTAGGCAGTTTGTCATAGTTTATTTGGTTCATGTTTGAGGATTGTGATGTTTGTTTAAAAGTTTGCTGCGTTGCCTTCTAGTCTGATTAGTCATTATGTTTTCTTTGTACAATTGTCAATTTAAGTTTGAGTCGTGTGAGTACTCCTCAGGTGGGAGTGTTGTCAAGAATTTAGAGTTTTAGTTTTGAAGGCAACACTGTTTTCAATTCGTCTCCCGCTAAGAGGGGGTATTTTTAACGTTGTTGTTGTTGTGTTTGACATCGTTGTAGTAAACTCGTGTAAATTTTGTGTTCGTTTTATTGACTCTTTTAATTAATCACTATTTGTGGAACCGTTGAAGATCACTCTAATTGGTTTGAGTAAGTCAGTTTTTTCTATAAAAGGAAACGATTCGTTTGTTAAGACCCCACCACCATTTGGTAAGCATTGATAAAAACGACAACTGGCATCCCTTGTGGGGAAACAATTCGTTTGTTGAGACCCCACCACCATTTGGTAAGCGTTGATAAAAACGACATACATCCTTCTCAGCCCTGAATCGCCAGATTACTGTCCGAGGTTTCAGGAACAGTGTTCAAGCGAGAAAATCATCATGTGCTAATCAGCTAAGCCCTCCCACTGTCTTAATTCAATTACTAGTTAATAGTTATGTGAATTCTATCTTGCTTTAGGAGAACCTTACTTTTGTTTATTGAGCCCCATGGTAAAAGAAGAAGATGCAGTATATATAATGAAAATAGGACAGTTCCTGTTCTCCCTCAGAGCTCTGATATCATTTTGCATTCGGAAGCAAAAACGCGTCTCTGTGACCTTATTCGTCTGTGTCTGACTTGACTGACTGCCCTTGTACATCACAGTTTGCAGCTCCTTAACCACCAGCATTGGAGCCGATGATTGTGATGTTGATCGATGTTTTGGTCAGACTGGTTCTCTGAGTGACTGTGCTATGCAGCCACTTTGTCTCATAGAAACTATTACGTTTATAAGAGCGAGTCCCGAGTTTTGCCAGTTCTTGAAAATCTCATAACTTGATCACCGATAAACTGGTAAATAAAAGGGATAAACCGATAAATTGGGTACCTCTTTCCTTCCTTAAGCAGTGAGTTGCAATCTGAATGTATATGCCCTGTGTTGTGTCCAACATGAGAAAGTCGGGGCAGAAATTATTGAGATGTAATCGATGTTAATGAAACCTCCCTGCTGTTTCACCATCTGATAATAATATGACGCGTTCTCTTTCTCTTAAGAAGTTCAAAGTGTCCCCGACTCACGAAGAGTTTCGTGTTTTGTATCGTTAATTGGCCCTAAACTCTTCTCACTTCTCAAGAGCCTGTTGCACCCGGTTAAGTACTCTCAAAAAACGTTTGATGACCTAAAAGACCTTCTAAAGAATCGCTTGAACCCAACATCCTTGCAAATACCTTCACGGCATGCGTTCCTTAACAGGAAACAACACGAAGGCGAATCTTTAGCCGCTTATGTGGCTGAATTTCGGCGGTTAGCCGTGCCTTGCAAATATGCCGAGGATATGTTGAAAATTATGCTAAGAGATGTTTTTGTTAGTGGTCTCCGATCCAAAACAATTCTCGATCGACTTTTCGAAAACGATATTACGTTCGAAAAGACCCTGGAAATCGCATACCCAATTGAAAAAGCGACTTCAGGTGCGAACGAAATTTTACAAGGCGAGCAGCCCAACGAAATACATCGAGTTGCTCCGCCTACAAATACCTACGATCATTCCAAGCATTTCAACCATTATACCATATTTTTGGGCGCAAAAAACGAAGTAAACTTCCTTCTCATACAGCTACCAGACTTCTACATTATGCTATTTATCCACAAAATTTTGACTTCGATATAGAATATCGAAAATCTGAAGACAACGGAAACGCCGATTTTTTGTCCAGGTTACCACAAAATTCTAAGGAATTAGAACCATGTTGTAAATCAGAGTCCATACAGCGACACCTGTAGTGTTTACAGTCACGTGGGATTGGTAATCACCTTGCTGATAATAAACCAGTTCACGAACGGCCTATGTGCGCGTACATCTTGCTCCCCGTGTTCTCCTCAGTTTTTACTTATTACAAGTTGTATTAATTGGCGACGATGGATGAGAAGCTGCTCGAAAGACTCCTTAGTGATTTAGCTCAAACAATTTCTAAAAGTCAGGCCGATCTTGTTGCTAAACTTACGTCTTCAAACATCGCTGCACCGGGCACAGCCGAATCGTTCGTTCCACCGTTTGAACAATACAATTCTAAGGATGAAAAGTTCCGAAATTACATCGAAAGATTCGAGAATTACGTTTCCGTCCGGGGTGTTAATTCCGATTCGAGGAAAGCCCAAATTTTATCTGCTTCTGTTGGTCCATCGCACTATAACAACCTGTCGGCACTTCTCGGCCCTGATAAGCCGATAAAAAGTTTGCAGTATGCCGATCTTGTCGCTTCTTTTGAAAAAATGCTCTCTCCTGCAAGAAGCGTGGTTGTTGAACAACACTATTTTCTTTCAACAGTGCAAAAAGAAGGACAAAATGTCGCCGAATACATCGCATCGTTACAAGGCAGACTCTCAGAATGTAAGTTCCATGTGGAGTGTGGGTGCAAACGAAACATTTCTGTTGCGGATATTTTCCTTAGGGCACAGTTTATTCGTGGAATACGGGATCATGGTATAAGGGAACCGTTATTACAAGCGGATTTAACATCATTTAAAGAAATTACAGAACGAGCAATTGTTTTAGAAGCGTCGAAAATTCAGAGTCGGGAGCTCGAATCTGCTACCGGGGGTCCTGTTCCTGATTCCGCTTATACAAACCAGCTGTCACAGTTCAGACCCAACCGTTCTAGAAGCCGTTACCGCAACTATCAGAAAAATCCCCGTTCACCCACTCCAAATCGTGCCTCAAGGAGCAACTGGGCACCTAGAAGGAACCGTAGCAGTTCCAATTCACGGGGTCCTATGAACTACACTGCTCTAGGCATTTCAAATTTGTGTTTTGCGTGTAGGAAAGCCTCTCACCGAGCAACTTGAATGTCGTGCTAACCGAAGCTCATTACATTGTAGATCATGTGGGAAAACGGGACATGTTGAACGTGTTTGCATTGCCACTTTGTCGAAAAATAAGGCCGATAATCATCAGGTAAGCCACGAATACGAGCAGTCAAATGGTTCCTCTGCGCAGCACGAATATAATTCAGATTTGCAAAATTCTTCACTGAGTCACACTTATGGAATGCATCATGTGGAGGCAGTACTGTCATCAACTGCTTGGCAAGTCGTTGATTTATATGAATGCCAACCGAACTCTGGGAAGTACTTGATCTCTGTTATTATAAATAATCGTGGAATAGAAATGGAGGTTGACTCAGGAGCTAAATATTCGATTCTACCTGAGGACAAATTCGCATTCTTAAACCTAAATTCCTCCTTACAGCGTTCCAACGTCAATTTTAGGGCATACTCGCACGACATTGTTCCGTGTAGGGGGAAAGCTCAGGTTTCAGTGAAATATAAAGGGAAGAACATAACAGCAGATTTGTATATTGTCCCTTCAGGATATGCCGCTATTTTGGGACGTGACTGGATTAGAGGGTTGGATCTGGAGTTGAAGCAGATTGATTCAGACATGCAGAGACTACCAAAATGATTGTCCATCAACGAATGCCACTGTTTTTCGAGTTGATGAAATTTTCCAAGAATTTTCCAACATTTTTGAGGAGCGTATTGGGTGTGTCCCAAATATGAAGATCTCTCTTGCGTTACGTCCCGATGCACAACCTATTTTCACCAGGGACCGTGATGTCCCTTATGCATTGAGAGTCCGGGTTGAAAGGGAGTTGGATATACTCGAAAATGCTGGTATCATCACTCCGGTGGCAACAAGCGATTGGGGGTCCCCGCTTGTGGTCATTCCGAAGCCAGATGGCACAGTTAGACTCTGTGTCGACTATAAATGTGGGGTCAACGACCGCCTGGTCGCATCGAATCTACCAATTCATAGGATAGAAGATGTGCTCTGTAGCCTTTGAAATTCTAGATTCTATTGCAAATTGGACCTTTATAGAGCATACTTGCATGTCTGTGTGGATGAAAAAAGCAGTGAAATACAAACAATTGCTACGCACAGAGGTACCTACCGCATGAATAGGCTGTTTTGGCATTAAAACGGCTCCTAGTCTCTTCAATCAAACGATGTCGCAAATTATCCAAGGGTTGCCAAAAACTGATGCCTATTTCGATGATGTCATCTGCCATGGAACCATCTATGAGGAGTGTGCACAAGACCTCCGAGCTTGTTTGAAAAGATTTTCTGAATATGATTTGCACCTCAACCGAAGTAAATGCGAATTTTTTGTCACGCGCATAGAATATCTGGGACATCTCATCGAGGGCAACAAAATCATGAAGTCTCCTATAAAAGTGGCTGCAGTATCTGAAATGCCTCGCCCGGAAAATGTCGATGATGTGCGCAGATTTTTGGGACTCATAACGTATTACTCCAGGTTTGTGCCTCGTTTTTCAACCTTGTCGTACCCTCTCAGGAAACTTTTGCAGAAAGACCGCTGTTTCCGGTGGGATGCTGCATGTGAGTCAGCATTCTTGAGTTTGAAGGATGAGCTATGCAGCGATCGGGTTTTGATACCTTATGACCCTGTACTTCCTCTGGTTTTGACATCTGATGCGAGTCCAGTTGGCGTGGCAGCAGTGTTGAGTCACATTGTCAATGGAACTGAGAAGCCTGTGGCATATGCCTCCAGATCACTGACACAGTCAGAACTTAATTATAGCCAATTGGATCGCGAAGCTTTGGGTATTGTGTTCGCTGTCAGTCATTTTTTTCAATTTTGCGTTTGCTCGTCAATTTGTGCTCGTCATTGATAATGAGCCGCTGTCAAGAATTTTTGGACATAACCGAGTGCTTCCGAAGATGACATCTGCACGACTTCTTTGTTATGCCTCGTTCCTTAGTGGTTTCGACTATTCTGTCAAATTCAAGAGAGGAATCGACAATGCAAATGTCGATTGCCTCTCCCGTGCTCCATGCGCAAAGTACTCTGGAACAGCGGATGTTGAGGATTAATGAGGAAGTAAATCAGTGTTACGTTGGATCCCTCCTGCAGGTCACAAAAACAAACATTACGTCAGTTACCATTGCCACAGAGACCGCGAAGGATCCAGAGCTGGGACAGATCATTGAGAGCCTACAAACAACTGCGACGGATACGCCGTACACCCTACAGGATGGAATTCTGTTTAGACTTGACCGGATTGTTGTTCCTGCTTCGCTGCGACCAGCTATTCTCACTGAGCTGCACGTTGCTCATGTGGGGGTTTCAAAAATGAAACAACTGGCTCGAAGGTATGCCTACTGGGAAAACGTTAATAGGGACATTGAGAATTTGGTGAGGGGTTGTGAGTCATGCGCGAAACATCGGAAAACCCCTCCTAAAGTTCCAGTTCACCCATGGGAGGAACCTAGCGAAAATTGGGAGCGCATTCATCTTGATTATGCTGGCCCTTGTGTAGGTCATCACTTCCTGATTTGCGTTGATGCAAAGTCAAGGTGGATTGAGGTTCGAGTGTTGAAGTCTGTGCCAACATCCAGTTCCACTATCAGTCTCCTGAATTATGTGTTTGCATTCCACGGTTTTCCAAAGTGCCTAGTGAGCGATAATGCTACAATCTTCACGAGTGAGGAATTCACTGCATACTGTACCTCGCAGGGCATCTACCAAAAATACATTGCTCCTGGTCATCCTGCCACCAATGGCTTAGCTGAACGCAACGTTCAAACTTTGAAGCAGAGATTGGCTTCAATGGCAGATGAGCCTGGAACTATTCAAGAGAAGGTACAACGAATCGTTTTTCGATACCAGGCTACACCACTAGCATCAGGGAAGTCGCCATCGGTGATGTACCTCAATCGAAAAATGAGGATTCAGCTGGATGCTCTCTTCCCAAACTATCCAAAGAAGCGAAAGGTCGCTCCGCCTCCAGTTCGGCGTTTATGCGTGGGAGAGAGGGTTCAGTCACGAGGGTACATCCAGAATCGGGAAATTTGGCAGTTTGGAGTAGTGAAGCGGCAACTGGGCACGCGTCACTATATCATTCTTCTGGATTGTGGACGGACGATCAAACGTCATATTAAACAGTTGGTGTCAACTCGAGTACCAAAATCACACGGAAATATGCCCCAAAAATGTCAACGCCGTTCTGTGATTTTTGATGTGCCAAGTCCAGATGGCGATCAAGCTGTTCCGCCAGTTTCTCCAGTGCCGATACCAACCGTCCATCAAAGGGACCAAAATCAGAATAGACATACTTCACCTCCAGGACAAGACGGACTGCGGCATTCAGGAATAGTGAGACGTCCACCTCAATACTTGCAGGACTATGTGGAGTGATGTGTGTCAGTTAGCAGTCAGGGTTTTTGTTGTTTATCGTTTTTTTCATATTGGGACCTGAGATTAGTGGGGGAGACTGTTGTAAATCAGAGTCCATACAGCGACACCTGTAGTGTTTACAGTTATGTGGGATTGGTAATCACCTTGCTGATAATAAACCAGTTCACGAATGGCCTAGGTGCGCGTACATCTTGCTCCCCGTGTTCTCCTCAGTTTTTACTTATTACAAGTTGTATTAAACCAGCTGATGAAGATTTTCCTCCAAATTACGACGATGTAGCAGTTTTCCACCTTGAACAGATAAATACGTTGCCTGTTCTACCAAAAGATATTCGGAAAGCTACGCTTGAAGATGAAGAAACACTCGATATTTACAAGAAATTACAGCTTGGGGAGCCCATCGGGCCTAATTCTACTCAATTTTCGCTACAAGGAGGCTGTATTTTCAATGGAATAAGAGTCTACATACCCAAATTGCTAAGACCTAAAATTTTACTTGAACTCCACGAAGGCCATTTGGGGATAGTTAAAATGAAAGCACTGGCCAGATCAGTGGTATACGGGCCTAAAATTGACCAGGATATCGAGGAAGCCTGTAAAAATTGCTCTGAGTGCGTTAGAATTCAGAGGCAACCTGCCAAAATTGAAAAGCACTTTTGGGAATACCCTACCGATCCGTGGGAAAGAATTCACTGCGATTTTGCCGGACCGTTTATGGGCCATACATTTTTCTTGGTTGTAGATTCTCACTCAAAATGGCTTGAGGCGTTCATTGTGAAGTCTACATCAACAAAAGATGCTATAAGCACTCTTGAATCGCTTTTTGCCCGCTATAGAATGCCTCAAACCCTCGTATCTGACAACGGAACAGCCTTTACTAGTCAGGAATTTCAAAAATGTATGCGAATTCACGCCGTAAAGCACATCACTACTGCACCCTGGCACCCAGCTTCGAATGGCCAGGCAGAAAGGTATGTGTTTACTCTAAAACAAGCCCTTAGGGCTATGAGAAACCATGAGGGATCCCTCCAACATCGTTTGAACGTATTTCTGATGACGAACAGGCGAGCTCCAAACATTACAAGTGGAGTCTCCAGCGATGCTCTTCCTGAAACGGGAAATTCGATCAACAATCGACATCCTGAAGCCTGACCCAGTTAGGGATGTTGCTGATTGACTCAGAAAAAATAACATGAGCTTTTCCGAAAAGCAATTTCAAGAAGAGAAATTGTCGCGGTTCGAGATTACCGTTCACCTGATAGAAAATGGATATTCGGGACAGTCATTAGTCGAGACGGTAACCTTCTTTATACAGTTTCCGTGGAAAGTCAGCTTTGGAGGAGACACATTGAACAGATGAGAAGCTGTGGACCACTCGTACAAAATCCTGTGACGTCACCACCTTTGTCGCTGCCCAGCACCATGCCACAAAATCAATTTCCGAGCGATCCTAACACTCACGAAACAAACATCAAAACTCCTCCTAAGTCACCAAGGAAGTCAAGTCCGAGAAAATATATTCCGCAACATCCTGAAGCTCCGCCACCAGTCTCCCAGAAGTCCCTGACCCCAGTTACTGAATGGAAAACCCCGAATGCCGTCCAAGAACAGAACCTACCAGTGGAAAAACAACAAATTTTACGACGCTCTGCCAGAGAAATACGGAAACCACTTAGATTCAGGTCAGAGGAGTGAAGCAACTTATTCCCTCTTGGACTCTAAATTCAATTTGTTCTCGCATTTAAATATTTAAAAATAGAATACTTATCTAACTAACTAATTAACCAAATTCGTAATTTGCATCGTTATCTTATTTCAATTGCTTTATTTACTATTTTGTTATTTGTGTACAATGCGTGAAATTGATAACAGCTGTTAAGGCTAAGAATATTTCAAGAGGAAGATGGTGTTGTGTCCGACATGAGAAAGTCGGGGCAGAAATTATTGATATGTAATCGATGTTAAGGAAACCTCCCTGCTGTTTCACCACCTGATAATAATATGACGCGTTCTCTTTTGCTCAATATCTCTCTCGTCTCCTTTTCCCTTTCTCTTTTATTTGAAACTATATTTAGTTGTAGAAATACTGTACCCTGTGTTACTTAAACTATTAAATATTCTTAGTTCAAGCCTTAGTCATTTTCGTTCAATTTTTACAAGTCATTTCATTTTTTCTTCTTGTGAAATATAAAATAAAATATAAATAAGCTATGTACTGATTTTCAATCACATCACCTATTATCCCCAAATTCCGCGCAATGATATTAGTATTAGGTTGAATTGGGAGTAAGATTGAGTTAAATTAATTTTCATTTCACTTATTCATTTATTTCATTCAACATATTGTGGTAGCTACCCACATTTTGTTGTTGTTTGGGCGTCACGAAAATTTGTTGTTACGAGTTAGTTGGTGTAAAATCGAATAGCTGTTTTTGGACTATTTTTGTTGTTGTTATTTCTTGATTCTTACATTTGGGGGCTTGTCCGGGATCAAAACACACATCAAGTAATGAGAAGACGACGCGTCATTGTAAGAACTTCTCCTAGAGCGATTTCAACGAGTGCCAGACCAGCTACTTACATTGAAGATGATGTCGATGACGAGGTTGTACTTGTACAACTGGTCTCTCGAATTGTTTCGTTAGAACAAAACACTCACATGTTGCAACAGTCTCTGGAAAGTCAACGACAAAACAGGACAGGATTCAGGGAGTACAAGAAGAAATCGATTTGGATGTAACCATCTAAGTCTTCAGGGGCAGAACGAATTAGAAACTCGCAGACAGCAGTCGAATTGGCTACAGACATTGAGCATATAAATCGTTAATCAATACCCAATAGGCCAATTGGCCTGACCATTGAAAAGAGCTGTCACTACGTTCATTTCTGAGATCCATCCCAGATAACAGTATGAGCAGAATTTCGTTTAGGAACAGCTCCCACTACATTACAGGACGCATTGGCTAGGGCCCAACTGATGGAAAGTCAAAGACCACCATCTCCAACACCCCCTATTACACGCTGGGGATGTGGTGGATTTTGTTGAGATGTGACGGTTTGAGGCATTGTCGTTTTTAAACTTTTTGTCGGCTTCACATCAAAATTGATCACATGTTTTGTTAGTTACGACTCCATTGTATCAATCACATTTTGTGTTGGTAATAAATTTATTACGTTACGAGCGTTCGAGCAAGAAAGTGGTTTAGACATTTTTTTAGTAAATCTTAACAGATTTACGAGTTTAAATTTCAATGTGGTGGATCCAACCACCGTAAGCACCAGTGCCCCAAGAGAAATATACGAGTCCAACAAAGTGAGCCAGAAAACTAATTGGATTTGAGTAGTGGGGCATACTCCAGCTCATCCAAGTCGTCACCCTTTAGCTAGAATCAGGTCAGCTCGTACGTACTAATCATCATTCCAACGTCCCAAAGGGCAACTGGTGAGGTGGTTGGAAATGCTTCAGCAATATTAGTTTCGAATTATACATAGAACAGGTCGCCGACATTTTAATGCCGATGGTCTTTCGCGTAGACCTTGCGACAAGGAATGCAGCTACTGTCGACGCAAAGAGGCTAACGACACTGACCAAAACATCTGCGCTCTAGAATTGAATATGGTTGACCACAATCTTCAGAAAGAAGACCTCATCGTTCAATAAATTATACACTGGAAAGGCCTTGGGTCAAAACCCACGAGAGAGGAACTCACGAGCTGCAACTCATGTACGAGACAACTAGTAAGACGATGGCAGTCTCTAAACGTACATGATGGCATACTTAACAGAAAGATGCAAAGTGGTTACAGTGGGTGGTGCTAGAGGAAGCATAAGTAGAGTTCTGGAGCAATGCCACAGTAGTTCAACAGGAGATCATGTTGGTACCCACCATCAAGAAAGCCTACCCCACTACAACAATTGGATATGGGAGCTCCATTTGAAAGAATGGGGATAGACATATTGGGGCCATTTCCTCGCTTTCGTTATGGCAATAAGTATGTAGTGGTTGCGGCAGATTATTTTTCAAAGTGGCCTGAGACAATAGCAATACCCGATCAAGAAGCCCAGACTATTGCTACCATGCTCATACTTCATGTCTTCTCCTGCACAGGAATTTCATTAGAAATAAAATACCGATCAAGGTCGAAATTTCGAGTCTTTGCTGATAAAAGAAATTGGGAACCTCCTAGGTATTCACCGCACAAGAACTACCCCTCTGCATCCTCAATCAGCTGTATTAGTTGAACGGCTAAACCGGACGTTGACCAAACACTTAGCTATGTTTGTCAACTCACATCAATCAGACTGGGATGAAAAGATACCCCTGTTTTTTATGGCATACCGTTCTACCCCGCGCAGTACTACTGGCTTGTCTCCGTCTCAATTGGTATACGGAAGAGATCTTCGTTCGCCAAATAGTTTGGCAATGGCTCTGGCAGAGCGTGTGCGCGTGAACACCGAATATGCTATTCGTCTATGGGAACATTTGGAACAAGTCAGGGAATTCGCCAGGGAAGAGGCAAAACTACGAAAGCGAACGCAGAAGGAAGACTTTGATTGAAATGCGCAGCGTCCAACTCTGCAAGAGGGAGATTGGGTATGGGTTTTCGACCCAAAACAAATAAACGATGTTTTATTTTATGTTCGCCTAGGAAAGACCATTCACCAACTTCATGCAAACCATCTTGCGAGGTCGAGCCTGAACAGTCAGGGGGAGTAATGTGGTAGTTACCCATATGTTGTGTTTCAGTTGTTGTGTTTCAGTTGTTTGGGCGTCACGAAAAGTTGTTACGAGTTTGAGCCGGTGTAAAATCGAAGAGTTGTTTTTGGACTATTTTTCTAGTTTTTTTTTTTATTCTTAAAATATTGTCAACTGCTAACTTTAAAACTGCGATTTCCAAGAAAGTCACGCTGTACATTAACAGTAAAGTAGGTAAAACCCACACTTCTGGCTAATGGTTGAATGAAGCAGCAGTGTTGATCCATCGTCAAAATATGAGATATTCTCGTTCTAGCGGATAATAAACAAGCCATTCTTCTTCACTGAGTCTCAATTAGTAACTATCGAGCACATGAGAATGCTGGGAGGTGTTCGATATGACTGAAAGTAATTAGGTCAAAACAGTTGCAACGAGTTGGTTTTAATTGCTCAACGTCGCCAATGTCTATGTTGCAGCATTCTGTTTTCAACCAAGTACAATTCAATTAATAGAAGGAAATCTGTAAATATCCAACAACAATCATTTCCCAGATCAAATCTAACATATAGCTCTTATTTGGAGGAGGGTGGGCTGAGAGTGTTTACGTAAGTTCAGCAGTCTAGACTTTCGTTTGGTTGATTTGATGGAACTCACTAGTTTGCATTGAATGGCAGACATACGTCCAAAATCACTAGGAATAAGGAAAATAAGAGATAAGGAAACAGAAGGCGAACTAGAGTAATCCCACAACGTCACAAATTTGCATCCTCCTTATAGCATAACCAGGGAGTCACAACAGTACAAAACGCACATTATTGGATAAAATAATACTAGGAATAGAAGCACACAATGAGGGGACGGAATTGGCCAGTGTGTGAGCACATAAAGCGAGGGTGCAGGGTAACACCATGCCAAAGAGGAGAAGTTTTAAAGAGGGAGGGACACTTGAAGTATTGTGACACTGGTGAGAGAATTACCCTGATCACCACTGAGCAAGTGCACACTTTTGGGCCAAGTAAGGTGTGCATAACCCCCATAGGTAATCCTGATGAGATGTACATGTTGTCAGGAAGTAGACCAATGCCATAGTTGTCTACATGTATTAGATTTTCCAGGATGCCTTTTGAGAAGGGTTGGGCATTGAAGTCAACAGGAGTACAATATCAGGAATGTCTAATTAAAGGAGAAAGAAATGTCGGAAGTGTGTAATTAGAACTGATTCAGTCTACTACAATCACAGAGGATCAATATAAGGCAGATGGCAGTACATAATCTACCAAGTGACTTTGGTGGCTAGCTGTTCCTCAAACAAACGAAACTCTGACAGAAAACTACAAAAACGGTGGTAGTTTAACATGAAGAAAAACAGGTAAGTTCAAACACATGTCTCATTGCAAAAACCTATAATTACTTTACCTCGAACTTTTCACAAACACGAAGTGTTGCAAAAGAAAAGCGCAACGTAACTTTGTACGAAGACAGATTTACAGGAGGGTTTTTTGATGTCCTGCTCCTGCCATCACCATAAGCCAGATTATTGCAAAATAGCTCCCACCGGAATTGCCCTAGCGTTGGACGTTTTCTCGAATCCTCGTAAAATAAGGATTTCCGTTGAATGAGAATGCAATACTTTTGGAATACTGTCATGAATGTAGAAAATAGTTTTTCCCTTGAGCTTTTGAAAAGCTTGATTTTACTAAAAGTAGTTACCTAACCCATGTTAACTAATCAGCTGTTGAAGCCCAATCTCTCCCCATTATTTTACATTTCGGCTCAACTATAGCAACAATCTTTCTGGGTTCAGCTTGCTGCGTACCAGTCGGTTTCTCTACGTCAAAACTTACGCGGAATTTGTATTTTTTCTTTGCGTTCCCAATAAAATGAATATCAATTTGTTTATAACAATTCTTCATTTCCTACTTCCAGCATTCCTGCACTCATCAAATGCATACACACATGTCCTGAGGCTGAGTTGTTGGAGTTCATAATCAGACAGTCGGTTAAATGCGATTTGTTATGTCCCATGATAGTGAATTGAAATTAAATGATAATGGATTGAAATTCCTTGTGATTTGTTAAGTGTAGTCGGAAAGTTCCCTGTGGTTGGTTCGATATCGCAGACATCTTCGATGTATCAGTTGCGTTTCATTTCTGTGGCTTCAGCGAGTTTTAAGATATCATTATGAGTACTGCGTTGCAAGCAACTGAAGACAATTGTCCAACTCCCCCTTAATTTCAGTTTTGTCAGCCACGTTTATTGAGTTTATTCGCCTGGTTTCAAACTGCCCCATAAGAGGGAGGGTTGAGATCGAAGTTAATTGATTGCTTAATCCTTTCAGGGTGGGAGATCAACTAGTCGGTTGTGGATGTTATCACACTGAGCAGGAGGATAACCACTTCTATTCGTTAATTTCGTGGAAATTTTGCTGCCCTTTCCATCTTCATTAAACTGGTTTATCGTGTTCCATCCACATTAATGGCCATATCTCTTAATTCTATACAATATAGTTTCTCCCGCATCATCCACAAAATGGATACTTGTGCTCTTCATAGAAAACAAATTTCTGGGAGACATAGTTCTTTGTTCAGTATGTGGGAAACCTTCTCAGGCCATTTGTGTAGGATATGTACTTGAGATTTAGAGTCATGATGGGCAGAAAAGGCACTGTGGACATGTCAAGGGTGTAAATCCGAAATTAAAAACGCACAGGAGATTGCTTCATTAACTACGGCCCAAAAACTATTGAGCATTCGACACATGGTTACATAATCAATTCTATTATAAAAACCACACTAGCTGGACTGCACAATGCACAGAAATTGGTGATTCAGCAAAAATCCACAAGTCAGGATAGTTTAGAGCAAAAACCCCACTAGTTAAGAGTGTTTCTTTTAGCCTGCACTAGAGCACTCCCGTCTCCTGTTGATAGGGCATTACTTAACGCAAAATCACATGTTGTTTCAGTTCCTTCGTTTCTTGCTTTTCTTACTATTTTCAACTGACCATGGACGAAAATGGCGCCCCAAAAACGGTCATAGTTGACGAAAAAGGAATGCAAGATGCACGTTAGAAAGTGCTTGGGGCAGAAACCCTCAACCCTATCATGAAACAAGTGCCATCTCACACGACTGGAAACAATTCGTGCCTATTCATTGTGTCATCTTTAATAAAGCAGGTACCAATAGGTATTCTGAATAAGAACAGGTGAACTACTCGTACGAGTCATACACAGATATATTGCCCATTTCTGTATATTATTGATCAAGTGTAAGAAAGAGACCATGCTATTTTGAAGAAGTGGACCAAGATGCCTGACGAAAATGATTGATAATTCCAATGAAATTGATTTTTAAAAATAAATTTAAAAAAGCCGAAGATTCGCACTAGAGTGGCTTGCTAAGAATGAGGGTATCCTCAGCTCTCAACCAAGGATAGACAATGAGGGCGTGATGAAACCTCATGCTACGACATTCAGCGGCAAGGTAAAGGGTAGCTGGTAAATAATACTAGCTTTTGCAAAAAAACTTTTCTGCATACACATCGTATTAAGAATGGTCGATTGAAGAGACTACAAAACAACCTCACTTGAGAGCTAACAGACCAACAAGTTAAACTTTCCAACTGGCTCACGAAAAATCTATAATCACTTGTAAAGGCGATTGAGGCCTACATGTTGTCATCCCCTTCCCGGAAATAACACTATCCTCTCAGAGATCATCCAGACAGGTGCTATTTGCCAGAGGACCACACTGACCACATCAAGGATATCCACACTGATTTCTTCAAGATCTAAATCATTAACATGACCTAAAAAGTTTACAGCCTGATTTTCAAAACCTTTGACATCCATATCCCAGATCAGACACTTGTCAAGAATGTGATTCCTTTCTTCAAAAATCAATGTGGCAAAAGATGATCAAGAGGGAAGATTTTTTCAGATACAGAAGAGCTTCACACAAAAAAGCAGATAATTTCCCGCTAGAAAAACGAAGGTCCTTTCTGAAAGCCAAGCAAGGTGTCAACTTGTCAAGTTTGATTTTATGAAGAATATCCCACTTCCTCATTTACCGAGTGTTGCGTATTACATGCGTCGATTGTGGCACTATGTTTTTGAGTACACGATTTAAACACAGGAAAAACCTTGAGCAAGTTCCATTCCAGCATTAAGCATTCCATTTGCCTTGCGGGAGTCATACACTGCCGAAATAGACAATAAACTGGAGTCTGGCTTCTACAGAAGCGTCACTCACTCCAGGTGGGCATCACCAACCCATGTTGTAGTAAAGAACGGGAAGGTACGCATCACGGGTGATTACAAGTCCACCCTTAATCCACAGCTGATTGTGGATGAACATCCAATCCCAAGGATCGAGGACCTCTTCCACAAAGTTCGACATGCTACAATCTTCGCAAAATTAGACATAACAGATGCCTTCATGTCCCTACCACGCACACCAGAGTTTTGCGAGGCCATGACACTCACCACACCTACCCATGGCCTCATACAGCCCACTAGAGCCCAGTACGGTGTTGCCAGTATTCCCGCTGTTTGGCAACGACGGCTAGAGGAGGTCCTAAGGGACTTACCATCCGCTATTAATTTTTTCGATGACATATTAGTGTTCTCGGATTCACGGGAGGGCTTGCTGAGGGCTCTAGCAGAGGTTTTCCGTCGACTGGAAGAGGCAGGGTTAAGGTTGAGGAGGGGCAAATGTGCCTTTCTTCTTGAGAGTGTGGAGTATCTTGGCCACCGAATTGACAGGAATGGTCTCCACAAAACTGATCAGCATGTTCGTGACCTTCTCAATTCCAAGATTCTTCAAATGCCGACGAGCTTCGAACATTTATTGGTAAAGTTAACTACTACCACGCCTTTTTCCCCAACCTCTCAACATCTACTCATGCTCTGAGAGAAATGCTTAAGCAGCCCAGATTCAAGTGGACTCCTGAAGGAGAATCTTCATACAAAGATCTCCTCAACGAGCTGGCCTCTGATCGGATCCTCATTCCATTTGATCCTGAGAAACCAGTCACCTTAGCTGTGGATGCCAGCCCTGTAGCTGTTGGGGCTGTGCTTTCCCACATACTGAAGGATGGAACAGAGCGCCCTATCGCCTATGCTAGTAAGGCTCTCAGCAAAACAGAGAGGCTTTACCCTCAGGTGGACCGAGAGGCCCTCGGTGTTGTCTGGGCTACCCGCCGTTTTTTCCAGTATGTGTATGGACGCAAGTTCATCCTTTTCACAGACAACAAACCCATATCACACATTTTCGCTCCCAACGCTCTCCTCCCAAAATTCACACTGTCACGCCTAGCCAATTATGCCAGCTACCTCACGAATTTTCAATACGAAATTCGGCATAGACCGGGCACCCAGAACGCAAATGCAGACTTCCTCTCTCGGGCTGTCCATGTGGGAGAAACCAATGAGCCCACAGTCTTCAGAATCTCTGACGAGCTTGGTAATGAAACACAAAGCCATGACGAATTCGATATGTTTCTATTTCAACAAGTCGAGCAGCTGCCGGTATCACATGAGCAGATTGCAGCAGAAACAAAGAAAGACCCTCATTGTTCTGCCATTCTTCACGCACTTGTTGAAGGGAAGGATTTGGCCTGCCTGGGGTACAAGGGAAGTGAGAGCGAGTATTCACTCTCCTGTGGATGCCTAATGCTTGGGCATAGAGTGGTAATTCCTCCCAAATATCGTGACACCATGCTCAGAGAGCTACATCTCGCCCACATAGGCATAACGAAAATGAAGGCCCTTGCCCGTTCCCTTATCTTCTGGCCAAAAATTGACAGTGATATTGAGCAACTTGCGAAGTCATGCACAGAGTGCCTGGCCAACTCCAAATCCCCGCCCGCTCAAAGAGACCACCACTGGGAATACCCTCGTTCACCATGGGAGAGAGTGCATGTGGATTATGCCGGGCCAGTGTGTGGGAAGTACCTGCTCATTATAGTGGACGCGTATTCCAAATGGCTACAGGTAAAGGTGACACCATCTACCACTACAGAGGCAACCTGCCGCATTCTGGATGACATTTTCACACAGCTTGGTTCTCCAGTCACTGTGGTCTCTGACAATGGCCCAAATTTTCTTCTTCCGAATTTAAATCGTTTCTGGCACGAATCGGGGTTAAATTTCATAAGAAAACAGCCCCTTATCACCCATCTACAAACAGGCAGGCTGAAAGGAGTGTGCAGTCTGTGAAGAGAGCGCTGGTGAAGTGTGGGGCAACATCCAATACTCTGCAAATGTCTATCAACACGTTCCTACAACAATATAACAAGGCGTCCCACCAAACAACTGGAGAGCCACCTTCCTTATTATTCCTTGGCCGTACCATCCGCTCTCGTCTTGACTGCATAAAACCTAGCGTGACTGAAACCATGGAGTCTAAGGCTGCCCTGAAACCTCGGAAGGAGCCAAGAAACTTCTGTGTCAATGAGCAGGTGATGTTGCGGTCTTATTCTCCTGGGCTTGACACCACCCTGGGTCAAAGGAAAGATCACAAGGAGGCTAGGTGACCTCCACTACGAGGTACAATGTGGGGATGCTACTCACAAGAGACACATAGACCAAATTAAGGCCCTTGGTGAGAGAGATACTCGAGATACACCAAGGGATGCTGAGAGAGACACTCGAGATACACCAAGGGA
Organism: Pachypeltis micranthus; assembly: GCA_020466155.1. NCBI lineage: Eukaryota > Metazoa > Arthropoda > Insecta > Hemiptera > Miridae > Pachypeltis > Pachypeltis micranthus. The sequence goes on along the minus strand of CM035770.1, from coordinate 2,229,059 downwards.
TGCACCTCTTGTCAAGAAAGAGGTCATCTTCTCAGAACAGCCTCTGGAGATGACAACTCATCATCCTCTGCGGATGCCCTGTCCTCCGTCTCCACCCTTTGCTGGATTCTCAAGCCCAGTCTCTGAGGCACCCACTTCACAGCCTCCTCCTGAGACCACCCCAGTCCGAAGGCCTGCAAGAGAGAGATGCCCTCCAAGAAGATACTCCCCAAGTGACTTCCCTTGAGCGAACCTCTCAATGAAGTACTATGAACACTCTGCATGTAATTTAGTTGCATGTATTCAACCCACGTTCCTATTCGAGCTGGGAGAATTGTTATATATCCATGCATCAACTCCATGATACAATCTCTGTTATCAATGCATTAGTATCTTTGTTATCGATAATGATAAGAGAGTTCGATCTACATTCCTTCTCCGGTCTTTCCTTATAATTACTATTAGTAACATTTCTTTCTGAGAATATAAAACTCCGCATTGGTACTGATAACATTCCCGACAAAGTTTATATAAAAAATAACAAAATTTCAGTAGTAAATGGGATGAAGGTAGCTAGTTTTTAATGTTACTGCAAATTTTCATTTATTGACAAACGGGGAACCACTTAAATATTCTTCAAGTTTTCGAATCGATCATGGATCTTCAGTTAGTGATAGAAGATGGTTTGGCTTCTTATATTATTAACTATATCAATGAAGTTGAGCAAGGATTATCGAAACTTCTGTTGGACGCAGCGAAGGAAATAGATTCAGAACCACAATGAAAAGTTAAGAAATCCAGCCAAATTCAAGTTCAAATGTAGCGTACATTACCTTGTCGCGACCTAGGTCGAAGTGCAGCAGAAAATTAATTTTTATTAGTACAAGCCCAGAGGTTGTCTACTCACACAACTCGATCCTGAATCTCTTGATATTTTCTTGGGTGATATTATAAAAACATATTGAAAGCGTTCCAAAAAAGATGACAAAATTTGTCCAGCTGAATTCGTTGCACACTACAACTCCATAAAATTGAAGGTAATGAATTGGGGGAATGATTACCTTGATGATGAAAATGATGATGATTGACTCAAGATCCTAATAATTACGACAGAGTGCAAGTTTCGTTGCTTTTTCCTTTTAGAAACGAAGTCAATGAAATTGGTAGCTATGATTTATACGTTAACAACGTGGGAGTCACTGAAAATAATAGGAAAAATCGTATTTTCTCCGATAATGTATAAGAGAAAGCAATTGAGGATTAGTAAATATATGGTGGTTGACTACGATAATGAGAAAGCAAACCACGCAAATGTACTTTTAGAAGAGTTAAATATTTTTGGATGAGGTGCTATTTGTCACACACTTAATTAGACTAACCCATGACGTCATCGCTACTCCTACCTATGACATACAACATTTACTAACCAATTAAAAAGGTTACAGTATGGTTATCCTAACTTTGGTTATGATTCCTCTCTTACTAGAGAGTCGTGCTTGAGTTCTGGTACAGAGAGGTTCTTCTATCTCTCGCTGAAACTTGGGTCAACACATGCTTTCAGATTCTATTAATTTATTACTTTCACTTACCCAGTTTCTTTTTTACTTTCCGCTACCCGAAGGGAAGGAAAGTATAGTAATCGGCCCAAAAAAAAAATTTGGGTTTTCTTCAGATCTTTACGTTTCAGACCCTACTGAGTCTAAAAAACCTAATTTCGGAGAGAGGTCCGTGTGTATGTCTGTGTGTATGTCTGTGTGTATGTCTGTGTGTGTGTGTGTCTGTAGTTCGATTTGCGGGAGAACGGCTGATCCGATTGAGATGGTTCTTTTTTGTTTTGTTCGTTATTTTTTGTAGACACCAAAATAAGGTTATGGACGATTTCGGCCGATGGGAAGGGGGGGGGGACGAAAATGTACCAAAATTTAGGGTTTTTCGCATTTTTCTCGAAAACGGCTCTAACGATTTTGATAAAACTTTCAAATTATCTTCTCCTAATCAATGCCTAACTTTTTCTTCTCTATACATATCTCCATGAAAATACGGTGAACGGAGATATAGGCCCATGAAGCAAAAATAGGTTTTTTACGCTTTTTGGCAAAACGGCTTCAACGATTATCACCAAACTTTAGAGATGTTTCCGAATAGTTAATACCTACATATTGTTCTCAATAAATGTTTCTCTGACAGTCCATTGAACAGAGATAAAAATCAAAATGTGTCAAAAATATCGTTTTTCTAACATTTCCGTAAATTCCAGGGTAACTTTTTCACCAGATGTGATATATCCTAATGAAGTATCTTCTAGTCACCCATACCAACATTTCGTTCTCTATAATTATTTCTGTATATATATGTTGAACAGAGATATAAGCCAAGTTAACTCAGAAAAGGAGATTTGTCGAATATTAATTTATCGGTATTCCAATTTTCTCAAAAACGGCTCTAACGATTTCGATCAAACTTTCGGAGTACTCTCAGCTAACTAGTCCCTACATTTAGTTCTCCATAAATGTTCCTGTAAAACTGCGTTGAACGAAGATATAGCGTCCGCCTATGTAGGTGGTGTTCGAGCTTAAAGGGGTGGCGGAAAGTAGTGTGTTGCTACGCACCAGATATTTTTATCTTGTTGTTAATTTATTTTGTTTTATATCTTCTTTGAACAACTGTCTACTCTCAAGTCTCAAAAGATAAGTATTCACTAGTACACGAGGTGGCTGGATCTGTTTACATTCTAATTCTCCTACGATCGCTTCTGCTTCATTCTCCTTCTATTCTTGCCAGACCTGAGGGAAGAAATGAGTAGGAAAAGTCAACAGGCAGCCTGGGGAGGCGAGGTCGCAGGGGTTACCTACTTCGCAGGAGCTTCTCGGGGAACGTAGCTCCTCTAAATACCACAAGATAAAAAGCTACAAGCTAGTACAAAGAAAATGGTCACTTCGGTGAAAACACAAAAGCCCCACACGACCCCATCGTCAATCTTCTCCCCGGAGAGGATGATGACAGACAGGCAGTCTGACACCGAAGGAGTCTGAGGACGAAGGAAGTCCACTGGCATAAAAGAATGGCATATGGGAACGTCATCTGCAGGTGCAAAAACGCCCTGTAGCGTTTGTGGACGAAGCCATCCAGCGCTACCAGATGGTACAAGAACGTCTCTTGTAATTTATGCAAAGGGAATCATTAAAAAAAGGTATGTCCAGAGAATAAGCAAGCCAATAAGAGTAAAACTAGTGGAAAAAATTTGTGCGCTTCCGATAAGAAGTTGAATTATCAATCGAAACCGTCTAGACATAACTATGAAGGCGAGGAATTGGTTGAACCAATTTATCACGTTAATGATAGTGAAGGACTCTCAGTGTCACCATTTGTGGCGAAGATTCGTATAAATAATATCGATATCAAATTTGAAATGGACACTGGGTGCCAGTCATCAATACCTTTGTCATTATAAAGGAACATTTTAGATATTGGAAATTAATAAATTCAGTCGAAACTTTTTTATCGTATTTTGACACGAAAGCTAAGCTGTAGGTACATTCAAACCAAGAGTTTCATTCAATGGTAATGATTATGGTAACTTAATGTTGTTCAAAGTAGATTCTAATGGGCCCCCACTACTTGGAAGGAATTGGTTTGAGGTATTTCGATTTCAAATCAGACATCCAGAGGTATGCAACACAGATAGGACTGACTATATGTATGATGCCAAAGAAAGTGGGGCATGTAGCCATTGTTGAAGAGTAAATTCCCGAAAGTATTTTCGACAAAACTTAGTTGCTTCACGAAAGGTAAAGCAGTTTTAGAATTAAAAGAAGGCACAGGGCCTACGTTTTTTCGTGCAAGACCGATTCCATTTTCACTGAAACTGGCAGTTGAACCAGTTGATTACTCGCACTTTGGCACTCCTATAGTACCATTGCTAAAAAATGGTGGAGGAATACGGATTTGTGGGGATTATAAGTTAACGATAAATCCATTCCTTAAAATGTATCAACATCCCCTTCCAACTGCTGAAAGTCTATTCCAAAAAATTCAGGGTAATAATATCCAACGAAATCCATGACATCCTCTGTCACAATAAGACTATTAAGGGAAATGTTTGCAAGATTTGGTATTCCTGATATTTTAGTTTGTTTCTGACGAATTTCAAGAATTTTTGAATTTGAATGGCATCATATCTAAGTCAGGAGCACCCTACAGTCCTAGGACCAACGGTGCTGCCGAAAATGCAGTTCGCTCAGTTAAGCATGCACTTGTTACTACATTAGGCAAGGCAGGTGGTAGTTCAGGCTTGCACGTAGCACTCCAACGTTTTTTGTTAGATTACAGGAACTCCAAGCACTTGACCACAGGTATCTTACCTGCTGAATCCCTCCTAGGTAGGCACATCAGAAGTAGGCTAGACTTACTCCGTCCTCCTTCCACTCTAGACAGAGTACTGAACAGACAGTGGAAACAAGTGAATAGTCATGGGGGCGTTGAGGTGGAGGCATGGGCTCCTAGAGATTTAGTTTGGGCGAAAAATTATGATAAAGAAGAAGATCACTGGTAGGCTGGAGTAATTGACAGAATCCCAGGTCATAGACAGGTTAAAGTTTTCATACCTGAATTAAATGCACATGGACCAGACATGTTCGGATACGTAACTTGAGTGAGTGATATTTTTGTTATTTTCGTGGTCGTCAATGTATATTTTGTTGCATTACGCGAGTGATACTTATTATTTTTGTGGTCTGCAATGTCAGTTGCATTAGGCGCGCACTGTTTGCCCACATTAACTCAGTTTCGCGCGCTTTCCATTGTTTACATTCCACCCATTTCTTTCGCGCGTTTACATTCACTTTTACGACAAAACTTTTCTCAACTCTTACTGCTACTGTTAGGCTCACCAGTATCAGTGACGCAAGTAAAGCGTTCCGTGTAAACGGAAGACCTTGAGGTATAACTGCATTTGTCAGCAAAAGACACTGTCATTTGCCCAGAGCATTTCTCGCGAAGAACTCGTTTATGATCTGGCTGGAGAATTTTTTATTGAAAAGCCAGCTGCTAATTTATTCAACTGTCGACACAATTTTCTTAAGCTTCATGTTTCCTGTTCTGCAATGATCCATAACGCTAAACGTAAACGGACATTCAGAACTCATAAACTCGGTAGCAGAAACAACAGGACAGTAACGTGCAAAACACATTATGCCACAATTGGAGCGCTGGATAACAATAAATCAATTCAATCTTACAGAACTAATGTAAAAAGTCCTACACTCACCACAATGAGTAGAGAGCTGCAGAAAATTTACATGCCGGAACCGCCATCTTGAGATATCTTATCAAGAGTTCGATGTTTTCAAAGGAAGATCGATACTAACTTAGTACTTACTCATACCAACTTCATCGAGGCGTTCAAAAGCTTTATCTAATTATTTGAATATCCTTGAACTTTTGGGAATTTGGACCAAAGTAGAGGTAAGTCAGAAGCTAGCTTTATCATTGTGATGGAATTCAATAATCAGGTTAATAATACGAGTCATTTTTTAATTTTGCTTTTTATACGAGAAAAATATTTGACTTCCAGCTTCACTGTGCTACAGAATAGTAAAATCAAGTAAGTTATACCATACTTACTAATAAATGTCACATTATTTATTAGTACGCTGCCATAATGGAAGAAAGTTCATATAATTTCATTTTTACTCTCTGCTATGCAAAGTGCGAGGAAAAGTATTGCCGCTATACGAAAAACTCTGCAAATTATTACACAACGGTTTATTATTCGGATAATCAGCTTGACCTAGCATTAATGCTCCGAGATCCATCCTGTTCGATTCAGCATCGAAAAATATCATAATGAAACCCAAAAAAGGTCGAAAAGAACTGAATCGTAATATTAAAATAAACAAAAAAACGAAAGTATCTTGAAAAAACTGAATTTTAATATGAAAACATGCACGCTAAATACTAATATCAGAATTTAACCAAAATTGATGAAAAAACCAAAATGAGAATGAAACGAAAGAATCTAAAAAAATTGAATCGTATTAAAACCAAAACGTCGGGGAAATTGGAACGGGGGCGCTCGAAGCGCGTCGTCGTTGGGAGGCCAAAGGGTCGTTGGGAGGAGGCGAGAGCCGCCTCGAGAGCGGTTGGTTTTTTAAAGAGACGGGCGGGGCGGAGGGAATTCAAACGACGAAACGCTTGTAGCTCCGCGTTGTACTGCGTTTCGTTAATTTTTTTAACCGTTTTTTGCCCATTACAACCACGGGCTTCGTCCGATCGGATTGCCGAGATGGCGGGCACAACTAGATACCAAGTCGGATTTTTGGGTGAAAGAACGAATTTTTTAGACTACGTTAAAGGCACAAAACGGCCCGGACGGCGGACGGCGGACGGGGGACGGCGGACGGCGGACGGGGGACGGCGGACGGCGGACGGACATTGCAAATTTGGAATCTCCATGTCTTGAAACGTAAAGTATCAAATTTTGAGGGGGGGTTGTAAAAAATTTTTCGTGACCGAAAACATAGGGTTATTATTCAGAATGAATAATAAACCAAAAGAAAATTTCAGTTTTGTTCAGCATGTTTTCAGACCTGAGGATTCTAAAAACCCTCATCTCGGTGTATGACTGAGGTCAAATTAGCGGAAAAACGGCTGAATTGACAGACACTCAAGAATTGGAAAACTTTCAAAATACGTTTTGGCGCCGGTTGGCTGTTATCTTTGTTCAACAGACTGTTCGAGAAACGTTTTTGTGAACGATATGTAGACACCCTGTGAGTTTAATGTAAATTGGTACAGCGGGTTTTCCTAAAGTAAAAATAACCATTACTTTCATCATGGGCTTATGTCTCGGTTCATAAATGTTTACAGAGATATTATGTAGAGTGAAAGTTAGATACTGGTAAGTAGAAGATAGTTTATTATCCATTCTGAATAATAATCCTATATTTTTAGTTGGGAACATTTTTTTTTACAACCCCCTCAAAATTGTATATTTACCGTTTCGAGACATCCGAATTCCAAATCTGCAATATTCGTCCGTCGCCCGGGCCATATATTACCATTAACTTGGAACAAATAATTCGTTCTTTCGCTAAAAATCCCATTTGGTGTCTAGTAGTGCCCGCCTGCTCGGCAATCCGATAGCATGAAACTTAAGATTGTTATACTTCATCCGATCATAAAAATATCTGGTGCTTTGCTACATGCAACTTTCCTTAGCTCCACGTCAATTCACTTATGTACATGGCTTTTTTTACTTACTCAATTTTCAATTTATCACCCAGTTCACTTGACCTTGGTCACACAACACTTCAAGGCAGTAAAAAGTGGTAGCGCTTACACTTCTGACATTTATTGTGCTGCTTACTAATTCCCGAACATCTATTAAACAATTAGTACACTGAGAGTTAATGAGGCTGTAAACACGATTTTTTTTAAAGAGGATAGTAATCACTTTTGCAGAGTTATTGGGTAAAAACCTTTAGAACTGGTAGTAAGGAAAACGGCGATAGTTGAAATTCCGAAATTTATGGAGTGACCCCTATCTATCGTATGAGCGTTTAAAAATGCTCACCCTACACGTATTGGATTGGACTATTACACCAATTTTTGTGAACATTATAGTGACATTTCAATGGAGTTTATAAACCGTGCTAGAATCGATTTTCGTAATTTATTGTGCTGCTCTCCTCATTTTCAAACCAATGGAAATTTTATGGTATAATCACCTTATTGAGAGCTATCAATATGAAATATTTAATCATAATCGTTAGATCCGTTTTCGAGAAATAAAATGTGGTGTTTTGATCACTATGATAACTTTAGGTTCATTTTGTTCATACTACAGCATCCACCAAACTCAGACCTGTGGGGGTATGGCAGGTATTTGGTCTAGCCAGTCTCCAGGTAGAGAGCTGTTGACTGTGCGGAGGTGACCACCTGTGGAATGCCGCACTGTTTGGGGGGAGTTCTTAATCTGGTTTCCCACACGATCTGACTCTTTACTCGGGTGGCTAGTCTCAAAAGACAGATCAACTATGACTACGTTTCTTAGCCACCACCTTCTTCACGAACTCTGCAAAATGGGTATAGGCTTGCTAGGCACACTAGGAGGCGGAAAACGTGCATGATGGAGAGTCTATAAGAGAAAAGTAGTGGAGGAATTGGCTAGTTTTTTAATAGCAGCAAGTTTTTCATTCTGTGGTGAGAACCGCACGGAGTTCAGCCCAAAGCTCCTGTTGTACTCTCCATACGTCAAACATGCACGCAACGGCCAAATCAACTGGTTAAGTGATCACCTGGAGTGCTTCTGTTGATACAGTTTTGTAGGCCTTGGTGATCCACAGGAGCGCAGCTCTCTGGGATTAGGCCAACACTCTCTTTTGATTGACTGTTAGTTTGCTACCCCAGACAACGGTGCAGTAGCCAATCACGCGTAGGTAGGCCTTATACATAAGGGTAGTGTCATGGTAACACACACCTCAAGTGGCCCTAGTAATTGCACACAGTGAGGCGAACTTTGCAATGGTAGTGCCTTTAAGGGACCAGAGGTGCTGGTTGAAGCCCCACCTCTCACCTTTATTCACTCCTAAATTTTGACGTGCCTCCTTCACAACTTCTGTACCCGTTGGTACTCCACCCCCCTCATCCTTCTAGCTGCCCTAGGACCACTTGCAGGGGGCAGAATTGAGAAGTTCCGGTCCTAGGATCCCACACCCGCTGGGTTCGCAACTCTTGGGAAAATGCAGCGCAGATAATCTGCAACCTCGTCCACAGAAGCACGAAGACCAGAAACAGCCCTCCTAAGCAGACTCTGCAGGTGAGGATTCTCATAACCTTTCACTCTACTCACTGCTCAGCAAGCCTCAGAATCCCATTCCTCAAAAGGGACAAGGAGCCTGAGGCTGCTAGGTCTGGCCAGCTAACCGAGGGCTGTTGACCAACGTCTGCAACGGTAGAGCCTGGCAGAACCCGGTCTCTGGGAGCTGCCTATACTCGGGCTTCTGGTGCTGGGCTTTAATGACTGTCAGTATGGGAGGGGAATTGCTCTGCCAGATATTTATTGATATAGCGCACTGCCTCCCTCGCAGCCACGCCTCAGCAACTGCGATGAGACGCATCTTCTCAGAAGTATACCTGTATGTCCTATTAACATTTATCTCATCATTCGTTCCAATGGGCAGCCGGGGGCTATGAGGCATTTATATTTGGTCACTCATGGTGATGGAAGGGCAATGAAGAGGGCAGTGAACCCGATGGCATGGGTCCCCCCTTCATTCGCCGGAGCACCCATTAGCCACCCTAGAGGGAAACCAGGACCTCCTACATAAGGATCCATTGAAAGGATTCCTATACCCCTCTAGTCTCCTAAGGGCAATGGAAAAGATCATAGATCTGGTCTTCAAAGATATCAATGTGCCCTACTGCTGCAATGGAAGTCCTTTTGAACATCTCACCTCTTCATATACACATTCAGAAGACTGCTTACCTGGGGGCGAGGTATTGTACTCAAGATTTTTATTCTGTCACAACACAAAGTCACCTGTCCGGCACAGACCGAATTAGTTGGATTTTTGAGCTCGGAACTTCCCCGCTTGCCCCTAATGGAAAGTCCTTGTTTCAGGCCTTCTCCGAACATTCAGTCCACCTATTTCTGCGGCTGTGAGGAAAGTCCGCTTCCTCCTCTTCAACTATTTCCTTCCGCCGGTTTTCCCCTTTCTGGAATTTTCCAAAAAATTCTCTTCCCCCGCTTGATTTACTTCCTCACCAGTACACGCAGCTCTTCCTAATACACACTCGTCTATCAACTCTCATGTACCTCACAGCTCTACTGGCTGTCTCCCTCCTTTAGTTCCCCTGGCAACCAGTTCAGGTATTCAGAGCCCCAATGTGTCTTGCTTGTATACTCACACCCAAACTCCCATTCCTTAGTCTTGTACTCAGGGAACTATTGTTCTAACCAAGTGGCCGTATAATCAAATCTCTTTCATGTTAAGCAAGTGTATCAGTATAGACCTATAACTCGTTCAATTCGTGTGTCTATTTCTGCACCCAGCACCACCAATACGTGTACTTGCACAATCATATTATATATTTAACATTTATGTGCAGTTGTGTACATGCCCATGCATGATTTCATGCTCTGTGTTTCATTAAGAAACTATGTAGTAACTAGTGTTATAGTATTATAGATTCAACAGAATTACAATTCAACAGTTTTTGCGACAGTTAAGAATGAATTTGATACATATTGGGAACGCATTTATTCGAAACAGAAATTTATTATAACTTAATACCACTCTCATCATTTCTCCACAAACACAGGTTCTATAACTATGACTCTTTAGGAAAGGAAAGCTGAGTTGGGATATTTGTTTCATTCAAACTTCAAATGGCTCTTGGCATAGCAGTCAGATCATTACTATACTTCTAAAAGTAGCTTTCCACACGCTTGATGTTGAGGTTGAGAAGGATCAGTCAGCTGGAAGGATGCTGGCGAAGGTTGCTGCTCTCCAACAACAGCTTGGTTGTTCTCAACGGTCTTAAAAATGAAGCAACATATGAAACAGCCCTTGAGCAAGCAAAGAGTTCTGAAAACTCGAGGCGTGATCCTTACATCAAATTCAACATAAAATGAATTCTTGCTGACAGGCAATCGACGATCGTCAGTTGATTGTGTGAATAAAGAAAGAAGCAGCTGATATCTTTTCGGTCATGAGAGGTACCTGAGCTCAATGCTGCAGCAACACTCCATCTTCCAAGGTTAATGGAATGGTGCATAGTTTTATATTTAAAACGGCCACACTAGACATGAGAGAGTGTTGTGTTGAAGGGATGAATGATAATCCTTCCGTGAACAAAAGGATTATTGTATTCAGTTTCAACAAGATTGACATTTTTCAGATCATCTCCAGAATAAAAACTGGAAGAGCAATCGAAGTTTCTCAACAGTAACGACCTTCAAAAGTCAGTATGGTAGCGAAGCAGGGGAGCGTGGAGAAGATCTTCGTATTTTGTATTCCGAACTTACAGGCGAATTACAAATACATTATTTACAAATATTTCTTACACAATGGAAAATGTACAAGAAATTTAGCCACGCTACCACCCACAGTGTGGGAAGAAGCAGCACGTTCACTACTGCCTTTTGTTGATACAAAGTTGCTATTACAGAACATTGCATTGGAGGGTGCATGGAGATGTTTAATGGCTGTTAACACATCGGAATAGAGTTACTGTCTTTTTGACAACGACCCTCTTAATTTGTATAAAAAGCAAGACAGAGATATTCAAGTCCGATTAATTGGAGGAAACAGAACAGGAGAAGGGGTTTGTGGTGATCGAACGTTGTGTGCTGCAATGTTATGGGCTCCAGTATTCAATCGAGGTAATTCCCAGTCCATTCCTCCACTGCTGCTAGTTGAACCCCTATAAGAAATATCACAATAATCATTAGCATGGGACCGATGCCTTCAATCGTCAATAACTTACAAATATTTTGTTTACAACAACCAAGTTGCCCTAGATTGAAGCTTGTTCCTGATGGAGGGAGAGGGAGAGAGAGAGAGAGAGAGAGAGAGAGAGAGAGAGAGAGAGAGAGAGAGAGAGAGAGAGAGAATGAGGGAGAGGGGGTGGGTTATTTTCCAGTACACCAAGAACATAACAGAATTAAAGATCACATGAATTAAAAGATGACAGAGTATACCCTCACCCAGGATTATGGCAATTCATTAAGAGGATTCTACCAGCACCAACTGATGAACATTCACTGAACCCAGGACCAGTGAAACTATGGTGGGTAAAATCATTTAGCCAGACTCCCAGTAGAAGACTGTAACCCATGTGTGCAGGGAATCTCATCATACTTCGGAGCATAATCTGGTTCACCCCTCCTGTTTTATCTGTTCACTTGGGCAAGGGAGAGATTATAACTTTCTTTACGAACAGGGCCCATTTTGGTTTAATATTCATTCAGAATAATACACCTATATTTTCGGAGCTCGACTCGTCACATTGTGTTAGTTTCCTAGAAAATGTCAATCAGGTAATGTTTCGTATCGTCTACTAGTATTTTTCGATGCAGAATCAAATGGGATAGGTCTCTGAAGTGTGAAACAATGTCAAGGTGGGGAAGAGAATAATAAACCAAAAACACTTAAAATTATTACACAACGGTTTATTATTCTCTTCCACACCTTGACATTGCTTCACACTTCAGAGACCTATCTCATTTGATTCTGCATCGAAAAATACTAGTAGACGATACTCTTAATAATAACCCTATGTTTTCGGTCAAGAAAAATTTTTTACATCCCCCCCCCCTCAAAATTTGATACTTTACGTTTCAAGACATGGTTATTCCAAATCTGCGATGTCTGTCCGCAGTCCGCCGTCCAGGCCATTTTGTGCCTTTAACGTGGACTAAAAAATCCGTTCTTCCGCACAAAAATCCCATGTGGTATCTAGCAGTTCCCACCATCTCGGCAATCCGATCGGTGAAGCCCATAATTGTTATGGACAAAAATTGGTAAAAACATTAACAAAACGCAGTATAATCACAAACACGCCGTGTTTCGTGTCGTTTTCAAGGTATTTATACATCCTGGGTCGAATGAAATGAGTATCAGACTTGTACAACTGCATATAGTAAAATTACAGTAATTATAGTGAGCCAAAGTCTACTAACTGCAAGAACTCGCGGTAACTACAGCGAAAATAAACGTTTCATCGTTTGTACTCCTTCCCTGCCAGCTCATCAAAGCCACCCACCCGCTCTACTCGCAACTTCGTGCCAATTGTCTACAGGTGCTTATGGGCGCCTGGCGTCGGGGGAATATTAAGTTTTCGTGGTTCCATTGTAGTCAGTTCATGTTTCGTATGGTTTACTAGTATTTTTCGATGCTGAATCGAATGGGATGGGTCTCGGAGCAGTAATGCTAAGTCAAGCTGTTCATGAGAATAATAAACCGTTGTGTCATAATTTGCAAGGTTTTTCGGTATGTTGGGGGGAAACTTGTAGGTATCATGTCCCTTCGATGAGGATTTCCATCTTGCTTGCCGTTTGTGTATCCCCCGTTCACCAAGCAGTGCTAGCTTCTCCTCAGTAATTATGGAGTTCCACCAGTAACGAGGAGAGCATTCAATATCCACTTTTCCAACATTCGCTCAATGGCAAGTAACTTTCCAGGGACCACTCGGAGTGCATCAAGTCAAGTCAATCTAAATGTTGGACTACACAGTATACATCAAAGTTACTATCGAAGGCAGGCTCATTCGTGATAACATTTTCATCACCCACTTTTAGTATGCAAGAAGCTGAAGGAAAATCTGTTAGGGTAGTCCTAATAAACAGCTTGTATGGCCTGTTGCAACTTCTGCAAGCACCTTGCGTTCTGTAGTGTGAATCAGATTGGTCTGAGGTTATGTTTGAAAAGAACAGAACCTCACCCTAACCTCTCACACCTAACCCTCTATGTCAGCAAGTAGCCCAAATATGGTGTAAACTAAATTATAAGCATTGGATGGCCATTGAGTCACAGACCCTAAACTACTGTCTCTTCGTCGACATGTGCAATGTAACAGGTTGCCATTATTTTATTCCTTAATATACCAATTTTTTTTCATCTCCAACTCTGTTCCTTCAAATCTTCCTACATCTTCCATTTCCTCTTCACACCAAATCACCGTTTCATCTCATGTTTTTCTTCGTGGCTATTGGCCATGGTGGAACAAATTGATACGGAAGAGCAAACATGAAAAAAATCCTAGCACAGTAGAGCGTGTGAGACAAATTGTGTGATTAGTTAAAACCCCGAATGTTTGGTTGATTCGGAGACAAGTCAGGGGTGGGGAGTAGGAGTTTGGTTGGGATTGTGATGTTGTTGTACGAGTAGCCAGTTCCTGTTGCTCTATTGAGTCATTTTTGAGCTGGAAGGCCTTAGGAAAAAGAACTCCCTGCTAAAAGACGAAACTGACTTACTACAAACTGCCTAGGAAGATGAAAAAGCGCATTTTTGGGTTACCAAGTTCTTACTTACCCAGTGGATGATCGATGTGCCTCAGACTCAGCCGTAGCAGGAATCATTGCTGTGTACCCTCTTTTTTCCAAAATTGTATCCACCCTGCGTTTAAGGTACGAAAATGAGGATTTTGTGTTAATGATGCTTCAACATTTTGGATTGTGATTCTGATAACAATCAACAATAATAATTACTTTACTGCAGACTTATGTTAGTTTTAACGACTGTTCGAGAGTTTTGCTTATTTGAGGATCCTTAGTTACTATGTTCTTTCTCTACCGAAAAAGTTTTGCTACGATTCGTTCTCTGGGCCACCCATTTTAGGGGGGGGGGATGATGTGTACTGAGGATACAGCTGTATCACCAGTACCCTGCTGGAGTGAACTTCAACCAGTTTGTTTCATTGGGGGAAAGAGGGAGAATGTAAGGGTCTACTGTTCCCAATTGAACTGAGAATCCCTTAAGCTCCCTAGAAATTCGTCTGCCCTAGTTCCTCAAAATCCCAATGACACTGAACCGAATGCTGAAAAGGAGACCTTGCATCTCTCATAACCTGCTACCATCTTCAGTAGACATGCTCCCTGGATTCGCTGCAGAGATGTGGTCTTCACCTGAGCAACTTATACGAGAGTATAAACCCACCACCACATCCTCCAACATAGGGGTCCACCACTACATAGAAACTAGTGGGCCACCGGTCAATGCAAAGGCTGGACTTCCACCAGACAAGCTGCAGAAAGTTCGCCAAGAACTCCAAACGTTGTGCGAAGCCGGCATCATCCAGCCCCTCCACGTCGTCTCGAAGCAAGGTGGATCAGTTTGCCCATGCGGTGACTATCGGGCACTCAACAGGCGCACAGTCCCGGACCAATACGCCGTACCTCACATCCGTGGCTTCAATGCACCATATACCTATTCACCCGCCTGACATACCTAAAACAGCGGTCCTCACACCGTTTGGCCTCAACGAGTATTGCAGGATGGGGTTTGGCCTATGCAATGCGGCACAAACATGGCAACGCTTTATGGCTCAGCCTCCCGTACGTCTTCTTCTTTTTGGACGATGTTCTTGTGGCTTCTCCTGACTTCGACACCCACATAAAGCACCTTACGGAAGTGCTCTCACGTTTCTCCAAGCAGGGCCTTCACCTCAACCAAGCTAAATGCCAAATCGCCCAGCCCTCTATCACCTTTTTGGGACACACTGTAGACCATCGCGGCATCCAACCCTTCAAGGACAAAGTAGACGCGATTGTGAAGTTCCCGCTGCCACGGACCTGCGCGCATCTCCCCCATTTCCTGGGCATGTTCCATTTCCACAGACGGAGCATCCCGCTAGCAGTAGCTACGCAACGGCCACTCCACCTCCTATTGCATGGCTCTAACAAGAATGACGACAGCAGGGAAATTCAATGGACACCAGAGGCACGAGTTCCTTACACACATGTATCTTACTTTCCTTAGCTCTATGAAGTAGAAAGGAAAATTGGTAATTGGCTGAAAGAAAATTGTATTCTGATCGTTTCATTTCAAGGTTTTCTGAGGATAAAAAACATCATTTGAGCAAATGTGTGTGTGCGTGTATGAAAACAGCTGAATCAAATTGGCTCAAATTTTATATGTGTCTGAGAACAAAATTGGGAGAAAATGGCAGAACCAAATCGGTTCCAATTGAATATTCGCTTAGGGGTGCCAAAAGAAGAGTACGAGCAAAATCAGCCAAAAATTAAATATAATTATCGTAATGATCAAAACACTTGGTCTTAATGACTGCTAGTGCAGGTACTGTGGTGGGGTGTACAGAAATGCCAAAGGCCTAAGGGCTCACATCTGGTGGAAGTATACTGTCCCAAGGAATGAATAAATTAAGGTTCATAGGACTGTGTACAGGTATGCTTATGGGGAGGTGCACCTCATTGCAGTTCTTCTCCCATATTGCAGCAGCCCTACGCTGGAAGCCTGAGTGGAGTCAAACCTCCACAAATAGTGACTGGGCTCTGCTAGGCTGTCCCATTCCAGACATGGGTCAGCAACCCAGAGGGAACCTAGCAGCCTCAGAATCCTTATCCCTTTCGAGGAGAGCAATTGCGAGGCTTGCTGAGCAGGTGAGTAGAGGGAAAGATTATGGGAACCCTCACTTGCAGTCGGGGAAGGAGGGCTGTTTCTGGCCATGGCGTTTCTGTGGACGAAGTATGCACAGTATGCGCACTGCATTTTCCCAAGATTTAAGAACCCTACAGGTGTAGGGACGCAGATGTGAGATTTCTCCAATCTGCACCCCACAAGTGGTCATAGAGCAGTGAAACAAATGAGGCAGGTGGGGAAATTGTGGAAAAGGTATCTGAGTCGAGTCGTGGATGAGATGCTGAAGGATGCAGAGCTTGAAAAATTAGGCTTTCTCAGTCCCTACAGTCCCCCTGGTCCTACTACAAAATCCTTAGCTCCCATTATATGTTCTCTAGTCCTCGAGGATGAGATACAGGTGTTGTGTCAACGACTCCACTTCAATCCTCGATACCCAGAGAGTTACAATAGTGGCATGTAGGCAAGTAAGCGAAAAGGTTTGGCCTTACGTTTTTGGTATCACATTTGGAAGTGACCCTGGATGGAAGAAGAAAAAATAAAGTCCGGCCTTACCATTGGATCGTACGAATATGTATGATGTGCATGTGCTTACTTACTGTCAGATCCTCTAGAAAATGCTGACTGCACTCTGTGCCTCCTGCTTTTTGTACGCTGAAAACGAGTTGCACCCAAACTTGTTACCAACAATCTCAGGGCAATCTAATCAAGCGTGGACACTCTGATCATAAAGTCATGTCCTCTTTATCACGAGCAGACTGAGAGAGAATGGCTGGGGGCAGCAGGTGATTGTGCCAAATCAGTAGGAATTGTGAAGGAACAAAGTGTGAACCAGGGAACTCCCCCCCCTCCCACCAATGATGTGCAAGTTCAATTATTCGACCTCGTGGAGTGGACCCCCCTCCTTCACAAGGACTCTTTAGCAGACTGGCCAGCACATACATTCCATCCTGACATTCGTTAGTTCCCACACGTATTGCCATGACGTCGTACATCTGATTAATCATAGAACAGAATTAACTATGCATGAAAAGAACATCATAGAGTTGTTTTGTCTCCAAGAACTCCCACATTGCTTTAACATTACATGGTAATTTACTTGATAGAACACCACAGAAAACATTTTCAGTCACACCAATGAACCACAGGCAGATCCAAAGAACAGGTTGGGAGGGGGGTGGGGGTGGAGGTTTATTCATTATTAAGAATGTGTATTTGTTATTATCTTTATGGGTGCAACCAAGGAAAGATTCAAGGAAAAATTGAAAAACAAACTTACTTAAAAAATTGTTATTAAATTTAGTTTTTATTTTCATTAGATTTATAGCAAACCACAGGTGGAACACTACCCCCCCCCCCCACCCACCACCCAATTGAATTTTTTATAATTAATTTTGCAACCTCATTAGACTAACAAAATGCCTACAATTGCTACGAACAAACAACAAAAGGTTTAAAAAATCTCACTCTTTGATAGGTGGCAAAGTATCGTAGGCAGAATACGGGATTCCTGCTGTGTCAGTACTAAACGTTGTTGCATGAATTTCTTGTTGGTAGAGGGTGTACAATTCCACCAAATCCGAAGGCAAAGAAATTCTTCCTTCTGCAAAACGAATGCAGTTTATACATGTAATTTAAACGTGAACGTATCGCAGTGTGATGTAATGAAATGCAATTGCATTTATGCGGAGAATGAATTTGTTTTCTTCATTTGTGAATACCTTCGATTAAATGTCGTTGCCGTGTTATGATTTCATCAGTAAGCCTCTGTTGCCGGTGAAACCTCTGAAGCATGTCAGCTCGTCTCCTCAGCTCGTGAGACTCAACTAGACGTTCCCCCTGAAGTGCCACTTTGTCTGCCTCCAATTCGTGAACCCTGATCAACAAACTCAACATTTCCCTTTCAGTTTCGGAGTCCAACTGTTCAGGGAGATCCTAAATACGTAAACGTCCATTAGTTGCATTTACCTCTTGAACGAATATACAAATATCTGGGGGGACGCATCACATTACATTCAGCACGCAACTAATCAAATATGTTTCTCATTCATTTTATATCAACATTCTACATAAAATTGGTAGCGAACTTATTGTGTTGCTCCTACTCATGCCACAACCGTTATTGGTCAATCAGTGCACAAGAGGTTGATGAGACTGTCGACACGATGTTTTGGTAAGGATAGTGTTTACCGCTTTGGAGTAATCGGGTGCGAACTGTGAGAAATATTAGTAAGTGAAATAGCGGTGTTAGCGAATCCGAAATTTCTAAGATGGGTCCTAATTATTCTATGCGCGTTATTAAACGCTGGTATTATAGGCAGTTTAGTGGACTACCTCACTGATTTTTCTGGGAAAGCAAGAATATTCTTTGAAATTGTTGTTAATTGGTTGTGCTCCTCGCGTAATTTTTTCACAAATGGTACTGACGTGTTATTTTGAACTGTCCATGCATTAATTTTTCCAGAACGGTTTGAGCAGTTTTTGAGAAGAAAAATATTTGGTATTTTGATCACCACCGTAACAATTGTTTGTTTTCAATCGATTTTGCTCATACCCTTATTTTGGCGTCCCGCTGCGTATATTCAATTGGAGCCGATTTGGTTCTGCCATTTTCTCCCAATTTCGTTCTCAGACACATACACACAAGTCTGTTCCTTATTAGATGACTGTTCCAAGACCTCGATTAGGATTAGATCAGTCATGAAATTTGCTAATATGCAAGAAGCCGGCCCCTGCAGCTTCCACCGAATTCACACCCGTGGAGGTATGGCAGGTATTTGGTCTTGTGCCAGTCTCCCATTAGAGAGCTGTTGCCTGTGTGTTACCGGGCAGAGGTGACCATGTGGGAGTTCTTAATCTGGTTTCCCACCTGATCTAACCATTCATTCAGGGGGGAAATTTCAAAAGAACAGGTCAACTGTGATCACGAATCTTAGCCATCACCTTAACTGCAAACTCGGCGAAATGGTTATAGGTTAGCCTTGTAGCAGTCAATACTGATAAGTTCGTCTACCCTCCCAATAACTCTCGCTTACAGTAGTAGAAACTACGACGGAACAGCGCGTGGTTTCTTGTTTCCTCCCACTGGAGGCTCAAGACGTGCATGATGGAGAGTCTTCAAGAGAAAGTCTTCAAGCCGCGCATTGAAGCAACCATGTCCAGTGAGAAACTGGCTGGTCCAGGGGTCTGGCTCTACCCATTTTCTAGAAAGACGTTCACGGATGTTGGGGAAGAACTCATACGTGTCGTGACCCTTTGACGAGGATTCCCATCTCCCTTGCCATTTCTCTAACTCCCATTCGTCGATGGCGGCATGTTTCTGTTCTGTGGAGAGATCCACACAGAGTTCAGTCCAAAGCGAGGGAAGCTCCCGTTTCACTGTCCACTTGTCAACCATGCACTCAATGGCCAAGTAACTGACCAGTGATCACCTGGAGTGCTTCTGTTGATACAGTCTTATAGGCATTGGTGATCCACAGGAGTGCAGCTTGGGACCCGACTGTTCCGTCGTAGTTTCTACTACTGTAAGCGAGAGTTACTGGGAGGGTAGATGAACTTATCAGTATTGACTGCTACAAGGCTTACCTATAACCATTTCGCCGAGTTTGCAGTTAAGGTGATGGCTAAGATTCGTGATCACAGTTGATCTGTTCTTTTGAAATTTCCCCCCTAAATAAATTAGCTCAGGTGGGAAACAAGATTAAGAACTCCTCCGGAGACGGTACAGGATTCCTCAGGTGGTCACTTCCCCATGGTCACACATGGGCAACAGCTCTCTACCTGGAGACCGGCTAAACCAAATACCTGCCATACCCCCTCAGGTCTGAGTTCGGTGGATGCAGCAGAGGCCAGTCTCTTGTTTATTAGCGAAACTGCAAATTCCATGACTGATGTAACCCTCGTTGAGGGTTTAGGAACAGTCATCAAATAAGGAAGCAGACCTGTCGTGTATGTCAAAGAAGTGTAAATTGTGTTCCTGTAGGTTTGGCTCTTACAGACACGCAGGGAATATGGCAGTGGCATTCTGGACCCCCAACTGCCGGGTGACATACATTTTTTTCCCCCTGAAGCTCACCATAAATGGGATGGTTTCACCCAAAAATGGAGAAATCTCTAAGCTGTAGGGATAGAAGGATTGGGACGGGGAAGGAAAGAAGGTTATGAGGAATAGAATGAACACCAGTTTCGATACAAACCGAGCAACACACGGGTATTGATACCTCAGAGAACGCCTGCTGACACACCCATGTAGATGCATCTCCTCAGCACTCTTTTTGCACCACACCACACCAGGACACAGTCAATGCTGCTACCCTGATGTTACCTGCCTACACTCCACGAGCTTCCAACACAGCCACACGAATATCTGTCCTGTCATACATGCACCTCTTGGCTTGCTCAGTTAGCACAAGATCCCAGCTGCCAGGTACTACGTGGACATCCAGGATACTGCAGACTGATCGGGACCAACGGTGATGATGTCGACCTCAGCCCTTCTCCTGAGAACAACCCACTCCCTCTCCACCTTCCAGCCCTCACATGACAATGCAGCAGCTACTTGCTTGTAGACTGCGTCATATGTTTGATGTGGCCCCCATGAGTATACAGACACACCTGCACAATATGATTCAGTGACTCAAACTGGTTACCCCAGGCATGACAGTAAGCATCCACAACGTTATAATCCTGGCCACTTGTTCACCTCATTGCTTTGGGCATTCACACCTCACGAATGGTGTGAAAGTGCCAGTGATCCCTTCCATGGATGTTCAAGGCCAGCTAGAGAGCATATGACATCCCAGTCAGATACCTGCAAAGCAAGCAGGCTCTTACGGCTCAAGAACGGAAAAGCTGTAAAGAGAGAGGGAACCCCGAGTCCCCCAGATCGAACCAGAGTGTGAATGTATGCACATGGGACGCTCCAAAGATAATCACCAGGGTCCACGCGTCGTCTAGCTGAGGAGGTTGCACTGAGAAACTCGACCCCAAAGTAACGCCACAACTCGAGGACGTCTCTAGCTGGACCTGGGATTCGCCATTGACAAAACCCGAATCCACGACCTTCATGCTATAACGTCGATAGAATGGCACCAGGGAAACCAACCTGCACTTCTCAGGATTCACCCCCAATCCACACATGCCTAGCTACCTTACAAACTTGTCAAGGGTGATGTGCAAGCCCTGCTTGGTGTACTAGCAAGAAGGACAACCTGTGCGAGGCTAATGTGCCCCACACGCTTGGGCCGAGATCAAACCCTACTTCTTGAGGCAGGTTACCCAGCACAGTATCAGTCACAAGATTGAAGAGAATAGGAGACAGAGCGTCCCCCTGCCAAACGCCACGCCCTATTGCCACATCCCAGACATCTCCACTCCAACCTGCAAGGCTGTCACACCCTCGCAGTACAGGGAGATCACATATTCGATGAGGAGCCCCCACCCCACGGAGTCAATTGGGCAAGGCCTGGTGGCTTACTGTGTCAAAAGCCTTAGCAACGTCCAGGGCAACCATATGTAGTTTCTTCTTTTTTTTACTGGCCGGGGACAGCACTCTCTGCAGAATTGTAAGATTCTTGGCAGTACCATCCACTGGCTGGAATGCCCTCTGGACGTCGCCAATAACACCAGCCACCTAGATACGAGTTGCCAGCACTTTTTGGAAGTGTTGAAAGACACTAGTAAAAGTGAAATCAGTATATAGCCCCCCAGCCGATCACCACTGTTCTCAGCGGTCATAGACAGTTCAGGCACGCGACAATCCAGCAGACGGTTTTCCCATGAAGAGAAGTACGTAGAGAACTAGCAGCTTGACAGCCTTTGGGGCATTATTCCATCAGGTTCAGCAGAAGAGGAGTTGCTAACACGGCACTTATTTGTCTCGTCCTTGAGGACCGAGGAATTTGTAATGCTGGCTAAGGATTTCCTAGAAGCAGAAGAGGACGCCACACACCCTTCAGGGATGTGGCTGAGGGCGCTCATGTTTCGTTTCCAAAACGCCAAGAACTCCTGCAGAGTAGGCTGAACTTTCGTGAAACGTCAACGTAATCCAATTCTTTTAACATATGGAAGGACCTCCCCTATCTGTTTGCTGCAGCATCACTTGCAGTTTACAAGTGAGCATCAAAGAGCCACTTCCTATTCGTTCTTTTTGAGCCCCATATTGTCGTTTTCCTCCCCTATTCACCTCCACCCATTGCATTTGCTGTGAAGCTGCATACCTGGTCTAACTATTAAATTTTGTTATCTGCGAATAAGTTGATTTGCATGTCGTAATATTGGTAAGAATGGCTCTGGGTTTTATACTTTCCAATATTCCTTCAGGCCCTGTGACTCATGACCGCTGTGCTGGAGCATTTTCTTTTCTCCTTTCCATTATGTTGTGGGCTGCAAGATTGTTTGATTGCGCGATGCTTTCACCTGAGTAGTTACACTTTTGTAACCAGCTGACCAGGTCACAAGCCTCAGCTGTAGATCGCCAGTTGTAGCTATGCGATTTGTTTATTAGCTAGGATAGTATTTTGGGAAAGATTTGTTGATAAAGTGTTGTCACTAATGAGTCAACGTGAACTATTAGAAGAACAAACTCTGAGAAGTCAAGCCTCCATTTTTTGCTGTTAATTATTTCCCCCCTATGCCCTATGAGGTTGTACTTAAGGAGTTAATAATACGATAGTCTCTAACGAAATAAAATGTGGGCTGTGCTCACATTTTCCAGGGTGATGGCTTTCTCTCGACACTGTTCAAGTTCTTTGAGCGTCGATGACCTCAGAGTGACATACCGCTCTTGCTCTCGCTCAATGTAGCTGAGCTCAGACCAGGCTTCGTGAACAGTGACTTCTGTTCCATTTCCGTTCTCGGTTTCTGGAAAAAATAGAGCCAAAACACACTAAATCAATTCGAATTTTATATCAAGCCTATCCCTCCCTCTCTCATGGCTGACTACGTTCATTCTGTGTGGGCAAATCAAATCGTCAATTGTGTGTATTTTCTTCCCCATGGAAGGCGGATGTGATGGCAGTACAGGTTGCAGAAAACAGTAGCTAGGTTATTTGAGCTGCATGATTTTACTCTATTTGTGATGCACTGTTGTCCAGGTTACAGTTTGAGAGTGTTCGGTGTTTCTTCATGACTAAGACTAGCTGGAAACGGGATTCCCTGATACGGGAAGTCCTAATTGTAAAGATATGAAGGGAACCCGTTCTCTCTAACAACTACGCTACATTGTGTGATGTACCTGCTCCAGAAGTGTTTGGCCGACTGGAAGGTCTGTTGTACAATTTGCTTCTCCTTGCTTCCCAATGGGATATGATCTGGTGTTGCCTCTCCGCTTCAACACCCAGTGACATCAAATGCCCATCAATGTCCATAAGGCGGCGCCTAAATTAAAATACCTCGTCATAATTCATATATTTTTCAAAATCCAACGAGAAGCATTGAAGCGTCTCTCATCAGTTTGATACCTTAATTTCATTTGTTCCCGAAACGTGGCTATGATTTGCTCCCTGAGTTGTTTCACAGGAGTTCCACTTGACCTCCCTCTTATTTCTGCAGATGTGGGTCTTTCTGAATCCACTTTGGATTTCAGTCTTCCGATTTCGGATCTCAAGTCGGAGATCATATCTCTGTATTGAGTCACTTGCCAATTAACTTCCAATTCGTTCTTCCCCACCTTAAAATGCAGATAAAAAAGCATTATCATGAAACATGTTCTTGTGCATCATATGGCCTCTAAGTAGTGATAAAGAACATCTGATTGTCACTTGGATTTTTTCAGGGAACAGGTACATTTTTCTTTCATTTGTGACGTTGTGATAGGCTATTTCGTGTTGGCTTATGCCAACTTTTCTCACTTTCTATCATTATAAGTTTTTTCTAATCAGTCACCTTATTTGAAATTCTAGAAGCCCTTGCAGCGTACACAAGTGTGTTTCTTGTTTCGTCTCTATTGACAGTTGCAGGTGACACATGACTGATCATGACTGTTCGGCAATTTCCACTGAGAGCGTTTCTGAGCAGTCTCGTGAGCTTGGAATCTCTATAGTTGACATAACGACTGCTGGACCCGCCAGATAATGCGTTGATGACGTTCCCCAAAGCTAACAAAGATCTATTGATATGTGCTCCTTCCACCAGTCTTTTTCCTCGGTTCTGAAATATTAACATTCTCGTTAAATTCGCCAATAATTGGGTTTTAAGGTAGCATAAGAACCCAGCTTATGTGATAGGCTTAAATAGTGGTAGACTTATAAATGTAGAAGGCAATAGTGGACAGGTGCCCAACAGTACTACTTTTAGCTTGTATTAGGCTTGACTGCCAGTGTACCTTGGTCGGTGGTACACACAGAGATGGTCCTTGACCACCTTAGCCTATTGAATTGTACTGCGAGGTGAAACGCAGAACTCAAGTTTTACCTCACCTAACTGCAGCCCAGGGATAAATTGTATAGCTATCTGTACAAGATGAGGAAGACACAGTGGCTGGGTCATAGTGTACTCTATCACCACACTGTGTTCACAGAGTTCTCCTGCCATCCCCTCTGTATGACCATAAAAGCTGGCCTTAAAGAGGCTTAAAGCACACCAGACTGACATACACAACAAATTCGAGATACAAACAACACTGCAATGGCTTACGTGGCAAAACATATTAACTCAAAACACTCATAATGATCGGAAGACAGTCCTGGAAGTAGCTCACTAACACCTAAGAGTGATCCCCTATATCAATGCGGCCTTCGGAATGAGGGGGAAAAACAGATTTGAGCTTTCCCAGGGTGGCTGATAGTGTGTGTTCCACTCACCTCATCACCAGTTGCTGAGGGCTGACTCGGAGCAATAGCCGAAAAAACTCTCATGCGTCTTAGTCCCAGTGTGTGGCCTGACTGGTAGCTATGGCAAATGTGGGGGCATCCCTTTGATCCTCAACGGACCAGCAAAAGGGACTAGAATCAATATGTCTGAGGGGGAGCTTCAGAGTACTGCTTCAAGCACCTCTCACTCATACCACAAACACCTGGGCCTCTTCCTTGGGCTCGACATGCCTACTCTAACTAATTTTAATAAGGGCCTCCAAGCGCTAAGCGTCTGGTAGGGGGTGGCGCCATCATGGTGAGGGAAACTCTGGAAGTGGCCAAGGTGCATACGAGCCACATTTTCATTAACAAGGAGTCCTAGGTCGCTTCCCACGCCAGCTTTTGTGCGGTGTGTGGACCCACCTACAAAAAGAGAAACTGGCCCAACATGTTGTTAGGCTTGCAGCCACAGGACGTCAATCCCCTTCTCACAAAAAAGCAGGGCAGACAGAAGGCTAAAAATAGTTCGAATACTCCAGCACAACACAAATAAGAGTTCCCCGGTTATGGCCGAGTTGGTGCAAAATAAACGCTGCAGTGTTCTCGCCATACAAGAACTGTACATAGGATCCGAGGACTGTTCATAGGATACTTTGGTCTGGGGTCGCTGGCATGAGTGGTGGCTGAAGCATGAATGGGAGCCAAGGCAGCAGTGGCTTGCATTGACCTATCCATCGACATGCTCACACTGACCCATCACTACAGCCAGCACTTGGCCACGCTGGTGACTTTGAGCTGGTGAATGATATGGTTGTAATATCATTTTATAGGCATCCCTCAAGCGTGCTCTTGCAAGACTAACAGGAAGAACCTTCATACTTTGTGCTGACGTGAACGCCAGAACACTAATTTGAGGATCCTCGACCCTGGATGGGACGGGCGAGGCGTATATAGAGTTGCTCACCAAGTATAATTTGGTTGTTGCCAACGACCCCGTGGCTGGGCCAACCTATGATGGGCCGGGAGGAAGGCCGTGTGTGGAGTCAACTTAGGGCTTGTACAATGAACTACCTGATTGTTGATCTCCTTGAGAAAATAAAAACAGGTGAAAGAAAATTGATACGAAACTCAATCTTGATGTAATGAAACAAACGGAAAATTAACTCTTCGAGAAAATATACACAAACTAAAAACGGAACTTAAAACAAATAAAACATAGCACAATTTTAATTGGATCGTGGATCTACTAATTAGGACTTGGCCCAAAAGTTTGCACAATACGCCGCATATCGCACTACGACGGCAATGTAACTTTAGGAAATGTTTCCTGTTGAAGTCAGGTGTATGGAGAAAAAACTGATTTCACTGTGAATGGTCGTCCTGGACGAAGAAAGTTCGAAAAACGCGTGTTAAACAAAAATAGTAGCGTGAGCCGTACGGTCGTCTCCGGAGATTTTGCGATGAATGAAAGGCTGGCGAAGGGGGCCCAGTGTTGAAATGGGTCGGCAACAACCGACAACAACTGAACAAAGAACAAACCGGTGCAACGAGATCGCCGTACTACGCAGACTTGGTCCCAAACTCAGCGTGTCCTCCTCGACGACAAACAACCTCCTTTGTTGTGCCTCCATACCATCCACCAAATTTTACATAAAATTTTCTTGTACAAAATAACAGAATAAGACTATTTGAAACCTGTGGAGTCATGGTGAAAACTGATTAGGATAGGTCAGGATCGATTACAGGTTTGAGGGATACCAGCTTGTGGACAGGTTGTGTCAAGACTCCATGAGCCGTTCGTAGCTCAACAACTCTGATTATTCCATCACGACCTGGGAATAATAAGTATTTACTCTGGCAAGTGTCCAGTTGGTAGGTGGATCAGTAGGCTCTTTTAGAATTACTAGCTCTCCCTCTTCTAAATTGGAAACCTTCTTGGTCCAGTTCCCTCTCTGTTGCAGCTGGTGTAGATAGTCTGTTCTCCACCTCTTCCAGAAATGCTGCACTTGTTGTTGGACTAGCTGCCAACGTGAAAGCCTGTTGGTAGGTACCTACAGCAACGATTCCTCTTGTTTTGTGATAAGTGGGTCGCCTATCAGGAAATGCCCTGGTGTCAGAGTCTCATAGCTCTCAACTCAACAGATTAGCGTGGAAAGTTCTTCATATGTGAAAGCAGTAGCAGTCGTTGGAGAATTACTTTTGATCGCCAGATTCCTGATTCCCATAGACCACCCATTGCAGGCGCTCTTGGGGAAACAAAAGGCCACTTGATTTCACGAGGGGTGAGGTGATGGAATCCCTTGTATTTTGTTTGTTGATCCAGATCCAGAGTTCCTTGTGCTCACTGCTGGCACTAACAAAATTAGTACCACAGTCAGAATGAATACTGCTTGGTAGTCCACTTCTGGCAAGAAAACGGTCTTGAGTGGAAAGGAAGGCAGAGGTAGAGCGACTCGAAACTAGTTCAAGATGATAGGCCTTCGTAGCCAAACAAACGAAAAGGCATAAGTATGCCTTTGAAACTGGGGGCTTACAGCGTAAAGAGTCTCTGATGAGATATGGACCAGCAAAGTCACAGCCAACCTTCATAAATGCCTAGCCTTCAGAAAATCTGGCTGTAGGTAAGTTTCCCATGAGTGGTGGTTGAGATTTTTTTTAGCAGTTTGAAGCAAGTTGAACAACAGAAAACTCTTTGTCTAATCACCCTTCTTGCCGATAGTAGCCAGTACCTGATCTGGAGAATAGCTTGAAGAGCGTGAGCACCTATATGAAGATAGATTCGGTGGTGATGGTCTATTAATAATCGTGTAAAGTGGCTGGATCCAGGTAGGAAGATGGGGTGCTTGATACACTCTGGAATTGGGGCATTTAAAGTCTACCACCCACCCTGACAACTCCACTGGTGAGTGAAGGGATGCAGACGAGCCAGTTGAACAGATCTTAGGGCTAAGTCTGGATTTTTCATCTTGGGAAAATGGTCTCTTTGGACGACTTTAATGAGGGTGTCAATTGCTAATTGATATTCAGATGCAGAAATTGGATGTATGTTGCATAGGAGCTCCTGAAGTGAATGCTGTTGACCCAATGTTAATGAACCGTGATCATTCTGTTCCCTTCGTACCATTTTTATAAATCTCAACAAGTAGGCCATGATGCGACATAGTTTCCCGAATGAAGAAAACCTATTTATCCATGTGATGATAGGACAAGGGACAGGTTGAGCAACAAGGCACGTACTAAGTGATTTGGTGTCAGGAAGAGCATCATTGGCTATGAGAGGGATGCCAATAATTGGCCAATCAACTATTGGTTTTAACAACAAACTGGGGCCACTTGTCTGAAGAGAATGGGTGATGCATTCTCCTGGATGTAAACCACGAGACGAACAATCCACTGGATTCTGAGAGGAGACAACGTAATGAATGCCAGTCGCCAATATTAGTGATTTTATTCATTCCCACAACTCGATGCGCCACGAAGGTTTTTGGCTGTAGGGGTTCTGTTTTTATCCAACCCAAGGTTACGGTGGAGTCTGAAAACCAGAAGTACTTTGACACATTCAGAAGATTAAGATATTCGTTAAGTGATTTGAACAGCTTACAAAGAAGCAACGATGCACGAAGTTCCAATCGAAGAATTATAAGGGGCTTAACTCGAGCCAACTTCGTTTTTGCCTTGAGTAAATTAATTAAAGGGCCGTTGAGACCATCCGTACAAAGGTAAATACAAGCACTGTATGCAGACTGTGAGGCATCGCAAAACCCAAGTACCATGAAATTGTCAGTAGCTTGAGAGTTGATGAGACGGGGAACGTGAAACCCACACAGTAGAGGCAGCTCTTTAATTAACTTTCGCCAGTCAACTGCTATTTCATCTGGGACTAATTGATCCCATTCTATTTTAGCCAACCAGCATCTTCGTAGAATAATCTTCGCCAAGCAAACTACTGGAGAGATGTATCCAAGTGGATCAAAGATTCTGGCAATAGCCAATAAGATCGACTGTTTCATGAGGGTTAAAGATGGTGCTTTGATTTTGTAGCTGAATGAATCATTGAGAGGATTCCACTGTAATCCCAAAATGTTGATTGTTCAATGGTCATCAAGAGATAGACTCTGAAGATGTTGCTGTCCTGCGTCATGGCTCAATAAATTGGGGTGGTTGGATGCACATTTGGTGAGCTCAAACCCACCCAGCTGTAGTAAGCAGATGAGCTCATTTTTTAGTTTAATTGCTCCTTGCACGCTATCTGACCCACTCACTACATCATCGACATATGTGTCTGACAATAGAACCTGAGCTGCAGCTGGATTGGAATTGCCCTCGTCTTTAACCAACTGATGTAGTTTGCGAAGATGACAAGATACGGCGCTGGTTGCATCCCACACGTGATAGTATTCAGCTCATAGCTCTGAACTTGTTCTTCAGGTTCAAACCTCCATACTATTTGCTGATATTTCCTGTCTTCAAGATGGAGTAATGTCTGCTGAAACATTTTGATAATATCAGCAGTAAACACTACGAAATGGCGGCGAAATCTTAAAAAGATTGTGCAAATGTCATTTTGAAGTGCTGGTCCAGCATGCAAGTAATCATTCAGGCTCATCAAAAACCACCCTCAGCTTGAGATGCTCTTCATTGGTCTGGAACACAGCATGGTGAGGGATAGTGTATGCAGCCACACCCTTGGAGAGTGACATGTGATGCAGGTCAAGGTATTCTTGCATAAAGTCGCAGTAGGCAGATTTCAAATTGGGATTTCTTGACAGTTTTTGCTCAAGCGTTTTAAATCGGGTAATGGCTATGTGCCAAGAACTGATGAGATCTGGAGGAGGTGCACTGAATGGCAAAGCCATAATGTACCTTCCACTGGGGGTTTGTGAATGTGTTTCTGCAAAATGCTGTTCACAGTACATGTCGTTAGATGACACAAGCCTTGTTTCAGCCGCTTCTTCAATTGCCTAAAATTTATTCACGAGTTCGGAAAGATTGCCATGTTGGGAGAGAAGGCAAGTATTTGCGGCTGACTGTGCTATGGGTCGTTTGAATCTCCTCCCCAACAATATATCCGAAAATTGTGGGAGTTATCTTGAGAATGTTTGGAGCTACATGAACTGGCTTACCCTCGAGTATGTCATAAACGTGTTCAGCACCAATCAAGAAGTCAATGGGCGCGGACCTCCAAAAACCTCTATCTGCCAAAGAGAATTTGTTGTACAAGTGATGAAGCTTGTACGAGATATTTACATGAGGATGATTCCCAGTAATTTTCTTCAGTACAACGTCAGTGGAGTGCAATTGTACTGTGCTATCATGACAAGGACTTATACAGCAGTCAAAAGTGAAGGAACGCCGCTCCTTGGAGTGGCGTTTGTTCAATTCCACTGATTGAGCCTTGGAAATCAGATAAATTGAAACCCAGGTGGCGAGCACATCCTATAGTTATGAACGATAGCATGCTCCCTGCGTCAACCAGTACCCAGATATATTGGTAAACGCTGTTGACATCCTTCATTCGACAGATAGCTGTCCCCTGGATAATTCTTCCACTGTCAAAACTACCAAGGAGTGACACCTCACCAGGGGCTGGTTGAGATAAAGGAGGAGAAGCCTCTTTAGAGCTAGATGTTTCTTTGTTACTTCCACCATTAAAACATGGCCATGAGTGGTGCTTAGCCTGGCAGTGCCGATATAACTTTTCTGATGGGTAATCCGTTATTGAGTTTAGAGCTGACAAGCAGTTTTTACAGCCCCACCAATTTCGGAGAAGATTGAATTTTTCTTGTGGAAATGAAGTTCGAAGTAATTCACACTGATAAAGTGTATGTTTGGGAGATGATTTAAGGCATGCTGGACACCTTCCACATTCTGGCCTTAAGAGTTATTAGACCCAAACATGGTTCCACAGGAATGCACAGTCTGTGGCCTTGCACCAGTGAATTATGGGTTAGGGTAACAAGTTAGGTAAACGAATCAATCCAACTCCTACCCAGAGCAAGGCCCGATAATGCTGGAAAATGCCCTTGCTATGCGGACATCGTGGTGGTCGTGGAGTTGCTGGATGATAGTTCTCTCATCCCAAATTTAGTTTTTAAACTGTGGGGACTGAGACAGGTGGAGGCCACCTGGCCGGTACTCCCCCAGACATCCCCAAAGGCAGAACTGTAACTGTCAACCTCGTTTTTTGGTGAAAAGCTGCCTAACCCCCTGTGGTTGCACGCCTAGTGCAGGGTTTGCTCAACTAGCTGGCATGGGAAACGACTTCAAGGGGTTGATGCTTTGAACTTCAACTTCCTCGTAGCAGAAATGTGACTCCTTAGCGCCTGCATTGGTGGTAGCTCAATAGTCCTTAGCCTTAGTGGAGGGGGGAAGAGAGTAAAGAAGCAGACTGATGTGAATTCAAGTATTGTGTGTGAGTGTGGTATGAGTGAGAGGTGCTTGAAGCAGTGTTCTGGAAGCTCCCCTCAGGCATATTGATTCTAGCCCCTCTTACTGGTCCATTGTGAGTCAAAGGGCAGCCCCCACATGCACTGTAGCTCCCAGTCAGGCTACACACCTGGACTAAGGCGCATGAGCGATTTTTCTGCTGCTGCTCAGAGTCTGCACTAAGCCATTAGTGATGTGGTGAGTGAGACACACGCTATCAGCCGCCCTAGGGGCTCACCCGATTTTTTCCCCTTCCTCATTCCGAAGGCTGCACCTATATAGGGTATTGCTCGTAGTTATTAGTCAGCTACTTGCAAGACTGTCTTCTGCTCATGATGAGTGTGTTGAGTATACTGCCACACGAACCATTGTAATGTTGTTTATATCTGCAGTGTGTTGCGTATGTCAGTGCTATGTGCTTTAAGCCCCTTTAAACCCGGTTTCTACGGCCACACAGTGGATACAGCAGAAGAATTCAGTAACCCTAACTGCAGGGAGTGTGTTCAGCGATCCCAGCTGAAGGCAGTAGGGGGCCTTCTCAATGAGCTAAAAGGTAGGGAAGTCACCTGCAACCTGTACTTGCTCATCAGAAGTTACCTCACAGACAAAACTGCTACGATCCAATGCAGGCATGTCTCCGTACGTAGAAAGATGGAGAAGGGGTGCCCACAGGGCTCGGTCCTTGGACCAGCACTCTGGAGCGCTCATGGAGACTGACTGCGAGCCGTACGACTATGTGGATGACTTGACTGTGCTGATCTTAGCAGAGTTGGTCCACCAAATCAAAGCAAAACCCCACCACATGCCCTGCACCATCACCCAATGGTGCGAGCATGTCAAGATGCAGGTGGCTGAGGAAAAACCCAGCTAATCCTCTTGAAAGGAAAAGTAAATAACCAACCCCCCAATACGCTTTGGTGGCCACTGGCTCCTCCTTGAAAAGTACGTCAAGTATTTAGAGTAAATATAGCGCTTCCAGTATGGAGGAAACAAGAAACTGTGTGCTGTTCCGCTGTAGTTTCTACAGTAGTGAGTGACAGTTGTTGGGGCGTAGACGAACTTGGCAGCATTGACTGCTACGAAGCAAGCCTATAGCCATTTCGTCGAGTTCACAAAGAAGGCGATGGCTAAGATACGTAATCACAGTTGATATTTTGCTTTGAAACTTGCTACCCAAGTAAATAGTTAGAACAGATGGGAAACAAGATTAAGAACTCCCAGATGGCACGGGATTCCTCAAGTGGTCACCTCTGCTCGGTAATGCACGGGGCAACAGCTCTCTATCAGGGGCTGGCTAACGACCATCCTCTGCAGGTCTGAGTTTGGTGGATGCTGCAGAGGCTGGCATATTAGCAAAACCGCAACTTCCATGACTGATATAACCCTCGTCGAGGGTTTAGGAACAGTCATCACATTAGGAAAAATACCTGCATTAGGAAAGAAACAAGGTATTCTGAAGTAGCAAACGCTTGTAATCCTCTTTCATGTTAGCTAGTGTGGCGAGGAGAAAGCAGGGATGTTCGCTGGGGAGTTTAGTAACCATACTCTGAGGAAATACTTCTTTTTCTTACGGAAGGTCTCGGCTGAGTGATTGCTGAGACGAGGGTTTCTTCAGTGAATAACCTGTGCACTAAGAGACAACTAGCTACTTCTTTGACGGTTAAGTAGCGAGTAAATCGATTGGGAATCAAGTAAACCTCCATGCTTTACCTTGGTGTTGGAAGCTCGTTCACTGCCCGCCAAATCGAGCATGTATAGTCGACCAATCTGCCTTTCATCCCCTTCCTCTCGTGTGACTGTGACACTCAGGAGTGCGTGGCTTCTGGAAGAGGTTTTATTGGCCGCTGTTGGTTCC
Organism: Pachypeltis micranthus; assembly: GCA_020466155.1. Lineage (NCBI taxonomy): Eukaryota > Metazoa > Arthropoda > Insecta > Hemiptera > Miridae > Pachypeltis > Pachypeltis micranthus. Next base: position 2,195,907 of record CM035770.1, on the reverse strand, counting down.
ACGGTTCTCTCTTTGTTGCCTCTCATTACAAGGCCCATCACCTTAAATAGAACATCACTGTAGAAAAATATTTTCATCCAATATTATATCCATACGTCCTCATGATGTACAGACGAGCATAGTATCCAAAAACTTATACATTTCACCCATTAACATGATTCAAATTTAGTAATATGGGGACTAAAACTTTTAACTGAACATGTAAGAGAGGAAAGGTGTTTGTGTGTTACCCACCCAACGCTGGTACCTTTGGTACCATTAGTGTCCTTCCATTTTGCTTATGAACTGTGAGAAGTATTGGGCAGGGATAGTAGAAGTACGACAGGTTTGGTCATTTTGCTAGTCTCCTGGTGGACAGCTGTTGCTTGCATCCTGCGGACGTATGACCCTAAGGAAACCTGTACCATCTAGGAGGAGTTCTTCATCTGGTTTCGACCTGATCCAACTATTTACTTTGGTGGCCAGAGGCCATCAATTGTGACCTCACTTCTTTGCCATGACCTTCTTTGCAAACAAGGAGAAGCAGTTAGTAGCAATCAATGCTGGTAGGTTAGGCTACTCTTCCAACAACCATTGCTCACTGTTAGAGGAACTATGGTGGAGCAGCACATGGTTTCTTGTATCCTCAGCACTAGAGGCGAAGGATGGAGTGGAGTCGGGCATTGATGTTGCCATGTCTTGTAAAGAACTGGCTCGTCCTGTGGCTCAACCTACTTTCTTCCAAGACGTTCGTGGGTGTTGGCGAATACATATGTGTCACGTCCCTTTCACGAGAATACTCATGTCGCCCGCCATTTATCTAATGTGAACTCATTTAGAGCGGCAAGTTGTCATTCAATAGGGAGTTCTATACAGAGTGTAGGCCAGAGTGGGGAAAGCTCCTGTTTCACTCTCTACTTGTCCACCGTGTACTCCATGGCCAAGTCAACTGGTAACTGACCAGTGTTCACTTAGAGAAGGAACGGACTTTTTGTTTTTTACTTTCCGCATCCCAAAGGCTAAGAAAAGTATTGTAACTTTAACCTACAAATTGGCGATTGTACTGTGAAGGAATGGATCAGGTGTTTTTGGCAACAGAGTTAGATGCTTTTGAGATTTTGAGTTACAGTTGAGATTATTTTATTTAAAATTGTGTTACATTATCTTCTAATTTTCCTAAAAGTGGTGTCAGAAGTGAGATAAACAAAGATGTTTAGCAACAATCTACAACTTCGTAGTGAAAAAAAACTGATCCTCGAGTAAGTGAAGATATTCCTTGGCAATTAGAGCACAATTTACATCACGAAGATGAGATAGCCAGAACTATATTTCCTGAAGAGCTTTATAATCTGCCCTGTCTGCACCTTTACACGAGCAAAACTATTGTGTCAGACATTGTTCAGTTCACTATGGATACTGGGATTGTTTATTCGTTTCCTAGTGATTTGCGTTCAATCTCCAAGTTTTCAGTTCTATTCTAGTCAGTATTATAAAAACGTTTATCGAGTTTATCGTTGCGTGTTATAATCATTATTCACGTTATTAGTCCACAACAAATTGGCGACGAGGTAAAACCCTTGATTTGTTTTCCACCGACGAAATCAATTGCTGTTCTACTCGCACGGGAATCCCATACGAACACGTTTTTGCATCACAACCATTTACGGTAATTATCAATTCTCTTCTCTGTTCATTAATCAACTATCATGGACGCAACTCAATTCAGAGCCTTTTTGGAACACCTGAACATTCTTATGACAAAATTATTCGAGTCACTCCAATCAACGAGAACTTCGCCTTCGACAACCAGCTCACCATCAAACTCAAATACAAATACAGCTTTCGTACCGAATTTCGAAACATTTGACTCCTCCAAGGAATCATTCAAAACATACAAGCAACGATTCGAAAATTATCTCGAGATGAAATCAATATCTGGAGACCAGGCTTATTGCGCGCGCTTATTGTTAAACTCGGTAGGGGCCAAATATTTTGACATATTGCTACATTGGGCTCTCCCAAGACTCCAACACAGCATACTTACCCGGAACTAATGGCTCTGCTCGAAGCCAATCTATCCCCTCCAAGAAACGAACTCGTTACTCAACACGAATTTCTGTCAATTTACCAGCGGGACAATCAAACGATTACAGAATTTGTGACTTCTCTTCGTTCTGAAATAGGAGATTGTAATTTTATATCTCCCTGTGAGTGCAAGGCTTCGATCGCTAACATATTTCTCCGGGCCCAATTCGTTATGGATCTCAATTCCGCCTCAATTCGAGAAAGCGTCCTCCAATCGAAAAAACCCGTTTTCACCGAGATAGTGACGGACGCCATTGCGTTGGAACCTTCAAAAATCGACTAATGAGTAATGGCTCCTAAACCAACCACACCCACTGATATCAACAAAATAACATCACGGACTAATAACACTAATCAAAGCAAAAAGAAACAACCAGGTTCACGTCATCGATCGCAATCAAGACGAAGGCCCAAAATTGATTATTCTGCTCTAGGCTTTGACGGAATTTTTGACCGCTATTTTGTCATGGTTAATATCAATGGACAACCAATAAAATTTGAAGTGGATTCAGGATCAGCCTAGACAACCTACGTCAATTGGATTCAGGTCGTATACCCAAACAGTTTTTGTTCCTGATGGCACAATTAACGTTCTTGCTCGTTACAATGAAACACAAATCAATGACGAAATTTTCATTGTTCCTAACAATTTTTCAGCCATCTTGGGACGGACTTGGATCAGGAAACTTCACATCAACCTGCAAAATATTGACACCAGATCTCCTCTTACTGTATCATCGAACATCAACACTATCCAAAACCCTTACAGTATTGACACCTTCATCGAAAGCTACCCATGTGTATTTGAGGGAAAGGTAGGATGTGTTCCAGGATTCGAAATGAAACTCAAACTTCGAAACAATGCAAAACCAGTCTATCATCGTGAACGCAGTGTTCCCTATGCACTTGAAGACCAAGTCAATCAAGAGCTCGAATCACTAGAAAATGCAGGTATCATCACAAAAGTCGAAACAAGCGACTGGGGTTCACCTTTGGTGGTCATCCCAAAACCAGACGGGAAAGTGCGCTTATGCGTTGACTACAAAATTGGAGTCAATGAACGCCTGAACGACGCTCAATATCCTGTTCGCAAAACTGAGCATATTTTGAGCAGTTTAGCCAAATCTCGGTTCCTCTACCGCCTAGACTTGCACAAAGCGTACCTTCACTTCAAATGTGACGACGAATCAAGCAAAATTTAAACCACCACCACTCATCGGGGAAGATACAAGGTAAATCGTTTATATTTTGGCATCAAGACTGCCCCCGCTGAATTTAACCGAGCCATCGATCATATTCTTCGAAATGTTCCAAATTGTGAGTACTACTATGATGATATAGGAGTACATGGTGCAACCAAGGAAGAATGCGCAGCAAATCTGGCTGCTTGCCTCAATCAACTACAAAAATTCGACTTACATCTCAATCAAAGCAAATGCACGCTTTTTGCTGAACATATTGAATTCTTGGGACATCTGGTGGGCTTCAACAGTATTGAAAAATCTCCTTAGAAGATGCCCAGACCAACATCTCTCGAATCCATAAGAAGATTCCTTGGCATGGTGACATACTATGCCCGCTTCCTCCCCAATGCTTCAACGTTAACTGCATCACTTCGAGAACTGATCATAAAGAAAACCTCATTCAAATGGACAGCAAAACAAGAAACAGCTTTCATTAAACTCAAGCAAGAAATCGCAAGTCGCAGGGTGCTTGTGCCTTCTGACCCTCATCAAACAATTCAACTCGCTTATGACGCCAGTCCTTATGGTATAGCCGGAATCCTATCCCACATATTTAAGCGACACATCGATCAATTAAGACCTTTCAACACCAAACCAGTACGCGTCACGTTTGCCCCACATCAAAACAATCAACCCCTACAACACCCACCGGAACACACCAACATTCAGCACCCTATACCTATTTGTGTCCCACAGCAACTAACCGAACTATTTACTCTGCCAGATCAGGATGAGGAGCCCAAGCAGGTTACCGCAAGTCTTCGACGTCCAAACCGAATTCGTCGACCACCGTCATATCTTGAAGACTGAGGTTTCAATCAGCAAGGTTTCAGACATTGTTCAGTTCACTATGGATACTGGGATTGTTTATTCGTTTCCTAGTGATCTGCGTTCAATCTCCAAGTTTTAAGTTCTATTCTATTCTAGTCAATATTATAAAAACGTTTATCGAGTTTATCGTTGTGTGTTTTAATAATTACTCACGTTATTAGTCCACAACAAAAACACAGTCCCCGGTAGACTATTATGGGCGAAACTGTTTCAGGTCTTTCAACAGGATCTTCGGGAAGAACTACTGTTTATGTTGCAAGCGTCCAGCGACCCACTAAAAAAACTCTAGGCACCCGTTGCTAGAGGAAAGAAAAGTCGTGGTGGCCAGTACCAAAGAAGACCCATGTATACAAGTTGCGTTATCTACAAGCACTTACAGTAAAGCTGCAGCAAGTAAGTTTGCATGTTATTGCTGCAATCAAAAAGGTCATATAGCTTGGTTCTGTTCTGGCTGACCATGTCTTTGTTGCGGAGCTTCATGGCATGATGTGCAGGATTGTTTGGGGAGAAAGGGAAACGAACAGCAGCTTTTGGAGTGTGGCGTCCTCGGACCAGTAACATTGCCCAGTTCAACACCCTAACAAGACTAACAACAAGAATATTCACAGTGCAGTCTACAGGGTCTGCATCCTGACGACACCAGGTCTTGGTAGCAGATATTAAGGACGACTGTGTTCTCACAATGGATTTTCTTGCAGCTACTAAATGCAATATCGCTGCTTCATTGTGAAGTGTGACGAGAAGGCAAGCTTCAAATTACAATCCTAGAAGGAACGCCAGGAATGATTGAATTTTTTTAAAAACCGTCAATGATAATGAGGAAAGAAGATGGGTCAATACTTTGTATTGATTATAGGAAGCGTAATGAGGTAACCTGTAAAGATGCACACCTTCTTCCACACACCGATGACCTAATGTAGTGATAGTGTTCACCTTTGGATCTCCAATCCTGGTTAGGCCATTTGGACTGTGCAAGGCTCCAGTCACATTCCAACACCATTTACTTCATCACTTGATGCAATTAGGTCGAATTATCTGGTTCGAGCTTGATGAAGTTGCAGGGATGGACCTCAAGGTTGTCTGGCATTTTGTGAGAAAATTGTGGGAACACATTGTGGATGTCACATCAGGGAACACTATGGGTGAAACTGGGAGGACATAAAGCGGCTCATGTACGCCCACACAAAAGGCACATTCAAGGCTGCAGTGAGGGTTTTCTCAATTGCAATTAAAAAAGTACTAGAGATGCCAGGTGCCTCAAACAGATTAGGTAGCTGGGGTTGGGTTCACGTAGGTTTAGGAGCTACCATAGAAAAAAGTGTACCTGAATGCGGGGAAGTTTTTTTTTATTTATTCCATGGCTTTGTGAGGATCTTAAGGTGCTGTGTTGAAATCCTCTACGTTTGTGCATGCAACTCCTCATTAGAATTTAACCTATCTGCTGCAAAAGATAACCTATAGATTGGTTGAAGCTGGTGGCTTATAGACAGCCAGTGTTACAAACATGGTTAGCCTACCACAGTTACACGAGATGTGAGGACTTCTAACTGATGACATTAGATCACTCACTGTGTCCCCCCTACCATTAGTTAGGTGTGTTAAATGTTAAAGTAAACACAGTTTTGGTGATCCAAGTTCAGCAATTCAAAATGCTACTTCAAACAAAGTTTTAGAGATCTGATTTCAAAACAAAGCTGTTAGTCAACCTCGTTTATGGACGATGCCTCCATTTCAGTTAGTCCAGCTACTGTTGGAGTTTTAAGTGGCCCAGAGTCTTCCCTGAGTTCCAGGAAGCCAGATGATGGGTTCAACAAATCTCTTATATTTTCATTGTACAACTCTAAGTAGCTCAATCGGACCTGCAACAAGGACATCAATTGCTAACAAGAATAGTAGTATTTCGGGAGTTGTACATAGTTGAAGCTCACAACAGTTTAGTTCACAAAACATGCAAATCAGCTTGTATTACACCATCTGTGACACAACCGTGATAATTAGGATTAGATGGATCTATAACTTGGTATAAAGTTGCCTTAAAAAACTCAATGCCAGGGACCTGGTTCCTGTCAAGTATTAAAACCCTTCCTGATGCCTCTCTCTGTATTCTTTGTTCGCGCATTGCTCATTTTTTGTTAGAATGACTATTTCTACTTCTAAGTCATACCGTCCCCATGTATGAACTATTCAGTAAAAGATGCAGTCTAATTTCTACCCGAGGTTTTGTGTAGGGAGCCAACAGTTTTCCATTGCTATCACCGACCTGAATGTTAGAACATACTGCATTTGTTCAAATCCTGATCGACTATTGAGACTTCCAACTGCCATTTAATGGTGTAGTTATGAGCCGTGGGGCGGATCTGCACCAAACTCGCTGCTCAGCAGCTAACACCGGTTTGTACTGGGACGGGAGGGAGTGATCAGACCTCGCCTCATCGAATTATTAGCAGGTGAAAGTAAATATGTTGAACAGCTCGGTAATCAAGTGGTTTAGCTGTTGACCTGTAAATGCTTCTGAATGGTTGACTGAGATAAGCCAAAATACGTTAGAAAATGAGGCTCTTCGAACATTGACATTTTGTTTTCCGAATAAACTGTTCCATGGAAACGCGTGGTAGGAAGTCCTAGCACAATCATCGAATAGACGGAAGGGCGAGGAAAGTTGTATAATATGTCGCTCCAGATGTTTTCAAATTCTATCACAAAATTCCGAAACTTTACTACCAATTTAGGTAAAATTCATGCCAGTTCCAGCGGTTGGTCTGTGTATGGTCCCACACAATACTCGCATTGCTCTTCCATCTGTGCATTACAATTCAAAGAAGTAAGAGTTTAAGTTTCTCTTGGTCATCCACTTTTCATAAATTAGAATCTTCAGCGCATTTCTGTGAAAATATTAAGACGCTACTTGCTTCACCCACCTGACAGAGAATTACTTTACAATGAATTTCAAGTCTACGAATGCCAGAAAGATTACCTGGTGAGGTGGGTCCTTGTCAGCTATGGAGGTGAAGAGGTCGTTAAGAGCCCTGACCATGATACCAGGCTGAGCCGGGGTTCCTACCATCGTGTGTGTTTTGCCAGCTCCTGTTGCTCCGTATGCGAAAACTGTTGCATTGTAACCAAGAAGAACGTCTCTCACGAGGCCACGAGACGTCAGGTCATAGACTTCTTCCTGCAACAGGTTCCTTTAAACCCGTTGAACTTCAATCAATCTTGTCGCTTTGTGTGAGTCTTAACTGCTCGGTGTTTATCTTAAATATGCAAGCGGCAGAATCGCTTTTATTGATCGGCAGCTACAATTTGTATGTGTGTGTGTCATTGAAGTCTATAACGATTTTGCAGAGATCGCGAAGAAGGTGATGGCTGAGAAGCGTGGTCATAGTTGATCTATTCTTTTGAAACTTGCCACCCAAGTAAATAGGTGGATTAGGTGAGAAACCAGATAAAGAACTCCTCCCCGACAGTACGGGCCTCCACGCAGTAACACACGGGCAACAGCTCTCTACCGGGAGACTGGCTAACGACCAAATACCTTCATGATGGAGACCGCTCAGCCTTCTTTCCATATTAGGCAAATTAGAAATCTTGATGTTGCAGTCCCTTGAAGGAGACCTTGGTCGCAACCTCACAGGCAGGCAATACGGGTGGCCCAAAGGAAGGTCCACGCAGGATGTCATTGTCGAAATTCGGTATGTTTCCCTGCTGGCACTGGCTAAGTACGTCGTAGCAGTTCTGATTGACATCAGAGGAGCATTAGACAACCTTTGGTGCCAGCGACCCTTAATGAGGTGATCACTGGTCAGTTACCAGTTGGCTTGCCCGTTGAGTGCATGGTTGAAAAGTGGAGTGACACGGGAGCTTCTCTAGCATTGGGCGCAACTCTGAGGGGATCTCACCACAGAACGAGAATTTGCTATCAGCGAATGGGCGTTGTCGAAAAGGTAAGCGAGATGGGAATCCTCGTCAAAAGGGACGTGACACGTATGAGGTCTTCCCCAACATCCGTGAACGTCTTTTAAGAAAATGGGTTGAGCCAGACCACTGGACGAGCCAGTTCCTCGTGGGACATAGTGACTTCAATGGATGGCTCCGCTTCTTTTCTCTCAAAGACTCTCCGTCATGCCCGCCTTCCGCTTCGAGTGGGGAGGAAACAAGGAACCCCATGCTGCTCCACTGTGGTTTCTACAACAGTGAACGACGTTATTGGGAGGCAAACGAACTTAGCAGCATTGACTGCTACAAAGCAAGCCTATAACCATTTCGTCGAGTTTGCGAAGAAGGTGATGGCTAAGATACGTGGTCACAGTTGATCAGTCGCTTTGAAACTTGCTACCCAAGTAAATAGTTAGATCTCCTCCCAGACGGTACAAGATTCCTCTCGTGGTTACTTCAGTGCAGTCACACACGGGCAACAGCACTCTACCGGGAGACTCGCTAACGACCAAATACCTTCATGATGGAGACCGCTCAGCCTTCTTTCCATATTAGGCAAATTACAAATCTTGATGTTGCAGTCCCTCGAAGGAGACCTTGGCCGCAACCTCACAGGCAGGCAGGTACGGGATTCCTCAGGTGGTCACCTGTGCTGTCCACGTGGGCAACATCTCTCTACTTGGAACTGACTAGCGACCAAATACCTGCCGTATCTCCGCAAGTCAAAGTTCGGTGGATGCTGCAGGGGCCGGTCTCTTGCACATTAGCGAAACCGCAACTTCGATGACTGATATAACCTTTGTCGAGGGTCAGGAACAGTCATTACACAAGGAAACAGGCCTGTTCCAGCCTACGTTTATCGTGTTAGGTTGGTCAAGTTTTCGAAATACAATGTGAGGAACGACTGTAGAGCCATTACTGCGGGGAAGTCAACTAGAAGACAAAACATCAACAAAAATCCAACAAAAATTCCACAGCTAATTGAACTAAATAGAGTGAGTAAGAAAACAAGGCAAGTAGGGTAATGCTTTTCAGGTCTTTTAAGTACCCGTAATGTCGACAGGCCCGCGCATCATCTTAATTTCATAGTTTTAAATGTAAAATCAGCACAATATGCCAGGTCATTTTGTAACCATTAATTGACATCGTAAATCCATCCATGCTTGGAAGTTGGGTACCTGAACTGAATCCTCTCCAAACACGAAATCAAAGGAGTACTGTTTGTCCGACGATCTCTTCTGTCGCAGAACATCTTTCTTGTCCGTGTCATCATCGAGCACAATCGTCTATTTAAAAAAATTATCACAGCATTAGAAAATGGAGCGTTTGCCAATTCAATAACTATTTATAAAGTTAATAAATGAGTTTAATGTGAAAACTGAGTAAAAATAGTGACTGTGGTTGAATGGCTCCAATAATAAATGTAAGTGCTCCAGTTCAGTTATGTTTTTGTACGTAACTGAGTTTTGTAAACCTCAAGATAACGAGACCTGAATTTTAATTATTTGTTCACCTTTTCGTCGAGTATGTGAAGTATTCTATCTCCTTCGTCAGATTTCAAAGGACGAACTCGAACAGCAACCTACACAAAGCATAAAAAAACGAATAAAAAAAAATTACGTTAATACAATAACCGACGACGAGTGTATGGATCATTCATGTGACGAAATTGGCGCTTTATGTTTCAAGTGCCGGGGATCCCAAATCTATCCCGCCTGCTGTCCTGGCGCAAAAGCCTTCGTGGCGGCCAGCCGCCTCTCTCCACAACAAAAGCCGCCTCATCCCAACAGAGGGCGCTAGCCGAAAACCACCCCTGGAGGGAACAGCAGGCGGCCAACCAGAGAAGGCGACTCCCTCCAGGAGCAGGTATATAAGGGCCTGCCTAAACGAAAAACCTTCGAGCGTGGAAAGAGGCCACAATCATCTGCATCCCCAAGGCTGGAAAGCCTCTGAACAAAGCTACTAGCTACAGGCCCATTAGCCTTCTCTGCACCCTGAGCAAGATAGCCGAGGCCATCATTTTAACCCGCCTCATCGAGTTCATGGCCACCAACAAGGTTCTCCCAGACTTCCAACATGGCTTCAGACACCATCACGGAACCTGCCACCAGCTCCTCAGGGTGACTGAATACATAGCTGAGAGCCGGAACAAGCATCGGCACACATCCATGCTTCTACTGGACGCCCGCCAAGCCTTTGACAGGGTCTGGCACGAAGGGCTGATATACAAGCTCATCCTGCTTCGCTGTCCACCCTCTCTCATTGGTCTGATTCACTCCTTCCTCACCGACAGGACCTTCAGGGTGAGAGTTGGCAAAACTCTATCCACCACCCACCGCATCTCGGCTGGCGTACCCCAAGGCTCAAAACTCTCCCCAGCCCTCTTCAACATCTTCTGCCATGACATACCAGTCCACGAGAAGATCGTCACTGCACAATATGCGGACGACGTAGCTCTCCTCTACACCTCCAAAACCAAGCTGCACTGTGCCACAGTCATGAATAAGTTCCTGCCGTCCCTGCTCAGCTGGTACCACAAATGGGGACTACGCCTCAACGAATCCAAATCAGAAGCCGTCTTCTTTTCCCACCGTAACATCCCCCCCTCCCAAACATCCAAGTGGGGAACCATCCAATCCCCTGGAAACACCAGGCCAAGTACCTCGGTGTCATCTTCGACAGGAAACTCAACTGGTACAGGCAGACCCTCGCAGTTCGCGCCAAAATCAACGGAGCCTTCATTGCTCTCCGGCCATTCTTCAACAACAGAAAGGTCTCACATCCAACGAAAATCCGTATCTTCAACGCCATCATCAGGAGCATCAGCACCTACGCTATCCCCGTCTGGGGCACGGCCTCCTCCTTCGCAAACTCGAGGGCACCTACATGAAGTCCCTCCGAGGTGTCCTCCGCTCACCCCGCTACATCAGAAACCAGCAGCTCCTGAAGGAAACAGGCCTCCCCTCGCTCAGTGCGGCCGCCTCAACCTATGCCCTCAACCTCCGCAACTCGGTGGCGGGTCACCCCAACCCGTCCATCAGCTGCCTCACACAATATGCCCTCACACCCTCGGACATCATCCGTAGGCCCTGCTCCCTCATTCCACGCTAACCCCGTCCCGTTCCTCCCCGCATCGCACATGCGCATGAGTCCCCCTGCATCCGCAGGCTGGCCTCCCATCCTTCTGGTTTAGAACCTCCGGGTTGGCAACCGCGGGGGAGGGGTTTTAGTCGGTAAAAATCCGACACTACCCATTTGGGTGTCTTTTGAAGATTTCCCCTCCCCGGAAGCGTCCGAAAAAAAAGAAAAAAAAAAAACGAAAAACCTTCATTCGATTCATTCTTTTCATTCCGTCTTCCGCTCTTACACAGTCCACACTCTCTGACAACGACCGACCACCTTCAGCGGCTCCGGCGGGGACAACAGAGCCCCCCTCGCGTCAGAAGAAGAAGGAGCGACGATCCAACCGGATCCCTCACCGAGAGGAGCTACGCTCAACCGAGCCCTTCAAACGACACTTCGACGCCTGAGGAACTCGTCCCTCGCCCGCTGCTCGACCGAACAAACTGACTCAACCGAATCCCTCATCTCGCGTCTCCGACTGAAGGAGCGACGATCCAACCGGATCCCTCACCGAGAGGAGCTACCGCTCAACCGAGCCCTTCGACCTACCGACGCCCGAGAAATCCGTTCTTCACCTCACACACTCTCAACCGATAAACAGAACCCGACTCAACCTCATCTCGCGTCTACGACAGAAGGAGCGACGATCCAACCGGATCCCTCACCGAGAGGAGCTACTGCTCAACCGAGCCCTTCGACCTACCGACGCCCGAGAAATCCGTTCCTCACCTCACGCACTCTCAACCGACAGACACAACCAACACACACACACAACAACAATATATCGTCGGCCCTTTTCAGGGCAACACACACAATCAAACAGCGCAACTTCTTGAAAAGGGAGGCCCCGACAGCCTTTAACGGTGGCTAAAAATTCGTTCTAGGATTTATTTCCACCCGACTACTTTTCAATCCGATCGGACGAAACCCATGGTTGTAATGCAGCAAAAAAAAAAAACATAAACGAAGTTTTGGCTGTTTTATTGCAATTACGTCGTGTCTGGTATCATTTCCAAGGTGTTTTGGATGCTGAGTCAAACAGAACGAGTCTTGGAGGTGTAGTAGTGCGTCTAGAGGAAAACAGTGAAATCGCAGTAAATAGGTTGAACCTAGTGTAGGGAAATACAGCGAAAGTTATCGTTTCTCCCAGGATTGAGCTCATCCCCCCCCCCTGCTGAACGTCTCACACCAACCACCCTTCCCTCGACTTGTCATTTCGATTTCGACATCTCCTAGAAAATGTAAATTTTCGATGTTCCTTGTAGCGATGATGTTTGTAATCGTTTATAAGTATTTTCGATGCTGAGTGGAATGGAATGAGTCCTGGAGGAGCTCTACAAATATTGTGGTTTGCATATGAGTTTTAGTTTTCCGGATTGTTGTAGCCTTCTTATATTATTAATATTTGTCGACGTTGAATTGAATAAGACAGGTGACACTAATACCGTGGAAGAGAAATAATTTCTAATCATTTGTGTGTTGTTGTTGGAGAAGGATAGGAGCGTTGATTCACACGTCGCACTTGGGTTTTCTAAACTAGAGAGCAGTTGGAGGTAGTTCGTTCGATCACAAGTTGAACGAAGACCGACGTTTTCACAGTAAGCCATCGCCTGCATCATCCTCCAGACCTTCATTGTTTCTAAATGTGTGTTGACCTTGACTTTTGTTAATTCGTTTTCTCTTCAGCTTCGTTTGCGTTTTCAGAGGCCCGGTCACCTGTCAGCTTTCAATGCCGTTCAATAACCTCCTCAATCAATTCTTTCCCTTCTCATCGAAAACTACTTAGAAGTCCTTTCTACGTCGACTCGCAATAGAGAACTCTGAACCTCTGTTAATAAAATGGTGAAAGTGCTATCTTGTAAAGTAAATGTAGAAATGTAGTGTGAACATTTTGGGTACAGTTTTTCATCTAAATCAAGATTTGTTTTACGAGCCTGGCCGACAGCCTGGCCCGAGTTTAAAAATGTTGCACCAGAAAATGCCGAAAGAATCGAAATTCCGATTTTCTAATAGTGAAAAGTTTTCATGTTCCCAAAAAGTGACGTAACCATAAGAGATGGAACCCCACGCCTCTTCCACCTTGTTAGGAGTTCAGGAAAGTGAGGGGCCCACGAGCTGCGTTATATGTTTACGTCAACCATCAGTTGAGGTACGAGCTGACCAACGTGGTGCTGATGGTGATGTCACGTAGGGTGGGGATGTCTCACCCATCTGATGCATCCCAGGTGATATAACTTACATTTGAACCTACGATTCGAAAGTTCATCCGGTCTGCCATAGTTCAGCTATTTGGCCTGCCAAACGAGCACTAGACCATCAGGATCAGGATCGTTGTAGCCTAGCAATGGAACTAATCACGGTTGCATCCCACCCCCTCCTTTCCCCTTTCTTATTTCTTATTTTTCAATTTCTTATGAGAAACTCCTGGGGCTCAACAGTGCACCTCCCCGCACCTAGTGACTATCCTGATACCTTGCCCCAACCTCTCGACCAGCCTCCTCGTTCTTTTTCGATGACTCGACCATCCGTAGAGAGGACTTGGGTTCAAGACGTGCTGGTCTCTTCCTACATTGCCCATCCTAAACTAAAAATATGTGGGTAACTTAGTTGTCAGTTACTTTTGAGTCCTCTCTTCAGTTTTCTATGCTGCGTTTCGCAATACTGTCCGCTTTCGATGTACGACGGCTTATGGTACATTTTTGGAATTACTAAAGTTAACGTACCTGTTAGGTGAGTCCGTCTCCTCTGGCTGGTGAGTTACTGTGGGCAAGCGCTTTCGATGTAAAGACATCATCGTCTGGCCGTTAAGTCAGTACTGGAGTCAGTCGGTTAGTCGTGGTCCTTATATACAAAGAGAAAAGTGAAAGGTGTGATGGAGCGTCGGTGAAGGGACGGGGAAGGAGGTCATGTACCTCAGGGTGAATACCCCCTAGAGATAAATGGGACGTGTTGGATGGATGGTCTGTCAATTGTGGAATTTACGTCTTTTTTGTGTAGGGTGGTCTGTAAATCCGTCAGTTGGTTGTTTTCGTTTTTGTAGTGTTTTGAGTGGTGTGAATATGGTGTCGCATTTTGTGTTGATTTGTTCATTTATGATTTGTCCATTGAAGTTTTTTTGTTTATAAATTTCCATGTTATCTAATATGTTCAGTTTTCGTCCTTTGTATTGTTTGTGTAGTAAGATGGTGCAGTCCTGTATTTTGGGTGGGGTCATGTCCAGTTGTTTTGAGGTGGTTGGCAAAGTTTGAATCGTCTTTGTTCCTACTAAGAGATTTAATGTGTTCTGAGTATCTGGTCCGTATTTTTCGTCCTGTCTGTCCTATGTATGCGTTTTTACAAGTACAAGTTATTTTATATACCCCACTTTGGTCGAGTGGGTCTGTCTTTTTCAGTCTTTGCAGTTAGTTTGGTTCTAAGTGTGTTGTCCGTACGTAATGCAATTTGTATACCTTCCTTTCGGAGGATATTAGTTATTCCGTATATTTGTGGTCCCGTGTATGTGAATGTGCAGCGTTTTGTTAAAGTCTGTGTATTTTCTGTTTTTGAGTCGTTTGTTTTGGAGTCATATTGTCTTAATAATTTGTTTATTGTTTTTTTAGAGTAACCGTTATTTTCTGCGATAGTATTTATAATATCAAGTTCTTTTTGTAGTTTTGTTCGGATAGTGGGATAGTTTTTAGTCTCCGTATCATGTGTCTGAATGCACTTAGTTTGTGTTGTTGTGGGTGGTTTGATGTGAAGTGTATGGTCGTGTCGGTAGCGGTAGGTTTTCTAAAAATGTCGTATTGCAATTCGTTGTCCAAACGTGTGATTTTTAGGTCCAAGTAATTAAGAGTTTTGTTTTGTTCTTTGTCCATGTCATATTGGATGTTATGGTGGATATTGTTTAAGTCTTTTAGTATGTCGTCGGTGTTATCGCGGCCTAATACGCAGATGATATCATCTACATATCTGGCGTAGTGTTTGATATCGTGTTTTGTCATTAAGGTCTGGATGTGAGTTTCTTCGTAATGTTGTAGAAATATTTCAGTTAATATGACATGGACAAAGAACAAAACAAAACTCTTAATTACTTGGACCTAAAAATCACACGTTTGGACAACGAATTGCAATACGACATTTTTAGAAAACCTACCGCTACCGACACGACCATACACTTCACATCAAACCACCCACAACAACACAAACTAAGTGCATTCAGACACATGATACGGAGACTAAAAACTATCCCACTATCCGAACAAAACTACAAAAAAGAACTTGATATTATAAATACTATC
Source organism: Pachypeltis micranthus (assembly GCA_020466155.1). Lineage (NCBI taxonomy): Eukaryota > Metazoa > Arthropoda > Insecta > Hemiptera > Miridae > Pachypeltis > Pachypeltis micranthus. Next base: position 2,180,432 of record CM035770.1, on the reverse strand, counting down.
GCAGAAAATAACGGTTACTCTAAAAAAACAATAAACAAATTATTAAGACAATATGACTCCAAAACAAACGACTCAAAAACAGAAAATACACAGACTTTAACAAAACGCTGCACATTCACATACACGGGACCACAAATATACGGAATAACTAATATCCTCCGAAAGGAAGGTATACAAATTGCATTACGTACGGACAACACACTTAGAACCAAACTAACTGCAAAGACTGAAAAGACAGACCCACTCGACCAAAGTGGGGTATATAAAATAACTTTGTACTTGTAAAAACGCATACATAGGACAGACAGGACGAAAAATACGGACCAGATACTCAGAAACATTAAATCTCTTAGTAGGAACAAAGACGATTCAAACTTCTGCCAACCACCTCAAAACAACTGGACATGAACCCACCAAAATACAGGACTGCACCATCTTACTACACAAACAATACAAAGGACGAAAACTGAACATATTAGAAAACATGGAAATTTATAAACAAAAAAACTTCAATGGACAAATCATAAACGAACAAATCAACACAAAATGCGACACCCTATTCACCCCACTCAAAACACTACAAAACGAAAAACAACCAACTGACGGATTTACAGACCACCCTACACAAAAAAAAGACGTAAATTCCACAATTGACAGACCATCCATCCAACACGTCCCATTTATCTCTAGGGGTATTCACCCTGAGGTACATGACCTCCTTCCCGTCCTTCACCGACGCTCCATCACACCTTTCACTTTTCTCTTTGTATATAAGGACCACGACTAACCGACTGACTCCAGTACTGACTTAACGGCCAGACGATGATGTCTTTACATCGAAAGCGCTTGCCCACAGTAACTCACCAGCCAGAGGAGACGGACTCACCTAACAGGTACGTTAACTTTAGTAATTTGCCTACTGGCGGACACAACCCAATTTCTTTAATTTTTGGAATTCATCGCTTTTAAAACCGGCAGCGTCATCCGATTTCAAAGTGCACTAATTTACAATATTTGTCGTTCCTTGCAGCTCCAAATCTTTACAGCCAAATAAGATGTCATTCATCACTTGCAAAAAATAAGTGTGACAGGAAACAGTGTTGTTTTTCTTCTTCCGTCGTAGATCAATACCGACTAAACGAAGCGAAAATTGCCGATGATTGGTTGGCTTTCAACTTAATTTAAGAGGCCCAGAAGAAGCAGTTTTGTTGGAAAACGCGAAACAGTTGTTAACGATTGAGCCGTCGTTCTGTTGGGGCAGTTCTGAGGTCCTGGTAGTCACCCTATTAGTGCAAGGAAACCTTCGATCTGAAAGCACTTTCTTTTGCATTCAATCAAAGAATTTTCCGGCGGCACGAAGCGAAAGAGAAACCGTTTTCTCGCCTCAGTTGCTGTCATCGCAACGTCCAACCAAATCACGTCATCGAAATCCGTTTCTTTCAGGGACAAGAAGACGTGAAAAGAACAGATAACGCAGGCATTAAAAGAGCAACGGGTAAAACGAATTGGGTCAACGATGAGAACAACAGTTGAGGTGTTTGACCTCCTGAGAGCTGTCACACTCGTCAATACCACCTTATTGACCAACTTCCTTCAACAGGAAGTTGAAGTTGAGCAGCAAAAGCAAATGAATTGTTTACTAGCCCCGAGGTGTCCTAGTTGTTTGATGGCGTTGGTGTACGTCACTTCGCTTTCTTACACTAAAACCAGGTGTTCTAACACCCCCCCCCAACCTCCACCACCTCCACTACCACCCTCATCATCCGTGTATTTCTAATTTGGTAACACGCGATTCTGAGTGTTAGGTATACGCGAGGTGCTAATTAATTCCGTGACTTTCTTTTAACCGCATTTCAGATTGAGAAAACGGCAAATAAATAAGTAGCTAGACTTGCTCTGGTTTGCCTCTCGGAAACCACAGTATCGATTTTATTTTCCTTACCTTTTTGCTTTTGTATTATCCCGGATAACGTCTTTCTCTGGAGATTCTCTCGATCCATCGGGAATTTACTGTGGCTATCATAGCCTCCGAAACATCCAGTTGTATTATTTCTTCAAAAAGGCTCGAACGATTCATCAGTGGGGAAACCTCTCTGCCTGATTCAAAATTCCAGTTTTCGGGGAATATCGAGAAATTCTCTTCGTCGTAGGCTTGTTCAATTCTACTGTTCATGAAGTGCGGGGATTCACGAATTCCAAAAAATTAAGTTATTTGTTGACCTTTTGAGAGGGCGACGCATTGCGCCAAGCAAATACCGTTCAGTTCGATCCTGATAACTATAAAATTGGTTATAATTTGTCACTTTTTAAATCTTGCGGTATATTCGTAGAGAGGAAAACCACGACCGCAACATCTTGATTTTTATTTGGACTTACTCTGACTTTTATTTTTGTGTTTTTTTGTTTTCATTATGAACCACAACACTCATAACGCTAATGGAGCGTTCAGACCAAAGTTGAAAATATCAGGTGCGCGGTTCATGGCTTTTGCAACTAATTAAATTTACTTTTCACCCAGTTCAGTTGAGCTAGGTAAAACCACTTCATGGTGACAAAAAGAGGTAACGCGTACAGTTCCGGAATTAATTGTGCTGCTACTACTCATGCTTGGACTATTATTGAGTAAGAGGTACACAGAGAATTGTTGAGGTTGTAAACACGATTGTTTTGAGAAGGATAATAATCACCTTTCCTGAGTTATCCGGTAAAACATTTAGAAATAGTAGCAATTAAGTGAAATGGCGGCGGTAGAAATTCCAGAATTTTCGGAATATCCCCTTTATATCTTATGAGCGCTAAGACTCGTCGTATAGGTAGTTGGTTGGAGCAGAAGATAGTAGTTACATTTGAGCGGAGTTATAAAGGGAAAACTACATCAAGCTGGATTTTCGTCGAATGGTTGGTAATTTACTGTGCTGCTCTCCTCATTTCCCGACGCAGCTGTCTACATAAAAAATTTAATCAAAATCTCCACGGCCGTTTTTTAGAAAAAAATAGTTGGTTTTGATTACTACGATAACTATAGTTTTAGACGGAGTTTGTTCACGCCCCTTATTTTGGCGTCCCATGGTGACCTGCGCGACAGATATAGAGATTGAGCTGTTTTCTCTAAATGTCATTCACAAGCAGGTGAACCCTCGAAGAGAATACTATCAGTAGATTCAAGACAGTTGCAGTTTTGCTATCATGCAAGAGCCCCGCCCCTCACGCTACATCCACAGAGCCCAGACCTATGGAGGTACAGCAGATCTTTTTGGTGTTGGCCTCTCTCTCGGTGGAGAGCTGTTGTCCATGTTTAACTGCGCGGACCATCTGGGGAATCCCCTGCCTTTTGGGGGGATTATGAAAAATCCTCAACCCTCCTCAAAACGTTTAGTAATTTGATACACATAGTACATGCTATATTAACATCACGGAGGTCTTTCTTTATCAAAACGACTGTTCCTTCACACTCTTAAGAGAGTTAAATCAGTTAAAAAGCCCAAAGGCAAGGAGATGGGAGGTTTACTATAGTGCCAGGCAATCGCTCAGGATCCACTCAATCCGGATCTGGGGAGGTGTGGCAGTTTGTCAATAAGCCAATCTCCCAGTAGAGAGCTGTCGCGGAGGTATGGCCCCAGGGAATCTATTCCATCTGGGCAGAGTTCATAATCTGATTTCCCATTTGATCTATTTACTTGGTTAGCAAGTTTCTAAGTTAAAGGTCGTCCACTTAGGCGTATGGCCCGCAGTTGGGCTTTTATTTAGAGCTTTTGGAGAAAAGCCCAACAGCGACGCAATACTTTGATGTTTAATAAAATCAATGGTTTTTCATTCGACTAAATTTCCGTCTTTTGAGCGTTATTGTTTGCCTTGATGATCATAGAATGTGGTTTTTTTAATCCTTGTGCTGCACTTGTTGACTTGTCTCAATTCGGAAAGTGAAATTATGAGGAGCAGGGGTGATATCTCATCCAAATCTTGTTCTTTCCAAGTTACTTTCTATTACGGTTATGCTGGCATCCCAATAGTACCACTGACTATTTCCACAGACCGATTCATCCCATTCGCCTTTTCCACCGTCGCGATGTTCATTCGGTTTTCTTTCTTCTAACTAAGACTTTTTCACGGTGTACTTCCAGTCCCATTATCTGTTAGGTTATTGTATAATCCGATAGGTTGAACAAATTATATTTACAGAACAAAAATACCAAGATTAGAACAGGTCATCGCAAAACCTCAATTCGAACTGCACTACCAGTTGCCCAGACAACGCTTAATTCCAAGAAGGCGTTGCTTCTGTTGTGGCTTCAATGAAGTCTTCGAGAATTTCCGTTCATAATCTCTAAGGTCCACCAGCTGTGGACGCAACTCTGAGAAACTTGTTCCCTAGGGTCTCTCCAGCGACGAGCCTGCATCTGTACGATCTACATGATACAACCTTAATAGGATGCAGCCCTAACCTAAGTGGTTTTCCCTGTAGGGCTAGCTGTCGGGGGCACCGATATCCCACGTTCAGCGTCAATTATGTGAAAACCAGAAAAATTGAGAACTTGGGCCTCTTTCAATTCGGTGGAAGTTGGAAAACCGAATGAAAATTGTTAGGAAAAAGTAAAAATATTGGGGGGTTCAGTGAAATTGATTTTCTGTACGACTGATAATTGTAAAACCAGATAAAACGTGTGGGCAAAGTGAATAAAAATTTATGGGAAATCAAGTCATACACTTGTGGAAAGGAATCTAAAATTAAGGGGAGCCCAGGAAAGGGGGAAATCCGTTGTCACTTGTGTTGTCCGTTGTTGGTGAGTTGAATTTCAGCACCTGCCGTATCTTGAAGAAATAGGGAGTCCTTGTTCTTTCCGTATGTTCTCTTTTCGTAAACAACAAGTGCGAACTAACTCGAGCCAATGATGATGACTGTTGACCGACTGCGACAGGGACGGCAGCGACAAAGGTTATTAATATAACAAAATAAACTTTGCTGTCTGCCTCGAACACGGGGCCAGTGAGTACCGTAAAGTGCGATTGCGGATATTCTGAAGGTCAAAGACCCAGCTAATTCGGTATGCCCCGAACAGAGTAATTAGGTGACGGTTGATGGAAAGTCGTCTGAGAATTGGTCGGAAATGGAGCAACATATCGTTGAAAAAACGATAACTAAACCCGCAAAATTAGCGAAATGTGCTACTGATATTTGGGCACATCCTATCGGTGGCTTGCTGGGAACTTGAATTACTAATAGAAAGTTGTCCGAAAAGGGCAACTCAGTCCCGAGCGCTCCAGTTATGGATTTTTCGCTGACCTTCGTTTATAGCTGGAACAGTCAAATGCGCGCGAGGTGCAGTTTCTTGTGCGAGTGTTAGCAGACTACCAATGACAATATAACGAACTAAATTTGAACTCCACAAACGCAACTCAAACCAATAACAAACAAAATTCAATAACGAAGTAGATAGTACATAGGGGAACAAAATGTGGTTACCCAGTGATCAAAATTGTTGAAGCTGTTGGGGAAAGCCCTCAAATGTGGGTATTAGTTGCTAGAATACATTTAGCCAGGCTTGTCAAATTTGGTTACACATGCACGGACGAAAATGTGAATACAGGGAAAAGCACATTTTTGGCACAATGTAGGTAGTATCTCCGTTCAACAGACAATCTGAAGAAAGAATACTAATTAGGGGCAATGTATAGTTTCATACAAATCGTTAATGTGCCTATTTCTCAAAAAATTAATGAATACTTTTTTACTTCTTTATTTCCTCTCAACGTATTTTGACAAATGGATTTTTCGAGGATGAAAAGTAGCATCTGAAGCGTAATCAAGATCGTTGGAGATGTTTATGAGAAAAATACGAATAACGCTCATTTTTGGAACATTTTCGTCCCCTCTCTACCCACCCCCCCCCCTCACCCCCCCACCACAACAACCACTATTCATAGAATATTGTGACATCTCCAAAATATTACGAACAAAACACAAAGAACGCGCTAATACGGTGCAGCAGTTCTCCCACATAACAAACAATACATACACAGACATAGCCAAACCAGATTAATTCCTGCAGATCTACCGAAAACTCAACTTTTTTTGGTTATAGAAAGTAAAAATTTGACACCACAGAAATCTCCCGTTTCAATGTTTTTCATGCCCAAGAGTTAACAAACTTTGGACAAAAAACAATTACTCGATTTTTCTTCCGGACAAACTTAGCCTAAAGGATAGAAAAATAACTATTAGTTATCTATTGCAACTTGGAATGAACTCCATTCCTAGTTCTCGAGCCCAACAACGTCTATATATGTACAATGGAAAACGGTTAGTATCTATTGGATTTTGGCGAAACTCGTTTCTCGAAAATTTGCGGTCTAACTTTTCCGACACGATTGGATTAGTGCCGCAACGGCGATTCTATGAAAATTTGCATTACAAAAAACAGCACAGTTGTAATGAGATATGAATTGACCTCGCAGCCTAACTCGGGAGGTAAGTAAATGTGTGCATTTCCAAAATAAAAGTCTGATCACTGAACCTAACTGGTAAATAAAAGGGTAGCAATTATACTTAATTCAAAGGCGAGCGGTGCGTAGCCACAGACAAAATTCCACCACCCCCGTAATTTCGAACACCAGCTACATATGCGGGTGCTATATCGTCGTTCAACGCATTTATACAGAAACATTTATGTAGAACAAATTGTACGTACTAGTTAGCTGAGAGTACTCCGTAAGTTTGATCGAAATCGTTAGAGCCGTTTTTGACAAAATTGGAATACCGATAAATTAATATTCGACAAATCTCCTTTTCTGTGTAACTTGGCTTATATCTCCGTTCAACATATATATACCGAAATAATTATGGAGAACAAAATGTGGATATTTGTGACTGGAAGACACTCCGTAAGATCTATCACATCTGGTGAAGCAGTTACCCTGGAATTTACGGAAGTGTTAAAAAAAACGTTATTTTCGACACATTTTAATTTTTATCTCTGCTCAATGAACTTTCAGAGGAACATTTATCGAAAACAATACGTAGGCATTAACTATTTGAAAACATCCTGAGAGTTTGGTGAAAATCGTTGAAGTCGTTTTGCCAAAAAGCATAAAAAACCTATTTTTGCTTCATATGCCTATATCTCCGCTCACCGTATTTTCATGGAGATATGTATGGAGAAGAAAAGTTATGTATTGATTAGTAGAAGATAATTTGAAAGTTCAATCAAAACCGTTTTCGAGAAAAATGTGAAAACCCCTAGTTTTTGGTACATTTTCGTCCCCTCCCCCCCTTCCCATCGGCGGAAATCGCCCATAACCTTATTTTGGTGCCTACAAAAAATAACGAACAATATTAAAAAAAGAACCAGCTCAACCGGATCAGCCGTTCTCCCGCAAATCGAACTACAGACACACACACACGGACCACGCGCCGAAATTAAGTTTTTTCGACTCAGTAGGCCTCAAAAAAATCTGAAGAAAACCCAAATTTTTTTTTTGACACGATTACTATACTTTTCTATCCCTTCGGGGTAGCGTAAAGTATAAATAAGCGACTCAATGCGACGAATCTGTTCAATAACCCGGGAGTTTCACCTATATCAAGCGAGTCTAGTTTCGCCATGTCACATCACAAATTGAAAAATTAACCAAGCCACTAAGTGGTACCGTTAGCTTTTCATCGTTGCTGAGAGGGCGATTAGTTTTGGGACGACCGCCGTTGACGGAGGCGAACCCGTAGTCACCGCCAACTGCTCCATAGGCCGGTGTGCCCAGGCGCATGCCGTCTCGCCGACTGAGTTCAGAACTCCGCCTCAGCGGCAAACGCTTGGTTTTAATCGTCGAGCTCTTTCGCACCCACAACTCCTCAATTCTACTTGATCGATTCGGTTGAGGGACGCCGAACGCCGGAATTTGATGCTTGAAACCTCCGGTCCAATGGATTATAAATCGATCAATGCCGCGGAAAAGCAACCTTCTCAATTCGGGCGAATGGTCACCACGTACTGGATGGTGGTGGGGTCTGTGGATACAACGCGTGATGATTGAATAATATCGTCAGAGGCGAAGATCATTCTATTTACTTATTTATAAAACTATGTAACCTAAACAATTTAGAAGACATCAAATGCTATACTTTGCCAATCTTTTTCAAAGGCGTAAATGTGACGAATTTCCCTTAAGCTGTAAAAATGTCCAAAATATCGATATTTGCTCATTTATAATTTCAGCAGTGTTAGAAGCCCGATATTTGTCGGCTATTGGCCGTGAGGCCGCTAGGTTGATTTGGCCTCTATAAACTTTACTGAGGCCGTGGACTTGGCAAAGTGGGCATTCCAAATGATGACGTAGACCGTGGTGAACTTTGTCTCCACTTCACTTAAAGATTGGTTGATCACCAAACAACCGTCTTTCTTCACAAACACTTTTATGGTCAAGTTGCTCCTTACCCTGGCTGGTTCCTTCCATCCATTGCAATTGCGCAAGACGCGAAGTGGACGCACCCGAACGACTCGGATTTCACTGGTCGATAAGAACGATGACGATCTTGGGCGACCACCCCAACCCTAGACTCAAGTAAATCTACTCCTAACTACACCTGAACCGAATTCGAAGACCACTTAATTTATGGGTACGTCTCCTCAGATTCTTCACATTTGCTCCAAGAAAAGTGAGGGCTCAAACCTTTGACAACTAATCATACACGCAACTACCCAACTTAATCGTGATCATGAAAAACAGTGAACACTGATGATCGGCAACGGCTGAGAATCAGATGATTGAATGAACTGATGTCATTTAATGAAGGAAAAATAGCACACACCCTTAAAGCAGGAAGTGTTCCAGTACAGGAGTTCCACCAGTAATCACGAGTTAGTCGACGTTGAACCAGGAAGTTGCCACTTCCACTGAACACCATTTCGCACAAATCTCCCCAAACTAGGTGAGCGTCAACGTCTGAAGGGGTACGCTCGCAACTGACCATGTATTCTTCTTGACGTGTCCAAAGACCTGTGTTACTTAGAAGCAAAGCGTGCAATTTGTTTTTTCAAGGACTTATTTGACACTAAGGTAGTTTCTATTGCTTCTTGTAATGCAGCCTTACTTCCATTGCATGTTTTCTTTTGCTCTATTAAACCACCTACGTCGTGCGAGGGACAATTATTGTCAGGCCTATGCCTAGGTCTATTTGGTACAACTCCTCTCGTTTTCCTCGAAGTTTTGACCTGCCATCCCTAGGTAATCGCCTAACATGCCTTCAGCTGCCGAGCTCCATGGCACTTCCAAGTTAACCACGGCTGAAGGTGAAAGATGCCAGCAACTTCTACGTCACTATCTAAAAGGGTGTAGGTTTTTGCTCCATTGAACTCCTTATTAAGTAGCCCTACGGGTTGAAAGTTAGTCGCGTGCTAACATTCCAGAATCCTACTGTTTGCGCTGGTCAGCAGCAGTTCTGTTGTGGAATCATCGGCACAGTAAACATTTCATCAGGAAATCGTAGGTTCGGGCTTTGAGGGATTCCCGTCCCGTCTGGTGCTGAATGGAAAACAAACAAGCTGGTTGTTTTTCGTTGGTTACTCTGGGCAACGAGACGACCCTCAACTTGAGATGCCCCGAACGCAGTTGAACGAAAATCATAATCGATTATTGTTTGTATACCCCATTTGAGTTAAGACAAATACTTCGCTGAATTCGGTAAAACTAGAACATCAGTCAACTCATCGATTATTTGATCGAGCGAGGCAATAGGGAGTCCCCCCCCCCTCACTACGTTTCCATTCTCTTAAATCCGGGCCAACTAATACGGTATTTACGAAGGGTTAGTGGTTTCTCCTCATTCCCTAACGTTTTAGATTTAGACAAGAGTCAAACACTCAGGTGTCTATAGTTTCTGTGACATCGAATAACTTGAATGGTAGAGATTGCTCTCCTCACGTCTGCAACAGTGAAAGTGAACTCCAACAAATTCAAAAATTATATAGTTAAGGTACAGTTCAACTAATATTAATGGATATGAACTTAAATGTGAGAAACACACTACATGTACCTATCAGGCTTACGAACAAATTTATTGTCGATAAGTAAAATTACTGATACAGGAGACACTGTAACTTTCAAAAAGGAAACTGCTGTAGTAACGAATTCTTCAGGGAAATAACTGTGATCCTTAATGAAACAGTAAATTGTAACAATACATCGCCAAAAATAAGAATACGCATTGAGACGTGGCATCAAAGGTACTAACATTTAAATGAAACCGACTTGAGAGAACTGTTTAAGAAAAATAGAAGTTAGTGGAATACTAATTACCCACGCGTGATATCTTTGTTACAGCAAAAATAACACAAATACCGTTCCCAACAACCTCACTTGGATCCAGAGAATTATTAGATATTATACACACAGATTTGTGTGGTCCAATGCGAATATACTCAATGTGCGGAGCAAAATATTTTGTTACACTCATCGATGATTATTCCCGATGGTGCGAAACTATATTAGTGAAAAAAATAAAACAAGCCGAAGGATATAATGCATTCAATCAGCTAGCTAAATCAGGAATAACAAGATTACAAGTTAAATACACGCCAGAACAAAATGGTCCAGCAGAATACAAGAATAGCACGTTGTTAGATACATCAAGATGATTATTAATCCAAGCCAAACTGTCGTCGACATTTTGGGCACAGGCTGTATTTACTGCAAATCATATCATATAATTTTCTTATTCTATTTTGGTTTGGTTTAGAACGCTTATATTTTGTATAAAAACTCAACCAAAGGAAAACTTGATTTACGTGAAAAACCATGTATATTTATAGGGTATTCATCACAGTCAAAGGCCTACAGATTTTGGGTCGAAGAAGATGAAAAAGTGGAAGTTTTGAGAGCTGTTAAATTTCTTGATAAATTCGGAAATGACATGTACGAAGACTTTATGTACAAAAAAGAGACGAAACCCACGAAAATAAAAGTTAATTTATGGCAAAACACCAGTGAAAATGCTCATCTGTGCGTAATAAATCAAGATGAACACAACTGACATAAAAGAATTTGGAAATAACGACAAATGTGAGGAGAATGAGGAAAATAATGAAAATTTAAAAAATACTTCCTCATTATCTAAATCTACACCAAATACAACTAGAGGAACCCGCGGATTTCAAGATCTGGTTTCAGGGGACGACCTCGTAAAATCTGTACCGCAATTGAGAAATCCGAATCGGAATCGACATTTTCCGAGAACAGTTTCGAGGAATTTGCATCGATTGCGGAAATTTCTTTGAAAGATGTTCCGAACCGAATGTAAAAGAATTGAAACGAAAGTGCAAAACTACTTGTGAAATGCTTGAACGAGTAAAAAACCCTGCAAATTACTACACAATGGTTTACTTTCTCATGAACAGCTTGACCTAGTATTAGTGCTCCCCCATCCCATTCGATTCAGCATCGAATACTAGTAAACCATACGAAACATGTCCTGGCTACAATGGAACTACGGAAACAAAACGTCTGATGATTTTGCCCCGTCGTCGGGGAAATTGAAACGGGGCGCTTCGAGTGAACCCATTGCGAGGCGAAAGGGGAGTTGAGCCGCCCGCCCGGCAGCGTTGCCAGGCGAGGACGAGGCGGGTTTTGGTTTATTATTCATTCTGAATAATAACCCTATGTTTTCGGTCACGAAAAATGTTTTACAACCCCCCCTCAAAATTTGATACTTTACGTTTCAAGACTTGGAGATTCCAAATTTGCAATGTCCGTCCGCCGTCCCCCCTCCCCCGCCCGCCATCCGGGCCGTTTTGTGCCATTAACGTGGTCTAAAAAATTCGTTCTTTCGCACAAAAATCCGATTTGATATCTAGTTGTGCCCACCATCTCGGCAATCCGATCAGACGAAGCCCGTGGTTGTAATGGCCAAAAAATGGTTAAAAAAATGAACGAAACAGTACAACGCGGGAACTACAGCGGAAGTCAACGTTTCGTCGTTTGAACTCCCTCCCTCCCGCCCGTCTCAATATAAAACCACCCGCCTCGTCCTCGCCTCCCAACGCTGCCAGGTGGGCGGCTCAACTCCCCTTTCGCCTCGCAATGGGTTCAAGCGCCCCCGTTCCAATTTCCCCGACGACGGGGCAAAATCATCAGACGTTTTGTTTCCGTAGTTCCATTGTATCCAGGACATGTTTCGTATGGTTTACTAGTATTTGATGCTGAATCGAATGGGATGGGGGAGCACTAATACTAGGTCAATCTGTTCATGAGAATAATAAACCATTGTGTAATAATTTGAAGGGTTTTTTTATTGAGACGGGCAGGAGGGAGAGAGTTCAAACGACGAAACGTTGACTTCCGCTGTAGTTCCCGCGTTGTACTGCGTTTCATTAATTTTTAACCTTTTTTGCCCATTACAACCACGGGCTTCGTCCGATCGGATTGCCGAGATGGTGGGCACAACTAGATACCAAGTCGGATTTTTGTGCGAAAGAACGAATTTTTTAGACCACGTTAAAGGCACAAAACGGCCCGGACGGCGGACGGACATTGCAAATTTGGAATCTCCAAGTCTTGAAACGTAAAGGTCAAATTTTTAGGGGAGGTTGTAAAAAATTTTTCGTGACCGAAAACATAGAGGGGTTATTATTCAGAATGAATAATAAACCAAAAGGGAAACAAAGTGTGCCGTCTTAAAAAAGCGTTGACTGAAGCTGGCCAGTAGACAATGGTCTCTTAAGTTAGAAGTTAGACGAACACTTGAAGAAAATAGGAATATTTCCACTTGTCAGTGGCCCATGCTTTTATCATACCGAAAGGGAAGGCAATATTTTTTGGTTTGTTGCAATTTATATCGACGATTTATGGATTCGTATCTATGGAACAAACTCTGTTTTACCGTTTCGTTCTAAGACAGTTTAACAGAACAGTTTCCCACGTTTTATTTCACTCACAAGAAACCTTCCCCGTAGCTTGCTGAGGCATTCCGGGCGAGTAATATTGAAGGATACACACGAGCGCCCTGTTCAAGCAGTTTGTCGCTCACGAGGCTTAAGCCAGTGGTCTATAACCATCAGTCAACAGGTAACCGTCAGCTTGCTGAGCCTACTGATTGTGCCTTCTAGGAGTTACTGATTGTAATATCGTTGACAGGGCACAAGAAGCTCAGGTAGTGACAAAGGGGAGACTAACTGCTTTTCTTGCAACAACTTGTCCTGTTTCAGTAGTTACTTTCCTTACCATTACCATTGTACCGGGACGAACCAAACTCTTCCATTTAGCGAAGGCTCGTCCAGGGCATCTGTGCTGACTGGGCTTCTCAGCATTCGTACCGGGGCTCGTCTCGGTACACAGTAGATGTATTTTTTACTGCTAGGTTCACTCCCGGCTCCATGTTCATCTCCATAAGGATACTTACCATTACCACGCTCAACTATCAGTGAACGAGTGGGTGTGGCTGGTCGTTTTGGGCGAACGTTAATCAACATGAGGAAGGTACTCTCACTACAGGTACTAACTAACAAACATTCCCATTCAGAGCAGTCTGTGATTAGATGCATACCAGAGGTTCTCGGATTTAATTAAGTTCAATATTAGTTATATATGCGCACATGTATTTTATTTTGGAAAGGGGAAAGAAAGGGAAGGTACACAAAGAAACAAGACAGTAATTATCAGGTATTGCGACTGGGCGGAGTCATTTTCAGTTCAGAACTACTTTTCCCTTCATTCGTCGAGAGAAGTTGGGATGAGGAGGAGGGGGTGTTATTGCAGTCGTCGCTCTTCGTGCACTTGCAGGTTGTGTAGAAACATAATCTGATTCAACAACCTTCACCTGACTGTTAGGATTTAATACTAATTCGGGCTTTTGAATAAACGCAAGGCAGATTTCAAGTTTCGAGGGCAAATCTGTCCAGGGGCTCCAGGGGTTGGTGAGAAGGTTGAGATGGAAGGGTTAGAGAGGGATGTTGAGCCTTGAAGAGCGGCCGTGGAATGCCGTACGTCACGCTACTTAGAGCGATTCTGGCGATCAGTCGTTCGCAACTTGCTTTGTTCCACAACTCCCCAGCCCTTCTTAAGTATTGATACTGTGGCGTGCAGGGCCTCATTTCTCCGTGCGAACCGAGTTTGGAGGACACGCCCTCCGTCGGGGCCATTCATTTTCCCCTCAGACCCCCACAATCTGCAGCGAACGACAAATTTGTCCCTCCGGATTAATTCAATTTCGCTTCGACTGACACTGACCCGCTGGCTGAGTTTTCTCCGAGTTGATGTCAAAAATTATATTGCTTTTTATTGTTCTCCATCACATAACGCTGACAAATGATCATATTACGATGGTTTTATGAGATAACGAACGGTCCATATTAACACACAACTTTCCGCAATACCTTCAAGTACGAACCCCACCTGCAAATGAGGGCGCTATATCTTCGTTAAACGCATTTTTACAGGAACATTTATACAGAACAAAATGTAGGGACAAGTTAGCTGAAAGTACTCCGTGAGTTTGATCGAAATCGCCTGAGCCATTTTTGAGAAAAGTGGAATACCGATAAATGAATACTCGACAAATCTCCTTTTCTGAGTTAAGTTGGCTTATATCTCCGTTGAACAGATGGATACAGAGATAGTTGTGGAGAGAAAAATGTGGGTTTAGAATGCTAGAAGACCATAAGATTTATCACATCTGGTGAAGCAGTTACCCTGGAATTTACGGAAATGTTCGAAAAAATGTTATTTTCTATACATTTTCATTTTTATCTCTGCTCAATGGACGTTCAGGGGAACATTTATTGAGAACAATATGTAGGTATTAACTATTCGAAAACACCCTGAGAGTTTGGTGAAAATCGTTGGAGCCGTTTTGCCAAAAAGCGTAAAACACCTATTTTTGCTTCATAGGCCTATATATCCGTTCACTGTATTTTCATGGAGATATGTATACAGAATAAAAGTTAGGCATTGATTAGTAGAAGATAATTTGAAAGTTCAATCAAAACCGTTTTCGAGATAAATGCGAAAACCCCTACTTGTTGGTACATTGTCGCCCCCCCCCCACTCCCATCACCGGTAATCGCCCATAACCTTATTTTGGTGTCTAAAAAAAGAACCAGCTCAATCGGATCAGCCGTTCTCCCGCAAATCTAACTACACACACACACGGACCACGCGTCGAAATTAGGTATTTTAGACTCAGTCGGCCTTAAAACGTAAAGATCCGAAGAAAACCCAAATTTTGTTTTTACACGTTTACTATACTTTCCTTTTCCTTTGGGGTAGCGAAAAGTATAAATAAGCGACTCAATGCGACGAATCTGTTCAATAACCCGGGAGTTTCACCTATATCAAGCGAGTCTAGTTTCGCCATGTCACATCACAAATTGAAAAATTAACCAAGCCACTAAGTGGTACCGTTAGTAGTCAAAAAATAATATCATTTCTAAGCAGGGAGATTTTCGGTAAAATCTGCAAAGCGAGTTCTGTGACCCTGAGAGGATTTCTTAAAGAGCCCAAAAAAATAAGAAAAAAAATCTTGAAAGTTAACTGCTCCGATAGACGCTATATTGTACAAATGGGCTGTAGAACAAGGCTTCAAAGCGTGGACCGTTGGCTGTTTTCGAGGGACTCGTGACCAGCTGCGACCAAAACTGAAAAATGACGAGTAAAATCATCATTTCAAGAAACCAACACACCAAAAAGCATCGATGGGTTTCCGTTCGTATCAGAAATGTGCGTTTTTATCTCAGTTTGCGGACGATCTTTGTGCTTAGGTATTAAAGAAATTGGGTTATGTCCGCCAGTAGGCAAATTACTAAAGTTAACGTACCTGTTAGTGAGTCCGTCTCCTCTGGCTTGTGAGTTACTGTGGGCAAGCGCTTTCGATGTAAAGACATCATCGTCTGGCCGTTAAGTCAGTACTGGAGTCAGTCAGTTGGTCGTGGTCTGACCAACAAGACCTCTCCCCGCCCCTTCCCCGACGCTCCATCACCCCTTTCACCTTTCTCTTTGTATATAAAGACCACGACCAACTGACTGACTCCAGTACTGACTTAACGGCCAGACGATGATGTCTTTACATCGAAAGCGCTTGCCCACAGTAACTCACAAGCCAGAGGAGACGGACTCACTAACAGGTACGTTAACTTTAGTATCTTTGTGCTTCCTGACAGAGAGAGTAGAATGGGTGCTCATTACCAGACGTGAGTTGCAACCTGAAATATCTGGTGCGACGCATCACTCGACTTTCCTTTGCCTTGCCCTTCGTAGATTCAGCAGTTTTCAATATGACTTCACATTTTAGCTAGAATTGCGCTTTAAGTTCCGGAGTTGATTTAAGTGAGTCATACCACGACGATTATTGAGCAATCAGTGCTAGTTAGAGAAACGGCGGTGGTTGAAATTCGGGAATGTTCGGATTAGCCCCTTTATATCTTATGTTTTTGTACAGCACTGTACCGGGGAAAGAATTTAAGGGAGGCTGTACAGCGCTGGTGAAAAAACAACCCCAACAAAATAAAACCAAATAAATTAATAGGAAAATAATAATTAACAGGAGGGGGGCTCGAATAGTTCTGATGGCAATCGAGCCCGCAAAGCGCAACTCGCGTGTACAACAAAGGCGACGTACCTGCGAGCTGGGTCGTGGTAGTTTCCGTCGACGGGTTTGCGGCACTGAAACGGCTTTCCCCATACAATATCAATTTTTCGTCAGGTAAATAACACAGGTGGTCGATGATCGGCGACAGACGTAGAACTGACATGAAATGAAGGGAGATGGGCTTAGAAGAATGAGGAAGTGGGAGGGCGTTATCGCCAATGCGAACACGGAGTGAGCTTTGCTCCGTACGTCAACAACAGAACTAAACATCTTATGAGTAATGAAGACTCGATTCGAGTACCACCTGCGTTTTTTTAAATACCCTATTAACATTTGAGAGGTGCTTAAAAGGCAACAACTTCGCTAAGCTCGATTTTCGTGGAAATGTTTGGTAATTTGGTGCTGCTCTCAATCTGTCTACTGTCATGGAAGTTGCCGTTTCGCTATTAAGCAAAGGGGCCGGCCCCACAGCAGCATCCACCGAACCCACACTTGCGGAGGTACTGCAGGTATTTGGTCGTTCGTCATTCTGCCGGTGGAGAGCTGTTGCCCCGTGGAAATCGATCCCTGGAGAAATCCCGTACCAGGAGGAGTTCTTAATCTGGTTTCCCACCTGATCTAACTATTTACTTGTGTAGCAAGTGTTGAAGGATGGTGTCACGGTAACATACGCCCCAAGTGGTCTTACTAATTGCTCATAGTGAGGGAAACCTTGCAATGGTAGTGCCTTTGAGGAACTCGAGGTGTTGGCTGAAACCTCACCTCTCTTTTACATTGACTCCTAGGTACTTCACTTGCTTCTCAAGAAGGAGCCTGTAGCCGCCAAAGCGTATTGTTGGTTGGCTATTTAGTTTTCCCTTTAAGACGATTAACTGGGTTTTTTCCTCAGCCACCTGCATCTTGACGTGCTCGCCCCATCGGGTGACAGTTCGGAGTACACGATGGGGTTTTGCCTCTATTTGACGGATTGACTCTGCACAGATCAGCACAGTCAGATCATCCACATGGACGTGTGGCTCGCAGCGTCTATATGAGCCTCCTGAGAAGACCTTTGGAGAAAGCGTTCCAGAGTATCTGGCTGTGAGGTTGTGGCCAAAGACTCCTTCGAGGGACTGCAACATCAGGATCACGTGTTATTGTTGCCTACTATGGAAAGAAGGCTGAACGGTCTCCATGAACGTGGGTCTGACTGATTGCGGTCGCCTCATAATTAACGAGAAACGGCACTCGACACGCCGTTACGAAGATTAAGGAGGCCGCTGAAGATTTTCCGCTCAGCGGAAATTCCTTAGTATATTGCTTTCTGCAAGCTAAACGGTTCAAACGAAGCTTCTTCTGAAGTGAATGAGTTCACTCTGATTCAAAGCCGAGTGAAAATACTTTAAATATTCTACGCACACTTTCCGGTTCGAAGACCTTTTATTAATGTCTAGGTATAATAGGTCTATTATAGAATGAAAGAAACCAATAAAAATATCACTTTCTATTCGAAGCTTCAGAACAAAGTTGTCGACACCATGCAATACCGATTAGAAGCAAAGTGAGAAAGGGAATGGGAACGAAGCCAAGACGATATCCATTTGAACATCTGGTAATCACCTACTCGAGTGCACCACACATTCCACGTGTTATTCAAGTTGTGCGTACGAAATATATCACGGATCAATTATTCGAACGAGCAAATATTACTCCAATGCATAAGAGCCTGTAGGCTCAAAGCACTGATCCCTCAGAACGACTTTTATAGGTCCAGCACCTCTGATGGTGGTCAAAAGTTGGAGTGCCTCACTTTACAGACTCTATTCCGACATTTTCTATTTTATCTAGCCTGGAGGATTTGTTGGGCTTTAAGGTCTCAATGGCCCTGCCAACGCCGCCTATTGTCTACAATGGAATGTCTGGCTCGTTCCCTTGCTGCCCCCTGGGCTTCTGTATCTAGGGCTACTGTGTTGTTGGGGGACGCCTTCGAAAGGAGTGTTTCCAGCGATCCTTCGATGCTACATGACTAGCCTGAATCACTTTGCATCGCAGCTAACACTTTCTTTATGTACGCTTTTCCTACAGGACTTCTAATGCTGGTTCCAAAGGATGGCGGAGGCGGGAGTAGTCGCAGTCGCATATGTTGATGGCTTGGCCATCGTAGTGAGGGGAGGCACCAGGCAGGATCTTCGCGAGGCTGCAGAGCGGGCTGCAAACATCGTGCAGGAGTGGTGCCGCAAAGCTAGGCTCACCCTGGCAGTGGATAAGACTGCAGCCATACTATTCAAGGGAAAAGCTAGCCCACAGCACTCAGTGGCCTTTACCATTGGGGATGCGCAGGTCAAGATAAGCAAGGAGGTAAAGTACCTCGGTATCATTTTGAGGAAGAGCTTCCTGGCCGCAGCACAAGTAGCCTATCTGACAACAAGACTCAGCCGATTGGTTGGAATGATGAGAAGGCTGTCTGGAGAAGAATGGGGCGCATCATATAGGTTCAGGAGGCAATATTACGACACCGTGTTCCTGCCAACAGTCACATACGGGGCCTCCAATTGGTGGCTTAGCCCCTCGAAAAATGTCAGAGCCAAGACCATTAGCATCCAGAGGGCCATCCTCGTAGGAGTCACAAGGGCATACCGTACTGCCTCGACAGCAGCATTGCAGGTGATCGCCAACTGCCCACCCTTGGATTTGTATCTGAATGCATATGTGGCACATACAATAATTGCACAGCCGAACAGAGTGTCTGTCCCAATTGTAAGAGAGCTAGCCAGACGCATAGCATTGGTAGAGGCGGACAAGGCCAAGCATGAAGCAACAAGGGAGTGGCTAATGGACGAGTGGCAAACACGATGGGAGGCGGAGACCACAGGCCCCCACACACATGAATTATTCCCTGAAGAGTGTGTGAATTTATGTGTATAGGACCCAACTGTGATATAGGTTAGCTTAGGTTAGGGATGCTGGCGGAGGGGGGAGGAATATTTTAGTACTCTCCCTCTTCCCCAGGCATCATTAGCGGGTAGGTAGTGTGGCATGGAGGGGGGGAGGAATATCCAAGTACTCCACCCCCTCACTGGTATGAAAGTAATTTATTAAGAATGAGTGTAAGTTATTGAGTGAATGTTTTATCTGACTGTGATTTGTGTTATGTGTTATATGTAGTGTACAATTTTTGTGGCTTGGTTGAATAGTTATTTTATTTTTAGGTAGGGCCAGGACACCGAGCACCGGCTCGGTAAAACCCGCTCGGACTAGATCACGTAGGCAAACCTCAAGGTAAGAGAAGCAGACCACATGGTCGGACGTCCAAATAGTTCAGGCAATAATGGGAAAACTCCAAGCTATAAGAAGAGGGAGCAGAGTACCTAGCTCGACGAACTGTGTGCCTTACCTCTGCCCCTGCCCTAGTAAAAATATTGAAACAAAAAAAAAAAAATTTTAATAAATAAATGATTGAGAATCGCCGTCTCAGCCAATCAAAACCTGGCTCCGCCACGAGGTCCAGCCTGGACATACCAAGAGGTATGACTGATGCCAGGAGGGCAGGGGGCTGTTCCCAGGCACGCCAGAAGGCATGTCACTGTCAAGACGAAAGCGTTCTTGCAGTCAATGATTAACAATGGGGTGACTGGAATGACTGAATGAGGAAGGACCAGTAGCAAGCAAGCATATGGTAAGGCCACTGAAGTGCTGATGGGTTGTTATAGGCCACAAAAGAGGCCTAGGTGCAACCGTCTCCCCACCGGTCCGGAACAGCAGGTTCCAAAGAATTCCGCCAGCCTTGCCTTTGGGCTCGTTTGATGGTTCGGTGAAAGGTCTTCTTCGAGCCAGTACTGCAGTACTGTGGTAAGTAAGTCCACCCTCGAGAATCGAGGCCTCTGTCGGGATCTGTGAGGTCAGTCAGCATTTTTAGAGCGCAATCGTTTTCAAGTATTTTTGGGTGTGTTAGCAGAGAATGTCCATGTTAAAGGCACAAAACGGCCCGGACGGTGGACGGGGGACAGGGGACGGCGGACGGACATTGCAAATTTGGAATCTCCATGTCTTGAAACGTAAAGTATCAAATTTTTAGGGGGGGTTGTAAAAAAATTTTCGTGACCGAAAACATAGGGTTATTATTCAGAATGAATAATAAACCAAAAACGGGTTCTTATTTGTACAATTACTTATACGTAAATCATTCTATTTACAATTGAAACTTGGATTGATCAGGTTGATTTTTTTTTGTTGAAATATGCTCTTACTCGCTTTGCATAATTAGTTGATGAACATGTGAAACAGGAAAGGATGGCGAGGGAAGTGGAAGTAGCGGTATGAGGTTGGTCACCGATATTTTGTAAGTAGCGCTGGATGTGCAAAGGGTGACCATGTACGACACCATCATTTCCAGGGTGTACAGACTCAAAACGAGTAGTGGGCCATTAAAGGATAAGAGAGTCTGCGGATTTAAGAAGTACCAAATCCCCCACCTGCAAATTATCTGATGGCTTTCTCCACTTGGTCTGTGACTGCAAGGTTGACAAATGTTCCAGTACCACCTCTTCCAGATCTGCTCTGAAATTCTCTTCACTAGCTGCCAACGAGGTGAGGAGAGTAAGGTGGGTTTAAATGCCATGCGGCACCTACTGCCGCCTACTGGGGCGGTTTTGGTGTTCTCTTGGTTGAACCATTCTTCTAAATCTTTCAGTTCCCTACAGCCACCTTTAAAATGCGAACCGCAATCAGAATAAATATCTGAAGGAAGGCCCCGACGTGAAATAAAACGTGACAGTGCAGCGAGGAAGGCGTCAGTGGTTAGGTTTGAAACGTATTCTAACTGTAGAGCCTTGGTCGTAATTCAGACAAACAGACAAAGATAAGATTTCGATATTGGAGACTTTCGTCTTTAGGATTCCTTAGTGTTGAATGGCCCTGCAAAATCTACTCCTACTTCAACGAAGGCACGACCTCCTATAAGCCGATACTCAGGCAGGTCCCCCATCAGATGGAGGGGGGAAGGGGGGTCTTGCTCGTAATTTGTAACACCTTAAAACATCGAAAACAACGATGAGGCGCCGGAGGGTAGGGATCCAAAATCGAGTTTGCAACAAAGACTCCAATAAGCTAGGTCCTGGGTGCAAGAAAATAGTGCGATAATAATCTATCAGCAATAACGTAAAGTGGGCGTCTGTTGGTAAGATAATAGGATGTTTTCTATACACTGAGAATGTTGAATGGAAAAGGCGTCCACCAACCCTTACAACCCCAGTGGAATCCACAAAGGGTTGGGTTGTAGACTGTCTAATTTCGTGGGTATACTGTTCTGACTGGTTGGTCACAAAAGAAGTAATGAGATTGAATAATCTTAATACACAAGAATGGGGAAGGTAGTAATTATAGAAGTTTGGATATAGAAGAATATAGTCTAGCCAGATGGTAAGCACCACTAAGTTCCAAGCGAGGGATAGTGGTGATTTTTGTAGGGGCTAGTTTGGTTTTAGCGGTGAGAAGATGAACAGAACCATTTCCGCTTGCCACGACCCTAATGTATATGTAGCAGTTCGCCTCCCTACCTACGTCAAGATTATCAGTGCGATCTTCTTGCGTCGCACCATGTCGGACGGAGGGGGAAGGGTACACCCTCTCCAACGCCAGGGCAGTTTACGGCAAGAGTCCGGACTGGGAGCTTCGCCATCTTGACGTGCTACTTTTCCGTTTATTAAATCTAATTCTTCAGTTGTCATTAAAACTAGTTTCTTCAATTGTGTCTTTGTCATGAATCGGGAATTCGAGGATGGCGAGATAAGTGAAGATCACCCGAATCATTCTGACTCGGCTGCAACATATATTATAGCACAGTAACCACTCTGAGACGAATGCCAAAACCCACAATTGAATATTTGTAACTTCCGACGCATGTAACACTATGTGGAATTTGTAATTCAGATAGGCACTCTAGTTGTTGAACTGCTGACTGCCACTGACTAGTCAACTGAGTGTCAATCAAGCCTGTCAAGTTTTCATAAACTTTGGATGAAGCTTTTCAATAGTATAGTAACTGGGGAAAGGAAACCCAGTGGATCGAAAATCCACGCGACTGTCGTTCAACATTCCCCTCTTGGACATAGTAGGACTGGGCAATTGAAAGGTATACGAGAAATAGTCATCAAATGGTTCCCATCTAAGACCCAATACCTTAATGCTGGAGTCTTCTCTATTGTCCCAGGAAACGCTGGTTCTGTCATGTGATGCCATAACAATACCCTCTAAGAGTTCTGCACGATTACTCGCTCATTTCCCTAAAGTGAAACCTCCCTTTTCAATCAACGCGATAAGTTGGTGCTACAGCTCAAGCCCAGTTTTTAAAGTTTTAGCACCTGTGACGAAGTCGTCCACATAAAGGACTCTCAAAAGGACTTGAGACGCAAGGGGAAATTGATGGCCCTCGTTGCATCGAAGTTGTTGAAGAGTTCGAAGAGCTAAAAATGGGGAGCATGAGAATCCATAAGTTACAGTGCTTAGCTCGTAGGTTTGGATAGCACTACCATAATCAAAGCGCCATAAGATATGTTGGTATTGGCGATCTTCAGGGCGGATCAGTATCTGCCTATCCATCTTTACCACTTCAGTCACAAACACGATTACATGTGAACGAAAGTTCAACAGTATGTCTCTCACATCCTTTTGTAAAGGTGGACCAACAAACAGATGGTCATTCAAAGAGCCATGGGGGGTTTTCACAGAGGCATCTGAAACAACCTGAAGTTCAAATAGTTGTTAACCTATTCATAGTCCCTTCATGATTCCCAAGGGCAATCGCTGGCTGACAAATGATGCAGGGTGTGTCTCATGTAGAGTGTGAGACCTGCTCTTGCTTGCACTCAACATAGTTAACACCCTTGAGGATAGGCTCACATTTACAGTCCTTACTGAGATGTGACATGGTGCACCTGCATGTGACATGACAGGACTCGTGGTGGCTACTTCCAGATGGCCATAGCGCTGGCTTTTGTAGCACTGCATGGGGGCGTGGTATTAACAAACAGCATAGTGCTGCCAGGCCCTTTGGAGGTGTTTGCCTCCTCTACATTTTTGTGCTGGCTGGATGGCACTTCAATCATCCAGTCCTTTTATCTGCCCCATTTGTTTTATGAAAAGCGACCTAACCTCCTGTAGTTGCAAGCCTAGCGCAATGTTTGCTCAACTAGCTGGTGTGGGAAATTACTTAGGAGGGCTGATGCTTGAAGCTTCAACTCCCTCTTAGATGAAATGTGTGTGGAAGTGGGATGAGGGAGTTTTTTAAGGGGAGAAGCTCTCTAATTTTTATTTTAAGGTCCTTATTTCTGGCTGATAGCACGTCCAGCTACTGCCACGTATGAGAGGCATGGTGTACTGGATGCAGGCTGTGTTGCTCTCGATCTGAGTTGAGCAGAGGACCCCAGTTGTGCTTGGGGGGCTGGTAGTAGTGGCAGTGCAGGCTGCTGGGAAATTGCCATGCCTAGCTCTTCTCTCACCACAGCCACCTTCGTTTCCCACAGGGAAGTTGAGGCTGGGGGTGCTGTTGCCTTTGGGGGGCTGTTTTTTTGTTGTTTGACGACAAACAGTTTGCTCATCATTTGAAGAGAGGGAGGGGGTCTAGCTTGGTGAGCCCGAGGAAGAGCTGCAGGTGGCGTTTTTATTATTATTTATTGACTTAGTCATGTTTGTTACTTGTGGTGGGCGGGGGTGGAGAAGCGGTAGTGTATCCTTGAGAGTGTAAATGTTATACGTGCAAGCTGCTCGAAATGGTGCCCAGGGAGCCCCCCCCCCCTCAGGCATATTGATTCTATCTCCTTTTGCTGGTCTGTTGAGGGTCCAGGCAAGGCCTCCACATGCGTTACAGCTGCCAGTCTCCCAACTCACTAGGACTATGGTGCATGAGGGATTTTTCAGCTGCTGCTCAGGGTCAGCCCTCTGCCACTGGGGGTGTGGTGAGTGGAACACACGCCATCAGCCGTCTGGGAAAGCTTGAATCCAGTCTCCCCCCCCTCCTCATACCAAAGGCCGCCCCTATATAGCTCAGAACTGTTAGTGAGCTACTCCCAGGACTTTCTTTCTTTCGCTCATGTAACTCTGTGCAGCATTGTGCCTGGAATATGTTGCTTGTGTCAAGTGTTGCGTGCGTTAAGCCCCTCTAAGGCTGGCTTTCACGACCTGAGGATTCGGTAGGGGAATTCTGTCTTCCATCATGCAAGGGGTGTGTTCTGTGGGCCCCAGCTCAAAGAAGGGGGTTCACAGTGTGTTCTGTAAATGGAAGAAATGTAAATTATGTCCCTTTAAGTCCTACACTTACGGATACACAGGGGAAGGATGGACAGCAAACTGCAGGGTGAGTGACAAGACACACACACACACACATACAAACTTTTTTCTTTTTTTCTAAAGCTCACCATAAATGGGACAGTTATACTCAAAAAGGAGAAACTAAATAAATAAAATTAAGGAAAAGAGGAGGGTGCTCAAACCACCCAACACTGGCTGTAGGGATAGAAGGATTGGGGCAAGAAGGAAAGTAGGATAAGAGGATGTTCCATTACAGGTTGTACACCAGTTTAGATACGACCCGAGCAACATGTGGGTGGTTGTAACTGAGCAGTTCTCTCGTCGCCCTGTCGCGTTCGCTCCCACCCATTTCCCTGTTTGTGGTGGTAAAACTTCCTCGAATGTAATTGCAAATAAAACTCTTTGTTCTAATTGCATTCAGTTGATATCGTACTTACCTCCCTCCTCACTTAATACAATATCGCTACGTATTCTTAATATGTATTTTGGAAGAGTTAGAGCTGTTTTTGAGAAACAAATATTTGGTATTTTGATCATGATGATGACTATAGTTAGTTTTGAGCCGCTGTTATTTTGGCGCCCCATAGCAACCAGTAGACGAATTGAATCGTTACGAACAAGGAACGAGAAACATACAATTCATTACATCAGTTTATTTCGTAAAAACTACAAAAAGATTGAAACAGTGCAAGGTTCTTTTGAGCAGTACCTGAGAAATGCACATGGTTAAAACTACGTGTGTTCCCTGTCCTCATGGAAACTACATCTGCACCAATTTAGTCGATAGTAGGGAAAAAATCTGAAAGACTGAGCCGAAGAACACACATTGAATTCATTTTTTCTTGAGACTTTCTTTTTTCTGCTCTTTTCGAGTAAATGTGACAGCAGTCACGGCGGTCATAGCGCTCTTGACTGTTCTTGATATCTGCAAAATTTTGCGTTTTTTCTTTTTTTTTCTACCATTCATCCCCTCAGTCATTTCATCCCCGCTGCCGGGATCTGCATAACATATGAAGTACATATTGAATTCTAGTATTTACTTACGCGTATATCAATCAAGTGTAATAACACAGTTCGATTATGAAACATTTTGAGCTTTAATACTAATAAAGTAAAAACGAAGCCCTGTTAGAGAGGTAGAGTAACTCGTAACTCTTGTGTACTCATTATAGTGGCCAAAGTACTGCTCATTGTGGTGGTTGTGGTGGTGGTGAGTCACTGAACGCTGTTGAGGCTAAAACGTCCCATGACGTTGTGGTAATTTTAATCATCACCCAACCGATAAAAATGCACGTCGTACTAACTATCCCAGAGGTAGTTCACAAAGTAGGTTCAGAGGTAGTACTCAATGAACTATCCTGAGCTTAAACTTCAGGTTGGCTGTTATCTTGGTGAAAACATAGTGAATCGATTTAGCTTTATATTTCATATGAGTAGAAATACTTCTTTTCGTTTCACCTCTGTTTTTTCGAGGTGCTCGTTCTAGGTGAGCAGTCTGAAAACTTTACATGACCCCTGAAGTGCACCTCAGAGAGTTTAAGAACTGGTCAAAGGTCTGGGTGATATTTTCTTTGGGCCTTCAAAGGCTTTGGTGAGCCAAAACTGGCTCACCCTGGCATAAACGGTTGGCTATTATGGCGTTAAAGGGAAGCCCAATCAATAGACCAACAGAGAGGTCTCTTGGGTCACAGATGGTGTACTAGATGGAAATCAGATTAGTTGTAGACCCTAAACAGGGATAGGAAAGATACATTAGACTAAACTAATAATAATCACCTGGATGGTTGGTATTGATCGTCGCCAGGGACACTATTCCACCTTTTCGAAACTTCCTTCCTGCTACTGTTTTTCTTTCGTTCTGTCGCCTCGACGATCTGAAACCACAAAGAAAATATAATTGACAGGCAAATTTCTCAATTCGCTATTTCTCAATTGATGCTGGGTGGAGAGCCCTGGTACAGTTTTATGACGACCTGGTAGCTGCTTGGTTGAGGATTGAGTGAACTTACTCGACTTCGATTTTCTTGAGATCCGGTTTGATGTTTTTGCTTTTGAATGGCTCCACTTGAAATTGATGAGCGTGTGTTGTGTTTGTTACAGCACGTTCGATTCTCATGCTCCTGTAATATTTATTTAAGCAAACGAAATTTCACAGAAGACACGAAGTAGTGTGTGTGTTTCATGAAAGAAAGAATGTTTGTCAGGTGTGAGGTCATACCCTTAATTTCTCACTTAAGTCAGCCATTTTCCTGTTCTCACATTTATCGAACGATTGAAAATTGCATTAGTGTTGTGCGACTAGGAACTATCACGTCAAGGTGTATAATCTACTCGGCCCTATTAAACTGAATAGGTAAAATAAGAAATAAACACTTTATGTACAGTTCTGTGACTTCCAACTTACTTGGCTCTTCTCTTCACTTTCCGTTTTTCTGGAGAGATTTTGGAAGGCATCCCCACAACGTCCAAGTCGAGAAGCTCTTTACTTTTTGTTTTATATTTTTTCTTCAGTTCAACCAATTTTTCCGAACAGGCCCTAAAACACACGTATTTAGATATCCCTCATTTAGATTGAGCGAAAAAAGAAGATGAGACCAGGCAGAACCTTCTTGCGATTCACACAATTAGTCTTAACGCCAACTGTCAGTAGTTGCGTAAGGTCTTAAGGATCTATGTGCTGTAATCCTTTAAACCACCCTCGACTCTTCACTTGGGACGGCTCGCATAATCCCTGCGAGATTTTATCAACTTATTATATTGAAACTTGGTTCACATAATGTCTGTAGCATGGGCTGTTGCTAAGTTTAGTTAGTTTATTTCGTACATCAACTTCTTTTCTCTTGTAAAAAAGATGTGAATGACGCAGCTTGAAGAAGTGCAGTGAAATCCTATAAATATATATCCATCGATGAGCCTGCTCCAATCCTGGCTTTCATAATGCAGATGGGAACCAGCAAGGTCTGTGCAATTAGGGAAGGGAGTGCTAGATAGAATAGATCAAACGTAATACAGTAGCTGCACCTCTGTTTCGTTTAAGAAAAAACCCCTCAGATTTCCAGAGGGGGGAAAAGAGCAGACGCTTACGTTAGTATTGCTTGCCCCACGCCTTCACAACAATTGGCTGGTAGCATCACTGTAATTTTGAAATTTCATGTTTTTACGCCTGATGAAGTTTACAGATATAAAAGCAAATCCATTATTGTATTTGCACTCTCCTTATATTCACCAAGCTCAGGCTAATTTCTCCATCAATGCAAAGGTAACAACACATTCCTTTCTATTCTCTTGGTATTTCACCTCTTAGATGTTACTTTCCACTTGGCTTAGCCTATAAGTATTGGTCACCTGGCCTACAATCGAACCTGAACCTTCTGTTTTGCAGGTCAAGATGATAACCAGTACACCAATAGTGAGTAACTTTTTACTAAATTTGAATCTGGCAAATCTTATAACAATCACCACTAACAAAGAAAATATATGTAACAAAAAAACAACAAATGGAAAAAAAATGGAAATTGGTAATAAATGTGAGGAAGTTTACTTCAAAATTTCTTCGTGCTCGTTGTAGTTGTAACTCCAAGTTACGCTGTCGGTGACAGCTTTCCAAAATGATTTCGCAATCGGAAGACTGATTTCAGACGAAGGCCTGTACTCTTGATCACTCTGCTCACCATTTTGCCTGAAATATTTACAGCTCATAGTAAACATAGTACTTATGAGTACGTGATAGGTTGTGAGAGCTTTGCATGTCCCTACCAAGATATTCAACTGGGACGCAGAAAGCTTTCCCTTGGTTAAATTGATGTTGCCAGATCAACAGGAGAGTGATGTGATACCATTGTACAGATATTGTTGGCATATTGGGATCACAATGGTGAATAATAACCACAAATTCAAATATATAGTAGAGTATATAGTACCACTGAGAGGAAAGTTAGAAGGGGTTCGAAGCTAACTTCAAGCGTAAGCTGCAAGCAGAAAACCAGTTTAAAATCTGCAGTTCCTTCTTCAGTATTTCCCCAAGGCCATTGCTCTGATCTGAACAGTGTTCCTGATTTCTGACTGCTCTGACTTCAGGGTTTACCCATCATTTGATCATAGAGCCGAGCCAACTAAGAATGGTCCTCGAGGTTCCAGTCAGAAAATGACTCCTCTTCTTCGTTCCTAAAATCCCACTATCCAGCAACTTGTATACGTTCCACCACCCACTCACTTCCCTTCAAGTTACATAAGCAATGCTCTCAGGTTAAGTACCTGTAAATCCCATTACATTTAATACATGACGTTTCTTTCGGGGGATTCCACTCCTCACTAGATACGTTGGAAACCCGTTCCTGAGCTGCTTTGATTTGCTCCAGAAAATATATTACTCTACCACCAACAAAGTCACATGAGCATTTTGCTTCAACCTCCTACTAGCTTAGGACTGATGATGAACAAATGTTACAGTATAACATGAGTACTAATAAAAATAATTGTTAATACAAATTAATGTACTTTACCTCACTAATTTTCTCCTTCGAGTATCTGGACTTTTACGACAGCTTCCCTGTCTACTTATTGGCTTCGAGGCAGTCAAATATCCTTTTTGGTAGTGCAATAGGGCAAAGGAGGTCAACATTTATTCAGCTGTAACTCGCTATAATTCATTAATTCATCATATAACCCTTTATAACACTTTCGCTGCTACCGACCAAACCCGTGTGCAAGTCAACGGCTACAGAAGAAATGGCGGAGCGCGGTAAAACCGCGCTTTCGGGTGTAGCCACTCGCAAGGACCAAAACGTTATTTTTCTTACCAACTACAACCGTGCGGTAAAACCGCGCCCGCTGTCCTTCAGGGCTCGAGCAAAGATTTTTCGTTTATCGTCTTACTTTCATTTGTATCAAATATGCTCTGCCTTGAATGGTAGGTACCTAGCATTAGCTGGATATTAGGTATCGAAAACGGCCTAGACATAATATGTGATGAGATTATAATTCTGGATATATGAACCAAAAAGGAAAAGATATTTTAATTGTCTTCGATTTGTTTCAAACGTGCCGCAAAAACAACATTATTTTACGA
Source organism: Pachypeltis micranthus (assembly GCA_020466155.1). Taxonomy (NCBI): domain Eukaryota; kingdom Metazoa; phylum Arthropoda; class Insecta; order Hemiptera; family Miridae; genus Pachypeltis; species Pachypeltis micranthus. The sequence goes on along the minus strand of CM035770.1, from coordinate 2,150,514 downwards.
TTATACCTACGGATAAATAGATTGGGAGGTCAGCAGGTACCAACTAGAAATACATATTACAAATATCTGGTGCGTAGCAACACACAACGTTCCGCCACCCCGTAAGTTCGAACACCAGCTGCATACGCGGGTGCTATATCTTCATTCAACGCATTTCTACAGAAATATTTATAGAGAACAAAATGTAGAGACTAGTTCTCTGAGAGTACTCCGTAAGTATGATTGAAATTGTTAGAGCAGTTTTTGAGAAAAGTGTAATACCGATAAATTAATATTCGACAAATCACCTTTTCTGTGTTAACTTGGCTTATATCTCCGTTCAACATGTATACACAGAAATAATTATAAAGAACAAAATGTTGGTATGGGTGACTTAAAGACACTCCATTAGGATTTATCACATCTAGTGAATAAGTTACCCTGACATTTACGGAAATGTTCGAAAAAACGTTATTTTCGACACATTTTGATTTTTATCTCTGTTCAGTGGACTGTCAGAGGAACATTTATTGAGAACAATATGTAGGCATTAACTATTCAAAAACATCTTGAAAGTTTGGTGATAATCGTTGATGCCGTTTTTCCAAAAAGCGTAAAAAACCTGCCGAAAATGCAGGAGAAACGCGTTCCGTTGAGGCTGTCGTCAGAGTGAAAATAGAAAACTGTCGCTACCTGAACTCCTCGGCGGATGCCCCCGCTCATTTAGAAGGATCTTTCCCACTACTACGTGTATTGAAAAGGGGTTATTGAACTACTACCGTTTCAATATGGGCTTGGATTGTACGGGGTTTTGCCGAGGTTCGAGAGCGGTTTTATCGCTCTAGCCGTTGGGTAGAACACGAAAGCGCGGTAAAACCGCTCGTAGCAGCGAATGTGATAATGTCATAATTTCTTTAATGGCCTTTAACCTCGAAGGGTATTCGTTAGGTGGTGTAAACATCTGCCAGCTCTTAGCTCAATCTGAAAGAGCTTCTCAGAATCCACGAATTAGTTTACATATTTTTTCACACTCAGTAGCTACATCTTTTACAGATATCATGAAATATGGCTGTTCTTGGACCTAACCGAAGCTGCTCAACCACTCTTTTCTCCTGGACCCTTCACACCCAAATAGTTCATGCAGGGCTAAACATTTAGTAGTACCATACCCACCATTACAAATTACAGGCCTCGACCTTTATCTTTCTATTTAATTTTAGTGGAATACGATAGAACAGCCAGTTCTTCTTAGCGTAGAAAACTCACCAGCCTCAACTAAATCAGAAATGTTGTTCGAACTATTGGAAATATTTAAACAGTTCACAGCATGATGACTGGGAGGCATTAAAAGTGTGAATCTGAGAAGTCTTCGCCTCTCAACATGCTTGTGACTTAGAACTGGTTCATGCCACATGTAATCAGTTAGTACTTGTTATATTTAAAATAGAAAATGCCTTAGAACTATTCTGTAAAATTTTCTACCTACTGTCACGGAAGTTTAAAAAAAATCAAACAACAGACAGAATGTTATGCTTCCAACGATTTGAACTCAATTGTGCAGTCTGCCAATTATGCACTTGTAACGAACAGACTGAATGGTGCAGTACAAATTGTGAGTGCACTAAGATTTTGGTCATCAACCTTTTGAAGAGTCAGGTACTTTGTAGAGACGATCAAAAACATTGACCTCAACGTGCTGACAACTTGAAGTGACTATGAGCTCTGGAGGCATGCTCACGGGCTCAGAGAGGATTTTCCCGCTCGATTCTTTTTTTGGAGATATTTGCCGAGAAGCAACGGCCGTTTGTGTAGCGGGTTTGAGGTAAAAATCGTCACTGGACGAGTCTCGATCAGGCGAAGTATCAAGGTCCAATATTGCAGTGGGGATCTGTGGATCACAGAAAATGCTTACACTCACACAATCGATTCAAATCTACGTCTAACAGTCAGTGATGAGCGAAATTATTTTTCGTACTACTTGCAGCGAGTAGGACTAGTTGTTGTGCCACTGACCTATTGGTTTGTTCCACAATCCATAACAGCAGGTTCCAGGTGAGTATTTGAAGAGAGGATGTGCCTGCTAATGACAGCTTAGAACCGTAGACTATAGCGGAGTCAGTGAATTAGTGTAGGGGTGCACTACAAGCGTGCACTCCCAATATACACAGATGCGTTCACTGATGAGATCTTCACAGTATTCGGCAAAGTAAGTCATTGGCATGCAACAAACTTTACTAATGAACCTTTCAGTACGTAGTTTTCTATACGTCTTTTTGATAGATCAGTCTATGATCTGTATCACTTTCTCATATCACATTAGGAAAATGCACTCCATTCGTGGGAGGGTCTGGTCAGCGTTCCTCGCGTGCATATTGTAAACACTTAAATGAGCTACGTGTAAAGTTACGTGAAAGTACATGGTACAGACTTGTATTCTCTAATTAGAGTGTTCCATAAATAGTGAAACCTGCATAGTTTTTCTTTGAACAGGCGGCGAATAGAGAACAACAGGCGGCTGTTTGGGCTTTGAGTGGCCCTGTGAAAATAATGAATAAATACTACTGTTAATTTTAGCAAAGCGTACGTGAGCCATGGAAATGCAAATAATTATTCGTGTGCGGTGTGGACAGGCTTAAACACGAATATTTGACGAAGCAGATAGTGGTTCACAACCCCTTTAAGACCTCCTTTTTAACCTTACACAGAGTCGTCAATGTAATTTCAAGTTTTCCGAAAAATTAGAGTTTGCTGAGCACATTAAAATATGTGTTGCGTACACACGAGTTTCTTTTGCCCTATGTACATTCAGCGATTTCGATCGCTCTAGTAATTACTACTTCAATCTATTCTCCACTCAGTTGAGATGAACTCGGAACAACTTAGCTCAACGTTCAATGTAAAAAGTGCTAGAGCTTAGGGTTCTGGAATTCAGTGGATTAATTAGTAACGCGATTTTTACTTTCCTTGGCTCAACGAAGTAGAAAGGAATGTTACGCAATCGGCTAAGAAAAAAATTGTGAGTTCTCTTCAGGTCTTTACGTTTCAGACCTTACTTAGCCCGAAAAACACTATTTAGGAAAATGGCCTGTATGTCTGAACGATTTAGAGAGAAAACGGATTAATCAAATCAGCTCAAACGTGATATCTAGCCCGCACGTTACTATGGACCGCCAAAATAAGGGTGTGAGCAAAATCCACCCAAAACTAACTATAGTTATCATAGGGACCAACACCAAATATTTTTTTAATCAAAATAGCTTTAACGATTTTGATTAAATTTTTTATGTAAAGAGCTCCTAACAATACAAGAAAACCATAGGATTCTCATCCGTGGGAAAATGAGGAGAGCAGCACAATAAATTACCAAACCTTTCAACGAAAATCCAGTTCATCATAGTTTTTTAAACTCCGCTCAAATGTTGCTACTATCTTCTGCTCCAACCAACTACCTATACGTCGAGTCATTAATAACGCTTATAAGACATAAGGGAATTTCAACCGCTGTCTTTTCACTCAATTACTACCATTTCTAAATGTTTTCACCGGATAACTACGTAAAGGTGAGTATTCTCCAAAAATACAAACGTTTATAGCCTCAACGATTCTCTGTGTACGTATTATTCAATAATAGTCAGAGCATGCATGAGTAGGAGCAGTACGATTAATTCTGGAACTGTAAGCCTACCCCTTTCTGTCGCCGTGCAATGATGTTTTACCTAGCTCAAATGAAATGTTTCAAAAGTACATTTAATAGTTGCAAAAGCCATGAAGACCAGTGAATTGAGGTAGAGCTAAGGAAAGTTATGATGCGGCGCACCTGATATTTATGGGAAGGTTCTTATTTACAGTTGTAGAATTAATAGGTAAACCTGAGAAAAAATGGACTATGAAACGGCAATGGTTCGCATTCTGGTATTTCGTGGGTTGCTCCTAATTATCTTAGGACCTTTATTAAACTAGCACGGTATAGGCGTATTCTACTACCAACATAGTTTTTGTGCAAAACCAGAAAAATATGAGCGGGATTTATATAGAAAAAACGGCTCCAAAATGAATTTTCATAGAAGTGTTTAATAATTTATTGTCCTTTTCCCTCGGATGGTGTTGTATTACCATTTAGATCTGTTTACCATCATCAAAGTTCCATCCAAATTGTACCAGCCATTTTTGAGAAAGAAAAACTATTTTGGTCTCTATAATGACTGTAGTTAGTTTTTTGTCCGACTTGTCTAGCCGCAGCAGTTGTTGGAATTCCGAAATGTCTGGGGGTTTTTGTCTAACTGTTTTATTAGCGTGGCGTCAGTAAACGTTCATCGTATCTGTAACCGTTCATTTGAACTTGGTAATACATAACTTGACGTTTTAAGTTCAACCCTCTAATGTGTGTGGGTAGGCAACATGAGCGATTAAAGTTTGTTTTGAAATTTAACAGTTTTCAATTCGCTTCTGATTCAGAAGCATCTAAAACGTCGTGACCTAAAGAAAACTTAATTTTTCTCTGTCTAGTTCGAAAAGGACGACTATAAATCGGGTTTAGTTCTTCAGGATCCAGCAAAACAACGAATAAAGTCCCGTTAATAACAGCCAAGTTACTACAAGTTGCAATGAGCAGAGGTCACCAGATAAAGTTTTGCAGAAAGAATTTGAGCTGATGCATCAAAATTGTGAACTGAAGGTGAAACTAAGTCAAAACCTCACTGTTGAGTACACCTCCACACTGTGCGAGGTGGATATAATGGTAGATGCTTCGGCCACTAAACTCTGTTCATCTGGGTCTTTGGGCAACAGAGAGAGAGCATTGCCTGACGGTACATTGAAGAATTGGTTGTCGTGACTGTCCCTTAATACAGTTTAATACGAGGTTATGAGTTTATGAATACTGTTTGGGACACAGTTCCGTCTCGTCTTTTCTTACGTTTTCTACACTAGAGTGTGAGTGTAGCAGGGGTGTGCGGATGGCATGAATGGTCAAGGTACAGAAATGCGGGAGCGATGTTGAGAGGGGAGAACCAAGTCCTCTGAAGGATTCAGATATAGGAAATGGAGTTCAGGCAATGAAACATATGTGATACTCTTTGCATCCACATTCACGCAAGAGATTGCTTGCACTTTCTTATTATTTACAGGCCATGCTGGCTTCCATCGTGAGGTGGAGAAACTCTAGGGACTGTACTATTATAGATGTTCCCTTTTGCACTGAGGTTTGGTCCTTGAATTACGTGATAGTGAGTACCAAGCCTCATGGTAGCTGCATCAAGTGACATTGTGTGGTTTGGATGCAAACAGTTGATGCCTTATTATCTGAAGCCTGGGATGTGGAGTAAACCAAGAGTAAAGGGTTTCCCTAGAAGGTCTGAAGTCTGACCTCACTTTCATGGGTCGGAGTTATTAGAAAATATTATGTTGTTGTTATGTTGTTTATTGGGATCACAATCGAGTTTACAATGATATGACTGTGTGCTAATGGTGATCCAGCTGTTGAAATCTTCTGATCTGAAACTTAACTTAGTGGAAACAGGCCTTATAGCTCAGTTTAACAACTCGAAACGGATTTCCACATTTCCTTTGCTAGCGATATCCCTAGTAGTTTCCATAGCCACCACAGCTTTAGTGTACACTTGGCAGCCGAGAAGTGGAATACATAGCCCTGAGCGGATCTTTTAAGGGCAGTTTCAGAAGCTCATACAGTACAGGCGATTAAAAACAGAGCTATATTACATTTTATTATCAGTTCGGTGTTGCTTTGTTCATATCTTAATTGGAGGTCATTATTCTTCTCACCCTTCTCCCCACCACTGCCTTAACCTCTCTCTTGCTCGACCTTGCTTGTGCGATGGATTGAATTCGAATAAGACAAATAGCTCAAGCAAGGGTCATTCTTGGCCCACACATTAGTTGCCCTGTGTAGATATTATTACTATACCTCATATTTCCAAAAAGCACACAGATAAATGTTTGGAATGAGTGACTAAGGAATCTCCAACCTACAAATCCGCTTAATGTTCTTTGACAGAAGTTAATTAAACAAAGGGTTTGATAAATGAAGAGCGGCAATAAATTATTATCACAGTTTTCATTATAATTTATTCATCACACACTGAGCTTCAGCTTTGGTAAAACAAATAATATATCACACAGTCCCTACCATTCAATACAACAGAAGAATTAGATTAGTAACTATCGAATAGAAATCAACTTAGCAACTTCACCCAGAACAAATTAGCGTCCTCCCTCAACAATAACCCGATGAAAGAGTATGATTGTGTAACGTGGGTTGACCACCAAACTACGCTGACAATTGCAACACCTACAGCTATTCAGAGAAAGTGAAGAATTTATTCTTATTCTTATTAATATTGATTACCTGGAGCCCACAAGGGGAAACCATTCATTCTAGATTCCTTAGATAAGAAGCTGCAAGACGCCTTCATTCCTCTACTTCATGTATAAGTAGGTTACAATCGCTAAGCGAATGTCATTCTGCTCTAAACTATATATTCGCCCATTTGAATAAATGCCACAAGACGATCTAAAATGCAATCTGCCATAAGGGCACTCAATAGACAAAGAAACCAACCAAGTACCCCACTTTGCTTTGCTCCAGCACACAAGGTTAGTTAGGTAAAGTCCCCAGCAACGAAATCTGTAAAGGCCCTTGTGAACTTCACTTGGTTCTCGGTACTACAAAAGTTGTTAAAAAAATATTTTTCTTACATTATTTGGTGTTTATATTGTATGTCAGCATGCGATTGCTAAGAGACCCATTCAAGTGACCTCCCTCAAATGACTTCTATGGGCCTGGGAGGAGTGAGTGGGAGTTTTATAGAGCCTTCTCTTACAACTATCTACCACACCCTTGGTCATCAGATGTGTTTGATACAAAAGGGGCCATTTGGTGTCACAACCATTGCTCCGTACAGTAAAGATAGCCTCCTTATGGTTTCTCTGACTCTCACAACAAGCAGAACATCTGTACACCTCCCCCTACTCTCATCCCAGTCGGAGCACTCCCGTTCACCAGAAAGTCCAAAGAGGTGTCAGCAAGATGCAATGTAGAGTCGAAGTCCCGACACCTCCTACACAACCATTCTGCAAGAGATTTTAATTTTCTTCTATTGATATGTGTGTGAGTAATACGAGTATTGAGGAAGATGTGGCTAAATATTTGGTGTGACGCATCATAATCCCTCCTTCCCACTTGATTGTTACTGCTCTAGTAACTAATCCTAAATGTTTTGCACTCATTTTATACAAGCCTATTAAAACAGAACATTCTAAAGCGAGGAACTGGCTGTAGAAACTGGTTCCAGAATGGCCTACCACTTACTATCATTTCTAATAGTGATCCATTAAGTGAAACATCGAGCGGAAAATCTCATGAAACTCCTGTTTAGTGATTGCTCAATAATGGTCATGGTACAAGCAGGAGCAGCCCAATAAATTCCGGAACCTTGAACGCCACCAGTTTTCATGCAGAACGTTGGTATAAACAGAATGAAAACCAGATTTTATCAGTTGCTAGAATCACTAATGGGGGCCAAGGAAAGTTGTGTGATGTGTCGCACCTGATATTTCAAAACATGTAGTACATAATTGAATGAGGGGGGATTGGTGCGTAATTTTCACTCCCAAAAAAATACCGATGGGTTAGATTCATGGCCTTGATCTACAACTTCTTTCAGCACTCCTCTAAGGAGACTCTTCTGAGAGCACAGGCAGTTCAATATTCCTATTAGGGCTACAAATGTTTCAATTAGTACAAGCACGTTTATACAATATCACTGAAGTGGGACCACTAGCGAGGACTATGGCAATAACTGTAGTTACTACAGTTTAGAAGGCTGTTCCAAAAACAAGAACCAATTTCGTAGCCAATCAATCAACATGGTCTGTGAAAACTAAACTAGATTTCTATCGATTCGACTAAACTTCGATTAATTCTTTCTCAGAAGTCGTTCAGGCGCCTGGAAGTTGAGATCTGCGCACTAGGCAAGTTGATTAGTGGGAAGAGTTATGACATTTAAAAGGTTCCAATGAAGGCAGATTCAATAATTGGTGCCTTCAACAAGTAAAAGAACCAGTCCGAAGAATAAGAACAGGCCTCGATTACACGACAAGTGAACTCAACCTAAATCATCAATGTCTAAATTAGCAACAATCAACCACTTCTCGGCAAGTCCTAAAAAACCTTTCCTGCCCCCAGAAGTTGAACACTTCTCAGCTCATCGACAGCTTTGCTAGCAACAAACTATAGTTTTCCCTTAGCTCTTAAAAACATTGGTGTCCTCAGAGGCTATAGTGACATTTTCGTTTCGGTGGTCCTAAGAAAAGCATCACAGGGTGAAATCAGAACTGCACACACTGCTGTAAACAGAAACGTTTTCTGTGGGTGTAGTTTTATGAGAAACAAAAACAGTTGTTTTACAACTTCATCAAAATATCATTTCGTTGGAACATGCTTCAAGTTTCAAAAACTTTCTCTCCCCAGCTTAACAACGTTATTCTAAAGGTTCAACGATCATCAATGTTCATTGGTTGATGCTAAATGAATATTTACACTCAAAATCAATAAATACTGAGACGGAATTTCTCTATTACGTTATTAATACTGAAACGACTCGTTGGAAAAGGAAAACGGCTGAGTAGTCAGGTACCTTGTGTTTAGGTTTTTTAGGTGAAGGACGAACTGGAGATGGCGGGGGAGCAGTGATGACGTAGTTCCCTCGTTTTCTTTTATAATCATCGCTCAAGTCGCTGAGCTCACCTTCGTCACTGCAAACAAAAAAGGACAAACCGTTGGTCTTTCTATGAATATTAGATAGCAGAAAAGAACTACCACGAAACCAAATGGAGGCATATCATAAACCAAGCCCAATAATCCATCTACCATAATAGTGATACATCCTTGTGTTTCGTGCACATTATTGTAATATCTATGGATTAAAATCGATTTCCACCGAAATTGATGATAAATTACATTCATGATACGTGGACATCGCTGCTCTCTACATTTTTCCTCAAATGAAAAATGTTACATCACCGTTATGTCGTTTGAAGCGACCACACACAAAGTAATTTTAGTTGTTAGGGCCGTTTTTGAGAGAAAAAAATTGATGTTTTCATCTCTGTGATAACTATAGTTATTTTAGGGGTGATTTTGCTCAAAATCGTATTTTGGAGTCCCATGGTAAAATGAAGGCTGCGTAGAAAATTTGATTCAAATTGGCTCAGCTGTTGGGCGATTTTGTTCAGAAACAGACTACTTGCTTTTAAAAAACCTTTACAAACGCAAGATTTTCCTGCGTAGAGTAAAAATGAGAGATCAGTTATGTCAATATCATTAGGGAATGTATAATTAAGGTCAGACATTTTTATTGCTTAATGAGTAGACCATGGGTGCTCCATCACTTGTACTTATTGAAGGCCAATCAATAACCAACTCCAATAACAATATTCACTACTAGCACCGTACCTGGGCTCTGACTGCTCCCTTTGGCCAGTCACGACTATCAGTTCTTCAGCAATTGAATTTAGACTTGTCCTACGGGAGCACTGGAAGTTCCACAATTGGACCAATTTGCACAACCATTTCGCGTGCCAATTTCAGAGTACATAGTTACACTTACACTGTTACTACTTTTTCTTTTTTTTTTTTTTCTCAAAAAACTGACCTTTGAACATTTTTTACCCATCAACCAGCAACGTGAGATCTGAAAGGCTATTACTTCGGAGTCTGGCAAATAAAACAAAGACAATCAGAACAGCACGCCACCTCCATATTTGGCATATTTCCAGAAGAGATAAGACTGCCGTCAGCACTACGTGAGTCCTTTGATGTCCAATAATTGGACAATTATTGTGACCTTTTCTCCCAAAACATACTTTTGCAACAAAACGTACGCTAAAGGTAAGAGCACAAAAACGTTCATCGCTCACCAGCGATCTCAAAATCTAGAAACATGACAGCCAGACAAATTAGAATTGCATAGCTCAATTTTTAATTCATAAACCCGAAATACAGCACAATATTTTGGTTGCTAGTAGTAACCAGAGCTCTGATGTAAACTGTAGCTTGGTAATGTTTCAAATTTACATAAAAGAAATTTCTATGCTGCACGGTACATAATAAATCGGCGTTATTGAATAGTTTGAAATACTTATAAGTTATTAATAACGAGAATTTTCTAATAAAAAAAATCGCTCACCTTGAATAGTCAGAGAGGTCGATGTTTGCGGGCTCGTCGGCGCTTGACCCTTCTTTTAGGAGTTTGAGAACTATTTTTGACCTCAATTTCAGCTATAACGTTAATCTGCCAAATTAAGAGAACATCTATTGGTAAAACTTATAAGTATGTCAATTAAAATAGTGAAATACGAGTGAGGGAGTCAATAGTAGCTTATTAATAGGACAGGGGTTCGGACACATCCGACAGGTGGTTGCCAGTCGCTGAGGGGTTGAAGGTGTCGCCTGGTCATGAAAAACCTCGTTCTGTGTCATCTAGTTGGAAGTTAGACGCCCAGATCCAGATATATGGAGAGGCTGGTACCATTTGTTACCATTCCACAAGCTGAAAAAGGTGGAGCCAGCAGGAGTTACCAACGCCCCTTTGTCTTGGTTGAATGGGGAATGGCCAGTAGCAATGATGAGTCACAAGCTTTAGCTCCCAAAGACCACGGCGAGTGGAGTTCCCCCCTTCCTCACACTACTGTATGTATAGTGCATAGCCGAGAGGTCAGCAAATGGATAAGGTGCTCCTGTCTGGCGAATTGAAGATATCCCCTACACTGCACTTCAGTCCAAACTCCACTGTAAAGACCTACTCCAAGATGTTAACCATGTTATAGGTGACAGGAACTGTTTGCAAAGTATGTCGCTTGAAGAATAAAGGGCTGAGGGGAGCTCCAGCACTCTATTGGTAAGAGGGAAGTACGAAAAGAGTGTACAATCAGGGTCAACAGTTTCCCAGTAGTTGTCAGTGACCTTGCTACAGCAATCCGACCTCCCGGGCTGAGTTGTACAGAGTTTTAAAGGGCCACCAAGTCCGTAACTTTTCTACTAGTCATTCAACTAATGTTCCGTACATTCTCATGGCATTAAGTAGTAACAATAATATAAAGCGGACAATATAAAAAGCGGAATTAGGACAACTAGAGTCACTGGAATCTTTCTGGAATGAGCTTAAAGTAAAAAGCAAATTAGTAAATAAGAACTTACAGACATTTGAATGCAGCATGCCAGGACAAATGAGATAACATGTTAATAGAACAAACATTGAATTATAATAATGGTGAAATTAAAGGGTCGATATATAATATTCTTACATGGTAGAAACAGTTGAGACTTCGTGTGACAGAATCTTACTTCTTGGTACATTTTGGTTTAAAACTTTCCCTCGTGAACCAAATTTGTACGGTACAGCTAAATTTAATAACCACAATATGAAATAAAATCAGAATGCGATTTCCCAGTAGCAATATTTTCGTGACAAGCGTATTGGGCCAACTCACTCCTGATTTACTGACTCCACTCCTAATACATCCAACACCATTAGTTCGAGAGCCATGAGGGAGATCTCCGCATCCTGGTAGTGTACTTAAAGATCCGACTTCCAGCCACTAGCTAGACACCTAGAAACACCCCCAACTTGGTAATACCCACAAAATCCAGAGAGCTGTGTAGAGCTGCTCCCCAGCATCACTCCAGGCCTGACACTTTATACAACTCTTTGCGACTGACTAAGACAATGAAATGGATTCATACCCATTCTTCAATGGTCGAGTCCCCAAAGACGTATTTAAAACAACCTAACGGTATTGAATAGGAAGTTGATGGAGCTTAAATCCACCCCAAATCTATCTAGGTGAGATCTAGTAAGTTCAGATTGTGCGTGGCAACTATTGCACATTCAAGCAGCAGCTATCACATTTACTGCCACTTAATGTTAACTGTACCAGATGTTATGTGAAGCTAAAGATGGGTCGACTCTTTATCTGAAATCTATGCTCCAGAAGTAAAACAAAGTTCTTCAAGGTTCGTATTATCCCGTACTCAGCATTTTACAATAACAAACCGTTTTATTTTGTACATTTCATTGGGGAAAAAGCCTGATGCGTGTTTGTGTCTTAGAACATGGCTGAGGGAGAAATCAGCTGAAATCTGATATTAGACCCTCAAAGTAAGGTAATCATCGGCATCGAACTAACCTAATTACAGTTATTATTGGGAACGTTGGAGGAACAGTTAGTAGCTCCTTGTATCCCCATAAATCAACGTCTGCTAGTTGACGTATGTAAAGGATAACCTTTGATCTCCACCGGTTCTCCTTCCTTCGGGCGCTCGGCTCAGTTCGACCGGTTGGCAGGCACGGTGACGGGGGCTGTTGGTTTCTTCGAGACGCGGGATCTGGCGTCAATTATTCATCAGTCCATTATTTTTTCCGATCCTCGGCACCTCATTTCAAACGAGATCCCCCTGTTATCAGCCAGTTCTAAGTTACAGTGCTTTTTCTCCTCTCTTCCTTTGTTTTTTGCGGGGACCTGCTTCACTGCACCCTTTTTGGCCCCTCGAATGCGAAGTGTCTCATAATACAAGTGCCGTCCCTTATATTGTTTCGTTTTGTCATTAAAGCTAAAAAACCCCTCACTTTGAACAAGCACACCCCTGGTGTATTTATCCCTTGTCCCCTTATTGTCTTTAATCACGATTCGAGCTATTAGGTTAAGTTTATTTAATATTGAAAAAGGAGTTCGATTCAATTTATTTCATTTCTATTAAATTCAAAGCGTGTTCTATCGCATTTCCCCATTTTCTCCCTAAGAAGTGTTATTTTATTTATTTATGATTTAAGGCGAGTTGCAGGGTTTTTGTCTGATTTATTAAATTGGATTCACGGTAAAATCCAATAATAATAAATAGAGTTCGCGGGTACGTTTGTGTGGAACCTCGGTTCGCGATTCAGAATGTTTATTAGCATCACTGATACTCGTGAACTAGACAGTAGCGGTGAAAGTTGAGCAAAGCTTTGTCGTAAAAGTGAAAGTGGCCACTGTTCTGGGGTTTTACCCAAAAAAATAAACGCGAAGAGGGCAATGGGAAAGCATTAAAGTGGGACAAGCTGGACCACCGCGAAAAGAATTCGATCGAGGTACACTCACAGTGGTGGCAACTCGTCAACTAGAGGACGATAATACGATGTTACAATGGAAAATTTACGAAGAGAGGGATTCATAGACGAACGGTAGTCGAGCAATTAAATTTCAATTAGATAGTTTCCTGTGAACCAGTATCAGTGACTCTAGTAAACATTCCGCATCACAAACCGAAGACCTGGGCAAATGTACCCGCAGCCATTGTTTTGATAATTAACCGGGCACAGACACGAACTTCCACTGTGGGAGTAGAAACAGGTGTCAACCCGTTAAGCACATTGCATCAGGTTAGCCCTCACTCACACCACACAGCTCTTCTTTCTTGTCCTCTTCACCCTCACGATAATCTTGCACCATTTCCACACATCCTCCCAAACTGCCGGGTAGCCTGAAGCAGTCTCTAATCCGTGTCTTCATTCTTCATCCCTCTGAATACTGGCTCTGATCAGAAAGCTCCATTTTCTTTTTAGCTGTGACTAGACGAATTGAGCGACCCACCTTCGGTTTTCCAGACCAACACGGTGCAAAAATATGTCTTTGGTGTGAGCCAGCCAACTGTGTCCTCTAGCATGCGTCGTCAGCCTGCCCACCTTCGGCGCGAGAAGATGGCACGGTGAGCAACATACACAGTTTCCCTACAGTGCAGGCAGTTTGGGATTACACCCTTACCTATTCAGTGCACGGACCCCTTAAATGGTCCATGTCCTGTGAGGAACTGGGTAAGGTAGAAAGTACGTCCTCTAAACTGCTGCCATCCGTTTTCTACTGTAGGCAATGCTTACTGTATTGGCCCACAATTTTGCCCCGTGTGTGATGAAGGTGAACACAAAGTGGGTCTCTTGTATTGACTTTATCTATTTTGATTAATTTGGTTGTATGCATAATTTCATTTAGCTGTGACTTGCCATAAAAATGCCATCTGTGGAAAATGAAGTTCAATAATTATCCAAAATTGACGTAACCGCTTTTTTAACCGTTACTTCTGCAATATATTATGCACTTGATCTTTATCATGGTCGAACTTTACACCAAGCACATTTTGATTACCCCACGGACTACTATGAGAGAAAAATAATTAGGACTCCAACAAATTGTTAGATTCAGATATTGTAACGAAACGAGTAACGTGTTTCACAGTGTTCTCCCTACTATTACAATGCCAAATACGTCAGTACATTTGAAACAGTAATTATGACAGCTCAATAACACTGCTTGCAAGCTGAACATTCAGTGATAGTTTTGGGAGAACAAGGAGCCGCCTGGTATATTCCACACCGTTTCGTGCTCAACTATTCTCCATTTTTAACTACAAAACGTGAGCTGTATTACTGTCCATTATTCTTCATCGGGGGTTCCTTGACTTGTACTCAAATATGAATCCAGAAAACGAAGTTAGGAACATTGCTGTGAGTGCAGTTTTTGAGAACTGCATTTTCAGCACCTTGTAATGGGGATATCGGCACCCAGCAACTAGATAAATCGACGGAACAATAAAAAGGAAAGAAAATTTGAGTGGAACACCCTCCCGATGTTCTTCTTTCTTTTATTATTAGTACTTTGAATCTACTTATACTTATCCTCAACGATATATTTACTCTGTCGCTCCATCACCAGTTGTAATATATGTGCATGTGTATGGAATAAGTGAATCTATCCTCACTCTTGATTATTTTGTCAATAATCGTTTTGCTTATCTAACTAAATAAAAATGTTTTCACAAGGAAAAACGAAATTTCAATTACTTTTGCAGGCGTGTCGTCAATGTAGTCAAGCAGCGTCTCACAAAACGATCGCCCCATGTTTTCATAGTCAACCGTTGTAAAATGGGTGTAGTGCCGTGATCCCAAAGTGGAACCAGCAAAAGAGGCTTCGAGCGTGTAGCTGTTATCAACTCCCATCATCCAAATCACCACACGACCTGTTCCTTCCTTATCTTTATGGATTCGAAATTTGCAGTTTTCAAATGAGAACTGAAAACAAAATACGAATGGTTTAAAATAAGCGGGCCTTTGGGAAAAAGGGGGTAATGAGTTGAGTAAGGTGTGAGCAGTGGTACGTTTAGTAGTTCCTACGCTCCAAAAGAGTAGAAAGTTTTTGAGCACTTGGATGTGGGAATGCACATGTCGTCCCTTAAGAGTTCTAACCAGCATTTCAATAAATGCACCCTTTAGGCTCTAGAGGAGGGCTCTTGTACAGGGCTTGTACAGTTAAAAGCCAAGAAAATGGCAAAGACGAATGGAGTTTCTTTCTAATGGCCAATCCTAATTCTCCCTACACTATGCAGAGATCAGTAAGAAAGACATGAATGAAAGACACAATGAAGAAACTGGGTCTTTTCACCGAACAATGCAGTTTTGTTAAACTGTATTTTGATGCTTTTGAGGTGTTAGCAGGTCTTTTCTGTGTGCCTCTGATGCCCACGTTCCAAAAATAACTGGAAAACTTAGAAACACACCAGGGAGATGTGGGAAGCATTTCTGGTGAAATTGACAAGGATAATGTACGAGGCAGATACGATTGGAGGCTGTTCAGAGGATAGGGAGAGAGAATATGAGGGAGCCTACATGGCCTAGATCTTAGTTACACGCCCTAAGACGTAGCGTCGTCTGATAGGAAGGTGTGATTTATGGCGGAGTTATGGGTCACAGGGACGCAATAGCCCGAAGGGAGCCCACTGGAAGGTCCTGGCTTTCAGAATAGAGTTTAAGCCCATAGGATTTAGTAAGTTCAGAAAAGGGTACAATAATCCCACTAATGTCAGCACTAATGCAAACACACAAAAAAATTTTTCGTGACCGAAAACATAGGGTTATTATTCAGAATGAATAATAAACCAAAAACCCTGCAAATTATTACACAACGGTTTATTATTCGGATAATCAGCTTGACCTAGCATTAATGCTCCGAGACCCATCCTGTTCGATTCAGCATCGAAAAATATCATAATGAAACCCAAAAAAAGGTCGAAAAGAACTGAATCGTAATATTAAAATAAACAAAAAAACGAAAGTATCTAGAAAAAACTGAATTTGAATATGAAAACATGCACGCTAAATACTAATATCAAAATTTAACCAAAAATCTATGAAAAAAACCAAAATGAGAATGAAACGAAAGAATCTAAAAAAATTGAATCGTATTAAAACCAAAATGTCGTCGGGGAAATTGGAACGGAAGCGCTCGAAGCGAAAGCGAAAGGCGAAAGGGGAGTTGGCAGGCAAGCGGCTCGTTGGGAGTCGAAAGGGGAGTTCAGCCGCCCGCCCGCCCGCGAGGCGGGGACGGTTGTTTTTTATTCAGACGGGAGGGAAGGAGGGAGGGACGCTGTAGCTCCCTCGTTGTACTGCGTTTCGTTAATTTTTTTAACCGTTTTTTGCCCATTACAACCACGGGCTTCGTCCGATCGGATTGCCGAGATGGCGGGCACAACTAGATACCAAATCGGATTTTTGGGCGAAAGAACGAATTTTTTAGACCACGTTAAAGGCACAAAACGGCCCGGACGGCGGACGGACATTGCAAATTTGGAATCTCCATGTCTTGAAACGTAAAGTATCAAATTTTGAGGGGGGGTTGTAAAACATTTTTCGTGACCGAAAACATAGGGTTATTATTCAGAATGAATAATAAACCAACACCCATATTCGTTAAAATATAAGTTAAACGTACCTTATCGGCAGTATTTTTATGCAGCATTAATGGGAAGACTTGTTCCTGAAGCCGTTTCTCAGCCACTCGTTTATTTTCACAGCCGTAAATGAACACATTATGTTTGCGGGAGTGAGCGTGAAAATCGCAGTACATGGCTACACCACACTCTTCAATCAGTCTGTAAGTAACATAATTGTATACCTTCGCTACTCAAATGCAAAATAATAACGAAGACGGTTATGCTCATGATGTGTGAATGTTATGTTTGTTAGCTGGAAACGTGAACTGAGAAAATCATCGAAAAGAGAAGTTTTGTACGGACTAGCAGACGATAATCTGAAAGTTTAATCAAAATCGTTAGTAGCCCCTAGTTTTGGGCACATTTTCGTCCACCCCTCTTTTCCATCAATGGAAATCGCCCATAACCTTATTTTCGCGTCTAGAGAAAATAACAAACAAAAGAAGCCGTTCTTACGCAAATCGAACTACAGACACATCTGTCGTAATTAACACACGACAAATGAGTATCAACGTGTTAAAAGGACAAAAAGGGATAGAACTTTTTTGTATCAGTCCTCACATTGCACATTGAAGATGTGATTAGCTCATTCAGATAAACATAATCATCAAAGCACTCTCACAGTACTGTCGTTCATTATGTTTCAATACCATATCCACATATTCCATGGTTTTCTATCAACACGGACCTCTTAATTAAAACTTTGGTGTACCAGACAGACGGGTATGTTTCGCGTATGACAGTTCTGTACTGGCGGTTCAGATCTCGACCGGAGAGGGAGCAACGGTTGTTCCCAACAATGACACCGTCTGGGTTGAGCATTGGGACTAATTTGAAAATGAACTTCTCTCTCAGCTCCTGTAAAACAATAAACTAATAAGAGAGCGATACTACGACCAAAATATTTCAAGTAGTGAATAGTATTAGGACCACATACTTTAGCCTGCTGAGAATCTCCAGTGATGAAGTCTATGACCCCTTTCATCATCCAAGACGCTGGGGATTCTCCAGGGTGAACTCTAGCAGTCATAACTACGGCTTTCTTCTTTGGCTGCAAACAATATTGAGAATTGTTTTTGCAGCACTGATGACATAAATTCCAAGTACTAATAGTTTAGGCTCTGAAAACGACGAACCTCTTCTAATACTCAGCTCTGAGCTAAACGCATTCCTGAAGGAACCATTATCAATTTTCTTCATTGAGGTTCATTGAGTTGAGCTCGATGGTGCAAGTACCCACATGGCTAATCCAAATCATTACTGGTTTTCTATTATGGTAGCTAAGGATTTTGAACCACCTTCTTAAAATAACCGTGTCCAATTAGTTCTATGTTTGGCCAAATTCTTCCCAGATTCCTTTAAAAGTAAGCTAAGGAACATGGTTCCATTGGATCATCATTCTTCTCGATCTATTCATGAAAATAGTGAGGCCATCGACAAGATCAGTACATCTTTTGATCAGTTGCCTAATGTGAAAGAGATCCCTCTCTCATTACTGGGATCAGAAGTCAGTTTTCCAGACCTACATTTTCTCCAACTATTCCTGACCGTGAGAATTCAATGATTTAAAGTGAGAAAAATACAGACTTGATAAATTGACTTGACTTATTAACTTGAGCTGCTTTGGCGTTTATTTGATTGAATGTTGCTCGTCTGTCCGTAATTTGTTTCGATTCAAACTGAGCATTAGGTTTTCAGATTTACGAATGTTCTGACTCCACACAGATGGTTTGTATTATGTATTGACTCCTTTCTTGACATTTACTCGCTCCATCTCCATTTTAGAGAAAGCATTTTAAACGTCCATGATAGAGAACATCAATTCAACTGTTACGGACTGCTACTGTTGTACTGTCCTGCTCCCCCAGCAGCTTGGTTATGAAGGTTCAGTGGTAATGCCAAGGGGCTGCCATTGGTCAGAGATGGTTCTAGAAACCCGGGCCAACCTGATACTCTCGATGATAAACTGATCGGTGACAAATCAGTGGGATCAATGTTGTTCACTATGCGTTAATGAAGGATCAGTTTAAAGTAGTCACTGCGCGATCGTTTACAAGCAGACATAGGCAGGGTTGGGCCAGTCTTCACTGCTTCTTCTCATGTTACACAGATGGGGGACCCTGATGCATAACTGAAGGCCTCAGACCAGCCAAACTATATGTCAAAGTAAGATACAACTGTAAGATAGATGGAAGCTATTTCCTGTTAGTTCCTTTCTCTAATTAGATGAGTGACAAAACACTGTACACACAAGGGGGCAATTGCTTACTTTTTGCTCCTGGTTCACGTCATAGGAATTGTCAGTGACAGTCAGATAATAAACATTGTTCCCTGCTAGTGATTTACACAAGAGCCTGAGTTTCGTAAATTGAGATTTCATAGGGTGGTTCTGGAAAAAACAAAATGCTCCACACTCACAATATTACTTCAACAAAAAGGAAAGTAGCTAAAATAAATAAAAGTCATTAGAACCTTACGAGTACCTGCAGTTTGATCAGATACTCTTGTAGATCCGAGTAGGTGTACGGGTAATTATGAGCAAGGAAGACACAATCGTCATCGTAGGGGAATTCGATGTTGAACGTGAGAGTAAACGTTGAGTTGTTTTCATCATCTCCGCTGAAACGAAAATTCGGTCTTTGGATCACTAATATCCTGCGAAACATAGCACAATTTTCCGCAGCCCCTGTAAATGTGACGGCATACTACATTCACAAGCGCATTCAACAGTTTATAAATACACTGGAAATATTCCTTCAGATTGATTTAAAAAAACTTTCTTGCAGCCGTTTACAAAAACATAGAAATAACCATTCATCTAATGTTGGGAAAATCAATTGTTCGCCGAATTTTCACAAAGCTGTTTATGGAGAGTCATGAAATATACTTTTAAAGTTTAATTGAAATCTTTCGAGCTGTTTTCGAAAAAAGTGCATAACCCCCTCATTTCGAATACACTTCCCTCCCCTCTCCCCTTACACTGCTTAATGAAGGTAGGAACTGCCCATCATACATTACAATGCCAAGAGTCGTTGCCTTGACCGCGAAGGAACACTCACTTGGTATCGTTTTGGTAGTAATTGATGTTCGTGCCGCACCTCCTCCAACCAACTTTACGAATGACTGCGTCTTTACATGAATACATTACAGGCCGCATCCCTTCATTGTATAGACTGTCCCCTTTGAGCAAATTCACTATTGAAATTCTGAAACATTACCAGAACTAGTTAATTGGTGCTTATCATTTGAAACACTAACAAACTACTGTATTGTACAACAACGTTCTTCATTGTGATTTACTATTCCATACAACTGATACCTAATGATTGCACGAAGTAATTATCTGGTGGAATAAAGTAAAGGAAATAGAAAAGCTGTTCCTGCAGAGTTAAGCCCACCCCAGTGAGAGGGAGAGGTCATGAACATGGGCTGTTACCTTTCAACAGCCATCAAGGCATCGCAGGCGAATGTGCACACAGGCATGCTACTGGTGAGGGTATTCGGGGGATAGAAAATAGAGTGCCCCTGCGCTAGAAACCCCCCCTCCCATGGAGTGCAAAAGGGTGAGGTACTCCTCAGAGGGTGGGGACAAGGCACACCAGCTTCCTTCAGCTGGGTGGAAGCTGGGAGTCTTCCTCAAACTACCCAGGAGAGCTCCTCTCAGTCGAGCAGATAAGGCAGTTGAGAGCAGCATTGTAGAGGTGATATTTGATGAGGAGTCAAACCTGAAGAGTTAGAACCGTTAGAAATTGTAGGAGGTATGCAGTGACCCGTAAGAAAGAGGAGATGGCTCAGTGGATAAGGGAGTTCACTCTCTGGGACGGGCTAGGCTAATGGTGAGGGAGGAGAAGGACCTGCAGCAACCTAGGAAAGCGGTAGCATTGCTACAGGTGGTAGCAGTCCTTTCCAGTGAAATGGTTGTGAGAATCCTTGGACACGAGACCATGGGTCCTAATGCGGTGGTACACGGCATTGTAGTCTAGCTGGATCCAATGGCCTGTGAGGATCTGCCAGGCGTGGTGGGAGGTCAGCAGTGTGTCCAGCTGAAGCGTCCTGGGGCGCTGCCTGTTCAGTTCGGATGACACGATCCACCAGTATGCTGCAGTGTATCGCACAATGGGCAGTAACACCACCTGGTAATATAGGTGCCTTGACAGTGGCGACGTCCCCTACAAATATCTGGTGCGTAGCAAGGTACAACTTTCTGCAACCGTAATAGTCGAAGCAATCTGCTTTACATACGAAATCTAGGTACTAGTTTAAGATTTACCTGAAATGGGCATAGCCCACTTCTTGTTATGTCTTCAATAACTCATAAACAAAACAAAAAGATAAACCGCTTAATCGCCCACCTGGCACGCCACTCCCTATTGCCATGTCGTGAGTGTTGGTCTTCCCCCCACTTACAAATTAACCTACAGCCTTCCTTCGCTTAGCTTTAAGCGAATTCGTAACACCACAAATGACTGGATGTGTACTTTCAATAAAAATAGAAACTGAAAAAAGGGAGGGAAACTCACCTGTAGACAATTTTCTTTTTCGTATTTTCCACCATAAAATAAAACCACTGCATATGTTTGTTGGTATACAAATCTGCTCGTATAGACAGTTCGTAGTAAGTTTCTGTTATTCTCACAGCTTTAGCTAAATTTCCAGACTCGAAACGAGATTCGAATTTGAGATCCATTGATGTGTTTGGAGCTGGCGGCACTCGATTGCCACCAATCAGAGCTCTCGTGAACTATATAGCCGAATGGAAAATAGTCAAATTTAGTATTTAACGAAAGGAAATACAGACGATAGAATATGTTAGTTAGCATAATTGATTCATTCTCGAAGCAAAGCATTGGTTGAAAAAATGTGTAGTTTATAACTAGATAAATGTGCGATGAAAACTCACGTAATTCACAGCGCTCATAGGATTATACTGGTAGACAACCTGACCCGCTTCCTCGCCTATTACTTTGACGACGATTTCTTTTCCTGTACTCGTGTAGTACGATTCTGGGCACATTGGCATGGCATCGATGTGCTGAACTTTCATATCTACCACCTGAACAATACAACGCCCGGTAAGATAAAAATGAAAATAGAAAAGAGTAAAAATTTAAGGAAATTCGGTTTGAGAAAGATGGAATGGAAGTGGGTTTGCCAAAGGTTCAACTAATGTTTGTCTATGCTGCTAGTTCAGGACAGACCCAATGAATAGACAAAAGTAATCGTAACGTTGTTGTGGCAAATGAATGAGTCGAGCGATAATTTCAATGTTTATTTATTCGGTAAACAACCATTCTTTGCTAAGTGTCTTGTGTACATTTTGTTACGTCCCTCGAATAGTATATTTAAACTCTGTGATAATGGGTTGAAGTTACTCAACACAGAAAATAAAATTACATCCGAGTGAAAGCCCACAAGTGAGCGGTATTGTACAACAAATACTCAAACCCATAACTTGGCTAAGCATAAATTCTTCTAAAAAGACTCTCTGTGTTACTGTGCCCCAGGGCGACAAGCCAGGAAAAATACATTTCTTATATACTGAACGGATAGTGTCAATGGAATTCTTAAAAGAACAAGGAGGGAATCGTAATAAGATTTCGAGAAGTTTTATGAAAGGTGTAACTCAGTTTTTGAATGGTACACTTAATATTTCTGAACGTTTGATAGCTTAATAAAGTTTAGCGTGAAAAAGGTCCAACCTGACATTCCGCTGGCCATCTGGCTGCTTCTTGAGCGCACTCGAGCTCTTTTGGCAAAGTGAAGAGGTCTCTTGGTTCTTTAAGTCTAGCCACGGGTCTTTGACTTTTCGTATCAGTGTTAATTTCAACTTGGTTACTCTTCAGCGTGTTGGCAAGCAGACTACTGAGGTAAGAACCTGAAACAGGGATATTCAATTGACCAATTTCAACAACGCTGTGCAAATGCTGTTGCTGAATATCATTTTATACTTAATGAAAGACAGTGAAATGTGCTGTGGCTAAATGAAATTGGCAGGTTTAGGTTCAGCAAAGAGTTGTCACAAAATTTGAAAATAATTAAACACTGCTGTAGGTTATCCAGACGTAGAATTGATTTCATCCCGAGATAATATAGTACACCGAGTGCATACAGGACAAGGGGAAATCAACTATTGACTATTTAGTGCAGCAAACCTACGTCTTATACTAATCCTTCCAGTAACGGCCTCCTTTCGAGGGAAGCGACGATGGAATAGAACAACCGTCTTAGAAACGCGCTGTCGACACAATGAAGCACTACGAAAAGATATCCAAATAACGTGACTTGAATGACCTCTCATTTGAATGATGAGTCAAATTTCTAATGGAACCTCGTCGTAGCTGTGGGACGCTAAAATACGGGTACAAGAACAACTATAGTTATCGTAGTAATCAAAACACCAAAGTTTGTACCAATAACTACTCGAAAGATTTTGATAAAATTTTTTGTACGGGCAGCTCGAAATAACGGGACAGCACCATAAAATTCTCATCCGTGGGAAAATTACGAAAGCAGAACAATAAATTATAAAACATTTCGAAGAAAATTGGAAGTAAACCAAGAAATTCCAGAATTCAAATTTGTATCTTCGTTCAACGTATTCCTACGGAAACATTTATGGAGAAAACAATGTAGGTTGTAATTAGTTGAGAGTACGCCGTAAGTTTTATGAAATCGTTAGAGCCGTTTTTGATCAAATTCAAAAAAATGATAAATTAATATTTGACTAATCTCGTTTTCCGAGCGATGATGGCTTATATCTCCGTTCTACAGATATACACTCTACAAGATTGATCAAATCCAGCGGAACAGTTTCTCTGGAAATGACGACAATGTTCATAAAAACATTATTTTCGACACATTTTTGTTTTAACACCAGTTCAACAGAACATTTATTAAGGACAATGCATATATGTATCAACTATTTGAGAGCATGCTGTGACTTTCGTGAAAATCGTTGATGCCGGTTTGCAAAAATCTGTAAACCCCCTATTTTTGCTTGTTGGGCCTTCATCTCCTTTCATAAAGATATTCATGGAGAAGAACAGTTGGTTACTAACTAGTAGAAGACATTTTCGTCCTTTCCCCACGATGGAAACCATTTTTAAACATATTTTTGCGTCAACAAAAAAAAACAAAAAAACTGAACCAGCTCCATTGGTTCAGCCGCTCTCCTGCAAACTGAACTACAGGTCTGTTTCCTAATTTGATGACTATTCCTAAACCCTCGACGAGGGTTATATCAGTCATGGAAGTTGCGGTTTCGCTAATATGCAATAGGCCGGCCTCTGCAGCATCCACCGAACTCATACCTGCGGAGGTACAACAGGTATTTGTCGTTAGCCAGTGTCCCAGTAGAGAGCTGTTGCACGTGTGTTACCGCGCGGAGGTGACCACCTGAGGAATCCCGTACCATCGAGGAGGAGTTCATAATCTGGTTTCCCACCTGATCTAACTATGTACTTGAGTAACACGTTTCAAAAGGACGGATCAACTATGACCACGTTTCCTCCACACTGGAGGCCCGAGACATGCATGAGGGAGAGTCTTTCAGAGAAAAGAAGTGGAGCTGCGCATTGAGAAATGGGATCGTCCAGAAGTCTGCCCCAACCAATTTTCTTGAAAGTCGTTCACGGATGTTGGGGAAGAACTCATACCCTTGGACGAGGATTTCCATCTCGCTTGCCATTTCTCTAGCGCCCATTCGTCGATGGCGGCAAGTTTCTGTTCTGAGGTGAGATCCGCACGGAGTTCGGCCCAAAGCATGGGAAGCTCCGTTTCACTCTCCACTTGTCAACCATGCACTCAACGGCCAAATCAACGGGTAACTGACCAGTGATCACCTGGAGTCCTTCTGTTGATACAGTCATGTGGGCCTTGGTGATCCACGGGAGTGCAGCCCTTGAGGGGCTTCTCAAGAAGAAGCCTGTTGCTGCCAAAGCGTATTGTGGGTGGATTATTCACTTTTCCTTTCAAGAGAATTAGTTGGTTATTTTCCTCAGCCACCTGCATCAACGACATTCACGCAACATTGGGTGGCAGTGCAGAGCACGTGGTGGGTTTTTTATTCGATTTGGCGGACTTACTCTACAAAGATCAGCACAGTCAAGTCATCCACATAGGTGTATGGCTCGCAGTCAGTCTCCATGAGCCTCCTGAAAAGACCTTCGAAGGAGGCATTCCAGAGTGGTGGTCCAAGGACCGAGCCCTGTGGGCACCCCTTCTCAATCTTTCTCCGGACGGAGACATGCCTGCATTCGATCGTAGCAGTTCTGTCTGTCAGATAACTTCTGACGAGCGAGTACAGGTTGCGGGCCTTTAAGCTCATTAAGGAGCGCTGGCCACCAAAGGTTGTCAAACGCTCCTCTGATGTCAATCAGAACTGCTACGACGTACTTAGCCGGTGCCAGCAGGGAAACACGCCGAATTTCGACAATGACATCTTATGTCGACCTTCCTTTCATACACCCTTATTGCCTGTCTGTGAGGTTGCGGCCAAAGACTCCTTCGAGGGACTTCAACATCAAGATTTCTAATGTTTTGCCTAATATGGAAAGAAGGCTGAGCGGTCTCCATGATCGCGGGTCTGACTGCTGACTGATTGCGGTCGCCTTCCTTTTGAAGAGTAGCAACAGGCGCAGACTTCCACTGAGTGGGGAACTGTCCGACCTGCAGACAGTCATTAAATAAATTAAGGAGGCCGCTGGAGATTGTTCGCTCAGCCTTCCTTAGCATCTTGCTTTCTATTTTATCACTCACACCACACAGCTCTTCTTTCTTGTCCTCTTCACCCTCACGATAATCTTGCACCATTTCCACATCCTCCCAAACTGCCGGTCAGCCTGAAGCAGTCTCTAATCCGTGTTTTCATTCTTCATCCCTCTGAATACACACCTAGACCTATTTTGTGTATCAGACCACAACAATTTTCATTTTAATACAAAAAAAGTACCCATTTTCAAGCACCGTCTGCCGATACTTTCCACCGGGTGAGTGGTGGCAGACGTGAATTTTCTATATCCACGTGGTTTGTAGGATCTCTCAGACAATTTTCAGCTCTTCAGAAGTACTTGCAATTTTCACGAATTTTGAAATGTAAAATGGTCGCCACTGCTGAACCCCCTGACTGTGAGCTGGCAGACGTGCAGTTATGAGTTAAGCAGAGTGAACTCTTTCACCTTATGGGCTTGAAAATTGATCACCTTTCACGACATGTTTTTGGAGCTGGCTCCTGGACTATGGCGCCACTGCAGTGCGGATGTCAAGCACTCGGACGCCTAGTGCTTGGAGGTCTGTAGGAGGTACACCTCACGTCAGCGCGTCCATTGCATTAGGAGTGGAGAGACCAGCCTCTCTTTCATCACACCTAGGCCTAACTACTACCACGTTTTGTCGTGGGTTTTTAGGGGGGAGTTTGTTGAGGGGTGGAGACTTAATTTTTGTTTTTATTTTTATTTTTGCCCTTGTTTTTGGGAAGAGGCGTGGGTGGGCCGTTTTCCTCGGCCTGTAGATCCTGCTGTGTTGGGGCCTTTTCCTTTTTTCCCCTGCGCTTCCTGGCCCTGGCAGGCTGCCATTCGGCCTCGGCTCTATGGGGGAGGGAGGAGGGCTCAGTAGCTGCTACTGCTGCATACGAGCGGCCTGGGGTACTACTCTGGCTCGGTGGAGCTCCTTGATCTTGGGGGGCTGGCAGCACCGGCTGCTGGGCAATTGCCCTACGCAGCTCTTCCCTAGAAGTAGATGCGCAGATGGCGTTTTTATTCCCTGCTGATGTTTTAACTGACTTTGTCATGTTGGTTTAACTAATTTGGGGGCGGGGGGAGATTAAAGAAGTGAAGACTGATGTAGTGCACCCTTGTGAGTTCATATATTGTGTGTGTTAGCGGTATGAGCGAGAGGTGCTTCAAAGCAGTGTCCTGGAAGCTCCCCCTCAGGCATATTGATTCTAGCCCCTTTCGCTGGTCCGTTGAGGGTCAAAAGGCGGGCACCACCGGGACTAAGACACATGAGTGATTTTTCAGCTGCTGCTCAGAGTCAGCCCACTGGTGATGAGTGGGACACACACTATCAGCCGCCCCAGGAACGCTCAAACCTGGTTTTTCCCTCTCCTTTATCCGAAGGCCACACCTATACAGGGAATCGCTCATAGGTGTTAGTGGGCTACTTCCAGGACTGTCTTTCGCTCATTATGGTTGTTTTAAGTTAATGTGTTCTGCCACGTGAGCCGTTTCAGTGTTGTTTGTATCTGGAATATGTTGTGTATGTCAGTGTCGTGAGTTTTAAGCCCCTTTAAGGCCGGCTTTTACGGCCATGCAGAGGATAGGGCAGGAGAATTCTGTCCCCCTTCCTGCGGGGGGTGTGTTCTGCGATCCCAGCTCAAGGTAGCGGGTTCCCAGTGTGTCATGTATGTGGAAGAAGTGTAAGTGTGTCCCTTTAAGTGCGGCTCATACGAACACGCAGGGAATACGGCAGAGGAATTCTGGACCCCCAACTGCAGGCCCGTGATGGGAATCTCTAGAGCCGCTTCAAGGAAGACCAACAATCAAACTGAATGGGGAAACTGGATAGGCACGCTGAGCAAGCACCAGATGGATTCGCGAAACCAGACAACCACTTTTATCTCGCAATGGGGTGATATTTTACTGTCAATTCCTGTGAACGATAAGATCACACCTTTTCGAGACATCTATGGCTTTATCCCCCAACGCAAGGCTGATCAAGGGACTTCTACCCCTCATATGGCCAGCAGCAATCTACACCGAGAGAGACAGGATATAAGGCGACAACAAGTAACCATCAGATATGTTACTCTTCTTATGGACTGAGGATCCTTGTTCGACGCAAAGCGCCGAATCAGTTCGAGTCTTTTGACCTCGGACTTCCTCAGTCATTGTCTCCTTCCAATACCAGCCCCTCGTACCTGCGTAAATTGCAACGCTGTGGCTGCGGTTATTTCTAACGGCTACCGGATTTCCCTGAAATGGGTTTTTTCCTTTCTTTATTTTCCCTCTCGTCAATTTCAATTCCTCTCCACAACAGACGACTCCTTCCAAAATTCACATTCAGTTACGAAATAGCGCGGAAGTCACTCGTCTCCCTGTGCGCAGTTACAGCTCGCTCTCTCGTTACGATACAGTTTCCCACGCCAGCTCACGTGCGCCCAACAATCCTGATGACACGAAGATACACTCAGGCCATACCAGACCGTCGATAAATACAAATGCGATTTCAGTGAGTACCTTCGAGAACGTCGTCGTAAATCACCATAGAGTCAAAGTACTTTTTCTCCATTCGGCCGTCGTCTTCTTCGTCGCCGTTCGCTCTTTTTTTCTCTGAACAGCCGCGATCTAAAACCATCGCTGTCCCCAACTCGCGTTGCAACAGTTCATCAATAGATGCTTGAATCCTCGTCACCAAACGAGTAAAGCACAACTCGTTATGACGCTCAAGTGATCATTTTAAATTTGACAATTTGACACAAAATTTGAACTGAGAACTCAAAATTGACACGACGAGGTCGTTAATATCCCCCTCCCTCTAAAGTCGCTACTGAAAAATATTCAGAAAATATCGAGCAGTTCAAACGACGCGGAAGATTATTTTAACGGCGCTATGGAAATGAGCGAAGATGTTTGTATTGAGGGATCGCCATAACCGGCAGAGAGACGGTCGACAACAAGAATCACGCGACGAGTTGAAGTCTGAGTAGCTGTGTTGCTCGTCGTAAACTGATTATATGATGAGAAGAGCGTGGAATGGTCGTTCCGGCGGTTGTCCCGCGCAGGTCGACTCCCCCCCCCCCCCCAACGCATTCCTGTCGCTACCTTTTCTACGTAAAATCGACAACTAAGATCTTTTCGCGTATCGATAATATTGAGGATCTCCAAGGGTATTTGCATGTACTTGTGCTTTGCACCTGCTTGGTCTTCAACGCATAAAATAATTTGTTGGAATCTTCATCTACCAAACTCCAAAAAACCCCTCTGATTCTTGAGTACATAATCACTCACTGATATGACGGTGTCCTAAAAAGACGCATATAGAAATTACAGGACTAGAGAGAGGTACCCCCATCAATTTCAACTACCACAATTTCGGACCTCAGCACAATTTCCGCCCGACGTGTTAACCATATTCTTTCTTTCGGAGGACGGAGCGTGGACTCGTTTGTCAAAACTGGTCTCTCTCTACATGGAGATCGTGCGGTATTGCAGAGGCACTACCACTGAGCTCATTTTGATGGCTCAATCGGCAGCTAACCGTTCGAAAGTACGGTTAACGGCCGGTTGCGCCAACTGTTAATCCATACGCACTGTCAGAAGTCACGTAACAGGCTGTTGGCGAATTTGCAGTCGATTCAACATTTGGACGCGTACCAGCTAACACGATTTAACTAATTAGCCGTGGGACACATTAAAATTATACTTACTGTACAGTAAGTACTACGAGATATCAATAGTAACACAAAAATCGATAGAAATTAATAGTTGTGCGCAGTGAAACTGAAACGAAGTTAGACGAAAATGCCGTTGAAACGAAAAACAGTTCGTTGGAACCGCATGGTGGAAAAAGTGAGCTGTTAGTTAAAGAAGTAGCCGCTATAATCATTTTGTGTTCAGGGAAATCGGATATGCGACATCACGACTATTTTCGCCAATGAGGAATATTAAGTAAGTTACCACAATTACTTTACATACTTTAATCAAATGGCCAATTTCTTGTTCAGACTCAGAATCTCCAACAGAGCTTATAGATTATTTTGTTTGTGTTCGTTTTACCGATATTACGAAATTCATCTCAAGTTTATAGTTACAACGTTCAACGGTTAGAAAAATGAAAAATTACTCAAATCTGTTGTCAAACAGAATAACAAGGGTGCGAGTACCTCCACCTGAGGTGGCTGAGGAACCCAGTTAATCGTCTCAAAGCTAATCGACAATACGCGTTGGCTGCCACAGACTCCTTCTTGAAAATCAAGTCAAGTACCTAAGAGTGAATACAGGTGAGGTGGAGGAGGCTTCAGCCAACGTCTCCAGTCAACGCCAGAAAGGCACTACCATCGCAAGGTTTGCCTTCCTCTTGTGGGGTATGTTACCGTGACACTATTCTAATGTACAGGATCATGTATCTAGTGAAGCTTCACTCTTTTCCCTCTAAGATGCTCCATTCTGTACGTCTTGCGCCTTCAGAGTGGAGGATCAAGGAAACCACATGCTCGTCCACTGTAGTTCCCACCACAGCGAGTGACAGTTATTGAAAGAGCAGCCAAACCTACCAACCATCATTGACTGCTACTAAGCAAGCTTATTACCGTTTTGTCCAGTTTGTGTAGGAGATAATGGCTAAGAAACGTGGTCACAGTTGACGTTCCTTTCAAACTTGCCCCCTCGTACACATCAGATACATCAGATGGGAAACCAGATTAAGAGCTTCTCCCAGCTGATTACATGTTCTTCAGGATTACACCTGTACACAGTGACACACAGACAACATTTCCTCACCGTGAGACTGACAAAATGACAACCTGCCTTAACTCCTCAGGTTTGGGTGAAGTGGCCAGGCTCTTGCATAATAGCGAAACTGATAAAACTCGCTGATGCAGGTTCCAGAACAGCCAAACGGATAAAGGAACAGACCTATCATCCCAATCATCTTCCTGGCAGCCGATTGGAAGGAGCTACCCATCAAGAGAGTAGCCAGAAAACAGCCTCCAGAAGATGAGAAGGGTGGTGACCCTTGGGATATGGTAAGATGAGTGGGGTACAGCCCACGCAGCTGATTCCAGCACTTGATCCATGGCACAGACGCCTCCAGTTCCTAACAGGACACGGAGCATTTGGAGTACATCTGCATCGAATTGGAAAAGCTACAAACCCAAACTAAATGCACTGCAGAGATGAGATGATGGAAATGGTGCTTCCAATAGCATCTTCTCGTGGGCGACAGGCATTCGTTTGCTACATGTTGAATTCTGAATAAAAACTGGAGGTTCATTGGTTAGGTTGTCAGCACAGTGTCTGCCAGAAGAGAATAGAGCTTGCTGATCCAAGGTCAGTATTTTGCAAGGATGAAGAATGAAGACATGGAGAAATGACCGTTTCTGAACCTCCCAAGCTGCTTGGCAGTACACAAGGGTGAGAGGTAATGGCGGCATGCTGTAAGATTCGAAGACAAAGAGGTGAGATTCGACTCTGCCATCGCGGAGAGTCATGAGAGCCAACCTGATGAGATGTGCTAAACGGTTCCAGGTGAGTTCCCAATACAAAGCAAAAAAATCATGGGGTTCCTAGGAGCAGACCCTCCCTCCTACATCCCAAATAATAAAAAATCGGTGTCTGTGTGAGTCTGCAACCACTAGATCACCATTGTGGGGATCCCCGACCCTTGCTGACTGGCCACCATTCTGTAGGGAACTGGAAGGTGAACTGCGTGCTGCAGACACCGACCTAATAGCGCAAGCTGCCTCACCTGAAGAGGTGGACATATTTACCACAGCACTGCACTTTGCTGGGCTCTCTGTGCTTCGTTAGGGTGAAGAGGACAAGAAAGAAGAACTGTGTGGTGTGAGTGATAAAATAGAAAGCAAAATGCTAAGGAAGGCTGAGCGAACAATCTCCCGCGGCCTTCTTAATTTATTTAATGACTGTCTGCAGATCGGACAGTTCCCCACTCAGTGGAAGTCTGCGCCTGTTGCTACTCTTCAAAAGGAAGGCGACCGCAATCAGTCAGCAGTCAGACCCGCGATCATGGAGACCGCTCAGCCTTCTTTCCATATTAGGCAAAACATTAGAAATCTTGATGTTGAAGTCCCTCGAAGGAGTCTTTGGCCGCAACCACACAGGCAGGCAATAAGGGTGTATGCAAGGAAGGTCGACATAAGATGTCATTGTCGAAATTTGGCGTGTTTCCCTGCTGGCACTGGCTAAGTACGTCGTAGCAGTTCTGATTGACATCAGAGGAGCGTTTGACAACCTTTGGTGGCCAGCGCTCCTTAATGAGCTTAAAGGCCCGCAACCTGTACTCGCTCGTCAGAAGTTTTCTGACAGACAGAACTGCTACGATCGAATGCAGGCATGTCTCCGTCCGGAGAAAGATTGAGAAGGGGTGCCCACTGGGCTCGGTCCTTGGACCACCACTCTGGAATGCCTCCTTCGAAGGTCTTTTCAGGAGGCTCATGGAGACTGACTGCGAGCCATACGCCTATGTGGATGACTTGACTGTGCTGATCTTTGTAGAGTAAGTCCGCCAAGTCGAATAAAAAACCCACCACGTGCTCTGCACTGCCACCCAGTGGTGCGTGAATGTCGTGGGTGCAGGTGGCTGAGGAAAAAACCCAGCTAATCCTCTTGAAAGGAAAAGTGAATAATCCACCCACAATACGCTTTGGCACCCACAGGCTTCTTCTTGAGAAGCCCCTTAAGAGCTGCGCTCCCGTGGATCAGCAAGGCCTACATGACTGTATCAACAGAAGCACTCCAGGTGATCACTGGTCAGTTACCAGTTGATTTGGCCGTTGAGTGCCCTTCCAAGAAAATGGGTTGAGGCAGACTTCTGGACGTGCACATTTCTCACGGGACATGGTGACAATGACTTAAATGCGCAGCTCCACTTCTTTTCTCGGAAAGACTCTCTCTCACCACGTCTTGTGCTTCCAGTGCGGAGGAAACAAGAAACCACATGCTGCTCAGCTGTAGTTTCTACGACAGTGAGCGACGGTTGTTGGGAGGGCAAATGAACTTAGCAGCATTAGCAGAGACTGGCTAACGACCAAATACCTGTCGTACCTCTGCAGGTCTGAGTTCGGTGGATGCTGCAGAGGCCGGCCTCTTGCATATTAGCGAAACCGCAACTTCCATGACTGATATAACCCTCGTTGGGGGTTTAGGAATTGCCATCAAATAAGGAAAATGACATGTGTGTTTGTGCTCGAGATTCCTGATGCAACCTCCTTAGCCAGAAGCTACT
This sequence comes from Pachypeltis micranthus, assembly GCA_020466155.1. Taxonomy (NCBI): domain Eukaryota; kingdom Metazoa; phylum Arthropoda; class Insecta; order Hemiptera; family Miridae; genus Pachypeltis; species Pachypeltis micranthus. Next base: position 2,117,759 of record CM035770.1, on the reverse strand, counting down.
TGTACCTCGGTGATTATCTTCAGAACGTTGCCAAGGCTTTGCTGAAACTACAGCAGAATCTGCGCCTCTTTCAGATGTATTTGCTCCCGAAGATGTCCTACGGACTGATTTTTTGAATATCGACCATCCGAAGTCTAATAAGTCTCAATAGAATGGTGCGTTGTGCAGCGGGTGCTTGGCTAGGCCTTCCACATGCGTAAATTTACGCTCCAGTTTCATCTGGGGGATTTGGTGTTCAACCTCACTCTACCACTGTTCCGTTCCTACGCCGTAAGCACCTGCTTGGTTAGCAAGTATCTGGCTTGGATTTCACACATACTGCGGCTGATCTTAGATTCATTCAGCATGTTTCAGCAGTGGTGTGATATGGCTACTCCATCTGTCATAAGCCTATTAAACCTTCAGAGTTTGCTTCATGGTTCGGTTGATGGATGGGAACTCAGGCAGTGTCCTGACTCTCCCTACTCTTCTGCGTGGGTGGAGTGGGCTTCAGACAACATCCATCGAAGAGATTACCATCACCTTCACGCTGTTCATGTGGTGTCACAGCAAAGAGGCGGATAAGAGACTGGTATTGTAATATTGTGGATGCTTACTGTCATGCCTGTGGTCACTGAATCATGCGGTGAAGATGTGTCTGGAATGGGGGGGGGAGGTTACATCAGGTTGCAGCATTGACCGCGTCCTTGCATGGTGCACTGTTCAAGAAAAGTGCTGAGGAGTTGCGTCAGCTGAGTGTGTCAGCATGCGTTCTCCAAGGTATCACCACCCCCATGTTGTTCCAGCCGTATCTGAACTGGTAGTCGTTATCACGCTCTTATCCTCCTTTCCTTCCTCCTCCCAATCCTGTGCTGACTCGGGACTACAACCGTTCCGATTTACAATAACTTAAGTATCGGCAGCCTCAGTGCACCCCAGTATACAGTTCACAGCATCTCAGACTTGACAATTTGTACAGTATTTCCCAAACTTTTCCTCTCTATTTCTCATTGATGTTTGCTCAATGTCTCACTTATGTTTTACTGGTTTTACCGTTAATAGTTAGGCATTCTCATATTATGTTGTGGAGTTTATTACATATTTCCCAACAATTTTTACATTTTTCTCGACTATTTTTACGCTCGATTCCACAACAACTAACGAAAAAGTTTGGCTCGATTTCTCACAGCGAATTTCCGGCTGACTATCTGGCTAAATGGCGAACTTGGCAATAAATAAGCACTGAGACGTTGACAAGACAATGGCTTGGCCACTGTCCATTTCTACATCGCTGAATAGGCGTAGCTCTCTCGCACGTTACCAACAGCCTTACACTTATCTGATTAGGATTAATAATTACTACAATCCTCTATAAGAGACAGATGCTGGACAGATCGTAGTTAATGAGCCAAAGCCTTACGATAAATCCCGTAATACGCTTCTAAGAGACAGAATTGCGTTAGTTTCGTGGTGCCATTGATTCAGACACAAATGAATCCTCTTCGATGCACACGTGTGACTCTCTCCAAATGTTTTCTTGGCTCCGGGCCACTTTATTAGATAAAAGTTGCGGAATGGTGATGGGGAGGGGGGGAGCTCAGAAAAACCCCGTGACGGAAAGAGAGAGACACGCCAAATGATTTCTGCTATTATTAGCTCATGCGCGAATAGAGCGGTTCTGAAGAAAGTTAAAAGAAAACATTAAATGAAAATAATAAGAAGAGAGGAGCGAAAATATGGGAAGACGAAATGAGGAACGGCAGAGAGGATAGAAGCGAGCAAAGGGAGTCTAGTCCTGGCAGATTGTCAAGGGATCCTTATCGTTAGAGCGGTTGATCAAAGTTGGAAGGTGCAGGCAAACGTCATATTTACTCTGCAAGTACCGGCTAAGTGCCTAATTAGAATTGCAAATGAAGGAAGAAACCGGGTTTCAGCGTTTCCTGGGCGGCTGATGGCGTTCGTTCTGCTCAACCCATCATCAGTGGTGAAGGGCTGACTCTGAGCAGCAGCCGAAAAAGTCCCAGTCCCAGTGAGTGGTCGGACTGGCAGCTGTGGCTCGTAAGGTGGCCTCCCATTGGCCCTCAACTAACTAATGAAACTCGCCAGACTGACCCAGGAAGGTTTCTAATTCTTGGGTAACCGCCCCACTTAGTAGTAAGGCTAGTTCAGCACTGCAGCATTAACCTTTTGTCACGTGTTTCTGTGGACAGAGTCATTGCTCTTACGCACCAACTACTTGTCATCATTATTAGTTACTTCATTGGTATGTTTGTTGTCTTTAACATGTTGACAAAATATAGAAAATCCGTGAGTTGGAGTTAAGTGCAAATATAAAGGAGAAATGTGATGCTCAACCCTGGAAATTGACTCAAGTCTTGGTTCGGCCCTGCGATTTCCCGCTACCTTTTTCACCTCAGCACGGAATCCCTTACCGGGAAATAAATTATTTTTCGAAGGTGACTTAGTCGCATTTTCCTGGAAACCAGTCGGTTCGCTGTCTTCGAGGACGTCAGACGCAAGGCCCTCGTTCAGCTGAAATGATTTATCGATCTCCCTATTCATATCATAATCACGCCAACCCCAAACACCAGTCTGCTCATTGTACGACCTCACCTTTTCCCCTTACCCTTGTTTTGTCGATCGTCTCTATCCTCCGACGTTGTTTTCTCGATGATAATATTTGTGCCAGTTTTCTGCAAATGTAGATAGGTACCTTTGGGCAGCTATGAACCGTCGTTGACTTGCATCACGGATTTTTTACCAGATAAGTGATAGCTAATATCATTCAGCGAGCATTTGGGTGGATTTGGTGATGACATATTCTTGCGATTATGCTGAACAGTAAGTCTTCTCATAGAAGCAGGCACACAGCAGACAAGTTGTGTTCTACTGCCTTAGATCTTACATGAGCCTGTTATTTTAAGCTCCTAAGACCATAAATCTACAAACACAGAATAGAATAGCCAAACCAATAAAAAGCTAGATGAATGTGCAACACAAATAATTTATTCAAGATTACGATCCCTTCTCTTCCTCGTCGTGCTCTCGTCCCACATGCGTCGGCTCCCATCACTGATTTATTCCGATCGCCCAGATGGCAGTTACGAATACCTTGATCAAGACCCCAAGGTCTCCCACAACCCCTTGTGACCCCAAACCCTTTGTTATTTCCTCAGCTCTACGAAGTAGGAAGGGCCATTGTGTGGCTAAAAAAGTGGTGTTTTTTCATGTCTTGACGTTTTGAAAGGCCTCGGAGGTTAAAAAGCACCAAAAAAATCAAAACAAAAAGGAAACAAACCAGTTCAAATTTCATGTTTCATTTCATGTTGAGTCAGCATAATAACATTAACATTAAATGCAAGAATAAGTGTACGGGCAAGGTCGGTTCAAAACTAACTATAGCTAGCAGTGATCAGAACAATTTTTTCTCTCAAAAACGGCTGCTATCGAAGTTAATCTGTTCATTCCTTTCGAGAAAGAGGATGGGAAGAGGAAGAAGGCCGACTTCCTTGTTTGGGGCGACCCAATGTGCCTCCTTGAAAACCCTTGGATTATGGCGCACGGCTGAGGAAAGGCAATGTAAAGGGCGGGAACCGGTTGGCAAGGGTCTCCCCATCCTCGTTCACCTGATCACCAGTTAGCCACCCTAGCGGGAAACCAGGACTGCCTATTAAAAAAAAGCCCCTCTAGGGTGTTACCATCGACCACCACAAAGAGTTTAGTGATGGCTAGGGCAGCCTGATCTGACCACCCCTTTGCCCATTTTTTTTTTCCAAAAGCTCACCGTTAATAAGACCCAACAGGAAGAATTATATGAAAAATAACTAAGGAAATGAGGAGGGCTCCCAGACTACACTATGGCATCTCAAGGGGTAAAAGCATTGGGACGGGTAAGGAAAGAAGGATAAAGGAACGCTCCAGGATAGAAAGACCACCAACATAGAAACGACCCAATCAAGACGTAGGAGGTGATACCTCAGAGGACGCCAGCCAACACTCCCAGCCAACGCATCTCCTCACCACTTTTCTTGTGCCACATACCATGTAAGGACACAGTCAATGCTGAAACCCTAATGCTAACTGGTGAGATCCCCTTGGAGTTCAGCCCAATGCGTGGGAAGCTCCCGTTTCACTCTCCACTTGCCAACCAAGCACTCAACGGCCAAATCAACAGGTTAACTGTCCAGTGATCACCAGGATTGCTTCTGTAGATACCGTCCTGTCGGCCTTGGTGATCCACAGGAGTGCAGCTCTCTGGGATTGGCCCAATGCTCTTTTTTGATTGACTGTTAGTTTGCTACCCCAGACAACGGGGCAGTAGCCAATCATGCCTTGATAGATGGCCTTATACATGAGGATAGTGTCATGGTGCACACCCCAAGTGGCCTAAGCAATTGCACGCAGTGAGGCAAATCTTTCCATCCCGCAAATTTAAGGGACTGGAGGTGTTGGTTGAAACCCCACCTCTCACCTATAGTCACTCAAAAAAACTGTACTTTTCAAGAAGGAGTCTGTGGCCGCCAAAGCGTAATGAGGGTTGATTATTCACTTTTCCTTTCAAGAGAATTAGTTGGTTATTTTCCTCAGCCACCTGCATCTTGACATGCTAACACCATTGGGTGTGGACCACATGACGGGGATTTTCTTCAATCTGGCGGATTGGCTCTGCAAATATCAGTACAGTCAAGTCATTCACATAGGCGTATGGCACGCAGTCAGTCTCCATGAGTCTCCTGAGTAGACCTTCGAAGAAGGCATTCCAGGGTGGTGGTCCAAGGACCGAGCCCTATCGACTCCCCTTCTCAATCTTTCTCCGGACGGAGACATGCCTGCATTCGATCGTAGCAGTTCTGTCTGTCAGGTAACTTCTGACGAGCGAGTACAGGTAGCGGGGGATTCCCCTACCTTTGAGCTCACTAAGGAGCGCTGGCCATCAAAGGCTGTCAAATGCTCCCCTGATGTCAATCAGAACTACTACGACGCACTTAGACGGTGCCAGCAGGGAAACACGCCGAATTTCGACAATGACATCCTGTCTGGACCTTCCTTTCATACACCCTTATTGCCTGCCTGTGAGGTTGCGGCCAAGGCCTCCTCCCTCGAGGGACTGCAACATCAAGATTTCTAATATTAAAGAAATTGGGTTATATCCGCCAGTAGGCAAATTACTAAAGTTAACGTACCTGTTAGGTGAGTCCGTCTCCTCTGGCTTGTGAGTTACTGTGGGCAAGCGCTTTCGATGTAAAGACATCATCGTCTGGCCGTTAAGTCAGTACTGGAGTCAGTCAGTTGGTCGTGGTCTTTATATACAAAGAGAAAGGTGAAAGGGGTGATGGAGCGTCGGGGAAGGGGCGGGGAGAGGAGGTCATGTAGCTCAGGGGGAAACCCCCTAGAGATAAATGGAACGTGTTGGATGGTCTGTCAATTGTGGAATTTAAGTCTTTTTGTGTAGGGTGGTCTGTAAATCCGTCAGTTGGTTGTTTTCGTTTGTGAAGTGTTTTGAGTGGTGTGAATATGGTGTCGCATTTTGTGTTGATTTGGTCATTTATGATCTGTCCATTGAAGTTTTTTGTTTATAAATTTCCATGTTTTCTAATATGTTCAGTTTTCGTCCTTTGTATTGTTTGTGTAGTAAGGTGGTACAGTCCTGTATTTTGGTGGGTTCATGTCCAGTTGTTTTGAGGTGGTTGGCAAAGTTTGAATCGTCTTTGTTCCTACTAAGAGATTTAATGTGTTCTGAGTATCTGGTCCGTATTTTTCGTCCTGTCTGTCCTATGTATGCGTTTTTACAAGTACAAGTTATTTTATACACCCCACTTTGGTCGAGTGGGTCTGTATTTTCAGTCTTTGCAGTTAGTTTGGTTCTAAGTGTGTTGTCCGTACGTAATGCAATTTGTATACCTTCCTTTCGGAGGATATTAGTTATTCCGTATATTTGTGGTCCTGTGTACGTGAATGTGCAGCGTCTTGTTAAAGTCTGTGTATTTTCTGTTTTTGAGTCGTTTGTTTTGGAGTCATATTGTCTTAGTAATTTGTTTATTGTTTGGCGTAGTGTTTGATATCGACAAATGACAAAACACGATATCAAACACTACGCCAGATATGTAGATGATATCATCTGCATATTAGGCCATGATAACACTGACGATATACTAAAGGACTTAAACAATATCCACCATAACATCCAATATGACATGGACAAAGAACAAAATAAAACTCTTAATTACTTGGACCTAAAAATCACACGGTTGGACAACGAACTGTTACGGGGGGAAGGAAATTTGGAGATGCTTTTTGAAGAGCTGCTGACTAAGGCAAAAATTACGGCAATCGCGCCGGGGATTCGATCCACAATCCGAGAATTATGAATCGACCGTCTAACCGCAAGACCACGATGAACCGCTTGCCTTTGATAGGAGTCAGTCAGCACATCTCCCCCCTCGTCTATTAACCGCTACTCCTGGAGCGAACTCTTTTTTAGGGAAAGAATTTTACGAGAGTTGAGCGAATCCCCGGAAAATCCGATCTTTGATTCGAGAAAGGCTACAAGGAAAGTCTTCGTTCCCTCGCATTGTAGTAGGCGCGTCGCCCATTCCACCTTCTCGCTGGAACTTTCACAGCGTCAGCGAATCCCGGACCCGAGAACTCGTCTCATTATTTTTCTCTCTTAATTTTTTTTTAATTTTTCTCTCGGGGCCTCTTCTTTTTCTTGGAAAGAAGAAATTCGACCACTAGTTGGGCGCCATTTGTGACGAAGGAAATTTGGAGATGCTTTTTGAAGAGCTGCTGACTAAGGCAAAAATTACGGCAATCGCGCCGGGGATTCGATCCACAATCCTCAACTAACGTCGAGGACAGAACTACAATACGACATTTTTAGAAAACCTACCGCTACCGACACGACCATACATTTTACATCAAACCACCCACAACAACATAAACTAAGTGCATTCAGACACATGATACGGAGACTAACAACGATCCCACTATCCGAACAAAATTACAAAAAAGAACTTGATATTATAAATACTATCGCAGAAAATAACGGTTACTCTAAAAAAACAATAAACAAATTACTAAGACAATATGACTCCAAAACAAACGACTCAAAAACAGAAAATACACAGACTTTAACAAGACGCTGCACATTCACGTACACAGGACCACAAATATACGGAATAACTAATATCCTCCGAAAGGAAGGTATACAAATTGCATTACGTACGGACAACACACTTAGAACCAAACTAACTGCAAAGACTGAAAATACAGACCCACTCGACCAAAGTGGGGTGTATAAAATAACTTGTACTTGTAAAAACGCATACATAGGACAGACAGGACGAAAAATACGGACCAGATACTCAGAACACATTAAATCTCTTAGTAGGAACAAAGACGATTCAAACTTTGCCAACCACCTCAAAACAACTGGACATGAACCCACCAAAATACAGGACTGTACCACCTTACTACACAAACAATACAAAGGACGAAAACTGAACATATTAGAAAACATGGAAATTTATAAACAAAAAAACTTCAATGGACAGATCATAAATGAACAAATCAACACAAAATGCGACACCATATTCACACCACTCAAAACACTACACAAACGAAAACAACCAACTGACGGATTTACAGACCACCCTACACAAAAAAGACTTAAATTCCACAATTGACAGACCATCCAACACGTTCCATTTATCTCTAGGGGGTTTCCCCCTGAGCTACATGACCTCCTCTCCCCGCCCCTTCCCCGACGCTCCATCACCCCTTTCACCTTTCTCTTTGTATATAAAGACCACGACCAACTGACTGACTCCAGTACTGACTTAACGGCCAGACGATGATGTCTTTACATCGAAAGCGCTTGCCCACAGTAACTCACAAGCCAGAGGAGACGGACTCACCTAACAGGTACGTTAACTTTAGGAAGATTTCTAATGTTTTGCCTAATATGGAAAGAAGGCTGAGCAGTCTCCATGATCGGGTCCGACTGATTGCGATCGCATACCTTTTGAAGAGTGACAACATGCGCAGACTTCCACTGAGTGGGGAACTTTCCGACCTGCAGACAATCATTAAATAAATTGAGGAGGCCGCTCAGCCTTCCTTAGCATATTGCTTTCTATTTTATCTGGCCCAGGAGATTTGTTGGGCTTTAAGGTCGCAAGGGCCCAAGTGAGGTCGCCTGTTGTCCACAACAGGATGTCAGGCTCGTTTGGAGGGTCCATGATCAGCTCCCTCGCTGCCCTCTGGGCTTCAGTATCTCGAGCTACTTGGTCATCAGGGAACGTCTTCTCAAGGAGGGTTTCCAGTGAACTTTCGATGCTGCAGGCCCAGCCTGATTCATTTTGCATCGCAGCTAAGACTTGCTCTTTGTTTGCTTTTCTTATGGAGGACTTGTCATGTCTGCCCCAGAGGTTCTCATAGCTCTTCGCTCTTAGATCAAGGCAGTTAGGAGTTAGGAGGAGGCTCTAGCATCAGAGTCACGAGTGTGTTGGTACATCCTCCTGGCTCTATTTACACTTTGTTTGAGGGGATTAAGTTCGTCAGTCCACCATGGGACGTTGATCGCCCTGTGCTTCTGTAGCCCAAGTACAGAGAGCCCAGCAGAGTGCAGTGCTGTGGTAAATATGTCCACTTTACTGTCTGCCTCTCCAGTTGTGGCCGCTTGCACTATTCGGTTGGTGCCTGCAGGACGCAGTTCACCTTCCAGTACCCTACAGAAATGTGGCCAGTCAGCATTTTTTCTGTAGAATCGCTTTTCACGCTTGTCTTTGAGGAGGATGTTGTCATCTGCGATGGCAAAGTCAATAACCATGTGATCACTCTGCGTTGCACCTGTTACGACTCGCCAACCCTGCAATTTGAGTAGTAGGGTGTGAGACACAGCAGTGACGTCTATGAATGACCTTCCTCCCGGCCCATCATAGGTCGCATCAGTCATGGGGTCGTTGGCATAAACCAAGTTGTACTTGGTGAGCAACTCTATATACGCCTCATCCGCCCCATCAAGGGTCGGGGAACCCCACAATGGCGATCTGGCGTTTGCATCAGCACAGACTATGCAGGGGCTTCCTCCAGATCAACCTGCACACGGCCAAAGCAGCTACGGCAGTGATGTGCAGGAGCTTTGTCTGGGGGAGCTGTGATGTGGCTCTACTGCAGGAGCCTTGGGCGGACAGCAGGGACATAAAAGGGATACCTGCTAGTACAGGTAAGTTGGTCTACTGTGGCACAGAAGGTCGTCCTAGGGCGGCTGTTTTGGTAAGACACAACTTGCATATTTTAAAAATTCCCGAGTTCTGTCACAGGGATTTGGTGGCGGTAATGCTGGAAGCTCAAGACAGGCTTCTTGCCTACTTACTGTGCAATGAAATGGTGGTGGTTAATAGGGGGAGCACGCCAATTTTTGTTACACGCAGGCGGAGGGAGGTGCTGGACATCACGGTCTCAAGTACCTTCTATGCCAGCAGAATAACAGATTGGCATGTCTCTGGGGAAACTTCAATGTCTGACCACCGGATGATGAGGTTCAGGCTGCAGTTCGCTAATAGTGTGACGGAGACATATCGGAACCCCAAGAACACGGATTGGTTCTGTACAGCAGTGTGTTGGCCTCCAGTTTGGAGAGCTACAGCTGTGAAATGCAAACTGTCGAGGGTGTAGAAAGGGCGACAGGGGAAATCTGCGCAGCTATGGTAGAGGCGTATGAAGAAAGCTGCGAGTTGAAAACCCGAAGATCCAATAGGGGGGTTCCTTGGTGGAACAAGGAACTGGAAAGGCTTCGGAAAGAAACGAGGAGGCTCTTTAACAGAGCAAAAAAGAAGGGTGAGTGGGACGCATATAGAGGTTCCCTCACAGTGTACAATAAAGCCCTTAGACAGGCAAAAAGGAAATCCTGTAGAGACTTCTGTGGGGGCATGAAAGACTTGTCTACCATGTCCAAGGTACAGAAGATCCTCTCTAGAGAAGAGAGGCCGCAAATCGGTTTTCTCCTAAAGGCAGAGGGAACATACACAAGGGGCAGCAAGGAGACCTTGGAGGAGCTACTGGCAGCTCACTTCCCAGGGTCTCAAAGCCTGCAGTGGGGAGATAGCCACCACCATCAGCTGAGCGCCGATGGAGGTTCCTGTCATGGGCAATCAAGGAACCCACTGCTAGCTGCAGCCTCCAGAGAAATGTTCACACTTAATAAGGTTAAATGGGCTATTGGTTCATTTAAACCTTACAAGGCGCCAGGTGCGGATGGGATCTTCCCAGCCATGTTGCAGCATGGTAGGGAGGCTCTGGGTCCGATACTGGTGAGGCTTTTCAGGGCGAGCTATGCCCTTGGGTACATGCCCACTATGTGGAGGAAGGTGAAGGTGGTCTTTATACCAAAGCCGGGAGCTCCTCGGCCCTGGCTAAGGGCTACCGCCCCATCAGTCTCATGTCCTTCGTGTTGAAAACAATGGAGTAGATAGTGTGCCTATCAATAAAGGAGTACTATCTTACTCAGAACCCCATTCGGAGTTCCCAGCATGCCTATCAGAGGGGGAGATCCACTGAGACTGCTCTGAAGGAACTGACAACAGTGCTGGAGGATACTCTGAAATCCGGAGAGATTGCGCTGTGCTGCTTTCTGGATATTGGGGGGGCTTCGACAATACGTCGTATGCCTCAATTACGGCTGCGGCTGGTAGGAAGGGAGATGCTGAGTAGCAGGGTGGTCTTCTCGGAGTTGGGGGGGGGGGGGGAGACACTCTCTGTGGTGCCCACCAGGGGATACCCACAGGGGGGGGGGGGTGCTCTCCCCTCTCCTCTGGTTACTGGTAGCTGATACCCTTCTCGAGCTGCTGGAGGAGGAGGGCTACAAGGTAATAGGATACGCGGATGACCTGGTAATTATAGTCAGGGGTAAATTCGCGAGTGTAATCAGTGAATGCATGCAGCATCCACTGAATACCCTACAGACATGGTGCAATGGGCAAGGACTGTTTGTCAATCCAGACAAAACGAGCCTGATCCCATTCACCAGAAGGCACAGCCTTACGCTGCAGGAACTCAGCCTGGGTGGCAAGGTGGTGAAGATCCAGCATGAGATCAAGTACTTGGTAGTCTTTCTTGATGGAAAGCTCTCTTGGGCCACACACATGAAAAAAGCCTTACAGCGGGCGTCGGTGGTGATGTGGGCAGCTCAAAGAATGGTGGGGAAGACATGGGGGCTGAGGCCTGGGATGATCTGGTGGTTGTACACTGCGGTTGATAGGCCTGTAGTCACCTATGGAGCCCTGGTCTGGTGGACTAGGGTGGAAAACAAAACAGTGCAGTTGCAGCTAAATAAACTGCAGCGTAGGGCGTGTGTAGCCATTACAGGCTGTATGACAACATGCCCTATGGCTGCACTGGAGGTCGTGCTAGATTTAGCTCCACTCCACATACATGTTAAAAGGATGGCGTTCCTCCAGGCTGACCGTATGTTGGAGTTGGGTCTGATCATGCGGGGGAGGAGGAGTTCCTGCCACTTGATCCTTGACAAGGTGAAGGTGGGGGGGCCTGAACTGCATGTGGTAGACTCAATGCCCGCGAGGTTCAACTTCGCGCTACCCTTTCGGATACCGATTCACCCTTTCGATGGGGCCCGCTTTCGAAGCTGGGGCCCTGGTATACTACACTGATGGCTCGGTGCAGGGTGGCCTTGCAGGGGCAGGCATCTTTGGGCCGAGGATCAGAGCAGCGATCCCATTGGGGTTGCACTGTAACACTGTGTTGGGTGCCAGGGCATCAGGGTATAGAGGGAAACGAACGGGCTGATAGGTTGGCTAAGAAGGGATCAGAGCAGATCCTTATTGGCCCTGAGCCCTTTGTTGGGACTACCAGGAGCCACCTAAGTAGAGAGGTTGGCAAATGGGAGGACAGGTGCAGCGGTGCTCATTGGCAGGGGCTGCCCGGCCTTAGACAGTCAAAACCCTTCATCCGGCTCTCCAGAGGGAGGTCCAAGGAGGTGCTTGCACTGGGGAGGAAGGATATGAGGATCATATGTGGCCTGTTCACAGGTCACTGTCCGCTGAGGTACCACCTTGCAAATATTGGCAAGTGCGAGGTACAGGTATGCAGGTTCTGCGAGGTAGGGCTAGAGACGGCAGAGCACGTGCTGTGCGTATGCGATGGACTCGCGGCATCGCGCCGTTCTGTGTTTGGGAGGCGCTTTCTTCAGCCCGAAGAGGTGGCAAATGCAGAACTTGCGGATATCCTCCGCTTTGTGCAGGGGTGGTGGGGGCGCATAGGTGATGTCACACCAAGTGAGACCAGTGCCGTGGGGCCTGGGCGTGGTGCAGGTGGGCCATGATCCGAGTATCATGGACGCCCTTACAATAGGCCCGTTTGTGGCTGCAGTGAGGGTATTGCCTGCATCCACCGTTTATATTTAAAAAAAAAAAAAAAAATGCAGGGTCGTCCTGATAGTCCTGCTAGAGCCTGCTTAAGTGTTTGGAGGATGTTTTCAACTGGTGCGCCAAATTTCCTGTAAAATGATATTACAACCAGCTCAAAGCCATCAGCCCAAGTGCTGGCTGTTGAGGTGGGTGTGTGCGAGCATGTCGATGGACGGGTCAATGCAAGCCACTGCTGTCTTGGCTCCTGTTCTTGCTCCAGCCACAATTCGCGCCTGGGATCCCAAACCAAGAGTTTTGGATCCTATGTGTGGTTCCTGTATAGCGAGAACACTGCAGCGTTTCTTGAGTGCACTTTGCAGCAACTCAGCCATAACCGGGGAACTCATATTTGAACTGTGTTTAACCTATTCATAATCTACTCGTGTGGAGTGCGAGATCTGTTGTAATTTGGGTTCGACACAATTGGCACACTTCAGATCACGTCACACACGTCAGATGTGGCATGGAGCAGCAGGCGCACACCACAGTTCTCGTACAGGCTACTGCCAGGTGGCCATAACGCTGGTATTTGCAGCACTCTGAGGGGGCTAGGTACTTGTGGATGGCTATTTGGAGGTGCCTTGACCCCTTTAGTTTTTCGTGTAGGCTAGGTGACTCCTCGATTATCCAACCCTCCTATCGATCGCTTTTTCGTGAAAAGGGGCCTGTCGTCCTGCGGCTGCAAGTCTAACGCAGGGTTGTGCTCAACAACTTGTTGGGCTAGGTCCTCTTTTTGTAGGTTGGTTCACACGTCGCACAATAGCAGGCGTGGGAAGCGACCCAGGGGGGCTGATGCTTGTTGCTTTAACTCCTTCTTCGTGGAAATATGGCTCGTAAGCGCCTATGGAATTTTTGGAGTTTCTGTCATGATGACCTCCCACCTCCCACACTGCAGTGTGGATTTCAAGCACACACTTAGTACTTGGAGGTCCTTAGAAGATACACCCTCGCATCAACACTTCCATTGCATCAGGGGTATAGGGACTAGCGTCTTCTTCCTCACACATAGGCCTTACCATGTGGTCATTTTGTCGTGGGTTTTAAGGGGGAGTTTGGTAAGGGGCGGAGACGTTTTATTTTTGGCTTTATTTGTGGATGGAGGCGAGTGCAGGGCGCTGCCCTTGGCCTGCACGTCCCGCTTGTATGTGGTCGTTTCCTTTTTTCCCCTACGCTTCCAGGGTAGTGTCGAGCTTGGCAAGCCCGAGGGAGAAGCACAGGTGACGTTTTTATTACCTGCTGATGTTTTAACTGACGTCATGTTGTTTTTACAAATGGTGGGGGGATTTAAGAAGTAGACTGATGTTCATTTGTTGTGTGAGTTTGTGGTATGAGTGAGAGGTGCTTGAAGCAGTGTCCTGGAAGGCCCCCCCCTCAGGCATATTGATTCCAGCCTCTTTTTGCTGGTCCATTGAGGGTCAAAGGGAGACCCCTACATGCGCCGCAGCCACCAGTCTGGCCACCCACCGGGACTAAGACGCATGAGGGATTTTTCTGCTGCTACTCAGAGTCAGCCCTCAGGCCCTGGTGGTGTGCTGAGCGAACTCACGCTATCAGCCACCCCAGGAACGCTCAAACCTGGTTTTCCCCCCTCCTCATTCCGAAGGCCCTCACCTATACAGGGGATCGCTTGTAAGTGTTAGTGAACTACTTCCAGGACTGTCTTTCGCTCATTATGAGTGTTTTAAGCCAATGTGTTCTGCCATGTAAGCCATTGCAGTGTTGTTTGTATCTGGAATATGTTGCGTTTCTCAGTGTCGTGAGCTTCAAGCCCCTTTAAGGCCGAATTGCCTGTAGAATGATATAATGACTAGATCAAAGCCACTGCGGCCTAATGCTGGCTGTTAAGGTGGGTGAGTCCTAGCATATCAAGGGCTGGTTCAATGCAAGCCACTATTGCCTTGGTTATTGTTCTTGCCCCAGCAACCACTCATGCTTGTGATCCCAGACCGAGGGTTTTGGAATCTATGTACAGTTCTTGTATGGCAAGAACGGAGCAACATTTTTTAGTGCACTTTGTAGCAACTCAGTTATAACCGGGGAACTGTTATTTGTGTTGTGGCGGAGGATGGAACAAGGGGTTGTGCAGTTATTAGCCTGTGCATAGTCCACTCGTGACTCATGGAGGGCAATCAGGCTATTTGAAGGTGCTTAGCCCCCTCTAATTGTTTGTGCAGGCTAGGGGACACTTCGATCACCCAGTCCTTCTACATACCCCGTTTCTTGGTGAAAACTGGCCTAACCTCCAGGGGCTGCAAGCCTAACGCAGGGTTGTGCTCGACAAGCTGATGGGCCAGATCCTCTTTTTGAAGGTCATTTCGCACGTTGCACAGGAGCAGGAGTGAGAAGCGACCGGGGGGGGGGGATGTTTGGAGCTTCAAATCCCTCTTAGTGGAGATAAGGCCATTTCTGACGTTCCGTCACAATGACGACGCCAACCCTAACGTCAGGGTGAATGTCCAGCACCCCGACATCTGCAAGAGCACCCGCAAACCCGCTCTGAAGGATTACTGGGCTTGTGGTATTGAGAGATGGAACACCGAGTCACCCAGACCGAACCAGAGCGTGAATGTACGCACATGGAACGCTACTGGAGAGATATGCACCCCTTTGGTATGCACATACAAGTTAGATAACGTAAATTGAGGAGGTGTCCCTTTTCAAATTGTGGACTTGCTTAAATCCCCTCCTGATCGCGCCTCACATTCCATGAGACGCGACGACGAAAGTCAGTCTTCTTTCACTGTTTGTTGTACCCTTTTCTCTCTTCTCTAATTGATCCGTTAACCAAGTGTAAATTTCCGTTAAACCCGTCACATCCTGTGTACTCTTTAAAAAGATGGAAATTAAATTGAAACTTTTTAAAAACGGATTTTTCGCCTTCCCAAACTTAACAGGCGTAGTCGGATCGGACACTGGTTTGCGAACGAATATCGTAAAGAGTTTCGACCGAACTCTTCAAATGGGAAGAATCAGGAGCGAATACCATCTGCACGCTTGTTCTGAAGATCATCGAGCATCACGAGGGAATATCGTGACTGCATCGCGTCACCGAACTCAAGTCCAACCCTCATGCGAAGGAGCATCGTATCCCGAGGAATAACCGCCGAAGATTTGGCAACACAAACGAATATCGTGGCCCAGCCGAACTGAAGCGAGACTACGGTACGAGGCTCCAGAGAGATGTCTGCCGATCTCCTTTAAGTACGACAACGCTGTTCGTGATTTCGACGGGGTACCCCCTTAGGTCTTTTAGTTTAAGTTAAAATCAAAAGAAACAAAGAGCAAAGTAAATTAAAAACTAAAGAAAAGTAAATAAAATAAAAACTAAGGAAAAGTTAACTAAAATAAAAACTAAAGAAAAGTAAAGTAAAATAAAAACTAAAGAAAAGTAAATTAAAACGTCAAGTAGAAAGAAGTTATATCTCCGAGTAAAGAATTTTAAGAAACTTAAATTGATTATTATTTAATACTGGAAAAAAATTAATTGTAATAGTTTTTTACCATTATGTTTACTGTGTATGTTTGATTACTATTTTCGATCAATTTTACTCATTTGAAGTAGTCTGAGGATACCTGATTTTTTTTTGAAAAATAACGAAGTTCCGAAATTAAAGGAACCAAGGCCACGCCCGAATCTTTCTGTTTAGAATATTTTCCCGACGCGATGGCTCATCACTCGATTTCTGAAATTCCCCTGCCCCAAACGCCTGTTAGCCACGTAATACGAGACACTGCAAATGCCCCAAACATTCTCCCCACTATCCTCGAACAGCAATCTCCCCTGAATCATTAAATTGGCCAGAACTAAGACCTGAGTATTTGTGAATGATACCGGATTTCAAAAGTGAAAAATTACTGTTGAACTCATTCGTCAAAAATTGTGATGGTTTGTACATTCCACAATCCCCATGATGATAACTGTTTCCAGAACCGATATCTTTTCTCCACAATCCTTTCAAAAATTAACGGAGATGCTATTAATGAAGTATTTTCGAATAATATAGAAACTTATCCGCAACTCCGACAAGTACTGCTAAATGTGATGTGATCGATCCGTTATTTACGCGTCAACTCTCGACCTCTGCGAGCACTGGCAAAAACCTAATGAAGATTGTTTTGAATTTCGCGATCGATTAGTTGGGATTCTGAACTCGCAATTGTACATAATCACATGCCGTCAGAAGCCCCAACACTGATACGGTTCGTTAAAAACTCGCCTTACGAGCATTCTTACGTGGGTGATGGTGATTTTAAACGAGTTAGAGGTCCCAGCACCTGGGACAAAACAGTTAATACGCGGATTAACGAGCTGAACACGAAACGAAGCTAGAGAAGCCGAATTTCGCGTCTCAGCAGCAGCGATCGCTTTCTCCGTGAGCAAATTCTTTCTACCGGCAGCCCATTCCGGTTTCAAGAAACGAAACGCTACCGCAGCAACAAACCTATCTCCCGCAACAACCTGTCTTCCTCGAGCCTTCTTTTCACATCCGTCACACAGTCCTCATCAAACGTTTTCCCCTCGAACAGCCTTTCGCAATCAATTACCGAGACCTATGAATCAGACAACCGGTAATCCGTCAAACCAAACAAATCTTACGGCGCTCCAATATCTGGTAACACTAAAAAGTCGGAAGTGAATTTTTCCAAGATTTGCGAGACAGAGCCACACCGTATGATTATTATAATGGCCCGTGCGCTTATTATCAGGACCCTCAAACTACCGCAGAAATGAACCACTATCAGAATTTCAAACATGAACGCTAACTTGACGAACAAACCTCCGAACACTGACTCAATCAATCGAGTAGCAAAGGCCCTTTTTTAGAGGACAAGAGCCTCCAGAGCGAGTCCATTTAATGAACCTCGCGAATAGAATAAACGAACTCCCATATCCGCCAGTAGGCAAATCTCTACTGTGCCCACAGTATCTCACCAGCCAGAGGAGACGGACTCATCTAACAGGTACGTTAACTTTAGTAAATTTAAAATTCCCCCTTTCTTGGTCAATGCCGCTCACGGAACTTCTAAAATAGATTATTGCACGAACGTTAAATGCGGAGAGTTCTTCAAAATAAAAAATGTAATCATGCCATTTCACGTATTTGACTTCCACGACCAATTCGACGTTTTACTAGGGATAGATAACCTGAGGAAAATCGATGCGACAATAGACCTCAAGAATAACTTTCTCGAAACACGATCTGTGCCAACCCCGCTTCTGTACTCAGAGATAAAAAACTCTGAACCCTGGATTATAGAGCCCCGTACGATCAAACAAATCAAAATTCAAATAGGAAATGTGAAAAACGGTTAAGGAATTCTTGAATATCACAAAACCCTCTGCCTCGAAATTCCACAAAGCATAGTCAAGGTAGAAAACCCTTCGGTCTACGTCCACATAACAAAATTCATCCGAAAAACAAATGTCAGTGAAACGAGGAAAACCTTTAAACGTTGAACCTCTCCAGCGAGATGAACTTGCCAAATGAAACCATCTGGGAAAATGAAGCACTAAAACCCCCCTAAAGTAGACTTCACGAAAGTACGACTGAATCACCTTAATAGGGACGAACGACGTGCCACTGTGAAACTTACTCAGACTTATTCCAAGGTGATGACCAGCCCCAAACTTTCACAAACCAAATCAAACATCACGTCAGGACGACGGATGAAATCCCAGTATACGCCAAGCCTTAGAGATACCCCGAAGTTTTCAAAAATGAAATCGAGAACCAGATAGACTCCATGTTAGGAACGGGAATATTAAGGCGTTGGTTGTTCTGCGTATAATGCCCCCCCCCCCCCGGGGTCGTTCCCACAAAGGCAGATGCTTCAAGAAAGCAGCAATACCGAATAGTAAATATTTCCGTGAATAAGAAATATTTCCCCTTCTGAACATAACTGACCTGCTTGACCGGCTCGGAAGACGTCAATACTTCACCACCATTGACCTGGCCCCAGGCTCACACTAAATCGAAATGGACGAAGCCAGCATTCCCAAAACTGCCTTTTCAGTAAACTCTGGCCATTAGGAATTCACACGAATGGCAATGGGACAGAAAAACAGTCCGGCAACCTTCCAGAGACTGATGAACAACGTGTTACGCGGTCTTAATGATGAAATCTGTCAGGTCTATCTCGACGATGTGTTAGTCTATAGCGCTAGCCTGCAAGAACATCTTGTAAGCTTGAAAAACGTATTTGAGTGATTGCGTGAAGCGAACTTCAAAATCCGCCGAGAAGTAGGTTATTTATGTAATGCGACGATTTTAATGAAGAATGAAGAATACGTACGCAATGATTAGTACTTGACAGACAAACTTTACAATGAACGAATCGAATACAGAACACGAGAACAATTTCATGGTGACGACGACGACAATGGATAACCAACAAGCTGGAGGACATCATCACAGTGTTGCTACCAGCGCCACGAACAATGTAGTCCCAAACAACAATTTAGGCCATCTCATCAGTGCCGAAGGAGTGAAACCGAACCCGGCACAGAGCAATTAAAAAGTTTTCCCTTCCTACAACAACCAAGGAAATTTTTTTGGCTTTTTTGGGCTTCCTGGGATATCACCGAAAATTCATTCAGGACTTAGCAAAAACTACAAAGCCTTTCACTTAGTGTCTGAAAAAAGGAACCACTATAGACTCAGAAAACCTCCAATATCTCGAATGCTTCGAAACTTGTAAAAATCTGTTAACAAATGATCCAACATTACAATATTCGGAGTTCTCGCAACCTTTAAGTTAACTACGGATGCTTCAAACGTTGCGCTAGGTCCAGCCCTGAGCCAGATAAAACTTGAATCATGCGTATAGCCTCATTAATAGTCTATGTGATTGATAACAAAAATGTACAAAAATTATTATTTTCGAAATATTTTGGTTTTTATCTCTGTTGGATGGGCTGAAAGAGGAACATTTATCAAGTACAACACAAATGTATTGATTATTTAAAGACACCTTGTGAGTTTGGTGAAAATTGTTCAAACCGTTTTGCCAAAAAGTGAAAAACCTCTAGGGAATCCTTAGCCAGCGCTATGTATTCCCTGGGGAAATCATGAACACAAACGGTGGGTACAGCTTTCGTACAAGTACGCAACCACGAGGGACATTTTGTCTTTTTCTTTAAACTAAACCTCGATTTCCTCCGATGCGATTCCTTATGAGTGCTTGGAAACGTTGAGGCTGGCGGGCGCGAAAGAAACCTTTACACAAACGGTGGGTACAGCTTTCGTACAAGTACGCAACCACTAGGAACATTTTATCTCTTTTATTTTTGTTTTTTGTTTTTATGCAATGATAACTACGTCTGATTGTGCTCGTTGATGGTTTCGATATAATGGCCGCGTCAATTGCAACAGACATCACTTAGTCACTGAGGTTATTAAAACGTGTGATGTTACCAAGCGTTAGATTTTGTAACAGACGTTACCATGCACATAACCCAACGTGCATATTTCGTGACGCTTCTCCGTTACATATCCCCGTTACATTTTCGAGTTTATGTAGCAAAGTAAAGACAAAATGTCAATATTAAAGAATCATCTTTTTTAACGTCTACCAAATCACTCAACCTCGAAATTTTAGTCCCCAGCATTCGGACAATAATCTTATATATCCTAATTGCAACCTGTATCGGCTACATCATCGTTAAAATGCCAACAGATCAAGAGTAATCCTCAGAGAAATGTTTGATGCTATGTAATCTTCTCAACGTATCCTAGTATTATTTCATGTAACCATTAATAACCATTAATTTCATGTAACCTTGTACTTCTCTCATTATTGTATCAAACTTTGAATTGTAGAGGAAACTTTCGAGACCATTTATTCTCGTAAGTTTTCTTTTGTTAATGATGGAGGAGGTAACGTAAATTGAGGAGGTGTCCCTTTTGATTCTGAATAATAACCCTGTTTTCTGTCAGGAAAACTTTTTTACAACCCCCCCTCAAAATTTGATACTTTACGTTTCAAGACATGGGGATTCCAAATCTGCTATGTCCCCGGGCCGGTTTGTGCCTTTAACGTGATCTAAAAAATCCGTTCTTTCGCTCAAAAATCCCATTTGGTATCTAGTTGTGCCCACCATCTCGGCAATCCAATCGGACGAAGCCCGTGGTTGTTATGGACAAAAAATTAACAAACGCAGTATTATTGCAAATACGCCTTGTTTCGTATCGTTTTCAAGGTATTTTCACATCCTGGGTCGAATGGAATGAGTATCAGACGTGTACAACTGCGTATAGTGAAATTACAGTAATTATAGTGAGCCAAATAACTACTAATTGAATGAACTCGCGGGAACTACAGCGGAAGTCAACGTTTCGTCATTAGTACTCCCTCCCTCCCGTCTCATCCAAACCAACTCGCAACGTCGTGCCAATTGCCTACAGGTTTTCGTCGGTCCATTGTAGTCATGTTTCGTACGGTTTACTGGTATTTAAATTGTGGACTTCCTTGAATCCCCCCAGGTCACGTCTCACGTTTCATCATACGCGACGACGAAAGTCAGTCTTCTTTCACTGTTTGTTGTGCCCTTTTCGCTCTCTTCCAATTGGTCCGTTAACCAAGTGTAAATTTCCGTTAAACCCGTCACATCCTGGGTACTCTTTAGAAAGGTGGAAATTAAATTGTAACTTTTTAAAAACGGAT
The DNA here is from genome assembly GCA_020466155.1 of Pachypeltis micranthus. Taxonomy (NCBI): domain Eukaryota; kingdom Metazoa; phylum Arthropoda; class Insecta; order Hemiptera; family Miridae; genus Pachypeltis; species Pachypeltis micranthus. The sequence goes on along the minus strand of CM035770.1, from coordinate 2,096,691 downwards.
TTTTCGCCTTCAAAAAATTACACACATACCACGCGACAAAATCAGGTTTTTGGGATTCAGTTGTCCTCAAAACGTCAAGAGATCAGAAGAAAACCCAACTTTGTACCCGATTACAATTCTTTCGTTGCCCTATGGGGTAGCGGAAAGTAAAGAACAGTTCAGTTTCCGTTTTTAACATCGTTTTAGGAGCCCAACTGCTTTTCGATCGTAAAAACCGTCAACTGCGACAATTCATTGTTAAATAAAACTCGCATTCATCGACATTGTTCCACATTTAATATGCTGACTAGCCACAATACTCTAGGCTGCAAAGGATACTCTAGGGTGCTGCAAACACCGACAGTGTAAGCTGCCTCACCTGAAGAGGTGGACAGCAAAGTGGACATATTTACCACAGCACTGCACTCTGCTGGGCTCTCTGTCCTTGCGCAACTGAAGCAAAGGGCGATCTAAGTCCCTTGGTGGACTGAGGAACTTAATCCTCTCAAGCAGCAACAAACGTCACCAGCAAACAAACCGTTAACGATTTGCTCATCACCAGAATTGAGCCTCAAATCGAAAGTACTTTAATAAACTACGATGTTAACACGATCTGGGAGGATTATCTCTCACATTTCGGTATGGTAGCGAAATCCAGTGAGTGGTCTTTGAAGTGGAAAGGTCAAACTGGCAAACGCTCATCGAAGTCAACGCTTTCTACTGCTCTCAGGTCTCGTTTTGGTCAGAAGTGGCAATATGAACTGGCAAGTAGACGGTAGCAGCCTAATGGAACAATCACACAGTTTGCTTGACCCATCTTGCACAACTCTTTGCTAGATGCAACGCCTACGGCTCAGCTCATGGAACTCAGGAATCTGCTGCCACGAGTTTTACTGAATTAGTACAATGGGGAGCATGTTGGATCTTTGGCGCAGTAGGACATGAGCAAATAAAACCAGATGTCCTAAAAATAATACTGCGGGAAACCCCAACGATTTTTTTTTTTTTTTTCCTTGAAACGGTGGATGCAGGCGATACCCTCACTGCAGCCACAAACGGGCCTATTGTAAGGGCGTCCATGATCCTCAGATCATGGCCCCCCTGCACCACATCCAGGCCCCATGGCACTGGGCTCACATGGTGTGACCTCACTCATGCGCCCCCACCACCACTGCACAAAGCGGAGGATATCCGCAAGTTCTGCATTTGCCACCTCTACTGGCTGAAGAAAGGGCCTCCCAAACACACAACGGCGCGATACCGCAAGTCCATCGCACACGCAAAGCACATGTTCTGCCATCTCTAGCCCTACCTCACAGAACTTGCATACCTGTACCTCGCACTTGCCAATATTTGCAAGGTGGTACCTCAGCGGACAGTGAACTGTGAGTTTTGAATGTCTAAGGCCAGGCAGCCCCTCCCAATGAGCAGCCCTGCACCTATCCTCCCAATTGCCAACCTCTCTACGTAGGTGGCTCCTGGTAGTCCCAACAAAGGGCTCAGGGCCAATAGGGATGTGCCCTGATCCCTTCTTAGCCAACCTATCAGCCCGTTCATTTCCCTTCACCTTGTCAAGGATCAATGGGCAGGAACTCCTCCTCCCCCGCATGATCAGATCCAACTCCAACATACGCACATCCTGGAGAAACGCCATCCTTTTAACATGTAAGTGGAGTGGAGCTAAATCTAGCAAGACCTCCAGTGCAGCCATAGGGCATGTTGTCATACAGCCTGTAATGGCGCCAGACACGCCCTACGCTGCAGTTTACTTAGCTGCAACTGCACTGTTTTGTTTTCCACCCTAGTCCACCAGACCAGGGCTCCATAGGTGACTACAGGCCTAACAACCACAGTGTACAGCCACTGGGTCATCCCAGGCCTCAGCCCCCATGTCTTCCCCACCATTCTTTGAGCTGCCCACATTACCGCCAACGCCCGCTGTAAGGCTTTTTTCACGTGTGTGGCCCAAGTGAGCTTCCCACCGAGGCAAACTCCCAGGTACTTGATCTCATGCTGGATCTTCACCGCCTTGCCACCCAGCCTGAGTACCCGCAGCGCAAGGCTGCGCCTTCTGGTGAACGGGACCAGGCTCATTTTGTCTGGATTGTCAAACAGTCCTTGCCCATTGCACCATGTCTGTAGGGTATTCAGTGCATGCTGCATGCATTCACTGATTACACTCGTGAATTTACCCCTGACTATAATTACCAGGTCATCCGCGTATCCTATTACCTTGTAGCCCTCCTCCTCCAGCAGCTCGAGAAGGGTGTCAGCTACCAGTAACCATAGGAGAGGGGAGAGCACCCCCCCCCTGTGGCCACCCTGAGACCACCCTGCTACTCAGCATCCCCTTGGTCCAAGAGATTACGTAAGGATCTACTCCCTTCCTACCAGCCGCAGCCGTGATTGAGGCATACGACGTATTGTCGAAAGCCCCCCCAATATCCAGAAAGCAGCATAGCGCAATCTCTCCGGATCTCAGAGCATCCTCCAGCACTGTTTGCCAGTTCCTTCAGAGCAGTCTCAGTGGATCTCCTCCTCTGATAGGCATGCTGGGAACTCCAAATGGAGTTCTGAGTAAGATAGTACTCCTTTATTGATAGGCATCTCCATTGAGGTCTTCTGTTTTCAACACGAAGGACATGGGACTGACGGGCCCTTAGCCTATCTGTTACTCTGCCGGCATAGAAGATACTTGAGACTGTAATGTCCAGCACCTCCCTCCGCCTGTGCGTAACAAAAGTTGGCGTGCTCCCCCTATTAACCACCACCATTTCATTGCATAGTAAGTAGTCAAGAAGGGACTCACCTCCTTCATTTGTGTCTGTGCTGCCCCATGTCGTGTTAAGTGCATTGGCGTTGCACCCGACAATCAACTGAAGGTCTTCCCTTCTGCAGTAATGGATCAGATGCTGCATCATCAGCGGGGGGACCTCAGCGTCATCACCTGGGAAGTAGGCTGACGCCACCACTGTCCTCGCCCGGAGTCCATTACTGTCTTGAGCTTCCAGCATTACTGCCACCAAATCCCTGTGACAGAACTCGGGAATTTCTAGAATATGCAAGTTGTGTCTTACTAAAACAGCCGCCCTAGGACGGCCTTCTGTGCCACAGTAGACCAACTTACCTGTAATAGCAGGTATCCCTTTTACGTCCCTGGTGTCTGCCCAAGGCTCCTGCAATAGAGCCACATCACAGCCCCCCCCCAGACAAAGCAACTGCACATCACTGCTGTTGCTGCATTGGCCGTGTGCAGGTTGATCTGAAGGAAGCCAATGTGATGCATGCTCATCGTCGCCCACATCGACCCCCCAACCCCTGTGGGACCTTACATCGCTGCGGAGCACCCGGGGGGCGACTTTCCCGCAGTCTCTCTGCAGTTTGGGCCGAAAGGACCTCGACATCCTCCCTGCCCTCCCTGCCAATTCTGGACCCGCCAGCCCCCACCCCACCCCACCCGCAGCCACTGCCGAAGCCATAGCCACAGCAGGGGGAGGAGGGGTCACCAGGACCCCAGCACCGCTGTTCCCAGGAGCAGCCACCATTCCTACCGAGGAGCCCGGGGCCCTCGGCAACCCCAACGATAGAAGACTTAATCAGGAAAACTGGTCGTAGCTTTGGGAACTGGCCTCTAGGTCCTATTTGACATAATAGCTGCAAGGATTGGCGGTGATGCACTTTCGATGATTCGTAGAAGCTATAATCAGTTTAAAAACATGCTTTCGATTAATGAATACTAGGGCAACTGTAACAGTTTTGAGACCCAATGTTGGTGCAGCTCGGTGGAAGTTGAAAACTTATTGGGGAATGTAGGACTCAAGTGACACTTGTAGGAGTGTCACTAAAACACACTTTTCTCATTGCCAAAATAAGGAACAAGGGCTCGATCTTCTACACCAAATCAACCCGTATATCAATTTAAGTAAGCAATCTTGAAGTCACCGCTCAAATCAGTTCCTTTGACACGCGGGTGGCAAAGTCGTAAGCCGCAACTTGCAATGTTGAATTGCTGCACAATTACCTGACTGGGTGCTACGATACTGCAAAACACTGGCATATATGTTAGAACCTACGCCTAAACCACATGTCCGATTACCTACTCAGGAGAGGGCATCAAGTAATTTCACGAAATGTACCGAGTGCCACCTGCAGTCCCCAAATTGTTATATTGTCAGCATTTGCCAATTAATCTACGAGCCACGGAGTCACTATATGAACGACGTGAGAGTTGACATGTAGCGATAACAGAGTTTGTACCTTCTACCCGACCGACCCGATTCTATCAGAGTTATAATCATTTGTCCAAGGCAGATGGCCTTGTAGAAGAGCGTCATGAGAAGTAGGACGATATTTTGCTTGAATAGCGTCCACAGTATAACAGTTGACCGTCGTGTATTTACAAGGATTCCCATCGGTTCAAAACCATGCGAGCTTGAAGAGAGATCAACGTTTGATTTCTGACCACCTTCTTTCCACGTTTGGTGTGCGTTATCACTTCGCCTTCCTTCTGGTTGTGCTCAGGTGGGGCTAACGACCAATCCCAAGCAAAGATACTCTTCTTACTAGATAGTAAGTCGAGTAGTCGATCTACGCAAACTCTCGGAAAAACCTTCGATAGTAAGAGCATAGCCTCTGCGGCCATCGAATGATTTCACTTGTTTCTGATAACGAAGTTCCCCCATCTGTGTTTTTCGAGGGTCTGTCCGGATGCCTTCACTGATACAATGTGACCCAGATATTTTGTTTCACGCAGGAAAAACGAATATTTTCCAACGTGTAACTGAAGTCTGGCATCTCTGAGTCTCTGCAGTACTTCGTCCAACTTTTCCAATACTAGTGGTGAATTCGGCCCGTAGACAATTGCAATGTCGATATAAACGAGAGTTAGTTCCTCAGGTATTGTAACTTCCATCATTCTTTGACAAGTTGCTGATGCATCGGTAAGTTAGAATGGCATCACATTGAACCGCCGTAACCCTTTCTGATATAACGTGAAAGCTGTTTCCTCTTTGCCTTCAGCTAGTTCGATCAGGCAATATCCAGTTTCTAAGGTCCGATTTATCAATTCCATTTGCGTCATCGGCCTCAAAGAAATGCACCTACACATAGCACTCAGTTTCCATCACCGACCACCACAGGCGTACCAGTCCCATCAGCCAACTGCTGCATCACTAGAGAACACAAGCATCAACTCCAAGCCTCATTCACTAAAGTCATGCTGTTCCCGGTGCACGCAACAACTACACTTTTTCTCTATTCTCGATTTACCACGTTTGTTCAGTCTTTTTCTACCAACGAGTTTTAATAAACGCAGTCATTAAACAAGATAGTTTACGTAGTCCATTTGAATCCAAAAGTAAGTAGCATCGATTCCAAAGTTCGACTAAATCCCAATGACCTGTTAATCAATTCACTAATGCATTAATGCGCTAGGCGTCAGTCATCTACGTTTGATACTCCGTCTGTTAGCACTCACCGAATATTGTTGACCGACGTTTTAAGTGGAGAATCGATTAACGGCTGACAAAAGTACTGAGGACCGCTTAAGGAGTCCAGTAAACTTGGAGGACCTTTCCTAGTAACGTTATTCAGTTTCCTGTAGTCCACATAGAACCTTCTAAAACCGTCCTTTGCAAGCACTGATTCCAAAGACGAGGCCCATGGGCTGCTGGAGGGTACTACAACTCCTAATGATATCATCTCACGTAGTAGTTCGTCAACATCTCTTTGGAACTCCGTAGTTGTTTAATACGAGCTACATTGCCAGTGTTGATTTCATGTTGGAAAACGTGTGTCTTTTCTAGAGGCCTCATTCGTGTTGCATGTACAGTCCGATGCTTTACCAACAGCTGTTTGGTTTGTTCGTACTCATCTGAATTTGGGTTCATAGATGGCGCATTTAGGTTTCTTACCCAACCCTCGCAATCCGAACTATCTACGGCCAACACCTTTTGTACGAGTTCTAATGTTGATACCAGTGGCATCTATTCCCCACTAACTGAAATAACACGTTTTCCAACGTCTAAACAAGCATCTATTTTTTCAGAAGTCCATTCCCAAAATGTCACTTATATTTACGACTACAATAGTTGTTCTAACTTAACGTCTCTAAGTTTTACTGTAACTGCACACTCTCCAAGTAAAGGGACTGTGCTTCCGTTATCAGTCTGTACATCTTCTCATCTTGAAGTTGAGTCCTTCAGCAACATCTGGCGTAAGTATTGGGAGTATTGGACCTGAATCTACTAGAAGAAATAACCTCTTTTGATTAATGATGGTTTTGACAAAACAAGTATCTATTCCAATTCTTATTCCATTGATGGCCTTTATTACATCCTGTCAGATGTTGGCTCTCACTGGTTTCCCAAATGTTCATTATGCGTTCTTTCTTTCTAGTACACCTTCCTTTGACATGAACAGTTCGTCCGCACTCCCAACATCGAAGCATAGCATTAGGAGTGTGGTAATCACCAATAATCTTTCTCAAACAACCGTATCATAACGATCTAACATTCTTCGCTGGCAACTGATATTGGAGCTACTACAGTACTATGCTTGTATAAGATATGGTACAACGGCAAAGATGAACATACAAGGAGACCGCTATTTAAAGGGATGAACTTTGAATACCCGGATTATCTGTTCTCCAAGTACAAATAAGGATCTGTTCCTGGGGGAATGGATTAGAAGACCTCATGGCGATTGGTCTTAATTGCTACCTGGCGATGAAATAGACATATCTCAGAGAAAATATGAGAAAACTGCTAAGTACAAAAAAGGAAACAGATATGTTTCAGCGGATGTAAGTTTACCTTTGTGACATATCGGGAAAAGAGAGGCCTGAAGAACGCGAACCTCAGAGCACATTACTGAACGGCGGGTTTAAAAGTATCGGTGTAAACACCTGAGCTGTCAAAGGGGAGGAATTTCCCCTTCAAACTGCTAACCCCTAAACCGGCTGTTTTATCAATAATTGTAACTATAGCACTCTTCCCGGGAGCTTCCGTTTGTATGGCAATAACATCCTTCAGGTCTCAAGAAGAGAGAAAAGTCCTATCGTGAACATTGCGTAGGTTTTCATACGAAACTTGAGACGAACTTGGAGTGATCACATCTAACGATGCGTGCACACAACAAAATCAAACACCGAAGAGAACATGTTTAGAACTATCACTATACTGGTACGTCCTTTCGAGTAAGCGGACGATGCGGTTAGTATCGATAAGTATTTAATAACGATGGAATGAATACTGAATAGCCCAAAAATTTGCCAGCTTTTAACCGCATTTCGCAAGCCTTACCTTAACTGGTGGTCATTCTGTCAAAGTTTTACGTTTATGTTAGCGATATCGCACTGTGTGAGTCGGGGAATGAGAACGATATCCACCGAATGCAATTTGAACAGAGTTTTATTTGCAATTACACTCGGAGAAGTTTGGCCACCACAAACAGGGAACTTGGTGGGAGCTAACGCGGGCGCGGGCGACAGGACGACGCCTCGACGAGCGAAGGCGAAGTTTCTCGCGAATCGGGCCATTTTGAGGTTCCCAGTCAGCACGAATGCCCTGCACGAGCCTACACTAAATGGAAGAGTTCTGTTCGTCCCAATAAATCTCTCCGCTCTTAATAAAGCAGCCTCTTGCCGAGTACTACAATACAGCGTCGCTGTCCACCCAACAAAAGGGAACCTAATCTTGAGCAAAGAGAGAGAGAGAGAGAGAGAAAGTGAGTGATAAAGAGAGAGAGAGAATAAGAGAATTTTGATTAAAGTTACAAAAGGATGCCCATGTTTGTGGGGGAAGTATTAAATTAACTGTTCCGTTGGTAAGCAAATTTAAAATTGCCCCCCTTTCCATCAGGGTCGTCCTTAATGGAGTTTTTCTCTTCCCTGGAAGACCACTGCCGCCTTGTTCCGGCGAACCTGAGACAGCAGACGAGCTCCCAATCCAACGGGCATGCAAAATGTAGGTAATGAAGGAAGGGTACCTGGGTGACGAGACGTTGATCGTTGTAGGGATGCCGTCCTACGTCCGGTCGAGTCCGTGCGCGTGCTACTAACACGGAGAACAAGAATGGAAAAAAAATAAAGTAAAACGTCGAGGGTGCACCGTGGAAGTAGATAGGAAAAATTCGGGAGAAAACGATGTTAAATCTTCGGAGATATTTATATAAGTTAACAAACTATGGACAATGGACGCCTTTGACTTCTCGACAGGGAATTGGGTGGGAGCAAAGCGAGGCATTTGAAGTGCCCAGTCAGTATTCACTAAATGTTCGTTCCGGTACAAAAGCATTTCCTGTTTTCCATTTCTTTCTTTGCCATTCTCCCTTGATCTGGACGTCCAAATCCCATTTAGTTCTGGCCATTGTTGGCTCAAGTGTTCCTCAAGCCTCTCTGGCGCTTTCCATATTAGAAATATCGGAAACACGTTCTCTTGGTATAGTTTACTCTTAAATTCAACTGACTTGGGTACCACATATCGCTTCTGTTAACCAAAAATCTCGTTACGTTTCCAGAAGCTCAGGTACCTCCTGTTTATCAGAGGAAATTTGAAACAAACGAAAGCCGAATTTCACTACTTGTCTCTGGGATCTCATTGGTTTGTAATAAATTCACTATTCATTACAACTTGGGAATAATTGTAGTTTCAGAAGTTTCCCAACATTCTTCCACTAAGTGCAACGAAATACTCCGTTCCTGTTACAATATGCTTTTTGAAGATGATGCGGGAAACTATCTAGTACCGTAACATCGTAGAAGATTAAAACGAAAATGGCACGCTGAAATTGATGCAGACGAAGACCGGTTTCAGACAGCTGTGAAATAGATGTTGAAACGGTACTATTCTACATCTTAATTGTTACCGCACATCATTGTTCAATTAAGTGTACAGTTCTTGATGTTGTTATATAATTTATTGAAAACTAAACACGTGCCGAATTGAAATATATTTGCAATGTAGCCTAACTGTAGTGTACAATGAAGTTTTCACTAAAAAACAGAGCTTGTACTTAATTGGAAGATTACTTCATTTATTTCTTTGTTTCGTTTGTTCGTCTCAACTGCCGCCTTCACTCGTTCACAACAAACAACAAATCCAAGACAAAACCGCGACTTGCCAAGACCAAAGTGAGCAGGTGAACTAGGAAAAGTAAGGGGGAGGATAACTTCCGTTTTCGTATCTCCGCCAGTAATTTATTTTGTATCATCTGTAGCTGTCGTTTACATCTCGTCATTCGTTTCCTCGGGTCATCAGTATCCCGCTCACTAACTTACTTTTCCCATCTTTTACTGTTAGTCCGGGAGCCGAGGGCTAAAAACGTTGACCGTTGAGTTGAAAGTTGGTTACTATTTTTTCTGATAGTTCCCTCAATGTTTGGTAACACCCCGCAAGTCTGCTCTCCCAGAAGTATGGACTAAGAAAATGGCGGCTCATCAAAAAAGTCAAAATTTGTCAAAATTTGACTTATTAGTTGATAGTTACAATATTTACCACAGTTGAGGAATTGGCTTGTACTTTCCCAATTCACACCTCTGCTACCTCCTATGCTTGGCCATTAAGTTGCAGAGCCAATCAAAATTCGTCGAATTTTGACCCAAATTTTGACTTATTAGTTGACATTGGAAATTTGTATGGTGGATTCGCATCAAGTCACTGAGTCGAAAAACCCGAGTCTGCTTTCCTCAATTTGAGGACTCTTTCGTGCAGACGAGGTCAAAATTTGACGAAAATTTGGTCAAAAAATGACCAACGGAGTTGAAACTTGAAATTTAGTTTACGAGTAGGTGAAGTGTAGTACTTTAAGAAATACCTAGTCTGCTTTCCTCAATTTGAGGACTCTTACGTGCAGACGAGGTCAAAATTTGACGAAAATTTGGTCAAAAATGACCAACAGGTTGAAACTTGAAATTTAGTTTACGAGTAGGTGAAGTGGAGTACTTTAAGAAATACCTAGTCTGCTTTCCTCAATTTGAGGACTCTTTCGTGCAGACGAGGTCAAAATTTGACGAAAATTTGGTCAAAAAATGACCAACGGAGTTGAAACTTGAAATTTAGTTTACGAGTAGGTGAAGTGTAGTACTTTAAGAAATACCTAGTCTGCTTTCCTCAATTTGAGGACTCTTTCGTGCAGACGAGGTCAAAATTTGACGAAAATTTGGTCAAAAAATGACCAACGGAGTTGAAACTTGAAATTTAGTTTACGAGTAGGTGAAGTGGAGTACTTTAAGAAATACCTAGTCTGCTTTCCTCAATTTGAGGACTCTTTCGTGCAGACGAGGTCAAAATTTGACGAAAATTTGGTCAAAAAATGACCAACGGAGTTGAAACTTGAGATTTAGTTTACGAGTAGGTGAAGTGGAGTACTTTAAGAAATACCTAGTCTGCTTTCCTCATTTTGAGGACTCTTTCGAGCAGACGACATCAAAATTTGATGAATTTGAAGGCTCAAAAATTGACTTATTAGTAGATAGTTGCAAACGACGTGAATGAGTTCCACATCCATCAGCTTTACTATAAAATGTTATCTGCCACCTCAAAAACGTGGCAATTTCAAAGCAGAGTCGCTGAAATAGAATTGTCCAGTATTAAAAAAAAAAAAAACTGAATAGTTGACAGCTGAAAATGACGTGAATCGCATCTACAGCAACTCAGTAAACAGTAAATAGTATCTGCTACCTTCAAAATGTTGTGTTCATACAGCAGACTACTTCTGGGCTAAAATTACTCATTATATATTTGAAGTATATTCTGTCTCCATGGCTCATAAAAAGAATATTAACTAATCGCCTCGGTATTCCTGTATGCCTTTAGTGGATGGGAAGTAAAACCCATTAGTACGCATATAATATGCATTACAACATTTTATTCCTGATTTTAACAAAACACGTTCATAAAATAACTGGTGCGTGGTAACACACAACTTTACGCGGCCCCGTAAATACGACGACCTGCTACATATACGGGCGCTTTATCTTCGTTTAACGCGGTTTGACGGGAACATTTATGAAGAACAAAATGTAGGTACTACTTAGTTGAGGGTACTTGGTAAGTTTGATGTTAATCGTCATAGCCGTTTTTATATAATTGGAAACCTAATAAATTATTATTCGAGAAACCTCGTTTTTCGAGCTATTGCGGCTTATATCTCCGTTCAACAGATAGCTACTGACATTATCCCGGAGAACAAAATATGGGTATAGGTTGCTAAAAAAAATTTCATAAGATTGCTTAAATCCAGTGACTCAATTACTCGGGAAAGTATACAACAGTTCAAAAAACCATTATTTTCGACATATTTTCATTTTCATTTCTGTTCAATGAACTGTCAGATGAACATTTACCCTTAACAATGTATACGTATTAACTATTTAAAAACATTCTGTGAGTTTGATGAAAATCGTTGGAACCATTTTGCCAAAAAGCGTAAAACACTATTTTTGCTCCTTAGGCTTGTATCTCCGTTCACCGTATTTTCATAGTGGAGAAAAGTTTTGTCCTAACCAGTGTACTTTGGAAGTTTAATCAAAATCGTTGGAGCCGTTTACAAGAAAAATGCGAAAAGCCCTAGTTTTCGATACATTCCAACCCCCCCCCACCCTCACTGGGCTTGCAATTGGGATTTCATAATGGGCGTTGTCCGAACATAAATATAAAGATACCGATTAATACAATTACGATTAATTACGGTTAATTAATTATGAAATCAACATGAGCAGTTTATATGTTGCCGTGTCAAAAAAGTTCGGGTTTCTTCAGATCTCTACGTATACATTGTTAAGGATATATGTTCATCTGACAGTTCATTGAACAGAAATAATATCCACCATAACTTCCAATTTGACATGGACAAAACCCTTCAACTATTCAGATTTAAAAATCACACGGACAGGCAACGAACTGAATTCATTTGTTTAGATATTCCTTTTTACAGTTCCTTACAGTGACTGAGATATTTCTCAAGGTTCAGTCACAGTCATGAATTCTTTCTACTTTGTAGAGCCAAGGAAAGTAAATGACCACAATGCTAAACTCTAAACGCATAAATCAGGCTGAAGATTTAGATCGGGGGTACGGTGTGTGTTTGTGTATGTAAGACACACGACTCAAACGGTTGGTACAGCTTTCGTACAAGTATGCCACCACGAGGGACATTTTATGTCTTTTATTTTTGTTTTTATGCAATGATAACTACGTTTGATTGTGCTCGTTGATGGTTTCGATATAATGGCCGCGTCAATTGCAATTGACATCATCCTTTTGTCACTGAGGTTATTAAAACTTGTGATGTTACCAAGCGTTACATTTTGTAACATACGTTACAAGCTTATCCAACACAAATATTTCGTGACGGGTACGTAATTGTATTAACCGGCGTCGGCTCGTACTTTTCTGGACCGTTTTCTTCAGATCTCTACGTTCTGAGGCCTACTGAATATTTCTGTTGCAGCATATGCGAGTTTCTTCAATAAGGCTTGAATAATACGATCATCTCAGATGGGCGTGGGCCTGCGATTGGTTATACACGTTTGATAAGTGGTGTAGTAACGGATTGTTCGCGAAGATGGAGAATACGAAAGGTTCTTGTCTACCCCCTTCCTAAGATTAAAAAAAAAATATCTATCGCAGTATATATGTTGCAGCAGAAATATTCAGTAGGCCTCAGAACGTAAAGATCTGAAGAAAATGTTCCAAAAAAGCCCGAGCCAGACGTCGGTTAATACAATTACGTTTCAAAAAACTTCATAAGATTGATTAAATCCAATTACTCGGGAAAGCACACAACTGTTTAAAAAAATCATTATTTCCGACATATTTTCATTTTTGTCATTTTATGTCTTTACTTTGCTACATAAACTTGAAAAACGTCACGCGGGAGATGTAACGGAGAAGCGTCACGAAATATTTGTGTTGGATAAGCTTGTAACGTATGTTACAAAATGTAACGCTTGGTAACATCACAAGTTTTAATAACCTCAGTGACAAAAGGATGATGTCAATTGCAATTGACGCGGCCATTATATCGAAACCATCAACGAGCACAATCAAACGTAGTTATCATTGCATAAAAACAAAATAAAAGACATAAAATGTCCTCGTGGTGGCATACTTGTACGAAAGCTGTACCAACCGTTTGAGTCGTGTGTCTTACATACACAAACACACACCGTACCCCGATCTAAATCTTCAGCCTGATTTATGCGTTTAGAGTTTAGCATTGTGGTCATTTACTTTCCTTGGCTCTACAAAGTAGAAAGAATTCATGACTGTGACTGAACCTTGAGAAATATCTCAGTCACTGTAAGGAACTGTAAAAAGGAATATCTAAACAAATGAATTCAGTTCGTTGCCTGTCCGTGTGATTTTTAAATCTGAATAGTTGAAGGGTTTTGTCCATGTCAAATTGGAAGTTATGGTGGATATTATTTCTGTTCAATGAACTGTCAGATGAACATATATCCTTAACAATGTATACGTAGAGATCTGAAGAAACCCGAACTTTTTTGACACGGCAACATATAAACTGCTCATGTTGATTTCATAATTAATTAACCGTAATTAATCGTAATTGTATTAATCGGTATCTTTATATTTATGTTCGGACAACGCCCATTATGAAATCCCAATTGCAAGCCCAGTGAGGGTGGGGTTGGAATGTATCGAAAACTAGGGCTTTTCGCATTTTTCTTGTAAACGGCTCCAACGATTTTGATTAAACTTCCAAAGTACACTGGTTAGGACAAAACTTTTCTCCACTATGAAAATACGGTGAACGGAGATACAAGCCTAAGGAGCAAAAATAGTGTTTTACGCTTTTTGGCAAAATGGTTCCAACGATTTTCATCAAACTCACAGAATGTTTTTAAATAGTTAATACGTATACATTGTTAAGGGTAAATGTTCATCTGACAGTTCATTGAACAGAAATGAAAATGAAAATATGTCGAAAATAATGGTTTTTTGAACTGTTGTATACTTTCCCGAGTAATTGAGTCACTGGATTTAAGCAATCTTATGAAATTTTTTTTAGCAACCTATACCCATATTTTGTTCTCCGGGATAATGTCAGTAGCTATCTGTTGAACGGAGATATAAGCCGCAATAGCTCGAAAAACGAGGTTTCTCGAATAATAATTTATTAGGTTTCCAATTATATAAAAACGGCTATGACGATTAACATCAAACTTACCAAGTACCCTCAACTAAGTAGTACCTACATTTTGTTCTTCATAAATGTTCCCGTCAAACCGCGTTAAACGAAGATAAAGCGCCCGTATATGTAGCAGGTCGTCGTATTTACGGGGCCGCGTAAAGTTGTGTGTTACCACGCACCAGTTATTTTATGAACGTGTTTTGTTAAAATCAGGAATAAAATGTTGTAATGCATATTATATGCGTACTAATGGGTTTTACTTCCCATCCACTAAAGGCATACAGGAATACCGAGGCGATTAGTTAATATTCTTTTTATGAGCCATGGAGACAGAATATACTTCAAATATATAATGAGTAATTTTAGCCCAGAAGTTGAGTCTGCTGTATGAACACAACATTTTGAAGGTAGCAGATACTATTTACTGTTTACTGAGTTGCTGTAGATGCGATTCACGTCATTTTCAGCTGTCAACTATTCAGTTTTTTTTTTGTTTTTTTAATACTGGACAATTCTATTTCAGCGACTCTGCTTTGAAATTGCCACGTTTTTGAGGTGGCAGATAACATTTTATAGTAAAGCTGATGGATGTGGAACTCATTCACGTCGTTTGCAACTATCTACTAATAAGTCAATTTTTGAGCCTTCAAATTCATCAAATTTTGATGTCGTCTGCTCGAAAGAGTCCTCAAAATGAGGAAAGCAGACTAGGTATTTCTTAAAGTACTCCACTTCACCTACTCGTAAACTAAATCTCAAGTTTCAACTCCGTTGGTCATTTTTTGACCAAATTTTCGTCAAATTTTGACCTCGTCTGCACGAAAGAGTCCTCAAATTGAGGAAAGCAGACTAGGTATTTCTTAAAGTACTCCACTTCACCTACTCGTAAACTAAATTTCAAGTTTCAACTCCGTTGGTCATTTTTTGACCAAATTTTCGTCAAATTTTGACCTCGTCTGCACGAAAGAGTCCTCAAATTGAGGAAAGCAGACTAGGTATTTCTTAAAGTACTACACTTCACCTACTCGTAAACTAAATTTCAAGTTTCAACCTGTTGGTCATTTTTGACCAAATTTTCGTCAAATTTTGACCTCGTCTGCACGAAAGAGTCCTCAAATTGAGGAAAGCAGACTAGGTATTTCTTAAAGTACTCCACTTCACCTACTCGTAAACTAAATTTCAAGTTTCAACTCCGTTGGTCATTTTTTGACCAAATTTTCGTCAAATTTTGACCTCGTCTGCACGTAAGAGTCCTCAAATTGAGGAAAGCAGACTAGGTATTTCTTAAAGTACTACACTTCACCTACTCGTAAACTAAATTTCAAGTTTCAACTCCGTTGGTCATTTTTTGACCAAATTTTCGTCAAATTTTGACCTCGTCTGCACGAAAGAGTCCTCAAATTGAGGAAAGCAGACTCGGGTTTTTCGACTCAGTGACTTGATGCGAATCCACCATACAAATTTCCAATGTCAACTAATAAGTCAAAATTTGGGTCAAAATTCGACGAATTTTGATTGGCTCTGCAACTTAATGGCCAAGCATAGGAGGTAGCAGAGGTGTGAATTGGGAAAGTACAAGCCAATTCCTCAACTGTGGTAAATATTGTAACTATCAACTAATAAGTCAAATTTTGACAAATTTTGACTTTTTTGATGAGCCGCCATTTTCTTAGTCCATACTTCTGAGAGAGCAGACTTGCGGGGTGTTACCAAACATTGAGGGAACTATCAGAAAAAATAGTAACCAACTTTCAACTCAACGGTCAACGTTTTTAGCCCTCGGCTCCTGGACTATGTAGTGTTGTGTTTCATGCATCCATACCCCTGACACCGCATCGCGGCAGGAAGAATTCAACATTTTTAATCCCTACACCGTTCGTCGTTTCTGTCAACATCGTATCATCTTAATATCTTCAAGGATACATCCTTAGGAGGATACCTCTTCATTTCGGTTTCGTTAGAACGTCTCGTTTTATTTTATATTCATAATTTTCATTTTCACGCGGGAGTAATTCCTTTTATTTTCTTTCATTTGCCTGGTTTAATAAACCTGTTAATGTAGCGCAAAGGAAAGGTTTTTCTTTTGGGATCCCCCCTTTGCGTTAACAGACCTTGTGTTGTGGGGCCTGAGAGTCCTTCCCTCCTATTTGTGATTCTCTAACTGGCGAGTTTTGACATGGCGATTCCAAATTTGCAATGTCCGTCCCCCGTCCGCCGTCCAGGCCGTTTTGTGCCTTTAACGTGGTCTAAAAAATCCATTCTTTCGCACAAAAATCCCATTTGGTATCTAGTTGTGCCCGCTATCTCGACAATCCGATCGGACGAAGCCCATGGTTGTTATGGACAAAAAATGGTTTAAAAATTTAATAAAACGCAGTATAATCGCAAATAAGCCGTGTTTCGTATCATTTTCAAGGTATTTTTACATCCTGGGTCGAATGGAATGAGTATCAGACGTGTACAACTGCGTATAGTGAAATTACAGTAATCCCCGACTGGGCGGAGGAAGGTTAGAGCCGATGAGGCCGGCACTTCCCCCGCACACCCCTACATCGGATCATAAGTGCCTACAGACGTTTACTGACACCGGGGGAATATTTAGTTTCCGTGGTTCCATTGTAGTCAGGTCATGTTTCGTATGGTTTGCTAGTATTTTTCGATGCTGAATCGAATGGAATGGGTCTCGGAGCAGTAATACTAGGTCAAGCTGTTCATGAGAATAATACACCGTTGTGTAATAATTTGCAGGGTTTTTAAATCTCAGAAGGTGAAAAGGCACCCTGAAAAACCTAGAAAATGAACGTAGAAGATATTGTCCCGTATCAAAACTGACTTATATGAAAGAGCGATGTAGGCATGCCTGTAGTGATCTCAAAATCTTTGACCAGCAACCACAGTTAAGCACAGGAATGAATGCCATGAGGAGAGCGTAGATTTAAGCAAAATAAAGTGTATCTGTCCTACATCCACTTAACTACCCTCCCCTTTTGGTGGACTGCAATCAAACTAATAACTCTTCCCTCTAACACTCAAAACATGAAGCAGAAGCTATAGTGGAGCCCCAACACAGCATAGTAAGAAGCATAACCTCATGCAATATCTCCAGAATAACAAAATCAGGGAAACTTCCGAAGTCTACAAAGACTTGAACTTGACCTAATGTGCGCATTGCCCTTCGAAGCTACAAGGGAATGCCTGTCGTGACTAATTCGGGGTATCTGATTGAACCAATTAAATCCTTCACTTACATTAATAGCGGAAGTTATGAAGATTAGAAAATACAAAACAAAAGGAAATTTCCACTTCTGATCTACGTTGCTGTGAGGCTGTCGACTTTAGATGTTCGGTTTGATTACAATCCTACTCCCCAGGAACACCGAATGATAAAATTAACGCACAATCACAGAATGTTCAAAGAAGTGAAAAACAAAAAAAGGAGATTGATGATGAGATGTTCGATGGTTGGATGATGATGATAATAATGGTTGGATGGTAATAATTATGGTAATTATGGTTGGATGATGATGATAATAATAACTGTGATAGCGGTGATAAGATAATGGAACCTAAATCGATTCTGTTGGAGGAGGATGGCGCAGGGTTGTCTGCCTTGTTGATGATGAATGGCATAAAGTAAAAAGAAGAAACGAATGCAGAATGGGAATGAAAATGAAGGTAAATTGAAACATACCTCCCTCAATGCGCAACCACAGGTGGACCACGGTGGGGGGAGGAAGCATAGTGGTGGTGGTGGGGGGTCCACTACGAGGGAATGCCATTCACTCGTTTTGCTCTTTTCTCTAGTCCCTGCACTTACTTCTACAAGTCCTCTTCACAACAGATCCGTTTTTGAAGAAAACGGTATGTCAGTCGTTCGTTTCCGTCCCGGAGCCGTTCTGATCTTCGTAAATGTAACTCGATGCGCTAAGAGCTAAACTTCGGTCACGTGAAACTTTAGGAAATCCGTTGCGTTCAACTGGAAACAAGCTCCTACTGCTTCGATTTTCTGCTATTGGAACGAATTACTACTTTGGCTCCGGGCGAGGGAAAAGGGGGAAATAAGTATTTCCTTTGTTTTGGCGGCAGCTAGGGACGTGATGTTGGCGGTATGGGAGGGGGAAGGACCTTGGAAAAGTTACAAAGAAGAGGGAAAATGATGACAAATGGGGCTTGGGATGTCGTGACTGAAGTTGAAAGAAGATTATTGGGACAAGGTTGAGACGAGAGATCATCCATTCCGCTTCTATTTTTATATAAACTGATTTGGCGTACTTCCGACCAAAAGAAGTTTATCGTATTTATTCCGGACAGGTTACAGACAAAATAAGAAACGTACTGGGACGTTAGCGCTGTAGCCTTGTTTGGGCACGAAATCTCAGCTCACATGCCTGGTACCATCGCACGTCGCGTAAGAAGTGAAGGGAGGTCAATCCGTAGTTGAGACACTTGTGCACTCATTGAGCACATTCATTACCAGGCTTTCAATTTGTATTTACAGCTTGAAAGCACCACAACGAACAACCTTAACAACCAGTACAGGATATCAATGCCAAGCTCCTCTTTATATCTACACGCAACGTTGGCTCATACTGTGCACTGGTTCCATTCCCCCACACAATGCTACAAACGCCAGCGTTACGGCCACCTGGCAGCGCAAATGTGCCAATTGGGTAAAACGCTAATTGCAATAAGTCTCACACTTGACATGAAACACACGTAACCGTGCGTTTACCATTCCTCCTCAAGCAGTAGCCCTCCAGGAGTCACGAGTGGAATATGAATAGGCTAAAACAGTTCGAATCCTTCAGCACAACACGAATAAGAGTTCCCTGGTTATGTCTGAGTTGGTGTGAAGTGCACTCAAAAACGCTAGAGCGTTACAAGAACCGTACATAGGTTCCAAAACCCTTGGTCTGGGATAGCAGAAACAAGTGACTGGAGCAAGAACAACAGTAGCAGTGGCTTGCATTGACACACGTGGACAGCCAGCACTTGGACTATCAGGACGACCCTGCGTGGGTTACTAGGGTGGAGAAGGCGCTTTGCCTGGTCCTTTCTGCCCTTGTTTGTTAGGATGACGAGCAGGTTGCTCATCGTCCAAAGAGGAAAGGTCGAGCTTGGCGAGCCGAGGATGAGGGGCAGGCGGCATCTTTATTACCTGCCAGTTCCTGAACTGACTTTATCATGCTGCTTACTCATTTGGGGGAGGGGAGGGTAAATTAAAGAAGCAGACTAATGTTGTTGCGCCTGTTTGTGGTATGAGCGAGAGGTGCTTAAAACAGTGTCCTGGAAGCTCCCCCTCAGGCATATTGAATCTAGCCCCTCCCGCTGGTCTGTTGAGGATCAAAGAGAGGTCCCCACATGCACCGCAGCTGCCAGTCCAGCCACCCACTGGGACTACGACGCATGAGGGATTTTTCAGCTGCTGCTTTGAGTCACACACGCCTGGGGAAAGCTCAAGCCTGGTTTTTCCACCTCTTCATTCCGAAGGCTGCACTGATATATGGGATTGCTCATAGAATGGTAACCAAAAGAACAAATTAAATCGGGCGCCCCAAAGCTACCCCAAGGGGAGTTTACCGCCCCCCAAGGCCAGCCAGGGCGCCACCCTCCCATACACAGCACCCACACACACACACTCTCCCACCCAACTCCACATTCCCTGTGGCGAGGGGAGTACTCGATATTCCTCCCCCGCAGCCCCCTTACTATTCTAATATCACAGCCTAAAGTCTTACGTTCTAACCACCCCCCTTGGCAGAGGAGTACTGTATATTCCTCCCCTGCCGTCCCTCTTAACCTAACTACCCAACCTATACTCTGACAAACACATAAACATACACATACTCACACAACACACAACCCCAACCCGTCCCTACCCACCTTCCCACACAGCCCAACCCATGCTGGAACACCCAGGGGCCGACTGCGGGTCCAGCATCACACGGCCGGGCCGGCGCGCCCCCGCCCGAACCCACAGAGCGGGCGCCCTCGTACCTCTAGCTCCTCTAAATTGTCTCCTTCCTCTCCTTGCTCCCTACCCGATGCGGACATGTTCTCCCCTCTAGCAGCGCCTGCCCCGCCCACGACCGGGTGACGGCGACCCACCCCGGCCGCGGATCCATCCACACGACCAACTCTCGCACCAGCTCCCCTCCTATACGCCTCCTCCTTTGCCCTAAGTACCCCCTCAACAAATTCCCTCCAAAACCCCTCGACCTCTGGCCACAAGTAATCCCCGATGCCAGTCACCACCACCCCCGCTCCCTCCACCCGCCTTCCTAACTCCCCCCTCCTTCCACCATATATCTCACAGTCCCACAACACGTGCCCCACCGTTTCCCATTCCCCACACTGGCAGGCCCCACTTTCCACTTAACCCCTTTCAAACAATTTGGCCCGGAAATTCCCGTGACCCAGTATTGCCTGGGCCACGTAGTAATTTCCTCCCAACTCCCCCCTACCCAGTCGTCCCATCACTGTTGGGAACCACTCCCTTGTCCATCCCCCTCCCTCAGCCTCCCTCCAATACCTTTCCCATTCCTGTATTCCTTTCCTATATTAGGCTTCTTATTCGACGCACCCCATCCTGTGGAGAATCTAACTCCGACTATGTTGGGGCTCCCCTATCCACCACCCGGGGACACTCTCGATGGGGGATGCCGAAGGTGTGGGGACAGGAGGAAGATGAAAAGGTCGAAGATGAAATCGTCGATTAATCTAACTACTGTGAAGATGCAGACGATGTGACGACGAAGCGAAGTAATATCCCTCAGACCCAACTTGATTTCACTCGTCAGCAGAGGAGGTGATGGGCATTCCACTTCTCCTCCTTGTTTGGGAAAAACGTCGTCTTCAGCGATATTGTTTCAATGGTGTAGCGGCAAACTTCTACACCTTTAGTGTTGGAAAACTGAATACGCACAACGGGGTGCTCATGTCGAGTATGACAGCTTCTTCTGTACGACTAAAGCTGATGGTAGACAGCACAACTAGTAGACAGACATTAGGATGAACAGGGTGGGGAAGCAGATGCTGATGATGAATGGAGATGGACGCTAAATCGACAAGCAACGCCGGGCCTTAACTCTTCTACATTCGGTGCGCGCATACATTTTTTGTCGCAGCAGTATTCTTCATAGTCATCTCCCCCCTCGTCAATGTTTAACTTTGCCATGTCGGTCATTACTTTATTAACGCAACGACAATGGCACCACTGTAATATCCGAGTATAACGGGGGAAGTGTGTGATGTAGGAAAAATGAAATGGTTGTCCGCTGTTGGAAAAGTGAAATCGAAACCCCCCACGACATAATCAGGTCACTGGAACATACTAATTCACAACTCATTTCATCTACTGAGCATTTCTCTTGTTCATTATTTGTAGGAATATTGGGCGGTCGGACTTGGTAAAATTGTCGAGTGACAAGAGACAGGGACCGTCGTGGTATAGCTGTACCTACCCCTGTGATTAATCATATCTTCACTTCAAGAAATAAAATATTAATTCAGAATGCGGTACTCTAAAAACTCAAGAAGCACTTATAGGAATAAGAGTTTAAAACAAATCGTAGCTATTAAAATTTAGATGCAATGATCAAAATTTCTCATCAAAATTTCTCATCAGAGTTTTAGTCATTTATCCAACAATATCTATGTCATGTTCCATAACATTATTGATTCGGTGTTGCAACTACCCAACATTTTGCTGTAGCGGGTGGAATCACTTGAACGCTATTGACTCTAATAGTTAGTTCTGAGAGTTCCTAGTTTACTGCTAACCAGAACCCGTAAACCTAAGCGAGGACTATGAACTCGGCCTTTATGTTAACCAACTGGTCATAATCAAAACGTATGACGCATTCTGCAGTCAGCCACTACATCCCTCACCTGTTTTTCTGAACGCGCTCCAAACCATTTTTGGCTCAACTCCGAATTTGCTGAAAGCCTTTCTTACTTCGTCGTTAATATTCGAAGGGGGAGTTGGCTTTCAAATGAGAAACGAACGGATGACGAGGGGAAAGTTTTCTTAGAAATTGCCTTTATAAATAAATCATCTATCAACTATCCTTGACAGTCACACGAATGTTCTACAGTACTCAGACACGACCTCCTCCCCCACCTGCTCCCACAGATTAATTTACATAAAATGTATACTGGTGGCGGAATCATGTTCAAAAATAGAAGGTCTTATTCATAAATAGATAACATGGGAGCATCCGAATCCAACAGTAAATTAAGAAAAAAAAATCTCTGAAGTCAAAACGAATTTGGTTATGTCTCCGCAGTTATCAGAGTCGAAATACGTATGTTGCAGCCCACAAAAACTCGAGTTTGTACGCTCCTCGCATCATAGCGCTCCAGCCCTCGGTTGCCCTCAGTAACTCACTGTTCCATAGTAACTTGAAAATTTCCTTATTTCTATAAGAATTAATTATAATAACTCTGAAATATTTTCATCGAATGGCATTCCAAAAAATATGCAGGTGGCTCTTGAACGTGAAACTCAAGATATTTTCAGAACATCTAGCTGTCATTCAACTTGAAATTAAGAATTGAAGTTGATAGGGAATGCTGGAAAGGAAACTTCTTTCAGTAGGGGAGACATGGGGGAACGAAACCGGAAATAGCGGTTTTGGCTCAATTCGAAGTGGGGGAAGAAAACCGCGCCTCGTACTACAGTAGTGGGTTTTTGGCCATATCCCCTGACCAATCACGTAGTAGTACGACCTTTTGTACCCCCATCTCCTGTCCGAATTACCAGAAGTTGACCACCACTCCTTCCGTCTTCCCCACCCACCAACCATTTACGATATAGTACGTCATTTTTACCCCCCCCCTTCCAACCAGTCTTCTCCCACGTGCCACCTGGTGAATGTACCGATAATTGAAAAAAAAAACATTCCTATCAATATGACGAAGCAAGATACACGAGTGTTTGAGGAATCAGTGATGAGTCACGTTTGTAAGAAACCATTGGGAGAAAATCGTGTAGCAAATCACAATCATCTGAATGGGAAATTCCTGGGAACAGAGCACAACGCCTGCAATTTAAATTACCAAGTACCCTACCACATTCCCGTATTTTTTCACAATTTTCGTGGATATGACTGACACCATTTGATGCAAGGATTCGGCAAGTTCAAAAAGGAAAAATTGTCCTGCATCGCAAACCACCAGTGAGCGCAAAATTTCCGTGATTCTTCGATCGTTACGTTTTTTGAACTCGCTACAGTTTCTCAACACATCATTGGACTCGTTAGTGAAAAACTTGGCGCAAGAAGGCCCCGATCACTTTAGAATTTTACGTCGATGTATTGGAGGTGATCACATGGATTTGTGCCTCAGAAAGGCATCTGAATCCCTACTCTTACATGAAGGACGTATCCAAATTTGAGGAAACGCAACTACCATCAAGCGAACAATTCTTTAACGATTTGACCCAAACACACATCAGTGAAGAGGAGTTGGTTGAAAATGTCCGCTACACAAGTCTTACGTACTACGAAATCGATCCGTGTGATATGTATTCGGCTCCTGGTTTGGCGTGGGGCTCAATGATGAATATGACTGGTGTACGGCTCGAACTGCTGACAAATATCGACCAGCATCTTTTCATAGTCTGTAATCCGTGCTGGTGTAGCAATGATCCCACACTTTTTCTCCAAAGCCAACAATCCTCTCCTACCAGACCTAAACGAAAATAACCTTTCCAATTTCTTCATGTACTTGGACTGCACTGCACAATCGCTGCGTAGCATTTTGAAATTGTGTGAGGCAGTGGACCAGATGTTTTTGTAGCGTTGTGTTTCATTGGCAACATGGCAACAGCGTCAGTTGCTTTAGAGATTTTGAGTTAGTGATGGACATTTTAAAAAAATCTATGTTTTTTTCGATTGCATGCATCGGATTGTTGCATCAATGTAATATCGATTTATCAAAAAATACATCGATGTTTTCTATACATCGATTGTTTTTCTATAAGTTGAATATGTACGTGGTTTAGAAATAAAAAGTAAGTATCTATTAAAATAACTTAATTACCTTTACATTTATTTTTAATGTATATCCCGATAACTTTTATCTATACTTTGTAAAAACCAAATTTTACACAATTTTACCATTTAATGTATTCCTTTGTGCAGTATTACCTGTGCCACCCACAAAACAGTCTCTCTGATGGCACTGATGTGCCCACCATTGTTAGATATTCAAAGACGATTTTATGCAATGTTGGAAACTGTATTTTGTAATCCTTCCTAATGTATTATGATATTAATATTACAAATAACGTGTTGTTCAGTTTAACACTTTGATTTATAAATATTATTGCTAACACAACAAGCAAATTTTAAAATAAATTCTGATAAGTAATTAATTAATACAAAAATTTAAATAATATGATTTTTGAAGCCAGAGATTGCAACTAACTGTAAGTAAGAGAGACGGTGGGTCAATTCAGTCGGCCATTTGTATTTATATTTTTCATGGGTGGTTGCACTGACCTCTGCACTGAACACCTTGCGAGTGCTAAATAATGTAATTTAAAAAGACAAAAAATAGTTATGAGAGCGAGAGAGAGAGAGAGAGAGATGTTTGATTGTTTGCCTTTTCGGTGCATCGAGAAAATAAACATCGATGTATACTCAATGTTTAAAACTTAACAATACATCGGTTTAAATCGATGCATCGTTACTATACAGAGTATTTTTAAAACATCGATGTATATCGTCCTCTCCTATTTTGAGTTAGTAGTTCAGTTTTGAAAAGATTAAATTGTGTTCCATTTTCTCCTAGTTATAATACAATATGTTGTTGAAGGAGATAGGCGATCCTAAAAACCTTAACTATGCCGTGTCAGTCAATTGTCTCATGTGTATAATGGGAGAAATGGCACTACACAGAGTGATGAAGAGATATCTGGTGCGTAGTAACACATCACTTCCCGCAACCTCCGTAAATTGACGACCTGCTGTCTGTTTCTTCAAGTGTTCAATCGTTTTTAGAAAACTGGAAACGGTAAATTAATATTCGACAAATCTCGAATATTATTATTGTTCGACACAAAGCGCCGAATCAGTCCAGGTTCTTGACATAGGGATTTCCGCCCTTGCCCAACGGGACTCACCAACCACAAACTCATTGTTTCTTTTTAACCCCTAACTCAGTTCATTACTTACTTAATACAGTCCTCCTCACGCTCACTGAATTTCTTCATTTCGAACTTCAACTGTCCTCCTCGTGCGCCCAACATTTTGGTCCTCCGGGCTAACTTTTGAGCATCCAGGACCGAACAATAACGCACCGATATCGTCCTCGCGCTTCAACCGGCGAAAAGAAGCAGAAGCAATAATCGCGTCTGCGCCTTCTCCTCTTCCCCCGCCGTCATTCCTTTGCCTCTTCCACTCGCGTCAACATCGAAACTGTACTTCGATGGACTCCACCGGCTCGCCTCCTAAAAAATTGACTATCTTTGGTTTTTATTGACGAAGTACCACACCACGGTAATCTCCTTCCCTACTGTAAGAAGAGTTGTGTAAATTGCTCTTGATGAGGTCCTCTGCGACAAACGGTAAGCGGAGAAAATCGGCACCTAGGAGCAGAGGAACAACGTGAACTTCACGAGTTTACGGCTCATGCATTGGTCCTTGTCGGTACGGTTGTCGCCTGATTATTCTTCGCTACCACCCCGATTTTCGCCAACTATAACCCCCTCGATTTGCAAACCCTCATCGCCTCCACTCGCCTGTGCAACGCGCATTCACACCACCTGAGCCTCTAAAGGACTCCGACTCTGTGAGTTCTCGTATCTCGTTTACATCCACCAATGACACCGAGTTTGAAGACAATCCGTCGTCATCACACCTCAGATTCGTTGCCGCCACACCGGAAGAGCTCTCGCCACCTACACTCTCCTTCACCAACTAGGAACTCTCAAATCTCACAACCTGCCTTTCGCCGCCCAACTTCAGATCGCCACCGACCAATGTAACGCAAGGTAAGTCTCGGAATAGCGTGAACAGTAGAATACACACCACAGTAGATATAATACCACAGTAGATGTAATACCACAGTAGAATAAAGGAGCGAGCCTTCAGTTCCTCCTCTTCAGAGGCAGTCCTCAGCTCCTCTTGGATCCCGCTTTAATTTATGCAACCCGCGTTTATTTATGCAACCCGCGTTTTCTCACAAGTCGCTAAAATCAAATTCAAAGTTCCACACAGCCCAAACTCAAATCGATCCTACAAGACCCTCACTACAAACCCATTCTCTCAGCCTCTCGTGCCCTCATACCAAAATTTAAGTGCTATCACTAAAACCCTTTTGACCATATCACCAAATTCACATAGTTTACCTACACCTCCTTTCGTCTCATCCTCCTACCTGTTTTTCTGCTCCTATAACTCCGCTTCGCCCTTCATAATTAGTTTCCCATGCCCCAACGCCATTTATGTTGTCACGTCCCACTTCTCCAAACCCTGACTGTTGTACCCTAGTATCTCGCTCAACCCATCTTCAATGTTGCACCCTAGCAGCTTTCCCTCTACCCTTTCTACCTCCCACTCGTGATCATCCCAAAATTCAAGTGCCCTCACCAAGGCCCCTTAAATCGCGTTCATATAGTTTGCCTACACCCCCTTTCGGCTCTTCTTCCTAACAGTTTTTCTCCTTTACAATTTCACTCAGCTCGCATCCTTAATAGCACAAACCTCACAATACCTTATGCCCTCACATCCTGTTTCTCTTCTTCAATGTTCTATCCTAGCAGAATCCCTTACCCTCTCGACCCCCCAATTGTAATCATCCCACGTATCATTTCACCCAAGACAGCACTAGGTCTTGCTTCTTAATCCCATGCCCTAATCCGTTCCCTCTCCTCACTGCACTTGCCCCTTTTTGAGCCACCTCTGTGTGCTTTCTCCTACTCACTCCCCAGCCCAGGTTCTTGACCTCGGGATTTCCCCCCTTGCCCAACGAGACTCACCAACCACAAACTCATTGTTTCTTTTTACCCCCTCATACATGCAGGAATCTCACCACCGCAGTCCGTTATTTCTAACAGCCATGGGTTTTCCCTTTCTTTATTTCCCTCTCTTTAATTTCACATTCCTCTCCACGATTAAGCACTTCCAAATCATTTCGCTTCCAACTCTCATACTAGTAACTTCTCACTCTCTCATCCCATACAGTTTCCCGTGCCAGTTCGAACGTTCTGAGTACTAGCCTTGTGTCACCCTTTTGTACGCGAACTCAGCTCATTTCTAACTCAACACAGTTCATTACTTACTTACTACAGTCCTCCTCACGCTCACTGAATTTCTTCATTTCGAATTTCAACTCTCCCCCTCGTGCACCCAACAATTATTATTACTATTTTTATTATTATTATTATTATTATTATTATTATTATTATTTTATTATTATAGTTACGTTCAAAGGATAGTTGCAGAAGTTATTGCATAGAACAAAATATGGGTATGGAGACTGAATCGTTAAACTTATACTTAAGTTACTGCGAATGAATAATATTCGAAATATAAGTGAATTAATGTACAACAAATAAAAGAATAATTTTGACGATTAAATCGTTTCTTTATCTACGTACCTCGATTATTTTAAGATCATATGTTGTCCACACAAGAGTTCCAAGTTGTCTGGAATGGGTTGGCTCAGATTGAAAACTTTAACGTAGTGTTTCGATAGGAATACGTCAAATAGTTTGCCTTCCTCGACATGATCTTGTAGCGTAGCAACGAGACTATCTTCATACTGAGTATGAACCATTTTCAGCTTCTAACCAGATAGCAGGTATTTTCTTTCAATTGCTCCAACATTAACGTTTTATTGTATTTGTAAGAAGCAGAGTTGAATATATCGACGAATGTTGCCATTCTATGGCTGTGCTTTTATACTGGTGTATACTGCTTAGATTGCAGTCGTTACCCATGCGCAGTTGCATTTTTGAATACGTGATGTAAACAGAACTGAGGCGATAAATTCCGATCCAACTGCGTAATAGACGCATCGAAACATGTTTACAAATAATTTGTGCGTCATTATTAAATTCCGAGAATAGAATGCCTGGGGCTATACAATCACGTCATTCTATCACATCATATTGTCCTCTCTGCTATTAAACAATTCCGAGAATACTACGTAGTAGCCTGGGGCAGCTACTATTACGTCATGATGGTAAGTTGTGCCCCATAACGATCACATAACTACCACATATCTCTAGCGTGTGATATCACGACTGTCCCTCTTGCCATTCTTATACCACCAGTTTACCTTATTCTTTAAACATTCATTCATAGCCTAGGTAGTAGATAGAGCGTACAACTATAGTATGTGAGGTACTGCGATTGATCCCAGGGAATGAAATTTTATGTAAATAGTGACGTCATCCAAACACTCTTGGAATTGGGTTGGAATTTTAGTTGGAGGGAGGGAGGGATGACGTACTATAACGTAATCGGTTGGTGGGTGGGACAAGTGGTGCAGGGGGTGGGGGTAAAAAGGTCGTCCTATAGTACGATTAGTTAATAATTCTCGTGGTGAGGTAAAAGGGGCGGGGCGTAGCTTCATACTACAACGTGATTGGTCAAGGGGTGTGACCAAAAACCTCGTACTACAGTGCGAGGCATGGTTTTCTTCCCCACTCCAAATTGAGCCAAACCCGCTATTTCTGGTTTTGCTCCACCATTTCTCCCCTACTACCTTCAGGGACAATCCCTGACACCAGTTCGTTTCGCCTACGCTTTTCAACATATGATATGTTCTTCGGTTGACGATAATGAGAAAGGAACGGTTGCTGCTCGATCTCGACCACGAAATTCCAGACCTCATCACATGCTGAATTTCCTAGTCATCACCCTTCTGATTAGGATTCAGAACGAGCGCAATAGATCTTCGATCGACTCAGTGAAACTCCTAATTTTGAAGTTGAATAAATTCGACCACAAATCCCCGAGGACGACTTGTTCAACGAATCGTGCAGAGAATAAAACCTCAACACCCGAAACAACCAGCAAATTTTCGAAAGACCCTCCAACCAAAAGAAAACAGGCTTGTTCAATTAGCGAAAAAAGGAAATCGAGCCACACTATTTCATTCAGAAAAAGACTGCTCATTTAACAATACTAATAAAATTAAAACTGTGAATAAATTTGAAGACAAACACTAAAGTTCCAAACAAAATGTAAAACGCAAAACTTGTAAAAAACCATTGAAACAAAATTTTTGATAAAAATTAAATAAATAAAGTTACTTTTTCGAACGAAAGAGACCGTAAAGTTCAACCGAACTTCAGATAACGACGTCGTTCACGTTTAATCAAGCGCCCAGCGTGCTACCGTTCCCAGCCTCACTTGTCGTTCAGTTAATGATATCCGGATTCGAACGGAGAAGTGCCGATTATCAGGTTCATACTCGAACATTTATGTATTTTTGATTTCTTCTTTACAGGTTAGTTTCATGTTGTATATTATACTTTTCTATAATAAATAATTAACCTATGTTTTTAATATTATTTTCATTTGTTGAAAATCGCAGATTTTGGAACGGGTTTTTTCCCTTTAAGTCTTTTCCTGTTACGTGTTACTTGTTGTTACTGTTGCTGTTACTTGAGCTTGAATGACTCGGAGCTTATTTAGCTTAAATTAATTGAAACTAAATCGTAACTTTTTCAACACGATTGCGATAGCTTCATTTTCTTCGTGAAGGTTAATTCACAAAACATAAACGTTTTGCATTTCACAATAGTTTCGCTAAAAGATGTGGGAATGATCAGAAAATAGGATTGTTCGTACGTTTCAAAATGGGGCTTCGTCTTTTCTTTTGTTTCTTACAACGAAGTTGATTGAACTGGACGTGTAGTCTTCATTAATTAATACTCTCCATAACTTATTTGCCGAATATTTTTTAATGAAGACGTAAAGCTTGTATGTGAAATGTTACTGGAAGGAGAGGTAAGGTCCGTGACGCATCAAACATGATTAAAGTGAAAACAGTAGTGAACAGGAAAGCGAATGAGAGGTGCTCTTTACTCCGACTCTTACGGGGACGTTGCCAAATTTCTTTTCTTCTTGCCGCTTCTAAGAAAATCGTGGATTTCGAAACGATTTTTTTTTCAGCTGTCGCTTGTTACTTGAATTAGGAACTCGTAGCTTATTTTAAAAAGATCGAGGGGCTGGAAAACTTACGAGTGTGTCGCAAAACTTACGAGTGTGTCGCCTGAGGAATAATTGCAGCTCCACGAGGTCGACTCCTTCCATTTGATTGTGAGCAAAGCTCTCGACCGCCTTCAACTTCATGCGACACGACGCCCAGCAATATCGTTTTCACCTCAACTCGGCTCAGACGACTGAAAGACGGTACCTGGAGGAGGAAGGAAGTTTCGCAAGGGGTTAGGAACCGCCTGCCTCTTACCGCCCCCTACACACCAACCTAGCCACTGGCATGAGAATAAGTCAAGAAATGTACCAATACGAGTAAGCAGCAGAGGGAGTTCAAGTTTAAGATAAGAAGGCGCTATGTGGGCGGACGAGTCAATAAAAACTAAAGACGCAGTCGTCAATTCCACGCCTTCGTCAGCTGACTCTTCAAACGTGCA
This sequence comes from Pachypeltis micranthus, assembly GCA_020466155.1. Taxonomy (NCBI): domain Eukaryota; kingdom Metazoa; phylum Arthropoda; class Insecta; order Hemiptera; family Miridae; genus Pachypeltis; species Pachypeltis micranthus. The sequence goes on along the minus strand of CM035770.1, from coordinate 2,065,946 downwards.
CACAACCTATCAACTCGTGAAACATAACGAACTCCTCGATTCGGCACCAAAATCTCAACAGATGCAGCTCATTTAGAGGATTCGAAGCAACAAGTGGGCTCCCACTAATAAGACTATCGACCCATTAAACTCCCATATCTCGAGGTCACGAAACTTGTCTCAACTTTTGTCCCACCAACTTTACTTCAATTGTACTTCTCTCATGAGTCACGAACGACCCAAAATCTGATTGGAAGAGATTCTTCAACCCTTGATGGCTTAAATACGCAAATACAGAAACTAGACGTCGAATATTTGATTTTGTGCACTCAACGCTGTGACTTATTTCAAATGTACTATAAATATTTATTGTTTGCACCTCGATACGCCCCGAATATCATCCTTTCAAGAAAGAGTTATTGAGGCAAATAGCAACAGCTAGCGCGATCACCGCACAACTTTCCTCGGCCCCTAATGCAATTTATTTTTCGCTCAGTTCATATGAACTTCTAAAACACAACTTACGTTCTACGTAAAAACCGGTAGAACTTAAAGTTCTAGAATTCATTGGGGTGCTGCTACTTTGCTCTTTTTCGGTCTTAATTAAGTCATCAAGCCAAAAAACAAAAACCCTGCAAATTATTACACAACGGTTTATTATTCTCTTGAACAGGAGTCTGACAGCTCCGAGACCCATCCCATTCGATTCAGCATCAAAAAATACCAGTGAACCACACAAAACATGACCTGACTAAAACTAAATATTACACGCGTCCGTAAGCGCCTATAGGCAATTGGCACGATGTTGCGAGTCAAACGGGCGAGTGGTTTTGATGAGTCGTGAGGGAGGGAGTACAAACGATGAAACGATCACTTTCTCTGTAGTTATTGTTCCACGAGTTCTTTCAATTAGTAGACTTTGGCTCACAATAATTACTGTGATTTCAATGATTTTGGTCTAGACGCAGTTGTACACCTCTGACTCGTTCCATTTGACCCAGGATCTACAAATACCTCGAAAACGATATCAAACACGGCGTATTTGGGAGAAAACTGTCAAAATTGCGTTTGTGTTAATTTACCTTTCTCCTCGTATATAAAGACCTACTGACTGACTCTAGTACTGACTTAACGGCCAGACGATGATGCCTTTACATCGATAGCGCTCGCCCACAGTATTTCACCAGCCAGAGAAGACGGACTCACCTTAAATATTATTGCTAACACAACAAGCAAATTTTAAAATGAATTCTGATAAGCAATTAATTAATACAAAAATTTAAATAATATGATTTTTGAAGCCAGAGACTGCAACTAACTGTAAGTAAGAGAGACGGTGGGTCAATTCAGTCGGCCATTTGTATTTATATTTTTCATGGGTGGTTGCACTGACCTCTGCACTGAACACCTTGCGAGTGCTAAATAATGTAATTTAAAAAGACAAAAAATAGTTATGAGAGCGAGAGAGAGAGAGAGAGAGAGAGAGAGAGAGAGAGAGAGAGAGAGAGAGAGAGAGAGAGAGAGAGAAAGAGGAAAGCATCACATAGTGATACCTACAATTGAGCTACACCCTACTCAAACAAGTTTACTGGTTTGCTGTCGCCAAATATATCCAACTTCACCTCCCTGCTGGCAGGTATGTTTCCTTCTTCTATATTTCCACGCCTGAATCCTCAAACAGGAATCTCCAGTAAGAGATTTATATCAGTCGTTTATGAACATCATGCTGGTTGCGACTTTTCTAGGATGCGAGAGCCCGAGCACTTGCTCAACATTTACGATGGTTTTTTTTGTAAGCACCTCGCAAAACCTTGTTTGCGAAATGGTTATAGGGATAATGGCACATCTTGCACGAGTGTTCTAGGAATTAGCTCGTCCTTAAGGGTGGCGACCTCACATATTACTAGCTTTGTATGTGTGGGGAGGAGCCTATTAGCTGAATGTGTGGTTCAGCTCGCCAACTGCTTACATGCTACAATCATGCAGGGTACACTGTCATTGCAAGACCTCTCTGGTGACAGTGGCTGGCGTTCTGCAGTAACAGAAAAGAACCTGGGTATGGAAGATTGGACATTCCCAGGTCCGGTAGTACATCAACACATCGAGTTTTCAATTCACGATGCAGCGGCAAAACTAATATGAGATCTAGAAGTTTAAGAAGGAAAGAAATAGGCATTAAGGCTCACTCTGTTGAGCTCACACACCATTCCCAATAAAGAGGATTTCCAATTTGAACCAGGGAAGTAGGGCAGGCATGGAACTTGTCTCAGACCCGACTCACAATGTTATCATTACTCACGACTCCCGCAAAAGCTAATTCCACGTTGAACAACGACTCAGATAATCGTTCCGTGGCGGTGCCAGTGGTGGTGGTGGTAGTGGGCTCTGGTGAATAAAACAAGCCACAATTCATCCTCACCCCCTCCCACCTCAGCTACACCACCTTCCTCGCCCTTTGAGTGGTACTGACAGGTAGTTGTTGCTCCCTTATGAGGTCTCCGCGTCGAACAGAAAGTGCATGACGCGAATTTATGTTTAGTTACATGCGTGCAAGACAAATAAGACGAGGTGCGAAGAAAGAAGCAGTGGGTGGCAACAACAGCGGAACATCAAAGGGCAACTCGTAAACATGAACCACGTGCTCGTGGAGCGGGCACCAGGTTACCTTTCGGCTCTTCCGCGCGAGTCATCTCACCGTCGGATTGGGATATAGTTAACGTGGAACGCCCTCCGCTTCCGACTACCGCCGCCGACTACGGAAGGAAAAACGAAGAGGGGGCGATCGATTTGAGCCAGGTTTCCTTGATTTCAATGTAGTACTGCACCAGAATTCTAATGGAAGTTGCAAGTGAGAAGCCGGAAGCGGAAGTTTCAGCCCCCCCCCCCCCCCAAACACAACAGGTACCATCCAACACGCGGATCACTTACTTTTCGTTCGATCGTAGAGGGGATTTTGTTGAGGTCAGCGTACCGTCTTCTATCATGTCACCAGAGCTGAGCGGCTTAAAACACGCAGCCCCCCCCCCTCCCACCTCCCAACGCGATTAACCGCGCATTGAGCCGTTAACATAAAAAAAATATCGTAGAACAGCATACAACTTTAATACAAATTACTACTTTAATAAAAACCAAGTAAGACCTGGAAGGTTGGTCGTGTTGTTGGGGGCAAATAGTTAAATTGGGTGTCCGCTGAACTTTTTCGAGGACTCCACTCTCCGGAATAAGGTTTTCCGATTATTTTCGGGAAAACGTCGCTCTTCGAGAAAATAGGGGAAGAAAAGTAAGTAGCTATTGAAAGAAAAAACGGACTCGTAATAAAAATCTCCAAGAAAGACGAGATATACCAAGTGTCAGTGCACCACACTGTTTCCAGTATTAGATTTGACATCTGAGATCAGAACCCAGAGGAATGAGGTTTGACAGTTGTACTCTTGAACAGTTGTTGTTATGAGGTCTAAGTTATGTTAATGTGAGGTTTGGAATCGCTGTCGTTGGTCAGAGGTTTTGGGTTTTGGAGCTGAGAGGTAGAAGTCGTTGTTGGGTTGAGTACATTACTGCTGGTCTAACGTAGTTCTGGCATCATTGGTTTGCCGCCGGGGGGATTGCGTTCAGTTCTGACTGGTTGATATTGTTGATCAAACCTCATTATTGGTTCGAGATCCGACACCATTGCTTTGGGGTCTAGGGTGGTTAATTATTGGTCTGGGATCGTCGATGTTGTTCAGAGGTCTGCTCAAAACGCTAAAGCTCAGTGTTCAGCCAAAGCGAAAACCAAGCCTTCACACAAGTCAAATCGGCGATTTGCGTTATCGTCAAATTCAAAAACTACGTCGACGGCGAAAGGAAATTATTTAATGAAATGGTCCCAGAGTCTAAACGGGATCCGGCGAACGTGAAAACTTTGATGAGGTCGGGTGAAATGTTACGCACTTGATGACATCGAGTCGTCCACCGCCGTCTTCACACGCTGATAACAGAACCCCGACTGATCCCAACTGTTCTGAGCTTAAATTACACTCAAAGAGGAGCGAGCAGTGGAGAGGAGGGATAAGATTGAGGGGGAAGGGGGGAGAGCCTAAAGAACTTTGAGAGCTGAAGCTCTGGCGCGGAAATTAGTTCTCTTCTCTATTCTTTTCTCTCAGCTGTATATTGAGCGTCCGATGAGAAAAAAAGTTAAAACGAACTGATCTTATTGTTCCTTTTCTTCCGTTCTTCAAAAGATCTAACGGAATCGTAAGAAAAATCGTGCCTTTTACCAGTCGAAATCTATTCAGTCCCTAACATCAAGTGCGACACATCATACATGATTCTATCTCCGAGAAGTGTCTAAAGCGTGGCACAGAAGGTGGCAGGAGATCCAGACTGTGGCACCAGCTATGTCCCACTACTGCAGTTGACGTAGTTGTCATCTTATTGGCAAGGTTAGACTGGGTGACACTTCACGCCTCCCTGTAATCTACAAACCACTGACGAGATTACAGCGCGAGGATGAGAAATCTCAAGTACACTATGCACATTGCAATGTTAAATTGTAGAACACATCAGAATATTTCATGAAACGTGTATCAAATAAATCATGATATATGCGGGTAAAATAAAATGTGTGTACAGCTGTCCTGATGATCAGACGACCCAAATACAACTTGAAATAAAACTTTTATCATGAAATATGCTTTAGCCTTCATGTAACTGACGAAACCCTCACGTTTCCTTAGTTATGATCGCTTGCCAGCCTCATAGAGCTCCTTGTGAGGCCGCAAGGACAGGGTTTGAAGGGTCCAAGGATAAACGATCTGAGTCCAGAAAAGCTGATTTTCTAGAAATCTAAAAACGGACTTTCAAGACTGATAGTATCAGTACGTGTACCACTAATTCAATTCCAACTACTAAAATGTCGCGTAAAAATCATTCCTTATCAAACAGTTATTCAAAATAATACCTTGTAAATTCAGTGAGCTTTCTTTCTCTTTTTTTAAACTCATAAATAGACTTTATTTGTGTTAGATACTATTAAGTACGCTAATACAGTTATACACTAACAATTCGACACAGGTAGATGTAGACTACCCATTGGTAGCCACAACTTTAGAACTATAACAAATAATAAATAGATTATAAATTAATAATATTGTACCGTTTCCTAATTGTTCGTATCTGATAAAAACTGGCTTAACTCTGCAAGACAATAACAACACACAAATAGCACGTGAACTGTCTAAACTTTATGAACAATGACTTTAAAACTAAACAAACTGTTGTATTTTCAGTCCTCTTTCTATTAATCGAATGTTCTTGAGCACACAAATCATTCACTTATCGATAACCAGACACAACAACTTTCAAGACGGAAATCCCGACACGACACCATCTTTTCTCGTTGTTACACGAGTCTCCGTCGTCCTTTCCTAGCAACCTCATCACAACTTTCGTTGCTTGGATTCGACACAACAATATAATAGAGTAGTTTTCAGGTGTAGAGTGGTGATCACAGTAGAGTCAGAAGTTAGGAGTAAGTACTGGCAGTGAGGATGTTCATGGAGGTGAGTGGGTGGCGAATTGAATCAGTCCGGTCCATCAGTTTTAGAGGGGTTAATACTGATTTTCCATTGATTCGTCCATTCTTCGAGTTGGAAAACGTAATCCTGTTGGAAGCCATGCGTGAGTGATGAATGACTGACCAGGTCGGCCTGGTCATCGGCGTAGAGAGCGATGGTAGCATGAGGGGACTTGGGAACATCATGGGTGTACATGGTATACAATGGGGCAGGAATGGAGATTTCGGAATCCGAACTGCTCTGGAGGGAGGAGAGTTTCTGTGTGAATGAAGATCTCTGGTAGGAGAAGTCTCTCGTAGACCTTTGACAGTAAGGGGAGAAAACCTATGAGCCTGTAGTTAGCCTTCTTTCTTACCATTACTATCTGAGCAAACTTCCATTTGGTGGGGAAATATCCCGTTCTGTGAATGGCATTACAGATCTGAGTCGGTAAGACTAACGGCTTCCGGGTGAGATGAACTAGTAAAGGACGGGTGATCGCATCGTATACAGACACTTTTTTAGGAAGACAATGTCTAATGGCGGCTTTGACCTGGGATGGCGTGAAGAAACGTGAGAGGAGGGAGAGCTGGAGAGAGCATTCAAGTTCTCTCAAAATCGGGGAAAGTCGGGGAAGTCCTCTTCGAATTCGGGGAAACTGTTATTATTAGGCGTGAATTGGTGCTCCAAGATTTCCGCGAATGCCTCAGCTTTTTGGAGGGAAGTGCATAGCTACGTGCTGTTGTGCCGTAAAGGTGGGATCGTGTTAGGTACTTAGTAAAGAGTTTGGTCCTGCGCCATAGTGAGCCGTCAGTAGCATCTAAGACCCTCAGTTCAGAGGCAGTCTGAAGATTTCTCTCTCGCCACAAAGCGCTTTTAAGTTCCTCAGTGGCCTTGTTGTACGCCCTTTTATGTTCAGGATATCCTGTTCAGCGCCAAAGAGCTCGTGCCCGAAGTTTAGTTTGATGTAACTGGTGGATGTGCGGTAGTTCAATGAAACCTGCAGTTGAGAGACGCTTAGGGGAAGCAGATTTTGAAGCAATAGTTGCTGAGAACTGAATATTGCGCATGAATATAGAGATATCTGTGTCGACATCAGAAGGCGTTTTGAGGGGAAGTTGGAGGTTGGTGACGGTATCCAAAGAAGTTTTGTAGACCTTCCAGTCGAAGGAATGACTGATTAATTCTGGCAGGGGAGAGTTGGCATTGGAGGTTCCATGGAGAGTTAGTTTGACAGGGAGATGGTCGGAACTGAGGTCTGTTATAACTACAGGCTGGGAACACAGATCGTGAGTATGTTTCCCTAAGAAGAAGTCGAGGACGTCTGGAGTTTTATTTTGTCGATCAGCATAGTATGTTGGTTCAATAGGATCCATGATCTCGACGTTGTGTTGATGTACCATGCGTCGTAACATATCTCCTCTTGGGTTAGAGACCTTGGATCCGAAAGATAAGTGTTTACTAGAATTAAAGTCGCCACCGATGAGGAAACAGTGCCCGAGTTCGTGAAAGAGGCCATATATATCGCATGGGCTCAGTGAGTTGTGGGGGGCGAAATAAAACGTGGCAACCTGAAATCGTTTAGTATTTAGAGGAATGGAGATTCTAGCCACTTTCATATTTGATTCCTGTACAAATGCAAACTCGTTATGAAGTACTGAGTGCCGTACTAATATTAGTGAACCAGCCTCACTGTTCCCACTAGGATGGTCCGCTCAATAACATTTATAATTGGGTATATAAAATATTTTACTCGGGGAGTTTTGTCTCTTGCAAAAATTTTTGGAGTGTTCGAATTCTTGTCATTTAATGCATTGTATTATGCTTCTCCTTGGTTTGGGTGGTTCGATTTTAATAACAGCATTATATAGACGGTCAAGTCGGAAAATGTTGGGGTTTCTGTTTGTCAGGCTCTAGATCTAAGAAGAATGATGGAAGCGCGGTTTTCGTCACTGGATGGAAAAAAGGGGTGATTTGTCAGGGTCGATATCTGAGCTCCTTGAGTTCTTTGCTTAGTTCAATGGTGTCACAAGAGTAATGAAGGCCACGAATAACCACTCTGAAGGCGCGATCAGCGTTTGCTTGGAAGGTGTAGAACTTGCCTTTTGATCCGATAGGTATTTGATCATGCCTCTATACCCGTCCGAGGAGACAAAGTTAAATTTCACTTTATCTATAGAGGAAGAGTATTTATATTCTCCTAAGTTGAGGCTACGGATAGTTTGTTGTAATTTATTGATATTGGTGATATTACGGACGAAGAAAGGCGGAGGCCTGTTATGATTGTACTCAGAAGCCGGATGAGAGGTCGAGGGATCAGTATTATTTGTCACCGGGTTGGCTGAGAGGGGCGAAAGAGTTAGATAACAGTCTGTGCTGTAATTACCTTTTGACGTTTGGCAGGGCGATGAGGTTCGCCGAAAGGTGAGTCATCAATGGGTTCAAGGTCGACGTCGGTGTCCATAACGCCGGCAAGATGTTAACTAATCAGTGATGTAGAACGGTCGAAACTCGCTAAACAAGACACAAGATGTTCACCTGACAAGCTCCGAGAGCAAACTGATTCAATGAGCAAGAAAAAATTATATGCCCCAGAAAAAAGCATTATATTTTTCTAGTGTAAGCATAACAAGATAGTTGCTGTATTGGCGTGGAAACGTTTATTAGAACAGTAGTGGGGGTGAAACAAAGAATATGGACCGACTGCTTGATAACGCTACAACTGCGTGTATCGATAGGTCGCTTGATAACGCTACGACTGCATGTATCGACACAAATCCGTTACTTATCTCATATTTATTTCATATACCCATTCTTAATTTCATTGAATTAACTCCTTTTCATAGTCTTTGTACATTTAAAATAATTATATAACGGGGTATTACATAATGAACATTAAATAATTGGCATAATCGTACAGCTGTCGTTATTTCTAATTTCAAGCATGGCGAGTCAATCCTACGATGTTGGGCATATCGATAACCTGACCTCGGTCATGATATATCGATGTATTGCCTTACCAGAGGGAGCGGTCCCTATTCCTTGCTTTTACCCAGTAGTGGTTTTAATAAAAGCCAAAAAAGTAAGATTGAATTACAATAAGATAAAGGTGAAGGGGGGGGGGGTCACGATGTCTATTTTTGAAAAGAGCCAGTCGAAGTCTTCAGGATAACCAAGAAAAACGTCTTCTTGGTGACGTTCTTCGACATCTTGGTGAGTGCCGAGGCAATTGTAAAACGCCTAGCATCTTCGCTCTGTAGAAATTGTTTGAGTCCGAATTTTGACAGGCATCGTGGCTGCTGGTCCCATGAAAAGTCAATCTGAGCGACTAAGAGTTAGGGCCTGCTGGCTCTTTTGCATTGGAGTACTATGTGCTCATTCGAATAATTAACCCTGGATGTTAGTTGATTGTGGTGGTGTGGAATATAGCCCGTATGTACAACTTGACTCGCATAAGGAATGTGTGGTGCACCCTAGCAGCCAATTAACAAATATTCAGGTGGATTTAGTTCCCTATGGTTACTCTGGTGTCTCGGCTTCGCCTCCTCCGCCTTTCCTGTTCTCGCTTCGCTTGTGTGTGGTATTGCGTCGTATCGTAAACTGATCTTGCTGTTACGAGTACAAAGTGTTATTTTTTATTTCTTGTTTTTCTTGTCTTAATTTATACTAAACCTTTTATCATTTTTAAAAGGTCTTCGAATCGGTAAGTGTACTTTGAAGTATTTTGACTCGGCTTTGAATCAAATGATAGTCTCATTCACCTCTGAAGTAGCCTCGTTTGAACCGCTTAGCTGGCAACTGTAATTTTTGTTTTGATCCCCACAGGAATCACACCAAATAATTAGTGTTTTAACAGCTGGGGACAATATGTAACTAACATAATGGTGAAGTAAAGAGCACACTTCATCTGCTCCATTTCGTGCCACACTTTCATCGAATGTGAAGAAATGAGCTTCGTTCGTAGCAAGGATGTGTTTATTAAAAGAGTAACAACTCAATTAGCGTTCGTAATACACGTCATTGGTGGTCGAATTTGGGGTTGGGAGATTTTTGCAAAGTCCATTGCTACGGCCTTCATGCACTTTTTCTTGAACTTTTTTTGATGGTATATAATGTATCCACTATGTAGTTTTTGTGCAGTGTCCAGTTTCTTCAGCTCTTCTTCATTTTGTGGTCGGACTGAAGGATATGTTGCATCATCTGTAGTCCCAGTGTTGCGTTTGAATCTAGGCGCGAATTCATGTTGCGGCGCTGCCGCTAGACCCTCCGGAACAGGGTGATCTGACGCTGGCACTAGTGGCCATTTTTGCAAGTTTTAGTTACCTTCCCGATAGTGCATATGGCCGCGAGCCGCCGTTTTCAGTTCGAAGTAACTTGTTGTATAGTAGTATTGGTAAACCATTTGTATAGAGTCTTCACACTAAGGCAATAAACGTTTTAGTTAAAGTGGGATACCTGTTGTTTATATTAATTCCCAACATTTGGCGACCGTGACAGGTTTGGTTGAATCCCAGAATAGTGTACGGGGGTACTTTTGTCCGGTTCCTCGGTTCGCGATTTGGAACGTTTAGTAGCGTCACTGATACTGGTGCTAGTTACAACATTCATCCCTGGCAACTTTCTAGCGCAAGTATTCTTCAAAATATGACTTAAATCGTTCGACTCAATGTCGAAAACAATAAATTATGGGACTGATTGATACTATAAAAATCCTATCCGACTAAAAGAAACACTGAACTTTATTTAAACAACGATTGAAAACAAGAAAAACAAGGGGCGACTTATTAAAAACATTAATAAAAGGATGCGTATGCGAGTCAAAAAGGTACACGCCTGAGATAACCAACACAACCCAGGAGACGCGCGCAACAACTTAATAAAATGGCGGGCAGTTGGCGCATGCGCGTAGTAGTCCGAAAGCGCGATAAGATTAGGGAACCGCCAAATTCAAATTAATGTTCACGACATACTCCCACCTTGAGTACGGAGAATATATTTTGAAGTACTCAAGAAACACTTTACTTCAATTCTGGTGAGCTACAAAGTATACCATATAATTTTAAAAAGAGATTTTAAATTCACACAATGCAAATTCTTTAAGTCTGCCCCTCAGAGTTTGACGAAATTTCACTGATACCTCACAGGAATATTTACTTTTCGACCACATTTTGTGGTAATTTCTCTTCTTAGAAATCTCTTTGGTTTTGGAGTCTTGAAGATGTCTTCCAGGGATGACCCATGAGAGAGTCCTGTGTTTCTTCGATCTTCAGATTTTTCATGGATGTCAGCTTCTTCATCCTGGCAGTCGGTTTCTACCTGAGGTTGCTGATCTTCTGAGTCGACGTCTTCTGTGGTGTAGACAACTTCAAGAGGGTACACTCTTTTCACAGAGCGACACAAGATACCGTCGGCAGTTCTCAGGTGTACAACACGTGTCTTGCCATCAATCCCTGGCAAGATCTTCTCGACAACGGCAATCGGCCAGTCAACACGTTTCTTGTCATCTGACCCAATGAATACAATTTCTCCCACGACTGGGGGTCGAGTTTCTTTAAATTGTTGACGTTGTAAAATCATTTGGCCCAGATATTCAGATCTGAATCTCTTCTTCAAATCGTCTCTGACCCTTTGACGATATTTCACTCTCTTCTCGAGGCTGGTTGATTCAATGGAGTCGCAGTCAGGTAGTCCGTTCACTGTTAAGTCTTGTAAGAACATCATTGGGCTTATTGGGACAGGGTCGTTTGGATCCTCAGAAAAATATGTGATCGGTCGCGAATTTATGAGGGCCTCACAGTCAGTCACCACAGTGTAGAGTTCTTCTCGGTTTAATGAACTGTTACCAAGAGTCTTTCGGAGAATGTTCTTCATTAGGCCAACCATCCTTTCCCAAAATCCGCCCCACCATGGTGCTGACGGCGGCGAAAACCTCCACTCAACTCTCAACTGACGTGGCGTTGGCAACCTTGGTCCAATCGACTGTACCCAATGAGTTGCTAAATCCTCGTAGGTTCGTCCCGTTGTCGCTAAAAATTATTTTAGGCCGTCCTCGGCGAGCCACGAACCTTCTAAAAGCCATCATGAAGCCATCTGTCGACAGTGATGTCACCACATCTATGTGGACAGCTCTGTAGACTGCACATGTGAATATCACCAACCAGACTTTTCCATCACGACAGTATAATGGTCCAGCGAAATCACAACCCGATATTTCAAATGCCCTAGCATCACGTACCCGTTCTTCAGGGAGAGGGGGTGACTCTACATTCAGATTTTTAGCGTTGAACCTTCGACACCTAACACACTTGTTGACAACTTGACGAACCACTTTCCTGTTGCGCAAAATCCAGTACCTTTCACGAAGAATGGACAACAACGTTTGTCCAGAAACGTGATGGTTGGTATTGTGGACTTGTTCAACTAGTCTTACGACTAGAGGGTGATCTGAGGGCAAAATCATTGGCGCTTTGAAGAATTCATCATCCTTACGGTTCATGACTTTAGTCTTGATTCTCATGATTCCATTCCCATCGAAGATGGGTTTCAGACGTTTGAGTTTTTTGTCATGCAGACCTTCAAATGACTCAGTTTGAACAATTCTGATAATGGCTTCCTCGCCTTCTTTGATTTCAGAAGGAGATAAGATCATTGGAACTCTTTTCTTGTTTTTCCAGTGATAAATCCAACCGAAAATTCGAATAAGTTTGTCATATTTCGAGATCCTACGGATGATTTTCTGAAAATCGCTTTCTTCATTCGTGTTGACCGCAGAAACGACGGTTTTCTTTCGTTCTTCTAAAATTTCCTCTTCATTTTCATCGGCCACTGATTTTGGCCACTTAATGGGAGGCAGTTTGAGCCACTGAGGACCCTCCCACCATCTGGACTCTACAAGCTTTCTTGGGGAACATCCTCGGCTTAAAAGGTCAGCTGGATTTGAAGTCCCAGGTATATGGCGCCACCTATGCGCATCAGTTAGATTTCTTATCTCCGTTACTCTGTTCATAACAAATACTCCCCAAGTGGTCTCTCGTTTTATCCACGCTAATACTGTGGTGGAATCACTCCAGAACCATGTTTCAACATCCCTGCCGAGTTCCTGTACAACATGAGTGGCGAGTCGAGCACCAATAACAGCGGCCAACAACTCCAATCTTGGAATCGTTACTCGGTTCACAGGGGTCACTCGCGATTTTGCCGCTAACATGTGAACCAGTACTTCGTTGTCCTTTTCCACTCTCAGATAAACGACGGAAGCAAAAGCGTCTTGTGAGGCATCACAAAAGGTATGTATAGACACCTGAGAATTTTCGAAGTCCACATATCGAGGAATATTAATTTCTTTCAAGGCGAAAACCTCCTTTACCCACCGAATGAATTCCGCACTAATCTCCTGTGCAACTGTTTTGTCCCATCCATCTCCAGAGACCCAAGTTTTCTGAATCAAGATTTTTGGCACCAAAATCGCTGGAGCGCCAATGCCGATGGGATCAAAAATCTTCTGGTAGGCCGAAAGAATTTTCCTACGAGTGACAGCGGTAGTATATTCATCTAAATCGAGATCAGGGACGTGGAGCTTGAGGACATCTTCTTTTCTGTCACATCAAATGCCTAATACGGCTGTGTCTGTTGATAAACACAATGAGGAGTCCGAGTACTCCCACCCTCTGAGTTCGAACTGAGCAGTGTTGAGAATCGCCGTTGACGCCTGTATAAACTCTTTCAATTCGTCCTCTGTCGAAACACTAGTGACTGCATTGTCAACGGACCAGCTTTTTCGCAACTTGTGGATCATTTCGTCAGAGAATTTCGACTTTCCATCTTTTACGGATTTTAAGGTTTTCCTCATAAGATGGTCCAGAACCGCGCCAAGTAAAAATGGACTGCTGTTGACGCCAAATACGACCCTACAATGTCTATAAATTTTGAGTTTGCCACCTTGATAACAAAGAAATCTCAGGAAGTCTCTGTCCGTCTCTGTGAGGGCAATCTGTAAAAATGCTCGTTTTATGTCAGCAATAACTCCGAATCTTCCCTTTCTGAAACGTAGCAATATTGATGGGATGAGTTCTATCAGGTTCGGCCCTTTTGTTAAGCAATCATTCAAAGATGGCTGACCCTTTGAGTGTGCCGAAGCGTCGAAAACTGGTCTGATTGCGGTGGTACTATTTTGCTTGTAAACAGGACGATGAGGCAGGTAATGGCCATGGTCCTTTTCTGCAAAGGGTACTTCTTCTATAACCCCTTCATTGAGCCATTCTGCGAAGATGTCATGATATAAGTCCACGTTACCAGCTGATTTTAGTTTCCTCATCGTCGCGTTGAGTCTAGTGTCTATGTTTCCATTGATACTTTACAACAGAGTCCAGCCTACCAAGGTTTCAAACGCAATGACCCCACAGTTAAGGAGTTCCTTCCTGCTTGTCATTAATTTTCCTAATATGTCGGCTCCTACCAAAATATCCACTGGCTCGCTCTGACTATCAACGATCTCAATTTCCTTTCTTTTCAGTTCTGATAACCATGGGCCTTTGGTGACTGAGGCTATTCCATTACATATGACATCAGCATCGAGAACGTCAAAATTACACCAATAGTCAGAGTGAATACTGCCGATTCTGACTTTATACTGATTATGGGGCTTAGCTTCCTGGGAGCCACCAAACAACATGTGAATGAGGGTTTCTTCGCCAGTGGGTTTGTACGACATTCGAGCTGCCAATCTTTTGGTTATGTAGCTGCGTTGTGAGCCAGAGTCGAAAAGTAACCTCGCCCAAATTTCTCCATTTTCCCCTCGAACTTTAACTAGGAGAGTTTGCATCAATACCTGCGATTTGTTGGAATTTAGCAAGTTCCGCTCAAGCTGATCATCTAGTTTGTCAGGGATAGGAGATGTGCTTAGACTCGTCCTTTTGCCACACAAAAGTGGATAATGGCGGCCATTACATAAAATGCACCGCACTGCAGCCTTACACTGGTTGGCATTGTGTCCAGACCTTTTTAAACAGGTAAAGCAAGCGCCTTTCGCTTTAATTACTTCGTTCAGTTCCTGGATGGATAAATTTCTCACTTTGAGACAGTTATCACTTGAGTGAAATTTATCACAGAATATACAAGCCGGTGTTTTTTGATTCTGAACGTTATTGATGAGACCAGCTGCAGTGCTCATCTTTTGATTCGAGTGCCTACTATGATTTTTCACTTTTTCTCCAACGCTGTTCTTTACCTTTGTCTCGTCCAACTTTCGATATCTGCCATCGTCGCAGAAGGTTTCACGAGCCAACATCCTACCCTCTTCTTCTTCAACCTCACGCCTAAGGAAGGCGAGGAGGAGCTTCATCCTATCAGGCCTTTCGGACAATGTTTCTGAGGTGTCCCCTTGAACAGAAACAGGAGGTTTACATTCCTTCCTCCAGTCCTTCAGAACTGAATCTGGAAGTGCTGACTCGACCAGTGGGGTTAAAAAATAAGTAAACTTATCGCTGGTCAAACCCAATGTATCCAACGCGTTGAGCTGCGTGGATAACCGATCGTACAGAGTACGCAGCACAAGATTATGGCCGTCCCGTGCCTGAATAAGTACGAGTTTGAGAAGCTCCCTCACGTACAGGTCGACTAATAAATCTTCCCTACCAAACCTCGCCCTTAGTTGTTCAATAGCTTTAGAATAGTTTTCAGGCAAGGGTGGAAAACTTTCTACGAGATCTCTAGCAGGAGATTTCTCCTTGGTGTAAAGCAGCAAATATTGAAATTTAGTTGAATCGTCGTATTCTCCACTTTTATGAATACGCTCAAAAATCGCCCAAAAAGGAATCCATTCCCGCAGGCTACCATCGAATTCCTTGGGTACGAGTTTCGGCAGTTTTAAATCCTTATTTTTTCTTGTTACATCTGCGACTACCGACCTCGTATCTAACCTCTCAGGGTCTATGTAAACAGTTGCCTCGTGCTTTTGTTTTGCAGCAACGAGAGCGATGTATTTGTCCCGGTACTCTCGACGGTGTCAAACTCTTTGCTTATGTCTTCTTCGGAATCACATAAAAATATTAAATCGCTCACCTTGCTGTCGAGGTCAAAAAGACGAGAGGCCTTGTCCTCCAATTTGGCATAGTCTTCAAATACCTGGTCGTCTTGTCTTCCTTCCTGGAGAGATTTTCCAATATTGTTGTAGAAACTGGTGAAAATTCTCCGTAGCTGGGTTCTTTCACCCCGAAGTCGTTTAAGGCTCAGTTTCGCCGTTTCTAAGTCGGTCATCGTATGAATTTTTAGTCAATCGTCCCCACAAGGGATGCCACAATGTCGAAAACAATAAATTATGGGACTGATTGATACTATAAAAAACCTATCCGACTAAAAGAAACACTGAACTTTATTTAAACAACGATTGAAAACAAGAAAAACAAGGGGCGACTTATTAAAAACATTAATAAAAGGATGCGTATGCGAGTCAAAAAGGTACACGCCTGAGATAACCAACACAACCCAGGAGACGCGCGCAACAACTTAATAAAATGGCGGGCAGTTGGCGCATGCGCGTAGTAGTCCGAAAGCGCGATAAGATTAGGGAACCGCCAAATTCAAATTATTGTTCACGACAACTAACCCTTGAACTATGGAATCATTCCGCGAATCCCACCCTTCGGCAAATTTCCGTTATAACCGAAATATCGTCCTTCATTTGGCAAGATGCCTCCACCGTATGCGTTCTTCCTCCTTCGTCGTTCGTTACGTACCCAATTTTTTTCGCGCCCGTCCGGCTTCTCCTGCTTTAGTGCTTTCCCCACTGCCCTCTACGCGTTTATTTTTTTGATCTTTTTCGACCAGCCATGGATAGGCGAATCAATACGACTTTGATTCATCAATTAAGAGAAAAAGGCCCGAGGAGTGTTGTGGATTGGTGTATGAGTTACGGTTTTATCTCTGACAAGTATGAGTGTCCTGAATGCGGTGGATGAATGAAATTATGTCGAACGATTTAAGTCATATTTTTGAAGAATACTAGCGCTAGAAAGTTGCGACAACCTCACGAAGGCTTTCTTCGAGGCGATAAAACGAACCTATTCTCCGCAAAGTTTGGATACGTAAATTGAGAGGTGAGTGAGATTTTTATTTATTTTTGTGGTCGTCAATGTGTTCTGTTGCGCGAGTGATATTTATTATTGTTGTGGTCATTAATGTCTGTTGCAATAGGCGCGCACTGTTTGTCCACGTTGGCTCAGTTTTGCGCGCTTTCCATTGTTTACAATTCTTCCTGTTTCTTTCGCGCGCTTTGTTTACATTCACTTTTACCACAAAACTTCGCTCAACTCTTACCGCTACCGTTACGTTCACCAGTATCAGTGACGCTACTAAACGTTCCGAATCGCGAACCGAGGAACCGGACAAAAGTCCCCGCGTACACTATTCTGGGATTTTACCAAAGATTTTAATGGGGATTTGAAAGATTTTATGCCTTTCTGGTCGCAGTTTAGAAAAATTGACGAAGACTCACAACTTGATGACGTTGATAAATTGGGGTATCTAATAATGTCAATGACCCCTGGGTCACCTGCTCGTGTTCTTGTGGATAGTTACCCAGCGACCAGGGAGATGTACCCAATAGTTGTGAAAGCACTTAAGGAGCGTTTTGGAAGAGAGGATCTTTTGACAGAATATTGTAACCTTTGTTACTTGATCTTAATATCAAACTATTCGGTTTTTGGGGCATCAGTTAAAAAGGCACGAGTGTGTCGAACTGAATCATTTTACTCAATATAACCTCCTCATCCCGTCAACTCAAATCTCGGAACAACGTTAGCGTTTGCCGACACATAGGTTTCTGCATGGAGGGTCACCTACAATATTATATTAGAGAAATGTTGAAACTAATTCTACAGAATACCTCCTCAAAAGAAAAACTTCCCATATCAGTCCTTTATGATAAATTACAATGTCACCTTCGTAATTTAGAGACATTGGGTGTTTCTGCAGAGAATTGTGCCCCAATCTTGACGCCTCTAGTTTCCTCCTGTTTCCCAAAGAAATGCTTCAATTTGGGAAAGAAGTAGTGTTCCACAACTTAAGTCAGCCACTCCTACTGCCACCTCAAAGGATTTCTTGAAAAATTTGTTGTCCTTTTTGGAAAATGAGCTTCAGGGAGAACAAAAGGTGCAAATGGCTAAATCAGGATTAGGTATATCTGAACAAAGTAGAAACCCTACTACTAAGGGGAGTGGTCACAGGAAGGAATTGAAGCAATATTTTGAATTTGGAGAGTGTCCTACTGCTTCTGGATTGCTGAACTCCTCAAAAAGTAAAACTGAAGCACACTGTATTTTTTGCTCAGCTAATCACAAACCCCAGAACTGCAAGGAAGTTTTGAACTTGACCCTTGCAGAACGCCGTGAATGTGTTGCTAGCAGCAAAGCCTGTTTTTGCTGTTTGGTTACTGGTCATACAGCAGCACGGTGTAGAAATAGACCCCCACGATGTCATCAGTGTTCAAAGAGCCACTTTGAGTTTGTGTGCAGCCAGGCAGTTCAGGTTGTGGAGCCAGGGAAACAAAGTAAAATTCCAAACTCAAGCTCTGCAGCAGTCACAGTAGACAATAGTGAAGCCTTGGCATCGATGGCTGGCCATGGTGGTGTTCTCATGCAGACACTCTCGGTTCACATACAAGGGAAAAATAACCAATTCAAGAGAGCCCGACTTTTGATAGATACAGGGTCACAACGATCGTATGTTTTGTCAAATACTGCAGTGGAAATGGGTTACACACCTGAAGGAAAAGAACTCATTCAGCACTCACTTTTTGGAGGAGTTACAACAAGTGCTGTTGATCACGGGTTATTCCGGCTTTATGTCTCCAAGCCTGATTATTCGTATAGTTGCCATTTTGTCGTGCTTGATCAGCCCAAAATTTGTGGACAAATATCTACTGTTCCAGAAGGACCCTGGATCGAGGAACTTGCTAGCAAGAATATTGTGTTGAGCGATATGGGATCCCCAACAGACATTGAAATTTTGGTGGGAGCAGATGTTGCTGACAAACTGTGGACAGGAAAGCGTATACCCTTGAGCTCAGGATTGGTTGCAATGGAATCAAAACTTGGGTGGACTTTATCAGGTAGAGTTGCAGATGTTTCAATCCCAAGAAAAGCAACCCTCGCATCAGTGGTGATTACTATGTTGAACCGAGAAGCTACTATAAATGATCTATGGGCTCTGGATACATTGGGAATTTTGGACCCAACTGAAAAGATGAAAAAGGCAGAAATGGAAGAGGCCACCCAGCAACATTTTTTGAATACCGTTTTTATAAATGAAGAAGAACGTTTTGTGGTTCATCTGCCATGGGTTGCCAATCACCCTATTTTACCTGATCATTACCAGCTATCCTTGAAAAGGCTGCAGACCACTCTAAGGAAATTGAAGAGTGACGGCTACTACAATGCTTACCAAGAAATTCTGGATGACTGGCTGCATGAGGGTGTTGTTGAAGAGGTACCACTGGAGGAACTACAGGAGGTTTGCCATTACCTGCCTCATCGTCATGTTTTGAAGCCTGGTTCTACAACTCCAGTGCGTCCTGTTTTTGATGCTTCGGCCAAGGAAAATAGACAACCCAGCTTGAATGAGTGTTTGCAAAAGGGCCCTAATCTCATTGAGAAAATACCTTCTTGTCTTGGACGTTTTCGACAAAAGAAGGTGGGAGTAGTTGGCGATATTAAGGGAGCCTTTCTTCAGATAAGCATCTACAAAAAGGATAGGAATTTCCTCCGTTTCCTATGGATTGACCAAAATGGAGTTATGAAAATTTTTAGACACTGTCGAGTAGTTTTTGGAGTGTCCTCCAGTCCATTCTTATTGGAAACGTGTATTAACCTTCATTTGGCTAACGTGATTGAACACTGCAAGCAGGGTCAGTCTCAATGGGAATTGAGTTTGGTGGAATTACTTGCTGAAAGCTTCTATGTTGATAATTGTTTAACCAGCCTAGACGATGTGAACCAAGCTGATAAATTCTTTGACACTGCCTCAATCATTATGAAAGAACGTCAATTTGAACTTCGTGGGTGGGAGCGGACTGGTGAGATGAATTCCACCATACCAACAAACGTTTTGGGTCTCCTTTGGAACAAAGCTGCAGACACTCTTTTGATCAATGTTGAAAGCCTTCTATCGTTGAACATCGAAAAAGTAACAAAAAGGGTAATCTTGAGTGCTGCACATAGAATTTTTGACCCAATAGGAGTGACGTGTAGCTTTGCTCTGGTACCCAAACTCCTCCTTCAACAAACCTGGGAACTTGGCATGTCATGGGAGGAGGAAGTAAATGTCGATATCAAGGAAAAATTTCTGAGATGGATGGAGGAAGTCCCCACTCTGACCCGAGTGAAGATTCCACGTTGGGTGTCTAAATGCAACAAACCTGGACCCCACTGGACACTTCACATATTTGCAGATGCGTGTCAGTCATCATATGCTGCAGCTGCTTTTCTGCGTGTTGAGCATCAATGTGAAATTACAGTCCAGCTAGTTGGTGAAAAGGCCAGAGTGGCCCCTACTGC
This sequence comes from Pachypeltis micranthus, assembly GCA_020466155.1. Classification (NCBI taxonomy): domain Eukaryota; kingdom Metazoa; phylum Arthropoda; class Insecta; order Hemiptera; family Miridae; genus Pachypeltis; species Pachypeltis micranthus. The sequence goes on along the minus strand of CM035770.1, from coordinate 2,045,884 downwards.
AAATCCCAACAAAAGAATGACCATACCCAGGTAGGAACTCTTAGCAGCATCCATAGCAGTTCGGTTGTTTGTGTCAATTATTGAGGATTATGGACTACAAGATGTGAAAACTATCTTCTGGACTGATGCCACCACAGTCCTGGCCTGGATTCAGAGAAGTGAGCCTTGGGATATCTTTGTTATGAATCGTGTGAAGGAAATCCGCACACTGTCTGAGGGTTGTGACTAGCGTCATGTTCCTGGGAGCTTGAATCCAGCAGACCTTCCATCTAGAGGAAGTACAGTGAAGAAGTTACTTCAGTGTCGATGGTGGGAGGGGCCTAATTGGCTAAAAGAAGATTCTGGCCATTGGCCTCGGACAAATATTTCTTTCAACGACAAGAAATCAATGTGGAACGAAAGAAGACTATTGTTTCCTCAATGGTATGCGAATCTCACCATCCTCAGAAAGATTGGTACTATCGTTATTTCTCACAATATAAGAAACTCGTAAGAATGGTTGGTTGGATGTACCGTTTTCAAACCAACTGCAACATCAAGAAGATCGAACGATCACACAGAGATTTGACAGCTGAGGAATTTGATTTGGCTGAACGGAAAATATTTCAGTGGGTACAAGAAGAGGAATTCACTGGTATTCTTGACCCAAAACTCAAAAGTTTGCTTCCATTCCTTGACCAACATGGACTAATACGTTTAATGACTAAAATATCAAATCGTGAAGATACTAAGGATTTCTGTCATCCTATTGTCCTGCCTAGCACTCATCATCCTGTGATTTGGAGATTGGTAATGGACGTTCACAGGAGTAATTGTCATGTGGGGACACAGATTATTGCCCATCCTTAGACAACGATTTTGGATCATTGGGGGAAGACAGACAATTCGTTCTGTGATCAACACCTGTGTAGAATGCAAACGACACACTGCCAAGAAATTGGAAGCAGTTCCTGCACCTTTGCCGGAGAGTCGCGTCCGAGATGCCAGAATTTTTGAGGTCACTGGGGTTGACTTTGCTGGTCCTCTATGCATCAAGGGTGATGATGGATCAACCAAGAAGGCTTGGATCTGCCTTTTTACCTGTGGCATTTATCGGGCGGTGAGACTCGAGTTAACCTCTTCCTTATCTACAGACAGCTTTTTACAGGCTTTTAGACGCTTTTGTAACAAACAAGGGAGACCAGAAATAGTGTATAGTGACCAAGGAACAAATTTCATTGGTTTTGATAATGCATGTCGTAAATTGGATTGGAATGCCATCTTGCAATATAGTTCAGCCAGAAGAATAGATTGGCGTTTTAATCCTCCAGCTTCACCTTGGTGGGGAGGCTGGTGGGAAAGGCTTATAGGGGTACTGAAGAGATTACTTCGCCGTGTATTGGGCCGCTCTTCAGTGAGCTATGAGGAAATGCAGACAATACTATGTGACTGTGAGACTGTAATAAATTCACGGCCACTAACCTACCTATCAGACAATCCAATGGAATTGGCTGCATTAACACCACACATGTTTTTACATGACTTGGAAGAAATTGGTGTACCTGATTATGATTTGATTGAAGCTTCAGACTTGCGCAAGAGGTTGCAACATTGTCATGAGTTGAAGATAAGCTTACGTGAGCGTTTCCGCACGGAATACTTGGGTCAACTACAGTTGTATGCCAATAGGAACAAGCAGCGTGATGTGAAACTAGGAGAAATTATGTAATGTTAGTCGGAAATGATGACTCTAAAAGGATTGATTGGCCTCTTGGACGAATTGTAGAGCTGATCAGAGGAAAAGATAACAATATTCGAGTTGTTCGTATTGTAACTGCTACCGGAGAATTGGTCAGGCCAGTACAACGAATCTACCCCCTGGAGCTTGAGATTCACTCTGATGATTGTGGTGAAGTTGGCGAACACCTCCGACAAGACTTGGCCTCTAAAGATGATTCCTGCTCTGCAGTGGACAACAACCAAGGCCCAGTCATTGATGCTGACCCACGATCCAGCGATAATATTGTGACTCGACGAGGACGTTCTATTCACAAACCCAATAGGTTGGATCTGTAAATAATTATTTCATAAATTATGTTATATTTTGTCTTGTAAGGTTGCTGATCTCGAATTAGGGTTACCTGTATTTTTAGATTATTGTATGTTATATGGATTTTCAAGTTTTATATCAGATTGGATTTTTCAAGTTCCTAATGAATGTTAAAGTCAAATTTCAGTGTCTTTTCATTTGACTTGGTGGGAGGATGTTGCGTTTGAATCTAGGCGCGAATTCATGTTGCGGCGCTGCCGCTAGACCCTCCGGAACAGGGTGATCTGACGCTGGCACTAGTGGCCATTTTTGCAAGTTTTAGTTACCTTCCCGATAGTGCATATGGCCGCGAGCCGCCGTTTTCAGTTCGAAGTAACTTGTTGTATAGTAGTATTGGTAAACCATTTGTATAGAGTCTTCACGCTAAGGCAATAAACGTTTTAGTTAAAGTGGGATACGTGTTGTTTATATTAATTCCCAACACCAAGTACCAGTCAAAGCAGCCTTTTGTGCTTTGTACCTATCGCACGTACTACAGGTATCTTTTCTATAGTACCCAAATGAAATACTAGTTATCATTGAATTGCAACCAGAACGCTTCGTAGCTCACAACATTATTAGGGTGTTTTTTTTGCATTCCCCCCAACCCCACTATGGGTTTGTGTATCAATACGACAACAGAATACAGTAGAAACCTCAACATCGACCAAAAGTGGACTCACATCGTTTTTCCCTTGGACCCTTCGTTTATTATTCATTCTAAATAATAACCCTACGTTTTCGGTCAGGAAAATATTTTGACAAACCCCCCCCCCTCCCCCAACTACAGCGAAAGTAATCGTTTCATAATTTGTATTCAGTCCCCCCCGTCTCATTAATACCACCCACCAGCTTGAATCGCCATGTTGTGCCAATGCCCACAGACGCCTAGAATATGTAATTTCGTCGTTCAGTTGTTGTCAGGGCATGTTTCGTAACATTTACTGGTATTTTTGATGCTGAATCGAAGGTGTGAGACTACGTCAAACTGTTGAAGAGAATAATAAACTGCTCCGTAATAATTTGTAGTGCTACGAGGGAGTTTGGATGTGTTTGAGGATCCGCTGACTCAGGCAACAATTACTGGGATAGCGAGGAGCTCCTCCAATAAACTGACACTCATCTGGATGTTGGGAGATGTATTGACCACGATCGCGTGGGTGCCTTCAATGGGAGTCAGTCAGTACATCTCCACCCTCACTGTTAGCCGCTGCCCCTGGAGGGGACGACTTTAATGAACGGATTTTTGAGAGTTGAGCGAATCCCCAGAAAATCAGGTCTTTTGTTTCAAGGAACGAGGGGGCTACAAGGAAAGCCTTTTCTTTTGCATTGTAGCAGGCGCGTTGCCCATTTTTCCCTTCACCCTGGAACTTTCACAGCGTCAGGGAATCTCAGACCCGAGAATTCGTCTAATTATTTTGCTCTTAATGTTCCTCGATCCGATCGACTGCGCCAATTGTTACGAAGGAGTTTGGGGATCCTTGACTCAGGCAAAAATTACTGCTATCACGAGGATACGTTCGTCAGGCTTATGAACCATCAGCTTTAACCACTAGACCACTATCACGAGGATGCCTTCAACGGGAATCAGTCAGTACATCTCCCATAATCCTGACGAATGTCCGTTTATTGGAGGAGCTCCTCGCGATCGCAGTAATTTTCGCCCGATTCAGCAGATCGCCAAACCCCCTCGCAACAGTAGCGTTTTTATGAGCATTTTACTCAGCTCTTTAGGACTACACTCCTTATGCTAGCAATGCAGTCTCTCCAAGGCGCCCATTAACAAGATTATGTGAGATGAGTCATGAGTGTATCATGCTCCCAATTGCTGTACACAGTGATGCAGAATCACCCCCTACTCGGTTCAACTCTGTTTCATAATTGTGTGTTCTATCTGTTCTTCCATTACCTAACTTAAGTATTAATTAGTTGGTTTATTGATATTAGATTTTGCTTGTTTTTCTTCAGTAGGTTTAGTGATGAGTACGGCAGAAATTGACAAGGAGCTGGAGGAAATTGAAATGGCGTACAGCAACGTGGTAGACGTGTACTGACTGACTCCTGTTAAAGGCACCGGGTGATTGTAGTCTAGTGGATAAGAATCATAATAAGTTCATAATTCTCGACGTAAAGTCAGCCATAATTTTTGCCTGAGTCAGCAGCTCTTCAAAAAACATCTCCAAACTTACCTCAGTACAGACGTAAGGGTGCAATACGATATGTACTTACCTCCCAAGTAAGTGATGCAATATTTAGTAATGTAGGACCATCAAAGAATATGAGGAATTTACAACTTCCAAAAATTGAGCTTAGGAAGTTGGATGAAGACATTAAGAATTGGTTGGCATTTTGGTCTCGACTTTCGAAGTTGGATGAAGATGAAAGTTTGTCTACTGTTGATAAATTTGCTTATTTGCGAGATGCGATGTTCCAGGTTCTCCAGCAGCTGATTTGGTGAACAGTTACGCACTTTCGGAGCTAAGTTACCCCAAAGTAGTGCAACATCTGAAAGCAAGATTTGTTAGAGATGGCTTACTTATTCAAACTTACATGTGTGCACTATTGCCACTAGTAATGCAAAATCTGAATGAACGAAGTATAGGTATAAGACCTCTTTTTGACAAACTAGAAACACAACTAAGGGCTTTAAAATCGCTAGGTCTATAGTCGAATAAGTGTGCTGAAATGTTGAAGCCACTAGTAGAGTCAGCACTTCCAGAAGAAATTTATAGGGCATGGGAACGATCTCGAACACTCCTCAGATTTGAAGATAATTCAAATCAAGAAGGTGAAGAATTAGAAGCTTTATTGCAATTTTTACTAGCTGAAGTAGAGTGAGCAACGAATATTACTAGCAAAAACAACTTTCGGAGAATCTAAAAGCCTAGCATGCCTTACTCTGCCTCTTCATTTCATTCAGGTTCCAGTTTTAAAAAGGTAAATAAACCATGGGGCAGTTCTCTTGATAAACCAGGAGCTAGTTCGTATTCTGAGGCACCGAGTTCTAAAACGAATAGGAAGAGGGTCACAGGACAGGAATGGTCCTGTGTGTGGTGTGAGCGCAACTCCCATCAGTCTACAGAATGCTGTAAGGCCCGCAGGTGGACTCTTGGTGCGAGGAGAGATTGGCTAAGTAAAAAAGGAGCGTGCTTTGTTTGCCTGAAGCTAGGAGAGCATTTAGCGTCAAATTGTAAGGCATTCGTTCAGTGTATGCTCTGTCCTGGTCGCCATTACACGATATTGTGTTCAAAACTTGTTGCAGCGTCAGATCAAAACACAACTTCGGCTCCATCAACCACTGTGACCTCACAGGTAGAGGATGATGGGGAAAGGGAAGGTTCTGCAGTATTGTTGTCAAATCAGACGAGTCCCACACTACTGCAAACGTTACAAGTCACAATCAAGTCGAGAACGAAAGTTCAAATCGTTAGGGTTCTACTAGATTCGGGATCTCAAAGAAGCTATATCACAAAAGAGTTTTCAAAATATCTGGTGCGTTGCTACACACAACTTTCCTTAGCTCTACGTCAATTCACTTTTTACATGGCTAATTCTGTTTAATCAATTCATTTATCACTCAGTTAATTTGAACTTGGTCAAACAACGCTTTACGCCAGCAGGAAGCGGTAGCGCTTATCGTTCCGGAATTTATTGTGCTGCTCGTATTCATTCCAGAACCATTACTGAGCAATTGGTACACAGATAATTAATGAGGCTGTAAACACGAATTTTTTGAAGAAGGATAGTAATCACTTTGGGAGAGTTATTGGGTAAAAACGTTTAGAACTGGTAGTAAGCAAAACGGCAGTAGTTGAAATTCCGGAATTTCAGGAGTGAGCCCCATGTATCTCATGAGCGTTTTTAAACACTCACGCTATAGGTGTTGGATTGGATTACAATACAAATTTTTTAAACATTCTAGTAACATTCCAGCAGTTTATAAGGAAAACCCGCGCTAAAAACGCTTTTCGTCGACAATTTTGATCATTTATTGTGCTGCTCTCGTCATTTCCCCACGAATGGAAATTTTATGGTATGTTGCCTTATTGAGAGCTATCAATATAAAAAATTTAATCAAAATCGTTAGAGCTGTTTTTGAGAAACAAATTTGGTGTTTTAATCTCTATGATAACTATAGTTAACTTTCGGTGGATTTCGCCTATACCCTTATTTTTACGTCCCATGGTAACCTGTAGGCTAGGCATCAAGTTTTAGCTGATTTGGTACGGTTGTTTTCTCTAAAAACCGCGGTCAAATCCTTTTCGTCGATAGACAGACGATTTTAAGAACCCTATTTTGCTACCAAGGGGAAACCGTGTAATACGAGCATTCGTTCGAGAACATTTCGCACTCCGCCATGCAGGAGTTGCGAACAATGATGTCAGTATTGCGCGGCAAATTTTGGATCACAGATATACGCAGAATTCTCAAACGTGTCATTAGAAACTGCAAAGAATGCAAACGACATAGTGCTAAGCCAATAGAGACTCCTTTTGCACCGTTGCCAAAGGACAGAGTTTGGTAATCAGCAGTTTTCGAGCTAACAGGCATTGACTATGCCGGACCTCTATACTTGAGGGGAGGAGGGAAAGCTTGAGTGCTTTTTACTTGTGCAGTTTATCGAGCAGTACACATGGAGGCAGTTACATCTTTGTCCACCCAAGGTTTTTCGGAAACACAGCGATGGTTCATTGCATGCAGAGGGCGTCCGTCCGTGATATATACGGTCAATGACACACAATTTTTAGGTACAAATAACGCGTTGCTCAGAATTAATTGGGAAATGGTAATAACTGGTACCAATGTTAGAGCCTTCAAATGGAATTTCATTCCCCCCGCCTCGCCTTGGTGGGGTGGTTTCTGGGAAAGGATGATTGGTATAATGAAACAACAGCTGAGACGCAATTTAGGAAGAGCCATCGTAACATACAAAGGGATTGTTACAATTATTAAAGTTTACGTATCTGTTAGGTGAGTCCGTCTCCTCTGGCTGGTGTGTTGCTGGTGGCAAGCGCTTTCGATGTACTGACTTAACGGCCAGACGATGATGTCTTTACATCGAAAGCGCTTGCCACCAGCAACACACCAGCCAGAGGAGACGGACTCACCTAACAGATACGTAAACTTTAATAATTTGCCTTCTGGCGGACATAACCCTATTGTTACAATTCTTTGTGACGTGGAGGCAACGGTTAATGCGAGGCCGTTGACTTACGTGGCAGAAGACCAGGTGAAGCCACATACACCAGCGCTATTCATACAAGGTGTTCAAGATCTGGACCAAATCGTGAAGCAAAGCTTGAATGGTCGTCTCAAGTTAAGAGAGGGTCTGAAGGAACGATTCAGGAACGAATATCTTGCTCTGCTGATCAACCGAGGGAAACGTCAACCTTTGCCTGTTCAGTCAGGAGAGGTCGTACTAGTGAAATTTGAAGACAAGAAGCGTGTTGATTGGCCAATGGGACTTGTTCTCGAAATTTTGCCAGGCGCTGATGGGCATGCCCGAGTTGCAAAACTGCGTGTGTCGGAAAAGCGGGAGCTCGTACGTCCTCTTCATTGCTTAGTTCCTGTCGAGGTTGCGTCTGAAGAAAAATTGTGGCCAACAAGTGTCAAGAACGAAGAGTGGCGGGAGAGGTCGAGGAATCCATTGAAGCAACAGTCCAGACGAAGAGTGGAAGAAAGATTCGGAAGTCTGAGCGATTTCGATTGTGGTTTGGGGGGGAATTGTTGGGAAATCTTATTATTACTACAGATGTTTTGAGTTCAACGGGGTTCTTCAATCATTTATTTTTTAGTCTCGTTCTTTAACAACACTCAAGGTATTCTTTTTTTCTCTTAAAATAAGATTATCCCAGTTCTTACACGTCATATCTTCGCAATTTTAATGAATGAATGTTTTAGCTTACGTTACGTTTGTATGGATGTGATTACAGTTGTTGGCTTTAACGTGTGTGAGGGCTGTAAACATAGACAACAAGCACACCAAAATATGTGATTAAAATATCACACGTAAATAATACTAATGAAAACTATCAACCTGCAAATAAGAAAATGATTGTATGGTAGTGGTCAGGTCACACCTCTGTGTGTTCTCATGTGTATACGAGAAGGCAGCCTTTGTGTAAGTTCAAATTATTATGTGAAAAGAAGTACAGTTCTTCATTGCAGATAAAGGGATCAGAATATAAAGAACCAACAAATACAGCACCAAGCACTTTCAATTAAGAAAACGCCTAGTCATTTACACTGGCTCTGATTACAACTTCATTATGTGCATATCTTTATAGGTACAGATTGACATTCGATAACACCATAATAACTTATTTATGGAATAATATGAGCTAACGTTTGCTAATATTCCAACACTTTAGAATGATACTAATAATCATCAGCGTTGTTGCAGCTGGTTGGTTGTTAACCTGCTCTGCGATTCGTGATTATTTTCCACAGATACTGACAGTCTGGCAAAGAAATGGTTAATTTCAAAACTATGGTTTTTCAGCGTATTATAAAAATAAAGTATAGAAATGCTACAAGTCGAGGACTGCGACTAGAGGAGAGCTACGAATATCGCCCTTCACAATTAACATACATTTGAAACCACATGCCTGTATACGTTCTCACATGTTTGAGGAGACCTTTTTGACAAGATGCCCTTTAGCCACAAAATGAATGGCGAAACTTAAATTGTTTAGTCCAAACTGTGTTCAAATCACGAAACAGCAGTTCTATTAGTTGGGTTTATTGGTACATTGACAAGAAGTAACCATCAACTTATTAACAGTTACCGACTGTTATTCACACACTTGACAACAGATTGGATCCATTACCAACTTGAAAGAATCCTTATGAAAAATTAGACACAATGCTACTAAATGCAAAAGCAGATCAACAGATAATTAAGTCTTTTGAAAACATTGAAGGCAATATTTTACAAAACATAGGTATTAGTGAACAGTCAACATAATCGGCTGGAATAATCTTGACCACAAAGACTGTTCAACAGCCAAGAAGGAACAGAATGTTATGGCTTGCCCAGCGTACACCCTCTCATTATTCTTCTAACAAAAACACGAGATGCCACACAAAGCATGAATTCACTACATAAAAAAAGAGTTCCACTCGCCAACACGTGGATCACATAGTAGCAGCTCATACTGTACAAAGCCACTAAGAAAGAAGCCTACCTTTGTTGACTCGATTACCGTTCCTACTCCATTTCTTCTTTAGGGCGACTGCCTGGCCTTCTAATGTATAAACAACTGACTCGAACTCTCTCAATGAGAATATATGTAAACATTGATCTTACTGGGAATATTTGGCAGATTATCTGCTCATATTGATTGCACCCATCTGTCCGATCAATTAGCCTGGAGAGAGAGTAGCATTATTAGTAGTATTTCAAACTACCTAGTGATAGTAGTCCTTCTTATGTACAATTTCCTCCTTTTCAGTATGACTTCCTTGATCATTGATGCTGAAAACCGACAAAAACGAGGATGTGAACGGTATTGATCCAATGCATGCAATGAAACCACGTGCGAGCGGATTGCGACCTAGAAGTTGTTAAAACCAGGAGGGCCAGGTTTTGAAACTGTAGTTGTTGTTTTCAGTATGCCCGAATTTTTCTGTCGCAAAAGACTTGCTCCAACCATTCAATAAATTATTTATTTTTGCATGGAGATGTATTTTCAAAGCATTTTAATGAGTAAACAAGGAGACCATCTCAGTAAGCCACTCAAAATATACTTCAACTAAATTGATTATAAATCAAGAAATATAATTTCATCGCCTTCATAGAAATTTCACTGTCCTCATAGAAAACAAAGAAACTTAATACATCAACGTAAATGAAGATCGAAGAGTGCCAGCCATAGACAGAGAGAGATTGCAACAGGGAATGAAAGAAAGACACGATGATGATTAATCCAGTTTAAAGTAGCCTTCCTGAGGCATGCGGGGCTCTGTCTCAGGTGACTGTTTATTTCCCTTGCTGCTCGAGGGACCTAAATGGAAACCAACAAAAACGTAAAGATCGATCTAAGAGGAGCTTTGGTTGTGTATGAAACGACAATGTCGTCTGAAGAGGCTTCTGCTTTAATGCAAATAAGAGCGCCGTCTTTAGCAAGCGCAGGGCATCTATTTGGAGACCTAAGATCATTCCTTCTCGTAGGAGAAGGGATTTTCATCTCCAGGGGAAGGATACTCCTTCAGTTACAGGGTTCCTCAGCCAAAGGCTGTGTGGCTCCCATGGTGGGCCTCCAAGAAGTGGCTGTGAGGGAAGGGAGAATGGAGGGTTAAGAAGAGACCTCTAGGCCAGGACTCAAAGGTGATAGTATTGGAGGTGCAAGAAGGAATAGATATAATAATTTCCTTGGGTGAGGGCTTGTACCAGAAGAGGCCATAAAGGTCTAGAGAAAGCCAAGCAGAATCTGGCAGGAAGGGATCCAGATCCTCGACTGGATTCACACTGCAAAGCCAGAACAAGAGGTCAGAGCCTCAATCCGGACCCCCAAGGTGGAAGGAACAGCTTGGGGCCCCCAGTCTGCAGAGTAGGCCAACCTACAGGAATGCTGAGGAGGGGTTGAGGTACATTGGGATTACGCTGGCTCACTGCTCACCGATTTGCAGCTTCATAGCCTGGATCAAGGCATCATTGATAGTGTCCTGACAGCGACTGGATATTTCCTGAATACACGAGAGGTCTCTAGTGACCTCATACTCTCGATGTTATACAATTAGAACAGGGGCCTGAATACCCATTTCTGGCGTACCATCCGGAGGGAGGAGAAGACCAGACTAGACTGTCTTCGCCTTGTTAGTAGATGAGGCATCAATCACTGCCATAAAAGCCCCGCCAAGGCAACGGGCAATTTATAGGTGGGGGAGTGTCAGCTTGAGGCTAATAAGGCACGAGGAAAACAAGAAGGAGGTAGGGAGGAGAATAGGCATTGATCAGGAGGAAGGGCCTGGTCCCTCAGGCAGTGTGCCCTCAGTTGGGAGCTTGTACTTCATCCCTAATACACCAGTGTCCATGAGGGGGGGGGGATGCGAGAGGAAAGGGTGGTCGGCCCCCTAGAACTGCACAAAAGTGCTCGGCAGGTACGCCCAGCCTCATCGTAAATCCTCCACATTGCAGAAAAAGGGAAAACGCCGCCCCATCTGCAATTAGTCAACCTGGGCCCTCAGGTGGTGACAATGAAGAGCCCAAGGGACTGGTTGCGCACTAAGCTTGAGCAAAGTACGACTACGAAGAATTATGGTTATCCTATCTGGAATCCCACTATGTGGTGGTAAAGAATTTTAACAGGATCAATTCCGTGCAGGGAATTAGAAACGGTGGATCACTTTTTCCAGTGCAGTTTCATGGAGTTCCTGATGCCCATTATGGTTTGGACTGGAATTAATAAATTAGGGGAGAGAATGTTGCATAGTATAAGTTTGAAAGAAATCCAGAGGAAAAAGATCCTTGAATTTGCGGAGAAAGGTTGGGAGATGGGTCCCTTGTGTGTTATAGCTAGTCGTACCTGTAGTTAAGGCATATTGGTACCCTTCATGGTTGTTTATTTCAACCCTAACGTAAAAGATTTTAATATTAAACGCAGAGTAAACGGTAGAAAACACTCATTCATTAACGACACTCGCGGACAACATTCTCATAGAAAGACGGGGTTTCCAACGATAAGATAGGTTCGAGTGTGAGTAATCGATACATCGGATGATAAAATTATCTAACGATCTTTATGATCGATTCTGAAATTCTAATATAACGTTATTCCACATTTTCTCATTCATTATCTTTTTCAGTTGTTGCATTGTGTTTTGCGAGTACGGTTGTGGCTCATAGAAGTGTGCTATGGCTCTTGCTCTCTCGTTCCCTTATAAGTGAGGTTGGGAGTTGGGAAATAGTCTTGGGTGGCCACGACTTTGGTCATTATTCCCTCGGCGTTGGCTGGTGCTCTGTTATCTTTTCTTCTGCTATTTGGCGCTGTTTTCTGTCACCCATACAATCTAGTGATGGACATTTTTTGAAAAATCGATGTTTTATTTCAATTGAATGCATCAGATTGTTGCATCGATGTATCAAAAAATACATCGATGTTTTCTATACATAGATTGTTTTTTCATAAGTTAAATATGTATGTGGTTTAGAAATAAAAAGCAAGCACCTATTAAACAACTTTATTACCTTAACATTTATTTTTAATATATATCCCGATAATTTTTATCTATACTTTGAAAAAAACATATTTTACCCAATCTTTTACCATTAAATGTATTCCTTTGTTCAGTATTACCTGCGCCGCTTGCGAAAAACAGTCACTCTGATGGCACTGATGTGCCCACCATTGTTAGATATTTAAAGGCGATTTTATGCAATGTTGGAAACTGTTTTTTGTAATCCTTCCAAATTTATTATATTAATATTACAAGTAACATATTGTTCAGTTTAACACTTTATTTTTAAATATTACTGCTAACTCGACACAGAAAATTTTAAAATGAATTCTGAATCATATTTTTTATGGGTTGGTTGCACTGACCTCTATAATATTGGCGGCATTTTCAACTAGTGATACCACTTTTTGATGAAACACCTTGCGAGTGCCAAATAATGTAATTGAAAAAGACAAAAAAATAGTTATTAACTGTAGACTGATAGGGAGGTAGGTTTGATTGTTCGCCTTTTCGATGCTTCGAGAAAAACATCGATGTGTGCTGACTGACTCCTATTAGAAGCAATCGGTTGATCGTGGTCCAGTGGTCAAGACAGGCGAATCAAAATTCTTGACGTAAGTCGAGGGTTGTGGATCGAATCTCCGGCGCGATTGCCGTAATTTTTGCCTGAGTCAGCAGCTCTTCAAAAGCATCTCCAAACTTCCTACCTCAGTACAGAGTATACTCAATGTTTAAAACTTATCAATACATCGGTTTGATTCGATGCATCGTTACTGTACATCGAGTATTTTTAAAACATCGATGTATATTGTCCACTCCTAATACGATCACTGGCTACGGCCGAGTGACTGTTGTCTCTGCTTGGTATGCTAGAAGTGATGTTATCGAGCTGTTAGCTGCTTTCTCTTCTCATCTGTTTTTACTGTCCCTGTTTTCCTCCAGGTAATTCAAATTTGTGATGTCTGTTAATTGTTTTCTATCATTTTTCGTCAGTCCATCCGAGCAGAGCGCACTTGTGACTGGCCCACGATGCTGATTGATTATGCCGTGAATCCATTTCACTTACGTGATGGATTCGTTTATCCCCAAAATTCGGATACGCAACTTGAGAGGTGATTGGTATTGTTTAAATTATTTTTGCGGTCCTCAATTCTGTTGCATTACGCGAGTGATATTTATTATTGTTGTGGTTGTAAATGTCTGTTGCATTAGTCGAGCACTGTTTACGTTAACTTAGTTTCGCGCGCACTCCATCGTTAACATTCTTCCCGTTACTTGCGCGCGCGTTGTTTACATTCACTCATTCATTTGTTAATTTAAAATATCGCTCATCTCTCAAGTTGCGTACCCAAATTTGGCGGCTGCATTGTTGGCTTCAAATAACTCCGTCATTCATTCAACCATGCTCCACATTCAGGACACGCATACCCGTCAGAGATCAAACCAATACTCATACACCGAACGATTTAAGTCATATTTTGAAGAATACTAGCGCTAGAAAGTTGCCAGTGATGAAACTGAAACTAGCACCAGTATCAGTGACGCTCTTCAACGTTCCGAATCGTGAACCGAAGAACTGGGTGAATGTACCCTTGGCCATTGTATTGGGAATTAGCCCACTTCGCAAACTTTTTTCTTTCAGTGGATGAACCAAAGTCGGGTAAAATCCCAGAATAGTGGACGCGGGTACATTTGCGTGGAACTTCGGTTCGCGATTCGAAACGTTTACTAGCGTCACTGATACTGGTTAACGTAACGGTAGCGGTAAGAGTTGAGCGAAGTTTTGTCGTAAAAGTGAATGTAAACAAAGCGCGCAAAAGTGAGCCAACTTGGACAAACAGTGCGCGCCTAATGCAACAGACATTAATGACCACAACAATAATAAGTATCACTCGCGTAGTGCAACAGAACACATTGACGACCACAAAAATAAATAAAAATCTAAAGTTAACGTACCTGTTAGGTGAGTCCGTCTCCTCTGGCTTGTGAGTTACTGTGGGCAAGCGAAGAAGAAGAATTACTTCAAAATCAACTTCCCTCCGTTAAAGTTTGAGACTCTGAACAGTTTCGTATTTTAATTTGAAGCGTCAGTTTTGTCATGAACCCGTATTCGTGTCGGATGTAGTAGAAATAAGTAAAGAAAAGAAACAATGGACTGTGTAATGAGAGCTATTAAGAAAATGTAGAAAAAATATCTAGTGCGTAGCAACACACAACTTTCCGCAACCCCCGTAAATTCGACGACCCGCTACATACACGAACGCTAAATCTTTTTTCAACGCATTTTTAGAGGAATATTGACGGGAAACAAAATGTACATACTAGTTGGTTGTGACTATTTCCGTGAGTTTGATTGAAATCGTAAGAGCGGTTTTTGAGAAAATAGGAGAACCGATAAAACAATATTCGGCAAAATCTCGTTTTTCTAACAGGTACGTTAACTTTAGTAATTTGCCTACTGGCGGATATAACCCAATTTCTTTAATACCTAAATAAAAATCACTCGCCTCTCAAATTACGTATCCAATCAGTCACGGTGTTCTTCGAAACATCCAAATCCATGGCACACATGTCTGCCGGTAATCTCATTACCCAATTAAGGGTGACAAGCATGATGTCACGCATACTCAGTTTACTCAGGCTGAACCACGACCCCTTACGAATAGATCGCTGGGAGTTGTGGCCGCCCAATGTACATCTCCATGGAAACCCTTCTAAGGAACCAGCCTTTTCACATAATTTCATCCATCCACCACATTCAGGACACTCATACTTGTCGGAGATAAAACCGAAACTCATGCACCAATCCACAACAGTCCTCGGGCCTCTTTCTCTTAATTGATGAATCAATTTCGTATTAATTCGCCTATCCATGGCTAGTCGTAAAAGATGAAAAAAAATAAACGCGTAGAGGGAAGTGGGGAAAGCTCTAAAGCAGAAGCCGGACGGGCGCAAAAAAATTGGATACGTAACGAACACAACGTGGAGAGAGGCGCATACAGTGGCAGCAACTCGACAACTGAAGGACGATATTTCGGTTACAACAGAAATTTACCGAAAGGTGGGATTCGCGGAATGATGCCATAGTTCAACGGTTAGTCGAACGATTTAAGTCATATTTTGAAGAATACTAGCGCTAGAAAGTTGCCAGCAATGAAAGTTGTAACTAGCACCAGTTCCGAACGTTCTGCATCGCGAACCGAAGAACCAGACAAATGTACCCGCGTCCACTATTCTGGGATTCAACCCAGGACACTCATACTTGTCAAAGATAAAACCGAAACTCATGTACCAATCCACTACAGTCCTCGGGCCTTTTTCTCTTAATCGATGAATCAATTTCGTATTAATTCGCCTATCCATGGCTGGTCGAAAAAGATGAAAAAAATAAACGCGTAGAGGGCAGTGGGGAAAGCTCTAAAGCATAAGCCAGGCGGGCGCGAAAAAAAATTGGATACTTAACGAACACAACATGGAGAAAGACGCATTTGGTAGTGGCAACTCTACAACTGAAGGACGATATTTCGGTTACAATGGAAATTTCCGGAAGGGTTGGAATCGTGGAATGATTCCAGAGTTCAATGGTTAGTCGAACGATTTAAGTCATATTTTGAAGAATACTAGCGCTAGAAAGTTTCCAGTGATGAAAGTTGTAACTAGCACCAGTATCAGTGACGCTAGTAAATGTTCCGAATCGCGATCCGAAGAACCAGACGAATGTACCCGCGTCCACTATTCTGGGATTCAACCCAAAGTCGTATTAATTTGCCTATCCATGGCTGGTCGAATAATATAATAAAAAAAATATAAACGCAAAGAGGGTTACAGTCGCGGTATTTTCACAGTGGCAGCAACTCGTCAGCTAAAGGACGATGTTACAAAGGAAAAATTACGAAGTGTGGGATTGATAGTTTAACGGTTAGCCCAGCGATTTAATTTGGATTAGATAGTTGCCAGTGATTAAAGTTATAACTAGCACCAGTATTTGTGGCGCTAGTAAACGTTCTGAATCACGAACCGAAGATTGTTTTGGGATTAAACCTTCATATTTTTGAATTCATTGATTACTTGGTAAAATATCTGGTGCGTAACAACATACAACTTTCCGCCACCCCCGTAATTTCGAACACCAGCTACGTATGCGGGCGCTATATCTTCGTTCAACGCATTTTTACTGGAACATTTATGGAGAACAAAATGTAGGGACTAGTTAGCTGAGAGTACTCCGAATGTTTGATCGAAATCGTTAGAGCCGTTTTTGAGAAAATTGGAATACCGATAAATTAATATTCGACAAATCTCCTTTTCTGTGTTAACTTGGCTTATATCTCCGTTCAACATATATATAAAGAAATAATTATAGAGAAGGAAATGTGGGTATGGGTGACTTGAAGACACTACTTTAGGATTTATGACATCTGGTGAATAAGTTACCCTGGAATTTACGGAAATGTTCGAAAAAACGTTATTTTCGTCACATTTTGATTTTTATCTCTGTTCAATGGACTGTCAGAGGAACATTTATTGAGAACAATATGTAGGTATTAACTATTCGGAAACATCTTGAAAGTTTGGTGATAATCGTTGAAGCCGTTTTGCCAAAAAGCGTGAAAAACCTATTTTTGCTTCATGGGCCTATATCTCCGTTCACCGTATTTTCATGGAGATATGTATGGAGAAGAAAAGTTAGGTATTGATTAGTAGAAGATAATGTGAAAGTTTAATCAAAATCCCTTCTGGTAGCGGAAAGTAAAAATGAAGTGTCCTGACCATTACGTCAGGGTTCACGATAACAGTTGAGGCCGTTTGGCCAAATGTGAACAATTGCTCGCGATAGTAGCAGTCCAGAAATCGGGTCCAACCGGAATAGAAACGCGCGAAATCGAGTAAATAACTGAAGGTTAAGGTGTACAGACATCCGTGAAATGAACGAGGCGTAAATCGAAATAAAACGAAAAGTAAGGTGGTAAATGCAGTGTTGTCAAGAAAACCAAATGCCAAATAGCATGCACCTTTACTTCACCTCCATTCAAATCCGTCTTGCTAACCATCTTTCTCTCCATTACCAGGACATAAATGCTTGTCAGGGATCAAACCAACTGTAAAAGTTTCACTTCTTATTCACTCCTTTACTTAAATTAGCCATATGAAACCAGATTCGGTTCAAATATTCAAAAACCATGGTTCATACCAGGAGTGTGAGTTATTATAATCAAAATGAAAAACAACCTGGTAGCAATCCAGTGACATTTCAACTCCTAAATTACAGCTGGTTTGGTCATATGCTCATAATATCCTTCTTTGTTATTCTAAAATTTCGACTCATAATTTAACAGTGTGTTGTGAATTTGAACTTTTCGAAACCATTGAAAACTCGGGGATTTATTACGTGTCTGGCGTCCGTCGATGTGCAAATTCGGTAGCTCCACTTTCATCATAAACTTCAGTTTGGCAATTATTTTATCGTCACCAGATGCTGCACATGTGGCTGCCATCCAAGCTCCAATGGGATGGTTGAAAATTTCCGCCTGCAGCTCAAAGCCAGTAATCGTTGCCACCCTCATCTGTCATGTATGTGCGCTTTACCACTCAGTTTACACAGTGCAGTAGAGGAGGATTACAGGGAACCCTTGCAATAACTGTCCGACTTAACCACCCTTCAATGAGTAGTTTAGTCACTCGCTTTTGCCCCACGCAGTGACCTTTTGTCTTTAAAGAATTGTCATCGTGCAGCTAGGTATTTCCACGAGAGGGAAGATCGGGAGCGGGTGTTAAAGGAAATACAATAAGTACGATTCATGAATTGAAAAACAGAAACTAAACTAACTTTATTTCAAGTTTATACAAAACTAAGCACTGTTGCTAAGTACAAATGTTCGTAGCAACAAATAATAATAATTTAATGATGCTAAATCCTATACTTTTCCCCCCTTAAGTTTCATTCAGCTGCCTTGTCATCATTTACGGCCCCTTCTCTTTTTCTCAACTGGTCTGCGTGTTTTCTTTTAATTACACCTCCGGTCAGTACTTCATATGAATAAAATCCATTTCGCTTTTCTATGACCGCTGTCCAACCATTCTGACGCTCGTTTTTTACCCCTACTTCTTCTCCTTCTTCAAAATGTCTTGGTTTTCTTCTATTATGTTCATCTACTTGTTGTTTCCATATTCGTCTTTCCATCTCTTTCCGCAAGCCAGGTTTAATATTGTCAAAGATAGTAAAAAGTCGCTTGCCTAGGAATAACTCTGCAGGAGTTTTACCAGTAGTTTTCTGAGGACCATTTCTATAACAAAATAACACGTTTTGTAGAGCCAATGTTGAGTCGCCGATATCTTGTTTAGTTGCTTTGTAACGCTGTTTACAGTTCGAATCAAACGTTCAACCGAACCGTTACTTCTTGGATGGTAAGGCGTAACCTTAACATGTCGAATTGCATTTTTATTTAAAAAATCTTTCATTTCGGCAGAAACAAATTGGGGTCCATTGTCAGTGACAATTTCATTTGGGATACTGTACCTAGCAAACCAACCTCTTAGCTTATTTATGAGAACATTTTATCTTGTTGAATTTTGGACCTCAACTTCTGCCCACTTTGACAAAGCATCAATGCCCACAAGCCACATCTTTCCTTGTATTGGTCCAGCAAGGTACCCTTTCTCACACTCTTTCAGGAACGTTCCAAGGGTAAATTGGAACCTCTTCCGCATCATCTTTGTTTTCCTGACAGGCCGAACATCTCTTAACAAATTGTTCAATGTCCCGATCCAAATTCGGCCACCACACACAATATCGAGATATCGATCTCATCGCAGCGATGCCAGGATGCCCACAGTGTAGAATCTTGAATACATGGTCCCTAAGTTTAGTTGGTACCACGACCCTACTAAACCACAATAACACATCATCTTCCAAAAATAGTTCCCCCTCTCGTTGTTTATAAAGTTACAAATTTTCAGGAATTGTCATTGGCCAAGCGTTGTTCATCATGTAGTGACGAACGAGTTTGAAATCTTCGTATGTATTGTTTTCTTTCTTAAGTTTTTCGAGTGACAATATAGTTTCAATTTTATCAACGTTTAAAAATGTGATGTCAAGTTCTTGTGCCTCATTCACTTCACAATCTTGTAATGGTAACTGAGAGAGCGAATCAGCACACACGTTTTCTTCACCTTTCCTGTAACAAAGCTCGTAGTTGTACCGGTTAAGCTCAATTGCCCATCTCACCAATCTGTTATTCATCACTTTTGGTAGGTCCCTATTACATCCAAAAATCCTCTGAAGTGGTTTGTGGTCTGTCACCAGTAAAAGTTGACGACCATAAATGTATTGATGGAATTTTTTTTATTCCAAACATAATTCCTTTCATAGTAATTAATTTAGCCTAAGAAAGATCTCAATTGCTTCATATTGGAAGGTGAAGGAGCATTCTGAATAGCTTCTTTTTTTTTTCTAGAGGATGAATTCCTTGTTTATCGATTCTATGTCCCAAATATTTGACTGAATTTTTTTAAAAATTACACGTTTCCATCTTGACTCGTAACCCTGCCTCTTTCAACCTTTTAAAAACTTCTCTTAGAGTCTTTTCATGATCATTTCGGTTCTTTCCAGTCACAATAATATCGTCCAGTAGAACACCTACATTGGATAAGTTACGCAACAGTCCTTCCATAAACCGCTGAAAAATACCAGGACTAGACGACAAACCAAAAGGTAGCCTTTTATACCTAAAATAGCCTTTGTGAGTAGCAATCACAAGGTATTTTCTGTGTTCTTCAACAACTTCGAGTTGTAAATATGCATCTCGCAAATCAATTATTGAAAATTCCACTCCACCAGTTAATTTGCTTGTCAGTTCTTCAAATGTTGGCAAGAGAGCCGTTTCTAAAACTATATTAGGGTTTAAAGTCACTCTATAATCTCCACAGATGCGCACATCTCCATTTAGTTCCTCAACATTGACAGTTGGTGTTGACCATTCAATTGGAGTCTCTGATGGGTTCACTTCTTCCAAAATTCCTTCTTTTACCAATCTATCCGTTTTTTCATAGGAAAAGGTACTCTACGTGCATAGCAACCTCTTGGTACAGCATCTGCGTTGAGGTAAATCCTTGCTTGATGTCCTTTTACTGCCCCAAGTTCTTTCTTTTCTAAATACCTCCTCGAAATCCCGTGTCAAGTTTTTAATCAACTCTTCTCTTTTCTTGTCAGTGCCTTTGTCCAACTCTTTCTTATCAATCTCTTTAGCAATCTTATTTATTTTCACACCTTTTGGAAGAGGCATATTGAACGCTATCATCCAAGGCAATCCAAAAAGAGTGGAGTTTCATCTCAGTCAACTACTGCCACACGTACATTTTTTATATTATTATTCAGTTTGACATCCACTCTCTCCCAACATTTTAAGTGAATTTCCTCCAGAAGCTGTGAATTTTGAATGACATTTCTGTAACTTAGGAGAACTCATTGTCTCCCACAAAGAACGTCTAGTAATCGATGCCCTGGCTCCTGAATCAAAATCCAAATTAACACGACCAACCCATTGATCGTGACCTCAATCGATGCTCTTGGAATTTTCCTTGTATCCATTCCTGCTGTTCTAATCTGACTTTTATCATTCTCTGAACCCTCAGTTTCTTCCTCATTGTCTCTTTCTTGTTCCTCAACCTGTCTCACTTTTCTTGAAAAATGGCCCACGTCTTTACAAATAAAACATTCGGCATTCCTTGCAGGACAGTAATTATTCTTTTCATGTGTCCAACCACATTTGTTACAAGAGGTAGTTGGCGCACCTTTTGTAATCGGTTTCTTAGTTCGCTGGCCCTTTTTTTTTTTTTAAAGCATCTACTCTATTAACTGCAGGTTTAACGAGTAAATCAGACCCTAACTCATCTCTGGCACGTTGCATAGACTCTGCAAGTTCCAAAAGTTGGCATGAAGTTACTTTAGAACCACCTGAGTTGACACCCTCTGGCCAACGCTGCCTAATTTGAATCTCAAACTTTGGTAACTTAATCCCCTCAGCAAATCTATCTCTTATTCGTTCTTCAAAATATCCGCCATATTGACAAAAAGTTGCCAGTTCTTTCAATCGTATCAGAAAACTTGAAAAACATTCATTCTCATGGCGAACACATTGCTCATACTCCAAACGAGCAGCAAAAACTGTCTTCTTGGGTTTATAAATCGACCTAAAACTTGCTATTACTGTATCCCATGGTGAGACGTGTGGCTACTACTCGACATTTAACGCCATGGCCAACACCTGGGTTACCAGCTGACCGACAGATTGTCTTTTTATCTTACGTGTCCTTCCATATTTTTCAATTTGATTAATTATCTGTTCTTACCCGACAATTTAATAATAAATAATCGTTCCTTTACTTGTGTCTCAGGAGTTAATAATTTAAACTGGTTCACAGTGTAGTAACCATAGTGGTGACCCCGTGAAAAGCAGTTTTGGTGTATTTACCTACCTACGGACCGCGCGTTTTTACCTTCTCTCGGTGATCATTCCGCGAAGTTTGCCGTGTCGTTTTTACATTTCGCATAACTTACGCGTTTTTTCCACCGACGGCGATTCTACTCTCGTATTCCCTTACTTCAATAACGACCTACAATGACAGATTCGGCACCACAATCAGGTTCGCCGACCGCTTCGAGTTCAAACAACACACAAGCTGAGATGCATGTTGCTAGAGTATCAATCAAGATTCCACCTCTCTGGCGGCGTAATGTGAAGATTTGGAGAATGCAAGTCGACGCTCAATTCGAGAATTCCCCAGTATGTACAGAAATTACTAAATATAACTATGTATTAGCTTCCCTGGATAGTGATGTGGCTGAACTGATCTCCGATTTTCTGTTGAAACCTCTCTCTGCAACACCTTATAAAGATATAATGGACCATTTACAGGCTGAATTTGAAATTTCGGAAGGTCCCAAAGTCAGTAAGCTCCTTACAGAACTCGATTTAGGTGACAGGAAACCCTCGCAGTTACTTCGTGAGATGCGATCATTTGCAGGCAGTCAAGTTCAGGACGACTTTCTTAAAACTATGTTCCTGCAGCGCTTACCCGTCAATGTTCGGTCTATCCTGGCTCCATCGTCAGATCCCCTCGACAATTTGGCAGTAATGGCAGATAAAGTCCTAGAATTGGCCCCAACACAATATGCCGTTCAAGCTTTAGGGACTTCTGATACCTCCAACACCCGATTTGATCGATTAGAAGCACAAATTGCTCAATTGACCGCTTCAGTCGCAGCTTTAAACCATCAGTCTGACCGTTCCCGTTCTACAGGCAGGAATTTTTATCAACCTCGCAATCGCTCGGCTACACCAAAGCCAGGCGATGGCGAACCCAAAATTTGCCGTTTTCACCAACGATATGGTATTAATGCACGGAAATGCTTACTTCCCTGCGCATTCAAACCCCTGACTACAAATGGTAACTCTCAAACGGAAAACTAATAGTCTCTCTGCATTGCTAGGTGCGGATCATATTCGCACTACATCCTACCACCCCGCCTCAAATGGTGTGATTGAGCGTTGGCACCGCAACTTGAAGTGCGCATTGAAAGCTCAACTGACGGAACATTGGGTCCCAGCCTTACCAACTATTCTCCTGGGGTTACGCTCATACCTCATTCCAAAACTTAACGTAACACCTGCAGAAATTATATATGGAGAGCCCATTCGCCTCCCACTCGATATTTTTACTTCCTCACCTTGCTCTTCAGACCTTCCAAACTTAATATCAAAATTACGCGATCATGTCCGAAACCTCCGCCCAGTGCCTTTCCAGAACCACACTAACAGAACAGTATATGTACATCCAGAGCTTCCAGATTGTTCCCATGTATTTGTCCGGCAAGATGCAGTTAGAAGACCTCTTCAACCCACCTACGATGGTCCCTATCGCGTGATTTCTCGAACTGATAAAGTTTACCGGTTGCAGACTACTCGAGGCGAACAGACTATTTCAATGGATAGACTCAAGCCAGCATTTATGCTCAACCAGACTACAGACCACGTTAATCCTCCAACCCATTCGCCTTTGCCCTTGCCTCAACCCACAGACAGAGTGCCACCAAACCCGACCAATGCTGCAGACAACCAGCGTTTGACCAGCACACGCAGTGGCCGGCATGTTCAGTTTCCTGCACGATATCGTTAACACTTGGGGGGGAGTGATGTGGCTACTACTTGACATTTAACGCCATGGCCAACACCTGGGTTACCAGCTGACCGACAGATTGTCTTTTTATCTTACGTGTCCTTCCATATTTTTCAATTTGATTAATTATCTGTTCTTACCCGACAATTTAATAATAAATAATCGTTCCTTTACTTGTGTCTCAGGAGTTAATAATTTAAACCGGTTCACAGTGTAGTAACCATAGACGTATACATCTTTAGGTAGGAGAAAATTCGTTACTTTCTTTAACGGAGTAGGTCCAACAAAAGCTAATAAGAGATCCCGTCTTGCCTCGTGCACCTCTTCGGTGTTCCTTTCCATGCCCTTTATCCGGCATTTCAAAATGAACTGGTTTTCATATTCGACCCAGTTGTTTTCTTCGTTGAATGATTCGCATGAAAACTTCTCCACTTTTCTTGCCAAAGTATCAATTGTTTCAAAGTCGTTTTGAACCAATTCATTGGTATAAATATTTCTCCTTCCTCATCCCATCCTCGTCGCCAATAAAGGAAATACAATAAGTACGATTCATGAATTGAAAAACAGAAACTAAACTAACTTTATTTCAAGTTTATACAAAACCAAACACTGTTGCTAAGTACAAATGTTCGTAGCAACAAATAATAATATTTTTGATGATGCTAAATCCTATAGGTGTACTATGGGAAGATAAGATCCGACGTTCCCAGTAGACACCCTACGATGGACCCTATCTCCTGTCCTTCACTGGGATGAGAAGACTGTCACGGTTCGGCTCAACAGCGTAGAGAAACGAGAGCCTGGACTGTGTAAGCTGGCATTCCTTCAGCAGACTGTTCCTCCAATATACAAATTACATCGCTCACTTTTATCATAAAGTTCAGTTCGGCAATGGTTTTATTGTTACCAGATTGTCAAAGATCCCTCTTTGACTCGCCTGCCAGTCAATTAGTAGAAGAGTTGTGTAAAACTCTCGTAAACATTAAAGTAATATCGAACAAGTATAAACATTTTGTCAAGTCGCTTTGCGTGTATCAACTTACAACTTATTCAATTATTTCATCAAGCACATACTTTTACATCCCTAGTCAGTTATTTCGTTCATTTCCAACCACCCATTTACCTGCCAGTATAGTCTAGAAAAAGGTATGTCATCAAGGAAACCTGATAAAAACCCTCTATTTGGTTTGATTTGCTCCCTCAGTAATGATCTGACAAAGGATGCAACTCACTGAGAAAAAGTAACTACTCCTTGATACTAGGGTAAAAACCTGCGGATGAGGGACTTCATCAAGACTGCAAACATTCAATTGTGAAATTAAATACCCGTAGTACCGAGGTAGTCCTTCACAACTAGTCTAATTTTCCTTATTGCTTCCAATTGTTGTTCTTATGTCATCCGGGAAATCTTCATCCACCTATTGCAATCCGATTTTATTTTATTAATACATCCCCCTGGTACATCATTTCCATGATTTCCCTTCTCAATTTTGCTGTTTTGGTTTTTGACGGTATTAACTATGTTACATTTTTTAAAACATTGTTATTGTTCGTTTAAAATGCGTTCTGTTCCAAGTAACAAATTCGTGAGATTCCAATTTGGTTGTTCATGCATTTAGAATCATTTTGTGATAAGTCGGTCACCACCATTCTCATCAGTGACGTGTTGTGAGATATGGGTCTGACAGAAGCGATAGAAAAAGCGAAGGAGGCCTTGGAATCTTTAGAATGGTCGGAGGGGGATGTAAAGAAATTGACGCTTGAGAAGTTAAGTGAAAAGGAAGCTCAAACCTGTCTACTCGATCACAAACAAGGTAAGCTGTTCGTTTTATGATTCCACCAAATAAATTGTGTATGAGTACATTGGCATGTACGTTATTTGATCTATATTACTATGCATTAATTATATAAAATAGACTTGAAGGTAGTTAATTGAAAAATGAATCTATTTTTATTTTAAGCAATATTTAGCAAAGTGCTATGGCAGCTGGTAAACCAACGAATAACTATCTAAGTAACGCTGTTAACATTATCAGCGTAATAATTCGCCTTATATGTTGGGGAGAGACTAGGTGTTACATTATTCTTAACGATGACTGATGTACGAGGCATATCCACAAAGTAAGTGTACTCGATTTTTTTAGGGATCAAAAAAATGTATTAAAACAAAAAAAAAACGTGCTTACGTAGGTATACATTTAAGCTATTTTTCTACGTAGTCGCCATTTCTCTCGATGCAGGTAGTTAGGCGGGGGATCAATTTTTTTATGCCTGTCTCATAGAAATCTGCCGCCACCTTCTTCGTCCACTTGTCGACCTCCCTCTTCACCTCCTCGTCGGTTGAAAATTTTTTTCCACCCACGTGCGTCTTTAGAGAAGTGAAAAGATGATAGTCTGAAGGCGCCAGGTCGGGGGAATAAGGGGGGTGGTCTAAAACATCCCATCCAAAAGAGTCCAACGGTTCCTTCGTGACGTTGGCCGTGTGAGGTCGGGCATTGTCATGGAGCAAGCAAACGCCCTTCGTCAAAAGACCCCTCCTTCGATTTTGAATGGCTCTTCTCAATTTTTTCAGGGTCTCACAATACCTTGCTGCGTTTATGGTCTCCCCCTGAGGCAAGTAATCGATCAGTATGATGCCTTGGTGGTCCCAAAACACTGATGCCATGATTTTTTTCCCAGAAATTGTGGTTTTGAACTTTTTGGCTGAGGGTGAAGTGGTGTGACGCCACTGTTCGGACTGTCTCTTGGTTTCTGGAGTATAGTGTGCAACCCAAGTCTCATCTCCAGTAACAATACACTTGAGGAAATCATCACCCTCCAGTTCATACCGTTCCAAAATCTCTTTAGAGGTCTGCACTCGATTCAACTTGTGTTGTTCAGTCAGTTGTTTTGGGACCCATCTTGCACACAGTTTATGAAATCCGAGGGTTTCTGTTATTGTTTCGTGCAGCAAAGATCTGGATATTTCAGGAAACTTCGTAGAAATTTCGTCCAGAGTCAATCTGCGCTCGTCACGGACCGCATTCTCAATCTTTTCCACAAGTTTGTCAGTCACAATCGATGGTCTCCCACTCCTCAATTCGTCATGCACATTCGTACGACCGTTCTTAAACTCCCTACACCACTTGTACACACTCGTACGATTCATGTGTCCTTCACCATAAATTGCCATTACCTCATTAAAAATTTCAATCGGGGATTTCTCCTTAACAACGAGGTACCGGATGACTGCACGGATTTCGCACTTGGCGGCAGAGTTGATCAACATCTTTCACGAGAAATGCTCCTGAGACCACAGTTTTCAACGTACTGACCTCATTTTGGTCTTGTTTCGGAGGGGAGGAGTCACGCTACACGACAGTGTGCCCAACATAGCAAAAAAAATTCCCTACGGCCTACGGGAGCTTCAGTACACTTACTTTGTGGATATGCCTCGTATTAGTGCCAAAATAGTGGCACAAACATGAGACCATAGCCACATGGCGTTAACAGAAACATTGCGGCCGGTATATGATACATTTACTTATACTGTGACCTTGCTTCACCCTGAACCCTTAATTCACTTAACTTTAATCAAGTTAGTGGGGAAGTGGACAAAAAACTGAGTTTCCAACGCCTTCTTACACAATGAAGTCTCAAGTAGTGATGGGTGACACTGAATTTTCAGTACCTGGGTTCTTTATCAACAGGAATGAATGTAGTGTGTACATGACCAACTTTAGCAGCATTCAAGGCTGTAACCCTTGTCCTATAGTGACTGTAAAGGGAGTATTGCTTTCACAACGGGGGGCTTCAGTATGTGTACACTTTCTGAATTCACTTTGATTCTACATTTTCCAGCGGATTACATTATTTTCAATTTGTTACCAAGCAATACAAAATTACACTCGACTCAGACTACATTATAAACGACGATGTATCATTGTACTTCTTTATTACAACCCTCTGCAAGCAAATAATGAGTCTTAATTTTCAGATATTCTTAAAGAGGTAGAAGAGCTGAGAGAGGGCACCCGCAGTGACAGCGAGCTCACCAATGATAAGCGCATCAGAATTAAAATGCAGAACGCAGAAGTAGATCAGCTTCAAGCAAACATTGAAATTGAGCAGGTAACTCTTAGACTAGAGGAAAGTAACAGTTCAGATAAAAAGAGTTTCAATCAGTTTGAATGAAAGAGTTTCAGTCAAGAGCTAGAAATCCCTTAATACTGGCGTTCCCAGTGAGAAACTATCAAGGGTACTACTAGGTATTGAGGACTGATAGAATTGGATTGTATGGCTTGGTTACGTGTTTGGTCTGTTAACGTTTCAGTTACAGGTCTGTTCATTTTAACTTTAATTCAACACTTGATAGGTGCCATGTTATTCACAGGTCTGTTTCTGTTTTAAATGGCTGTTCCTAAACACACGATGAGAGTTATATCAGTCATGGAAGTTGCGGTTTCGCTAATATGCAAGAGTAGCTCCTACAGTATCTACCAAACTCGGCCTGCGGAGGTACAGCAGGTATTTGGTCATTTGCCAGTCCCCAGTAGAGAGCTGTTGCCCGTGTTACCACACGGAGATAACCACTTGAGGAAGCCCGTACCATCTGGGAGTTCTTAATCTGGGTTCCCACCTGATCTAACTATTTACTAGGGTGGAAAGTTTCAAAGGGACAGATCAATTGTGACCTTGTTTCTTAGCCATCACCTTCACGAACTCAGCGAAACGGTTATAGCCTTGCTATGTAGCAGTCAAAGCTGCCAAGTTTGTCTGCCCTCCCAACCACTGTCGCTCACTATAGTAGAAACTACAGTGGAGCAGCATGTGGTATCGTGTTTCCTCCACACTGGTGGTGCAAGACATGTATGATGAGTGTCTTTGAGAGAAGAGAAGTTCTATGTCCCCTGAGGAACTGACTCGTTCAATGCTCCGTCTCATACCACCTGCTCTCAAGACGTTCACAGGCATTAGGGAAGAACTCATACGTGTCACATCTTCTTGTCGAGGATTCTGATCTCACTTGTGACGCACGATGGCAGCACGTTTCCATTCTGTGGTGAGATCCACACGGAGTCCCAAAGTGCAGCTCTCTAAGATTAAACCAATATTCTCTTTTGATTGACTGTTAGTTTGCTACCCCAGACAATCGGAGCCTGTGGATAAAAAAGTGTATTGAAGGTTGGCTATTTAATTTTCCTTTCAAGAGGATTAGCTGGGATTTTTCCTCAGCCACTGGCATCTTGAAGTGCTTGCACCATTGGGTGACGGTGCGGAGCATGTGGTGGGTTTTTGCCTCATTTTGGCGAATCGACTCTGCACGGACCAGCTCAGTCACATCATCTACATAAGCGTACAGTTTGCAATAAGTATCCATGAACCTCCTGAGAAGACCTTTGAAGAAGG
Organism: Pachypeltis micranthus; assembly: GCA_020466155.1. NCBI lineage: Eukaryota > Metazoa > Arthropoda > Insecta > Hemiptera > Miridae > Pachypeltis > Pachypeltis micranthus. Next base: position 2,017,074 of record CM035770.1, on the reverse strand, counting down.
TATTCCGAAGTGCTGGTCAAGGACCGAATCCTGTGGTACCCCTTCTCAATCATTCTCCAGACAGAGACATGTCTGCATTTGATCGTAGTAGGTACCTTCTGACGAGCAAGTACAGGCTGCAGGGGATTCCCCCACCTTTAAATTCATTGAGGAGCGCAGGAACTCCTTTTGTAGGTCAATCTGCATGTTGCGCAATAATTGGCGCGGGGAAACAACGTAGGGGGCTGATGCGTGTAGATTCAACTCTTTCTTGGTGGAAATGTGGCTCATAAGCGCCTTGGCCATTTCCAGAGTTTCCATCACGATGCTGGTGCCACCCTATACTGTGGTAGGGAGGTCAAGTGCCCAGCCACTTAGCGCTTTTAGGTCATTAGGAGGGATCAGCACTTTCATTGTGTTAGGGTTGGAGGAACCATCCTCTCCTTCCTCACACATGGGCCTCACTGCTACCACATTTTGTCGTGGGTTTTTAGAGAGAAGTATTTTAAGAGGACGAACCCACTTATTTTTATTTTTGAGTCGTGGCGTTCCGTCCTGCTTTTTTGGGGCATTTTCCCCCTACGCCTCTTGGCCCTGGCAGGCTGCCCTTTAGTGTCCGCTCCGTGAAGAAGGGAGCAAGGCTCAATAGCGGCTACTGCCACATATGAGGGGCCTGTGGTACTTGGTTGGCTCTGTAGAGCTCCTTGAGATTGGGGAGCTAGTGGTGATGGCTGTACAGGCAGCTTGGCAATTGCCCTACGCAACTCTTCCCTTATGACCGCCGCTACAGATTCTCACAAGGAGGGTGGGGGACTTTATGTAGGAATTGAATTGGGTAGCAACTATTTAATACTTGTATTTACAAGTAAATCCAACTGACACAACTTGAATTACGTAGCTTGAATTGGCAGTACCACAGACTACTACCTTTTTTAAAATAAATTACAAACCCTTTCGCTCATCACCCATCACCAATACGACGAGAATAATTATTGTAACGTTGAGCAACATATGCGCTATAGCCGTGCATCCTCTCAATTATGTGAAGCCTTCCAGCAGACGCTATTCTTCCCACACTTCCTACATCTATTTGATGGCCAGCTTCGAAATCCACGAGGGCCGCGTTGACCCTCATCTGTGCCAAGTGGCCATGGATAGTCTTGAAGTAGGCACAAATCTGTTCCCATGTCTGACAGATTAGGGTCCTCCGAGTTTTTACTGTTTGTAGTAGTCCGGTTGCCTGGTCCTTTCATTCATGGGACGACGTCCAGTTGCTCATCATCATAACTGTTGGGGGGGGGGTCGAGCTTTGCAATCCTGAAGGTGAGGCGTAGGTGGCATTTTTATAACCTTGCCGTGTTATTCTCAATTATGTTACTTCTTAACAAATGAATGCATATTATGTTGATCCTACATCGAAATATCTGGTCAACTCATCTCACAACTTACCTCACTTCCACACGAATTTGGAGGTATGGCATGTCGTTTACTGTGCCTCTTTTGACCCAAGCAATGCATCTTCGTTTAACTGGTTTCTTCAGAAAGACTTACAAGGACAAAATGAAAGGTTAATCAAATCTGGAAGATTAATAAAAAACTTCAAATTATTACACTACGGTTTATTATTCTCATCATCAGCTTAACCTAGTATTACTGCTCCGAGACCCATTCCATTCGATTCAGCATCGAAAAATACTAGTAAACCATACGAAACATGACCTGACTACAATGGAACTACGAAAACTAATATTCCCCAGGCGCCTGTAGGCAATTGGCACGACGTTGCGAGTTGAGCGGGCGGGTGGTTTTGATGAGACGGTGGGAGAGTGTACAAACGATGAAACGATTACTTTCGCTGTAGTTATTGTCCCATGAGATCTGTCAATTAGTAGACTTTGGGTCACTGTAATTACTGTAATTTCACTATACGCAGTTGTACACATCTGATACTCATTACATTTGACTCTGTATGTACAAATACCTTGAAAACGATACCAAACACGGCGTATTTGGGATGAAACTGTCAAAATTGCGTTTTTGTTATTTTTTAACGGTTTTTAGCCTATACCGATCATGGGCTTCCTCTGATCGGATTGCCAAGCAAGTGGGCACAACTAGTGCCCAACCACAAAACCAAATGGGATTTTTGTACAAATTTTTTAGGCCACGTTAAAGGCACAAAACGGCCCAGACGGCGGACAGACATTGCAGGGTTAGAATCCCGATGTCCTGAAACGTAAAGTATCAAGTTTGGGGGGGTTGTAAAAAAATTGTCTGGCCGACAACAGGGTTATTATTCATAATGAATAGTAAACCAAAACACTTATCAGTTTTAGAAAAAAAACATTTATAGAGAACAATATGTAATAAAGACACCTGGTCAGTTTAATATAAATCATAAAGTTGTTTGATAAGTGTTTCTGTGTCTATATTTATGGTGTTTTTACGCGAAGTTAGTGTGAGAGCAAAAGGAAAGTATTAGTAAGTGGAATTGGTAGGTTGTTAGTTTTAGCAAAATCTTTTGAGTAGTTTTTGATGAAGATGTGAAAAAGCTGGTTTTGATACAATTGGCCCTCAATCCCTTCCCCTTTAAGAGTAAAGTTCGTGTAACCATAATTTCAGGTTTCAGAAAAATGAGAAGTAAGATATAAAAATAACGAGCTTTGCAGGTTCAGCTGTTATCCTGCTGTGTCGACCACCGACACAGTAACATACAAACCGCTGCTGATACTTGACATTCTGGCTCTTGAGACCACATCAGAATAGAATCTTTAAACGTCCCAAAATCGAACAGTTCTACAAACCTTGTTGGTGAAATTGGCCCTTATTCAGTGCAAACCCAGAGAGTATTCTTCTCACTCTAGTGAACTCGTTTCTTGTCATATCCCCAATTTGTTCTTGCACTGAACAACATGCTTATTGTATTTGTGTAGTTCGATTTGATTTACAGACAGTGTTAAGAAACGTGAAGGATGAGCTTCAAGAATATCAAATCAAGAGCAAAGAAGCAGTAGCTGCTTTTCCCGCAGGAGATATTAAGCTTCTTGATGATGTGAAGTAAGTTATTAAAATTCTCATATCCATTTGGACAGTTCATTCAATCTAGCTATTAGTGTAAATTAGTGAGAAGTTCCGTATCCTTATATTTTTTATTTATCAAAAATGTATTCACTTTGATGCTCAGGAAGAAGGTGCGAGCGTTCTACCATTTAATTGGTGTTCTATGGGATCCATCATCAAGACTCCCTGTCACAGGAAGTATCCTTCACAGTTTCAAACCAACTAACATAATGCTCTGCATATTGTGGGAGGAAGAACTGTAATTGACCTAACACGCTTCTTTCAAGGATAAGGCTGACTTCTGCGTGGTCGTAGAACATGATAGTGATCATGTTAGTACTGGCCTGTCATGCAACCTCTAAAATAGTATTCAGCTAATTGAAGAGTCATGTCCTATGCAAAATGCAGACATTTTTCCGAGGTTGCTCCTGCACAGGGAGTTGTGATACTTTGTTGCCATTCTTGAGGGAGGCAAGGATTGTGTGCCCTACCTCTCGCTCTCCTTATCGTAGTTCTCCTCCCACCCACCCCATCTAAGCTCCTTGATTGGTAATAGTTATAATTCCAGAAGTTGGATCCACCCCGCTCGATAGCCTCTAGAAGTCAGATTGCGTGGGCCCCTGTGCTCTTCTTGTAATCTTCCTCATCTGGTTTTCTTCTGACTTCAGCGTCGCGGTTGTGGCGTTCCAAGGATTGGAGCCTACCATCTCGTTCCGTTCCACAGTCCCCCACAGGTTCAAATCGTGCCTGTAACAACTATTCCGCATACACAAAATCTAGACACTTGAAGAGTTGAAACAGGTTTTTGGAAAGGTTACTAAGCGCCTGGCATTCCCATGGTACCATGTTTGGGTCAAACAACCCTTAAGGCCAGAATGGTCACTGGCCCACCCAATCTTTCGATGGCACTAACAGCTTTTCCTCCTCCCATGACAAGGCAGTTAGAACATCGGCCCTCCCTGAGGTTCAGAAAGACCTCAGTAAGCCGCGGCAGAGGTCCCCCAAGCTTCCACCTACTACTCAGAGGCTCATGTGCAGTGCATCGTTGTGTGTTTGGGAGGCTCTTTCTTCAGCCAGAAGAGGTGGCGAATGCAGAACTTGCAGATATCCTCCGCTTTGTGCGGGGGTGGGGGCGCATAGGTGATGTCACACCAAGTGATACCAGTGCCGTGGGGCCTGTAGGTGGTGCAGGGGGGCCATGATCTTAGGATTATGGACGCCCTTACAATAGGCTCGTATGTGGCTGCAGTGAGGGTATTGCCTGCATCCACCGTTTCAGGGGGGGGGGGGAGATCCATCCACCAAAGCACCGTATGTCAATCGAGAATTACCTGTTTTTTCACACTCGTGTTTTTGTACGTCAGGATGCCATGAGAAGATCTCTGCATCCTACTTACAATGGCCCTTACAGTGTACTGTCCCATACAGACAAAGTTTTTCGCCTACAGACCACGTGGAGAACAGAATGTTTCTGTAAACAGAGTCAAACCAAATTTTATGCTGGCTGAATCTGCAGATCTGGACCCAGTTCCTCATCCTTCTTCGATTCCTCAGGCCAGCTTACCAGCTACTGAACCAACAACTCATAATACAAACACTCAGAGTGGCCAACAGTTCTGGTTTCCAGTGCAGTATCGTTGACTCTTGGTGGTGGATGGGTGGAGTAATGTGACTACCATCCAGTTAACATTATTCGCTTGCTCCATATGACCAGTCACGGAAGATTTTGAGACAACAATTAGAGTTCAGTTCTTTTACGCAAACAACCATGTTGATTTATTTGGGGTGAAGTAGTAGATCTAATTTACATTTACACAAGTGCTTAGTGGACATGTGGAGAGTGAAACATGAGCTTACCCGCTTTGGGCAGAACTCCGTCCAGATCTACCACAGAATGGAAACTCTCCGCGATCAATGAATGGGCGTTAGAGAAATGGCAAGAGAGATGGGAATCCTCTTCAAAGGGACATGACACGTATGAGTTCTTCCCCAACATCCGTGAACGTCTTTAAGAAAATGGGTTGAGCCAGTTCCTCACGGGACATAGTGACTTCAATGCGCAGCTCCAATTCTTTTCTCTCAAAGACTCTCCGTCTAGCACGTCTTGCGCCTCCGGTGCGGAGGAAACAAGAGCCCACGTGCTGCTACACTAAACTTTCTACAACAGTGAGCGACGGTTGTTGGAAGGGCAAACGAACTTAGTAGCATTGACTGCTACTAAGCAAGCCTATAACCATTTTGTGGAGTTCGCGAAGAAGGTGGCTAAGAAACGTGGTCATAGTTGATCTGTCCTTTAGAACCTTGCCACCCAAGTAAGTGGAAAACCTGATTAAGAACTTCCAGATGGTATGGGATTCCTCAGGTCGTCACCTCCTATATTAGGGAAACTGCTGCTTCCATGACTGATATAACCCTCATCAAGTTAGTAGGAACAGTCATCAAATAAGTAAACTGTGGGGAGATGGTTTGTCGACATTCAATCTTGTTTTCCTCACTCTCAAATCTTTCTTTAAAATGCCTTAACAATCTTGTTTTCCTCACTCTAAACCTTTCTTACAATGCCTTAACTATTAACTTCTCAGTTGTCTTGAACCATACAACCCAGAAAATTAGACCTATCAAACTAGAAACTGACGTGAAAGATGGCGAGGTGGTGAGGAAGAATTGGGAAACGATTGAAGCAACAACAAAACACTCATAACAGAAGCTAGATAAAATTAGTTAGACTTACAGTTTGGGTTTTGAACTCCTTAACTAACCCCGATGTGACATTGCCTCTCAGTAATTTTATTGATAATAGAATCCCAAACTGATAACTAATTTTTTCAGATCATCTTTTAACATTCAACAGTTTAATCGAACTTCTGCATCTTTGATGTAGATTGTAAGGGTGAACAATATTATTTTATAAGGTCACGCTAAGTGACATGAACAAATAAATGACAATTTGCAACAAGTGTGTATTTTCTTGATTGGAAAATATATCAACTGTAATATGCATTGTGCTGAAAATTCAGCAAAGTTGTGTAGAATTGTCAGCTCTATCTAAATTCTCTGGAATTCAAGGAGGTTCTTTGTGCCCAACTACTGTACTATGAATGGTCCATGTGAATGGGGCTAGCATTCCAAGTCTCCTCTCTTTCTTTCAACTTATCATTTAACTGACGATTCCTCATGGAGATTAGCATTGAAGCCTTAACTTTTTCAGTACCACCCAAAAATCATCCCATTTCAGAAGACTATTTAACACTTGTTAGGGCCCTCACCTGTATCCATGTATAAAAACTTGTCTCTGTCAAGTTGGGTTGCTAGGTGCAGCCCCAGGAGATGTGGTAAATTGAGCTCAATATCTTGTGTCCAGGGTGTAATCCAGGAACTAAAAACTGGGTAGCTGACATTTTGCTACCAATATATCCCAGATATAAAGAACATTGCAATGGCTTACATGGCAGAACACATTGACTCAAAACATCCATAATGAGTGGAAGACAGTCCTGAAAGTAGCTCAAAACACCTCTGAGCGATCCACTATGTACTGTGGAGGCACATTTCCCCCCGACACGGCTAAAAGAAGCGCGGGAAGCGGAGAAACGTCCCCACCAAGCTCCTGCGACGGAGAAGAGTGAAAACTGCTGAGCTTTAGAAGGAAGAGCGACGTTGGGCGGTGACCACAGATGACGAAACTGCATTGAAGTTTTTGAATTTTATGGAGAAGTATCTATTTCCAGCCTCGGAAGAAGTGGGCATTCTGCTCTGAAATAACAACCGTTGTGCACTGAATTTCTGTCTCGCTCTAAGCCTGAGTGAGAGCAAGGTAGGGTTCCGCCGCCTAATTTGTTAATTTGCCTTTTTTTTTTGTCAAGCCCCATTTCACCAGGAGGCTCTCTTTAAAGTCGAGTTAGCGGCACCTCTAGTCCCTTTGGACCTTGGTTCGATGCTTGGCGCCTACCTCCTGGCTCTTATCCCTGTTGTCTCAGCAACAGTCGCAGCACTAAATCAGGACTTAGATCAGTTGGGTGTATGCGCAAAGAAACACGGCATGCATATGAACAAGAAAAATACGTAAGCGATGCTTCTGGGATACGACAAATTACTGGGAAAAGTGGATTGTCTCACCATACCAGACTTTAATGGATAGTGAGAAGCTAGAGATAATTGACGAAGCCCTAAACTTTAGGGATAATATTGCGAAGCAGCTTGTCTTGGGAACTGCAGGTGATGAAAGTTAGTAACGCAATATTTAAGAGCTTATACGAATTGAGACGCAGAGCGATCGTTTTCCCGCCCAATGTGCGCAAGCAGCTCATAGAGTCCTTAGTTTTTCCATCCATCGATTACGGGACGATAGCTTACTGCAACATGAGAAGTGAGGACATGGCAAAACTTCAGGAAGCACAGAATGCTGCGATGAGGTTTGTTCTGATATTTAAAAGAGATGACCACATAACACCAGGCTACAGCAAGCTAAGATGGTTAAAAATGAAGGAAATAAACTTGCTGTAGCAATGTGTGTGTAGTGTTTAAACGAAAACGGATGGACGTCGGTGGGTGTTACTGTTGTGATGGGGTTTGATGAGCTTGAAGAAAGTTGTCTGTTTGCGTTGGCATTATCGCTTAGAATCGACAGATCGGGCCTCATTAAGGAGGCCAGATGCAAGAAATTTTTGGCTTGTGATTTCAACCATAAGACCAATACTTTTAGAAATAAATTCAAAAAAATAGAAATAAAGTTATATATATATTTTTTAAAAACCTTTCTGTACAATATCTATCAGTAAACGAATTATTATCAGCAGAAGAACTTGTGATTTAGTTGTATATTTGTCGGTTTTGTTTTAACTTGAATTATCTGTCCGTTTTGTGTAGAAAGGCATTAATGCCCTAATTCTCCCGGGTAAATAAATAAAACATTTCAATCAATTAATCAATCTTATTTTTAGTCACCTTCAGAAGTGGTTCCAATTTTTTTTAACGATATACAGGGAAGTTGATACGATTTTTTTTTTAGCCTGATTACTTCAAAGTGATAGTGAGAGCCGTAGCATTGTTTAAGATTTGTGACGAGAGAACTGAATTAAACTCACCTGTAATAGCATAGGCACCCTGCACCAGTTCACTTAATCGGCAAAGGGGTCCGTTCAAACCCTAATTGTTTGAGGAGACCCTGATCAAGGAAGTGTGCTCAACATATATAACAGTAAGTTTTCTTGCTTATTAGCTACCTCCTGAATTTTGACCATAATGTGAACCCCTGTCTGGAGGCCCCCTCCAGCCAGCGAATTCCATGGGTCTTTGTAGTTGTGTGCTGCATTGGGGACAGGCCTCTGCATACCTTCGATGCAAATAGGAAGGAATAGCAGACATCAGACAGGCTTCAGTTTTTACATTATTTGATTTTTGAGTATAGGAGATGTTGAGCGCGGATGAATAAGGCTAATCGATGGAATGGACTGTATTTAAGGAAGCGCAGTGCTTGCGGAAATATTTACAATCGGGATTCGCGTATCACTGTGATGAGTGAACACTACCAAATTTTATCTGCTTACGTTGTTGTAAATGAAACACAATTACACGAGGTTTGGTCATTGGGGAAGTTTAACAGGGAGACAGTCAAGAGCGGAAGAGAGAAGCGCCCGGGCTATCGAGTAAAACTGTAGTATCCAAAAAAGGGAAGGAGAAAGGGTTTTATAACAAGACGTACAGGGGAGGAGCTGTCTCTTGTGAAGAGGAGAAATAACGAAGGAAAACCCCTAGTTTCTGGTAAGTCCGTGGCCGTTAGTGGAATGAAATTTCCACAGGTACGAGGGAGCCTTGTCATTAAGGGTCAGGTAGTCCCATTAAGGCAGACGCAGGGAAATCTGAGGTCAAGAGACTCGAACTGATTGACTTGCGTCGTACATACTCCCCATGCTGCCAGAGGCAGTTGAACGAATTCATGTGAGGAGACGGTCATTGCGTGGGAAGGGGGGAGAGCTTCCTTAATGGGCGGGTGATGACAGCAAATAACAGGAGACACTGATTTATCCTTGTCGCCAAATGAGGTGTACGAGGGCAATCAGATTCGCATAATAACAAGACTATAGAGGCATGTATTTTGCTTCTGAATACAGAACGCTAACTGAGCTTTGACTGCTGTGAGCCGACAGACAATAGAAGGGGAGAACAGGAACCATGCTGTGTTCATTACATACTGCAAGTTTGTATGGTCGAATACTGTGGATTGTGGCTGACGCAGCTTTTGAGCTATATTCTTTCCCCTGGATCAGGGCCCAACATGGGACTCCTTAATAAAAACCAATTAATGTGGACAGTCTCTTAAATCTCTGGTTCGCTGATTCCTCAATGATGGTTGTAGCACAAGTAGGAACGACTCAATAAATTCAAAGCCTCAAGCACCACCAGTTTCTATGTACAATGTTGTTATAAATTGAATGATAAACATTTGATTAGTTGCTAGATTGAATAATATTGCAGAATGCATGTGGGGCTAAGGAAATGCGACAAAGCATTCCTAGAAACCCGCCCCGTGAAGAGATGACTCATAGCCAACAGTGCAGTTGCATCAGGTAACACCATTGTGTTGGCTATATGAGCCTATATAAACCTGCAACTGAGCTTGGTTCAGTGTGCTCTCATTTGGCTGTCTTGCTGTTTGTGTCTGTCCATACCAAACTGTCAGTATGTTTCAAGTTTATCTCCTGTGTTGAATAAATTAATGTATGTTTAAAACTTCTTCATCCCTAAGAAGAACTTAATCATGTATTAATATTTAAATTGTAAAAGGAGGAAGACAAAAATATATCAGCTGAAAGAAAAAGATAAATATGAATGTAAAACATATTGACGTTAGGCTGTTGTTCTGAGTTCCAAACTAAATAGAACGATTTGTAAAGTTTGAATGTGACCAGCTCTAAAGTATTTCAGAATTAATAATGAGCCAACTAGTGGCAACCTTGTGCGTTGTTCTTCCCTTTCTTGATATATTATCTTTTCACCACCACGTGTGTCCAAATCTTTTTCATTATTTAATATTTAATATCTCAGTCCGAGTATACTAAACTATTCACGAATTCCCAAATAACCTGCATCAAGAACTGCAGGTAAATTAAAAGACAATTAGTAGGTTGAGTACAACTCAAGTTTATGAGTCTTGTAAATTTGTCTAAATGTGGAGCATTCAATTCGACTCATTGATGTGCTACATGAGAAAGCCCAGGAGTGTTCATCGTGCTTGGGATCAGCAGATTTCCAGGCGCCATGAGATGCTGCTTGAAGTATCCTTCGTGTTCTTCGAGAGAATTGACAAGCTGCAGACGAGTCTCGTACTCACTGATCAACTCTCTCAATTTGTTCCAAGAAGTACTCTGCAACATTTTTACCTTACCAGTAGCTAAAACACGAATACCTCCAAAATGAGGTGATTAGGCACAATCTATAAAACAACAATACTTTTTTGAAGGTTCATCGAAGCCAGAGGGAATGGAGCAACCAACAACGTAAGTCTTAAAATTATTAATCGCCTACTGAGAAGCTAGCATAAGGTTCCATGATCGAGTTACAAGGTACAGAGCATTGTTTCAAATTGGGGACACGGTTGTATTCCAAAAATGTCCAGGTTCTGTATGGTCACCTGCCATGATTAAAGTGGTAGTAGACACTTATTGATCCTACATTGATAAAGGTGGAAATTTGTCATGCTGTAAAACATAGGAAAAAAATGAATAAATTTCGGTATTGCCTAACTGAACGTGAATGTCCTTGGGGACAGGGGATCAGTGTTCAATTTAGAATTTCAATTTTAACAAGAATTCGCGAGAAACAAATCATTTTAGTAACATTCCATGTAACATTTTGTGTTACTAGAGCAATGAAATATTTTTCACTTCCAGTCCTGAGGTAGAACAAGTATATTAAGCTAAGGTTCTTTGTGTTAATATCTTTTGCAATTTGTATTAGGAAAACTCTGAACGTGAAATTTTTGATGGTTCTATAATTATAGCACCCACGCATATATACCAACCAATGAACTTCATTATCACCAAATTATAGTTTTCGATTAAATCAACTTATTGAAGGGAAAAGCCACCTTTTCTTCACGTGATATTGGTTTTGCCACCCAACTGTAAGAGGACAACGTTTTTTGTATCAGGGACAACAAGGATAAGAATTGATCGGGTGTGAACCGACGAAACTCCGAATTTCACCTCTTCGGGTAATTAGGATATTGTAAGCTCCTTCTTTTTCCATTTCTAGGAACATCTTATCAGTGGGTTTACGTCAGAGGAGCTCAGCAACTATTAGGGGGGCGCGAGGCTGTCCAAGCCAGGCGAGGATAGAACCAGCAGACTCTGGTTCGATCCCTGAACAGGTACCCCCCTCCTCAAAACCCAGGGAGGTGATGCAATGGGTAACGGCAATAGGCTGGGGAGTTGGGACATGGGCCCTCAGTGGCCACGGCAAACTGCCATTGGTCCCGCCAGCTTCATTGATGCGCTGCGGCCTGTAGACTGCCTCCCAGTAATCATCATCAGCAACTATTAAATCTTCTTCACTTCGACAAACACAATTTAAGTGGACTATGATGGCCACGAAACACTTTTTTTTTTCGCACGGACCATTGTTGACAATTCACGAGAGAGCTCAAGAGAAACTGGTGGTCCCGCCATGTTACGTTGGCTTTCAACACACTCGCAGGAAAACATTAACACGCTGCGTGGTACGTCAATCTCTACCCACATGATCCCCTAAGCATACTCCGTTGGACACGCCAGAAAAAAACCCGTAACTAAGAAAAAACGGCTTTACACGAAAGAATTCAGTGGGAACCCCCTTCACAAGTACAGCACGAAACCCAGACGAAAATTTTAATGTTTTAAATGGGTGTGAGCAGCACTTAAATTATTTAGTTGAAAGAGGGAATTTGGTCGGGGAAGTTTTCCTCTTGTGTGGTTAAAAAGGGACAAAATAGGTGAGGTGTTAGACGAACCAACGACCAAGTGAGGTTTCAGTACGGCTGAGGTATATGTGCTATTTGCAAAAGGGACAGAGTTCAAAATAGTAGAACAACAGCTGAGCCACCCTCTAATTCTTCTTTGTCATACAAGACTTCAGGGAAATAAAATTACACGTGGAACGAAATCTTTAATTGGAAGCAAATGCTAAGTCCCTCACAGAAGAGCTCAACATCTGACAACTCAATTTTACAGTACTCTACCACTATTTGAAGGTGATTTACTCTGTATTGTGTTTATGTCGTTATTATCTTTTTTTAAGCAGCAAAAACTTTACCGAAAGCTTTGAATCGTATTTCAGAATTCCGTTAGTAGTTCCAGGGCCATTTGTTTTCAGCTCAGCTTCAGCTATTCCCAAATCACGGGATTGTGCTCTCGCCAATGAACTGGCCTTCCAGCCTTGAGGTGGCTTCAGAGTTGGATCAAGTCCCATTTGCCTGAGTTTCAATATCATTCTATCCAACCTGAACTTCAATAATTCTTTGTTAATTTGTGTCTTCAAAATTTCATCATTGGTTTCTTCTAACTTCCTTTCGAAGAATTTTATAGTGGCGAGGAGCTCTGCTTTCCGCTTAGACGGCTCAGAAAGGTTGCCATCATTCAACTTGGAAACAACTTCAAGATTCTGTAGACGAGCTTTGCTCATATGAAGTCTGCAATTGTCAACATTGAAAGAATTTTGTTTTATAATGAATTATCCAATGAATTTGAGAAGAATGGGTGAAAGGCAGAAGAATACAGGATAAGACTGCTGTCTTCTCCAACTGAATATGAATTGGAAAAAATAAGTCGAGAAATGAACATATGCAGGTTATCACACCATTGAGCCATGCCCCAGGGCCCCCAAACAGCTAGTTTCCAGTTCCGGTAAAAGTACGATTTGAGTTTCTAGTGGGATTGACTGATAGAATCAATCCTTGGTCAAAGATTGGCTGAATAAAGCAAGAAACCTTATTTTAGGACTTCAATCGGGCTTATGATAGTCTAATACACATCAGAGCTTTACAAACAGTAAGTTTATCACAATAGTGTAAGGCTATTGTAAATTACTGTAACCAGGATTTACAGGCCCCACTGATGCTATTCGTAATCTGATAGTTGTTTGCCGGGACGAGCCGAATTCTTCCATTTATCAAATGTTTGTACTGGGCATTTGTGCTGACTATGCATCTCAAATTGCACTAAGTTAGTCAAGGAGTAAGTATGAGTTAGTCCTCTCTGTTACAACGGATGGTGGAGCGAATCAGGGCATTTGAGGTGTGCAGTCAGCACAAATGCCCCGGATGAGCCTTTGCTAAATGGAAGAGTTTGGTTTGTCCTGGTACAGTTGCGAGAATGAGGGAAGAAGAACAACTGTTGAGCCTTTCCATGCCACCATCCCATCCGTCCTTTGGTTATTTGAGAGTATGACTACACTCTCATGATTCTACAGCTGGTAAAACCCAAATGCTGGCTAAACTGTTGTGCAAATCTTTTACATGTTCTTCTACTTTTCATTATTACTCTAAAGAATTAAACTCACATACACCCATCTAATGTAACATTTTATCGATTTATAGCTAATCTGCTAGCCAACAAACGAACTAACTTTTGGGCATGTGACATAAACACGAAGGAAGAATCTGAATTGCGGGAAGACCCACGAAATACTTCATTAGCTTTGCTCACAAAGTGAATTCGTTTGGTGCCATCTACGACTTCATTTCTGAAATAGAAGCACACGTTGGTACTGTATTTGTTGAGTCTGATTTTCAAATAGCAGCAGTTGTTACAACATTCAGGTATCAAAATAAAAAAGACCACAAGAAATCTTTAATGATCAGTCAAAAGACACTACTAAAATTGTTATAGCTGAACATTCCAAATTGTTACTTTTTCGCCTGTTTGCATTACAAGTAATTTACAGTAGGAATCAGTACCCATGAGGGTAGTTATTTTTTACGTTGAATGATTTCGTGAATGATCACTGAGTTTTCCATTTACCTCCCGCTGTGGTACTAATCATCCAAAAACTCAAAATTTAAAAATAACTAACACTGCTCTACAACACCAACTTTTGCTTATATGTTACCACAAAGAGGTGACCACCTGGGAGGAGTTCTGAATCTGGGTCCTCACCTGATCTATTTACTTGAGTGGCAAGTTTGAAAGGGAACGATCAATTAAAACCCCATTTCTTAGCCATCACCTTCTCCACGAACTCAGCAAAATGGTTTTAGGCTTGCTTTGTAGCAGTCAATGCAAGTTGTAGATGTTAAGTTCGTCTGCCCTCCCAACATACGTCACTCACTGTTTAGAAAGTACAGTGGAGCAGCACGTGGTTTCATGTTTCCTCCACACTGGAGGCGCAAGACATGCACGATAAGAGAATCTTTGGTAGAAAAGAAGTGGAGCTACCCCTTGAAGTTGCTATGTCTCGTAAGGAACTGGCTCGTCTAGTGGAGTTTGGTGGATGCTGCAGGGGCCAGCGTCTTGCATATTAGCGAAACCACCACTTTCATGACTGATATAACCCTGGTCGAGGGTTTAGGAACAGTCATCTAATAAGGAAACATACCTGCATTAGGAAAGAAACAGGGTATTCTGAAGTAGCAAACGCTTGTGTGGCGGCCAGCCGCCACTCTCCACAACAAAAGCCGCCTCATTCCGACAGAGGGCGCTAGCCGAAAACCACCCCTGGAGGGAACAGCAGGCGGCCAACCAGAGAAGGCGACTCCCTCCAGGAGCAGGTATATAAGGGCCTGCCTAAACGAAAAACGGTCATTCAATTCAATTCATTCCATCTTCCGCTCTTACACCGTTCACATCCTCTGACGACAACCGACCACCTTCAGCGGCTCCAGCGGGGACAATGAGGCCCTCTCGCGTCAGAAGAAGAAGGAGCGACGATCCAACCGGATCCCTCACCGAGAGGAGCTACGCTCAACCGAGCCCTTCAAACGACGCTTCGGACGCCTGAGGAACTCGCCTCGCCCGCTGCTCGACCGAACAAACCGACTCAACCGGAATCCTCATCTCGCTCTCCGACTGAAGGAGCGACGATCCAACCGGATCCTCACCGAGAGGAGCTACCGCTTCAACCGAGCCCTTCGACCTAATCGACGCCCGAGAACTGATCTTCACCTCACACACTCACAACCGACAGACACAACCAACACACACACACACAACAACAATAATTTCGTCGGCCCTTTTCAGGACCTCACAAGCACTTAAGCAGCGCAATATCCTGAAAAGGGAGGCCCCGACAACTGGTGACCCCGACGTGATGTGTACGCAACCTTCTGACACTTCCACCAAGGCGCCTTTTGGGGGGAGCTATGTGGCGGCCAGCCGCCACTCTCCACAACAAAAGCCGCCTCATTCCGACAGAGGGCGCTAGCCGAAAACCACCCCTGGAGGGAACAGCAGGCGGCCAACCAGAGAAGGCGACTCCCTCCAGGAGCAGGTATATAAGGGCCTGCCTAAACGAAAAACGGTTTTCATCTGCATCCCCAAGGCTGGAAAGCCTCTGAACAAAGCTTCTAGCTACAGGCCCATTAGCCTTCTCTGCACCCTGAGCAAGATAGCCGAGGCCATCATTTTAACCCGCCTCATCAAGTTCATGGCCACCAACAAGGTTCTCCCAGACTTCCAACATGGCTTCAGACACCATCACGGAACCTGCCACCAGCTCCTCAGGGTGACTGAATATTTAGCTGAGAGCCGGAACAAGCATCGCACACATCCATGCTTCTACTGGACGCCCGCCAAGCCTTTGACAGGGTCTGGCACTAAGGGCTGATATACAAGCTCATCCTGCTTCGCTGTCCACCCTCCCTCATTGACTGATTCACTCCTTCCTCACCGACAGGACCTTCAGGGTGAGAGTTGGTAATACCCTATCCACCACCCACGGCATCACGGCTGGCGCATCTCAAGGCTCAAAACTCTCCCCAGCCCTCTTCAACATCTTCTGCCATGACATACCAGTCCACGAGAAGATCGTCACTGCACAATATGCGGACGACGTAGCTCTCCTTTACACCTCCAAAACCAAGCTGCACTGTGCCACAGTCATAAATAAGTTCCTGCCGTCCCTGCTCAGCTGGTACCACAAATGGGGACTACGCCAACGAATCCAAATCAGAAGCCGTCTTCTTTTCCCTTGTAACATCCCCCCAAACATCCAAGTGGGAAACCATCCAATCTCTGGAAACACCAGGCCAGTACCTCGGTGTCATCTTCGACAGGAAACTCAACTGGTACAGGCAGACCTCGCAGTTCGCGCCAAATCAACGGAGCCTTCATTGCTCTCCTCCGGCCATTCTTCAACAACAAAAAGGTCTCTACATCCAACGAAAATTCGTGTCTTCAACGCCATCATCAGGAGCATCAGCACTCTACGCTTATCCCCGTTCTGGGGCACGGCCTCTCCTTCGCCAACTCGAGGGCACCTACATGAAGTCCCTCCGAGGTGTCCTCCGCTCTCCGCACATCAGAAACCAGCAGCTCCTAAAGGAAACAGGCCTCCCTCGCTCAGTGCGCCGCCAACCTATGCCCTCAACCTCCGCAGAACTCGGTGGCGGGTCACCCCAACCCGTCCATCAGCTGCCTCACACAATATGCTCCCCCAACCCTCGGACATCATCCGTAGGCCCTGCTCCTCATTCCACGCTAACCCCGTCCTGCTCCTCCCCTCAAGACGCATGCGCATGAGTCCCCTGCATCCGCAGGCTGGCCTCCCATCCTTCTGGTTTAGAACCTCCGGGTTGGCAACCGCGGGAGGGGTTTAGTCGGTAAAATCCGACACTACCCATTTGGTGTCTTTTGAAGATTTCCCCTCCCGGAAGCGTCCGAAAAAAAAAAAAAAAAAAACGAAAAACGGTCATTCAATTCAATTCATTCCATCTTCCGCTCTTACACCGCTCACATCCTCTGACGACAACCGACCACCTTCAGCGGCTCCAGCGACAATGAGGCCTCTCAAGGCGCCAGAAGAAGAAGGAGCGACGATCCAACCGGATCCTCACCGAGAGGAGCTACGCTCAACCGAGCCTCTTCAAACGACGCTTCGACGCCTGAGGAACTCCCGTCCTCGCCCGCTGCTCGACCGAACAAACCGACTCAACCGAATCCTCATCTCGCGTCTCCGACTGAAGGAGCGACGATCCAACCGGATCCTCACCGAGGAGCTACCGCTCAACCGAGCCCTTCGACCTAACGACGCCCGAGAAATCCGATCTTCACCTCACACACTCTCAACCGACAGACACAACCAACACACACACACACAACAACAATAATTTCGTCGGCCCTTTTCAGGACCTCACAAGCACTTAAGCAGCGCAATATCCTGAAAAGGGAGGCCCCGACAGCTTGTAATCCTCTTTCATGTTTTGAGTCGTGTGTATTGCCATGTACGCAGTTGCAGTGTTGTTTGTATCTGGAATATGTTACGTATGTCAGGTGTCGTGTGCTTTAACCCACTTTAAGGCTAGCTTTTACAGCCACGCAGAGGATATGGCAGAAGATTCTGTCCTGCTTCCTGTGGGAGATGCGTTCAACAATCCCAGCTCGAGGTAAGGGGTTCGTGTATGTGTATAAGTGGAAGAAATGTAAATTGTGTCCTGAACACGCAGGGAATATGGCAGTGGCATTGTGGACTGCCGACTGAAATACATCCGAGTCATTTCTACAAACCATGAATGAGAAGAGAGAGCTACGCAAACCCTCTCATGTTGAACTGGTGAAGTTTCAGTGTGTGGTTAATATGCTCTTCACCCTTTCAACAGACTTGTGTGGTTGTGTCTATAGAGTGAAAATTACCGACAATTATCTGGAACGAACTCATCTGATTTGCAGTTGAAACTTGTGCTCATTTCGCTTCTGTTTTTTCTCAAAAGAGCTCCTGACATTTCCAAAAACTGTGTTCGATGGATGTTGTCCAAATCAGCATTATGTTCTCTGCAGTGAATTGCTGCACTTTCAAAGTTGGTCTGGCTGTCATCCTTCATGTGAGAGATTGTTATTAAGGCAATCATTAATGTTTTCAACTGAACTTGTGTTGGCGTTTATTTATTTTAGAAGGTTGCGCCTTTCTTTTTTACTGTTAGTTGGGTGTCCAAGGACATCTACCATACCAGTCCACACTGTATTGGAAAAGGAGCGATGTTTCACTTTCCATGTTGATTTGAAGTTGAAAAAT
Organism: Pachypeltis micranthus; assembly: GCA_020466155.1. NCBI lineage: Eukaryota > Metazoa > Arthropoda > Insecta > Hemiptera > Miridae > Pachypeltis > Pachypeltis micranthus. Next base: position 1,998,837 of record CM035770.1, on the reverse strand, counting down.
GAATTGTATGTCGACATACTACCTATTGACGCTCTTGCGAAATATAGTATGGCTTAACAGTGGGCATCACCAAACACGCTTTTTTAAATAAAATTGTCGACGCCAATTAACTGTATGAGTAAAAGTTACCTAGAGAACGCTGAATGGTGCAGCTAGAAGAGTGTATGGGACGAACCAAACCCTTCGATTCAGCAGAGGCTCGTCCGGGGCATTTATGCTGACTGGGCTCCTCAAATGCCCCGATTCGCTTGAGGCTTCCCTGCCATCAGTTGAATCCGAGCCAGTTCCCTCGTCACCGTGTTGCCCACGCTCGCTCCCACTCAGTTTCCCTGTCTGTGGTGGTAAAACTTCTCCAAATGTAATTCACGAATAAAACTCTCTGTTCCAATTGCATTCGGCTTGATATCCTACTAACTTCCCGTCTCTCTTAGTGCAATATCGCTTCGACAAGACTATTAACTAACAAGAGTATTAACTGTTTTAACATCTCAATTTGGAAGGAAAAATATGGACAGTATCTAAGTTCAAACGTAAAGTGTTTATTTAATGGTTCATACTCCCACTAGTCATTGATGTTATTAGTATATCCATGAATAGTGGGATACATCAATAATACACTTCTGGAGATTATTTTAGTAAACATGATTATCAATAGCTACGTGTTAGCAGTTAAATTTGCACTTCGTTCATTGAAAGCCGCTCTTACGCGCTTTCTCAAAAGGGAAAACAGAAAGTTACAGGCTCTTTTCAGTGTAAAAAGAAGAAGGGCAAGGGGCATGGCAAGTTCAATGCACAGCTCCAGTTCTTTTCTCTCAAAGACTCTCCATCATGCATGTCTTGCGCCTCCTGTGCGGAGGAAACAAGAAACCATGTGCTGCCCCATTGTAGCTTTTACAACAGTGAGCAACGGTTGTTGGAAGAGCAGACAAGTCTTACTTCATTCGTAACAACTACACAAATTTTGTGAAAGCAGAGAGTTCTGGGAACCCCTGGGGGCAGGCATTACAAGTCCTCCATAGGAAAAGCAAACATAGAGCAGGTCTTAGCTGCGATGCAAAATAAGCCAGGCTGGGCCTGCAGCATTGAAAGTTCGCTGGAAACCCTCCTTGAGCAGGTGTTCCTTGACGACCAAGTAGCTCGAGATTCTGAAGCCCAGAGAGTAGCAACGGAGCTGATCATGGACCCTCCGAACAAGCCTGACATCCCATTGTGGATGACAGGCGACCTCAGTAGGGCCCGTGCGACCTTAAAGCCCAACAAATGTCCTGGACCAGATATAATAGAAAGCAATATGCTGGAGAAGGCTGAGCAGACAATCTCCAGTGGCTTCCTTCACTTATTTAATCACTGTCTGCGGGTCGGACAGTTCCCCACTCAGTGGGGATCTGCGCGTGTCATCACTCTGCAAAAAGGAGGTGAACGCAATACGTCAGACTCGCGATCATGGAGACCACTCAGCCTTCTCTCCTTATTAGGCAAAACATTAGGAATCTCGATGTTGCAGTCCCTCGAAGGAGGCCTTGGCCGCAACCTCACAGACAGGCAATACGGGTGTACCAAAGGATGCCATTGTCAAAATTCAACATGTTCCCTGTTGCCACTGGCTAAGTACGTCGTAGCAGTTCTGACTGACATCAGGGGAGCATTTGACAACCTTTGGTGGCCAGTGCTCCTTAATGAGCTTAAAGGTAGGAAGGCCTGTAAGACTGTATCAACAGAAGCACTCCAGGTAATCACTGGTCAGTTACCAGATGACTTGGCCGTTGAGTGCATGGTTGACAAGTGGAGAGTGAAATGGGAGCTTCCCCCACTTTGGGCTGAACTCTGTGTGGATCTCGACACAGCATAGAAACTTGCCGCCATCAACGAGGGAGCTGGAGGATGGAAATCAAAGCTTGCTGTTGGCCTGCAAACATGAATGCTCAATACTGTGGCATAGGGGCTGCGGAAGATGCTGCTAGTGCGCCTTATGAGTGCCATTATATGTGGAAGTGACTTGTCAGAGCACCAGCATAGCTTCAGAACAGGATACTCAGCTCTTCTCTGTATGATGGCCAACCAATGAGGCTCACGGTAGAGTACAATGCAGGTGCTTATGAGCGTCTTCCATCCTAATATGTGGGGTGCAGGTATAGGTTGATACACTAAATATAGACTACCACAGGATATGAAAGGTAGTGGGGCAGTGTAGCTCTCAGATGGTGTTATTTCAATTTACTTTCTGTCAACTTTGTGGAAAGCAGCTATACCCATCACAGGGGCAACCTGAATAAAAGGAGGAGGGTAACACAAATGGGACAGATTTCTACCTTACCCAGTTCCTTACGAGACGAGCATTTAGGGTGTACCTGCACTGAAGCCAATCTGATGCAATGTGCAAAATGGTTCTAGGCAGACGTAAAGCCACTAGGAGTAGCCTCCCCCTCCTTCCTCCCCACAGCAAGAATGAACTGAAACTGTCCAGTTTTTTCGAGAATGGATGAATCTCAAAGTGTGAGAAAAGATAGATTGTTTTTTTGAGAACGCCATTATCTAGAAAGCTAAATGCATTTAATCATAGATTACATAAAATATTAGCCAAGATCAAACCTCGCCCTGATACTGGGCCACAATGTACTAATCACGTTTTTCTTAGCGCTTTCCTCAAAATAATTCCAAAGAATTTGATTCTTAAACATTTCTCTGGCAACCAGTTAGACGAAATATATGTCAAAAGTATCAATACACAAGTTCTGGTAGAAAGTTTCCCAACTTTATCGCGAAAATGATAAACTGACCGAAACGTATTCCACCAATAAACATTTAAATTCTGTTCCCCACAATATCGTGTCACATTGGTCTCTGAATATTAGAAAATGTGATTCTTCATACGTCACACATTTTTAATCGTATGTAATCATTAAAAGTTCAAGAATTTATATTTCAACTCACAGGGAACTTTCTACCAGTAGCTAGATTTAGTTCAGGGACATCTATGAGCAGTGGCGAATCCAAGAGAGGCGATCCCCCGGAATAAGTTTTCAAGTATATAAGATTACTCTGTATACCAATTTTATCGTCAACATTTCCATTCTTGGTTGCATCCGTACAGATAAATTCAATCAATACAGAATAATTAACATTTTCCGGAGCAGCTTCCCGGTTAAAACACCGACGGTGGCTTCCTGAGAGGCAACTGCTACACGTTGCTCCGCCAGTGTTGCTGTTATCTTTCGCCAGCAAGCCAACTTATCCAGACAATATTTAAATACACGTATTTATTTTAAAGAGGAGCAATTTTTGCATTGCAAAAATTTTAACATCCAGAAATAGCGCAAAGAGTCACTACAATAGTTGCACTAAATGTACACAACGGTCATCTTTCTGAAACTTAGACATTGTAAAAAAAACATTTTTGTCTAATAATTTGTAGTCTAATTTTTTATTCATTTATATCGGCTGCCAGAGCGCAAATCGGCCAAATTCAGAATCGAGTTTGTGAAGGCTCTAAGGAAGAAGAACAAAAAAGGGAGGGATTGACCCCTGAAGGAGGGAGGATTTCCCATCGCAGCACGTTGCCCTACTCGTTCCTTTTTACCATTCACCTCCTCCATTATCTTCCGTTTCACGAATACTAGTTCGTCCTGCAGGTTAACAGGTTTTTCCGTAAGTAATTTCCGCTATATTGTATTTCAATTGAAATATTCAAATAGTTTGGTCGGCACGTTCGACAAATTGATTTATTTTAAGTGCATGAGAATTGAGGGATAATCAGCTATATTCGATTGATTTTAACCTCGAGCTACGTTTCCCCCATTGCGGCCCAGATTCACTTTGGTAAGCGTTTCACGTATTTAATATTCTTCGTATTTCTCCACACTTTTGTTTCTTATTGTACACTTTATTCACATGTTATACCCCAGTTTCGTTTAGAGCACGACTTTTTTAAATGTTTGTCGTAGTTGGTAATCTAAATTAGAAATGATTTGGAAAACTTAGAACTTAACCTTAACTCTGTTGGCAATGTCACGTAACCATTGTGCCCTCAAAGTGAAATCAAGTTTCTAAAGTAGGGGTTTTGCATTCTGTTTCTTTTCATTTTTCAGCCAGTTATTGTATGAGTCAGAAAACAGAAAAACCAGTGCTCTCAGGCCAACGGATCAAAACCAGGAAAAGAGGTGAGCGGTCGTTGAAATTATTAGTTGTAGTTGTGGCGGTGACTTACTCGAAGTTGAAACTTGAATTTAGCTTAGTTTTTGATATTTAAATATCATTTTTATGTTTTGATCCTTGGAAAGACCACTCACGAATTGGATAATTCGATTATTTCGTTGATTTATAGGAAAAAATCGGCAGTTTATTTGCGGGGGGGGGGGATCAACGTGTGCTCCTAATCCGTAAAGCGGGTCGGACATTTTGCTTTCACCACGTTGTTTTCTTATCGTTTTTCTTCGTACGCCTAATACGAATATTTTTGATGATTTAATTAATTTGGTTTTACTCTCCTACCACCTGCGAACAAAACCACGCGGCCCCGTTGCCATCGTTCGTCTGTCTCATGCGATTTCATTTTGCTTGCCTTCTCCCTACAATATGTAGCTTTCTCAACTTTTCCCCTGGATTCAGAAGTGAAATTGTTGTTCAATTAGGCTTTACGCGCAATTATAGCATCGTGCGAAACGTGAATGTGACGTTTGTACGTTATTGAGAGATACGCTACTACCCAACAGAACAGAGAAAATATTACAGTAAAGGTTTTTGGGTTCTTTTCATATATTTATTTCTTCTCAAATCGCAGTTACACTTCATCGCCCTAAGCCCTATTTTGAAAACTGTAAAGCCGATGGAGTTAGCCCTAGGAGTTGAAAAAAAGGAAAGAGGTTGATCGATGGCCCTAATTGGTCCAAATCGGTACAAAAAAAGATGCGGCGCATCACACACTTTAACGTGTCTCTGGCCCCATGTGTATCCAGAGACTTTCTTCCCTCCTGAAATTAACCAAAATGTTTTACGTACTGTATAAGGTTTGTTTCCATCTGTTCCTGAACCCGAATGAGAGAGTCGACTGTCATAGAGGTTGCAGTTTTGCTATCATGCAAGAGCCCAGCCACTTACTTAGCATCCACCCAACTCAGACGTGTGGAGGTATGGCAGGTTTGTTCACTTAGCCAGTAGACAGCTGTGGCCCAGAGGGTGTTATCGTATGGAAACACTGGTGAATTCCATACCAGTGGAAGAGTTCTTGATGTGGTTTCCCACCTAATCTTCATTTAATGAATTCAAACAAGTAACGACTGCTTAAATTTACAATATTTTCTGATGAAGCCCAAACAAGAACTGGGTTGAATTTTCGAATGTAAACAACAACAATCTAACGAGGTAACAACTTTGTGGGTCACCTGTTACTCTCTACATTTACCCCCTCCTTTTGTCAAGTGGCTTCGTTTTCATTATTATTAAAAGAAGGAGCTACCTAGTATATGTACCACTCGTCTAGAACCGCAAGGTACAGCTATCGTAATCATAACATCGGTGATTATCTTCAGAACCGTGCAAGGGCCTACCCAGGGCGATTGCAATTTAGGATTCAATTCTCTGTCGAGGCCAATAGTACGACTTCCTGTCTCCAGTTGAAACTTGTGGTTATCACTAGCTTTGTCATCTTAACACCATTTGTTGTTCACTGCAGCTTTTTGTATTGGCTTCTTTGCCAACTGGTGAATGGTTTGTAATTTTGTTTTAGCTCTTGTGCATAGCCTGGCCTGGTGGTTTCATTAGGAGTTGCTTCCACTAGAAAGTTCACAGGTAGTATTAGGTTTCTACCTAGGTCTAATTCAGCTGGGACAAGGATTAAGTTGGAAGTAGCATATCTTTTATCATTCTCCCACTTTCAAATCCATATGCCATCTACAAGACGGAGACGATTGAATTGAGCCCACAGTGATTTAGTAGTTTCTGTAACCTTGCTCCAAGAAAGTCGTTCTCTTTTTTTCCCCCTACCGTGAACCTGTGCATGAACTGGGTCAGACATCTGTTCTTCTAGTTGCTTCAATTGAGCTTCTGTGTTGAGGTGGTGTCTCCCAGATTGGCGTACGACTTGAAAATTGTATGATGCCAATATTTTCAGCCAACGAGACAGTTGCCCATCTGGAAGATGTTTGAATGATCTCAACCACTGCAAGGCAGCAGGGTCTAGCATGACTGGACTCAGCACTGTTATCGAGACCATAAGAATGAAAATACTCAACAGCTTTTATCAATCTAAGAAGCTCCTTTAATAAAATGTAGAAAGAACAATTGCCTATTTCCTCTAAATTTGAGTAAAATTGTTGGACCAGTTTCGACGGTTGAGTCATCATCAGTAACGAGAGTGCAACTGATGATGCTTCAACCGTCAAAATTGATCTAACATTGTAACGCAATGTTAGTCAAATTAGACAGTTGTTCTTTCCTCGTTATATTATTGAAATGGGCTTCCACTACTTCGTCGCGGGTGATTTACTTGGTATCTCCTTCCTTGTTGCCCAGTAATTTCTCTCTGGTTGGGGCCAGTACTTTCTCTTGTCCATCTTGAACTGCCTGAAGCCATGGGTGGTACAGAGAGTTGGTTTTTCCTTGTCATCTTCTTCCATGCGTATTTGCCAGTACGCAAATCCATTCATGCCTGATGGTAGGTCTAGAGTCGAGAACCATGTGCTTCCAGCTAAGGCTCCAGTCAGTTCGTTGATCTTTGCTTACAGGCATGAATGGATCAGTTATCCAGATATTGGTTCGTAGCGACAGAGGTCAACCCCTACTTTACCGCCTTTATGAATGCTAAAATAGTTTTTTTGCATACAATAAAGTAGCAAGACACTCCATTCGCATTTCCATGGACTGTTAGAGATGCTCTAGATCAGTGGTTCTCAACCTTTTATGAGGTATCGCCCCTTAGTGGAAGACGACTCACCCCTGTCGCCCCCCTTCTCTTAGTACGGTATACCCTTATTTAAATGTAAGAAACGTGTTGTTGTAAAAATAATAGACTGAATTATTATGTTAAATGATTTATTATTATATACAATTATTATTATTTCAATTAATTAATTTACCGTTTTAATGGCTCCCTTGTGCTTGGTGGACTGCAGTCAAAGCCTGAATATCCGGCTGTATGTTGGTCAGGTGAAGGTGCAGGTCTCCTTTGCTGCAAACATCCAATTTGTTCCTTTGTTTTGTGAGGAGCTGGACGACAGAGCTGAATCCTTTTTCCACTAAATATGTGGATGGAAATGAGAGGGATTCAACCATTTCCCACAGTTTTGGATAAGATTCCATGAGTTTTACCCAGGCTAACTCGTAACCATGCTGCTTAAAAATCATCTTTGCCTCACAGTCATATTTCAGGTCCAAAACTCTGTCTGCAAAATATGTTCAAGGGTGTCCACCGCGTCAAACGAAAATGGATCAAAAACCCAATCTGGAATTTTAAGATTGGCAATGTCTTCAAATCTTGATTTCTTGGCAAACTTGGCAATGAACGAACTGATAATGCCTTTTGCTTTGATAAGATTCATCTTATTTCCTTGCAGCTTCATGTTGACCTCATTGAGTTTTTCGAAAATATCAGTCAGATATGCAATCTCGAATTTGCGAAGTCTCAACGCTTGACTCAATTCAGGGTCACAAGAATCGAGAAATTCAGTCACTGTTTCGAACAATTCAAAAAATCGCCGCAAACAGTTTCCTTTTGAAAGCCACCTCACGGCCGTGTGAAGGAGCAACCGCTCAAATTCCTCATCATTTCGGTGGCACAGTTGTCGGAAGAGGCGGTCATGCAGGGCACTGGCTTTTATCTCATTTACGCCATTAATTACTAGTTGAAGGGTTTCATGCAGTACACCACTTAAATTTTTTTTGCCCATAATTTCTTTAAAACGAGTGAATTTGTTTTTAAAGCGCTACCATGTTTCTGCGACACTTAAGATTCTACTCTACAGAAGAGTTAGTTTATTTTTTCTGCCTTTTCATACTGGTCGCCCCCCACAAATTTATCGCCCCCCTTAGAACCCAAATCGCCCACCGGGGGGGCGATCGCCCCCAGGTTGGGAACCACTGCTCTAGATACTCGATATGTTACGAAAGGAAACTGGTTGTTTGGATAACAGTGGTCTCAAACTTTGATGAGGCTTCTTTCCCACAGTTGGTTTCTGCTTCCTCCTCAATCTAACCGAGCTAAGATACCCAACTGTGTGTAATGAGGATGGGGACAGTTTTTCACTGACTGACTGGATGAGCAGCATTGCCAGTAGCGCGCGCGATCTCTTTGGTTGTCGGCATCTCTCCAATTTCATCCACGTCCAGTTTTCCTATTCCTGGCACTCTTCTGGTTTCATGGATTCTAACTGAATTTACAGATGCGAGTACTGTTGCTTCAAGCAACATTCAAGGCGTCCTCTTTGTTTCTTGGCTAGATCCCAAGAACTTGCTCTCGTACAGCCGGATCACGTAGATCAAGCTTAAAATAGAACATAAGCATTTTTTCAACAGCCCCACTTTGCAGCGCTCCAGGCTTGTAAGCTTGTAAGGCTAGACCCTTGAAAGCAGTGTGGTAAGCCACCACATCTTCCTCTACACTCTGCTTTCTAATGAGGAGTGCTGTCATGAAGTGTTGAGGATGCAGTACGTTCCCAAACTGCTTCTAACGCATGAGAACACATACGCATCGCTGCGTGATGTCCAACAGAACTTCAATCGTGTAAGTGCTGTAGGTAACTCCACATCCTGTTCATCCCAACCACTTCTTAAGAAACCAACTCAAACTGCATACGATAAGCGTCCCAATTAGTTGGTCGGCGGTTAACGGCTTCAGTTTCACATTGGTTGGCGTCTTTCTAGTTTTCCGTTCTTGTCAATCTAGGCGGTTAAGTAACAGTGAATTCTCTGTGCTGTTTGTTGTACGTTTTTGGCCAATGACTGTTTCATGGTTTAGCACAATGCTATCCAGTCTCAACATCTGTGCTCGCATATCCGCCATGCAAGCACTCAACTTGGGCTTGCTCCATCAGTGTATTTCGCATTGTCTTCATGAAGTCATGGAAAGAGTGTTGTTTTCCTTTTGCTCTACGTTGGCTTACTGGTAGCAACTTCTATCTTGCTTCTGTGACTAACTGCCGTTGTAGGGGCTGAGATTTCCTCAGATGTAGTACTCCACTGGTGAGTCAACATCGTTTGTTCAATGATCCACAGAAGCGCAACTATTATGTGAGGGATATCGACCAAGTGCAAGTGAAACAAGGAGTTTGATACAGAGATGTCATGCCACCACAAACTGGGAACTGGGTGGGAGTGAGTGTAGGTGGCGCTTCAATGAGACAGCAGCTCTGTTACGACTGTTGACACTGAAGTTTCGAGTGAATCAGGGCATTTGAGGTCACCACAAATGCTTCGGACGAACGCTCACTAAATCGAAGAGTTTGGTTTGTTCAGGTACATTACTCTGCCTGTGACGAAGTGAAGTGCCTGTCCTCAGGTAGTTACTCATGAGCACTGCAGTTTCTTGCTGTGTGCTGCAACAATGGCGCTGCTGTCTACCCAATTTTGAACAGAGCGGGAGAAAGAGAATTTTGATTTCAGTTCCAAGAAGATGCCCATGTTTGTGGTGGAAGTATTGTTATAACTAATAAAATTGGTCGAAAAATAACATGCACTCCATAGGTGGGGAGCAAGTACGATATCGACAGAGAATCAGCGTTCCCCTCCTGTCTTTCCTTTCAATTTTCTCAGGTTTTATTGATACGCATCCATCTAATGTGGGCTCTTGCCCTAAAAACCGAATCAATTAACTTCCTTTTCAGTCCTGAGTGTGGATGATTTATTTGTTTGCTCTGTAAACTGACTGGCTGTTTTTGTTGATGAATCATTGTTGTGCTTTTTAAACTCATTAGTTTTGTTTGGACCAGGATAAACGTGAATGAAACTGAGCACGATGTGACGTTCCCCAACACAATACACTTCTGTCACATTCTGCTCCCAAATTGCGAGCCAAATTTTATGAACCCCTCCCAAAAGTCCTAACTGCACCATTCGAACACTTTCCTTGCTGTATTTCCACTTTCTCGTTTGCCAAGTATGCAACCACTATACCGTCATTGCCCGCATAACAGCATTTGTATGGTGATTGTGCAATTCTGCAAACCTAAGTGCTCCATATACTAGCAACGGAAGATTGTCATCACTCAGTGACGATTCTACGTCCAAGATCTATTTTCAGCTTCTATATTCGATGGATTTGAGCTATAAATTACGCCCCTCAGCATGTTGAAAAGTCGTTAGGTCGTTGAATGTTGTACTGACCTTCATTACAAAGAATGGAGTGGAAGAGGAAGTATTTGTTTATGACATTTCATTTTAAAAAATGTCATATTACTATTGGATCGATGACCTGCTGATTGGAATACATGAGAAACATGATTATGAGATTCCAACGATTTTACCTTCTCTCTTCATATTAATTATCCACACTATATCCTACACTTAGCTCAAGTAGTAGAGCTTTGTGCCTATTGTAGTTATTTTTATATGTATTTCGGTACTCTTCTCCCTTAAATCTTCAAATTTCAGATCCCAATTTAGTTTCAATTAAAGATGAACAAGACAAAGATGGAATTTTTCAAATGCTCAACTAATATACAATAGAAGGATGGCCAGATAAAAGTTAGCTTCAGCCATCGTTTTCTAAATTCTACTCTGTAAAGGGTGGGGGTCAGCAAAAACGAAGGATTCCTCCTTACGGGCTTCCGAATAATCATCCTTTATGGAACAGAGCGTTTCGTTCTTTCCAGAATCCACGAAGGACACCTGGGAGTAACTAAAGGCCGTCAATCTCCCAGCTGTGAGGAGTTCCGTAAGTACTTCCCTGAAAGAACGATTGTGTCCCTGTTCAGTAGCTTCCCAAACCAGGATATCACACATCATTGCTATGGCGTTTTTCTGGTCTGGCAGAATCTAATGGACCGCTTTTGGTTTATTGTTCATACTGAATAATAACCCTACATTTTCGCTCAAGAAAATATTTTTACATCCCCCCCCCCTAGACCCTAGCTAGATGCTGGGTCGAATGTAACAATTACCATAGATTTATGGCTACGTGTGAATTGAAAATGGTGAAATCACAGTAATTATAGTGAGCTAAATTCTACTAATTGAAAGAACTCTTGGGCCGATACAACTGTTAGGGGGTGGAATCGCGATATTGTACTGAATGAGTCAAGGAGTTAGTAGGATATCAATCAAATGCAATTGGAAAAGCAAAGTTTTATTCTCAATTACACTCAGGGAAGTTTTACCATCACAAACAGGAAACTGAGTGGGAGCAAACACGGGCGACTTGGGAACCGCACTGTTACAACTGACAGCAGTGAAGTTTCGAGCGAACATATGTTGAGGGTGGTCGAAATCCAGTTTCGTCTAGAACTTCGCTGCTTGTTGGCAAGAGATTTGGAGAACCAGCAGGCATCTTATTTGCTGCGGTTTTTTCGTTGTTATTTCTTATTTCCTTTCGTTATTGTTCAACCGCTGCCACCATGTTCTGGCTAGCCTACAAGTTTGCCACAAAGAAGGTGGAGGCCCGGGAATTGATGTAATGTGTTGGTGAATGAGGGGGGGGGGGCTGATAATGGGGAAATTGCTGGGAAGGCTAGTGGATGGGCTATTGGTACAGGACAAAGAGGAGGGGGAAAGCGACTCGCAAATGTAAGTTAGAAGGGTAAATAGGGAATATGTAGTGGTGGGAAATGTGGGCATTACGGCACGTAAAAAAGGCAGTGTGGAGGGTGAAACTGGGAAAAGCGCCAGGAGGGGATGGGATTGTAGGGGAAATGTTGAGGGAGGGTTGGGAGGAAGTTGAATGTTCAGGTGAAAATGTATAGGCTGTGCTTGAGGTTTAGTGAGTTTCCTAGGAGGTAATGCTGTATAGGCGAAGGGAGAAATGTGCAATGGAATGGAGGGGGCACTCGACAGGATAGGTGGCCCTACCTCATTTGGGTAATGCGGGAGGACGGGATGTGCATGTGCTATTAAAGGATTATTTGAGGAATAGAACAGTGAAATGTGGTTGGGGGTTTGTGAACGGTTAAGAGGGATGGGATGTCTGCAGGACTCCGTGCTTGGCCAATCGTAGTTCTGGAAGAAGGTAATGGGTAAGATGATTGAGGGTGGAAGGTATAGGGTTGGGAATGGTGGCGCATGTGGATGATGGGGGGGGGAGGTGATAATTATTGGAGGGAATTCGCGGGCCGAGCTGGAGGAAAAGGGCAATAGGGGGGGTTATGGTGGGCATTAAGGAATGATGTCAGGAGAGTGAAGTGAAGATCTCAGAAGGGAAAACAAAAGTTGATGTTGAGGGGAAAGTTTGGTGGGAGTAGGCCACTGGGTTTGTTCTACAGGGAAACAAGGATAGGAATGGTAAAGGAACTGAAGTATAGGAGGTTGTTTGGGGATGACACTCGGGAAACATGTGGACTATGTGACAGGTAAGGCAAGGGATAGGTTTTACGGGATAGTAAAGATAGCTAGTGGGTATGAATAGGTATGCCTAGGATGGTAGGGACATTGAAGGGGAGAGAAGGAAGGTCCACATTGACAAGTTGATAATGGATGAGTGGTAGGAGAGGGGGAGTATGAAGAGAAGGTGGCTGCCACAAGTTAGGGAAAGGGTGGATGGTGTTTGGGTTCTACACCACACAGTTCAACACTGGAGACTTCCGAGAGAAGCTCCGTGGGCTGGGGTTGGTGTCTGTGTGCGTATGGGGAAGTAGGCACTGTGAAGCATGTGTTGTTCCAGTGTGAGATCTATTATCAGGAATGGGGTTCTGGAAAGCAGGGATCATTAGGATGTTGATGCGGTGTGGGGGGAGGGAACTTTCGGGTGGTGGAAATGGTTTGGAGAGAGGGTTTTGAGGGATAAGGAGGTGATAAGATTGAGGGGACGTGTGCGCAGGGCCTTAGGTGGTTTATTTGGTTCACGTTTGCTGTGGGGGTAGACGAATATCAAGTAGCCCGCCCTTGGCTCATCAGAAATAGGGATTGCAGTTCAGGCTGGGACGTAGACCGAGGCCTGACACCTTTCTCCATGGGAGGTATGGGGGCAAGTCCAATCCCTGGAATCTGCACGGAGATAAGGAAAGTGTCAACAGCAGCTGATGATCACTAATGTAGATCACACTCTCAAGAACCTACTCCTTAAGTTGTAACTCCTGAACATGTTGACTGTCTCTATTATTAGAGGTAGTGTGGCGCACTTCGTTACCACTGCAGTGATTAATCAGTATCACTGTGATGAGCTTCAAGTGCTACATTAAATTGAAATAAAAGTGGAGTTGGCTTGCTTTTGATGCTTCCTGCTTCTCATCAGTTTTGAACATTGCCCGAGAATAATTTTTGTAACCTGATAGAACTACTTGCAGTGCCCTTTTACGATTAAACGACGATGGCAGTGGCAAGGGCACAGGTGATGACAAAGTAAGTTACGAAGTAAGTGAATCGTAATTTTGTGGGCTACAACACCATGAAGAGCTGCTGTTTCAGCTGTGGTTTGATGTGTACATATTGAAAGCACGCATCTCTTATTCAATTGAATGATGTACCAGAATAGAAACAAGGTATAAGGCTCAGTCTTTCAATTGATCTGGCAATGTCTTCTGCGTAGCGTAAATAGATATTGAATTGCAGGATTCCAACGGAAGGGCATCAGAGGAACTGACTGAGCCTTCAAACTTCATTTTCTTGCCTGGAATATTAAATTCACTTCAGTATGACACTCTTGTATCCCACAAATTTGTCTGTGCAGTTCATTCATTTTTCGTTGCTCAGAACTTGGCCATAGTTTTCTTGCTTTGTTCCAGATGAAAAAGAAAAATATGATCCCTCGGGGTTTCGAGACTCAATCCTGGTTGGCCTTGACAAGGCGGGAAATGACCTTGATGCGGTGTCGAAGTTCTTAGATGCTGCTGGCTCTAAATTGGACTACCGCCGATATGGTGAAGCACTTTTTGACATTCTCATTGCTGGCGGGCTTCTGGGTAACACATTTTCTAACGAATTTAGTCTGTTAAATAACAGAATTTTCCATATAATGATCATGATTTGGATTTCCAGTCCCTGGCGGTTCGATTGCTCAAGATGGGGATAAACACTGTAGGACCAATTCCTGCATCTTCGCAGCTCCTTGTGACATAGCTTCTCTTCGCAACTATGAACAGGTAAACATTTGCTGTTCATATTGTAGTTGGTTTATTCCTGCGTTAGGATTCGTGTGAGTACGATTGCGGTTTGGGGCGTTTAGAAATGCAGCGTTGATGTATTGACCTGTCTGATATAACAATGTAGATAATGCAAGTACGCACGTGGGGAAGTTTCTCAACACATGCCTTGTCTTCAAAGCAACTGACGCCAATGGAGTCCATAATGATTTCCGACTTCATATTGAATACATAACCTTGAAGGTCATTGACAGGTGAGGGAGGGAGTTGGAAGCAACACAGTTAAGAATCTTGAAAGGTGGCTGGTTAGAAATTCTCGTCGTTTTCAAGCTAATTTTGATCCTCATTGCCCGATTATTGTACTCGTGTGATGTAACCTTTTACTACAAAATTATAATGGGTTGTAGTGCATTGTGCAATGAAACCCTAACACCTCATGATAGGCTTTTTGGTGTACAATTAATTGTAACTTTAGTAAGTAATTGATTGAATGCAGAACATATCAGTAGTACAGGCTCTGTGGTTTCCTCTTTCATACTACTAAAGTAGCTGTTGTCTTCTGCATCCTCCCCACTTCTAATCCTCTTTCACTCTCGCGTCGTATATTTGACACTTTAGAAGAATGCCGTTTATTTTCTGTGTAAAAGGGCTTCACTTTTGAAACGTTGCTCCTACACACACACATCCAAAGTTTTATGTATTTTGTTTTGACAGGTTTTCACGAAGCTCATGCGGCGATATAAATACCTAGAGAAGATGTTTGAAGATGAAATGAAGAAGGTGCTCGTCTTTCTCAAAGGTTTTTCGGAAAATGAAAGGATCAAGCTCGCTCGCATGACAGCCCTTTGGATATCTAACGGTGCTGTGCCTTCCACTGTTCTTCACGTACTTAACAATGTAGGTAGATAAATATTTCATTGAGGTAATAGCAAAGTTTGCAGCTTGCTAAGATTTGTTATGCCACAACAAAGTTCCAACCGATCCACCTCATTCTTCTCTGCGCCACAGTGAAAAATGGTAACATAACAGGGTAATCGTACTATGGTTAAGTTGATCACAAGTCTGTTTCCTTACGAATGGCTGTTCCTGACCTCTAGGGGAGAGTTATATCAGTTGACCTCCCAGCTTTGCATTGTGGTGGTGGAGAGGAAGGTGGTAAGTAAGTGCCCCCAAAAGTCAATGTAGCTGTGCTGATATATTGCTTCCGCAACTGTGAAGTAATTTTTGCCAATGCTTGGAATTTCTGCAATCTTCTGTAGTTTGGATTTGTTATCAACCCACAACTAGCAGTCTATCAGTATTGATCAGTGAAGCTGATATATAGGTCACGAATCTCTCAACGTCTCTTTTACTATGACCATGTGATAGCACGACGAAGACTTTCACAAAATCCTATGTATTTGTCCAACTCGCCATGTACATCACTCATCAGGCGCATAAGGGGCTCTGGTTAAGTAAAATGATCTCCCTCATTCACCAAATTGGTCAATAGGCTCTAGCGGGGTAGAAGGTAGAAATATCGCCGAGGCGACGTCTGAGATTACCTGGGGTCTCTTAGGTTCATACATTTCCTATGTGTTTTGCACCACTTCTTTCACTTAGTGGTTAGCGTTTCTCAAACTTGGTCGAGGTAATTTTAAACCTCGTCGATGTAGTCATATCTTTGAATCTCTTCATAATATTATTGTTCCACATACGTTTATACTTATCTCAGCCACCTTCAGCATGTTCTTTTTCCAATTTTTTATAACACCTATTTTATGACTTACACAACTCCTATGGTACTTATCAACCAGTAGGCCAATAGATTGGAGTATAATGCAAAGTATGCATCTCACTCCAGGCGTATGCAGTCTAGTTAAGTGACTGGGAGGGGCCAGCTTGGCTCATTCACCCTGACCAAAACAAAAAAAAATTGAACAGCAAACGTGTTGAGGGTGGTCCATCAATGTTATTTGCATGCTCGAATAAGTCAAATGTCCAACTAAGGCCATGTACACACGAGGGTACTGAAAAGAAACTGATTAGTGACGCGAATTTTCAACTGGCTTACTTTTTTGATGGTACACTGCATGCAGTAGGGGACTCGTTTCTCAGAACCCATATGAAACTTATCGCTTGGGTGACTGCATGTAGGATCGCCTGGAGATTTCAGGGAGATTGCCTGGGGATTTTCAGTTCCTGATGAAAAAAAACCTAACTGTTGCTGGTGAGGGAGGAGGGAAAACTGTCCATTTTATGCTATTTCCATCTTTCTGGTTATACAAAGGAGAAGTCGAGGACAGTGACAAATTGACAGTATAAACGTATACTGAGATACTGTGGGCGAGCTTAACTCAACAGCCAGATGATGTCTTTACATCGAAAGCACTCGCCCACAGTGTCTCACCAGTTAGAGAAGACGGACTCACAAAACTGGTACGTTAACTTCGGTTTATTTTCTACGTAACCTACTACTTCTACATACTTCATGCAAATATTTCCGCTTTAAGGTATATATTTCTACTGTCAGGGTAGAGAAGCTTTTGAGGTTAGAAAATAGTTGGATTAGCAGCCTCTGATGTCCCCTGCTCATGAGTTGTTATTTATGATCAGCTGCTGCTGTAGGAGGGGCTGTTTCATTACTTCATCTCCACTCGCATCATTTGGCGAAGTGATACTACGACCCTTCTTACAATTAGAGGGAAAACCCCTGCGTTTTCCCCCTTCTAAAATGTAACAGTTTTGTTATGCCATGCTTATCAATTTAGTTGATAACAGTTAACTAATAAGTTGAACATTCCTTAGTGCCACACAGTTATTAGTTATCACGATTATCAATGTTATTGCTGTAACTGGCCTTGATGTTCATCAAATACAAATGAATGAATTTTCTAACAAATACTTCTGAATTATGATGGCGTCATTCGAATAGTATAATTTGGTGTTATTTAAATTGCAGGAGCACCTTGTGAAGGATGGTTTAGCTTTGGATTTTCTTTTGGAATTATTTGCAACTTGGAAACAGGAAAAAGGACTCATCAACATCACTTCAAGCCTCAAACGAGGTGGTCTTGAAGGCCGGTAAGTTCACTCTAACCGTTCATATGTTCATATGCACATTGTACTCTTACATTTGAGCGGCTGTTGGTTATGGAGGGGTTTCGGAATCTGTACTAAGAGGTTCCTGTTTCAACGAAGTGTGGGAAAGAGAAGCTTAACCCATTCGATGCGGGGAAAAAAAGTGATGTTATGCCCCATCCTGAAAATTTTCTTGTATAATATTTGACATTGCGGTTTCTTAAAATTCTCATTATTGTCCCTAATAGTGAAAAAATAGAAATCAGGTCATCTGCGCAATTTTTGGCGCATGGCATCATTTGATGCCACTCGTACGGTGGGTTGGGCAGAATATGCAAGCCCGCAGGTTATGCTAACCCTCACGACGCCTAAAGAAATCAGTCAAGAACCTTTAAGATTTAGACGAAAAAGGTATAATAAATGCAAATATAATGTTTCAGAATTACAATTTATAATACGAATTTGGGTGGTGTGGTGGTAACGTAAAAAAATTAACCATTATTGTACAGCTTTAATTATAATTATTTCATGAGTATAATATTGATACAATGAAGGACTGTTCAATAATGGCACAATTAAGTACAGTAGTAATAATTTATTGCTATGATAGTGATAGATAATTACTTGACTGAAAATAACAATGGAAAATTGAAATGTTATGTACAGCAAAGTGGTATCGTCCATAACAATCCTTAAAATATACAAATAATTCAGTAAAAAATATAGTAAAAATGATTCTTGTGAATAATAGGTAATAGAAAAAATGCATTAAAATTTTGTTTTTCAAACATAAACATCATACAAAATGAACTGATACATAATAAACATGAAGTACAAAACATACATAAACTTAACTGTACATAAAAATCTTATATATACTCTTTCTATTTGCTATGGTAGGACTGATAGCAGTCCCCCAAACACAGCCCTGGGTTTTCTGGACACTCTGGACAGTACGTGCTCACCATTGTCCTCTTTTTGTTTGCATGGCACACTCGGCATCTCAGTTGCTTTTTCCTCCCTCCCTGTGAAAAATGTGGTCTTACCTGGTCTCTTGCTGCTACCGCCAATGTTGGCCCAAGATGTTGAAGGCTGGCTGTCTGTAAAAGTGAAAATAAAACGAACCCATTTATTGAAATAATTTATGTACCGTCTTATACTATGTACTCCAAAAACACAAACATTCTGAAAGATGGTCTGTGCGTCGTATGTACGTAGAAGTTGGTAATGAAAATCTTCTTCCAGGAATATGTTTCAATATGTCAATAGATGCAACAGTAATGCACTTTGCAATGAGCATATGAAAATTTCAAATGATCATTTATTCAGATTCTTGAAAACGCCCATTTTTTCTTACCTGAAATCAGATGCCCTCCATCCGATCCACATGCCTACTATAATTTATTAGAACAGAAAAAAAACCATTTTTTTCTCGTAATTTTATCAAAAACATATATTATTGAGCGTACCTTTATTATCCATCGCGTTTTTTTCTCCTTCACGGCAAATGTTTCCACAGAAAGTACTGCAGGCGTCTTCACTGAAAGTAGGTAGTAAATAATATGAAATCAGAAAACTGGAAATTCCATGGTAAATATACCAATTATCTAAATTTTGAGCTCTTGATTTTGAGGTGTATTATATTTACTGTAAATTAATAATTCCCACGCAATATCTACGTTGAAATATTACTTTTACACAAAAACAATCGAAAAAACTGGCTTGAAATAAGGAAAATTGACTTACCTTCGAATATTTGAGATTTGGAAATGAAAAAATTGCGCTAGGCTCTTCCGAAATGTGTTAGGTGACGCGCAGATTGTTACTGAAGGACTTGCAACTACGCGAGGCAGGTAAAGACGAACAACCTAATGGTCGGAAGGGTTGGCGAGGGGCGCACTTATTTTTAGCGATGGCATCGTATGATGCCACCCGTACGAGACGAAAACCACCATGACATCATATGATGCCATCCGCACTGAATGGGTTAATAAACAATCTCTTCAGACTACTGGTGAGAGAAAGAAGTAAGTAGGGGGCATAGAAGTTGGCCTCAGATCCACAACTGCAGCAGGCTTATAAGTGGCACAGGACTTCCCACATCTAGTTTGTAGAGCGATAAAGGAGTGCAGACTACGAGCACTATGCAGCACGAAATGGCTAGAATAATAGGAATGATAAATGATTGCCCCTGTGATTTATTAATTGTTACGGCAAAAGATAACTTGATGGGAAATGGGATTCTTTTAAAATTAAAAGGTAAATCACTTGGAATCATTGGGATGCAAGGTATAAGCACTGTTTGACCAACTGTCGGACCAGTCAAAGCTGTTGCAACGATCACGTTATTGCAATGGAATTTTACTTGAAGTCGGGTCCCGCTGCGTAAATTTGGTGGTTTAAGATTTCTAAGTAAAATTATCGAAGCACCTCTTTTTAACTTGGGGAAATGTGGTGGAAGGCCACTCGGGTTTAAAGAATTGAGAAACTCCTGTGGGTAATGGACAGCATCAGGATGGAGCAGGCAGTTTTTCGCTTCATGTGCTGTGATTTACCCTTTTGTGAGGACGCTGAAGTTGAAAGATATTTGAAATCGTGTGCACATAGGACGTGGCTAATGGAGGAGGTACTCTGTAACTATATTACGAACATTCACACCATGGTGTACCAAGTATCATGGTAGGGTCTGTAAGTAAATACTTCGTACCTGGTTATCTGAAGGGGTATGTTGACAAAAATAGTCTGCCTTGACAGTTAACTAGAATCCTTTATATTCTGATTTGTCTTAACGGATTCTCATGGACTGGATTGTCTTGTGTGTGTGGCTGGAGAAATACTTTTGAGATTCTCTCTTTTGGTGTATTGTATATTAATTCTAATTCAGAAACTATTAAGACTCATAAGTTACCGTATTTTCGCAGACTGTTGGACTTTTTCCCTACCAATAAACGAACTGAAGAACATCTGAAAGCTGCTTTTGAAGAGAGAGGGTTAGCTGAGCTAGTAAAACTTCACTTGGCTCAAGTAAGTTCTCCTCCTGGTTGTACTTTCTAGTAGATATAAGATAGCAGGTACTTGCTTGGTCCAATGCTGCTTCCTCTTGCTGTAAGGCTAACCAAAAACCACCACACTCACTTGTGCCAAGCAATCACATGCATTCTGCTTTGTTTGCAGTGTCCATCTCGCTTCACAAAACTTCTGAATTGACAATGTAGATGTTCACTGGACGAGGCTCCTTCTTACCTCACATAAGATCCTTACACCCCCATATTGTGCTTCATTGGTTCATCTTTTGTAGATCCATCAATTAGCGAATTGATTCGGCATTTCTTGATGCTGTGTTCAGCCCTGAACTTGTATGGTTCACCAGGAGCTATGGAATATAGTTCACAAATGTGATTGTTCAAGTGCATTGATACTGCTACCCTACCTGCAATTTCTACTTCACTGTTGTAGGCCATTGGCGTCCTAACTGCAACACCTTCTGTTGGGGTTAGCACACACCAGTAGCCTGCAATTAAGTCTTAGCACTAATGCTTAGGTGCAGGTACCTGTCCAAAATACGTATCACATGATAACAACATTTAAATTGACCTAACACTGAAAACGGTGAAGGGAAAATTTGTGAAGATTGTGGGTAGTCAAGAATGTGACTTGGTGAGTCTATGAAAAGCGGTGTACCTTGCAGTGAGTACACTGAAACCCTCCACAGTCGCGCTGCAACTGAGATACTGCCTCGCATTATAACAGCCTTGTTCAAAGGTCCCCCCCCCCCTCCAGTGCTGCTGCCCTGTTTAATGACGTGCGAGTTCTATGACTAAACGTAAACTGATGATTTATTCAAAACCTCAACAACTAGATATAAACACTAAGTAATAAAGGAAAGCCAATTGTCTCATTACACTTCTCCTGATCTTCCTTTGAAAGCTCCTGGTCAGCATGTTTCTTATTATCATTTCCGTCTACCTGAATACAATAAGAAGGCCTCCAGTTCTACGATGAATCTCTCCTGCCCTATAATTGGTTGAACCAAGTGTAAGGCAATAATAAGGCCATTCCTTTGTAATAGAGCTATACTCCACAGTCCGTCCCCAATCATAATGGAATAGCTTCTACCGTTGTCAGTGAATCTTTCCTGGAACCAGAATTCAGAATCGACTCTAACAATGCGATTGCAGACTCAAGGACACCACTTCCATTCCATTCCTTGTCACTGCAGACTCCAATCGTGTCCATATCACTCCCCCGTGTAGAAAGAGATGATCCTCATGATCACAGGGCTAAGAGGAGGGGGTCTTTTTCACAAAGGAATCCTGTTGATCTCTATGGAGAGCTGAAGATGAGGAGACTCGTCCAGCGGCTGGGCAAGTAGGTGAGAAGATAGCATTGGTTGTTGTGTGATACCGAGTGTGTTGGTAGTTGTAGTCGTAAGATGTGGTAACGTGAGACATAAGGCTAGAGCAGCTGGAGTTTGGCGTAGGACCTGAGTCAAGCAACAGTAACTCAACATCCGTGGAGAGTGTAGGCCATAGCGTAATGGGCCTGAGATGGCTGTAGGCAAGCGCCTATGGAGGGTGTAGCAATGGCTCGAGATGAGCAACAGGAGGGAGGTTGAGTGTTGGACTCCGACAAGAGAACAGTTGCGGAAATGGACGTACCCTCCCTAACTTACATATATACAGGTACCGCCAGAACACATTAGTGGCTCCTTTTGCACGTTAGTGGCTCACTTGATTTCGGCACTTTAGGCTCCTAGTAGGATGTGAGGCAAGTTTGGTGTTTGCCACTCTGTGAGGGCTAAGGCGGAAGTTGATCAGTGTACAGGAATTAATATTACAATTTTCAAAACAGACCTGTTGATTTCAGTACTTAAGGCTCCTGATAGGATGTGAGGTAAGTGTGGTGTTTGCCACTCTGTGAGGGCTAAGGCGGAAGTTGATCAGTGTACAGGAATTAATCGTTCGATCTTTTAAAACTGACATTAAGATTTCGGCACTTTAGGCTCCTAATAGGATGTGAGGAAAGTGTGGCGATTGCATCGTTAGCAAATATTGGCCTTCCATTTTGACTGATGTGTACTGACTGACTCCTATTGAAGGAATCGGGCGATCGTGGTCTAGTGGATAAGACATTGGTTCATAATACTCGACGGAAGTCTAGGATTGTGGATCGGAGCTTCGGCGCCGTAATTTTTGCCTGAGTGAGCAGCTCTTCAAAAAAGCATCTCCAAACTACCTCAGTACAATTGGCGCCCAACGTGGGGCCGAACTGTTCATTCCAAGGCAATGAAGAGGCCCAGAGAGAAAAATTAAAAACTAAGAGAGAAATAATGTGAAAGAAAAAGACTTTCCTTGTAGCCCTCTCGTTTCTCGAATCAAAGATCGGATTTTCCGGGGATTCACTCAACTCTCATAAATTCTTTCCTTAAAAGAGTCCGTTCCAGGAGCAGCGGCTAAAGACGAGGGGGGAGATGTACTGACTGACTCCTATTAAAGGAACCGGGTGATCGTGGTCTAGTGGATAAGACATTGTTCATATTTCTCGACGTAAGTCGAGAATTGTGGATCGGAGCTCCGGCGCGATTGCCGTAATTTTTGCCTGAGTAAACAGCTCGTCAAAAGCATCTCCAAATTACCTCAGTACAGATGAGTTGATGAAACAAATCGAGGACGCTGTTTGTGAAGAACGCCGTTTGAGAATGGATGAACTTCCTGCGATGTTTACACAACTCTCCAGATCTCTCATGCACGAAACAGTCACTGAAACTCTCGACTTCAGAATATTGTGTGCAAGGTGGGTGCCAAAACAATTGACACAACAGCACAAAGTGAATCGCCTACGCTCGCGAGTTCCTTGAGCGATTTGAATTGGAAGGTGAGGATTTCCTTAGCTCCATTGTGACTGGAGATGAGACCTGTGTGTCTCGTTACACTTTAGAGTGCCAACACAATCATCTCAGTGGCGACACACGTCTTCTCCCTCTGCCAACAAAATTCAAGACCTCCTCCACCTCAGGCAAAAAATTATGGCCGCCATGGATTTGGACAGAAGGAATCATCCTGATCGAATTCATGCCAGAAGGAGGCGGTTATGCAGTTTGATACTGCGAAACCGTTAAAAAGCTCAAGAGAACAATCCAAAACAACCGGAGGGGTTGGTGAGAGTGCTTGTTGCACGACAACGCCTGCCTTCAACGGCCCCTCCCAGTTGTCAACCTTATTCAAGTGGCTCTTGGTGGTACCCATGAAGGGCTTGCCAGTTTGTCAGCCTCTTCATTCCCTTCTATTCCTCCATGACTTGGCACCCTACAAAGTGTTGGAGTCTTCTCAGGTGCCAGGGTCTTCAGACCAGTGCTGATCAAATAGTATAAGAAGCTAGGGCCTCAAGCGTAGCCTGACTGTCTGACATGGAGCAATTTCAGCATACATGCCGTCTGCAAGTTGGTAGCTCTCTCCTTGTGTATGCGGAGAGGTCAAGCCCCAGTTTAACCTCCAATGTAGCTGTGGGGGTTGTCTGCTTACAACCCATCAGAGTTATGCAGGTCCTGTGCTGCAGCCCTCATGTCTTCTCAACCAACTTCCAGACTGCCCATATCGTGGATGAAGCCCTTTGTAGTGTTCCCCTCACATATGTGGCCTGTGTGACCTGCCTGTCTAGGAAGGCTAGTATTTCACCACTTTCCCTTTCAACTGGAGTTCTCACATTGCAAGACTGTGTTTCCTGGTGAATTGGTCCAGGCTGGTTTCGTCTGGATTGACATAGTACCTCCGGTCATTTCCACCAAATTTGTACAGTGTTTATAGCAAACTACATCCACTCGCCAATCACACTTGAGAATTTCCCTCTCATAATTGTAATCAAGTCATTTGCCTATGCTATCACTTAGCATCCCTCCTTCTCCCTACAACTCTCGAGGGGTATCTGTCGAGAACTTTAGACCATTACAATACATTACCAATGATTCGAAAATATGTAAAATCTTTGATCGCTGGGAAACACAACATAATAATGTTTGTCTTGTGTTAACAGGCAAGTCAAGAAGCCAAGAGAGATTTGCAGAAGGATTTGGAAGAAAAGTTAGCTGATGGCCTTCCAATTAAAGAAATCGTCACGGAAATTAACGACCATGCTGCCAAACACTGCATTTCTGAGCAAGACATTATCACTTTGGTATGTTTACCCCAATTCATAAATTGTCCTCCTATTGAATTATTTTGTTGATGTGAAAGGTGGGGGTTGCAAATCAAACAACGATCCCTATGTTGTTCTTCAAAAATTGTAACTGAACAGGATGGATTCACACACAATGTGAATCAGTAGACTAGTCTAATGATGAGATGCCACTGTAGCTTAGGCTAACCTCCAACGCATTGAAACCAACATGTGGTTTCCGGAATCCCATGTCAACTAGTTATAGCCAAAGTGATTCAAAGGCGAGGTCTGCATTAACTGGTTGATTTGTTATGTACACTCAGCTTTGAAACTCGTTGGCCTTGGAACATTTCACTGGCTGTCTTATCCATCGTTGGATCAGTAGGAGCCCATTTTGATAGCAACCAGATGTATGTAAATACTGTACACATTGCCAGCAGCTTTTTATTGCCAACTGTGGTGAACATGTCAAAAGTCAAGGCTTGGAAGTAAGCCATCTACAGATTTCTGTATCTAAGTGAATTTGCACCACTTGTGGGTTATTTAGTTTCAGGCTTGTGAATCGCTGCCTTGATGTGGATACTACAAGTTGTTCCTCTCTGGACACGATTTTTTCGAGAAATGAATTAACCTACTTGGAAGTAAATGTCAACAGACCACAGGTTCATCCACCGTGTATGTGGGGAAATTGCCAGATTTATACCACCGAAGGATTTTGATTGAGTAAAGCCAAGCAGGTTGCCAATGAGCCAGTCTTTGGATGGAGCACTGTTCCTTGTGTTGCTGATCAGAGAGGTATGACCCTGGGGAATCTTCCACCATCTGGAGGATTTCTTAATCTGATTTCCCACTATTCACTGTAGTGGCAAGTTCAAAGGACAGATCATCTGTGACCACGTTCCTTTGTTATGACCTTCACAAACTGGGGCATAACGGTTGTAGGTTTCCTTACTAGCAGTCAATGCTGGTTGTTTTTCTATCTTCCAACAATCAGGAAGCATGGATCAGCACAATCGTACAATCCACATAGGCTACAGCTCGCATTCAGTCTCTATAAGCCTCCTGAGAAGGCCTGATGGTCCAAGAAGTAACCCCTTTGGGCACCTCTTCTCAATCGTTCTCCAGACTGAGACATGCCTGTATTCGATCGTAGCAGTTCTATCTGTCAGGTAACTTCTGACGAGCATGTATAGGTTACGGGGATTCCCCTACCTTTAAGGTCATTGAGGAGTGCTGTCCACCAAAGGTTGTCAAACGCTCTCCTGACGTCAATGAGACCTGCTACGACGTACTTTTTTCGTAGCAGTTTCGACAATGACATCCTGCGTGGTATTTTGATTATAACGCCTGTAATTAGGTTCAAATATGCCTGATCCCCCAGTTCGAGACGACGATCCTTGTCATAGAGGTCTCTTGTCTTACCGTGAACAGTTATTTGCTAGTCTTCAACATATCAAAGATACTAGTGAAAATTTGTCTTCCGTAAATGTTCGTTCGTTTCTTCATAAATATGAAGAGAAAAAAATGTCCAGCGTAGAAGAGAAAGTCGATGCCTTATGCACTAAAATCAGATTTTTCACTATAGTTTGTTTAGCTGAAAGAAAATAGCGGTTACAATTTACGTAAGTTAACCATCTCAAATGTGGCAAGCTCTAACCTCATGTCAAAACCCAGCTTTGAACTTCCTCACAATTACCACGGATTAATCTGAGCGCATTTTCTGGTAAAATAGAAGAGAGAAGTTATTACGCACTATTCAAGTCAGGTCTCAAGGTTTTAGAGCTGTAGAATTGTACAAGTACAACGTTAATTTCTTCCTGGGGAATTCATGCCTTTCATTCATTCGAGACCTCGGCTTACAGCTATTGGGAACTGAACAAAGGTAGAACCCATCCTGCCCTTATATGAGAAGTACCGACCAATTCATCGTCCAAATGGCAAATGGAGCCCATGTCACTCTCTCCAGTTGCTTCCTCATGGGCTTTCTAATCGGAAATCTAACCATACTCTGAAATTCAGTTTTCGTTTTAACTATCTCTTAATCAATTTTGAAGCATAAGCTACATAGAATAATGAATTGTGCGCATGTTTTATGTATGTTCAGCTTACGTTGCAGAGTTATGATGGCTGATCATAGGAGTTACATTTTGTCAGGTTAAGAGCTTCTTATAAAGCTTAAGCAGTAATTTATTCATTGTTCCCAAATTTATTACAAATACTCTCATTTCTCCTAATTGCGTCAATAATAGATTATAAACTGGAAAGTTTGTTGCTGAATTGTTTACTTTCCTTGGCTCTACAAAGTAAAAAGGAATGTTATGTAATCGGCTGAAGAAAACAAATTGAGTTTTCTTCAGATCTTTACGTTTCAGACCCTCCTGAGTCCGAAAAACACTATTTGGGAAAATGGTCTGTGTGCCTGTGAACGATTTTTAGAGAAAACCATTGTACCAAATCAGCTCAAACTTCATATCTCGCCCGCAGGTTATCATGGGACGCAAAAATAAGGGTATGGGCAAAATCCACCGAAAGTTAACTATAGTCATCATAGTGATCAAAACACCAAATTTTTTTTCTCAAAAACAGCTCTAACGATTTTGATTAAATTTTTTATATTGATAGCTCTCAATGAGGCAACTATACCATAAAATTCCCATTCGTGGGAAACAACGAGAGCAGCACAATAAATTATCAAAATTTTCGACGAAAAGCGTTTTTAGCGCAATTTTTTCCTTATAAACTCCGCTGAAATTTTTGTAGAATGTAAAAAATTGGTATTGTAGTCCAATCCAATACCTAAAGGGCGAGTGTTTAAAAACGCTCATGAGATACATGTGGCTCACTCCAGAAATTCCTGAATTTCAACTACCGCCGTTTCGCTTACTACCCGTTCTAAACGTTTTTACCCAATAACTCTGCAAAAGTAATTACTATCCTTCTTCAAAAAATTTGTGTTTACAGCCTCATTAATTATCTGTGTACCAATTGCTCAATAATGGTCCTGCAATGAGTACGAGGAGCACAATAAAATCTGGAACGGTAAGCCCTACCGCTTCCTGCTGCCGTAAAGCGTTGTTTGACCAAGTTCAAATTAACTGAGTGATAAATGAATTGATTAAATAGAATTAGCCATATAGAATGTGAATTGACGTAGAGCTAAGGAAAGTTGTGTGTTGCAACGCACCAGATATTTAATTTATTTAAATTTGTTATGGTATTCTATATGATGAAATCTGTTGCGCGAAAGTCTCAATGTGCGCCACATTCTTCCTTGGATGGCTGACCAGAGTACCACCTTGTAACTTGATTCGTTTTGTTTGTTAATAACGTGTTAGTGTGGACTGCTTTAGCTTTATTAACATTGCTGCTTCCATGTGGTTAAATAAATTCGTAGTAATAGGTTTGTTGAGACATTCGTGTGTCTAGTCATGGTTCGTTAAAATGCTGAGACCATAAAAATAAATTATAAATAATCTGCTCTGGGCTCGTAGAATCATTAAGCACCTTTCTATGGCATCCCCTATAGGTTGACATTAATAGCATCCTTGTTTTATTTGGTAAGTTTAACCTATTGATAAATACAAGTTCGCACCTTATCTGGTTTCCCAAGTCAATTTCTAGTAAAAGATTTGCATTAGTCTCGCGATTTTGTGTATCTAATGGTGTATTGTTAAAGAGAGCAATATCATTACAGTACTCTACATGATGATTACACTATTGCGCAAAAGCCTCAATGTGCGCCACAATCTTCCTTGGATGGCTGATCAGAGTACTTGCTCATTATCAATAACCTGTTGTTTTTGACGTCTCATCATTGTTGAATGGTGCCTTAGCTCAATCGTATATTATCTATATTATGCAGATCTGGGTCACTGTGATGTCTCTCGCTGAGTGGAACAAGAAAGAAGAGCTGGTTGCAGATCAAGCACTGAAGCATCTTCAAAAATACGTTCCTCTTTTCTCTGCTTTTACTGAAACTACGAAGTCTGAAATGGCTCTTCTTCTGAAAATACAGGAATATTGTTACGACAACATGAACTTCATGAAGATATTCCAAAAGATCATACTCCTATTTTACAAAAGTTAGTATAAATGATAACCAGCCTTGTCAATCTTTCTAGTACTTCGAGCCTTGGCACAGCAAAACCTGCAAGTTAAACAACACATTTACTAGACTTGGAAATGTGGGCACTTTTTTTTTAAATTGATATGACTGCTTCTACTATAGAAGTGTTTTATGCAGAAATCAGAAGGACTAGAAGAGTGAGTGGAGCATCAACATGTAGCTTCGCTTCTCAGCTCTCTTCTAACTCAATTCTTAAAGTATTTATTACTATTTCTATCCGTGAGCGCTTTTCAAAATGTCGAAACGATAACCAACAAACTAGGAGGTTGATGCAAGTTACGGTGTAGATTAACACTGATGTTGATGCTAACGAATGTGACATAAATTAACTTGTATGATTTCACAGAGGAAGTGCTTTCAGAAGAAGTTATTCTCAAGTGGTATCGTGATGGCCACTCTGTCAAAGGAAAAATGATGTTTCTAGAGCAAATGAAGAAATTTGTCGAGTGGCTCCAGAATGCTGAAGAAGGTTAGCTAATAAGTTATTCATTTATTTATTCTAAACCGTGATCGTTGGGTTGGATGCAACGCTTTTATAGGTGTGAATGCACTTAAGAAATGCTGGTGGCCTTTGGAATGAGGAGGCGGGAAAACTGGGTTTGAGCGTTCCTGGGGCGACTGATAGCGTGTGTCCTGCTCACCACATCACCAGTGGCGGAGGGCTCTTTGCAGTTGACGAATAATCCGTCTGGCGGCAGTAGCACATGAGCCAGGCCTCCTCTTCACCCTCATCGACAGGGGCTAAAACCAATATGCTTGAGGGGGAGCTTCCAGCGCACTGGTTTTACCACAAACACGCAACAATTTGAACTCAACAGGAGAGTCTCTCTCTCTCTCTCCTCCCCCTCCACAGTTTAGATTGCCAGGGTGCCTAGTCAGCCGAGAGAAAAACTGGACACTGTTATCAGACAGGTTGTTGCAAGGTCAGGTTCGGTCTTTTGCGGAGTCAATGATCGACGATTGTTATCGCAGATTTCCCCGACCCGACTCCTTTCCAATCTCACCCTAAATGATAACGATTTCTGTCCCATGCCGCCTCTAGAATCTGACTTGGAACTCTCTCAAGGACCCTGTCACCACAAAATCTCATGTACGTACTCAATCATAGTTCCATTCACCATTCCCATATAAGTTTCTCAAAACGCCAGATTATTATTTCTTCAACAAGAAATGAATGCTTTTGCCGATTGACCTCCCCTCCACACCACCCTACAATGTCTGTTAATCATATACTCAAGTGCACTCGGCTTTCACAACCACCGCGAACTCACCTAACTCAATTCTTAAAGTCAAACTTGGCAAGAGCAAATCCCTACAATTTGGTATTGTAATTGTAAAGTCTGTTGTAGCACACTTCCATGAACTCCTCCAAGAAGTTGCTGGTAGTGGGCACCTGGATATTTTGGCAGTATCTGAAACATTTTAAAAGCCCGGTATTCCCAGTTCAGCAATTACTCTTCCAGTCATGTAACTGGATCAGAAATTACAGCCTGGGTGGAGCCTGTGGTGCGGTTGCTGTTTTTGTTAAGTCTAGTGTGCAAATAACAGAACTATCCACATCCCATTTGCAATTTTCTCGAGGCCCTGAAAATAATATTTGTTGAAATGAAGAATGACCATCGCTCTGTAGTTGTAGGGGTGGTATACCACCCCCCAAAGCACGGACGAATTGATGAAGTGTCAGCAGTCTCCAGGCAACCCACCAAAAAATTGTAGTACTTGGAGATTTCAACACAGGTCCTCTTCTAGACAATCAATATTCTAAGCAGTTTCAAAATCTAAATACTAACCATATGCAGTACTTACCTTTGTTATGAGGGGATTTTGGAAATTTTTGGGGAGCCGCTGACTCAGGAAAAAATTACAGCGATCGCAATCCATTGGATCGGACCGCACAGTTTGGTGCGGTAATCATGGGATGTCAGTTAAGAGACATTCGTTCTGTCAGACCAGAACCTGTCATACGATACCGAACTTGAAAACCTAGGAATCACAATGACCCAGTCACTGTCTTGGTGGCTGCAGGTATTGAGGACAACAACGAAAATTTTTAGATCATTGTTACCAGCTTCGACGACTCGCTATACATTTTCTGTACCACTTGAGGCTCAAGGCGTTGAGTGACCTCAATGGTGAGCAGCTGGTAGCTCTCCAGAGAACAGAGAGTGCTCTAGTACGATTTCTATGCAGATTGAAGTTGGATGAAGAGCTCGTTACAAAGTACGCTGTTGCTCTGCTCCTATTTAAAAGCTTGAAATTCAAGAAACCTCCCTACATTGCCGAAAACTTTGCAGTTCTCCACCCCAATCCACCAACTATGAGACATGATATACACAAACACGCCGCCATCGAACCCCTCTGTGAGCATAGCGTCGTTCAAAAACGCGCTTTTGGACGAACGTGATGTGTAGTAGGAAAACAATAGCACTCGGAAGTCATAGAAAAAGACAATACTCCAGAAGTGATTTATTAAGGTCTCCTTTTTTTCCTGTACACTGCAGAAGATTTAATTTATGACGTATATTGTTTTTTGCCAGGGACCATGTAAGAGAGGGCCTTATGATCCTCATCCTCCCTGGTGTGGATCTGATGACAGTCAATATGACAGGACCAATGCGTGCCTCGTCAGCCGCTGTCTCGAATTCGGAATTTCGAAGCTGGCAATCAAAGCGAGTGCTCCCCTGAACACTACCGCCTCCTACCATGACCCCCCCTGTGGGAAACCGTGGCAGCAGTCCTGAGGGATGAGCTACGTAGGTCAATTGCCTAGCAGCCCGTGCCACCAGCCCCCAAGCTCAAGGAGATCTACCGAGCCAGCTGAGTACCCCTGGCCCCCCACCAGTATGCGACAGTGGCTCCTACTGAGCCCTCCCTCAGAGAGCTGAGGCCAGATGGCAGCCAGCTGTGGTTGTGAAGTGCAGGGGGGAAAGCCCAAACAAAGCAAGACATGTCTCAACCCAAAAACAAACATAAGAGGGCTCCTCCCCTTGAAAACCCACAACAAAATAAGGTAATAGTGAGGCCCGTGTGCGAGGAAGGACCAGCCCTAACCACCCCTTCCAAGGACCTCCAAGCCCTAAGTGTCTGGATGATTAACATCCGCACCACACTAGGGGGCAGCGCTGTCATTGTGGCGAATATCCCAGAAATTGCCCAAGCGCTTACAAGCCACATTTCCACTATGACGGAGTTGAAGGTCTGCGCATCAGCCCCCCTAGGTTGCTTCCCACGCTTTGTATTGTTCGACATGCAGACTGACCTATGAAGGAGGACACAGGGCTACAAACGCCAGCATTGTGTTCTAAGAGACCTGTGATGTTCACCTTGCCTCAGCACTCAGCAAGTAGTGCAAGCAGTAGGCTCCCCTCAAGTGTTCCAACTGCCTAGAATGCAAATTGTAGCAGTTCTCGCATTCTACACGAGATGCACGCTGTACCATTCATCAGTGAGCCGTTGCATTCCTAGAAACATGAGTTTACTATGAATAGGCTAAAAACCGTTCAAATTCTTCCGGAAAACACAAATAAGAGTTTCCTGGTTATGGCTGAGTTGCTGCAAAGTGCACTCAAAAACACTGCAGTGTTCTCGCCATTGAAGAACCATACGTATGTTCCAAAACCCTTGGTCTAGGGTCGCAGGCACGAGTGGTGGCTGGAGCAAGAACCGGAGCCATGTAGCAGTAGTCTGCATTGACCCATCCATAGACATGCTTGCACTCACCTGCCTGAACAACCAGCACTTGGCGGCTGTGCTCATCCGAGCCAGTGGCGTGCTGGTTTACAGGCAACTCGGCACACTAGTGGCCAACAGTGTCCAACCACTTGAGCAGGATGACCCTGCATAGTTAGTGCTGATGCCAAAGCCATACTTTGAACTGCCTTTGTCTGCATCAACAGAAGCACTCCAGGTGGTTACTGGTTGACGTAACCATTGAGTGCATGGTTGACTAGTGCAGTGCTTTGGGCTGGATCTCACCACAATGAAAATCTGACGACATTGGTGAATGGGCGCTAAAGAAATGGCCAGCAAAATTGGAATCCTCATGAAAGGGACATGACATGTGCGAGTTCTTCCCCAACATCTGTGAACGTCTTGAGAGAGAGTGGGTTGTGCCTGACCACGGGACGAGCCAGTTCCTCACAGGACATGGCAACTTCTTTTCAAAAAAAGGCACCACCTGCTGCCCCACTGTTGTTCCTACAACAGTGAACGACGGTTGTTGGAAGAGCAAGCAAACAAACCTACCATCTTTGACTGTTACTAAGCAGGCTTATAACTTTTTCACCCAGTTGAAGAAGTTAATGAAATAGGAACGTGGTCACAGTTGTTCTGTCCCTTTGAACCTTGCCACCCAAGTAGATAGATAGATCAGGTGGGAAACCAGATTAAGAACTCTTCCCAGATGGTACAGGATTCCCCAGGGTCATCATACTCTGTACAGAAACACGCAGGCGCAGGCAACAGCACTCTATCCGAAGACTAGCTAAATGGCAACCTGCCATACCTATGCACGACTGATATAACTCTCTCAAGAGGGTTAAGGCACAGTTATCAGTTAAGGAAACAGACCTGTGCTCCTCCCACCTGAGGGGTTGGGTGCAAAACTAGACCTTATTTATTGTTTTATCTGAAACAGACTGGTTCACCGTGGAAGAGTCTTCCATATTAACCAGGGAACAATTCACATGATGCAATATATTAATAGTCGTGGCTAAGGTCAGATATACCAACCACAAACTTGATAATATTCCTACGGTTGGGCTGCCTGTTGGCAATTTGTACAGTATTGCCTGCTGGAGATGTATAGAAGATGATATATCTTCAGCTCTAAAGACCAGAATGCACATGCAGCTCGTGTATTGCACATAATGACCAACAATAAATTTTGCCACCGTTTGTATTTTGATTATATTCAAGTTGTTGATAGTTAATATTTTTCTGCAGAATCTGAGTCTGAAGACGAGGAGGACTAGTGAACACGAGGAAGGTAAGTGGTCGAACTTGTTATTCAGGCAGATGAGCAAAACTTATCTCACTAATGAAGTCATACCTATCAGAACTTGACTATCGATCCTTTTCAGTAAGACGCAATGAAAGCTGTTACTCCAGATGGTAAATAAAATGCTCCAATTCTTATGTAAATGCTATAACACTTGCAACTCTTCAAGTTCTCGACTTTCATAGTGGATAGCCAGCGTTGGGAAATTTGGACCACCCTGGGTTATAGATAATAGCTAAATCATGGGTCAAGTGTTAATGAACTGGGTTGGTTGCACCTCGAAAAGTGCATCTAATAATATATACAGCGTTGATCCTGTCTTTTCATGTGGCAAGGGAGAGTTGTGTTCATTACTACTCGGGAACAGTAGTGCTTGTATGAAGGACAATCCATGGTGTTTACACTGAAACCTTAAGAGCATAAAATAAATTGTTTTCGACTGATAACGTAAGGAAGGGTTGAGAAAAACTGGGATGGGGAAGGACGAGTGCACAATAAATTTTCCTCTTACATTTTATCACTTGACTCGCCAGATTGTTGCAGAGAGGTTGGGTAAGTGGATATGAATGCTATCACACAGCGCTCATTGGTGTTACTGAATCGTGATAACGTTGTGGGAAAGGGGTGTGTCCTATACTAGTATCCACATTACCCATGGACTTAACGGTCTGGTGGGTTGCGGATTAACAAGAATAAAATGTGTACTTGATAAGTATAGGAGCACCTTGCTGGTTTTTTCCCAAATTGTTTTTTTAATTTGGTAACTTCCGTATCAGAATGCAGATAGAGCTTACGTATCAGAATTACGTTTTATATATTTGATCATTCAACGAACCTTCGATGAATTTGTTTCAGATTGGGCTCCCTTTTTCCGGAGTACGCCAAACACTGATGAAAATCTCCTTTTTACCCCCCTCCCCCCTGTCTATCAAGATGAAATCAACACAGCGACCAAGGAGAAAAAAGTGTAAACCAAGCGAACACCGAACACCAAGTTTTTCTTTTTTCCTCGTTTTTTTTCGTGAGCCTTACGCTACTGTGCGAATGAACCGAATGTGTTAGTGCTTGCGCTGCCTGGGGACGAATTCATTACAGTCTTGAAATAAACCATTCAAATTAGAGAAAGTGTTGTTTTTTGGTGGTTGGCGAATGTTTTTATTGAATACTTTTTGGTTCAGGGTGTGGGTGGGCGGGATGGACAGGGCAGGGAAACTCAAATTATTTCAGGGAAGTCATTTTTTCATTATAATTTGAAAACTTGGGGGCTGAAAGTCGTTTTACCGTTTATTTTTATTTAATTTTCTTTTGCCTTCGCGTTTTGGGTGGTTTTTAAAAGTATTCCTTGAATTGAAACAAAGTTAGGTCTAAATAAATTGTCGAGAAATTCTATTGTTCCAATTATTCGTACGATCTATTTTGATACACAATGAAAACTAGGCCTCCCCCTTTTTCTCTTTTGTGTATCTTCCGATTCCCGAAGTTTTTTAGCCACTTTTCGAGTCATCTTCATCCCTCACGTTTCAGGTGCCTTAAAAATCGTTCAAAAACTGTCAATCCAAATTGTATCTTTAGCCCTCTCCCCATTAATTGAGCTTTCTGCCCCCAGTTTTCAATTTTGTACGCCCAATGAGATCATCAGATGTATGTTTAACATACTCTTCTTGTAGTATGTGTACAAGTCCAACTTGCTCCAAACTCCTCTTTTTGTGTCAAGTCGTGGGATGAAGGTGCTGCGAACGTTCTGTTTTCTCTTCCGTTTGTTTTATTCGCCACACTTTCTTACTTCAATCCCCATTTTGTTTTTTTGTTTTTTTCATTGAAATAGAACAAACCAATTTTGTACCCGACGTAATTTGTTGCCTTGACTCGTTTCCATTTTTCATTAATTAATATTTGCGTATTATTGAAGGATGTATAATTCATTTTTATGTGGGTTATTTTGAATACAGTTATTATTTTAACTAATAAAAATTTGTACTCAGGAATACTTAAGTTTCTTGAATCAGCTCTACTCAGGCTGCTCCACAGTTTCCCCCCAGTACCTTCATTGCCGCCGTCATATTTATCGTTATTACCGTTAACTGACTTCGTCGATTTGTTGAGGGTTTGTCAGTACCACAGGGAAGCTGAAACTAATGAATAATTGGGTAACAGTGCCGTGAAATGTGAGTCGAACTGTTGTGAAGTGAACTAAAAATTTGGAAACTAGGAGAGTTTATGGAGGAGAAAATCAACTGTTGTTTAAATCACAGAGAAGGGATTTTCATTCACTTTATAACCAATTACCCAAGTGGTAAACGAAAGAGAAGAAAAATTTGATAGAATATTTGTAACAAAAAAGAAAGTATGTACAGAGAAATGAAATCAGGAGCTCCTGCTTTACGAAGAATAAATCTAAGCGAATCTAATCTAAGGTGAAGTTCGAGTTGAAAAAATGTTCGAATAAAAAGGAAGTTCCGTCTGACCGTAATTGCTGAGACGTTGGGTACATCACGATTGGGATGCTGACGCCTATTAATAGTGGGATACTGATGATCCAGCTATTTTAACTAGTGGATAAAATGGGAAGCACGCGTGTGGGTGAACGAAAAGATGGTATGATGGCGGGGGCATTTGGGTGTAGGAACGACTTGAAGAAGAAGGTGTAGGCACGTTCGATCCAGATGCGGGTTGATTACCGTTGCGTATAGGTTTTTGGGCGAGTTCCCAAAACAATGGCCAAGGGTACATTCGCCCGGTTCGCGATTGAAGAGCGTCACAGATACTGGTGCTAGTTACAACTTTCATCACTGGCAACTTTCTAGAGCTAGTATTCTTCAAAATACGAATCGATCGCTCGACTGACCGTTGAACTATACTTGAAAACACTTCGTCAATTTTCAGTTGGCACCGAATTATCGTCCTTCACTGGTAGAGTTGCTGCCACCGCATAACCATTTCTTTCCGTTTATTGTGTATCAATTTTTTTCGCGCTCGTCCGACCGACTTCTGCTATAGACGGGCTGCCCTCTTCGCGCTTATTTGTTTGTTATAATTCGACCAGCCATGGATGAGCTAATTAATACGATTTTGATTCACTGATTCAGAGAAAAAGGCTTGCGAAGTGTTGTGGATTGATTTATGAGTGTCGGTTTCGTCTCTCACGAGTATAAGTGTCCTGAATGTGGTGGATGATTAACGACAGAGTTATTTGAAGCCATCAAAGCTGCCTTCCCCACCTCCCAATATTCGGATACGTAACTTGAGAGGTGAGTGATATTTCAATTTGTTTTTGTGGTCGGCAATTTCTGCATTGCATTACGCGAGTGATATCTATTATTTTTGTGGCCGTCGATTTGTGTTGCATTAGGCGTGCACTATTTATTGACATTGAGTCAGTTTCTCGTGCATTTCATTGTTTACGTTCTGAATCGCGAACCGGAGTTCCACACAAATGTACCCGCGACCATTGTATTGGGCATTTACCGATTTTTCGTCTCGTCACATGTGAAGATGGTTTTCATGAAGTTTCCATTGGTTTGCCATTTCCAAAAGCTCCTGATAAACCTCCAATCGGTGCGCCTTCTGATCCGCTGTCATCAGTCTTGGAACGAACATGGCTGCAATCCTTCTCATTAACAATTGTTTGGTCAATCTCGACCCTAATGAGATGATGCGTGTTCCTCCGCTGGGGAAGGTTAGGGCAATAAAACAAAAAGGTTATTTGGGAAGGTTCGCGCTGAAACTTGAATGCCAAAGCAACCCTCTCTGTTAACGTGAAGGCGCGCAATTCAAAAAGTCCTGGAACTTGTTGATCAGACCTCGTACACATATTAAAAATTGTGTGAAAATGTATGGAGGGCGGTGTAAAGATAGCCGATAGATAAAGCAGAAGTTGTGGAAAAGTAGTTGTAACATCGATGTGGAATGTTGACCATCGCGTAAGCATTGTTTGATAGGAACTAAGTGAAAATTGTGGCGAAAATGTAAAACTGTAGATAGAAGAGGTGAATGTTGTTAACATTCCTCATTTCAATGGCAACGCTACATAACCAACTGTTAAATTGGAGGTTTTAGTCTAGAGAAATTGATCTTACTGATGCCAATCGTGTCGGTATTTCCGTCGTTATAGCGCCCAAGAACATTCGATTATCAGAAAGAGGAGTTTGTTTAGATATTAGGCGTTGTACGTGAAGTTCAAATGTTAGTAGTATGTTGTTAATGTCTTTCAACAGTTAGAAATTAGAAAACGTTACAGTATGCATAAGGTAGTGTTGATCAAATGGTGTACGTAGTTTTAGGGGAATCGAATATAAACGAGACTTTTCGTCTAACAAGGCTCTTCGTGTTGTATTGTGTTGGAAAGGCTGGAGTGGGGGAAGCATCCCTGTCGTTTCTTTCAGTGGCCATTGTAGGAGTAGGAGGTAGTTTCTTCAATTGCGCAACGTGTTATCATTAGGTTGCTTGCCGCAGAAGGAGTAAAGCGAGCTGAAATCCTGAGAACATTGGTTGTGTAGTTCAAGGAAGAGAAACTGCCACGAGCAGAGTATTTGCATGGCATTAACAGTAGTGAGAAAGTCGAAAATGAGAACCATAATCGCCGATCTCGCACCAGCGCCACCAACTAAAACGGTTCTCTTACAACTTGAGGATGGCATGGCAGAGGTCTACCCGTTGATGATTTTTTTTTGTTTTTTAACTCGACCTTATTAAGGAATCAACCATAATATTCTCCGTACTGTTTGCCGTCTTGTTTCTAGACAAAAGCGCGGAGACGATTGCGCCGTTCTGAAACTCGAAGAATCGTTCATGTGTTAACCCCTGATAAACAGAATTGGTTTCATCGAAATTCCCAGGTGCTGATTGTCAAACAATAAATCGAGCTGGAGAGCTACGTTTTGTAACGAGTAAGGGATTCCCGTAGTGACTCGTCTCACAAACTTTACCAAGAGGACCGGACGCTCTGGTCACACTCCTGTTTCGAATGACAAGACCCTACATCAAAAACGTAGTTATCTCCAGCAATTTTTTCCGTGAGCATAGGAAGATGGGCATTGACAACCGTTATTTGTAATTGAGTAAACCTTCATTGGTTTATAACTGCAACACCGTATCCAGTAGATTTGGAAGAGGCCCTTGCTCACTGTAGCTTTTTTTTTGAAGCGTGAACTAATTGATTCAATTGCACTTACGTTGAACCGGTATTGTATTTTTGCCGATTTTTAGCTACGGGCTAATATTATGTGAATGTACTTCTACTTGGTGGGGAATGAGTTAGTGGGTGTACTGCATGCTGGGGTAGTTACAGTCCCATTGACCAGCTTAGATATAAATCATTGTGACTGAGGCTTCTTTAACAAATTTTCGTGCTGACGTTGTTGGTTCTGGATGAAAATCCGGACCATTGGGACGGTACGTGGATCGTGACGAGGAAAAGGGCAGGGCATCCTGCGCCCTGGCTCTGGGCCGCTCCTCCAATTGTTAACCAACATCCGCGGGTTCGACCCGTCCGCAGTTACGTTTCCCGATAGGAAACTCCCGGGGAATCTGCCCCCCTTACTATCAGTGGTGTCACACTGCTTTCTTACGTTCAATTCCATAAATATCGGTTTTCAAATAAGTCGAAATGGAATTATTCGTTAATACTGAGTACAGTTTGCTGATGTTTTATCGTTCATTTCAACTGCTTGGGAAAGTTGAGTTCATGCTCACACAGACACTTGAAAACTTATTTTGCGGGTGCTTTTGATTGTTATTAGGCTCATGCGACCTGTATGCGAGTGGATTTAACAGTAACAGCTTCTGGCGATAGCGTTACTGCGCCGGTGTTAATTGGCGATTTCAGTAAGAAGTGTGACGGCTCATTTTACTCATGTTGGCTCCAGTTATTACTTGGTCCTTTGGTTGTTGTATCACTTCGTTTCAATGAATTCTTATGTTTAATTCAGCTGGATCTTTTTTTTTATAGTGTGTGTTTTGCTAAATTGGAATGAGAAATATTTTCGGAGGACTAGCTTCAGGAGAAGTTGAGCATGAAGGAGTCAATAATTAATTAAATTCGTCGTACTCAACTAAGAATACTATTCACACTGTTATTATTTCCGCCTCTGCTTGACGTTGTCTGTTCAGGACCTCAATAACCATACCGTCCTAATATCCCGGAATCCTCATCGCTGATTTGCTTCAGGAGGTGCTTGGACGTCAATCTCAAAAAACAGATTTACAGCCTCCTGGACTCAATCTTGGTTGCACCATGTCCGGTGGTACTCTGAAACAAAAATGACTGGTTCAGTGCTAAGCGTTGCCAAAGGCCAATGGCACTAACGAGCATGGTTCAACTTACGTTTGTTAGCTAAATCATGTTAATTAACCAGATATTAAAAAACAAGAACGAACTGCACTGTATCAACGTTTTAATTCACGTTAGTTAACCACAGTGAAATCCAACGTCATAACTCTGTGAAAGTTTCAGCAAACGAATTCTACCATCCGCCTTGAATTACTAACCACCTCGCAAAATATTCGTCAATGTTTTAATAATTTTATTACATAAACAGATTAAAGAACTACCATTTTTTCTGTAAACTAAACGTAGCAACCCCCTTCTCACTCATTTTGGTATAATCTGAATTATTCAATTTTTCACTGGAAACCTTAGTTGACCCCCGAAATCGATCCCACTTTACCATCCCGCAACGACTTGGTTCAGTACACCTACATTACAAGGATTCCAAATCGGCAGTGCCCTTCGACGGTCACGGCCATATTTTGTCCTAACGTGGTCGAATCCTTTCTTTTGTTCGAAAATTCCATTTCGTATCTTGTTGTGCTTGCCTACCCTTGATTGTTATAGGTAAAATATGGTTTATAAACATTTCCTGAATATTTTTCCACGTTGAGTGGAATAGGACGGGTCTCAGAGGCGTAGGACTGCATCTAGATGGAAAACAGGGAAATCAGAGTACATACAATGAGGCAAATTCGACTACTTGAAGAAACTCGCGGGACAATATAGCGGAAGTTCAGTTATAGTGTTTCCCTGGCCTGTGCCCATTTCCCGTCTTACTCCAACCGACTCGTCACGTCGTGCCAATTGCCCAGCGTCGACTAGAAAATGTCAATTTTCGTTGTTGTGTTTCGTATCATTTGCTTATTATTTGTCAATGCGGAATCGAATGGGATAGGTCTCAGAGGTGCTCTACAAACACTGTCGTTTCTCGGATCGTTTTAGCCATGTTATACTCTATTATTTTTCGACATTGGATTGAATATTATAGGTCTCAATCATGCTGTGCAAGAGAATAATAAACCGTTGTATAATAGTTTGCTGCGTTTTTTCTTGTAATTATAGCAAGTGTATGGAAAATGTTGAGCTGATCCTCAAAAAATAAAATTAAGAATTCAGGATCATAACGTCTATATAATATTTATAATGGTTACTTTCGATTGATGGCAAAATATTCATTGCTTGACATATTGAAAGAACGAAGAACCTAAAGTTCACCATTATTTATGTTCCAACCTTTTCCATGTTGCAAATAGATAACATTAACGGTCTCAACGGTTAATTTCGTCTGAAATTCCCTATATTGTCAACTGCTTGAGGAGCGTTAAATTCTTTAACTGAATTATCATTTCAGAGTTATTTTCTTAAAATATTTGAGGTTTATATACCCTGTATATCCGGGTAGTGTTCAAATATCAGCATCTCACACTAAGTTAGAAAATCAGAAGTGTCAGTTTGGCAGGGTATTGGGCGCATCTGCCTTCCAATGGAAAAAGTAACGAGTAGAATTAGTAAAACCAGTAATGACCACGTCTTGGTGGAGAGTTATGATGCGAGGAGAGCACGGTTTTCAGTAGAGATGCTATGGTGCTCCACAATTTTGGGGTAATGTAGGAATTATACGTTCAATGAAAATTTATTGTTATCTCAAAATTATCAGAGACATTTTCGAATGATTTTCAGTTGTTATTTAATCCTGAAGTTGGCCTATGGCGTTTCAGATCAAATCTTAGGTTTTCAGTTATTAATCCCATCTGGAGCACTGTAAAGTACCACCAACTCGGACAGCCACAGCGGCCGCCTAGTATAATGGCTTTTCAAAGACTTCTGCAAGTACAGAAAGACGGTACAATGACAAACATAAAGCAAAAGTTGCCAAGGGAGAGCAGGATGCCTTGAACAAGGGGTTTCAAACAAACCGATCGATCGGTTCAGGGCTCTAAAACTCGTCCTTCTAACCTTTCAGCTTTTCCGAAGAACTGAGGCAAATGCCCTCAGAGTGAGAGTTTGCCTCTTTTCCTAACAGGTAGAGCCTTTTCCGAGCGAGGTCCTTCTATTAATAGAATCACACTTGGCCGAACAGATGTCTTTGCGTGGAACATGGACGCAGTTGGGAAGCAAGGATGAGTTCTTGCTAAAGTTGACAACGTACTCCTCGTTCCTGTTTGCAATTGTAACTTTCGAAGAATTTTTGTTGTGTGGAGTTTTCTTCAGATTTTCAAGTTTTGAAGGCTTCTGTGTCTGAAGAACTCCATTTGAGAAAACGATCTGTGTGTACCTATGTCAGCGGATTATGGACATTAGCTTAACTTCGTTAGGTTAAAAAGTGTGGGC
Organism: Pachypeltis micranthus; assembly: GCA_020466155.1. Taxonomy (NCBI): domain Eukaryota; kingdom Metazoa; phylum Arthropoda; class Insecta; order Hemiptera; family Miridae; genus Pachypeltis; species Pachypeltis micranthus. The sequence goes on along the minus strand of CM035770.1, from coordinate 1,956,685 downwards.
AATAAATATACGTAGAGCAACGAAAAAGCCAGTAACTACGGAAGATCATATTTGGATGTATAACATCGAGTCATATGATATCATGGAGTTGCATTATCAACAAAATCAACCCTCTCTCGAAATCAATCAAATGAAGAGTCCAGGGAAAAAACCGACTGTCACTTTTTTTTCACAAATTGAGTTTTTTATATCGTTGAACTCAGAAAATGATGTCGGAAGTTATAAGGCTTGGAGTTTTTGGTGTACAGGGAAAAAACCGACGATGTCACTGTTCCCTGACCGAACCACCAACAGCGCAACACGTGGTCCCCACCACCTTGCCTCTGTGATTCACAACATTTCTTATTAGTTCTGTATTGTTTTCTTCAACGCGTGTGTGACACAGTTTTTTTCCAGTTCCTCGAAATAATTCTGAGTTTATTTTTTTTTAATAAATAACTGTTATAATGTCAAAAGCATTTTGCTCAATCCATGGTATCACCAACAGTAAAATAATTTACATAAAGCGGAATTTGAAACTCACAGGGACACCCCCAACAGACAGAAGAGGTAAACACTCTTCTCTCCACAGGAAGCTCGCCAAGAACACTACAGGTTTGATTTATGCTCACATAAACAGTTTAAGAGGCCAACAAAGCCACTACAGTTTGAAAGATTCGAAAAAAATCTATTTGTCCAAGGATTTGTGCATCAAAAACACAATTAATCTCGACGAAAAGGTATTTTAGCGCAGTTTTTCCATATAAATCCCTTTTGTTGCTACAATAACGTTATCAAACACAAACGGTGGGTACAGCTTTCGTACAAGTATGCAACCACGAGGGACATTTTATGTCTTTTTCTTTAAACTAAACCTCGATTTCCTCCGATGCGATTCCTTATGAGTGATTGGAAACGTTGAGGTTGGCGGGTGCGAAAGAAACCTTTACACAAACGGTGGGTACAGCTTTTGTACAAGTACGCAACCACTAGGAACATTTTATCTCTTTTATTTTTTATGCAATGATAATTACGTTTGATTGTGCTCGTTGATGGTTTCGATATAATGGCCGTGTCAATTGCAATTGACATCATCACTTAGTCACTGAGGTTATTAAAACGTGTGATGTTACCAAGATTAGATTAGATTAGATTTTGCAACAGACGTTACCATGCACTTAACCCAACACAAATTTAGTGGCGCTTCTCCGTTACATATCCCGCGTTACATTTTCGAGTTTATGTAGCAAAGTAAAGACATAAAATGTCAAAAAAAATAATCGTAACCCTGGTGGGACTCGAACCCACAACCTCCGGTTTAGGAGAGCGATGCCTTATGCATTACGCCCCAGGGGCTGTGGTTGCAACTTGGGTTAAATCGTTGCCTTGTCCACTCTGCCTCAAGGTTAAATTTCGTGACGCTTGGCCGTTACATTTTCGAGTTTATGTAGCAAAGTAAAGACATAAAATGTCAAAATGTACACCATGTTCAAAGAAAAACATCGCAATGTCCTCGTTTCCTACAAAAGTTCATTCGGATATCCTCGGACTGACACCTGCGCAACATGTGTTCATTGCGAAACTAAAGAGCTTATCAGCTGACAAAGATCAGGAAGAAAGTAAAAAACTTACGGACATGAATACGTTGCATAAGAAAAAAAGCTCAATGCTTCTATGACCGAAAGAAATTGGCGAAGAAAATGTCTAAGAAAAACCACAGAAAAGAGGCGATTTGTATTGACTTTGCCAAAAACATTTCGCTTCCTAATATCTAAACGAATGCTGTTTACTATAAACGGCAGCTGTCAGTATTTTCCTTCAATGTTAACGTACTTTCCACTGGCCAATCGGTATTCTACACTTACCACGAAGGAGTTGGGAAAAAGGGTGTGAACGAAGTGGCATCATTTCTCTTCCATTTCATCATGACCTACCTGGACGATAAAGTGGAAGATTTGGAAATATTTAGTGGCTCAGCAGGTGGACAAAATAAAAACTACGTCATTTTTCGTTTCATTCACTACCTGACCAAACACCAAATTTATGGGCTGAAGAATGTTAAAATGACATTCCTGATTCGCGGCCACTAGTATTTGGAATGCGACAATGTAGGTCTTTGGAACATGAAATGCCGCATGGAGACTCCTAAAGAATTTAAAGACATCATAAAAAGCTCAAGAGCGAAACCTACACCGTTCTCAGCCGTGAATGGGAAACAACTCGTGATAAAAGACTGGAAATCCTTATTGGAGAAACATTATGGCAAAAAATGTTTGTTCAAAATCCAGGAAATAAAGAAAATTTATGTTTTCCATAACCATCCACGACTGGTGAATCATCGTTCAACGGCACTTTCTCATCCAGTGTGATTGGACAAAGAACCAATGAGCTGAACAGAATGAAGCAAGGAGAATTTGAATTGCTACAACCCGCATACGAAGGTAAGCATCGTTTGATTATACGATTCAGATTAATACAGAGATAATACAGTACGCCATAGTACAGATTGACATTCGTGGTTTTATTTTTCAGGTTTGCTATCAGTCTCATCACCCAAGTACCGCGATATAATAAGCCTCCTGAAATTTTGTGGCCCAGCTGCGGTTAAATTTTTTTCAAAACTTCGGCACGAGTGATCTCTGTAAGTAGTATGGTCGAGCTCTTACTTCCAAAAAAATGATGTACTTCTTTTGTAAATCCTTAAAAAATTAATTCGATACCTAATGAGTGGGAATGGTTTCCTTTTGCTTCAGATGGTGAAAACAGTTCAAAAGGATAACAGAAAAAAACTACTTCTACCTGCGTTCGTCAGACTTTAAAATTTCATTTTTGCTTGTTTTTTGTTTGTTTTACCAGTGTAGTATAATTAAAAGACGGTCGAACAGAAAAAAACATGTTTTTTCTCCATTGAATGAGAGTTGACATTGTCGGGTCTTCGGGGTTGCGGGGGGGGGGGGTGCTCAGTTTTTGAATTTTTTAACAAGTAAGTAGTATAATAATAGTGGCAACATTTTGTGGAACACTTAAGTAGATGTTTTAGTGCATAATAAGACTTATTACAATTTTTTATTTGTATCAAGTCAAACACAATCGCGTTTCAAACTTTCAAAACGAGTTTTCTCGTTTTTACTTTCCGCTACCCGAAGGGAAGGAAAGTATAGTAATCGGCCCAAAAAAAAAAATTGAGTTTTCTTCAGATCTTTACGTTTCAGACCCTACTGAGTCTAAAAAACCTAATTTCGGCGCGTGGTCCGTGTGTATGTGTGTGTGTGTGTATGTGTGTGTGTGTGTGTGTGTGTGTGTCTGTAGTTCGATTTGCAGGAGAACGGCTGATCCGATTGAGCTGGTTCTTTTTTTGTTTTGTTCGTTATTTTTTGTAGACACCAATATAAGGTTATGGACGATTTCGGCCGATGGGAAGGGGGGGGGGTGAAGGACGAAAATGTACCAAAAACTAGGGTTTTCGCATTTTTCTCAAAAACGGCTCTAACGATTTTGATTAAACTTTCAAATTATCTTGTCCTAATCAATACCTAACTTTTCTTCTCTATACATATCTCCATGAAAATACGGTGAACGGAGATATGGGCCCCTGAAGCAAAAATAGGTTTTTTACGCTTTTTGGCAAAACGGCTTCAGCGATTTCCACCAAACTCACAGGATGTTTTCAAATAGGTAATACCTACATATTGTTCTCAATAAATGTTCCTGTGACGGTCCATTGAACAGAGATAAAAATCAAAATGGGTCGAAAATAACGTTTTTTCTAACATTTCCGTAAATTCCAGGGTAACTTTTTCACCAGATGTGATAAATTCTAATGGAGTGTCTTTAAGGCACCCATACCAACATTTCGTTCTCCATAATTATTTCTGTATATATATGTTGAACGGAGATATAAGCCAAGTTAACTCAGAAAAGGAGATTAGTCGAATATTAATTTATTGGTATTCCAATTTTCTCAAAAACGGCTCTAACAATTTCGATCAAACTCACGGAGTAGTTTCAGCTAACAAGTCCCTACATTTTGTTCTCTATAAATGTTCCTGTAAAAATGCGTTGAACGAAGATATAGCGCCCGCCTATGTGGTGTTCGAACTTAAAGGGGTGGCGGAAAGTTGTGTGTTGCTACGCACCAGATATTTAAGAAAAAGTGACTTAGTCGGTTTTTACTTTCCGCTACCGGAAGGGAAGGGAAGTATAGTAATCGGCCCAAAAAAAAAATTTGGGTTTTCTTCAGATCTTTACGTTTCAGACCCTACTGAGTCTAAAAAACCTAATTTCGGCGCGTGGTCCGTGTGTGTGTATCTGTGTGTGTCTGTAGTTCGATTTGCGGGAGAACGGCTGATCCGATTGAGCTGGTTCTTTTTTTGTTTTGTTCGTTATTTTTTGTAGACACCAATATAAGGTTATGGACGATTTCGGCCGATGGGAAGGGGGGGGTGAAGGACGAAAATGTACCAAAAACTAGGGTTTTCGCATTTTTCTCAAAAACGGCTCTAACGATTTTGATTAAACTTTCAAATTATCTTGTCCTAATCAATACCTAACTTTTCTTCTCTATACATATCTCCATGAAAATACGGTGAACGGAGATATGGGCCCCTGAAGCAAAAATAGGTTTTTTACGCTTTTTGGCAAAACGGCTTCAGCGATTTCCACCAAACTCACAGGATGTTTTCAAATAGGTAATACCTACATATTGTTCTCAATAAATGTTCCTGTGACGGTCCATTGAACAGAGATAAAAATCAAAATGGGTCGAAAATAACGTTTTTTCTAACATTTCCGTAAATTCCAGGGTAACTTTTTCACCAGATGTGATAAATTCTAATGGAGTGTCTTTAAGGCACCCATACCAACATTTCGTTCTCCATAATTATTTCTGTATATATATGTTGAACGGAGATATAAGCCAAGTTAACTCAGAAAAGGAGATTAGTCGAATATTAATTTATTGGTATTCCAATTTTCTCAAAAACGGCTCTAACAATTTCGATCAAACTCACGGAGTAGTTTCAGCTAACAAGTCCCTACATTTTGTTCTCTATAAATGTTCCTGTAAAAATGCGTTGAACGAAGATATAGCGCCCGCCTATGTGGTGTTCGAACTTAAAGGGGTGGCGGAAAGTTGTGTGTTGCTACGCACCAGATATTTAAGAAAAAGTGACTTAGTCGGTTTTTACTTTCCGCTACCGGAAGGGAAGGGAAGTATAGTAATCGGCCCAAAAAAAAAATTTGGGTTTTCTTCAGATCTTTACGTTTCAGACCCTACTGAGGTAATACCTACATATTCTTTTCAATAATTGTTCCTGTGACGGTCCATTGAACAGAGATAAAAATCAAAATGTGTCAAAAATAACGTTTTTTCGAACATTTCCGTGAATTCCAGGGTAACGTTTTCACCAGATGTGATAAATCCTAATGGAATGTCTTTTAGTTACCCATACCCACATTTCGTTCCCTATAATTATTTCTGTATATATATGTTGAACGGAGATATAAGTCATGTTAACTCAGAAAAGGAGATTTGTCGAATATTAATTTATCGGTATTCCAATTTTCTCAAAAACGGCTCTAACGATTTCGATCAAACTTTCGGAGTACTCTCAGCTAACTAGTCCCTACATTTTGTTCTCTATAAATGTTCCTGTAAAAATGCGTTGAACGAAGATATAGCGCCCGCCTATGTAGGTGGTGTTCGAACTTAAAGGGGTGGCGGAAAGTAGTGTGTTGCTACGCACCAGATATTTTCCCTGGACCCTTCAAATAGTCTTTAAAATAAGCTGGAGGATGTCTTGAACGAGTTGGTCTCTTTCTAACTCCGTCCGAATCGGAAGGACCTCTTCAATTCTTGTTTCAACGCCATGATCTGCTGGTGTCTGCAGTTTCTCCTTTCGGTGCAAGAGGTCGAATTGAAACTGTCGTTTCTCTCCCATCAGGTAGACGTACATGTGCTTACACTGGATTTGATTCAAGTAGCTCAACTTCTTCCACCATTGGATCGTACTTGCTTTTTCAGACATGCTTTTTCATAAGTACTGGTCCGTTTTCCGTCAGCCATGATTACGATGAAGCAATGAAACTCCATTACTTGTTCTCCATTTGTGAGTGAACATCCTTTCGTGTAGCGTTGTATTTGTTTCAGTGTACAATAAAGATCGTATGGGAAGAAGAGGGATATCCAAGAAGTCTTCCCAAACTTCGGTTTTCATATCCCGGGGTTTTAAAGCAAGCATGATAGTCTTCCAAATGATTCCGTTGAATCTTTCTCCCTGGTCATTTCCTCAGGGGTTGTAAGGTGAAGTCCGGCTTGTGGCGATATTATGAGACGTCACAGAAGCTTTTATATCTGTTGGCATGAACGATGCACTCCTATTCGTATAAGTAGGGTGACAAAATTCTGAAAAGATACGTTAGATTTTTAATGACACAAGCAGTCGACAGATCCTTGCAAGGAAACACAAAGGGAAATCTCAAATATTCGTCTACCTCAGTCAAAACATGTTGATTTCGTGATTCAGATGGATGAGGTCCTTCGAAATCATTATTGAGGCGTACGAACGGAATTGTGGCTTTGATGAGGTCTCCCTGATGTGAATAGTAGCGTGGTTTCAATTAGTATGCATGTATTAGTAATATTCCTGGTTTCGTGTAGGGCGTAAGCAATATTTTTGGCCCGAATCCAGTGGTACATACGTGTTATCCCAGGGTGACGCAGAGAACCGTGCAGGCTTTTGAGGTCGGTCTTGTTATCTTTGATGGTTGATGATGTACTTATTGTTGAGAGTTCATCTCCTGGCGCGTATTCGTCTCCTGGTCGAGAGACAACGTCAAACTTGAAGCACGATAGCTCCAATCGCCATCTCATTATCTTTTCATACTTTATATTGCTGTTACGATTCTGGTTGAACATGAAAGACACTGAGCGTTGGTCAGTCACTATTTGAAATGGGCGCCCAATCAGGTAATGTCTCCAATGTCGTAATGACTCTACTATGGCTTAGGCATATTTTTCAATCGCGACAAATATGATAACTCTGATTTGTTCGAAGTTCTTGAGAGAAAAGTGATTAGTCTACCAAATTGGCTCAAGGTGGCTACGATGGCAAAATCTGATGCGTCGGTTTCTACTTGGAATGGTACATCATCTTGAGTAGCAGCTATGGAGGCGTGTGCTATGTCATTCTTGAGAGAGTTGAAAGTTGAAGACGAGTCCTTTGAAAGAGAAAAATCTCCTTTTGATATTAGTGGTCTTATCTATTCTGAGAAACGTGGTATTCACCGGCTGTAGTAGGAAAACATACCTACGGCTCTCTGTAGTGATGGCTTCTGCTTTGGGACTGGCATGTCCAGGAGGGGTTTCAAATGCTGAGGGTCAGGTTTGATGGTTCCATTCGATGTAATATAGCCAAGTAAGTTGACGGTAGTCATGGAAAACTTGCCCTTTTCCTTGTTTAGTGTTAAGTTATACTTAGTGCCAGCGTCCATAAATCTTTGGAGGTTCCTGTCATGATCTTCTTGGTTTTTTCCACAAATAGTCACGTCATACAAGTAAAGATAAGTACCTTCGAGTTTCTCATCATAGAGGTCTGGATCTATCACCCTCTGGAAACGGGCAACTCTGTTAGTCACTCCAAATGGAACACGTTGTAACTCAAAAAGTTTCCCTGGGGCTTCGAAGGCCTCACAGGTCTCTCAGACTTCAAGATCGGAATTTGATGGTAGACGCTCTTTAAATCGATTACACTAAAGACTTGATTAGCTGAAACTTTTGAGATTAATTAATCGTTTGCGAGAAGTCCATCACCATCCTGGTTTTGTGCCTCTCATCCCTGACGACGAAAGCTTGGGCACGCCACAGTGAGTTGCTTGGTTTAATAATTCCTTCCTGCATGAGCTTCTCAATTTCAGATTCCATGAATCTTTGATCTTCCACAGAATGTTTTCTGGATTTAGTAGTAATAGATTTGCTTTCAATATGTCATGGCCTATGATCGCATCTGCACAAAGATCTTTCATCGCCAACAGTTTCACCTTTTAGTACCTGAAGTAACAATTTTCAGGTTGACCTCGCATTTCCCCAATACTTCGTGGTTTACAAATGAAAAATAACTACTATCGAACTGCGTAATTCCATCACATTGACAAAAATGTCTATAGTAGATTTCTGTAGGCTCCCAGGGCTCTGCAGCAGCAGATGGTTGTAGATCGGGCTTAGAATGTTCGAATTTACAAACCTTTGGGAAATGTCCTTTTTTCGAACACTACATGCAAGACGCGTCTTTGACCCGGAACGAGAATATTGGGTGTCTAGACCCGCCACAGAAAAAGCACCTTCCAAGCTTCGTCAGGGCTGCTACAGTTTTTTCGAAGTCCATCTGATTGCTACCTGAATCACTCTTGGTTGCAGTACTTTGTACTTGAAACCCATGGTAAGAAGTAGATTGTTGTTCAGCCATGTCTAATGATCTAGCTTGATCAAAAGCACCGTCTAACTGTAGAGTAATGTTTTCTAATAACCTTTGGTGTATACGTGGACGTAGCAGTCCGCTAATCAAGGCTTCTCCGATGAACTCATTGTGATGTTCGTCGGCCGTTACCGATTTAAAAGAACAGTCCTTTTTTATTTGCTTGAGTAATTGTAAATACTGATCCACTGATTCTCTTGCATGTAGATGTCTAGTAGCCAAGCAGTGCCTGGCGTAAATAACATTCTTAGGCCTGATATACATAGAGTCTAGCGTGGCTACGGCATTGTTGTGTATAGTACATCGGTAAGGTATTTAAAAGCATCAGGAGCAATATAAGTAGTGAGTAGTTGTAGCTTACTATCATCCGACGGAGGTGTCACGAGATGAACCAGGAAATTATCGAATGTATTCTTCCAATGAGTCCACTTCTTGTCAGAAGATGTAGCCGATGGCTCCAAGTTGAAGCGTTCAGGTTTCAAGTATTTATACATAATTATTATGTATTTTCGTTTAATAAATTGAAATAAAATAGTTGATACCTTTATACAAGGCTTTATTAAACGAAAATTACATCGTACCGCCAAGCTGACCATCAAAGCGAGGTTCCATGCTGCCGGCTGTGGACAGAAGCCCCCGCGGTACCCATTCTATATGGCTGCAACTTGAGCATGGACCTGAATGGATGGCAGGCCCCGGTGCTGGAATTGCCAAAAGGCGTTCTACCGGCACCTATGCATTATCTCCATGGGGATTCCGGGGATTGGACTTGCCCCCATACCTCCAATGGAGAAAGGTGTCAGGCCATCTTTAACCCCGGCCAGTACTGCGATCCTCTACGACGTGCTGAAGGTGGACTACTCGATATTCGGCCTCCCTCGACCATGACCCACCTCACTTACTCCAACCTACTAACAGACTCACACAATAAATATATTAGCCCTTAAATACATTCACACATTCTCCCGAAGGGGCAGGCTACTCGATATTCATCTCCCCTGGAACCTTCCCCACAGTACCTACTGCTACGTGACACTAACACAGGCCTGTTTCCTTATTTAATGACTGTACCTAAACTCTCGACGAGGGTTATATCAGTCATGGAAGTTGCGGTTTCACTAATATGCAAGAGGCCGGCCCCTGCAGCATCCACCGAACTCAGACCTGTGGGGGGGACGGCAGGTATTTGGTCGCTAGCCAGTCTCCCAGGAGAGAGCTGTTGCCCGTGTGTGACCGCGCTTCCCTGATGACCAAGCAGCTCGAGACACTGTAGCCCAGAGGGCAGCAAGGGAGCTGATCATGGACCCTCTGAACAAGCCTGAAATCCCATTGTGGACAACAGGCGACCTCGGCAGGGCCCTTGCGACCTTAAAGCCCAACAAATCTCCTGAGCCAGATAAAATAGAAAGCTATATGCTAAGGAAGGCTGAGCGGACAATCTCCAGCGGCCTCCTTAATTTATTTAATGACTGTCTGCAGGACGGACAGTTCCCCACTCAGTAGAAGTCTGCGCGTGTTGTCACTCTTCAAAAGGGAGGCGACCGCAATCAGTCAGACCTGCGACCATGAAGGCCAATCAGCCTTCTTTCCATACTAGGCAAAACACTATAAATCTTGATGTTGCTGTCCCTCGAAGGAGTCTTTGGCCGCAACCTCACAGGCAGCAATACGGGTGTACCAAAGGAAGGTCCACGCAGGATGTCATTGTCGAAATTCGGCGTGTTTCCCTGCTGGCACTGGCTAAGTACGTCGTAGCAGTTCTCATTGACATCAGAGGAGCGTTTGACAACCTTTGGTGGCCAGCGCTCCTTAATGAGTTCAAAGGTAGGGGAACCCGCCGCAACCTGTACTCGCTCGTCAGAAGTTACCTGACAGACAGAACTGCTACGATCGAATGCATGCATGTCTCCGTTCGGAGAAAGATTGAGAAGGGGTGCCTACAAGGCTCGTTCCTTGGACCAGCACTCTGGAATGCCTTCTTCGAAGGTCTTCTCAGGAGACTCATGGAGACTGACTGCGAGCCGTACGCCTATGTGGATGACTTGACTGTGCTGATCTTTGCAGAGTCAGTCCGCCAAATTGAAGAAAAAACCCACCACGTGCTCCGCACCGTCACCCAATAGTGCGAGCATGTCAAGATGCAGGTGGCTAAGGAAAAAACCCAGCTAATCCTTTTGAATGGGAAAGTGAATAATCCACCCACAATACGCTTCGGCGGCCACAGGCTCCTTCTTGAAAAGCACGTCAAGTATTTAGGAGTGAATATAGGTATTTATTTGGCCGTTGAGTGCATGGTTGACAAGTGGAGAGTGAAACGGGAGCTTCCCCCGCTTTGGGCTGAACTTTGTGCGGACCTCACCACAGAACAGAAACTTGCTGCCATCGACGAATGGGCTCTAGAGAAATGGCAAGCGAGATGGGAATCCTCATCAAAGGGTCGTGACGCGTATGAGTTCTTCCCCAACATCCGTGAACGTCCTTCAAGAAAATGGGTTGAGCCAGACCACTGAACGAGCCAGTTCCTCACGGGACATGGTGAATGCTATGCCACTTCTTTTCTTTGAAAGACTCTCCATTATGCACGTCTTGTGCCTCCAGTGTGGAGGAAACAAGAAACCATGTGCTGCTCCACTGTAGTTCCTACAACAGTGAGCGACGGTTGTTGGGAGGGCAAACGAACTTAGCAGAATTGACTGCTACATAGCAAGCCTATAACCATTTTTCAATGTTCGCGAAGAAGGTGATGGCTAAGAAACGTGGTCATAGTTGATCTGTCCTTTTGAAACTTGCCACCCAAGTAAATAGTTAGATCAGGTAGAAAACTAGATTAAGAACTCCTCCCAGATGGTACGGGATTCCTCAGGTGGTCAGGTCTGTTTCCTTATTTGATGACTGTACCTAAACCCTCGACGAGGGTTATATCAGTCATAGAAGTTGTGGTTTCGCTAATATGCAAGAGGCCGGCCCCTGCAGCATCCACCGAACTCAGACCTGCGGAGGTACGGCAAGTATTTGGTCGTTAGCCACTCTCCCGGTAGAGATCTGTTGCCCGTGTGTGACCGCGCGGAGGTGACCACCTGAGGAACCCCGTACCATTTGGGAGGAGTTCTTAATCTGGTTTCCTACCCGATCTAACTATTTACTTGGATGGCAAGTTTCAAAAGGACAGATCAACTATGACCACGTTTCTTAGCCATCACCTTTTTCGCGAACTTTGCAAAATGGTTATAGGCTCAGGTGGTCACTTCCGCACGGTCACACACAGGCAACAGCTCTCTACCGGGAGACTGGCTAACGACCAAATACCTGCCGTACCTCCGCAGGTCCTCCCCACACCTTCCGCATGTGGTTTGGAAGTCACACCATCTTCCCGTGTGGCCGAACCTTTGGCACTTATAACAGCGGGTGACCCCCACTAACTCCTTCCCTTATAGCACCGCGCCCCCACATAAATCCTTTCCTTCCTCTCAATTCCCTTAAATATCCGGGGGTCCACCTCCACTACCCAATTTACCACCCTTCCTCTTGACATCCCCATCCTGTTCTTCGGAACAAATCCTTTTTTCCATAATTCTTCCCTTTCATTTCGCACAATCCCATTCTTCCTAATGACAAAAGCCACAAGGTCGTCCAATTCCATTTCTGCCTCCACATTATATATCAATATCCTTGGCTCCCTTTTCCCCTGTACCTTTCCCACTCTCGGTCCTAAATCCTTTTCCTTAATCCTTTGTACCTTCGTCCGATCATGCACCTCCATCACAGACGAATTCCCCTGCTTCCAAACCCCTCTTATTCGAATATCTCCTTCCTTATCCACCACTTTCAACAGTTCCTTCACTTCCAATCTGCTTCCTTCCTTTGCTCTTACTGTTATTTGTGGCCCTCTTCTTGTCCCTGACCTACGCACCACGTCGATCCATGCTCCGCCATTCCTCCTTGCCTAATTCCTCGTTTTCTCCTTCCTTGCGATTTTCCAATAACCTTCTGATTTCCACTACTTCCTCCTTAACCTCCTCATTTCTAGCCTTTTCTTCTTGTGCACTTCTTTTTAGCTCTTCGCCCATTTTCTTTCCAACAACTTCTTTCAGTTCTTTTATCGTTTCTTTTCCTAATCCGGCCTTCATGTCCAACTTTTCCATCCCCTTTCTCATTTCTTCTACTTGTTTATTCATCTTCTCTGAACCTGTGTCGATCCTTCTTTTAACCATTTCTCTCCTTCCCCCTTTCTCCCTTAATTCTATCGTATTTTTCCTTACTCTATCTCCACATACCTCATCCTTTTCCTGACTACCACTGCCATTTCACCAATTTCTTTCCTTTCTTCAGCCAATTCTCTTGCTAATCCTTCACCTAATTCTTGATATTCTCCTTTCATTTTTTCCCACATTTTGCCTGTTCTCTTTCCTATTTCTTCCACTACTCCTCAGATCCTTTCCGTTTTAACTTCTTCCATTCTTTCTTCCATCCCTTTTACTTCTATCCCTACTCTTCTGACTGTTTCTCCCAGTGATGCCACCCTTCCTGCCAACCTAGCCGCCCTTTCATATTCCGCCGACGTTGACGACACACTTTCCAAAATCCTTTACACCCTGGCTCCCAAATATCCTCCGTGTTTTTCCACGCTAAAATTCCTCGTAAAATATTTCCTAAGTTCCGCCACCGCCACCTTCACCGCTTCCTCTTCCCTTCCGAACCCATCCAACGACACTACTTTGAGGTCTGGGGATCCCGTGGAGCTCGCTCTTTTCCTAAAGACTGGCCTCCTCGGGGTAACCACCTCCATAGCACCTTCGCCTTGCAGTTCTTCCTCTACTCTTTTCACTCTTCTTAATCTTTCTCTACCTTCTTTACCTTCCCTACTCACTTTATTTTCTTCCTTCTTTTCTTTACTTTCTTTACCTTCTCTACTCTCTTTATTTTCTTCCTTCTTTTCTTTACTTTCTTCAGTTTCTTTTTCCATTTTCCTAATTTTCTCCCTTCACTCGAGGGGCTCAGTCTTCAAGGCATGCCCTTCGCCTCCCAGCCAACCCCAGCCCCCGCAAGGGTGGTAGGGGAAGGTTTGGTGGATGCTGCAGAGGCTCTTGCACATTAGCGAAACCGCAACTTCCATGACTGATATAACCCTCGTCGAGGGTTTAGGAACAGTCATCAAATAAGGAAACAGGCCTGTCTGTGAACGATTTTTAGAGAAAACGACCGTACCAAATCAGCTCAAACTTTATATCTCGCCCGCTATGGGACGCCAAAATAAGGGTATGAGACAAATCCACCGAAAGATAACTATAGCTATCATAGTTATCGAAACACCATTTTATCTCAAAAACAGCTCTAACGATTTTGATTAAATTGTTTATATTGATAGCTTTCAATGAGGCAATCATACCATAAAATTCCCATTTGTGGGAAAAGGACGAGAGCAGCACAATAAATTATCAAGCCATCAAGCCAACTAGCTGTAGCAGGTGTCGTGTCCGCTCATTCCAAATGGGAGATTAGGGCCAAGAATCCACATGAACAATAAGGACATCTGGCAATTTGGTACAACAACCCGAAAATTTGGACATAGTAACCATTAATACATTGAATTGGACGCAGGCCGGTCTCTAAAGCAACACATCGACAAATTAGTTTCAACATTAGTCCGCAAGAAACGCGTCACTTTCGCTCCTCAAGAAGACGAGTAATTTTGTATCTGGTAATTCCCTCATCTGAGTTTTCACCAGTGACCAGACAGCCTGAACAATCAATTCCCCGCCTACAGACATCAATCCATCCGACACCACTGCCATCAGGTCTATGCAGATCGTCTTTACTTAAATGACTACGTTTTGAAATAATCAAAAAAAGAAAAATTAAGTGGGGGGAAAATATTATGAACCTGGTGCACACTTGTTCGTATCGTAGTTACACCGTTCTCCCACATCACGCATGTTTCTCTCTCATTTCAATTTGTGTTGCTATGTTCAATCTTATCTCGTTCATTAAATCAATATTCAATATCAATTACGCGTGCACCCCTCTTCCAAACTCTATTCTCGAATACCCAGTCACAATAGTCTGAGAAAGGTGTCACTGATAAACTGAGAAGAAGAGCCGGGAGATCAAGACAGGAACGATGGAGGATTGACGTTGATCTCAGGTCTGGCGGATAAAGGTCTGAGATAATTTAAAGTACGTCACGGCTAAAATTAAGCCGCACTTTGCTCTCTCGTCAACGGAAAATAAAGTGAAAGGAAAAGAAGAGGAAGAGAGCTCTCGTGTCTGAGGATTTGGTTTGCCGGAATGACGATGATATCGGAGGGGGCCGCGACAATGTTGTGGTGGTAGGTGAATGGAAGGGGGTAGGCGATGGCGAAGAAGGCGCTGATATTATACAACGACGTAGATGTGTGATCGTCAGCGGTGGCGATAAAGGCAGGAGGGCCTTGTGTTTGTATTTATAGGTACAGGACGGCACTTCTGGCCTCGTCCAAACGTCCCGCCAGTCTCATTCGGGTCATTTGCCGGTGAAGAAGACTCGCGTCGTACCCAGTTTATTTGTTGCTAATTATTTATATATCTGTTGTTCGATTTTGTCATTCATTTTGGTTTCAATTCCTTTTGGCAACAACTTATTGTGAAAACCGCCGCCTTCTCGATCGCTCTCGTATCTCTTCTTTGTGCTAATTTGACCTCTCGACGAATTTTGAAACGCCTCACCATTTTGGTAAGTTGTTGCCGAAAATAACTGAGTTTGTAATACAGTTTGTAAAGTTTGTAACGTGTTTTAGGTTAAACGTCTCGAACGCCGGACGACAAATTCACGGATCGCCCCGGAGTAAAAATATCGCCCACGTGTCAATGACCGAGTCGAATTTCTTGGGCTGAAGTCTCGCTCCGCTGAATTCCTCGCGCGGTTCGTCCTGAGTTGGATAGTCTGCTTAGTGACGTAGCACGCGAGGAATTCATTGAACTGCTCGTACTTATCGAGTTAGGACGCCTGCCAAAGTGTTTGAACTATGCTTTGAATTGAATACAACTTACAATGTTCACTCGTTAAAATGCTTCTTAACGAGAGCCTTAGGGTCGCATTTTATTTTCAGGCGCTATGGAGGGTCCTGGTTACATTTCCATGTACAAAAAAATCACGGAATCCAAACAGCAATAAGGTTTCTATTGAGGGTTTGTGAAACAAGGGTTTAAGTTGAGGGACGATGAGGATGCGGACGCACTCTGCGGACCGACTTGTACGGGATCCTTTGTCTCCGTTCAATGGGTCCAATCTGCCCTGGTTTGCTAGTCTGTTGTGCTTACCTTTTTTCTATGGCAAGCAAGGAACGAAGGCGAGCTTCAGTGTTCAATTGCGAGGTAGACCAGAATGATTTAAGCTTGTCGAGTATTATTTACTAATGTGAGTGATGAAATTTTACTGGTACAACAGAAGCTACACGCTCCAAGGGAAGAGTAGGATGATTGAGACGTTCCATAACATTTCAGATCAGGCCCAATTTCCAGACAGTCTGATATTCTGGATTATTCATTGTCTGGAAATAGACGTCGCAAATAAAGGAAGAGAAAACGATTAATCTCGTCTTAAAGATTAAAGTCGTCGATAGAATCAATAGATTGAAACATCGTCCAAGAATTGGTTATTCAATACTCAGTAGCTTGCCCCCCTCCGAACGTTTCAGGGGCTCGACCTATGAATTGTTTTGAGAAGAAAAAATTAACCGCAAAAACTCATCTTATTGATATTGAAAAACATTAACAATCAATCATGTGGGCGTCGTAATCAGCTCATTCAAACTCAATGAAATGTAAAGCAGAATTCGGCTCAAGTTTATTAACGTATTTTCAGATACCGTGATGACGCCAATTTCCAAGTGAAGCCATTAACTATAGTACTTCTCAAAACTGTAAACTTCTTTAATGTGGCCTCCCCCCCCCCCTGCTATAGGTCCAACAGGTATGAAGGAGTAGACCGTTTTCTAGCCCGCCTTCCCACCCAGATATGGGTCAGATACGGTTCCCAAGCACTCGTCTTCTACATTGTTCACTACGCAGAAACCCGCAAGAACCTGCAGAATAGAATCTCTCAATTTTTCTACTGGTGCGGTAGGACTTAATTGCTCGCATCTGCTCTCTATCACAGTCAAGGGTGGAACAGGAGCTTTAGGTGTGACTCCCCTCGCTGCTTCTCACTCGCATATCTTTTAATTGGCCTTACGTGTCCACCGACGGTCCTAACTCCATACAATATAGCTTTCTACCTTTTCTCTACTCGCTTTGAGCTTCCGCTAGTAATGACCCTTGCAATGACCATCACAGCCTGTTTGAAATTGTATAATATATCCATGCCATCCACATGACCCCTCGTGTTCTTCTCTAAACCCATTCTTCTATAGTGCTCCTCCAATGAGAGAGAATCAGTACAGTAGCTGTAAATCAGCAACGCTGTCAAGAGGCCAGTGTATGGCAGATAATTCAATCTCTATCAGAGCTTCACAGAGATCTGTGCATAGTTATGTTGGGAGGAGGGGGAGGGAGGTGTTGCTGCTTGGGAATTATTCATACAGGTGGTGAATGGGCACTTGACATACGCCAAACAACCAGGCTAACTGAATTCAGTTTTTCAGAGGCTGAAGTCCATTTACACCTTGAAATCTTAAACAGATTCGCAAAGTAAATCTTTTGTGTTTCCACCTATCAACAGAAAATCACACTTCGGAACCCAAGTAACGATAATGGTGAAACGTTTTCGGTTCTGTGTATTTCTCCCTAGTAATATGTATGTTTGGATGTTTGAATAAGTTCACTTACCAGCATTATGATGTCTTCTGCGTAGGGAAAGAGCCCACAAGTATTTTCAACCTGCGTGTCAACAACAGTTTCAGTCCAACGCGAATATTGTAAGTCCTTTCACGATTCAGCTGAGGGTGCCAACGTATCCAGAAGATTGAAGAGACCACCATTAGGTTACTGGGAGATTCGAACCGTCCTGGGCTTCTGTCATTGTCGGAAATGGTTTCCAGAAATTTGCATTCCGTGTATTTAAATATGGTTACAGTAATCCCTCCCTATTAGAATTTGGCAACAACGACTGAATCAAGATACGGTTCCGACAGGACGATGATCATTGGACGTAAAATGGCTGAAACCCAAGGAGCAAACAGCCCTCGCATCCTTTAAAATCAAAAGGCTTTAAATAACGGGTTTTAAACGAACTACCATAACTGTGCGTGCGATCAACCCCGTTCACGCCGATGTACAACATGACGGCTGATGGGAGGTCTGAGAGCAAAACACCCTTTTCCAGCGAATGCCCCTCTGACACCGTTAGAAGACCTAATCCTCTACTAAGGAAGTAGTCGGCATTCCGACTTGTGAATTTGTATACCTGGCCCAATTCTAACGGGGTTCCTTCCACGTCGGTAATAATTCACGGCGACAGGTCGGCACCACTCGGCACGTCTGGCGCCCCAAAGCCACGAAGCTCGGCAACACCAATCTCCTACATTCACATATGACCCAAAGACGAAATGACTGTCATTCGCCAAAAGTAACGTTAATATACGTCTTGAGGTACAAAGCACATGAATATTCAAAACGTCGTGAGCTATGGTGCACACATTTAATGCAATATGAAAAGCCTTGCCTCCATAGTAGAACTATTTTATCAAAACATTTCAGTATCAGGTTGGGTTTCGACGCCCATTTAATTTGGAATGGCATGTTATTGCCTAATAATGTGAGGTATATTAAGATACAGTGTACTGAAAGAACCTGGTTGCCCAGTCCCAGCAAACTGCAACTCTCTGAATCAATAAGGTTATGTCCTCCAAAATACTAAAAGGAAACACTGGCCAGTCACCAGTCGAGATTTAACTGTTGTGTTGCCAAGATGTTGGTTGCTACTATTCATGTTTTTTATTTACTTGACGCAATAAAGATATTTCGTTTACACACGCTAGGCAACTTACACCTACGCTTCAACACCCCCTCCCTGAAACGCCTCCACTACCCAAAACCTCCCTCATCCTTAACCATTTACCAATCCAACTCCCTGCCCTCCCCAACAACCCCATATCTTGCCATAGTCCTTTCCCCCTCAAACTCCAACACTCGAACACCATATGTGCAAATGTGTCCATCTCCCCTCCATCAACCAAAACCCATAAGTTATTCAAACTCCCCATGCCCCATAATTAGCTGGGTGGAATAATAATTAAATCTCATTCACCCAGCCTCCATCCTTTCCCTAACATAGGCAACCACCCATAAGTAAACCTTCCTTTTGTGCTTCCCTCCCACCCATCAACCACCAGTTAGTTGATGATGGCTACCCACCGTCCACCCATAATTTCCTTCCCTTCCCTCAATACCCCCCAGGTGGTGTGCAGAGCTGATCTTCCAACCCTCCAATTTTCCCTTGCCATCCTAACCACCCCATAGAACCTTTTCCTTGCCCCTCCCAACCACATAGTCCACATGGTTCCCAATCCTTAAACCTGTTCCCCATATTTCCCCCAAATATTTTATCTCCCTTACACCCTTAAAAAATAGGCGTGGCGGCATTCCTTCATTAAATTTCCCCTTCGACATCATCACCTGCGTCATGCTCATTCTACTCTCCCCAGACCAATCCCATACAGCCCTACTGCCCTGTTCCCTCAATTCCATCGCGCCGTCGTCGTCATATGCCACTACCCCATACCCCCTCCTCCAACTTTCATTTCATCCAGTCCTTCACCTTTTTCCAAAATTGGGGGCCTAGGACAGGCCCCTGAGGACACCTCATATTCATTTCCCTCCTAATCCCCCCCACCCCAACCCCCGCCATACCTCATTTGTCCATCCCCTCAAATAATCCCTTAACAGCCCCCCTCCATGTCCATATAGATCCTCGCAACGTATTTTTCCCCTTTTCCCTCCACCAATTCCCTCAACTTCAGCATATCATCCTCCATACTCCTGCCCTTCATAAACCCATACTGCCTCGAACTTACTTTCCACTCCAAATACCTTTTCAAACTCCCTGAAACCCGCCTCTCTAGCACCTTCCCCAACTGGAGGTGTTAGGGCCTGTACCACCCTGTGGGGCAGGAGTATGATGAGCCTGTACTCACTTTATCTCCTTTGGGTCCCTTCCCTGCTTCCTCAACACCCCCACCATCCCCCACTCCCATCTCCCTGGAAAAAACCCCTACCCCATACACAACCTATACATCTTCAGTAGCACCCACTTTACTTCCTCCCACCATTCCCATGATCGCATGGGTCCCTACAATGGGAGTCAGGCGGTGCAAAACCTTCTTCATCCCTTATCAGCAACTCATCCAAAACCCTTCTTGTCGATTCCCTCATTGTCTCCCCCTCACCGAAAAATCCCATCACCTCCTGAGCCAATTTATAGGCCAGCCCCCATGGGTTGACTTCCATTACCCATGCCACAAACCCTTCCCAACCTACCCTTTTTACTTCCCTTACCCTCCTTTTATAAATGAACCTCAACACTATATGCCCTATTTTCTTCTGTTCCCTAATCCTCCCGTCCCTTTCCCTTTGAACCTCTTTTCTACTGCTCAACCCCCTTACCTTTAATTCCCCCATTTTCCTAGTGAATTGAAAGTTTTGAACGCAGTGATAATTGAAAGTTTTAGTGTCGCCGCACAAGTTACTAAAAATACGAGATCAAATGTTGCGCTTAGTTCAAAATCTGACAGCAAATGGGCATTTTGTTTCAGGTGTGGTTCAACAAGGTACCACGAATTTACGGATTGTAAGGCAGTATAGGCTACAGGCTACCTGCAATTCCCGAAAAAGAGAAGGTCGTACGCTTCTGTTTATAAAAATAAAATAATGGCGGGAGAAATTTCAGCAAACCATGGATCTAGTGAATTTATAGAAGATACCGTCGATATTAAACGTCGTCGCGGGTACATTTGCGTGGAACTTCGGTTCGTGATTCGGAACGTTTACAAGCTCCACTGATACTGGTGAACCTAACAGTAGCAGTAAGAGTTGAGCAAAGTTTTGTCGTAAAAGTGCGAACACTAACTGTCCGCTCGTTTACAAATTGATACAGGTAGCTGACGTGACTTGCATTCCTTCACGTTGTTTGTGACAAAGGGTATCCATTTTCAGAGCTAGATCGAGATGAAGGGGAAAATTGAACACGCAGGCAAAAAATCGCATACTTGTTTAGGGAAAGTCATTACAACCGTAGCACTCGGCATCGTATTCGTCAATGAAATAATTATGTGATAAATGAACTGTGACAGCCGCTTTTAGGAAAATCTGCAATTAAATCTTTGAACCGCCTATCCTTCAATTGCGATCTGGCTGGTGCTACTAATTCTTCTGTAGAAGATAAGTTTACTAATATGTTTTCAACCGTGCCTGGTGTAATTAAAGGCGAGCATAATAGCATAAAACTCAAATTTCATGTACTCTATCCCGGAACCATAACATACCCTGTCACATTTATGTTACACAAACTTATAGAACAGCATTTTGTCAATGATGCAACTTTAGAGAATGTGAAAACATGCTTGGAAGAAGGGTGGGATTCTCATAAACCCAGAGACAGTTGGGCAGTTTTATAAATATTGTGATTTACTTTAATGCTATGGTGTCATAATACTTTTTGGGACTAAGATCTTGATTCCGAAATCTTTGCATACTCGTATAACAGTTCTGGGCAGATTACACTCGAGTCATTTAAGAAATATCAAGTGTAGAAATTTGGCAAAAGATACTGTTTGGTGGCCAGGGGCTTCTTAATATATTCAACAGAAAATCACTGATTGTTTTGTTTGTGCCCAGCAAAGATCTATAAAATCGGTGGTTATAGATCATTACATTTCGATTCAAACGGACTATGTAAACAATCTTGTTTAGTGGTAACCCGTTGGTAACAAAAGACATAAAACCCGTGGTGAATCGAGAACAGAGAAAAAGCGCGGACAGAGAGGTTTGTTGTTGAGAGCGTCGGAAACAATGAAATAAGCAAATACGGCGTGGACATAGCTTGTGTTCTCCGGAGGCGTGGCGGTCGGCTGATGGGACTGTCATGGTTGGTGATGGAAACTGAGTGCTCTGTGTAGCGTTTCTTGGAGGTGCCGACGGCGCGCCACATCCACACCATTTTCAGTGCCTTTATCTGGAAGAGAATTGCAGCAGCATGTGTCAAGGCCTTTATGAATAAAGAGCCTTGACTTGGTGTTGGTTTGGCCACCTAGATGTGCTGTCGGAGCTTGCAGATGAAAACCTAGGGGTCTGCTGGTGCGTCATTTGTAACAAAAAACTCGCCTGGTGTATGAAGCAGCGCACTGAAGAGCATTTCAGGCTGAAACGCTTTTAAGTGTCCTTTGGAGGCAGTGCAGAATCTATGTAGAACTGTTGGACTGTGGACTGCGGATGGTATGGGAAGTAGAGAGAGAGACGTGAAGAGGGCTGACTCAAACTGGAGGCCTTGTTCTGTGGTGATGGTAAGCGATGAGGTGGATTGGCAAATCCAATTATTGTAGAAAGCTGAGGCGATGGTCCCTGCTGACATGTTGCTGAGCAGGTTGGCAACTGGCCATTTGCTGAATCTGTCGATGATTGTTAGGCAATACTACAGCTCTCTCACCTTGGGTAGCTCCTTGAAATCAAGATGGATGTGACCAAACCAGTTGTCTGGCACCACAATATGGTTTGGCGTGAGGCGGTTGTGACAGTGTACTTTTGAGTATTGGCACAGAATACATTGCCTTGCCCAGAGCAGTGCGTCTCTTTTAATGCCAGGCCAAACGAACTTCCCCTCAGCTGTCTTGCAGTGGCTCTTCCACTGGGTTGTGACAGTCCATGAATGAGGTTGAAGTCCTCTTCTCATGGCGGCTGGGATGTACGGCCTCGCTGTGCTTGTTGAAGTGCCACCCAGATCTGATGATAGTCATTGACGAGGCATTACAGGTTCAATGACGAGTGTTGTTGAAGTGTAGGCAGCTAGTCATCTTCCAGTTTGGCAATGGCTATGTCTTTTGCGTCAAGTTTTGCTGGCATGTTGATGGCATTGAATCTGGAGAGCGTGTCAGCGACGACGTTTTCTTCTTTCGTGGGAACAATTTCAGTGGTGAATTGGAATATGAAGTCCAGCTGGCGAAGCTGTCATGGTGAAGCCTTGCTGGCACGTTGAGAGAAGGCGTAGGTTATCGGCTTGTGATTTGTTGGGATAACAAAGTTGCGACTCTCGAGAATATGCTCGAAAAACTTGATAGCTGAGAAGATTGCCTGGAGTTCACCGTCATATGGACTGTACCTGGTTTCCACTGGGCTGAGGTACCCACATAATGGCGCGGTACTTCCACGAGAAGAAGGCCAGGTTGCCAGGCGTTATTTTGAAGTTGTTCAAGAGTGTCCCCAATGGTTTTGTCTGAGGCATCAGTTCTCAGCGTAAGGCGGGAAGAAGGTGAGAGAAAGGCTTTTCGTGTGTCTGGTAAGACACCACGCTTACAGGCTTCAAAAGCTTCAGCAGCTGCTGGAGTCCAGTGAACTTTATTTTTGTCCCTTTTCTTTGCATTTTTGAGGAAGTCAGTGGTGCCTGGATCTGGGATGCTTCCAGGATTAATATGCGATAGTAGTTGGTCATCCCAAGGAACCGATGCAGGTCACTGATCGTCTCAGGCCTTGGCTAATCGGCGATGGCCTGGATGCGGCCAGGTAGTGAGTACCAGGTGGGCCACTTACGTTGACGATGTAGGTCACCTGTAGGTAGGGCCAAGATAGGTCACCTCAGATTGACCGAATTGCGACTTTAATGGGTTGATGGTGTGCCAGTGGGCTCGTAGAATCTCGAAGACGGAAGATGCTGATGGCGTTCGCATGCAACCGAGAGTAGATGGGAAGGTCTTCTATGAAGTACCCAACAAAGTTCAGACCTCTGAACAAGTTGTCCAGACGACGCTGGAAAGTGGAACAAGGGTTGTTGCTGCTTCAACGTCGGAAATTTGCAGGAGGACAAGGACATTTCCATCTCTTGCGTGGTGTCTTGTTGGCGTTGATTTACTCAAAGTTGAAGGAAAGGATCATTTAGTGATTTAAGATTTGTAGAAGTTGTGGCAGTAGCATCGACTAAGACTCAGACTACCGTTGGCACTCTGAAGAAATGTTTTTCAAGAAACGGCGTTCCACACTGAATTAGATCATACAACGGCATCCTGTCAATAGCAACAATTTCAAAACGTTTGCTAAAAGATAGAGATTTGAACATCTTACCAGTAGTCCGGCTTTCCCTCAGTCAAGCGGTTTAATTGAATCTGAAGTTCACAATGCTAAAAACTTTCTTTTAAAACGTGAGGACATGGACGAATCCATCATGAAGTATACTTCTACTTCGTTAGAGAACGGTTCACCCCATCAAAGCTATTAATGGGGAGAAAGCTAAGGACGACTGTGCCAATCACTATGGAAAACTTGGTACCAAAACAGCCTGAGAATGAGGTTTTAGGGAATAAGGAAAACACATACGCTTAAAATCACAAATAAATTTTGATTGTCGGCATGGAACAATATGGAGTTATCCCAGCTCCAACCGGGACAATCTGTATGGATAACTACTAATATGACAATGAAAGGAGAAGTCGTATGCAGACTGGACCAACTGAGATCGTATCTAATGAAGACAGAGGGGATAAGAAATGAGGAGAAATTGTTTCCATTTGATTTGAACGCAGGAAACATCTAAGAAATAGAAATTGCAATATCAAAGATCTTCGATACAAATGAAAACCTGCAAATTATTATACAACGGTTTATTAATTTTTTGAAGAGCCTAGTCTCACACATCCGGGATCCATCCCATTCGATTCAGCATCGAAAAATGCCCGTTCACGATACGAAATAGCTAACTAATACGAAATGACGAAAATTACAAATTCCAGGCAATTGACACGACATTGCGAGTCGAGCTGGCGGGTGGAGCTGGTAAAAAGCGATTCCGCACAAAAAATGCTGACTGGCCATAATTCTCTAGGGTGCTACACAATTCACTCGCGTATCGTCACTCTTCGAGGTGAACGCAATTAGTCAGACCCCCGATCATGGAGACCGCTCAGCATTCTTTCCATACTAGGCAGAAGATCAGAAATCTTGATGTTGCAGTCCCTCGAAGGAGTCTTTGGCAGACAATACGGGTGTACCAAAAGAACCACCCACACAGGATGTCATTGTCGAAATTCGGCATGTTTCCCTGCTGGCACTGGCTAAGTACGTCGTAGCAGTTCTGATTGACATCAGGGGAGCTTTTCACAACTTTTGGTGGCCAGCGCTCCGTAATGTGCTTAAGGGTAGGGGAGCCCCCCACAACCTGTACTCGCTCGTCAGAAGTTACCTGACAGACAGAACTGCTACGATAGAATGCAGGCATGTCTCCGTCCAGAGAAAGATTGAGAAGGGGTGCCCAGAGGGCTAGGTCCTTGGACCAGCATTCAGGAATGCCTTCTTCAAAGGTTTTCTCAGGAGGCTCTTGGAGACTGACTGCTAGCCGTACGCCTATGTGGATGTCTTGACTGTGCTGATCTTTGCAGAGCCAATCCGCCAAATTGAAGAAAAACCCCGTCATGTTCTCCACACCCAATGGTGCGAGCATGTCAAGATGCAGGGAGATGAGGAAAAAAACCAGCTAATTCTTTTGAGAGGAAAAGTGAATAATCCACCCTCAATACGCTTTGGCGGCCTCAGGTTCCTTCTTGAAAAGCGCGTCAAATATTTAGCAGTGAATATAGGTGAGAGGTGCGAAACATGCTGCCATCGACGAATGGACATTAGAGAAATGGTAAGCGCGGTGGGAATTCTTGTAAAGGGTCGTGACAGGTATGAGTTCTTTCCTAACGTCCGTGAACGTTTTTCATGAAAATGGGTTGAGCCAGTTCCTCACGGGACACGGTGACTTCAATGCGCGGCTCCACTTCTTCGGCAATCGAACGGCGGCGGCGTTGACTACAAAGCAAGCCGATAACCATTTTGCCGAGTTTGCTAAGAAGTTGATGGCTAAGAAAAATGGTCATAGTTGATCTGTCCTTTGGAAACTTGCCACCCAAGTAAATAGTTAGATCAGGTAGGAAACCAGATAAGGAACTTCTCCCAGACGGTATGGGATTCCTCAGGTGGTCACCTCCCTGCGGTCACACACAGGCAACAGCTCTCTACCGGGACACTGGCTAACGACGAAATACCTGCTGTCTTCTAGCCTCCCATACCCACATTTGGTTTTCCGTAACTATTTCTGTATATATATGTTGAACGGGGATGTACGCCAAGTTACCTCCAAAAAGGAGCTTTGTCGAATATTGATTTATCGGTTTTCCAATTTTCTGAAAAACGGCTCTTACATGTACTCTCAACTAACTAGTACCTACGTTTTGTTGTTCATAAACGTTCCTGTAGAAATGCGTTGAACGAAGATATAGCACCCGCGTATGTACTTGGAATTCGAACTTACAGGGCTGGCGGAAAGTTGTGAGATGCTACGCACCAGATATTTAGACGACGTTTAAAGCCACAAAACCTGCGGTGGACGGGCATCAAAGATTCTCCAGTCTTCACATTACGTAGTTCTTTGCCGGAACAAATACGTATTCACGTCTTCCTACATTATGGTTCCTACAACATAGAAAGTCTGGTGTTGGGAGAGCAGGGCGTACTGGTGTAACCTTATTGTACGATGTACAGGAGAATGGGTGGTATGTAACAATAATAACTTCTGAATGCAATGGAATGCGGAGTGTTATCCGAAATTGTAGTGGAGAGAGGATTAGCTGGGTAGGGTGCGAACGCAAGAGTTGGTGACAACTGACATATCGAGGGGACGACTCGAATGAAACTGATGATTTAAACGTTACGTGCAACGTCGCAGTGTTTGAGGTACTCTGTTAGCAAAAAACGAGGACGACCATTCAGCAAATCGGGGCGTTTGGTTCTTTATAGTTCACGCTGCACTTCATGAAGGTCTTTTCTCCAATTGCCCCTCAACATGCAGTCCCTGGACGACTGTTCTACAATCTGAGTGGTGCTACCAACTAAACAAAACTTAACCTAATCTGTCCAAATGAGAGGCTATTCCATGGTTTCCAACAAACATACATAATATACCACGTTTATGGTGAAAAATACTATAAATTGATGTAATGATGAAAACACAATTAACAATTTTCCTCTGCTGTATACATGGTCTTCGGATCGTATGTCTTCTATCGAACTGACTGTGAGATTCAGCGTACAGAAAATGCGATAACTTTCTAATGCAATCTGAATACAGAGTTTCCTTCTCAACCAGTATGCAGGGAGGATTACCCATCGCAAACAGAGAACACTTCAAACTGATGATAGCACTCCCTCAACGAAGTTCAGGATAGAATAGTAAGTTGTGCCACAATTCTTCTCTTCGCGAGAGAAGGATAGTGGCATTTGTAAGATCGAAACATCGAATATTCATCCCATCCCTTATGTGTGAGAGCTCGTACAAGAGTCCAACGCTACCAAACCACATGAATGTGGCGTAATAAGTCGGCATTCACTCCCATCTTGCTGCTTCGGGATTTCACTGCGGCACATAACGCAAAGTGGTTATTGTCGCTCTTGATGACATGTCAGTTTAATAGGTTAATGGCAACAGGAGTTTAATTGTTGGCTGCATCATTATTGTCACTTGAAAATATCTGGTGCGACGCATCATACAACTTCCCTTGGCATCACGATTATCTTGACTCAGCAACTACTCAACTATGTCGTCCATCCTGTTTATAACAACGTTCTACATGGCATTATTGTGCTGCTCCCACTGGTGCATGACCATAATTAAGCGACTGTGATTCAAGAAACTGTCTATGTAACTTTTTGAGAAGGATCACGTTCACCCATTTGCAATAATTTAGTAAAATAATAAAATTGGAGAAACGGTGGGGATTGAAATTCTGGAATTTCTGGCTTCTATATATCTTATGAGCGTTATGTAACGCTCGTCGTATAAGAACTTGATTGGACGACCACTACAATTTTTCTGAAGATTCCAGCAACATTTGAGTGGAATTTACTAAGACAAAACCACGCTAAAATCGATTTTCGTCAAAATGATTGGCTAGATATCAAGTTTGCGCTGCCTTGGTTAAGCAGTTTATACTTAATCGCGTTCACAGACACACGCGCCGTTTTCCCCAATTGTGTTTTTGGGACTCAGTAGGCCTTGAAGAGAACTCAACTATTTTTTCAATCGATTACATCACGGCTTACTTCGTAGAGCCAAGGAAAGTAAAAAGATAGTTGAAACAGTTGTGTCTAAGCACTAGGTTTTGGTTCATTATTCATAGTCAATAGAACACCTATGTTTTCGAACACGACAATTTTTTACCAACCCCCCCCCCCCCCCACACCCACACACACAAAATTGGACACTGAGTTTCAAGGATACCAAACCCACAGTGTCCTTCGGCGGTCTTGGCCATACTTTGTCCTAACGTTGTCGAATCCGTTCTTTTGTTCGAAAATTCCATTTCGGATCTTGTTGTACATGCCAACCCTTGATTGTTATAGGAAAAAAACGCCTTTTTATACAAATTAGCCAAAAACGAAATTTCGACAGTTTTATTTCAATTACATCACGTTTGGTATAGTTCCCGCAATATTTTTCTACGCTGAGTGGAATAGGACAGATCTCAGAAGCGTAGGACTCCATCTACGTCGAAAACTGGGAAATCAGAGTATATACAGTAAGCCAAATTCTACTACTATGTAGCGAAAGTTCAGTTATAGTGTTTCCCTGGCCTGTGCTCATTTCCCGTCTTACACCAACCGACTCTTCACGTCGAGCTGATTTCCCAGCGTTGTCGTTATTCCGTTGTAGGGATCACGTTTCTTATCATTTACTAGTATTTTTCGATGATGAATTGTTCGATTATGCTAATGCTGGTGAAACGTAATTCGCGATTTGAGCTCATATTTTGCAAGAGGTCGATAGAAACCTCTAAATTATGTCTGATGAAGTAGTTGCGTAAATCTTTCATCCCTGACAAAAAAAGACTAGTTGATATCTCATTCAATTACGAGTCAAACTGCGTACGTCTTTTCGGGAAAATTTCGTTATCTTCCAATTATCATCCCCTATTCTCGTCACTAGGTTCGATATTCCCACGTTTACTTCAACAGTGGCGTCGAACGCCCGCACCAACCCATTTATCAACCAGTCATTCCCAAATATTTTGGAAATTTAAACGAAGTTGAGAATTGAGAATATACTCTCATATTTTGTCTGCGAACATTCAATCCACCTTAAGAGCTTTAGGACGACAGAAGAAGTTAGCACAGCTTTTTTTCTCGCTGTTTGTAGAATAACAGAACGTTCTTTTTCTCTGACAATTTCATTGGTAGAATATTGTAGATATGCGTCAAAACGTGCATAAAATCGTCGAAAAGTAACTTATCCTTCTTAAGGTCCTCACGCTAACAGATATACTTCTGTTGCTTATAAAAGAAGGCCCGCAATTATAATACTTAACGCATTTTACTGAAAAGTTGTAGATAAGGTTTGGCTCGTAAGTAGCTACATGTCTACTGCCACATGATGAAATCACGTTTATTAGACATTTTTTTAACAGTGGACAGACATTTCGGATGGCTGTTCTTTTAGTTGTGATCTAAACTAAGTAACCGTTACGATATCTTAGTAGATTACGTCCCTGCTAAACGTGTACTTCAATGTATTACGAGTAATTTGTATAATTTTGTCCCAATCGTGTTTCAAGAGTAGTTGGATTCTTGCTCGTAAGAGTTTGCAGATTCTCCCTTTTTGGAACTCAATGTTTTGGAATAAATCGTTTTATTTCGCAGCGGCTATCAAATAAGGTAGTTGTAACTACTATACAACTGCAGATGACTCGAAAGGATCTAAAACATGTAGAGAGAATAATCGGTGGCCACCTGAACAATCTTGTGATGCCGATGGAAATAGCTTATGTTCCGCTATAACTGGTGATGTAGAAGTGCAGTGGAAGAACGGTCGTGGCTTGACCCTTATTCCTAAGGGCAAATGTACTCGTCATTCGATCTCCTACTCGCTGGGTCGATTTTTTAATTGGATTTATCCTCAATGTTTAACAGAAGACCAAGTTCTCGTGGGACTTTCCGTTGTTTGAACTTATTGAATGAGTCGGGACGAGAAAGAACGCTCTAATTATGCGGCCCAGTACCGGTCCCAGACTTTTTTTCTTCGCCCTGAACCTTCTACATGGAGGTCCAACCGGTCCAGTTTGGCGGATTTCCACTTGTTCCGCGGTGGACCGAGGAGAGCAGCTGTCTCTTGCGACTATTGTCCCGATGAGCCTGAGGATGAAGAGCTGGAAACCCCCTCCGTCTAGAACAAAGGCCGAACCGAACACTCGTTTTGGATAATCAGAGCCGATTTGATTTCGTTAGACCATTCTCAGGGGGTAGGTTGGAGGGCCAGTCACGAGGGAACTACCGTTTAAAGTTGCCTTCAAAACTCATAGAGGTATCATCGTTTTGTCGTCTAGAGAATAATTCAACTCAAGCGGCGAGCAATGACTTTTTTTCAAAACGTTCGAGCAAGTTCCAATTTGATGGAAGAGATCAGAGGTTTGCACACGAGAAAAGCAATTAAAATGTGTGGGAGTACAGCGCAAGGATCAACTAGTGGGTAGGCGAAAACTGTACAATTGAAGCCCTGTTGGGCGTTTTACAAATTTTGATGGCCAGTGCTCCTTAATGAGCTAGAAGGAAGATGAATCCCTCACGCATTCACTCATACTCTTCTCTACCCCCAGAGCTCTTTCGAGTGTGTTCTTTCCTTACAGGCGTGCGCTCTGAACCATATATATGTTTCATTCGATCCTTTCAATCAAAGTGTGAGGTTTCTATATGCAACGTCGACGACTTATAATTAGAACTGTGAGTTCTATTGGTCGAAAGAACAGGATAAGTGCTTTTGAGGAGATATTAAAGTAATTCGGTTAGTTCCGCCAGTAGGTAAATTACTAAAGTTAACGTACCTGTTTGGTGAGTCCGTCTCCTCTGGTTGGTGAGATACTGTGGGCGAGTACTTTCGATGTAAAGACATCATCATCTGGCTGTTAAGTCGGTAAGTCACTTAGGTGGTCGTGGTCTTTATATATGAAAAGAAAGGTCAACAGGAAAGTGGAGCATCAGGGATGGTTAACATTTGTTATAGGAAGTAATCTATGAATATCCTACCTTTTTGAGGTGGCAGATAACATTTTATAATAAAGCTGATAGATGTGGAAATCATTCACGTCGTTTGCAAGTATCATCCAGTAAGTCAATTCTTGAGCCGATTTTCTTCCAATTTAGAATTTTTCTGCTCGAATGAGTCCTCGAAATGAGGAAAGCAGACATGATAATTTTAAAAGTACTCCACTTCACCTATTCGTAACATAAATTTCAAGTTTCAACTCCGTAAGTCATTTTTTGACAAAAATTTCATCATAGTTGGATTTTGTCTCCAAGTCGAAGTTCACGAAACTATTGTAGCAGGGTCGGGGTTTCCCTCAGCTACTTTAAGCGAATCCACCATATAAATGTCCAGTGTCAACTAATAAGTCAATATTTGGTTCAAAATTCGACGAATTTGAATTTTCTCTGCTGACGCAGGTCCAAAAGTGAGAAGTAGCAGACACCCATTTATCGTCATTTTTCAACAGTCCAGTCGTACGACTTAAGTTTCAGCCATCAACTCAATGACCAAAGTTTGATCCAAATTTGAACGAATTTTGATTGACTCTGCAACTTAATGACCAACCATGGGAGATAGCAGAGTTGTGAATTCGGAAAATACAAGCCAATCCCTCAACTGTGGTAAATATTGTAACTATCAACTAATAAGTCAAATTTTGATTTTTTTGACGAGTCGCCATTTTCTCCACACATCAGTAGACAGGACAGAGCAGAGAACCAGGGTTTTACCAAACATCGAGGGAACTATCAGAAAAAGTAGTAACCAACTTTTAACTAATGGGTCAACGTTTTTAGCCCTCGGCTCCACCTGGAATGATTACCCGTCTGAAGTGGGGTTCGCGATTTGACCACGGAGTGACATATTTCACAGCCACCTTTAACACCAAATTTCCCACGTCGTAAACACAAAAGGATTGAGGTACTTTTACTATCATATAATTAGGGACGTTCTCCGCGGGGCACCACCCTACCTGCCAACCCTTCACTTCTATTGTCCTTCAACTTCCTACTTCCCAACCATTTCCCCCCTCCTTTAGGGCTTTTGACTCATTCAACGTTCCCTTCTCTTCACATATTTCCTTCCCTCCATCAAACCGTCAACTAGATAATGAAAGACAGAAGTACACTTTATTCACATTTTTTCTCACCAGAACGGGAATTCAAACGGAGGAAACTGATCCAACAACGAGTTACTTGGAGATTCAGAGGTGTCGACTCCCAAACTTGAATCAGTTGAACGATTTTTACACAATTTAACGCACATTCTGTTTGAAACAGTTGCTTCTACATCTATTTAATAAAACGAACTAATAAAATGTGTGTTGGTGCTACGCATCACACATCGTTCCTTACTGTCGCGTAAATTCTATGGTATGGTGTATACGAAATGAATTAAAGTAACGAAGCGAAAAACTGAAAGGTGAAAGCATAATAGAAGGACAGAACACTGTCGAGTATTCGGCTTGACTCCGTTGTCAGAACTCACTGAGAAGCACAGTAAATGCTTGACTTATATTAATCGAACTGACGGAGTACCTTCAAACAACGTGTACCTACAGTTTGTATACAACCGTTGAACAAAGTTGTTATAGAAAACATATGAGGTTTACCGAGTACCATAAATGTGTTTTTCAAATATTCTCAAAAACTGCTCCTACAATTTTGGTTAAACGTGCAGGATTCCTTTATTCTACTATTACCTGAATTTTCTTATCCAATAATTTTTCTATGGAAACTGGTTAAAAGAAGATACAGCACTTGCTCACAGGACAGAGCGTACCCGAATGCCTAGAGAATCGCCGTGAGATGCGATACATCAGCTATTGTCTCGTGGTCACATTTTCATTGTTTCCAACATCTAATTGACCATGGGCTGGCTTCTCCCGCCTAATTCCACTTTTCTCTGAAAAAGGTACTCATGGCGCCATATACCATTTTCTCAAATGGTGGTTTTTGGTTTTAAGGAACTCTAAAACCTAATGATTTGTAGAAAACAAGTAAACTTTCGTTACACGACTTTCCTTTACTTCGGAGGCCTAAGGGAAGTAGAAATAACAAGAACTATGTTATCAAAGTAAAAGCTATTGTGGGTACGTCGAAGGAGGAAGCGGGAAGGCCGTCGTAGATATGCGTTAAAGAGAATTGCTACCCAACGATGGCAATCCTTCGTGGGAAGGTAGAATCAAAGAGAAGGAGAAGGTCGAAGGAAGAGAGCGATTGCAGCTTGCATCCCCCAATTCTGAGCCTCTGAAACCGGTGATGCATCGTGAACCGCTTTGCGCGTTGGCAAGAAAGAGAAGGCCTGTACTCGGAACATAGCACAACAATAGAGAGAAGCTTCAAGGTCGGAACGAAGATCTTCCAGGGCTTTTCGAAGGGTAGAAGAAGGAAATTCAACAATATGATGGAAAAAGGGACCAAGAGGGGTGTGTGCGGGCTAGTCGTCCTGCATCGGGACCTCCTGGCGCGGACAAAAGAGCCGGGAACCTTCTGGCCACCTGGCGTCGTTCTTGCCCTCGTTTGTCCACAAACCCACGAGAGGTTCTTATTACCCACCTGGATAGGGCTTCCGTTCCCCAGATAAGGTTACCAACTTAAGTTTTCATAGCGAGGGGAAGAAAGAGCGACCGAAAAAGGGAGTAAAATAATGGTATGAAAATAATATAAGAAGCGGAAAAGAGGTTTCGTGTCCTCAAAGAAGCAGCGGGGTCAGCAACCTTCATCCTCTTAGAGAATCTCGGTCGTTTTTGAGCATAAACCAACGAAATACGTGCAACTGCTTTAAAAATTAGCCTGCAATGGACCGTTTTAAGCACGTACTTTAAGCTCCCAGCATACGAAGTATGGCGCCGTTTATCACATAATATAACTAGTGTTTGCAATCCCGGGATCCCAGGATCCCGAAATCCCGGACGATTTTCTCCGATTTCAAATCCCGGGATTCGTGGGGCGAATCCCGGTATTTCGGGATTTGAGAATCAGTAAATAATTTCAAAAATCTCGCTGAAAAAATGAATTAAAAACGGAAAATAGTTCCAACTCAAGGCAAAGTGCTCACGATGTCACGATGTGAGGTGATTCACAGAAATCCGGGAAACAAGTCTGTGACGGTGAATCACAGACTGTGATTCACAGTACACCTCCAGTCCAGCACGTTCTCCCCTCCCAACCGCAATGTGTGTGATTCACACTCACATGATTTATACGAATGTTCCGGACTTCCATTTTGTTGCCCGAGTACGAGTACCTAGTTTTTGATTGTGACCGATAATAATGTCTGGTGAATGTGAAGGAACTACCTTTGTGAAACACAAGAAGGATAACGATAAGATTTCCATATGGAGCGTTTTTCTCACGAGTAAGGATGGAGCAAGTGCGAAATGCAAGGTTAGTACCAACTTGATAAGTACTATTTATCGCAATCACAAGTGTGTACCTACGCTTCTTCCGATAGTCGGGTTAAACATTACGTCGAATGTATTGGTTTTCGTATATTTTCTTTCAGGATTGTAATAAAGTGCTGAAAACCGGAGGTGGTTCAACCAAGGGATTGCATACCCACTTCTTTGCTATTCATGGAAGGAAAATTAGTACCACTGAGATACCTACGTCTGGCTCTGGCAGTGGCAGTAAAGTAGTTGATGGGAAACGTCCCTGTTCATCAGAACCCGATAAGAATCTGGGACAAATTCCTGGGACGAAAAAGAAACAAAAACTCGAAGACTATAATTTTAAAAGTTGCAAGAGGGATTCTCTGAGTGAAACGTTGGCTCGCATGACAGCCAAAGACGGCATGCCTTTTTATATGTTCGTTAAATCAGCCGACCTCAGGAAACTGTTTGAAGGCATGGGACACCATGACTTACCTAAATCCCCAAATGGAATTAAGAACCGGGTTATAAAATACTACACAGAGATACGACAGCTGATCACGGCTGAAATAAAACAGCGTAAATCATCTGGGGCACGGTTCAGCCTCACGTTCGATGAGTGGACATCAACTGCAAACAAGCGTTACATGAATGTTAATTTACATGCTGCTGATGAATTCTGGAACCTAGGTTTGGTCCGTGTGCGTGGAACAATGACAGCTGAGAAGTGCAAGGAACTCTTGGAAGGGCACCTCATCCAATTCGGACATGGTTTGGAGGAAGATATCGTCTGCATCGTCACGGATGGGCCTTCTGTAATGGTTAAGGTAGGGAAACTAGTGATGGCAGAACATCAACTCTGTATGGTTCATGGTATCCATTTGGCAGTTTGTGACGTTTTTACAAGAATAAGGGGCAAAGTACAGAAGTGGATATACTTGAAAAGCAAGTGGGTGACAGCGATGAAAACGAATTGGAAGAAGGAGAAGAGACAGAAGATGAAGTTCATGAAAATGAAGACTTGGAGAATGCTGAATCATGTCTGAATTTTGCCTCAACGGAAACTGCTAGTGAGAGGGACCTTGATGTTCTATCTGATTATCATGACCTGAATGCTATTATAAAAAACGTCAGGAAGATAGTTGCCCTTTTCAGAAGATCACCAGTAAAAAATGACGACATACTGCAAAAGTATGTGAAAGAAGAGCAAGGGAAGGAGATGCAACTGCTCCTGGATGTTAAAAATAGGTGGAACAGCCTAGTCACCATGTTTGAACGGTTCGTGATTTTGAAAGAAAGCATTCAGAAGGCTTTGATTGACTTAAAACACCCATTCACGGTCAGTGATTCAGATTTCGCTGTACTTGCAGACGTGGTTGCAGTTCTTGCACCGATAAAGCTTGCTGTAGAAGCGCTTTGCCGGAGAGAAGCTAACTTGTGTACGGCGGATGCAACCATGACATTTTTGTTCGAGCAACTTCACGCAAATAAGTCTGCATTGGCGGAAAATATGTCATCATCTTTGCAGGCTCGTTTTAAAGAAAGAAGGCAGAAAACCCTGTCGGGAGTACTTAGGTACTTACATAATCCTGAAGAACCTGATGATGATGCTTCCCCTGGAGCCCTGAACACCTTGTTTGAAAGACCTTTACCTGCTACTATAAGAGGAGAGCTGAAGCGTATATTTGAAAGGCTAACAATCGAAAGCCCTTCAACCGATGATGACGAGCCTATTGGCACGAATGAAGGCGAGACCGACAGATCGACAGTGACCGATGGCACTGTTAGTTAGAAAGATCAACTGGAGGCACGGATTCAAAAATCCATGGGCAAGCATCAGCCGGTTACGAAAAATCGAAAAGATCTGATGAGCACATTAAAAACAGAAATGAGACTCTTCGACGGAGGCAGCCGAGGGCACCATTTGGCTTTAGTTTACAACTATCTGTTGACCATTCCACCGACCAGCGTCGAAGCCGAGAGGGCTTTCTCAGCTGCAGGGCTATTCTCTACCAAACTGAGAAGCAAGTTGGCTGACGCAACGTTGAATGCCCTCTGTTTTCTCAGGGCATATTTTTTTAAAGAACAAAATGAAGTAATTTATAAATGAATAAATTTTTTCCGTAGCATATTCAAAAAAAATGAAATAAAGTAATTTATAAATAAGTAAATGTAATGAAATATGTCATGTCATGTAAAAGTGATACGTAAGATCTCAAGAATAAACGGATTTTTGGTTGTTTTAATAATTTTTATATTTTTTAAATTAATTCCTAAATCCCGAGATTAATCCCGGGATCCCGGGATTGACTTTAAAAAAATCCCGAGATCCCGGGATTGAAGAAAACTTTCGGGATTGCAAAACCTAAATATAACTGGATCCGTTCCTGGTTTTGTGTTCAATCGAATTCATCGGTCCAGGCGTGAAATAGGAAGGAGCAACTTTATTAGCTCCAAGGTATCCTGACGCCTTTCTTAACTAGGTAGAGTGTCAAATTAGGTAACAGACAAGTTCGTTAATGAGTTTAATTAGTTTGAGAACTATAGATGATAAAATTGACAGTGGAAGCATATGGTAGAAATAGCAGAATAAGATGTCTACGAGTATATCCAGATTCGGAATTGGTAGGCGAGTGGATGTGGTAGAAAACTGAAACGGATTGACCTCTAAACTTCACCTTGGGTAATAACGCAAGGGGGTAGATGGCGAATTGCGTTCTTGTTACTGATGATGACTTAACCGTCGAAATAGATCTAACATTGTAACTTAAATTTAGTGGAAATAGATAATCGTTCTTTCTCCGTTGTATGATCGAAGGGATTAGTAGACGGGGCTCGGGTTTGACCTCCTCAGGTGTCCATTGTTTGCCATTTACCATCGTCAGATACGAGTATATATATCGTGCCAAATTACTGGATGCTCGATTTGTAGCTTGACAGTGCCGATATTCAGACGTAACTGCGTAACATTAGCGAACGATTAGATCATGTGAAAGCCCTGAACCATAATGCGACTCAGCGTAAGACAATATGTGACCACCAATCTGTTTCCTTATCAAATGGTTGTTCTTGAACCCTCAAAGTTGGTTATATCCGTCTTTTATCATGGAGATTGCGGTTTCGCTATCAAACAAGAAGCCGGCCACTCGCGCAGCATCCACCGAACCAAGACCTGCACAGGTACGGCGTGATAGGGTGTGAGACACAGCTGTGATGTCTATGTATGGCTTTGCTCCCAGCCCATCATAGGTCGCCTGAGTCATGGGGTCGTTGGCAACAAACAAGTTATACTTGGTGAGCAACACAATAAACTTCCCATCCAGAGTCGGGGATCCTCACAATGGTGATCTGGCGATGGCATCAGCACAGAATATACAGGGTCGTCCTAATAGTCCTGCTTGAGCCCGCTCGAGTGGTTGAAGGCCACTAGTACGTCGAATTGCCTGGAGAATGATATTACAACCAGCTCGGATGAACACAGCGGTCTGAGTGTGTTCAGGTGGGTGAATGCAAACATGTCGATGTATGGGTCAATGCAGGCCACTGCTGCCATGGCTCCTGGTTTTGCTCCAGCCACCATTCGTGCCTATGATCTCAGACCAAGGGTTTTGGAACCTATGTACGGTTCTTGTATGGCGAGAACGCTACAGCGGTTTTCGAGTGCACTTTGCAGCAACTCAGCCAAAACCGGGGAACTCGTATTTGTTGTGTTGTGCTGAAGTACATAATCCACTCGTATCTTCTGGAGGGCAACTGCTCACCAATGGTGCAGTGTGCGTCTCCTGTTGCAATTTGTGTTCTACGCAATTGGCACACTTGAGAGGAGCTTCAAGCTTGCACCACTTCCTAAGAGATGTGGCATGGCACACCAGGCGCACTGCACAGGTCTCGTGCAGGCTACTGCCAGGTGGCCATAACGCTGGCATTTGTAGCACTACTTGAGGGCTTGGAATTTGCGAGTGGCGCACCGTTGCCAGGCTATTTGGAGTCCCCCCCCCCCCTAGTTCTGGGAGGTCATTGTGCAATTGGTGCCTCAAATGCTGCCCTTGGGGTCTTGATCATCGTTTGTGTGCAAGTTTGACTGCTTTGGCTTAGATGAGATTTTGGAGGTTCCTGGATTTGTGGAGTAGGTGTGAGACAATCTTAAAATCCGTGTATATCAAGTATTTGTTATAAATGTCTTGATCTGCTTATGTACATGCTTTTGACCTGCGACAAATTCAAAGGGGAGAAGCAGCAGAGGACTTGCCACAACCTGCTCCAACTTGGAAAAGATTGAACGATGAGGAGGGGCGTCAATAATGAAGCGCATGAGGGCTGCCCTGAACAGCAGAGGGTCGCGAGGGGTTGAGAGACCCCTTCAGTATCCCATAAAACCGTTTCCCCTCTGGTGGAGCTTCATTGAACGAGTTTCGGGTCATCAAGTGCGGGGACGTAGCGTGAGAACACTACGACCAGTGCCCTTTGCAGAATGTATGAGCAGAAAATCTGTAGCTCCTCGACGTGAAAATTTTTCAGCAACGGTGTTTCTACAGACTGGTGGAGTAATGGCCTGGAGGGCTGTTTTCGGACATTTGTGGATAATATAAATGTGCAACTCTCGGCCCAAGTGAGAGATCGGGCGAAAAAAGTACGCAGTGTTTAAATTGAGTTTCAGGCAGTTTTCTTCAGAAAGGTGAAGTACATCTGAATCAGCAGCCCTACTCCATTATTCTCCAAGCACAAACGGAGACTGATAACGTTTGATCAGTCCCCTTTGCTTGGCCTTGTCTATATTGAAGAGAGGTTGGTTACGCGAAAATAAAGTAATTGATACAAAAAAATAATAAACCAAAAGTGGATTGTATGTTTGCAAAAAAAAAAAAAAACTTACCACTCGATCGCAGAGGCTTGGTGAGCGTCGTACTACGAAAAAATTACGGAAAGGAGACAGAAGAGAATGATTACTACTTCCGGGTATTTTCGTAAGAGCACACACATTCGTAACTGTTAACAATGAACATAAAAAGCCCATCTTCCGGATGTAATTGCAAGTAGCCCTTAGTAGGGCAAGCCCGCGGGACGCTAATGTCGCGCGAACAGGGGTAACTTCCAGATGCGTTCGATTAAGTTCGTTGCAGCTCTTCAAAGACTTAAAGTACTCATCATACTCATGAGAACATTACGACTACTGTGGGGTTAGGAAATCGATCACAATTGACTGGTTATGCTTTCTGTACCTAAAAGACCAGTTCTGTAGTTTATTCTTGCCTAAAATGAGTAATGAGCACCTCGAAAACAGCTCGTTAAGCAGAACTCTACGCTCAGTCTGCAAAAACATGACCTTAAGCCCCTGTTTATCAATAAACGTGGTGGGCAAAAGGAATGTGTGTTTCAAGTGTCACCCAGCCTTAATAAGAAGTTAGAGGATGCTATGCATCAGCAAGTAGCCTGCCAACAATGCAACGTTAGTAAATTCTAGGCTCCTGCTCAGTAGCCTCCACAGTGGTGTGCATCTGCAGCACCATGCCACATCAGTGAGGACTGCAGACATGAGGCCCTCCAAGTATCGCCAAGTCCTCCATGGGAACAGCGAATGTAGAGCAGGTTGCGGTGGAATGTGGCTCAGGCTGATCCTGAACCGTTGATGGTTCACAGAGTGTTAATAGGATATACCAGCGGGCTCGTGACCCTAGTGACAGTCACACTACTAACCGCCTTCCACTTCACCGTCAACAGAGCCAATGAAAACCAGTGTAGAGTGCTGTAAGAGGCCTGGGGGTAAGCATTATAAGTCATCTGTAGGAAAATCCCACGTAGCCCCAGGTATTTGGTGCAATGCTACGTGACAGACAGGTCCTATTGCATTAAAGGTTCACTTTAAGCCCTCCATTCGAAAAAGAGTTCCAAGCGACCCTACAGCTCTCGATACAGAAGCCGAGAGGGCGGAAAGAGAGCTGATCAACGACCCTCCGAACGAGCCAGACATCCCATTTTGGACAACAGGCGGTCACGACAGGGCCCTTGCGACCTTAATGCCCAAAAAATCTCCTGAGCCAGTTAAGATAGAAAGCAACATGTTAAAGAAGGTTGAGTGAGGCATGCTACATCTCCTCCGGCCTTCTTAATTTATTCAATGACTGTCAGCATGTTGGACGGTTCCCCACTCAGTGGTAATCTATGGGCGTCGTTTTCAAAAGGGAGACGACTGTAATCAGTCAATCCCGCAACCAGGGAGACCCCTCAGCCTTCTTTCCCCTTATTAAGTCTAAAGTATTAAGCAACACGTTAAAGAGCATGATGGTGTGGTCACTAGAAGGAGTTTTCGTCCGCAACCTCACAGGCAGACAATATTGATGTACTGAAAGCAGGAGGTCATTATTGAAATCCGGAATGTTTTCCTGGCTTCTGCAGAGAACATCGTAGTAGTTCTCATTGGCATCAGAGGATCCTCAGCCGACGGTACACTTTGGTGGCCCCAGGCTTCATGAGAAGCAAGTCGAATCAATATGAT
This sequence comes from Pachypeltis micranthus, assembly GCA_020466155.1. Taxonomy (NCBI): domain Eukaryota; kingdom Metazoa; phylum Arthropoda; class Insecta; order Hemiptera; family Miridae; genus Pachypeltis; species Pachypeltis micranthus. Next base: position 1,916,147 of record CM035770.1, on the reverse strand, counting down.
TGAGATGTGGCATTACAGTCAACACTTTCATTCCCTCAAAGGCACTACCCTCGAGAGGCTTGCTTAATCATTACAAGCAATTGACGAGTCCACTTGGGGTGTGTGTTACTGGGACGCACGACCCGACGCACGATGATTCTTCCAAGTATTATATTGTACAAGAACATTTACTTAGCAGTGATTGACTACTGCCACATCAGACGATGGTAACTCATTGTCAATCAAAGGAGAGTCCTTGCCCGATCCCGCAGAGGTACGCTCCGGTAGATCACCATGTCTGCTTCCTTATTTGATGATTGTTCCTAAACCCTCGACGAGGGTTATATCAGTCATGGAAGTTGCGGTTTCGCTAATGTGCATGAAGCCGGCCTCTGCAGCATCCCCCGAACTCAGACCTGCGGAGGTACGCCAGGTATTTGGTCGTTAGCCAGTCTTCCGGCTGAGAGCTCTGCAAAATGGTTATAGGCTTGCATTGTAGCAGTCAATGCTGCTAAGTTCGTTTGCCCTACCAGCAACCATCGTTCACTGTGGTAGAAACAACAATGGAGCAGCACGTGGTTTCAAACCACCCAGCTCTTACTGCTACTAAGCAAGCTTATAACCATTTCTCCCAGTTGGCGAAGACGGTTATGGCAAAGGAACGTGGTCATTGTAGATTTGCCCCTTTAAAAATTGCACCCAAGTAAACAGTTACGAGTAGATAAGGCGGGATACCAGATTAAGAACTCCTCCCACAGAGGTATGATTCCACAGAGTCATACCTGTAACTGTATACGGTTACTGACCCAACCCTATTGAGCTCAGTGAAACTCCGAAAGGATAAGAAACAGGAAAAGACGCGATCGGGTAGAAATTCGACAAACGCTTTGAAAACGTTGGCAGCTTTAGATGGGGTCCAGACGTATAAGCTTTGCATTATATTATTCAAATGATCGCATAATTTTAGATAGTGGAATGACGGAATGGATTGGGTGACTGTTGAACCGCTTGGCGGTGCCCTCGAATCGACCAACTCTGCAGATGATTCTTCCAAGTATTATATTGCAGAGAGATCAAATCCAAACCCACAGCAGTTGAATCCTACTAATTAATCAACTGTATTTTCGACAAACGTCTAAATGCCAAAATAAGGACGAAGGGTCTTCAATTTCGCTGCCTGCGATATTATCGTCACCCTCGCGCAGCTCCAGTTCCACCGAACGTCCGCTTTATCCCCCGAAAATCTGACAAACAATTGATGAAATTTGGGTGGGGGGGGGGGAGCAGATTGCTATCCCTAAGAGGCACGTCATCGATGATTTCACAGTGTTTTCTGGATTTGGAAGCCGGCTGCGTTAGGAGGCTCTTCGATTTTTCCCCGTCCGTCGTTTTGTGTCCTAAATCCTTCTCCTGAGTTCCGGTGCCTCACAGGCCAGCTGTTCTGTTCCAACCTTCGTTGTGGATCCTCGGCACCTGGCAAAGCTGAGTGCCGAGGACTCCAATTCACGAGAGGCAGATGCGAAGCGGAGCCCGCGAGGCCACCAACAATTCCAACGTTTCTTCGTACTATACTTCGAAATTAACTTATTCGATTTCAGAAACCCGCAGATAAGTCTTTCTAACATAGATATGAACAACCTCTGTAGAACTATTTTCTGCGAGAGTATTTACACAATTTTCATGTGCTCGCTTGTACATAGCAGTCTCGATATGCCCCATGTCCTCAAGAACTGTAAAACGCGAACAGACATAAAAACATAGTCATTGCAATGTTCAGTGAGGTTGCTGATACTGTACTACATACTAAAGGACGATGTTGTCTTACCTTATTTGTTCGTTTGAAAGTAAGCTGCTTAGAGGGATTCACTCCCGTTGTACCCCAGAAAGCTGATATTTTCTTCCAGCACAATACCACTTCACTGTCTGCTTGACTGCGATTTAGAAGCTTCACTACGAGCTAGTGACCAAATAGGTAGCATATGAAACAGTCTCGTCGGGTGGCTGGCTCATACCTCCAAGTACGCTTGCTGACACACTCAACTGACGCATTTCTTCCAATACACCCCGGGCCAGTACATGGTGAATGCTACGACCCTGTCATTATCTGCCATCACTCCACGACCTTCTGACACCACCATGCTAAGATCTGTCCTATCTTACTTGCACTTAGATCTCAATATCCCAGCTACCTGGATATCCACGAACACAGCATTGATTATTGGTCAGTACCAATGGCAACGGTGTCAGGCCTCAGGAGTCCTCCAGAGACTGAGTGCTGATCTCTCTCCCCATCCCAGCTCTCATATGACTATGCAACAGCAACCTGCTTGTAGAGTGCGTCAGGGCGCTTGACACAGCTCCCATGAGTACGCGGATACACCTGCACCAGATGGTTTAGCGACACAGACTGGTTTTCTCTGGCACTACAGTGGACACCTCTCGTATTTGTGTTAGCAGTGACGACACACGAACGGCGTGAAAGTACCGGCAATCTATTCCAAACACATAGACCATTTTCTTGAATAGTGTTTTCTGGAATCAGCCCTTGAAACGTAGAGATTTGAAGAGAACACAACAATTTATTTTCAGCTGATTTCGTTTCGCTAAGTAACATAGGCTATATTTATTACTTGAAAAACTTTGAGTTCCTCAGAAAAACCTTTTGTCTTACTGAAAAGTTGATCGAAATAACTATCAAAATCAGACCATATTATCCATGCTTTCGTATTAATTCTTATATAAATACGTTATTTAGTATTCTAGACTGTTCCAATACCTGTCGATTACTTGAATTGAATTATTGACATCGGACATTTCATTCAAAAGATATTATGAAATTAAAAATGTCAATGTAAATAGGTAGCTGACGAGCCAGTGTTGACATATATACTGTCACCGAGAAACGACTCAGTAAATGAAATAAACATTATGATTACGGAAAATATACACGGTGATTTTAAATGTTACAAATCTGTAGACACGGTGAGCAACATCGAACATGTTCACAAGAATTTTTAAATTCCTTCAATCTTGCCGACTTGCCACCCCACGAACCAAAATTAAAAGCAGCTATTCCTATTATGCTATTGAGAAACGTTAGCCGTATGCTTAATTTATACAAACCGGAACGTGCTACTACTAGTATTTAATAAAATACTTCATGAAATATTGTACTGTGTGTTGTTGTAGTTTAGTGAATTACTGAAAGTTCTTCCGGCATTGCGTTGTTTCTCACTCAAAATGACGAAGAACCTGGTATTGTAACGGGTACGTTTTCAAGTTCAATCTTTTTTGTGTTATTCGTGCATTGCATAATTGATTAAGCCCAAACGAGTTCATTGGGTGAGTAACGTGGGACACTCGGATATTTCCGGTCTCAGAACTGCTCGGCAAGCATAAAACAGGGTTAGAACAGGTTCTCTTTTCTTTCCGTCTGCTCTTTATCTTTTGATAGACTCGTATTCTGCATTATTAGCAGCCCGTCCCTAAGATTGCTTTTTCTTTTGTTAAAATGTAAACAAAGTATTCATTCGTTCAATCCTTCAATCATGTAGCCACATTCTTAATTCCTCTCCAGCCTGAGCTCTTGCGTGGACTCAGATACTTGATACACATACCACTGTTTCCGAAATAGAGGAGAAGCAAATTCGGTGACTTCTCGCGACATAAAAGGAATTGGAGTTCCCGCCTGGATGTGTGTCGAAACGATGAAATATACGCTACAAGATAAATAAATAAATAAATATATTATATATATATATTACCGAATTTTCCAAATCGGTCAACATTTGAGGTTTTCGATTCCCCCCTCACCAAACAGTACTTAATCACGAAAAAGTCAACTCTGTAGTAGGTATGAAGTGTTGATGCCCTGCAACTGACCGCACAACAGAAAAGTAATTCTTTAACTTCACGGAGTGTAACTGCTGGGAGAAACTTCGGACAAAAATCCCCAGTTTATAGCTTACTCGAGGTGATGCGATTTGACGAAGATTCTTCGTCAATCCGCATCAGGTTTGTTTCAATAGTAGATGACTGTTCCTAAACAGGGTTACATCAGACATGGAAGCTACAGTTTTGATAATATGAAGAAAGACCTGCGGAGGTACAGCAGATATTTCGTCGTTCGACATTTTGCCGGTGGAGGCCAGTGTGTTACCGCGCGAAGGTAACCAACCACCTGAAGAATCACTTACCATCTGGGAGTTCTTAATCTGGGTTCCTACCTGATCTAACTATTTTCCCATTTGACGTATGAGCCGGACTTAAAGGGGCTTAAAGCTCACGACACTGACATACACAACATATTCAGATACAAACAACAGGAATGTTTCCTTATTTTATGACTGTACCTAAACCCTCGACGAGGGTTATATCAGTCATGGAAGTTGCGTTTTCGCTAATATGCTTGAGGCCGGCCTCTGAAGCATCCACCGAACTCAGACCTGTGGAGGTACGGCAGGTATGTGGTCGTTAGCCAGTCTCCCGGTGGAGAGCTGTTGCCCGTTTGTTACCGCGAAATGGTTATAGGCTTGCTTTGTAGCAGTCAATGCTGATAAGTTCGTTTGCCCTCCCAACAACCATCGCTCACTGTTGTAGAAACTACAGTGGAGCAGCACATGGTTTCTTGTTTCCTCCGCACTGGAGGCGCAAGACGTGCATAATGGAGAGTCTTTCAGAGAAAAGAAGTGGAGCCGCGCATTGAAGTCACCATGACTCATGAGGAACTGGCTCGTCCAGTGGTCTGGCTCAACCCATATTCTTGAAAGACGTTCACGGATGTTGGGGAAGAACTCATACGTATCATGTCCCTTTGAAGAGGATTCCCATCTCGCTTGCCATTTCTCTACCGCCCATTCGCCAATGGCTCCAAGTTTCTGTTCTGTGGTGAGGTCCGCATGGAGTTCAGCCCAAAGTGGAGGAAGCTTCCGATGCACTCTCCACTTGTCAACCGTGCACTCAACGGCCAAATAAATTGGTAACTGACCAGTGATCACCTGGAGTGCTTCTGTTGATACAGTCTTGTAGGTCTTGGTGATCCACAAAAGCGCAGCTCTCTGGGATTGGGCCAATACTCTCTTTTGATTGACTGTTATTTTGCTACTCCAGACAATGGGGGAGCAGCTAATCACGCCTGGATAGATGGCCTTATACATGAGGATAGTGTCACGGTAACACACACCCCAAGTGGCCTTTTTAATTGCACACAGTGAGGCAAACCTTGTGATGGTAGTGCCTTTAAGGGACTGGAGGTGCTGGTTGAAACCCCACCTCTCACCTATATTCACTCCTAAATACTTGATGTGCTTTTCAAGAAGGAGCATGTGCCGCCAAAGCGTTCTTCCCCAATATCCGTGAACGTCTTTCAAGAAAATGTCCCAGACCACTGTACGAGCCAGTTCCCCACAGCCGCACATGGTGACTTCAACGTGCGGCTCCACTTCTGTTCTCTCAAAGACTCTCCGTCATGCATGTCTTGTGCTTCCAGTGCGGAGGAAACAAGAAACCACGTGCTGCTCCACTGTAGTTTCTACAACAGTGAGCGACGGTTGTTGGGAGGGCAAAGGAACTTAGAAGCGTTGACTGCTACAAAGCAAGCCTATACCCATTTTGCAGATTTCTCGAAGAATATGATGGCTAAGAAACGTGGTCATAGTTGATCTGTCCTTTTGAAACTTGCCACCCAAGTAAATAGTTAGATCAGGTGGGAAGCCAGATTAGGAACTCCTCCCCGATGGTACAGGATTCCTCAGGTGATCACCTCCGCGCGGTAACACACGGGCAACAGCTCTCTACCGGGACACTGGCTAACCACCAAATACCTGCACTACATCCATAGGTCTGAGTTCCGTGGGTGCTACAGAGGCCGGCCTCTTGCATAACTGATATAACCCTCGTTGAGGGTTTAGGAACAGTCATCAAATAAGGAAACAGACCTGTTAGGTGTGTCGTGTATGTGTAGTAATTAGTGGTGGGGAAGGGCTTGAGGGACATTAATCCCTGCAAATCCGCCTGCATCAGGCAGAGATGGTAAAACTCCATCGTCCAAGAAGAGGGAGTAGAGTACGAGATCAGTCTAGGCAATAATGAGAAAACCCCAAGATACACGAAGTGGAGGAAGAGTACCTAGCCCGAGGGACTGTGCGCGGAAATCTCCACCCCTGCCTGGAGAAACAAAAATGAATAAGAAAAGACTGAACAATCTCCGTCCCAGCCATCCAATATCCTGAGGTCCAGCCTGGACATACCAGGAGTTATGATGAAAGTCAGGAGGGCATTGGAACCTGCTGTTTCCCAGGCATGCTGGAAGGCACGCCACTGTAAAGGGCAAGGGTTTCTTTACAGTCAGAGAGAAATGGGGTGACTGGAAAGCCTAAATGAGGAAAGGATGAGGAAACCCGAAAGAGGCCACTGAGGTGCTGATGGGTTGTTATGCGCCACGTAAGAGGCCTAGGTGCAACCGCCTCCCCACGGTCTGGAATAGCAGGTCAGGTCATCTACATAAGCGTACAGCAGAGTCAGTCTCCATGAGCCTCCTGAGAAGACCTTCAGTCATGAAGACGGCGTTTCAGAGCGCTGGTCCAAGGACAACTTCCTGTGGGCTCCCCTACTCAATCTTTCTCCTGATGGGGGGGGGGGGCTGCATTCGACTGTAGAATGCTGGCCACCAAATGTTGTCAAACGCTCTTCTGATTGTCAATCAGAACACCTGCGAGTACCCTAGAGAATTGTGGCCAGTAAGTGTTTTATGTGGAATCGCTTTTCACGCGAATGTTGTCATCTGCAATGGCAAAGTCAATAACCATGTGATCGCTCAGCGTTGCACCTGGTACGACTAGCCAAACCAGTAATTTGAGTAGCAGGGTGTGAGACACGGCTGTGACGTCTATGCACGACCTTCTTCCTGGCGCAGCATAGGTCGCCTCAGTCAAGGGTTTGTTTTCGTGAGCAACTGTACATATGTCTCACCCACCTCATCCAGGGTAGGGGATATACAATGGCGATCTGGCGTTTGCATCAGCACAGACTATGCAGGGTCGTCCTGATAGGCATGCTAGAGCCTGCTTGATTGATTGAAGGCTGTTGGCAACTGGTGCGCCAAATTGCCTGTAAAATGATATTGCAACCAACTCAGATGAGCACAGCGGCCAAGCGCTGGCTGTTCAGGCGGGTGAAGGCGAGCATGTCTATGGGTGGGTCAATGCAGGACACTTTTGCCTTGGCTCCCGTTCTTGCTCCAGCCACCACTCGTGCCTGCGATCCCAGACCAAGAGATTTAGATTCTATGTATGGTTCCTGAATGGTGAGAGCACTGCAGCGTTTTTTGAGTGCACTTTGCAGCAACTCAGCCATAACCGGTGAACTCTTACTTCTGGTGTGCTGTAGGATTCGAACTGTTTTTGACCTATTCATAATCCACTTGTGACTCCTGGAGGGCAATTGCTCGCTGAAGAATGGTACAGCGTGCGTCTCATGTAGAGTAGAGTGAACTTTTGTAATTTGCGTTCAACGGGATTGGCACACTTGAGGGGAGCCTCACGCTTGCACTCCTTGCTCAGATGTGGCATGGAGCACCAGACCCACACCACAGTTCTCGTGCATCCTACTGGCAGGTGGCCATAACGCTGGCATTTGTAGCACTGTGTGGGGGCTTGGTACTTGCGGATGGCGCACCGCTGCCAGGCTATTTGGAGATGCCTTGCTCCCTCTAGTTTTTTGTGTTGGCCGGGTGACACCTCGATCACCAACCCTTCTGCCTGTCACGCTTTCCTATGAAAAGGGGTCTGACGTCCTGTGGCTGCAAGCCTAACGAAACTCTATATACGCCTCGCCTGCCCCATCCAGGGTCAGGGATCCCACAATGATGATCAAGCGTTTGCATCGGCACAGACTATGCAGGGTTGTCCTGATAGTTCTGCTAGAGCCAGCTCGAGTGGTTGAAGGCTATTGGCCACTGGTGCGTCGAAATGCCTGGAAAATGATATTACAACCAGCTCAAAGCCACCAGCTCGGATGAGCACAGTGGCCAAGTGCTAGTTGTTGGTAGGTAGGTGAGTGTGAGCATGTCGATGTACTGGTCAATGCAGGACACTTTTGCCTTGGCTCCCGTTCTTGCTCCAGCCACGGGTTTTGGAACCTATGCACGGTTCTTGTATGGTGAGAACGCTGATGCGTTTTTCGAGTGCGCTTTGCTGCACTCAGTCATAGCCGGGGAACTCTTATTTGTGTTGTGTTGTACTGAAGGATTCGAACTATTTTTAGCCTATTCATGATCCACTCATCATTTTTTCGTATTCATAATCGATTCGCATCACTTTTTCGTCATTTTACATCACATAGGAGGCCCGTTTCGATGCGGACTGACAAGTGAGATACTAAATCTGACCTTATTGTAACGTGTTCTACACTCTCAAGTTTTGAAATGGGGATTGTGGGAAACAGTAGTACTTACCGGTGGACAGCAACACCAGTGTTTTCCATATACCCTCAGTTGGACCGTGTCTGCTCAGATCGAAGAGGTGTATGACAGGTTGTCAACATATATCAGGTTATCAGGAGATGAGGGAGATACACAAACCGAAGGACCTTCCTATGAAATGTTCCATACGTGGCTCATAAATTATTTCCAACGAGGGATTGTGACGTTGTTGTGCATTTTATTGAAGTTATTTCAAACCGGTAAATGCTTTAAGGGCCCTCGTTACGAAAATAAAATTGATTCTCTTACCCTCTGTCTCCGTTCGACAAAGAGAAGGAACGACTTTGCAAAAGGAAGGCCTCACACTCTCTCCGCTTATAATTTTGTTATTTATTCCCCTACATCTCACCCCCTGCCGGCTACGGCTGAAGGCTCATCCTTCCTGCAAAGGTGCGCCTTTACAAAAGTAATCCATCTCCGTTAGGAGTAACTGTTGTTCGAGAAATAATTCCCCAACCCCTTCTCCTGAGGGTGACACTGAGGTTTTACCCGGACGCACAAAAGAGCCGCCGTATGAGCTACACTCCTCCAGATCTGGAACGACAAAGGCTTCACGGGGACAGGAAAAGAGAACGGAAAGACGAAGAATCAGTGAGGCAGGGGAAGAGAAAAAAGGGTGCAGATTATCTTTTCAATGGAGCACTTTGATTGCGTCACAAGATTATTTTGGGCAGTCGCGATTCAACTTCGACCGGTTCGGCAAAAGGCTATAGGAAATTGCGCAGATCCCAAAACTTTGCATTAGAAAGAAAGATCTTCTACTGGCCGATTTATCCTGTCTTTTCAAACTCAACCGAGCTGCTGAGTTTGCGAATTTCTCTAGTGTTGCAAGATCAATCCTCACCCCCCCCCCACCAGCTCCGCAGAGGGGTCATAAAATGTTTAAAACACCAGGCGGTGTCACGGTGCCTCTACTTAGAACCTTCACATTCTGTTTTTCATATTCTCTGTACACCTCGTGTCTGAATTGAGTTTACTATGATCAGGCAAGAGTCCTACGAGGGACTTGTAGAAAAGTCAGTAAAGTGATTGATAACTGAAAATCTCTCTAACAGGTCAGGGATTGAGGACTGATTCTAGCCTTGGCGTTCATGTGGACGAGGTTATAGGCTACAGCGTCGACCATCTACACAGAATCTTCCCATGGGTTGACAAACTATCTGAAGTGAGGAGTAGAGCTGAGGATTCTTGGAAACGTTCTCCAGCCGTTGTGGATGAAACTTGTAACAGCCATCAATGACCCAACTTTGGATGTGCCTGATGGTGAATGGCAGACTATGGGTGGAGTTAGCGTTCTAAGGCTGTGTAGATGACCCCCGTTGTGGGGACTTCAATGTGTCTAGCGAAACGATAAGTTCCCTCTAGATCCAGAAGAAGGGTGTCAAGGAGACAGTTCGCGGATTCCAATGAGGTATTGAAAATATATCGACGAGTTTATAGTCTCATCACCAATTCCGTTCTACGGAACGACGCAGAGCACAAGAATGTCGGCTGCTTTCAAATCGGCAAGAAAACGAAAATGCACTCCACTTTCTAAGTTCTTAATAGGAATGTGCTGACTTTTTTATTTCGGGTCAGTTTGAAGTAAAGGTACGTGGCCTGTATGCTGTTTCTGGGCTTCCTTCCGCTCCACATAGCACAGCTACTCCTATCACATTGTTATGGACCGTTCTGGGTTTATCCTTGATTGTGGGAATGGAGCAACCTTACTCAGTAGAGGGGATCGTTTACAACAGAGAAACAAAATATCTACGTACGTGGCGTCATTGTGGACAACCCTCATACCTTGTATTACGGAAGTTGTGAAAAGGAGTAATTCTTTCTAATGTCCAGCGCTCGACTTAAGTGTACCTAACATCTGCAGCGACCGAGGACAGCGATGTCGTTAGAGTACGAAGGCCCTCTGTAGGTGTGCGTATTGGGGCTTTAACACTTGGAGTCAGCGGAGCTCGTATCAAACGCTACTCTCCTATTCCAGAATTAAAAGATTCAGTTGTCCCTATGCATTCTGCAGACGCTTTCCAAGTAACTCGTCCGTTCCCCAGACCATCACTCCCCTGCAATTGAGTCTCATCTTCCGTTTAGTATTTCTGGCTCCTTCAAGATTCAAAGTATGACACGTAGGGGTTTCTTTCAAATTCGCCTACGCAAAGAAGCTGTTGGTAGTTTAATTTTAAGTGTGTAAGCGTCAAATATCACCTTCCTTAGTCCTGCGAAATTGGGGAAAATTGATTAATCAGCTGAAAATAAAAACTATGGGTTTCCCTCAAATCTTTATTCCCTGAGTCTTTTCAACACTGTTCGGAACAACCCCCTGAGTGCGTGTGAGTAAGAACCCGTTTAAGCGGAAACGAGTGAACCAAATGAGTCAAATGCCCTGTAGCTAATGAAGTTGTTCAGAGTTGAGCAAAAACTTGTTGGGAAACGGGGTAAAATATTTCTTTATAGTTGAAAAATTTAGAAAACATAGTTGAAATTTGGTTGGAGAGCTGGGAAAGAAGTAAACAAATTCTTAGGGGACCTAGTAAAAATATTTCTAAATTTATCGAGAAATACCTACACCCTCGTTCTTTAAAACTAATATGTTAATGCGAATTCGCTGTAATGGTATAGTTAAATTTAAGCTTAAAGAAAGTTTTGTGAAGAATTTTATGAAGAAGGCTTGAGAACCAAATTTTAGGCACAATTTTGTTGCTACTGTAGTTGTAAAGTTGTGAACGTTATTTATCTTGCTTCGAATATTCGAGATTTTCGTGTAGAAATAGTTGTGGGTAGATAGTTTTCCTCAGGTTGCTTAAATTCGGTTGTGCAGTTACTGTGGAAATAATGAACACTTTTTTTGGCGCCATTTTGGTCACATTTTGTTTTTTATATTTGTTCAACGGACTGTCAGAGGAACATTTATGTGCAACTGTATATAATATCGACTAGTTGAAGACACCCTATGAGTTTGGGAAAAGTCGTTTGAGCAACTCGTTTTTTCAGAAACTAAAAAAACTAGTTTTGTTTCATAGACCGGTACAGCCATTCGCCGAATTTTCACCGAAATACGCGTAACGACTAACCTTTTGATAACATCAACTGTACATAGTTAACTCAATCATCAATCATTAACTCACCGGTCAGGCCAAGACAGAAAAAAATTGAAAACACCTTTCTTGTAGAAATTTTACGTTTTAAGCTCTGCGTTGTAAATGAAAGAGAAAAATATTATTCCGTCGTATATCACTAAAAATGTGGCATATGTCATACACTACCCTGCGGCCCAAAATGTTATTCAACATGACCTCGTTTAAAGCACTCAGATGCAGATGTTCCTGTCATTTTTCGCACAAATACATTATTTATTGCACGATTATTCCTGTCACCTCGTCATTCGTTGCAAATGTCAACGGCTGACTCGCAATACCGGAAAAGCGGTCTAACTAAGAATTTTAGGATCTTCCACGCGGTTTTAAATTTTCCATGAATGTACATCAACATTACTCGATGAATATAACGGCCACCATCACTTCTTACTCCTGGTTCGTACTCGGTAATTGGTCACCCGTGACACGATTATGATGTCAAATCACTGTTGGTTGTGGAATCGAGGTTTTCTCCTTTTCTGTTTAATAAAATCTTTTCACATGTTGCAACAAACAAACACTTTCAAACTTACTTCCTCCAACGAATATTCTGATTCTATTCTATCGCTAACAAACCAGCCTTGGGATCAAAAGCGGTGTCATAAGCTCCTCCGCCCTTCTTCTTCAGTACATAATCAATTTATAGAGAGAACCTGGATCGCTTCACTTCTTCATGCAAACAATTCAATTATACTAGCTCAATATTAAAAAACTTAATCATTATGTTGTTATGTGTATTATTAAAAATTATGTCCTGCGTACATAGGAATAATGCTGCTCGTTTTTGCCATTTTTACAATGTGTTTTAATGAAATTCCTCGTCCCAATTTTTTCACCATTCTCAGCGCGCCTTTGGAAAGCGTTCATCCACAATAATACTTTCAGGGCGGTGTTGGTAAAGAACAAACGTCAGCATCGGTTTGTGGAGTACGCATTGTAGGTGAAATCAACCACATTATTGGTGGTTTTTGGCGAATAGTACGGTTGTCCCGTTTTCGATACATATAACAACACACAATAAATCCCTTTGGCGACATTCACAGGTAAAAGCATGAGTGTAGTTGCTGTTGCGCTGTAGCTATGTGCCCACAGGCTGATTAAACCCTTATGGTCAGCCCTCTTGTAGCTGCGCTCCAGAATCCCAAATTGAAAGGATATTGAGTCATAGCCTAACCACTGGCCTCAACTCAAAGGGACCGTTATCGCTTGCTCTTGTTACGGAGGTTCCTCAAGACGCGGGCACGTCCCTCCTCATTTCGCGCGCGCTCATAAAACGAAGGTTACGAACAGAACCGGAGCCCCCACACCCCTCCACACCCATCGCTCGTTGTACTCTCAACAGGTAAAAGCAGCTGCCCCACGAGATGTACAGCTGCCTGTTGCGCAAGTTCCACTCGCTCATTAAAATATAAAAGAGATCTCGGGGTGTTTTCTTCTCCCAACGTACCCCCCCCCTCACCATCGCACCAACCCCTCCCCCTCCGATAACTGCTCACTGCCTCAACTTCTTCTCTTCCTAATGAAAAAAAGATGTTTTTCTGCCTTCTTCTACTTCTATACTATAAAGACGAAGAAGGAGAATAAGAATATGTATAGAAAAAGAGAGTGAGAGAGCAGTATGTGAGTGGCAGACAAAAGGAGGGTGCGCGTACAAAAGCAGAACGACCCCTCAAATCTTTTCCCCCCTTTAAAGTTGCTCAAAACTCTTGCTCCCCATACCCTTATACCCCCCCCCCCCCAGCATTAAATTGTGACGCAGCTAATGCCATAGCGTAGGTTTCGCTGAAAGTACTGCTCACCCCCTTCGACGAATTGAGAAGGCCCGTTCAAAGGCGACGAGACCCAAGTTGCGGCGGCTCTCGGGTTTGCAATGTGGGGGATGTCATCCGCTGGGAAACGATTGGGGTGTCAACTTTTATTTTGTCACGATCTCCATACTTTCCTTGCCATTTGGGAGTAGTGGAAAGCGAAACTTTCATATTTTGAACACTGTGGTTTTGGATGGAGTGTGGTCACTTCATTTTTGCTTCCCATGGTGTTCTATGGGCCAGATATCAACTTTGGGTTGTTTGGTTCAGCCGTTTTCTCGCAATCGCGTTCACTGACACAAGTGCACAGGTCAGTTTCCTTATCAAAATGGCTTTTTCTCCACACTGACATGAGAGTTGAAAGTCAAGGGGATTGCAGTTTCTCTATCACGTAAGAGCCAAGAGACTCACTCAGCATTCCTCGAACCCAGAGCTGTAGAGGTCCCTCCGGTTGTCATTTAGCCAGTCTCCTGGTAGAAAACTGTTGCCTCTGTATTACCACGTGGAGGTATGACCCTGCGGAATCCGTACCGTCTGGAAGGAGTTCTCACTTTTTTTTCGCCATAACCTTCTTCACAAGCTGAAGAACTCATCAAAGCTGGTAGGTTCACAGTAGCCGGTAGCTCAGATTTCGAACAAGTTTTCACTTGTTCACTCCCTGACTAAATCAACCACCAGGTCAAGTGATCAGTGATCACTTGCAGTCCTTCAACGGGGACTGTCTTCTAGGCCTTGGTGATCCACAGCTCTCGGGGATTGGGGCAGTACTTTCCTTTGACTGACTGAGTTTGCCACCCCAGATAACTGGGCAGTAGCCAATCGCGCCTTGTGTAGATGGCCTCAGACTTGAGGATAGTGGCATAGTAACAACTGTCGGAAGTGTTGGCTGAAACGCCACCTGTCACCTATATTGACTTGCTGCTCAAGAACGAGCATGTGACCGCCAAAACATATTGACAGTTGGCTATTTACTTTTCAGCACAATCAGGTCGTCCACAAAGCCGCATTCAATCTGTATGAAGTCGCTGAGAAGACCTTTGAAGTAGTTGTTCCTAAGTGCTGGCCTAGAGAACTGAACCCTGTGGGCTCTCCTTCTCTATTGTTTTCTGGACTGGGGCATGTCTGCATTTGATTTCTCGGGTAAAACAAGCAAGTATATGTTATACGAGCGGAATTTCCCGGCCTTTGAGTTTGGCTCATAGTTGAAAGTAAATACCCATATAACTATCGAGTATTTCACAACTGGAGAACCCCCAAAAATTAATTTTCCTCTTGAAATCTTGAACTTTTTTCATTGGCCGTACTCACCTTCATTTTCTCTTCTTCGCAGTGAAATACGCAGTTCGGGTGCATCCTCATTTTCATCATGAATGATATCTGCTAATTTGGGGTACTTCGGTCTTACTAGAATACATAAAAGTCACTTCTAAACCTAATTTGTTTAGACGACAAGGTTACCTCACTTCTGTAGAAAAGAAGGAAAATATGAAGCTCCCCCCTTGAACTTCGTGGAACCTATGGACTTCAGCGGTCTTGATTCTATGTAATTAATCATTTGGACGGATTCATCTAAAACTTATTTGTTTAGTACTAGCTAAAACATTTCTGTGTAGAACACTATGGTCTTTGGGCGCCGTTTTACATGTCAACTGCCCATCTCTGCCTTGATACTATTTTTTGATGGTGGCCTTTTCATTTACCATGGAAAAAAAATATTGCCAGCAAACGGATTCATAAAGCGTAGAAGCTTTTAATGAGTTTTCGCTAATGTTTTTGGCACCAGTTTGTTTGGCATGCATCGTTGAGAAACAACAGCAGTAATTCCTCAATTTACTGGGCGCTGATATTCCAGGCGGCAGATATACCGTGCGTGCATGTTGTTTCTTCTTTTTTATAATCCAAAATTGGTGATTGGTTGTCGGGATGACAGAGGGGCATAGAAAGTGGATGGATATAAAGGTATTCTTCTTTAGTCACTACGGCTGATAAACAATTTAACACGCTGCTAAAATCATTTTAAATCCTCCTCTTTGGAACGTATAAGATGTCTGTATACGGATTACATATGTATAAACTCGCTATTCCCTCCATACCTCCGCGGATATACCCGGATTCAGAATACCGTGCACCCCCAATTCACGTCTAGCCCAGTGAATTGAAGGACTAATGCAAAACAGTGCCCTATCTAATCGATAATTTCAGTAGTCGTCTGAAGATGTGAGCGAGTACCTTCAAAGACACAGCGCAATCATAGAAATATTCGGAAAAACTCGTGCGTAAATCACAAGCTAAGCTTTCCTTTGCCTCTCTGCCTCTATAAAGCCTCGCCCAAAGTTGCTTTCATTCTACATCCAAAGCAAGCCGAAAAAAAAATGCTGCGAGTAAGTCAGCTCTTAAGGGACTTGGGAAATGGATGCGGTACCCGAAACTTCATAGCGTTTCTCGCCGGACAGTTGTCGATCGCCGGAGCAGATGCGGGGTCGCGTGCTCGGCAGGTGTTCGCCTTCTCGCCATCTGCCGGAGATCGCCGCTTCCCTCCTCCGCCACCGCCTCTTCGTCGTCCCAACCAACAAAACATCACCCCCGTCCTCTCGATCATTTCCCCGGAGGAGTCGAGAAACTAAGAAGAGAGCTCCAAGGGGTGAGGCAGGAGTCTCCCGTCAACGAAGATTACAATGCGCCGCCCTGAATCCCAATTGAACCTCGGCGCTGAATTTCGTTTCCGGTTCTTCTGTTGTTTTGCGCGGCGAGACGGTTTCGGCGCGAACCGCCGTCTCCTCGTCTTTTCCTTCCCCCACGTTTTCAATTTCCACTAAACAATTTAACATTCGCGCCGATCGGAATCACAATGTCGCCACGTTTCCGGTCCGGGGACATGCTACCCGAATACCGTTCTAGGACTCAGCACCTCCGCCTCATCTTCGCCGCACAAACCTGTCTGTCGCCGGACCCTCCTCTTTGACGAGTCAAGACGACCGGAAGCCAAAGGATCCTCCTAATAATTTGACTCGCATTCTCAAAACAAATCTCTCCATTTGCATTTCGCCTCTCCACATCGACATATGCCACCTAAATCCATCAGGCCTTCTCATCTTCGCCTTCTGGATAAATATATCATTTTAATAAACAAAATTGATTTACTTTACGTAAAGCACACCAATGGGATCCCCGGTGGAGGGTCTTTCTTTCGAGTAGATGCCACTTTAGGTCCGATCCAAAATATCCAGTCGAATTTGGTAACTTCGAGTTTTGGGAGGCAATGAAGTCAGCGGTTTATTTATTACATTACAGTACGCAGATCGTAGGTTAGTGTTATACCTATAAAGCTCTGCTGAAGTATTGGAAGATGGAGCGTACGGATCTCCGCTAGAGTATCAGGAATGGCAGTAGGAGTGTGCAAAAAGTGGATCTTAGGTAAAGTATGGAACGTTGTATCATATTGTCGATATTATGGCGATAGATGATATAGAGTATGGCACTTTACCATAGCTTTTGTTGGTGCTGCTTAATCTTTGTTACCCTGTGGAAGGTTTCAGTAAGTAGATTATGGCGACTTAGAGAGGTGCTGTAATGAATAACTGTTAGTGTTTATCAAGGCCCAGTTAGGAGGATGTTAGGTTCATTGCTAGAGTAAGTTCAATCCATGGATTGTTTCTAGAGTTTATCAAAAACTCTACAGGGATTTTAGCAAGAGTATTGAAAGTTAACACAGTAAAGAGTACGTTGTTAACTGATCGATATTTTGAGGTGTTACTAGCCGGTTACTGCTACACATATGCACTGCATACAAATGTTTGCCAAAACTCTTAATAGTGAGTGCCCTTAGCAATGAGATTGCTAAGAGCTTATGGGGGTCCGGGATATAGGCAGTTGCTTGTGTTTTAGGGGTGCAGTGTGCGATCCTAGACCGATTTTATATCAATTCAGTTTTTTAGCTTTAGATTTTCGGATTTAGTGCATTTTGCAAAAAGTGGCCTGTATTTCGGGGCCAGTGCATTTTGGGGCAATCCCAAGATTGAACAGAAGTTAACAGAGTCCCCCCTACCGAACACTTAACTCCCTAACCACTTTCGTCACACACCGGTAATCGGCCGAACCCAGGTACTTGACATTGTTTGAAGCTTCTTCTCTTTCATCAACGTTCTCTTCAAGTTATGACACAGTTCGTACTGTGGCAGAACCACCAAGTGCCTGAAAACGATAAGAAGATCGACCTGCAAGCTCTCTGCCTAAAACCTTTCATACATCACGACTAAAACATTTCGGGTTCACAGAAGTCTGACAGAAGTAGTTCGGATCCTCCAAGAAAGTACGAGCAACTGAACGATACTTGGTAGTGACGTATGCATCATATTTTGAGTCCGCAGTCCGAAGGAGGGTAGTTCAGCGCTGAGATCTCATGTAACGGGACCGTGACAAGGTCACGAAAGCACAATAGCGTCGAAGGAGGAGGAACACTGTACTAAAGAAGAGCGCTTTTGAAAAACCGGAGGTAAATGTTAACCCCCAAAATAAAGTACTTCTCTACCTGGCCAACCTTTTGTCGAGTGGCTCTTTCCCTGCCATCGCATGGGAAGACGAAGGCGAAACCCCTTCTTTTCCACAACTAAATAACAACGAGCTGCGAGCAGTTGTGCGAAGATGAAAAACACGCTGTGGGAACGAAACTGTCTAGGCCGCGCATCGCACCACGTGGCGCAGCTATAAGCCGGTGCCTTCAGGACTTTTTTCATCTCTCTTCTTTTTTATCGCCCTCTTTTTCCAGCTTCGGATTTGTCTTTTCTTCGAACAGGAAATTGGCGGATCCCAGAGCCGAAGGGACCTGGAAAAAATGTCACATGCTGATAAACATTGCACAACACACCAGTCCCGTTGTACCGACATGTTGAGCCAGTTTGACTGCATGCAAGACTACAGAAACCATCTGTTAATTGTCGTGTGGATGTACATATCCCACTGATATAAGCCTCGTCGAAGGTTTAGGAACAGTCATCAAGTAAGGAAACAGACATATCCCACCACCCCTCATAACATATCCCATCACCCCTCATAACTCATCTCCTGACGATTTGGGAAACTTTTCTATGTGCCTTCAAGACACAATTTCGGTTCAGTTAGAGTTGGCAAATTAAGTACAGATTGGCATGAAATAGAGTACAAAATTTGGGCTTACAGTAATCAACTATATAACAAGAGTGAAGATCTTATTCCTCAAATACAGGGATAGAACCGATGGAGGAATGTACAGTTGTACGACGTTGCAGAAATGTACATTGCTCCCTAAGCAGTACTAATCATTACCACCCTGCACAGTGCAATTGAAAAATGCGAGCATTAAGTATGCTGGGGCCAAACATTTAGCTACCTCTTCACATACACTCAGGGAAAGAGGGTACAACTGATGGTTGGTGAAGATATCGTGCCAATCCGATTTGACTCAAAACATGGAGATTATGAGCACAGTATGTTGAAGAGTTGAACAAACGTAATTTGGAATGAAGGTAACAAATTATGGGAATTGCAAGCAAGTTGTTGCTAAAATTGGATTAAAATTGCCAGAAAAACAAGATAAACTATTAATAACTATTAATAGGGGGGAATTCAGCGTATTGGTCGTACATTTTGTAACAACCGTTAGGGAATTATGTTAAAAGATGGATGGAAAACTAACAAAAAATTGCCAGGAGATGGTGTAGACACTTTCACTCACAAACTCATTATTAATTGGTGCGGTAAAACTGTGAGACAAAATTTTTGAGTAATCGATTAGGTGGAGAAACAAGAGTAACCAATTGAGTAACATTTTCGGGGTAAATGATTTGAAACTGCTGAAAGATCAGGTATAAAATTGTGGAAAATTTGACTAAAAATTGATTGTAAATCAGTACAGCTATTGGCATTCTGTAAAAATGGTTAGAAAATAACCGGGAGAATTTGACAGCGCCGTGAAAATCGTGGGAAAGAGTAAACATGTTGGAGACCTTATTATGTAATAAAAGGTTAGGAAATTGAATAGAAATGCCTCCGCAAATGGGGTAGCTATAGCGTTTAAAACAAGTGAAGGTTATTGGAGAAACGGGTTGTGGTTATCGGTAAGTCACGTAAAAATAATTGGCAAACCCAGTAGTACTCGTACAACGTGATGGGATGTCCTGGAGGAAGAGCTGAACAATTGGTGAATAGTCTTTGGTGTCCCAGGGCGCTGGTGTCCACTATCATGTGAGCAATACTGCTAGACCATCTACTAGAAATCTTGATGTTGCAGTCCCTCAAAGGAGTCTTTGGCCACAACCTCACAGGCAGGCAATACGGGTGTACCAGAGGAAGGTCCACGCAGGATGTCATTGTCGAGACCCGGCGTGTTTCCCTGCTGGCACTGGCTAAGTACGTTGTAGCAGTTCTGATTGACATCAGAGGAGCGTTTGACAACCTTTGGTGGCCAGCGCTCCTTAATGAGCTCAAAGGTAGGGGAATCCCCCGCAACCTGTACTCACTCGTCAGAAGTTACCTGACAGACAGAACTGCAACGATCGAAAGCAGGCATGTCTCTGTCCGGAGAAAGATTGAGAAGGGGTGCCCACAGGGCTCGGTCCTTGGACCAGCACTCTGGAATGCCTTCTTCGAAGGTCTTCTCAGGAAACTCATAGAGACTGACTGCGATATCAAGATGCAGGTGGCTGAGGGAGAAACCCAGCTAATCCTCTTGAAACGGAAAGTGAATAATCCACCCACAATACGCTTTGGCGGCCACAGGCTCCTTCTTGAAAAGCACATCAAGTATTTAGGAGTGAATATACTACCGTTGTCTGGGGTAGCAAACTAACAGTCAATCAAAAGAGAGTATTGGCCCAATCCCAGAGAGCTGCGCTTTTGTGGATCACCAAGACCTACAAGACTGTATCAACAGAAGCACTCCAGGTGATCACTGGTCAGTTACCAATTTATTTGGCCGTTGAGTGCACAGTTGACAAGTGGAGAGTGCATCGGGAGCTTCCTCCACTTTGGGCTGAACTCCATGCGAACCTCACCACAAAACAGAAACTTGGAGCCATTGGCGAATGGGCGGTAGAGAAATGGCAAGCGAGATGGGAATCCTCTTCAAAGGGACATGATACGTATGAGTTCTTCCCCAACATCCGTGAACGTCTTTCAAGAAAATGGGTTGAGCCAGACCACTGGACGAGCCAGTTCCTCATGGGACATGGTGACTTCAATGCGCGGCTCCACTCCTTTTCTCTGAAAGACTCTGCATTATGCACGTCTTACGCCTCCAGTGCGGAGGAAACAAGAAACCATGTGCTGCTCCACTGTAGTTTCTACAACAGTGAGCGATGGTTGTTGGGAGGGCAAACGAACTTAGCAGCATGGACTGCTACAAAGCAAGCCTACAACCATTTTGCAAAGTTCGTAAAGAAGGTGATGGCTAAGAAACGTGGCCTTTTGAAACTTGCCACCCAAGTAAATAGTTAGATCAGGTAGAAAACCAGATTAAGAACTCCTCCCAGATGGTACGGGATTCCTCAGGTGGTCACCCACGCGCGGTCACACACGGATAACAGTTCTCTACCGGGAGACTGGCTAACGACCAAATACCTGCCGTACCTCCACAGGTCTGAGTTCGGTGGATGCTGCAGGGGCCGGCCTCTTGCATATTAGCGAAACTGCAACTTCTATGACTGATATAACCCTCGTCGAGGGTTTAGGTACAGTCATCAAATAAGGAAACAGACCTGTGTGGGGGCTTGGTACTTACGAATGGCGCATCGCTGCCAGGCTATTTGGAGGTGCCTTGCCCCCTCTAGTTTTTTGTGTAGGCTGGGTGACACCCTAATCACCCAATCCTTCTGTGAAGAGGGGCCTGACTTCCTGCGGCTGCAAGGCTAACGCAGGGTTGTGCTCAACAACTTGTTGGGCCACGTCCTCTTTTTCTAGGTCGGTCCATACGTCACACAATACCAGGCGTGGGAAACGACCCAGGGGGCTGAGGCTTCTAGCTTCATCTCCTTCTTCGTGGAAATATGGCTCGTAAGCGCCTTGGCCATTTCTGGAGTTTCCATCATGATGACGGCGCCACCTCCCACTGCGGTGAGGATGTCAAGCACTCGGACGCTTACTGCTTGGAGTTTTGTAGCAGGGACACCCCGCACCAGCGCTTCCATTGCATGAGGGGTGCAGGGACCAGCCTCTCCTTCCTCACACCTAGGCCTAACTACAACTTTGTTTTGTCATGGGTTTTTGGGGGGGAATTTGTAAAGGGGTGGAGACATTTTATTTTTGTTTTTATTTTTGCCTTTGTTTATGGGCGGGGGCGTGGGTGGGGTGGTGCCCTCGGCCTGCACGTCCTGCTTTTTTGGGACCTTTTTCTGATTTACCTTGTGCTCTGGCAGGCTACCATTCAGCCTCGGGTCCATGTGGGAGGGAGGAGTTCTCAGTAGCGGCTACTGCTGCATATGAGGGGCCTGGGGTACTCCTCTGGGTCAGAGCTTCTCGAGCTTGGGGGGCTGGTGGCACTGGCTGCGCACACTGTTGGGCAATCTTCCCTCACAACAGCTGCCACAGTTTCCCGCAGTGGGGTAATTGCAGGGGGCGATGTCATTGGGGGGGCGCTGGCTTTGATGGCCAGCTTCGATATTTCTAAGCGGTAGTTGGTGACGAGGTCACGCATTGGTCCCGTCGCATTAACCCTCTTTCGTCCCAGCTGGCCATGAATAATTTGGACATAGGAACAAATCTGTTCCATATCTGACAGATTAGGGTCCACTAGGTGTCCACTGCTTGTAGTAGCCAGGTTTCCCGGGCTACTAGTGGGGGAAGGGGCAGTGCAGCCCCTCACAGACTTTTAACAAGTGGCTGCTCTCCTTCAGGTGCCGCCACTTCAGCTTCAGCCCCTGCCGAGGAGCTGCAGAGAACGCAGCCCATGTTCTCCTCGCCTGCTCCCTGTGCAGCGACGCTTCCTGGCTCCTCCCCAGCAAGGCCCACTGGTTCCACGTCTTCGCTCAGGTGTGGACAACTGCTGGAAGGCCCTGGAATCATGGAGCCCCACCTCTGATGAAACTGAGGTCTGAAGAGCGACTCCAGTGAGCTCACGATGAAGAAGCTTCACAGTGACTCCGCTGTGTACGATCATTGATCGCTACAGTGAGAGACCCGTGCACATCGTGGCCCAACGAGCTGGTAGGCCTGCTGTCGTTTCCCCATTGGGTGAATAGCGTTGGAATGGAAGGTCGAAATAACAAATTTGATATTTTGACTAAGAATAGACGAGTAAAAATTGTTGCAATCTGCTCATGTGAAGCCCCAAAACGGTCCAAAATCGTTTCCTTTTTTTAAGTGTTTAGAGATCGTGTGAAGGATGATGAAAAAGCAATATAATGTGCATCAAAAATAGTTCATCAAATAGTTCTAGGTCAGCAAAAAGTTGGAAACAAAGCACTTTTCGTTGGAAACAAAGCACTTTTCGTTGGAAACAAAGCACTTTTCGTTGGAAACATTCCTTAACTTATAAAGTTAAATTATTATTAAAATTACCCCGACCATCCTCGCCACCTTCACCACCATTTTTAAAGATGATATTTGTCAAGTGTTTATAATAACCCCATTTTCAGTTAATCATCTGATCAGCTGTTGTAATTGACCTGACTATTTTTACTTGTGTCATCCGTTAGTCAGCTATCTTTTCTAATGAATAAAAGCCAACCTTTTGGTCTTTAGTTTACGATTCGTCTATAACAATATTGTATTTATTCACAAGTTCGTCAGCAACGCGATAGCAATTTTGTAGGTTACTCCTATTATTTGTTAACGTTTTGGTTTATTATTTATTCTGAACAATAAACCTATGTTTTGGGTCAGGAATAATATTTACAACCCCCCCCCCCTCATAATTTGATACTTTATGTTGCAAGACATCGGGATCCCAAATTTGCAATGTCTGTCCGCGTCCTACGTTGTGTCTTTAACGTTGTCTAAAAAATCCGTTCTTTCGAACACGAATTCCATTTGGTATATAGTTGTGCCCGCCTGCTCGGCAATCCGATCAGACGAAGCCTACGGTTGTTGTAGGCAAAAAGTTGACAATAACGGAATTTCGGCAGTTTTATCACAAATACGCCTTGTTCGGTACGTTTTCTAGGTAGTTTTAGATGCTGGGTTGCACGAATCAAATCTCAGAGGTGTACGATTGCGTCTAGACAGAAAATACTGATATCACAGTAATTATAGTGAGCCAAAGTTTACCAATTGAAAGAACTCGCGAGACAATAACCACAGCGCAAGTAATCGTTTGAACGTTTGTACTTCCTCCCTCCGGTCCCATCAAATCAACTACCAGCTCGACTCACAATGATACTGGTACCTGGAATTTTTACTTTTCGTCGTTCCGTTTTAGTCAGGTCATGTTTCGTATAGTTAACTGGTTTTTTTCGAAGCTGAATCGAATGGGATGGTTCTCAGAGGTGTGAGACTAGGTCAAGTTGGTCAAGAGAATAATAAACCGTTGTGTACTAATTTTCAGGGTAATTAAGCTTTCGTTGGGCATATAATGTACTGGGCTACTATCATGATTTGTCGTTTCACAAATAGAGACGGATTCATGCAGAAAACCCACAAACAATCGGATCCTATAGATAATTTAGATCCAGTAGATAATTTATAGTGCTGTGATAATTTAGTAATTTTTACACAGATCAACATTCTATCCCGCTGCTCAGTTGCTTAGAATCCCACAAAAAGTTATATCCGATTCGTTGGAGCTGTTAGTGAAGAAAAAAAATCTCTTGATTACAGAGATATGAATCAATATATATATATATAGTTAGTTTTGGAAAGAAAAGTTGCAAAATCGTTTAACAAACGTTAGGAGTTTGGTAAATTGTTGAGAAAAAGTTATGACATTATTGGAAACTCAGTAAACGTTAACGAGTTAACAGAGTAAGTTTGCCACACCTTCAACCCCCAAATGACCCGACCCTCACTTTGTTCTAATTTTGCCGGCAATATTCGCAGTTGAAGTGTTTGTGTGAACTGAACCTCCTTGTTTCTACTTTTTTTGAACTGTTATTATATTAAATCTGCTTTGACATTCCATTTTCAAATATACTCGTTCAATACATATACCTTTACTCATCGTTCATCGTTAATGATAGCACTGTCTGTTTTCATACACCATGAGTAGCTCTTCATCCCCATAGGTTTGTTAGTTTTATTAACGGCTTCACTTCGACTTGTAGACCTCTGCAGCAGATCATTGGCCGCACGGGCTCCTGCCTCATTACATAATCACCTGCTTGCTTGAAAATCTCGAGATGCCGTCCAGCATATATCTTCATCCAAAGGAGGCGACTACATTTGATGTTTTCTTTGCTTTCTTTTTAATCAGCCACGTTTCTTTTTCTCTTATTTACTCTGCTTCCTACTTTTTTTCCTTATACTCCATTTCATCTTGTTACTATCTCTCACACCACCTTCGTCAACAGAAAAGTAATCTAAAATTTACCGTAATTTTCCAGTAAGCTTCAATATTGATTGAGAAATCTCGGACAACCAGTAGTTGGCCCAATTTTTGCTCTACCTTTTAATACATTTTCCTTTATTTCCGAATATGTTCTTCCTGCTAAATTTCAACTTTTCTATTTTGTACTTTAAAACTCTTTTGTTACGATTTTCAGTGGGCTTACCGAAAACAGTTCCTACAAAGTTTCGTCAGTCTACACTCATTCTGTACAATTTTTTCGTTTTTCTAACGGTTCAACAAGATAGTTTCCTAACAATTGTATCTTTATTTTATCAACAATTTCTACTTTCTCTCTAAAATTGATGTTTAATTTTTCCTACATTTATATTTTTTGAGCAACTTTTACTCAGCTTTTCTGAAACTGTAACTCTAACCTCAATTAACCTAACTTCAATTTTCCAAAAACCTTCACTCATTCCTCAAAAGCTTTTGCTCCATCTCCGAATAATTTTTACTCCATTTTCCTTTTAAATTTACTGTATTTGCCAACACAATTTTTACGTCATTTCTGAACGGTTATCACTGGGTTTCCAGAAAGCGTCCTCTCCATTTTTCCAATCCTCCCCTACCTCTCGTGCAGAATCTCACTGAATAAACTCAACGCATCGTCCGCCGTTTGCTTCTGAGATAACAGTGAGGGCTGTGTCTGGTCCTTACTCTTGATAGACTAGGTTGAATCATCTTACTCCGAACGGAACCCGAACTAATAATTTATTTCTGTTGCTATATAGACTAGGCGTCAGAATCAACCTTCTTGGTTAATTATTGCTGAGCATTGCATGACTGCTTTGCAGACCGTTCCCATCTAGCACATTTCTGTTTGTGGACGATTCAAATCATCATCATCCACATTCAAATCATTTGTTCATTTTCTTAGTGTATCATCCACATTTTCATGACAAAACATGTACATCTTTATTCAGAATAAAGTATGGGTCGTCAAACGTTCTTTTGAGTCCTTCGAACCATTGCACCCCCTTAACAGCGGGGAGAGCTGAGTTCATCACAGGTAAACGAGTTCCTGGAACTTTACCTGTACCTTCATGAGCCGTCTTTAGCTAACTCACACAACAATAGTAAGAGGGTTCTCTCATACTTTTCGCGGCTTCGTGTCATTTCCCTTCCAACTCACAAAACGCTGCCGAAGGAGAGGCGTACACAACTAAAATCGTAAACCCAGCTGCAGAGTGCGGATACTTTTTCCTTCCCTTCAGTTCCGTATCGCCGCACGCTTTCATTTTACAAAAATAATCCTTATAACCGTTTTTTCCAGTGTCTGTGTACAAGAAAAAACATAGGAGAAAACGACAGAACCGAATCAGCCCTAACAGCGGTAAACAGCCACCACATCAACAAGAAGCATTTTCGTAAGGTTATGTATAAAATCTTCCCATCACTATAGTAATTATAGGGATCAAAACGCCTATTATTTTATTATTTAAAAGCGGCTCTAACTGTGCACATAGATTAGAAAGGTTCATTTGTGCAAAAATGTATGAGCGTAGGTAGATAAATTATCTAAAATTTGAACGAAATCCGATTTTTGGTTTATTCTCCATTTATGGTTTATTAATGGTTTATTATCCATTGTTTACAGTCAACAACCTTTTTTCGAACCCCCCCCCCCCCCCGGCTGATCAGACAATGTGCTTCAAGGTCGTAACTGTGTGGTATGAGGGTTGGAGGGTTGAGATTTCCAGAGGCATGGGGCTAAGTTGGATATTTTAGGTTTTGGGCAGTACAAGAGGACAGTAAAAAAAGTGGAAATACAAATCGAGCAACTTATTATTGTTCCGGACGACTTGTTTTCTTGATGAACTGCTGTACTGAAATGTTGTCGTACGTAAAACATTTCTGTCTGCACACGATATTGGAAATTTCTTCATTCCAGTGTACGCACATATGGGATCCACATGATTATTGAACACAGAAAATTCCCAGAAACTTCCAGCATCTTCTATAAGTTTAAGGTGGTTGGACGGTATCTTGCTAGATGGAGCCAACCCACCCACTATCACACGATTGCTAGTTGCCGATGGTGGAAATTGATGCTGAACTGACGCATGATAGCAACTATCTAAATAGTGGACGCGATGGGTGGGCGACATTCAAAGGTGGAATTGCCACATGGAAGCGATGCTATTTTTAGAATTAAACACAGTCAGACACTTTCCAACGGAGTATATAAATTAGACTTATAACCCAATTTTTGCTTTAATTTTGGTTACGCACAAATACATGCGCAGACCACGTACGGATATTTGATAATTTAGATTGGGAAACTGGTAAACGTAACGATCCACTGGAAACTCAATTGTATTTCGCCACAGTACTTCCCATTTCTTTTGGGTTGAGGAATATAGTTCTCTGTTTGCGGTAATGGCTAATGCCGACAGTCACACCGAGGAAAGACGCGCCACTTGGCCAAGCCATTTCAGTAGCTGGTGAAGAGGAGAGTGTGATTGCCACCAAGAGCAACGGAGGGGAAACTCACCCTTCGAGAGTCGGTGGTGGCAGGGAGTGGGGCTGTAGAAAGGGAGGCACTCGTCGCCCCCTCCACTTACCAGAGCTCCCTCTTCTTGTTTCCTCAGCTCCGCGGTTCCTGCAGTTGAATCAGTTCGTCTGAAGACGCCTACGGTTTCGTGGTTAAACTGTTCACTCGTTGCTGGCCTCGTGTGATTTCTGCTTGTAGTGTTGGTGAATTTGTTTTTTTTTTCTTTCAACTTCTGTTGGAAGCTTGGAGTCAGTTTTTGACGAAACTTCAGGTCAGTACTGAGTTTTGAACCACCTTTATAGTGTGAAATTATTATTTTTGAACTCATTTTAAGGCATAATCTTTCCATCCCTACGACTTATTTACCGTGCGTGTCATAGATTCGCGTACGTTTCTTGCGAGTAACACAAGTCTCAAGTACATTGGGAACCTGAATGGATTCATGAGAAAAGTTGCTGATCACGTGGCGTTTCCAACAGGTTGCATTTCAGTTTGCGGTTGATCTTTGGACCTAGAGGTTGTTTACGTCTCTGACCTTGGAGCCCCCCTGCGCCCCTTGAAATGTTTTTGCTCTGTCAAGCTCTAGTAACAAGATATATGTATTCTGCGGAAACTATAATTTTGAATTACTTCAAATATTTTTACTAACACAAAATGAGTACAGTTCGGAAAAGACGGAATTTCGTATTAAGTCGTGTGTCGGTGAACCCGATAGGGAGAATGGCCGAACCAAATCAGCTTAAATTTGATAATGATGAGCATATTGAGGTGATGAAAATACCGAATGTTTTCCACAAAACGGATCCTGCGATATCATTACATTTTTTGTGAATAATTCCACTCATAACTGTGTTGTTATAACAATTCGTCAGTGAGAAAATTGAAAGCAATATATCAGCAGCAAAGGGAATTGTTAAATTCTCCATCACAAACCGGTTTTTTAATTTCCTTGGCTCTACGAAGTAGAAAGGAAAGTGATGTAATCCGCAGAAAACAGATTTTCTGTCCAGGTCTTCACATTTCAGACTCAAATGAGCCCGAAAAACACAATTTGTTAAAATGCGTCTGAGAGAAATCGTTTGAACCAAATCAGCTCAAACTTGATATCTGGCCTTCAGGTCACCATGGGGAGCCAAAATGAGGCTATGAGTGAAATCCGCGCTAAACTATCACAGCACAAATTTTTCTGCAACGTTCTATCTATCTATCATTTTTCTGAAAACGTTTCTAATGATTTCGATTAAATTTACTGTGTAGACAGCTTCATACGACACAATACCTTTGCCATCCGTGGGAGAAGCAGCACAATAAATTACCAAACATTTCGACGAAAATTTAGCGTAGTTTTTCACTTATAAACTCCGCTCAGGAAGTAGTATAATCTTCAGAAAAATCTAGGTGGTACTCCAATTAAGTACGTATACGATGAGAGTTTAATAAGAACTACTCCAAAAACCGCTAAACGTTTTTACCGGATAACTCTGGAAAAGTGATTATTATCTTTCTCAAAAAAATCGTGTTGTGTGATGTGACGCGCCTGATATTT
Organism: Pachypeltis micranthus; assembly: GCA_020466155.1. NCBI lineage: Eukaryota > Metazoa > Arthropoda > Insecta > Hemiptera > Miridae > Pachypeltis > Pachypeltis micranthus. The sequence goes on along the minus strand of CM035770.1, from coordinate 1,887,201 downwards.
TTGGGATCATCTAGTCAGTGAGAAACTGTGTATTAGTTGGCGTAGTGATTATTAAAATCGCTGATAGTTCGAAGGATTGCGTCGTACATGAGGTCTAGTCATAGTCATGAAGCCAAGCTAGCTGATGAAAGCCTTCAAAGAAAACGTGAATCACACTGTGCTCCGGAGAATACACAACGTATTCACTTTGAAAGGGGTGAAAACTATTACATCGTTTGCGTCGCTGTGTGCTCCAATTTCCGAAATTCGGGGAGTGTGGAGCTTTGGTCTCTTGTCTGTCAGTTTGTGCGTAATGTGTGTCTCCAGAATCCTTGCAACGTTAATTAGGTTTTCTGTATATGGTACACTATTCGTTTCAACTCTGTACGCATTGCTCCCACCCCTATGCCAATTTATATGTTTACAGTCCCATCCAAACTCCTGAAAGTACATTCTTGATTTGCGTTAATTTTACTAAATTGTTGACATTTTTCTCTAGAGAATTTCTTTCTCAAAAGTTCTACCTCGTGATTGAACACTTGTAAATTCTTGGCCAACAACTAACTTCCGATTTTCAATAAATTTGAAAAGGTTGTTGAGGTTGTTCCACTCTCTATTTTCAATGTGCTGAACCGTTGACCAGAGATCTGTTGGTCATAATCCTCTCGTCTGCTCAATTTGTTTTGAGCCTCTCCGACCAAAAGAAAAACCTTTGCGTCAACTTACTGATTAAATTGAAACCGATTTACTGGAAGTATTAGAATTGGAACCCCCAACATCCTTATGTGAATTACAGGAGATTCGACGTTTCCGAGGTGTGTGTGGCGTATGGGCGTTGTTGTTACTGTCAGCCTCTTCGGTTTCAGATTAGATCCGATAATCTTTCCCTGTCTGCTCCTAGGATCGATCTACTCCGTCAGAGAGGACTATGACTAGTATTATTGACTGTGAACACGGAACGAAAAACACACTTTTCTAAGTAAAAGGTCATCACTAACATCAATACGTGGGAGCGTTGATGATCTCATCCCCACGTTGAACTGGCAGGCTTAAACTGTACGTATGATTGAGGTACTTCAAAAAACATGTGAAATTCATGTCCAGTTAAGTTATAAACGTGACAAGCTCGCACTTCACCTCTGAATGATTACCTCGAGCATGTCGTTTTTTTTAAATTCAATCTCTGACTGATAGAAAGTACTGTCTCGTACCGCAGTCTTGATAGGACCACCCGCGTTAAAGCCATGAAAGTGACTCAAGGTAAGAGGTAAAAATGTTCAGAGTATGTTTTGTTCCAGCGGTTGTAACCGATTACATTTCAACGATTAGGACGGACACCGGTTCCATTCCTGGTTCCTTGTCGTCTTTTATTAACGCCGTACTGTAATTCTTCCATTATTCCGTAATGTTTATTCATTTTGGTTCTCAAACAATGGCTTGGAGAATCTTGCAGCGTCTAGCGCGCTTATCGCTGAAATATTAATGTCATGATGCCTGCGAACAACAGAACGATGTCGAGGAAATACCTATTCGTCTGTTCTCATGATTTTGCTGCCCTTTCCCTCTCCCCTCATCCACGTCTCTATGGCCAGTTGGCGACTGCCTACTGTCACAGTAATAGTATTTAGTTGGCGGCGGCTCGTTGCACTGTCGTCCTTCTTGCCGCGCAAGTTTGCAGTAGATAAGATAATGTTGACGCCGGTTGAAACCACTGTTCACGCCTCATGAGGGTGTTGAACGAAAGGGAGCCATTTGTAGGGTAATTCTGTCGAAGAGATCTGCATTGGCCTTGTTGGATTTTTTTTTCTCTGCGCAAGGAGATGGACAATGAGAAGTTGTAAAATTATATACTTGGCAAATATAGCCAATTGGTGTTCATTACAGGTCTGAAATGAATTCCTCAAAACACCTTATAGGAAAAGGTAAATAACCGTAATGTAAGGATGAGACTTGAGTGGGTAGTGTAGCTGGTACGAATTCGCAATAGATGCTCTTTAAGCAAGTCAACAATGATGGTGGGTCAGCTGAGTAGGCTAATGGTTGGTAGTAGACTCCCATGTCTTGATGTCTGTTGCCATCTCCGTCATATTGTATGGGGTGGAGGTGACCGGAAGCACCACAATTTGAGTTATCGACATCATACATTGCATTGAAGTTGCTTACATCAATGCAAATGAATGTCCTGGACATACATAAGTGCCTCCGAACTGGCAGTCTTGTTGCTGGGGTCATCCCCGGTGGTAGCAGCGCTCAAGAATGGCCATGAACACTCGACCTGTCGGTGGTACAGCTAAAGAGTTCAAGGGATAGACGGAAGCTTACCGTGGAGCTCCAACCGAAGGTCTGGGTAGCTTATCATTATTGATTAAGTCTTCTAAAAAATGATTTTAATTTAACTGACTGGTGCTGACCAGGCAAATTAGTTCCTACAACTACAAATCCGCGCTTTGTTTCGTAACTTCAAATTGAGTTTTGATTGCAAGGCATTTGAGTTGTGCGTTCCTCATGTGATGCAGTCTCTACGGCAGATTCTAATTCGTTGTGAGGGCCCTTCTCTACTTTACCTTAATTTAAATAATGAGCAATGTCCCGACGTGACTCATTCGGGAGTCCATTGTCAACTCCCACGTCTCCGGCTATGCGTAGTGTCGCGTCGTGTCTGCCTCCATTTATTCTTTTATGGCTGGGCTGCTGCACTCAAATTTGGTTTGATGAATGTTGAATTTATCGAACTGCGCTGACACGAGGACACATGCATAAACTACTTGAACCCAAAATGCTTGAAAGATTTAACAAATCAATTAGGTGCATCCTACAATCGTATATTTGGTTTTGAAGCAAACTTAGAACGCCCATGTAGAATAGACCGAGGGGGTTGAGGTACAACTACAGTTGTACAAATACATCATCGTTTCGCACAATTCGCTAACACTCGCTGGTCATAGCAGTTTTATTGAAAAATTCTTGAACCCCCTTACTTTTGGCTACTTCTGCTGAACCATTGGTTTATGGCGGTATCACTAATGGAGAGAGTGGTAGGGGGTGGGTGATGTATGATCTCCAAGGCCATTTTCCTGCTGTTTGACAGGCGTTCTTGGAGACGTTCCCAATCAGTATTAGATCATAGGTGACTGCCTGCGTAATAAGCACTTGTTCATGTAAGTTCAAGTACAATCTCCTTGTCCGTTGAAAGGTTATCAGCTTCTCATGATACTTCTCTTCAACATACTTCGGGTCCTGGAAAAACATTTCATGCCGTATTTGATCGCAATAACTTCAATCGGAAGCTGCCCGACAAAGAAACAGCCAATCCTACGATAACCATTGTCGGTTTGTACATTAGACTATTTTATCAATCTCTTCGGAACATTTAAGAAGGGTCCGCCACTCATCCATGCAACGAGGACCGTTGAGGGTAGTTAAATACCCCGTATCGACCAGGGTTTCCTTAGAACGGCTGAAACCCTGAGATAACTCTAGCGGATACGATAGCGAAGAAGAAATTGGAAATGAAGACCTGCGGGCAGGGTAAGGTAGATGACTCATCTATTCTTCATTTTGCTTAAATTAACAAAATCTTACTAGTCTAAAATGTCAGAAAGAATAGCGTGTGAGGTTTCTTAGAAGCTAAACGAAATATACGTATATTATACAATTTTCCTTCTGCTGGAGTAATTTGAGAACATTGTATCGCTCCTCTATCACTAAATTTATAGGTCATGCCTACGAACTGGTATCTAGACGTCTCTTAACCCCGCCATATTATCCTTACCACGCTCTCTGACTTGGCGCCTGTTTCTTCTGGTTTTGTATTCAGACCCTAAAGTGGTGGCCAAATCTTGGAACGATAATTCTCTCGTTTTCCTCTGTTACGTGAATGCTGGGGAACAAACGCACTGCAATTGTCGCGTTTTAATTTTAAGCTCACGCTTCAGATTCGTTCGTATTATTTAAAAATGGTGTCTGACTAGAGGTTTTGGTCCAGAAAAGGTGGGTATAATGAATTAAACCTGTTACTCTACAGAAACCACTCATCTCTCACATTTGGGACAAGACAGTTAGTGGGAACTAAGGTGCAAAGAGGACCATAATCGGGTTACCCTGTTGTAGGTGGTTGGCCATAAGGATGTTGGAAGAAATTAGCAGTCGTGTTAGCTACTGAAGAGAAGCCATTGAGCAGTCTATTGTCCCTGAACTGCGAGCCAGAGCACCCACTCGCCTCGTAATGCTGAAGCTGGTAGGAAGAGCATGGCATGGCGAAGGAAAAACGCCGCAAATTATTACGCTACGGTTTATTATTCTCTTGCTCTGCTTAACGTAGCCCCACACCTCTGAGACCCATCCCATTCGATTCAACACGATAGATACCAGTTAACCATATGAAACATGACTTCACTACAACGAAATGACGGATATTACATATTCTAGAAACCTGTAGGCAATTGGCATGATGTGAAGAGTCGTGCTGACGGTTAGTTGGAGTGAGAGGGGAGGGAGTGCAAATAAAAAACCGATTAATATCGCTGGATTATCACGCGAGCTCTTTCAACTAGAAGACTTTGGGTCAATATAATTACTGTGATTTCACTGTTTTCGGTCTAAACGCAGTCTTACTCGTCCGAGACGTTTCATTCAACCCAGCATCGAAAAATACCTAGAAAACGATACATAACATGACGTGATTATTACAAAACTGCTCAGATTACGTTTTTTGCCCATAACAACCATGGGCTTCGTCCATTGAATTGTTGGAGATTCTGGCAGATAATTCTGTTCTGTCTGGTGAGGTTTTGTCATTTGTTCTTAGTTCAGGATTTAGGTGTTGATTAACCTTGAATCATACTGTTTTGTTTTGGACGGTATCACTGAGAAACACAAGTAGATACATCTTTCGACTGTTTGGCTGAGCTAGACACTGGCGATATTTTTATGGTTTGGGAGTGAACCTGGTTTTGGCGTAAGCTATGCTGCCCGAATACACACTAAGTGGCAGCAATATCTACCCGTGTAAAGTTGGTATTGGAAAGTTACTTGTACTGTACAGAATTATAAAATTCCTTTCAATGAATCAATTCATCCGTGACTCGCGTTAACTCTTTACATTTATTAACAAACGTTCAACGTAGCATAAGGATTTCTCACCACGCAAATTCCCATCAAAACTCACAAGCAATCAAGAGAGAGGCGGCCCAGATGCCTCAATTTACATGGAAACAGTTGCGGCTCCCCTGATACGACGAACTACATGTAAAACGTCGCGTGTCGACTCTCGAACGTCCCCTAGGCAGATTAATGGCTGTTAACGAGACAAATGTTCTCAAGAGGAGGCCTGAGAATAAGATCGATGCCGCGATCCCAATTTTGATAATAGCGTGAAATAACGAACAGCTTATAAGATTCAACGCCTCTCTGGTTGTAAAAACCTCTGTTGAGTAGGTGTGACATATGCGTAGCTTCCTAGCCCTAACCAGCCGTTAAAACTTTCCTGGACAGGTAAGGCACTCATAAAATTACCAAAGCTTAGCATGGTATGTGACGTATGTATATTTAATTTTCTGCGTTTAAAGAGGCAGATAAGGGGCCTGGAAAGACCTGACGAAATCAAAACTGCAAATAGCAACTTAGTTATACAGGAACTTGGTGTGGCTTGGTTCGTTTACAGTACCGAATTATCACTTGATCCAGTCGATACTCTTGTTTGAACAGTTGGTAACTTGACGTTGAGTGACGAAGCTTGACTTGTGACGTTTAGAAGAAGACTGCAAATCCCTGCAGGTCCTACATACCGCTAGGCAAACCCTCGACCATCCCTACGTTCTCTGTTTCTTTTGTGAAATTAGAAAAAAGGAGGAAGAAGAAAAGGTTGTAGAGGAACCGAACGAAGGAGCCCAAAACAAAAAAGGAGTGAGGAGAAGTAGAAAAGAGAGAGAAGTAAGATACTATGCAGTATAGGTCTGTGGATGAGACTGAAGAGCTCTACTCTGGGCGTAAATAGACCAGATATCCCCATCCACTGTCAACAGCTGCTCAATAAGAATTTCCTTCTTTTACTTTCTTATCTCTCTCCGATAAGGCGAGGTAGCCGTAGACGCTTCGAGCTGCTTCCTATCGCCCCCTTATATTAAACCTTTCCCCACACGATTCCTCACTCTGCTCTCTGTACCCCCTCTACCCTACGTCGCTGCTGAATATTTACACATTTATTTCGCAGTGTTTGCATATTAGTGTCTTGGAAAATTAAAAAAGATGAAGTTACTGCAATTGTGGCAGAAAAGTATAGTGGCTGTTGACGGTGCTACCGGTGCATTGCGATGATGTGTTCTTGCGATTACAGAAAGCATTGAAAAACCATTGTGTGACCACGGAACCATAAGAGCTTAGTGGGTGTTCACTACACCACCTAGTACTAGGCACGAGTGGCTAACCACGATCACTGTCTGAGTGATATTGCGCAACGATCCTGCAAACGTATTTCTCCATAGCTTTCCTTGTGGAGTTTGGTGAGTTGTACAAATTTAGAAAAATTACCAGTTTTTGTATGTTGTGAAACTGCTTGGAGCTCCCACTAAAGACTTCCGCGTGGCAATATTAGTGCTGTAGTTGGGCAGGACCTGATTGAACATTTCCACTGTTGACTGGAAAAATCTAAATGTAGTAAAAAGGAGACCGAGTGCAACTTTACAAATAGGCGGGGTGCCGGTCTATTATGTATTTCCAGGCAGGTATTGTGAAAAATGCGAATACGTAAACGAGATGCATGCAATAATCAAAGATAAAATAGAACTCTGATAGCAAGCGCTGTTATCAGAAGCGGGCTGTGACGTAGCACAGGTAAGGTATTCATCACGGTCGACGCAGGACGTCGCTTTTGACACCCACACACGTGCGGAATCGGGCAGAATAACAATTTGACATCCAAGAACCGTTTAGCAATCTTGAGGTGTCATTGCTTTTCAATGGACAAAGACGCGGGAAATTCTTCGCAATCTCTACATGCTTTTCAGAAGTTGTCTGAGTAATGTGGCAGGCATAGTGTAGACTTGTCTCCGTCTAATAATCTATTGAGAAAGAACGCTGAGGCTGATTCGTTTATGTGGACTGCATGGATCATCACAGACAACACCAGATCTAAGCTGCCCCACAACTTGCTTATCACACATTGCTGGAAACCCCCCCCCCTCCCCTCATTAAAGTTCATATAAGCTCTTGGTTGACACACATTCTAGAGTTACTTTCGTTTAGCTGTAATTTAGTTTACTGTATTTTCGCTGATGTTTACAGCAACATTGTTGGCGGTTGTTTCAATACAATTTGATACTCTGTGGTCTATAGACCCTTTAATTATGTATTGTTATTAATGTGATTAAATGTTCTCCACGCTCCCTCGAAATCACCGACTAATTTAGTTTCTAAAATTTTGGGATCTTCCCTGTTTTGTAGATAGTCATTCACATTAAGCTATATTTTCTTCTACTCTTTCAAGCGCGAGAACGGCAATTTCTAATTTCTGACAACTTCATCAAAGTTAAATTAACGTCGATCCAGTTTTGGAGACTCAACTTCCCAAGTGGAAGAAATTAACTTCGTCCCAGAAATGTGAAGGACGGTTTAATAGCTCACGGGGGAAACGAGGCCGCCTCTGTGTTATGTCTTAGCCTCCCCGACCCTCACTCTTTGTTAATATTGAGACGTATTACTTTAGTGTAAGCAATAGGAACAGAGTGTGTGGGTTGTGGAGCTGAGAAGATCTGCACTTCGCCTTCTACGCTTTGAAACCTTGACTCAGCTGCCCATCTTCGCACATCTATGTCTTCGATAAACTAAAGACTTGTGTAGATCTGCACTTTTAACTTGTTGTTGTACAAATTCCTGTTATTTTGATTTACCGATCAAATGTTTCAATTAATCGTTTACATAGAAATATATCTCAAGACCTTCCAGGTTGGCAATGAGACTACGAGACCTACTTTCATACCATAGTAAGTGGAAGGTCTCTGAGGTCATCGATCCTCGCATAATATGTATAATATTATGTGTGAGACAGATCAAACATCAAGAACCATCATTCAACCCTCATAATATCATATCGTGAGGGGAGCAGTCTCTGAGTTGGTTCCATGCATGGTATGTTCTCGTGCACATACAAAATCTTGTACTATCAACTTTGAGGAACTGATTGGGAGTGTGACCTGTGCAAAGAGGGTTGTTGACCCCATTGGACCAGTTGAATTATTTTGAACAAATATTGTTGTAGTATTCAGTAGTCGACTTTATGAAAGGGGGATGTATACCAACTTCATCGACCTTTGCTACTTAGGCACTGTCCCTGTTGTTACCGTCTGTCAAATTAGAATTTTTTGACGAGGCTGGAAGGGTCTGTTGAAGGGTTGTTGAGATCATCAAGAAAAAAATGATTTGGTCTTCGTTTTAAAGCGCTCACTGGTTTAATTGAGCCTCCAGAGCGTGTTACTAAGGCCTGTAGCGTGTAAACTTGGCTTACTCTTGTCATAAGTCTCCTTACCTTTCTACCAGAAAGATTCATTTCTGGCGGGAAGTATGACGTAACCTTATACACTTGCACTCGCGCCACAGTCCACACTAGATCCTGAACATAGGCACCTTAATTCCTGCTTAAAGAATGAAGGTCAGTATAAAACAATGATTCTGTTGGGGATTGTCCAACTCACAAATGAAGAAGCCATGTATTACGTAACTACCTTAGGTAGAGTGGCCCCCAAGAAATAATTCGAGAATCGTCTGGCATGATAATACAACTGTAATGTACGAAACTTGGTAAGCAGCTTCTGTCCGACAGCAGTTTTGCATTTGTATCAAGTTGCTAAAAGTTAACCCAATTAGTCTTTTGATGTGTTTATTGATGTTATCAAATCTAATAAATTTATAATCTTGTTAGTTACGCGCCACTTGTGTACACATCAGTAACCAAGCGACTCTCAAGTACATGGTGGGCATTTTTTCTTATACCAAGCTTTTCACTCTTCAGAAGGTAACTAATGAGCAACTGCTGAGAAATTCAAGATCGTATGACGCACGTATCACTTATTAGGGTTTCGATAGACTTGTTTCGCTGTTTGATGAGGTTCAACGTTTTAGTTAAAACTGATTAGGTGTCTTTATCCCGCCTACAATATCTTCATGTTGGTCCTCATAAATATTTTTAATTTAGCAATCCGTTGAATAGAGGTGAAAGCCATACTTTAGCAAAAACCGTTTTATTATAAGTTTTCAGGCTTGCCACAGGAAACTCGGAACCTATTGGATTAAGCTGTTGAAGTGATCCGTAAATATATCTTACGAAGTCCTAAACCAATTATCTAAAATAAAAGCAACGTAATTCGAGAAGGATTCGTTTTCTCTGTGATTGTCTGGTCAACCTGTTCCTCAAGAAAAAAGACAAGTTAAGCTATTACTCACGATTTTCTGCTCCCCTCAACGTCCAAGATCGATGTGGAGTTACCAATTTCGAAATGTTGAAGCTTCCTTTTCTATGCTGTTTAGTCGGATCTCAATTTCGCTAGCCCGTTGGTCTCCATGTCTAGAGAAACGGATGTTATCTACCCCCACTTCCCGATTTTTCTGGTTCCACACCCTACCAGACCATGACCAGTCTGTTCAATAAGTTCCGTATTGCTCACGACTGTTATACAATCTCTTACTCATGTCCAACAAATCCCATGTTTACAGACCAACAGTCTAAAGTTAAGTTTGTTCGTGTTTTCACTAGACTTACCCTGTGCTCGATATTGTTTTAGTTAGTACTCTAGTCTACTGCAAGTCTATCTGCAAAGCCTATTGTTTGAATTGATTTGTCTGATGTCGGATTGACTGCTGAAAGGTGAGTTAGTTATTAGTTCTTAGTGGACAGAGTTATTTGATAGCCGACTTGTACCAACCTGTTGCCTCATGACACTCCTAGGAACCACTTTGGGAGTAGCCTTCCTTGAGCTCTTCTCGTCCTCTTCTTCACTTTATTCAGTTGTGCAGAATGTCGTTGTCAGTGTAGACCCTCGTAAAAGGTACTTTCCAACATCTCCATTCCGAGCCCTGTGCTGATGTAGACGACGGTCGCTTCTTTTGTTGTCATTCTCTGTCCAAATAATGCAGCCTGCAGTATCGTAGGTAGAATCTTGTGATCCTCATGCGTTATGTTGGCACCAGGATGGCATGATTTAGTTAAGGCCGAAATCGTCCCTTACCTTACTCGCATCTGCAACTGTTCTCGTTTCTTCTTTCATTCTGAGCCAGGCCAGAAGTAAACAATAATGGAACAACATTACTTTCCACTCTGGCATGGGAGTAAAAAAGTAACGCATCCGAGTTGACAATAATTCAATATTTCTGCCCCCTTGAATTACTTCCGTGCTTCAGTAAATTAAAATAGCAGCAGTCTTGGTTAGCCCTTCTTGTATGATGCAACTATGAATTATCGCAACCGCAAATATTTGGATTACATTAAAAGCGGCGAGAATTACTTTTCCCCAGGTTACTTTACAGTTTTTACATCAGGCCTACAACTGTGAAATGAAATCCAGTTCACAGTGAGATTATCCCGTGTGTAACGTGAGTGCTCTCGACCTTAGATGCTCGAATCAATATCGCTCTCCTATCGCCCATTCATATGCATCTCTTTGAGCTCTTGAAAACTCAATATATCAGAATTGCGGATCACAGTTTCGACTGTCCGATAATCTAGTCCTTCTCTCTGTGCGATTATTAAATTGCTGCATTACATTTTCTTCTGCCGATTTTATATATTATTGTCTACGCTTTGGACGATCGACATTAAAATCCTGATAATACTCAAGTTCCAGTGCTTACACTGGCCTTACAATGGATTAAGGCCAGGATGAGGCTGCGCATGTTGAGATGAGAAATGTCCATAGGTGTGCGTTGCGGGATTAAGGTGGTCAGCCAGCCTGGTTGTCACTGCATCCTGTAGACACACCTAATAGTCATTATAGTCATTTTATTTTCTATGAATCCACTGTAATTAACGGAATGGTAATACAAGTCTATTAACTACGCGTGCTATGGTTGACTATGGGGAGTTTTTTTACTGTTCGTCGTGGGACGCACAACAATTCTATTTAAGACGGGTGGTGGTAGTGAACGTTCGGGAACTTGGATGAGTCACTCATTTCATTATTATTACCAGCATTTTGCGCATTTAAACGCTATAATTACCATGAACCTACACAATTTATGAAATGGAAATACAGTAAATAATTTGATGTAATAACGAGCGGTGCGTAGCAACACACAATTTTCCGCCATCCCGATAAGTTCGAATACCACCTACATATGCGGGCGCTATATCTTCGTTCAACGCATTTCTACAGAAACATTTATAAAGAACAAAATGTAGGGACTAGTTAGCTGTGAGTACTCCGTAAGTTAGATCGAAATTGTTGGAGCCGTTTTTCAGATAATTGTAATACCGATAAATTAATATTCGATCTCTGCTCAATGGACTTTCAGGGGAACAATTTATTTAGAACAATACGTAGGTATTAACTATTCAAAAACATCCTGAGAGTTTGGTTAAAATCTTTGAAGTCGTTTTGCCAAAAAGCGTACAAAACCTATTTTTGCTTCATAAGCCTATATCTCCGTTCACCTTATTTTCATGGAGAAGTTAGGTATTGATTAGTAGAAGATACTTTGAAAGTTTAATCAAAATCGGTAGAGCCGTTTTCGAGAAAAATGCGAAAAACCCTAGTTTTTGATAAATTTTCGCCCCCACCCCCACCCCTTCCCATCGGCCGAAATCGTGCATAATCTTATTTTGGTGTCTACAAAAAATAACGAACAAAACAAAACAGAACCAGCTCAATCGGATCAGCCGTTCTCCCGCAAATCGAACTACGGACCACGCGCCCAAATTAGGTTTTTTAGACTCAGTAGGCCTCAAAACGTAAAGATCTGAAGAAAACCCAAATTTTTGTTGACACTTTACTATATTTTCCTTACCTTTGGGGTAGCGGAAAGTAATAACAAAAAACGTCTGAGTTAATGGTTTTGCCAAAGGACGGTCTCTACCTGCGAATCTGATCCAGCAATTCATTCTGAAATTTCTGGAAAGAGATTTTCTCTTAATTCTTTATAACAGCAAAAATAATACCTCTTTATAAGACTGAGAATAGGGGTGAACTAGGCAGTTTCGATTGTAGGTATATTTTGGACAATTCTATAAAAGTTAGTGAAAACACGTAAGTAAATTAACCAACCAGTCGTTTGGTTTTCATTACGGGACGGATGTCGATAATGCTCTATTCTCTCCAGTATTTCGCCTTTACTCAATTAGGTCCTGCAAATCTAAGGGCACTTTAATGTGTCAGGGCATGGATGGTAAATAAACGATAAAAATTTCTATAAGCCATAAAAAGTTTCTCAATACGATTTAGGTGGCACATATGTCCCTTTAATAGTGGTGCCGTGCTACCTGGCAACATGAGGGAGCTCCTGGGGAGCGTATGAAGGCCTTTCTGTCCCCTGTTTGGCGCATTAGGCAATTTTGAAAGGTATTTGTTTGGTTTCTGGAATACTTGATTCGTTGTGCTCTCATTTTCCTCATAAAAAGAATTACAATAAATAATGCGGATCTTCTATTTCCAGATGGGCCCTAATTTTGCTCGTCGTCGTGGCCCATTGAGTTTCGTGCTCGTGGCTAGTTGCTCGCCCTCCGCTCGCTCCACTTGTTCCATCCATTAAACCGAGCGAAGGACGCGGAGTGGCGTTGATTGGACGAATTGTGCGCGTCGCGATGAGCTGCGGTGATGTCATGTTCATACCAGACGGTCCTGGAACTTCCTAACGATACACCTAACCGGTTATCAAACAAACTCTCGAGGTAGGAAGGAATACGTTATGAATGGACATCTGTTATCATTAATGATCCACAATCCTTAAATACTTGAGTTCTACGGGCACTAACTACCGATGACTATCTCAGGTTGAAGGTATTTGAGATCCCTATTGACAACCAATTCTATGGTGGACAATGTAAGGAGTTGAGACAATGCCAAAGGAAGTTCTCGCAAATGGCAAATAGTCCTTCACAGTGTGAAAAAGGAAAAGGTGAGTACTGGCTATTGAAATACGCTTTCAAGCAAAACATAAAGATGGTGATGCATGATTCATGGAAGAACTGCTGTAGCGGTGAGGGGTGTCTATAGATAACAACTGTTAGGAAACCAGATTGTACAATAGCAAATGGATGACACGAAACTCTCACCATCATAATGGGTACGTTCCCTGGGTGTGCATACCCAGATACTCCTTTTCATCAGGGCATAAGAATTCAGGTTGCGAGCTACTGGTGGCTGGTGGTGTACTCAACGACCTACCGTTCACTATTTGGGAAGTGGGATTTGATTCAGTAGTGATGGGATTTGATAGTGGTAGGTCATTCAGGATGGTGGACTTATGCATGGGGGCGAGCAGTAACGAAGCGGCTAGGGGACATGGGCTACCCAGGGCCTTATATCGACTTGCAAAATTATACTTTGCTGGAAGAGAATGCACTTAACTGTCTTAATGAGTTTGGGGGAAACGACAGGTGGGCTGCCCCAGGGGTCCTGCTGTGGGCCAGGTTTTTAAGCCATTATTCTTTAATTCAGTCCTCTAGCTACAATATCCTGCAATTGTGCCGGTTTATGCATATGCAGACGGTTTGTAGGTACTGCGCTCAGCCAATTCCTATTATCAACTGGAGAGGAAAGTAAGCCATGCCTTATTTCTCATTGAGAAGTGGGCATGAGAAAGCACTGACAGTTCAACCCAGAAAAAAACAGGTCCTTTGGTCTGTGTTAATTGAATCTTGGAATTAAGGTTAGAGGGGGTAAGGACTCGTGCTCACAATGGGACTAATGGTAATGAGGAGGCTGGTTGGCAAAGAAAGAATCTGTGGCTTGGGGATTTCACGATAACGTTTGAGCTAATGCCTAGGTCGAGAGTGAAAACCGGTCAAAGAGCGGGTAGATTGAAGAGTGGAACAGATTGGCAAGATACTGCGTATGGGCTTAGCAATTTTTCCCGACTGTAATGGACATACTTCAGATCGATCTACCAATTACCTGGAAGGTGACCTCGTTGCTCCGTGGTCACGGAAGGACTGTAGTATACCAGAGCCGTTGTGACTCCTGGATAGCGTGAAATGCCTTTCTCAGGTGCTCAGGACTGGAGATTAATCAACTTCACAACATTTTTTTTTTGTTTTTTTTTTTGTTTACACAATCGCAGTACTTTTCTTTCCATTTCGGTAGCGGTAATTAATTTTTCAGAATTACCTCTAGCCACAGCTGCATTTTGATTTATTTATTATCTGCGTTGTTTATTATGTAATCTGGTAAAACCATGAATGTATCCCATTCCAGGGCCAGGGGCTGTGCACGTTGAAATAAGCTGTGGGATATTCTTGTTCCTGACATGTTCAAGTCCAAGGGGCTGGTGGAGGCTCCAACCCGCAACACCCGCTCGTGGAGTAGGCCGGGAGAGGTTGCTATGCTCTGTTTTATATAGCGCCAGTATTGCACTTGTCCCGGCCTATCCCGCGCGGCGGTCGAATGGCTGTGGAATCTTCTCGAACACCATCCGCACTCACAACGATGGAAGAATGACGAGTAGTGACTTTCAGCCGGCCGTGGCTGGGGCAATATTTGTTTATTCATCAAATTGCACTAGTCCCGGCCTGCAGTTGAGTCACGAGTACTTCGCCGAATACCCGAAACTCTATCAATAATTATCAATAATATAATATACTAAATATCAATAATTATGTTTTGTTTATTTCTTGGCACTTGGATCAATCGTCGTGTCACTCAATTTAATTTTTGCGCTACTCAACTAATCAGTGAAACATTTTAATTTTTTAAATTCTTAATTTGCCATCATCGAGGCCTCACTATTGTAAATTGTATTCCACGCTAGTTGATTCAGTATTTGAGAGAATCGAAAAAAAAATTCTTCCAAGCTCATGTATTATTATATTATATTATCTTATTACTGTATTATATTCATTAGCACTAAACACTAATGTCAGCTCTCATTTTAATTTTTAATGTTGATGCCTCTAAATTAAATCATTTCTATTCTGTATGAATTTTGTGCCACATATTTAATCAGTAAAATCTTTGGATCCCTATAATTTTGCATCATAGTGGCAGTTAATTGTAATTCAACCTAAATGATGCCGTTTTTAGCTTTCTGCAACTAAACATACAGAAAAAGGTACATTGTGAATCTTTGGCGCTACACACCTAAAAACCCAACAACGGCTGTTCGCCTCACCCAGCAATCCAAACTGAGGGCAATCACCTGGATAACCCCAGGTGGCCATTAGGAATGCTGTGTATTGTTGTTCAAACTATCTCTTCACACCTGGCCCTTGTCATAGCTCTACCTGAACACATTTTTGGCCTCTTCGCATTCATTCGCATCATCCTTGGCTCTACTAAGTAGAAAGAAAAGTTATGTAATCGACTGAAAAGAAAAATTGTGTTTTCTTCAGATCTTTACGTTTCAGACCCTACCGAGTCCGAAAAACACTATTTGGGAAAATAGTGTTCTGTGTGTGTGTAATAGTGGGTCTGTGTATGTGTGTCTGTGAACGATTTTTAGAGAAAACGACCGTACCAAATCAGCTCAAACTTGATATCTAGCCCGCAGGTTACCATGGGACGCCAAAATAAGGGTAAGTCCACCGAAAGTTAACTACAGTTATCATAGTGATCAAAACATCAAATATTTGTTTTCCCCAAAAACGGCTATAACGATTTTGATTTAATTTTTTATATTGATAGCTCGTAATAAGACAATTATACCATACAATTCCCATTTGTGGGAAAATGACGGGAGCAGCACAATAAATTACCAAAAGTTTGGACGAAAATTATTTTAGCGCGATTTTTTCTTATTAATTCTGAAATGTCACAAGAATGTAAAAAAAAATTGATGTAAAAATCCAATCCAATACCTATAGGGTGAGTGTTTATAAACGCTCATAAGATATAAGGGGCTCACTCCAGAAATTCCGAAATTTCAACTACCGCCGTTCCGCTTACACCAGTTTTATAAGTTTTTACCCAATAACTCTGCAAAAGTGATTACTATCCTCTTCAAAAAAAATCGTGTTTACAGCCTCGTTAATTCTCCGTGTACCAATTGTTCAATAATGGTCTGGGAATGAGTACGAGCAGCACAATAAATTCCGGAACTGTATGCACTACCGCTTTATGCTGCCGTGAAGTGTTGTTTGACCAAGTTCAAATGAGCTGAGTGATAAATGAATTGAATAAATAGAAAAAGCCATGTACACCAGTGAGCTAAGGAAAGTTGTGTGTTGCAACGTACCAGATATTTTCCTCGTGGTTTAACATGCGCCCAAGTTGTGGTTTGTGATCTCCGTCTTCTTCAGTCTTGCTCTACTCAGAGAACTATCGTTCTAACCAAGAGACGGTGTAATCATAACTATCGTGTCAAGCAAGTGTATCAATATAGTCCTACATCTCATTCAATTCGTGTGTATATTTCTCTCTTTTTCTCGTGCACCCAAAGTTTGCTGCTTCGGGACTGATTTACAGTTAATTTTTGGCGCAACCAGGTATGAAAATTAACAGACTGGTCAATACCTACTGGCTGGCTCCTCTGCTCCAGTCAGTCGCAATTGTATTTTCATCGATTGGCTGGTGCCCACCTACAGCTAGTTGAGCCATTTGCTGCTAAATATACTACAATTCATCACGACTTTCCCTCCATTGCTTCAGGAAACTGCCAATCTAATTACAGAGGCGGAGGCGTTCCCAAAATCGGATGTTCAGGAGCATTTTGAGTTGAACAAAAGGCACTTCGATCTGGCTCTATCAGAGGAGGCTAGGCTGCGCTACAAAAAATACACACCAAAATACGTGCCTGATCTGCAGCAGGCAATACCACAGCACCCTCCACCCTACCACACATGCCCCAACGAGCATTTGGTGACGATAGGCAAAGATCGCCCTCAGCAGCACATTCCCACCACACTCACAGCAAGGGCATTCTAATGCAGTAGCTGCATCTCACCCCCAGTTTCCAGTTTGAGACCTTTTCATCCCCGAACACTCACTCCCAGCACCTTAGCAGCTAGTGTATCAGAGCCTACTTGGCCTTCCTTCCTACCCTTCCACTTGGGTGGACTTGAGCAAATGGGCCATGGGAGTGAGGGTTTGGGGATTGGCGTCTGAGGATGTACCCTAATAACGTCCTGACAACCCTCCGCAGGTGAAAGAATGGCCTCCATTGCCTGGTTCATCCCAATCCTCCAGGTATCCATTCTGCCAAACTTCAGAAGCTTGAGACATGGGTGGTGGTAGTGAAGCCCCCATCAGGGTCTCCAACCATCACTGCAACACTGCCCCCACCCATTTCAATCCCTCCAAATTCCTGTTCATTATCCCCGCTGCAGTCATCCACATCTCGACCCCCCCACTGAGGGCTATTCTCGATACTGGCTCAGGAATCAATCTGGTTTCTGCTCAGGCTGTCAAGCAAGGCCAGTTACCCACATCCCTACCTAGTCCCTCAGGCATACGAGGTAATGCAGCAGCTACCTCCACAGGCTGCACCACATCATTACTGCAGCGCCCTACTGAGAGCCCTTTGTTATCACAGTCGAAATTGTAAGACAATCCACCAATCTAATTCCCACCCATCCTCTTCCTAGAGATTCATCACCTGAAATCCCATGTACCATCTCCCATTGATCTCTACTTGAAGAAAGTTGTGTTTGAAACAGTGGTCCTTAACCATACTTACCCAGAAGATCCAACCCTAGGGTCGCTTGTCTCTGGTGCAATCGAACAAGAGAGAAGCAAATATCGTGTCCCCCTCCTATTCAGTATCCACCGAACTCACTTCTTTACTTAGGTGTCAAGTTTCAAAAGCACGTATCAACTGCAACCACGTTTCTTAGCCATCACCTTCTTCGCAAACTCTGTGTGTGAAACGGTTATAGGTTTGCTTTGTAGCAGTCAATGCTGGTAGGGATGTCTGCCCTCCCAACAACCGTCGCTCACTGTTGTAGAAACTGTAGTGGAACAGTGCATGGTATCGTGTTTCCTCTGCACTGGAGGCGCAAGACATGCATGATTGAGTCTTTGAGAAAAACAAAGAGGAACCCCATATTGAAGGTGCCATATCCTGCGAGGATCTGGCTCAACCCATTTCTTGAAAGATGTCCACGAATGTTGTGGAAAAACTCATACGTTCACGTCTCGCTTGCCATTTCTCTAATGCCCATTCATTGATGACGGCAAGTTTCCATTCTGTAGTGAGATTCGCTCAGAATGCAGCCCCTGTAGGGTAGGGGCGCTCCTGTTTCGTGTCGACCATGCACTCTACAGCCAAGTCAACCAGTAACGGACCAGTGATCACCTGGATTGAATATATGGATACAGTCTTATAGGCCTTGCTGATCCACAGGAGTGCAGCTCTGTAGGATTGAGCCGATACTCTCTCTTATGATTGACTGTTGGTTTACTACACCAGAAAACGGGGCAGTAGCCAATCTGAAAGAGGGTGGCTAGGAAATGGGGCATCCATGATGCAAACTACCATATCTTCAACCTGCAGCGCTCCTCCTGCGTAGGCCTGGGAAGACCTGCCTCCCCCCAATGCAGGGGGCCTAATGCCTGCCCCCCTGGTTCTTAGAGCTTAGCACAGTGGAAGGCCTTCTTCTCTTGGATGTAGGCAATTCAGAGTGTGGCTGTGGCATCTGGGTCACGAGTTTGTTGGTAACTCCTTTTGGCTTTATTTACACATAGCTTGAGAAAATTAAGTTCGTCAGTCCACCATGGGACTTGAATCCCCCTGTGCATCTGTTACCCAAGTACAGAGAGCCAAGCAGAGTGCACTGCTGCAGTAAGTATGCCTATTTTGCTGTCCACCTCTTCGGGGCAGCTGGAACTATTAGGTTGGTGTCTGCAGCATGCAGTTCACCTTTCAGTACCCTAGAGAATTGGGGCCAGTCAGCATTTTTGTGCAGAATCACTTTCCATGCGAGTCTTTGCAGAGAATGTTGTCATCTGCAATGGCAAAGTCAATAGCCGTCTGATCGCTCGGTTCTGTACCTTTGCCAACCCAGCAATTTCAGTAGTAGGTGTGAGATACTTGCGACCATCCTCCTGGCCCATCATAGGTCGCCTCAGTCGTGGGGTAGTTGGCAACAACCAATATGCCTCGCCTGCGACAAACAGGGTCAGAGATCCCCACCATCGTGATCTGGCATTTGCCAGGGTACAGACTATGCAAGGTTGTCATGATAGTCCTGCTAGAGCCCGCTCGAATGATGGAAGGCCACTGGTGCCGAATTGCCTGTAAAATGGTATTACAACCAGCTCAGTTGAGTACTGTGTGTCCAGCTATTCAGATGGGTGAGTGTGAGCATGTGTATGGACGAGGCAATACAGGCCACTGCAGCCTTGGTTCCCTTCATGCTCCAGCCACCACCTGTGTCTGCAATCCTGGACCGAGGGATTTGGAACACATGTATAATTCTTGTGTACAACTCTTGTGAACACTGCAGTGTTTTTTAGTGCATTTTGCAGCAACTCAACTCTGCCTTAACCGGGGAACTCTTATTTGTGTTGTGCTGAAGGATTGTAACTCTATTTAACCTGTTCATGATCCACTCGTGACTCCTGGTGGGCAACTGCTCACTGGCAAATGGTATCGCATGCGTCTTGTGTAGGGTGCGAGACCTGTTGCAATTTGCGTTCTGCCTGACTTCCTGCGGTTGAAAGCTTAATGTGGAGTTGCAATCAACAACTTGTTGGGCCAGGTCGTGCAAGAGCAAGCGTGGGAAGTGACCTAGGGGGGCTGATGTGTGTAGTTTCAACTTCATAGCGGAAATGTGGCTCGCAAGGGCCTTGGCCATTTCTGGAGTTTTGCCCCTAAGGGGAGCACATCAGCACTTCCATTGTATCCCCCCCCCTCACCATTTACCTTGGTGGCACTGGGGAAAACCCCCACTGAGGCCACAACTGAGCCTATTGTGTGGACGAAAATGAGTCCCCTAATGTCCTCCCAGTTCCACCCCCAGCTGGTGTTTTCTGGTGCGGCATTCCCAACACATCAACCCATTCTCGCACAAAATGCACCACATCCTTGAGGTCCATCCCTGCAACCTTCTCTCGCAGCTGATGAACCCGAAACACTCTGAGACTCACTGCATACTTACACAGTACATGCTCTGTTGACTCCTGCTCCACCTCGCAGAATCTGTAATTCTGTACCTCTGACTTGCCAATCTTGGCCAGTTGGTATGTTAATGGACAGTGACCTGTAAACAGGCCACGTACCATCCGTATACTCTCTCGAGGCTGAGGATCTCTCTCGTTTGCACACTGGAAAGTCTAATG
The DNA here is from genome assembly GCA_020466155.1 of Pachypeltis micranthus. Classification (NCBI taxonomy): domain Eukaryota; kingdom Metazoa; phylum Arthropoda; class Insecta; order Hemiptera; family Miridae; genus Pachypeltis; species Pachypeltis micranthus. The sequence continues at coordinate 1,866,808 of CM035770.1, read as the reverse complement.
AACAGCCTTGACTGCCTTAGACCAGGAACATCCTGTCAATAGGCAGCCCTGCGCTTCTCCTCATAGTTATCAACCTCCTTGATCAAGTAGCTCTTAGTGGTCCCGACAAAGGGCTCAGATCCCACCGGGAGAAGCCCAGATTCTTTCCTCACCAGTTTTTCGATCTCCTCATTTCCTTCTATTCCTGTATGACCTGGAACCCAACACAGTGTTAATGTGATTTCCTCTGAAAGATCTTCAGGCCAGTCTGGCACTCCCAAACCAGCCCTGACGTGCTGGTATAAGAAGACAGGGCCTTAAGTGCACCCTAACTGTCCGATGTAATGTATATTCTTTTCCTCGACAGGCCCCTACTCAGGAGGTGCTGCAAGCAGACTGTTACAGCGAAGAGCTCTGCTTGGAAGACTGTCACCAGCGCACCCAGTGGTATCGGTGCCCGGATCCCTGGCCCATTTACTCCTGCTTCTGCTAGGTCACCACTCACTGACCCATCTGTATGGTATACCATGGCCCCATCCTCAAGAGAGAGACCACCCCCTTCCCATCTGGATCTTCCATGGATTCGTACCCTGAATGGAAGCTCGAAATTAAACTTTGTATCGAATCCTGGACATGCAGAGCAGGCCCCTCTGCACACACCTTATCCAATATCAGGTGGTGCGGCTCCCTTCTTCCCTGCCCACAAGACCTGCATGCGAGTCACTTGTAGGTAAGCAGCTCTCTCCACATGTGCATGGAGAGGTGCGAGACCCAACAGGACCTCTAGCGCAGCTGTGGGGGCCTTTTGCATACAATCCATCACTGCTAAGCAGGCCCTGCGCTGCAGTTTACTAAACTGCTGTTGCACAGTCTTCTTGCCTGCCCTGGTCCACCAAACCAGGGCACCATAAGTGACCACATGGTGAACAATTGCCCTGTACATCCACAGGAGCATACTCGGCAGCAGTGCCCATGTCTTGAAAGCCATTTTCTGGGTGGCCCTCATCATGGAAGAAGCCCTTTGTATTGCCTCCAGTCTAGGAAGACTCCCAGGTATTTCATTTCCTGCTGGATTGTCACCACCTTCCTCCCGAGCAGGAGTTCTCGCATTACAAAGTTGCATTTCCTGGTAAATAGGACCATGCTGGTTTTGTTTGGATTGACATATAACCCCTGCGTGCTACACCACCTCTGTACAGTGTTCATAGTAAACTGCATCTACTCGCCAATCACACTCGCAAATTTTCCCCTCATAATTATTACCAAGTCATACACACTCCCTCACCTGTCTGAACGAGAGATTCTCTCCTTTCATCTCCGAGTAGGCCACTGTGCTTCCCAGAATTTCCTTGGTCCATGCGCTCAGGTAGGCATTTAGCCCTTTCCTCCTGGCTGCATCTACGATTGTGGGATATGACGTACTGTCGGATGCCCCACCAATATCTAGAAAGCAGCACAAAGCGCTTTCCCCCGCCTCCGATGCGTTCTCCAACTGAGTCACCAGTTCATTCAGAGATGTGGTGATGTGGTGTTTGGTGAGTTGATCGGCATCCCGCTATTTACACTCACCTAATACCGTCCGACGGCTGCCAATTCGACGTGTGAACTGGAGAATTGATAAGGATAAGTTGGCCCTAAGCCTAGAAAGTTATGTAATCGGTTGAAACCACAAATTGAGTTTTCATCAGATTTTTACGTTTTTAAAGCGCCTGAGTTAAAATCACCACTTGAGAAAAACAGTTTGCTGTGTCATATTAACTGAGTGAAAAATATATTGGGTTAGCTCGAGAGGTAAAACGGGCATTGAATGGGCAGAGGAAAGTGGTGTAATGCGTCTTCTCAGATATTTTATTCTTGGTTTCAAGTTAATCCCAAAATAGATGTTTGGCATGTTTGATTGTTGTTGATAAACCTCACCTCTTAATATGAAATGCGTTTTTTTTTTTTTACGAAGTTCAGGATAGTGTAGCTCAGCAACCACAGAACACTAGATTTCGAAACATTTTTCAACAAAAAATATTGTCGCTCTTTAAATCAGCAGAATGCGGGTCAGAGGGTCAGTGTTCTAAGTTTGTAAGAAATAGTTTAGTTGTAAAGGTCCTACAGCCGAAGTAACGCGTCCCATAACTGACACCCCTGGCATCAACGTTGGTAAGCCTTTTTTTTCCTACCTGTGGCTCTCAAACCCAGAAACCAGACCTTCCAATGACGTCGCCCAAAGGGGCCCCTCCTTTTGAGTTTTTGCAACGCCCTTGAAAAGGAGCCTCCTTGGACGCACCAACACGTGGTCCCTTTTCAGGACCGACCCGATGTCGATACCGATGGACGAGTCTGGAGGAGCTTCAAACGCCGTCTTGAAATACTGAGCACGTCATAGTAGAATCTTCCATTATAAAATGAAATACTCTATTGTTTAATATTTTTGGTGTTGTTCATGATTTTATATATTCGTTATTTGTTAGTGAAATGACCAAATACCCCAATTGCCCAAGTTTGGTAGGCAATGTAGTTTCCGCTCAGTTAGTATAGGACCATCAGGCGATAGTCATCCCAACTCAAGAAGATGCCATCCTGTTAATGCGAATGGACTACTGCTTCTCCAACTATGATGAAATTTATTTTGCATCCCCAATTTTTCTACAGATATGATCAAAATAGGGGATTTTATATTTGCAATTTTGCGTGACGATTGGTTAAATTTAGGACCCATCTTGCACAGTCTAAACAGATAGTCAACAGTAAGTAAAGTGCGAGGAGTACAAAATGTACCGAATACAATCCGTGCTACTAAGCGAGGCGAAATCCCTAATTTCTTTGTTAAAAAAACTATTCTACATTTCTCACGCTTGACGTTCGAACTGAGAGACTGCTAGACGTTACTCCTAATGATTGAAGCCTCCCTCAATTTCTCAATACTGTAGCTCACCTGATACAAAGAGTACCCAATTAGAAATCTCACACGGAAAAAATTTATTTGAAAGTAAAAAAAAGTTGGGAACTTTTCCTCAGTATCAACTCGACCTTCTTTGAGGAAATTCTGCTTTCACTTGGAGAATCTGCCTTAAATCGCTAGACAACAAGAAGGTAGTCCTTGCTAGGTACTTAGACTCACTATCTTGCCCCCGGTTTTTCATTTTCGCTTTCTAAACTATTCCTTCTTGTATTAACATTCGTAAACATCCGTACAATAAATCATAGATAAGGTTACTAGGGGGACACCATAAATACCTCTCGCCGTATTTTTGTATCTTCTGCTCGATGCAATTTGATTCTCTAAATCTTATTTTTACTTTCCCCAGCATTACAAAGTGAAAAAAATTAAATAAATGGATCGTGAAGACCTTTGGTCCTCACTTAAATAAATCCCCCCCGTTCTGCAGGCTAGTTGAAGTCCTCCCACACTGTCTTTTTGAATAGTGAAGAAATTACTGAGGGAGCTATTTTTAAGTACTCGGGGCCTCTAATAAGTACGTACGCATCTCTTCTAAATAGTCGTGCAATATTCCGGACATGTAACAAATAACGTCAAAAGCTTGTAGTGGTTACTTTAATGTACCGTTAATGCTGTTCGTTTATAATCTAAAGTGATGAGCCATCTCCATGATACTGTAAAAGAATTAACACAAAGTCAGGCGATTCAACAATATTTTAGATCGTTAACAATTATCACAACAATTCCAGAATAACAACCGAACCGTAACTGACTCTTCTTGGATACACAAACAATATTGGTTGCGAAGGAACGGACAATAACAGAGAGATCCACAACAATACTGTACCGGGACGAACCAAACACTTCAATTTATCGAAGGGCTCGTCCGAGGCATTTGCGTTGGCTATGCACCTGAAATGCCAAGATTCGCTCGAAACTGAACAGTCTCAAGGAGGCGTCGGCCTGCCACCGCCTGTGCTAGCGTTTGCTCTCAACCAGTTCCGTGTTAGTGGCACTTAAACTTCTCAGAGAGTAATTCGCGATTAAAAATCGTTGTTCCAATGACTACTCAGTGGATATCGTACTTACTCTCGGACTCTATCACATATAACAATACTAAACCCACTCAAGTCGAGTGTAAATAGAGCCAGAAGGCCAACAGACTTGTGACCCTGATGCCAGAGCCACACTCCTAACTACCTTCATCCAAGAGAAGGCCTTCCACTGCGCCATCAATCGAGCCAAACGGTAAGGCTTCCAAATTTTGTGGAAGCGGAGAGCTCTGAGAACCCCAGGGGCTGACATTACAAGCCCAACAAATGTCCTGGGCCTAATAGAATAGAGAGTAATATGCTAAGGAAAGCTGAGCCAACAATCTCCAGCGGCCTCCTTAAATTATTTAAGGACTATCTGCAGTTCAGACAGTTCCCCACTCAGTGGAAATCTGCGTGTGTCGTCACTCAGATCATGGAGACTGCTCAGCCTTCTTTCCATGTTTGGTATAACATTTTTTATTTATTTATTTTTTGAAACGGTGGATGCAGGCGATACTCTCACTGCAGCCACCAACGGGCCTATCGTAAGGGCAACCATGACCCTTAGCTCACCGGACCACCCCCCACCCCCAGGCCCTACGGCACTGGGCTCACTTGGTGCGACGTCACCTATAACCCCCCCCCCCCTGTCGCACACAAAGCACAGGACATCCGCAAGTTCTGCATTCGCCACTTCTTCCGGCTGGGTAAAGGGGCTCCCAAACACACAACGGCGCGATGCCGCAAGTCCATCACATACGCACAATACATGTTCAGCCGTCTCTAGCCTCACCTCGCACTTGCCAATATTAGCAAGGTGGTACCTCAGCGGACAGTCACCTCTAAACAGGCTACATATGACCCTCATATCCTTCCTCCCCAGTACAAGCACCTCCTTAGCCCTCCCTCTGGAGAGTCGGTTGAAGAGTTTTGACTGTCTAAGGCCGGGCAACCCCTGCCAACGGGTAATCCTGCGCCTATCCTCCCATTTGCCAACCTCTCTACGTAGGTGGCTCCTGGTTGTCCCAACAAAGGGCTGAAGGACTACAGGGATCTGCGCCGATCCCTTTTTTGCCAGTTCGTTTCCCTCAATACCCTGTTGTCCTCAGCAAGGGCCTTCAGCTCAGTCAGACGCTCCCACACGTGCTGCAACGTAAGACAATGCGAGGCTAAGGCCTTGAGAGTGGCCTGACTGTCCACCATGATGTAGATGTTCTATGGCTTCAGCCCCCTCTGCACATAGACAGTCACCGCAGCCACCTCTGCCTGGAATTGATTCCTCTAATTCTTGGCCCAAAGATGCCTGCTCCTAGCCAGCAGTGTAATATACCAGGGCCCCAGCTTCAAATCGTTCATGAATGAGTATCCAAAAGGGTAACACGAAGTTGAACAGATCTGTTTCTTTATTTCATGACTGTACCTAAACCCTCGACGAGGGTTATATCAGTCATAGAAGTTGCGGTTTCGCTAATATGCAAGAGGCCGGCCCCTGCAGCATCCACCGAACTCAGACCTGTGGAGGTACGGCAGGTATGTGGTCGTTAGCCAGTCTCACCGTAGAGAGCTGTTGCCCGTGTGTTACGGCGGAGGTGACCACCTGAGAATCCCGTACCATCTGGGAGTAGTTCTTAATCTGGTTCCCTACCTGATCTTACTGTTTACTTGGGTGGCAAGTTTCAAAGGACTGATCAACTATAACCACGTTTCTTAGCCATTACCTTCTTTGCGAACTTTGCAGGAAATGGTTATAAGCTTCCTTTGTAACAGATCAAAGCTGCTAAGTTCGTTTGCCCTCTCAACAACCGTCGCTCACTGTTGTAGAAACTACAGTGGAGCAGCACATGGTTTCTTGTTTCCTCCGCGCTGGAGGCACAAGACGTGCATAATGCAGAGTCTTTCAGAGAAAAGAAGGTGAGCCGCGCATTGGTCACCATGTCCCGTGAGGAACTGGCTCGTCCAGTGGTCTGGCTCAACCATTTTCTGAAAGACGTTCACGGATGTTGGGAAGAACTCATACGTATCACGTCCCTTTGACGAGGATTCCCATCTCGCTTGCCATTTCTCTAGACCCATTCGCCGATGGCGGCAAGTTTCTGTTCTGTGGTGAGATCCGCGCAGTTCAGCCCAAAGCGAAGCTCCCGTTTCACTCTCCACTTGTCAATCATGCACTCAACATCCAAATCAACTGGTAACTGACCAGTGATCACCTGGAGTGCTTCCGTTGATCTGATCTTGTAGGCCTTGGTGATCCCACAGGAGCGGCTCTCTGGGATTGGGCCAATACTCTCTTTTGATTGACTGTTGGTTTGCTACCCCAGACAACAGGGCGGTAGCCAATCACACCTAAATAGATGGCCTTATACATGAGGATGGTGTCGTGGTAACACACACCCCAAGTAACCTTAGTAATGGCACGCAGTGAGGCAAACCTTGCAATGGTAGTGCCTTTAAGGGACTGGAGGTGTTGGTTGAAACACCTCTCACCTATATTCACTCCTAAATACTTGACGTGCTTTTCAAGAAGGAGCCTGTAGCCGCAAAGCGTATTGTGGGTGGATTATTCACTTTCCCTTCAAGAGGATTAGCTGGGTTTTCCTCCAGCCACCTGCGTCTTGGCGTGCTCGCACCATTGGTTGACAGTGCGAACACGTGGTGGGATTTTCTTCAATTTGGCGGACTGACTCTGCAAAGATCAGCACAGTCAAGTCATCCACACATAGGCGTGCGGCTCGCAGTCAGTCTCCATGAGTTTCCTGAAGACCTTCCCGAAGAAGGCATTCCAGAGTGCTGGTCCTAGGACCGAGCCCTGTGAGCACCCTTCTCAATCTTTCTCGGACGGGAACATGCCTACTCGATCGTAGCAGTTCTGTCTGTCAGGTAACTTCTGACCAGCCGAGCGAGTACAGGTTGCGAGATTCCCCTACCTTTGAGTTCATTAAGGCGCTGGCCACAAGGTTGTCAAACGCTCCTCTGATGTCAATCAGAACTGCTACGACGTACTTAGCGGTGCCAGCAGAAACACGCGAATCTCGACAATGACATCCTGCGTGGACCTTCCTTTGGTACACCCGTATTGCCTGCCTGTGAGGTTGCGGCCAAAGACTCCTTCAGGGACTCCAACATCAAGATTTCTAATGTTTTGCCTGATATGGGAAGAAGGCTGAGTGGTCTCCATGATCGCGGGTCCGACTGATTGCGGTCGCCTCCCTTTTGAAGAGTGACAACGCGCGCAGACTTCCACTGAGTGGGGAACTGTCCGACCTGCAGACAGTCATTAAATAAATTAAGGAGACCGCTGGAGATTGTCCGCTCAGCCTTCCTTGGCATATTGCTTTCTATTTTATCTGGCCCAGGAGATTTGTTGGGCTTTAAGGTCGCAAGAGCCCTGCCGAGGTCGCCTGTTGTCCACAATGGGATGTCGGGCTCGTTCGGAGGGTCCATGATCAGCTCCTTGCTGCCCTCTGGAGCTTCAGTGTCTCGAGCTGGTTGGTCATCTGGGAACGCCTTCTCAGGAGGTTTCAGTGAACGTTCGATACTGCAGGCCCAGCCTGACTCATTTGCATCGCAGCTAAGACCTGCTCTACATTTGCTTTTCCCTATGGAGGACTTGTAGTGTCTGCCCCAGGGTTCTCAGAGCTCTCCTTCACAAAATTTCGCCAGCCTTGCCATTTGGCTCGTTTGATGGCGCGGTGGGAAGCCTTCTTCTCTTGGATGAAGGCAGTTGATGTTGCTCTGGCATCAGGGTCAGTGTTTTGGTACATCCTTCTGGCTCTATTTGCACTTTGCTTGAAGGATTAAGTTCCTCAGTCCACCATGGGACTTTGATCGCCCTGTGCTTCTGTTGGCCAAGTACAGAGGCCCAGCAGAGTGCAGTGCTGTGGTAAATGTGTCCACTTTGCTGTCCACCTCTTCAGGTGTGGATGCTTGCACTATTAGGTCGGTGTCTGCGACCGCGGTTACCTTCCAGTACCCTAAAGTGCGGCCAGTCAGCATTTTTTGTCGAATCGCTTTTCACGCGTGTCTTTGCAGAGATGTTATCATCCGTAATGGCAAATCAGCCAACCATGTGATCGCTCTGCGTTGCACCTGAATGCGACTCGCCAACCCTTCAATTTGGTAGCAGGGTGTGGGATCGGCTGTGACGTCTATACCACGACCTTCCTCCCGGGCCATCATAGGTCGCCTCCAGTCATGGGGTCGTTGCAACCAGAAGTTGTACCTGGTGAGCAGCTCTATATACGCCTCGCCCGCCCCATCCAGGGTTGAGATCCCCACAATGGTGATCTGGCGTTTGCATCGCACAGACTCATGAGGGTCGTCCTGATGAGGCCTGCTGAGCCGCTCGAGTGGTTCAAGGCTGTTGGCAACTGGTGCGTAAATTGCCTGTAAATGATATTACAACCAGCTCAAAGCCACGGCTCGGATGAACCACGGCCAAGTGCTGGCTGTTCAGGTGATGAGTCACGAGCATGTCAATGGAGCCAGTCGATGCAGGCTACTGCTGCCTTGGCTCCGTTCTTGCTCCAGCCACCACTCGTGCCTGCGATCCGAGACCAAGAGTTTTGGATCCTATGTGCGGTTCCTGTATGGCGAGGACACTGCAGCCTCCCTTGAGTGCATTTCGCAGCCACTCAGCCATAACTGGGCAACTCTTATTTGTGTTGTGCTGAAGGATTCGAACTGTTTTTGACCTATTCATAATCCACTCGTGACTCCTGGAGGGCAATCGCTCGCTGACGAATGGTACAGCGTGCGTCTCGTGTAGAGTGTGCGACCTGTTGGATTTTGCGTTCGACGCAATTGGCACACTTGAGGGGAGCATCACGCTTGCATTCCTTACTCAGATGTGGCAAGGCGCACCAGGCGCACACAACAGGTCTTGTACAGGCTGGGTGATACCTCAATCACCCAATCCTTCTGTCTGCCACGCTTTTTGGTGAAGAGAGGCCTGACATCCTGCGGCTGCAAGCCTAACGCAGGGTTGTGCTCAACAACTTGTTGGGCCAAGTCCTCTTTGAAGGTCAGTCCGCCACGTCGCTGGCAGCAGGCGTGGAAACGACCCAGAAACTGGCGGCTTGGGCTTCAACTCCTTTTTGTGGAAATGTGGCTCGTGAGCGCCTTGGCCATTTCTGGCGTTTCCGTCTGTGTGGCGCCACCTCCTACTGCGGTGCGGATGTCTAGCACTTTCGGACACTCAGAGCTTGGAGGTCGTGCAGGGACACCCGCATAAAGCGCTTCCATTGCGTCAGGGTTGGAGGGACCAGCCTCTCCTTCCTCACATGTCACCTAACCACTACCACGTTTTGTCGTGGGTTTTAGGGGGTTGTGGCAAGCGGTGGAGCTTTTTTTTTGGTTTTTATTTTTATTTTTGCCCTTGTTTTGGGCGGAGGCATAGGCGAGCGCTGCCCTCGGCCTGCACTTCCTGTAGTTGGGGCCTGTTTCTGCTTCCCTCTGCGCTTCCTGGCCTGGCGAGTCTGCCATTCCGCCTCAGCTCCATGAGGGGAGGAAGGCGCAGTGGCGGCTACTGCGCGCATATGAGGGCCTGGGGTACTACCTGGCTCGTTGTTGCTCCTCGAGTTTGGGGGCTGGTGGCACTGGCTGCTGGAGCGGTGCCCTCGCAGCTCTTCCCTCACGACAGCCGCCACAGTTTCCCGCAGGGGGGGAGTGGCAGGGGGCGATGTCGTTGGGGGGGCATTAGCTTTTATAGCCAGCTTGAAATTTCGAAGAGGCAACTAGTTCACGAGGTCCGCATGGGTCCTGTCGCGTTGGCCCTCATCCGTGCCAGCTGGCCGTGGATGATTTGGACGTATGCGCAAAATTTGCTCCATGTCCGACAGTTTAGGGTCCACGCTGTGTCGTGTGCTTGTAGTAACCCGGGTTGCCCGGGCTACTAGGGGAGAAGGGGAGATGAACGCGGTTTGCCCGGTTCTTTCCGCCCTTGTTTGTTTGGACGACGAGTAGGTTGCTCATCGTCCGAAGAGAGAGTCGAGCTTGGCGAGCCGAGGAAGAGGCGCAGGTGGCGTTTTTATTACCTGCTGAAGTTTTAGTTGACTTTGTCATGTTTTTACTTATTTGGGGGTGATTAAAGAAGCGGACTGGTGTAGTGTATCCTTGAGTTCATTTGTTGTGTGTTAGTGGTATGAGCCGAGAGGTGCTCGAGGCTGTGTCCTGGAAGCTCCCCCTCAGGCATATTGATTCTAGCCCCTTTCGCTGGTCGTTGAGGGTCAAGGAGGCCCCATGCGCCGCAGCTGCCAGTCCGGCCACCACCGGGACTAAGACGCATGAGGGATTTTCGGCTGCTGCTCAGAGTCAGCCCTCGGCCACTAGTGATGTGGTGAAGCGGGACCCTGCGCTATCAGCGCCCGGGAACGCTCAAACCTGGTTTCCCCTCCTCATTCGAGAAGCCGCACCTATATGGGGATCGCTCAAGGTGTTAGTGAGCTACTTCCAGGACTGTCTTTCGCTCATTATGAGTGTTTCAAGTGAGTGTGTTCTGCCCGCAAGCCGTTGCAGTGTATTTAGTATCTGGAATATGTTGTATGTCAGTGTCGTGAGCTTTAAGCCCCTTTAAGGCCGGTTTAACGACCACGCAGAGAGATACGGCAGGAGAATTCTGTACCCCTTCCTGCAGGGGGTGTGTTCTGCGATCCCAGCTAAAGGTAGGGGTTCCCAGTGTGTCATGTATGTGAATGAAGTGTAAGTTGTGTCCCTTTTAGTCCGGCTTATCACGAACACGCGAGGGTCTGACAGTGGAATTCTGGACCCCCTACTGCAGGGTGAGCACAGTGTGGCGACAGAGTACACTGTGACGCCCAGCCACAGTTAAGCCTCGTTGGATGTAATCCTGCGGGGACCTCATAGAGGTGAGGTTGTCTTTCAAGCTGGGCCCACCCGGCTGTCCCTTTTAGTCGGCTCATACGACACGCAGGGAATACGTCAGCGGAATTCTGGACCCCCGACTGCAGGGTGAAACACAAAGTTGAACCTCGCAGGCATTGAGTCTACCACATGCAGCGCGGGCCCCTCCACCTTCACCTTGTCAAGGATCAAGCGGCAGGAACCCCTCCTCCCCGGCATGATCAGACTCAACTCCAACATACGTACAGCCTGGAGGAACGTCACCCTTTCAACATGTATATGGAGTGAAGCTAAATCTAGTAAGACCTCCAGTGCTGCTGTAGGGCATGTTCTCAGTCAGTAGTGGCCAGACACGCCCTACCTTGTAGTTTATTCAACTGCATCTGCACTGTTTTATTTTCCACCCTAGTACACCAGACCCAGGGCTCTATAGGTGATTACAGGCCTAACAACCGCAGTATACATCCACCGGGACATCCTAGGCCTTAGCCCCCATGTCTTCTCTATCATTATCTGAGCTGCCCACATCACCACCAATGCCCGCTGTAAGGCTTTTTTCACGTGTGTGGCCCAAGTGAGCTTCACATCTAGGAAAACTCCCTAGTACTTGATCTCATGCTGGAGCTTCACCACCTTACTACCCAGCCTGAGTTCCCGCAGTGCAACGCTGCTGCTCATTTTGTCTGGATTGACAAACAGTCCTTGCCCATTAAATCATCTCTGTAGGGTATTCAGTGCATGCTGCATGCATTTACTGATTACAATCGCGAATTTACCCCTGACTATAATTACCAGGTCGTCCGCGTATCCTATTACCTTGTAGCCCTCCTCCTCCAGCAGCTCGAGAAGGGTATCAGCTACCAGTAACCAGAGGAGCGGGAAGAGCACCCCTCCCCCCATATATGGGTGTACCAAAGTCCACGCAGGATGTCATCGTCGAAATACAAAGTTTAGGCAACGTTAGAAAAATCGTAGGCATAATAACTGGTTGCTATTCCTTGAAAAGAGCGATATTTATCATAGTCAAGGACGAAAGGCGAGAGTGTGAATGTGGAAATAGTCAAGGTGTCCAGAGTGCACTGAGACAAGCCGATGTCTATGTTGAAGGTTACCTGAGGCTGGATAGGGCAGAGGATCTTCCGAGTTCTTTGGGACATTCATTTTGGGATGCGCTAACTGTACGCGGTTGTGCGCGTAACAAATTTACGCGGACTGAAGAAAGTTATAAGATACGTCGAGTTTGATTATTTACTATTACTTGACTATTACAGTTTCTTGCAAGACGCATCCCCGTATTTCACTAATTTGTTGGGCAAGGGAAGCCGAGATAATTTATGATGAACTTATTTGAGAAGAGCGAGAAAAACTTCAGAGTTACTCCGCCCTTTTGACCGATCGGACATTCTGTGTGATTACCCCACGTCGAACATGGGCGGTGGGTTGTCACTGACTCTCAGAATGGACGGAAGCGAAACAAGGCCGGAGCCCCGCGCACCTGCCGCCGGCTCTGTGTAACATGTGCCGCCCTTTTCTTCTTGTCGTCGAGGAGCTCCCATCTGTCGTCCTCATTCCTCTGCGAGGCCGCCACTCAAAGAACGAAAAACTTCCTTCGATTAAAACGCGATCTTCGTCGGGAAAACTCCGACCGCTTCGATTCCTTCGACCACCAGCTGTCGTCCGCTTCCCTGAGTCAGCCACCGCTGCTTTACCGCTCCAACGGAGGAAATGCGCTTGATGTCGCTTCTTCGGGCGTTCCTTCCACAGTTGCGTCCCTCACAAGTTCAGTTCTTATTACTTTCAGGTTAACGCTAGATCAGTGGAGGAGTTGTAGTATTTGACCAAATCTTGAAAGAATCTCTAAACCAACGTCCTTTCAGATGCCTGATCGTAATAATTGGTCATCAACTGGGAAGAACTCAGAAAGGCCAATGGCTTGAGGGGGAGGGCAAGGCCACTGGTCAGAATGGGATTCTGGCGGAAATCCTGAAGGCAGTTGTCAAGATGTGGTCTGAAACTGCTCCTAAGGACCTATAATACATGTGTCCTAGCAGATACATTCCCAAGGTGTTGGAAAAGGCAAGGGGGATGCAAGTTCACTGTTAGCTTGCTTGTGCTTTCTGTTTCCTGCAGAGAAGGGGGTGGAAATGATGCTGCTGCCACACTTTCTGAGTATTACCAGGTATGGGGGTGACCTGTCAGCACACTCTGGAATGTGGTATACGATGGCCTGCTTCGTCGCATAACAATGTGATCGTGGTGGGGTATGAGGATGATGGTGCAGCAGTGATTACTGCTGGAAAGCAACATTCTAAGGAAGGCTGAGCGGACAATCTCCAGCAGCCTCCTTTAGTTATTTAATCCAATCTGCAGGTTGGACAGTTCCCCACTCAGTGGAAGTCTGTGTGTATCGTCACTCTTCGAAGTGACTGCAATCAGTCAGACCCACAATCATGGAGACTACTCAGCCTTTTTTCCCTACTAGGCAAAACATTAGAAATCTTTCATGTTGCAGTCCCTTGAAGGAGTCTTTGGCCGAAACCTCACCCACAGGCCACACACCTGTATCAAAGGAAGGTCCATACAGCAGCATGTCATTGTCGAAATTCAACATGTTTCTCAGCTCGCACTGAATTAGAACGTCGTAGCAGTTCTGATTGACATCAAGAGCGCTTGACAAACTTTGGTGGCCCGCACTCCTCTATGATCTCAAAGGTAGGGGAATCTGTACTTTCACGTCAGAAATTACTGACAGAAACAACTGCTACGATCGAATGCAGCCATGTTTCTGTCCGGGGAAAGATTGTGAAGTAGTGAACACAGGGCACAGTCCTTTGACCAGCACTGTGGCACGCCACCTTTGAAGACCTTCTCAGGAGGCTCATGGAGGCTAACTGTGAGCAGTACGCCTATGTGGATGACCTAACTGTGCTGATCAATGCAGAGTGGGTCTGCCAAAGTGAGGCAAAAACCACCATGTGCCACACACTGTTACCCAATGGTGCGAGAATATTAAATAGCCGACCCTCAATTCGCTTTGGCGGCCATAGGCTCCTTCTTGAGAAGCCAATCAAGTATTTAGGGGGACAATCCTCATGTACACAGCCATCTAAGTATGATTGGCTACTGCCTCATTGTCTAGGGCAGCAGACTAACAGTCAATCAAAAGACAGTTTGGCCTTATCTCAGAAAGCTGCCCTCCGGTGGAGTATCAACAGAAGCACTCTAGATGATCACTGGTCAGTTACTGGTTGACTTGGCCATTGAGTGCATGGTTGACAAGTGGAGAGTGAAACCTGAGCTCCCCTGCTTAGTGGTGAACTCTGTGGGGATCTCACCACAGAATGGGAACTTGCTGCCATCGGCGAATGGGCGTTAGAGAAATGGCAAGCAAGATGGGAATCCTCGTGGCATAAATAAGTTCTTCCCCAACATCTGTGAATGTCCTGAGAGAAGGTGGGGTGAGCCAGTTTCTCACGGGACATTGTGATTTTAATGCGCGGCTCCACTCCTTTTCTCTCAAAGACTCTCATCAAGCACGTCTTGTGTCTCCAGTGTGGAGGAAACAAGAAACCTCGTACTGTTCAACTGCATTACAGTGATAGGGTTAATTATGACAGTAGGTAAATTATTAAAGTTAACGTACCTGTTTGGTAAGTCTGTCTTCTCTGGCTGGTGAGATACTGTGGGCAAGCGTTTTCGATGTAGACATCATAGTCTGGCCGTTAAGTCATTTAATAAGGAAACATACCTGCTGGAATTAAAACTGGAATAAGTAATACGATGGGAATTCATGGGCTGTTCCTTGACCTACAAAAGCCATAACTGGTCCTGGCGACGATATGAAGAATGGAGACTCTCCTCCAGTTCGTGTGGAGACAACAGAGCTGTAAACAAGGAAGGCAGTTTGATATTTGGGTGTAATGGTGGATGCCTGCCTAGTTGTCCTTTGGTTTCCACACTTGGCAAGCAGCAGATGAAGCTGCTGCAGTAACAATGGCTCTTCCCCTTTGATGTTGGTCATCCATGGTCTGTTTCCTTATCAAAAAGACTGTTTCTAAACCCTCATGAGAGAGTTCTATCAGTCTACTGTCATGGAGGTTGCGGTTTTGCTATTATCCAAGAGCCCAGCCACTCCACTGAACCCCAGACATGTGGGGGTACAGCAAGTTGTCATTTACCAGTCTCCGTGTGAAGAGCTGTTGCTATTTAGATTACCCAGGAGGCTTGCAGTCAGTCTCCATGAGCCTCCTTAGAAGTTCTTCGAAGAAGGCATTCCTGAGTGTTGGTCTGAGGATCGAGCCCCGTGGGCAGTCCTTCTAAGACTGAGACATGTCTGCATTTGATCGTAGCAGATCTATCTGTCAGGTAACTTCTGACGAGGAAGTATAGGATTCCCCTACATTTAAGCTTATTGAAAAGCCCCAACCACCAATGATTGTCAAACGCTCTTCTGTTTTCAACGAGAACTGCTTACTTAGACGAGGCCTCCAGGGAAACACTGCTGAGTTCGACAATTATATCCTACATATAGTTTCCTTGAACATACGAGTAGTACGCCCATATTATCTGCCAGTTGCGACCACGGACTCCTTCGAAAGGCCGCTACATCTGCCTAATACGGAGAGCAGTGTGTGCAGAAGGGCACGATTTATAAGGGAAAAAGTGTACTAAAATAACATCATCTTGGATCGTACGGTGTACTACCACCCTCTTTAAGCAAGAAATCTAACCAAAATGAAGCAGTTACAGCAGCATCTTGCGAAACACAGAGACCTTTTGTTCCCCCAAATGGTGTTTATTGGAATCAGCACCCTGAAAAATATGCGGTGCGCTGCACCACACAACTTTCCTTAGCTCTACGTCAATTCACTTGCATTCATGGTTCATTCTACTAACTCCATTTATTTTTCTCACAGTTCATTTTAAACATACCTTCACGTTATGGCGGCATTAAGTGAAGTAATATAATTATTTTTATTAAATCTTACATTTCCGGAATTTATCATGCTGCTCGTACTTATGTCCCGACCATTATTGAGCAATTGGTGCACGGAGAATTAATGAGGGCGTGATAAGATTTTTCCGAGAAGGAACTTTTCCGGAGTTATCGGGTAAAAACGTTCAGGAATGGTATCAAGTGAAACGGCGGTGGTTGAAATGCCGTAATTTCTGGAGTAGCCCCTGTATATTTTATGAGCGTTATTAAAGACTCATATGTAGGTACTTAGTTGGAGTACCACCTGAATTTTTATGAAGGTCCTAGTAATATTTGAACGGAGTTTACAGGAGGGAAAATATGCTAAATATTTCGTAATTTATTTTGCTGCTCTCGTCATTTTACGGTGTTTCTGTCTCTGTCGCGTGTGTAGCTGTCTACGTAAAAATGCAATAAAAATTTTCGGAGCCGTTTTTAAGAAAAAAATATTTGGTGTTTTGTTCACTATGATAACTTGCGCGCTAGATATCAAGTTTGAACGGATTTGATTCCGCCATTTTCACTCAAACGCGTTCACAGATCATTTTCCCAAATTGTGTTTTTCGGACTCAGTATACCACAGAACGAAGAGATCTGAAAAATTTTTGAGTCGATTTCATAATTTTCCTTTCTACTTCACAGAACCAAAGAAAGTAAAAACGCTGCACATTATTATACCACCGTTTATTATTCTATTGCACAGCTCGACGTAGTCACACCTCAAAAAATCCATACCATTCTTTTCAGCATCTAAAAATAGTAAACCGTACGAAATCTGACCTAACTACGATGAAACAGAAAATATTCTAGGCGCCTGTAGGCAATTGGCACAATGTGACAAGTAGAGCTGACGGGTGGTTGGAGTGAGGCGGGAGGTAGCATGGGAAATGAGAGTAAGCCAGGAAGAAACGATAACTTACTGTGTATCAATTAGTAGACTAAGGCTCACTATATTTACTGTGATTTCGATCTGGACACAGTCTTACACACACATTTCATTAAATCCAGCATCAAAATATCTGGTGCGTTGCAACACACAACTTTCCTTAGCTCTACAACAATTCACTTTGTACATGGATAATTCTATTTAATCAATTCATTTATCACTCAGTTAATTTGAAATTGGTCAAGCAACGGTAACGCTTACAGTTCCAGATTTTATTGTGCTGCTTGTACTCATTGCAGGACCCATATTGAGCCGAGATTGTACCGATTCACAGATAATTAATGAGGCTGTAAACCCAATTTTTTTTGAAGAAGGATAGTAATTACTCTTGCAGAGTTATTGGGTAAAAACGTTTAGAACTGGTATTAAGCGAACGGCGGTAGTTGAAATTCAGGAATTTCTGGAGTGAGCACCATGTATCTCATGAGTGTTTTTAAACACTCACCCGTTAGGTATTGGATTGGACTACAATACCAATTTTTTTTAACATTCTACAAAAATTTCAGCGGAGTTTATAAGGAAAAAATTGCGCTAAAAACGCTTTTCGTCGAAAATTTTGATAATTTATTGTGCTGCTGTCGTTATTTTCCCACGAATGGGAATTTTATGGTATAGTTGCCTCATTGAGAGCTAAAAATATAAAAAATTCAATCAAAATCGTTAGAGCTTTGAGAAAAAAATTTGGTGTTTTGATCACTATGATGACTATAGTTAACTTTCGGTGGAATTTGCCCATACCCTTATTTTTGCGTCCCAGGGTAACCTGTAGGTTAGGCATCAAGTTTCAGCTGATTTGGTAAATATTTGGTGTTTTGATCACTATGATAACTATAGTTAACTTTCGGTGGATTTTGTTCAAACCCTTATTTTGGCGTCCCATGGCAACTTGCAGGCTAGATATCAAGTTTGAGTGGATTTGGTACGGTCGTTTTCTCTAAAAATCGTACACATACACACACAGACCATTTTCCCAAATAGTGTTTTTCGGACTCAGGAGGGTCTGAAACGTAAAGATCTGAAGAAAACTCAAAATTTTTTCCATAGCCGATTACATAACTTTCCTTTCTACTTCGTAGAGCCAAGGAAAGTAAAAATACATAGGACGGTTTTTTTAAAGAAATCATTAAGGCAAAATGTGGCCCAGATGGTCGACATTGATTGGTTTTGAATCGCGATGTCTTGAAACGTAGAGTCAAATTTTGAGAGGGGGTTGTAAAACAATTTTTCTGACCTAAAACATTATCATTTATTATTCAGAATGAATAATAAACCAAAGTTAGCAATACGAAGAAAATAACTGAATTTACCGCGCCTGATGTCATGAGTTGTATGAAACATATTTTTTACTTTTTAATACATGTTAGCAGCTACATCGGCTAAATTAATTGTTTTATCAACAATAATGGACAAGTGTACAGTATATACAACTATTACCTCCATTATAGTGAGCCATGGCAGTTGAATAAGAGTAGAGCTTTTAGATACTGCGTATATTTCTCAGTGTTTTGCCACATTGATGCGTCCCCCCTCGACCTTTTCTCAACTCTAAACTTCAACAGGAAGGAACATGTTAGAGATGAGGTAACGGAAGAACATATGACAGGAAAACTTCACCATTTACTTCTAAAACATTAAAGCAGCTTGTCTGTTTCCAACATAACTTCAAAAGCTGCGGAAATAGAACCACAGACGAATTTACTGCGCAAAAATAATTTACGACATCATCGGTTCATCTTATTTATTTCTATTAAATACATTTAAAAAAATCGAAGAATGGGGCTCCGCTTTTCCAAAAAGGGTTCCTTTTTTCTTCAGAGTCCCTTTCTAAAGCAAACTCGTCCAATAAGATTCACATACATCAACATTTACGCACAGAGAACAAGAAGTGTGCTAGAGAAAATACACTAATGATGCCTCTGTATTTGTCTAACACGACACTTTGAGTTGCAAACGAGAATAAGCACCTCATTAATTGAAGAGGTAATGAAAATGATGATAGACAGCACATTCATGAGAAAATTTATACTAAAAACTAAAATCAAAGAGTTTCTGCTCCTGCACCAAAATTGCAGACACAAATAAATCAACTACTCATTCCTTATCACGACAAAGGCTTATCACTTGTTTGGCATCCTCCTGACACAGTAGATCCCTACACTGTACAATGGGAAAGAAAAGCTCATGACAACTTGAAACCTGATAAGAAAACAACTATGAAATCTATATAAGAACAAATGCAATCCAACGAATTTAAAATACTTAACCCTGCAAAGGTCTAGCACATTACTGGTCACCTATAACCTCAACAGATGTATAACTCTCTGGAAGGTTGTTAGATCGTGGTATAGCATGAGCCACTCAGTCTGTTGTCCAAGCTGGGAATATATCGTCACGACTCATTCCTTTGAGATGTGCACAGGTGGTTCTTAACAGGCGAACAACTAGTTCGGAGAGTATCAGAACATAAAACTTAACAACAGTGACCCTGAAGTGCACAGCAGCAAACATTACCTTGGTGGGTTAGGAGATACAGTTGTTAATTAACTCCTGCCAAACCTCCACAAACAAAGCTACTAGATAGTGCAAATCCCTCACACCAGATTTCTTGATATACATTCATCTTGTACCCTGCCACATTTATCTTACGTAGCAGTTGTACCGGGACGAACTAAAATCTTTCATTCAACGTAGGGTCATCTGGGGTATTTGTGCTGACTGGGCATCTCAGATGCCTCAGTTTGCTTGAAACTGTGCTGCTGTCAGTTGAAACCGAGTGGTTCCCTCGTCGCTCCCACCCAGTTCCCAGTTTGTGGTGGTAAAATAAAACTCTTTTCCAATTGCATTCAGTTGGTATTGTACTAGCTCCCTGATTTACATAGTGCGATATCACTAATTTGCTCTAGAACACACAGTTCCTCTCCTCCTTATCCTCTCCAGGTATTACATTTACGTTTAATTAGGTTGGAGACGATTCACAACACCTGCTGTGAGGTGTAGGGGCCCTTGGGTTCGTTAGATCAAAGTATGGTTTTCTTCTCTATCATCGTAATGATGTGTATCGTGCACTTTTCATCGACGATGGACTAGTTACGAATAATCCAGAAAGCGTGGAGAACGATAATGAACCATTTCAGAAGGAATATGACACAAAGGATCTAAGTTAAGCGAAATGTTTTCTAGCGATGGAATTCTGGCGTACCAGTGAAGACTCGACTATTTGTCACAAAAATGGTCGAAAAGATAATTTCTGAATTTGGCATGGACAACTGTCGCACCATTCACACTCCTATGGAACCTGGATTTCAGTTTGGTCAAGAAAAAGTAAAAAAAGATACTCCATATCTACGTCTTGTATGCTCTTTAATGGATTTGGCAGTGACATTGTGACCTGATCTCTCGTTTTGTGCCTCACTACACAGTCGAGCCTTAGACAAACCTAAAGCTGCATTTTGGAAACTTGCCAAACGAGTTGTGCGCATCTAAACCAAAGACGCATTAGTTGCTTTGTCGCATTTCACGGTAATTACAGTCTCATGGTTTTCAAGAGGCCAAACGAATGCAGCTTTGTCAAGATCTGAGGCAGAATATGTAGCTTCATCTCAAGCAGCTCAAGAGGAGCAAAATATTGAAGGAATTGTTAGTGAGTTCAGTTCAAACAGTGAAAGTGCTCAAGTTTTTGTTGATATGTAACTGCTTTTTGTATGACCAAACTCTTTGAAAATTCCAAACGAGCTAAATACATTGACATTCGCTATCGTTTTGCCTTTAATTAGGGTATTTACCAGAATAATGTGAGCCCTTCTGCAAGGAAAAATTTTAAAATGCTATCAAATTTGTCGCTAAATAGACTAATCCATGTAAAACGCAGTGATTGTAATTTCCCCTTGTTTAAATATAATATTCTGATCATAAAGGAAGCAGGTCCATAAGAAATACTTATTCTCTCTTGAATAAGTTCACTGTTGACCCAAAATGTTCCGTATTGGTTAGTGTCATGCCATCTCGGTGGTTCAATGTTTACAGCACGTTTTTGTTTGTTTGTTGTAAAAACTTACCCTTTTGTGTACCTTACAAGTTTAATGTTTTTAATCTAGAGGGGTTGTCAGAGAACAAGACTCTCATCTTTTATATATCCTTTCTTTGTGATAACCTGCCTTCCCAGAACACTATTGTTTCTGATATTCAATTATAAATTTCATTGGTATTTTAATTACTCAGTTCATGTTAAATGATTTTATCCTGATCATTAATAGTTATTGTTGGATCCTGTCCAAGGAATACACTTCTCAATCTGCATTATATAGAGTTCAAAGAAAATCATTTAGTAGATAATGCTTGAACATGCCTCTATGCAAAAGATTTAAAAACGCACACAATTATTCTTGTTCAGCCTTGATATCTTCGAGAATACCCCGTCTCCATAGTGGAAGAGAACATTGCACGGGAGGATGAAGCAATAATCAATTCCCCTTTTGATCATCTCTCGTCCAACATTTTGATCTCTCCACAGGTACATTATTGTGCCCACGGGTTTCTTCCTCAATGCGGCACCAGTTTTCTCGAAGCCATACTATGTTAAGCCAAATCACCAGAAAAAAAACCTTGTTGTGGTTATCATCTGCACAGTCAAGCCAACCAAAGGGACTGGTAGGCCTGGCCAAAACTGCAGCTTATCAGCCTCCACCAGCATCAATTCTCTTAGCTGTCAACTAGATTAATTGCGAAGTAAACACCTGACTCAACCATCAACTGGTCCTATCGATGCTTCCAGAGCAGTGTATCCTTCCTTTCTACTGCAGAGTTCAACATCAACATAGAATTTTGGTCACTACTAACTCACTGGCATGACAAAGCTGCATCGTTCACTGAGGCAGACTTCCCCTCCAATGTAGCTCAATTGGTTGATTTAATCAATTGTAGTGTTTGGTCACATGCAAAACCAGTACTGTAACAATTCTATCGTTCTTCCCGTGTACTCCATGCTTAAGAGTGGCACGGCAACACAGGTCGATTTTTCTTATTGAATGACTGTTCTTAGACACTTGATGAAGGTTATATCAGTTATGGAAGTTGCGGTTTCACTAATATGCAGCACATCTCGTCAACTCAGACCTAAAGCAACACCTGTTACTTAAGAAAGATGGTGGTTCTGCAACCCTGGATCATTAATAGAATCATTCGAAGGAACCTACACAACTAATGGTGAGTAAAACCGAAGTGTTTACCAATTCCAAGTTCAGTAATTTCTTAGCTACCTAGCAAACAATCACAAGTGGTACTTAGTACTCGATTTGGCCAAGAGAAACCAATTTCTGTTCGATACAAATACACATATTTCCAAATAGGGAAACGTGTATATGGATCACTGGTTCTGTGGGTATTTACAAACTGGATAATAAAGGAAAGATCAACTATTGGCAGGACAGAATGGAATGTATGGGGTTTGTAAGTGTGCGATCCAAAATACTTGTGATCGACTCACTAATGACAATGGCGCTTTCCTGGGCCCAGTGCTGATGACAAGGCAATGACCGTAGAAGTAGAGCAAGCCGACAACTTGGATCGTACACAGCAATTAAAATGTCAACCAAAACTTTACTACAGAAGGAACGCTGGGTAACCTGTGGTTCCAATTACAGAAAAACTAATATGCGAAAATGAGAAAGTGAAAAAAATAACTTGATGCGATCGAGAGGCTCAGCTTGGACAAGACTAATAACTTTTTTACATTTCTTAAAACTAACCCTCGTAAACTCTTCTTTGTTCTGTTGATTGTTATCAGGTAAGCAACGAGCATGCAAGTTAAAAACTGCTGAACCAGCACAGTGATAATAGGGTTAGGAGCACTCAATACTACTATAAGAGAAACCCACAATACAAATGTTGGTGAGTTCGGTACAGGCCAAAGAACACTTGATAGAAACATTTTCTGAACACTCTACAATAAAATAAATTGCAACTTTAGAGGGCAAACATTCTCTCTAATAATCACACAGAAATTTGAATTATAATAGCTGTCACATAATTAGGAACTTAGGACACATGCTACACAATGAGCGTCGGGGTCTACAACCAAAACTATTAATGACGGTGAAGCTGAGGAGTACAGAGATGTATTCCAGTCATAGTGAGGCCACAGCATTTTGACATACCTTTGTGCCTGGCTAAAAAGCCAAATAGGGTGTCATTTTACAGTGATCAAATTTGTCTATCTTTTCTAACTGTTGCAAACTATATAATTGATCGAACAGTTCTAATGCTAGGATGGGTGGCACACAATTTTCAAATGCCATCATGAGGGCTATCTGTATACTTTTGTATGCAAAATTTTAAGGAACCCCCTATTTTCGACACAAAATATTCTAGTCGATGGGTTGCAAGACCATTGGCCCTTGGCTGAAGGACCTGAGGAGATCGTGTGGTACCTCCTCAGGTCCTCTGTAAAAGCCATGGACTGCTAACGTTTGTGTAAAGACAGCCAACGATTTAAAATGTGTGGGAATAGGGGCGCCTGCTTGTGTTAGGACAGTCCCATATTCCAGATTTTGTGAAGGCTACTACAGTTATAACACAAATAACGGACAGACAGAGCCGCAGAAATTGTATTCTTTTCTTTAGATGTGAAATTAGACGGAAACAAAAACAACAGGTGAAGTTACAAGAGAAACGACTTTAAAAATATATATATATATCGGAGTACAAAAACGCATTATTCTCAAAGAAAACTCAAAATGACGTTTGCTGTTACATTTAACGTTACACATTGTTCGATAGCCAAGGAGGAACTGACTGGTCGCATTATGTACAAATAACGAGAAAACGACCCGTACGACTAGATGTGGCTACAAAAAGATGGGTTTTATTTTATTAAATTTGGTACAGATGTCGAAACGAGACTCAACAGGTTTTGGCAAGTTTATAACGCAGTAGGGTACGGTAGAGAGGACACGAGATTAAAAGGAAATGGCAGAAGAGGAGAAAGGGGGGGGGGACCGGAATACTAAGGAAAACGTAATGGACGAGTTACTCGGAAATGTCGAGACACGTAGAGTCCTCTTGACAGTCGAACGAAGCATTCACTATCAGTTGGTCAGGAGCCACGACGATTTCTAAAACAAGAGCAGTCATGTAGTCAAAAACCCCTCTGTGCTGATAGGTATTTTTCCTATGTTGGTCAACCTGAATATAGTGTGTTCATCATGGCTTCATGTTATAATTTACTAGGCTCTTGCTGGATAATTAAAACAATAACATTGCATGGTGTCAGGTGTGAAACTTTATTAAATAATCCCTGTGGAAACAAAATCGAGTGTCTTTGATGCTGACATGCCCATGGGACAAGAGCCGTTGCCATCCGCGAATCCATCGGCCACGGCCAAAGTGAACCCTCCCTACAAGTTTTCTTTCAATCCGGGATGGATCCGCCGATATGATCGCTTTCGTCGTGTCTCAGGCCTCGCGATAAGTTCCGAAGAAGAACAAGTTGATCACCTAATTTATTCACCTATATATTTATTTATGAATATTGGCAGATCCCCCTGACAAATGAATCTGCAAAGCTGACATGCTTTCTAACGCCATTTGGGAGGTACTACTTTCGAAAGCTACCCATTGGTCTATCCTCAGCCTCAGAGCACTATGAAAGACGGATCAGGGAGACGTTACAAGGAATTGACAGAGTCGTTAGTCTGCAAGACGACACATTAATCTTTGGTAAGACTGTAGAGAAGCATGTCAGGCGACTACACCAGGTCCTCCAATGCCTACAGAAGGCCGGGATCACATTGAATAGAGAGAAAAGCGTCTTTGGGGTCAGTCAAACCAAATTCCTAGGACATATTGTATCCAAAAACGGGATTACGGTAGACCCAGCTAAGGTAGAAGCTGTAAGCAGTTTTCCCCACACCAAAAACTGTATCTGACATCAGGAGCTTCCTCGGCTTAGTGGCCCAACACTCAAAATTTGTCCCAGACTACGCTGAAAAATCGAAACCACTCAGAGAACTGCTGGTGAAGGGCAACGATTGGTGATGGAACGAGCCGCAGCAGGAAGCATTTAAAAAACTCAAAAAAATGATTTGCAGATCCCCAGTGTTGGCTCTTTACGACCCTAACTTGGAGACCAGAGTGACGTCAGATGCTTGTCAATACGGAATCGGTGGACTGGAACAAACTAACAATACTTGGCGCCCAGTATCATTTTGCTCACGGAGCCCAAGTCAAACTGAAACTAGATATGCCATCCTAGAAAAAGAAGCTTTAGCGGCAACTTAAATATCAGAGCGGTTCTCTGAATATCTGAAAGGCATAAAATACAAGATAGTAGTAGATCACAAACCCTTAGTGGCATTATAAGGCAACAGAGATCTGAATGACCTCACATTGAGAATGCAGAGATTTCGAATGTGACTCATGGCCTTCAATTACACGGTTGAGTATCAGTCTGGAAAAGCCTTGGCCTCAGCAGATGCTCTGTCAAGATACCCTACAGGACTACCAGCAGATTAAGACCTGAAATTTGAGAAAAGATTGGAGACCAGTGTTGCTAACATCACTGCGAAATTCAACTGCTCTGACTCTAACATAGAGAAGATCAGAACAGCCCAAGAAAATGACCCCGCAACCACTGAAATAGTCCACAAAATTCAGAATGGATGGAACAAAGAGTCACACAATGGGCATCAAACCATGGCTCTATACAAGTTCAAAGAGAACCTAGCGTATCTCGATGGATTGGTGATGTTCGAAGACTGTCTCTACATCCCACACACACTACGTAGGCTCATGCTTTCCCAGCTACATGAAGGTCACCTAGACATAGAGAAATACCGACGCAGAGCCAGAGCCTCAATGTGGTAGCCCAACATCAATCCCAAAGAACCAATGATTGGAACGAGGCTACCAACTGGGCTATGGAGGGAGATATAGGCAGAAATAGGGTACCATAACCAGAAATGTTACCTTATCATCGGAGACTCCAGATACCCAGAAATCGTTCACCTACCATCAATCACCACAACGAACGTCATAGAGACGCTTGCAAAAAATTCACCAGCACAGAATTTACAAAATTCGCTAATCAGTGGAGTTCCAAGTTGATTATCTGTAGCCCCAAACATCCCAGAGCCAATGGTTTGGCCGAAAAGACAGTTTAAAAAATTTTCAAGAAGGGCTTGATGGCCTATCGAGCAGCCCCACTGGAATCTGGACTTTCACCAGCAGAACTGCTATTTGGCCGACGAATCAGGACCACAATATACCACAGTTGACGCTCGAGCTCAACCAAAACCTGCAAAAATACGAACAGAAGGAGCAAGAACTCAAAAGCAGACAAGAAGCCAACTTCAACCGACGTCATCGAACCAAAGAGCTTTCACAGTTGAAAATAGGTGACCGGGTTTGGATAACAGATAAAAAAAGATTTGGAAGAGTCGTTGGACTTACAAATGAACCAAGATCATACAAAATCAGCACAGACTTAAGAAAGGTCAGGAGAAATCGAGCCAGCTTGATTGGGAGAAGGAAAACACTAATCCCAGACGAAGACAAACTCAACAAGGATAGAAGAGATACTACAACCAAGGTTCCTGTCATTCAGATCACACCCTCCCCAAGGAAACCACCATCCCTACGAAATTCACCTCAGTGTATTAACACTCCAACCCCAGTTACAACTGAGCATACACCAGCGAACCAACCAAAGAGCGGAAGCGGAGGAATACCTACCAGCAATGGTGAGACACCCAAACGCCCAACA
This sequence comes from Pachypeltis micranthus, assembly GCA_020466155.1. NCBI lineage: Eukaryota > Metazoa > Arthropoda > Insecta > Hemiptera > Miridae > Pachypeltis > Pachypeltis micranthus. The sequence continues at coordinate 1,840,327 of CM035770.1, read as the reverse complement.
ACAACCCTAACTTACACCAGAGCTCAAGGAAGACCAGTCAAAAAGCCAACCAGATTTAACCTTTGAAAAGTAAAAGTAAATTCACAATTGGTACTTAGTAAGACGCTCTTCAAAGTTCCTAGTCAATCCAAAGGAATGGTCAGCAGGACTGCAATCTAAATTCATATTCTATTGCTAAATGTATTATTCTGTTGTTATCCTATATAATTGGAGACTAAATTAGCTTTACTAATTGAAATAAGGCTGTGTTATCATTTTAGGAGAGTTGTATAGAATCAGTATTCTTAATTCACTACATATTAAAATTAATGCGTATTCAAGCACCCTTGAAAGGGAGATGTACTGATAGGTATTTTTCCTATGTTGGTCAACCTGAATCGAGTGTGTTCATCATGGCTTCATGTTATAATTTACTAGGCTCTTGCGGGATAATTAAAACAATAACATTACACCCTCATTCATGGTTCTAGGAAAAAATTCAACGTTCGTTTTATGTTATCCTTTTATTAGCCGATGCCTGTGTACTGAGGTGGAAATTTGGAGATGCTTTTGAAGAGCTGCTGACTCAGGCAAAAATTACAGCAATCGCGCCGGAGATTCGTTCCACAATCCTCAACTTACGTCGAGAATTATGAATCGACTGTCTTATCCACTAGACCACGATCAACCAGTTGCCTCTAATAGGAGTCAGTCAGCACATCTCCCCCCTCGTCTTTTAACCGCTGCTCCTCGAGCGGACTCTTTTAAGGAAAGAATTTACAAGAGTTGAGCGAATCCCCGGAAAATCCGATCTTTGATTCGAGAAACGAGAGGGCTACAAGAAAAGTCTTTTTTCTTTCGCATTGTAGTGGGCGCGTCACCCGCTGGAACTTTCACAGCGTCAGCGAATCCTGGACCCGAGAACTCGTCTCATTATTTTCTCCCTTAATTTTTTAATTCTTCTCTCTGGGCCTCTTCTTCTTTCTTAGAATGAAGAAGTTTGACCACTAGTTGGGCGTCAATGTACTGAGGTGGAAATTTGGAGATGCTTTTGAAGAGCTGCTGACTGACTCAGGCAAAAATTACGTCAATCGCGCCAGAGGTTCAATCCACAATCCTCAACTTACGTCGAGAATTATGAATCGACTGTCTTATCCACTAGACCACGATCAACCGGTTGCCTCTAATAGGAGTCGTCAGCACACCTGTGATTGATCCTAGCTCTACTGAACTTACTCAATTTGCTTTAGATCAGGGACGATTCGTCGTTCTTAAAATGCACAACCTCTTTTTAAATGTATCATTTAGCTTATAACAATCCATTTCTGATCTAGACGCTTAGATATCTTGTTCTTCGCCTTTCAATTCCTTCTCTTACCCTAGAGTATTCCTAACAAGACGTTATAGTTAACCAAAATGTGTAAGAGTTAACAAACTACACATTACACATTTCGGTCGTACGAAGTCAATTAGAAATATCTGGTGGGACGCACCACATAACTTTCCACAGTCCACGTGCATTTACCAACGAGTCCATACTGCTTGGATTGAAATTTGAGCACTGTTTTAAAGTAATAAAATTTTAATTTAAAACAGAATGCAAAAAGGAAAACATTTAAGAACGACACCATTTTACCGAGATTTTTTGGGAAACAAAATTGAGGAAGATCCAGCTGGCATAAATAAATGCGTTGCCAATGGTGATGAGTAAGGCGTTGGAATAACAAACGAGACGAGTGTCCAATTCCAATACATTTAACTAGTTTGTACAACGTAGCAATGAACTCAACTTTCTATGCACAAACTGAGGTGCCATTATTCAGAGATTTATTGGGTGGCCCTTACTCATGTCATATGACTTTCATTGAGTGAGGTGATCTTTAAGACTACTAACACAATTTTTTAAATAGGAAGATTCCTGTTCACTGTTCTGGAACGCTAGAGAAAATACTGTGGAAAAAAGTTGCCCAATGAACAGACTGGAGCAGTTTCAATACTAGAAGTCAGCTACCCATTCGCTCCCATCCAGTTCATCTTCGCTCCATATTATAATTGAGAATAGAACCCTAAGCTCCAAATGATGCTTGGGAGTTATCGTTGTTGTATATTGATACATCTCAATCGCAGTCAGAGTATGATGTTACACTTAAAACTTTCACCTCGGAACTCATTATGAAGATTTACGCTACAGAGAGATAACAGCAACTGCTTTTGCTTGTAGCTAAGTAATCTCTTCTTTCATTAAGGCACCGTACAGATTGATAGGATATACGAGAAGTCCTGAAACACACTTACTTGACGAGGGTCATCTGTTTCCAGAAAGAGGAGGGAGCTGTTTTCTACGGGACTGCCACACTTCGTACTTGTTATACGCTGTGTTCAGGAGGAGGTTGAGGTGGGAGGTGAGTTGCTGACTGAGCGGCGAAAATTCGACCATCACTCTTCCCTGAAAACACGCCAAACAAAATTGTAATTTAATTTAATACATTGAATACTAATATGAGACTGCCAGCCATTCGATTCAGATTGTAATAACCTAGTAGCACTGCTCTGGCACTGTATCCTAACTGACGAATAATATGTCACAGGCCCTTCATCAGTCTGTAGCATCCACAACCCTCATGAGTCATGGATTGGATATGCATCACATGTTCCCTCATACATGACATGGATCATGTACAACATTACAGTCATTAGTACAGTAAGCAGTTATCCTTTACATAGCTGGCAAGCATTAAAGGAGTGCAACTACAACCACGTCTTCTGTCTATGATTTCCATTGCAAAACACGTTAGGTATGCAAAATCTTGCATAGAAGGGGTCATAATAGACAGGTCTGTTTCCTTACTGTTCTGTTTGGTGACTGTTCCTAAACCCTCAACGAGGGTTATATCAGTCATGGAATTTGCTGTTTCGCTAATATGCAAGAGGTCGCCTGCAGCATCCACCGAACTCAGGCCTGCAGAGGTACGGCAGGAATTTGGTCATTAGCCAGTCTCCCGGTAGAGAGCTGTTGCCCGTGGTTACCGTGCGGAGGTGACCACCTGAAGAATCCCGTACAGTCGGGGAGGAGTTGTTAATCTGGTTTCCCACCTGATCTCACTATTTACTTGGGTGGCAAGTTTCAAAAGGACTGATCAACAATAACCACGTTTCTTAGCCATTACCTTCTTTGCGAACTTTGCAAAATGGTTATAGGCTTCCTTTGTAGCAGTCAAAGCTGCTAAGTTCGTGTGCCCTCCCAACAACCGTCGCTCACTGTTGTAGAAACTGCAGTGAAGCAGCCCATGGTTTCTTGTTTCCTCCGCACTGGAGGTGCAAGACGTGCATGACGGAGAGTCTTGGATAGAAAAGAAGTGGAGCCACGCACTGAAGTCACAATGTCCCATGAGAAACTGGCTCCTCCAGTGGTCTGGCTCAACCCATTTTCTTGAAAGTCGTTCACAGATGTTGGGGAAGAACTCATACGTGTCGCATCACTTTGACAAGAATTCCTATCTTGCTCGCCATTTCTCTAACACCCATTCGTCGATGGGGGCAAGTTTCTGTTCTGTGGTGAGATCCGCACGGAGTTCAGCCCAAAGCGGGGGAAGCTCCCGTTTCACTCTCCACTTGTCAATCATGCACTCTACAGCCAAATCAACTGGTAACTGACCAGTGATCACCTGGAGTGCTTCTGTTGATACAGTCTTGTAGGCCGTGGTGATCCACAGGAGCGCAGCTCTCTGGGATTGGGCCAATACTCTCTTTTGATTGACTGTAAGTAAGACAACATGGCAGTAGCCAATCACGCCTAGATATATGGCCTTATACATGAGAATAGTGTCGTGGTAACACACACCCCAAGTGGCCTTAGTGATTGCACGCAGCAAGGCAAATCTGGCAGTGATAGTGAGTGCCTTTAAGGGACTGGAGGTGTTGGTTGAAACCCCCATCTCTCACCTATATTCACTCCTAAATACTTGAGGTGCTTTTCAAGAAGGAGCCCGTGGCTGCCAATGCGTATTGAGGGTGGATTATAGACTTTTCCTTTCAAGAGGATTAGCTGGGTTTCTCCCTCAGCCACCTGTAACCTGCACCTTGACGAGCTCACACCATTGGGTGATGGTGTGGAGCATGTGGTGGGTTTTTTTTCTCCGATTTGGCGAACTGAATCTGCAAAGATCAGCACAGTCAAGTCATCCACATAGGCGTATGGCTCACAGTCAGTCTCCATGAGCCTCCTGAGAAGACCTTCGAAGTGTTGAAATGTGGTGGTTTGAGGCATTGTCGTTTTTTAAACTTTTTGTCGGCTTCACTTCCAAATTGAACATGTGTTTTGTTCGTTACGACTCCATTGCATCAATCACACTTTGTGTTTGTAATAAAATCATTGCGTTACGAGCGTTCGAGCAAGAAAGTGGTTTAGACATTTTTTGTGTGTAAATCTTAACAGATTTACGAGTTTAAATTTCAATAGGTTATGGGCCCAGGATCTCTGACGAACTTCGAAAAGAACTGACAAACTACGAAATGGAGTTGACAAAAGTGAATATTGGTCTTCTTCAAGGAAAGGACAACTGGAGTACTTGGAAGTTCAAGGTTTCTGCTCTACTCAGCGGAATAGTGGAAGCTGAAAGAATAGTTGAAGGTGACTTGAAAGCCCCTACACCAATTGAAGACGAATCGGATGCTGAGAATGTTGCCAAGTTTAATAAGGAACTTGAACGGTTCAAGAAGCTCCACAGTACCGTCGTTTTGATTTTAACGACGAACATGACGGAAGATGTTCTCAAGAGAGTCATGCGTTTCAAGTCAGCACAAGAAATTTGGGCGGAGCTGCATAGACTTTATGAAGGCACGTCAGAAGACAAGGCATACGATCTTTGCATGTCTTTTTTCAGTTATGAAAAGCAAGTAAGTGATGATATAGGGTGTCACATGTCAAAACTGAAAAATCTATGGAACTCTTTGAAAACGGAAATCAATAAGGACGCAAAGGTTCAAAAATGTGAGCTACCCGAAATTTTCTTAATTTGTAAAATTCTTGGAACTCTACCCGAAGAATACTTTTCATTCAAGAGTAGTTGGCTACTGATGTCTAAGAAGAATAGGACAATTGATAATTTGACAGATCAGTTGTGCGCATTTGAGAGACAACTCACCGTCAAAGACAAGTGTGGAAACAGTGAACAAGCTTTGGCTGCTTCCACAACGTACCCAATTCCAAAGAAAAGTGTCAGAAGAAAGCCGTTGACCTGTCATTATTGCAAGAGCAAAGGACACATGATTCGTCACTGTGAGAAGTGGAAAAGCGATGGACGACCTCCAAAACCAAACTCAGCGCAAGCGAAACACGTGGAGACCAGTCATTCAGAGCTACTCTCAGTTGAAAACAATGTTATCCTGAACACTGAGTGCAACGACGCATGGTACGCAGACAATGGTGCCACAAACCATGTTTCGTCTCAGAGGGAACTTTTTACAAATTTTGTTCCTTTCTCCATTAGGAAAACGGTGACAACTGCTGGAGACGTAGTTGAAGCTGTTGGAAAAGGAAACGTTCATGTTGAAGCTGAAGTCAACGGGAAGAAAGAAGATTTCATCCTATCCGACGTGTGGTACGTGCCAAGGATCAACAGTAATCTCTTCTCAATACTGGCGACTCAGGACAAACATAAAGACAGCTTGTTTGTGTCGAAACCAGAGTCGTGCTACCTAAAATTTGATGGACGAATTAGACTTCAAGGTTCTAGGAAAGTGAATGGTGGACTTTACAAGATGAACATGAAAAATGTGTCGAAGAATGAAGTCAATGTGATCGTCAATGGAAATGAATTACAACTCTACCACGAAAGATTAGGTCACCAGAATAAACAACATGTCAAACAAATTGTTGAGAGAGAATTTGGGAAGAAATTAGAACTGGACAGTGAAATTTGTGAAGGTTGTGTCATGGGAAAATCTCATCGAAAGAAATTTGGAACTCGACCCCGAGCTTCGATGGTTGGTGAGTTGATGCACACCGATGTTTCTGGTCCTTTTTATAGTTCGATGTCAGGTTATCGTTTCTACTGTGTGATCAAAGACGACTACAGCAGATACAGGGAAGTGTTCTTCTTGAAGAAAAAGTCAGAGGTTGCTTCAAAGCTGAAAGAAATGCTTGCCATGATGAAGACTGCTGGGCATACAATGAAGGAGTTGCTATGCGATAATGGTGGGGAGTTTGACTGTGCTGAGGTGAAACAAATTTTAGCAGAACGAGGAGTTAAACAGCGTTTCACAATGCCCTACACGCCAGAACAAAACGGGTGTGCTGAACGAGAGCATCGAACTTTACATGAAATGGCTCGATCTTTGATGTATGCACACGGAAATATCCCACAAGGACTTTGGGCAGAAATGATAAACACTGCCAAATATGTTCTTAACATCAGTGGAATTTCTAGCGAAGTTGGGAAAACGCCCTATGAATTGTGGACGGGAAAGAAACCAACATTATCCCATTTGCGAATCATAGGTAGTACCTGTTATGTTCATGTTCCGCATCAAAAAAGAAAGAAATTTGATGTCAAGGCAGTTGAAGGTATTCTCATAGGATACGATGGAGTTGATGGATATCGAGTATGGCAGAGAGAAGGCAACAAGCTCTTAAGGTCAAGGGATGTCATTTTTAAAGAGCTACCCTTAAGAACGAGGGAAAGTTGCGTCTCTGTGAAACTCCAGACTGAAGTTGTCAACGACGAAAATGAAAGAAGTTCAGATCACAGAAGTCAGCGGACTGATGATCAAGAAGATCTTGAAATTTCAACAAGAAGTCAGGGAGTTCAAGCTCAACAGCCGAATGACATAGAACATCTAACAGAAGTCGAAGATGAAGATTTTCAACTGCAAGATACTCAAAATGGTGGAATAAATTTGAGGGACCGATCAATTCTTAATCCCCCCAAAAGATTCGATGATTTCATAATGGCTGCCATTGAAAATGATAATCCTGTTGCAGAACCGACATCCTATCTTGAAGCTATGAACAGTATCGACAAGGACAAATGGAAGACAGCAATGGACAATGAAATGGAATCATTGAAGGAAAACCACACCTGGAATATGACTACGTTACCATCTGGTAAAAAGGCACTTAGCGCAAAATGGGTATTCAGAGTGAAGACAAACTCAGATGGATCCATTGACAAATACAAGGCGAGGCTAGTGGTGAAAGGTTTCGTTCAGAAAAAGGATGTGGACTACAACCAAACCTTTAGCCCTGTCGCTAGAAGTGGAACCATCAGAACTGTTCTGAGTGTTGCAGCTAGTGAAGGAATGATTCTTTCACAATTTGACGTGTCAACTGCTTTCCTTTATGGTCATCTTGAGGAGGAGATTTACGTGTACCAACCCGAGGGGTACGAAGATGGCACCGACCGAGTTTGTCATCTGCAACGAAGTCTCTATGGACTCAAGCAAGCACCTCGTTGCTGGAACATGAGGTTTGCTGCATTTCTCATTTCTTTGGGGTTTGTACAAAGTACAGCTGATTCGTGTTTGTTCATCAAACGAAATGGAGACGAGCAAATTCTGGTCGTGCTGTACGTAGATGATGGATTAGTTGCTGCTACTAATCCCAGACACCTAACGGAGTTCTTTTCAATGTTGAAACGAGAATTCCGCATAACTGTGAAGCCTGCAAGCTACTACCTGGGCATTGAGCTGGATCAAAAGTCAGATGGCTCAATCTTTGTTCACCAAAAGGCCTATGTTAAAAGAATTCTGGATCGTTTTGGGATGAAAGACTGCAAACCAGCTCCTACACCAATAGTGAAGGAAGATATAAAATCAGGGAAAGTTGACAAGACTGAAGAAGCAAGAGAGGAAGAAGAAGTTAACAGTGTGTACCCATATCGTCAAGCAGTGGGTGCACTGATGTACCTCATGACTGCTACGAGACCGGACATTGCCTATGCTGTTGGAGTTGTTTCTAGGATACTGGAAAACCATCAAAAGCTGACTGTGTTAAAGTGAAGAGAATTTTCCGATACTTAAATGGGACACAGAACCAGGGATTGCTCTTCCGCAGAGACTTCAAAAAGGGAAACCTTGAGAGCTACAGCGACGCAGATCACGCAGGAGACACCAAAACCAGAAGGTCAACTTCTGGCACCGTTTGCATGTACGCTGGAGGAGCCATTTCTTGGTCAAGTCAGCGGCAAACGTCAGTTGCCATATCGACAACTGAAGCAGAAGTGGTAGCTGCAAGTGAAGCTGCAAGGGAAGTCGTCTGGTTAAAACGCCTGTTATCAGAATTAGTGCTGCTCAGGGAAACGCCGGTTCTCCATGTTGACAATGAAGCTGCAATTCGTTTGTCTCAGAATCCAGAGTTTCATCGGTGCACTAAACATATTCGTACTCAACATTTTTTCGTTCGTGAGCAAGTTATGAACAAGGAAATTGTGGTTGAGAAAATAGCAACGGAATTTCAACTGGCCGATGTGTTGACAAAGCCTCTCGCCAAGCCTCGACTCAGGACAATTTGTCAGGAACTGGGGATCGTGGATGAAGGTCATTTTAAAATCTCCAATGAGGGAAAGTGTTGAAATGTGGCGGTTTGAGGCATTGTCGTTTTTTAAACTTTTTGTCGACTTCACTTCCAAATTGAACATGGGTTTTGTTCGTTACAACTCCATTGCATCAATCACATTTTGTGTTTGTAATAAAATCATTGCGTTACGAGCGTTCGAGCAAGAAAGTGGTTTAGACATTTTTTTGTGTAAATCTTAACAGATTTACGAGTTTAAATTTCAATACGAAGAAGGCATTCCAGAGTGCTGCTCCAAGGACCGAGCCCAGTGGGCACCCCTTCTCAATCTTTCTCGGGACAGAGCCTACATTCGATCGTAGCAGTTCTGTCTGTCAGGTAACTTCTAACGAGCGAGTACAGGTTGTGGGGGGATTCCCCTACCTTTAAGGTCATTAAGGAACGCTGGCCACCAAAGGTCGTCAAACGCTCCTCTGATGTCGATCAGAACTGCTACGACGTACTTAGCCAATGCCAGCAGGGAAACACGCCTGATCCCGACAATGACATCCTGCGTGGACCTTCCTTTGGTACACCCGTATTGCCTGCCTGTGTGGTTGCGGCACAAGACTCCTACGAGGGACTGTAGCATCAAGATTTCTAGTGTTTCGCCTAATATGGAAAGAAGGCTGAGTGGTCTCCATGATTGTGGTCGCCTCCCTTTTGAGGAGTGACAACACGCGCAGACTTCTACTGTGTGGGGAACAGTCCGACCTGCAGACAGTCATTAAATAAATTAAGCAGGCCACTGGATATTGTCCGCTCAGCCTTCCTTAGCATATTTCTTTCTATTTTATCTGGCCCAGGAGATTTGTTGGGCTATAAGGTCGCAAGGGCCGTACCAAGGTCGCCTGTTGTCCACAACGGGATGTCAGGCTCATTCGGAGGGTCCATGATCAGCTGTGAGATCTGTTGGCATTTGCGTTCGAGGCAATTGGCACAGGTCTGTTTCCTTATTTGATGACTGTACCTAAACCCTCGACGAGGGTTATATCAGTCATGGAGTTGTGGTTTCGCTAATATACAAGAGGCCGGCCCCTGCAGCATCCACCGAACTCACGCCTGTGGAGGTACGGCAGGTATTTGGTCATTAGCCAGTCTCCCGGTGGAGAGCTGTTGCCCGGGTGTGACCACGGGGAGGTGACCACCTGAGGAATCCCGTACCATCTGGGAGGAGTTCTTAATCTGGTTTCCTACCTGATCTAACTATTTACTTCGGTGGCAAGTTTCAAAAGGACAGATCAACTATGACCTATCACCTTCTTCGCGAACTTTGCAAAATGGTTATAGGCTTGCTTTGTAGCAGTCAATGCTGCTAAGTTCGTTTGCCCCCCCAACAACCGTCGCTCACTGTTGTAGAAACTACAGTGGAGCAGCACATGGTTTCTCGTTTCCTCCGCACTGGAGGCGCAAGACGTGCATAATGGAGAGTCTTTCAGAGAAAAGGAGTGGAGCCGCGCATTGAAGTCACCATGTCCCGTTAGGAACTGGCTCGTCCAGTGGTCTGGCTCAACCCATTTTCTTGAAAGATGTTCACGGATGTTGGGGAAGAACTCATACGTATCACGTCCCTTTGACGAGGATTCCCATCTCGCTTGCCGTTTTTCTAGAGCCCATTCATCGATGGTGGCAAGTTTCTGTTCTGTGGTGAGATCCGCACGGAGTTCAGCCCAAAGCGGCGGAAGCTCCCGTTTCACTCTCCACTTGTCAATCATGCACTCAACAGCCAAATCAACTGGTAACTGACCAGTGACCACCTGGAGTGCTTCTGTTGATGCAGTCTTGTAGGCCTTGGTGATTCACAGGAGCGCAGCTCTCTGGGATTGGGTCAATACTCTCTTTTGATTGACTGTTAGTTTGCTACCCCAGACAACGGGGCAGTAGCCAATCACACCTAGATAGATGGCCTTATACATGAGGATAGCGTCGTGGTAACACACACCCCAAGTGGCCTTAGTAATGGCACGCCGTGAGGAAAACCTTGCAATGGTAGTGCCTTAAGGGCCTGGAGGTGTTGGTTGAAACCCCACCTCTTACCTATATTCACTCCTAAATACTTGACGTGCTTGTCAAGAAGGAGCCTGTGGCCGCCAAAGCGTGTTGTGGGTGGATTATTCACTTTCAATTTCAAGAGGATTAGCTGGGTTTTTTCCTCAGCCACCTGCATCTTGACATGCTCACACCATTGGGTGACAGTGCGGAGCACGTGGTGGGGTTTTTCTACAATTTGGCAGACTGCCTCTGCAAAGATCAGCACAGTCAAGTCATCTACATAGGCGTATGGCTCGCAATCAGTCTCCATGAGTTTCCTGAGAAGACCTTCGAAGAAGGCATTCCAGAGTGCTGGTCCTAGGACCGAGCCCTGTGGGCACCCTTTCTCAATCTTTCTCCAGACGGAGACATGCCTGCTTTCGATTGTAGCAGTTCTGTCTGTCACGTAACTTCTGACGAGCGAGTACAGGTTGTGGGGGATTCCCCAACCTTTGAGCTCATTAAGGAGCGCTGGCCACCAAAGGTTGTCGAACACTCCTCTGATGTCAATCAGAACTGCTACAACGTACTTAGCCGGTGTCAGCAAGGAAACACGCCGAATCTCGACAATGACATCCTGCATGGACCTTCCTTTGGTACACCCGTATTGCCTGCCTGTGAGGTTGCGGCCAAAGACTCCTTCGAGGGACTGCAACATCAAGATTTCTAGTGTTTTGCCTAATATGGAAAGAAGACTGAGTGGTCTCAATGATCGCGGGTCTGACTGATTGCGGTCGCCTCCCTTTTGAAGAGTGACAACACCCGCAGACTTCCACTGACTGGGGAACTGTCCGACCTGCAGACAGTCATTATATAAAATTAAGGAGGCCGCTGGAGATCGTCCGCTCAGCCTTCCTTAGCATATTGCTTTCTATTTTATCTGGCCCAGGAGATTTGTTGGGCTATAAGGTCGCAAGGGCCCTGCCGAGGTCGCCTGTTGTCCACAATGGGATGTCGGGCTCGTTCGGAGCATCCATGATCAGCTCCCTGGCTGCCCTCTGGGCTTCAGTGTCTCGAGCTACTAAGTTATCTGGGAACGCCTTCTCAAGGAGGGTTTCCAGTGAACTTTCGATGCTGCAGGCCCAGCCTGACTCACTTTGCATCGCAGCTAAGACCTGCTCTACATTTGCTTTACCTATGGAGGACTTGTAATGTCTGCCCCAGGGGTTCTCAGAGCTCTCCGCTTCCACAAAATTTCGCCAGCCTTGCCGTTTGATGGCGCGGTGGAAGGCTTTCTTCTCTTGGATGAAGGCAGTTCGGAGTGTTGCTCTGGCATCAGGGTCACGAGTGTTTTGGTACATCCTTCTGGCTCTATTTACACTATGCTTGAGGGGATTAAGTTCCTCAGTCCACCATGGGACTTTGATTGCCCTGTGCTTCTGTTGGCCAAGTACAGAGAGCCCAGCAGAGTGCAGTGCTGTGGTAAATGTGTCCACTTTGCTGTCCACCTCTTCAGGTGTGGATGCTTGCGCTATTAGGTCGGTGTTTGCGGCATGCAGTTCACCTTCCAGTACCCTACAGAATTGTGGCCAGTCAGCATTTTTTGTGCGGAATCGCTTTTCACGCGTTGCAGAGGATGTTGTCATCCGTGATGGCAAAGTCAATAACTATGTGATCGCTCTGCATTGCACCTGGTACGACTCGCCAACCCTGCAATTTGAGTAGCAGGGTGTGGGACACGGCTGTGACATCTATACACGACCTTCCTCCCGGACCATCATAGGTTGCCTCAGTCATGGCAACCAAGTTGTACCTGGTGAGCAGCTCTATATACGCCTCGCCGGCCCCATCAAGGGTTGGGGATCCCCACGATGGTGATCTGGCGTTTGCATCAGCACAAACTATGCAGGGTCGTCCTGATAGGCCTGCTAGAGCCCGCTCCAGTGGTTGAAGGCTGTTGGCAACTGGTGCGCCGAATTGCCTGTAGAATGATATTACAACCAGCTCAAAGCCACCGGCTCGAATGAGCACAGCGGCCAAGTGCTGGCTGTTCAGGTGAGTGAGTGCGAGCATGTCAATGCAGGCCACTGCTGCCTTGGCTCCCGTTCTTGCTCCAGCCACCACTCGTGCCTACGATCCCAGACCAAGAGTTTTGGATCCTATGTATGGTTCCTGTATGGTGAGAACACTGCAGCGTTTCTTGAGTGCATTTTGCAGCAACTCAGCCATAACTGGGGAACTCTTATTGGTGTTGTGCTGAAGGATTCGAACAGTTTTTGACCTATTCATAATCCACTCGTGACTCCTGGAGGGCAATCGCTCGCTGATGAATGGTACAGCGTGCGTCTCGTGTAGAGTGTGCGACCTGTTGGATTTTGCGTTCGACGCAATTGGCACACTTGAGGGGAGCATCGCGCTTGCATTCCTTACTCAGATGTGGCAAGGCACCCCAGGCGCACACAACAGGTCTTGTACAGGCCACTGCCAGGTGGCCATAGCGCTGGCATTTGTAGCACTGAGTGGGGGCTTGGTACTTTCAAATGGCGCACCGCTGCCAGGCTATTTGGAGGTGCCTTGCCCCCTCTATTTCCTGTACAGGCCGGGCGACACCTCAGTCACCCAATCCCTTTGCCTGCCACGCTTTTTGGTGAAGAGAGGCCTGACGTCCTGCGGCTGCAAGCCTAACGCAGGGTTATGTTCAACAACTTGTTGGGCCAAGTCCTCTTTTTGTAGGTCAGTCCGCACGTCGCACAATAGCAGGCGTGGGAAACGACCCAGGGGGGCTGACGCTTGGAGCTTCAACTCCTTTTTTGTGGAAATGTGGCTCGTGAGCGCCTTGGCCATTTCTGGCGTTTCCGTCACAATGACGGCGCCACCTCCTACTGCGGTGCAGATGTCTAGCACTCGGACGCTTAGAGCTTGGAGGTCCGTAGCAGGGACACCCCGCATAAGCGCTTCCATTGCATCAGGGTTGGAGGGACCAGCCTCTCCTTCCACACATGTCCGCCTAACTACTGACTACCACGTTTTGTCGTGGGTTTTTAGGGGGGAGTTTGGCAAGCGGTGGAGGCTTTTTATTTTTGTTTTTATTTTTATTTTTGCCCTTGTTTTTGGGCGGAGGCGTAGGCGAGGCGCTGCCCTCGGCCTGCACGTCAAGCTTAGTTGGGGCCATTTTCTGCTTCCCCCTGCGCTTCCTGGCCCTGGCAGACTGCCATTCAGCCTCAGCTCCTTGAGGGAGGGAGGAAGGCGCAGTAGCGGCTACTGCCGCATATGAGGGGCCTGGGGTTACTACCCTGGCTCGTTAAAGCTCCTTGAGTTTGGGGGGCTGGTGGCACTGGCTGCTGGGCAATTGCCCTACGCAGCTCTTCCCTCACGACAGCCGCCACAGTTTCCCGCAGCGGTGGAGTGGCAGGGGGTGATGTCATTGAGGGGGCATTAGCTTTGATTGCCAGCTTCGAAATTTCGAAGAGGCAACTAGTGGCGAGGTCCCGCATAGGTCCTGTCGCGTTGACCCTCATCCGTGCCAGTTGGCCGTGGATGATTTGGACATACGCACAAATCTGCTGCATGTCCGACAGATTAGGGTCCACGGGGTGTCTAGTGCTTGTAGTAGCCAGGTTGCCCCCGAGCTACTAGGAGGAGAGAGGGAGATGAACGCGGTTTGCTCGCTTCTTTCCGCCCTTGTTTGTTTGGACGACGAGTAGGTTGCTCATCGTCCGAAGAGGGAGGGGTCGAGGTTGGCGAGCCTGAGGAAGAGGCGCAGGTGGCGTTTTTATCACCTGCTATTGTTTTATTTTTATTACCTGCTGAAGATTAAGTTGACTTTGTCATGTTTTTTACTAATTAGGGGGGGGGGGGAGATTAAAGAAGCAGACTGGTGTAGTGTATCCTTGTGAGTTCATTTGGTGTGTGTGTTAGTGGTATGAGCGAGAGGTGCTCGAGGCAGTGTCCTGGAAGCTCCCCCTCAGGCATATTGATTCTAGCCCCTTTCGCTGGTCCGTTGAGGGTCAAAGGGAGGCCCCCACATGCGCCGCAGCTGCCAGTCCGGCCACTAGTGATGTGGTGAGCGGGACACACGCTATCAGCCGCCCCAGGAACGCTCAAACCTGGTTTTTCCCCCTCCTCATTCCGAAGGCCGCACCTATATAGAGGATCGCTCAAAGGTGTTAGTGAGCTACTTCCAGGACTGTCTTTCGCTCATTATGAGTGTTTTAAGTCAATGTGTTCTGCCACGCAAGCCGTTGCAGTGTATTTTGTATCTGGAATATGTTGTGTATGGCAGTGTCGTGAGCTTTAAGCCCCTTTAAGGCCGGATTTAACGGCCACGCAGAGGATACGGCAGGAGAATTCTGTCCCCCTTCCTGCGGGGGGTGTGTTCTGCGATCCCAGCTAAAGGTAGGGGGTTCCCAGTGTGTCATGTATGTGAATGAGGTGGAATTCTGGACCCCCAACTGCAGGGTGAGCACAGTGTGGCGACAGAGTACAGCCACAGTTAAGCCTCGTTGGATGTAATCCTGCGGGGACCTCGTAGAGGTGAGGTTGTCTTTCAAGCTGGGCCCACCCGGCTGTCCCTTTTAGTCGGCTCATACGACACGCAGGGAATATGTCAGCGGTATTCTGGACCCCCGGCTGCAGGGTTATAGGCAATTGGCACACAGGAGGGGAGCCTCACGCTTGCATTCCTTGCTCAGATGTGGCAAGGTGCACACAATATGTCTCGTGCAGGCTACTGCCAGGTGGCCATAGGGCTGGCATTTGTAGCACGGTGTGGGGGTCTCGGTACTCGCGGATGGCACACCGCTGAAAGGCTATTTGGAAGTGCCTTGCCCCCTCTAGTTTTTTGTCATCTTATTTCCCTAGTATCTGAATTGCTGTTTCACATAGCTTGGAAGTAAACTTCACGTACTCACCAATCCCCCCTCTCCCTTATGACTTCATGGCACGCCCCAAGATAAACCTAATAAAAGCCAGCCAAAGCCGATCCCATGAAATTGAAGGGGAGAAAACAGCAGCTCCAACACTACCGCACTATGCGAAGAGAAGCATATTAATGTACCTCACATCCAACGGCCACATGGTTCAGAGCAGTACAGTGAAAGTTTCAATCACATATGTGATGGCTGCAGTGCCCAACACCTTCAACCTAACCCCAATCAGTGATTCTTCATCCTTCCCTTCCATCTCCATCTACATAAAAAAACCCTGCAAATTATTACACAATGGTTTATTATTCTCATGAACAGCTTGACCTAGTATTAGTGCTCCCCCATCCCATTCGATTCAGCATCGAATACTAGTAAACCATACGAAACATGTCCTGGCTACAATAGAACTACGGAAACAAAACGTCTGATGATTTTGCCGCGTCTAAATCATCAAACTAAATTGGAACGGGGGGAGGGCTTTGAGCGAAACCGTTGCGAGGCGAAAGGAGAGTTGAGCCGCCCGCCCGGCAGTGTTGCTGGTGGCGAGGACGAGGCTGGATGTTTTTTATTGAGACGGGAGGGAGGGAGGGACGCTGTAGTTCCCGCGTTGTAGTGCGTTTCGTTAATTTTTTACTTTCCTTGGCTCTACGAAGTAGAAAGGAAAGTTATGTAATCGGCTGAACAAAAAATTTTGAGTTTTCTTCAGATCTTTACGTTTCAGACCCTCCTGAGTCCGAAAAACACTATTTGGGAAAATGGTCAGTGGGTGTGTGTGTATGTGTATCTGTGAACGATTTTTAGAGAAAACCACTGTACCAAATCAGCTCAAACTTCATATCTGACCCGCAGGTTACCATGGGATGCCAAAATAAGGGAATGAACAAAATCCATCGAAATTTAACTGTAGTTATCATAGCGATCAAAACACCAAATATTTCATTTCTCAAAAACGGCTTTAACGATTTTGATTAAATTTTTTATATCGATAGCTCCTAATATGTCACCTATACCATAAAATTCCCATATACGGGAAAATGACGAGAGCAGCACAATAAATTACCAAAACTATCGACGAAATCGATTTTACCGCGGTTTTTAGAGAAAACAACCGTACCAAATCCCTTCAAACTTGATATCTAGCCCGCAGGTTACTGTGGGACGCCAAAATATGGGCATGAGCCAAATCCATCGAAAGTTAACTATAATTATCATAGTGATATAGTGATCAAAACACCAACTATTTTTTTTCTCAAAAACGGCTCTAACGATTTAATTAAATTTTTTATATTGGTAGCTCCCAATATGACAATTATACCATAAAATTCCCATTCGTGGGAAAATGACGAGAGCAGCACAATAAATTATCAAAATTTTCGTCGAAAAGCGTTTTTAGCGCAGTTTTTTATTTATAAACTCCGCCAGAATGTTGGTAGAATGTTTAAAAACGCCCATGAGATACATGGGGCTCACTCCAGAAATTCCTGAATTTCAACTACTGCCGTTTCACTTACTACCAGCTCAAAAGGTTTTTACCCAATAACTCGGCAAAAGTAATTACTATCCTTCTTCAAAAAATTCTTGTTTACAGCCCCATTAATTCTTTGTGTACCAGTTGCTCAATAATGGCCCTGAAATGAGTACGAGCAGCACAATAAATTCTGGAGCTGTAGGCCATACCGCTTCCTGCTGCTGTGACGTGTTGTTTGACCAAGTTCAAATGAACTGAGTGATAAATGAATTGATTAAGTAGAATTAGCCATGTACAAAGTGAAGTGTTGTAGAGCTTAGGAAAGTTTTGTGTTGCAACGCACCAGATATTTTAACCATTTTTTGCCCATTACAACCACGGGCTTCGTCCGATCGGATTGCCAAGATGGCGGGCACAACTAGATACCAAATCGGATTTTTGTGCGAAAGAACGAATCAAATTTTGAGGGGGGGTTGTGAAAAATTTTTCGTGACCGAAAACATATCACATCATTCTGAATAATAAACAAAAACGAGGGACCCAAATTGTTAACCCTTCTCTTCTATTGCGGCCAGCCTCAATCACCATGGGGAATAGCATTTGAGATTTGAGGGTCTTTCTTTCGAATATGTCAGAACAATTGTGCTTCATCACTAATAGCACCTACGCTTTATTAATTGTGTCTTTGTATAAGGAGATTGCAACAGCCATATCTGATTGTATGTAACTTAGTTTTCTCCAGTCCCTGCACACACACATATGTGAACCAGTCCTTGGTACCCTCACATTTCCAACAAATGAGGTTGACGCTAAAGCTTCCATTTAGACTGCAACTCCTAACATTGGAATCATCACTCGTCTACTATGGACAGACAAATAAGTATTAACAACATGGTATATGAATCCACATGTACCCTTGGCCTACGTGCAGTAAAGAAGGGGCACCCCCACCCCCCAAACCATGGAGGTCAGGGCAGGAGGGCTAGCTCCGCATGTATAAAATATTTGACAATTAACTTATAGGGGACACGACGCTTTCTAAGACACCTGAGTACAGCACAACACACAATGTATTAGCAAAGCATGATACAATGGCACAGTGAAAAGACATATCATTTCTACAAGACCTTACCTCAAATGGTTTAATTCGAGCACTGTGCAGTCGACGTAACGCACTATAAATATGTTCGGCTTTGGTTTGAAGTTCGGTAGACGTTGGTGGGAAACAGGCCCAAAAGTGTCGAAGAAGTTCACTTGTTGAGGCATAAATTGAACGCAGCTCCTTTGCGAGAGGTTCCGATACTAATTCTGTAAGTATAAAACAAACAGGAGTTGAGTTTACAGGTACATGTGAACAATATTTACATGTGATTATATTCAAGATGCACGTCCACATGCACGTCACAAAGTTACTTGAGCAAGCAAAATCTCAGAGTGGTACTAGCAGAATTATTTTCAAAGGATCGCAACGTGATTGTAAATCAATGGAGACCAGAGATTGAGACTAGGGTCAGCTGGCCTCAAGAACTCCAAACTAATTGTACCACCCAAGGAATGGCGCTATTGAGACGAAGGACTAAAGCAACAACATTCTTCCCCTAGAGAGAAGGCTTTGCTACTGTTTCTCCTCCTTGCCATTAACCATCACTGGCACGAGGAGTGATAGATATGGCATTGGGTCAAGAACGGAATTCTAAGTGGCGAGTAGCTCAAAACGAAGCTATAACGAGAGTGCTTGCTTAACAAAGCATGACCGCTGAGCCTTCCACCAAAACACGAGTTCTCTGTCCATTTCCTTCCCACAACGAAGCAGGTAGACTGTCCGTAAATGAGGAATACATGAAGTATTATTCTAGTCACCAGAGTTCTATTTCCTAGTCTCCTAGCACTTTCCCTCTCTACTCTAGCACCAATCTCCTACCACCATACGCTAATTCTCTATTGATATTATTAATCCTCCGACCTCTCAGTTTTGGCGCCCGTACCATAAGTAACCATTTTCGTAAATCATCATCCAACTTTTCGCAACATGCTAGATTACATAAATACGCAACACCCAAATTAATACTGGATCACTTGGGTAATTACAGCACAATCATTATCATAGGATAGCATCATGTTTAAAATTGAAGCAACAACACCTTAAACTGAACCTAACCTTAACCCATTCGATGCGGCGGAAAAAAGTCGGACAACCTAACGGCCGGAAAAATTGGCGAGGGGCGCTCTTATTGTAGGGCATGGCATCGTATGATGCCACCCGTACGAGACGAAAACCACCATGACGTCATATGATGCCATCCGCACTGAATGGGTTAAGAAATACATGGCGAATTCTTATACAGGCACATCCACAGTATTCAGTAGTACTATTCGAGAAATAAATATTTCTTCATGGAGATCATGTCTATAAATATAGGAGGGTCCAGTCTTGACAACGCTGGCACCAACTGATATGGGGTTATTCCAGATACCAACGAATCATGAAATAAGGATTTGCGAATAAGTTTAATTTAGCCAGTTGGGTGACCAAGTTGGTTATTCTTGAAAAAGAATACGTGGTCACTGATACTTCCAAAACAAAGATTGTGATATGGTCGAGGAATACTTTGATCAAATCCCCTAGTGGGGTAGTTGTAGCAGAATCCATTTTCACGGGATCGTATCATTTTTATAATAGAACACAGATCAGATATTGAGATTGTAATCACGGCTGATGTCAGCCGGCCTTTCCTGTCAAGAACTCAAAACTCATCATATCCATAAAAAAGAGACAGTGCAGTTTTCAAGTGGCGTGATTTCACATCAGTAAGTTCTATATTGCTACAGGAGGAATTTATGTTAGGTAATATGACAGACTCCAAAATGTTTTGCTGGGGGGAGAGTGCTAACCATTGCAACATTGAGCACGTACTACATCAGATGCTGGATAATACTGTCACCAACTGAAATGGGGATATTTCCAGATACCAACGAATCTTGAAATAAGGATTTGCGAATAAGTTTAATTTACCCAGTTGGGTGACCAAGTTGGTTATTCTTGAAACAGAATACGTGGTCATTGATACCTACAAAACAAAGATTGTGATATGGTCGAGGAATACTTTGATCAAATCCCTAGTGGGGTAGTTGTAGCAGAATCCATTTTCACGGGATCGTATCATTTTTATAATAGAACACAGATCAGATATTGAGATTGTAATCACGGCTGATGTCAGCCGGCCTTTCCTGTCAAGAACTCAAAACTCATCATATCCATAAAAAAGAGACAGTGCAGTTTTCAAGTGGCGTGATTTCACATCAGTAAGTTCTATATTGCTACAGGAGGAATTTATGTTAGGTAATATGACAGACTCCAAAATGTTTTGCTGGGGGGAGAGTGCTAACCATTGCAACATTGAGCACGTACTACATCTGATACTGGATAATACTGTCACCAACTGAAATGGGGATATTTCCAGATACCAACGAATCATGAAATAAGGATTTGCGAATAAGTTTAATTTAGCCAGTTGGGTGACCAAGTTGGTTATTCTTGAAACAGAATACGTGGTCATTGATACCTACAAAACAAAGATTGTGATATGGTCGAGGAATACTTTGATCAAATCCCCTAGAGGGGTAATTGTAGTAGAATCATTTTCACAGAATCGTATCACGTTTATAATAGAACACAGATCAGATATTGAGATTGTAATCACGGCTGATGTCAGCCGGCCTTTCCTGTCAAGAACTCAAAACTCATCATATCCATAAAAAAGAGACAGTGCAGTTTTCAAGTGGCGTGATTTCACATCAGTAAGTTCTATATTGCTACAGGAGGAATTTATGTTAGGTAATATGACAGACTCCAAAATGTTTTGCTGGGGGGAGAGTGCTAACCATTGCAACATTGAGCACGTACTACATCTGATGCTGGATAATACTGTCACCAACTGAAATGGGGATATTTCCAGATACCAACGAATCATGAAATAAGGATTTGCGAATAAGTTTAATTTAGCCAGTTGGGTGACCAAGTTGGTTATTCTTGAAACAGAATACGTGGTCATTGATACCTACAAAACAAAGATTGTGATATGGTCGAGGAATACTTTGATCAAATCCCCTAGAGGGGTAATTGTAGTAGAATCATTTTCACAGAATCGTATCACGTTTATAATAGAACACAGATCAGATATTGAGATTGTAATCACGGCTGATGTCAGCCGGCCTTTCCTGTCAAGAACTCAAAACTCATCATATCCATAAAAAAGAGACAGTGCAGTTTTCACCGTGGCGTGATTTCACATGAATAAGTTCTATATTGCTACAGGAGGAATTTATGTTAGGTAATATGACAGACTCCAAAATGTTTTGCTGGGGGGAGAGTGCTAACCATTGCAACATTGAGCACGTACTACATCAGATGCTGGATAATACTGTCACCAACTGAAATGGGGATATTTCCAGATACCAACGAATCTTGAAATAAGGATTTGCGAATAAGTTTAATTTACCCAGTTGGGTGACCAAGTTGGTTATTCTTGAAACAGAATACGTGGTCATTGATACCTACAAAACAAAGATTGTGATATGGTCGAGGAATACTTTGATCAAATCCCCTAGTGGGGTAGTTGTAGCAGAATCCATTTTCACGGGATCGTATCATTTTATAATAGAACACAGATCAGATATTGAGATTGTAATCACGGCTGATGTCAGCCGCCTTTCCTGTCAAGAACTCAAAACTCATCATATCCATAAAAAGAGACAGTGCAGTTTTCAAGTGGCGTGATTTCACATCAGTAAGTTCTATATTGCTACAGGAGGAATTTATGTTAGGTAATATGACAGACTCCAAAATGTTTTGCTGGGGGGAGAGTGCTAACCATTGCAACATTGAGCACGCGTACTACATCAGATGCTGGATAATACTGTCACCAACTGAAATGGGGATATTTCCAGATACCAACGAATCTTGAAATAAGGATTTGCGAATAAGTTTAATTTACCCAGTTGGGTGACCAAGTTGGTTATTCTTGAAACAGAATACGTGGTCATTGATACCTACAAAACAAAGATTGTGATATGGTCGAGGAATACTTTGATCAAATCCCCTAGTGGGGTAGTTGTAGCAGAATCCATTTTCACGGGATCGTATCATTTTTATAATAGAACACAGATCAGATATTGAGATTGTAATCACGGCTGATGTCAGCCGCCTTTCCTGTCAAGAACTCAAAACTCATCATATCCATAAAAAAGAGACAGTGCAGTTTTCAAGTGGCGTGATTTCACATCAGTAAGTTCTATATTGCTACAGGAGGAATTTATGTTAGGTAATATGACAGACTCCAAAATGTTTTGCTGGGGGGAGAGTGCTAACCATTGCAACATTGAGCACGTACTACATCTGATACTGGATAATACTGTCACCAACTGAAATGGGGATATTTCCAGATACCAACGAATCATGAAATAAGGATTTGCGAATAAGTTTAATTTAGCCAGTTGGGTGACCAAGTTGGTTATTCTTGAAACAGAATACGTGGTCATTGATACCTACAAAACAAAGATTGTGATATGGTCGAGGAATACTTTGATCAAATCCCCTAGTGGGGTAGTTGTAGCAGAATCCATTTTCACGGGATCGTATCATTTTTATAATAGAACACAGATCAGATATTGAGATTGTAATCACGGCTGATGTCAGCCGGCCTTTCCTGTCAAGAACTCAAAACTCATCATATCCATAAAAAAGAGACAGTGCAGTTTTCAAGTGGCGTGATTTCACATCAGTAAGTTCTATATTGCTACAGGAGGAATTTATGTTAGGTAATATGACAGACTCCAAAATGTTTTGCTGGGGGGAGAGTGCTAACCATTGCAACATTGAGCACGTACTACATCAGATGCTGGATAATACTGTCACCAACTGAAATGGGGATATTTCCAGATACCAACGAATCTTGAAATAAGGATTTGCGAATAAGTTTAATTTAGCCAGTTGGGTGACCAAGTTGGTTATTCTTGAAACAGAATACGTGGCCATTGATACCTACAAAACAAAGATTGTGATATGGTCGAGGAATACTTTGATCAAATCCCCTAGTGGGGTAGTTGTAGCAGAATCCATTTTCACGGGATCGTATCATTTTTATAATAGAACACAGATCAGATATTGAGATTGTAATCACGGCTGATGTCAGCCGGCCTTTCCTGTCAAGAACTCAAAACTCATCATATCCATAAAAAAGAGACAGTGCAGTTTTCAAGTGGCGTGATTTCACATCAGTAAGTTCTATATTGCTACAGGAGGAATTTATGTTAGGTAATATGACAGACTCCAAAATGTTTTGCTGGGGAGAGTGCTAACCATTGCAACATTGAGCACGTACTACATCTGATACTGGATAATACTGTCACCAACTGAAATGGGGATATTTCCAGATACCAACGAATCATGAAATAAGGATTTGCGAATAAGTTTAATTTAGCCAGTTGGGTGACCAAGTTGGTTATTCTTGAAACAGAATACGTGGTCATTGATACCTACAAAACAAAGATTGTGATATGGTCGAGGAATACTTTGATCAAATCCCCTAGAGGGGTAATTGTAGTAGAATCATTTTCACAGAATCGTATCACGTTTATAATAGAACACAGATCAGATATTGAGATTGTAATCACGGCTGATGTCAGCCGGCCTTTCCTGTCAAGAACTCAAAACTCATCATATCCATAAAAAAGAGACAGTGCAGTTTTAAACCGTGGCGTGATTTCACATCAGTAAGTTCTATATTGCTACAGGAGGAATTTATGTTAGGTAATATGACAGACTCCAAAATGTTTTGCTGGGGGGAGAGTGCTAACCATTGCAACATTGAGCACGTACTACATCAGATGCTGGATAATACTGTCACCAACTGAAATGGGGATATTTCCAGATACCAACGAATCATGAAATAAGGATTTGCGAATAAGTTTAATTTACCCAGTTGGGTGACCAAGTTGGTTATTCTTGAAACAGAATACGTGGTCATTGATACCTACAAAACAAAGATTGTGATATGGTCGAGGAATACTTTGATCAAATCCTAGTGGGGTAGTTGTAGCAGAATCCATTTTCACGGGATCGTATCATTTTTATAATAGAACACAGATCAGATATTGAGATTGTAATCACGGCTGATGTCAGCCGGCCTTTCCTGTCAAGAACTCAAAACTCATCATATCCATAAAAAGAGACAGTGCAGTTTTCAAGTGGCGTGATTTCACATCAGTAAGTTCTATATTGCTACAGGAGGAATTTATGTTAGGTAATATGACAGACTCCAAAATGTTTTGCTGGGGGGAGAGTGCTAACCATTGCAACATTGAGCACGTACTACATCTGATACTGGATAATACTGTCACCAACTGAAATGGGGATATTTCCAGATACCAACGAATCATGAAATAAGGATTTGCGAATAAGTTTAATTTAGCCAGTTGGGTGACCAAGTTGGTTATTCTTGAAACAGAATACGTGGTCATTGATACCTACAAAACAAAGATTGTGATATGGTCGAGGAATACTTTGATCAAATCCCCTAGAGGGGTAATTGTAGTAGAATCATTTTCACAGAATCGTATCATTTTTATAATAGAACACAGATCAGATATTGAGATTGTAATCACGGCTGATGTCAGCCGGCCTTTCCTGTCAAGAACTCAAAACTCATCATATCCATAAAAAGAGACAGTGCAGTTTTTTAAACCGTGGTGTGATTTCACATGAATAAGTTCTATATTGCTACAGGAGGAATTTATGTTAGGTAATATGACAGACTCCAAAATGTTTTGCTGGGGGGAGAGTGCTAACCATTGCAACATTGAGCACGTACTACATCAGATGCTGGATAATACTGTCACCAACTGAAATGGGGATATTTCCAGATACCAACGAATCTTGAAATAAGGATTTGCGAATAAGTTTAATTTACCCAGTTGGGTGACCAAGTTGGTTATTCTTGAAACAGAATACGTGGTCATTGATACCTACAAAACAAAGATTGTGATATGGTCGAGAATACTTTGATCAAATCCTAGTGGGGTAGTTGTAGCAGAATCCATTTTCACGGGATCGTATCATTTTATAATAGAACACAGATCAGATATTGAGATTGTAATCACGGCTGATGTCAGCCGGCCTTTCCTGTCAAGAACTCAAAACTCATCATATCCATAAAAAGAGACAGTGCAGTTTTCAAGTGGCGTGATTTCACATCAGTAAGTTCTATATTGCTACAGGAGGAATTTATGTTAGGTAATATGACAGACTCCAAAATGTTTTGCTGGGGGGAGAGTGCTAACCATTGCAACATTGAGCACGTACTACATCTGATACTGGATAATACTGTCACCAACTGAAATGGGGATATTTCCAGATACCAACGAATCATGAAATAAGGATTTGCGAATAAGTTTAATTTAGCCAGTTGGGTGACCAAGTTGGTTATTCTTGAAACAGAATACGTGGTCATTGATACCTACAAAACAAAGATTGTGATATGGTCGAGGAATACTTTGATCAAATCCTAGAGGGGTAATTGTAGTAGAATCATTTTCACAGAATCGTATCACGTTTATAATAGAACACAGATCAGATATTGAGATTGTAATCACGGCTGATGTCAGCCGGCCTTTCCTGTCAAGAACTCAAAACTCATCATATCCATAAAAAAGAGACAGTGCAGTTTTAAACCGTGGTGTGATTTCACATGAATAAGTTCTATATTGCTACAGGAGGAATTTATGTTAGGTAATATGACAGACTCCAAAATGTTTTGCTGGGGGGAGAGTGCTAACCATTGCAACATTGAGCACGTACTACATCTGATGCTGGATAATACTGTCACCAACTGAAATGGGGATATTTCCAGATACCAACGAATCATGAAATAAGGATTTGCGAATAAGTTTAATTTAGCCAGTTGGGTGACCAAGTTGGTTATTCTTGAAACAGAATACGTGGTCATTGATACCTACAAAACAAAGATTGTGATATGGTCGAGGAATACTTTGATCAAATCCCTAGTGGGGTAGTTGTAGCAGAATCATTTTCACAGAATCGTATCATTTTTATAATAGAACACAGATCAGATATTGAGATTGTAATCACGGCTGATGTCAGCCGGCCTTTCCTGTCAAGAACTCAAAACTCATCATATCCATAAAAAAGAGACAGTGCAGTTTTCAAGTGGCGTGATTTCACATCAGTAAGTTCTATATTGCTACAGGAGGAATTTATGTTAGGTAATATGACAGACTCCAAAATGTTTTGCTGGGGGGAGAGTGCTAACCATTGCAACATTGAGCACGTACTACATCTGATGCTGGATAATACTGTCACCAACTGAAATGGGGATATTTCCAGATACCAACGAATCATGAAATAAGGATTTGCGAATAAGTTTAATTTAGCCAGTTGGGTGACCAAGTTGGTTATTCTTGAAACAGAATACGTGGTCATTGATACCTACAAAACAAAGATTGTGATATGGTCGAGGAATACTTTGATCAAATCCCCTAGTGGGGTAGTTGTAGCAGAATCCATTTTCACGGGATCGTATCATTTTTATAATAGAACACAGATCAGATATTGAGATTGTAATCACGGCTGATGTCAGCCGGCCTTTCCTGTCAAGAACTCAAAACTCATCATATCCATAAAAAGAGACAGTGCAGTTTTCAAGTGGCGTGATTTCACATCAGTAAGTTCTATATTGCTACAGGAGGAATTTATGTTAGGTAATATGACAGACTCCAAAATGTTTTGCTGGGGGGAGAGTGCTAACCATTGCAACATTGAGCACGTACTACATCAGATGCTGGATAATACTGTCACCAACTGAAATGGGGATATTTCCAGATACCAACGAATCTTGAAATAAGGATTTGCGAATAAGTTTAATTTACCCAGTTGGGTGACCAAGTTGGTTATTCTTGAAACAGAATACGTGGTCATTGATACCTACAAAACAAAGATTGTGATATGGTCGAGGAATACTTTGATCAAATCCCTAGTGGGGTAGTTGTAGCAGAATCCATTTTCACAGGATCGTATCATTTTATAATAGAACACAGATCAGATATTGAGATTGTAATCACGGCTGATGTCAGCGGCCTTTCCTGTCAAGAACTCAAAACTCATCATATCCATAAAAAAGAGACAGTGCAGTTTTCAAGTGGCGTGATTTCACATCAGTAAGTTCTATATTGCTACAGGAGGAATTTATGTTAGGTAATATGACAGACTCCAAAATGTTTTGCTGGGGGGAGAGTGCTAACCATTGCAACATTGAGCACGTACTACATCTGATACTGGATAATACTGTCACCAACTGAAATGGGGATATTTCCAGATACCAACGAATCATGAAATAAGGATTTGCGAATAAGTTTAATTTAGCCAGTTGGGTGACCAAGTTGGTTATTCTTGAAACAGAATACGTGGTCATTGATACCTACAAAACCAAGATTGTGATATGGTCGAGGAATACTTTGATCAAATCCCCTAGAGGGGTAATTGTAGTAGAATCATTTTCACAGAATCGTATCATTTTTATAATAGAACACAGATCAGATATTGAGATTGTAATCACGGCTGATGTCAGCCGGCCTTTCCTGTCAAGAACTCAAAACTCATCATATCCATAAAAAAGAGACAGTGCAGTTTTAAACCGTGGTGTGATTTCACATGAATAAGTTCTATATTGCTACAGGAGGAATTTATGTTAGGTAATATGACAGACTCCAAAATGTTTTGCTGGGGGGAGAGTGCTAACCATTGCAACATTGAGCACGTACTACATCAGATGCTGGATAATACTGTCACCAACTGAAATGGGGATATTTCCAGATACCAACGAATCTTGAAATAAGGATTTGCGAATAAGTTTAATTTACCCAGTTGGGTGACCAAGTTGGTTATTCTTGAAACAGAATACGTGGTCATTGATACCTACAAAACAAAGATTGTGATATGGTCGAGGAATACTTTGATCAAATGCGCTAGTGGGGTAGTTGTAGCAGAATCCATTTTCACGGGATCGTATCATTTTTATAATAGAACACAGATCAGATATTGAGATTGTAATCACGGCTGATGTCAGCCGGCCTTTCCTGTCAAGAACTCAAAACTCATCATATCCATAAAAAAGAGACAGTGCAGTTTTCAAGTGGCGTGATTTCACATCAGTAAGTTCTATATTGCTACAGGAGGAATTTATGTTAGGTAATATGACAGACTCCAAAATGTTTTGCTGGGGGGAGAGTGCTAACCATTGCAACATTGAGCACGTACTACATCTGATACTGGATAATACTGTCACCAACTGAAATGGGGATATTTCCAGATACCAACGAATCATGAAATAAGGATTTGCGAATAAGTTTAATTTAGCCAGTTGGGTGACCAAGTTGGTTATTCTTGAAACAGAATACGTGGTCATTGATACCTACAAAACCAAGATTGTGATATGGTCGAGGAATACTTTGATCAAATCCCTAGAGGGTAATTGTAGTAGAATCATTTTCACAGAATCGTATCACGTTTATAATAGAACACAGATCAGATATTGAGATTGTAATCACGGCTGATGTCAGCGGCCTTTCCTGTCAAGAACTCAAAACTCATCATATCCATAAAAAGAGACAGTGCAGTTTTAAACCGTGGTGTGATTTCACATGAATAAGTTCTATATTGCTACAGGAGGAATTTATGTTAGGTAATATGACAGACTCCAAAATGTTTTGCTGGGGGGAGAGTGCTAACCATTGCAACATTGAGCACGTACTACATCTGATGCTGGATAATACTGTCACCAACTGAAATGGGGATATTTCCAGATACCAACGAATCATGAAATAAGGATTTGCGAATAAGTTTAATTTACCCAGTTGGGTGACCAAGTTGGTTATTCTTGAAACAGAATACGTGGTCATTGATACCTACAAAACAAAGATTGTGATATGGTCGAGGAATACTTTGATCAAATCCCTAGTGGGGTAGTTGTAGCAGAATCCATTTTCACGGGATCGTATCATTTTATAATAGAACACAGATCAGATATTGAGATTGTAATCACGGCTGATGTCAGCCGGCCTTTCCTGTCAAGAACTCAAAACTCATCATATCCATAAAAAGAGACAGTGCAGTTTTCAAGTGGCGTGATTTCACATCAGTAAGTTCTATATTGCTACAGGAGGAATTTATGTTAGGTAATATGACAGACTCCAAAATGTTTTGCTGGGGGGAGAGTGCTAACCATTGCAACATTGAGCACGTACTACATCAGATGCTGGATAATACTGTCACCAACTGAAATGGGGATATTTCCAGATACCAACGAATCTTGAAATAAGGATTTGCGAATAAGTTTAATTTACCCAGTTGGGTGACCAAGTTGGTTATTCTTGAAACAGAATACGTGGTCATTGATACCTACAAAACAAAGATTGTGATATGGTCGAGGAATACTTTGATCAAATCCCCTAGTGGGGTAGTTGTAGCAGAATCCATTTTCACGGGATCGTATCATTTTTATAATAGAACACAGATCAGATATTGAGATTGTAATCACGGCTGATGTCAGCCGGCCTTTCCTGTCAAGAACTCAAAACTCATCATATCCATAAAAAGAGACAGTGCAGTTTTCAAGTGGCGTGATTTCACATCAGTAAGTTCTATATTGCTACAGGAGGAATTTATGTTAGGTAATATGACAGACTCCAAAATGTTTTGCTGGGGGGAGAGTGCTAACCATTGCAACATTGAGCACGTACTACATCAGATGCTGGATAATACTGTCACCAACTGAAATGGGGATATTTCCAGATACCAACGAATCTTGAAATAAGGATTTGCGAATAAGTTTAATTTACCCAGTTGGGTGACCAAGTTGGTTATTCTTGAAACAGAATACGTGGTCATTGATACCTACAAAACAAAGATTGTGATATGGTCGAGGAATACTTTGATCAAATCCCTAGTGGGGTAGTTGTAGCAGAATCCATTTTCACGGGATCGTATCATTTTTATAATAGAACACAGATCAGATATTGAGATTGTAATCACGGCTGATGTCAGCCGGCCTTTCCTATCAAGAACTCAAAACTCATCATATCCATAAAAAGAGACAGTGCAGTTTTCAAGTGGCGTGATTTCACATCAGTAAGTTCTATATTGCTACAGGAGGAATTTATGTTAGGTAATATGACAGACTCCAAAATGTTTTGCTGGGGGGAGAGTGCTAACCATTGCAACATTGAGCACGTACTACATCTGATACTGGATAATACTGTCACCAACTGAAATGGGGATATTTCCAGATACCAACGAATCATGAAATAAGGATTTGCGAATAAGTTTAATTTAGCCAGTTGGGTGACCAAGTTGGTTATTCTTGAAACAGAATACGTGGTCATTGATACCTACAAAACCAAGATTGTGATATGGTCGAGGAATACTTTGATCAAATCCCCTAGAGGGGTAATTGTAGTAGAATCATTTTCACAGAATCGTATCATTTTTATAATAGAACACAGATCAGATATTGAGATTGTAATCACGGCTGATGTCAGCCGGCCTTTCCTGTCAAGAACTCAAAACTCATCATATCCATAAAAAAGAGACAGTGCAGTTTTTTAAACCGTGGTGTGATTTCACATGAATAAGTTCTATATTGCTACAGGAGGAATTTATGTTAGGTAATATGACAGACTCCAAAATGTTTTGCTGGGGGGAGAGTGCTAACCATTGCAACATTGAGCACGTACTACATCAGATGCTGGATAATACTGTCACCAACTGAAATGGGGATATTTCCAGATACCAACGAATCTTGAAATAAGGATTTGCGAATAAGTTTAATTTACCCAGTTGGGTGACCAAGTTGGTTATTCTTGAAACAGAATACGTGGTCATTGATACCTACAAAACAAAGATTGTGATATGGTCGAGGAATACTTTGATCAAATCCCCTAGTGGGGTAGTTGTAGCAGAATCCATTTTCACGGGATCGTATCATTTTTATAATAGAACACAGATCAGATATTGAGATTGTAATCACGGCTGATGTCAGCCGGCCTTTCCTGTCAAGAACTCAAAACTCATCATATCCATAAAAAGAGACAGTGCAGTTTTCAAGTGGCGTGATTTCACATCAGTAAGTTCTATATTGCTACAGGAGGAATTTATGTTAGGTAATATGACAGACTCAAAATGTTTTGCTGGGGGGAGAGTGCTAACCATTGCAACATTGAGCACGTACTACATCTGATACTGGATAATACTGTCACCAACTGAAATGGGGATATTTCCAGATACCAACGAATCATGAAATAAGGATTTGCGAATAAGTTTAATTTAGCCAGTTGGGTGACCAAGTTGGTTATTCTTGAAACAGAATACGTGGTCATTGATACCTACAAAACCAAGATTGTGATATGGTCGAGGAATACTTTGATCAAATCCCCTAGAGGGGTAATTGTAGTAGAATCATTTTCACAGAATCGTATCACGTTTATAATAGAACACAGATCAGATATTGAGATTGTAATCACGGCTGATGTCAGCCGGCCTTTCCTGTCAAGAACTCAAAACTCATCATATCCATAAAAAAGAGACAGTGCAGTTTTAAACCGTGGTGTGATTTCACATGAATAAGTTCTATATTGCTACAGGAGGAATTTATGTTAGGTAATATGACAGACTCCAAAATGTTTTGCTGGGGGGAGAGTGCTAACCATTGCAACATTGAGCACGTACTACATCTGATGCTGGATAATACTGTCACCAACTGAAATGGGGATATTTCCAGATACCAACGAATCATGAAATAAGGATTTGCGAATAAGTTTAATTTACCCAGTTGGGTGACCAAGTTGGTTATTCTTGAAACAGAATACGTGGTCATTGATACCTACAAAACAAAGATTGTGATATGGTCGAGGAATACTTTGATCAAATCCTAGTGGGGTAGTTGTAGCAGAATCCATTTTCACGGGATCGTATCATTTTTATAATAGAACACAGATCAGATATTGAGATTGTAATCACGGCTGATGTCAGCCGGCCTTTCCTGTCAAGAACTCAAAACTCATCATATCCATAAAAAGAGACAGTGCAGTTTTCAAGTGGCGTGATTTCACATCAGTAAGTTCTATATTGCTACAGGAGGAATTTATGTTAGGTAATATGACAGACTCCAAAATGTTTTGCTGGGGAGAGTGCTAACCATTGCAACATTGAGCACGTACTACATCTGATACTGGATAATACTGTCACCAACTGAAATGGGGATATTTCCAGATACCAACGAATCATGAAATAAGGATTTGCGAATAAGTTTAATTTAGCCAGTTGGGTGACCAAGTTGGTTATTCTTGAAACAGAATACGTGGTCATTGATACCTACAAAACAAAGATTGTGATATGGTCGAGGAATACTTTGATCAAATCCCCTAGAGGGGTAATTGTAGTAGAATCATTTTCACAGAATCGTATCATTTTTATAATAGAACACAGATCAGATATTGAGATTGTAATCACGGCTGATGTCAGCCGGCCTTTCCTGTCAAGAACTCAAAACTCATCATATCCATAAAAAAGAGACAGTGCAGTTTTTAAACCGTGGTGTGATTTCACATGAATAAGTTCTATATTGCTACAGGAGGAATTTATGTTAGGTAATATGACAGACTCCAAAATGTTTTGCTGGGGAGAGTGCTAACCATTGCAACATTGAGCACGTACTACATCAGATGCTGGATAATACTGTCACCAACTGAAATGGGGATATTTCCAGATACCAACGAATCTTGAAATAAGGATTTGCGAATAAGTTTAATTTACCCAGTTGGGTGACCAAGTTGGTTATTCTTGAAACAGAATACGTGGTCATTGATACCTACAAAACAAAGATTGTGATATGGTCGAGGAATACTTTGATCAAATCTACTAGTGGGGTAGTTGTAGCAGAATCCATTTTCACGGGATCGTATCATTTTTATAATAGAACACAGATCAGATATTGAGATTGTAATCACGGCTGATGTCAGCCGGCCTTTCCTGTCAAGAACTCAAAACTCATCATATCCATAAAAAAGAGACAGTGCAGTTTTCAAGTGGCGTGATTTCACATCAGTAAGTTCTATATTGCTACAGGAGGAATTTATGTTAGGTAATATGACAGACTCCAAAATGTTTTGCTGGGGGGAGAGTGCTAACCATTGCAACATTGAGCACGTACTACATCTGATACTGGATAATACTGTCACCAACTGAAATGGGGATATTTCCAGATACCAACGAATCATGAAATAAGGATTTGCGAATAAGTTTAATTTAGCCAGTTGGGTGACCAAGTTGGTTATTCTTGAAACAGAATACGTGGTCATTGATACCTACAAAACAAAGATTGTGATATGGTCGAGGAATACTTTGATCAAATCCCCTAGAGGGGTAATTGTAGTAGAATCATTTTCACAGAATCGTATCACGTTTATAATAGAACACAGATCAGATATTGAGATTGTAATCACGGCTGATGTCAGCCGGCCTTTCCTGTCAAGAACTCAAAACTCATCATATCCATAAAAAAGAGACAGTGCAGTTTTAAACCGTGGTGTGATTTCACATGAATAAGTTCTATATTGCTACAGGAGGAATTTATGTTAGGTAATATGACAGACTCCAAAATGTTTTGCTGGGGGGAGAGTGCTAACCATTGCAACATTGAGCACGTACTACATCTGATGCTGGATAATACTGTCACCAACTGAAATGGGGATATTTCCAGATACCAACGAATCATGAAATAAGGATTTGCGAATAAGTTTAATTTACCCAGTTGGGTGACCAAGTTGGTTATTCTTGAAACAGAATACGTGGTCATTGATACCTACAAAACAAAGATTGTGATATGGTCGAGGAATACTTTGATCAAATCCCCTAGTGGGGTAGTTGTAGCAGAATCCATTTTCACGGGATCGTATCATTTTTATAATAGAACACAGATCAGATATTGAGATTGTAATCACGGCTGATGTCAGCCGGCCTTTCCTGTCAAGAACTCAAAACTCATCATATCCATAAAAAGAGACAGTGCAGTTTTCAAGTGGCGTGATTTCACATCAGTAAGTTCTATATTGCTACAGGAGGAATTTATGTTAGGTAATATGACAGACTCCAAAATGTTTTGCTGGGGGGAGAGTGCTAACCATTGCAACATTGAGCACGTACTACATCTGATACTGGATAATACTGTCACCAACTGAAATGGGGATATTTCCAGATACCAACGAATCATGAAATAAGGATTTGCGAATAAGTTTAATTTAGCCAGTTGGGTGACCAAGTTGGTTATTCTTGAAACAGAATACGTGGTCATTGATACCTACAAAACAAAGATTGTGATATGGTCGAGGAATACTTTGATCAAATCCCCTAGAGGGGTAATTGTAGTAGAATCATTTTCACAGAATCGTATCATTTTTATAATAGAACACAGATCAGATATTGAGATTGTAATCACGGCTGATGTCAGCGGCCTTTCCTGTCAAGAACTCAAAACTCATCATATCCATAAAAAAGAGACAGTGCAGTTTTAAACCGTGGTGTGATTTCACATGAATAAGTTCTATATTGCTACAGGAGGAATTTATGTTAGGTAATATGACAGACTCCAAAATGTTTTGCTGGGGGGAGAGTGCTAACCATTGCAACATTGAGCACGTACTACATCAGATGCTGGATAATACTGTCACCAACTGAAATGGGGATATTTCCAGATACCAACGAATCTTGAAATAAGGATTTGCGAATAAGTTTAATTTACCCAGTTGGGTGACCAAGTTGGTTATTCTTGAAACAGAATACGTGGTCATTGATACCTACAAAACAAAGATTGTGATATGGTCGAGGAATACTTTGATCAAATCCCCTAGTGGGGTAGTTGTAGCAGAATCCATTTTCACGGGATCGTATCATTTTTATAATAGAACACAGATCAGATATTGAGATTGTAATCACGGCTGATGTCAGCCGGCCTTTCCTGTCAAGAACTCAAAACTCATCATATCCATAAAAAAGAGACAGTGCAGTTTTCAAGTGGCGTGATTTCACATCAGTAAGTTCTATATTGCTACAGGAGGAATTTATGTTAGGTAATATGACAGACTCCAAAATGTTTTGCTGGGGGGAGAGTGCTAACCATTGCAACATTGAGCACGTACTACATCTGATACTGGATAATACTGTCACCAACTGAAATGGGGATATTTCCAGATACCAACGAATCATGAAATAAGGATTTGCGAATAAGTTTAATTTAGCCAGTTGGGTGACCAAGTTGGTTATTCTTGAAACAGAATACGTGGTCATTGATACCTACAAAACAAAGATTGTGATATGGTCGAGGAATACTTTGATCAAATCCTAGTGGGGTAGTTGTAGCAGAATCCATTTTCACAGAATCGTATCATTTTTATAATAGAACACAGATCAGATATTGAGATTGTAATCACGGCTGATGTCAGCCGGCCTTTCCTGTCAAGAACTCAAAACTCATCATATCCATAAAAAGAGACAGTGCAGTTTTAAACCGTGGTGTGATTTCACATCAGTAAGTTCTATATTGCTACAGGAGGAATTTATGTTAGGTAATATGACAGACTCCAAAATGTTTTGCTGGGGGGAGAGTGCTAACCATTGCAACATTGAGCACGTACTACATCTGATGCTGGATAATACTGTCACCAACTGAAATGGGGATATTTCCAGATACCAACGAATCATGAAATAAGGATTTGCGAATAAGTTTAATTTACCCAGTTGGGTGACCAAGTTGGTTATTCTTGAAACAGAATACGTGGCCATTGATACCTACAAAACAAAGATTGTGATATGGTCGAGGAATACTTTGATCAAATCCCCTAGAGGGGTAATTGTAGTAGAATCATTTTCACGGATCGTATCATTTTTATAATAGAACACAGATCAGATATTGAGATTGTAATCACGGCTGATGTCAGCCGGCCTTTCCTGTCAAGAACTCAAAACTCATCATATCCATAAAAAGAGACAGTGCAGTTTTCAAGTGGCGTGATTTCACATCAGTAAGTTCTATATTGCTACAGGAGGAATTTATGTTAGGTAATATGACAGACTCCAAAATGTTTTGCTGGGGAGAGTGCTAACCATTGCAACATTGAGCACGTACTACATCTGATACTGGATAATACTGTCACCAACTGAAATGGGGATATTTCCAGATACCAACGAATCATGAAATAAGGATTTGCGAATAAGTTTAATTTAGCCAGTTGGGTGACCAAGTTGGTTATTCTTGAAACAGAATACGTGGTCATTGATACCTACAAAACAAAGATTGTGATATGGTCGAGGAATACTTTGATCAAATCCCGTAGAGGGGTAATTGTAGTAGAATCCATTTTCACAGAATCGTATCATTTTTATAATAGAACACAGATCAGATATTGAGATTGTAATCACGGCTGATGTCAGCCGGCCTTTCCTGTCAAGAACTCAAAACTCATCATATCCATAAAAAAGAGACAGTGCAGTTTTTTAAACCGTGGTGTGATTTCACATGAATAAGTTCTATATTGCTACAGGAGGAATTTATGTTAGGTAATATGACAGACTCCAAAATGTTTTGCTGGGGGGAGAGTGCTAACCATTGCAACATTGAGCACGTACTACATCTGATGCTGGATAATACTGTCACCAACTGAAATGGGGATATTTCCAGATACCAACGAATCATGAAATAAGGATTTGCGAATAAGTTTAATTTAGCCAGTTGGGTGACCAAGTTGGTTATTCTTGAAACAGAATACGTGGTCATTGATACCTACAAAACAAAGATTGTGATATGGTCGAGGAATACTTTGATCAAATCCCCTAGTGGGGTAGTTGTAGCAGAATCCATTTTCACAGAATCGTATCATTTTTATAATAGAACACAGATCAGATATTGAGATTGTAATCACGGCTGATGTCAGCCGGCCTTTCCTGTCAAGAACTCAAAACTCATCATATCCATAAAAAAGAGACAGTGCAGTTTTCAAGTGGCGTGATTTCACATCAGTAAGTTCTATATTGCTACAGGAGGAATTTATGTTAGGTAATATGACAGACTCCAAAATGTTTTGCTGGGGGGAGAGTGCTAACCATTGCAACATTGAGCACGTACTACATCTGATACTGGATAATACTGTCACCAACTGAAATGGGGATATTTCCAGATACCAACGAATCATGAAATAAGGATTTGCGAATAAGTTTAATTTAGCCAGTTGGGTGACCAAGTTGGTTATTCTTGAAACAGAATACGTGGTCATTGATACCTACAAAACAAAGATTGTGATATGGTCGAGGAATACTTTGATCAAATCCCCTAGAGGGGTAATTGTAGTAGAATCATTTTCACAGAATCGTATCATTTTTATAATAGAACACAGATCAGATATTGAGATTGTAATCACGGCTGATGTCAGCCGGCCTTTCCTGTCAAGAACTCAAAACTCATCATATCCATAAAAAAGAGACAGTGCAGTTTTCAAGTGGCGTGATTTCACATCAGTAAGTTCTATATTGCTACAGGAGGAATTTATGTTAGGTAATATGACAGACTCCAAAATGTTTTGCTGGGGGGAGAGTGCTAACCATTGCAACATTGAGCACGTACTACATCAGATGCTGGATAATACTGTCACCAACTGAAATGGGGATATTTCCAGATACCAACGAATCTTGAAATAAGGATTTGCGAATAAGTTTAATTTACCCAGTTGGGTGACCAAGTTGGTTATTCTTGAAACAGAATACGTGGTCATTGATACCTACAAAACAAAGATTGTGATATGGTCGAGGAATACTTTGATCAAATCCCCTAGTGGGGTAGTTGTAGCAGAATCCATTTTCACGGGATCGTATCATTTTTATAATAGAACACAGATCAGATATTGAGATTGTAATCACGGCTGATGTCAGCCGGCCTTTCCTGTCAAGAACTCAAAACTCATCATATCCATAAAAAAGAGACAGTGCAGTTTTCAAGTGGCGTGATTTCACATCAGTAAGTTCTATATTGCTACAGGAGGAATTTATGTTAGGTAATATGACAGACTCCAAAATGTTTTGCTGGGGGGAGAGTGCTAACCATTGCAACATTGAGCACGTACTACATCTGATACTGGATAATACTGTCACCAACTGAAATGGGGATATTTCCAGATACCAACGAATCATGAAATAAGGATTTGCGAATAAGTTTAATTTAGCCAGTTGGGTGACCAAGTTGGTTATTCTTGAAACAGAATACGTGGTCATTGATACCTACAAAACAAAGATTGTGATATGGTCGAGGAATACTTTGATCAAATCCCCTAGAGGGGTAATTGTAGTAGAATCATTTTCACAGAATCGTATCACGTTTATAATAGAACACAGATCAGATATTGAGATTGTAATCACGGCTGATGTCAGCCGGCCTTTCCTGTCAAGAACTCAAAACTCATCATATCCATAAAAAAGAGACAGTGCAGTTTTAAACCGTGGTGTGATTTCACATGAATAAGTTCTATATTGCTACAGGAGGAATTTATGTTAGGTAATATGACAGACTCCAAAATGTTTTGCTGGGGGGAGAGTGCTAACCATTGCAACATTGAGCACGTACTACATCTGATGCTGGATAATACTGTCACCAACTGAAATGGGGATATTTCCAGATACCAACGAATCATGAAATAAGGATTTGCGAATAAGTTTAATTTACCCAGTTGGGTGACCAAGTTGGTTATTCTTGAAACAGAATACGTGGTCATTGATACCTACAAAACAAAGATTGTGATATGGTCGAGGAATACTTTGATCAAATCCTAGTGCCGTAGTTGTAGCAGAATCCATTTTCACGGGATCGTATCATTTTTATAATAGAACACAGATCAGATATTGAGATTGTAATCACGGCTGATGTCAGCCGGCCTTTCCTGTCAAGAACTCAAAACTCATCATATCCATAAAAAAGAGACAGTGCAGTTTTCAAGTGGCGTGATTTCACATCAGTAAGTTCTATATTGCTACAGGAGGAATTTATGTTAGGTAATATGACAGACTCCAAAATGTTTTGCTGGGGGGAGAGTGCTAACCATTGCAACATTGAGCACGTACTACATCTGATACTGGATAATACTGTCACCAACTGAAATGGGGATATTTCCAGATACCAACGAATCATGAAATAAGGATTTGCGAATAAGTTTAATTTAGCCAGTTGGGTGACCAAGTTGGTTATTCTTGAAACAGAATACGTGGTCATTGATACCTACAAAACAAAGATTGTGATATGGTCGAGGAATACTTTGATCAAATCCCTAGAGGGGTAATTGTAGTAGAATCATTTTCACAGAATCGTATCACGTTTATAATAGAACACAGATCAGATATTGAGATTGTAATCACGGCTGATGTCAGCCGGCCTTTCCTGTCAAGAACTCAAAACTCATCATATCCATAAAAAAGAGACAGTGCAGTTTTAAACCGTGGTGTGATTTCACATGAATAAGTTCTATATTGCTACAGGAGGAATTTATGTTAGGTAATATGACAGACTCCAAAATGTTTTGCTGGGGGGAGAGTGCTAACCATTGCAACATTGAGCACGTACTACATCTGATGCTGGATAATACTGTCACCAACTGAAATGGGGATATTTCCAGATACCAACGAATCATGAAATAAGGATTTGCGAATAAGTTTAATTTAGCCAGTTGGGTGACCAAGTTGGTTATTCTTGAAACAGAATACGTCGTCATTGATACTTACAAAACAAAGATTGTGATATGGTCGAGGAATACTTTGATCAAATCCCCTAGTGGGGTAGTTGTAGCAGAATCCATTTTCACAGAATCGTATCATTTTTATAATAGAACACAGATCAGATATTGAGATTGTAATCACGGCTATTGTCAGCCGGCCTTTCCCGTCAAATAGTTTATTGACAGCAGCTACTGCCTCCCCTAATATACTACAACAATTTTTTCTTGGCTGTGATGCCAGCGTACATGCAAATGGGGCACTCCTCTCACAAAATATAGGTGGTGAAGAACACACAGTTAGCAACACATGTCTCACCCAGAAAAGATAGAGTTTTTCATGGTCATGAGGAATGTTCAGCATTTCCAGCATTACTGGTATGGAACACTGAAGCGTATAGATTAGTCAGGTAATTGATTATCCGATTGAGCTCCAATTGGAAAAGGTGGATGTTTGAGTGAAAATGAACACCTGTGCAGGCTGAAGGATATTGCACCATTTGGAAATAATACTAGCGTGTGCATGATGAAAAAGGAGCGATATCGAATGTGAAGATTAGATAATGACGATATAAAACAAGGAATAGCATGGAAATATGGAGTTACTCTGGTCCTGGCACAACGCTAAGTATCTGGCTTGACAAGGTTGAAAGAAACTAATGTTCCAGGCAGTTTTTTATGATGTCGTGGGGTAAACGATGCCGCATAAGGAACTGAAAGATTTAAAGGTGAACTGGGATCGGGGAAAATATGTAAATGCGGAGCACACAAAAAAACTCGAGGTCGGTAGCAATCGAAACAAATTATTACATTAACAACAAAACAATTATTATTATTCGTATGAACAGCTTGACCTAGTGTTACTGCTCCGAGACTCATCCCATTCGATTCAGCATCGAAAATTACCAACGGACTACAATGGACCGACGAAAACCAAATATTCGAGTCGACTGTAAGCGCCTGTAGGCAATTGGCACGACATTGCGAGTCGAGTGGGCGGGTGGTTTTGAAGTGATGGGGGGGGGGGGGACGGAGTAAAACCATGTAACGTTTACTTTCCTGTAGTCCCCGAGAGTTATCCCAATTAGTAGACTTTGGCTAACTAGAATTACTGTAATTTCACTATACGCAGTTCTACACGTCTGATACTCATTCCATTCGACCCAACGTACTGGTTAGGTGAGTCCATCTCCTCTGGCTGGTGAGTTACTGTGGGCAAGCGCTTTCGATGTAAAGACATCATTGTCTGGCCGTTAAGTCAGTACTGGAGTCAGTCAGTTGGTCGAGACATCGAAAGCGCCCACAGTAACTCACCAGCCAGGGGAGACGGACTTACCTAACAGGTACGTTAACTTTAGTAATTTGTCTATTGGCGGACCTAACCCAATTGCTTCAATATCTAAAATTACCTTGAAAACGATACCAAACACGGCGTACATGCGATTTAACTGTGTTTTGTTAAATTTTTGGCCATAACAACCATGAGCTTCGTCCAATCAGATTAAAAGGTTACAACAGCTATGGTCAAAA
The DNA here is from genome assembly GCA_020466155.1 of Pachypeltis micranthus. Classification (NCBI taxonomy): domain Eukaryota; kingdom Metazoa; phylum Arthropoda; class Insecta; order Hemiptera; family Miridae; genus Pachypeltis; species Pachypeltis micranthus. The sequence continues at coordinate 1,799,034 of CM035770.1, read as the reverse complement.
CGAAAAAGGAAGGCAAATGATGACACATGTAAACAAGGTGAAAACGCTGCTCCCAGTTGTGGTTGGGGATAAAGGCTGTTTCAAGTGAGTTTCATTTAGTGGAACAAACACATTTAGTGGGAACAAGCACCTCTCTTACTTAAGACCGATAACTCTGCTTTGGCTTGGCTTACATCCTTCAGAAAACCAGAGGACCAATTAGCCAGATGATTAGAATCACTCCATGAATATGACTTCAACATAGTCTATCGACAAAGGGCATAGGAATGCTGACGCTCTTCCACAACATTTGTGTACGTGTGAGTCACTGCGACTAAAGAGAGGCCCAATTATTAGAACATTGCAGTTCAGCCACCATGCGATCAAACATAACCAAAGGTTGATCCCGGTATTGTTGAACTGCTGCAGCTAAAAAATCATATGGCCGAGACCGAAAACCAGAGGAGACTGTAGATTGGAACGAAAAGCAAGACAATACTGAATCGATTGTGTTGTGTACTTGATCCATTTCATAGTCCCAGCTTTGTTCTGGGAGGTTACACAAGAGCACGTACTGATATTTATTATTTAGTTATTATATTTTATTTATTGGTTCAAACATCAAACAGCTATATCAATAAGTAATTCATTATTTCATTAAACAGATGGGACTCACTCGAAATTCAAAATGATCAGCCCTACCACAACTGGAAAGCAAAAGATGAGCAGCATTTTGGTTACAGTGGGTTGTACCAAGAAATGAAATTTCAAATGAGCTACACCATGACATCCTACACGTCATAACATGAGTCCATGACAGCCCAACAGGAAAACATTTCAGATTTTGAAATACCCTCAAGAAACTACAGCAACATTACTTCTAGATGGGAAGCTCTTTAATATGATCGAAGGGAACATTTTGGGGTAATTTCCTACCTATTTTTCAAAGTGGCCAGAAGCCAATACCTTTCCACTATCTGGATGCATATACAATCAGTAGCTTAATAACTTGTTTATGACTGTGATTTGAACTCATCAGGCCTTTTGGTACGTCCCAACAGCAATAAACAATCCTCCACTCAGAAGGCTGAATACTACAGAACTCCGCAACCACTTGTAAACTTGTAAAAATATGCTCTATATAACGACAAGTTGCAGGGGAAAAAACAGGAAGAACTTTCGAAAGGCATGCCAAGATTGCAACTAGGAGAACAACATTGGGTATTTAACCCAATGATGATTTGAGGAAGACGTCTCAAGCTTCAAGCTCCTTGTACTGGGCCACACAAGATTCTTAGTAAGAAGAATCGAGTGCAGTTTGGATGGCAGAAGCGTCTCCTTTGTTCAAATATAGATTATCAAATGCTCGAGGGCAGGCCTTGTGAGAAGGGAGGGTAATATAACGTTGTAACTCGAATTTAGAGGAAATAGACAATCATCCTAATTATAATTCATCATTGAAATGGGTTTCCACAACTCCGTTGCGAGTAATTTAGTTCGTACCCTCACAACAGGCTCACACGAATGCATCATAATGACAACTGTAAAACTCTCACATCAATAATTATCAAAAAAGCCGCATGAAACGTTACCCGCTAAAGATTCTTCATGGTGGGACCGCATCAGAGCTCCTCCAGGGGTTAATTCGCCAAGAACATTGACTGCTACTGTCGGTGCAACAAGCGTATGGTTTGATGAGTGTAAGGGGTAATTGGCTACTTCGTCTTTAAGTCGAACCAGAGCCTGTGCGAGAAGTGGAAGATCAGACTCTGTCACAGGTTGTACAGTAGGTTCATCACTTGACGCAGGTCCTTGTAGGTAGCGCTCAACCTGATAAAAAAGTTATTATAATGCATACATTAGTTATATATTATATAACTCAACAACAATAAGTGTCATGTGACACAACAGGGCGATTCTAAACATTTTCCAGTAAATTATGATCCACTGAGCCATGGTACTAGTGATGTAAATGATTCAGAATGAGCCCTTCCCCACTCAGTGTCGCACAAAGCCAAGTGTCTCTGTAATAATACGGTTAGAGCAAAAAACCCTGCAGTGACTGACTTTCACGTTACGATACATAGCCTCTAAAAACCATGGCGTGGGGAGGGGGGGGGAGATGAACAACATTAAAGTCAACACCAATTACAATAACTGTTAAGTCCAGATTGGGGGGGGGGGGAGGAAGAGAGAGAGAGAGTGATAGAATTGAACACACACCAGACTGAGCAGGGCACACATAACGTTATGGATAGTTAGATGTACCATTTATGCTATCTAGATTTTCTGTCTTCGTAACTCGTTTGAACTTTTCTAAACGTAGGGCCCTGAACCCGCACTGTGCAGACAACTGCATGGTTCATTGAGCCATTCCCGTAACAGTTCGTGGCACAATTTGCTCAAGTAGCTGAGGCTTGAATGTAAACCCCATCTTTTTGCATATTGACAAGTTCTCAATCGGTTCTTGTTAAACAATGGTACAATAGCCTGGTACCTGAAAACCTATAAGAACACTTACCCAACACTTTGCTGAGAATTCATGCCAGCCAGGTTTCGTTACTATACTAGGCACACCAAGTCTGACCTTCATGAATGGTTTATTGAGCAGTTTCACGAACAGTTCAACTATATTAATGAATGTGTATGGAACGATACCAACTCCAAGCAAAAAATCTTCATTTACCTTGGTAAGATTGAGCTTAATAGGTGGAGCCAACGATTCTGTGCTCTCGAGATCGTCGTAAGTGATTTTATCGTGTATTTTTCTCTGTAATTGAAACAAGAAAATCACGTTAAGTAATCAAATAGCTGGTCAGAACACAAGCGTTATACCAACGGGATTCATACGAGAAAAATTACTGAAATTGAGTTTTGTCGAAAAGTTTAGATATTTTACAGTACTGCTCTCGTTATTTTCCTCACAGATTAGAATTTTATCCTACTGTTCAATTGTGTGCAACTGCCCCGGCGAAAAAGTCAATCAAATTTGCTAGAACTAATCCAGAGAAAAAATATGTGATGTTTTGATCACTAAGATAACTCTAATGTTGATATGCAAGCTGAATACAAAATTTGAGCTGATCTGGTAAGTAGACAAAGTAGGGCGGAGGAATTTGGATTTTCCTATTCGTAAGGCCCAATGATGTGCGTCTCGACTGTTGAGTTTGATGCTGGTGATAAGTTAGTCGCTACATCTGTCATTCTAACCACATCGATAAACTGGAAGAGATTTCTCCACATTAATGAAAACCAGTGCTGGTCACTCATGCATGTATTAGTCCCAGTAATATTCAAATTCTTTCAAATGTAGCTCCATAAAAACTAGAAAATGGCTACAGAAGCTTTATTGCTCAGCTGCAATCGGATTCAGTTTCTAGAAGATTATCTTGGGTACCAACTACTTTGCAACTAGTTATGACGTTATTTTCACTGGGCAAAGGAGTTAGAACCCACTGTACCTTACTTTCCCTCTAAAACCCTAAAGGTTTCAATTATCATACTGGGTATAAAAAGTTGAAAATCAGGAAACTGCAGCCGAAGATTGGAAATTCTATTCAAAGATAATGAACTGGAGCAAACCACAAATCGTCGAGTTCGCACTCTTAAATTAGCAAGTTATTGAACTTTTTTAAATCAAAGCAGTAAGTAACAAAATGATGTTTAGAACGAAAGGTGTAATTCAAAAGTAAATAACCAACCAATTTTTCCATCAAGTACCTTCCGATTTTTGTAATTCAACTCCAACGAATCTTCTCTTTTATGAGGCGAATTCCCTTTAGAGTCGTTCGTTCCATTCATTTGAATTGCCGATTCCACTGACGAGGTTGTAGGATTGTTCTGACACGCTTTCAACACCATTATAGAATGTTGATTAAATCTGAAATTTCATTGTGATAATTCATTTTTGTACAATTGATTGAATACTAAGTGATATTACAAATGATCGACTACTAACCTCTTAATCATATTTTGGTGAACTATATTTTGAACGGGAGCTTTGCTATTTTCTTGTGACGTTCCATAGCCTTCGCCTAAAGTTGTGTCTTCAAAAGACGATATGTCAACGAGAGGATCGTTCACTCCGTCATTCATTTCTTTGGAGAGAACTGAAATCACGCACGATCGAAGACTTGAAGTTATTCAGAACAAGCTTGCTTAGGGGTCCTAACACAAATTTTCCAACAGCTATGCGAATGGATTTCGAAACATTACTACCTACATACTATTATCACTGTACCTACTGCGCATATGTCCTATAAACTTTGAGTCTTCCCTGAAGTTACTATTTTGCGTCAAGTAGTAGAGGCGTATATGAGAACTCACTGAGCCTGGATCATATGTCCTAACATGACAGGCTAGCAGCTCAACAACGTTGCATTTAAAGCAGGTGTTCAGTCACAAATCCTTTATGCCACGTAGAAGACATTTTTTTGTTCACGTGTGCTGACTGACTCCTATCAAAGGACCGGGTGATCGTGGTCTAGTGGATAAGACAGTTGTTCATAATTCTCGACGTAAGTCGAGGATTGTGGATCAGAGCTCCGGCGCGATTGTAATTTTTGCCTCAGTCAGCAGCCCTTCAAAAGCATCTCCAAACTACCTCAGTACAATTGGCGCCCAACTAGTGGCCGAACTTCTTCATTCCAAGAAAAAGAAGAGGCCCAGAGAGAAAAATTAAAAAATTAAGAGAGAAATAATGAGACGAATTCTCGGGTCTGGGATTCGCTGACGCTGTGAAAGTTTCAGTGAAATGGGCGACGCGCTTACTACAATGTGAAAGAAAATACTTTCCTTGTGGCCCCCTCGTTTCTCGAATCAAAGATCGGATTTTCCGGGGATTCGCTCAACTCTCAGCGGCTAAAAGACGAGGGGAGAGATGTGCTGACTGACTCCTATTAAAGACCAGGTGATCGTGGTCTAGTGGATAAGACAGTTGTTCATAATTCTCGACGTAAGTCGAGGATTGTGGATCAGAGCTCCGGCGCGATTGTAATTTTTGCCTCAGTCAGCAGCCCTTCAAAAGCATCTCCAAACTACCTCAGTACAATTGGCGCCCAACTAGCGGCCGAACTTCTTCATTCCAAGAAAAAGAAGAGGCCCAGAGAGAAAAATTAAAAAATTAAGAGAGAAATAATGAGACGAATTCTCGGGTCTGGGATTCGCTGACGCTGTGAAAGTTTCAGTGAAATGGGCGACGCGCTTACTACAATGTGAAAGAAAATACTTTCCTTGTGGCCCCCTCGTTTCTCGAATCAAAGATCGGATTTTCCGGGGATTCGCTCAACTCTCAGCGGCTAAAAGACGAGGGGAGAGATGTGCTGACTGACTCCTATTAAAGACCAGGTGATCGTGGTCTAGTGGATAAGACAGTTGTTCATAATTCTCGACGTAAGTCGAGGATTGTGGATCAGAGCTCCGGCGCGATTGTAACTTTTGCATCAGTCAGCAGCCCTTCAAAAGCATCTCCAAACTACCTCAGTACAATTGGCGCCCAACTAGCGGCCGAACTTCTTCATTCCAAGAAAAAGAAGAGGCCCAGAGAGAAAAATTAAAAAATTAAGAGAGAAATAATGAGACGAATTCTCGGGTCTGGGATTCGCTGACGCTGTGAAAGTTTCAGTGAAATGGGCGACGCGCTTACTACAATGTGAAAGAAAATACTTTCCTTGTGGCCCCCTCGTTTCTCGAATCAAAGATCGGATTTTCCGGGGATTCGCTCAACTCTCAGCGGCTAAAAGACGAGGGGAGAGATGTGCTGACTGACTCCTATTAAAGACCAGGTGATCGTGGTCTAGTGGATAAGACACTGGTTCATAGTCGAGGATTGTGGATTGGAGCTCCGGCGCGATTGCCGCAATTTTTGCTTGAGTCAGCAGCTCTTCAAAAGCATCTCCAAACTACCTCAGTACACACGAATATAACCCTCTACGACATTATCCGTTTTGCCGCTGTTGTTGCTCCTTTTCCATCTCCTAATAATTCATTCTTTGTTTGGCAGTCGTCGCCGTTAACTCGTCCCATAAAAATTTGCAACCTAATAATAACCGTAGAGGTTCATGTTCCTTTTTGATTTAGTTTTTCATTTATATTCATTTCATAATTTTGTCGTTATCTTTGAACAAGCTGACAGCTCACTGGAACGATTTTACGCTGGAGGGGCCCCACTCGTCCACATCTTCACTATCAACAAGTGAGCAGTCGGCAGTTAAACTCGCATTCTTCCTTTTCAATCATTTTCTAGCCCGGGAATTGACAGCAGGGATGCAGATGAAAGAAAGCAGAGCTCGTAAAATGAACGTTGATGCGTACTCGTAAGTAAACCATGAGAACGTAGATTGTTAGTGTTACAGGGAAGATAACTCGCTGACAAATTCAACAGAAGGGGCATCACAAGGACGAATCCAGGTACACTCCTTCCAACCACAGCAAGATCACTATAGTCCAGTTTGAATCACAAGAGGAGTTCTTTGACATTCATAATGTGAAGCCTGAATCCATAGAAAAATTCAACATAAATGTTACCTAGATCGTCGATCTTCGCACAGTCTGTAAAGAGATCTTTGGTACCAGCGTTGATTCGATCCCGATGGAAATAGTGACTTTGAAAAAATTTGGTCCAAAATTGAGCTTCTGAAAATTTATGGGGCACAGTCTCTTGATGTTTTTGCCTTACAGCAGGATATGTTCTAAAAATTGCCTCCATGACGTCAGACGTCAAGTTGTATTTGAGTCCATTGCAACCATCAGTTTGGGGTTTGATGTCAGCCTAGAAAGGAAAGAATAAAGTATCAACAGGTGAAAAGGCACAGGTCAACACAATTATTGCTCGCTCACTTCATTCACTCTTCACCTATATCCAATACACGTAATTAAAACTTTTCTCCCCACTTTTTAGAACCTGTTCACTGAAGTTCATCCCATCCCAAGCCTTCCCCGGTCTTCAGGGTTATTCATGCCTCATTTTAATTAAACTCAACAGATAAATATTTCGCAGACCCATTTTGTTAATGTTAAATTTGGATCACCAAGGTGAGGTCAGCAGCCTGCTTCATGTGTGATGCAGTGGAAGCAACACAAGACTCAATCATGAGCACCACTCCTTACGCAGATCTATAATGTTGAGTTCTCCCTATTACTGTCAACTCCACGGCCACAAGCAAACAAATATTTCTTGGGATCAAATGGTTAGGAAGGAAATACGCGTGTTGTTTAAAAGGTTTGAAGTTGCCAAAGAACAGTTGAAACACTAAGGAATCGCCAAAATGGTTCAATCCTTTCACAGCTGATATGTTAGAAGTAGGTAGTAACAAGAAGGCTTCATAGAGAAAGAACTCTTCCTTCATTAAACGGCAAGAGCATGGATACTGCCGAGGTCAAAACTGATGATATACTGCCCAGCACAGATATGAGATTGTGCCAATCACAGGGTAAAGACTAGTGGCATAGGAAGTAACTCTTCATATGGCAATATAAAGGTATTCAGCTGTAGTGAGAACAGTAATGCTAAGGAGCTCCAACAATGGAGTCCCAGCACTGAATTACTATTGGAGGTGATTCTGACAAGGAGCAAACTGGCAATTCAGATGATGGAGGGGAGGCAAATCAGGGCACCCTCAAATATTTACATCTTCCAAAGATAAAGTAAATAAATGTCTGGGTATGCAAATAAACATTCATCTTCCTTAGAATTATCTTTAAGATAGTAGTACGATGCAATTCCTATCGGATAAATATTTGAATTTTGGGCTCACTACCTCATTGATATACACTGTTTGTTGTAATTCATACTGTATACCAGATATACTAGCATTCAGGAAGTTGAGCTATAAAAAACAACCAAGAAAAAAATTATCTTGCTTACTACCAGTGAAAGCTGGAAGGTTTAGCCGCTCATCCAATAACTCTCGCATGCTGTTGTAGGAACTACAGTGGAGCACCACATGGTTCCTTGTTTTTCACAGCTTACATTCTGCATAAGCTGTGCAGAATGGAGTATTTTGGGAGAAAAGAGGGGAAACTGCGCATTGAAGTCGCAAGTCATGTAAGGAACTGCCCCATCCAGTGGTCAACCTACTTTCTCCCAAGACATTCACGTATGTTGGGAAAAAACTCATTACACATCTCTTTGACGAGGATTTCCGTATCACTTACTACTCATTATCTGGCTCAGCAAGTTTTCATTCAGTGGAGAGGTCCCCCCATAGTAGTAACGAGGAAGCTCCCTTATAACTCCCGTTTTCCACCGTGCACTCAATGGTCAAGTCAACAGGTGACTGCCCAGTGATCACTCAGAGTACTTTGTTAGATGCTGTCGTGTAGTCCTTGGTGATCCGCAAGAGTGCAGCTCCCTGGGATTGCCCAGTAGCCTACCATGCTCAAGTTAATGGCATTGTTGATGAGGCTTGTATCAGTGGCCTTTCTAATTGCTCATAATGATGCCAAACATGCGAGGATAGTGCCTTTAAGGCACTGGAGGTGATAGGTGAAATGCCACGTCTCACCTATCCTCACTCCTACTTGTCTGACCTTTGAAGTGTGTCTCGAGTACTGAACCCTATAGGCATGGTTCTAAATCGTTCTCTGGACTGAAATATGTCAGCATGCGATCGTAGCAGTTCTATTTTCAAGTAACATCTGACGAGCAAGTATAGGTTACATGGAATTACCCGATCTTTAAGCTCTGCAGGGAAACATTACAGATTTCAACAATGACGTCGTGCATAGGATTCTGTTGGTGCACCTATATTGTCTGTCTGTTAGGTTGCGATCTCAAGGTCTATTCAAAGTTTTGGCTAATATGGGAAGACGACAAGTGGTTTCCATGATCCTGAGTCTGACTATAGTGGTGTTGAAGAACAATGTGTTTGTTATTTTGAAGAACAATGACGCGCAGGTTTCCACTGAGTGGAGAACTGTCCAAAAGAGGACAGTCATTAAACACATTAATAAGGCTGCAATACCACTCAGCCTTCCTTAACAAATTCAACATGAGCCTAGTTAGAACCTGTTCTACGTAGGCAGGAAGTGAAAAATACCATTTCATCGCTTTATTAGTACCATATAATGTTGATAAAAAGATTCATCTAGTGCAAATTCCGGGTAAAATTAAAATTCTAAATTGGATGCCGATTGGTGACCACCCAGCTCTGGGCCCATGGCCCACAAGGGCATTCAATGTCAGTTAGGCTAAACCTGCAATACCGAAATTTCTTGAGCGCAATATTTCTTTTTCCAAACCACCTACATAAAAAAGGATGGAAGTGTTAAAAACAAACTCAACACCATTTTAAAAAGAACAATTTTTATTTTGTAAACACTAAAATTAAAACTTATGCTCGAGGAAGTATATAAGACTTTTTATTTATTTATAGACTAACACAGAACTGAAAAGACTTTCAAATGAGAGAATATACCAAGAATTGTTAAATAATATGTACAAGAAATATTGTAAGCTAAGTACAAAAAATGCAAACTTTGAAAAAATACACATATTGGCTTACCAGCTATTCACATTTACAATTGTTTGGATTATTTATATAGCTCTACTAAATACCTAAAATAATAAATAATTTACTTATAACCATGAAAATCTCAAAATCATGGATTGGAGTATAACCTGGATGATTGGGACAAGTTTGTTAGCAAGAGACTAATTGAACTCCAATACCATTGTCTGGCTGATAAGTCAGTTAGTTGGTTGTGGCCTTTATACAGGAAGAGACTGGTGAACAGGAACTTGTTTTGTCCGGGAGGGGGGTCATGCACCTGAGAAAACTGTGGGAAGTGAAAGGAAAGGAGTGTAAGGGCAGTTCAAGGGCGGTCGTTAAATCCATCAGTTGGTTGGTTGTTTCCGTTTGTGTGGTGTCAATATGGTGTCCAAACAGGCACATTTACTATATTCATTTACCAACGGGCGGAAGTAACCCAATCACTGTAAAACCTTAACCTTTTTCGGCCAATTCTGTGCCTAAGAGTATTAATACTTTTTAAAAATATAACTTGAAATACATTAGAAAACCAAACAAAGTAAGAAAAATTATTACTTACTTTAATTGTAGTACATGCACCATCGGCAAAATGACGACTGCTCCTGAAGGTGTCTGGAAAGGTACTGACACCAAGCCTACTTGACGTAGGCCTCAAGTCAGACCCAAGCCAGGTAGCAAACAAATATAATAGGACTGGGCTGCCAATAGGTGGCCCATAAGCCTCATCTAGAGGACGCCAATCGATGGAACTTTGGGCTGACTGTGTTAACAGATTTGTTGTCTACAAGTTCGCAAGAGCCCTGCCAAGGTGAGATGGGTTGCTGAGTAGGATGTCTAGGCTTCCATATGAAGAGCTATAGAGTTGGTGGGGAATGTCTTTGAAAGGTGTAGTTCCAGTGAACACTTAGAAGCTACAGGATTAGCCTGAGCCACATTGCGTATTCCTATAGTTGGCTTGTAACGCTTGCCCCGTGGCTACAGGGAGACAGTATACATGCCAATCCTGGGTTCTTGCAGGGCTCACAAGACATCGTAATGCATCATTCATGGCTTAAAGACTCATTCAGTCCACACAGGATTTTGCCACACTCATGAATGACAAACACATTCATGAATTCATCAGAAAGATCATTTCACCAAAGTGAGAAGACAGTTACTGTGAAATGGCAACAAAAACTGAGATTAGAAATACTGATAGCACAAAAAGTGAAAAAAGAGGTTTAGGGTGCGATTTGTTGTAGAAGAGCAGCTCCCCTCCGGTCTAAGCAGCAATTGTGGGGTGTTTGGAGCGACAGCATTGAGCTGACATACAGCTGGGGCACAGATTCTAGGCAGCAGAGGGGATTTCTGAGCTAGTTCTGGGCCGAAAGAATGGATAGGGTCATAAGTGAGACTTCAGAGGTGAAGTTTAGAGGGAGGACAAGTGGAGTAAGTGTTGCTGATGCAGGAAAAGGGCTGTTTAAGCAGAAATGATAGCGCTATTTAGCAGGTCATCCCACAAGGGATTTCTAGGCATCCACACAAATGAGCACAGATGACAGTTGTTTGAATGAGGCTCTCAGAGGTGCAAAAGCCGCTTGAGGAAACAGGGTTTCAGAATGATACTCGAAAATATTGATTCAATTGAGAGAACATTTGAAGATGTAACATGCCTCATAGTTTCAAGACAGATGACCTGACATGACACCAAGATACCTTATAGTGTCAATATTTGAAGAAACCTCACTCTTAACTATTGACCCAAGACCCACGTTTCCCTCACTTATAAAGCCAAGATAAAGAGAAAACCCACCAGGAATGCTCCGGAAACGCCGACATCTTGTTTGGTAAGATTGTTCTTATTCAGGTAGGTGGAGGCGTGACTGGCCCAAAACTCTTCCGAAGTCACCACTTCTGTTATTACGAGGTCTCTGTACAGTTGCAGGAGACTGGGATTCTCACTAAGCAGTCTAAATGTAAAAAAAGAAAAGATAACCAAAATAAATTCTGAAGGGCTCAAAGTGTCTCAATGAAGGTAACAAAAATATTACTGATAATTCAAAGAAGTACCAGGGTAAGCGAGAAGGGCAATAAACCTATCCATAATGGATTTGGTACAAAGCTTACTGAAATGAGACAGTAATACAAAATAAACTGACAAAGCCACTTCTACAACTCATTGGGAAGTAAACGAAGAATGGAAGAGGAAGGGTTGTCATAGGTAGAACATCAGTAGAGACGGGACCAAAGCGAAACATGGATGACAGGGAAAACACTCACCCGGTGACATTCCACAGCACTTAAGCTCACCCTTAAAGCTTAACCACATGGAGACCTGCTGTGCACTGTGCTCGAGCCCTAAGACTGGCCAGGAACAACAGCAATCGCACCTGTGAGATCGCAAACACAGATAGCCGATAGCAACATGAACTAGTTGCACTGCGCTACTCAAAAGGTCGAAAATGTGACAGTAATCCCTTGAACGTGAACCTCCATTTCGGCCACATGCATGAAATCTCTCAATTCACTAAATCCTACAGACCACCCACAAATTCTAAAGGCTAACAGGGATTCGATGCAGATAGTGTTAGTATGCACCATGACGAATCCAAAACCAAGTCAATGAAAACTGACAATTAATTCAACAGCTTAAAGGCTACCAAGTTTCTTTTCTCTAGCTTGCAACAAACAGAGGTTCGAGGAAGTGGAATCCCCATAGACTCCCTTCGTAATCAAACATCCATTCAGAGCAGCAGCTAACGCCGTTACACACATTGTTCCAAAAAAAACCCAGAACATTGGGCCTGAGATATACCCCAAAAAGGTTCAAGAGAACAACCCCTCACTCCATTCAAAACCATCATTTGAAAATATCAGGTGCGCTACATCACTATGTGAACCCCCTACCTTGAGCTGGGAACGCAGAACACACCCCCTGCAGGAAGGGGAACAGAATTCTCCTGCCATACCCTCTGTGTGGCCATAAAATCCAGTCTTGAAGGGGCTTAAAACACCCGACACTGACATATTCCAGAGACAAACAACACTGCAACGGCTTGCGTGGCAGAACACGTTGACTCAAAACACTCATAATGAGAGAAAGACAGTCCTGGAAGTAGCTCACTAACACCTACGAGCGATCCCCAGTATCAGTACGGCCTTTGGAAGGAGGATGGGGAAAAACCGAGTCTGAGCGTAGCCAACCAAAAAATTCCTCATGCCGGTGGGTGGCCAGATTGGCAAGCTGCAGAGCATGTGGGGGCCTCCCCATTACCTCCAACAAACGATCGAAGGGGGCTAGGATCAATAAAACTGAGGGGGAGCTTCCAGGACAGTGCTTTGAGTACTTCTCGCACATACGACAAACACGCACAACAATTGAACTCAAAAGGACACACTAAATTAGACAAACTCGACCCCCCGTCCCCCCAAAGATGATGAGCAACCTACTCGTCATCCAAACTAACAAGGGCAGAAAGGAATACGCCTTGTCCTCCCCCTACCACTACTACTAGCCCAGGCAACCTGGCTACGACAAGTACTAACATGCAGTGGATCTATCAGAAACTGATGCTACTCCCCTGTGGGAAACTGTGGCAGCTGTTGTGAGGAAAGAGCTATGTCGGGCAATTGCCAGCAGCTCAAGGAGCTTACTGAGCCGAGTATCCCCTGGCTCCTCATATGCCATTGTGAGCCCTCTCCCCACCATCATGGAGCCAAGGCCAAATGGCAGTCTGCCAGGGCCAGGATGCGTAGAGCATAAAAGACCCAAAAAAAGCAGGACATGAAGGCTAAAAATAAAAACCCTGCAAATTATTACACAACGGTTTCTTATTCTCATGAACAGCTTGACCTAGTATTACTGCTCCGATTCTCATCCCATTCGATTCAGCATCGAAAAATACTAGTAAACCATACGACAACATGACCTGACTACAATGGAACTACGGAAACTAAATATTCCCCAGGCACCCGTAGGCATTTATCATCCGATGTAGGGGCGTGCGGAGGAAGTCGCCCTAACCTTCCTCCGCCTCGTCGGGCAAAAAGAGTCGGGGAAATTTGGACAGGGACTTCCAGCGAACCCTCGGCAATTAGCTCAACGTTGTAGGTCGAGCGAGCGGGTGGTTTTGATGAGACGGGTGGGAGTGAGTACTAACGATGAAACATTGACTTCCGTTTTAGTTCCCGCGAGTACTTTCAATTAGTTGACTCTAATAATTATTGTAATTTTCCTATACGCAGTTGTACACGTCTGATACTTATTCCATCCGACCCAGGATGTAAAAATACCTTGAAAACGATACGTAACATGGTGTATTTGCGATTATACTGAGTTTTGTTGATTCTTTTAACCATTTTTTGCCATGGGCTTCGTTCGATCGGATTGCTGAGATGGCGGGCATAACTTGATACCAAATGGGATTTTTGTACGAAATAACGGATTTTTTAGACCACGTTAAAGGCACAAAACAGCCCAGACGGCGGACGGACATTGCAGATTTGGAATCCCCATGCCTTGAAACCTAAAGTATCAAATTTTGAGGGGGGGTTGTAAAAAATTTTTCGTGACCGAAAACATAGGGTTATTATTCAGAATGAATAATAAACCAAAATGAGAGGGCTCCTCCTCTTAAAACCCACAACATGGAGGCTGGCCCCTCCAACCCTGATACAATGGAAGCGCTGATGCAGAGTATCCCTGCTAAGCACCTTCAAGTGCTAAGTGTCAATGTCAGGTGCTTCGGCAGGACATCTGCCCTGCAGTAGGGGGTGGCGCTGTCATCGTGACGGAAACTCCAGAAATGGCAAAGGCGCTTACGAGACACATTTCCATCAAGAAAGAGTTGAAGCTGCACTAGGTGGCAGCTTCTCAGGCCTGCTATTGTGCGTTAGTCCCCTGTTCACAAAAAAGCAGGGCAGACGGTTACGATTCTGCATTTGGGGATGTCTGGGGGAGTACCGACTGGGTGGTCCACACCTCCCTCAGACCCCACTGTTTGAGAACGACATTTGGGCTGGGAGAACTAGTCTCAAGCGACTCCACAACCACCACGATGTCCACAGAGCAAGCACATTTTTCAGCATTTTTAGGCCTTGCCCTGGATAGGAGTTGGGTTGCTCCGTTCTACCTACTTATGGTTGAGTTGCTGCAAGGTACACTAAAAAAACGCTGCAGCGTTCTCGTCATACAAGAACCGTACATAGGTACTGAAAACCTTGGTCTGGGATCCCAGGCACGAGTGGTAGGTGGAGCAAGAGCGGCATCTCACAGGCAGGCAGTATGCAGGATGTCATGCTCGAAATTCAAGATTTTTACCCGCAGGCCCCGACTAAGTACGTCACAGCAGTTCTGAATGACATCAGGAGAGCGTTTGACAACCTTTGGTGGCCAACGCTCCGCAGACGTTACCTGGTAGGCAAAACTGCTAAGATCGAATGCAGCCGTTCTCTGAACTGTCCGAGTTGGGAAACCAGAATAAGAACTCCTCCCAGATGGTACGGGGTTCTACCAATGGTCACCTTCGCTCAGTCCCACACAAGAAACTGATCTCTACCGGGAGACTGGCTATCGACTAAATACCTGCCACACCTCTGAAGGTCTGAGTTCGCTGGATGCACGCTGGACGATTTTGAGATAAAATGGCCGAACCAAATCAGCTCATGCTTGATATCTAATCCACTGGTCACCATAGGACGCTATAACAAGTGTGAGATAATCCTCCCAAAACCTAACAATAGTATTCATTTATGTTCAAACACCAAACATTTTTTTCTCGAACGACGCTATCAATGTTGATTAAATTTTTTATATGACATGAATACCATAACATTCTGATACCAACCATTTCGACGAGAACAGAGTTTAGCATAGTTGTTACTTTCCTTGGCCCTACAAAGCAGCCAAGGATTTGACACAGTTCCACATCCCCACATCGGTTGGGTATTCAACTTTGGGAATTCAGCACAGGTAACCTGCAACCTCATCCACAGAAACTCCAAGGCCACAAACAACAGCCCTCCATGTCAGACTCTGCAGGAGAGGATTCTCAAAACCTTTCAATCTACTCAACTGCTCAGAATCCCACTCCTCAAACGGGACGAGGTGTCTGAGGCTGCTAGGTTCCACCAGCTTTCCCGAGGCTGCTGGCTCATGTCTGCAATAGAAAGCCTGGCGGAGCCTGGGCGCTATTTGCGGAGGTTTGACCCTACACAAGCTGCCAATACTCGAGCTTGTGGTGCAGCAAGGCTTTAATAGCTGCTGCAGTATGGGAAGGAAATTGCTCTGCCAGATGTTTGTTGACACGGCATACCCTACCCATTGCAGCCACAATGAGATTAATCTTTTCAGTATCATACCAGTATACAGTCCTATCAACGTTAATCTCTTCATTCCTTTCGACAGGATGCTTCTGCCAGATATAGGCCCTTAGGTGTTTCTGAATGGCTAACCACAATACTAGCACCTACAGGCAGTCATCTATTGTGGTAGTGATGAAGGAAGAGGATGGGGAAGGAGGCTAAAGTCCCTGCCTGGGGTGACCCTACGCACCCCACTGAAAATCCTAGGGCCAATGGGCAGCCGGGGGCTGTGAGGCCTAGGTGTGAAGGGCAATGAAGAAGGCAGGCCCCACTCCCCACCCACTATTACCAGAGCACCAGTTAGCCACTCTAGAGGAAATAGGGCCTATTTACCCAAATAGTGTTTTTCGGACTCAGTAGGGTCTGAAACGAAAAGAACTCAAACATTTTTTTTCTTCATCCGATTACATTACTTTTCTTTCTAAAGTCAACGTACCTGTTAGGTGAGTCCGTCTCCTCTGGCTGGTGAGTTACTGTGGGCAAGCGCTTTCGATGTAAAGACATCATCGTCTGGCCGTTAAGTCAGTACTGACGATGATGTCTTTACATCGAAAGTGCTTGCCCCACCAGCCAGAGGAGATGGACTCACCTAACAGGTACGTTGACTTTAGTATTTTGCCTACTGGCGGACATAACCCAATTGCTTTAATACTTTTCTTTCTACTTTGTTGAGCCAAGGAAAGCAAAAGACAAAGAGAGACGAAAATTTGGCACTTGCCCTTAAAATGAACGAACTTACCTATTTTTCTCTTCTAATTCTTTGTTGACTTTAGTCTTAAATTTAGGTAGTAGCGTGACAAGGAGGTCCTTCACCTTGTCACGCTCTTTGATGGCGGTTGCTGTTCCTTGTCTGGATACGAATTGGAATGTCGACGTAGTGTTGTCATGGAGAACTACTTGAAGTTGGATTTTTGGCTTCCCTTCCGGGGAAATTTTTTGCACTGTAACATCAAAGAAAAAGACAAATTGTGGCAAATACGAAAATTGCTACGTGCAGCCTATTAGGAAAGAATTATATATGTCTTGTGGGTACTACTTATATGTTAAGCAATCAAGATACTTGACGCTAATCAACTGTTCGAATTAACCATCAACCATCAACTTCTTCGTGAAAGGGAGTTTGTTATAGCTCTCAAACACAACTCAAAAGACAGTTATATCTTTAGATAGCACACAGAGACACTGATCGGGGAGCTGTACGCTTCCTGTTGACATGTGTGGAATTTGATGGGATCTGGTCATGGTGGAGGACAAAATTCATGCACGGAATTCCTGCCCATTCTTTTATGGCTTTTGGTTCATCATTCTGAACGCCAACGTTTTCGGTTAGATAGTTTTTTTTACCACCTGCCCTCAAGATTTATTTTTTGTCTGCAATGTCCGTCTGACTTGGGTTTTTCGCCTTTTTCTCGAAAACGGCTCTAACGATTTTGATTAATTTTTGGTTTATTATTCATTCTGAATAATAACCCTATGTTTTCGGTCACGAAAAATTTTTTACAACCCCCCCTCAAAATTTGATACTTTACGTTTCAAGACATAGGGATTCCAAATCTGCAATGTCCGTCCGCCGTCCCCCGTCCGGGCCGTTTTGTGCCTTTAACGTGGTCGCACAAAAATCCAATTTGGTATCTAGTTGTGCCCGCCAACTCGGCAATCCGATCGGACGAAGCCCATGATTGTTATGGGCAAAAAACGGTTAAAAAAATTAACGAAACGGAGTCAACGTTTCGGTCTCATCGAAATCGCTCGCTTCGACTGGCAACGCCGCCCCCTCTGAGAGGCGAGGGGCAACGCTCGCCCCGCCGCCCGCCTTACTCGTTGGAAGCCCCCCCCGACTCGTGTTTCGTATTTCGTTCTCGTCTTCACCTCCACAAATGACTGTTTCGCTCGTCTCAACTATTTCCGTTAGCAAAATATCTGTTATCTTCGATTGAGCTTTTCATTATTCGTTTATTTTTGGTATTAAAGCAATAGGGTTATGTCCGCCAGAAGGCAAATTATTAAAGTTTACGTATCTGTTAGGTGAGTCCGTCTCCTCTGGGTGGTGTGTTGCTGGTGGCAAGCCCTTTCGATGTACTGACTTAACGGCCAGACGATGATGTCTTTACATCGAAAGCGCTTGCCACCAGCAACACACCAGCCAGAGGAGACGGACTCACCTAACAGATACGTTTATTTTTGGTTTATTTATTTAATAGTTCATTCGTTTCATTTTTTTTGGTTTTAATACGATTCAATTTTTTAGATTCTTTCGTTTCATTCTCATTTTGGTTTTTTCATAGATTTTTGGTTACATTTTGATATTAGTATTTAGCGTGCATGTTTTCGTATTAAAATTCAGTTCTTTCTAGATACTTTCGTTTTTTTTTGTTTATTTTAATATTACGATTCAGTTCTTTTCGACCTTTTTTGGGGTTTCATTATGATATTTTTCGATGCTGAATCGAACGGGATGGGTCTCGGAGCATTAATGCTAGGTCAAGCTGTTTATCCGAATAATAAACCGTTGTGTAATAATTTGCAGGGGTTTTAAATTATCTTCTACTAATCAACGCCTAACTTTTCTTCTTTAAACATATCTCCATGAAAATACGGTGAACGGAGATACAGGGCTATGAAGCAAAAATAGGTTTTTTACGCTTTTTGGCCAACGGCTTCAGCAATTTCTACCAAACTCTCAGGATGTTTTGAACAGCGATAAAAATGAAAATGGGTCGAAAATAACGTTTTTCGAACATTTCCGTAAATTCCAGGGTAACTGCATCACCAGATGTGATCAATCTTACAGAATGTCTTTTAGTCACCCATACCCACATTTCGTTCTCTATAATTATTTCTGTATATATGTGTTGAACGGAGATATAAGCCAAGTTAAGCCAGAAAAGGAGATTCGCCGAATATTAATTTATTGGTATTGAAATTTTCTCAAAAACAGCTCTAACGATTTTGATCCGGCTAACTAGTCCCTACATTTTGTTCTGCATAAATGTTTCTGTAGAAATGCGTTGAACGAAGATATAGCAGCCGCATATGTAGCTGGTGTTCGAAATTACGGGGGTGGTGGAAAGTTGTGTGTTTGCTACGCACCGCTCGTTTTTTGTTGCTGGGTCGAATGGAACAATTCTCAGACGTGTATGACTGCGTCTAGACCAAAAATTATAGTGAGCCAAAGTCTGCTAATTGAAAACCTCGGGGGACAATAACTACAGCGAAAGTAATAATTTCATTGTTTGTACCCCCTCCCTCCCATCACATTATAACCACCCACGTCGTGCCAATTGCCTACAGGAATATTTAATCTTCGTTGTTCCGTTGTAGCCATGTCTTGCATGGTTTATTGGTATTTTTGTATGCTGAATCGAATGGGGTGGGTCCAGGAGATGTGAAACTACATCAAGAGAATAATTAACCATTGTGTAATCATTTGCAGCGTTTTTTAGATCATGGCAGTTTCAGATACCATGAAAGTGGCAAACAGCCTGCCAAAGTTGAAAATGGAGGTCACGCAGGCTCTGTTAGGAAATGAACGGAAAGTAAGAAAATGAATTACTTGTGGAGATGAACCCATAAATTGGGTTAAAAACAAAATATTATAAACTGAAAAAAGGAAAGTTACATTTTAGAAGAGGGGGAAAAAAACTAAGCGGACACAAGACTGATCTAAAATAAAATATATTGGTAGAAAAGAACTAAAATTTAAAATAATGCCTTCTGTTACCTAACCTAAGGCATGCTGAAAATAAATAAACAAATTCACCGACTTGAAAACTTTGGAGTATTCTCTGTTCGTTCGAACAAAAGAAGGTCTAAGGGAACCGGTACTCCTTAAGTAAGAGAGCGGGAGGTATGGCGGAACGGGAAAGTGTCTGAAAAAGATTAGCCAGGGAATGAATACCCCCCCCCCCCCCGCGAAAACCTTGAGTCCAACAAGCCCTGATCCAAGCGGCTCAATTGGTGCTTGGACTAATGAGAGAAGAGACACCCAGCCTCGTCAGTATCCTTCCTCTTTCACGTTACTACACTTTTCAGAAAGTTCCCTCAATGTTTGGTAAAACTCTGGTTCTCTGCTCTCTCTGAAGTATGGACTAAGAAAACGGCAGCTCATCAAAAAAGTCAAAATTTTACTAATTAGTTGTGTAATGGTTTGTGGCAGGCTGCCAATGGTGGCAACACTCCCATCTTAGGCCGTTATGTTGATCTATTGATTTGATGGCTGAAACTTAAGTCGTGCAATTGGACTGTTGAAAAGTGGGTCAAAAACAGGATACTGATACTTCATAGGTGAATTACCATTTTCAGGACCTTACAAACAGAAGTCGTCCAAAACTGCTCAAATTTGGCTCAAAAATTGACTTAATAGTTGCTACTTGCAAATGGCATAAATAAGTTCACAGCCACCAACTGTACACTATAAAATGTTATCTGCCACCATAAAAACCTTTTATTATGACTGGTTATTAGCAAACGACACAAATAAAGTGGTAAAACGAGAACAGAGGAAAAATGCGGACAGATCGGATTGGTGTCTGAAACAAGGTGAGCGGTGAGACACGCGTGTCTTTGCAGACGATGTTGTCATCCGTGATGTCAAAGTCAATAACCATGTGATCGCTCTGCGTTGCACCTGGTACGACTCGCCAACCCTGCAATTTGAGTAGCAGGGTGTGAGACACGGCTGTGACGTCTATAAACGACCTTCCTCCCGGACCATCATAGGTCGCCTCAGTCATGGCAACCAAGTTGTACCTGGTGAGCAGCTCTATATACGCCTCGCCCGCCCCATCAAGGGTTGGGGATCCCCACGATGGTGATCTGGCGTTTGCATCAGCACAAACTATGCAGGATCGTCCTGATAGGCCTGCTAGAGCCCGCTCCAGTGGTTGAAGGCTGTTGGCAACTGGTGCGCCGAATTGCCTGTAGAATGATATTACAACCAGCTCAAAGCCACCGGCTCGAATGAGCACAGCGGCCAAGTGCTGGCTGTTCAGGTGAGTGAGTGCGAGCATGTCAATGCAGGCCACTGCTGCCTTTGGCCTCGTCTTGCTCCAGCCACCACTGTGCCTACGATCCCAGACCAAGAGTTTTGGATCCTATGTATGGTTCCTGTATGGTGAGAACACTGCAGCGTTTCTTGAGTGCATTTTGCAGCAACTCAGCCATAACTGGGAACTCTTATTGGTGTTGTGCTGAAGGATTCAACAGTTTTTGACCTATTCATAATCCACTCGTGACTCCTGGAGGGCAATCACGCTGATGAATGGTACAGCGCGCGTCTCGTGTAGAGTGTGCGACCTGTTGGATTTTGCGTTCGACGCAATTGGCACACTTGAGGGGAGCATCGCGCTTGCATTCCTTACTCAGATGTGGCAAGGCACCCCAGGCGCACACAACAGGTCTTGTACAGGCCACTGGCATTTGTAGCACTGTGTGGGGGCTTGGTACTTGTGGATGGCGCACCACTGACAGGCTATTTGGAGGTGCCTTGCCCCCTCTAGTTTTTTGTGTAGGCTGGGTGACACCTCAATCACCCAATCCTTTTGTCTGCCCCGCTTTTTGGTGAAGAGGGGTCTGACGTCCTGCGGCTGCAAGCCTAACGCAGGGTTGTGTTCAACAACTTGTTGGGCCAAGTCCTCTTTTTGTAGGTCAGTCCGCACGTCGCACAATAGCAGGCATGGGAAGCGACCCAGAGGGGCACGCTTGGAGCTTCAACTCCTTCTTCGTGGAAATGTGGCTCGTAAGTGCCACATTTGCATAAATGCAAATAAACAGTCACTCACAATGTCTCTGACGTACACATCTTCTGTGTATCGTACGTCTTTGTCCCACGCAGCTGCGACATCCATGGTTCAGAGAATCAGTATATCTCTTGGTGAAAGACGATACTCAGAGTAAGTGAAGGCGGAGTTTCCCTCCTCCTCAGGAGACACCTGCCCTCAGGTGCAGAGCGAAGATGCTGCGTCTACTGTGCAGAGGTTAGTTGTACTTTTGGGAACAAGTGCGGCGTCCTGGCACATGGGGTGGGGCAGGGTGTGATGCCTGTGTTGACAGCATTCACACGTGTACGTTGAGTGGCAGCTCTTGAGCCTGTGTGAGGCTGTCAGACAATTCGTACACAGATTGTGCACTTCCACGTAGGTTCTTCGAGCCTTCTGACTGGAGTTGAAGAAACGTGGGCACTTTTTTGCCCCATGATGTTATTGCTGATAGGTCAGGAATGTGGCTTTGGTGAAGGAGTTTTGTCTTCACCAGGCCTTTTTGAAGGCGTGTGGTTTCCCCGGACTCAGGAAGATGTGGATGTTGATGCAGGATGGCTAATTGAGTCGTTGTGAGCCGTACCGTCGATAGGTTTCTGCTGACCAGTAAGTTTATCCTGCTTCGATGCTAGATAAGCATTGACCTTCTCTATGTAGATATGCGCGAGATGCTGGTAGATCAGAAGCTCCTTTACATCTGTCCTGCTTTCCTAGAAGCAGCCGTCGTCGATTCAACTGTTCGTCAAGAACAGACAATGGTCAAACATAATGACGGGCAAGAGAGTAGGTCAGAAAAGTTGAAGGTGAGGGATCAAAAATTCCCATCGCACTAGAAGAACCTTCAAGTTTTTCTGCGTGGCCAGCATCTCGAACTAACGAAGGGGAAGTTCGACCAATAGTTGGGCGCCAATGTTACGGGGGGGATTAATTTAGTAAGTGGTATCGCACTAGGTGAGTCGAGAAGTAGTATGATAGAAGCCAAATGCAATTGGAACTGAGTTTTATTCTCAATTACATTTGGAGAAGTTTTACCACCACTGACAGGCAACTGAGTGGGAGCGAACGCGAGCGCGGGCAACACGGCGACGAGGGAACCGGCTAGGTTACAACTCACGGCAGCCTTGAGCGAATCGGGGCATTTGAGGTGCGCAGTCAGCATAAATGCCCCGGACGAGCCTCCACTGAATCGAAGGGTTTGGTTCGTCCCGTTACAGAAGGAAACCGAGCTGTAACTGGGACAAGAGTTGATACTGGAATGTCAGTCTGGCCTCTGGGAAGAGCTGAGTGCGTTGGAAAAGGAGGTAAATCGAGGGAAAGTAGAAAAGGGGAAATCTATTGTCGTTGGAAGTTAACCCAAACTGAATCCCTTCGTCAGAGGAGAAGCCAGCGACTGAACGAGCAGTTCTCGGACTGTCCCCTGGTATCACATGAAAAGGGACGAAACCGTTGGTTTGGGTGGATGCACCAGGTAAAGGAATCAGCCTCTCAGCATGTGCTGAACATTCTCCCCGCGCTGCAGCAGCAGCTGAATAATCCTTGAAATGGGGTTACTCAATTGGCAGGTGGTAGTTAAGATAGGCAGGGAGGCTAGAGCAGGAGGATGTGGCAGAGCTGAGCAGATGCAAGGGCCAGATGACAGAATGGTGAAAAAAGTGTAGGTGTCCAATGGGAAATGGGGTGAGTAGGGCAGGCACACTAGGGTGGTGAAAACAGACAGGCACACTAGAGGCTGGTGAAAATGGACAGGCCCTCTTGGGTGGTGCGAATAGGGGATGCCATTCTTGTGTGGCACAAATAAGAGAAATCACTCTTGGGTGGTGCTAACATGGAAGCGCACACTTCGATATGGCTAATAGGGGTAAGTGTAGTGAGGAGAGGACAGGCGTAAACTGTTAGGGTGTAGCATTAGGAATGCGAATGGGTTGGGCATGATGGTGGGGTGGAAGAGTTGGAGTTTTATAAAAGTAGGATGTGACGGAGATAAAGGAGGTTGGGGTATAGGGTAATAGAGTGTAGGGCTGAGTTAAATGGTAGAAGGAGGGAAACAGGTAGGAATAAAGAACTAGAAGAGCAAAATTGGGGTGTAATGAAAAATTGTGTTGGTCCATTGGGCATAACAACTCTTAAAATTTTGGTTATGGGCACAAGGAGCAGAGAGCTAGGGTTTGCGGTGAGGGCCTTGTAGGAACGATTTGAGTTTGGGCTGTGTGGAACTTTGAATGAGGGAGCAACTTGTGAGAAAATGATTGTGGGTTGCGTGAAGTAAATACGCGTTCAATAGCTGAGGGCTGCCTCTGAAGAAGAGGAGCTGAAGGCTCGCTCCTGTATTATACTGAGGGAACCAGTTCACACTATTCCGAGACATACCTTGTGTTACACTCGTCGGTGGCGATCTTTAGTTGGTAGCAGACGTAGACAGTTGTCCGGCGATGCGACCATTTCGTGTGTTCTGGGGCTACATGCGGATAGAGCCGTTGGAAGTTCGCAAGGACCGCTGCGAGCAGCAAATTGGCGCTTGGGTGGCGAGGCAATCCAGTGATGTACCCAGCGAAGGGATTGTCAGGGGAGCAGTGAGCAGCAGTAGTGTTCGTGAGTTACTAAAAGGTGGCAAAGATACAGCGGGTGTCACAAGAGTTGGTGGTGACGAGAGGCAGGTCGTGAGTTTTGAATGCTTCGAGATGGTGAAAGGGCGTTTAGGTGAGAACAGCCCTCGCAGTGAGGTGACAACAGATGTGTGGTGTGATGACGGCGGGTTTACTAGAAACTCCGCGTCTTCATTGGCAGATGTAGACGAGAAAGTCCCAGAGTCGGAGGCTTTTGGAGGATCAGGTGCCAGCGACGAAGAATGAGAGCGCATTGAATAGAGGAGTGTAGGCGATGGTGGTTCGCAAATCGAGGTTATAGTTGGCAAGAAAATACGTGGTAGCAGAGAATGATCAGGAATCAAACCAACAGACAAGGAACATTGCATGAGGCGTTTAAACTGTTAGCCCTCTACCCCTATGGTACCGATTATCTCCGCCTGCCGTATTTCACATTGGACCTCATCAAGAGTGTCTTGCAGAACTCTTCTGACAGTGTGGAAAGAAATTGACGTGACGTTGTATTCCTTCAAGGATAACAAATAGAGTCCATTTTGTAGGAGGCGAGCCGGTGGAGTCCATCAAAGCTCAAGGATTTCAATGTTGACGCGTATGTAGGAGACAAGATTACCTTTCTTCGGCAGTAAAGTTGAGGAGGGCAGCGAAAGTGGAGACGACATCGAAGCGATTACCGTTTCTGCTTCTTTTCACTGGTTGAAGCGTGTGGTGGGCATCGTGGTGTTAAAGTTTGGTCCCGAATGCATGAAAGTTAACAATATCCGACTCAGGACAAACAAATGTTGGGCACACGAGAGGGGGAGTTGCATAGTGACATTTCATTAAAAGAAACTTGATAAGCGTTAGGAGGACTGTATTATATGTGCAATCAATGGAGCTGAGTTCATGTACAAAACGGCGACACAAAGCGACTACTCGGAGTATGCGTGAACTGGGACAAGAGAAGCTAGCAGAATGTTGGTGTGACCACGTTCTCGAACTTTCCCACGTCATCACATGAAAAGCCCCGAAACGGATGCACCAGGTAAAGGAATCAGCCTTTCAGCATGTGCTGAACAGAATGCATATCATGTGCATTAGTACATTTTATTGTTGAACCCCGTTAATAAAGTATCTGGTGCGTAGTAACATACAACTTTCAGCAACCCCCGTAAATTCGACGACCTGCTACTTCGTTCAACTCATTTCGACAGGAACATTCATTTATGGAGAACAAAATGTAGGTACTTCTTGGTCCAAATCGTTATAACCAGTTTGGTGAAAATTGGAAAACCGAGAAATTATTATTCATAAATCTCGTTTTTCGAGCTATCACGGCTTATATCTCCGTTCAACAGATGGATACAGAAATAATCACGTAGAACAAAATGTGGGTATAGGTTGCTTAAAGGCACTTCGGGAAATCACAAAACTGTTAAAAAAACGTACCTATTTGTTGAGTCTGTCTCCTCTGGGTGGTGAGATACTGTGGGCGAGCGCTTTTGATGTAAAGACAGAACTCTGACTTACTTGACTGACTCTAACAGCCAGACGATGTCTTTACATCGAAAGCGCTTGCCCACAGTATCTCACGAGCCAGAGGAGACAGACTCAACAAACAGTTACGTTAACCTTAGTGTTCAAAAAACATTATTTTCGAACGTTTTCATTTTTACCACTGTTCAATGAACGGTGAGAGGAACATTTATTCAGCACAATATATAGGTATCAACTACTTAATCAAGGAAAGTAATAAAAACAATTCAGTGACTTAGGTGAAAATCGTTGAAACCGTATCGCCAAGAAGCGTTAAAAAACTTTTTTGGTGAAAGAAAAATTTTGTTCGAAGTAGTAGAAGATACTTTGAAAGTTTAATCATTTTTTGAATTTTAGAGCCATTTCGAGAAAAATTCGACCACCCCTATTTTTCGTACCCCCCCCCCCCTCCCCCATCAGTCACACCAATGGGATGGTGGCACTCAAAAAGAGGAAACTAAATAAATAATTAGTCCCTACGCTGGCTCTAGGGATATAAGTTTCGGAGCGAGGACAGAAAGAATAATTAGACGGAATAATTATTGTTCCACGATAGAACGACCACCAGTTTAGACCACGTGCGGAAAGAATTTTTTTCTGACTCAGTAGGTCTCTAAACGTAAAGATCTGAAGAGAACTCAAGTTTTTTTTCAGCTTATTATGTAACTTTCTTTTCTACTTCGTAGAGCACTATGAACGAGGTTTTCTTTCCCGAGCGATAAAAATTGGATGTTTAATCATCGTGAGAAGATGTTAGTTATTCTGTGTATTTTTGGATCGTATTTTTCGAGTCATATTGTCTTAATAATTTCTTTATTGTTTGTTTGGTGTAACCATTATGGATCGGTTGAATTTGAAGATTGTTCCTCGAAAACCTTACGAAGCATGCTTTCCCAACAAGTAATCGACGTGACCACGAATATTGCTGCAGAAATAAACGGAAAAATATCTAGCCTCCCTGATACAATGTCTTCAGGTGTGAATGGAGTGATCCTTCAATTTGACACGTTTAATCAATCACATTTGGATTTTACAGTTGTTTTCGAGAAAAATTCGACAACCCCCACGTTTTGGTACATTTCGGACACATACTTTTCTCCTCCCCCCACATGTGTAACTACATTCAGAATTCAGTTTTTCAACCCACAACAACCACGGGCTTCGTCCAATCAGAGAGTAGATCAACATAACTAGATACCCAGTAAGCCTTAGTAATAGGTACCCACTGTGTGAGGAGAGGCATCTACAGGTCATGGTCGCTAGACAACACAGGAGTGATCTTACACCACCTGCATGACAATTGGTGTTTAACTTACAAGATGAAGATAAACTTACGTTTGATGTCAGCATAGCGGTGGCTGAGGTTGACTGTGTCCTTGTGGTCTAGAATCCAAGCCAACCTCTCAGACATGAGGTACAGAGTTCCATCTCCTTTTTTATACCTCACTTGAGAGACCTGAAGCAGAACGTCCTCCGATCTACTGGTCATCCCGGCTCGTAATCAATTATTTCTGGAAGCAAACGAAAGAATTCATGAATTAAAAGACTCCAGGTGACTTTCTTAACACGGCACATTCTGTCATTTATAGGGGGGTCAAGATTTACCCATCCCGTCTTTCTTTAGTTACATTGGAACTGCCATCTGTGTTTAGCTACTTCATCAAGGTTAAAAAATAACGCGGTAACTGTCGAGTGGGCGTTTCACCAAATGTCCTCACACTTGAGAAGTACTGCTCTCTGTAGAGTTTGACCACTTCCTTACTGATGCTCCACCAGGATGCTCTGTTGCCATTGTTAGTTAGTACCCTAATTCAGACTTTTTCCGTTAGACTTGAACGTGAGGCCTCCTCTGGTGTACCAACAGCGTTGAACACATACTGGAGCAGGTCTTGCACGCGCCTTTTGTAGGACTGCAACACCAGGTTATGGCTGAGTTGCTGTAAAGTGCACTGAAAAAACGCTGCACCATTCTCGCTATACAAAAATCGTACATAGGTTCAAAACCCTTGGTCTCGGGCCTGAAAGTAAATGGAGCAATAAAGGGAGAAAGTGCACCCCCCCCCCCTTCATAGACATGCTCGTGCTCACCCATCTGAACTGCCAGTACTTGGTCACTGTGCTCATCCGATATCGCTAGTTGTGATATCATTTTACAGGTAATTCGGCGCACCAGTAGACCATAAATTGCTGGTTTGGCAAGTCGTACCAGGTGCAACGCAGAGCAATCACATGGTTATTGACTTTGCCATTGCAGATAACAACACCCTCTGCGTGAAAAGCGTTTCCGCACAAAAAATGCTGACTGGAAGGTGAACTGCGAGCTGCAGACAGAGACCTAATAGTGCAATCTGCCACACCTGAAGAGGTGGACAGCAAAATGGACATACGTAACACAGCACTGCACACTGTTGGGCTCTCTGTACTTGGGCAACAGAAGCACAGGGCAATCAAAGTCCCATGGAGGACTGATGAACTTAATCCCACAAAGCATTGTGTAAATAGTACCAGAAGGATATATCAATAGACTCGTGACCCTAATGCAAGAGCCACAATTTGAATTGCCTTCATTCAAGAGAAGAAGGCCATGCACCAAGCGGCAGGGTTGGTGAATATTTGTGGACGTGGAAAGTTCTGAGAACCTGAAGTCCTCCATAGGGAAAGCGAACATAGACCAAGTATAAGCAGAAATGCAAAATGATTCAGGCTGTGTCTCCAGCATCGAAACTTCACTGGAAACCCTCCTTGAGAAGGCTTTCCTTTGACGACCAAGTAGCTTGCTACTTACTGGACCCTCCGAACGAACCTAACGTTGTAGACAGCAGGCGACCTTGGCAGGGCTCTTGCTACACCCCAACAAATCTCCTGGGCCTGAGAGAACAGAAAGCAATATGCTAATGGAGGCTGAGTGAACAATCTCCAGTGGTCTCCTTAATTTATTTAATGGCTGTCTGCAGATCAGACAGTTCTGATTGACAACCTTTGGTGCCCAGCGCTTAAAGGTAGGGGAATCCCCCGCAACCTGTACTCGCTCGTCAGAAGTCAACTGACAGACAGAACTGCTATAATCGAATGCAGGCATGTCTACGTTCAGAGAAAGATTGAGAAGGGGTGCCCACAGGGCTCGGTCCTTGGATCAGCACTCTGGAATGCCTTCTTTCAAGGTCTTCTCAGGAGGCTCATGGGGACTGACTGCGAGCCATATGCCTATGCGGATGACTTGACTGTGCTGATCTTTGCAGAGTCAGTCCACCAATCCACCAAATCGAAGAAAAACCCCACCACGTGCTCCGCACTGTCACCCAATGGTGCGAGCATGCAAAGATGCAGGTGGCTGAGGAAAATCCCAGCTAATCCTCTTGAAAGGAAAAGTGAATAATCAACCCTCAATACGCTTTGCCACACACTCCTTCTTGAAAAGCACATCAAGTATGCAGCAGTGAGTGTAGGTGAGAGTGTGGCTTCAGCCCACTGAAAGTCCTAGTCCCTTAAAAGTGCTACCATTGCAAGGTTTGCCTCACTACGGGCAATTAGTAACGCCACTTGGGGCGTGTGTTACCATGACACTATCCTCATGTACAAGGCCATCTATCTAGGCGTGATTGGCTGATGCCTCGTTGTCTAGGGTAACTAACAATCAATCGATAGAGAGCATTGGTCCAATCCAATTCTCCCTGTGGATCACCAAGGCCTCTAACTATGACTGTATTGACAACAGCTGTCCCGGTGATCAATAGACTTGGCCATTGAGCGCATGGTGGGCAAATGAAGAGTGAAACACGACGATCACTCGGCCCTGTAGAGTTACTAGTCCTTCCCCCATTAAGCAGTTGTAAAACCAATTGTTTTACAATAGTGGTCATTGGTTTGGTACTCATTCTGAATAATATACCTATGGTTTCGGGCAGAAAAATGTTTTTACGACCCCCCCCCCCTCTCTCAAATTCAGTAAGGAAGATATTCATTTACTTTTATTTATTTTTAAAATTATTATTAGTAGTAATAGTAGTTCTTAGTGGTTATGTTAGGTGGCTACGTATGGCCCAACCTCGCCAGATTAAAATAATAAAGACGATATCAATCTCTCTCTTCCTCTCTCGATCAACAACCCACTTCACCCAAGACGTTCATGGATGTTGGGGAAAAACTCTGACGAGGATTCCCACTTCGCTTGCCATTTCTCTAATGCCCATTCATCAATGGCAGCTAGTCAACTCAGTACTGACTCAATGGCCAGAAAATGATGTTTTTACATTGAAAGCTTTCGCCCACAGTATCTCACCAGCCAGAGAAGACGGACTCACCAAAAAGGTACTCTAATTTTAATCATTTGCCTACAGGCGGAATTAACCCAATCACTCTGGTACTGATCTTGATCAAGCGTTTGGGACGTTTTCCATTAACTCCAATTTGTTTTCTAAATATTTCCACACAAACGCGTCAGTTGAAGATATGTAGCGTATCATCTAGTTTAGAAGGGTGTTCACTCTTAACGCTAGCCCTTGTCCTGACCAACTAACCATCCAACCCTCTTCTACCGTATTCGTAAACTGGCGACAGTCTTTACACCGTCGTTCATTGAACATTACTGAGAATAGCAGATCAGGCTGTCATTTTCATACTGTGAAAGCCTCAAGAGAGCGAAACCCATGCAGCATTGTCACCGCTAACCCCTACATGTGCCTATTAGCCAACCACCATCAATTGAGCGCGTGAAAATGTCTAGAGAACTGCAGGCGATTTGACCAACTCCACCTTGGGAAAGGGAAATGTTAAAAGGATTAAAACGACCAACAGTTACGGTACGACCCGAGCAACATGCGGGTGGTGATACCTGAGAGAACGCCTAACGCCTGCTGGCACACTCAGATGCGCCATCTACTCAGCATTTTTCTTGCACCACACACCATGCCAGGACATAGTCAATGCTGCAACTCTGATGTTACCTGCCTCCACTCAGCGAGCTTTCGACACTGCCATACGAAGATCTGGCCTGTCGTATTTGCACTTCTTGGCTTGCCAAGTCAATGCAACATCTCGGCTGCTATATGCTGCCTGGACATCCAGGATCATTGCAATGACACCACACAAATGGCGTGAAAGTGCCAGTAATCCTTCCCATGAATGCCCTCTCCACCTGCAGAAGAGTAGGGGGAGTCTGGACACTGCCAGAGTTCTCACCCACCAACTGAGCCATGCAGAGCAGCTGCAAACTCTGAAGGCTTACTGGGCTTGGGGACGAATCAAAGACCAACCACATCCCTCGCAACATCCCAGCCAGTAGTAGTAGAGAGAGATGGAACACTAAGTCCCCCAGATCGAACCGTAGCTTGAATGTACACACATGGGACGCTGTATGGAAGGCCTAGCCAAGCACAATGCACCATTCTATCAAGGCTTATCCGTCTACAGACTGTCAACCTCCCAAAAACCAACCTGTAGGTCAGCTTTGGGAGCAAGCACACCCGAAGGAGGCGATTCAGCTTTGGCTTCAGTGGAGCCTTGGCAAACTTCTGTAAATAATCACACACAGACCGTTTTCCCAAACAGTGTTTTTGGGCTCAGTAGGGTCTGAAACGTAATGATCTGAAGAGAACTCCAAAATCGGAAAGGGAAGCGGGGGACGAAAATCACACTCACAGGATGTTTTCGAATAGTTGATACCTATATATTGTTCTCTTTAAATGTTCCCCGGGCAGTCCATTGAACAAAGATAAAAATCAAAATGTGCCGAAAATAATGTTTTTTCGAACATTTCCGTAAATTCCAGGGTAGCTGCATCACCAGATTTGATCAATCTTACCGAAGGCTTCTAGCCACTCATACCCACATTTCGTTTTCCGTAATTATTTCTGTATATATTTGTTGAACGGAGCATTAAGCAGAGTCAACTCCAAAAAGGAGATTTGTCTAATATTAATTTATCAGTTTTCCAATTTTCTGAAAAATGGGTCTAACGGTTTAGATCAAACTTACGAAGAACTAACTAATACCTACATTTGTTCTCTATAAATGTTCCTGTAGAAAGGCGTTGAACGAAGATACAGCGTCCGCATATGTAGCTGGTGTTCGAACTTACTGGGGTGGCGGAAAGTTGGGTGTTGCTACGCATGATATTTTTTGACAGATTACAATACTTTCCTTCCCCTTCGGGTAGCGGAAAGTAAAAGCCGACAACTGGCAACAACTCGGGAGCTTAATCGCTCGAAACCACAGGTAGGATAACGGTCCTAACGATAAGAAATGAAATAGACGGGAAGAGACGAAATACCGGCAATTTTATTAGTATTTAAACGAGAAGCGTTGTTTTTTAGCACGTGGAGAGGAAGAGGAAGCTCCATCTCAGACAATGCAGAGGTCAACAACCTAACGTCTAACAATCTCTTCACTTCGACTGTTAAAAAGTGAGGCTATACCAGCTACGAACTAAATCATTCGCGAGGACATTGTGGAAATCCATTTCATTAAAAACAGAATAAACAATAAATTGTCTATATTTCCACAGAAATAATGAGCACAATTGTTAAATCGATTTCGACGGTTAGGTCATCATCAGTAATAAAACATGAACTGATGTTTCCCATCAGTAGGCTAACGCAAGGTATATCAATATTTAAGCATAACATTCCAGGGCAATTCTTGGTAGAAAAGTGAGGAGAGTTTAGTGATGCTTTTCTCTTTATATGATATCTTTCTCAATCACTCCAAGACTACTTACTCTACCTTTGTTAGGAAGTTTGAGAAAGGCTGATTGATTGGGGCTCCAAAACTCATAACTACCCTGCAATACCTGTTAATTCGATGGGTTATGGATTACTTGTTGAGTTAATGTGAAGAATTAGGAGTTTGTGTGTATTCGCGCCGTTGAAGACCCCTTCCCTAGTACTAAGAAGCAAAGGGCTTAAATATCCCATTTCCCCACATAAACTCAGTCATGTCATCACTTCATATCATCATTCCCCCCATTCCATTTCGCTAATTGCTTTTGCGAGCGCAAAAACGCGTGTATTTTCTTGAGTTTCCTTCGTTATCCTATTTTACCGTAACTAGTCGTTTTGCTCGTCTTCGAAACGGTACGACGACGAATAACTTGTTCTGTGGATCCTTAAGTGGGAAAACTTGAGAATTCTTTATACGATTGGAAACTTTTAATAATTTGAGAAGTACGAACTAGGTCAGTAGGAAACTCAACTTTAGTTGACAAGCAATGTTCTGTACGACTGAAAATCGTTCATATTGCAAGAATATTAACAATTCCACTTCGTCTGTCTAGCCGCAAAAAACAAAAGCAAATTTTATATTGCAAGTTTGCATGACTACTTTTTAAAATCGACAAAACAACTTTCTCTGGACACGTTTCAAAACATTATGTTGTACTACAACATAAGTCTAGTACAATATACTGACCCAATAATCACTCTTGTTAATTAATTTACCCAGATGTGGCGACTAACCTATCTTAAGTTGTTCGTTGACCAGGTTAGTACCCTTCAATATTTGTGTTATGGATCCGTTAGGGGTTGATGTTCATCCAACGAGGAATAGTCTGAACGACACTGTACGTTACAATACGCTCAGGGGGAAACTTTGTACCTTCAATTCGATCACGTTCGATGAACCGGGAAAAAAAACCCCAGCAAACATGTTGTTAAGACTAAACTTGTCTGCTCTTCATTAGAAAAGCTACAATGGAGGTGGATGATATGACCAATTTGCTCGTCTGAACAGTGTGCCTCCAACTACAATCATCCACAAAAATGAAGAAGAGTTGCGCACTTGGAACTTCTCTTCAAGTGTTTACTGTTCTAGCTACTAGAGAATGAAGGGTAAATTTCGTCAAATCCTGGCTACTCACATCATTAATTAATTGTACCAACACATTTAAGAAGAAACGAAGAAATTAAAAATTCAAACTTCAATTACGTAAATAATAAACTAAAGAGGTAAAATGTCTTCATTACATTTCTCTCTCTCTAGCGGCTGAAGTTTGGCAGTAAGGGGTTTACTTGGTTCCTCTATGAACTCCGCCAACTAAAATTAGCAATCGCATCTGCGAATCAAATGGATCTGGAAGATTCCGAACAGAGAACCAATTTTATTAATTGAGTGGAATAGAAGATAGACCGATTGGCGGGAGGCAACACTGCCACGCGTAAAAGCTACATCCAGACTGGATATTTCATTGTATAAGTACATACATCCCGCCACAACCAGCATTTAAATAATTCTATAGAGCGACATAACCTGAGATACAAGAATACGTTCGTTGGAACATCAGCGAACTCCAGCAGATTAGACATGAGTTTGTTTCAGAGGTCGGTAATTTGTATCAGGGAGACAGTCTGTCGTCGGCTAGATGCACTTGGGGGTACATCCTATTGAAATTGAAACTCGTAAATCTGTTAAGATTTACTAAAAATAAAATGTCTAAACCACTTTCTAGCTCGAACGCTCGTAACGCAATAATTTTATTACAAACACAAAATGTGATTGATGCAATGGAGTCGTAACGAACAAAACACATGTTCAATTTTGAAGTGAAGCCGACAAAAAGTTTAAAAAACGACAATGCCTCAAACCGCCACATTTCAACACTTTCCCTCATTGGAGATTTTAAAATGACCTTCATCCACGATCCCCAGTTCCTGACAAATTGTCCTGAGTCGAGGCTTGGCGAGAGGCTTCGTCAACACATCGGCCAGTTGAAACTCCGTTGCTATTTTCTCAACCACAATTTCCTTGTTCATAACTTGCTCACGAACGAACAAATGTCGAGTACGAATATGTTTAGTGCGCCGATGAAACTCTGGATTCTGAGACAAACGAATTGCAGCTTCATTGTCAACATGGAGAACCGGCGTTTCCCTGAGCAGCACTAATTCTGATAACAGGCGTTTTAACCAGACGACTTCCCTTGCAGCTTCACTTGCAGCTACCACTTCTGCTTCAGTTGTCGATATTGCAACTGACGTTTGCCGCTGACTTGACCAAGAAATGGCTCCTCCAGCGTACATGCAAACGGTGCCAGAAGTTGATCTTCCGGTTTTGGTGTCTCCTGCGTGATCTGCGTCGCTGTAGCTCTCAAGGTTTCCCTTTTTGAAGTCTCGGCGGAAGAGCAATCCCTGGTTCTGTGTCCCATTTAAGTATCGGAAAATTCTCTTCACTTTAACACAGTCAGCTTTTGATGGGTTTTCCAGTGTCCTAGAAACAACTCCAACAGCATAGGCAATGTCCGGTCTCGTAGCAGTCATGAGGTACATCAATGCACCCACTGCTTGACGATATGGGTACACACTGTTAACTTCTTCTTCCTCTCTTGCTTCTTCAGTCTTGTCAACTTTCCCTGATTTTATATCTTCCTTCACTATTGGCGTAGGAGCTGGTTTGCAGTCTTTCATCCCAAAACGATCCAGAATTCTTTTAACATAGGCCTTTTGGTGAACAAAGATTGAGCCATCTGACTTTTGATCCAGCTCAATGCCCAGGTAGTAGCTTGCAGGCTTCACAGTTATGCGGAATTCTCGTTTCAACATTGAGAAGAACTCCGTTAGGTGTCTGGGATTAGTAGCAGCAACTAATCCATCATCTATGTACAGCACAACCAGAATTTGCTCGTCTCCATTTCGTTTGATGAACAAACACGAATCAGCTGTACTTTGTACAAACCCCAAAGAAATGAGAAATGCAGCAAACCTCATGTTCCAGCAACGAGGTGCTTGCTTGAGTCCATAGAGACTTCGTTGCAGATGACAAACTCGGTCGGTGCCATCTTCGTACCCCTCGGGTTGGTACACGTAAATCTCCTCCTCAAGATGACCATAAAGGAAAGCAGTTGACACGTCAAATTGTGAAAGAATCATTCCTTCACTAGCTGCAACACTCAGAACAGTTCTGATGGTTCCACTTCTAGCGACAGGGCTAAAGGTTTGGTTGTAGTCCACATCCTTTTTCTGAACGAAACCTTTCACCACTAGCCTCGCCTTGTATTTGTCAATGGATCCATCTGAGTTTGTCTTCACTCTGAATACCCATTTTGTGCTAAGTGCCTTTTTACCAGGTGGTAACGTAGTCATATTCCAGGTGTGATTTTCCTTCAATGATTCCATTTCATTGTCCATTGCTGTCTTCCATTTGTCCTTGTCGATACTGTTCATAGCTTCAAGATAGGATGTCGGTTCTGCAACAGGATTATCATTTTCAATTGCAGCCATTATGAAATCATCGAATCTTTTGGGGGGATTAAGAATTGATCGGTCCCTCAAATTTATACCACCATTTTGAGTATCTTGCAGTTGAAAATCTTCATCTTCGACTTCTGTTAGATGTTCTATGTCATTCGGCTGTTGAGCTTGAACTCCCTGACTTCTTGTTGAAATTTCACGATCTTCTTGATCATCAGTCCGCTGACTTGTGTGATCTGAACTTCTTTCATTTTCGTCGTTGACAACTTCAGTCTGGAGTTTCACAGAGACGCAACTTTCCCTCGTTCTTAAGGGTAGCTCTTTAAAAATGACATCCCTTGACCGTAAGAGCTTGTTGCCTTCTCTCTGCCATACTCGATATCCATCAACTCCATCGTATCCTATGAGAATACCTTCAACTGCCTTGACATCAAATTTCTTTCTTTTTTGATGCGGAACATGAACATAACAGGTACTACCTATGGTGCCACAAACCATGTTTCGTTCAGAGCTCCTCCAGAGCTACTCTCAGTTGAAAACAATGTTATCCTGAACACTGAGTGCGACGACGCATGGTACGCAGACAATAAAGCCCCTACACCAATTGAAGACGAATCGGATGCTGAGAATGTTGCCAAGTTTAATAAGGAACTTGAACGGTTCAAGAAGCTCCACAGTACCGTCTTTTTGATTTTAACGACGAACATGACCGAAGATGTTCTCAAGAGAGTCATGCGCTTCAAGTCAGCACAAGAAATTTGGGCGGAGCTGCATAGACTTTATGAAGGCACGGCAGAAGACAAGGCATACAATCTTTGCATGTCTTTTGTCAGTTATGAAAAGCAAGTAAGTGATGATATAGGGTGTCACATGTCAAAACTGAAAAATCTATGGAACTCTTTGAAAACGGAAATCAATAAGGACGCAAAGGTTCAAAAATGTGAGCTACCCGAAATTTTCTTAATTTGTAAAATTCTTGGAACTCTACCCGAAGAATACTTTTCATTCAAGAGTAGTTGGCTACTGATGTCTAAGAAGAATAGGACAATTGATAATTTGACAGATCAGTTGTGCGCATTTGAGAGACAACTCACCGTCAAAGACAAGTGTGGAAACAGTGAACAAGTTGCTTCCACAACGTCCTCCATTCCAAAGAAAAGTGTCAAAAGAAAGCCGTTGACCTGTCATTATTGCAAGAGCAAAGGACACATGATTCGTCACTGTGAGAAGTGGAAAAGCGATGGACGACCTCCAAAACCAAACTCAGCGCAAGCAAAACACGTGGAGACCAGTCATTCAGAGCTACTCTCAGTTGAAAACAATGTTATCCTGAACACTGAGTGCGACGACGCATGGTACGCAGACAATAAAGCCCCTACACCAATTGAAGACGAATCGGATGCTGAGAATGTTGCCAAGTTTAATAAGGAACTTGAACCGTTCAAGTTCCTTATTAAACTTGGCAACATTCTCAGCATCCGATTCGTCTTCAATTGGTGTAGGGGCTTTCAAGTCACCTTCAACTATTCTTTCAGCATCCACTATTCCGCTGAGTAGAGCAGAAACCTTGAACTTCCAAGTACTCCAATTGTCCTTTCCTTGAAGAAGACCAATATTCACTTTTGTCAACTCCATTTCGTAGTTTGTCAGTTCTTTTCGAAGTTCGTCAGAGATCCTGGGCCCATAACCTATTGAAATTTAAACTCGTAAATCTGTTAAGATTTACTAAAAATAAAATGTCTAAACCACTTTCTAGCTCGAACGCTCGTAACGCAATAATTTTATTACAAACACAAAATGTGATTGATGCAATGGAGTCGTAACGAACAAAACACATGTTCAATTTTGAAGTGAAGCCGACAAAAAGTTTAAAAAACGACAATGCCTCAAACCGCCACATTTCAACACATCCGTGAATTTTGACTGTCTAGAGATGAATTAGTTTCCAGGGGCAAGAACTTCGAAACTATGTGACAACCAGTGGGTATTCAAAACCACACTAGAAGCCCATCATTTGTCCTATCGAAAGGCAGAACCTGAAAACAACCAGGCGTGCATGAGGTTACCAAAGAACGCTAGACTATGAACCGGTCAATAAGCTAGAAATTCCAAACTACATCTGACCAACAGAAGACGTACAGCTTTTACTGAGGTTCTGTCGAGCAAGACGTGTTTGACAACCAGGTATATGAGGCAACATCCCTGTTCCTCATCAGCACATTAGACTATGATTATTAAGCAGGATACACATGAGAACCCCACGTGAGTGACTGAGCACGAATTTTTTGCAACGATTCAAGAGTTCTGAAATACATTTATCAACTAGAGGATCGACTACACCAGCAGCCTTTAATTTGTTTCAGCAAGGAAGCAATGCTATAAGCAACTTCCATTTCTAGTTTCATTAATCGATAAGTTGCGTTGAACTATCAGTTCACCAATTAAGCACCAGATTAGATAGATATATTACTTTGTCAAACATGAAGGTGTGAATTGAGCGAGACTATCAGTGGATACACTCCCCCTGGCCACACCAAAGATAATGCCCCTGATGTAGTAGCATCTGGGGGTGAAACAAAGAACAGGGACCGACCACTTGATAACGCTACGACTGCATGTATCGATATTTATTTCATATACCCATTCTTAATTTCATTGAATTAACTCCTTTAAATTTAAACATTAAATAATTGACATATCGTACAGCTGTCATTATTTCTAATTTCAAACATGGCGCCAGAGCCTACAATGTCGGGCATCTCGATAACCTGACCTCGGTCGTGATATATCGATATATTGCCTTATCAGAGGGAGCGGATCCTATTCTTTGCTTTTACCGCATCTGGTCCTAACAGGTCTATAGAGGTTCTCGTGGGTAGGCGCTATGGCTCCATCCTGAAGTTTTGCAGCACAGACAATGCCATGGCGAGAGCGATCAAGGGCAAGCTAATGTAAGTTGTTGGAGCAATAGCAGGTTTTTTCATAGCTCCTGGAGCCTATAACTAACGTCATCTTGTAAAATGCGTAAGTCACATACAAGGCATATGCATGCTACAGAAGCCTAGGAGTAAGTTTGTTTCGGCTGCTATCAGTCTACACTACATATTGCTTTCAGCAGGTGCATTAGAGTTTTATAAACTGACAACCAAAGAAGCATCTGAGAACCCTATTGGTGATTAGACATGAATTTGACTCAGTGAGTTCCTAAAATAAATGTGGGCCTGTGGGTACACTACGACTGCCCTAGCATTCATCAAACGAGAGGTTGACAACAAGGCATATATATGGTTTGAGAAAGCAAGAGGTTCTGATACACAAATAGACGCTGTGAGGTTCACGTGGGTATACGAGTACCCTACTATTTGTTTTATAGATACAGACGTTCATACCACTCAACAGAAATGGGGGTGGGGGCTTGTGCTTGTTTTACTGGGCAAGAGGTTATGAACTTGATCTGGGTACCAAAAAGAACTGTATGATCCCGAAAGCCTGTTTTTTGAGTTATCAAGTGAGGTTGTGTATGACGTCAAACTATAAATGGGGGGTCGGACGAGCCTCGCGAGATCGAATGTCAAACCCCTCAACAGTTGGAAACAAGCACACGGTCGATGAGTAGATAAGGACTACAACGGAAACTGGCTATGGTCTAGTGGTTCAGAGACAAATACGAGGGTCGGTTGACTTCAATATGTTTTTGCATCAATTGCAGACAGCAAGTTTTGTGTTAGCATGGTCTGATGTAATGATACGTAATAATTATCCACTATTTCAAACATAAATGGTATGTTCAACATCATCAAAGGGATAGTAGGGGGGATCACACTAAATCTCTGGGCCCGACACCAACATTGAAACCTGATGATGACCCAACAACATGCATGTGACTAGTTTTATCAATGCTCTGACGTCATGTGTCGTGCACTTGCAATCTAAGGAATCGTAAAAGCAACCGAACCTACACGGAAACCTCGCGGCACACCCCCCCACCAAGTGACGTTACAACCCCTCAGCCCCAATTCACCAGCTCTGGGCGTAACCGCGAACCAAAACATGGATGCGACTCATCATAGCTCCTACGTCTTGGGACGAAGTATGAATCAGCTACATGCGTTTGGGATATCTAGAATGGACAAGTGTGCATAATGTGCATACAAATGTGAACGTTACTTGTTGAGAGGCCGACACGTGTACATAATGCGAATACAATTGTGATGTGTGAACATTACTTGTTGAGAGGCAGATAACTAATACACACACACACCTAATACACCCAAAATTACCAGAATTACCAAATTTAACACAATTACGGTACACCGTCATCGTTAAAAAAAAACCAAGGACTACGAAATAATTAAGAGCTTCGGGTCCGAAAGGAGGGAGGCGACGAAAGAACAGGTTATGTTTCATGCAATTAATCTCAGGAAATTTGGTACTCCGAGAAGCCGAATTTCGACACTTAGTCGAAATTAGGACGCGGCGTGGTTGGCTTGAAGGAACGAGGACGAAGGAGCGGAAGCAGCGAAGATGAGACGAGAAAATTGAGCGAAGAAACGTCCGCCATTACTCAGAAGGGGTGGAAGAGGGAGGCGCAGTCGTGGAACGGGGCCCGGAGTTCTTCGCCCCCTTCGAACTTCCCACGGTTTACTTCAATTTTACCGACCTAACGACCCGTTTTTGGACAGCTTCTAAGATACAAAACGTAGAATTGGAACCAACGAACAGTTTGAACCCGAATTGAAGACATAAAAGGCAGTTAATTTACCTGTAAGTCGGTTCAAAAGACAGAGCTCGTGAATACGTGGTTGGCGGCCATGGCGGATTGGCCCGTACATGACGGCACAGAGAAGATCGCCTCTAC
The DNA here is from genome assembly GCA_020466155.1 of Pachypeltis micranthus. Classification (NCBI taxonomy): domain Eukaryota; kingdom Metazoa; phylum Arthropoda; class Insecta; order Hemiptera; family Miridae; genus Pachypeltis; species Pachypeltis micranthus. The sequence goes on along the minus strand of CM035770.1, from coordinate 1,758,315 downwards.
TGGCACGAGGCTCAGTTGAAACAGGGCAGCCAACCACTCCCCTCCAAAGGTCCCTTAAGCTCCCCGCTGAGCTCACCGGCCTTTTTTCCCTCTGCCGTCGATTGCGATCCGCGCCCCGAGATTTCTATTTCCCACATCTTCCATGTTGAGACTTGAAAATCACACAACTTTCCTCGGGAGTGGCTGGTCTGCACCCCCCCCCCCATCTAAACTGGTAGAAAGACGCTACTCAACCTAATACTATAATAATTGTGTTCTCTTTTGTGAACGCGCTGCTAGATAGTAGATAACATTTTCCAACAGGGTGAAGCACGTAATATGCTAGTGTGTACACAACCAAAATGTCCGACATATGAATGTTTTACTACTGATTAATAATTAGTAATAAAGCTCAACAGGTGCTCAGTGTTGTGCATATACAACATCCGTTGAATAAATACAAATTGTGTAGTTAGCAGCCAAAATTACCAAGTTATAGACTAACAGAACACCACCTGCCTCTTAATGCTGATTTACGACCTCCAGCGACTGATACACTCGGGAAACATTAATTATGTAACCCTATTAGCCTTTGAGGGAAAAGATAGTGCAGATAACCAGTTTGAGGGAGTAACGGTGAAAGAAACCCATCCCCTTGCCCAGACGGAAGCAGCTCTTGTAACATTTCACACGAATCACTTGCTCATCAAGCCCCTCTCATTCCATCTCACCCCTTAATCTAACCAAAAAATCTTAGGGTCCTAAGTCTCTAGTCACTCACCCGATCGTGTGCTAACTCAAAACCAGACAGTGTTACCAGCTACATACATGTGTTAGAAAGCTCACTCGATAAGAAAGTAAAAGCGTTAGGTAGAGGCAAAAACTCCGGCAACTAATTATGAGAGATACATGGTCAAAAAATGCTATGTAGCAAGCCAAGCCGTATATATCTACTCACTGAAGAGATTACCACGAGAAACTGCATTAATTGAGGACCCCAGTGGGCTACCAATGGCCAGAGTTTAAGTCCCTAATTTCCGGTTTCGTTTTTGGGTCAAGAGAAATCCTGCCTGGTCTGGTCTGGAGACACGTGCTGCAGCTTCAGACTTAAACTTACTGTCGGTAGAGTGAGTACTCCTATGTTTCTAACAGGTCAATACAAGTGCAAAGGCAGGAACCTGGTGTAGCCACTGGTTCACAGATTTACGCACTCTAACTAAAGAATTTCAATTAGTTAAAGTCTAATGAACGGAATTATCTCTTCTCACGCCACTCAAAAACCCTGCAAATTATTACACAATGGTTTATTATTCTCATGAACAGCTTGACCTAGTATTAGTGCTCCCCCATCCCATTTGATTCAGCATCGAATACTAGTAAACCATACGAAACATGTCCTGGCTACAATGGAACTACGGAAACAAAACGTCTGATGATTTTGCCCCATCGGGTTGGGGAAATTGGAACGGGGGCGCTTCGAGCGAACCCGTTGCGAGGCAAAAGGGGAGTTGAGTGGGCGGGCAGCGTTGGGAGGCGGGTGGTTTTTTATTGAGACGGGAGGGAGGGAGGGGCTTCAAACGATGAAACATTGACTTCTGCTGTAGTTCCTGCGTTATACTGCGTTTCGTTAATTTTTTAAACCATTTTTTGCCCATTACTACCACGGGCTTCGTCCGATCGGATTGCTGAGATGGCGGGCACAACTAGATACCAAATCGGATTTTGTCGGGTCTTCCCAAATCGGAAAGAACGAATTTTTTAGACCACGTTAAAGGCACAAAACGGCCTGGACGGCAGACGGACATTGCAAATTTGGAATCTCCAAGTCTTGAAACGTAAAGTATCAAATTTTGAGGGGGGGTTGTAAAAAAATTTTCGTGACGAAAACATAGGGTTATTATTCAGAATGAATAATAAACCAAAAGCCGTTCTTCAAATATTTCAATATGAAGGGGAAGGGATAAATACGCAGATTAATAATAGACGGAGAACGGAGACCCAGCAAGATGGTAAAGTCAGTAGAGAATGGAAACGAGGCCGGTCTCCGTTCGGCTGCTCCATTGCTCTCAGAAGGGATTTGCAAAAGCTCGCGTTTCACGTTTGCTAGCCGTACATGGTATGATTTATTGGGTTAGTACCTGTTGGGGTTTTCGTTCAGCTCCTCTTGATCACTTAGTCCACCAGGTATTTTGCCGCATTAATCAACACGCACCGCTGTCAGTGGGTCTCATGTCAGAATCGATCTTCATCAATGGCTGGGTCTGGGCACAAGGCAACACTTCATAAGAGTCTTTGACCAACGAGGGCGAGTGAACAGAGTGAACTCTGAGTGTATGTGTTTCAAGTGCTGCATTGCCCCAGCACTTTGGCGGCCACAGGAAAAAACCCTGCAAATTATTACACAATGGTTTATTATACTCATGAATAGCTTGATCTAGTATTACTGCTCCGAGACCCATCCTATTCGATTCAGCCTCGAAAAATACTAGTAAACCATACGAAACATTACCTGACTACCATGGAACTACGGAAACTAAATATTCCCCTGGCGCCAGGCGCCTGTAGGCAATTGGCGGGTGGTTTTGATGCGACGGGAGAGAGTACTAACGACGAAACATTGACTTCCGCTGTAGTTCCCGCGAGTACTTTCGATTAGTTGACTTTGGCTCACTATAATTACTGTAATTTCACTATGCGCAGTTGTACACGTCTGATACTGACTCTGACCGACCCAGGATGTAAAAATACCTTGAAAACGATACGAAACACGACGTATTTGCGATTATACATAGTTTTGTTAATTTTTTTAACCATTTTTTGTCCATAACAACCATGGGCTTCGTCCGATCGGATTGCCGAGATGGTGGGCACAACCAAATGGGATTTTTGTGCGAAAGAACGGATTTTTTAGACCACGTTAAAGGCACAAAACGGCCCGGACGGCGGACGGACATTGCAAGTTTGGAATCCCCATGTCTTGAAACGTAATGTATCCAATTTTGAAGGGGGGTAGTAAAAAAGTTTTCCTGACCGAAAACATAGGGTTATTATTCAGAATGAATAATAAACCAAAAGTCGCCTTGAAAGCACGTCAAGTATTTAGAAGTGAATATTGGCGAGAGGTGGGGCTCACCAACGCCTCTAGTTCCTTAAAGGCCCTACTATTGCAAGGTTTGCCTCACTGCGTGCAATTACTAAGGCCACTTGGGGTGTGTGTTAGCTTCATGTATAAGGCTATTCGATTGGAATATGTAAGGTTTGAATTACAAAACAGCTCGGTAACCTCACGCTGCGATGAGTACAGCGAAACGTTGGTTTAAAAACTTTGATCGGCAGATTACTGGGGTCGACCAGGAACAAATTTAAGCTCGGAACATGCTGCCAGAAACCAACGCTTTTTATCCGTTTTACAGTTATTATTCTCTTTTTCAGGGTAGGTTTTCTCGATGTCCAACAAACATTACTACTTTCCATAATTTTTTTTCTCCACTTTTCACATTTTTCATTAATATTTTTTTCGACGGATAATTTAAAAGAAAATTTTCAATTTTTACCAAAATATTCTTCACGCATTTAACGAAACAGATTAGTTCTTGTAGTCTCAGTAATGTGCCACACCCACTTGGCGTAAGTCTTTTGTTGTCACAGAATACCTGGTATTTTTCAAAGCTGTACAGGAATGGTGAAAGAAAAGTGGGGTGATTACTTAAGGTTCGTGTATTTATCCTACAGTTGACGGCTCCGAAGGGTCCACTAATTTATGAGTCCCGACAGACAGGTAGCAAGCAATCGAAGGAGAACCGACTCATTGTTTCCCCCACCACTCACATTCATTTGCATGCGGCCCTGGGAAAATTTCCCTCGGAGCGTGAACACTGGTGCCTTCCCCTCAGACGCCGTTTGGGGGTCTTCCCCACTCCACCTCGCACGACCACGCAGTCCCCCTCTCACAACAACTTCAGGCCAATCTCACGCTTCACATTTATTGCTGCCGATCGTGTTGCCGTCCGGTGTCGGCACTGACTACGGGTATAAATAACTGGAAAGTGCGGCCCGTGAGCTACACCTCAACATTAAGCGCTAAACCATAGTGTGCAGTAGGAAACCCCGTTTCAGAACACCCGTAGTGACTTTTTACTTAAGCGTTTTACTGTATGTTTCGACCTACTGGCACTTGACTGCTCTTTTTGAACTAGGGACCCACCCATGAGCTCATCAGTCGTATAATGGATTCCTCTGGTAATTTAGAAGTCAACCCTCAAGATCCTATTTCGTTAAATGTAAACGTAAACTCAATTATTTTCTTTTACAATATTACACTTGAAAACCCTGTGTTTCAACCGAGTAAATTATTCTCATCAGCGAAGGTACATACAAAATGCTTGGTGAACGCATCACATGACGTCACTAGACTTATTGAGTTACCGATGCATAAGTGCATAAGTGAATTATAGAGATGTCAGCATGATTTTTTTTTTCTTTTTTTTAAAATTTTCGTGTTTACTGTTCTGGTATTATAAATAAAATATTGTGAAAGAAACGACAATAGGTTGAATTCCGGTATTTCGTGGGGCGTGCTTAATTACGTTATGTAGGGGAAAAGGCAAAATAAAGTAAAGAGGGCCTACATGAATATACATAGAGCTACATTCGAACGAAACTAATCTACTGTACATAAAACAATGATCTAACTCCGTTAGCTCAACCCTCGTCTAATCTCAATAGCGTCGCTTCCAGACGAGCAAGCCTTAAAGGAGTAGCGTCACATTGATGGCTAGGTCCAAGTTGATGGCAATGTGTATCAACAGTTCGGGAAACAACAACTCATTTGCAAACGACTATGTTTGTATAGTACCTGTGGGGCACCTCCTATTCGATTCAGCATATGCGAAAACGAAACACGATCACTACCCCAGAACAACGAAGATCGTAGTTTTCTAGGCGATCCTAGGCAATTGGCACGACGCGACGAGTTGAACTATATAGTCTTCTGACTGTCCCGCAATTCGGGATGTGCACTGCGGCCAGATTACCTATTGTGCCAGTCCTACTGTCTTACAGGTCAATGCCTAGCCTCCAGAGGAAAGCCAGGTAGTTCCTGAAAGAGTTTTCGTTGGTCTCTATCCTGGTGGAAGTGGTGGCAAATACCAAAAGTCGCTCGCTCTCAAGTCTACGGCACTGGGCCAGGACATGGTAGGGAGTCTCCTCATCCGTGCCACACCACCTGCATCGAGGGGTGTCAGCTATACCCATTACATATACGTGTTTGTTCATTCTGCAGTGCCTAGTTATGATCCCAACAATCTGCCTTAAGTTCTTTCTCTCCATCCTCAGAAGGTTGTGTCTTATCTCACTTGATTGCTCTGAGACAAAACGTTTTACTCCCACAGCATTCCAGACCGTCTGATGCAGTATTCTGGCGTGTCCTCTCACAGTCCTCTTGACTAGTGACAGAGAAATCCCACAATGGGGCGGAGGACCAATAGGTACCGTAAACGAACCGCGTCTGGCCAGATGGTCTGGTCTCTCATTTCCAATGATCCCCTTGTGTCCAGGAATCCAATACACATTAACTCTATTCGCGCTTGCTAAGGAGTTCGCATGTATACCGCATCCTGCACTCCTACACCAGTTTTGACGTTGTGCAGTAGTTCATCAGCGCCTTGCACGACGCTTGACTATCGGTCAATATGTTGATAGTTCTGTTGCTACAGCCTTTCTCATGCATTAAGATTGCCTCAGCGATAGCTGATGTGCTCTTTCCAGACTAGTTTCCGATCCAGAATCACACCCAGATACTTGACCTGCTCGCTGAGCTGAATTTCCTTCCCCATCACTATCTGCTGCCTCAGTCCTGACAGTTTTGGCTGGGTTGATGATAGCTCTATCTCCCCACACCACGGGTACACCATCCGCAAGGCTGCCTCCATCAGGTCTGACAGCACGCTTTGCACTCTGCCTCGAATGAGCACAGCCACATCATCAGCGTATCCTTGGGCATAAAACCCCGCTTCATTGAGTCTCCCAGTAGGGAATAAATTACTAGGTTCCAGAGGAGCGGAGATAGGACCCCTCCATGAGGGCATCCCCTCACAGTCCTCGCCCTGATCGAGCAGTTTCCTAGTGAGGTTTGGATCTCTCTGCTTTTCAGTACAGCGAGAATCCACTTTATTGCATTTCTGGTGACATTAAATTTAATCAATGCCGTTTCAATGCTGCGTACGAATGTATTGTCAAAGGCCCCTTCTATATCCAAAACCCCTAAGGCAATCTCCTTATTCCCCATTGACTCTTCTAGTTTCCTAATTAGTCCGTGCAGCACCGAGTCACATGACCTCCCTATGCAGTAGGCATGTTGGCCATCCGCCAGGGGTGCCAGTCTCAAACATCCGTCCCTCAAGTACCTGTCAAGGATCTTCTCCACAGTCTTGAGCAGGAAAGATATGAGTCATATTTTCGGAAAGCCTTGGCTTCCTCGTATGAATCCCTTCCGGGTTTTGGTATAAAGGTTACTCGCACCTCCCTTCAACACTGAGGCACCCATGTATACCCATGCGCCACGCAACCTCTAAATAACCTTAAATGGCTGGGTAGGATGCGCTATATTCCCTTCTGTAGTAGGATCGGGTAAATGTCATCCAGTCCCAGCGACTTGAATGGTTTAAACGAATTGACTGCGTCTCGGGTTATAATTGCGAGCACTTTGCTGTGCCTCGCTCCCGTTTGGGTATCCTGGATTTCTTGGCAAAACCTTCTCCACGCCCCTCGTTTTTCCTTTCGTAATTCATTGTTGTACTCAGTTAGGGATCTTTTGTAGTTCCCACTTTCCTGTTCTTTTTGCTTGGGTTAAAGAGTCAATGTACACATCTATTGCTGTCCGCCCTAGCGGTTTGCCTGCAGCTGTTTTCAAAAGAAGACCTCATTGCTTATGTCAGTGCTGTACTCAGTAACTCGACCTCCAACGGACGTGTGGCGTTGTCAGGGCAGCCTCTGAGGGCGTCCTGGAGGCTGTCCCCATACTTCAGCTAGTCCGTGTTTCTTAGGTTCCTGTACCTGATGGCTCCTGCCCTTGCCATCACCATTTTGAACCTGATATACCTGTGATCGGATCCCGAGAATTCCGAGGAGACATACCAGGTGGAAACATTTATCCCCACATAGAGTTTTAGTGCTAGGGTTATGTCGATTATCTCGTCCCTGTTAGCAATCACGAAAGTTGGTATGATACCCTGATTTAATATATCAACATTGTTAGTAACGAGATATTCAAAGAGACACTCACCTCTACAGTTAATGTCCTAACTTCCCCAAATAGTGTGATGTGCATTGGAGTCCACTGCCACAATCCCTTGGATATCTAGTTAGTCTAACCGTTGCGGAGTCGCTAGAAAACAGCGACCACAGCGGAAGGAACTTAATGTTAGCCTTAATGTGTATGCAAAACCTGGGACACCTGCTGTTGTGGTAAAATACCTTGTAATCCGGCACCCCAAGACCCGCCACCCTGCTCTTAACCCTCCAAGGTTCTTGAATTAATGCAATGTCAATATTTTGACTTGCCATATACTCCTGCAGCGTCCAGGACGAACCCCTGCAGTGGCGATGATTGACCTGTAGCAGCCTAAACATGCTTCAGGTCCTAATCCTTCCGGGTATCCCCGCCTGCCACTGCCGTCCTAGTCGTTCGGGGTGAGCAGGGGACCCACTGCGCCCCCCCCCCCAGCGCACAGGCGGCCCCTGAACCTGAGGCCACTGACTGGCCATCTTGGCCTCCACACCGGCCGCAGCACCTCCAGGCACCGAGAACCCTGACCCACCTGGGGCAGAGCGGCCCCACCCACCTTGGCCGTCAGGGGCAGTGTACCGCCCTAACACCATGGATGAAGGACTAGTGATCGCGTTATACATGGAATCCATAGAGATAGTCAATCCATCAGATGAATCAGTGAGACGTGTAGACGACTCATCTGCAGCCCATTCAACAACGAATGCTAAGAGCAACCTTGTTGTGAAGACGGCATGGATGTAGCAGATGTGGTTGCCAGGCCAATGTCTGTCTTTTATGTTCCTCCGCATCTTTATTCATTAGCGGCTTTATTCGTGAGCATTCACTCTCCCCTGTGGAAATCGAAGAGACGAAGAAGCGTCATCTATTCCGTGGGTCAGCCCCAATGTTTTGGTCACCAAGACGGATGGGTCATCAAGGTTCTGTGTGGATTTTCGCCAACTTAACGCAGTGAAGAGAAAAGATTCATATCCACTGCCGAAAATTGATGAGCTAACAAGAGCTATGGCTGGCAGTGGATGGTTCTCTACGCTGGATCTCCAATCTGGTTACTGGCAAGTTCCAATGACCAACGAGGGCAGGGAGAAAACAGCTTTTTGCACGCCACGATGCCTGGGGCAGTTCTGTGACATGCCATTTGGCCTTAGTAACGCTTCCAGTACGTTCCAGCGTGATGTGGGCGGCCTACTGCATGATCAGATCCGTGGGGAAAGAGTGAAGGCGTTCTTGTGGATACCTTGATGGAGTTCTAGTGGATACTCCCAATTTTCAAAGTCAGCTTCTACAGTTGCAATCGGTGTTTGAGCAGTTCCAGCGTATAGGAGTAAAGCTAAATCCAAAAAATGTAGCATTTTCAAAAGAAGTGTAAACTATCTAGGGTTCACAATTTTGCTAGAAGGAATCACATCTGACCCTGATAAAACTGCAGAATTAAGTATCTGGCTAAGTGTGGGGGTCATCCATTTTCAAGTGCTCGGTACATTTTGGATACGGATGAGAGTTAACGAGCTGTTAGTGCCGTTCTTTCACGGTTGCAACAGGCATGGAAACCGTGTTGGCCTATTACAGTGCGTATTTGAGCGGAACTATTGTACCTCTAGATAATAACTACTAACTCACTTCCACTCGTATGGTATGACAACGGGGAAGACCACTGCAGTGGTTGTGCCAGTTCAGGGACCCAGATGGCCAACTTCCTCGATGGTTACAGATATTTGCCTGTTACAATTTCGGCATTCAACATCGACCCGGGACCCTTATCACAATGTATATGGTCTCTGCAGACGCCCATGTGCACAGAAAGGTTGTTCTTACTGTATTCGACAAGAAAAGAAACTGGAAGAAACTCAAGAACATGCCCGACGAGTACGTTTGGAGACGATCAATGAAGAAGACTGTGGGCTTGCGCAGAAGGAAGACGCTGAAGTAGGTGTTGTGCATGATTGTGTTTCTTCAGGACAATGCAGACCTTCTTGGAGTGAAGTAACGGCACTCAGTTCCACGGTTAAATGTCAAGCAGCTCGGCGCCCGTAACAGGCTCTCCCTCATTTGGGTGCCAGCTCACAGGGGGCATGAGGGCAATGAAAAGGCTGACCGCCTCGCAAAAAGGGGTACAGAATCCCTACCCATCGTGCCTGAACCACACGTGGGTCTGATGAAAAGTCACCTGAACCGTCTGGTTGCTCGATGGGAGATACAGGAAAATGGCGCCCATTGGCATTGCCAGCCACGACTAAGACAGGCGAAAAGGCTTGTCACGCCTTCCTGTCAAAGGGCGAAGGCGATGCTGACACTCTCTAGGCAAGATCTGAGAGTACTGATAAGCTTCCTCACTGGGCACTGCCCACTCAGATACCACCTCAGCCAAATGGGCATCTCAGAGGCAGTGGAGTGCAGACTGTGTGGCGAGGAGGATGAGACGGCAGAGCATATCCTATGTGAATGCCCTGCCTTGGCAGCAAACCGCTTTGAATACTACGGTCAGGGGACCACTGAACCCCAAACTGTAGTGGACTCTGCGGTGAAGGACATACTCAGCTTCCTAAGCGGGGCGGGTATGTACGACGCCTTCTACTAAGAAACGGCCAGCGTCACAATAGGCCCGTATGCGGCCGCAGCGCCAAAGGGACTTGTCCCACACGCCCTCGGGTCAGAAAAAAAAAAAATGTCTTTGGGCTATGTTTGGCTGTCTACAAGTGATGGGTGACGTATTATTCAGGCTGGCAATCGGGGTTGATTGATCAAGCCAATCCATCCCACATCACATGATTGCAAGTTGCCGATAGTCCAAATTGACGCTGGTGCATAAAAACAACTTTTTAAATAGTGGACGTGGCGTGCGGTCTACATTCAAAGGTCCACATGGGAACTCCACCTCGAAGAACGTCTGATAACAAGATCTCGGCTGGACTGCAGACAGGTCAGGACTAACAGTGATAATGTCAGACTCAGTCCTTCTCCAGAGATAACGCCCCACCCTTAACCTAGCCACTGCATCCAGCAACCTACTTACTGACAGTATCATAGGCAGAAACACATTCCCCCACATGGTTCATCAGGTATGTTCCCTTATCGAAATGACTGTTCCTTAACACTCGTAAGGAAGTTGTATAAGTCGACCGTCAAGGAGGTTGCTGTATCGCTATTGTACAAGAGAGCGAGCTATGGCAGGTTGTCATGTAGCCAGTCTCACGGTGGAGAGCTGTTGCCCAGCTGTTCTACCACGCAAAGGTATGCCCCTGGGGAATCTGCACCGTCTGGGAGGATAGGGCTCTGGAAATTATGGTCATGCGGCCTCCTGGAGACACTTCCATTCCCCTGGATACTATGTTATGTGTACATTCCTTTTCATCATAATTTCGTTTATACATACTTCACTAACATACACATACATAAACAAGCTCCCTGCGCCTTGAAATCACTCATGAAATCAACTGAAAAGATCAGGAGCCACGCATCACACAACTTCGCTTATCTCCACATAAATTCACTGGTTTTCATGGCTTTTGCTACTATAGCAATTAATTATACGCTCAGTTCATATAAACTAGGTAAAACATCTGTTCGCAGCGGCACAAAGTGGTAGCGCTTACAGTTTCGAAATTTATTGTGCTGTTCGTACTAATGCCCTGACCATTATTGAGCAATTGGTACACAGAGAATTAATGAGGTTGTAAACAAGATTTTTTGAAGAGGATAATAACCACTTTTCCATACTAAAGTAATTGGGTTAGTTCCACCTGTAGGTAAATTAAATGTTAACTTTAGCACTTTTCCATAGTTATCGGGTAAAAACGTTTAAAAATGGTAGTAAGTGAAACGGCGGTCGTTGAAATTCCAGAATTTCTTGAGTAGCCCCTTGTATATCTCATTGTATAGGTACTTGGTTGAATTTTTCTGAAGAACCCTTAAAATTTAAGCGGAGTTTATACGGAAAAAGTTACGCAAAACTCGATTTTTGTCGAAATGTTGGGAAATTGATTGTGCTGCTCTCATCATTTTCCCACAAATTGGAATTTTATAGTATTGTCGTCTCATTAGGAGATTAGGATTAGATTCGGACTATGGTGATCATTATGATGACCATAGTCCGTTTTGGGAGGACGTATTTTGCTCATACTCGTATTTTGGTGTCCTATGGTGGTGACCTGCTGGCTTGATATCAAGTTGGAGCTGATTTGATTCAGCAGTTTTCTCTGAAAATCGTCCACAGACACAGATACATATATACTCTTTTTTTCAAAGATGACCGTAAATCGAACAATGGCACTCAAAAAGGAGAAACTAAATGAATAATGAGTAAAGAAATGGGAGGGCGCCCCCCCCCCCTACTCTTGGGATAGAAAGAATGGGACGGAGAAGGAAAGAGGGATAAGAGGATGTTTCACGATAGATCGACCACCAGTTTAAAACTGACCCGAGCAATGCATGGGTAGTGATACCCTGGAGAACGTCTGTTGACATACCCAGCCGCACCTCTTCAGCACTTTTCTTTCACCACACAGCGTGCCAGGACACGGTCAATGCTTCAACCCTGATGTTACCTGCCTCCACTCCTTGAGGTTTTGACACCGCCATAAGAAGATCAGTCCTGGCATACTTGCTTGGCTTGCCAAGTTAGCGCAAGAGCTCGGCTGCCAGATACTACCTGGACATCTGAGGCCACTGCAGACTGGACGGGACCAACAGCGACCTTGTCAGGCCTCAGTCCTTCTCCGGAGACAACGTACTCGTAGTAGTGCCTAAGTGCACAAGCCTCGCCTACACCGATGTGAAAGCAAAAGAGTTTTGCCGTTTATAGAAGGAGAATACAAGCAAGAACATCACACGGATCGGTATCTTCGGACCAGTGGTCTTCATCATCTACCGAATTAGTGAGATTAATGAGACGACCAACTAACTGAATATCGAGCTCGAAAATATGTGCAAATGGTGCACTACTCACGCGATAGTAATGATCGAAAAAAGTCAAAAGCAGTGGTTCTCGGGTAGCTTGCTATATGGAGCACTACGGAAAAACTAAGAAACATTGGGATATTCTGTCAAGTTACCCTTTGATCAGATCCCTGGCACTGCAAGGAGAAATCTAGGTTGAGAAGAAGAAAGTTGATGTGTTGCACCTGTTGTTTTGTTACACAAAATTTATTTCAACAACACATATTTAACATTTGGAATAACAACAAAAGTGTATTAGATTATGCTGACTGGGTTTGTGGGTGGTGGGGGCTATTTCGTACGTTCATCCCTGAAATTCGAAGGCGTAGCCAGAGCCGAAGCTGTGAGGGCCCACGTGTTGGTCCTCTGGTCCGGGCACGTACTCTTGTACCTAGAAGTCATAGAAAATCCAGATAAACGGGGTATTCTAATCCAATGAGCCGGCCATATAACAAGTGACGTAGTTTTAGGTTTTGAAATCGGTTAGAACATCATGAATAGGAAATTAGAGCTTACGGAACTGTTTATGCTTCTCCTACGAGTATTTATTGCTACCGATGTTTTCAGAAAATTTCCCAGATTCCAAACTTCATTTCTGGACTTAGAAGTACAGGACTTGGTGGGGGGCTCCTCGGTTATGGCAATGTTGGGAGGTAGGCAACGACCGGCTCAACCTAACTGCTGTACGTTTTGACCACAATCATCCCTTCCTTTAGTGTCAAACGAACCGAGCGATTCGTGGCGGTGTGTAAGTGCAAAGCATTGGCCCGTTCTCAACTAGTCACTACTCGGCACTTATGACCTGGGAATAGAGTCTTTGCAAGTTAATGCCATAACACATGCGTGAAGATGTACAGTGATAATTCTGTTACGGTTACTACGCCTATGATCACAGTGTTAGGCCTGTTCTGCTCGAAAGGATGCGTTAATGTGATCCTTCGTGACCTACACTAAGGTTCTCGAATGGTGTAGTCTAAGTACAAGGGACAAAACCATTCCAATTAATTAAACGCGAAAGAATTGAATTGTTTCCGGGCGTTAAGGCAGTTTGACTCTGTACCGTCACTGGCAATGATTTACCACAATGAAATGGAAAGAGCGTGGAGAAGGAAAATATCTGCTGCGTAGCAACACACAACTCGTCGCAACCCCCGTAAATTAGACAACCAGTTACATCAACGGGATGCATATCTTCGTTCAATGCATTTCTAGGAAACATTTAATTAGTATATATCGTATGTACTAGTTAGTTGAGAGTACTCTGTAAGTTTGATCGAAATCGACAGAGTCGTTATTGAGAAAATCGGAAAACCGATAAATTAATATTCGACAAACCTCGTTTTAAGGCTTATATCTTCGTTCAATAGATAAATACTAAACTAGTTACGGAGAACCAACTATGGATATGGGTTGCTAAAAGACACCCCAGTTACTCGGAAAATGACCAAAGTGTTCAAATAAACATTATTTTCAACACATTTTCATTTTTATCTCTGTTCAAGAACAATATATACGTGTTAACTATTTGAAATCATCTTGTGAGTTTGGTGCAAATCGTTGAAGCTGTTTGGCCAACAGGCGTAAGAAACCTAGTTTTGCTTTTTAGGTCTATGTCCCCGTTCACTGTATTTTCATAGAGATATTGATGGAGAAGAAAAGTCTTGTACAATCTAGTAGAAGATAATTTGAAAGTTTAACCAAAACCGTTAGAGCGAAAATCCCTAGTTTTTGGTACATTTTCGTCCACCACCCCCCTTTTCCATCGACCGAAATTGCCCATAACCGTAGCTTCGCGTCTATAAAAAAATCACAAACAAAAAAACAAACCCCCCTTCTCGCAAATTGAACCCTAATGTTACCTGTCTCCACTCCACGAGGTACTGACATCGCCATATGAAAATCCTTCCCGTCATACTTGCGCCTCTTGGCTTGCCAAGTAAGCGCAAGATCTCGACTACCAGATACTACCTGGACATCCAGGATAACTGCAGACTGGTCGAGACCAACTGCGACGATATCAGGCCTCAGTCCTTCTCCAGAGACAACCTAGTAGTGCCGCAGTCTCTCCACTTTCCAGCCCTCGGATGACAACCGATCAGCAACCTGCTTGCAGAATGCGCGATGACGCTTAACGCGGCCCCCATGAGTACGCAGACACACCTGCACCATGTGATCCAGCGACTCAAAATGGTTACCACAACAGGGAGCGTCCACAACGTTGCGATCCCAGCCTCTTGTACACCTCAATGACGCCACATGAACAGCGTGAAAGTGCCGATAATCCCTTCCACGCATGCCCTCTGAAGCCCAGTCCACCCACACTGAGGAGTAGGAACACTGCCTGTGTTGCCGTCCATCAACCAAACCATGTAGAGCAGCCTCAAACTCTGAAGGCGTACTGGGCTTAGAGGCAGATGGAATCGCCGTGCCACACCACCGCAGCGGACCCTGAACGAATCCAACACCAGCCACAGCACGTGCGACATCCCAGCCAGATGCCTGCAAAGCAAGGCGCTTCAGCTTCTGGGGCGGCTTCAGTGGAGCTTTGGTCACTTTCTGAAGATAATCACTAAGGTCCACGTGGCTTCTGGCCAAGGAAGTTGCACCGAGAAACATGATCGCAAGATACAGCCATAGCTCGAGGACGCCTGTAGCTGGGGCAACGAAACAACGACGACCTTCATCCTGTAACCTCGAGAGGATGGCACCACGGAAACCGAGTCGCAGTTCTCAGGATTCACCTCCAATCCACACTTACCCAGCTGGCTTACAAACTTGTCAAGGGCGATCAGCAAGTCCTGCTTGGTACCTTCAAGGAGGACATCATCCGCTTAGTCTAATGGGCCACCCGCACGCCTGGGGCGATATCAAATCCTACTTCTTGAGGCAGCAGACACATAAGATCCAAGGCGGTATCCATCATAAGATTGAAGACCTCATAAAATCTGAAGAATCACTTTTTTTTTAATATAATCACTATACTTCCCTTACCCTTCGGGTGGCTGATGCCCTTTGACCGTTCCTCCATCAACTAAAAAAACATCCCCCAACTCGTTTGTTATTAAGAGATCAGCATTCTCCGGAATCTTCGCATTGATGAGGTGTTAAGACCAGAGTTTCCAAGTCTATATAAACCTCCATGATTTCCAAACCTGGTCTTTCGGTCCATTGAAAAGCAGCACCAGAACAGACCAGTTCATAGTATGAATGTAACTGTAATTAACTAACCGTTGATGGCTGTGGCCTCGCAGATCTGAAGGTGGCAGACGGTCGCTCAGGTCCAGTCGAAGATCCATCCGAAAAACGGCTACCCTCGTTGTACCTTCCGGCTTCGGAAAATCTACTTTCGTCGTTGCGACCTTCGGAAAACCTTGGTTTGGCAAAAATTTTAGTTAATGTGCGATTGTGCACCGTTAAAGCTGAATGGTCGAAACTTCACAATTACACTCATTTTTCGTATTAAAATAAAAGAAATGCAACAGCTTATGAATCGAAAACATCTGATGCTCGAGCTTTGCTATTAGCAAAAGATTTAAAAAAGACGAAAGGGAATAACCATACATTTAACAGTCAAACTGTAAACACTTCCCTCAGCTCACCTTTTAAATTAACAGGTCATTATAAAGAAATGTGACTGTGCACAGAGGGTCAAAATATCAGATGCCATATGACAGCAGCTCTTGATTCTAGACAATCTGGCACGGGAGATGGGGCCGGGTCTCATTTTTACCGCCAAAAGCAAACTGCACACCGTTCCACATGAAGGTTATGAGGGTTCAGTTCGCCAACAATAATGGAGGAAGCTTCCTCTAATTTGTTTTTCGCTATGCCACTCTTCGTTCAGTTCGACTTCATGATCACGCTACTCATATTTGAATTATTTAGATGTCCCTTTTCTTCAGACGAGTTCTTTGCAGGCTCAATACTGAGCAGCTTTAGTGGTAGCAGACTCTCGTTTATGTTCCACGCGCAAATTTCGGAATATTGGATGACGAATCGAAACGAACTTGCGGTTTAATTAAAGATAGTCACAGGCAGATGAGGGGGAGGGGTTAAATGAGTCAGGTTATGCTGGTAAGCCCTCACCTTCTTCGCTGCATTGTAACCTGTAACCTATTATGGGTAAGGAAGAAGTTGGTAAGCCCTCCTTCATGAGCAGAGGAGAAGCTTTAATTTTCTAGAGGTCTAGTTTGACCCAATGGAACTGGTAATGTGGAAGGAGCATAGTGATGTTCTGCATCAAATCGAACTCCCATTCACTTTAGAGCACCCACATCTACCTTAACAACCTTGATATTAGTTTGTCTCATTTACGTCAACTGACGAATAAGAGTAAGTTCGTACTGATGGTCCACAAAGTCCAATATCACAATATCATAGGTTTCTTATGAGATTGTTGTAAATACTACGCTAGAGCTCACTTGTTCAAATGGTCAAGGTTCGGGGGTCCTTCTCGAATGATGGCTGGAGGTGGCGCGTACCTATACACAAACCTTCAAGATGAGCGTGAGTGAGCGTGAAGTAAGGCAGAAAAACAAGCTGCAAACTAGGCTTACCTCTGCTGTTGAAGCTGTTGCTGAATGACGTGAGGAGGAGGCTTTGGCACGTGAGATCCTTCGATGATTTTGAAGCCGTCCTTGCCGGCTGAATATTTCACAGAAACCGTTTGTCCGCTGGGGTCGACGTAGGAATATGCCCCTGTTCTAGTCCCGTCGGGGGAGATGGTTTCCCCTAGAGAATATAATAACATTTTTAAATGTAACCGTTCTGAATAAAATTAAAACAGAAAGCTAAAGTTAACGTACCTGTTAGGTACGCAGTACGTAGGTAGTTAACGTGCCAGAGGAAACGGACTCACCTAACAGGTACGTTAACTTTAGTAATTTGCCTACTGGCGGACATAACCCAATTGCTTTAATACCTAAAACAGAAAGCATTTTCTTTTGTGAAATTTGGACTTTTCGCTTTTTTCTAAATGCAAAAACACTGCAAATTATTACACAACCGTTTATTATTCTCATGAACAGCTTGACCTAGTATTACTACTCCAAGACCCATCCCATTCGATTCAGCATCGAAAAACACTAGTAAATCATACGAAACATTACCTGACTACGATGGAACTACGGAAACTAAATATTCCTCCGGCGCCAGGTGCCTGTAAGCTCCTGTAGGCAATTGGCACGATGTTGCAAGTCGAGCGGGCAGGTGGTTTTGATGGGACAAGAGGGAGGGAGTACTAACGACGAAAAGTTGACTTTCACTGTAGTTCCCGTGCTGTACGTAGCGGAGGATAACCGCAAGTTCTGCATTTGCCACCTCTTCGGGCTGAAGAAAGGGCCTTCCAAACACAGAACGGCGCGATGCCGCTAGTCCATCGCATACGCACAGCACATGCTCTGCCGTCTTTTAAGTGGCAAAAGGTTCTGTGGAGCAGATGTGAAACAGCGTATAGCTTGGCTCAATAATTTCAAAGGCTGTAGAAACTGCCTTTCAGGTAAGCATGTAACTGATGAGTGCAAATCAAAATGGGTCTGTAGGTGGTGCAAGGATCGCCACAATTCTATGATTTGTGAAAATGAAGGCAAAAAGGGTTCCGCAAGTTCTACCAGCCTAATCTTCTGTGCTACCTCAGGTACGTATAAGGCCACCAACGATAATTCACTGCATTCTCAGATAATTTTAGGGACATGTTTGGCCGAGGTACTAGATGCTAGAGGTACGAGTACGAATCAAACGGTGCGTCTAGTAATAAACAGCGCAAGTCACTACACATTCATGACGAATAAATGTGCGAAACGCCTAGGCTTAGTACCTAAAACATGCAATATGACCATTTATGGGATAGGTGAAACTAGCGAAGGTGTAAAAGGGCGAGTGAACTGCCTGATTAAGCCTCTAAATAAAACTGCACCTCATCTTACCATACAAGCACTATTACTAAAGTCAATCACGTCTCATTTGCCAACTGTCACGCTACCACGGCGTTTGTGGAATGACTACGTCAAATTTCCGCTTGCTGACCCCTCATTTTTTGACAGCAAACCTATAGACATGTTGTTAGGTGCTGATCTATTTGCTGAAATTTGGCTTGGTAGTCCAGTTGAAATCAATTCAAATTCGCCAAAACTGTTCCCTACAATTTTTGGTCACGTTGTGATCGGGATATTTTCTGAAAATTTTTCTGACCCGTCTCAACAAACCTCTCTAGGTACTTCATTGATCGCTACCAGCCAAATAACTCTATCTGACCTAAATGCAAGCCTACAGCACTTTTGGGAAGTAGAGGAACCAAAACCTGTCAAAATAACCAATACTGATGAAGCCTATTGCGAGGACCATTTTAATCAGACACACTACAGATTAGAAGATGGAAGCTATGGAGTTCGATTACCATTTCGCACGTCGCCACCCGAATTTTCGGACATTCAAAAGATAGCTCTTAGAAGAATTCGCAATCAGGAAAATAGGTTGTTGAAAAATGACAGCCTTCGTGAAAAATACCCACCGGCTTACGTAATTCCTCATCACCATGTTTCTAAAATTGACAGAAACGAACTGAAACTTTGAGTCGTTTTTGATGGATCGGCTCAATCATTGAACGGTTCATTAAATGATTATTTAATGATAGGTCCAAAACTGCAGACAGATATAAGAGACGTTCTACTCAATTTCAGAGTTCACAAAGTTGCCTTGGTTTCAGACTGTGTGAAGATGTTTCGAAGCATTTGGATTCATCCTCAGGATCGACAATACCAAACCATCTTCTGGCATTACAACCCTTACGATTCTCTTCAAGTCTGCGAACTCAACACAGTTGTCTACGGATTGACATCATCACCCTACCTAGCCAACCGAGTTGTAAGGAAAATCGTCGAGAACCATGGAAGGAACTATCCTGAAGCCAGTAAGGTATTACTTCGTGATATCTACGTTGATGACATTGTTTCTGGATCCAACACCATCGAAAAAGCAAAAGAACTTCAACAGCAGTTAATCGCTTTACTGGGGAAAGGGAATTTAAAACTCAGTAAATGGGCAAGTAATGAGCCAGATCTCTTGAAAAATGGCGCAGAAACTTCTAAAAGCCCAATAACCATCATCTCTAGTGACGACACTTCTGTCAAAATATTAGGATTACAAAGGAACCCTAAAACTGATTGTTTTGGATACACGTTGGGCCTACCAAAAGTTAATCCGACTAAAAGAACAATTTTATCGAACGTTTCAAAATTTACGACCCACTGGGATTCATTTCTCCTCTCGTTGTAAAAATGAAAAAATTCATTCAGGACTCTTGGAAACTAGGCCTGGACTGGGATCAAACTGTTCCCAGGACACTTGCAACTGATTGGGAGAGTGTTCTAAATGAATTGCCCGTAATTTCAGGTTTACATATTCCAAGATTTGTTGGTGCAACTGAGCCATCAACATATCAAGTTGTGTTGTGGAATTTGCCGATGCGAGTGAAATCGCTTATAGTTCAACAATCTATCTTCGTGTCATTTCGTCAGAAGGAATCGCTCACAATACCACGCCTCAAACTCTGTGGTTGTTTTCTACTGGCAAGGCTGTACCACTCCATTTCAGAATTTTTGGATTTACTAGGAGTAACCAATATGATTTCGCCTCTGTTCTTCACAGATTCTACACTCGCTCTCGGTTGGTTACGGACACCCTCATACAAGTCAAAAACATTTGTATGCAATCGAATGAGCGACATTCTGCAGATTACGTCTAAAGAACAGTGGCACCACGTATCGTCTCGCGACAACCCTGCCGATTCCGGTTCAAGAGGATTGCTTCCCCAAGAACTCCTGGAAAACACACTGTGGTGCAATAGGCCGTCGTGGTTGTCCCAACCTGAGTCTGAATGGAACCTGTCTTCGGTCACAGAAACACCATTACTGCCTGAAGTCAAAAAGGAGAAAATTTCCTTGATTTCTGTAGAACCACCTTCATCATTTCAGACCCAGTTCGTCATTGAAATCATCTCTAAATTTTCTTCATTCAAAGAACCTTGGCTCAGTTTCTACGTTTCATCTCAGGAATAAGACAAATCGCACGACAGGACCGTTAAAACTTCAAGAAATTTGTTCAGCCCAGAATATCTGCGTGAAAACCGTCCAACTTCACGAAATTTTCAAGAACGACTTATCAGAAAAGGGCCAAGCTAAAATCATGAAAAAAT
This sequence comes from Pachypeltis micranthus, assembly GCA_020466155.1. Taxonomy (NCBI): domain Eukaryota; kingdom Metazoa; phylum Arthropoda; class Insecta; order Hemiptera; family Miridae; genus Pachypeltis; species Pachypeltis micranthus. Next base: position 1,737,925 of record CM035770.1, on the reverse strand, counting down.
TCGGCAAGCTGAACCCTTTCTTCGACTCATCGGGTATCCTCAGGGCGGGCGGTAGATTGCCGTAGATGGCCGTAGATTGCGGTACAATGCCCATCTGCCGTACAACCACAAGCATCCTGTCTTATTACCACCTGATAGCCGTTTGACAATCATGATCATTGATCATTTTCACAGGTTGTATTTGCATCCAGGGGCATCCCTCTTGCAAGCAGTGGTACAGCTGGAATTTTGGATCCCTTCCCTCAGGCGTTTGGTAAGAAAACGTGTATTTAGCTGCAACAGGTGTTAAAGGCTAAAAGGGAAATCCTTCATACCAAAAATGGCTGACCTTCCATCCTATCGGGTACGAGCTGCGCGGGCTTTCCTGAAGACAGGATTAGATTTTGCCGGGCCATTTTATATGACGGACTCACTTCAAAGAAAGACATCCATCTCCAAGGTGTACCTGTTCATTTTTGTCTGTATGGCGACGAAGGCCGTACGTATAGAAGCTGTAACTAGTCGCTCTGCTGATGCTCTTCTAGCAGCTTTGGACAGCTTTGTCTCATTAAGAGGGCTTCCTTCAGATTTATATTCGGACTGTGGCTCAAATTTCATTCCAGCTGCTCGACAACTCAAAGACTGGTACAAATGATATACCAGTGAGCAAACTCAGGAAGTGATTGGTGAAAAAATCACTAAAGGAAGGATTTTTTAGACCACGTTAAAGGCACAAAACGGCCTGGCCAGCGGACTGCGGACTGACATTGCAGATTTGGAATCCCCATGTCTTGGAACGTGAAGTATCAAAAATCATTTGGGGGGGTTGTAAAAAAATATTCATGACCGAAAACATAGGGTTATTATTCAGAATGAATAATGAATCAAAAACGACCTTTCTGTTATACAGGCAAAGAAACCTGGTATCTCAGAAGTATTTTCTGCTGAAGCATCCAGGGCATTTTCTCAAGCGCCACACTCTTTTTTTAGAACCTCCACACATTTACCGTATTGTCAGTACTTACCAGGAGCTCTCAATATTACCTGCCCTTTCATCTACAACTACTTACATTCAGTGAGCGATCGAAAATATTACATATTCGATCAGTCTTTGCAAAAAGGATTTTCCTTAAACACGTTTATGCAGATCTTGAGAATAGTAAACGATAGCGAAGTAGTTTTAGTACCGGCATTATTTACACTTATAGTGTGCCGCAAGACTTGGATTGTTCACATTGTGTCCCCAACATCTAGACATGTTTCTTCACAAATGTTACACTTTACCCTTACCAAAATTTGACGTAAGTTGCTCATTGAAAATATGGCTCTGTTGTTTATAGATCGCAATACATTTTTCAGGTGTCCATGTTAGTGAGTTTGGTTTTCTGTTTGTGTAGATGGTTAATAAAGCAACGGAAACATTGGCTCAAAATTTTTTTTTCAACTTGGACCGATTCTCAGTAAGTGCATAAACATAAATAAAGTTAAATTTATTTGTTTTAGTTTATAAGGGAGCATATTCACTAATAACATGACAAAGTACCCTGCTTTAGACCATTCTCCGCAGCGAAGACAAAATTGAACGATCCGTCTTGCGTGAGGGCTTGTTTGTGCATTAAAATGGCGGGCGGTGGCTTCCTGTAGGCGCTGCCTCCATAATCGAAGCTGCCATCATCGGGTTGACACATCACTTTCCCGACCAAACCGACTAAGACCAGCTGAAGAAACAGTTCGAATTCAGTATTTAATTATTTACTTAATGTAAATCACGTTATTATATTGTTTAAACATCTTAACTTTGAATTTCATTCAATAACAGAACTTCGGACAAACTTCATTCTTCCCGACTTTGTTTGCACTTGTGATAGAAGATTGGGTGTGATCAGGTGAGTCACGATCATGTACGGTCATGTTAACCATACAAAACATGAGTAGGATAAAATTTGGAATAGATAATATCTTCTTGTAATCTGGCTTTTGGTTCGTGTCTATTTAAGTAAGTAGTTCTAAAAAGTCAGGTTTCATTCTCTCTGGCACTAATGAACCATACGCCGATTCATTATAATTCTTTACGGATATTGCTTTTAAAATGACAATACTCCACGGGACATCGTGTGCAGCAATACTCAGTGAAGGGGTTATGGATGCCACATGCATGGAAGCCGAGCTTTATTTATTATGGTACCACGATATGTTGTGTTTATTCTAGATAACTACTCCAAGTCAGCTCATAAAAAAAGGTGTGAGCCATTTCCTCGGTCTCTAGCTGCTCTCCACATTATTAGGGTTAACTTCATTGTTGGCTATGCCTCAAAAGGCTCAGAACTGGAGAGCTGGTGATAAAACGGAATTACTTCCACAATTATACCGTTAACCTCCGGATAATTGTGGTTTACAACCATCGGTCTCGGAGGTGCTCCAATTGCGCAATTTACTCGAGCGTTGACGCTGGTCTACCTCTATTGCGTAATTCAAGTCACAGTTCACGTCTCCATCTGATGAAGGACCAATATCGAGGGAGGGACACTCGGAAAAATCAAAGCAGCAGAACACTAACGTACACCCGGCTTGTGAGTTATCAATTTTCTCTCGAAACCCCAGTTGCAGAGCACTTTCTTTGCTATTAAGTAAGCTTTTCGGTTACTTCATGTCACTTAGTAAAGGTTTCAACAAATTTTCGTTGAAGCTATTGCACCAGAAAGGTGGTGTCAAATCCCGAAAAATGTTAGTGCCAAACTACGTGCCATAGCATTCCCTATTATGTAGTATACGTATTGTGTATGGTATCTCTATACTTTAGCGTTGTTACGGCAACAGTTGGTTTACGAAAGGAGGACTCATTGCAAGCGTTCCACACCGCGCTTGATCAACGAACTTATGGTAGATTCGATTCTGGTGAAAAGTTGTCGCGGAAAAGATTTTGTTGTATAGTAGAATTCATGTTGGGGTTGTGTGATGCGTCGAACCTGATAATATATTTACTCTCAGCAAAGCCCGTTGTTAACAATGGTCAGATGTAACATGCGCTAGAGTTTCCCGTTCGTTTAGGTGGGTTTGGTTTTCTTACTGTGAGAGATATTAGACAGTAATTCCAGGTTTGATTACTGCGAAAAATTGTAATTTTTAACGCATTACTAGGAACATGTACAAAAGTGTACTCTGGGCTAAGTTAAGACATTTAGTGTTGAATTATGATAATCACAATTGACTCTACTTGTATGAACCAAATAAGATTCATTAGAGGACGAAAGGGAAGATGAGTCGACACTGCTAATTGCTAACAATTTTGCTCGTAGGCGAATTTCGCTAGAACGGGAATGCACTGCCGCCTCAATCCAAAAAGTTAAGATTTAAATTATTTTAACGTTATTAATTTGATTTGTAGCATTCTGAACGAATCTTGGGTTTTGCTGTTTGAGTACGTCTATATAGTTTAAGCAAAAGTAGTTAAAATCGTACTTTCATTGCCCAATGACCAATTACTGCTGCTGGGAAATTGGTAAATCGGGTTTGTGAGTGTAGCTGAGTAATAAACACTTTTCCGATCCTGCACCGGAACACGTGGAAAATGTCAAACCACGTCTCGAGTGCTACCTGGATATGTTTCTAATTTCAAATGTTCTACTTGCTCTGGAAATTATTCTGAAGAAAAATAGTGGTAGGAGTTTGTGATGCCCACTGCATTTCTCCCCAAATCTACCGAAGAGCTCTTGGGCCATTCTGTTCACAATTATGAGGTCTTTGTCAACCTTCGTGTGTTTTAGAATTGTATACTCATGTACTCAACATCAAGATCCGAGACGGAAGTTTGAAAATAATTTTGAAAAATACACAAAATGCCTTTACCAAGAGTATTTGTGCCTCAGCTTTTTCACATCCATAAACGTCTGCATGTTTGCATTTTACTTTTGAATAAAGTCTGCGTTTCAGATGAATGTCATCACACAAATTCTTTTTGTGGATTACTTGGATCTCGAGCCGGCCATTCGCGGTTGACATTAAACCGAAGTTGTTTAGAAAGGTCTAAAACGCAAATGGGCCACGAACGTTTTCACGCCCAAAGATAAAACACTTTAAAACTATATATCGTACCATTAAAAAAAAGCAAATTGAGACTGTATCCACGTTTATCCTTCAAAATCCAGTCATTCATGAGGTGATACATGTTAAGTGATGCTTTGCAGCTGAAATTTTAAGGGGGTTCATCGTTAAGTTCAGTTAAAAACAAAGTGTTGAGTCAAGCGTATGTCGTCATACCACAGCGCCAGGTCTCACATCCTATTCAGAACGTTCTTCATTAAAAGTCAGTTCATCTTCAGGTTACACACTGCGCTTTAGCCCTAAAACTCATCTGCACTTGGGGTCGTTTAAGAATTAATTCACCCCCACCTACCTCAAGGATCATGTTGGACGAGTTGTCTACGGACGAAGGGATCACTGACTTGCCGTCGTTGAAACGCGGAGGGCTTTATATGAGTACCACCTCTTTCATAGGGACCCCCTGACGGGAGTTACCGCAAGGGGAGGTCCAGAAGCTTACATAAACCGGTTGAATGGAGATTTCTAGATGGGAAATGGAAGAAAAGGCACGTTGAAAAGGCGACTAATGACGTGATGAGGGCGGAATAATGAGTTACTCTCTTTCATTGAAGACCCGTTGATTCCGATTCGGTTATTGTTTTAATACAAAGTTTGCTTCCGACTGCTTTGTCACTTTAATACTCAACTGTGCAGTGATTCAATAAGACGCAGCTTTTGGATCCTCATTTTGTATATTGCCATTACATTTGCCTCTCCATCAACAACCTGGAGTCTTCAAGAAAAAGGGGTCATTTTCACTTACCTCAGCACAAACATGGAAAGGAGTGTAACGTAATATATTTTAATAAATTCAGACAGATAACAATTAATTAAAATAACAATATTCCGTTATGAAGACCAAACAAGAACTGAATTATATTTTAAAATGTAAACATCAACAATCTAACTAGGTAACAACTTTGCGGGTCACCTGATATTCATTACATTTACCCCCCTCTTTTCGTTAAGTGGCTTGATCTTCGTTCTCTTCAAAAAAAGGAGCTAGCTGATCAATATGGACCACTCGTCTAGAACCGCGAGGTACAGCTATCCTAATCACAACGTCGGTTATAATCTTCAGAACCTTGCAAGGACCTACCCAGGGTGATTGCAATTTAGGATTCAATCCTACTCTTCGTCGAGGCCAATATTACCACACTCTATCACCTGGTTGATATTTGGGGTTATCACTAGCTTTGGCGTCATAACGCCTTTTGTTGCTCACTGTAGCTTTTTGCATTTGCTTCTTAGCCAACTGGTGAACGGCTTGCAACTTTTGTTGTAGCTCTTCTGCATAGCCTGGCCTTGTCGTCTCATTAGGAGTTGCCCCCTTAAGCAAGTTTACAGGTAGGGTTAGGGTTCTACCTAGATTTAATTCGGCTGGAGAGAAACCTGTTGACGCATGCTCCGATGCTCGATAGGCCAGCAAGATGCAAGGAAGCCAGCGATCCCAATCTCTCTGGTTGTCAGAAACAACTTTGGCCAAAAGGTTCCACAAAGTTCTGTTGAATCGCTCAACAAGACCGTTGCTTTGAGGGCGAAGAGGAGTTGTACGTGTTTTTCGAATGCAAAGCAAATCCATCACGCTTTGAAAAACAGCACCTTCAAAACATCTTCCTTGATCGGAGTGTACTTCGCGAGGAATGCCAAATCGTGAAACGACAGTCTCTACCAGTCCTCTAGCTACTGTATCTGCAGTAATGTCTTTGGTGGGGAAGGCTTCGGGCCACTTGGTGAAGTGGTCTACTGCAACGACGATATATCTATTGCCTTCATTGGTTACTGGAAGGGGACCAACAATATCAACAGACAACCTTTCAAAAGGAGCACTTACAGTCTGCATTTGCATGGGAGCTCGTCTTTTCGTGCGTTTATCTCCTCGACGTCCACATACGTTGCACAAAGCACAAAACCTCTTCACTGTCCTTTGCAATCCTGGCCAGTAGAAATGTTTTCTAATTTCTGCCAGAGTTCTTCGGAATCCAAAATGACCGAAGTTGTGAGCAATCTCCAGTACCTCTTTCTGATCCTTCGCTGGGACAAGGATTAAGTTGGAAGCAGCATCTTCTTTATTATTCTCCCACTGTCGAACCAATACTCCATCCACAAGACGAAGACGATTGAATTGAGCCCACAGCGATTTAGTCATTTCATCAGTTTCTGCAACCTCGCTCCACGAAGGTCGTTCTCCCTTTTTTACCCAACCACGAACTTGTGAATGTACCGGGTCAGACAACTGTATTTCTTCCCAATTCTTGGCTGAGGGTTCCAGAACAACTCTATTGGCGTTTTCTGCTTCTAGTTGCTTCAATTCTTGTTTCGTGCAATGAGCACAGTTGGATGCCTCACATGGTCGTCTTGAAAGAGCGTCTGCGTTGAGGTGGTTTCTCCCAGATCGATGTTCGACTCGAAAATTGTATGGTGCCAATTTTTGCAGCCAACGGGCCAGTTGCCCATCTGGATGTTTAAATGATCTCAACCACTGTAAGGCTGCGTGATCTGTTCTGACTATAAACTCAGCACCACTATCCAGGCCAAAAGAATGAAAATGCTGCACAGTTTTCATCAAGCTAAGAAGCTCCTTCCTTGTTACGCAGTAATTTCTCTCTGGGTGGGACAAGCACCTACTGAAATAGGCCAGCACTTTTTCTTGTCCGTCTTGTAACTGGGAAAGTACCGCTCCGACAGTTCTTTCGCTTGCATCAGTATCTAAGATGAAGGTGCACCCAGGGACTGGATGACTCAAGATTGGAGGTTCTGTGAGCGCAGCTTTTATGTCCTTGAAAGCAATATCACATTCAGGTGTCCATTGGAACGCTTTCGTTTGGTCTTGTAACGCGTAAAGTGGCACCATTCGTTGCGCAAAGTTAGGGACAAAGCAACGATAATAAGAGCAAAGACCCACAAAGGTTCTTACTTCTTTGGGGTTCGTTGGAACGGGCCATTGTCTAACTTTGTCAGTCTTCGATGGATCAGCAGCAATACCTTCACCCGAAATTACAAATCCCAGATAAGTTACCTTCCGTGTGAAAAGCTTACACTTTTTTGGGTTCAGCTTGATTCCTCCGTTTCGCAACGTGTCAAAGACCCGTCGTAACCAATTCACATGATGATGAAAATCGTGATTATCGATAAGCACATCATCCAGATACACTTTTACTCGACCCAGTCGAATTTCTTCCCTCAAAAGCCCAGTCATCGCCCGTTGAAAGGTGGCTGGAGCATTACACAGACCGAAGGGCATTACATTGAACTGCCAGAGGCCACGGGCGGTGCAGAAAGCGGTTTTTTCCTTGTCAGCTTCTTCCATGGGTATTTGCCAGTAACCTGATTGTAGGTCTAGAGTAGAGAACCATGTACTTTCAGCTAAGGCTCCAGTCAGTTCGTCGATCTTGGGTAATGGGTATGAGTCCTTTTTCGTTACGCCATTAAGAAGCCGGAAACCCACACAAAATCGAGTAGAACCATCTTGTTTTGGGACTAGAACAATCGGGCTCGCCCATGGACTCATTGAAGGCTCAATTACGCCAGCCTCCTCCATGTCACGAATCATCAGTTCCACTTCCTGTAATCGATGAGGTGGTATTCGTCTTGGAGATTGACGAATCGGGGGATGGGCTCCCACATTTATTTTATGGGCGCAACTACTGATCTTACCGATATCTTTGTTACTAACAGCAAAAACATCAGGATAGTCGACAAGCAACTGTTTTACTTCTTGCTGTTGCCATTGTTCTAACCCTACAACAGCTTGTTGAAATACGCCGTTCAAGTGCTCTGGGACGCCATTTGGGAAGACCGTGTTTTCTGACTCAACTGTAGCCAGTGGCCAAAGTTCCTGAAGAGATCCTTCGTCTAAATTTTCTTCTTGTGTGAAGCAAACATCATTGAGCAATCCACCTAAAGAGACTCCGTCAACCAATAGCTTTCCTTCTGCAGGGCTCACCACGCATCGGTGTGCAGTTAGGAAATCCAAGCCAAGGATACCATCTTCTCTTATATCCGCCATGAGTATTCGATGTTGTCTGTTTTTGCCATCTCCCAAGTCGATCACCACGTCTGCTTCACCAGCTACTGGGATCATTTCTCCAGATATTGAGCGCAGCGACAGAAGGCAACTCATTAACTCAGTCACGCCCGCTTTTCGGCCTTTATGAATGTTCAAAATTGTTTTTGTTGCACCAGTATCTACGATAAAGTCACAAGACACTCCATTCGCCTTTCCATTAACTGTTAAAGACGCACTAGATACCCGATATGTCACAATAGGTTGTGTATGTCGATAAGCTGGTTGTTTGGATAACAGCGGCCTCAGACTTTGATGAGGCTTCTTTGCCACGGTTGTTATGTGCCTCCTCAATCCAACCGAGCAGCGTTTAAAGGTGAATTCTGTACTGTTTGTTGTATGTCGTTGGTCCATGACTGTTTCATGGTTTCGCACAATGCTGTCCAGTCTCTCAACATCTGTGCTCGCATATCCCCCAAGCAAGCACTCCACTCGTCAAGCGCTTTCTCCATCAGTGTATTTCGCGTTGTCGTCATGAAGTCATGATGAGATTCAATCCTGAGTGGATCGTTCTTGTTGCTCGACGATGGCTTACTGATAGCAACTTCTTCGTTGCTTCTGTGACTAACCGTCGTCGTGGGGACTGAGATTTCCTCAGATGTAGTTCTCCACTGGCGAGTCGACATCGTTCGTTGGGGAACTGAAAGTTGTTTTCGCCTGGGCATCCCACCGCTGTCACCAATTTAATAAATTCAGACAGATAACAATTAATTAAAATAACAATATTCCGTTATGAAGACCAAACAAGAACTGAATTATATTTTAAAATGTAAACATCAACAATCTAACTAGGTAACAACTTTGCGGGTCACCTGATATTCATTACAATATCGACGTAAGGTGAATTTTCGCTTGTAGACCAGGCTACCAGCCTCGTTTTTGTGTCGTTATTTTTTCGAGGCGCAAATTATTTTCATTCTTCAACGCTTGGTAATCGAGTTACCAACAGTTTTTACTCAAAATCCTAAACGTTTTGACTCGTTATATATTTTCTATACATTTACCAATGAAATTAATTAAACGACATACTAATTATTTGCTTTTTCACATTAATTTCAGATAATTTTACTCGATTTCCCAACTACTACTACTAGTTGTCTGAAAATTGAAACAAGGTTGGTTATCATCTAGAGAAATTTTTAGAGAGAGTTTGGAAATAGTGTAAAACAAGTTCAACTTACTTGAAAAGTAGAGAGCGCATGTGAACATTTATGAAATTTACAAGTGATAATCATCAATCATATCAATTTTTTACTTTTTTTAAAAAGATTATGGAAACAGTTACGTTTGTGTAGGGCTCTCAGAAATTGATAGAAGATCAGCTTCCAGAAGAACTTTTTGGGCGTAATAATTTGGACTCACAGCGTCTTCGAATGCAAGACTTGAGAGCCAGATCAGATCTCATTTTAGCGGTTAGCCATTCGGAATTGAAACAAAGTAAGGTGTTGTGAGACATCACATGACCATTGAATGTAATGGCACGGATTTTGAAAGCAGAAAAGCAACATTGCTGAAACCACAGATTTTAAAGCGAATGGGAATTGAAGAGGACATCAAAATACGGTATACAAACTTGCTGATATGGCCATAAATGGCTACAGGTTACACTCGAGCGAACAAGTAGAATGTTTGTGAGCAATTAAGAATGTTCCTTCAGCTGGTCTTAGTCGGTTTGGTCGGGAAAGTGATGTGTCAACCCGATGATGGCAGCTTCGATTATGGAGGCAGCGCCTACAGGAAGCCACCACCCGCCATTTTAATGCACAAACAAGCCCTCACGCAAGACGGATCGTTCAATTTGGTCTTCGCCGCGGAGGATGGTCTAAAGCAGGGTACTTTGTCATGTTATTAGTGAATATGCTCCCTTATAAACTAAAACAAATAAATTTAACTTTATTTATGTTTATGCACTTACTGAGAATCGGTCCAAGTTGAAAAAAAATTTTGAGCCAATGTTTCCGTTGCTTTATTAACCATCTACACAAACAGAAAACCAAACTCACTAACATGGACACTTGAAATATGTATTGCGATCTATAAACAACAGAGCCATATTTTCAATGAGCTACTTACGTCAAATATTTTGGTAAGGGTAAAGTGTAACATTTGTGAAGAAACATGTCTAGATGTTGGGGACACAATGTGAACAATCCAAGTCTTGCGGCACACTATAAGTGTAAATAATGCCGGTACTAAAACTACTTCGCTATCGTTTACTATTCTCAAGATCTGCATAAACGTGTTTAAGAAAAATCCTTTTTGCAAAGACTGATCGCATATGTAATATTTTCGATCGCTCACTGAATGTAAGTAGTTGTAGATGAAAGGGCAGGTAATATTGAGAGCTCCTGGTGTTATCTACCAGAGATGTGGGTTTCGATGCAGGGAAAATACCTAACATCCTAGGCAACAAGAGTTGATTTAATTTGTAATTTTACTTTGAATCATTACAAGTGAAACAAGGAGCTCCTTCTAAGATGTAAACGAAAATTAAAGAAAAGAATGAAAAAAGAAAATTAAAGTGTCTGACCGTAATGGTTATCAAGGGAACGAAATCTCGCAGCTGCAGGTGTTGGACGCCCCTGATGCACTTTGGGAGACGCGTCGGCAGAATGGCTGGTAGCTATGTCCCAACTGACTCGAAGATGATGACGAGAACGGTTTGATGCAGTCGTACGATTCGATGTAAACTGACACGAAGTAAACCAATGGGATACTAATGACCCAGTAAATGTTCAGAAAACAGATGTCGTCGGGATTCTGATGACCCGTGTTCGATCTAATGGTAAGAAGAATGGAGATGTGGTCTGGCGAGATTCTGATGATTGCGCAGAGAACAATACTGGCTACGGCTGGTAATCTGAGTCACTAAGTGCCGTCAACTCAAAGTGTCTGGTTGGAGAGACAGCGAGTCTCAGCAGGACTCAAGTTGAGGTGAACTACAGATCTGCGGCTTATCGCGCACAAAGCACACGCGAACACTTACACAACGTCGACGGTGGCTTATTGCGTAGACAAAATAGATTTCAGCGTGTAAAATAAACAAAACGCTTCGGCGTTGACATACCGGCCGCCAAAATTTTGGAAAAATTTTCAGGGCTTATATGCATGAAAGAATAGGTGAAAACAGGAATAAAATGGTGTTGGAATGATGAAGAGAGGTTTGGAGCTTCTGCACTAACAATTGGCTTTTGCAGGTGCTTGATCATGCTCCTCATGTGATAGGTTGATGCCAGTTGTCCATTGCTGGTATCTTCTCTTTTCTTCTTCTTTAGGCTTATAAGGTGCCAGATCATTATCTTCTGGAGGGAAAAGTGGAACCAGTTTGGCAACAGGTCTGTTGAACGTAGATGCAGTGTTTTGACAGTGGCTACTCTGACCTTGCCATCGTTACCTGGTTTCACCTCTATGATTCGACCTCTAGCCCAGTGGAGAATTGGTTGATTGTCATCCTTCATGAAGACTAGATCACCAACCTTCAACTCGTGGCAGTCTTCAGTCCATTTGTTCCGTTTCTGAAGGTTGGAGAGGTACTCTTTGTGCCATCTATTCCAAAAGTGCTGAGACAGGCGCTTAATCATTTGCCAGCGGTCTAGACGGTTGATGGCTACATCCAAGAGCGTTGATTCAGGAATAGCCAGCGGTGCCTCTCCAATCAGAAAATGGCCGGGAGACAAATATTCCGTTTCGGTTGGATTGTTTGAAAGAGGGGAAATCGGGTGAGAGTTCAGCACAGCACTGATTTTAGCGGTGAGTGATGCCAGCTCTTCATCTGTAAAGGTAACATCTCCCACAGTACGAGTCAAGAGGGACTTGACTGACTTGACGCCAGCTTCCCATATCCCACCGAAATGCGGCGCCTGTGGTGGATTGAAGTGCCAATTGATATGGCGCACAGTGATTTTTTCACCAATCTCTTCCTGAGTTTGCTCACTGGTATATCATTTGTACCAGTCTTTGAGTTGTCGAGCAGCTGGAATGAAATTTGAGCCACAGTCCGAATATAAATCTGAAGGAAGCCCTCTTAATGAGACAAAGCTGTCCAAAGCTGCTAGAAGAGCATCAGCAGAGCGACTAGTTACAGCTTCTATACGTATGGCCTTCGTCGCCATACAGACAAAAATGAACAGGTACACCTTGGAGATGGATGTCTTTCTTTGAAGTGAGTCCGTCATATAAAATGGCCCGGCAAAATCTAATCCTGTCTTCAGGAAAGCCCGCGCAGCTCGTACCCGATAGGATGGAAGGTCAGCCATTTTTGGTATGAAGGATTTCCCTTTTAGCCTTTAACACCTGTTGCAGCTAAATACACGTTTTCTTACCAAACGCCTGAGGGAAGGGATCCAAAATTCCAGCTGTACCACTGCTTGCAAGAGGGATGCCCCTGGATGCAAATACAACCTGTGAAAATGATCAATGATCATGATTGTCAAACGGCTATCAGGTGGTAATAAGACAGGATGCTTATGGTTGTACGGCAGATGGGCATTGTACCGCAATCTACGGCCATCTACGGCAATCTACCGCCCGCCCTGAGGATACCCGATGAGTCGAAGAAAGGGTTCAGCTTGCCGAATTTTTTCATGATTTTAGCTTGGCCCTTTTCTGATAAGTCGTTCTTGAAAATTTCGTGAAGTTGGACGGTTTTCACGCAGATATTCTGGGCTGAACAAATTTCTTGAAGTTTTAACGGTCCTGTCGTGCGATTTGTCTTATTCCTGAGATGAAACGTAGAAACTGAGCCAAGGTTCTTTGAATGAAGAAAATTTAGAGATGATTTCAATGACGAACTGGGTCTGAAATGATGAAGGTGGTTCTACAGAAATCAAGGAAATTTTCTCCTTTTTGACTTCAGGCAGTAATGGTGTTTCTGTGACCGAAGACAGGTTCCATTCAGACTCAGGTTGGGACAACCACGACGGCCTATTGCACCACAGTGTGTTTTCCAGGAGTTCTTGGGGAAGCAATCCTCTTGAACCGGAATCGGCAGGGTTGTCGCGAGACGATACGTGGTGCCACTGTTCTTTAGACGTAATCTGCAGAATGTCGCTCATTCGATTGCATACAAATGTTTTTGACTTGTATGAGGGTGTCCGTAACCAACCGAGAGCGAGTGTAGAATCTGTGAAGAACAGAGGCGAAATCATATTGGTTACTCCTAGTAAATCCAAAAATTCTGAAATGGAGTGGTACAGCCTTGCCAGTAGAAAACAACCACAGAGTTTGAGGCGTGGTATTGTGAGCGATTCCTTCTGACGAAATGACACGAAGATAGATTGTTGAACTATAAGCGATTTCACTCGCATCGGCAAATTCCACAACACAACTTGATATGTTGATGGCTCAGTTGCACCAACAAATCTTGGAATATGTAAACCTGAAATTACGGGCAATTCATTTAGAACACTCTCCCAATCAGTTGCAAGTGTCCTGGGAACAGTTTGATCCCAGTCCAGGCCTAGTTTCCAAGAGTCCTGAATGAATTTTTTCATTTTTACAACGAGAGGAGAAATGAATCCCAGTGGGTCGTAAATTTTTGAAACGTTCGATAAAATTGTTCTTTTAGTCGGATTAACTTTTGGTAGGCCCAACGTGTATCCAAAACAATCAGTTTTAGGGTTCCTTTGTAATCCTAATATTTTGACAGAAGTGTCGTCACTAGAGATGATGGTTATTGGGCTTTTAGAAGTTTCTGCGCCATTTTTCAAGAGATCTGGCTCATTACTTGCCCATTTACTGAGTTTTAAATTCCCTTTCCCCAGTAAAGCGATTAACTGCTGTTGAAGTTCTTTTGCTTTTTCGATGGTGTTGGATCCAGAAACAATGTCATCAACGTAGATATCACGAAGTAATACCTTACTGGCTTCAGGATAGTTCCTTCCATGGTTCTCGACGATTTTCCTTACAACTCGGTTGGCTAGGTAGGGTGATGATGTCAATCCGTAGACAACTGTGTTGAGTTCGCAGACTTGAAGAGAATCGTAAGGGTTGTAATGCCAGAAGATGGTTTGGTATTGTCGATCCTGAGGATGAATCCAAATGCTTCGAAACATCTTCACACAGTCTGAAACCAAGGCAACTTTGTGAACTCTGAAATTGAGTAGAACGTCTCTTATATCTGTCTGCAGTTTTGGACCTATCATTAAATAATCATTTAATGAACCGTTCAATGATTGAGCCGATCCATCAAAAACGACTCAAAGTTTCAGTTCGTTTCTGTCAATTTTAGAAACATGGTGATGAGGAATTACGTAAGCCGGTGGGTATTTTTCACGAAGGCTGTCATTTTTCAACAACCTATTTTCCTGATTGCGAATTCTTCTAAGAGCTATCTTTTGAATGTCCGAAAATTCGGGTGGCGACGTGCGAAATGGTAATCGAACTCCATAGCTTCCATCTTCTAATCTGTAGTGTGTCTGATTAAAATGGTCCTCGCAATAGGCTTCATCAGTATTGGTTATTTTGACAGGTTTTGGTTCCTCTACTTCCCAAAAGTGCTGTAGGCTTGCATTTAGGTCAGATAGAGTTATTTGGCTGGTAGCGATCAATGAAGTACCTAGAGAGGTTTGTTGAGACGGGTCAGAAAAATTTTCAGAAAATATCCCGATCACAACGTGACCAAAAATTGTAGGGAACAGTTTTGGCGAATTTGAATTGATTTCAACTGGACTACCAAGCCAAATTTCAGCAAATAGATCAGCACCTAACAACATGTCTATAGGTTTGCTGTCAAAAATGAGGGGTCAGCAAGCGGAAATTTGACGTAGTCATTCCACAAACGCCGTGGTAGCGTGACAGTTGGCAAATGAGACGTGATTGACTTTAGTAATAGTGCTTGTATGGTAAGATGAGGTGCAGTTTTATTTAGAGGCTTAATCAGGCAGTTCACTCGCCCTTTTACACCTTCGCTAGTTTCACCTATCCCATAAATGGTCATATTGCATGTTTTAGGTACTAAGCCTAGGCGTTTCGCACATTTATTCGTCATGAATGTGTAGTGACTTGCGCTGTTTATTACTAGACGCACCGTTTGATTCGTACTCGTACCTCTAGCATCTAGTACCTCGGCCAAACATGTCCCTAAAATTATCTGAGAATGCAGTGAATTATCGTTGGTGGCCTTATACGTACCTGAGGTAGCACAGAAGATTAGGCTGGTAGAACTTGCGGAACCCTTTTTGCCTTCATTTTCACAAATCATAGAATTGTGGCGATCCTTGCACCACCTACAGACCCATTTTGATTTGCACTCATCAGTTACATGCTTACCTGAAAGGCAGTTTCTACAGCCTTTGAAATTATTGAGCCAAGCTATACGCTGTTTCACATCTGCTCCACAGAACCTTTTGCCACTTAAAAGACGGCAGAGCATGTGCTGTGCGTATGCGATGGACTAGCGGCATCGCGCCGTTCTGTGTTTGGAAGGCCCTTTCTTCAGCCCGAAGAGGTGGCAAATGCAGAACTTGCGGTTATCCTCCGCTACGTACAGCACGGGAACTACAGTGAAAGTCAACTTTTCGTCGTTAGTACTCCCTCCCTCTTGTCCCATCAAAACCACCTGCCCGCTCGACTTGCAACATCGTGCCAATTGCCTACAGGAGCTTACAGGCACCTGGCGCCGGAGGAATATTTAGTTTCCGTAGTTCCATCGTAGTCAGGTAATGTTTCGTATGATTTACTAGTGTTTTCGATGCTGAATCGAATGGGATGGGTCTTGGAGTAGTAATACTAGGTCAAGCTGTTCATGAGAATAATAAACGGTTGTGTAATAATTTGCAGTGTTTTTGCATTTAGAAAAAAGCGAAAAGTCCAAATTTCACAAAAGAAAATGCTTTCTGTTTTAGGTATTAAAGCAATTGGGTTATGTCCGCCAGTAGGCAAATTACTAAAGTTAACGTACCTGTTAGGTGAGTCCGTTTCCTCTGGCACGTTAACTACCTACGTACTGCGTACCTAACAGGTACGTTAACTTTAGCTTTCTGTTTTAATTTTATTCAGAACGGTTACATTTAAAAATGTTATTATATTCTCTAGGGGAAACCATCTCCCCCGACGGGACTAGAACAGGGGCATATTCCTACGTCGACCCCAGCGGACAAACGGTTTCTGTGAAATATTCAGCCGGCAAGGACGGCTTCAAAATCATCGAAGGATCTCACGTGCCAAAGCCTCCTCCTCACGTCATTCAGCAACAGCTTCAACAGCAGAGGTAAGCCTAGTTTGCAGCTTGTTTTTTCTGCCTTACTTCACGCTCACTCACGCTCATCTTGAAGGTTTGTGTATAGGTACGCGCCACCTCCAGCCATCATTCGAGAAGGACCCCCGAACCTTGACCATTTGAACAAGTGAGCTCTAGCGTAGTATTTACAACAATCTCATAAGAAACCTATGATATTGTGATATTGGACTTTGTGGACCATCAGTACGAACTTACTCTTATTCGTCAGTTGACGTAAATGAGACAAACTAATATCAAGGTTGTTAAGGTAGATGTGGGTGCTCTAAAGTGAATGGGAGTTCGATTTGATGCAGAACATCACTATGCTCCTTCCACATTACCAGTTCCATTGGGTCAAACTAGACCTCTAGAAAATTAAAGCTTCTCCTCTGCTCATGAAGGAGGGCTTACCAACTTCTTCCTTACCCATAATAGGTTACAGGTTACAATGCAGCGAAGAAGGTGAGGGCTTACCAGCATAACCTGACTCATTTAACCCCTCCCCCTCATCTGCCTGTGACTATCTTTAATTAAACCGCAAGTTCGTTTCGATTCGTCATCCAATATTCCGAAATTTGCGCGTGGAACATAAACGAGAGTCTGCTACCACTAAAGCTGCTCAGTATTGAGCCTGCAAAGAACTCGTCTGAAGAAAAGGGACATCTAAATAATTCAAATATGAGTAGCGTGATCATGAAGTCGAACTGAACGAAGAGTGGCATAGCGAAAAACAAATTAGAGGAAGCTTCCTCCATTATTGTTGGCGAACTGAACCCTCATAACCTTCATGTGGAACGGTGTGCAGTTTGCTTTTGGCGGTAAAAATGAGACCCGGCCCCATCTCCCGTGCCAGATTGTCTAGAATCAAGAGCTGCTGTCATATGGCATCTGATATTTTGACCCTCTGTGCACAGTCACATTTCTTTATAATGACCTGTTAATTTAAAAGGTGAGCTGAGGGAAGTGTTTACAGTTTGACTGTTAAATGTATGGTTATTCCCTTTCGTCTTTTTTAAATCTTTTGCTAATAGCAAAGCTCGAGCATCAGATGTTTTCGATTCATAAGCTGTTGCATTTCTTTTATTTTAATACGAAAAATGAGTGTAATTGTGAAGTTTCGACCATTCAGCTTTAACGGTGCACAATCGCACATTAACTAAAATTTTTGCCAAACCAAGGTTTTCCGAAGGTCGCAACGACGAAAGTAGATTTTCCGAAGCCGGAAGGTACAACGAGGGTAGCCGTTTTTCGGATGGATCTTCGACTGGACCTGAGCGACCGTCTGCCACCTTCAGATCTGCGAGGCCACAGCCATCAACGGTTAGTTAATTACAGTTACATTCATACTATGAACTGGTCTGTTCTGGTGCTGCTTTTCAATGGACCGAAAGACCAGGTTTGGAAATCATGGAGGTTTATATAGACTTGGAAACTCTGGTCTTAACACCTCATCAATGCGAAGATTCCGGAGAATGCTGATCTCTTAATAACAAACGAGTTGGGGGATGTTTTTTTAGTTGATGGAGGAACGGTCAAAGGGCATCAGCCACCCGAAGGGTAAGGGAAGTATAGTGATTATATTAAAAAAAAAGTGATTCTTCAGATTTTATGAGGTCTTCAATCTTATGATGGATACCGCCTTGGATCTTATGTGTCTGCTGCCTCAAGAAGTAGGATTTGATATCGCCCCAGGCGTGCGGGTGGCCCATTAGACTAAGCGGATGATGTCCTCCTTGAAGGTACCAAGCAGGACTTGCTGATCGCCCTTGACAAGTTTGTAAGCCAGCTGGGTAAGTGTGGATTGGAGGTGAATCCTGAGAACTGCGACTCGGTTTCCGTGGTGCCATCCTCTCGAGGTTACAGGATGAAGGTCGTCGTTGTTTCGTTGCCCCAGCTACAGGCGTCCTCGAGCTATGGCTGTATCTTGCGATCATGTTTCTCGGTGCAACTTCCTTGGCCAGAAGCCACGTGGACCTTAGTGATTATCTTCAGAAAGTGACCAAAGCTCCACTGAAGCCGCCCCAGAAGCTGAAGCGCCTTGCTTTGCAGGCATCTGGCTGGGATGTCGCACGTGCTGTGGCTGGTGTTGGATTCGTTCAGGGTCCGCTGCGGTGGTGTGGCACGGCGATTCCATCTGCCTCTAAGCCCAGTACGCCTTCAGAGTTTGAGGCTGCTCTACATGGTTTGGTTGATGGACGGCAACACAGGCAGTGTTCCTACTCCTCAGTGTGGGTGGACTGGGCTTCAGAGGGCATGCGTGGAAGGGATTATCGGCACTTTCACGCTGTTCATGTGGCGTCATTGAGGTGTACAAGAGGCTGGGATCGCAACGTTGTGGACGCTCCCTGTTGTGGTAACCATTTTGAGTCGCTGGATCACATGGTGCAGGTGTGTCTGCGTACTCATGGGGGCCGCGTTAAGCGTCATCGCGCATTCTGCAAGCAGGTTGCTGATCGGTTGTCATCCGAGGGCTGGAAAGTGGAGAGACTGCGGCACTACTAGGTTGTCTCTGGAGAAGGACTGAGGCCTGATATCGTCGCAGTTGGTCTCGACCAGTCTGCAGTTATCCTGGATGTCCAGGTAGTATCTGGTAGTCGAGATCTTGCGCTTACTTGGCAAGCCAAGAGGCGCAAGTATGACGGGAAGGATTTTCATATGGCGATGTCAGTACCTCGTGGAGTGGAGACAGGTAACATTAGGGTTCAATTTGCGAGAAGGGGGGTTTGTTTTTTTGTTTGTGATTTTTTTATAGACGCGAAGCTACGGTTATGGGCAATTTCGGTCGATGGAAAAGGGGGGTGGTGGACGAAAATGTACCAAAAACTAGGGATTTTCGCTCTAACGGTTTTGGTTAAACTTTCAAATTATCTTCTACTAGATTGTACAAGACTTTTCTTCTCCATCAATATCTCTATGAAAATACAGTGAACGGGGACATAGACCTAAAAAGCAAAAGTAGGTTTTTTACGCTTTTTGGCCAAACAGCTTCAACGATTTGCACCAAACTCACAAGATGATTTCAAATAGTTAACACGTATATATTGTTCTTGAACAGAGATAAAAATGAAAATGTGTTGAAAATAATGTTTATTTGAACACTTTGGTCATTTTCCGAGTAACTGGGGTGTCTTTTAGCAACCCATATCCATAGTTGGTTCTCCGTAACTAGTTTAGTATTTATCTATTGAACGAAGATATAAGCCTTAAAACGAGGTTTGTCGAATATTAATTTATCGGTTTTCCGATTTTCTCAATAACGACTCTGTCGATTTCGATCAAACTTACAGAGTACTCTCAACTAACTAGTACATACGATATATACTAATTAAATGTTTCCCTAGAAATGCATTGAACGAAGATATGCATCCCGTTGATGTAACTGGTTGTCTAATTTACGGGGGTTGCGACGAGTTGTGTGTTGCTACGCAGCAGATATTTTCCTTCTCCACGCTCTTTCCATTTCATTGTGGTAAATCATTGCCAGTGACGGTACAGAGTCAAACTGCCTTAACGCCCGGAAACAATTCAATTCTTTCGCGTTTAATTAATTGGAATGGTTTTGTCCCTTGTACTTAGACTACACCATTCGAGAACCTTAGTGTAGGTCACGAAGGATCACATTAACGCATCCTTTCGAGCAGAACAGGCCTAACACTGTGATCATAGGCGTAGTAACCGTAACAGAATTATCACTGTACATCTTCACGCATGTGTTATGGCATTAACTTGCAAAGACTCTATTCCCAGGTCATAAGTGCCGAGTAGTGACTAGTTGAGAACGGGCCAATGCTTTGCACTTACACACCGCCACGAATCGCTCGGTTCGTTTGACACTAAAGGAAGGGATGATTGTGGTCAAAACGTACAGCAGTTAGGTTGAGCCGGTCGTTGCCTACCTCCCAACATTGCCATAACCGAGGAGCCCCCCACCAAGTCCTGTACTTCTAAGTCCAGAAATGAAGTTTGGAATCTGGGAAATTTTCTGAAAACATCGGTAGCAATAAATACTCGTAGGAGAAGCATAAACAGTTCCGTAAGCTCTAATTTCCTATTCATGATGTTCTAACCGATTTCAAAACCTAAAACTACGTCACTTGTTATATGGCCGGCTCATTGGATTAGAATACCCCGTTTATCTGGATTTTCTATGACTTCTAGGTACAAGAGTACGTGCCCGGACCAGAGGACCAACACGTGGGCCCTCACAGCTTCGGCTCTGGCTACGCCTTCGAATTTCAGGGATGAACGTACGAAATAGCCCCCACCACCCACAAACCCAGTCAGCATAATCTAATACACTTTTGTTGTTATTCCAAATGTTAAATATGTGTTGTTGAAATAAATTTTGTGTAACAAAACAACAGGTGCAACACATCAACTTTCTTCTTCTCAACCTAGATTTCTCCTTGCAGTGCCAGGGATCTGATCAAAGGGTAACTTGACAGAATATCCCAATGTTTCTTAGTTTTTCCGTAGTGCTCCATATAGCAAGCTACCCGAGAACCACTGCTTTTGACTTTTTTCGATCATTACTATCGCGTGAGTAGTGCACCATTTGCACATATTTTCGAGCTCGATATTCAGTTAGTTGGTCGTCTCATTAATCTCACTAATTCGGTAGATGATGAAGACCACTGGTCCGAAGATACCGATCCGTGTGATGTTCTTGCTTGTATTCTCCTTCTATAAACGGCAAAACTCTTTTGCTTTCACATCGGTGTAGGCGAGGCTTGTGCACTTAGGCACTACTACGAGTACGTTGTCTCCGGAGAAGGACTGAGGCCTGACAAGGTCGCTGTTGGTCCCGTCCAGTCTGCAGTGGCCTCAGATGTCCAGGTAGTATCTGGCAGCCGAGCTCTTGCGCTAACTTGGCAAGCCAAGCAAGTATGCCAGGACTGATCTTCTTATGGCGGTGTCAAAACCTCAAGGAGTGGAGGCAGGTAACATCAGGGTTGAAGCATTGACCGTGTCCTGGCACGCTGTGTGGTGAAAGAAAAGTGCTGAAGAGGTGCGGCTGGGTATGTCAACAGACGTTCTCCAGGGTATCACTACCCATGCATTGCTCGGGTCAGTTTTAAACTGGTGGTCGATCTATCGTGAAACATCCTCTTATCCCTCTTTCCTTCTCCGTCCCATTCTTTCTATCCCAAGAGTAGGGGGGGCCTCCCATTTCTTTACTCATTATTCATTTAGTTTCTCCTTTTTGAGTGCCATTGTTCGATTTACGGTCATCTTTGAAAAAAAGAGTATATATGTATCTGTGTCTGTGGACGATTTTCAGAGAAAACTGCTGAATCAAATCAGCTCCAACTTGATATCAAGCCAGCAGGTCACCACCATAGGACACCAAAATACGAGTATGAGCAAAATACGTCCTCCCAAAACGGACTATGGTCATCATAATGATCACCATAGTCCGAATCTAATCCTAATCTCCTAATGAGACGACAATACTATAAAATTCCAATTTGTGGGAAAATGATGAGAGCAGCACAATCAATTTCCCAACATTTCGACAAAAATCGAGTTTTGCGTAACTTTTTCCGTATAAACTCCGCTTAAATTTTAAGGGTTCTTCAGAAAAATTCAACCAAGTACCTATACAATGAGATATACAAGGGGCTACTCAAGAAATTCTGGAATTTCAACGACCGCCGTTTCACTTACTACCATTTTTAAACGTTTTTACCCGATAACTATGGAAAAGTGCTAAAGTTAACATTTAATTTACCTACAGGTGGAACTAACCCAATTACTTTAGTATGGAAAAGTGGTTATTATCCTCTTCAAAAAATCTTGTTTACAACCTCATTAATTCTCTGTGTACCAATTGCTCAATAATGGTCAGGGCATTAGTACGAACAGCACAATAAATTTCGAAACTGTAAGCGCTACCACTTTGTGCCGCTGCGAACAGATGTTTTACCTAGTTTATATGAACTGAGCGTATAATTAATTGCTATAGTAGCAAAAGCCATGAAAACCAGTGAATTTATGTGGAGATAAGCGAAGTTGTGTGATGCGTGGCTCCTGATCTTTTCAGTTGATTTCATGAGTGATTTCAAGGCGCAGGGAGCTTGTTTATGTATGTGTATGTTAGTGAAGTATGTATAAACGAAATTATGATGAAAAGGAATGTACACATAACATAGTATCCAGGGGAATGGAAGTGTCTCCAGGAGGCCGCATGACCATAATTTCCAGAGCCCTATCCTCCCAGACGGTGCAGATTCCCCAGGGGCATACCTTTGCGTGGTAGAACAGCTGGGCAACAGCTCTCCACCGTGAGACTGGCTACATGACAACCTGCCATAGCTCGCTCTCTTGTACAATAGCGATACAGCAACCTCCTTGACGGTCGACTTATACAACTTCCTTACGAGTGTTAAGGAACAGTCATTTCGATAAGGGAACATACCTGATGAACCATGTGGGGGAATGTGTTTCTGCCTATGATACTGTCAGTAAGTAGGTTGCTGGATGCAGTGGCTAGGTTAAGGGTGGGGCGTTATCTCTGGAGAAGGACTGAGTCTGACATTATCACTGTTAGTCCTGACCTGTCTGCAGTCCAGCCGAGATCTTGTTATCAGACGTTCTTCGAGGTGGAGTTCCCATGTGGACCTTTGAATGTAGACCGCACGCCACGTCCACTATTTAAAAAGTTGTTTTTATGCACCAGCGTCAATTTGGACTATCGGCAACTTGCAATCATGTGATGTGGGATGGATTGGCTTGATCAATCAACCCCGATTGCCAGCCTGAATAATACGTCACCCATCACTTGTAGACAGCCAAACATAGCCCAAAGACATTTTTTTCTGACCCGAGGGCGTGTGGGACAAGTCCCTTTGGCGCTGCGGCCGCATACGGGCCTATTGTGACGCTGGCCGTTTCTTAGTAGAAGGCGTCGTACATACCCGCCCCGCTTAGGAAGCTGAGTATGTCCTTCACCGCAGAGTCCACTACAGTTTGGGGTTCAGTGGTCCCCTGACCGTAGTATTCAAAGCGGTTTGCTGCCAAGGCAGGGCATTCACATAGGATATGCTCTGCCGTCTCATCCTCCTCGCCACACAGTCTGCACTCCACTGCCTCTGAGATGCCCATTTGGCTGAGGTGGTATCTGAGTGGGCAGTGCCCAGTGAGGAAGCTTATCAGTACTCTCAGATCTTGCCTAGAGAGTGTCAGCATCGCCTTCGCCCTTTGACAGGAAGGCGTGACAAGCCTTTTCGCCTGTCTTAGTCGTGGCTGGCAATGCCAATGGGCGCCATTTTCCTGTATCTCCCATCGAGCAACCAGACGGTTCAGGTGACTTTTCATCAGACCCACGTGTGGTTCAGGCACGATGGGTAGGGATTCTGTACCCCTTTTTGCGAGGCGGTCAGCCTTTTCATTGCCCTCATGCCCCCTGTGAGCTGGCACCCAAATGAGGGAGAGCCTGTTACGGGCGCCGAGCTGCTTGACATTTAACCGTGGAACTGAGTGCCGTTACTTCACTCCAAGAAGGTTCTGCATTGTCCTGAAGAAACACAATCATGCACAACACCTACTTCAGCGTCTTCCTTCTGCGCAAGCCCACAGTCTTCTTCATTGATCGTCTCCAAACGTACTCGTCGGGCATGTTCTTGAGTTTCTTCCAGTTTCTTTTCTTGTCGAATACAGTAAGAACAACCTTTCTGTGCACATGGGCGTCTGCAGAGACCATATACATTGTGATAAGGGTCCCGGGTCGATGTTGAATGCCGAAATTGTAACAGGCAAATATCTGTAACCATCGAGGAAGTTGGCCATCTGGGTCCCTGAACTGGCACAACCACTGCAGTGGTCTTCCCCGTTGTCATACCATACGAGTGGAAGTGAGTTAGTAGTTATTATCTAGAGGTACAATAGTTCCGCTCAAATACGCACTGTAATAGGCCAACACGGTTTCCATGCCTGTTGCAACCGTGAAAGAACGGCACTAACAGCTCGTTAACTCTCATCCGTATCCAAAATGTACCGAGCACTTGAAAATGGATGACCCCCACACTTAGCCAGATACTTAATTCTGCAGTTTTATCAGGGTCAGATGTGATTCCTTCTAGCAAAATTGTGAACCCTAGATAGTTTACACTTCTTTTGAAAATGCTACATTTTTTGGATTTAGCTTTACTCCTATACGCTGGAACTGCTCAAACACCGATTGCAACTGTAGAAGCTGACTTTGAAAATTGGGAGTATCCACTAGAACTCCATCAAGGTATCCACAAGAACGCCTTCACTCTTTCCCCACGGATCTGATCATGCAGTAGGCCGCCCACATCACGCTGGAACGTACTGGAAGCGTTACTAAGGCCAAATGGCATGTCACAGAACTGCCCCAGGCATCGTGGCGTGCAAAAAGCTGTTTTCTCCCTGCCCTCGTTGGTCATTGGAACTTGCCAGTAACCAGATTGGAGATCCAGCGTAGAGAACCATCCACTGCCAGCCATAGCTCTTGTTAGCTCATCAATTTTCGGCAGTGGATATGAATCTTTTCTCTTCACTGCGTTAAGTTGGCGAAAATCCACACAGAACCTTGATGACCCATCCGTCTTGGTGACCAAAACATTGGGGCTGACCCACGGAATAGATGACGCTTCTTCGTCTCTTCGATTTCCACAGGGGAGAGTGAATGCTCACGAATAAAGCCGCTAATGAATAAAGATGCGGAGGAACATAAAAGACAGACATTGGCCTGGCAACCACATCTGCTACATCCATGCCGTCTTCACAACATTCCATCGGCGTCTTCGCCACATCAACCACACACAGTATGCTCTTAGGAAGTCCAAGCCAAATATGCAGTCCTCATGGAAGGCTGCTACCATAGTTGAATGCTGTAGAGATCGTTCGTCACCTAAATCAAAATTCAATACAATTTCACCAATACCCGGTATAATTTCTCCAGAGGTTATCCGTAAACATGAACTCTCCACGTTTAAAATACTTGTTCATCCGTCATGAGATGAGACCTAGTAATAGTCCTCGTGGCATTGGTAGCAATGACCCAAGACCTGGTTCTGGGTTATCTTCCCAGGAGCATGCCCATGCTACCAGGCGCGACCACGGGTTGTGGATAGTGGAACGGCCACGGCATTGTCCCCAGGGGAATGTCTGCGTGCCAGCTGTGAATAAGGACAGCATGCTGACTGAATAAGCAGCTGCGAACAATGGGCAAAACCCAAGAGATCGCAGAAGAGATCCTGAACAAAGGACTCAAGGGCAAGCGGATCTACATTTTCTCAGACAGCCTTAAAGGCCATCACAGCCTATAGTTTTAGGTCTAAGCTGGCATGGGAATGCCTCCGGCTCACAGGGGGCATCAGGACAATGAATAGGCTGACCGCCTTGCGAAAAGGGGTACAGAATCCCTACCCATCGGGCCTCAACCACACGTAGGTATGACGAAAAGTCACCTGAACCGTCTGGTTGCTCGATGGGAGATACAGGAAAATGGCCCCCATTGGCATCGCCAGCCACAACTAAGACAGGCGAAAATGCTTGTCTCGCCTTCCTGTCAAATGGCGAAGGCGATGCTGACACTCTCTAGACAAGATCTGAGAGTACTGATAAGCTTCCTCACCGGGCACTGCCCACTCAGATATCACCTCAACAAGATGGGCATCTTAGAGGCGGTGGAATGCAGACTCTGCGGTGAGGAGGACGGCAGAGCATATCCTATGTGAATGCCCTGCCTTGGCAGCAAACCGCTTTGAATACTACGGTCAGGGGACCACTGAACCCCAAACTGTAGTGGACTCTGCGGTGAAGGACATACTCAGCTTCCTAAGCGGGGCGGGTATGTACGACGCCTTCTACTAAGAAAGGGCCAGCGTCACAATAGGCCCTTATGCGGTCGCAGTGAGAAAGGGACTTGTCCCACACGCCCCCGGGTCAAAAAAAAAAAAATTAAAAATGACCCAAGAACGTGGGACTAGGATCAGTTAGACAGCACCCCTTCAGTCCAACTGAGGAGCGTTTTCTGACGAGGGCTTGGTTGAGGAGGAAAGGGCCATGAATAGGCAAAATTACCAGACTGAATGTAGCGCTGACACACTCCACCCCCAAGGCATCCAGAAAAGCGGTTGCTCTTAGCATTCGTTGTTGAATGGGCTGCAGATGAGTCGTCTACACGTCTTACTGATTCATATGATGGATTGACTATCTCTATGGATTCCATGTATAAAGCGATCACTAGTCCTTCATCCATGGTGTTAGGGCGGTACACTGTCCCTGACGGCCAAGGTGGGTGGGGCGGCTCTGCCCCAGGTGGTTCAGGGGTCTCGGTGCCTGGTGGTGCTGCGGCTGGTGTGGAGGCCACGATGGCCCACCTTCAGTGGCCTCAGGTTCGGGGCCGCCTGTGCGCTGCATCCACCAGGGTATGTTGAGTACAGCCCTCAGTATTTGTGGGTACATCACGACATATATTATCCGTAGCTGACACAGTGCATTCAAGTGCCAGGTCGTTCGAAGGTAATTGAGGACAGTCTGTCGCGAAGCCTGACTGGGTACAAGGCATTACAACGAGTAATAAACTAGGCATTGTTTATCCCATCGCTGCATCCAAATGTTAGAAGATGAGGCACGCCTGGTAAGTTCGCAACCAAAACGAGAACTGTACTTATTAATTTGACAATCATCGAGTCTATCCAACTACGGGAAACCATTTACACAACAACTGGGGAGTGCTTAATACCGAAAATATCGTAACACTGAAGTCTATTGTGAAGCTCCACGACAGTATTCTCTTCATTCGGTTAACGAGGCTCGAACCCGTCTTTTTCCAATAAATAATAATTCTATTTAATCAACTCATTTATCACTCAGTTCCTTTGAACTCAGCACAGCAGCAGGAAGCGGTATCGCCTACAGTTCTGGAATTTATTGTGCTGCTCTTACTCATCCCAGGACCATTATTGAGCAATTGGTACACAGAAAATTAAGGAGGCTGTAAACATGTATTTTTTGAAGAAGGAAAGTTGTTGGCTACATTGGGTCTTGCCGACGTAAGCCCACCATCTTGGAACCATATGACCGACGCCATTGTTTTTCTGTTCATTTCACTTTTCGTATCGCCCTTCAGGCAATTTTCGCTTTTGTTCTCTTGTTTGATAAACGAACGTTTTTAAATTTCAATCCGAGTGTTTGCGTTGTTTCATTGCCGCTTTAAAAACTCTAACAGGTTATGGGCCCAGGCATATAACGCAAGTTAACGCAGTTGAAAGCGAATTCGTGAGATCGGATCGGCACGAGAAAGAACGCGAGTGCATCAGCGCTATTTAGTCACGAGAATCATTCCAACGACAAAAAGCGTGTCTTTCTGGGAAATCGTGTGTGATCTTATCGAAAAGTGAGAAGCCAATTCGTGAGTGTTTCGGACAATAACACGCGGCGTAACTAAGTGAAAAATCGTCTGTGTTCCGGAATATAACGCGTGACACGTTTGGTGCTTCGAGTCATCGGTGTTTCGGACTATAACTCGTGATTGAAAATAAAAACAATGAGTTCAAGTGGTGTGGTACGCATTGAGGCATTGGGGCGTGAAACTTATTGTGACGAAGAAGTTTGGAGATGCTTTTGAAGAGCTGCTGACTAAGGCAAAAATTACGGCAATCGCGCCGGGGATTCGATCCACAACCCTCAACTTACGTCGAGAATTATGAATCGACCGTCTTACCGCAAGACCACGATGAACCGCTTGCCTTTGATAGGAGTCAGTCAGCACATCTCCCCCCTCGTCTATTAACCGCTACTCCTGGAGCGGACTCTTTTTTAGGGAAAGAATTTTTACGAGAGTTGAGCGAATCCCCGGAAAATCCGATCTTTGATTCGAGAAACGAGAAGGCTACAAGGAAAGTCTTCGTTCTTTCGCATTGTAGTAGGCGCGTCGCCCATTTTACCTTCGCGCTGGAACTTTCACAGCGTCAGCGAATCCCGGACCCGAGAACTCGTCTCATTATTTCCTCTCTTAATTTTTTAATTTTTCTCTCGGGGCCTCTTCTTTTTTTTTTTTTCTTGGAAAGAAGAAATTCGACCACTAGTTGGGCGCCATTTGTGACGAAGAAGTTTTGGAGATGCTTTTGAAGAGCTGCTGACTAAGGCAAAAATTACGGCAATCGCGCCGGGGATTCGATCCACAACCCTCAACTTACGTCGAGAATTATGAATCGACCGTCTTACTGCAAGACCATGATGAACCGCTTGCCTTTGATAGGAGTCAGTCAGCACATCATGACACCTGGAAAATGCATATGCGAGCCATTTTGGTGAAAAACGACGCTTGGGTTTACGTCAGTGGCGCCACCGTCAAGCCTGAACCAGCCGCTGGTAACGCAAACGCAGCCGATATTGCAGATTGGGCAACCAAGGATGAAAAGGCCATGTCTGACCTGATCCTGTCAATCGGCCCCACTCAACTGAAATTGATCAAGAACTGCAGAACATCGCGCGAGATTTGGCTAAAACTCGAAGAAACGTTCCAGTCGAAAGGGCCAGCTCGTAAGGCCACGTTGCTGAAGAGTCTTACTCTTCAAAAGATGAGCGAAGGTGACGACGTACGCGAACATCTGAGCAACTATTTTGACTGTGTCGACAAGTTGGCTGACATGGACGTGAACGTCGATCCAAGCCTACTCGCAATCTTGATGCTGTACAGTCTGCCGCCCAGTTTCGAAAATTTCAGGATCGCTATTGAGAGCCGTGACGACTTGCCAACGCCTGAGAACCTTCGTGTAAAAATCGTTGAGGAGAGTGATGCACGAAACTCAGTTTCCTCATCGACGTCAGATCAAGGTGCTATGTTTGCTAAACGAAAGAGCCCGTCGAAGAAAAGCAACAGGACCAAGTGGAAGAGCAGCAACTCCAACGGTAAGAGTGAGCCTGAAAGGGGACCCTTCGCTTTCAAGTGCGGGAAATGTGGCATCAAAGGCCATAAGGCAGCAGACTGTAAGGTCAAAGTCAACAAGAGCAGGTCGGACGATCTTTCAGTGCTGGCGGTCGAAGAACGCGACTGGTGTCATATCGCCACCAGCGAAATCGGGAACCAATGGTGCCTAGATAGCGGGTGTACGAGTCACCTGTGCGGTGACGAGTCAACGTTCGTGACAATCAAGCGAGGTGAAGCAGGCAAGCTGAAGCTGGCGAGCGCTGTAACCACGGAGATAAAGGCCAAAGGAACCGTGCAACTCACAGCAAGCCTGGAAGGAAGCCCGTGCAACTTTACCCTCAAGGACACCTTGCTCGTCCCGGAAGCCCGCACTAACCTGTTGTCCGTTGCCAAGTTCGCAGACCATGGTTACAAGGTCGTTTTTGGAGAGGACAAGGCTCAGATCATAGATCAGAACGGGAAAATTAGGCTGGTTGCGAAACGTAGGGACAACCTCTATTTCGTTGAGAACATCGCCCCAGAGGGATGAAACATCGCCTCGAAGTTGGACAGCGGAGGAACAACGGCTCAGCTCTGGCATCGTCGGATGGGCCATGTCAACTTCCGTGACCTTGCGGCAGCGGTGAAGAACGGCCACATCCGTGGCATAGATCTGGACGACAAAATCGAGGTCTTGACCTGTGACGTGTGCGCGAGAGGAAAAATGACCCGCAAATCTTTTCCTAAGGAATCCGACCGGTACTATGGAAAGCTGGAGCTTGTCCATACCGACGTTCGTGGCCCCATGCGAATTGCGACAAACGCTGGGTCCAGGTACATCATCACGTTTACGGATGATTGCACGAGGTGGACAGTGGTCAGATTCCTGAAGGCGAAGAGTGACGCCTTGTCAGCATTCCAGGAATACAAGGCTTTGGCTGAGAAAATGCACGGATTGAAGATAAAATATCTCCAATCCGACAATGGGCGTGAATATGTCAACCAGGCATTCGACGAGTACCTGAAGTCCGAGGGCACCCAGCATAGGCTCACCACTCCGTACACCCCAGAGCAGAACGGCGTTGCTGAGCGGAAAAATCGGACCCTCGTCGAGGCAGCCCGATGTTTACTCCTGCAGTCTGGATTACCGTCGAACTTCTGGGCCGAGGCGATAAACACCGCTAACTACCTGAGGAACAGATGTCCCACGAAGAAGCTGGAGGGGAAGACTCCTTTTGAGGCTTGGAACAACCAGACTCCAGCGGTGCACTACCTTCG
This sequence comes from Pachypeltis micranthus, assembly GCA_020466155.1. NCBI lineage: Eukaryota > Metazoa > Arthropoda > Insecta > Hemiptera > Miridae > Pachypeltis > Pachypeltis micranthus. Next base: position 1,707,421 of record CM035770.1, on the reverse strand, counting down.
GGACTTCGGGTGCAAGGTGTTTTGCCTCGATAGAACGCCAAACGAGGATAAATTCAGCCCACGTTCGAGGGAAGGCATTCTCGTCAGATATTCGGAGCAGTCGAAGGGCTATTGAGTGTGGATTCCGAAAACCAGGAAAACCGAGGTCACGAGAGTCATCACCTTCAGAGAGGATTTGAGAATACCTGAATGTGAGATCGAGGAATTTCTTCCTCCCTCCAACAGTTCAGGGGAAGATCTCTCGAAATCAACGGAGGACTTGATCGAGGTGGAATTTGAGTTGAGACCGGTCGACGTGGCTGACGAAGAGATCCAACCAAGTCAGGAGAGACAAAACGACGTGAACGAGCCCTTCAGAGGCTTCTCACCCGTTGATCGTCATTCACCGGAGCTCGATGACCGTCTTGTCGCGCCACATGAAATCGATGGAACGCCTGTGACGAAACGCGGCCGTGGCCGCCCCCGATTCGAGCGAACGGGAAGACCCGGCCGACCTCGGAAACTGTATGCCATCCAGGAAGAGGAAGGAGCCAACGTGGCAGAAATTTCCATGTCCGAGGCAATTTCTGGGCCCGATGCTGACGAGTGGATCGACTCGATGACTGATGAGATAGTCTCTGTAATCAAGCACGATACGTTGAGAGCTGTAAAACGTCCCATCGACAAGCGAGTGATAGGCAGCAGATTTGTGCTCAGAAATAAGCATAATCCTGACGGCACTGTCAGTAGGCGAAAGTCTCGACTGGTCGCTCAAGGTTTCGCTCAGAGGCCGGGAATCGAATTCCATGACACGTTCGCACCTGTAGCTCGACTCAGTACCATCAGGACGGCGGTTGCAGCAGCTGTCAAACATGACTACAAAATCCGACAACTGGACGTCAAAAGTCAAAACAGCCTACCTGAATGGAAAAGTGGAGGAAGAAATCTACATGCAGGCTCCAAAACACTTCAAGAAGATTTTGGCTAACTTGATCCAGGACGAGAAGATCGAAAAAGTTGTGCGAGAGAAGGCTGAAGTGATGCTGAAGGCTGGAGAGGACACCGTGTTCTTGGTGGACAAAGCTCTGTATGGGCTGCGACAGGCTGGACGCGCATGGCATCGTTGCTTGGACACCGAGATGAAGGGACTGAGGGCTAAGCGCTCGGAAGCAGATCCCTGCATGTATTTCCTTGGACCAGTGGAGAACAGGACATTTGTCATCGTCTATGTAGACGATATTTTGATCCTTTCACGCGACGATGCCGAGATCAACCAGGTGAGAGATGCCCTGAATTCGAAATTCGAGGTCAAGGATCTGGGATGTGCGACACTGCTTGGGACTTGAATTCGAGAGGAGCAATGAGAAGGTCAAGATAAGCCAAGCAGGTTACATCGAGGAAGTGCTGGGGTGATTTGGGATGGCTGCATGTAAGCCAGTTTCCACGCCAATGGAGCCAGGGACAAAACTGGATAGGGTGGACGTGAAGAACGGCGAACAGCTAGCCAACGTCCCTTACCGACAGCTGGTTGGCGCCCTGATGTATTTGGCAGTTGGAACGAGGCCGGACATCGCTTTCGCAGTCAGTCATCTCTCCCAGTTCAACGACTGCTATGGTCAACCGCATTGGCAGGCTGCGAAACGAGTGCTTCGCTACCTGGCCAAGACACGTGACCTGGGCCTCATCTACTCCAAATCTGCAAATCCCCCCGAGATGTTCGTTGATGCCGACTGGGCGAACTGTGTGATCGATCGCAGATCCTATACAGGCTACGCGTTCATCGTGAGTGGAGCAGCTGTGAGCTGGGAGTGCAGAAAGCAGCAAACTGTGGCCTTATCGTCGACCGAGGCTGAGTATATGGCCTTGTCGGACGCTATGAGAGAGGCCATCCAGAAGAAAAGACTCCTGAAAGAGTTCGGCATCAGCCTGGACACGGTTGTCATAAGGAACGACAACTAAGGAGCGCAGAAATTGACGACGAACGAGATGTACCACTCGCGGACCAAACACATCGACGTGAGACATCACCTGATCCGGGACCACGTCGAGAAGAAAACTATCCGAGTCGAGTATGCCCCAACGGACGAGATGCCCGCTGACGTGCTCACGAAAGGTTTGCCGAGAGTCAAACACGAGAAGTGCGCAAAGAACCTTGGTTTGACCTCACAGAAGCCTGTATGACTCCAAGGATAAGCTGTTGGTCGAGGGGAAGTGTTGGCTACATTGGGTCTTGCCAACGTACGCACACCATCTTGGAACCATATGACCGACGCCATTGTTTTCTGTTCATTTCACTTTCCTTCAGGCAATTTTCGCTTTTGTTCTCTTGTTTGATAAACGAATAATAGACTTGTTAAGAGCTACCAATATAAAATATCTGGTGCATTACAACACACAACTTTCCTTAGCTCTACGTCAATTCACTTTGTACATGGCCAATTCGATTTAATCAATTCATTTATTACTCAGTTAATTTGAACTTGGTCAAATAACGCTTTACGGCAGCAGGAAGCGGTAGCGCTTACAGTTCCAGATTTTATTGTGCTGCTCGTACTCATTACAGGACCCATATTGAGCAATCGGTACACAGATAATTAATGAGGCTGTAGACAAGAATTTTTTGAAGTGGATAGTAATCACTTTTGTGGAGTTATTGGGTAATAACTGTTAGAACTGGTAGTAAGCGAAACGGGCGTAGTTAAAATTCAGGAATTTCTGGAGTGAGCCCCATGTATCTCGTGATCGTTTTTGAACACCCACCCTTTAGGTATTGGATTGGACTACAATACCAATTTTTTTTAGCATTGTACTAACATTCCAGCGGAGTTTATAAGGAAAAAACTGCGCTAAAAACTCTTTTGGTCGAAAATTTTGATAATATATTGTGCTGCTCTCGTCATTTTCCCACAAACGGGAATTTTATGGTATCATTGTCTTATTGAGAGCTACCAATATAAAAAATTTAATCAAAATCGTTTGAGCCATTTTTGAGAAACAAAATTTGGTGTTTTGATCACTATGATAACTATAGTTAACTTTCGGTGGATTTTGTTCATACCCTTAATTTGGCGTCCCATGGTAACCTGTAGGCTAGACGTCAAGTTTCAGCTGATTTGGTACGGTTGTTTTATCTATAAACCGCGCTAAAATCGATTTCGTCGAAAATTTTGGTAATTTATTGTGCTGCTCTCGTCATTTTCCCACAAATGGGAATTTTATGGTATAATCGTTAGAGCCGTTTTTGAGGAAAAAAATATTTGGTGTTTTGGTCACTTTGATAACTATGGTGGTTCTCTCTAGAAATCGTTCACAGACAGGTCTGTTTCCTTAATTGATGACTGTACCTAAACCCTCGACGAGGGTTATATCAGACATGGAAGTTGCGGTTTTGCTAATATGCAAGAAGCCGGCCCCTGCAGCATCCACCAAACTCAAACCTGTGGAGGTACAGCAGGTATTTGATCGTTAGCCAGTCTCCTGGTAGGAGTTCTTAATCTGGTTTCCTGCCTGATCTAACTATTTACTTGGGTGGCAAGTTTCAAAAGGACAGATCAACTATGACCACGTTTCTCAGCCATCACCTTCTTCGCGAACTTTGCAAAATGGTTATAGGCTTGCATTGAAGCAGTCAATGCTGCTAAGTTCGTTTGCCCTCCCAACAACTGTTGCTCACTGTTGTAGAAACTACAGTGGAGCAGCACATGGTTTCGTGTTTCCTCCGCACTGGAGGCGCAAGACGTGCATGACGGAGAGTCTTTGAGAGAAAAGAAGTGGAGCCGCGCATTGAAGTCACCATGACCCGTGAGAAACTGGCTCGTCCAGTGGTCTGGCTCAACCCATTTTCTTGAAAGACGTTCACGGATGTTGGGGGAGAACGCATACGTATCACTTCCATTTGACGAGAATTCCTATCTCGCTTGCCATTTCTCTAGAGCCCATTCGTCGATGGCTGCAAGTTTCTGTTCTGTGGTGAGATCCGCACGGAGTTCAGCCCAAAGCAGGGGAAGCTCCCGTTTCACTCTCCACTTGTCAACCATGCACTCAAGAGCCAGATCAACTGGTAACTGACCAGTGATCACCTGGAGTGCTTCTGTTGATACAGTCTTGTAGGCCTTGGTGGTCCACAAGAGCGCGGCTCTCTGGGATTGGATACTCTGTTTTGATTGACTGTTAGTTTGCTACCCCAGACAAAGGGGCAGTAGCCAATCACGCCCAGATATATAGCATTATACGTGAGGATAGTGTCATCATAACACTCCCCAAGTAACCTTAGTAATTGCATGCTGTGAAGCAAACCTTGCAATGGTAGTGCCTTTAAGGGACTGGGGATGCTGGTTGAAGCCCCACCTCTCACCTATATTCACTCCTAAATACTTGGCGTGCTTTTCAAGAAGTCAGTCCTTCGAGGGACTGCAACATCAATATTTCTAATGTTTTGCCTAATATGGAAAGAAGGCTGAGCGGTCTCCATCATCGCGGGTCTGACTGATTGCGGTCGCCTCCCTTTTGAAGAGTGACAACACGCGCAGACTTCCACTCAGTGGGGAACTGTCCAACCTGCAGACAGTCATTAAATAAATTAAGGAGACCGCTGGAGATTGTCCGCTCAGCCTTCCTTAGCATATTTCTTTCTATTTTATCTGGCCCAGGAGATTTGTTGGGCTTTACGGTCGCAAGGGCCCTGCCGAGGTCGCCTGTTGTCCACAATGGGATGTCGGGCTCGTTCAGAGGGTCCATGATCAGCTCCCTTGCTGCCCTCTGGGCTTCAGTGTCTCGTGGTACTTGGTCATCTGGGAACGCCTTCTCAAGGAGGGTTGCCAGTGAACTTTCGATGCTGCAGGCCCAGCATGACTCATTTTGCAACGCAGCTAAGACCTGCTCTACGTTTGCTTTCCCTGTGGAGGACTTGTAATGTCTGCCCCAGGGGTTCTCAGAGCTCTCCGCTTCCACAAAATTTCGCCAGCCTTGCCATTTGGCTCGTTTGATGGAGCGGTGGAAGGCCTTCTTCTCTTGGATGAAGGCAGTTCGGAGTGTTGCTCTGGCATCAGGGTCACGAGTGTTTTGGTACATCCTTCTGGCTCTATTCACACTTTGCTTGAGGGGATTAAGTTCCTCAGTCCACCATGGGACTTTGATCGACCTGTGCTTCTGTGTCCCAAGTACAGAGAGCCCAGCAGAGTGCTGTGCTGTGGTAAATATGTACACCTCTTCAGGGGTGGATGCTTGCACTATTAGGTCGGTGTCTGCAGCACGCAGTTCACCTTCCAGTACCCTACAGAATTGTGGCCAGTCAGCATTTTTTGCGGAATCGCTTTTCACATGTGTCTTTGGAGAGGATGTTATCATCCAATAATGGCAATGTCAATAACCATGTGATCGCTCTATGTTGCATATGGTACGACTCGGCAACCCTGCAATTTGAGTAGCAGGGTGTGAGACACGGATGTGACGTCTATACATGGCCTTCCTTCCGGACCATCATAGGTCCCCTCAGTTGTGGGGTCGTTGGCAACAACCAAGTTGTACCTGGTGAGCAGCTCTATATATGCCTCATGCTATACACAATGGTGATCTGGCCGTTTGCATCAACACAGACTATGTAGGGTCATCCTGATAGGCCTGCTAGAGCCCGCTTGAGTGGTTGAAGGCTGTTGGCAACTGGTGCGCCAAATTGCCTGTAAAATGATATTACAACCAGCTCAAAGCTACTGGCTCGGATGAGCACAGTGGCTAAGTGCTGTTCAGGTGGGTGAGTGCGAGCATATCAATGCAAGCCACTGCTGCCTTGGCTCCCGTTCTTGCTCCACCCACCACTCGTGGCTGCGATCCCAGACCAAGAGTTTTGGATGCAATGTATGGCGAGAACACTGCAGCGTTTCTTGAGTGCATTTTGCAGCAACTCAGCCACTCGTGACTCCTGGAAAGCAATCCCTTGCTGACGATTAGTACAGCGTGCGTCTCGTGTAGAGTTCAAGACCTGTTGGCATTTGCGTTCAATGCAATTGGCACACTTGAGGGGAGCCTCATGCTTGCATTCCTTGCTCAGATGTGGCAAGGCGCACCAGGCGCACACAACAGGTCTCGTACAGGCTACTGCTAGGTGGCCATAGCGCTGGCATTTGTAGCACTGTGGGGGCTTGGTATTTGCGGATGGCGCACCGCTGCTAGGCTATTTGGAGGTGCCTTGCCCCCTCTAGTTTTTTGTGTAGACTGGGTGACACCTCAATCACCCAATCCTTTTGTCGGCCACGCTTTTTGGTGAAGAGGGGCCTGACGTCATGCGGCTGCAAGAATAACGCAGGGTTGTGTTCAACAACCTGTTGGGCCAAGTCCTCTTTTTGTAGGTCGGTCCGCACGTCGCACAATTGCAGGCGTGGGAAGCGACCCAGGGGGGCTGAGGCTTGTAGCTTCAACTCCTTCTTCGTGGAAATGTGGCTCGTAAGCGCCTTGGCCCTTTCTGGAGTTTCCGTCCCAATGACGGCGCCACCTCCTACTGCGGTGCGGACGTCTAGCACTCGGACGCTTAGTGCTTGGAGGTCCGTAGCAGGGACACCTCGCATCAGCGCTTCCATTGCATCAGGAGTGGAGGGACCAATGATGGGGGGATTACAGAAGCAGACTGGTGTTTTCCCTTGTGAGTTTATTTGTTGTGTGTGTCAGTGGTATGAGCGAGAGGTTCTCGAAGCAGTGTCCTGGAAGCTCCCCCTCAGGCATATTGATTCTAGCACCTTTCACTGGTCCATTGAGGGTCAAAGGGAGGCCCCCACATGCGCCGCAGCTGCCAGTCCGGCCACCCACCGGGACTAAGACGCATGAGGGATTTTTCAGCTGCTGCTCAGAGTCAGCCCTCGGCCACTGGTGATGTGGTGAGTGGGACACACGCTATCAGCCGCCCCAGGAACGCTCAAACCTGGTTTTTCCCCCTCCTCATTTTGAAGGCCGCACCTATATAGGGGATCGCTCATAGGTGTTATGTGAGCTACTTCCAGGACTGTCTTTCGCTCATTATGAGCGTTTTAAGTCAATGTGTTCTGCCACGTATCTGGAATATGTTGTGTATGTCAGTGTCGTGATTTTTAAGCCCCTTTAAGGCTTTTACAGCCACGCAGAGGATACGGGAGGAGAATTCAGTCCCCCTTCCTGCAGGGAGTGTGTTCTGCGATCCCAGCTCAAGGTAGGGGGTTCCCAGTGTCTCATGTATGTGGAAGAAATGTAAGTTGTGTCCCTTTAAGTCCGGCTCATACGAACATGCAGGGAGTACGGCAGTGGAATTCTGGACCCCCGACTGCAGGGTGAAATCGTTCACAGACCATTTTCCCAAATAGTGTTTTTCGGACTCAGGAGAGTCTGAAACGTAAAGATCTGAAGAAAACTCATAATTTTTTTTCGTCCGATTACATAACTTTCCTTTCTACCTTGTAGAGCCAAGGAAAGTAAAAAGCTTTGTTTATACTACGGCTGTTCGAGGAACCTTGACTCCGTCATCCCCTATTGTAAAATGAATGCCGAGCAAGTGAGTTACATTTTGACAGTTTTCTAAGCCGTTGTTATCAGAAAAGACCTAATAGGAGCATTGCATATTGTAACGTGGTTGTGCTTCAGACAGCTTTTCAACTCTCAGCTAAGTGCTGCTCTCACGTTGCTGAAACTCATCGATGAGACCGCTGAGCTTAATTATCCCCTCGTCCTACCATACAAGCCTCAAAGGGCTCCGTTGTTTTCCCGGAGACCTTTTGTGAGCTATGTTTCTCAACAATGTTGCGTCATAAACAAACGGGGTACATCACCAGCACCTGGAGCAGTTAACGGTCCGCGCAACAATCAAAATGAAACAGAAGCCCTTCGATACGAACTGGAGTCATTTCGAAGAAGGCCCCTCCGAATCGAATGGGGTCGATGGAGATTTGACTGTTTTCAACCTGCGTTAGGTTGATGATTGATGATTCCCTTGACAACCCCAAACGTGGAATATTTCCTCCTGAATGCCTCCAACTGATTAGGCGCGTCGCCATATGACGGTATATTTTAGGGAAAATCGAATGAATTGCAGCCGCAAACACTTCAACTGTGAATACAGCAAATCGATGATAAAGCTAAATAATGATTCGCTCTCAAATCAAAATGCGCCACTAAATACGCAATTATCACTCGAGTCGAAAGTCTGGAAAGTAGCGTGCTGAGGGGTGCTGTTCGTAAGTAAGCATCATGTGCAACTACCATGAGCTCCACGTGCATTCAATGTTTTAATCACTGCCTACATATCCAATGCGTTAATCACTCACTACCTTGTTGTTTGTTGCTTCTATATACGATCATAAACTCACTCAACTTTGTAAATGAGAAGGCCGAAACATTTGGTAGACGGCGTTGTGGGGTTCTCTTGACCAACAGACGCATTTCGGCTGCCTGGCGCAGTCATGATGCTCTTCATTCTTTCTGAAGACTCTTTTCGTCACCTGATTCAATCTCAGCTGACGAGGCTAGAAGATTATTGTCAGCGTGGCCCACAAGAAAGAACATCTGAGGCATCTCCATTCGAAGCAATCTGTCGAACGATCCGATTCACAGGTTGGTAAACCCACTGATGAGTCACTCCTGTGCATTATGTGATTCCTATCTGTCTAAATAAAGCCACTAGTGGCCTTCTAGGTTCAGGGGAAACTTATAGCAGTTCAATTTGGAGTCACAGCAACAAAGATTTGCGTGGTTTCTGGAGGGCATAGCAACTAGGCTTTGCGGATGGTACTGGTTACCTCAGATTATTATGTGCTTGTGATTTTCTTAGGGAGTTTAACATCACAGCTGTGTGTGAGCTTATATGAATAGGACGATTTGGGCGCAAATAGTCACCTTCACGTATTTTTAAAATTCTCGGTACTGTTACAATGCTTTACTTCCTGTTGTCTTGCACCTGCTCCTGACAATGAGTGATATGTGGTTACGATTGCCGATACTTTCTTTCCAGTGTATTGTAACCGAAAACTGGCCTCCGGAAAATATACGCCTTGTCGGTGGCAACAAGGGCTGAGGAGGGTTTGAGCTGGAGAGGTCGATATGGGGGTTGCCAACGGTAACGTCGTGTGTTGCTCTGCTTGAATCCGTCTCTAGGCCACACGTCAGACGGAAATAGTTTTTAGGCTTCGTTCGGTATCTGCGCTCCCACGTTTTTCTCGCCTCCGGATAAAATAACGAATTTTATTTTGAATCTTTTTAATTATTTCGAACAATTGATTTGGAAAATTTCTTCAGCAGAGCAGTGAAGTGAATATTAATCAAGTGATGAATAAGAATTGTTATAATCAAGTGAGTAAACAAATCACCATATATGATCGTATATTATTCACACCTGTTGTTGTGCATTGTAACCGTTTTTTGCATTGATGACCAGCTTGAACCAATCCCAGCGCAGTTGCAGATGCGTTTCCACTTATTTGGGGTTTCTCATTTCAGGAGATGGATATAACCTGTAGCTGATTTTAAGATACTTCATATTGATTCCGGTCATCGTTGCTGTTTTGATGGCAGTGATCCTTACTCTCTTCTTTTACTTTCCTTAGGTGAACACGATTGGAAGAAAACAGGTGAACCAAATAAAATTTTACATTTAGCCCGCAGGTTACTATAGGACATCAACATAAGAGTATGAGAAAAATCGGTCCAAAACATACTATAATTATCATAAAGAAAACTCCAAATTAGTTTTTCTCAAAAACAGGTCTAACGAGTTTGATTACATTTCAATTTCAACAGTCCAAATAGTGCGACAGTACCATACAATTATGATCAGTGAGAAAATGACGACAGCAGCACAATAAAGGATCAAAAAATTCGATTTCGATGATCAGTTCCATCTGGAACGTTGAGGGTGGCAATGAGGATTTACCCCCTTTAAGGCCCTATCTTCTCAACATTGGCAACTGTTTAGTGATTGGCAACTGTTTAGTGCATATGCTTTGAGAGACAGAGCACATTCGCATTCTGCGCAACGGTGAGTCATCATTTTTCTCGCAAGCACCTATTTCATGGTAAGCAGTAGGAATTTACCAGAACAGTGTACTCCAATTTAATACCTCGTGCATTTACTTACTGAAGTTTTGGACAGCTTCGTGGTCACTGAGTCTCTCATGTCTTGACCCTTAAAAGGGGCAACGACGATTTCTATCAATGTGAATTTTTCAATGAATACAATAAATGCTAATAAGTAAATCTTATTTCAATCTTTTACTTTTCGTTTTAGGTATGATTTACCAAAGATCACAAGTTGGCATTACAAAAGCATTTAGTAAATTGTTATACCACTCACGTATAACAATTCATTGTATTGATTGATTGCGACCAGTAATTGTTAGCAGCTCCACAGAATGTCTCGATGCCAATCATCCTTATTGGACGGTTTCACCGACGACTGGGATGCTGCTTTATTGTCTGAAGGAACGCTGCGCCCTAGAAGAGCTGCCTCCTCAATGAATTTGAGGTGAATCCCTGATTACAGAATTGATTCATTTTAGCTAAGTAGCTACATTTATGTAGATTGTATATGGTATAATACAACCAACTCAAAGACTGATCAACTTTTCAAACAAAGGATTCATTTATAAACGGTTAAGTTGTAACCGCTTATAACAGTGTAAGACTAGTGCTATTTCCCATTTGCATGCCGGCTGTGGAAATTTTGGGAGTACTGAACGTCTAGCCATAGCAGACTGGTTGTGGTTAAGTTCCCGAGAAAATGGTAGAGAGGGCTATATGGCCGTAATTTCCCCTGGACAATAAATAATCCAATCTCTCTCACTCTCTTAGTTAGTTCCGCGCGCTCACACTCTAAGGACGGTTATACCAGTTCATCAATTGAGCAGCTTACTCTGAGTACAGTCATTGAAGGAAGGGTACGTGAGGTGCTTCTGACGATTAGGTCAGGTATTCCTGCGAACGTGCTGCACATGTTGGTTGACGTCGTCTCCCCTATTTTAAGTTGCATTTTCGATGCGTCACTCGAAGCAGGACTTTATCCTTTAAAATTGATTGTGATTCCAACTGAGAAAACCCCACAACCCTGAATCCATGACTTCAGGGCAAACGGTCAAAGCTTTTATTAGGTAGCCAATTTTGAACGAGGCCAAATTAAGAAAAACTAAATAGAGCCATCTAAACATTCCTCACCTGATTCTAAATATGTTTCATATTCATGTTTTGAACCAGCCATGACTCTGAAGTCAGGAGCCCTGAGGCCAACGGTCGAAGATTTTAATAGGTGGTCATTTGTGAACTAGGCCAAATTTTAAAAATCTGAAAAAGAGCCATCTTGGCATTCCCGTGCTGATTCTAAATATGATTCGAGTCAACCGCTGCGACCATCCAGGACGGCTGGGCAAACGGTCAAACTTTCCATTAAGACTATGTAGCTAACTTCAGCCCAGTATGAGTTCCGAAGGATAAACATACTCTGCGCTCCGGCAAAAATTTTTGATACAACCATATACGAGGCGCTTAACCAGTTTATGCTAGACATGGCTTTATTAGGCATCTCCAATCAGCCTAAGAGAAAAGGTACAGCATTGATACGGCTTTGATTCGTGTACTGGCCGACGACGTCTGGAAGGCAATGAATGAGTGAATTGTCGAAGGGCGGAGTGATGTACCGGGACAAGCCAAACCCTTCCATTCAGCGGAGGCTCGTCCGGGGCATTTGTGCTGACTAGACACCTCAACTGCCTGGTTTCGTTCGAAACTTCGCTGTTGACAGCTGTAACGGAGTGGTTCCCTCGTCGCCCACTTTCGCTCCCACCCAGTTCCCTGTTTGTGGTGGTAAAACATCTCCAAAAGTAATTGAGAATAAAACTCGTTGTTACAGATACTACTCGGTTGGTATTGTACTAGCTCCTTTACTCGCATTGTGCGATATCGCTAAATTCCCACTTAATGGTATATACATAGCATTCTGACTGTCCCGCAAGTGGGATATGTACCACGGCCAGACGATCTATTGTATCAGCCGTAATGCCATACAGGTCAATGCCCAGCCTCTTAAGGAAAGACAGGTAATTTCTACAAGAGTCTTCATTGATATACACCCTGGGAGAAGTGGTACCAAAGACCAGACGTCGCTCTCTCTCAAGTCTTCGGTACTGGGTCAGGGCATGGTAGGGAGTCTCCTCATCCGTCCCACACCATCTACATCGAAGGGTGTCGACTATACCCATAACATACATGTGTTTGTTCATTTTGTGTCCGGTGATGATCCCAACAATCTGCCTCAAGTCCTTCCTCTCCATCCTCGGAAGGTTCTGTCTAATCTCACATGTTTGCTCTGAGATAAACCGTTTGAAGTGCCTTACTCCCGCAGCATTCCACACTGTCTGATGCATTCTTCTGGCATATTCTCCCACAGTCCTCTTGATTAGTGACAGAGAAATCCCACAATGGGGAGGTAGCCTAGGGTAGGTACTGTTATGGCGAAGAAATTATCTCACGTCTAAGGAGCGTCCGTTATTTTTTTTTCCTCTTCTTTTCCTGTCTTTATTTATTTAATATGTTTCCTGGCACCGGACGGGATTACTGCCCCTCCTCTCGAGGACGTTTGCCGGCCTAGTGGGCTCGAACCTCCGGCCATGTGCGCTGAAGAAGAGGTTGATAAGAATCGCCTTTTGTTTTCAACTCGACCAAATAGTGTTCCGTTTGGTAGGGCACATCTCCAAATTTAGTAAAGTCACTTACTGCAGTCACCCCACACTGACTTTGACTCTCCTTCGTCGTCATCATCCAACAAAGGTCAGACCTGCCCGATTTATTCGTTCCTTGTCAAAGAAGACATTTAAATTTAATTTATTTATTTACGGGCAGTAGTTGTAGTTATAATTTTCGAGTATTATTTTCATCATTATAGCCGCATTCATTTTATTTTCATTTCATTTCCTAATTCACATTTTCAACACGAAGCTCTCGTTTAACGTGCTCGCCTAAGTTAATTGGAGTGCGTTTCCTCACCCCTATTTGTGCGCGAACAGGTACTGCGGATGAACCACGTCTGGCCAGATTGTCCGCCCTCCCATTTCCAATGATCTCCTATGCCCAGGAATCCAATACACATTAACTCTATTCGCGCTTGCTAAGGAGTTAAGCCACATCCTGCACTCTCGCACCAATTTTGACGTTGTGCAGTAGTTCATCAGCGCCTTGCAGGACACTTGACTATCAGTCAACATGTTAATAGTTCTGTTGCTACAGCCTTTCTCATGCATTATGATTGCACTAGCGATGATAGCATAGATCTCTGCCACAAAACCCGTTGGAGTGGAGCCTAGGGCAATGTGCGTCCAACTCCTTCCCGAGCCGCTTATCCATGCTGAGCTCTGTGAAGGTTTCCAGGTTCCTGAATATAGCCAGGTGTCCATTAGTCGCCTGTGGCACCTTAGCTATGCCGAGCCTGGTGAATCTGTATGCCACCTTCTGTATGCCTCTGCCTTGACTTAAATGTCCAGGGGAACAAGGTCGAACATTCTCTCCACGGTGCTGGTAGGTGTGCTCTTCATCACCCCTGCTATTAGTAAGCACCCCAGCCTTTGTCCTTTGGCTAGGCTGCTACCATTCTCTCCAATGGCAGCTCTATGCAACTCGACCCAAATGGCCTCACAATGGCTTCGTAGAACTGGCAGGCCATTCTGAGCTTTAAGTCTCATGTCCTCCCGCACATTCTTTGACACGTCTACAGGGCCGTTGTCACCTTTTTGGTCGTGTATCTGATGTGCTCTGATGTCACAGATACTGGACCTGCTCACTGATCTGATTTACTTTGCCCATAACTTCCTGCAGCTTCAGTCCTTACAGTTGTCTTTGTTTTGTGAATGATACTATGACCGTTTTGGCTGGGTTGATGGACAGTCCCATCTCCCCACACCAGAGGCACCCTATCCGCAAGGCTGCCCCCATTAGGACCGAAAGTACACTTTGCACACTGCCCCTAATGAGCACAGCCACATCGTCAGCGTATCCTTGGGCACAAAACCCCGCCGTATTGAGTCTCCCAGTAGGGAATAAATTACTAGGTTCCAGAGGAGCGGAGATAGGACCCCTCCATGAGGGCATCCCCTCACAGTCCTCGCCCCGAGCGAGCAGTTTCCTAGCGAGGTTTGGATCTCTCTGATTTCCAGTACATTCCAGTCTCTGCTGCGCATGGAGGTATTGTCAAAGACCCCTTCAATGTCCAGAAAGACCCCTAAGGTAATTTCCTTGTTCCCCATTGACTCTTCTAGTTTCCTAACTAGTGCATGCAGTGCAGAGCAACATGGTCTCCCTGCGCGATAGGCATGTTCACCATCCACCAGGGGTGTCAGTCTCAAGCATCCGTCACTCAAGTACCTGTCAAGGATCTTCTCCACAATCTTGAGCAGGAAAGATGTGAGGCATATTGGTCTGAAAGCCTTAGCTTCTTTGTATGAATCCCCTGCCAGGGTTTTTATATAAAAGTTAGCCGAACTTCGTTCCAACCCTGAGGTTTGTATCCATGCGCACGTTACCCCTAAATAACCTTATAAGGCTGGGTAGGATTCGCTCTATTCCCTTCTGTAATAGGATAGGGTAAATACCATCCGGTACAGGCGACTTGAATGGTTTAAACGAATTGACTGCCCAGCGTACAGCGTCTCGGGATACAATTGCCCGGGCAAGCTCCCAGTCCTGCGTTCCTGTTCGCCTCATTGTGATCCCCGCTTCTGCCAGTGACCCAGGGTCAGTTCTGCACCCAGGAAAGTGGGTATTCAACAGAGCAGTTAGTGTATGGTGACAGTCCATACTCCCTTTCGAGAGCACTTCGCTGAGCCTCACTCCCATTCGGGTATCGTGAATTTCTTGGCAAAGCTTTCTCCACGCCTCTCGTTTTGCCTTTCGTAATTCTTCGCTATATTCAGTTACGGATCGTTTGTACAGTTCCCACACTCCTGTTTTTTCGGCTCTGTTAAAGTCTCCTAGTTCTGGCTCTTAATGTTCCCAGTTGATGGCTCCACCCGGGTACACATCTATTGCTGACCGCCCTCGTGGTTTCCCTGCAACTGTTTTCGAAAGAAGACTTCATTGCCTGTGTCAGTGCTATGTTCAGTAACTCGATCTCAACCGGACGTGTGGCAGTGTTTCGGCCCTATCCTCCTTCTTTTCTCCTCGTATGTGAGCGTTTCCCGGGGGACAGTGCGTGGAAGTCAGGATTGGTTCGTCCCCCTTTGTTCAGGTAACTCAGAAGAAGTCTTAGGTTTCGTTTCACAACAGTGATAACGCTGAATCCTTTACCTTTTTACTATTCATTTCATTTGTGATAAGTATCAACAGTGACTCGTCAAACTACAGAAAATGCCCCGGGATCAACCCGTGGCAGATTATATACGATCGCGTCTGAACCGACGCCTCTGCCCCCAGGGGAGGCAGCTTTAAGGGCAATCGGCCGCTCGGCTTTACCCTGGTCTGTTTCCTTATTTGATGAATGTTCCTAAACCCTCGACAAGGGTTATAACAGTCATGGAAGTTGTGGTTTCGCTAAAATGTAAGAGGCACCAACCCGCCTCAGACCTGTGGAGGTACGGCAGATATTTGGTCATTAGCAAGTCTTCTGTTAGAGAGCTGTTGCCCACCTGAGGAATCCTGTACCATCTGGGAGGAGTTCTTGGTCAGGTTTCCCACCTGATCTAACTATTTACTTGGGTGGCAAGTTTCAAAAGGACAGACCACGTTTCTTAGTCATCACCTTCTTTGCGAACTTTGGAAAAAATCGCTTGCTAGGCTTGCTTTGTAACAGTCAATGCTGCAAAGTTCGTCTACTCTCCTAACAATGGTCGCTCTACGTTGTAGAAAGTACAGTGTAGCAGCACGTGGTTTCTAGCCAAGACGTGCATGATGGAAAATCTTTGAGAGAAAATCAGTGGAGCCGCGCATTGAAGTCGCCATGTCCCTTGAGTAATTGGCCTAGTCCAGTGGTCCAGGTCCAGTGATCCCACAGTTCTCTGGGGTTGTGCCAATACTATCTTTTGATTGACTGCTAGTTTGCTACCCCAGACAACAAGGCAGCAGCCAATCACGCCTATATATATGACCTTATACGTAAGGATAGTGTCATAGTAACTCACACCCCAAGGGGCCTTAGTAATTGCACGCAGTAAGGCAAATCTTGCAGTGGTAGTGCCTTTAAGGGACTGAAGGTGTTGGTTGAAGCCCCACCTCTCACCTATATTCACTTCTAACTACTTGAAGTGCTTTTCAAGGAGGAGCCTGAGGCCGCCAAAGCGTACATGAGCCCCCGGTGAAAACCTTCGGAGAAAGTGCTTCGTTCCACAGGGCTGGTCCAAGGACCGAGCCCTGTGGGCACCCCCCTTCTCAATGGCCTTCTGTCGGCTTAACCAATGCTCGATCTTCTAACGATCTTGAACAGTGGCTCAGCTTTTAGCATTTTTATTTCTGAGCAGAAAGGGATCGCGGATCGTCAGAATTCCGCCGGTGTTTAGAACTTTACAGTTAATTGGCCATGCCAAATCATTGTTTTTCTCTCTCTACATCGCAATCGCCGAACTACTAAAAACTCGAATATCCACCACCGATCCATCTTCGACCAGGACTCCCCTGCTCCAACCAACACGAGGACTGTGATCGTGTGTGTACCAGTGAATACCACATACGAAAACAGTCAGACGATTTTATTTCCATTTTCCGTTGTTTTGTGTAGAAATTAACTTTATTTTTACATTTTCTAATCTAATTATTTATTTATTTTCTCTAAGTATTTAAGCTATTTTTTCTCTTTTCTCTCGTGCGCACATAAACAATTTACCAAAGGCTGGGTTAATTGGTGCTCATCTCTTAATCACCCCGACTCAGCATAAATTGGTTACAGCCCAGTTTAAGAGTGTAGAGAACACATAGAAATTGTTGATAAATAATGAAAACGCTGCATGATGTTTGAAACAATCAATTCAATTTTCTTTATAGAGAAGCGATGAAAAGTTCAAACAAATCGGACGACAGAGCTGCGACGAAACAAGACCTAGAGAATAAGTTTTCTCGGAGCATGAGGCTTCTTGGAATCGAGAATGCTGAGTGCACGTCAAGTAAAGCGTCTTCTCACAAACCTAAAATCAGGTTCGAGTACGTTTGAACCGTATGATAGTGTGGTAACGTATGAGGTGTGTTAAGACCTTAACAGGAAAGAAACGTTCGGGTATCGCAACTTATAGAAACATTCATCATGTCTTACTTCACTGACGACAATTTTTAGTTATTTAAGTTAACTACTGATCTTTTTCATGAGCTGTCCCCCCCCCCTACCTAATGCTACTTTCTTTAATGCTAGTTAACTATTTAATTCTATCAATATTGAATGCCCATTATCACTTTCACATGCAACTGTTTCAACTAGATATTGTCAAAACATCTGGCTATCTTAAAAACCAGGTTGAATTAATAATACTTTTATCATATTACATGTCGTTGGAGATGCAGTGACGACGACGGTATCTCTAATGAATATAAAACCTTCCATTGGCTACAATGAAGAAGCATGTACCCTAAACACATAGGAAAAGTAGTAGGGCTCCCGGCGTGTAAATAGAAAATCGGCGGAACTTGGGTAAACCGGGTAAAGGGCCGCATCGCATGCGATTTATCAGCTCCTGTGCATGATTTTGTGTTCATGACGGCTGTACTGTGTTCAGCCTATTAATAAATCTAGCGTTAGTCTTTCTGCGTTTCTCAATTCACTTTATAATCCTCAATGGGTTTTGTTGACTGGTACTCGTTCTTTACTAAAAACAGGACGACGATAAGAATGTGGTCACGCACGAGAAGGGGAGCCACTAAAATAAAAGCATTAATGATTGTCAATGTTCCACAAACAGTATTTTCCGTTGAGCTACCCCTAAGCTCGCTAAGAATATGAAAGCTTTGAGGATACCCATCGACAGGATATATAAATGCGGTTGGTTGAATCTCCAGCCCAAACCAGTCTAGTAACTTGGTGTCTTGTAGATCAAAGGAAGATTTGTTCTAGATGGTTGTTGAACGTCATCTGCGGCGGGACGAATCTTGACAAGCATCAAAGGGAAGCATTTTCTTGGTCATAGCCAGTTTTTACTGCTGATTACGCTAAGGATTTCACACTCAGACTGCTTCTCTTTCTTTGCAGCGATGTCTCTGCAAGAACGATCACTCGTCTGAAAAGGCCGACAGTTTCTTATGAAGATATCAGAAACGCAGTCACAGGTAATAACCTCCTCATGATCGTCCAACATGTATTCTCTTTGAGGGGACGATATTTAAACTATAACCTTTAGCCGTAGGAGTAAAAAACAAATCAACAGTTTGGCAGTCTTGGGTAAAATCGATATTAAGAGGATTAAATGGTGATGGGAAGGTATGTAACATATCCCCCCCCCCCATGTGGTAATGAAGCCAAGCTGGCTAATTTAAAATTAATACTGTAACTTCATTTTCACCTTTGGAGCAGCCACGATAACTTATATTGAGCAGTAAAGGGTGAGCTGCCGTGTACTTTTACTTACGTACTTCCTTGTGGTAGTGGGGTAAGGACCACATAACCCACTTGGTAATGCGTCCATTGGAAACCTTGGTTGTTGCCTTTGGTGATCAGTCTCAACATCTTGCCTGCCACACTTGGAGGCTTGTCTGCTTTGCAAACTAGGACTACTCAATGCTTTGCGTCAAATTGTTAACCATATGTTTCTGTCTGGCAGATGGAATTGACCGTAAGTTGCTGAGTCAAGCGGCCTATGAAAGGTGGTATTTCAGGAAGATGGAAGAAGAACGCGCACAAAGGATGAATGGACTATGTGACCTAGTCAGAAATTGCAACAAACTATTTGTAAGTGGCAAAAAACGCGAATTGACATATTTAAGTAGTAATAGTAGTAGTAGAAGTCAGACCCGCGTTCATGGAGACTGCTCCGCCATTTTACTTTCCTTGGCTCTACAAAGTAGAAAGGAAAGTTATCTAATCGGTTGAGAATAAAGGTTTGAGTTTTCTTCAGATCTTTACGTTTCAGACCCTACTGAGTCCGAAAAACACTATTTGGTAAAATGGTCTGTATCCAGCTGGAACGACAATCTCACCTCTACGCAGTCCCTGCAGGATTACATCCAATAAGGCTTAACTGTGGCTGGGCGTCACAGGTCTGTTTCCTTATTTGATGACTATTCCTAAACCCGCTACGAGGATTATATCAGTCATGGAAGTTGCGGTTTCGCTAATGTACAAGAGGCCGTCCTCTGCAGCATCTACCGAACTCAGACCTCCGCAGGTGCAACAGGTATTTGACCGTTAGCCAGTCTCCAGGTAGAAGGCTGTTGCCCGTGTGTTACTGCGCGGAGGTGACCGCCTGAGGAATCCTATACCGTCTGGGAGGAGTTCTTAATCTGGTTTCCCACCTGATCAAACTATTTACTGGGTGGCAAGTATGCAAAGGACACATCAACTATGACCGCGTTTCTTAGCCATAAACTTTTTCGCGAACTCTGCACAATGGTTATAAGCTTGCTTTGTAGCAGTCAATGCTACTAAGTTCGTTCGCCCTCCCAACAACTGTCGCTCTATGTTGTAACAACTACTGTGGAGCAGCACGTAGTTTCTAGTTTCCTCCGTGCTGGAGGCGCAAGACGTGCATGACGGAGAGTCTTTGAGAGAAAAAACGTACAACTGCTTCTATTCTAATTGATAAAAATAAAACCCAATCGAAAATAAAACCTAAAGGAGCTCCGTTACAAGAAAAAACAGTAATTTCACTTAAAATGAAAAATGAGGAAATGACAACCAAAGAAACGGCGTAAAATAAAAGTCAATTGCACGATGATCTGAAGAAATAAAATAAACAATCCGACCTGGTGTGAAGTTCTGGATGACAAAGGACGATACGCGTCTGACTCGAAAACTAAATAGCCAACCCATAATACGCGTTGGCTGCCACAGGCTCCTCCTTGAAAAGCACGTCAAGTATATAGGAGTGAATGTAGGTGAGAGGTGGGGCTTCACCTTTAACACCTTTAAGGCACTACCATTGCAATTTTTGCAACTCTGCAATCTGATCGCATGAACCCCGTCGTTATTATGTGCAAAAAAAGGTTAAAAAAATTAACAAACACGAAATTTCGGCTGTTTTATCGCTATAACGTCCTGTTTGAGATTATTTTGTAGGTATTTTTCGATGCTGAGTCGAACAGAATGAGTCTCAGAGACGTAAGCCTGCGTCTAGATCGAAAACAGTGTGAGTTAATCTAGCGAGCAAAAGTCTACTACTTGACATAACTTGTAGGACAATGCAGCAGCGAAATTTATTGTTTCTCCTCTGACTGGGCCCATTCCCACGCTACCTCTCGTCTCACTCCAACCATCTGTTAGCTCGACTCATCAAGTTGTGCCAAATAGTTAGAAGAGCCTAGAATGTGCCAATTTTCGTCGTTCTATTATAGCCAGGTCATGTTTTGTATCGTCTACTAGTATTTGCGAAGGTGAATCGAATGGGATGGACCTAGGAGGTTTGAGACTACATCAAGCTTCGCAGGAGAATACTGACTGCGAGCCTTACGCCTATGTGGACGATCTTACTGTGCTGATGAGCCTAGGGTCGATCCACCCAATCGAATCAAAAACCCATCAAGATCCAGAGAGCAGCACTCCTGTGGGTCACCAAGGCCTACTAGACAGCATCCACTGAAGCACTCCAAGTGATCACGGACCAGTTACCCATTGTCTTAGCCATTGAATGCATAGTGGACAAATGAAGAGGGAAAAAGGGGATTAGACAAATGGCAAACGATATAAAAATCTTCGCCAAAGAGATATGACCAACATCCATGAACGTGGGTTGAGTCAGATGTCTGGACGAGCCAGTTCATTACGGGACATGGTGACTTCAATGAGCGACTCCCCATCCTGCATGTCAGTGTGGAGGAAACAAGAAACCCTCTGCTGCTCTACTGTAGTTCCTACAAGTGTGAGGGTTGTTGGAAGAGTAGCCGAACTTCCCAGCTTTGACTGCTACCAAGCAAGTGTATCACCACCCGATCGCCTCGTTTGCGTAGAAGATAATGGGGGGGGGGGGTAGTTCGATTGGCTGCCTGGGTGGATGGCTGGGAGGCAGGTGGGTGGGTGTTCCACAGTCGCCCCTTTGCCTCCTGCCTCCAGGGGTTGCCACTCCACAGAGGGTGTGGAGAACAGCCGTTCATTTGCAGATTGTCGACAGGATCGAATTAGGCTGAAGCCGTATATCGACCCAACCCATCCTTGAGAAGCGCACTGGCTCCGACAAAGGCTGGGGCTCCCTATCTGCAACCTGGGGCACCCTAATCCGCTGATGGGGAAGACATGGGGGCTGAGGCCTGGGATGAACCAGTGGCTGTACACTATGGTTGTTAGGCCTGTCACTTATGGAGCCCTGGTCTGGTGGACTAGGGTGGAAAACAGAACAGTGCAGTTGCAGCTAAATAAACTGCAGCGTAGGGCGTGTCTGGCCATTACAGGCTGTATGACAACATGCCCTACAGCTGCACTGGAGGTCTTGCTAGATTTACCTCCAGTCCACATACATGTTAAAAGGATGGCGTTCCTCCAGGCTGTGCGTATGTTGGAGTTGGGTCTGATCATGCATCATGCTGGGGAGGAGGAGTTCCTGCCACTTGATCCTTGACACGGTGAAGGGGGGGGGGGCGAACTGCATGTGGTAGACTCAATGGCCGCGAGGTTCAACTTCGTGCAACCCTTTCAGATACTCATTCATGAGCGATCCAGGTGGGAAGGGGGAGCTCCCGCTTTCGAAGCTGGGGCCCTGGTATACTACACTGTTGGCTCGGTGCAGGGTGGCCTTGCAGGGGCAGGCATCTTTGGGCTGAGAATCGGAGCAGTGATTCCAGTGGGGTCGCTGGCCACGGTGTTCCAGGCAGAGGTGGCTGCGGTGACAGCCTGTGTGCAGTGGCTGCTGCAGAGGGGACTGAAGCGGCAGAGAATCTACATAATGGTAAACAGTCAGGCCATTCTCAAGGCCTTAGGCTCATACTGTCTCACATCACAGCTGGTGTGGGAGTGTCTGACTGGACTGAAGGCCCTGGCCGAGGACAACAGTGTAACACTGTGTGGGTGCCAAGGCATCAGGGTATGGAGGGAAACCAACGGGCTGATAGGTTGGCTAAGAAGGGATCAGCGCAGATCCCTATTGGCCCTGAGCCCTTTGTTGGGACTACCAGGAGCCACCTACGTAGAGAGGTTGGCAAATTGGAGGACAGGTGCAGGGCTGCTCACTGGCAGTGGCTGCCCGGCCTTAGACAGTCAAAACTCTTCATTCACCCGGCTCTCCAGAGAGAGGTCCAAGGAGGTGCTTGCACTAGGAAGGCAGGATATGAGGATCATATGTGGCCTGTTCACACGACACTGTCCACTGAGGTACCACCTTGCAAATATTGGCAAGTGCGAGGTATAGGTATGCAGGTTCTGCGAGGTAGGGCTAGAGACGGCCGAGCATGTGCTGTGCGTATGCGATGGACTCGCGGCATCCCGCGTTCCGCTTCGTTGTGTGTTTGGGAGGACCTTTCTTCAGCCCGAAGAGGTGGCAAATGCAGAACTTGCTTGGGTTATCCTCCGCTATGTACGGGGGTGGAGGGCGCATAGGTGACGTCACACCAAGTGAGACCAGTGCCGTGGGACCTGGAGGTGGTGCAGGTGGGCCATGATCCGAGGATCATGGACGCCCTTACAATAGGACCATTTGTGGCTGCAGTGAGGGTATCGCCTGCATCCACCGTTTCAAAAAAAAAAAAAATCCGCATCCTGGGGACACGCCTGGTGGAGGAGCATCTACCAGGCTAAATGAGCCATTGAATCCATTGGTCTGGGTTCGCTAGATGCTGAGTGAGCGAGTGCCTGGGCAGTATCAAAACTGCAACCGCAACCTCCATGACCTTCAACTCATAATTTGCTAATGAAGATTAAGGAATAATCATTTTGATAAGGAAACGGACCTGTTAAGGTTCCGTTGTTGTTTATTGTTCACTTTAGAATAAAAACGAGCTATTATAATAATTTTGCTACATTCAATACGCTTTATGTACAACCAACAACCACACCATACAGTGCCAAATGTTGACGCATTTACAAATAATGCCCTCGCCCACAGCACACCTGGAGCTTAGGAAGATGGCATGTCCCGAAGCATAGATTGTCATGCCTATTTATGTTCACAGCACCATGGGATACCGTTCGATGAGTGGTTAGAAAAAAAAAACAAGGAACTGAAAATGAAGAAAACTCCAGTCGACGCTCCCAACCCTTTAAAGTGAGTTATTCGATCATTGGCGGATCTTTAACAATTCGTTCCATTAATCAGATGAAAGAGCGAGCCCTACGTTTACCACAACAATGTACTACCGTCTAAATGCCATCTAGATCTGCTCTAAGTGCACAGTGCACTTCAGTATCTCTTTAAGGATTGTTCGGTGGGGAAGAAGGGCTCAATAACTTCTACCACTGCATATGGCATGGCTATTGCCACAGACTCGTCCCGTTACACAATTGGGGTTCCCTACGCATGAATCAGGGAGTCGCACATGTCGGTTCCCTCCCTGCTTGTTTGAACAACTCACAACATGCTCGTCATCTGAAGAGGGAGTGTCTGGGCTTGGCGAACCCGAGAGCAAGGTGCAGGTCGCGTTTTTTTCGATTTAGACATGGTATATTTTACGTAATTTGTGATGGAGAAAAAAAGGGAATGATGTAGTATACCATTGTCCGTTTTATTGTTGTGTGTGCTAGACGAAAGAACAAAATCTACTCAAAGCTGTGTCTTCAGAGCTCCCACTCAGTAGTATTAATTTTAACCCCTTTGCTCGGCATTTGAGGTTCGAGGGGAGGCTCTCACATGAGCCACCGCTGCCGAGCTGACCTCCTACCGGAAATGGGACTCACGAAAGATTATTCAGTTCTACTCAGTGTGAGCCCTCAGCCACTGGTGAAGTGGTGAGCGGGACACACGCTATCAGCCGCCCCAGGAACGCTCAAAGCCAATTTTTTTCACTCCTCATTTCAAAGGCTAAACTTATGAAGGGGATCGCTGGAAGGTGTTTTGAGCTACCTCCAGAACTTATTCCACACACTACGCATGAATTTGAGTCAACGTGTTCTGCAACACACAGTTGATGCAGTGTTGTGTTTGGAACATGTAGGTTATGTCAGCATCATACACATTAAGCCCCTATAAGGTGGCAACGCTTCTACACCACTCACAGTTGTCAGCAAGAGAGTTCAATCTCCCAACCTCCAAGGGATGGGTTTTCCAGTACCTACTTAAAAAGGGGATTTCACCCCCTATGTATGTTCTGTTAGGGTAGATAAGTGTATATTATGTTTCTATAAGTCTGCTTCTTACAGTCACAAAGAAAATGCGACAGAGAAATTGCAGGGTGGGCAGAGAATAGCGAACGTACGTTGTGTTAACCATTTATAGTACGTTGTGTTACCTAGTTACGCACATATGTCACATATAAGTTATTCCCCTACATCCGTGAACGTCATGGGAGAAAGTGGGTTCAGCCAGACCACTGGACGAGTCAGTTCCTTAAGAACTTCAGTCACAACTTCACTTCGTTTCTCTCAAAGTCTCTCCATCCTGAACGTCTGGCGACCCCAGTGCGGGAGAAACAAGAAACCACGTGCTGCTCTGCCGTTGTACCTACAACAGTGAGTGACGGTTGCTGGAAGAGCAGCCGAACTTTCCAGCTTTGACTGCTCCCGAGCAAGCGTATCACCTAGTTTACGTAGAAGGTTATGACAAAGAAACGTTGCCACAGTTGATCTCTCTCCTTGAAAATTAACACCATCAGGTGAGAAACCACATTAAGAACGAGATTAAGATGCTCCAGGGTCGTACCGCCATGTTTTAACACATGGGCAACAGCTCTCTACCAGATAAATGACAACCTACCGCACCTTCGCAACTTGACAGGGGCCTCGTGGAGACTGACTGTGAACTTAGAACCTCATTTATCCATCATTTTGCAGATCCGCTAAAAGGAAATTACTTTCATCGACCCCGGCAACCAAAGAGGCGGCTGAAAAAGCGTACAAGGACTGGCTCAATAAGAAAGTGGCGGAAGAGACCCTGAAGTCATTGAAAGTTAAAGCGAAATTGGACCCTAAGTCACCGACATCCCGAGAAGATGCCGAAAAGGTTACTGACATTTATCTTCAAATCTCAACGTTAGTTACTTCATTTATTAACACTGTCTTTTCCATTTCTTCTAGGTGTTCGAAAGATGGAAAACCGCTTACGAGGAGAAACGGGCAAAAATGAAAAAGCGAAGTAAAAGCAATGAAAGGAAAGCGAAGGAAAAGGAGGAAGAAGAGAAAGAAAGGCATCAGCAGGATTGTGAAAAAGCATTCAATTCTTGGCTCACGAAGAAAAACCAATTGATTGAGGAATGTCTGAAAAAACACAAGTAGGTACACGTAAGTCAAAATACTTATTAAGCCTTAGTAATGAAGGGAAAGAGACTAAGCCTAACACTTTTGATGGTACGACAGACAGGGATGCGTACTTATGCCAGTTTGAACTCGCGGCTCAAAAGAACTGCTGGAGTGACTCTGCCAAAGTGTTTGAGCTTGGAGCCGTTCTCACTGGGCCCTGCACTCACAATATGTTCATAAAGCGCGTCGGAGTAGTTCAGTTTCTTTAGAGGCAGAGGTTTCTAAATTGATAATTTTCCAATCAGTACATTATCAGTATATGGATATGTAATGCAGATGCTGTCGAGATCTTTTTTCAACTGACGTGCGGGTTCAGTTACTGTCAGCCTGCTAACGCTCCACATTATGTTCTTGCGGTGCTTAAGACTCGTAGCCCCCACTCACAACCTCATTGATCAACTACCGATCATAGTTTGCACATTTGTTTACGTTTTCATGGAACTGGTTTTTGGGGTTTTTTCGTCCTTCGTCGGTCGAACCCTCCCAACTAGACACCAAGGTAGGACAACTTGCTAGTAGGGTCTGATCACGAAACAGTAAACTCAACAAGTCCCCATCAGAACGAATCCCTAGGACTTGATTAATTTTACTATGACTTATACTCTAAACAAAAGCCTTGTGGCTACCGTTCCCGACCTTCCATCAAGTTGTCCGCATCAGATTGAACTGTCAACTTCTCTGGTTGAGGTTGAGGTTCTCTTCGATCAAAACTTGACCAGCAACTTCACCTGAGTTTTTCTCCCGAACCCCTTCTCCCAAAATCACTTGGGAACGACATGTCTTGACAATAACACAAATGGCCAATACATGGATGCACCCCACTCTCTCTTGTTTTTTCCCCATAGCAGTCAATCTAATGTAACTTAACATAACGAGAGAACGACTTCTGAAGAATAGACTTGACCAAGTAAGCAAAAACTGCCTTCTTACGCTGCCATGGAATGTTTTTGCTACGCTTCCTTCAATATTATTATAATTACCATGCATTATTGCAGATAAATCGGCTTAGCACCTAGGTTTCCCTACTTTTGTTCCCTTCTCGAACGGCTCTGATTTCGTACTAGACGGGCCTTCTATACTTTGTTACACCAAGCACGGCATAGTGGGCATTGTTTGATCTTCCTTTGTACTTGCATGTGTGTCATCCAGCATTGCTTTAACTTCTTTTTTCCTCCGCAGGAAGCACTCAGTGAGACAGTTTATAGCAGAGCGAAAGAAACAGAAGGAAAAAGAGTACGAAGCCAAGCAGGCGTTTGATGACTGGCTGGAGAAAAAGCTAGAACTGGAAGCCTCCAAAGTTCTGCCTTCAGAACCCAAAATCACCAAATCCATACAAACAGAAGTTCCTCCCAAAACACCAACTTCCCTTCCAAAACCAACGACAGCTTGTGTGCTTCATTTCCCTAAAAACCTTCTCGTTCCTTGGGTTGACTTCACAGCCAAGAATCGCCTGTCTTCCCCAAGCTCCAAAGCTCTCAAAAAGACTGCTGTCAATTTCAGCAATTCCGCAGAGTCTGAAACTGACTTAGCACATAAAAGTAACGTCGGCCGTGAGCAGCAATCGTTCTCCAAAAACCGTGAGTCGTCAGACAATAAAACAATCATGATGTTGTACCACAAACGAGATCTAAATTCTGCTTTGTATTATGCCAGAGATCTCAGTTAATGCAATGCTGTTAGATTCTGTTAAAGATTAATTGTGCTGATATGTTCATTTGAGAAGTTCTTTTTTCCTGTGGAAATCCTGTCATTTGAACTTATACATTAAAAAAATAATAATATGGTTGAATAATGGGTATGAGAAATATCGAGAGCAGTACAGCGCTCCAGTGTATTCAATCCTATACAACTCACTCTGATCTTACCTACAGCTCTTCACCCTTAATCACTAGTTAGCTTCGCTCTCAACGAAGAAAAGAAGGGTCATAGAAACAATATTTACTGACAACGCACAATAATGTATCATAACTCTGGAATTGGGGGAAGTGAACTTCAACTTTCTGACCGCCAACTCTCAACTTCGAGTTAGACACGCACAAGTTTGGTTGTCCCCAGTCCTCACTATTCTGACTCTCACCAAGTGAGTTAATATATTTGCTAAGAGCAAGCCAAACTTATATATATATAAGTGATCATTACGACTTCATCGACCCCGGCCTCGGCAATATCTTCGATTACGCAACCTGTTGCAAGCCTTCCTTTGGGGCAGTGCCGCTGCAGATATGAACCTGCTGACGCCGCACTTACTTATCTCGACTCATCCCGTCGGAATCGTCTTAGATGCCTTTTCTCACAACAAAGCCGCCACAGTCGATGCTCCGCGAACGCTGCACTTCCTCGTATCTACTCTCAAGACAATTGCTTATAAAAGCGCCCCGAAGCAACCGTTCATTCTCTGC
This sequence comes from Pachypeltis micranthus, assembly GCA_020466155.1. Lineage (NCBI taxonomy): Eukaryota > Metazoa > Arthropoda > Insecta > Hemiptera > Miridae > Pachypeltis > Pachypeltis micranthus. Next base: position 1,679,551 of record CM035770.1, on the reverse strand, counting down.
ATAGTCCCCGTTCAGTCTTATTCAAATCTTTGTTTCACAATCCTTGTGTAACTTGATAATTTCATGTGAACGAAATTAAAATCTTTTTTAAAAACCTTATCTTCGGAACCACGAACATAACTTATATATATACAACTGCTACAATTTATTTTAAGAAACATAAAATTTATTTCATATACGAACATTATAGCACGAAATAAGAGAAGCTTCTATGCATCATCTTCAATAACCCGCTTTCGTAAACTCTTAATGACAAATATCATTGTCCATTTTCAAAGATATGTACAGTTCGTCTTCATACACCGATACCATTCTTTTCGATACATTTAAGTGGCATACATTTCACAACAACGCTACATTCATCTAGCTTATTCGTTAATTTGGCGAATCAAATTAATCAATCAACATAATAACGTAAGTTGGACGAAGAGTATCGTTCACGTTGCGTCAGGTTTTGGATTTTGATCAGACATTGTGTACAGGATACACGCAGTAGTCATGTGCGGGTCCTCCAGGTATGCCCATAACGTCATGTATTAATAGAGGGTTGGTGGAGATGGGGTTGATAGTTGATGTACGATGTTCTTAGATACCGAAACAGGTGTAAGTGGACCATTAGACACCCCCAGTTTTCTTTGGCCGAACTGACTACACGTCAACCCTTTTTTGGGAACACGAATAATGAGGTATACCTAAAACCTACAACCTTCAGCCACTGACATTTGAAGATCAATCGGGGATGGCCCTGACATGTCAAGGGTATGTAAAGTCTCTGGCTCCAGAGACTATTAGGACATCCATTATTACCGAAGGCTAGTTTATATCAGCGGCGTCGGGGCTAAGTATGCCAAAGATTAAGCCCAACAAAACTGTCAGCGCACTGCCTCAGTTCTTTTGTGATAAACGAAGCGTGGAGAGCGCAACTTTGAACTCAAAAGATCACATCAGGGACTGCACACACGGAATGTTTTTATATCTCCGGAAAAGGAGGCAGCTCTTAGAAATTTGACATCAGGGTAGCACTACAGATCAATCAAATTTGCCAATGTAACAATAAACTGCGTTCCTGACCTTACAAGGAGGCTTTCCTCCCTTATCCCACCGCACAGGTGTTAGCTGTAGGGTTCTCACAACACCTTCGGCAACTGCTCCCCGTCACCTTTCTCTACTCTACTAACACTTGTGATTATATCTGACAGCTGGCTTTGTGATCATATCTTACTATACTCGCTGGAACTGCAATGACAATTCACCTCTTCGAAAACGTCTCGGTAAGTAATAATTCTTCCACCTTCGTGTTGACTCTTCTCATCACGTTAAACTGACTCAGTTCCAACTTAGCTACTCGTCTGCGTAGCCTACTAAAAAGGCAAATACCAGCCTGTTACACCAACAAATACATCTGGACTTGTAGAGCTCAGGATCGACCTGCGTGCTACCTCGGATCTCAACAACCTCTCCTTGTAAGAGCACATCGTGGTCTGTTAAGTCGTCACTTGGGTACTGGACTCCATCGTTACGTGGTTCTATAATAGCAGTGCTCTGAGCTCAGCGTGGAGTGCCTCCGCCGGAAGCCAAATTTCCTTGGTTAAAATTAATAAAATTGAAATCGTCTGACAGCCGAACTGTAACAGAGGTAGCCACTCCTTATTACCACAAAGTTCAGCGGTTTACGGCGATTCATATTATCCCACGTAATTCCGTTAAAGGAACTCAGGTTTCTTATCATCTCTGAGTCTTTATCACCACAATCTCGGTAGTAGGCAGGGGAAGACTCGGCTCCAGTGGTATGCTCCCGCAGTGAAAAGTGCAGGGTGATTGGCGTTTGGTTTGTTACTACAGCACTGCAGATGTGAACGATGAGTGACGATTTCTCAGCATTTTATAAGCGAGCCTGTGACACACAGGACGACAGTAGACACTCAACATTTTAATTAATCCTTCTCCAACGAACAACATTCACGTAAGACCAAACAAGCATGTTTGATCACTCACATTACACACGGGATTATGCATAATCCGCATAATAGTAGCAAAGATAATTTTAACAAAATCCTCGGTAGTTATCGATAGGAACTAGGAACTAAACGCAAAACAAGTTTTCGCCGTGTATAGCTATTTCATGAAGCCATATACTGCAGGACCAAATCTTTTTTCTCGGCTATAGCGATTTTGATTACATTTTTTATATGAGCTGCTTCTAATAAGATAAGAATACCAAAAATTCCCATCCGTGGAAGAATGAGGAGAGTAGCACAATAAATTACCAAACATTTCGACGAAAATGTCCAGCTTAGCGTAGTTGTTCTCGTGTAAACTCAGGACACTATGTTACTACAAGCTTCAGAAAAATTCAGTTGGTACTCCAAACAATTAGCTACACGACGAGTTTTTAATAATGCTCATAAGATATAAAGGGGCTACTCCAGAAATTATGGAATGTCAACCACCGTCGTTTCACTTACCATGATTTCTAAATGTTTTTACAGGGCTGAATGAAGTCCGCCACATGTTCATAATCGTCAATTGACCGTTTGCCCAACCGTCCTGGACAGTCTCAGACATAAATTTGAAACATATTTGGAATCTGGGGAAGAATATCTAGGTGGGGCTTTTTTCAGTTTTTCAAAATTAGGCCAAGTTCAAGAAGTAAGTAATACATTATATTTCAGTTCGATATTCTCCTCTTTTTACTTTCCGCTACCCGAAGGGAAGGAAAGTATAGTAATCGGCCCAAAAAAAAAATTTGGGTTTTCTTCAGATCTTTACGTTTCAGACCCTACTGAGTCTAAAAAACCTAATTTCGGCGCGTGGTCCGTGTGTATGTGTGTGTGTGTGTGTGTGTGTGTGTGTGTGTGTGTGTGTGTGTTACCACGACACCATCCTCATGTATAAGGCCATCTATTTAGGTGTGATTGGCTACTGCCCTGTTGTCTGGGGTAGCAAACTAACAGTCAATCAAAAGAGAGTATTGGCCCAATCCCAGAGAGCCGCGCTCCTGTGGATCACCAAGGCCTACAAGACTGTATCAACGGAAGCACTCCAGGTGATCACTGGTCAGTTACCAGTTGATTTGGCTGTTGAGTGCATGATTGACAAGTGGAGAGTGAAACGGGAGCTTCCCCCGCTTTGGGCTGAACTCCGTGCGGATCTCACCACAGAACAGAAACTTGCCGCCATCGATGAATGGGCTCTAGAGAAATGGCAAGCGAGATGGGAATCCTCGTCAAAGGGACGTGATACGTATGAGTTCTTCCCCAACATCCGTGAACGTCTTTCTAGAAAATGGGTTGAGCCAGACCACTGGACGAGCCAGTTCCTCACGGGACATGGTGACTTCAATGCGCGGCTCCACTTCTTTTCTCTGAAAGACTCTCCATTATGCACGTCTTGTGCCTCCAGTGCGGAGGAAACAAGAAACCATGTGCTGCTCCACTGTAGTTTCTACAACAGTGAGCGACGGTTGTTGAGAGGGCAAACGAACTTAGCAGCTTTGACTGCTACAAAGGAAGCCTATAACCATTTTGCAAAGTTCGCAAAGAAGGTAATGGCTAAGAAACGTGGTTATAGTTGATCAGTCCTTTTGAAACTTGCCACCCAAGTAAACAGTAAGATCAGGTAGGGAACCAGATTAAGAACTACTCCAAGATGGTACGGGATTCCTCAGGTGGTCACCTCCGCGCGGTAACACACGGGCAACAGCTCTCTACGGTGAGACTGGCTAACGACCACATACCTGCCGTACCTCCACAGGTCTGAGTTCGGTGGATGCTGCAGGGGCCGGCCTCTTGCATATTAGCGAAACCGCAACTTCTATGACTGATATAACCCTCGTCGAGGGTTTAGGTACAGTCATGAAATAAAGAAACAGATCTGTGTGTGTGTGTGTGCGATTATGAACTACTCCCAGTTGGTACGGGATTCCTCAGGTGGTCACCTCCGCGCGGTAACACACGGGCAACAGCTCTCTACGGTGAGACTGGCTAACGACCACATACCTGCCGTACCTCCACAGGTCTGAGTTCGGTGGATGCTGCAGGGGCCGGCCTCTTGCATATTAGCGAAACCGCAACTTCTATGACTGATATAATCCTCGTCGAGGGTTTAGGTACAGTCATCAAATAAAGAAACAGACCTGTATGTGTGTGTGTCTGTAGTTCGATTTGCAGGAGAACGGCTGATCCGATTGAGCTGGTTCTTTTTTTGTTTTGTTCGTTATTTTTTGTAGACACCAAAATAAGGTTATGGACGATTTCGGCTGATGGGAAGGGGGGTGGGGGACGAAAATGTACCAAAAACTAGGGTTTTTCGCATTTTTCTCGAAAACGGCTCTAACGATTTTGATTAAACTTTCATATTATCTTCTCCTAATCAATACCTAACTTTTCTTCTCCATACATATCTCCATGAAAATACGGTGAACGGAGATATGGGCCCCTGAAGCAAAAATAGGTTTTTTACCCTTTTTGGCAAAACGGCTTCAGCGATTTCCACCAAACTCACAGGATGTTTTTAAATAGTTTATACCTACATATTGTTCTCAATAAATGTTCCTGTGACGGCCCATTGAACAGAGATAAAAATGAAAATTTGTCAAAAATAACGTTTTTTCGAACATTTTCGTAAATTCCAAGGTAACTTTTTCACCAGATGTGATAAATCCTAATGGAGTGTCTTTTGGTCACTCATACCAACATTTCGTTCTCTATAATTATTTCTGTATATATATGTTGAACGGAGATATAAGCCAAGTTAACTCAGAAAAGGAGATTTGTCGAATATTAATTTATCGGTATTCCAATTTTCTCAAAAACGGCTCTAACGATTTCGATCAAACTTACGGAGTACTTTCAACTAACGAGTCCCTACATTTAGTTCTGAATAAATGTTTCTGTAGAAATGCGTTGAACGAAGATATAGCACCCGCCTATGTAGGTGGTGTTCGAACTTAAAGGGGTGGCGGAAAGTTGTGTGTTGCTACGCACCAGATATTTTTTTCTGGTGTTTCTGATCTTATCGTTGTCGATAGAATCGCTGTCGTTAGATTCTTCCCTCACTTGTTTACCACGCGGAATTGTGTATTTGTCGATCAGTTTTTAAATAAAGTTGTGCGCCATCTTTTTTTGTGCTACCACTATTGATGGGCTATTGTGGGTTTTCCTCCTGAACACAAATCACAAACGTGTAGGGCTCTTTCAATTCTATTTCGCTTTTATTTAGGTGGCTCAAGCAAGCAAAATGGGCTTGGTGGTCACAAGAAGATCACATCACTCATAAGGTTTCTCTTGTTAATTCTTCTTGCCCCAATGAAGGTACCTATTTTCCGTTGTTAGGGTGTATTCCAAGCATTTGATTTGCCACCACTTTCTTTCGGTCGCTGGATTAATCACGTAGGGGGTAATTCCATCGTAAATCATATACTTCATCTAACCCAAACGCAATATTCCGCAGTTGAATCTATAGGATTTAGCATCATCAAAAATATTATTATTGTTGTTACGAACATTTGTACTTAGCAACAGTGCTTAGTTTTGTATAAACTTGAAATAAAGTTAGTTTAGTTTCTGTTTTTCAATTCATGAATCGTACTTATTGTATTTCCTTTAGAATCCATCACGTTGCATTGAGTATTCCAATTCCATATCCAAATCCCAGCTGTTGTCATTGTTATCGTTCATTTCTCTCCAAACTTTCTCGAAATTCATAATATACTTGTCAGTGTTGCTTTATTTAGAGTTGGAGCGTCTGGCTGGGTCCAGGTGATATCTCGTTTTTTTTTTTCAACATCTCCAAGTAGTGAGACCTAGTGGCAACCACGAACGATGAACGGAAAGAATAAGAGGCTTTTACCGCTTATTTCTTTTCTAAAAATATCTAGTGCGTAGCAACACATAACTTTCCTGTTCATGGCTCTTTCTACTTACTCAATTCATTTATCACTCAGTTCATTTGAACTTGGTCTAACAACACTTCACGGCAGCAGGAAGCGGTAGCGCTTACAATTCCAGAATTTATTGTGCTGCTCGTCCTCATTCCCGGACGATTATTGAGCAGTTGGTGCACAGAGAACTAATGAGGGTGTAAACAGTTTTACAAAAAAGAACAATGAAAAAACGTTGGGAAATAACGTTAAGAAATGGCAGTAAGTGAAACGGCGGTGGTTGAAATTCTGGAATTTCGGGAGTAATCCCTGTATATTTTATGAGCGTCCCATGATGAACTGTGGGCTAGACATCAAGTTTGAGCCGATTTAGTTCAGCTGTTTTCTCTGAAAATCGTTCGCAGACACACTTACACATACACACTTCTTTTTCTCTAAAAATCGATCAGGCGCAAGTGCACAGGTTTCCTTCTGTTTCCTTATCAAATCACTGTTCCTGGACTCTCAACATGGTGCCCCTTGCACAGCATCCACCAAACCCGAACCTGCGGAGGAACGGTAGGTATTTGGTCGTTTGCCAGTATCCTGATAGAGACCTATTGCCCATATCTTCCCGCATGAGGGTGACCACCTGAGGAGTCATAATGTGGGTTCCCATCTGATAATATTGAAAGCGGTATCGCACTAAGAGAGTTTAGAAGTTAGTACGATATCAAGCCGAATGCAATTGGAACAGAGTTTTAATCTCAATTACATTCGGAGAAGTTTTACCACCACAGACAGGGAACTGAGTGGGAGCAAACACGAGCGCGGACGACACGGCGACGAGGGAACTGGCTTGGTTACAACTGACGGCAGCAAAGTCTCGAGCGAATGGGGGCATTTGAGGTGCCCAGTCAGCATAAATGCCTCGGACGAGCCTCTGCTGAATCGATGGGTTTGGTTCGTCCCGTTACACCACTCTGCCCTTGATGAAGTGCCTTTCCTCAGGCACTCATGAACACTGCAGTTCAGGGCGTTGCTGTCCAAGGGGAACCTAATCTACGAAACGAGAGAGAATTTTGATTAAAGTTCCAAAAGGGTGCCCATGTTTTGGTGGGAATATTGAATTTAGATCTACAAATTAACAGTCACCTCACAATGTCTCTGAGGTACACATCTTGGGATGTGTGGATCGTACGTCTTCGTCCCACGCAGCTGCGACGTCCATGGTTCAGAGAATCAGTCCATCCCTTGGCGAAAGACGATTCTCTGAGTAAGGGGAGTCGGAGTTTCCCTCCTCCTCAGAGGACACCTGCCCTCAGCTGTTCCAGAAGGGGTAGTGCAGAGCGATTTACTTCGGTGACCAGTTTCAAATGCTCAGATTAACTGCGACCATGGTGGCACTCTACTGCACTCTGCTGGGCAGGTCAGTCTTCTTATTTGATGATTGTTTCTAAACCCTCGATGAGGGTTAAATCAGTCATGGAAGTTGCAGTTTCACTAATGTGCAAGAGGCCAGCCCCTTTAGCATCCACTGAACTCGGAACTGCGGAGGTACAGCAGGTATTTGGTCGTTAGCCAGTCTCCTGGTAGAGAGCTGTTGCCTGTGTGTTACTGTGTGGAGGTGCCATACCTCTGCAGTTCTGAGTTCCGAGGATGCTAAATGGGCTGGCCTCTTGCATATTAGTAAAACCGCAACTTCCATGACTGATATAACCCTCGTCGAGGGTTAAGGAAGTCATCAAATAAGCAAACAGACCTGACCACCTGAGGAATTCCATTCCGTCTGGGAGAAGTTCTTAATCTGGTATCCCACGTGATCTAACTATTTACTCCGGTGGCAAGTTTCAAAGGGAAAGATTAACTGTGACCAAGTCTTGTAGCCATCATCTTTTTCGCAGACTCGGTGAATTGGTTATAGGCTCAGCACTAGAAGCGCAAGACATGCATGATGGAGAGTATTTGAGAGGAAAGAAGTAGAGCCTCGCCCTCTCAGAATCTGGCTCAACACATTTTCTTGAAAGACGTTACGAATGTTGGGGAAGAACTCATACATGTCACGACCCATTGACAAGGTTTTCCATCTCGCTTGCCATTTCTCCAACGCCCATTCGTTAAAGGTGGCAAGTTTATGTTCTGTGGTGGTATCAGCACGGGGTTCAGCACAAAGCAAGTGATCACCTGGAGTGCATCTGTTGATACAGTCCACAACAGTGCAGCTCTCTGGGATCTGGCCAATACTCTCTTTTGATTGACTGTTAGTTTGTTACCCCCGACAATGGGGCAGTAGCCAATCACGCCAAGATACATAGCCTTATACACAAAGATAGTGTCATGGTAACACTCCCCAAGTGGCAAAGATTGCATTGGTAGTGCCTTAAAAGGACTGAAGGTGTTAGCGGAAGCTCCACCTCTTACCTATATTCACTCCTAAATACTTGACGTGCTTTTCAAGGAGAAGCCTGTGTCTTTCAAAGCGTATTGTGGGTTGGCTATTTACTTTTCCTTTTAAGAGGGTTAGCTGGGTTTTTTCCTCAGCCACCTGCACTTGACAAGCTTGTTGAGGAGTGCTGGCCACCAAACGTCAACTGCTCCCCCCGGCGTACTTAGCCGGTGTCAGCAGGAAACACGCCGAATTCCGACAATGACATCCCTTTGGTACACGCGTATTGTCTGCCTGTCAAGTTGCGGCCAAAGACTCCTTCGAGGGACTGCAACATCAAGATTTCTAATGTTTTGCCTAACATGGAAAGTTGGCTGAGCAGTCTTTGAATGCTTATGACTGATTGCGGTTGCCTCCCTTTTAAAGAATGGAGGACTTGTTATATTGACCCCAGGAGTTCTCAGAGCTTTCTTCTTTCACAAAATTTCGCCTTTGCCACTTCGGTCGTTTGATGGCGCGGAAGAAGTCTGCTGAAGGCAATTCGGAGTAGGTACATCCTTCTGGCTCTATTTACACCTTGCTTGAGGGGCTTAAGTTTGTCAGTCCACCATGGGAGTTCGATCGCCCTGGGCTTCTGTTACCCAAGTACAGAGAGCCCTGCAGAGTGCAGCGCTGGGGTAAATATGTTCACTGTGCTGTCTACCTCTTCAGGTGTGGCACATTGGACTATTAGGTCGGTGTCTGCAGTACGCAGTTCACTTTCCAGTACCCTAGAGAATTGTGATCAATCGGCATTTTTTTGTGCAGAATGGCTTTTCACGAGTGTCTTTGCTGAGAATGTTGTCATCTGCAATTGCGAAGTCAATAACCATGTGATTGCTCTGCGTTGCACCTGGTATGACTCGCAAACCCAGCAATTTGAGCTATACAGTGTGAGATACAGCTGTGACATTTATTTAAGCACAAAAGTCATGGGGAGGTCGGCAACAACAAATCGTTCGCCTCGCCCGCCCCTTTCAGAGATGAGGACCCCCCCCCCCCCCCAATAGTGATCTGGCTCAAAGGAGATTCAACTGCAGCGGATGGAGACGCAAGGTCAAATCCTGCGGACCGGGGGCTTCTGGGGGTCCCTGCTGCCGGTGGAGGGCTTGGTGCCGGGATGCATCCCAATGGTGGGGTGATGGCGCTGGGCTCTCCTCGGGCAGAGGAGTCCTCGGGGGCTCCTCAGAACCAGGAGGACAAGGGCTTGGAGCCGCTGACCTAAGGGTCGGATGCGGGGGCGTCGGGCACGCATTCGGGGCACAAGCCTGAGCGCCATGTAAAGTTTACTGGCTCACAGAGGCGCAGGTTTAGAGCTCTCCTGTCAGAGGGTAAGAGCGTGGCTGATGCCAGGGCTCTTGAGATGGGAGGAGGGCAGACAAAAGAGATTGAGGGGGGCCAAAAAACAGAGCGGCCATTCCCCTGGAGACACTCCCGAGGGAAAAGGTGAGGTGGTCTTTGGGAGTGAGAGGTGGTTAGGGGCAGCATGGGGGCGTAGATTCTACGTCTGCAATCCACCTCGGTGGAGCTGGTGGCTCTGGGCGTCAGGGAGTGCCTAAGGGTGGCCCTGGTGGGCGACCACTGGTCTCTCATAGCTCAGCTGTGTAGGGGGTGAAGCTGGAGGTGTTCCATGACAACTACCTGGCGGAGCTCCTCACAGCAAAGCAGATGAAGGCCCTGGAGAAGAGCATGGTGGAGGCCGTGTTCGCTCTTGACGAGGATGAGGAGCCGTAGCCAGGGTTCACTGGTACCATGTATAGGAGGGGGTATTACGCAGTGACCTGCAAGGATGAGGGCACAGTAGCATGGCTGAGGGAGCATTTTGCCTCTGCACAGCCCCGGGACGGTGCCAGGCTAAATGTGTGTGAAGGCAAGGACCTTCTGAGACCAAGGAAGGCCGTGGCGTACCCACCGGGGTGTGTGGATGAGCGAGATGCGAGGATCCAGGGCTTTATGGCGAAGCAAAACTGGAGACTCTGCACACGGTTCTAGATGGTGCTCTCTCGGGTCCACAAGGAATCAGCGGTGCTTCTGTGCCTGCTGATAGAGGAGCAATCTGCCGAGGCTTTGGAGGCTGAGCCGCTGTGAAATGAAAACTGTCGAAGGTGTGGAAATGGCGACAGGGGAGATCTGCGCAGCTATGGTAGAAGCGTATGAAGAAGGGCTAAGAGCTACCACCCCATCAGTCTCATGTTCTTCGTGTTGAAAACAATGGAGAAGATAGTGTGTGTATCAATAAAGGAGTACTATCTTACTCAGAATCCCACTTGGAGTTCCCAGCATGCCTATCAGAGGGGGAGATCCACTGAGACTGCTCTGAAGGAACTGGCGACAGTGCTGGAGGATACTCTGAGATCTGGAGAGATTGTGCTGTTCTCCTTCCTGGATAATGGGGGGACTTTCGACAATACGTCGTATGCCTTAATTGCGGCTGTGGCTGGTTGAAAGGGAGTAGATCCTTACTCCTTACTTACTCTCTTGAACCATGGAGATGCTGAGTAGCAGGGTGGTCTTTTCGGAGTTGGGGGGAGAGACACTCTCTGCGGTGCCCACCAAGGGGTGCTCGCAGGGGGGGGGGGGTGCACTCTCCTCTCTTCTGGTTACTGGTACTGATACTCTTCTCGAGCTGCTGGAGGAGGAGGGCTACAAGGTAATAGGATACACGGACGACCTGGTAATTATAGTCAGGGGTATGAATTTACATTCATGAGTGTAATCAGTGAACGCATGCAGCATACACTGAATACCCTACAGAGATGGTGCAATGGGCAAGGACTGTTTGTCAATCCAGACAAAACGAGCCCGGTCCCATTCACCAGAAGGCGCAGCCTTGTGCTGCGGGAACTCAGGCTGGGTAGTAATGCGGTGAAGATCCAGCATGAGATCAAGTACCTGGGAGTTTTCCTTGATGGGAAGCTCACTTGGGCGTCGATGGTGATGTGGGCAGCTCAGAGAATGGTGGGGAAGACATGGGAGCTGAGGCCAGGGATGATCCGGTGGCTGTACACTGCGGTTGTTAGGCCCGTAGTCACTCTATGGGGCCCTGGGCTGGTGTACTAGGGTGGAAAACAAAACAGTGCAGTTGCACCTAAATAAACTGCAGCATAGGGCGTGTCTGGCCATTACAGGCTGTATGACAACATGTCCTACGGCTGCACTGGAGGTCATGCTAGATTTAGCTCCACTCCACATACACGTTAAAAGGATGGCGTTCCTCCGGGCTGTGCATATGTTGTAGTTATGTCTGATCATGCGGGGGAGGGGAGGGGGGTTCCTGCTACTTGATCCTTGAAAAGGTGAAGGTGGAGGGGCCCGAACTGCATGTGGTAGACTCGATGCCTGCAAGGTTCAACATCGTGTTACCCTTTCGGCTACTCATTCATGAGCGATCCAGGTGGGAAGGGGCAGAGTATGTGCTGCGTGTATGCAATGGACTCATGGTATCGTGCCATTGTGTGTTTGGGAGGTTCTTTCTTCAGCCAGAAGAGGTGGTGAATGCAGAACTAGCAGATATCCTCCGCTTTGTGCGGGGGTGGTGGGGGCGTACAGGTGATGTCACACCAAGTGACACCAGTGCCATGTTGGCTGGGGGTGGTGTAGGGGGGCCATGATCTCAGGATCATGGACGCCCTTACAATAGGCCCGTTTGTGGCTGCAGTGAGGGTATCACCTGCATCCACCGTTTCAAGGAAAAAAAATAAAAATAAAAATAAAAATGATCTGGTATTTGCATCGGCACAGACTGTGCAGTGACGTGCGAGTGCGAGTGATTCGTCCTGCTAGACCCTGCCCGAGTGGTTGGAGGCTGTTGGCCCAGGGTGCGCTGAATTGTATGTAAAATGATATTACAACCAGCTCAAAGCGACCAGCTTGGATCTGGGCACAATGGCCATGTACTGGCTGTTCAGGTGGGTGAGTGCGAGCATGTCTGGTGATGAGTCAATGCAGGCTACTGCCGCCTTGGCTCCTATTTTGCTTCAGCTACTACTCGTGCCTGCAATACCAGATCAAGGGTTTTAGATCTTATGTACGGTTCTTGTATGGGGAGAGCAGCTTTTTTAAAGTGCAGTTTGCAGCAATTCAGCCATAGGAACTCCGATTTGTATTGTGCTGAAGGATTCGAACTGTTTTTAGTCTATTCATAATCCACTCACGACTCCTGCAGGGCAATTGGTCACTGTCAAATGGCACAGCGTACGTCCCATGTAGAGTGTGAGGCCTATTGTAATTTGCGTTCTACGCAACTGATATACTTGAGGGGAGCCTCACGCTTGCACTCCTTGCCATGATGTGGCATGGTCCATCAGGCGCACAGCACAGGTCTCGTGCAGGCTACTGCCAGGTGGCCATAACATTGTAGCATTGGGTGGGGGTTGATACTCGCGGATGGGGCTTCGCTGCCAGGCTATTTGGAGGTGCCTTGCTCCATCTATGTTTCATGATAGTGCAACCCCCAGTTTAGATACGAACCGAGTGGTGATAATGCAGATAAAGCCTGCTGACACACCCAGACCTCGCATCTCCTCAGCACTTTTTTTGCACCTCACACCATGCCAGGATACAGTGGCTTCTGACACCGCCATACGAAGATTGGTCGTGTCGTTTTTGCGCTTCTTGGATTGCCGAGATAGACATCCAGGATCACTGCAGACTGGTCTGGACCAACGGCGACAATGTCAGGCCCCAGAGACAATCCGGTAGTGCCGCTCTCTCTCAACATCCCAGCCCTCAGATAACAATTCACCAGCGACCTGCTTACAAACCTCGTCATGACTCTTGACCCGGCCCCTATGAGTACGCGATCATACCTGCACCATATGATTCAGCGACTCAAACACGTTACGACAGGCAGGACTGCGAGCATTCACAACGTTACGATCTCAGCCTTTTACCCCACCATAGCCAGACACACACAGACTATTTTCTCAACTTGTGTTTTCCGAACTCAGTAGGGTCTGAATCGTAAAGATCTGAAGAGAACACCGCTATACAATAATGTTGAAGCAACTTCCTTCATTGACCACTTTCTAACACACCCTACTGCAAATTGTCTGGGAGATTTGCCTGCCATTGGCTACCAGTTTTACAACTCCATTGGGGAATCATCAAAGTTATTGTTAGGGGGCCAATTTTGTATTTGGCCAAATTTCGAAATACTATCTGAGACCATTCACAACTTTGAGGCAAATGATCAAAGTTTATGTTAGGTGGCCAATGTTGCACTTAGCCGCATTTCGAAAAACTGAAGGAACTGCCACTTAGATATTCCTTCGCTGCTTCCAAATATGTTACATATTTATGTCTGAGGCCATCCAGGACGGCTGGGCAAGTGGTCTAACTTTCGATTATGAATATGTAGCAATGTTCAGCTCAGTACGTTTCTACTCGAAAATTCTGGAAAAGTGATTACAGCCTTATAATTCTCTGTGTACAATTGCTCAATAATGGTAAGGGCACGAGTACGAGCAGCATAATAAATTTCTACTTCTAATTTCTTTCTAGTGATGTTTACCAAGTTTACATGGACTCGGTGAAAAATAAATTGAGTCAGTAGTAAAAGCCACGAACACAAGTGAGTTGACTAAGGAATGTTTTGTGATGCGGCACACTGGATATTTGTACTAGCAATAAGGTTTGAAAGTAGGTTGATGAGGTTCAGTTCGTGCGTCGTTCACACCCTAAATGGTACAGTTCGATTAATTAAAAAGCCAGCAACAATACCATATGTGTACTTTCGAAGATCGGAAGAATCTGATGGTCTGTAGGAGGAGAACAACAGGGAGTGGCTCGAATGACCCATATTATTTGGTAGCGTCCGAGGTCCTGGGAAATGGGTGTTAACCACACAACGAAAACTTGTTTATTTCTTATTGCTACTACTATCTGACGACCTGATGAGAACCTCTAGGGTGATCAGGCTTTCGAGGTAAGGACGAAGCCTATGATTTAGTGCCGGAAGTTCAAAACGAGTATGTGTCAGATCGTTGGGGTTTGCTAACTATCATTTTCAATTCACGCACTGATGAGCTTGTGCGTCAATCACATCACAAGAGGAAATAATATATTCTGACTGAGGCTCAGGCAATAGTACCTAGAGGCCCTTCTAGTAAAGGCCCTCACTTTAAAAGTATGTATCAACCACACATGAGTTCTGCAGAGCTACTCGTAATTGGACCAACCGGGCGATTGGGCTACGGCTTGGTGCAGCCCTCTCTTTCGTATAGGGAAGAAGACAATGTGAGAGCTGGCCCTACGACTAAGAGTGTGCTATGTCGCCCGCCGTCGGGGCCATATTTTGCTCTTAACAAAGTCTAAAAATTCCGTTCTTTCTCACAAAAACCCCATTTGACATTTACCTATGTCCACCTGCTCGGCAAGCTGATCGGATAAAACCAACTTTGTGGGCAAAGAATGGTTTAAAAATCAACAAGAACGACATTTTGGTAGTTTTATCGCAATTACATCACTGCGTCTAGACGGACAATAGCAAAATCATAACAAGTACACTGAGGCGAATTCTGCTGGTTGAAGGAACTCGCAGGAGAACGTAGCGAAAGTATCTTTTCTTCCGGCCTGCGCTTATTTCGTCTCATTGCCTCTCGTCTCACTCAGTTCAACTCGTTAGTCGTGCCAATTGCCTAGCGTAGCCTAAAAAACGTCAATGCTCGTTGTATTTGTAGTGGTCATGTTTTTTGTTGTTCACTCGTATTTTTCGATGCTGAATCGAATGGGGTGGGTCGCGGAAGTGCTCTACTTATGATTTGTCGCTCTCCTGATTGCTGATATACCCATGTTATATTCTTAATATTTTTCGACGTCGGATTAAATTCAATGCTGTACAAGAGAATAATAAACCGTCGTGTAGTAATGTGCAGCGTTCTTGATATTACACAAGAGCTACAGAAATTTAGTAACTTGCCAACTGTACCTTTCTCATCCAAACTCGATGATTGGCATCTGCTTTTATTCCTTTGGAACGTTAAAGAAAATCGCTCACATCATAGTGTTTGCCATGAAGAATGTTTTCGTTACTCCACTTTCAACCCAATACTGACGTGACAAGTTCGTTCCTGTTGTCACATATTTTCAAAACCAGGACTCATATTCTTATATAACGTCAACTTACAGTTAAATCATGTACGCACATATTTTCGTATCACAGGGAGAAGTCGTAAAAGATTTTGCAACTTGAAAGATACTCGTGAGATATATCGTTAGAAATTTGTTTTGTAACTGTACATGTAAGAAAACTGCTCAATAGTTACAAAACGATAAGGATCTGTACACTTGATCCGTAGTGTATATTTTTAATAATAGGAGGGATAAGAAGGATGGATAGACACAACCATACATTTTTGTCTTTGCTCTTCAGTAGTGAAAAAATTTACAAACACTATAGCTCGATGTGAACAGCCTGATATCTGGAGTGAACACTCCTACACGATAGAGCATTTTCTGCAGATGGATTGCTATCAACCAGTCAGAAACAGTAACGGAGGGGGTTACTCACCAGGGCTCTAGGTCGGGATGTGCAATGTAATTGAGAGGTAGAAGATAGTACAGCAGCTGTGCATAAGAACGATAAGAAGTTATGTTCGCTGCTATCAGTTCTGCGTCGTGACTGAAGATTAAAAGTATTCTATAGTAATAACTTCTAGTACGATGATCGTGGTATGAACTGGTTCGGTTTATCAGTGCCAGAGGGAATAGGGTCACTGCACAAGGAGTAGTGGTGACCTGATACAACTGAAAAGGATGGAACCCACGCTAGGCGGGTAGGGTATAAAGGGAAGCTGCTATTGAGGAGCAAGATCGTGTGCTTCAGTCATTTAATACATTGTACCGTTTGTGACGAGTAGTAGATATTTGTGAGCTGATAGAGAATCTCGAGGTAGGAGAAGAATGGTAAATATATGCTGGAATGGTATACGGTCCGCTTACTGCACTTGAGCAGGAGTAGGCTTAGTAAAAACTACCACATAATGAGTTGCGCTGGCACTGATGTAAACCGTATCACTCATGAAAAAATACAGTGGGTCAGCGGTCCATTTGTAATGTTAATGTTACTTCAATCTTTGACACACTGGTGTAAGCTGCACGACAGCTGCACTGAGATCGACCTCCTCTTTCGTCTGTACTGCTGGTTGATAACAAGGTGCTTGATCAGGCACAGAGCAGGAAATAATCTGTAAGAGGTATAACAAATATTCGTAAAAACTTTCCAAGTAGCGCCCACCGCACGGCTCACTACACCTAAATTAAAGTGACACGTCAAAATATTTTTCGATATTTAGACTGGACCTTGGCAATATTGTTTACATACACATTTTCATTACATCACTCGCAGCCGTTCAATTTTTGATAGCTGGGATCACTGCGAGAACCAGCATTGCCGCGCTCTCTGTGTCCTATGTGGCAGTCAGTGGCTGCTCTTCTGGTTCGTCTAAAGTGTGGAGCCAGTTGAAGATCATCATATTCCGGTCGTATTTAGACAGCGGGCGCCCGCGCTCCCGTTCCACTTCGGTCACAGTTAAGGCTAAGTTGGAGCCATGAGTTTTTCCGACGGTTCTGCAAAGAATTTGACAAACATTGAGGATTACTGATACAAAATTTCTATTAGTTCGTAGTAACCAACAGTTCCTGGTCCAGACCAAAAGAATACACTTGTGCTCACTTGGTTCAATGCTGTCTTCATTCATGCACCAAAAGCATTAGTTCTAAAAAGATTTAAAGTTCTTCAAACAGCCATCGATGCAGCCAGTTCCTCGTCACAATCTTCAAGAAAGGTATTCTCGTATTTGATCAATCAAACCTCCGGATATAAATGTAGAAAGCTTCGTCACTACAGTAAATGTCAAACCCGCTAACACCCAGTCCACCTTTTCTCTGAAAACCTCACCATCACCATGTGTAACACAAAGAACAAAAGCACCACCAACTGTCGATTAGTTGGCCGTCTGGACAGCAAGAACGCTACATGTAACGCTGCCTTCATGAAAGGTGCAGTCGTGTCCGAACACTTGAACGGAAAGGATCATTTTTAGTGAGTCGCTCCGTTATCGCTCGGTCGCTTTTTAATCACACATTCGTGCGGTAAACAACAATCGTCGGTCACCGCCAGTTAAGTCATTCCTGAATACTTCTACAGTAGCTTGTTTATTCTTTGGTGTAAACAATGCAAGGAGGTAGCGATGGTAATCGTGTGCCTCCTGATATTGCAACGAGTGAACTGAGATATAGGACGTCAGACCCTGGCCCCTTTCATGTTTTTATTGAAAGTTTATCTAACGATCTTGCGGGGATATCACGATTGCATCCCATGACAGCAGGCAAACTTTTACATGATAAACACGCTTCTATTTCTAATAATATTCTTGGCATAACTAAGGTTGGACGAAACAGATTGAGGGTTGAATTATCCAATGCTGTTTCTGCAAATAACCTATTAGATTCAGTGCATTTATCAGACAAGGGATTTAAGCCGTATATTCCATTTTATGCACTCAAGCGTAGAGGTATAATACGAGGTGTTCACACAAGCTTGACTGACGAGGAAATAAAAACGGTCCTTAAAGGACCTTGTGGTGAAAAAATCGAAATTCTAGACTTACGGCGTCATAATAGGAGAACTGAAGACAAAACTACTGAAGGTGAACCAATCACAGTTCCTACTCAAACGGTGTTTTTCACAATGAGGGGTCAATTGTTACCGCAGTTTGTCATTATTCATTATGCAAGATGTGAAGTTACTCCCTATGTTCAAAATGTTGTCCAGTGCCGGAAATGTTTACGCTACGGCCATATAGAAAAAAATTGTAAAAGTACGATAACGTGTGAATTCTGTGGGGAGGCACATCCTAGCAATGAATGTGCTAAGCCGCTAGATTTGCATTGCGTGAATTGTAAAGGAAGTCACAAATCAACTGATAAACAAAATTGTCCTCATTATGACATGGAGACTGCCATTAAAAAAGCCATGAGCGACCGTAATTTGTCTTATTTTGAGGCTAAATTGTTTGTTGCGGGTAAATCTTTTTCCGCTGTAGCAAAGAAGTCCCCGGTGGTTTTATCGAGTGAAGTTCAATTCCCAACAATCACCAAATCTATGGAGCATATCAAAGACAGGCAGTTCGCCACTACCAGTTCATACGCTCGAACAACAAAAAGACATAGGGCGCCTGCAACGTCAATAGGGACCTCTCCATTTCGTCAACCTTTTCCACGAATGTTTCCTGATCAAATGTCAAGTAATCTGCCGGGTGGAATCCTGGAACATAATCAGGCTCCAGCAAACAGTTCTGGTAATGGTAGAGAGGCTCAGAAAGAGGAGGTAGTCAGACGTCACCAAATCGACTTACTCTGCGAAACGGTGATAGAGGTATTTAAGAGCTTGCCCCAAGCAAAGGACTTACAGGAATCCGAGCTTAGAAACTTAATTCGTGATAGACTAGATCGCTGTGTGGACAAAATGGATATAGTTGCTTGATATGGACCTATTCATAATCTAAATATACTCAAGGATAATGAATGAACTAGAAACACTGAAAATTCTACAGTGGAACGCAAGATCATTTTGCTCAAAACGAGGAGAATTTGAAATTTTGGTACAACGATTCAATATAAATGTGGCAGTGATTTCAGAGACTGGATTTAAGCCCAGTTCTAGTTACTGTTATCGCGGCTTTAATTTGATTCGTAAACCCGGGGCTGATGGCTGTACGGGGGTGGCTATTTTGATTAAAAATCACATTCCTTATAGGGAGTTGGATTGCTCTTTCAGTCACGAAAAGTTCATGTATGTTGCGGTGACCGTAACGCTTCTGGACGGGTCATCTCTCGGTATTGTGTCGATTTACAGTCGCGATGATTGTAATCTCTCAACGGAGGATTGGAGAAGATTCCTGCGACATTGGGAGTCACCAGTGTTAATACTGGGGGATTTCAACTTACATCATATGGCTTTTGGCGCGAGCTACACGAATGCTAAAGGGCGTCGACTGATGGAGGCGTTGGATACGTGCAATTTGGTATACTTGAATGACGGTTCACCGACACGGGTTGGTTCCGTTAACCAAAGGAACAGATCGGCTGTCGACCTTTCCTTGTGCAGCCCTGGGCTCGCCAGTAGTTGTGGGTGGAGTACAGCTGATGATACATTCTGCTCGGATCATTACCCTATCTTCATTGACATTTCTTCTTTGCGAGTAAGGCGCAGTGAAATCATTCGCCATAGAAAGTGGAATTCAGCTAGGGCTGACTGGGAGAAATTCGTGGAGGCTTTAGCTCGTGTAGCTATTCCAGAGGATGTATCATATACAGAGTTTGTCGCCATTCTAGAGACTGCGTGTGAAGAAGCTATCCCTGTTCTAGCTGGGGCTTACAACCCTAAGTATTTTAATGTATGGTGGACTTGGGAGTGCCATCAGGTGGTACGGCAGAGACAAGACGCTCTTCATAACTATAACGCAAACCCAACAATGCAGTTATTTATAAAATACAAAGAATGCATAGCTATATCCAAAAAAGTGATAAAAACGGCTAAACGAACATCATGGGCTTCATATTGTTCAGAGTTGAACCGATCGACCCCCATCAAGGCGCTGTGGCAGAGAATACGGAGATTAACTATCAGAAAGGTTTACAACATTCAACCTTTGGTGGTTGGTTTGTGGTGCGAAGAATTGCTGACGAGTATTACCCCGGATTTGGTCATCGTTGACTCCTGTGAGACTGTGGCGAACGACACCCGTTCACAGTCGACGCTACCTAATGTGGATTCAGTGTTGGGAGACATCACCATGAATGAATTGAAAACTGCTATCAAAGCGTCCACCAATACAGCGCCAGGTAAAGACCTTGTGGATTATCCCATTATAAAACACTTACCAGATGGGATCTTACGCCATTTATTAGTTTTATTCAATAAGATATGGCTAACAGATGACTTCCCCACAAGTTGGAGGGAGGTAATAGCCGTGCCTATCCCCAAGCCAGGAAAACCATTGAACGATCCCGAGTCATTGAGACTTATTTCCTTGACGTCATGTATGCTGAAGACTTACGAACGAACGATAAAGACTCGTTTAGAGTGGTTAGTGGAGCATAACAAGCTGTTACCCAATTATCAATTTGGATTTAGGAAAGGCAAATCGACTCTTCATAGCCTAGCTACCCTTGTCACTGATATTCAGAAAGGCTTTACTCTTGGGAAATCTACACTTACAATGATGCTGGATATAAAAGGTGCTTATAATGATGTCGTATTGGAGATACTAAAGGAGAAGATGGACGCAATTGGGATACCTGCCAGGCTAGGTCGGAACATTTACAGTCTTCTCTCAGAGCGGCATATATATTTGCGAGTAAACCGTGAAATATTTGGGCCTCGAACCGCTAGGATTGGTCTTCCTCAAGGGAATTTTATCTCCAATTTTGTTTGCACTGTATGTTAGAGATATGGGTGACTCGCTGCCGGATGGTGTTCGTATTTTGCAGTACGCGGATGATATCTGCTTGTACGTGACAGGGGACGACTTCACTCTTCTTGTGGATCTTATTGGGCGGGCATACAACGTGGTCAACAACTGGTGTTTGGACAATGGCCTACATATATCAACAGTAAAATCAACTGTCTGTGCCTTCTCACGTAAACGTTGTTTGCCGATTGCTGAGGAATTGCGGCTTGGAGAAGTATCGTTCAGGGTAGAAAAATGGTAAAATTCCTGGGTCTATACCTGGACAAAACGTTGTCGTGGAGGCCCCACATAAAATACATTGCTCAGAAGGCAGAGAAGTACGTTAATGTTCTAAGAATGGTTACGCATTTACATTGGGGTGCAGATCCGGTTGTGGCATTACGTTTTTACAGAGCAACAATACGAGCAATTTTCGATTACGGATGTGCCCTGTATGGTCAGGCCTCAAACACCGTATTAGAACCTCTAGATAAAATACAATCAAAGTCTCTCAGAATCTCAGTCGGTTATCTTCAGTCAACCCCTATTGTGATCATGCTTCAGGAATGTAATGAGCCCCCGCTGCATTTGAGACGAAAGTTGCTGTCTGATCGGTTCTTGCTGCGAATACGGGCATGTCCTACCGATTTACTTGGGAAAATACATAGGATTAATGAACATGACTTGATCTGCAATTTCTGGCTGAAACGTCCCTCACCGCCACTGGCTGCTAGTTTTGCTGCGACCGCCAAATACAGCCACTTGATGAATACCAGTAGTTCTGCATCCGTATTTCGGTGCGATTTCGCCTTGTTTCAGGACCGTATCCAGTATACAGTCATTGATGTTGATCGGATTGGCGGAGCTCAGGGCGTCTCGGCTGCCTTTTATGAGCAATTGCATAAACAATTTCCTGGGGGATATGTCTTATACACAGATGGATCAAAAGCTCGTGATGGATGTGGTTGCGCGTATTACGACCCTCAGACTGGTACTAGTGGAGCATACAAGATTGATACCCGTGCTTCAATCTTCACATGCGATTCCATCGGGCGGTGGCGATTCGAGAGGCTCTTTGCTACGCTGAGGTAAAAGATAAGGAATTAGTGGTTGTTGTGACAGACTGTCGAAGCGCTCTAGTTAAGCTGGCAAACATCCGGATGAAAGCAAATGTGAGTCACATTTTCATCGAGATACTGGAGGTGGTTCACCGAATGAAGGTTCGAGGGAAAAAAGTACGATTTGTGTGGACCAGGGCACATGTTGGAGTGACTGGGAACGAGGTGGCAGACTCATTGTCTAACTCAGCCCGGCAGAACGGTCTCCACATAGAACTAGGACTACCGTTCACGGATATGTACGTATTCGCATACCGACAATTGAAAATTGAGTGGCAACAGGTGTATGATGACGCGAGAGTGGGGGTTCAGTACCGCCTAATGAACCCTCGAGTATCTGTAAAACCTTGGTTCTCGCAGTTCGAGCTCAGCAGACCAGAGATCCGAGTACTTGGCAGATTAAGGTCCAACCACGGGTTGTGCGGGGCGTACCTACACCGCATGGGGATGAGGAATTCGTCAATTTGCGAGGATTGTGGCAGGGAAGAGGAAACTCTAAGACATATCTACATGGAATGTGCAAGACACTGGGATGCTAGAGAACACATGCTCATTTCAGTTGGTCGCCACTTGGAAAATCCATTCCAATTTGAGGAAATCATTTATTCAAGATTGTTACCAGTTTACAAAGAAGTATGTGATTTCATTAAAAAAATCAATAAGAAAATTTAATATTTGTTTTGTAACAAGTTACTGTAATAATTTGTAAACTATAATTTATATTTGTATATAGAATTATGTTGAATAAACGCTTCATGGCTATGGCTAACAGCTAATGCCAAATTTAAAAAAAAAAAAAAAAAAAAAAAAAGGGCACCTAGAAACTGCGATCTGAAGACGCTTTGTGGCAGAACAGGTCTGTTTTCTGATCAATATGACTGTTCCTTAACATTTTAAGAGAGTTATGTGAATCGAAAGTCCTGGAGATGGCAGTGTCGCTATAGTGCAAGAGAGCATCCACCGAACCAAGACCTATGAAGGTACGACAGGTTGTCATTTTGCCAGTCCCCTGGTGGAGAGCTGTTGCCCGTGTGTTACTATGAGGAGTTGGAAATGAGAGGGCGGACCATCTGGCCAGACACGGTTTGTCTACGGTACTTATGGGGCCACCTCCCCATTGTGGGATTTCTCTATCACTAGTCAAGAGGACTGTGAAAGAATATGCCAGAAGAATGCATCAGACAGTCTGGAATGCTGCGGGCGTAAGGCACTCTAAACGCTTTATCTCAGAGCAAACACATAAGACAGAGGTAAGGCATTCTGAGGATGGAGAAGAAGGACTTAAAGCAGAGTTTTGGGATCATCAACATTTTGACTCGCAAAATAGGTCGTTTGGCCGTGGTGCATATCCATACTATGAAGAGGTGTGGCCTTGGGGAATCCGTACATTCTGGGAGGAGTACTAACTATTTACTTGGGTGGCAAGTTTCAAAGGGAGGATCAACTATGTCCACGTTTTTCCCACGACCTCCTCGCAAACTGAGCGAAACGGTTATAGACTTCCTAAGTAGCAGTTAATGCTGGTATGTTTGACTGCTCTTTCAACAACCGCCGCTCACTAGGAACTACAGTAGAGCAGCACGCGGTTTCTTGTTTCTTATTTCCTACGGACTGGAGGAGCAAGACGTGCAGTATTTGAGAGAAAAGAATGGAGCTGCGCATTGCAGCCGTCATATTCCGTAAGGAACTCGCTCGTCCCTTCATGAATGTTAGAAAAAACCTTGAACGCGCCACGCACCTTTGACGAGGTTTTCCATCTCGCTTGCCATCTATCTATTTTCAGGGCAAAGTTTCGTTCAGTGTAGAGGTCTATAAAGAGTTTGAAGGGCTCATTTTGGTTTATTACTATTCTGAATAATAACCCTATGTTTTCGGTCAGGAAACATTTTTTACAAAACCCCCTCAAAATTTGATACTTTCCGTTTCAAGACATGGGGATTCCAAATCTGCTATGTCCGTCTGTCGTCCGGACCGTTTTGTGCCTTTAATGTGGTCTAAAAAATGTTGGTATCTAGCTGTGCCCGCCATCTCGGCAATCCGATTGAACGAAGCCCATGCTTGTTATGGACAAAAAATGGTTAACAAAATTAACAAAACGCAGTATAATCGCAAATACGTCGTGTTTCGTATCGTTTTCAAGGTATTTTTACATCCGGGGTCGAATGGAATGAGTATCAGACGTGTACAACTGCGTATAGTGAAATTACAGTAATTATAGTGAGCCAAAGTCTACTAATTGAATGAACTCGTGGGAACTACATCGCAAGTCAACGTTTCGTCGTTAGTACTCCCTCACTCCCACCTCATCAAAACCATCCGCCCGCTCGACTCGCAACACCGTGCCAATTGCCTACAGGCACTCATGGGCGCCTGGCGCCGGGGGAATGTTTAGTTTTCGTAGGTCCATTGCAGTCGGTCATGTTTCGTAAAGTTTACTAATATTTTTCGATGTTGAATCGAATGGGATGGGTCTCGGACTAGCAGTAATACTAGGCCAAGCTGTTCATGAGAATAAGAAACCGTTGTGTGATAATTTGCAGGGTTTTTTCCTCTTCATTGGCCTACTTAAGACAACGAGTAACTAGCTGGTGACCACTAGGAGAGCTTCAGTGGATGTTGTCTAGTAGACCTTGTTGGTGATCCATCTGCTCTCTGGGATTGGGCCAACATTCAAGTAGGACTGACTATGAGTTTGCTACCCCATACAACGAGGCAGTAAAAAATCACACCTAAGTAGATCGCGTTCCTTGTACATCTGTCCGTGTTGCTCGTTTTTCCTTTAGTTGACTTGTAACGCTTGCCAATTCTGAATCCTTACAGGGCGAACGAAACATTGTAATGCATAATTCATGGCACCAAGAGCCACTCAGCCCTTTCTTAGGGGTTCGTGTAATGCTTGCACCAGGAGTTCTCAGAGCTCTCTATTTCCACAACATTCTGATTCTTTACATTTAGCTATTTTGATGACGTGGTGGAAGGCTTTCTTCTTTTGGATAATGACAGTTCAGTGTGGCTCTGGTACCAGAGTCACGCTTCTGCTAGTATATCCTTTTGACTGTATTAACACTCTGCTTGAGAGGAGAGTTCGGGGCTGTGGCGATAATGTCCACTTTGCTGTCCACCTTCTGCTTCTTGCTCTATTAGGGCAGTGTCTTGCTACTGGCGGTTCACCTTCCAATACTCACGAAAATTGAGACCAGTCAGCATTTTTGGCGCAGCATCGTTTTTCACAGGTGATCACACTGCGTTGCTCCTGGTACGACTTCCCAATCCATTCATCAGGGGTTTCCATGCTCACAAATTTAAAACGGATTACTGCTTAGCTAAGCTTTCACAGCCGAGTCACATTCTGAGGTGATGCATTAGGTTAGAAAGCGATGGACTTCCTTGGACATCAGCTTATACGAGTAGCTATGTACACCAGGTTCACCTGGTAGTATTGTGGGCATCCCACTGGGATTCCCTTTGTGTACCAAAGCCTTTGACATTGTAGAGTTAGGGTTGTTTGAAAAAAAAAAGGTTTCACTGTTTTTGACTCAGGTCCTGGTCACAGCCACATTGTACAAAAATCATTCCAAATTTCAAAATCCTCACCTATTTTTGTGTTTAAATGTCTGATATTGGCAAAGAGGATTAGCGAATTCGCAATAAATATTGTAAAAAGGTGCTTTTAATGAATGAGTTGTTACGTTGTCGGTACATCAATAGTAAAGGTTAAGAACAAGAGAACTATAAATAAGAGTTCTGAGTATCCTTGGCGCGGGGTGGTCCGATGCTTCCACGCGTATCCTTGCACCTTGTGTGTGCTTGGAGACCTTGGCTCTGGTAACGCCAATCTGTAATGTATACGGTGGTTTAATTCCAATACAGTCCATTTGATTTATTAGCTTGAACGCGTCGGAAGCACCATTGACTACCCTTTTTACTTTGCTTGGCTCTACAAAGTAGAAAGGGAAGTTAAGTAATGAGTTCTATTCAGATCATTACGTTTCAGACCCTACTAAGTCCGAAAAACACTATTTGGGAAAATAGTCTGTGTGTGCATGTAGCCGTATCTTGATCAGACCAGGCGGCCCTAGCCATCACCAACCTCCTCGTGGTGGTTGATTGTAACACCCTTGAGGGGTATAGGACTCCTTACAATGCATCCTTATGCAGGGGGTCCTGGTTTCCCTTTAGAGTGGCTAACCGGTGCTCTGGTGAACGGGGGGGGGGGGGATGCCTATGGGTTCCCCACCCTCTTCATTGCTCTTCACTGCCATGAGTGACCAAAAAACTAACTAACAAGGGAGGCGCACGGGGTTGTCCCGGACGGAGACGTTGGCCTCCTTCCCATTCCCCATCCTCATCCTCTTCTTCCTCCTACCCTTCCTCCATCAACACCACGATAGATGACTGCCAGCCCTGGTACTGTGGCCGTGCACTCAGAATCGCCAGAGGTCTAAGACTCTACGTCTGGAAGAAGCATCCTGTCCTGGACGTTGCTATGGCTTTCGACACAGTAAGCCACCAGGCCTTGGCCAATGGCCTCTGTGGTGTGGCGGCTCCTGATTGACTCGTTGATTATGTGAGTTCCCTGTACTGGGGGGGTGTGAAGGCCTTGATCAGAGATGTCTGGGGACGTGGCAATAGGGCGTGGCATTTGGCAGGGGGATGCTCTCTCTCCCATACTCTTCAATCTTGTGATTGATACTGCGCTGGGTAAGCTGCCTCAGGAAGTAGGGTTTGATCTTGCCCCAGGTGTATGGGTGGGCGCATTAGCCTTTGTGGATGATGTCGTCCTCCTCGCAGGTACCAAGGGGGGCTTGCAGATCGCCCTTGACAAGTTTGTGAGGTAGCTACGCATATGTGGCTTGAGGGTGAATCCGGGAAAGTGCGGCTTGGTTTCATTGATGCTGTCCTATCGAGGTTACAATGTGAAGGTAGTGGATGTGGGTTTTGGGTCATTAGCGAATCCAGTGTCAGAGCTAGAGGCATCCTCGAGATGTGGTATCTTGGGATCGAGTTTCTCGGAGCAACCTCCTCAGCTGGAAGCTGTGTGGACCTTGGTGATTATCTTCGGAAAGTTGCCAAGGCTCCACTGAAGCCACAGTTCTTGTCAAAATAAGATTATCCCAGTTCTTAGACGACATATCCTCGACAATTTGGCTCATCGCCTTTTAGATGTGAGGGCTTTTGACTGTCTCCTCGATATATATTGCACACTGTGGGGATGTGATGAGTCCCTTCCTTCCAGTTAAAGGAGAGACGCCAGATAACGCGGCAACATGGCACGGTTTTCTGCACAGGGACCCTCCGTCTCTATGCGAAATTCACTACAAATTTTACTTAATTGTCAATTGCCTTTTCGAGTTATGTACGAGTTAACTTCGTTAGGTCTGGCGGGAGGTCAGAATCTGTTGGGTTAGGATCCGCCCTCATCACGACTCATTTCCCTGTCAGGTAAAGCTGAGACGATGGTCGATCAGGTTGATGTCAATGCCTCAGGCCCTGAGCGTAATTATTTGTGTCTCGTGTAAATAAAAAAGTTCTTTTTAAAAAGCGCCAGCCTCATACGATTCTTCCAGGTTGGAACCAGCAGGAAAAATGTGAGGAAGGGGGGGGGGGATTGGTATGCCAGTAGACTGTCCTTGGCATTCCTCCAATTCTGGGTTATCAAAATTTGCAGTTTGTTTTTCGACCTGATTTGCCTTACTACTTTGCTTCCACAAACTAGGAAATTGCTAGAATTTATGGAAAAGCCTGCTAAATTAAAAATTCGCTTACAATAGGTGTCCGCATTGTGAACCTATAGAACTGTGAGTATTCTCAACTGTGATTCTCATCGAGCAGTTCTACTGCTGAAAACACATCAAACATTGGTCCAATGCGACTAGTGGAGGGAGGGTTAGGAGAACGGTTAAGCCTTGCCGTCTATTCAGCTTAACAGTATTGTAATGGCACGAACCAAACCCTTCGATTCAGCGGAGGCTCGTCCGAGGCATTTATGCTATCTGGGCACCTCAACCGCCCCGATTCGCTCGAGACTTTGCTGCCGCCAGTTGTAATCGAGCCAGTTCCCTCGTCGCTGTGTCGTCCGCGCTCGTATTCGCTCCCACTCAGTTCCCTGTCCGTGGTGGTAAAACTTCTTCGAATGTAATTGAGAATAAAACTCTGTTCCAATTGCATTCGACTCACCTAGTGCGATACCGCTTTCAATATTAATTCCCCCCGTAACAGTATTATACAAGCAGCCCCTAGAAAATGTGACGGCGTCTGTGAACTGTAAATGCTATCAAACGTAATTTAATGATATTACCTTTGTGCTGCGGAGGTGTCGAATATTTAAGGGAATAAAAAGGGAGCAGAAAGGTACCGGCCGGTATAAAGGAAGGGCGGAAGAGGCGAATGATGAGGATAGGAGGCAGTCACTCGATTTTTGAGCCTAAAAAGGGATATTATTGGAAACAAGTAAGTATTAAAACACGAGTCGATGGGACGCTTGATCTCTCTGCGATCCGAAGCAAGAATGAGAATCAGGCGGCGGCAAGGAAAGAGAAGGCGTGAAGGGAGGCACGAATCGTCAAGCCTTTGCCTAATTGAGATGAACAAAGGCGCCACGACAGCGTCCTAAACTATATCTTTTTGCTCTTGGATTCAGTTCACTGAGAATGTATAAGGTTTTCATGGATACCCAGAACGAACTTTGTCTAGAAAATACGCACAAATTCTGAGTAGTTACCAAGGTAGTATCAGTACGTCCCGAATTATTCAGAGTCCTAACCTATGAAGTACGCTGTAGTTCCTAATTAAACAAAGTAACATCTAATCTCTGATGTTTTCTAACCGTTATGATTTGTTAAACTATCCTGACCTATTGATTACAGTGATTCACAGAAGAAGCAAGGTGTGGACATTGGCCAGGTGCCAGGTGATCGTTACTCACAGGTCGTAATGCAGAAAGAGTTACATAGTCCAAAAGCTGCGCTAGATCAACACCACTTCTACGCAGATGCCAAGGTCGCTTGCTTGCATGGAGGAACCACGTGGATCACTCATTGATAGGTTACGGTGAAGGGAGCGAAAGAGAGTAAAAGTAATAAACAATAGTGAGGAGTTTTGAACCTGTTATTCCTGAGACAGAGGGCAGTCCTCATAGTGAAGGGTTCAGACCCAATAACAGTTAATTGCCCATAGAACAGGGAATCCTGTGAGTTAGTACCGACTGTGCTGCTGATTGTTTGTTGATCCTGAGGGAAGATTTCGTTCCTATCACAAGGTTTCATCTGTTCCTCCACCTGTAAATATTTCGGTTGGAGAAAATACTACTTGTTCTAAGAAGACCTGTGCCAGCTAGTGTTTTAGCTGGGTGCCCACTGCTACAAATTGGTAGCGCCTACGTTTTACGAGTGACCGGGTTTACTCTGTCTGTATTTCCCAGGGAATCACCTGTTCGGGCTGCACAGCGATGCACATATAGCCACCAGATATCGCTAAAATGTTCAACACTGTCAAAACTTAGGAAACAAATAAAATCTGGCTGTGAACATCCCGTTGAGTAAGACACACCAGATACATAGTTATTTGAACTAGTATACACTTCACATGCACGCTTGGCTGAATAGATTTTGCACACACTCCAAAGTAGCGTAATAATGTATTTTCACCTCAACACTGAAGTCTGTGCAGGTACTGACAGCCGGTTAGAGGGTGAGGCAGCTGCTGCAACAGCTTCCAGTCGATCCAAATTAAACTCTGATTGAGAAAGTCTTTCAAGAGCCTTGTATGTGGTCATCAACCTTCTTCTTATGTAATTTTGCCGAACCTGGAAAGTAAATAGATTATATCAGAACTAAAACTGAAATAAATTATTATCAATTCAATTTTAACTGCGATGGCGTTAGCCCACACTACTCGTTGTGGAAAAGGTCTTTGCACCACCTTAAGAGAAGGATGGATCTTGACAATGTAGTAAGTAGTCTCTCGACTCAATAGCCATTGACACGAAGTAACAACTCCCTATCCGATATCTGGTGAAGGTTCCCGAAGGGAAAGGAAGGTGGGAGAAGAGCAAACTAAGAATACGTACGCTATATCCAAGGCGCATTTTCGTTGCAGGATGTAAGCAGATCAAGGCCCATTAATTCGAATCGAACTTGTCTTATACGCATAGTATGATACGTTGTACGTCTATTCAGACCCAGAATACATCTACTTGGAAGCTACAACTATCCAATGGAAGTGGTCGAAGTGTACGCTCCGTTTCACGCGTTCCTAAGGCTCTAGCTAACCTCATTCACAGTTTGTTTCTTGTTCCGACGAGTCATCTGTTAAACGCTTACTAGTCAGCGGGTGGTGTTCTAGTGGCCCTCGTCATCGGGGAGGTCCCCTTGAAGGACCTCGCATTTTGTGGAGATATTAGAGTAACCAACCATTCTGGATTGCGGGAAAATACTTCCATAGTAGTTGCATTAATTTGTATTATATTGGGCTGAGGCTCAAGGGGATTACTTTCTCAGTTGTCGTCTGACCGTTTGATTCTAAATACCCTCCACCAAGACCCTAGGTAGGTTTACCTACCTGCAGAGGTCTGAGAATTTTTAAAAAGAGCAATTTGGAATGATCGTTCACATGAGAACGACTTGTGACCAATATAAGTCCACATGGCAAAGGGTTTGCGGACTCATTAATTTTATACGTGTTTTAGACCTGTTCATCACCTGTTACCTGAGGCATACACATTGTTGTCTGTTCTAGATTTCGGCATTATACTCGCTTCTATGAGGTTTTGGTTCCTGAAGTGAACATGTTAATTAACATCTTCATGCACTGGGGGCCAATCCAATGATTCATACACCTCCTGAATCACACGTGAGCAGCTAATTCATGAAACCATTGGACGATACCCCCATAAATTCCTCAAATTCGCAATGCATACACCTGACGAATGTGTTTACCACGATCATCTCCTTCAACGCCGTACACTAACACTGTAGCACATTTTCGCAATTTTGGCAGCTGATTGAATATAGGCAAACGAAGCACTCGATACAAGTAACACGAGAATGGACCCTATCCTTCCACAAATGCCAATGTGGGGATAGTAAGATAGATGTGAGGTTTCTAAGTGTAACGTTGATGACGCGTGATTCAAAACCCAAACGTTTGGAATAACGGTCACTGTGTTCTACGACGTAGAAGATCAGACGTAGAGGACACTTAGATAACAATGGCTCCGCCATCACTTAAGATTCCTTGGCCTCTTATACTCATCACAACGATCCGAGGCCATGGAGAACCGAAGGATCAGTGGAGAGCCATTTCTATCGGCCAAAAGCCGCTTGTATTTTTGTTCGAATGCTTACAATGACTAAGAATGTTATTGGTTGTGCAAACGGTTCGAACCTAGAGGCTTTAGCGAGGGCAGAAGGAAGTATATGGATGATAAAAGTACCACAGACCATTGTAAGAGCAAAACCAAACAGGGCGTAGATATCGTTTCTCACCTGTTACATGAAGGGCACTTCGTGGTTGCAGAGAGATCAATCTAACTGGTGGCCTAGTATGAATCCTCCACAAAATAGAGCACAAGTAGGCCGACAATGGTTTGGCCAGTGAACTTCCCCTTCGCTCCTTCGCTTCCTCAAGTCCCATCAACAAAGACCTCAAGTGCGGAACAGAACTTAGAACTTTCATCATTTTGGTCGAAACAAAGAAAATCGTTTACACTGACCGCTTCACAGGGTATGAACCAGAAAAACAGCATCGGTCATAAGAGCTTCATAACGAGGAACATGTAATAAAAGCCGGATCTCCTTTAGTGACCGCAAAATGAACGGGAAAACGATTCGGTCAAGTTTGAAACGTAACATTTCGTACTTTCAACCTGAAAAGCCTTTCAATTCATCGTCTAAAACGGAGCGGAACGAACGCAGCCGACAGCACCTCGGTAGTCTCGTATAGGCTGCAAGCCACCTTCATCTATGCTCTTGTGGCGTGAATAATTTTAGTGAAATCAACGCGATTTACGTTCTCCTGTACAAACGCGTTCGATTCGTATTGTTGAGAGCAATTTGTTGAGGTTGCTGATGAGTAAGCCCCACACACTTTCTTTTGTAGGACAAAAACACAAGTTGGAAGTCTGAGCAAAATGATAGGAATGAAGATCTAGCGAGACCATGCTCCTGAACCTTCCACTATGGAGAGGACGTGAGAAAAGGACGTAGAGATCAGGCCCTATTCATGTTGATGCCATTAACAATCCCCCGGTTGATATTGTGGTAGTTTGATGTCGACATGGACCGGGTATCAGCTGGATACACTGCCTGCGCAGGAAAAAAAACCAGTGTCATTCCGAAAAATCTCAACAGAAACAACTAGATGGCATCCATCAGAATCTAAATACGTTGAAGAAGGGAGGCCGATCCAACACCAGATCAGCAGGTAATGAAGAAGTTATTTATTCTCCGACGAGGCTGAAGCGAAGAGAATGAAGACCTTTGTAGCCGGTGTGTTCCCGTTACGCTAGTCGTGAATGGAGGAACGAGCAGAGGCTGCCGAGAAACCTATTTTCTTGTTGTAATAGAGTACGCGGAAACCCCACGCCTAATAGAATCACTGTCCTTGAGAGATCAGTGCCAAGGAGCGACCAGAACTTTTGAATAACTGTAATGGGATCCAAGTAGCGAGAATTTTGAGATCCTTTCCCAGACCCAGCGTTCCTATCTACGAGTATAAGTGCTCAATACATAATTTGAACTTTTGATGAAAAGAGAAGATAAAACCTGGAAGCATATTCTGCTGATTTTGCGGGCACACATTTTGTGACTGCGAGCGAATTAAACCGAATTTGCGAACGATTTGGATGATCTGAACTGGGGTTATTCACTCAACTTGGTTTAAATGTTGACACAATGTGTATGCCTACTAGGTATACATTCTCTTTTTGATCTCAGAAATTTCGCGCCCTCCCTATTGCTAAAGATGCAAATGATATGTGCTTAGTTTTAGTGTGACGGAATAATTTTCCAAAATTTGACTAAACCGTAGAAACTGGACAAATCTATTCGGAAGGATCGTCCTTCTCCATGAAGAAAGAATATTCGAACACTTTCACACATCCTGTTTAATTACCAGTATTTACGGAGCTGTTGAGAAAAACTCCAAAAGTTGGGCATAATGAGAGACAAACACTTATTTTTGTAGCACCAGCAGGTTGGGGCAGGGGGTGGGGTTATAATGTTTCCAATCATATGTTATATCGTGTTTCCAAGCTACAAGTTGTATACTTAGTTTCCAAATTTACTCTTCTCATTTTACGTACGATTTTAAGGAAGGAGAATAAAGGGAATAAAGCCTATAATTCTACGGCTTTCTTATTACAGGGTTGTGGCTCACAGCTTACACAAACAGTGCTCACAACATTCTTGAAACTCGGCGGTGACTGCGACATCCGAAATGAGTTGCCTCGTATTCGCATGATCTCTGGGCGTGCCAGATCGACCGCAATTCGACGAAGCGTGAAACGAGACAGTTAAGCGGTTTTCAGGCGAGATTTTACGGGAGCGGATCCGCTACGGGGAATTGCGATACTGTCGAACTCAAACGACCAAAACACTGGGTCAGTAGGTACCGCAGCGTTAGCAGCTCCCTCGAGATTGCGGTTTACAACCCAACCTTTTCAACCCCTTCGTTTTCTTCCCTAGTTTGCTAATTTCAGAGGCTCGTTTTTTCGTGGATTTCTCGTCTTAGGCTCAGCCTCGGAGGACTCAGACACCTCAACTCTCTCTCATAACGCCTTATTCCACGTAACTTAGAATTTGCGTGTTTTCATTCGTGTAATTTACAATACATTCATTGTGCTAGAGTTTCATTCTGGAGTCAGGGAAAATCCCAAGGGTTTTCGTGTTGAGAGTGTGGAGGTGAGGAGTGTTCTTTGTTCACCTTGCAGTGGGGGGTCCAGAATACCGCTGCCGTATTTCCTGCGTGTGGTATGGCCGACTACGAGGGACAGCCTGGTGGGCCCAGCCAGAATGACAACCTCACCTCCGTGAGGTCCTCGCAGGATTACATCCAACGAGACTTAACTGTGGCTGGGTGTCACAGTGTACTCAGCCACCACACTGTGCCAACCCTGCAGTTGGGAGTTCAGAATTCCACTGCCGTATTCCCTGCGTGTTCGTATGAGCCAGACTTGAAGGGAAACAACTTACACTTCTTCCACATACATGAGACACCCTGAGAACCCCCTACCTTGAGCTGCGGCGCATGTGGGGGCCTCCCTTTGACCATCAATGGACCAGCTAAAGCGGCTAGACTCAATATGCCTGATGGGGAGCTTCCAGGACACTGCTTCGCGCACCTCTCGCTCATACCACAAACACGCACAACAAATGAACCCACAAGGGTACACTACATTAGTCTGTTGCATTAATCCCCTCCCCCTTCCCCATTTGTAAAAATAACATGAACAAGTCAGTTGAAACAACAGCAGGTAAAAACCCTGCAAATTATTACACAACGGTTTATTATTCAGATAATCAGCTTGACCTAGCATTAATGCTCCGAGACCCATCCTGTTCGATTCAGCATCGAAAAATATCATAATTAAACCCAAAAAAAGGTCGAAAAGAACTGAATCGTAATATTAAAATAAACAAAAAAAAAAACACGAAAGTATCAAAAAAAACTGAATTTTAATATGAAAACATGCACGCTAAATACTAATATCAAAATTTAACCAAAAATCGATGAAAAAAAAACAAAATGAGAATGAAACGAAAGAATCTTATAAAATTGAATCGTATTAAAACCAAAACGTCGGGGAAATTGGAACGGGGGCGCTCGAAGCGAAAGGCGAGTTGAGTGGAGAGCGGGAGGCGGAGTCGTTGGGAGGGAAGCGAGCGGGAGGCGCGCTGCTCGCTCGCCTCGAGTTTTTTAATGAGACGGGCGGGGTGGGAGGAATTCAAACGACGAAACGCTTGTAGCTCCCGCGTTGTACTGCGTTTCGTTAATTTTTTTAACCGTTTTTTGCCCATTACAACCACGGGCTTCGTCCGATCGAATTGCCGAGATGGCGGGCACAACTAGATACCAAATCGGATTTTTGGGCGAAAGAACGAATTTTTTAGTCCACGTTAAAGGCACAAAACGGCCCGGACAGCGGACGGGGGACGGCGGACGGACATTGCAAATTTGGAATCTCCATGTCTTGAAACGTAAAGTATCAAATTTTGAGGGGGGGTTGTAAAAAATTTTTCGTGACCGAAAACATAGGGTTATTATTCAGAATGAATAATAAACCAAAACGCCAAGTAAAAGCCTCGCCAAGCTAGTCCCCTCTCTCTTCAGACCTCACCTACTCGTCGTCTAAACAAACTAGGGAGGAAAAAACCAGCCAAAGCTCTTTGACCTCTCCTTCACACACTAGCAGCCCAGGCAACCTGGCACCAGGCACCCAGTGGACCCTGATCTGTCGAATATGGAACAGATTTGTGCCTATGTCCAAATTATTAAAGGCCAGCTGGGGTGAATGAGGGACAATGCGTCACCTAGTCTACGAAATCTCGAAGCTGGCCATCATTGCGAGTGCCCCCCCCCCCCTTCAGACATCAGCCCTTGCCTTTACCCCTAACTGTGAGGAAGTAGAGGCTAGTCCCTCTACTCCTGATGCAATGGAAGCGCTGATGCTGGGTGTCGCTGAGAAGGACCTCTAAGCACTAAGCGTCTGAGTGATTGACATCTGCACCAGAGTGGGAGGTGGCGCCGTCATCGTGACGGAAACTGCGTACGAGGCATATTTCCACCAAGAAGGAGTTGAAGCCTAATACCTGAACCTAATAGTGCAAGCTGCCACACCTGAAGAGGTGGACAGCAAAGTGGACGTATTTACCACAGCACTGCACTCTGCTGGGCTCTCTGTACTTGGGCAACAGAAGCACAGGGCGATCAAAGTCCCATGGTCGACTGAGGAGCTTTATCCCCTCAAGCAAAGTGTAAATAGAGCCAGAAGGATGTACCAACACACTCGTGACCCTGATGCCAGAGCCACACTCCCAACTGCCCTCATCCATGAGGAGAAGGCCTTCCACCGCGCAATCAAACGAGCCAAATGGCAAAGCTGGCGAAATTTTGTGGAAGCAGAGAGCTCTGAGAACCCCTGGGGCAGACATTACGAGTCCTCCATAGGAAAAGCAAACGTGGAGCAGGTCTTAGCTGCGATGCAAAATGAGTCAGGCTGGCCTGCAGCATCGGAAATTCGCCGGAAACCCTCCTTGAGAAGGCGTTCCCTGACGGCCAAGTAGCTTGAGATACTAAAGCCCAGAGGGAAGCAAGGGAGCAGATCATGGACCCCCCGAATGACTCTGACATCCCATTGTGGACAACACACGACCTAGGCAGGGCCTTTGCAACCTCAAAGCCAACAAATCTCTTTGGCCAGATAGAATAGAACACAGCATGCTGAGGAAGGCTGTTTGGACAATCTCTCTGCGGCCTCCTTAATTTATTTAATGACAAGTGTAATCGAGAATTTAGATGGCAGTTGGGGGGAGTAACTAGCCCTGCAGCCTCTACCTCCCCCCTGCCACACTCACACAGATTTTCGGGGAGCTTCCAGGAAAACCTGGCCCCCACGAAGCCATCTGCAGGCCGGACAGTTCCCCACTGAGTGGAAGTCTGCCTGTGTTGTCACTCTTCTAAAGGGAAGTGACTGCAATGTCAGACCCACGATCATGGAGACTGCTCCGCCGTCCTTCCATATTAGGAAAAACATTAGAAATCTTTATGTTGCAGTCCCTAGAAGGAGTCTTGGCCACAACCTCACAGGCAGGCAATACGGGTGTACGAAAGGAAGGTCCACGCTGGAGTACCGGGACGAACCAAATCCTTCCATTCAGCAGAGGCTCGTCCAGAGCATTTGTGCTGACTGGGCATCTCAAATGCTCTGATTCGTTCGAAACTTCGCTGCCGTCAGTTGTAACCAAGCGGTTCCCTCGTCGCCCCCAAGTCCCTGTTTGTGGTGGTTAAACTTACCCGACTGTAATTAAGAATAAAACTCCTTGTTCGAATTGCATTTGGTTTCTATCATACCACTTCCCGACTCATCTAGTGCGAAACAGTTCTCAATATTAATCCCCCCCGTAACACTGGATGATCATTGTCGAAATTCGGTATATTGCCCTGCTGGCACCAGCAAGTAAGTCGTAGCAGTTCTGATTGACATCAGGGGAGCGTTTGACTACCTTAATGAGCTTAAAGGTAGTGGAATCCCCCGCAAGCTGTACTTGCTCGTCAGAAGATACCTGACAAACAGAACTGCTACGATCGAATGTAGGAATGTCTCCGTCCAGAGAAGAATAAAACGCCTTCTTCGAAGGATACTTCAGAGGAGATTATGGAGACAGACTAGGAGCCGTACGCCAATTTGGACGACTTTACTGTGTAAATCTTTGCAGAGTCAGTCCGCCAAATCGAAGAGCAAACCCACAACGTGCTCCGCACCATCACCCAATGGTACGAGCATATCAAGATGCAGGTGGCTGAGGAAAAAAACCCAGCTGATGCTCTTGAAAGGAAAAGTGAATAATCCACCCTCAAAACGCATTCGCGGCCAAAGGCTCCTTCTTGTAAAGCACGCCAAGTATTTAGGAGTGAATATAGGTGAGAAGTGGGGCTTCAACCAACACTTCAAGTCCTTTAAAGACACTACCATTGCAAGGTTTGCTTCACAGCATGCAATTACTAAGGTTACTTGGGGAGTGTTACGATGACACAATCCTCACGTATAATGCTATATATCTGGGCGTGATTGGCTACTGCCCCGTTGTCTGGGATAGCAAACTAACAGTCAACCAATCTCAAAAGAGATTATTGGCCCAATCCCAGAGAGCTGTGCTCCTGTGGATCACCAATGCCTATAAGACTGTATCAACAGAAGCACTCCAGGTGATTACTGGTCACTTACTGGTCGATTTGGCGGTTGATTGCATAGTTGACAAGTGGAGAGAGAAACGGGAGCTTCCCTTGCACTGGGCTGAACTCTGTCCTAGATGGGAATCCTCGTCAAAGGTCTTGACACGTATGAGTTCTTCCCCAACATCCGTGAACGTCTTTCAAGAAAAAGAGTTGAGCCAGACCACTAGACGAGCCAGTTCCTCACGAAACATGGTGACTTCAATGCGCAGTTCCACTTCTTTTCGCTCAAAGACTCTCCATTTTGCACGTCTTCCGCCTCCAGTGCGGAGGAAACAAGAAACCGCGTGCTGCTTCACTGTAGTTTCTACAAAAGTGAGCGACGGTTGTTGGGAGGGCAAACGAACTTAGTAGCATTGACTGCGACTAAGCATGCCAATAACCACTTTGCTGAGTTTGCGAAGAAGGTGGTTGCTAAGAAACGTGGTCACAGTTAATCAGTCCTTTTGAAACTTGCCATCCAAGTAAATAGTTAGATCAGGTGGAAACCCAGATTAAGAACTCCTCCCAGATGGTAGGGGATTCCTTAGGCGGTCACACACGAGCAACAGCTCTCTACCGGGAGACATGCTAACGACCAAATACCAGCCGTAAATCCGCAGGTTTGAGTTCGGTGAATGCTCCAGGGGCCGGCCACTAGCGCAAAGCGAAACCGCAACTTCCATGACTGATATAACCCTCGTCGAGGGTTTAGGTACAGTCATCAAGTAAGGAAATAGACCTGAGTGCCGATTTGTCTTCCTCCGATCTGTCAAGAAGAAGACATTTACAATCTGGGTCGCTTTTACGTTCCTCAACTCGAAGAGGAAGAAAACTATTGCAATTTACAGAAAAAATATCAGGTGCAATGCATCCCACAGCTTTCTTTAGACCCACGTAGACTAATCGCAGGTGCATACTATTTAATATATGCATGTATTTAATAAATACTTACTATTTGTACTATTTAATAAATAAACGGAACTCGAGGGAATGTTATTCAACACATCAAACTCAATCGAATCTATTTTATTAATTTACCGCAACCTGCTTGACAGCAGATAATTTATATTACCAAAACTAACAGCAGTTCATATATTCCTTTCAACAGACTGCTGAAACGGAGTACAATGCTTGCCGCAAATATTTCTGTTCCTCCGTCTAGTAGTCAAAGTAATGTTGACGGAGGAATACACTTAACCATATACATCACTAAAAAACAATTGAAATTTTAGACCTTTTTATTGACTGAGCGAACCAAGTCGGCCGGGGTGAGCCCAGGATGAGGATTTGAGGGGTGGCCATGCGGCGAAGGAAGTTGTGAGGCCGATGTGACGTCCCCGACGGCAACCCACGTGCTGCAGGACCTGGAGCTTGCTTCCAGTCGGTTATCCCCTGTCATGTAGCTGTACCTTTGTGTTCGGCTATCGATCAAAATTAAGTTGAATTAACGCATGAAATGATTAATCATATTGCTTTACAACTACCGGAGAGCACGAAATGGTCTGGTAGGTTCACCAATGTAATTTGTTATTCATTTAGCTTGGGTGAAGCACATAACGCTGCATGACGTAAATGGGGTTTATAGTTATAAAAGACACGCGAATGTTGATGGAAACTCGATTTAGAATGACATATTGCGCATCGCGTGATATGGCTAATAATACTGGAAAGGGAAACAATTTATTGAATAGTTCCTACTTATTTCACAACCTCTATTGAATAGATTGGATGTAATTTATCGGACTGTAAGATTTTGTTTCAGAAACGTTCGTGTTTACTGCTCTGGAATTATGAAGTAAATACAACAAAAGAAATTACTCGTTGAGGCGGCAGTAAAGTGCACTCGGTAGGCTGCTCAAAATTATCCTTGTGACGGAATTAAAGATTCGTATACAATTTCACGTGGGGATGAAGCCCACAACGGAGAGATATTTCTTTACAGAAATAAAAACCAAACAGAAGGAAAATAACTAAAAATAATTGAAATATAGGTGTATTAAAATAAAATAACAGACTTCTCCTTCCTATCCAAAATCTGAACCCAAAAGATATTTAAGAAAATAAGAATTAAATTAAAACGTCTTTCTACCCTACTTCTGGCATGACAAAAAAACAAAGAAGAATCGTAAAAATGAACGCGACTTGCTGCCAGGGATCTTCTTTCTTCGTTCGAACCTCAAGCTCTCCAGAAGAACCCAATCAGGAATTGGAACCGAAAACGGGAAAACGACTTGAAAACGGGAGTCGGAACGAGTCAAAACGTCCTTTTTCGGGGAACGGGAACACGCGGAAGCCAAAACCAAAACAACAACACCCCTGCGAGAGAAAGAAACAACACCCTCCTCCGCCTCTCATAAACCTCCCATCCGGTTATCACCTGGGAAGGCGCTGTTCCTAGCCTCCACCCTGGTCTGTTCCAGGCGCCCAACCGCATTTGTAAAGTAACCCGTTACACATCCCCCTCATGCGGTTGAGGTGGTTGGTATGGTTTAAGCTTAGATGGGTGCCAAGTACCTGCATCCTTACCACAAGAGTCCTGGAGCTTGCAAGTGCCTCCGGGGCTAACTGTCACCACGGTGTATGGGCCCTCATACTTGTGACAAAGCTTGGCTGCTGACCGATCTTGAGCTGATGAGAGGTTGAAGGATGTACGTAGCACTAAATTCCCGACCTGGAATTTCATTGGTGTGTGGCGCAAGTTGTAACGACGGCTTTGTTCTGTGCTGGCTTTGAGGATATGCTTCTCAACTAAATGGTGAATCTCCTGCAGCTTTCTCATTCGAGTTCCCCATTCATCTGTGTTGAAGACTACAGAGTTCGACTGGTCTGGAGAGATACGAGAATAGAAAGAACTAATTGGGTTTAGTTCGCGGCCAAAGTTAAGAAAAGCAGGAGAGTACTTTGTTGTGCTATGTACTACGCTATTTAGAGCAAATTGGAATTCTCCCATGTATATATCCCATTCAGTGTGCCGTGATTGGTCAACATATGCACGTATTAGTTGGCGTACGTTACGATTCACCCGTTCCGTTGGATTGGCTTGGCAGTGGTACAATGGGGTGGTACGATGTTCAATTTTACATGCGTGCGCCAAGGAACGTACAGCTGAGCTAACAAAGTTAGTAGCATTATCTGTAATTAGGACAGCCGGAGTCCCAAAGTGGTTTAAAATGTTTGCACGGAATCTAGCCAGTATGGTAGGGGAATTAGCACTGCGAATAGGTATTAGTTCAACCCATTTGGTAAAAAGGTCTTGAAACACCAGTAGATACTTATTCCCTGATCTGCTACGTGGGAGGGGACCCATGATATCTGCAGACACAATATACCAAGGGGTGGCATTGTAACGTGGGTACATCCAACCCCTGGGGGTAGTATTAGAAGGTTTCACTCGTTGGCACACGTCACATCCCCGGACATACCGAACTACATCATGGTACAATCCTGGCCAGTAGTACTGCCTGCCTACTCGCCAGTGCGTCTTAGCTACTCCCAGATGACCAGATTGAGGGACATTGTGGGATTCAGACAGGATTCTGGACCGCAAAGGCCAGGGGATAACCAATTTCCAATCTTCACTGGGTGTTTCAATCTCCCCCTTCAGGAATGACTACTTTCCATTCTGGGTGGTGGTCTGGATTGGCCTGTACCCTGTAGAATTTTTGTTCATACCATGCATCCTTCACCGGATGGACATTGGTATCAGGGGTAGTTGATTCAGAGTCCCTGGGTGCAGTGGAAATTGCATTAATGTTGACTTGAGGTGGTAGCCTTGACAGTGCATCAGCTACGCAGTTTAACATTCCCTTTCGATACTCCACTTTGAATTTGTACGGCTGGAGTCGCAAGGTCCACCTGGCTAACCGACCTGTAGGGCTCTTCAACTCAATTAGCCATTTGAGACAGGAGTGGTCGGTAATCACTGTGAACTCATTTCCTTCCAAATACTGACGGTGTTTCTCAATTCCATAAATCACTGCAAGACACTCTTTCTCTGTAACACTATAGTTACGTTCTGCAGACGACAGGGAACGCGAACTGTAACTAATAACTCGCTCGTTACCATCTTGCAACTGTACAAGTGCTGCACCCAGCCCATATTGACTGGCATCTGTTTGCAATATGAAAGGCAAATCGAAATTTGGCCTTGCTAGGATAGGAGCTGAAGTAAGGGCAGACTTGAGAGAATCAAAAGCTTTGGACTGTTCTGTGGACCACCACCAAGCTTTCCTTTTGCCCAACAGGGATGTCAAAGGGGCGACAATAGTTGAAAAACCAGGAATAAATCGTCGATACCAGCCTGACATACCCAAGAAACGACGAAGCTCTGTAAGGTTTTTTGGAGTTGGATATGATGTCACCGCTTCGACCTTTTCTGGATCAACGCATATACCCTGCACGTTTACTAAGTAGCCGAGATATCGAACTTCTCTGCACCCGAATTCACACTTTTCCGGATTCAGCC
The DNA here is from genome assembly GCA_020466155.1 of Pachypeltis micranthus. NCBI lineage: Eukaryota > Metazoa > Arthropoda > Insecta > Hemiptera > Miridae > Pachypeltis > Pachypeltis micranthus. The sequence continues at coordinate 1,637,295 of CM035770.1, read as the reverse complement.
GAAGTCCTGCATCTTTAAGTCTTCTGAAAAACTCCTTCAGTATTGTGCAGTGCTCTGAAAAATCAGCTGTACATACGAGTATGTCGTCTAAGAAGACTACTACTTGTGGATACATATCCAAAAATATGGAATCCGCAAGGCGTTGGAAGGTACTGGGTGAGTTACACAACCCAAATGGCATGGACCGGAAACGGTACAACCCACGGCCGGGTACCACAAACGAGGTAATGTCGCGACTAGCTTCATCAGTTAGTGGAACTTGCAAAAATGCTTGTTTCAGATCAAGTTTGGAGAGGTACCTGGCTTGACGCAGACTGTCAAGTAATGTATTAATATTGGGCATTGGGTACGAGTCCTTCTTAGTGAGAGCATTCACTTTTCGGAAATCAATGCAAAATCTATAGGTATCTCCTTTGCGAACCATAACAACAGGTGAGCACCATGCAGCATGACTGGCTTCCACAACCCCTGCCTCCAGCATGCTGTCCAGTTCTTTATACATAACCTCCAACACTTTTGGAGAGTATGCATACGCTCGTTGTTTTACTGGCTCCACAGAGCCCACATCAATCTTGTGCGATATTCTAGAGGTGAGTCCAACATTGCTCTCCAAATCCCTCAAACCCTGTGAGACTATGGGATCCAACATAATTCGTTCATCTTCCGTAAGCTCCTTGATACCATAGCAGTTAATCATAGGCCGTAACCTTGGGGAAAGACAAGAGGTAGGTGAAGGCATGAAGTGAAATTTTTTGTTTGGGAAATCTGAAAAATACCATGATTTGTTATGTGCATCAGTAACAATCCCAAATTTCCTTATGAAGTCTAACCCCAAAACCATTGGGAAAGATAAATCATGCAGGTAGTACAACTCGAACTCTAATACCTTTGGGCCTAAGTAGAACTTCAAAAGGTATGACTTCGAAACAGCAGTCTGGGTCCCGTTAGCCATTTGGGCTATAATCTGATGAGCCCTGGTTTGGTTGTGCAGAGCCACACCCTCTGAAGTTATAGAGTCAAGTCCCATCATTTTTAAACCCTGTTTCCCAATAAATGATAGGGTAGATCCCGTGTCATACAAGGCAGGTATGCAAATGCTATTTAACTCAGATGCACAATCATTTCTCATCTGAAACACCATGGGGAGTATCCACGAATCAGTATTCCCTGCCTTGGGGACCATACTCACGATATGTGACGGTAAACAGGGTACAACAGGGCACCCTTGACTTAGCGGAAAAATTGATAACAGTGGAGCATCCACTATGACCGGTAAAGGTGAAGACCCTGACGAAGCATTTCTTGAATTGTCCTCCTGTAGAGCATTTTCATCTTGAGACAGTGAAGGGGTTACGATAAGAGACGGGAGTGAAAAAGCAAAAGGGGAAACGGTAGAATTTTTGAGGTCAATGTCAGGGTTGGGAGTCGACTGGACCTCTAGGAGCGGCTCCCGTTGCAGTTTTCCGAGCTGCATGTAGGGAACGATTTAATTGTCACTCCTGCATAGCCACAGCGGTAGCAAAAGCGTCTCCTAGGTTCAGAGCAATCAGCATAATAATGAGTGGTGCTGTTACAATTCCAGCATGTCATTCCCTTTCCACCCTGGTCACTGCGCTTAGCAGCAGCTGATTCCGTAGAATGAGTGATGTTTGTGGAAGATTTGGAACCAAGAGAGTCCTTGATTTCAACATTAGGTGCTTTGTGAGTGATCTGATATAGATGAAAAGAGTCTTGTCCTCTGGAATTTGCCTTCACAGGAGCATTAGGATTGCTAGTTGGTTTGGACTCTTTGGAACGTGCTGAAGTATTGGGCACAGGTTCCAGCAGTTCTTCCCTACGACTCAGCTCAGTGATGAAGTTGATCAAATCTTGATGAGTGGGGATGTGTATGGGAGGTATATTTTTCTTCAAAGGCTCTCCTTGTAGTGTGATCTAGATGGTTGAGAGCCAGGTGGAGCTTCACAAAATCTAACAAATCTAAATTCTCTAACTTTGAAAGGGACGTCCAGTTATTAATGTGCACGTTCAGAAAGCGCTGCAAGTCTGCGTATACAGGCTTTTGGAGGGCCTTGAAGTCCAGAATGTTGTTCAGAAAGTGAGTCGCCAATCGCCTTCTATTTTGGTAACGAGATACCAGTGCTGCTAGTGCCAAGGGATAGCTCTCTGCATTTAGAGGGAAACTAGCTATAACAGCTAGCGCATCACCCTTCATGCTTGAGCGAAGGTACTGAAATTTTTTTTACATCATTCCCAGCAAGAGAGGGCTCAGTATCTACGAGAGAGGTAAAAAGTGAGTGATACTCTGTCCATTCTTCGATTTTTCCAGAAAATGTCGGAAGAGGTATCCTAGGAAGTTGAGAAGAATAATTAGTACTCGTCCCAGCCCCAGTACTTTCTTTGACTACAGCAGCTAATCTGCTTGCACTCAAGTAATTTGATCGGGCCACATCAATTAGTTCAATTGCGCTACAAAAAGACTTTACAACGTCTAATTTATACTTTCCACCACCTTCAGGTAGGTTGACATTGAAGTTCCTGATTTTGCTAGCCACCTCTTCTAAGCGGTTCTCTATTTTATCCAATCTTTGGTAAGACGCAGTGAACGTGTCTACATTCTTAGGGGTAATGTTCCCAGAGCGGTCATAAATCTGCTGTAGGCCTGCAAACAGTGTTTCCCGTTCATTTACCAATAAATCATGTTCTTTCCTCGATGCCTCCAACCGGTCAGAAGATTTTGATGGGTCAGTCATCTCTTCACCTTTGAATAAAAGAAGTTAACGAAACTAATTCACTATCCTACGATAAAAACTTTCAGTTTACGTTGGGCGCCATTTGTGACGGAATTAAAGATTCGTATACAATCTCACGTGGGGATGAAGCCCACAACGGAGAGATATTTCTTTACAGAAATAAAAACCAAACAGAAGGAAAATAACTAAAAATAATTGAAATATAGGTGTATTAAAATAAAATAACAGACTTCTCCTTCCTATCCAAAATCTGAACCCAAAAGATATTTAAGAAAATAAGAATTAAATTAAAACGTCTTTCTACCCTACTTCTGGCATGACAAAAAAACAAAGAAGAAACAAAAAAATGAACGCGACTTGCTGCCAGGGATCTTCTTTCTTCGTTCGAACCTCAAGCTCTCCAGAAGAACCCAATCAGGAATTGGAACCGAAAACGGGAAAACGACTTGAAAACGGGAGTCGGAACGAGTCAAAACGTCCTTTTTCGGGGAACGGGAACACGCGGAAGCCAAAACCAAAACAACAACACCCCTGCGAGAGAAAGAAACAACACCCTCCTCCGCCTCTCATAAACCTCCCATCCGGTTATCACCTGGGAAGGCGCTGTTCCTAGCCTCCACCCTGGTCTGTTCCAGGCGCCCAACCGCATTTGTAAAGTAACCCGTTACATCCTCTAAGCACTAAGCGTCCGAGTGCTTGACATCTGCACCAGAGTGGGAGGTCATCGTGACGGACACACCGCTTACGAGGCATATTTCCACCAAGAAGGAGTTGAAGCCTAATACCTGAACCTAATAGTGCAAGCTGCCACACCGGAAGAGGTGGACAGCAAAGTGGACATATTTACCACAGCACTGCACTCTGCAGGGCTCTCTGTACTTGGCCAACAGAAGCACAGGGCGATCAAAGTCCCATGGTGGACTGAGGAACTTGATCCCCTCAAGCAAACTGCAAATAGAGCTAGAAGAATGTACCAACACACTCGTGACCCTGATGCCAGAGCCACACTTCGAACTGACTTCATCCAAGAGAAGAAGGCCTTCCACCGCGCCATCAAACGAGCCAAACGGCAAGGCTGGCGAAATTTTGTGGAAGTGGAGAGCTCTGAGAACCCCTGGAGCAGACATTACAAGTCCTCCATAGGAAAAGCAAGCGTAGAGCAGGTCTTAGCAGCGAAGCAAAATGAGTCAGGCTGGGCCTACAGCATTGAAAGTTCACTGGAAACCCTCCTTGAGAAGGCGTTCCCTGACGATCAAGTAGCTCGAGATACTGAAGCCCAGAGGGCAGCAAGGGAGCTGATCATGGACCCCCCACACGAGCACGACATCCCATTGTGGACAACAGGCGACCTCGGCAGGGCCCTCGCGACCTTAAATCCCAACAAATCACCTGAGCCAGATAAGATATAATGAAAGCAATATGCCAAGGAAGGCTGAGCAGACAATCTCCAGCAGTTATTTAATGACTGTCTGCTGGTCGGACAGTTCCCCACTCAGTGGAAGTATGCGCGTGTTGTCACTCTTCAAATGGGAGGGGGCCGCAATCATGGAGACCACTCAGCCTTCTTTCCATATTAGGCAAATCACTAGAAATCTTGATGTTGCAGTCCCTGGGTGTACCAAAGGAAGGTCCACGCAGGATGTCATTGTCGAAATTCGGCGTGTTTCCCTGCTGGCACTGGCTAAGTACGTCGTAGCAGTTCTGATTGACATCAGAGGAGCGTTTGACAACCTTTGGTGGCCAGCGCTCCTTAATGAGCTTAAAGGTAGGGGAATCCCCCGCAACCTGCACTCGTTCGTCAGAAGTTACCTGACAGACAGAACTGCTACGATCGAATGCAGGCATGTCTACGTCCAGAGAAAGATTGAGAAGGGGTGCCCACAGGGCTCGGTCCTTGGACCGGCACTCTGGAATGCCTTCTTCCAAGGTCTGGAGACTGACTGCGAGCCATACGCCAATTTGGATGACTTGGCTGTACTGATCTTTGCAGAGTCAGTCCGCCAAATCGAAGAAAAAACCCACCACGTGCTCCGCACTGTCACCCAATGGTGCAAGTATGTCAAGATGCAGGTGGCTGAGGAAAAAAAACCCAGCTGATGCTCTTGAAAGGAAAAGTGAATAATCCACCCTCAAAATGCATTCGCCGCCACAGGCTCCTTCTTGAAAAGCACGCCAAGTATTTAGGAGTGAATGTAGGTGAGAGGTTGGGCTTCAACCAACACTTCAAATCTTTTAAAGACACTACCATTGCAAGGTTTGCTTCACAGCATGCAATTACTAAGGTTACTTGGGGAGTGTTATGATGACACAATCCTCACATATAATGCTATATATCTGGGCGTGATTGGCTACTGCCCCGTTGTCTGGGATAGCAAACTAACAGTCATCAAAAGAGAGTATTGGCCCAATCCCAGAGAGCTGCGCTCCTGTGGATCACCAAGGCCTACAAGACTGTATCAACAGAAGCACTCCAGGTGATCACTGGTCAGTTACCAATTGATTTGGCCGTTGAGTGCATGGTTGACAAGTGGAGAGTGAAACGGGAGCTTCCCCTGCTTTGGGCTGAACTCCGAGGGGATCTCACTACAGAACAGAAACTTGCCACCATTGACGAACGGGCTCTAGATAAATGGCACGCGAGATGGGAATCCTCGTCAAAGGGACGCGACACGTTGGAGTTCTTCCCCAACATCCGTGAACGTCTTTCAAGAAAATGGGTCGAGCCAGTTCCTCACAGGACATGGTGACTTCAATGCGTGGCTCCACTTCTTTTCTCTGAAAGACTCTCCATTATGCACGTTTTATGCCTCCAGTGCGGAGGAAAGAAGAAAACACATGCTGCTCCACTGTAGTTTCTACAACAGTGAGCGACGGTTGTTGGGAGGGCAAACGAACTTAGCAGCATTTACTGCTACAAAGCAAGCGTATAACCATTTTGCAGAGTTTGCGAAGAAGGTGATGGCTAAGAAACGTGGTCATAGTTGATCTGTCCTTTTGAAACTTGCAACCCAAGTAAATAGTTAGATCAGGTAGGAAACGAGATTAAGAACTCCTCCCAGATGGTACGGGATTCCTCATGTGGTCACCTCCGCGCGGTAACACACAGGCAACAGCTCTCTACCAGGAGACTGGCTAACGACCAAATACCCTCCGTACCTCCGCAGGTCTGAGTTCGGCCACTCATGGCAGCAGATGGGCAATGAAGAGGGCGGAAAACCTGTCGGCAAAGGCCTCCCTCGTTCTCCAGTGCAACGGTAAGCCACGTTATAGGGGCACCCCTTGCGTACAGGTCACTGAAAGTCCCCATGAGTACGCGGACACACACCCACAACATCATTCAGCGACTCAAACTGGCAAGCTCGGCCTCTTGCGCACCTCTTCGCTGAAAGCAGTGATGCCACACGAACCGCGTGAAAGTGCCGGTAATCCTACGGTTGCCCTCTAAAGCTCACTGTTTTAATTGTGTGGGCGGTCCTTATGGTACCCCAATGTGGCTCCAAAATTGAGCCGTGGTTATAATTGGAAACCGTAACGATCAGGAAATAAGGGACGGCCGCACAAAGTGCCCCCTGTTTCGTGTCAAACATCAAACGATCGTTTTGTAAAGAATATCGCGGATGATCGTTGGATTTATTTTGAATATCAATCAATGATCAAAGCGATGGCAGTCTTGTCGTTGCGAATGCTTGCAATCCGCGAAAATTTGCGGGGATCCTGGAAAACGGCCAATGTTGAGGTTGAGGTTGGTGAAAGTATCGGTTGAAAAGATGTGTTCCTGTATTTCGGCATGCACCATGGACTTTCGACTCAGTTACATATGGTGGTGAACTTGCCCTTGATATGGTGTACCTTATAACGAAATGGAATGAACTCGGTTATCCACCTAGCTTGTTTTTCACCGTTTTTAGCCAAATTAGTGACAGTCGTGGGAGCCAGTGAAAAGGTCAAATTGCATGCTAAAGGTAAATGCGGAGGTTTTAAAAACCGTAGCTGATGGAAAAGAAAATAGGCTACGCAATTTTGCTGATGTTTGGTCAGCCATTTACTAGTGAAAGCGATAGGGTATTCCATGCGATCGTCCCTCAGGAGTTGTAATTAATAAATGTTTCTCTGACAGTCCACTGTTCAGAGTTAAAAACAAAAATGTGTCGAAAATAATGTTTTTCCAGAGTAACTGCTTGACTGGATTTGATCAATCTTACGGAGTGTATTCAAGAAACCTATACACACATTTTCTCCGCAATAGACGAGAATAGAAGGGAATAAACACCATTCAAATAACTGCACAGAACCGTTCTTCCCATGGTTCCCCGCCCCTTGGAAGTTCGCCCATGGTTGGGATGTGCCCATACTCCTGGCACTTGAAACAGAAAGAGATCCCAACAAAATCTTTTACCTGGCACCTTGCCAACCCACCTTTCAGGAATCCCCTGAGCTGTGGGTGCACCTCCACAACCCAAATCCCATAATTGATTCGGTCCTATCTACCCTCTCAGAAACATTCCGCATCCTTGCATTGTTCTGGGATACAACAGCCTCCCCATGAGGCATGGATGCCCCCATGCTAAAATTGATGTTAGCTAACAGCTACCCCCATCTTAGTTATGAAGACATGAGCTTGCTTCTCAGACCAATTTCGAACGTTGTTCCTAGTCGACGCCAATCATTCTAGTCTTCCACAGCCCTACCAGGCCACTCACCAGCTTTTCCGTCTGCAGGATTCTGTCCACCAGCATCCCCGACCATCGCAGTTGCTGTTACTTCCAACACCTGTACCTCAAGGTTGTTTGACTAATTGGTAGGACACACTCTCCCCCCCCCTCCCTAACTTGTTGGCATCCTCTCTAGTGGGATCCCTCTGGATGACAGGAGTCTCCCAGTCAATTTCCTTCTAATAAATCTTCTTCTCTGATTTTGACATTACCAAGCACTTCCCCCCTAGCTATCTGTTTGCTCTCACTACATCTGTTTGCGAATTGGGTTCCACCCACTTACACTCCAGGCCCTCTTTATCCCTATACCCAGTTCACTTGTTGTAGAGGCAATCCACAAACCCTCTGATGGCTCAGTGAGGCACTATGACCCTGTAACTAGGGGAACACCAGGACAGGCTTCACTCGTCCACTTCCAGCACCTCCGTACTTCGTCTCTCCTTGAGTACTCCCAGCACGAAGAGACGCCACTTACTCGCACTTCCTCTCTTGTGGCGCCCCTCTAACCTCTGGAACTCTTTTCATTTTGCTGCTAGTGATACTCACTCACGCACTGTAGAGTGGACTCCTTGTTTCCACCACCAAACCTATTAAACCCAGGGGGAGTATGGCACTTTCACTGATTTTCCGCTCAATTCACTCCTAGCCCTGCAACACTCACTATAAAGTGGCGTCTATAGAACATTTCGGTCTTCCCAATCCAAAAGGAGTGCACGTCGTAGTGATGAGACACGAGTGAGTTGAAGGGAATCACAAACTCATTACGCAATTAAATTGATACAGTCGATCTTCTCTACAAGTAGTGTAAATTACCTGAGAGCGATGTCAGAGACTGCAGGTTTAAGGTGTTCAGTATTCTCCGTCGGAGATGGCAATTGACTAATGTCGGACGTACTGAAAGACTTTTGAAGGCCAAGGGCAGAGTTGATCACAGCACAGCTCTTAATAACCTCGTTCTCTTCTTCAAACCACAGTATTTCAGGTATATCTGCCGGCCTGCAAATAGGTTGAAGATTAAGAAGTCTATTTTCAATGTATGATAATTATTTATTTATTTAGGTTAATAATAAGGCCGCAGCCATAAGTAGACCTACCAACATTAATAAAGACAGTTATGTATGTATCTAATTCTCTTCTAGTGGCTGGCGGACTCCAATAGCACAACAGTGAAAATATCTAGGGTGAGCAAGTTAAGCGTGCACTACATTCTGCAACTGTTAAAATGAGAGGCCTCTGGGGAGGAACTGGTACTGTGTGTGACCACGGGGAGGCTGAAAGCTGGGGCATCCCATAACATCCTATTTTGAGTCTAATGTCTTGGTCCACACCCAATTTGGTAGCATACTTTATGTCCGACGTTAAAGGAGGACCAACAGTGACCACCAGTGACCACGTGATTACCTTCTTCAAATTGGGTGAAACGTTTAAAGGGTTGCTTGGAGGCAGCCGGAACTGAATGTTGATAAAACTATAGTTACAATCATTGGAAAACTACAATGAAGTAGAACGTGATTTCTTGTTTTTTCCAGTCTGGAAGTACACAGCGCACTGGCTCCTGAGTCCCACATGTGTGTGAGGGGGGGGGGGCATATCCCGCAAGGAACTGGCCTTTTTTGTCTAAGACGTTTTCAGATGTTGCGAAAAAACGGACAAGGATGGATATATTGCTTGCCATCCGACACCCATCTGTCCGGTTAATAGTTGCTGCTTGTTAACGTTTCTGTGAAGAGTCCGCGGCATTGATCCTATAGCAAGTGAAGATCCTTTTCACTCACTAGTATTCACTTTCCGAGGCTCAAGTTACGTAATCAGCTGAAAAAATGTGTGGAGTTTTCTTCAGATCTTCATGTTTCAAAGGATTCTGACTGCGAATAACACTCCTTGGGAAAATGGTTTGTGTGTGTCCGTGAACACGATTGAGAGAAAACGGCACAAAAATGACCAACAATGTTGACCAAAATCGATTGTAACACAGTTTTTCCTCCGCTAACATGTTACTAGAATCTTTAAAAAAATTGGGATAGTAGTTCTACAAAAATCTATACCAGTCTATCTATAGCCAAATATGAACGTTAACAATTTTTTTTTTAATTTGGAGCCAAAGCTGCTTGTTTAGTAAACTTTAATTACACTGAATAAGCAGTACACTAAATTTAAAAATTATATATAATATTTATTTAATAAATATTTATTAATGCGAACAATGTGCTTGCATCTCCTTGGAAAGTTTGAGTAAATCAGGTTTGTAGGTTGTTGTTTTTAATTTTAGGCATGATTTCAAGTTCTCATCAATTAGACGAATTCTTAGTTTACTCTTGATAATTTTCAGGCTTGAAAAAGATTGTTAGCACATATATATATTGTTAGATTGCACTACAAAAAGGTTGGTCCGAAAGGGGTTATATTTAACAACAACAAACTTCAACAATAATTTAACCAAATCAAAGCATGTCAGAATTACGAATGGGAATTTGTTGTCGAGGGAAACATTTCTTGTTGTCACGCTACCACCTTTGTTACTCTTCACACGTCCCTCCTTCCACGGAATGGCGTTAACCGGTCAATGTGAATCACTTTACAGGCTGACTTCTTGCCCCAACGCTGTTTAATACGAATTCCGACGTCATCATCACATCAGCTTTGGATTGCGGCCGTATCCGACGTGAGTTGTGAAGCCACACTAAGTCTCCCACGTTATAAGTGTTACCCCGGGAACTTCGGTCGTATCTCCTCTTCATGTCATAAGCCCTTAGCTGCAGTGATTCACGAGCTTGAGTATGGGCTTCAACGATCCTGCGGCGGAGGGTAGCAGCGTACACTTGAATCTCCCTTTCTTCTGGTGGCCTCCCGAAAAGTAGCTCTAAAGGTAATGTAAGCTCTCGGCCAAACATGAGGTAAGCTGGAGAATACCCTGTTGTTGCATGCTCAGATGCTCGATAGGCTAATAATGCGACTGGCAGTTGTTGATCCCAATCTTTTTGGTGGTCAGATATCGTTTTAGCACATTCGTAATGTGTCCGATGCATCCGTTCAACCTGACCATCGCTCTGAGGCCCTGAGTATGGGCTTCGTATGATGTATTCCAAGTTGTTTCAAGACTTCCTTTATTAATTCTGATTGGAGGTTTCGACCTTGGTCAGAGTGCAGCTCTCTTGGGATACCATATCGGGAAATAACATGATGCAGTGAGGCGTGAGCCACTGTTTCATCTTTCTGATTTGGGATTGGTATAGCTTCTGGCCACTTTGTGAAGTAATCGAAAACAGTGAGGATGTAGCGGTTGCCGTCGTCAGTCACAGGTAGAGGACCTACTACATCAATTCCAACTCTCTGAAAAGGACATCCAGAGATGTATTGACGAATTGGTGCACGCCCTCGTTGTTCCCCACCATGACGCTTGCCACACACATCACAACTTCGACACCATTCTTTGACGTCGCGGTGTAGGCCTACCCATAAGGCAGATCGTCGCAATTATGCCACCATTCGTCGGTCTTCAATGTGTGCACGGCCATGTGCATGATGCGTCAATGTATTCCTTATGCTTCTTGGGGCAGTAAACTGGTCTCGAATCAGATGACCATTTGAGCTTTCCCATTTTCGATACAAGACCCCTTCTACTAGTCACAATGAGTCAAACACGGCCCAAAGAACCTTGATATCAGTGTCCTTACCTGCTACTTGTTCCCAGTCAGGACGTTTGCTTTCACGCACCCAAGCCGTTATAAGAGACAGTTGAGGGTCTGGTTGCTGTTCAGCCTGAATATATTCAATCGTGTTGTGGCCTTCATAACTCAATGTCCTGGCTGCAAGAAGAATAACTTTGAATCGAAGTTTTCTTATTGATTTGTCCATCTCTTGCGCTTCCTGTCTGTCACAGTACAAACATCCAGCATCAGCACAGAGTCGTCTTGAGGGAGCGTCTGCATTTCCATGTTGCAAACCTGGTCGGTATTGGATTTCAACATTGTAAGGGCTCAGCGGTCAACCCAACGAGCCATCTGACCATCTTGATTCTTGAACCGAAGCATCCATGTGAGGGAGGCATGATCAGTCTTCACTATTAAAGGACCGATTTCTAAGCAATGTGAGTCGAAGAATTTTAAGGCTTCGACTACAGCTAGTTGCTCTTTTCGAATAACGCAGTAGTTACGTTGTGATCGAGAGAGGCATTTGCTGATGTGAGCGATAACTACTTCCTTTCCACCTTGCTCTTGTGAAAGAACTGCTCCAATGGAGACATCACTGGCATCTGTGTCAAGTATGGACTTGGCAAATAATCCTTGAGCCTGTCAAAGGCGACTTGACAATCTGGCGTCCACTCCAACCTGGGAAGATTTTCTGCTCGGTAAAGCGGCATTATTATTTCAGCCAAGTGGGGGACAAGCTGCCGGTAGTAAGAACACAGCCCTACAAAAGACCGAAGTTGTGTGGTCGTTTTAGGGACTGGCCAGTTCATAATTGTGTCCACCTTCTTTGGGTTTGTCCTGATTCCTTCAGTGGTTACCAGATGCCCAAGATAGATCACTGTTTCCCGGAAAAATTCACACTGTTTAGAGTTCAGTTTGTGTTTGGCTTCCCGCAATGTTTGAAAAACAGCTTCTATAAACTTCAATTGGTCTTCGAAGGTTGTGGTGCGGATCAGTACGTCGTCGAGATAAACTTGCACAACATTCTGTGCAATAAAGTCGTGTAACAGCTGTCGCATCACTCGCTCGAAAGTTGCTGGCGCATTGGTGAGCCCAAACGGCATCACTGAAAATTCCCACCCCTTGCTTTCTCATTTTTGTTAGCTCTTCTGTTATGATCATTTCCTTAGCAGGGCATGTTCGTCTGGGAGGCTATTTGATCGGACGGTGACCATCGACATCAATTGTGTGGTCTCTCAGAGTACAGCATCCTAAGTCATCGTTGGTAGCAGCAAAAACATCTGAGTACCGCTGCAACAACTTGCAAAACTTGTCAAGCTGAATAGCGTCTACCCTTTCAGTAGATTTTTCAATCAAGGCCAGTACATGTTTCGGGAGAGGATCAGTAAGATCCAGGTTTGCTTCATCACAATAGAAGGTGCTATCAGCCTCCCTCAAAAGCAGCTTCTTCCCATCCATATCCTACGTTTTAGAACCCACGTCTATCACACAGCGTTTCTTCTTTAAAAAGACCATACCGACGATACATTCACCTTCAATTGGAGCCACTACAGCGTCCACCATTATGGGCAGAACTCCGTTGCCAACAATTGGCACAGTGTCGCCAGTAGCTGTGCGGAGTAAGACGTTTGGTTCTACTTTCCTGATTTTTAGACCAGAGCGAGCAATAATCTGTGGGCTTACAAATGTGTCGTGTGTCGATGATGCAAATACAAAGAAAAGAATCTAAGCGGCCTTCAATCGTAAGAGCTGCACCCCCTCCAACGCGGTACAACACTACACCATTCGACAAGGGGCTATGCATCGGCTTCAAAAAGGCACCCATCAGTTTGGCCGATTCCCGTTTCCCAAACTCTTCTGACGTTTAGGGGAAACTTTCTTTCTCGCTTGAAGGTGTTGTCAAAACGTGTCCTGATTGATCGCCAACAAACTACTGTTTTGTGCTCCTTCTTGATTAATTGCGTTGCTCATAATTGAACTTGGGAGTGAACATTAGACATCAGGGTTTCAACAGCCTCTAAACGTAATGCTACGGTCAGAGCTTCTTGCCCATCTAGGCCAAGCTGTGAACAATTTTTCCTTGAGCCCAGGATCTCGAAGACCATGAATGTAAGGAGCTCTTCTACGGCTCTTGACATTCATGGCCACGCTTTGCTTCCTATCTCCTTCATTTCTCGATGGTATTCACTTACACTCACTGCGTCACGTTGTATACGGCTGTGAAGCAAGGCCGGCCATATGCAGTTCCGTGGTTTTTGGTACCATAGCGAGCGTCCAAAGCTGCTACTAGGTTGGGGTAAGTGATTGGCGAAGTAACTTCTTTTAAGCTTGTGAGTGGAGGCCCAGTGAGTGCTGCTCCAAGCTCAACCATTTTTGTCGAGTCACTCCAACAGTTCTTTTGAGCCACCAGTTCAAACTGGCATAAGTACGCATCCCAGTCTGTCCTACCATCAAAAGTAAGCTTAGTCTCATTACCTACCTTACTAAGACTCGTGGGGGTTCGTGGGAGGGAACTGGCAGTCTGTGAAGGCATCATCTGTTGTTGTTGTTGTTGTTGTTGAATGGGGGAATGTCGTGTTTCCGAGTTTCTCCGTAGGTTCCTGATATCATGGAGTATCTCGTCCCTGGAACACATTCTGTTATGCACTAGGGTCTTCACCATGTATAACAGAAAGCAAACGCGAGCTTTTTCAGCTGACCGTAACAATAAGGAATCCTATTCCAAGCGTTGAGAACGATCATGCCTTCCTTCTCCAGGTCATTCAAAGCAAAGCACTTGTGTTGTGAAATAGGTCCATATTTTTTTATTCTCCGATATTTCCAATTCAACGCAGACGTTCGAATTGAGAGCGCCATATCCCCTTGTCTTTTAAATCCAGCAATTGTATTTCAAAGCAACCAATGTCAATTTTAAAAGGAGAGAGTTTCAAATCGGTTATCATAGTATTGGGAGGATTTTTTACAACTGCTAAAGTTGCTCCGCAGTTTTTAAATGCCTGAAGCCTGCTGAGAAATGCTTCCTTCATATTTAAAATTATTGTTTTAGAATGCTGCTTAATCTACTCACGTGTCCCCATCCCTATAACATCCAAAGGACGAGCAGTTGAACCAGTAGAAGGCACTCAGGCTTACAATTGATACAGATTGTATTTGGAGTGTGCATATCTTAAAGACTAAGACCTTTTGTGGGCTGTATCTCTACGTCGGGTGTCATTGGTGAGTGTTAGACGAGAAGGGGTGGGGTGGGGGATTGTTTTACTTTTCATCTAGCCACATTTGTGGCAGCACAGTTCATACGAAATCAGAGAACCTAGGGCCGTTTTCACCAACTGCGTTGATCTCGTTTAGAGTCGATTAACAGCACCTAACCCACTCCCCCCACAAAAACGGTCTTCACCAGACTGGGTTAAGCTGTAGCCCTGATCAAACCTTAACCCCAAAAAGTTGGGCGGTTTGGCCTGGTTAGCTCTCATCTTTCTTTATCATGTTCTGATATTTGTCCGCCATTACCTTGCTCTGCCGAGTATTCGCTTCTATTATTGTGAATAATTCACGTATATTTTGGAATAATGATAATAAACAAAGATACTGGTTACTAGTGCGCAGTTATTTCAGTTGCTATTCCACTACGATGATAATCTAATATGTTGGGTTATCGTCATCTCACCCGGCGCCTCAAATGGCTATGAGCGGGATCTGACGACTTGTAGAAGTATGAATTTAAATTCTGATGCGAACAAAAGTATTACGATCGTCGAAAACAAGTTGTTGTTTGCGTGAAACGTGTGCTGAGCAGTTTCTGAAAAAACTAGACGTCATATTGCCGTGTTAGAAAACCCAAACGCAAATGGCTTACCTGTGTGGATTTAGTAGCAGATAAGTAGGAAATATTAAATAATACCACGCTTTCCACACACATTAGAGTATTAAACAACTTTTATTAAACACGATCATTCTCCCTTCCTCATTAAAGTTCCCTGCTTGTAAAAGTTGTAACCTTATAATTTCGGTTTTTATTATTTCTTACTCAGTTCTCATTTTCTTGTACCGCTTCCGATTTTTCTTACACGCACAAAGCATTCTGCCGTACTAATTTGGCTTCTTCCTGCAGCTCTTGCAGTTGCAGTACGCGCATTTTCACAATCACAATAATTAGAAACAATAATTTGCTCAAATCCGGATTATTGAGCATTGGGCATCTACGGGATACACGGTTACGCGGCCGTTTACCGTTACATACACGGTATACACTTGTTTACGGGACGGGATGTCAAACAGATGCCCAATTTCCTTACTTTACTGTAACCTCATTAGTTCACTGCCTTCTCGATATGGCTCAATCACAGTGTAATCACGTCTATGCTAACCGCATACCACAGTGATCTCGGCTAGCGTGGTGGGCACGAAAATGGCTAGCCTTGATTTACTTATCTAGCCCTGATCTGTTGAATCACGATCAGCGGCGTTTTGGTGAACACGGCCCCTAGCCTACGAACACTGATATCTGTCTGAGCTCGTTCTAAGGATGGATACCAAGAACGTTGCTCATCAATGAACTCTACCCCATATCACCGGCAAAAGAGATTATTGTTTGCTTCGTCTTATTTCATTCATTCATGCAGTTACTGTCCAGGTATAGTATATTAACTTGACCTACCATCTTCCCCACTGTAGAGCTCTCACACAGAATTAGGGTCTCAATCTTGATCTCCCAACTATTTTGTTCGCTCTAATAAAATTGTGGTAGGCAGAGAAAATATAAATAAAATGTAGACAATCAGCAATAATAAAGAAGTATACTGAAGCAGGTGTGGAAGCGTTTGGTGGTGACAAGAGATGAGATGAAAAAATTATTAAAATAAAACAGCACTTTGGATAATAGAGAAGAAATAATAGAAAAAAATAATTGCCTTTTATCCCGTTATTTTACTTGCTGCAAGGGGATAGGGCGTGCACTGGTGGTGATCGTCGGCGATCGGTATAGGTCAGTGTGCAGTAGAAGAGAGAAGATTGTTGCGAGAGAAAGGTACTGAAGAGCTGCGGGGATATCAGAATATGAATTGGGCAGATATAAAAAGGTAGAAGATAAGGTGGTAATAATAGGTCGCCGACAACGGCGGCAGCAATGCAAAGGTTACAAGCGCCGATTCATTTGGCGTAAACACCCACACTTCGTTTTCAACCAATCGCTAAACTTTCTTACACCCAAGCGCTTACGCTTTCGGTCTTTCTTAAATACATTAAGGAGACTAGTAAATACAGGCCAGCAAGATAACTCCTTCTTGGTTTATTATTCATTCTAAATAATAACCCTTCGTTTTGGGTCAGAAACATTTTTTTACAACCCCCCCTCAAAATTTGATACTTAACGTTGCAAGACATCGGGATTCTAAATCTGCAATGTCCGTCCACCGTCCGTGCCGTTTTGTGCTTTAAGCGTGGTCTAAAAAATTTGTTCTTTCGCACAAAAATCCTATTTGGTATCTACTGCTCGTGAAAAGTCTGAAGCGAAAGTAAAAATAAGTGGGTACTTGGCACACGTTTGCTTCGATCGATGTTTAACGTTCGTGTTTCTACTTTGCTCAATAGGCCTTCGGCTGTATATTAGTGCAGGTATGGTGCTGGTAGACGTGTATTGGTGAATGAATAACCAATATAAGAGTTTTAACGTGCACGTGGCTGTACGCAGATAGGTAAACTTGGGAGTGGAAGAAAATGGCGCATGGAGCTGGTGATGGCTGGTGTGCTGACGTCACTCACATCGAAAAGAAATAAAATATAACACTTCTGAATGTAATTTAGTGGATATCATAAGTGGTGTAGCTGCCTGAACACGCCATGTTTGGTATCGTTTTAAGGTACTTTTAGATCCTGGGTCGAATGGAATGAGTATCAGACGTGAAATTACCGTAATTATAGTGAGCAAAAATCTACTAATTGAAAGAACTCGCGGGAAAATAACTACAGCGAAACTAATCGTTTCATCGTTTGTACTCTCTCCCCCCTGTCTCATCGAAACCACCAGCCCGCTCGACTCGCCAAGTCGAGCCAATTGCCTATTGCCTACAGGGGACATTGTCTTTGATAGGGCGTGGTGGTCATACCTATGTTGGGAACAGAGGGAGGGAAGGGTTGCTGGGGATGTATATGGGTTGTTAATGTATTATTTGAGGGGAAGAACGAATGAGGTACGGTTGGGAAGAGAAAGGATTAGGAGGGAAATGAATATGGGATAAGTTGGGAGTAGTTAAGGAAATAAAATATTTGGGGGTAATATGGGAAGCATGTGGACTATGTAGCAGGAAAGGCCAGGGAGAGATTTTATGGGGTGGTTAGGGCGGCAAGGGAAAATTTGGCTTGCATTGGCCTGGTACGACAGGCTGACGGCACACACGAGGAGGAGGCTTTCTGGTGGGCAGAGACGTTTTGGGGAGGGAGTGTTGAAGCGTAGGGAGAGTGATAGGTAGGAGGAATGGTGTGCAGGGCCCTGTACGAGGTGTTTGTGTGTGTGTGTGTGTGTGTGTGTGTGTGTTGGTGTTTTGTGTATATGTGTTGGAGGGTTAGCATAGGTTAGTTTAGGGGACAAGTCCAATCCCCGGAATCCCCACGGAGATAAAGCGTAGGTCCCAGTAGCACGCCTTTTGGCAATTCCAGCACCAGGGCCGGCCACCCATTCAGGTCCTTAGGCTGCTTATGTTGCAGCCACATTGAATGGATATCATGGGGGCTTCTGCCCACGGCCGGTAGCGTGGAGCCTTTGAGGTGTGGCGCTGCCAGCCGTGAAGCCAAGGGTTCGGCTTTGTGGGGGCTGGGTTTCGCTGGAAACTCCTCGAAAATCTGTGCAAGTGTGGCAGGGGAGAGGTACAGGCAGCAGGGCTAGGTACTCTCCCCAACCGTCATCTAAATGCGCGATTACAGTTGCCTACAGGCGGTTACGGGCGCCTGGAATATGTAGTTTTCGTCGTTCCGTTTTAGTCAGGTCATGTTTTGTGTGGTTTTTTGGTACGTTTCGTGAATCGAATGGGATGGTCTCGGAGCTGTCAGACTCCCTCAAGCTGTTCAAGAGAATAATAAACCGTTGCGTAATAATTTGCAGCGTTCTTTGTTTTGAAGCTGCTTTACCTACAAGCATCCGGCATGTATCTCTGCCCAGCAGCGCCCCTTCTACAACAAGCAAGGGTCCTGCAGTACACGCCCTACACATGTTAGCACCTAACGTACTTGCCACCTGGGTGCTAAGCAGGCCCACTTTTTTGGCGCTTTCCACATTACCAGCTGGATGTGTGCCCATTGCCCCAGCTTGTATCAATCATTTTTCCTAGGCACTGCACTGCTGTAGGGGATCTCAGTTTCCTCTTCGTGAGTAATGATGAGATGGAATTTTTGGCGAGTGAGGCGTCAACCTCAAGTTCAAAAGGACGGCAGACGTCACAGCTTCACGCCACATTCTCGCCAGAATTTTATTATTGGTCCTGGTTGTCGATTGAAAATTATATCGCAACGGATTCGGAGATTGTTAACGGTTCATTGACGACAGATCGATGCTAAAATGAATGAACTCCAGTCTAAATATAACAGCCTCAAGCATTCGTCCCTTGAACAATGGAAATCCCCTCCTTCAACCTACCATTGCTTCAACTGAGTCCAAAACGCAGGGCAGTTGCGTGATGATTCTTACGCCAACCAGAGAAAAGCCGGTTGAAAGCTGTTTTTCTATCTCTTCATACTCTCACACTTCATTTTCTATTCTCGTCAGGGCACAACTGACAGCACACAAATTTCCAGTCGGAGCTTTACAATAGTCCAGTGCAATGAATCGGCGGCTTCGACGTGGTTTGTAAGTCTGTCTGCAAAGAAACAGTTTCTTTGAGAGTGTGTCTATCACCGCGCAACTGTTGCGTTCTTGGTATATATGATGACTAAACCGTGCGAGTGATTTAGTTCGTAATAATAATGAGAAAAAATGCTTCTAATTACAACCGGGAACCTAATTTGAACGATAACGATACCTGAGATAAATAATGAGACACAAGCATATATAGCACAAGTCCAGTGCACTCACAATTGGGAGTTGTAAGCATTATCCATTGTTTGATATTGCGGAATAAATAAAACGAAACTTCCGGAACTCGATAATATAAAGTGGACTGTATTTACAAAGGGTTGTGGCACTGACGTACTGGGAATTCCACAGTTCCAGGTACCACGAATGTTCGTAATCTCGTGAACGGGTCGCGGATTCCGCCGACCGAACGCGAACTCCGATACGCGTTTGAAATCAAACCACGACGGTAATTTACGAACTAAACGGTGGTGTTTCAAACAAACGAAAACGGTAATGAGTAAAATACGGAATGGAATATGGCCGCGCACAGCGCGAGCAGGTGACTTTTAATAATGCGTTCTTAATAAGCGCTGGAGTCACCTCGTGATGTCGAGATCCCGAACATCGTAGATCCGCGGAAAATGAGCGAATTCCTCCGGCGGTAAATAAAAGTTACAGTCAACAATAAAAGAAACAAAAACAACAACAAACTCCACGAACCGCAAATTTCAAACAAATTTCGAACATCCATTATGATCTGACAGTTGGTCAAGAAGTTGAATGACTGAAGACTTGTTGATGTGGTAAGCAGAGGTCGTTGTTTCTACCGAGGGAAAACGCTAAGTTTGAGGTAGTTCCCGTTCTCGTTTGTGGGAAAATGCTGGTTCGATGGCGAGGATCGATGACTTCGGGGTTTTTTTTTTCAAATGAAGGGTAGAGTGATATAGTTTTAAATGAGCACAGGGTATTTTTTTAATGTACATGTCAGAGAAAATTGGCAATGGCCGAGTTCGAGACTGGATTACTGTTCACGCGCGACAAATTATTTTCAATGCGATTTTCATCTTCCATTTTTGTTTGTTTTGTTATCAATCGGGAGCCTATCATGCGTAACTTTGAACGAATGCGCATCACACAGCGGGAAGAAGCGGGGAAGAAGTGAATCCCGAATCGAATAGGTTCATCAGAATCCCGACGACTTTGTTCATTTACAGTTAACTGGGTCAAGAGCATCACAACTGTCGTCGCCTACAATTTCGTCTTTATTTTGCCTTCTTTCTTGTTTGCTCATTGGAGCTTACTATTGAGCACAGCAGGACGTCTTTCGTAGACGGGGGAAAGCAACTCCTTGGCCAAACGGCTTCAGGAGCCCACCTTCTAGCACTTCGGGAACCAGACCAGCACGAGTCCTTCCTCAATCTGCCGCTGGAAGAGTACAGGCGGCTCACCGTGCTTTATCGTGATTTTGGTAATTTGGACATTGTAACTTGCTATTTTACCTCGCCCGAAGGACGTCCACAACGGCCTAACGGCCATAACTACCTCAACACCTGCACACACATCTCATCATTACGGTCCGACTCTTTTCTTTGTCTTTTTTCTCGTTGGTCTTTCTACGGAAATTTCCGCCGAATAATTTTACTTTATTTCGTTATATCTGAGAAGAAGTCCCTGGTTTATTTATTTTTTATACATATTTATTATTACAAATTGTATCAGAGACTTTCAACAAAATTTGTGGTCTGGGGTAATAGGTTTTGAGACCTCTCCTCCGATCGACATCAATTACAATTTGCCCATCAGCACGACCAAAATATTATCATTTACATCCAGTGAGTAACAGGAATGTTCCTGGCAAAATCGTGTTATGGGCTGTTCAATTCAAACCATCTCTCGAACGCAGTATGGTGGAAGTACCCCTTCTGATTCCGCTTACAACAATTTCGTTTTTGAAGTACGAAGAGATCATCACTATAATGAATCACTAAGCCAGAACTCCGGTAACTTGAGTCTGATTAAGTGAGGAGGGAAAGAGTTCAGAATAAATGATTTTATTATATCTTTGGCCGTTTTCTATTTTGTCGAAAGGCTATTGTTTACCCTTCGCCAACTGAACCCCTAGTTCGAGGAGAGAGGCCTGACTGCATGTCTCGTGATAACAATGGGGAGATTATCAACGCAGTGGCCCAGTCAAATGTCGAGTTTGTGTGGCTGACAAGTCGCAAACTGGTTGTCAATCATGAGTTTTCATTTCAAAGTTTCCCAACAGCGTTGGAAATTCCGTCCTCGCACGATATAGTGTTCCCCCCACGTCATTGCCAAAGGATATATCAGCCTTCGTCGCTATAAGATCACACAAATGGAAGGTATGAAATTAATAAGAGCGAATGCGATACCCACCCGTGAAGCATTGCTGTGCAGATTAAATGACAAAAGCGACGCCCTGGGCCTCCACGAGCTCATTAAAGACCAACTAGGCACTCCAGATCCTGGCATGTGGTTGAGAAGGCAAAACCAGAGCACGAAAATGAATAAGGACGGGAAAATTCCACCCAGTGGCCGCTAGTTTATTGCTCCTGCGCCTTTATTGTATGCTTTGTTTTATTGACTACACCGACCGCCGTCCGTGTACCCTGCTCTGGCTATGCTTGTGACAGGAACTGAGCGTTACTCTCCACTTAACAATTTATTCGTGCCCTCTACTGTAACTACAATGGACATTACGAGAAAGGTAGCAAGCCCCATTAGTTATTATGCTTTCTTTAGTTGTGACGATATATGTTTGGGCGTCACGATCGATTGAGGCATTTCATTGAGGCTGTTCATGATATAAAACGGTTTTGATTTAATTGTATCAAATAAATTGTAATTCATAGTTCACGGTCACTACGAATTTTGGCGACGAGGTAAAACATAACCGAATACCCGAAACATCTAACGCTTTTAAATCCCCCGAGTCCATCGATTGAAAACCCATCCTTTCGACTTTCTTTTTTGAAGTGAAGGTGAGCTTTCTATTAATTTATTTCAACTATCGAAGTTATTTGCAACTTTTTCACGGAATTCAACATGGACGCCGATCAACTCCAATCTTTTATAACGCAACAAACTGCGCTCATGACCAGATTATAGGACACTATTAAAGGTACAGAAACGACTTCTTCATCCAGGTATTATCTCAGCACTTGTACCTAATTTTGATTCGCTTGATCCGGTCAAGGAATCCTTCAAATCTTACAAGCAACGGTTTGAAAACTACGTCGAAATGAAAAATGTTCACGGTGACCAACCTTATTCTCCTTACTACTTAATTCAATTGGATCGCAATATTTCGACATGGTTGCAGCTCTAGGCATCCCAACAGCACCGACAGATCATATGCAGAATTGACCTAACTGTTGGATGATCACCTCACCCCTCAACATAAATTTTTATCGATCTATCAGCCTGAGAACCAATCAATTGCCGAATTTGTTATTCCCCTAAGATAAGGGATTGTAATTTCATTTCTCCGTGCGATTTCAAGGTATAAATTGCTGACGTATTTCTACGCGCTCAATTTGTCCGGAGCCTAAACGATGTCTCGATGCGAGAAAATGTCTTGCAGTCCGACAAACGTCAGACGTCGAAACGTCTAGAATTAATTTTAAGATCCTTGTCCCTAAATCGACTTCTACATCTGTTGACATGAACAAAATCAACTATAGGACAAAATCAAAACCGTATCGGCAGCTTTCACGCTGTTTTCAGGGTAGGTCTCAAAATCGCTCAAGATATCGACCGCCAAACGTTGGCTTTTGTGCCTTAGGAATCAATCGATGGTTGCTGCTTGAGATGTAGGATGGATAATCATGTGTACAAAGACTGCCGCATTCATGAATACAAACACAAATGCACAGCTTGTACGAAAAAGGACACGTTCAAAAATTATGTATTACCTCCTGCTTGAACAAAAACCTGGATCGACCAATCTAATCCAAGAACGTTCCCGTACGGAATCTGAATTGTTCCATTCATATGGTGGGAGTCATATCGTAGATATTTACCAAAATACCTACCAGCCACGAAACGCTGATGGCTATTATGCTAGCGTGTTTCTACATGGGAATCCTATCGAATTCGAAGTGGATTCTGGATCAGCATATACCTTTTTGCCCAGAAACAAATTCAACGAGCTGATTCTTCAACTTCCACTACTATCTACCACAATTGGATTTTGATCTTACCCAGAGACTGTCTTTGTAGCTGACGGCAAAGTACAATGGACATGAAATCGAAGACGAAATTCATATTGTTCCCAATGAGTATGCTGCCATTCTTGGACGTGTTTCGATCAGACAGTTCAACATCAACCTTCAGACAATTTACAAGAACGCTATGAATCAACCAGCATGCATCTCCGTCTTGCGACCGCTTCCTAGGCGACAAATGTGATAAGGTTTTCCCGCTCCTTTCCCTTCCTTCTTCTCCTCTCAAGACCCCCTCCCTTCAACAATTTTCCGGCAGTTCTGCCGTTGCGACGCGAGCGAGAGTGCCTCCTCCTTTTTGAACTTTTTTTCTACTTTTGTTCGGCGCAAACTTTTCTCCTCCAGGCAATGCATTTTCGCGTCCTGGAACTCTACATTGGAAACGACGTCTTCTCCTCTTGGATTACGAGACCCCGTCGATGGAAAACCGTTTCTTCAGCTCCTAGAAGGTCAGTTCTCTTTTATTTTCCACTGGTATTATATTTGTCATTGGTTGGGCCCCGCGCGGCGAATTTTGGTTTTGGGCTTGCCCACTCTCATAATTACAGTCCACACCATGTTTCTTTCGTTCTCTATCCGCAAGCTTTCGAAGAGAAAATAGGCTGTATTCCGGGGTTCGAAATTTTTCTCAAGCTTGAGGAAAATGCCAAACCGAAAATGAGAAGTCCCGTATGCACTTCGAGATCGTGTTGAGCAGGAACTTTAATCTTTGGAGGAGGCCGGAATCAAGGCATACCTACATATCAAATGTGACGAGAAATCTACTGAGATCCAGTCTATGACAACACAGGGTTTATATCGAGTGAATCGTCTATCTTTTCGGATCAAGACCGCTCCAGCAGACTTAAATCGAATCACCGAGCAAATTTTCCCAAATGTGATACTATTTTGAAGACATCTTTGTTCATGGGGAATCCAAGTAGGGGTGCGTAGCAAATTTGGATGCATGCCTTCGGCAACTCCAGAAAAATGGTTTGTTTTATTGACTACACTGACACTAAGCCGCCCGTGTACTCTGGCTTACGCATGTGACAGGAACTGAGCGTTACTCTCCATTTAACAAATTATTCATGCCCTCTATTGTACAATGGGCATTACGAGAAACTTAGCGAGGTTCCATTAGTTATTATGCTTTCGTCAGTTGTTACGACTTATGTTTGGGCGTCTTTATCCTTTGAGGCATTCCTGTTCATGATATAAAACGGTACATTTGAGTATATCAAATATATTTATAACTCATAATTCACGGTCGCTACACCCTGCTTCATTTTCTGAATTACGAGTATAATTCCATTCCGACGATGAATTAGTCTCATCTCTAAGTAACCTTCCACGACCAGTTAGGCTACTGTACGGCGTACTCAGATAACCCTCAAAGCATAATAGTATGTTAGTTGGAATATAATAACTGCAAAATTAACATATTTCAAGAATAGCCTAAACAATCTGTGCAAAGTTAGTATCCATCTGTTTTAGAATTAAAAACAACTCACTAAAGTAAGCCCACACTTGACTAGAAGCCCGGCTTTTGGGAGCTTTCAAAATTAATTAATTTGGACTATTTTGGGTTGTGAACCGTTTTGGAGTAACCACTAAGCAGAAAGCAATTATGAAATTATCCGCAGAAAATTGAACTTTTTTAAATATAATAACTCAGCTCAGCTTTTAATCGTAGTTCCTAAGTACTAATTGTTGAATTTTGTAATCTCACAATTTAGATTCGAACCGCTCATTAATACTGTTGAACTGAAAATGGACTGTAATGATGACTGATGATGGTGATGAGGTGTGGCTCGTGACAAATAAAAGAATTTATTTAGGAATCGATCAAAGTTGAATCGACGGAAATTGGAGATGGAAAAATAATAATTGAAAACCAGTTGGCAGCGTACCTGTTGCCGGCGTTATGCAAGGCGCCAATCCTGTCGGGCTGGCCACAACGAAGATTCGAAGTCGCGGCAATTGTTCGAGGGAATCACACAACTTTAAGGGGGTTTTATAGCGGGTGTCCGAATTCGATGACGGTTGGCGCGGAAGAGGCCGAGAAGAAGAACAAAAAAATTAAATGATCTTGTCACCGCTAGGTGAAGAAATGGAGACAGTGCTGCCAACCTATTTCCATCTCCAATAATGGATTCACGCAGTACCAATCGGCACATTGGTTTCGACGAGCACTTTTTCCGTTATTAAAACACAAACCCTCTAATTCAAATAAAAATTGTGTAGCACAATTCTCAAAAACCTTTAAACACGATCACGTCATCTCGAATTTAATTGGGTAATTCGATTATAACAAAAGAGATACACACGTTGGAGCATGTTCTTGTGTTACCTGTATCACAGTTTAAAATTGGCGACGTTGTTCACCAATCAATTGCACGCTATAAGATAAAAATGGTGAATGAATTACTCTTCGATTTTACACTCCAGAGCTGCAAAAACTATGTACAAACACGTGCGCCAGGTTGAAACGATATTGAAACATGCCGCCAGCACAGTGTACGTAAAGGGGTTGGATAAATTAAAAATAAACGCTCATTATATTTAATAATGATAAGTGACGCGGGGCCTTTTACATTTTGTATTTTTATTTTTCATAAACGTCTTTGTTATTAAGAAAATATTGACAATGACAATCATCATCGACTTCACAACCCAGTAAAACAAAACATTTCAGAAAACAGCAATACACTTTTTCATCGGGACTTGGCTCAGCTTGCTTATGGGCTGTAGTAGATTGGGCTTGCTTCGAATCCATGTGTAGTTTTTTTTCGCTAGAGTGTTTGTTCTACTTCCCCAGGATTGGTACTGAGTCAAGGTTGTATCACACTCCTTCCAGATATCTTGGAAGTTACGTAACTGATCGAAAACTACCTTTTCATCGGAGTTTGAGCACACTTTTTAAACGGTTGGCTTACGAAATTTGGTGAGCTGATCGACGTGTTAATGTTTTGCGGAATGTTAGAACTAACTGACAAGTCTTGGACAATGATCTCTTCTTGCTTCGCTTTTTGTAGAATCGGTGGTGGCTCAGGTAACTGTGATAGTTGTTGCCGTGTGCACACTTCTCTTTATATTTTCTGTTTAACGGCTGATGATGTCGACCTGGTGGCTGGAATCGACTCCAAATCGCCATACTCAGTCTTTCCCATGATTGCGATTATTTTTGTCCTTTGCCACTAATAGTCGTTATCATTTCCATGCATACGTTAGCCGAGTCACAAAAAAAGGTAGCAATTTCATGGACTGTTTGCTGCGTTTACCGCGTGAAAAAGTTTTGCACGCGTCTTCAAATTGATCCGAAAACGACATCTATTCTTTTCCGTCAATGTCAACTCGCTTTTGGCCGTGAATGAAAGAAACTACAGCTCTTGATCCGTCACTTCAAACGTCGAAACATTTACTTGCGTTAAAGTTACGCAACGGCCGTGTGGTAGACATTTTGTGGTTGTAGTGTACAATGTTTTAAAAATGAGACGCAAAATGTGTTTTATATATGCGGCGATTGGGAGACAAACTGTCTGTCCACAACTGTTATGCGGTATCCAATGTTTACCCCTTCTTGCCACACACGAATGCATGGTTCATTTCATCTCTCGAACCGATTTAATATATTTTATGGTTTTAAAGTTCAATAAATATTTGCAATTGTTAAACCACTTGGCGCGTTCTAAAAACGGATCGTTGCCCTAGTTCCAATAATTTAATACGTCTGTTGGGCGCGAGAGGGGGAGCCTGAGGATCGAAATAAAAATGAAACTCCGTGAGCGTGACGAGGACTATTATGTGCGGAATTGAGTTGAGAAGGTAAACAAAAGGGCGACCCAAGGAAACTATTTCGAAAGTAGAGTAGTGACTTTCTTGAGAGTTCGTAGATGAGTGACTGCGTGTCCACTGGGAGAAGAGTGTTTCTGGGAAGAGTGGTGTAAGTTGGAGAAGGAGGTAAGTCGAGGGAAAGTACAAAAGGGGGAATCCGTTGTCATTGGAAGTTAACCCGAACTTAATCTCTTTGTCGGAGGAGAAGCCAACGACTGAAGGGGCAGTTCTTGGACTCCCTGCGGCATCACATGAAAAGGGCTGAAACCTGTGGGTTGGGCGGAGACCCCAGGTAA
Source organism: Pachypeltis micranthus (assembly GCA_020466155.1). NCBI lineage: Eukaryota > Metazoa > Arthropoda > Insecta > Hemiptera > Miridae > Pachypeltis > Pachypeltis micranthus. The sequence goes on along the minus strand of CM035770.1, from coordinate 1,609,999 downwards.
AGGAATCAGCCCATCAGCATGCGCTGAACAACGTCTTTGCACTCGGAACCAGTGTAAAAAAACCGGCTGTTGTCAACGGAATCGCGTTGTTTCACTGAGTACGTCGAATATTCGAGCGTTACAGGCAGTCCGTGGATGGATGCGCGTATTCTAGGTGTACGCACACGCTCTTCTTGTGTAGCACTACTCGATGATTTGTGCTGTATGGACACGCTCGCGGTGTTAGATGGTCGTTCTTTAGAAAGGGCATTTTGGAGAAAATCTTTAATCTGCACAAAACGCGCAAATCACTGCTGCTATAATGAAACATTTTTAAGCGGACACGTTGCAAACGTGGCCAGACGTTCTAGTTCGTTGTTCTACTTAAATCTCCACGTTATTTCGACACTTTATATACCTTACGGAGGTTACACATGTTTTGCCGTTTTTGAAACCGTTTTAAGATATTTTCGTGTTTTCTCGGCAACTTAAAACTTAGCTTTATTTTGGCATACTATACCTTTTAGATGTTACGAAAATGTTTTGACGTGTTTTTATTTCGCAATAGTAATGGAAACGTAACGTATTCTGTATTAACAAGTGTCGCGCCATCTCGATATTTTTGCGTTATTTCGACATTTTATACCACTTAGCTGTTACGAAACTGTTCTAACGTACTTTTATTTAAGGTTTTTATCCCGCCGACTGTTGCGAACATCCTTCGCTTTGAGCAGGTGAAGTTTCTTTGTTCGCTTTTTGGTTCTTCGCATTAAGCGGATACTTTCCGTTCGCCTCATTATAATTAATGGTTAACTCAAGACTTTTGACCGACTTCGGTGGGCGATGGTGACTTTCTATATTCGTGTCTTCGAGCTGTTAACGTGTGTTCTACGACGATACTCGGTGTGCCGGCCATGTGCTCGATGGAGAAGGACAATTGGATTACAAAATGCCGGTAATTCGCAAGCGTGTTTATTGTTTGAAACAGTGGCTCCCCGTTTTCGCGTTTACACGAGTTAAGTTAATAATTCTTGCGTATATGTAATTAGGAGCAAATTTAAAAACGCTTTAACGAACATTGGGACGTAATTGTTGCAAGGAATCTTTACCGTTGTATAACCGATCTAATTTCGAAAAAACAAAACGCGTAAATTTAGCGACTTTATTGCCCTAAATCTTTTTCGTCGTATAACCAATCTAATTTCGGAAAAAGGGAAACATAATTTTTAAAACTTTATTTAAAAACCTATTTTCGAGGGAGTAACTTTATTTCACAATAATAACGATAAATCGAAGCAATCATTTTAGTAGGGAAGGGGGCGTACTCGTAATTTGCGTAATGTTTGCTAGGAGCGTAGGATCACATTTTTTGCGCGATTGAGACAGTCAGAATACGTAGCAATTTATTTTGGGGCTCCATGTGTGCTCGGAATTTATTTAGCGTGTACAGGTGTACTGTGGGAGAAAACCGGGTGGTGGGGTACTTGGAAGTTGCGTCAATTGTGGGGCCATGACATCAGATGAGGGAGTTGATCTAGATCCTCTCAGAAGTTACAGCAATGGTGGGGGCCTGACGTCACACAAGGGGGTTGATCCTCTCAGAACTTACGGCAATGGTGGGGGCATTACCTCACATGAGAGGGGGGGGGAGGGCGTCTTGACGTTATATCATATGGTTGGGTGGGGGTGACGTCACAACAGCTAGTGGAGAGGAGGAGGCGCGACCTCAAGGTCATCCTCTCAGGTGTACAGGCCCTTAACAACTAGTGTGTATGCAGGAATGCTGGGGCTGATGGTACTGTACAGGGACAAACCAAACCAGCAGTACTCGTAGTTTGGCAGTAGTATCAGTCAGACGTCTTGGCAGTTTCCACTAATGACTGGTGAATGGATAACTGTGCAACCAAGCACGTCACCCTACAACTTCAATTGGTTTATAAAATGTAAGCCATTTTTGAGAAATTGTGTGGTGACAGCCGCGGACAACAAACAGTTGAAAAAACTTGGCTGCGGCATCATCGAAGTTACGAATTTTTTCAACTGTCAATGGAAAAATTCGGCTCCCAACGATGCCTGGTATGTTCCTGATGTTTATCAGAATCTCTTTTCGGTACTGGCTGCACACGATAGTAATCCTACCAGTAAATTTGAATCGAACCTGAACGAATGCAAGTTCACTGTCGATGAAAAGGTTTTAACAGGAACCAGAAAGCAGTACGAAACGCTGTATCGAGCATCATTCCATCCCATTCAACTTGAGTACCCATGCGTCAATTTTGTTGAAGGGACGGTACCTTACAACAGTACCATGAGCAATGATGACACCTGGACAAGCAACACGTTCGAACCAAGATGCTATCTGACCTAGGTATCTCGGTAAAATCTTGCAAAGAGCTTTGTGGAGCATGTCAGTTTTGTGAGGCGCACCGACAGCCATTTGGAGCCAGACCTTAAGCATCCAAACCAGGCTATTTGCTCTCGGCTGACATCTGCGGTCTTTTTGAAAAATCGTTCTACGGGCGCTGATACGATGATTGTGATCAAAGAACATTTTTCAAATTACCGTTTTTGTTTTGACGCGCGCGAAAACCAGGCCGTGAAGGAAACCATTCGAGAAGTATTTGCAAAAGCTAAAGCAGTTGGTCATCAAGTGAGAGAACGTCTCAGCGACAATGGCGGGGAATTCGACAACGAAGAGGTTCTGAATATACTTCATGAATTTGAAGTAACCCGACTCACTGCACCGTATTCACCTCAGCAAAATGGAGCGGTTGAAAGGAAAATCGAACCATTGTCGAAATGGCTCGGACATTCAATTACTCCAACCCAGAAGTTGAGTTTCCTGAAGCCATCTGGGCAGAACTCGTTATTACAGCTGGATTCGTCCTAAATAGAACGGGAAAATCATCAACTCAGTATAAGAGTTCTCACAAAATTTGGTTCGATTAAAAACCACGAATCAAACATTTGCGAACTATCAGCTACAAGTGCTACGTACACATTCCTGCGCAGAGAAAAAAAAGGATGGAATCAGAACCTGCAGTCGGATATCTCGAAGGGTATGATGGTGACGAACGATACAGTATACATAACCTGAGAAACGTGATATCATATTATCCGACATAATCGTGATAACATATTACATCTTTCACGAAAACAGGTGATGGCGAAGAGCGCGTATTCTTGCCCGTGGAAAGGGGGGAAGATCAAATTGAATGTGACGTCGTTTTATCAGAATCATCTTCATCGTCCTTATATGAAGGAGACAATATTATATTATATAATATTATATATTCCAGGCACCCGAAAGAGTTTGCAGAAACGTCAAACACCCTCCAACCTATACGTCGCAATCGGAGAGTAATTTCTCGTAGATGATCCTAAGTCGTTCTTAGAAGCGATGGAACGTGAAGATATGGACGAATGGAAGAAGGCTATGGACATTAAAATGGACTCTATGCATTCGAATGGGAATTGGTCGAGCTTCCCCCCGGAAAATTCACCGTCAACAACAAATGGTCTTTCGTCAGAAACGTCATTCTGATGGCACCGTCGATAGATGCCGAGCAAGAATGGTGATACAAGGGTGTGCACACAGACCTGGCATCGACTACCAAGACACCTTCAGTCCATTTACTCGTTTGCTCACAGTTAGGACTTTGTTGGCGGTTTCAGCCACAGAAAGAATGGAGATAATGCAGTTCGACGTCTCTACAGCTTTTCTGTATGGTGATGTAGAAGAGACGATATATATGAAGCAACCAATCGGCTACTCAAATGGTACGAATCGTGTATGTCTTTTGAAGCCCCTGTATGGTCTGAAGCAAGCTTTTCGTTGTTGGAATCGGATGTTCTATGACTTCATGGTTACTCTCAACTTCGACCTTAGCCAAGAGGATCCAAGCGTTTATATTCGTCGCTGGAAATTGAATAAGCTGATTAATGTCTCGTTGTATGTGGATGATGGTCTCGTCACTTGCACATCCCAACATGAAATGAAAATGTTCGTCCAAGAACTAAGTTCGCATTTCAAAATCCTATTTTCTCGGCCTTGAAATATCAAAAATAGACGGTGACATTGCTGTAGGCCAGCCCGCGTTTATTGAACAAATTTTGTGAAATTTAATATGTCTGAGAGCAATCGAGAACGTCGGGCGAGTCAAAAAGGTTTTCCGATACCTTGCTGGTACGAAGGATTTAAAATTATAAACTGTAGACGAGTATAGCGATGCCGACTAAGTAATAAATAGTGCGACTATAATTGGTGAGTATTATTTTTTTTGTAATTATATGTGCTTCACAATTAATGATATCATGTTTATTTATACATCGTTAAATACCACTATAAAAGTTTCATTCTTTCTACAGATAATAATGGCTGAACCAAATATAATATAATATCGAATATTTGTAATGTGGCTTTATTGAGCCATATTACATTATTATTACATTGCCAATGTGTCTAATTTGCCAGAAAATATTATCAAACGAAGCCATGAAGCCTTCTAGACTACACATTTGGCTAAAATTCATGGTGATGAAAAAAAGGATTTAAGTTATTTGCGTACACTAAAAAAAAATTAGCCAACAACCGACAGTGGCAAAACTCTTTTCAACCGCAACCTCACAAGCTGGCGATGGTTTGCTTTCTTCTTATATTTCACTAATGATTGCCAAATTAGGAAAACCTCATACTATGGGTGAAGAACTAATAATAACGGCTACAAGTGAAGTAATGAACATCATTTGATATTATCAAGAAAATTTCTTTGAGCAATAATACAGTGCATAAAAGAATTGATGAAATGGCACAAGATGTTGAAGATTCATTGTGTGGCTATTTAAAAACATCTCGGTTTTCTATTCAGCTTGACGAATCAACTTTGCCAGGTGTTGTGACAAAGTGGTGAAATGCAGATTTTGCACACAAAGATCTTTAATGCCAAGAGAGTATTGAAATAAAGTGATCGTTGAGCTCATAATATAAATAGAAAATAAAAGTAACTGCTCGTGAAAAAGTCTGAAGCAAAAGTAAAAATTCTTCGTTGCTCGACGTTTAAAGTTCGTGCTCCTACTTTGTTCAATAGACCTCCGGCTGTATGGTCCTGGTAGACGTGTATTGGTCCACGTATAGCGCTGTTAGACGTTTCCTAAGTATGCCGTCAAGATATGACACTGGTAGGTGTTGATTTACAGCGACTTGCGGGACATTGCGACCCGAAGAGAATGAGACGAGTAAATGCGCGGTAATGATGAATTTCACTGCAAAGTGAGGAAATGGCAATGAATACAGAATATAAGCCGTTTTAACGAGGCACGTGTTGGTACGCAGATAGTTGGAATTGAAATCGAGGAAAATGGCGTATGGAGCTGGTGATGGCTGGTGTGCTGACGTTACTCACACCAAAACGAAATAAAATATAACACTTGTCAATGTAATTAAATGGACAACATAAGTGGTGTAGCTGCCTGAACACCAAAAAACGAAGCTTTGCTTTTATCATACGCGCGGTTCATAAAGGAAGAAGAAATTTGCCAACAATTATTATTTGCTAAATATCTGACAACTGACATGAAGGTAGAATTGATGTTCTTGGATTAGATGAGTTTTTTTTTAAAGAAAAAGGAATACCTCTGAGTAATCTTTTATCAATAGCGATGGTACTCCAGCGATGGTAGGACGCTACAGGGGGTTTCTAGCAATTTAAAAAAACAAGGTGCCCAATGCATTCACAGTGCACTGTGTCATTTATTGCCAACGTATCCACACACTGCTTATCCACAAATTTCTGTCATTCAAAAATATTTGATTGCATTTCTGTCATCATACTTAGTCGAACGTGGATTCAGTGTGGGAACCAATTTATTAACAAAAAAAAAAGATTACTGCTGACGAAGATAGAACCGAAAATTTCTAAATTGGAAGCAGCACACCAGGTTCATCCTTCACATTAAAATAAAAATACTTTTTTGTATCATCTTTATTCGGAATTTAATAGTTTCATAATTTCAAACTTCAACGTTCTTAATTTACAACTTTCTTTACTATGTGTCACTATGATTTATTAAAAGATTGCACTCCATCAATATTGGTTTCTTACTCGTGAATTCCTCTTCTCACAGATTCAATAATATTTATATCCCTTATTAACTGCTATTAAAATTTTTTTTAATCCAGGGGGCGCTGGGTAATATTTTTTCTGGAAAGGGGGCGATAGGTCAAATAAGTTTGTGAATCACTGTTGTAGAGCATCAAGAAATACATTAAAATGTAGGTCATAAATTCTAGATTCTAATCTCACGACATTCATTGAATAACCTACGGGTACGTAGTTATATAGTTATAGGCTAACATTTAGTTTGTGAGTCGTTCGACACTGGATTAATAAAGAACGCATTGCAAAAAACTGAATTTGGGCAAAATAATTGACAATTTATAGTGCGCTCTTGTGTTTTTCCTCGGGTTAGTGTTCACCCGAGGAAAAACACAAGAGCGCACTATAAATTGTGTTGTATCTCATTCCACACAACTTTAGATTCATCTAAGTTAAATGTTGTTTTTCGGTGGAGGGCTTTTTAAAAAGATTTATTGACCTTCACAATTTAAATTTACTTAGAAAAAGCTTAAACAGACTTTACAAAATGACAGAGGGGGACTAGATACGGACAGCAAGACGTCTGACAGAGAACACCCCGAGCTGCGGTGAGGTGGGAACATTTATATCCTCTTATAAGCTGACGTAGCAGCAATAACTAATGAGTCAGCGTCTTGATACAATTTAGCAGATTCTAATGATATAAGTCCTCCCCCCCCCCCCAAGTTTCAAAAACAAATTAAACTACATTGTTGCTTGCATGATTATTCAATAGTCTCATTTACTAGCCAGATTACAATGTGAATATGAGTTACAACATGTAAATTCCCGAAAAATTAACAAAATACAAAAGAACGAAATACAAGGTAGTGAAGCTACTACTTCTACGCTGGGTTATTCTGGCATCGTACCTTTCTCCTATGGAGCTGATATTGATAAATCGAATATGAAATTAGGCAAATGATAACGCTTCTGGGATAACGCTATAATATTCCTATTCGATTTTCGTTGGGAGTGGTAGCAAACATTGGAGTTCGAACTTATTAGGATTTACAATTGGAATATCTAGAAAATATACAATTTCTGACTTGCTTATGAAACATCGAACAAATTTTCGTCTTCGAAATTAAGAAACCTTGAGCCATAATGTTTTGATAGCCTCTTCAACTCGATATACAGCTGCTCGGAGGACAATGTACTGGGATGTAGCTTTCCTAACTCGCAAAATGTTAAAGAATTCTCAATATCTTGAAGGATACTGGTTATGATGTTCAACATTATCTGATAATGTTCCAGTAAATTATTAATTTCTTGGAAGTGCATAGCTTCTCCAGTATGGGACTGTTGAAGGTTCCTGAGTTCGGTTTCTAATTTCTTGTTATTATGGTTTATAGTTTCCATTGTTCGATTGAAGTTAGCTAACATGATTTGATTGATTGAATACTGAGGGTCCAATTGAGATTGAAGATCCTCTTGGGTATCTTTTAAGTGAGCTATTATTTCATTATATTTTCTTTCGTCCTCAGCAGCTAAATTTCCTGTTATGAATTTCACTAAACTTCCCAGACCATTTATTAAACCTCTCTTTGTTCTAATTTCATTATTAGTTTTTTTGAACTTTTGATCTATAATTTGTAAAGAGTAATTCATCGAGGTTGTCAACATGTCTGTCTTTTCCCCATTTGTTTTGTCCAGTTGGTTTTTTATTGAGCCTAGAACGTTTGGGTAATTATGATGCTAGTGCTCCTCGTAAATTGCTGAGTAAATGAAAACGTCTTGGAAATTAAACACGAAATCATATTTGAAATCCCCAAGTACTTCTTCCATTAAGCAACTCAGGACCTGACCGCCTACCGCAATTCCCATGGGCAAGGTGGAATAGCAGAAGGTTCCCAATGGTGTCTAGAACGCTGTCAGGCGTTGACTCGCTTCATACCAAGGAATTTGGTGATAAGCTTGATTCATATCCAAGATCGTGAAGAATCTAGCATTGTGAAGGAACATAAATGCACTTTCGACTGTCGGCAAGGGGTATTGAAAATATTCAACGTGCTGGTTCAAGAATCTGTAGTTCACTACCAGGCGCCATTTGACCTCTCCTGAATCTTTTTTGCGGACGAGAAAACAAGGGGAGGAGTATGGGGATTGAATTTTTTTAATTGTTCCACCGTCTTGTAAATTCTCTAAAATCTTTCTCATTGCCGACATTTTGGGAGGGCTCAATTGGTACACAGTTCTACAGGGTTCTAACTGGGCGTTCTTTTTTAGTGTTATTGGGTAGGTCATTTTATTTTAACAAATGAAATGACGGGAAAATGAAATGATGAGTGTGTTAGTAAAAACAGACGGGAACTCCCTTTGTAGCTGCCGTAAAATAGCCGTTTTGTCGACTTTAGAGTTAGTCAAATAATTAATATTTACTGACGAGCCGATCTTAATGTATACGATTCGCTCGCAAAATTGAATTTATATGTCGCCCTACTAGGACCTATGGTCAATTTAACTTTTCGCATGAAATTGAAACCTACAATGAGTTTGGGCACAATAAGAAAAGGGAAATACCAGTTGAAACCTACAATGGTGATTGGTAAATGAGCTTGAATAGTCACCTGTGGCTGAGACGAGTTTCCGACCACAATTTTTACATTACAGTTGTTTATTTTGATTCTTCTGCCGCTATCTTTTAGGTGCTGGAAAACCTATTCGTTGATGCAACTAACCGATGCACCCGTATCAGCAATATCTGAAAAGGGAGTTTGGCAAAGATAGACTCTTAATGTGTGGGGGACTTCGGCTGTTTGGTTCCTCAATACCTTGCAAGTGTGATCATAGCCGCGGTCCTCAATTGTTAGTTTTTGTATTTTTTCCCCTTGACTTTCTGTTGTTGAACCTCGGGTTCCTCAGTCTTGGGAATCTCCTGCCTCACTGGCGGTTGTTATATTTGGTAAGGGAATAGGTATGGAGGATATGGACAGGGTCATAAGGGTGGTGGTGGCGAGAATTCTTGCTGTGCGAAGTTTAGTGTTTCTTCCCTAAATTTGGATTGTTTAGTTTGAACGCTGTTTTGCCTTGAAATATAACCCCTTCGCTGTTATTGCTAAAGGGACGTGAAGACTGGTGAGAGTACCATGAATGGTCATTATTTTGGGATGATTTGGTGTTGAACGCTCTCCAATCCCGCTCCTCATAACGCCCACGTTGGGAGTGATGTGCCTTTGCAAAGTTTCCTGTACCACGATAATTGTGTTTTTTCCAAGTGTCGTTTTCTGGATGATCATAACGTTTGGGTTTGTCGGGATTCGCCTTAGCAAAGGTGGCAAGATCATTTAAGTCCTCGCGGAAAGACGCGTCGGATTGTCCCCCCGTCACGTGTTGATGATTTGTCTGAACATGGGTTAATACGTTCTTAGGCTTATCCTCAACCTTATCGGTTGTAGCATGCGATTCGCGTTGAAACATTTCTAATTTACGCTCAACTTGGTTGCATGTGTTTGTGACCCTTTCGAGCTCTACCATTACTGCCGCGATTGTAGAAACTTGCTCCTCTTCAATCCTGGCCGCGTTAGCGCCCATTTTCGTTACCAACTCAGAGATTTGTTTTTCTAGGGCTTTTAATTGGCTGCTCAATTCTGATTCGCGTTCAGTGTAGTGATTGATTTGTGAATTTCCGTTTCTTCTACAGTTGGGACATTTCCAAATGGTTTTGCGTTGACCCATTTTGCCCCAATTTTCCAAACTGACCCCTACACACGTAGCATGGAAGATTTTAGTACATGATACGCATAAGGCGGCCTCCTTATCCTCCTTGATGTTCCCCTGACACTGACTACAAGGACCCATAGCGTTTTGAATGAATCCAAAGAAATATTTAAAAAACAGCACCAAATGGTGAAGTAAAGCTCGAAAAAGAACAGAAAAGTGCACCAAACTATCCCGTCGTAAAACTTGCTCAAAAAAAAGAAAAAGAATATTTGCTCTGCTACCTCTGTTGTCACGCAGGGCAGTTTTGCGGAAGCGTGTTTATCCTGCGTGACGACAGGAGGTTTTTGGAAGGAAAACACGTGGTCTTAAATAAATCAAAATTATATTACTATAAAGGAAAAAAAATAGAAGTAATCCTCCAACAAATGAACTGGTGGAATGAAATTAAACAGGGGTAAGTTGACTTAGGCCCTTGGTGCACGGAACCGATTTGCGAAGGCGGAAAGGGAGACACAGGATGTTAGCGGTACCGACAGAGACAAATAATACAGTAGCAGCGCGAAGCTCCTTTGAGAGAGGGAGGCTGTGCCCCTTCTCAATGCCTGCGCCCCCCCCCCCCAAACACCACTGTCGCACCAGAATCGTCGTTATAAAAAAGGAAGATGACTGACAGCTTATCCCACAAGATTAAAAGGAAGATTAGAGCGATGTCAACGAGACGAAGTGCGTTGGCTTGACTTCTCGGAAGCGGAGAGACGAAGTTACTAGCTGAAGATGCTCGGTTGCGAAACGAAGAAATGAGCTGATAGCAGAAACTCGGCGTCAACGGTCGTTTCGAAGATTGATTCAAACCTTCTGTGGCCAAATATGAAGAGTGAAAGTTTGAAAAAGTTATTAGTTTTATTTAAAAAGGAACTTGGTTAAATAAATTACCGCTTTAAGTTGGTATTGTTGCGGGATATCTCTCGACGTCTTGATTTCTCTGTCTGGAAAGTTGTTTAGTGTAGGTTCCCGAATCCAAGCTTCGATTCCACGATGTTCCCTCGACTTGTTTAATACGATATTCGGTCGAAAATTCGGGTCCGGAACGACTGCGCCAGTTAAATGTTGTTTTTCGCTGAGGGGGCTTTTTAAAAAGATTTATTGACCTTTACAATTTAAATTCACTTAAAAAAAGCTTTAACAGACTTTACAAAATGACAGAGGGGAACTAGATACGGACAGCAAGACGTCTGACAGAGAACACCCCGAGCTGTGGTGAGGTGGGAACATTTATATCCTCTTACAAGCTGACGTAGCAGCAATAACTAATGATTCGGCGTCTTGATACAATTTAGCAGATTCTAATGATGTAAGTATCCATATAAGAAAATAGATCATTTTTGAGAGAAATCTGATGTTTTGGCCTCTTCCATATTTAAACCTTTAACTTTTAGTATGCTATACTATATATTGTGGTCAGTAGTTGTAGGGAAGTTTTTTACATTACATACAGTGGCACATGCGTTAGAGTTTCTCTCCAGTAACGTTAGAAGTAGAGGTAAGCAATTAGTCAATGCGACTAACGACGTCGAAGATAAACACGAGAATCTGGGCAACCCCTAGCAAAGCGCAGAAGTTCTTGATGGTCATGTAGGAGTGGAAATAGAATCCAAGTTATTGGCAGAATACGACGGTGGGTCGTAATGTTTGACTCCAAGAGTGAAATAGAATGTTCGACTCAAACTGAGTAAGACAAGTGTTATGTATGGAATCGTTACAGAACAGTAAAGCGATGTACCTAGAAGCCCCTTCTAGCAGGAAGCGAGCTAAATAGAAAGAAAAACAATAAATCGACGGACTGTCAAATCGAACGGATTCTAAATAAAATATCTGATGTGACGTAATAACTGAAACCAAGTAATCCAAAGAAGGAGGGAGAGGTCGTCCTAAGGAAATTAGTCTTTGAATTAGACAGGAGAATAGTAGTCACTGAAGGCCCCACATGTCCCTTTTGTTCAACCCCTTGATAGGCAGGTCAACGGTGTAATCGTATGTGGCGTATGAGTCAGACAGCATTTGAGCGGCTTTGCCCGGTTCAATGGACTGTCAGAGGAACATTTATTGAGAACAATATATAAGTATTAACTATTCGAAAACATCCTGTGAGTTTGGTGAAAATCGTTGAAGCCGTTTTGCCAAAATGCGTAAATGTGTATTTTTGCTTCATAAGCCTATATCTGGTTACCGTATTTTCATGGAGGTATGTACGGAGAAGACATATTTCGTACTAAGTAGTAGAAGATAATTTAAAAGTTTAATCAAAATCGTTAAAGTCGTTTTCGAGAAAAATGCTAAAAACCCATGTTTTTTGTACTCTTTCGTCCCCCACCATCCTTTCCCATCAACGGAAATCGCCCATAACCTTATATTGTTGTCTTCAAAAAATAACAAACAAAACAAAAAAAGAACCAGCTCAATCGGTCCAGCCGTTCTCCCGTAACACACACTTTTTTTTCGGTGGCACCCAATTAAGTAAGGAATGTTAGTAAGTAAGGAAATGGTGAGGGCGCCCAGACTACCCTATGCCGGCTCTAGGGATAGAAGGATGATGGGGAAGGAAAGAAGGATAAGAGGATGTTCCACGATAGAACGACCACCAGTTTAGATGTGACCTGAGCAAGACGCGGGTGATACCTAGGAGAACGCCTGCTAACACATCCAGCCGACGCATCTCCTCAGCACTTTTCTTGTACCACCTACCACGCCAAAACCCGGTCAATGCTGCAACTCTGATGTTACCTGCCTCCACTACCACGAGCTTCCGACACCGACATACAGAGATTCGTCCAGCCGTATTTGCACTCTGGGTAGTAGAAGGTCAAAAAGAGTAGATGTAGCTTATTGAGCTACCGACATGAGTGTTTTTGGAAATGTTATTTGCACAGGAGTTTTTCGTTACAAATCCCTAGTGCAAACCTTATTTCACGGCTTTGGAAATTTTCGAAAGCCACAAAAACCATAGTAGCTGATTGTTTCAATTTACTTTCATTTCCAACCCCATCCTGCATTCGTTCCTTCTTTTTCTTTTCTTCATCATCAACAAGACAACCCTGCTCCATTCGACTCCGACAGAATCGATTCATGTTCCATAATCTTATCACCGCTATCACCATTTACTATTATCAGCATCATCATCCCCATCGTAAACCATCCAACATTTCATCATCAATCTACCTGTTTTCATTCGTTTTTCATCTCTTTGAACATTCTGCAATTGCGCGTTACTACTATTAGTCGGTATCGAAAGGCAAAACGGAATATCTGAAGTCAACAGCATCACAACAACTTAGACCAGAAGTGGACATTTACTTTGTTTTTTTTTGTATTTCTAATCATCAAAATTAAAGTAAGTGATTGATTTAATTGGTTCTACCAGATACCCCGAATTAGTCACGACATTGGTCCTCCGAGCATACGGATTTGAACGTGCGTACGACATAGTAGCATCGTTACAGCAATTTTCATTTAAACTTATTAGTCTGTGCATCACTATTATTATTATCATTTTTCTTTTCTCCTTACCATCTGTTATTGTCATAAGCAGCTATACTTGTGATCATAACTATGCCAGACGAACCTTCTGCTGTTACCCTTAGAGGTCTAGCTAAAATGACAGCTAATTATAAGCGTAAGGGTACCGAAATAAAGGCCATTCGCAACAAGGGTCTGAGTTTAAGTAGGGTTGAAAATCCTGATCTTACAGTATTTAGGGGCATGATTTCTTCAATTGAAGACATAATGACTTCCTTCGAAAAATACTGGATAGAAGCAGTGGAATATGCAGAGGCTCAGGATAGATCCCCACCTTTCCCTTCTGAAGACGATGAGAAATTCTATTGGGAGGTGAAAGGATATTACTTCGAAGCTAAAGGCTATCATTTGAATTTGATGGAAAGGAATAAGCCTCCTTCTAGTGTTCGTCCTTCTCTTTCCAATATGAACGCATCTCAGTTTCCTGTCTCGCAAGCAAGAACCATTCTTCCTAAGATCCCTATAAAACGATTCAACGGTGATATGTCGTTGTGGCCTACATTTAAGCAACTCTTCTCTTCATTGATCAAGGACGAACCGTCACTCTCAGATTCAGAGCGCTTTCACTACTTGGTAAGCTATTTAGAAGGTCCTGCATATGAGACAATCAAACATATTGCTGTCACCGAGGAAAATTTCTCACAAGCATGGGATGCTCTTTTAAAGGTGTATAACGATAAACGCAAAATCGCGTGCACTTACCTTGACCGCTTGTTGAGTTACAAGGCTTCCTCCGGTAAACCTACAAACTCCTCCTTACAGTCATACCTTTCGACTGTAATGGAGAGTATTAAGTCGTTAGAGAATTTAAAAATCCCTGACTTTAGCGATTATTTATTATGTGAGCTAGCCTTACGAGGTTTGGACCCATTCACACGCGAGGCATTTGAAATTCATGCAATCGGTACAGAGTTCCCAAAATATACTGATCTGCAAACATTTGTACAAAATCGGTGTCACGTGTTACGTCTCACATCTGAAGGTTCAAAATCATTGGAAGTTCCACAATCAAGATCAACGCCTACAAAACCACCTAATAAATATACTCAATTTCGTCAAGCCTTGATGACACATTCTACCTCTGCATCCAGTAATTCCAACTCTGTCAAGCCATCTACTCCCAGGTCATGTTTTATCTGTGGGCACGATCACAGTATAGCCAATTGTCCAAATTTCAGGTCGTCTTCCCCTGCTGAGCGTTTAGAACTACTCAGACAGTTTCAGGGTTGTCGAAATTGTCTACACCCAAAACATCGCAGTAAGGAATGTACATCTCCTTACAAATGTAGGGAATGCGGGGCTAGGCACCATTCAGCCTTACATCTGCCATCAACAAATGTAGCACCTTCGCCTTCTTCTATCGAAAACAAAGCTTCTGATACCCCTTCAACTTCTCAACCGTCGACTACCTTCACTGGGGCAAGCACGTCTAACACTTCAGGGGTGCTGCTTGGCACGGTGGTAGCTGAAATTGTGGACAACCAAGGTGCCACTCATCGCTGTCGTGGCATACTAGATCCAGGTTCACAATACTCCTTCGTTACTGTGGAATGTGCTAAAACCCTTGGAAAATTCATGCAACCTTTTCACGGCTCTATTTGTGGTGTAAACCATTCACCATTGCAACAAGTGAAGGGAAAAATAACATTATCTCTTCGTCATCGCTACAATTCGGATGTATTGGAAACTGAGGCTATAGTCATACCTTCGATAACGCCGCAGTTGCCACAGTCTTCTCTCTCTTCACCCATGTGGGAAGATTATTTCTCATATGATCTTAGTGATCCCTATTTCACCCAGCCAGGGCCCATCACTTTCCTAGTCGGTGCTGATCTATATCCAGAAGTCATCACAGGCGTACCCGTAACGCTTCATCAGAATGGCCCGCGGCTACTCCAGTCAGTTTTTGGGTTCGTTGTCATTGGTAGATTCACCAGTGATTTGCCATCCAACCGGTCCGGTCAAGAAGTCTCATTGCTCACTCACACTGACCTTGCTCCTCTGATGGAGCGGTTTTGGGAATTGGAAGAACTATCCTCTTACACAGTTCCGATCAACCCTGATGACAATCAATGTGAACAGCACTTCCTCTCCACTCATTATCGTTTAAATGATGAACGATATGTAGTACGGCTGCCATTCAAAGCTTATCCACCCGACATAAACCCAAACTTCAGACAGTCTTTAAATCGTTTGTACTCTCTTGAATCCCGTTTTGCCAAGAACCGTTCTCTGCAGGAGGAGTATACTGCATTTATGACCGAGTATGAACAGCTTGGACATATGAGTTTATCGTCTATTAATCCCTCTTACATAATACCCCACCATCCAATTTACAAGACTGATATTAACGGTTCTAAATTAAGAGTTGTATTTGACGCTAGCTGTACCACATCAACTGGAAGTTTAAATGACCATTTGCTTCCCGGTCCGAAATTACAGAAGGACATAAGTGGCATACTACTCACCTTCCGCCGACATACTTACGTCTTCAGTTGTGACATCGTCAAGATGTTCAGACAAATTTTGGTGGATCCCTTGGATCGATGCTACCAGCAGATAGCGTGGCGTTCGGACCCTCGTGAGTCAGTTCGTTACTACACTCTAAACACCATTACGTATGGCCTTCGCTGTTCCCCATACCTGGCACAGCGTGTCCTCCACCAACATGCAACCAATTATCAAACGCAGTATCCTGATGCAGCCGACATCCTAATCAACAATACATACGTCGATGATATCGTGGCTGGCTCAGATTCTCCAGAGCAACTTCTGCAACTACGCAAGGACCTTACTCTTCTGCTGGAAGCAGGAGGTTTTAAACTCAGCAAATGGAGTTCAAATTATCTTCCTCTGTTAATGACAGACGAGCCACGTAACCAACAGGTGGATTTCTCGGCAAAAGATGCATCTACCACAAAAATATTGGGCATGAAATGGGATCCGAGTTCTGATTGTTTCTCATACGAAGTTTCTGTTCCACCAACTGGCTTCACCAAACGGGTTATCCTCTCGACCATTGCCAGGCTATTCGACCCACTGGGACTACTTTCTCCAGCTATTTTCTATGCAAAGCATATCCTCCAAGGAACATGGCAGTTGCACATTGGTTGGGATGATGAGGTTACCGCAGAGATCCGTTCCTCCTGGTTACAGTTCACTAATGCCCTTCCACATCTATCTTCAGTTTTAATACCTCGCGCTCTTCCTAAAACTGACACTAGCTATCAACTTCTCTGCTTTTCAGATGCATCGGAGCGTGGCTATTGCGCCGCCATTTATCTCCGCTCAACTTTGGGTTCCAAGGTGGCCCTTGCTCTTCTCAAAGCAAAAACTCGTTTGTCGCCTTTGAAGACTGTCACAATTCCCCGCCTTGAGTTATGCGGAGCTCTTATCCTTGCCAAACTTCTTCAATCTATAATTACCCTGAGAAAAGAGCTGCCCATTGATCAAATTTTCTGCTTTACAGACTCCACTATTGTTCTCTCCTGGCTCAAGACACTGCCACACCTTCTCCAGACATTTGTTTCCAATCGTGTGCAGCAAGTTCTTGAAGTCACTCGACCAGACTGGTGGCATCACATCAAAGGACATGAGAACCCAGCTGATGTGGGTTCACGAGGAATTCTACCTTCTGCTCTCAAACACCATCCTCTTTGGTGGTCTGGCCCTATTTGGTGTCAACAACCTATTGGGAATTGGCCCATTTCCAGTGATGTGACGGGAGTGGATGTCCCCGAGTTGAAGCAAACCACCACTACTCTTGTTTCAATTGCCACTTCTCAAGAGTTGATTGACTATGCTGGTCGGTATTCATCTTTAACCAAGTTTATACGTGTGATTGCCTACATCAAGCGGTTCATCAGCAATTGCCAAACTCCAAAGTGCCTTAGATCACCCCACAACATTGAAGCCATCAACTCATCAGAATTTCAACAAGCCAATGACCACTATATACGTGTTTTACAACAGTCCTATTTCCCTGAAATATTTGGTAAAACTCCGTTCAATTTGCTTCCTCAGGAGTTGCGAAGACTTAATGCCTTCCTCGACTCACGAGGAATCGTCCGGGTTGGAGGACGTTTGGCCAATGCCCCACTTGAAATGGATCGAAAACACCCCATATTACTTCCAGCTAGATCAAATTATACAAACCTTGTTGTCAACCATTACCACATCCTGAATCATCATGCTGGTTCATCTGCTCTACTGGCAATCATACGTCAGCAATATTGGATACCAAAGGCCAAGAATCTTTTAAAACATCTGAAGAGCAAATGTTTAGTATGTACTCGTTTTTCACGTTCCAATTTAACGCCCTTTATGGGAGACTTGCCACCATCCCGCTTCGCAGCAGTTAGACCTTTCTTGGTGACTGGTGTAGATTTCGCCGGTCCATTTTTATTCAGAGAGACGTCTGGAAGGAAATCTGCCTCTCGTAAGGCATATTTATGTCTTTTCCTCTGTATGTCATCCCGAGCACTTCATTTGGAAGTAGCGACATCCTTGTCGGTTGAAGGTTTTCTCGACGCGTTTGACCGCTTTATTAATAGAAGAGGCCTTCCAAAAGAAATGATATCCGACCAAGGTACTAATTTTAGAGGCAGCGCAAGGTATATCAGGGAGGTTGTTGAGTGGCTGGCGAGTAGTAGTACTCAATCTGGGCTCATCTCTCAAACTGTGCACATGGGTGTGCGATGGAACTTCAACCCTCCATCATCACCCCATTTTGGTGGCGGCTGGGAGGTATCAGTAAGGGTAGTCAAGGATCTTCTATACAAGGCGTTCGGAAATCAACCCTATAGTCTGTTGGAGCTAACAACCATTTTCACCAAAATAGAAGGCATTCTAAATTCACGCCCCCTCCAACCAATTTCAAGTAACCCTGATGATGCAGAAGCACTCACACCAGGACATCTTTTGATCGGCCAGCCCATCATTGCCCTTCCTGAACTGGATCTTACCGATATTCCTGAGAACCGGTTGAACCGCTGGCAGCTCATTCGCCAGCGCATTCAGCATTTCTGGGACCGGTGGAAGGATGAGTATATCAGCGCTCTTCAAATGCGACAGAAGTGGGATAAGAGGAATCCTAATGTAAAGGTCGGCAACCTCGTCCTTTACGGAAGACAACGCTTCACCAACCATTTGGCCGCTGGCTAGAATATTGGCAGTCCATCCAGGCAGTGATGGTGTTGTCCGAGTTATTACCTTAAAGACAGCTCGCAACATCTTCAAACGACCAGCTGCAAAACTAGTACCACTGCGCCTAAGCTCCATTCATGCCTAATGCCTCATGCATATCTGTGGTTGCGCATTGGGGGGGGAGGTATGTTTCAATTTACTTTCATTTCCAACCCCATCCTGCATTCGTTCCTTCTTTTTCTTTTCTTCATCATCAACAAGACAACCCTGCTCCATTCGACTCCGACAGAATCGATTCATGTTCCATAATCTTATCACCGCTATCACCATTTACTATTATCAGCATCATCATCCCCATCGTAAACCATCCAACATTTCATCATCAATCTACCTGTTTTCATTCGTTTTTCATCTCTTTGAACATTCTGCAATTGCGCGTTACTACTATTATTCGGTATTGAAAGGCAAAACGGAATATCTGAAGTCAACAGCATCACAACAACTTAGACCAGAAGTGGACATTTACTTTGTTTTTTTTTTGTATTTCTAATCATCAAAATTAAAGTAAGTGATTGATTTAATTGGTTCTACCAGATACCCCGAATTAGTCACGAACGACGATGTTCCTGATTATTACTGAAAGGAAAATAAAAAAGGTATGTTTTCTTCCGACCTTAATGTTTTGAGGCCAACTGAAACGAAAAATCCCAATTTCTACGCTAGGGCTGTGTTCGTCTATGTGTCCAGGTCGCTCTTGGAAAGGAGATGGATAACATCAGAGTTTCATCCTTGACAAGGTGAAGGTGGGGGGGGGGCGAACTGCATGTGGTAGGCTCAATGCCCACGAGGTTCAACTTGGTGTTACCCTTTCAGATACTCATTCATGAGCGATCCAGGTGGGAAGGGAGAGTTCCCGCTTTCGAAGCTGGAGCCCTGGTATACTACACTGATGGCTCGGTGCAGGGTGGCCTTGCAGGGGAAGGCATCTTTGGGCTGAGAATCAGAGTGGCAATCGCATTGGGGTCGCTGGCCACGGTGTTCCAGGCAGAGGTGGCTGCAGTGACAACCTGTGTGCAGCGGCTGCAGAATCTACATCATGGTGGACAGTCAGGCCACTCTCAAGGCCTTAGTCTCATACTGTCTTACATCGCGGCAGGTGTGGGAGTGTCTGGCTGGACTGAAGGCCCTGGCTGAGGACAACAGTGTAAAACTGTGGTTGGTGCCAGGGCATCAGGGTATAGAGGGAAACGAATGGGCTGATAGGTTGGCTAAGAAGGGATCAGCGCAGATGCCTATTGGCCCTGAACCCTTTGTTGTGACTACCAGGAACCACCTATGTAGTGACGTTGGCAATTGGGAGGATAGGTGCAGGGCTGCCCATTGGTAGGGGCTGCCCGGCCTTAGGCAGTCAAAAATCTTCATCTGGCTCTCCAGAGAGAGGTCCAAGGAGGTGCTTGCACTGGGGAGGAAGGATATGAGGATCGTATGTGGCATGTTCACTGTGTGGACACTGTTCGCTGAGGTACCACCTGGCAAATATTGGCAAGTGCGAGGTACAGGTATGCAGGTTCTGCGATTTAGGGCTAGAGACGGCAGAGCATGTGCTGTGCGTATGCAATGAACTAGCAGTGTCGGCTAGTAACGGTTTCAATTTAAAGAGTAGACCTGGGTGCCAAACTCTGTCGAATGCTTGTTTTATATCGTGGCATAATCCGAGGCATATCTCCTTCCTTTCAAACGAATCTGGTATTTCTTCTACGAACCTATGCAGTTGTTGCTGACAGGAATGAATAACGGAATCCAAACTGAAAATCAGGTATGGCTGGGGTTAGCAAGGGTAGTAGCCGGGAGAGCAGAAGCCTCTCAAAGAGTTTGAAAATATAGAAAGCAGACTGATAGGGAGGTTTCCATTTGGGTCACAGGCTGATTTTTTTGGTTTCGGAACCATAATTATATCGGCATGTTTCCAGCGTGTGGGAAAGTAGGTAGTCCGGAGGATCGCATTGTATATTTGCGTTAGGGATAGAAGTGTCTTTCTGGGAGTGTTTATTAAGAGAGGCCGATCGGGGCCTGGAGATTTTTTGGTTGGTGATTTTTTATGGTATTCTTAACTTGATTGGGGGTGAAAAGTTCTCTAAATGGGGACAAAGCAAACGGCTCAGCAACAGTTTCTTCAACATGGTTATGGAATTCCGGCAGGCAAATTGGATTTGGTGTGCATTGATCCGTAATTAGGTCAGAAAATAATGATGCTTTCAGTTTGGATTCCATTATTCATTCCTGTCAGCTATGGTATACCATCAGTTGTTATGCTTGAGGGGAGGTGTAGTGTTTGGTCGTTTTGTGAACATTTTTGCTTTCCTGTAGAGAGACGGCTCCTCCTATCCAATAGCAGAAGTGAATTCCTTTTTCCCTCACCGTCAATTTAGCGAGAGCCATTTTTAATTCGTACATGGCGTCGTTATAAGCACGTTAATGTGGATTGTTACGAGCTGCTTTCTTTACTTCTAAAAACTCGCAGACGCGGAGGGGTGTATATGGTGGGGGGAACTATTCTGTGGTTGGGGGTACCACGAGCAGTACTAGCTTCGAAGGCAGCATGATGTACGTTGTGAGTGAGTTTACTTACTGCTTCATCGACGTCTTGGTGAGTTTTCAATGGGATCACCAGGTCTGTTACGCTGTCTAACGTATCACTACAGAGCTTCCTGTTGAAAGGGTGTTGGATCAGTCTATCCGAATCATAGTGATTATAAGGTATAGTACGACTGATCAAATTCATCAAGACTGGGTAGGGGTGCAGGAGGATGCAGTCAGTACACACATATTAGGTGTCATATTATTGATCCCTTTTCCTAAGATATGTCTCAAGTTGGCTGGGAAATGAGCCCAAAGAACGCGTTTGCGTTATAGTCACCACCCTTGAGGAGTTTTTGCTTCATTTCGTGGAAAATTGCCCATAATGTACTCATAAGAAGTCTATGCCTATCAGGGGCCGAATAGAAGAAGCCAATGAGGTAATCCAGTCCAGTCGTGGTTGCTGGCGAGTCGGATGTGCGTTACCAACCTCAATTTGATGTGGTTCAACCTGTGCCGAACCACACTTTAAAGGTCTAAACTAGCGCTGATGCTGAAGGTAGACGCTGGTGCCTTATTTTTTCTTTGAGGACAATTTCTGTCCAAATGCTCGTGGCAGCCACAGTTCCAACAGACTCTTTTAGCCCTTTGGTATAGGCGATTCCAACTCGGCCTCTCGTCACGCTTAAGGCTATTGTGAGGCTGATACCATTGGTGTACTGCCATAACCTCACATTCCTGCAGTGAATCTGTAGAATCAACAGTCTGACCGCCGCATGTAGATCCTTCACTAGTGAAGCTACGAATATTAGGGCGAATGCTTCCAGCTCTCAGTAAATTTGCTTCAACCCTCTGAGCATAGGCCAAAGCATCACGCATCACTGTTGTTGCAGGAAAACCTAGAACCAACTCCCCGTCATAGAATTGTTGTAACGCAAGGGCAATCGCAAGTTATAAAGACTTTGAGTGTGACGAATTGTTTTTACTTTTGAAATGCCACGTCAAACTCGTCAGCCACGTCAAGAAGAGTCAGAAGAATTCGATCTTCCATGTTTGGCTGCGTCAGTAGTAGCTCCCCAACAGCAAGTAAGTCAGCTTACCTGTTCACCCACCAAGTTAGACTGAAGGACCAGAGGAGGGAGAGGCCGCTAGTCAGCGATTGCCAATTCACCAGCGTGCGCTTGGCCAAGGTGTTCGCTGTGGGATCTTCCTCGCAGTTCAATGACCAGGCCTGGCACCTTTAATGGCACTAACTCAGGGTTTGATTTCTTGTTTCAATTTTAATGATTCTGTAGAGTTCATGGTTGGATTGATGAACTTGACAAACAACACAACGCAATCAAAGCGGAACAACATTGTGGAGGTGAAAGACAAGAACATCTACATAAGTAGACTTAGGACAAGACTGCAGGGTCCTAAAGAGGATCTAGCTACGTTTGGAGTAGACCTAATGGTATTGGCTAATGGTGGACTGAGGAACTTAATGCCCTCAGGCGAAGTGTAAATAGAGCCAGAAGGATGTACCAACACGCCCGTAACCCTGATGCCAAAGCCTCACTCCGAACTGCCTTCATCCACGAGAAGAAGGCATTTTTGTCCATGTTTTTGGGCGGAGGCGTGGGCGGGGCGCTGCCCTCAGCCTGCACGACTTGCAACGACAGCCGCCACAGTTTCCCACAGGGGGAAAGTGACAGGGGGCGACGTCGGGGGGGGGGGGGCACTAGCTT
The DNA here is from genome assembly GCA_020466155.1 of Pachypeltis micranthus. NCBI lineage: Eukaryota > Metazoa > Arthropoda > Insecta > Hemiptera > Miridae > Pachypeltis > Pachypeltis micranthus. The sequence continues at coordinate 1,587,201 of CM035770.1, read as the reverse complement.
TGATATTTCGAAGAGGCCCCCAAATACGCCGCAGCTGCCAGTCCGGCCACCCACCAGGACTAAGACGCATGAGGGATTTTTCAGCTGCTGCTCAGAGTCAGCCCCCGGCCGCTGGTGATGTGGTGAGCGAGACACACGCTATCAGCCGTCCCAGGAACGCTCAAACCTGGTTTTTCCTCCTCCTCATTCCGAAGGCCGCACCTATATAGGTGATCGCTTGTAGGTGTTAGTGAGCTACTTCCAGGACTGTCTTTCGCTCATTATGAGTGTTTCAAGTCAATGTGTTCTGGCACGTGACCCGTTGCAGTGTTGTTTGTATCTGGAATATGTTGTGTATGTCAGTGTTGTGAGTTTAAGCCCCTTTAAGGCTGCCTTTTACGGCCACACATTAATTCTCTGTGCACCAATTGCTCAATAATCGTCCGGGAATGAGGACGAGCAGCACAATCCGCGGCCGCTTCTTGCTGCCGTGAAGTGTTGTTAGACCAAGTTCAAATGAACTGAGTGATAAATGAATTGAGTAAGTAGAAAAAGCCATAAACGCAAGTGAATTGACGTGCAGCTAAGGAAAGTTGCCCTGTTCTTGGAGGTGGTGGTGTTAAATCCATAAAAAACAGCGGCATAGGTTTTTGGTGGCTGGATATAATGCTGGGATGGCCTGTACAGGTTCATAACCAAGTACTTTCAAACCGTTTATTATCGACGCTGGTTCCGTGGATGGTGTAATTCTCTAATTACAACGTGAAAATTACTATTATACATATATAGTTCTATATCCATCTACTGTATCCGTATTACGTTTGACCGAATTGGCTATGGTGCGATATGTGAATTTACCAGGGTTACTCCATAGCAGGGGGATATTTAAAACACCTGAAAAGGGTTGGGCCATCAGGTCTTGGGAAAATTTGGAAACTCTAGAGACACTACAGAGGCTTGCGGGGGAACCATATACTCAACTCAGCAAGCCTCAGGATATCAGACCTTTATCTGGACAAGAAGTCAGAGGCTGACGTCCTACGCTTGCAATCGAAACGAGCCTCTTGTGTGCCATAGGGAGTGATTTCCAACAAACTGTCTACGCTTGGGCTACCGATGCACTGCTTGAACGGATGCTGCAATATGAGATTAGAAAAAGCAAGCCTCCGAATCCCACCTACCTCACAAATGTTTTCTTGTTAAACATGGGATTCCTACAACTAATCGTACTCAGATTTGTAGTGCTTGTATTCAAGTGAAACTGTGAAATTCGTTCCTGTTGGTATTCATTCACTAACCGATATTGATTCACTAATATAACTCGGGTTAAAATGATTTTCCTTAAATTTGCACTCCCACATTCTAACCAAACCATCCTGGCTGTAAATTATGTCTAGTTCAGAAAATAAGGGTGTGCAAAGTGTACCAAAGATATAACATCATTCAAAGCTTGGAAATATTGTATCTTTTCTTGAGAGTGAAACTTCAATGTACTCGTAAAGTTGATATAATTTCTATTTGAAGCACGAGAACTCTTCTACAGTTAGAGTAACACGTTTCTTTGTATTCATTGTATTTTATTACTCTCTCTAGGTCTCTAGGTACATTTTGGTGGTTGACACTAGAAACGTGCAATGAAAACTGAACTGACATTTCACAAGACGTTTCAGGGTCCTTCATTTGAGGCAACTTACCTCCTGGGCCTGGAGTCTGGAACTGGGCTTGGTCCTCGAAGGAATTGCACGGCTCGTTTACCCGACGAAACCGACGAAACCGAAAACAAACTCAGGTCCGTTGTCACGGACTCGTGAGAAGGCGACCTGAGCAGACCGCCACCTGAAACGCACAAAACCGGAGTTTCGACTGTCGATGGAGCCCCAGCCATTTGAAACACGGAAATTTGCCGAATTCGTAGTAAAAAAATGTATACTCTGCTCTCGAATTAGAAGACGACAAATAAAACTACTATAAATATAAAACGAAGAAATCGCGTTATGAAATCGTATTTAAAATTTGAAACTCGACAAATCAATGGTTATGGAATCAACAGAATGTTTGAAATACTCAGTCCGAGGTATGGTGTGTTAAACAATGGGACACTGCCGTAAATTACGTGGAGGGCGGCAATCGGACTACTGAGATGGACCAGCGCTTTTCCTTTTGTCATCTGCGAAGTGAGAAGACGGGTCGATAGCTTCGCTGAAAGGTTCTTCTCCTGGCCACCAGAGCGTGTCAAGCTTCAGGTGCTTTAACGCTTGTTCATTCAATCGGTCTCGCCGGGTTAGCTCTTCTCCCGAAGTCGTCGCACGCCACAACACGCATCTGGCCTAACATCGATGGACAGAACTGAACGTGCATATGGGATCTTTCAACTATAAAGAACATTTAACATATATGTTATGCCAGCACAATTTTAATCAGTAACCTAACTAAACTAAAAACAACCACTAGCAAAGTAATTTCTGCTCTGTGAATCGACCATTAAGATTGTATAGTGCACCACTGCATTTGGCTTTCCAACAGGTTGACAAATCAGTCTCGATTCACATATGAATCGGGTCTTCATAACTGTCTGGGGTTCAATACTGAAATATTCCTCCTCCATTACTAAGACCACTTGGGGTGTGTGCTACCATGACACTATCCTCATCCATAAGGCCATAAACCAGGCGTGATTAGCTACTGCCCCTTGCTCTGGGATAGTAAACTAACAGTCAATCAAAAGGGAGTATTGGTCCAATCCCAGAGAGCTGCGGTCCTGTGGATCACCAAGGCCTATAAGACTATCAACAGAAGCACTCCAGGTGACCCCTAGTCAGTTACCAGTTGACTTGGCCGTTGAGTGCATGGTTGACATGCAGAGAGTGAAACGGGAGCTTCCCCCGCTTTGGGCTGAACTCTGTGCAGATCTCACCACAGAACGAAAACTTGCTGCTATCAATGAATGGGCGTTAGAGAAATGGCAAGCGAGATGGGAATCCTCGTCAAAAGGCCGTGACACGCATGAGTTCTTCCCGAACAGGTGTGAACGTGTTTCAAGAAAATAGGCTGAGCCAGACTACTGGATGAGCCAGTTCCTCACAGGGCATGGTGACGTCAATGCGCGGCTGTACTTTTTTTTCTCTAAAAGACTCTCCATTCTGCACGTCTTGCGCCTCCAGTAGTTTCTACAACAGTGAGCGACATTTGTTGGGAGGGTAAATGAACTTAGAAGCACTGACTGCTACAAAGCAAGCCTATAACCATTCAGCAGAGTTCGCGAAGAAGGTGATGGCTAACCTTGCATTTTACTCCCAAAAATATCATAGTTATTATTATTAAGAGACACGCAAACAGTTTAAATAGATCCTAAATATATAATAACCGTTTGATCGTGCCCTCCCATTTGTGACGGCTAAGGTTAATTAATGACCATGGCTAATAGGTTAATGGTTAGTATGCCATAAAATGAACCAATGTTAAAGTTATCCTACGCCGATGAGGCAATGACTTCTTGTGATTTGTGGTATAAGTGATTTCATTAACGTATCTCCAAGTCAGCGATCCCTGTGAAATAGCTTGGTAGCCTCACTGTGGCGCGTTTCTGTTTTGCTTCAACAGAAAGCAGGTCGTGTAGCTCATGAGACACTTGTAAGTCGTTCTCCAAGCCGCCAGAGAGCAGCAAAGATTCCTCGAACCGGTGAGCGAGTTCGCTATCAATTCCTGTAATCAGTAGTCGCCCAACTTCTGTCGGCGTTACGTCGGAGGTTTCTGTTTCTAGTTCGTAGCTGTGTAAGAGGGAGGTTTCGTTGGGACGAACCTGATTTGTGTTTACTTGGTCTCACGAGCGCGAATATCGATACTTTGTGGCTTTTCGAAGTGATAACAACTTCTCGTGCGTGATGGTCTTGAGATAGTGAAAAATATTCCGGAAAACGTCTCTAAGCACGTATCACTTTTCCGTTGTATTCGAGACCTACCTCAACTCGGCAAAATGACAGTTACTTACACCGCAGAAGTGGCCACCTGTCGGGGGTTCGGCTGTTTCCTCGCGCTTCTTCTACGGTGAGTAATATGTTTTTAAGTAGAATTTAATTATGCTATCTTTCTACTAAAATATATTTGATATATTATAATTTTCTATCTAACAATATAGATTTGAGGAAGCGATTTTTCCATTACTATCCTAGTTGCAGGTACAATCGATGCATGCAGATTCATACATACATATTTATATTAGTTACGTTTACATACATACTCTTGAACATCTATGCATCGTACATATGCGTATCTGCAATACATCCATACATGTATGTTACCTATAAATGTATGTTATAAACAATTTTATAATTTATGTTATGTCAGTATTCCTTTTCTTTTTCCATATTACACGGGACAACGGCCCAATTCATAATATAGATGATGATTTTAACATGCTGTATAATATAATAAGTCGGTAAAATAAGTCATCGTGTATTTCAGTTACATTTTTTGTTGTCTATGACACAGTGGTAAAAGAACAGTGCAAGCCATCTGGAGTCAGGTTGTCAACACTAAATGATTCCTGTGAGATTCAAATTGTACACATTACTCCTGTTTTGGTGGTTTTCAATGTCGTGCATCCCGAGCATAAGCTACAATAGTGATCAGTCAGTTGTGGGAATTCTGCTCTAGGAAACCCCTGACTGTATTTAAGATACCAAGTAGGTTATCAGCATAAACCAAGGGATTCTACAGTTTGTTGTTCTTCATGCAGCTATACTCTCAATAGTTGAAAAAGGAGTGGTGAATACCAATGCGTTTTGCTGTCCCAGTGATTGGGTGAGAAGTGAACTTTATTCAGATGAAACTTCTATGATGCTACGGTTACCACATAATGGCAGATGTAGTATTAGTGAACACTGTTGTAGCGAGAGTTCAGATATAAAAATCTTTATAATTAAATTAATTTATGAGTGTGTGCGTAATTAAAAGTGCATCTTAGCGGGAGGCAGTGTAGATGTCCCAAGGCAAGTCCTTAAAGTTTTTGAAATCAAGACTGCCGATGAAAAGGGTTTGACAGTGCTTCTCAATAATCTTAAAGGGTGAAGAGATCTCTGAGTAGTAGAACTAAGAATGCAAAGTTAGAATTGCAGTCAGTCTGCTGACAGAGATTGGTGAAGAGTTTGAGACTTGATGTTCTGGTAAGACTTGTAAGGCCTGGTAGGACCTCCTATAGATACAGGCTAAGTAATGATTGACTAGTCAAAGAGATGGTCATCCACTTTCAAGGCGGTATGTGTACAGTATGTTATGTATATATTTATTGATAACTCCAGACTCCGAAACACACTACTTGTTTGACTACTAAATTGATTGCATTCTTGAATACTATAAGTAGTGCAACATGGAAATGGAGTTATCAAGCCTCCCTTTTCGTTAACAAATTTGACGATACCACTACGGTAGAATTAACAACTCCATTATGTGAGGCAGCAAACTTACCTCAATAAAAGTCAAACTCCAGAACACATGGGCTACCCAGCTCCAATGAAATACACTCCTCTAAACCATCGAGATGCTCAACAAACGATGTTAGAGGGGGGATCTCTTGTCAAAGAATACTAGGACGTATTAAGTGCTGCTTGACCACTGAAAAAGACAGTTCCTACCTGACATAAGCCGTAACTGCCCTAGCCTGAGCTGACTTTTAGATGATTTCTTCTTTATGTGGCTCGTATATATAGTAAGTAGGGGTTGAACCAGCAACATGCGGTATCAGTGCTCTCAGCAGGATAAGAATATTTCCTCCAATCACAAGAGATGCTTACCGTGATGACACACATATAGATCTGTTTCCTTATTTGATAACTGTTCCTAAACCCTCGACGAGGGTTATATCAGTCATGGCAGTTGCGGTTTCGCTAATATGCAAGAGGCCGGCCCCTGCAGCATCCACTGAACTCAGACCTGCGGATGTATGGCAGGTATTTGGTCGTTAGCCAGTCTCCCGATAGAGAGCTGTTGCCAGTGTGTTAATGCACAGAGGTGACCACCTGAGGAATCCCGTACCTTCGGGGAGGAGTTCTTGATCAGGTTTCTCACCTGATCTAACTATGTACTTTAGTGGCAAGTTTCAAAAGGACAGATCAATTATGACCACGTTTCTTAGCCATCACCTTCTTCGCGAACTCTGCAAAATGGTTATACGCTTTCTTTGTAGCAGTAAATGCTGCTAAGTTCGTTGGCCCTCCCAACAACCGTCGCTCACTGTTGTAGAAACTCATGTCCCGTGAGGAACTGGCTCGTCCAGTGGTCCGGCTCAACCCATTTTCTTGAAATACGTTCACGGATGTTGGGGAAGAACTCATACGTATCACGTCCCTTTGACGAGGATTGCCATCTCGCTTGCCATTTCTCTAGCGCCCATTCGTCGATGGTGGCAAGTTTCTGTTCCATGGCGAGATCCGCACGGAGTTCAGCCCAAAGCGAGGGAGGCTCCCGTGTCACTCTCCATTTGTCAACCATGCACTCAACGGCTAAATCAACTGACGATTGATCACTTGGAGTGCTTCTGTTGATACATTCTTGTAGGCCTTGGTGATCCACATGAGCACTGCTCTCTGGGATTGGGCCAATACTTTCTTTTGATTGACTGTGATTTTGCTACTCCAGGCAACAGGGCAGTAGCCAATCACGCCTAGATATATGGCCTTATACATAGGGATAGTGTCATGGTAACACACACCCCAAGTGGCCTTAGTAATTATACACAGTGGGGCAAACCTTGCAATGGCAGCGCCTTTAAGGGACTAAAGGTGTCGGTTGAAGCTAAATCCTTTGAGTGCTTTTCAAGAAGGAGCCTGTGGCCGCCAAAGCGTGTGTGGGTGGATTATTCACTTTTCCTTTCAAGAGGATTAGCTGGGTTTTTTCCTCAGCCACCTGCATCTTGACATGCTCGCACCATTGGGTGACGGTGGGGAGCACGTGATGGGTTTTTTCTTCGATTTGGCGGACTGACTGTGCAAAGATTAGCACAGTCAAGTCATTCCTCTTAGGCGTATGGCTCGTAGTCAGTCTCCATGAGCCTCCTGAGAAGGCATTCTAGAGTGCTGGTCCAAGGACTGAGCCCTGTGGGCCCCCCTTCTCAATCTTTCTCTGAACGGAGACATGTCTGCATTCGATCGTAGCAGTTCTGTCTGTGAGGTAACTTCTGACGAGCGAGTACAGGTTGCGGGGGATTCCCCTACCTTCCTCAGGTGGTCACTTCCGCGCGATAACACAAGTTCAACAGCTCTCTACCTGTTCGACCTTCTAACGATCAGATAACTGCCGCACCTCCCCAGGTGTGGGTTCTGTGGGTGCTGCAGGGCCCGGCCCCTTGCATATTAGCGAAACCGCAACTTCCATGACTGACATAACCCTCATCGAAGGTTAAGGAACTCTTATGAAATAAGGATCAGGCCTGCGTATTTGTGGAGGCGATTGGGAGAGGACTGTTCCTCCAAATCGCCAATTGCGGTTGCTGATCAGTATTAGAAGATGTGCGATGCTTTAATCAAAAATTTTTTACTTTCGTTAATTGAACGAAATAGGAAGGAAATTTATGAAACCCACTGAAAATGTGGTTTCGTTTTGTCCCGATTTGAACGTCTCAAAGGCTTCTTTGTTTTCTGAACTCGTTAATCACCATTTGATAATGTGGTATGTACGCGTGTATGGCCACAATCGCGAGAAAATCAGCTCATTTTTGATATCCAACAAGACCTTAACGGCGTACGTCAAAATAAAGGTTTACGAAAATCGGTCCTAAAGTAACAATCTAACTATGTAATAATAGTGGCTCTAACGATTGTGATCCAATATTTTGTGTGGATGGGTGAGGACACAGGGAACCACATCATACCTTCTCGTGGTGAATCCATGGGGCAATAGCTCTTCACCAGGAGACTGGCTAAACGATAACACCTGCCCTACGTGTGCCTCATAGTGGTTTCGAACCCGCTAGCTACAGGATATTCATAAACGACTGGTATAAACACTTTTCTAAGACGGTTAAGGAATGAGTGTATCTGTGAACATTGAGAGAATATAGCGGTACCAAATCGTCTTAGAATTCATATTTAGCGTGCAGTAACAGCAGCGTGATGGTACAGTAAAATTATCAGTCGAGAGAAAATGGCGAAAGCAGCACAATAAATGATCAAACATTATCAAGGAAAATCGATATTGGTTGAAGTTTAGAAGTTCAAGTTGTTAAAACAGTTTCATTAATTAGAAGAGAACAGTTGTAGTATGTGCGGGTAACAAGAAAATCCCAGATATTGACTGAGAAATATACGGAGAGGCAAGAGGGGTGTTGTTGAAGACAACCATCAAAAGCTATGATTTACTGATGACTGCACTGAACGCAGGAAGAGCGAGGTGCAGGTTGATCAAATCGTGAGAGGGGGTTTCTGTTTATGCATCCCCTTTTATTATTAATCCTCCCTCTGATTACGCGTACATAACTCTTCCCTCCTTAAGAGGGTGAGTGAAAAACAACATTCGGTGAGTGAAAAACAACTAGCTCGGTTCGCGTTCATCAATCGCCAATTGATTAACAGCTAGCGGGAGTTTGAACGCGCGGAAAAAGGGCTACCACTGCGCTCAAATGAAATCCCTCGAACGAAGAGGCGAGTTGGTACCATTGGGCCAACTTCATTTGCCGCCTGTCGATTTCATTATTTGACATTTTCATTCGAACACCCAAAATATCAAATATTATTGCAGAATTGTTAAATAACATATAGATAATAGAATATGATCTTACTTGTTACTTTTTTCAATTCTTTTCTTATCTTTTTTTCATTTTTTATTCTTTTCTTACTCCTCTTCTTATTGTGTATTTCATTTTTAGTATTGTGACATTTTTTTTGTCAAGTGTTTGTCGTGATTTTTTTTTGTTCGCAACGAACAGCTTACAAAAAAAAAACAGGTTATCCGTCGACTTTGTAACTTCCGCCGTGAGTGGGACCAACAAAAGTAAAAAATGATCCTTAGAGAAAACATTACGTGTATTATTCAAAATTAACTTTCAAAAAATTTAAAAAACGATACATGATGCTTCTCTACTGTGCTGTGTTTTCACAAACGTTGATATTGATTGCATTTTCACGTGTGTACAGTCGATAGCACAAATGGCCCGTGGCATTCTTGCCTAGTGGTAAAACGCTCTTTGGGCTTTTGAGATTTCTTCTTCTGCAGACACCATCTTTATGAAAGTGCGGGCGAGTGGCTTAGCGATCTGGGAAACTAGTTGCACAATGAGGGAAGCAGAAGTTTTACTAACGTCACAAAAGTCGCCTACAGCTAATAGCATCGAACCTGCAAAGAGAGAACGAAAATGATTTTTAACGTGTTCTACTTCCACATAATTCCAAATATATACGAATAATCGCCTTGAATAGTAGGGACCTTTTCATTCGTATAGCCTCTCTAATAGCTCATGTGATTGGTAAAAAAAGATAATTATTGAGTTTTCTTCAGATACTTACGTTTCTAACTTCCGAAATCACCCTTTCGGAACATGGTATGCGATTGTGGACGCGAATGAGAAAGAACGACTGTGCCTAGTCAGCGCAAACTTGATATTCACGATCCCACACCAACATCGGACAGTCACAGTTAATTATGAGCTCAAAATTATACTTCTCACTGAGGTCAAAACTCATAATCCACGCCTCTCGTTCACACTAAACTCATGTTCCAATAAGCTACAAAATGGAAGATCAGTAATAATCAGAAATATACTAATCAGAAATATAGGTATACTTCTCCGTATATTTTATACGGTTCACTGTTTCCTATAATTCCAAAAGAATCAAAATGAAACGTTCTTCTCTATCAGTTTTTACGTACGCAGTTAAGAACACCATTGCATTACTTGGTAAAACCCGCCGAACGAACGAGGGGACTAGGAAAGTTGTGATTTGTAGAATCAGATTTTGGGACTAATGGAATTGATACGTAAAAATTCGATAAAAGCTCTAAATTACTTTTCGATCTTGACGTAAGTTATATCATGCACGAATGTAACGTGGTAGGTCGATAAAATATTTGGTCTGTACTTACCGAGGCCGTAGAACCTGAATGTTAGGAGTTTCGTCATTTACGTAATTGCGTGATTTCGATTACTTAGCGATTCCATCCGCATTGGAATTAGCGAAAGTACGAACAGCGTTGTTTATTTCGAAAATCAGAACCTAGCATGAAAATTTACGTCGTCGGGTGTATCAAAATACTCGATTCTCGAACAGATCTGGAACGACGCTTTTATCTCTTCGTCGGAGAAATCAGAGTCTGTGAGTTTCCAATCGGAGTCCATTGCTCATAAAATGATATTAAATTGAGTTTGCAGAATCCCAATAAATAATAGAACGATTATAATAATATGATAACGAAAGCACAAACGAAAACAGATCGAGGTAAGCGAAACACTATCGAATATGGCTGCCAGCCAATTTTTCAGATATCTGTACAAAGTGTGAATACGCCCGTTTGGTTTATTATTCTACCCTATGTTTTCGGTCAGCCAAATTTTCTTACAACCCCCCCCCTCCCCCTCAAAATTTGATATTTTACGTTTCATGGGGATTCCAAATCAACAACGTCCGTCCGCCGTTTTGTGCCTTTAACGTGGTCTAAAAAATCCGTTCTTTCCCACAAAAATCCCATTTAGTATCTAGTTGTGCCAGCCATCTCAGCAATCCGATCGGACGAAGCCCATGGTTGTTATGGGCAAAAATTGGTTGAATAATAAACAAAATGCAGTTTGATCGCAAAAAATCGTTTTCAAGGTTTTTTTACATCCTGGGTCGAATGGAATGAGTATACAATGTGTATGGTGAAGTCCCAGTAATTATAGTTGAGCCTCTCAACTAATTGGAAAAAATCGCGGGAACTGCAGCGAAAGTAAATGTTTCGTCGTTTGTACTTCCTCGTTCTGGAAACAAGTGTCGTCAAGTTCGTCAACCAACCTGGCAACTACTTTTTAGTATGTTTCTAGTAATCTACAGAGCGTTTCTGGAGTTCCTGCAAAATACGGGAATCATATTTGTATGTTTTGTTTTAAACTCTGGTCTGATAGTTGAGCATGTAATTGTTCTTGTATCAATTTTGAACAAATGTTCTCTTTCCTTCGAGGTTCGCGTCAGTTTGTTCAGGGGCTTGCTCATTTTCTGATTGAGCGGTAGCAGCAGCAGCAGCAATGTCGTTTAGGCTCATCTTTTCAAATAGAGTTTCCTCTTCGGGAATTGGGTTTATAATATCATTTTCAGGGAATACAAGTAATTCTTGAGGGACTATTTGTCTTCGAACTTATTAACGTCTTGAATACTTAATTCCTTCTGTACACACTTTCTCTTTCTCTTACAACTTCTTTTCTTCAGTGAACTCAACTTCTTCTCCTCTTTCTTCAAATTCTTAGCCTACTCCCATAGAAATGCGATCATCATCCTCCATCATAGAAGATGAAGTAAGCTGACAAGCTCCCCTCCACCGAAAAATAAATTCAGAGATGAAACCATAAAGTATAAACGATAATAAAAATTGGAAGATTAATTGTGAAAATTTTATACGAACTGAGCTCCCTATAAAAAGCCTGCAAATTATTACACAACGGTTTATTATTCGGATAATCAGCTTGACCTAGCATTAATGCTCCGAGACCCATCCCTTTCGATTCAGCATCGAAAAATATCATAATGAAACCCAAAAAAAGGTCGAAAAGAACGGGGGACGGCGGACGGACATTGCATATTTGGAATCTCCATGTCATGAAACGTAAAGTATCAAATTTTGAGGGGGGGTTGTAAAAAATTTTTCGTGACCGAAAACATAGGGTTATTATTCAGAATGAATAATAAACCAATAAACTGACTCAATTTAAAAGATCACATCTAAACGAGATCAATTAGAAATAATAGGGACGAGATTATAAGGCACTTAACCATGTAAACAATAATTGTAAACAAAAAATACACTCATAAAGAAATAATAAAGCTCTTTGTTCCAATTACTATTCAGACGATATCGTACTTACTCCCCTCCTCACTCAGTGCAATATCTCTCTCAAACGTATCAGAACAATGCCTGCTATGCCATTATTTTCCCGAACCCGTCTTTGAGTTCATCCTCAGTTCGAATAGAGAGAGTTCGTGGAGATAGCAAGTAACAGGTGCAACCTCTTTGATGTCAACTACAGGAGATAACGATGACCGTGTTCATGGGTAAAAATTTCATGAAATATGGTTTCAATCTCTGTTAAAATGGTTAAGTAAATATTTAATGAAATATTTTGATGTGCCTGAATTTGATCTTAAAAAAATCCGTAGATCAACAAAGACGTTTAAAGTTGTTTGTACGTTTGATGTTTTCAATCTTAACTTATTACCGCTCCAGTTTTTGAAATTCGAACTAAAGTGTCCTCTTCAAGTCTTTTCGGGAAGAATGCAAGTAGAGATTTCCAATTCAGTAAACATCGATTTTTGCCTGCGTTTCAGCGAAGTCTATGTAACCAGAATCTTGGTTCGTTGGATCGTGGGGTTATTCCGAGACATTGAGGGACGGTAGCTTCAACCGTGTCATTACTCCCCAGAACAACCGGGACCACGCAAGGACTGAGCGAGTGCCAAGGCCGAGGAGGGAACGGATGTTGCCGAACCTTCCTACGGGCAAAAACAATGAATGACCCCCCTTTGAGTGTCGCGTTTTCGTCTAGGTCCGCGTTTCTCGTATTATCGGACTTTGATAGAAAGAAATAAAGCAAAGGATAAAAAAGTCATTGTAGCAACGCGTCTCATAACTTTCTTTGCCCTACATGAATCCGATGGGTTTTCTTCCCCCGCATTGTAATGTGTAATGTATTCTGTTTGGACCAGGATAGATTTGAATGATTCTCGGAGACGGGTTTTAGTTGAGCAAGAACTTGTAATTGATGAGTTGGTATATCACAAGATTTGAAGACTTGGATGTACGAAGAAGAGGTGACTTACATAGGGTGTGAGGTGAGTATATAAGCGCGAACAAGTAGGGGAAGGAAGGAGAAGTCCGAATTAGAAGTCGATGAGAGGTGAAACAAGTGTTCGTTGGGAGAATTGTAGACGACCGTATCGCGAAAGATGGTATGGCAATACATTTAGATATGTTAGCTACTGAATAAATAGTATTCCGAAATTTAGTTGGTTGCGACCTTTCGAACGTTCATTCGTTGAAAATGAGGAATGATTGGAACAAGCGAAGTGATGTCGAATGTAGAGGCGAGAAGAAATGGACTGAATTGTTTACTGAGCAGAGACGAATTGGTAATAAATAAACATGACTGACTAGAGTAAAAATGGTCGAAACACCCGCGTGAAACTAAACTTGCCTAGGATCGCCTCACGACTACTGCAAATTGAGCGGAGAGGTGCTGAGTACGAAAGAAGAATATGTCTGGACAAGAAACAAGAACAACCAAGAAATGCAAGACTGCAAGAGGCATGGAAAAGAGGTTGATACTTTTTGGATGTGGATAAAGCTAGGTAGGGGTTAGCAATTCCGCCAAAATGATGGAGGAAAGGAAGCTTTCGATGGGCCAAACCGACTGTGCTCTAAAGTGATCAGAAGTACATTTGGAACTAAAGCCTACAACTTCACGGTTGGTGCCAATATGAGTATGTCTACTACAAGGCTACTTACCAGTTGACTTATTCAATGAATGGTTCTTGGGGAATTGGAGAATGAGAAAGAACTTTCCCTGGTGCTCGTAACTTTAGGGATGGCTCTGCAATGAAGATAATCAGTTGTTAGAAGAGAATTCAAGCATACTCTTACCTCAAGATTTTTGTGGTATGGGAGCTTCAAACAAGATTTCCCCGATCTCACTCATTGAGTGTTAAGGCTCTTTCCCTTTCCACCTGGAAACAGATAAACTGACCCATTGTACCTCCAAGTTTATATACATAAACTAAATATAAACATATAAAGTATTGGCGATCGGACATCAAACCTTCCAGAAAGAAAGTTTAGTACTTCGTAAAGACATCGGCTTTTATAGAAAAAACCCTGCAAATTATTACACAACGGTTTATTATTCTCATGAACAGCTTGGCCTAGTATTACTTCTCCGAAACCTATTCCATTCGATTCAGCATCGAAAAATAAATGTAAACCGGAACATGACCTGACTACAATGAAACTACGGAAACTAAATATTCCCCCGGCGCCAGGCGCCCGTAAGCGTAATAATTACTGTAATTTCACTATACGCAGTTGTATACGTCTGATATTCATTCCATTCGACCCAGGATGTAAAAATACCTTGAAGACGAAACAAGGCGTATTTGCGTTTTGTTAATTTTTTTAACAAAAAAAACAATTTTTTGTCCATAACAACCATGGGCTTCGTCCGATCGGATTGCCGAGGTGGCGGGCACAACTAGATACCACATGGGATTTTTGTGCGAAAGAACAGATTTTGTAGACCACGTTAAAGGCACAAAACGGCCCGGACGAGGTACGGCGGACGGACATTGCAGATTTATAATCCCCATGTCTTGAAACGTAAAGTATCAAATTTTGAGGGGGGGTTGTAAAAAATTTTTCGTTACCGAAAACATCGTGTTATTATTCGGGATGAATAACAAAACCAAAAAGAGGCAACTTTGCCGAAACAAGGAAAATATTTACTAAAGTCGTTCAGTTCTGGAGGGTTGCAAATCAATATCCCCTCCTGGAGTTCAACGAAACTGAGTAAACAGGTACACGTGGTGGAGTCTTGAGCAAACCGCACGGAGTTCTCCACTTCGAAGCTTCAGTAATGGAAAACGAGCGGAAACTGGATTGGTCATTCATCACACGAGCCGTTGCTGTAGGAGAGCGGGGTGTTGCGTGAGCTTTTGATGATGCCCTTGGAACTAGCGAGTTAAAAGAGATTGGGGGCCAGAGCAAAAATCGAGAACTACCCGACCTCATCAGACATATATTCGCGAGAACCTGGAAGAAGAAACACTCCAACCTGTTGAAGAGGTATAATAGACCGGGAAGTACGCGCAAACGGGCAAGTTTTAGGAATGAGTGCAAACAAATAGAAATTAATTAACTAAACCCCTGAGTTCAGAAAAGGAGATGGTTTTCGTATTGCTGCAGAATACACGTGAAATTCCAGTGCAAAGACATGAAGAACACGTTTAGTTTACTATGTCATCTAGAAGGTCAACTCAATTGTGACAGTATGGAGAGGTATGATCATGGGTAATCTGTACTATGTTTGAGAAGTTCATAATTTGGTTGCAAACCTAAGCCAACTATTTCCTTACGTGAAATTTTTCAAGTGGACAGAACCACGTTTGTTTGTCATTACCCTCTTCGCAAATTGGGTGAAAATTAAGCTTGCATAGTAGCAGTCAAAGCTCGTAAGCTGGACTGCTCTTCCAACAACTGTCACACACTATTGTAGGATCTACAGTGAAGGAGCAGATGGCTTCTTGTTTCTTTTGCACTGGAGGCGCAAGACGTGGAGGATCGAGAGTCTTTGAGAGAAAAAAAAGTGAAGCCGCACGTTAAGTTGCGATGTCCCGTAAGGAACTGGTTCGTTCAGTAGTCACTACATTCGCTTTCCAGTTGACAGTGGATCAGCATGATTTGTTCAATTACATTTCCCATTATGTTCACCACACATGGGTGAGGAAGTACTTGGTAGCTGAATTGCACTGACTATTAGGTTGATTAAGAAGAGGGGGCAGCACTTGCCAGCTTCTGCCGTTGCTTGTGTGAGGTGCATGTTTCGTTTTTATTACCTGTATTTATTTTTTGGTAGTTATTCATGATTTTCATTTCTCTGTCTTTTGACAACAAAGAACGGAAGAATAATGTAGTGTACCCTTGTGAGATTGATTGTCATATGTGTTGGTTGCATGAGTGAAAGCTGCTCAAAGCGGTGTCCTGGAAGCTCCCCATCAGGCGTATTGATTTTAGCCCCTTTTGCTGGTCTGTTGAGGGTTGATGGGAGATCCTCACTCATGAGGGATTGTTCGGCTGCTGCTCAGTGCAGCCAGGAACTTCTAGGCCGCACCCATATTTAATACAATCCTGAATCCCCTGGTTGTAGGTGTTGGTGAGCTTCTCCCAGAACTTTCTTCCACTCAAAATATTCTGCAATGCACAATTGATGCAGTGTTGTCGGGAATATGTTGGTCATATCATGTTGTACATAAACCTCCTGAGGTCTGGCTATTACAGTCACACAGAGGATGCAGCAAGTGAATTCTATTTGCAACAAGTCAGGGATGTGTTCTGCAGTTCTAACTTCAAAGGAGGGGGGTTGCACAGTACGTTGTGTATATGAAAATAATATCAAGTCCCTATAAGCCAACACACAGGGAATGTGGCAGTTCTTGACACCTAAATGCAGGGTGAGCACCGTGAGGTGAATACACCCGTTGTTACCCAGTTAGGCAGGGAAGGGCCAAAAATGCTTGGGTTGAGGTAGCTCCCCTACCTCAGCCACTACTGATTCAGACAACTTCACCTTCATGCGGTACCTGATGGATGTAATCGGCCTCCACGTTCTGCTCTTTTGGGGACTTTTTCCACCTGAGCTTCCTGGCTCTGGCCTCAGCTCTGTGATGGAGGGAGGGTGGCTTAGCTACTGCTACATATGAGGAGCCTGGGGTACTTAGTTGGCTCAGTAGAGCTCATGGAGCTTGGGGGGCTAGTGGCAATGGCTGTGCAGGCTGCTAGGATTATATATTATATATAATATAATATATATTATATATAATACGTAACCTTCTCCCACCTCACTCGGGGGTTGTGGCAGTGGAGTGGGTGGAGGCCTGGCGGCCTTCTGTTGCACCTTACTGGGGCCCTTCCAAACCCCTTGGGAGATCAGGAAGTCCAATCTGTACCACCCTGGGATGAGGAAAAGCCATAGGTGCCATCAAATAATGGGGCAGGCCTGTGACCATTCTGGCCTTAAGAGCTGTTTGACCCAAAATGGTACCACGGGAATGCACAGTCCGTGGCCTTGCGCCGGTGCATTATGGGTAGGTCCACGACAGGTGGCTGTCCCCGCATTGCAAGGTAGGTAGAACAGAGCATTCCAACTTCTCGCCAGGGCAAGGCCTGACAATGCTGGTATATGCACTTGCTCTGTGGATATCGTAGTGGTTGTGGAGTCACTGGAGAGTAGTAACTCCATCCCTTTCTTTGTTTTTAAACTGCAGGGTCTGAGGGAGGTAGGGGCAACCTGGTTGGAACTCCCACAGACATCCCCGAATGCAGAACTGTAACTGTCATGGGGGTACTCGCTTTGATGGCCTGCCCTTGATGGTGGTGTTTCAACCAACGCCTTCAGTCCCTCAAAGGCTGTACCCTCGTACCCTTACTAGAGTAATTAGGGATTTTGTCCTACATCTGTGAACGTTTTAAGAGAAAGTGGGTTGAGCCAGACCCTTAGATGAGCCTGTTCCTTGCGAGATGCGTCTCCGCTTCTTTTATCTCCATCACGCACGTTTTTGCCGTCAGCATAAAGAAAACAGGAAACCACGTGCTGCTCCATGGTAGTTCCTACAACAGTGAGCATGTATCAAATACCAAAAGTTATCGTAGTCATCCGGCATCAAAAGTTTAGGCGTGATTCACCAAGCATTCAAAGCCTTTTCGACCAGTTACCTGTTGACTTGGCCATTGAGTAAATGGTCAAAAAGTAAGGGGTGAAAAGGGAGCTTGCTCAGTTATTGGCTGAACTCTGTGATGACCTATCCACTGAGCCAAAACCAGCTGCAATTGATGATGGGGAAAATGGTAAGCGATATGGGAGTTCTTTTCGAAGTATTGTGTATGAGTTTTTCCTCAACAGGAGGAAATGGAGTGAGCTAGAACATTGGAATAACCTGTTGCTTACAAGACATGGCAATTTCAATGCATGGTTTCACTTCTTTTCTCTGAAAGGTTTTCCTGCTCGTCGTACGCCACCAGTCTAACACATTCTGTTCCATTGTATTACCTATTACAGCGAACGACGGGTTGTGGATGAGCAGTCAAACCTTCCAGTTGTGACTGCTGCTAAGGAATATATGGGAATCCGTTTCGCCCAGCTTGTGAACGTGTTCACAGTTGCCACACTTGTCCCTCAAAAGGTCTTGGTTCATAGGATGCTGAGCTGATCGTGCTCTCGTTATTGCTGCCGATATTCTACTGATATAATTCTCCTAATGGATTGCATGATTCCTTTCTGAGGGTTCAGGAATCGTCAATATGAGAAGAAAAGACTTATCACCAACAAAACATCAGGTGAACAGATTATTTATTCTGTTTTCATCAAGAGTGTCGGACCGCGAATTCGAGGGAACACGGCGAACGGCGGAAACGAGGACTTCTAGCTTTTTTCCACTAGAACAGCAATGATGTCATCCGCATGTGGTCGCCTGGAGATAACTGTCTCGAAGCGTTGACCGCTTTATCTGCCACTTAAACATGCGGAAAAAACCTATCGTCCCGAAAGATGTTCACACTCTCTCGCAGTTAACAAATCTTTTCACTATCTTCGTTTGTAGAGTTTCCGAATCCTGATGATGGATTGAGCCTCCCCAGTTCTAGGTGGTGACTGTTGATGTCAGGGATGTGGAGTGACTCTGGTGCACTCTGATCATGGTGCAATAACAGATGCTACATACGTTGGGTCCTTCAAACGCTTTCGACATGGTCTAAAGATTCTAAAGAGAGAATGGTCTGTTATCGGTTTACTTGCCACCACTGTTTTATCCGTTATTATTTGTGAGTTGTTTGGTTTTTTTTATTCATTCATGTTTTCGAGGAGTTATGTATATTTTTTAGTTGGGAAATATGAGCAGTTTTGATTTCGTCCTCATTATCGTCGTTTCTGAGGGTATAAGTAACTAGGCTGTTTCGGGAAATTATCGTGTATGGTCTTGAAAATGCAAAGGATAGTTAGCAGTTAATTAATTTCACTTTATTTGACAGAATGAATGTTTTGAGGAAGACCTCATCGTGCACATTGTACTCCACGAACTTCTTATGTTTGACATAGTGCCTTCTATTTTTTTCGTGAGTAGTAGATTTCGATATGCTTGTCACCAAAGATCCCTAACATCGGTTGTATTCGGTTCTTTCGGAATTTCCCACAAAATTTCTTATGGTGTGTACACCTCCCTACCGAGAAACAATTTATTGGGGCTGTATCCCGTGGATTCGTGAACAGCTGAGTTGAAGGCTAGTTGTATGAAATCCAAATTGTTCGGCCAGGAGCTTTGGTCGGTAGCGCGGTACGTTGTGATTGCTTGTTTCATGTCGCGTATTTTGCGCTCACATAAATTGCCACCGTGCATATAATTACATCGTCGATGTAGGTAAGAACGAACTTGTACTTGACGTTATCAAATATCGGATCCATCAACTTGTTCAAGATTTGTGATCCTGTGTTGAGGCCAAAAGGACAAAGGCAAAATAGGCAAAATGTGCCTATCTGTGTATGGAAGGCTGCCAGAATTCATGACGCACTATTCAGGCTAATTTGATAATACGCGCTATTAAGGTCGAGAGCTGTCAAGTACCTAACCCTTGTGCAAATAAACTAATTCACTTTCGATTGTATGGGAGGGGTACTGAAGGTATTTGATTTTTGAGTTTAGGTGTCTATGGTCAACAACTAGTCGATAGTCCTTTCTCTCGCATTACCTCGGGGTTTTTTTTGCTATTAAAAAACACGGTGAGACAAACTTGGCGTGCACCCTCGATATCACCTGTGTTGATAATAATTTTTTAATTCTGTTCTGCAGTACCTGCTGTTTTGGTGCGGGGAGATGGTATGTTACTTTTTTGTCGTCAATTCTACCCCTTCTGCCAATGCAATGGTATGTTGAATGATTGGCGTGAGACCTAATTTCGTTGTGAGGACGTCGCTATATTTATTTTTTAGTGACTCGAAATCTAAAGCTACTGAGTGCCACTCTGCACCAGTTGGAGGTTTAGCCCTTAGAGGGTATTTTCGTTGAGTCGGATCTAAACCAAATTCAAACCAGCTACCTGACGGATTGAGAATCATTCGCGTTTGCTGAATGATATCACATCCCAGCACCATATCGGTCGATAAATTCTGGACGATGTAAAATACCACTCTCGATTTAAATAGTCCGATTCGGATTTGAAAAGAGACCTTGCTGTTGCTGCTCACTTGAGTTGAATTTCCCACTGTTACTCTAATGTTGCCTGGGATTTGTTTGTGAGAAGTGAAGGACAGAAGTTTTTCCCATGTTTGTTCATTTATACAAGACAATGATGGTTCTGTATCGACTAAGGCTAACAGTCGATATTTGCCGACTCGAATTTCGAGTTCGTTGAAAACATCGCTGTCGTTGCCCACCTGCATGATACGGTACTAAACTTTATCACTTCTCCCCTCTAGTTTTTTTGATCCTGTTTTGATTTATGTTTTGTCGTTGTTCGTGTCATTGTACTCTGGCGAGTCCCTGTGTGCCTCGTTTAATGAGCATGAGGCATGAGCACATGCTACTGCTGGATTGGTCATGAGCGGTGTGGGTATGGTTGGGATTTCAAGATCGAAACGACTTCATGATGCTGTCTACGTAATCCCAGAAACTTTCGTGCTGTTTTTGCGAACGAATTATGTAGTCAACAGTGTACCTGCAATTTAATACGAGGGTTGGTAAATTCTGTTAAAATTCGTTGAGCCAGTGAGTCAAACGTCAAGTTACTCCGGTCGTTTATGAAGCGTTTCAAGTGTTTGTTTTCAACCTGTGACGCGATTCTCTTTACGATATCACTAAAATACTCCTCGGCTGTTAATTGGACATCATACAACGCCTCAAGAAACTCGATAATTGCTCCTGGACTATCTGTCCTAAACGTGGGGATATTTGTTATTAGTGTTTCGAGATAATTCGGAATCTTCCGTTGAAAAACGAGATGGAGCAGGGGCTTCGACTCAGTCTTGTCAATTCTTGGCAAGATTTCGTCCTGCCCCGTCCCATCCCCGATCTCATTCGGGTTCCTGCTCAGCAAGCTAGAGAAAACCTCATGCATTTGTTTATTTTGCTCTCTGAAGCTAGCCTCGACTCGTTGACCGATTGTTGAAAGGAATTCCTAAGCACCTCGAAATCGTGCTTGATTTTTTTTCTCAAAATTTTCGAACTGTATATGATTTTCAGCTTCCGCCTCTTTGATACATTAATAAATTTTGTTTACTACTCTACTATTTTTTTTTCAATTTTATTTGTATATTTATTTTATATTATATTTAATCCTGCTGGATCGGGAGCTCTGGTACCACTTTGCCACGGTCGCTATCGGCTATACCCCCAACGACTTCACAAATTAATATTTTATCGCTTTGTCGTGGCGATATTTAAAAATTGGGGAGATAACAGGAAAACAAGAGTTAGAAAGTTTAGAAATTATAATAAAATATTCTGACGTGATAAAATTAATTGAATTAGAAAAGGGGGCTGAAAGTTTTGCTACTGGAAAATATACAAAATGTTGAAAGGAAATGAATGATTTGGAGTTGACCTGCTTGAAGAAACAAATTTCCGGGCGAGGAAAGCAGCGCAGATCGGGACGGTCCAAATTCGGTGGAACTCGGGAGCGGCTTCGAAGATGGACTGAATCCTCTTGTCGCCCGTCAGGCCTGCCTCCCGCCCCTTGGGCGCGCTAGATTGTCCGCGAACATGTTTCGGGCTGTCTTGTACGTGATACAAGTTTTCGTTCAATAAGGGGGTCTATACAGAGTTTGGCCCAAGGCGGGGGAAGGCCCCTTTTTACTCTCCACTTGTCTGCAATGCACTAAACAGCCTAGTCAACTGGTAACTGATAATATAATAACTGACAATCACTCGATCAATTATCACTTGGAGAGCTTCAGTGAGTACTGTCTTATATGCCTTGATGATCTACATGAACGCAGCTCTCTGACGTTGGGCCAATACACACAGGAGAGATTGACTGTGACACACGCACACATCCCCAAACATTCACACACCTTTATTTCGAAGCTCGTCGTAAATGAGACCCCCACTTTTCATGCTCCATATGCCTCGACAAGACACAATAAAAAATGCAACCCTCATGTTACCTGCCTGCACTTCCTACTTCGAAGAGGAAGGAGGCCGAGGTCTCTGTCTGGTGCGACCACGTGTGTCTCCGCATAACATATGCAAAATATGTATTTAATTTTTGTCGGAAGTATGAGGTAGGGGCTGTTCCTGGTGGTGTCAACGCGTCAGCTGTCTTAATCCAGTTGGTCCTAGATCAGTGAAGTCCAGGTTCTGAATCTCCATTGTCCTCGAAAATGGGGTACGCACCTCCAGTTTCCTTCAGATTTCAACATGGTAGGGAAGGGGTTCTGGCATCAGCTTGCCAACAGTCTCCACATTGCACCGTCAGCTCCATCTACCCACTTGAGCACGAGAATACATTATCCAAAATGGCCTTGCTGTACAGGCAGTTTGGGCCGAAAACCTATTCGGCGTAGGTACTCTCTAAATTCTCCACAATCCGTTTGTAATTGGGCGAGGCAGAAATCCACCTCAGTGTGGGTTCCGCGTCTGAGCCGTGTATCAAGTGCTGTGTGGTCCATTGACTCTTCTCGGCCGCATCAGTCTTCTTGTCGCCACCCAAAGGTCATATTTCTTTTCCATCTCTTTTGGAAGCTGTGTCTCTAATGAGATAAGCTACCCCTGTGGATATTCGGTTTCCTGTAATCGGTTTCTGGCCCTTGAATCGAAAATCGTGGTAGTCTACTCCACGAGCCTACTTTCCAGAGACTGACTTGATAAATAATTGAGTTGTTAGTTATCAGAGGAATCACTCAAGAGTTTTGTTGCAGTGTTTCAGTGCACGCGGGGAGCCATCAAGAATGTAGTAGTTCCTTATTCTGCTCCAATAATGCGGTTATTTCGAAAGAAGGCCACCCAGTTGCTGCACGTTCTAGGAATTACAACTAATTCCAGTGACGTGTCTTTTTCTCGACAACCCGCTGGATCAGCGTTCACAATGAGCCATTGAAAGAAGGAAAAAAGTTCATCCTCCGGCACGCAACTCTGCCGTTGAGAGCCACAAATCTAAACAAATCTATATTTTCAGTCAAAACAGCACCTCTAAATAGGAAAGACGGAAGTGTGACTTAGTGGTGGAGGGTTTTCATTATTGTTTGCTTTTCGGGGCAGACAGGTCGCCATAAAGACGGCAATGACGAGATCGATATGCAAAACTTTGGAAGTAATAGCTGGCCATAATCATCCAGAAGAACGATTATTCTTCTGATCCCTCTAACTAATTCATCCTACGAATTCAACTTAAAATTGATTTGTTGACGCTACAGTTATATACGCAAAAGTAACTTTTCAATGCAATTTTAGAGCCGATTTAGCTAGCAAACTTAATTAAATCAGTATTCTTGAAGTTTTCGCCCTAAGAAAAGGCTATACATACTGTGCCAATGAGTGCTAATAGTAATAATTACTCTTCAACAACTTTTTAAATGAATAGTCGAGTACAATGAACTTTATTTAATAATAACCATAAACCACGATAAACTTTAAAAACGGACTGAACTTTTTTATTAAGGTTAGTAGATGATGAATGGGCGAGCGAAACCAGAAATTATGGTTTTGGCTCAATTGAAGTGGGGGAAGAAAACCACGACATGTACTGTAGTACAAGGTTTTTAGCCCCCCCCCCCCCCCGACCAATCACGTTGTAGTACGAACGTTTACCCCCTCCACCTCGCCCCTATTCCATCTCTGACGGTATTTTCTTCCGCATGTGCAGAGTTTTGATTCCAGTTAAGCTGCGTCCAGCTTGTCCTTTCAGCGCTCCGTTCTCCCCATGTGGATATTACGAAGATGAAGCAACTGGCAAGAAGTTCAAGGATTAAGGATTAGACCGCGATGTAGAGAATTTGGTTTGAAGTTGTGAACCATGCTCTTCCGTTCGTAGAAATTCTCTGAAGGTCACAGTTCACCCTTGGGATGAACCAGAAGAAAGCTGGGATCGCATTCACATCGATTATATTGGTCCAGTCGATGGTAATTATTTGCTTATTTGCATGGATGCTAAATCAAAGTGGCCAGAAATACGCATCTGAGGGAAGCTTCTACTACTACTTCAACGATTGAGCTACGAGTACTGGAAGACATTTTTTTCCTCCCATGGATACCCAAAGTTAATTGTCTCTGGCTGTATTTACAAGCTCATAATTTCCAGCATTTTTGCTCGTTAAATGAAATCTCAGAACGATTAATCGCGCCTGGAATGGGATGGGTGAAAGGAATGTGCAAACATTCAAAACTAGTCTCAAATCAATTGCCTATGATCCTGGTACTTTTAGAGAACTGAGTAAGAAGGTTAGATGCACTCCTTGCTCACTCTCCACAGAAGCCTATAACTCCAAAAGAAGCTGTGCGCTGCTTAACCAGAAAAGCTCAGGTTCATCAGAACAATTGGAATACAAGGGTTTTCCGTGTCATCCTCACAGTTGGAATCACGGCACTATTTAGTAAAACTCGATAATGATCGAATCTGGTAACGACACCTTAATCAGATAGTTTCGTCGCGAGTCCCTCACCAACCTATTGCGAGAACCTCTTGCCGAAGAAATGGAAATCTAACCTCAATGCCACCTTTCATTTTATGTGCCCTACCCAGCATTGCTTGCCATGGCTACACTGGAGGACTGCAGTAGCATGCCTGTAGCCTGATGGCCTGCTCATGAGAACCACGGGAGCACTCAATCACCTCGTCGACCCTACAGTGAAGTGTGCGTGTTAGGCAACAACCTGCCTACCTTCGTAGCTAATATTCATAGACTGGGACATAAACAGTGTTTTCCGAATTATGATTTTATTATTTCTATTTTCTATCTATCATTATGTATTCAATTAGAGGGGGAAGATTGTTCCATCTAAGGGGTCTTCCATATCTTCGTTCAAACTAGTTGGCATCACAGTTGCCTGAGAGAGTGAGAAAGTACACTGGAGTCCGCTGATTAGGCAGATGTGTGAAAGTAGGAAGGGTGTTGAGTAGAAGACCTAGTCAAGCTTCCTCAGCAGATCAGAGCATCCTGTTAACCTTATAGATCTTCTTCTAGTCAGCCTCGCAAAACGAGCTTCTCCTGCAGCTTGTTTGGAGTCTTGGAGAGTTTAGTGGTATTTTACTCAAGTTCACACACTTTCTAGCTGCAGAGCCAGTTGTCCTGAAATAATCGGCCTGCATAGTCTTTGCATTTCGAGGACGCTTCTACCAAAGGCTGGAACTCACTGTTTACACAACCCGCATCCACGACCATTATCTTTTATCTCGATATGTAGCATCATGAGTACCGAGTGAAATTCATCAGGATTTACATTCAATCCACTTGTCCTATGGAGACGTGCAAGTCTAGCTGCAAGCAAGACAACAACCTCTTAACGCACTGTTGCTTAACACTGCCACAGAATCTGTCCTTAGTGATTTTCGAGATACTTCTACCCACGGAACTAGTACAAATATTAATATTTGAATTTAATTCTGGTTGCATCTCATTTCACAAAATTTGGGAAAAGCGATTATACCGAGTGAACGGCCTTCTCTCCTATCTCGCTTCGGAATAATAGAAAACTTGCTGAGTTGAGGAGGCGGAGGCGCCAACTGGAAATCGATCGGCTTTCGCTAGAGACGGACAGCCCCTTGTCCCGAAATTGTGAATGGGCCCACAAATGGTGTGAGGTAGTGGTGAATGTTCCTCTAAGTCACAGCGGTTAAAAACCTCTTGACTATTCTACCTGATTATTTTTTGCGAAATTTTGAAATTAAATACTTTACACGCCGACCTGAATCGTCGAATAATAAAGTGTAGGAAACCAAAAACTTCTTATCTTGTTTTTAGGTGTGTTTCTAACTGTGGTAGATGCCGAAGTTAGATCCTGGTCTTATAGCCCTGGGTACACATCATTCAGGAATTAAAGCGCTTTTTCGCAATTTTGGATTTTTTTCTAGGAAACTGTGGAGCTCAGATTCTAACTTCTGGTCAAAAATCGGAGAATTTCTTTCACATTTCTCTTTGCTCCTTATGTGGATTTAGGATTCTGAGCATTGATTCTAAATTTTTATCCCCGTCTCAGTTTCCAGCCGGGGGGTTATCGGATACTAGCTTAAAAACCGTGGGAAGATCTCTGCATATTGCTGAGACTGGTGCGCGATATGGTAAAGCCGTAGTGAAAGACGTTGCTAAATTGTTCAAATCCTCTAATATTATTGTTTTAAGAACGAGCTTACAATGGATATTGGCTTCGATCAGATGCTTGATCTTTTGGTTGTTGCCTGCTTCTTTGATTCAATTACGTGTGGGTCCCCACTATTACCCTTGATGAAATGAAGGATTGAGGAGTACGCCACTCTGTTGCCTCATAATTTTTTCAAGGAAGGGAATCCATGAATATGGAATAAACTATTGAACTTTTCATAAATTGAATTCATAAAGAAGGGCTCTTTATTCCATTCATCAGATCTTAGAGCCACTTTGCCCAGTGCGAAAGTTATATTTTCGGGTATAAGAGTGATTGGGTTAATTCTGCCAGTAGGCAAGTTATTAAATTTAACGTACCTGTTAGGTGGGTCAGTCTTCTCTGGCTGGTGAGATATTGTCTCGTTTCAACGATTTTATGTAAATTTACGACTGAGAACGGTCAGTCCAGACATGGAACGAGACTCGAGGTTCTTGACCTATCGATTTAAACTGTTCTTCGGTTTCGTACTTGGCTATAACTATTACCTAAATAGCTCACCTTGGAATCAATAAGACTGGTCCAACTCACCACGTCGTGCCAGTTGCCAAGCGTCGCCGGGAAAGCGTCAATTTTTAGTCGCGTTTTTTATCGTTTACTTTTATTTTTCAATGCTGAATTGAATTGGATGGGTCTTATAGGTGCTCAACAAATATTGTCGTCTGCATATAAGTGGTTATTTCCCAGATGATTGTTATAGCCATGTTATATTCTTAATATTTTTTTGACGTTGGGTTGAATAGGATTGGTCACAATCACGCTGTGCATGGGAATAATAAATCGTTGTGTAATTTGCAGCGTATTCTTGTCTCACTCGGGTGGTACGCTTGATATATCACTTAATTGGAAATGAAAAGTCAAGATGTGGAGCTACTTTTGGTTTAGGGAACCTGTAAGATGTCAGTGAGGTAGGTTTGTAGGAAATGGTATTTGTTATCAAGCGCTCTGGCGTTCCATGTTTTAAGCAGAAGCTTAAAACGCAGTAGGCGAAAATGGATAAAAACGAATAGGGAACGAAGTTATTTAAAGAGAACAAACATGAACGACGTATTACACAGCGGAGAAGAACGAACGAACAAGCGAATACGCTTAACACATGAACGCCACTAAGTCAGGTGATGGCTTATTGGAGGAGCAGCTGAAGTCAGCAGAGTGACGCTCTAACATCCCCTCTCAATCGATGACTTCAAGATGAGATGAGTCCCACACGCAACTTGCAGAAGTTGTGCTTCTCTCTTGCGAGTGGTTTAGTCAGGATATCAGCGGGTATCTCTTCCGTGGGCAGGTATGAAAGAGTTAGCGTTCCTTCCTCGGCTGCTTGCCGAACGATGATGGCGCATGTCAATGTGCTTCGTCCGGCTGGGGTGAATAGGATTTCCAGCAAGACTTTGAGCTCCTGGGCTGTCAGGAAACACACAAATTGTTTATAGAGGTTTGCCAAGGTTCTCCAACAAAGTTTCAAATAGATTGCCTCTTTGGTTACTTCAGACAGAGCCTCATGCATTCGGCCTCAACGCTGCTGAGGGCTATAGTGTGCTGTTTTCTGGCTTCCCAGTATCCTGAGTATGAGCGCCTGTCTATTGAGCAATTTCCCCAATCTGCATCAGCAAATCCTGTGACTGGTTTGCCGTTTTTCTTGAAAACCGGAGTGTCATCTTTCGTGGCCTTCAGACATCGCAGTACTCGTTTTGCTGCCTTCCAGTGCTGTTTGTTGTACGCTGTGTTGAATTGACTAAGAGCACTTACAGCATATGCAATATCTGGCCGAGTGGCTACGCTCAGGTACATGAGTGAAACAACTAGATTCTGTAAGGAAATTTTCTCGTAATTTACTCGTCACTAAAGTCAGGCTTGGTGATTGTATTTCCTTCTTTCACTGGTGCTGCAGCAGTTTTACAGTCTGACATATTGTATTTTTCCAACAAGTCCGAAATGTATTTTCTTGACATTTTGTCTTTTGTACAGTTAAATTCGATTCCTAAACAGTAAATCAAAATTCCGAAGTCTTTTATTTTGAAATGCTGCATCAATTTAACTTTAGTTCCGTCAATCTAATCATTTTCATTTGATGCTACTAAAATATTGTTAACGTAATACGCCAATGAGAAGCATTCTTGTGCCTTCACGCTTCATGTACCATCAAGGAGCAGAATGTGTAGGTTTCAAACCCATACTGAAAAGAATTTGGTTTAGTTCTTGGTACCATTGACGTCCAGATTGTTTAAGACATACAATGCTTTCTTTAGGTTGCACAACTTGTTTACATTATTTTGTGCTGTTGTACGTGTACCGGTGCCACTTCGTTTAGAGTGGACGAATTTATTTCAAATGGAAGTGAAGACAGAAACGAAACCTTTGGAAGCTAATGGGGAGGAGGAGTGTGTAAAAGAAGAGCTTGAACCGCGGAATGATTTGGATGAATTTGCGTACATGGATAACTCGTACACGTCAGAGATATTCATGTTGGAATTGAGAGACGTTCCCAAGTACCACGGGATTGAGAAAGTTTCAAATCGCTGCCGCAGTTCCCTGAAAAATACCGCAATAAATGCGAATTCACTACACTATTAGGAGGAACGATTTGACTAGGAAAAGAACTATTGGATTTAGAATGGGAATGTACGCTAATTGCTGAGAACAGATGTTTTGGGTTCAACGCGGTTCTTCAATAAATTTCTTCTTTTTTTTTTGTCTCTTTCTTAAACAACACTCAACACTTTTTTCTCTTAAAATAAGACTATCGCAGTTCTTACTTGTCATATCCTCGACACTAATGGAACTGTTGAAGTCGTCCCAGTAGACAAAGTGAAATTTGAACCGGTCATCATGATCAAAGCTGTGCGGATGTTTGAAATATATGTACAAGAGTCAAAGTACGACGTATACTCTCCAGTAACTCTCGAAGGGTCACATCTATCTGTCAGAGTTGGGACGCAAACCAATCAGTTAATGCTGGTCGTGGGTTTTCGGCGTCAAGATCTTTCGAGCGAAGTGCAGTCGGTTAAGAGCGACACAAAAGATTTTTTTGACAACGGCGAAGGTTCTCAGTCACATGTCGATTCTTTCTACTTCAATATCATTAGACGAAAGGACAAGGGCGAAACTTTATTACCGCCGGCGGAACTTAGAGCAGGCAAAGAATTCGTTGAAGAGAACATGTGCAACCTCAAGTTTAACGTTTCCCCTCAATCGTTCTTTCAAACCAATACGAAGTGCGCGGAACTGTTGATTCAGACTGTTGGGTGCACGAGAGGGGGAGGTGAGGATCGAAATAAATCTGAAACTCGGTGAGCGTGAGGAGGACTGTAATGAACGTGCGTGCGGAATTGAGTTGAGTTAAATTGAACTGAGATAGAGTACAAACGGGCGACACAAGGGAAGTGCTCGGAACGCGTGAAAACTGGCGTGGGCAACCTTCGGAGAGCGCGAGAATATACCGGGGCAATAGTTGGAAAAGGACTGAGCGTGTAACATGAATGTCCCTTACTGAGTTCCAGAGTTGAGATGTGGGAAGGAGGATAGGGGGAGGGAAGGAGTCAAACCAACGGAATATTTGGGAGGAAAGAGGGGAAAATGCGTAGTTGGGTTGAAAATAGGACTAATCCCTTTGTCGGCATGAAAAGCGTAAGGGGAGGGTCAGGGGCCCCAACCAGGTAACTTCAAGACTGAACGGCTCGCCAATTGACCAAATGGCGAACAGTCTCCCCCCACGTTGGAAACCAAAGAGGGAGGGTTACTAAGTGGGCAGGGGGCAGAGCTTCCGGAGGGGCCTAGTAAGGGTACCTAGTTGGGTACGGACAGTGGCTACTCGAGAGAAGCCAGAGCCATCTTGCAAAAGGTGCTCAATCCGCCCAAGCCGCCACTCTGTGGGAGGCAGATTATTGTTCATGAGAACCACCACCTGTCCCTTGTGAGGCTGGGGACCCTGCTCACGGTTCCACCTTGAGCGAACCTGGAGAGAGGTTAAGTACTCCGACTGCCAATGCTTCCAGAAAGCATGAGCCAGTTGGATGACCTGACGATACCGGGAACCCAGTGTTCCAGATTGGTCGAGTGTGGGATCAGACGAGAGTGGAGGTAAGAAGCTGGGGCAGGGAGGGTCAATGTTCTGAGCTGGAGGTTGCACTCGTGGGTAGTGCGGATAGGGAAAGGCACTCTTGGGTAGTGCAGATAAGGGAAGGAACTCTTGGGTGGTGTGGATAGGAAAGCACTCTTGGGTAGTGCAAATAGGGAAAGGCACGCTTGGGTAGTGCAAATAGGGAAAGGCACTCTTGGGTACTGCGGATAGGGGAAGGCAGTCTTGGGTGGTGCTCAATGATACGTGGGATGATTACAATGGGGTGACTAAGGGGGTAGGAAATGCTGCTAGGATAGAGGGCAAAGAAGGCCTTTGCAATGAGGAAGACGGGAGGGTGAGGCAAGATGACAGGGTGCAAGAGAAACAAAATGTGAGGGTATAAGGCATTGTGAGGTTTGTGCTACTAAGGATGCGAGCTGAGTGAAATTGTACCGGAGAGAAACGACTAGAAAGAAGAAACGGAAAAAGAGTGTTGGCAAACTACAGTTAGGGTTTGGAGAAATGGAATGTAAAGAAATAAATGGCGTTGGGACATAGGGAACTAGTGATCAGGGCGACACGTAGTTATGGGAGTATAAAAACAGGTAGGAAGATTAGACGAAAGGAGGTTTAAGTAAACTATGTTAATGTAGTAAGGTGGTCAAAGGGGCCTTGGAGATGGCACTTGAATCTTGGGATGATCAGGTGTGGAACGTAGAAAGGGTAGAGGGAAGCTACTGGTGTAGCGTTGAAGATACCCAATGGGTAGGGTGTGATGATGGGCGCAGGAGTTAGGGTTATATAAAAAATAGGATGTGACAGAGATGAAGTGGGTTGGGGTATAGGGTAGTGGAGAGTAGGGCTCAGTTAAATGGTGAAAGGAGGGAAACAGGTAGGGGTGGGGAAGAACTAAATTAAACAAATTGGGGTGCAACAGAAGGGTTTGAGTTTAGGACAATGGGCATAGAGGTCTGGGTCAGAACCCCTAAATTTTGGTATGTGGGCACGAGATTGTGAGAGCAAATGAGGGACTCGAAACCCCGCTATAATGCTTCTGTTCTGTGTGGAGGTGTGAATGCACATGTAGGAAAATGGCTGTGGGATGTGTGATTCGAATGAGTATATGAGAGAAGCTGAGGCGTGACATATATAAACGCCATTGGTGGATAGGGTGCTAGTAATGAAGGCTGAATAGTGTTGCAGGAGCAGAGAAACATGTAGGAGGAAGAGACCAAGGGGGGTGGAGACAAAATGTTTGATTGCAGAACATTGGGCTTGGTGACAACGCTTGGGATGCGGGTTGTAGGCACAAGGAGCTGAAAGGAAGGGTTTGTAATGAGGGCCTTGTAGAAACGGTTTGAGCTTGGGCCGTGTGGAACTTTCAATGTGGATTAGTGACTGGGGAGAAAATGATTGCGGGTTGAGTACATAAAGGCGGGATCCAAGAGGAGCTGAGGGCCGCCTCTGAAGAGGAGGAGCTGAAGGCTCACGCCTATATTTTACTAAGGGAAGCCAGTTCACGCTATTCCGAGACTTACCTTGTGTTACAGTGTTCGGCAGCGATTTGAAGTTGGAAGAAGAAGACGTTGACGGTTGACCGGCGGCGATGCGGCCATTTCGAGTGTTGTGGGGCTTCACTTGGATCGAGGCGGTTGAAATTTCAGAAGACGGGGCCGTTGCGAGCAACTAATTGGCGCTTGAGTGGCGGGGCGATTCTGTGATGAGCCCAGCGAAGAGATCGTCAGGGGAGCGGTGAGCGAGGGCGGCGGTGGTGGTTTACTGCAGGGAGGTGAAGTTAGAGCGGGCGTCACAACGGATGGTAGTGGCGAGAGGCTGGTTGTGAGTTTTGAGGGACTAACTATAAGCTCGGCGTCATCTTTAGTGGATGTAGGCGAGAAAGTCCGAGAGTCTGAGGCCTTTGGAGGGTCAAGTAGCAGTGGGGAAGAATGAGCACGGGTGGAAGAGACGAGTGGAGACGATGGTGGTTCGCACATCGAGGGAGGTATGGTTGACGAATGATCAGGAGTCAACTTGACGGACAAGGCCCAATGCATGAGGCATAACTCCTGAAATTTACGCTGTTGGCCCTCTTCACCTAAGGTACCGATAATCTCCGCCTCCCGAATTACACAGAGGACCTCATCAAGATAATCTTGCAGGACTCTTCTAACGGTGGGAAAGGAGACGGACCTAGCATCGTATTCCTTCAAAGAAGAACTAATAAATTCCATTTTGTTGGCGGCCTGCCAATAGAGTCTGTTGAAGTCCGGGAAATCCGCTTGTGGATCAGAAGGAGGCGACAGGGGCTCAGTTCTTTCCTGCGGAGGCAAAGTTGACACAGGCGAAGGAGGAGAAGAGGCACGAGTTGGAGCGGGCTGTTCATGTTGTCGAAACTCCATGGTAGTCTCTACAGTCTCCTCTATTGGTGACTGTGTAGACGCAATATTGGTTTCTGATGGTTTTCGTTGGTTGAGGCGAGTAGTGGGCGTCGTGGCGTTAACCTTCGGTCCTGTATGCGCGAAGATTAACGATAATCCGGCCTGGAGGACCAAATGTTGGGTGCACGAGAGGGGGAGGTGAGGATCGAAATAAATCTGAAACTCGGTGAGCGTGAGGAGGACTGTAATGAACGTGCGTGCGGAATTGAGTTGAGTTAAATTGAACTGAGATAGAGTACAAACGGGCGACACAAGGGAAGTGCTCGGAACGCGTGAAAACTGGCGTGGGCAACCTTCGGAGAGCGCGAGAATATACCGGGGCAATAGTTGGAAAAGGACTGAGCGTGTAACATGAATGTCCCTTACTGAGTTCCAGAGTTGAGATGTGGGAAGGAGGATAGGGGGAGGGAAGGAGTCAAACCAACGGAATATTTGGGAGGAAAGAGGGGAAAATGCGTAGTTGGGTTGAAAATAGGACTAATCCCTTTGTCGGCATGAAAAGCGTAAGGGGAGGGTCAGGGGCCCCAACCAGGTAACTTCAAGACTGAACGGCTCGCCAATTGACCAAATGGCGAACACAGACTGTGATGGAATTGGCGAATATCGACGACCAAACCGTAGTTCTGGATATCTGTTGCGGAATCGGCACGTTCGGTTTGTGCTTGGTGGGAGGAATTATTTGAGAGAGCGTGTTGATTATAGGTTGTGTGAGACTTACCAATAAATCATTTTATTTGGTAAACGTTAGATTGGTAAACGAAATCAGGTTAGTGTAGTATCCTACAATGATTATTATAATTACTCATCTGGTTTCCTGGCAACGAGTTGATAAAGACGGGGAGAATAAAGAGATCATTCTGGTGTTTACCTTTAAAGCGAATACTTATTCAGATTTTACATATTTAAATAAGTATATATAGTATACATCATTTTAGCGCAGTGCGTTAGGTACCGAATTACCGTTAGTGCTCCGAGGTAAGTTCGTCAATTTTTTCCAATATGGAGGTTGTTACAAAACCTGGACCGTTCGATCCGCATATGGATGAAAATGCAGCGAGTCACTGGTCAACGTGGTTAAGCAAATTCGAAATTTTCTTTGTAGCCGCTGATATTACCAGTGATGTAGGGAAACGCGCACTAATGTTGATTTGTGCTGGCCGTGAGGTTGAAGAAATTTTTCGAAATTTGCAGGACGTAGGCCTTTCTTTCGAGGAGGCAAAGGAGAAGTTGACCAACCATTTTGCTCCAAGAAATGTTTTATACGAAATTTATAAATTACGGAAAGCCAAGCAAGAATCATCGGAGTCCATTATGGAGTTCTATATTCGCTTAAGGAAAATGGCTGCTACTTGTGATTTTGCAGAAAGGACGGATTTTGAAATTAAAGACCAAATTTTGCTCGGTACCATTTCCGAAATTTTGAGAAAAGAAATATTAAAAAAAGAAAATATGTCCCTTCAAAATGTTTTGGATTTTGGTAAGCCTGAAGAGATTGTGAAAACTCAAATTTCCTCATTTTCTGGGTCTGGTTATGATTTGGTGCAAAATATTGCTGGTTCTTGTTTCAATTGTGGGGGTTCTTGGCCGCACAAAAGAGGGCAGCGTTGTCCGGCAATGGGGAAACTTTGCAAGGCCTGCAGCAATTATAATCATTTGCCGTACACAAAAAACTGTTCAGCAAGGAGAACAGGGAAGGGTTAAAACCCGAAAAAATCGTACTGTAAATTAGGCTGTAGACGAAAGCTCCGAGTCATGTGTCATTCTGATGCCGAATTGTCCCTGAATTTGCTGAATGTGGCCGAAAATAGGGGCATCCCAACACAGAGCCTGCAAGTTTGTGGTGTTTTAATCGACTTCATTATAGACACTGGGTGTTCAGTGAACATAATTAATCGAGCAAGTTACGAATCTTTGATTAATTCGCATCCTTTGAAACGTACTCGCTGTTCTCTCAAAGCTTATCAAGCCCGGGCTGTGAAGTTGCTTGGAGAATTTAAATGCGATTTTGTCGTCAAAACTTGCGCTGTGAGTGCTAAAGTGGTCGTTGTGGAGAAAGGGGACTCGCTATTAGGCTGTGCTACTGCCAGAGATCTGGGTATTGTATCACTGGCCCTAAGAATAGCTGACAGAAAGGACTTGGTCAAGAAAAAATTCCCTAAAATTTTTTATGGGATTGCTAAGTTGAAAAAGGTTTCCGTTAAATTGTACGTGGATCTTGAAGTGGCACCATCTGCTATAATGTACTGTCGCACTCCTTTCCACCTGAGGGGGAGATTGAAAAACTGATGAAACTTGATATAATTGAGAAGGCGGAAGGACCAACATCCTGGGGGTCACCAGTCGTCGTTGTACCTAAAAAGGATGGTAGCGTGAGAGTTTGTGTGGACATGAGGAAACCGAACAAAGGTATACGAAGAGAACGACACCCCACTCCTACGTTTTCAGAAGTTGCTGCACTAATTAATGGGTATAAGGTATTCTCAAAATTGGATTTGAATAAGGGCTTCCATCAACTCGAACTAGATCCCGATTCACGCTCGATCACCACATTTGCAACTCACCTGAGTTTGTACAGGTACAAAAGACTCAGTTTTGGCATTAACTCAGCGCCTGAAATTTTTAATGCTGTAATACAGAAAATTATTGAAGACATTCCAGGGTGTGTGATGATATATTAAGTTTTGTTGAGTCTGAAGATAAACACAATCGTATACTGCAAGCTGTTTTAGAATTTCGCAAGACGCTGGCCTTACGTTAAATGAGGAAAAGTGCTTGTTCAATCAGGATACCGTACCCTGCTTAGGGTTTGTACTTTCACGGGAAGGAATTTCCGTGGACTGTAACAAGAAAAAGGCCATCCTTAAATTGAAACCCCTGATTGATCTTTTACGGGGTTAGAAGTTTTTTGGGCATGGTAAACTTTCTTACTAGATTTATACCAAATCTAGCTGATTTGACCAAATCCCTTCGGAACTTGGAAAAAAAGGATATTGAATGGAAATGGAAAAAAAGGAACAAGCTTGTTTTGAGACGATAAAAAGAGAAGTTAGTAATGCCATTTCTATTGAGTAGTGCAATTTTAGCACAACCAGGTAATAAGAAACCTGCAATAATAGCATGTGCTAGCGTTAGTTTGTCGGATGTACAAAAAAGATATAGTCAAACTGAGAGAGAAATGTTGGGAGTGTCCTGGGCAACTCAATATTTTCACGACTAATTAGCAGGGGCAAAGTTTTTACTTCACACCGATCGTAAGCCTCTTGTGTCACTGCTAACCAAACCGGACCTCAAAACTTCAGCCTGTTTGGAAAGACTCATTTTCTAAATGATTGGTTATGACTTCACAGTCTCCCACATTTCTGGAA
The DNA here is from genome assembly GCA_020466155.1 of Pachypeltis micranthus. NCBI lineage: Eukaryota > Metazoa > Arthropoda > Insecta > Hemiptera > Miridae > Pachypeltis > Pachypeltis micranthus. The sequence goes on along the minus strand of CM035770.1, from coordinate 1,551,083 downwards.
AAGACAACCCTTCCGACTATATGTCTCGTCATTCCATCAAGAATAAGGCCGCCTCAAGTGAAGAGGACTCATCAACCTTATATCAACTGTACATTTACCTTCTCGACAAGACATCGCGGAAGAGACATTAGGTGACATCGCTTTAAAGAAAGTAATTGATGCTGTCCGCACTGGAAACTGGTCGGATCCAATTCTGGCTCAATATCGACCAATCAAAGAAGAGATAGCGGTGACAAGTGACAATATAGTGGTGCGAGGATCTCGTCTATATATAATCTTCTGACTGTAAACCCAGTAATGGGATGTGCACCGCGGCCAGATGACCTATTGTGCCAGTCCTAGTGTCTTACAGGTCTATGCCTAGCTTTCTGTGGAAAACCAGGTAGTTCCTGAAGGAGTCCTCGTTGGTATCCATCCTGGGAGAAGTGGTGCCAAAGACCAAAAATCGCTCCCTCTCAAGTCTCCGGCACTGGGCCAGGACATGGTAGGGAGTTTCTTCATCCGTGCCACACCACCTGCATAGAGGGGTTTCGGCTATACCCATAACATACATGTGTTTGTTCATTCTGCAGTGCCCTGTTATGATCCCAACAACCTGCCTTAAATCCTTTCTCTCCATCCTCAGAAGGGTGTCTCTTGTCTCACTTGTTTGCTCTGAGACAAATCGTTTGGACTGTCTTACTCCTGCAGCGTTCCAGATTGTCTGATGCAGTCTTCTGGCATGTTCTCTCACAGTCCTTTTAACTAGTGACAGAGAAATCCCTCAATGGGGCGGTGGCTCAATAGGTACTGTGGACGAACCACGTCTGGCCAGATGGTCCGCCCTCTCATTTCCAATGATCCCACTATGTTCTGGAATCCAATACACATTTACTCTATTCGCACTTGCTAGGGAGTTAAGCCACATCCTGCACTCTCGCACCAGTTTTGACGTCGTGCAGTAGTGCAATAGCGCTTGACTATCGGTCAATATATTGATAGTTCTATTGCTATAGCCTTTCTCATGCATTCGGATTGCCCCAGCAATAATAGCATAAATCTCTGCCTGAAAAACTGATGGAGTGGAGCCTAGGGCAATATAAGTCCCACTCCGTCCAGAGCCACTTATCCACACCCCGGATCCTGTCCCCTCTGGGGTCTTCGATCCATCTGTGTAGATGTTGACACCACTGGGAGGCTGAAACTGGCGGCTATCGCTGTTCCATGGACCTCCCAATAGCTGAACATTATATTTCCTATCGAGCTCATACATGGGCACAATTGCGTCTGTGATCATGCTGAGCTCCTTGAAGGTCTCCAAGTCCCTAAATATAGCCAGGTGTCCATTAGTCGCCTGAGGCACCTTAGCTATTCCGAGCTTAGTGAGTCTGTAAGCCACCTTCATCGCCTCTGCCTTGACATAAATGTCCAGGGGAAGAAGATCGAACAGTTTCTCCATGGTGACGGTGGGTGCAGTCTTCATCACCCCCGCTATGAGTAGGCACCCCAGCCTTTGTACTTTGGCTAGACTGCTGCCATTCACTCCAATGGCAGCTCTATGCCACCACACAATTGACCCATATGAGATTATTGGTCTCACTATGGCTTCGTAGAACCAGCAGGCCATTCTGGGCTTTACACCCCATGTCCTCCCGCACATTCTCTGACACGTCCGAAGGGCCGTTGTCGCCTTCGTGGTCACGTATCTGATGTGCTCGTTCCAGACTAATTTCCGATCTAGGATCACACCCAGATATTTGACTTGCTCGCTGAGCTGAATTTCTTTGCCCATCACTAACTGCGGCCTCAGTCCTGACAGTGACAGCCTTGTGAACAGCACGATAACCCCATCTCCCCACACCACAGGCACACCATCCGACAGCACGCTTTGCACCCTGCCCCCAATGAGCACAACCACATCACCAGCGTATCCTTGGGCGTAAAACCCCGCCGCATTAAGTCTCCCCAGTAGGGAGTCAATCACTAGGTTCCAGAGGAGCGGAGATAGGACCCCTCCCTGAGGGCATCCCCTCACAGTCTTCGCCCTGATTGTACAGTTTCCTAGCGTAGTCTGGATCTCTCTGCTTTCCAATACAGCAATGATACACTTTATTGCATTGCTGTGTACATTAAATTTCATCAACGCCCTTTCAATGCTACATATAGAGGTGTTGTCAAAGGCCCCTTCTATGTCCAGAAAGGCCCCTAAGGCAATCTCCCTATTACCCATTGACTCTTCTAGTTTCCTAACTAGTGCATGCAGCGCAGAGTCACATGATCATCCTGCGCGGTAGGCATGTTGGCCATCTACCAGAGGGGTCAGTCTCAAGGCCTTGGCTTCCTCGTATGAGTCCCTGCCAGGTTTTGGTATAAAGGTTACTCGAACCTTCCTCCAGCCCTGAGGTATGTAACCATGTGCTACGCTGCCCCTAAATAACTGTAAGAGGCTGGGTAGGATGCGCTCTATTCCTTTCTGTAAGAGGATCGGGTAAATACCATCCGGCCCAGGCGACTTGAATGGTTTAAACGAGTTTACTGCCCAGCGTACGGCATCTCGGGTTATAATTGCCCTGGCGAGTTCCCAGTCCGGCGTTCTTGTCCGCCTCATAGCAATCCCCGCATCTGCCAATGACCCAGGGTCAGTTCTACAACCAGGAAAGTGTGTGTTCAGCAGAGCGGTTAGTGTATGGTGACAGTCCAAGGTGTCACCATCCGGCCCCCTAATGGAGCCTACTGCCTGATGCATGTTCCCTTTCGAGAGCACCTTGCTGAGCCTTGCTCCCGTTCGGGTATCGTGAATTTCCTGGCAAAACCTTCTCCACGCCTCTCGTTTTGCCTTTCGTAATTCGTTGTTATACTCAGTTAGGGATCGCTTGTATGGTTCCCACTCTCCTGTTCTTTTGGGTCTGTTAAAGAGTCTTCAGGTTCTGGTTCTTAGTGCTCCCAGTTGATTGCTCCACCAGGGTACACATCTATTGCTTTTGGTTTGCCTGGTCGCCTTTGTGGTTTGCCTGCAGTTGTTTTCAAATGAAGACCTAATTGCCTGTGTCAGTGCTGTATTCAGTAACTCGATCTCCAGCGGACGTGTGGCATTGTCAGGGCAACTTCTCAGGGCATCCCTGAGGCTGTCCCCATACTTCTGCCAGTGTGTGTTTCTCGGGTTCCTGAACCTAATGGCTTCTGCCATTACCATTTCTAGATTGAATCTAATATACCTGTAATCAGATCCCGAGAATTCTGAGGAGACATGCCAGTTGGAAACATTAATCCCCCCAGAGAGTTTTAGAGCTAGGGTCAGGTCGGTTACCTCCTCCCTGTTAGCAATAACGAACGTGGGTTTATTACCCTGATTCAGTATATCCACATTATTAGTAACGAGATATTCAAAGAGACACTCACCTCTACGGTTAATGTCCTTACTTCCCCAAATGGTGTGATGCGCATTGGAGTCCACTGCCACAATCCCTTGGATATCATTGTCCTGGACTGCATCAACTATCTTCCCCAATCCTGTGGTTGGGACATCGTCTTCATAGGGGAGGTAGACCGAGGCTACCACTACATCCCTATTTTCATGAGTTAACCTAACCGCTGCAGAGTCCCCGGAAAACAGCGACCACAGCAGAAGGAACTTACACTAGCCTTAATGAGTATGCAAGACCTAGGGCGCCTGCTGTTATGGTACAATACCTTATAACCCGGCACCCCAAGACCCGCAACCCTGCTCTTAACTATCCAAGGTTCTTGAATTAATGCAATGTCAATATTTTGACTCACCATATACTGCTGCAGCGCCCATGATGCACCCCTGCAGTGGTGCAGAATGACCTGAAGCAGCCTAAGCATGCCTCAGGTCCTCTTCCTTCGGGGTGCCGCCGCCTGCATCCGCCGTCCTCTTTGTTTGGGGCAAGCAGGGGGACCGCCGCGACCCCCCAGGCACACCAGGGGCCCCAGAACCTGCGGCCGCTGACTGGTGGGCCAATGCGGCCATCCTACCAGCCGCAGCACCTCCAGGCACTGAGACCCCCGACCTACCCGGGGCAGAGACGCCCCCCACTGCCCCCGCAGCATCAGCCGGCGGCTCCTCGACATCCATCCCGGCGTCCGGGTTGGTCTCCTTGCTGAGGGTTCTGACATCCATGCTGTTAAAACCGTGGTAGAGACAGAAACCCGCCCTCTCCACCAGCAAGTATTGAGACTCGGGGATGGAGACCACTAAATATAGCCCCCTTTCCCCTTGTTTGCTGCCCAGAACTTTCCAGCGCTCAACCTTGAGGCCGGTGTTCTGAGCACCAATCATCTCCAAGCAGTCTTGGATGTCGTTCACCGGGTTAGGGATGAACGCACCAATCCTCTTGAAGCCCTCCAGATGGCCAGGGTCATAAGTCCTCAGCCGACCACTCTCCCACGGGGGCATCGCGCGATGCTTTGTATGAGCCAATCTTTTGACAGCTCGTCTACGCAGCTCACGACTAGCCCACCATTCCGCAGGGAGTGCCCACTGAAGTGGACCGCTAGCTCCTCCGGGTTGAGGCCACGAAGTTCCTCCATAAGGTGGAGCATAATCTTATTGGTGGTGTCCTGTGTCAATGACTGACTGCACTGAATGAGTGCAGCCATTGAGTCAATGACTGACTGGATATCGTCGGATTTCTCCGCTGCTGAGGCGTCCTCAATATTTATACATTTTTTATTTTCAAAATTGGTTTCCATTTTTTGGTCCCACGAGTACGGGGAAGCTAAAAGGTCACCACAGGCAGAGCCCCCTATGCCTGTGGAAGGCTACAATACAATGGGGTGTCGCCTGGTGCCCCAAGTGGGTCGTTAGCGATACACATGTTTAAACACCCTGTACCATTCAGCCTTGGCACGAGCTCCCTACACCTTGGCTTGGGTGTTCCAATCTCTGTTAGCCTACTCAGTCGTAAGTGAGCGTTTTCCGGGGGACACTGCGTGGAAGTCAGGATTGGTTCGTCCCCCACTCGGCTAGCAATTCCTCCAAATTTGCAACAACGAGTCGTTAGACTCGCTCACCGTAGTCATCAAGGGATTACCAAGTCGAAGGAGTTGTTGAGAAGCAAAGTTTGGTTCCAAAAGATGAATTCTCTCGTCGAAGATCTCGTTTCTAAATGCATCCCGTGTTGTGCCAACAATCATGTTAAGAAAAGAGACCCAATTCGGTTGCGACCGGTTCCATTGGGCCCTTGGGAGTCCCTTTCTGTGGACTTTTCAGGACCTTGGCCGAATGGGCGTTATGTGTGCGTAACCGTGGACGATTTCAGCAAATTCCCAATTGCTGTACCTCTGAGTTCATTGAAAACAGACGAGGTGACCAAACTTTTATTCAAAACTTTCTCATTGTTCGGATTACCAGGCACTATCAAGAATGACAACGGGCCTCCCTTCAACTTCGTCATCAGGGCGCGTTTGACATCCTTTGTGGCCAGCGCTCCTTAATTTGCTGAAAGGTAGGGGAATCCCCCGCAACCTGTACTCGCTCTTCAGAAGTCACCTGACGGATAGAAGTGGTATGATCGAATGCAGGCATGTATCCGTTCAGAGAAAGATCGGAAGGGGTGCTCACAGTGCTCGGTCCTTGGACCAGCACTCTGGAATGGCATCTTCGAAGGTCTTCTCAGGAGGCTCACGGAGACTGACTGCGAGCCATACGCCTATGTGGATGGCTTGACTGAGCTGATCTTTGCAGAGTCGGCCGACTAAATCGAAGAAAAAACCCACCACATGCTCTTAACCGTTAATTTAGGAGTGAGAGGTGGAGCTTCAACCAACACCTCCAGTGCCTTAAAGGCCCTACCATTGCATGGTTTGCCTCACTGCGCGCAATTACTAAGGCTACTTTGGGTGTGTGTGTTACAATGACACTATTCTCATGTATAAGGTCATAGATCTAGGTGTGATAGGCGTCTGCCCCGTTGTCTAGGGTAGCAAACTAACAGTCAATCAAAAGAGAGTATTGGCGCCCAATCTCAGAGGGCTGCGCTCCTGTGGATCACCTAGGCCTACAGGACTGTATCAACAGAAGCACTCCAGGTGATCACTGGTCAGTTACCAGCTGATTTGGCCGTTGAGTGCATGATTGACAAGTGGAGAGTGGGGAGCTTCCCCCACATTGGGGTGAACTCCGAGCGGAACTCACCACAGAACAGAAACTTGGCGCCGTCGATGAATGGGCGCCAGAGAAATGGCAAGCGAGATGGGAATCCTCGTCAAAGGATACGATGAGTTCTTTCCCAACGTCTTTCAAGAAAATGGGTTGAGCCAGACCACTGGGCGAGCCAGTTCCTCACGGGACATGGTGACTTCAATGCACGGTTCCACTTCTTTTCTCTGAAAGGCTCTCCCTCATGCACGTCTTGTGCCTCCAGTGCGGAGGAAACAAGAAACGTGCTGCTCCACTGTAGTTTCTACAACAGTGAGCGACGGTTGTTGGGAGGGCAAACGAACTTACGAGTAGCAGCATTGACTGCTACAAAGCAAGCCTATAGCCGTTTTGCTGAGCTCGCAAAGAACATGAATGCTAAGAAACGTAGTTATAGTTAGATCAGGTGGGAAACCAGATTAAGAACTTCTCCCAGATGTACCGTACCGGATTCCTCAGGTGGTCACCTCCGCGCGGTAACACACGGGCAAAGGCTCTCTACCGGGAGACTGGCTAACGACCAAATAGCTGCCGTACTTCCACAGGTCTGAGTTCGGTGGATGGTGCAGAGGCAGGCCTCTTGCATATTAGCGAAACCGCTACTTCCATGACTAATATAACCCTCGTCGAGGGTTTAGGAACAGTCATCAAATAAGGAAACTGGCCTGCGTCTAAATGGAAAACAGTGGAATCACAGTAAATTTGGTGAGACAAATTGTATTACATCAAGGAACTCACAAGGCCGTGTGCGATAATTTCCGTCTCACTCTACTCATCCGTTAGTTCGACGCGTCAATCGCCTAGCGTCGCCTAGAAAACGTCCGTTTTATTTGTTCCGTTGTAGCGGTCATGTTTCGTGTCTTTAGTATCTTCGTATTGTTAATGCTGAATCGCATGGGATGGGTCTCGGATGTACTCTACTAACATTGTCGCTTGGAGGTGAGTGGTTTTTTCCCAGATTTTTGTTATAGCTATAATCTTAATTTTCTACGTTGGATTGGATAAGATGGAATCCTGCTGCGCATGAGAATAATACAGTTTTGTAATAATTTTCAGCGTTTTTAAATTTTCCGCTATTCTTGTATAACATAGTATGAGTACCTGAGCCTGGTCATTCTGTATTTTTCTCGTGTAACTCTAAAGCAATGAACGCGAACTCTATTCGCAGCTTTCAACTCAAATTCTATTCAGTGCAGCTTTGGAAGACCTTGTTGCGCCCTAGCAGTGTTTTCGTTGCGATAAAGAGATATTTTAGTTTCTTCTCGCCGGCGATTAAAATTCAAGGTCTGCTGCCGGGCCCCGTTCACCTACTTCGGCTTCGTCCACCTGACTGCCTTGCTGACTACTGCCTCTCGTTCCTACTGCCGTTTTCTTGAACTTGAAAGCGTTTCATAGAACTTATTGATCCTGCTAAATTACTCGAACATATTACTGGCGCATTTAAAATTTCTTTCTTCCTTATAGTCCAGGAGCCGAGGGCTAAAATCGTTGACCCATTAGTTGAAAGTTGCCTACTGGTTTATCGATCTGTAATTGTAGAAGAGATGACCTCGTCATACCATAACAGTATTGAAGTACAGCAGTACACCATTTTTTTAAAAAGTACAGACCAGTAAGGTAAGTTTTAAGTGACACCAGAGTAATGATCAACGCGGCACTCTCCAGTTAGGAATAACGTCGGAATTCGCGTTAACTCTCTCGTTCGAAAACCCTGCAAATTATTACACAATGGTTTATTATTCTCACGAACAGCTTGACCAAGTATTACTGCTCCCCCATCCCATTCGATTCAGCATCGAATACTAGTAAACCATACGAAACATGACCTGGCTACAATGGAACTACGGAAACAAAACGTCTGATGATTTTGCCCCCGTCGGGTCATGAAAATTGGAACGGGGGCGCTTCGAGCGAACCCGTTGCGAGTCGAAAGGGGAGTTGAGCGGACGGCGTTGGGAGGGAAGCGAGCGGGTGGTTTTTTAATGAGACGGGTGGGAGGGAAGAAGTACTAACCACGAAACGTTGACTTCCGCTGTAGTTCCCGCGTTTTACTGCATTTCGTTAATTTTTTTAACCGTTTTTTGCCCATAACAATCATGGGCTTCGTCCGATCGGATTGCCGAGATGGCGGACACAACTAGATACCAAATGGGATTTTTGTGAGAAAGAACGACTTTTTTAGACCACGTTAAAGGCACAAAACGGCCCAGACAGCGGACGGCGGACGGACATTGCAAATTTGGAATCTCCATGTCTTGAAACGTAAAGTATCAAATTTTGAGGGGGGGTTGTAAAAAATTTTTCGTGACCGAAAACATAGGGTTATTATTCATAATGAATAATAAACCAAAATGAGTAAAAATTGATGATGAATTCCGAGAAATTACGGTTGGGGGGGGGGGGGGTTGATGCTGAGAGAGGTGAAAGTGCAGACCGTCTATTATGTCCGATTTCCATAAACGTTTCTTCCGGACCAGTGGGCTAAAATCGTTGACCCACTAGTCGAAAGTTCCACATTTCTTAAGGAATCAACCAAAATCATTCTAATGCGGATCAAATTTTGACTTATTGAGTTGATGGCTAAAACTAATGCAACACAATTGGACTGTAGAAAAGCGACGAACACGCGTCAGCAGAGCAGATTGAAATTCGTCAAATTTTCAACCAAATTATGATTTATTAGTTGACAACGGAAATTTGTATTGTGGATTCGCGTGAAGTAACTGAGTCGCAAAACCCGATTCTGCCGCAAAAATTTTGTGGGCAGACAAGAACCAAATTTGATGAAATTTTGGTTTATGAAGTTAAAACTTGAATTTTATTTTACGAATAGGCGAAGTACTTTAGAAATGATCATGTCTCCTTTCCTCATTTTGAGGATTTTTTTCGAGCAGAGATGGTCCAAAATTATCCAAATTTGGCTCAAAAATTGACTTATTAGTTGGGACCTCCAAATGAGTTGCACTGCTACCGATTATACAATAAAGTGTTATCTGTTACCATAAAAAGGTGGAATTTTCAAAGCAGAATCGTTGAAATAGGGTTTATCCACATATAAAAAATGTGTATATTGCTAGCTCTCAGTGAGGCAATTTTACCATAAAATTCCCATCCGTGGGAAAATGACGAGAGCAGCACAATAAATTATAAAAATTATCTGAGAAACTTGGTTTTAGCGCGGTTTTTTTCCTTTTAAACTCCGTTGAAATGTTACTAGAATATTTTTTTAAAATATCTGGTGCGTTGCAACACACAACTTTCCTTAGCTCTACGTCAATTCACTCTGGTACATGGCCTTTTGGTTTATTATTCATTCTGAATAATAACCCTATGTTTTCGGTCACGAAAAATTTTTTACAACCCCCCCTCAAAATTTGATACTTTACGTTTCAAGACATGGAGATTCCAAATTTGCAATGTCCGTCCCCCGTCCGCCGTCCGGGCCGTTTTGTGCCTTTAACGTGGTATAAAAAATTCGTTCTTTCGCCCAAAAATCCGATTTGGTATCTAGTTGTGCCCGCCATCTCGGCAATCCGATCGGACGAAGCCCGTGGTTGTAATGGGCAAAAAACGGTTAAAAAAATTAACGAAACGCAGTACAACGCGGGAGCTACAAGCGTTTCGTCGTTTGAATTCCCTCCGCCCGCCCGTCTCTTTAAAAAACCAACCGCTCTCGAGGCGAGCGAGCAGCGCGCCTCCCGCTCGACTCCCCCCGGGTTCGCTTCGAGCGCCCCCGTTCCAATTTCCCCGACGTTCTGGTTTTAATACGATTCAATTTTTTTAGATTCTTTCGTTTCATTCTCATTTTGTTTTTTTTTTTCATAGAATTTTGGTTACATTTTGATATTAATATTTAGCGTGCATGTTTTCATATTAAAATTCAGTTTTTTCTAGATACTTTCGTTTTTTTTTTGTTTATTTTAATATTACGATTCAGTTCTTTTCGACCTTTTTTTGGGTTTCATTATGATATTTTTCGATGCTGAATCGAACAGGATGGATCTCGGAGCATTAATGCTAGGTCAAGCTGATTATCCGAATAATAAACCGTTGTGTAATAATTTGCAGGGTTTTTTTCTACTTACTCAATTCATTTATCACTCAGTTCATTGGAACTTGGTCAAACAACACTTTACGGCAACAGGAAGCGGTAGCACTTACAGTTCCGGAATTTATTGTGCTGCTCGTATTCGTTCGGGAATGAGTACGAGCAGCCCTCAAATGAACGATGACGGCGCCACCTCCCACTGCAGTGCAGATGTCAAGCACTCGGACGCATAGTGCTAGGAGGGCCTTAGCAGGGACACCCCTGCATCAGCGCTTCCATTGCATCTGGGGTGGAGGGATCAGCCTCTCCTTCCTCACACCTAGGCCTAACTACTACCACGCTTTGCCGTGGGTTGTCAGGTGGGAGGTTGGTAAGCAGTGAAGGCTTCTTATTTTTCTTTTATTTTTGCCCTTGTTTTTGGGCGGAGGCGTGGGCAGGGTGCTGCCCTCGCCCTACACGTACTACTTTGTTGGCGCCTTTTTCTTCTTCCCTCTGCGCTTCCTGGCCCTGGCAGACTGCCATTCAGCCTTGGCTCCATGAGGGTGGGAAGGGGGCTCAGTAGCAGCTACTGCTGCATACGAGGGGCCTGGGGTACTAATCTGGCTCGTTGGAGCTCCTTGGGCCTGGGGGCTGGTGGCACTGGCTGCTTGGCAATTGCCCTACGCAGCTCTTCCCTCACGACAGCCGCCACAGTTTCCCGTAGGGGGGTAGTAGCAGGACGCGATGTTGTTTGGGGGGGGGGGGGGCTCACGCTTTGATAGCCAGCTTTGATATTTCGAAGAGGCAGCTAGTGACGAGGTCCCGCATTGGTCCTGTCGCGTTGACCCTCATCCGTGCCAGCTTGCCGTGGATAATTTGGACATACGCAGGATTACATCCAACGAGGCTTAACTGTGGCTGGGCGTCACAGTGTACTCTGTCGCCACACTGTGCTCACCCTGCAGTAGGGGGTCCAGAATTCCACTGCCGTACTCCCTGCGTGTTCGTATAAGCCGGACTAAAAGGGACACAACTTACACTTCATTCACATACATGACACACTGGGAACCCCCTACCTTTAGCTGGGATCGCAGAACACACCCCCCGCAGGAAGGGGTACAGAATTCTCCTGCCGTATCCTCTGCGTGGTCGTTAAAACCGGCCTTAAAGGGGCTTAAAGCTCACGACACTGACATACACAACATATTCCAGATACTAAATACACTGCAACGGCTTGCGTGGCAGAACACACTCACTTGAAACACTCATAATGAGCGAAAGACAGTCCTGGAAGTAGCTCACTAACACCTTTGAGCGATCCCATATAGGTGCGGCCTTCGGAATGAGGAGGGGAAAAACCAGGTTTGAGCGTTCCTGGGCGGCTGATAGCGTGTGTCCCGCTCACCACATCACTAGTGGCCGAGGGCTGACTCTGAGCAGCAGCCGAAAAATCCCTCATGCGTCTTAGTCCCGGTGGGTGGCCGGACTGGCAGCTGCGGCGCATGTGGGGGCCTCCCTTTGACCCTCAACGGACCAGCGAAAGGGGCTAGAATCAATATGCCTGAGGGGGAGCCTCCAGGACACTGCCTCGAGCACCTCTCGCTCATACCACGAACACACACAACAAATGAACTCACAAGGATACACTACACCAGTCCGCTTCTTTAATCACCCCCCCCCCCCAAATAAGTAAAAAACATGACAAAGTCAACTAAAACTTCAGCAGGTAATAAAAACGCCACCTGCGCCTCTTCCTCGGGCTCGCCAAGCTCGACCCCTCCCTCTTTGGACGATGAGCAACCTACTCGTCGTCCAAACAAACAAGGGCGGAAAGAACCGGGCAAACCGCGTTCATCTCCCCCTTCTCCCCCTAGTAGCCCGGGCAACCCGGCTACTACAAGCACAACCACAGCGTGGACCCTAAACTGTCGGACATGGAGCAAATTTGCGCATACGTCCAAATCATCCACGGCCAGCTGGCACGGATGAGGGCCAACGCGACAGGACCTATGCGGGACCTCGTAACTAGTTGCCTCTTCGAAATTTCGAAGCTGGCTATAAAAGCTAATGCCCCCCCAACGACATCGGCCCCTGCCACTCCCCCTGCGGGAAACTGTGGCGGCTGTCATGAGGAAGAGCTGCGTAGGGCAATTGCCCAGCAGCCAGTGCCACCAGCCCCCCAAACTCGAGGAGCAACAACGAGCCAGGGTAGTACCCCAGGCCCCTCATATGCGGCAGTAGCCGCTACTGCGCCTTCCTCCCCCCCTCATGGAGCTGAGGCGGAATGGCAACCTGCCAGGGCCAGGAAGCGCAGAGGGAAGCAGAAACAGGCCCCAACTAAGCAGGAAGTGCAGGCCGAGGGCAGCGCCCCGCCTATGCCTCCGCCCAGAAACAAGGGCAAAAATAAAAATAAAAACCAAAATAAAATGCCTCCAGCGCTTGCCCAACTCCCCCCTAAAAAATCACGACAAAAGGTGGTAGTGGTTAGGCGGACATGTGAGGAAGGAGAGGCTGGTCCCTCCAACCCTGACGCAATGGAAGCGCTTATGCGGGGTGTCCCTGCTACGGACCTCCAAGCTCTGAGTGTCCGAGTGCTAGACATCCGCACCGCAGTAGGAGGTGGCGCTGTCATTGTGACGGAAACGCCAGAAATGGCCAAGGCGCTCACGAGCCACATTTCCACAAAAAAGGAGTTGAAGCTCCAAGCGTCAGCCCCCCTGGGTCGTTTCCCACGCCTGCTGCTGTGCGACGTGCGGACCGACCTTCAAAAGGAGGACTTGGCCCAACAAGTTGTTGATCACAACCCTGCGTTAGGCTTGCAGCCGCAGGATGTCAGGCCTCTCTTCACCAAAAAGCGTGGCAGACAGAAGGATTGGGTGATTGAGGTATCACCCAGCCTGTACAAAAAACTAGAGGGGGCAAGGCACCTCCAAATAGCCTGGCAGCGGTGCGCCATACGAAAGTACCAAGCCCCCACTCAGTGCTACAAATGCCAGCGCTATGGCCACCTGGCAGTGGCCTGTACAAGACCTGTTGTGTGCGCCTGGTGCGCCTTGCCACATCTGGAGTAAGGAATGCAAGCGTGATGCTCCCCTCAAGTGTGCCAATTGCGTCGAACGCAAAATCCAACAGGTCGCACACTCTACACGAGACGCACGCTGTACCATTCGTCAGCGAGCGATTGCCCTCCAGGAGTCACGAGTGGATTATGAATAGGTCAAAAACAGTTCGAATCCTTCAGCACAACACAAATAAGAGTTGCCCAGTTATGGCTGAGTTGCTGCAAAATGCACTCAAGAAACGCTGCAGTGTCCTCGCCATACAGGAACCGTACATAGGATCCAAAACTCTTGGTCTCGGATCGCAGGCACGAGTGGTGGCTGGAGCAAGACCGCGCGCCAAGGCAGCAGTAGCCTCCATCGACCCGTCCATTCCCCTGCTCGCCCTCACTCACCTGAACAGCCAGCACTTGGCCGCTGTGCTCATCCGAGCCGGTGGCTTTGAGCTGGTTGTAATATCATTTACAGGCAATTTGGCGCACCAGTTGCCAACAGCCTTGAACCACTCGAGCGGGCTCTAGCAGGCCTATCAGGACGACCCTGCGTAGTCTGTGCTGATGCAAACGCCAGATCACCATTGTGGGGATCCCCAACCCTGGATGGGGCGGGCGAGGCGTATATAGAGCTGCTCACCAGGTACAACTTGGTTGTTGCCAACGACCCCATGACTGAGGCGACCTATGATGGGCCGGGAGGAAGGTCGTGTATAGACGTCACAGCCGTGTCCCACACCCTGCTACTCAAATTGAAGGGTTGGCGAGTCGTACCAGGTGCAACGCAGAGCGATCACATGGTTATTGACTTTGCCATTACGGATGATAACATCCTCTGCAAAGACACGCGTGAAAAGCGATTCCGCACACAAAATGCTGACTGGCCGCAATTCTTTAGGGTACTGGAAGGTGAACTGCGTGTCGCAGACACCGACCTAATAGTGCAAGCATCCACACCTGAAGAGGTGGACAGCAAAGTGGACACATTTACCACAGCACTGCACTCTGCTGGGCTCTCTGTACTTGGCCAACAGAAGCACAGGGCGATCAAAGTCCCATGGTGGACTGAGGAACTTAATCCCCTCAAGCAAAGTGCAAATAGAGCCAGAAGGATGTACCAAAACACTCGTGACCCTGATGCCAGAGCAACACTCCGAACTGCCTTCATCCAAGAGAAGAAGGCCTTCCACCGCGCCATCAAACGAGCCAAACGGCAAGGCTGGCGAAATTTTGTGGAAGCGGAGAGCTCTGAGAACCCCTGGGGCAGACACTACAAGTCCTCCATAGGAAAAGCAAATGTAGAGCAGGTCTTAGCTGCGATGCAAAATGAGTCAGGCTGGGCCTGCAGTATCGAACGTTCACTGGAAACCCTCCTTGAGAAGGCGTTCCCAGATGACCAACTAGCTCGAGACACTGAAGCCCAGAGGGCAGCAAGGGAGCTGATCATGGACCCTCCGAACGAGCCCGACATCCCATTGTGGACAACAGGCGACCTCGGCAGGGCTCTTGCGACCTTAAAGCCCAACAAATCTCCTGGGCCAGATAAAATAGAAAGCAATATGCTAAGGAAGGCTGAGCGGACAATCTCCAGCGGTCTCCTTAATTTATTTAATGACTGTCTGCAGGTCGGACAGTTCCCCACTCAGTGGAAGTCTGCGCGCGTTGTCACTCTTCAAAGGAGGCGACCGCAATCAGTCGGACCCGCGATCATGGAGACCACTCAGCCTTCTTTCCATATTAGGCAAAACACTAGAAATCTTGATGTTGCAGTCCCTCGAAGGAGTCTTTGGCCGCAACCTCACAGGCAGGCAATACGGGTGTACCAAAGGAAGGTCCACGCAGGATGTCATTGTCGAGATTCGGCGTGTTTCCCTGCTGGCACCGGCTAAGTACGTCGTAGCAGTTCTGATTGACATCAGAGGAGCGTTTGACAACCTTTGGTGGCCAGCGCTCCTTAATGAACTCAAAGGTAGGGAATCCCCGCAACCTGTACTCGCTCGTCAGAAGTTACCTGACAGACAGAACTGCTACGATCGAAAGTAGGCATGTCTCCGTCCGGAGAAAGATTGAGAAGGGGTGCCCACAGGGCTCGGTCCTAGGACCAGCACTCTGGAATGCCTTCTTCGTAGGTCTTCTCAGGAAACTCATGGAGACTGACTGCGAGCCGTACGCCTATGTGGATGACTTGACTGGGCTGATCTTTGCAGGGTCAGTCGGCCAAATTGAAGAAAAGACCCACCACGGGCTCCGCACTGTCAACCAATGGTGCGAGCACGTCAAGATGCAGGTGGCTGAGGAAAACACCCAGCTAATCCTCTTGAAGGGGAAAGTGAATAATCCACCCACAATACGCTTTGGCGGCCACAGGCTCCTTCTTGAAAAGCACGTCAAGTATTTAGGAGTGAATATAGGTGAGAGGTGGGGTTTCAACCAACACCTCCAGTCCCTTAAAGGCACTACCATTGCAAGGTTTGCCTCACTGCGTGCCATTACTAAGGCCACTTGGGGTGTGTGTTACCACGACACCATCCTCATGTATAAGGCCATCTATTTAGGTGTGATTGGCTACTGCCCTGTTGTCTGGGGTAGCAAACTAACAGTCAATCAAAAGAGAGTATTGGCCCAATCCCAGAGAGCTGTGGATCACCAAGGCCTACAAGACTGTATCAACGGAAGCACTCCAGCTGATCACTGGTCAGTTACCAGTTGATTTGGCTGTTGAGTGCATGATTGACAAGTGGAGAGTGAAACGGGAGCTTCCCCCGCTTTGGGCTGAACTCCGTGCGGATCTCACCACAGAACAGAAACTTGCCGCCATCGATGAATGGGCTCTAGAGAAATGGCAAGCGAGATGGGAATCCTCGTCAAAGGGACGTGATACGTATGAGTTCTTCCCCAACATCCGTGAACGTCTTTCTAGAAAATGGGTTGAGCCAGACCACTGGACGAGCCAGTTCCTCACGGGACATGGTGACTTCAATGCGCGGCTCCACTTCTTTTCTCTGAAAGACTCTCCATTATGCACGTCTTGTGCCGCCAGTGCGGAGGAAACAAGAAACCATGTGCTGCTCCACTGTAGTTTCTACAACAGTGAGCGACGGTTGTTGGGAGGGCAAACGAACTTAGCAGCATTGACTGCTACAAAGGAAGCCTATAACCATTTTGCAAAGTTCGCAAAGAAGGTAATGGCTAAGAAACGTGGTTATAGTTGATCAGTCCTTTTGAAACTTGCCACCCAAGTAAACAGTAAGATCAGGTAGGGAACCAGATTATGAACTACTCCCAGATGGTACGGGATTCCTCAGGTGGTCACCTCCGCGCGGTAACACACGGGCAACAGCTCTCTACGGTGAGACTGGCTAACGACCACATACCTGCCGTACCTCCACAGGTCTGAGTTCGGTGGATGCTGCAGGGGCCGGCCTCTTGCATATTAGCGAAACCGCAACTTCTATGACTGATATAATCCTCGTCGAGGGTTTAGGTACAGTCATCAAATAAAGAAACAGACCTGAGCGAGTGCCCTCCAGGAGTCACGAGTGGACTATGAATAGGTTAAAAACAGTTCAAATTCTTCAGCACAACACAAATAAGTATTCCTCGGTTATGGCTGAGTTGCTGCAAAATGCACTCAAGAAACGCTGCAGTGTTCTCGCTATACAGGAACCATACATAGGATCCAAAACTCTTGGTGGCCAGCATTGACCCGTACATTGACATGCTCACACTCACCCACCTGAACAGCCAGCAGTTGGCTGCTGTGCTCATCCGAGCTGGTGGCTTTGAGCTGGAAGTAATATCATTGTTTACAAAGAGCGGTGAACTCTTTCTTTTCATCAGATCTTTTATTTACTTTCTTTCACTCAACTCCCAATCGTTGCTATTTTATCGCCAGAGTCATTCTGTTCATTATCTGAAGTTGAAGTGCAGGGACCTCACCTCCTCCACTCTACTTTGAAGATGCAGCTATATTTTATTCATTCCTGTTTCATCGTTCGCCGCTTCATAGCCGTTTTTCTATTCTTACTTCTAAATCTTACTTCCCGGTACCTATAACTCTACTACTTCGGTGCCAGGTAAGGCGAGAATTTCTATTTGCGCATCACGCCTTCATCTCGTCCAACCCAGCGAACCAGAACAACAGTAATTTACCAGTGCATGTTATATTCAATTGTTGCTCGCATTGTTACAAATATTTAAATGCTTGTGGATCATGGAGACCACTCAGCCTTCTTTCCATATTAGGCAAAACACTAGAAATCTTGATGTTGCAGTCCCTCGAAGGAGTCTTTGGCCGCAACCTCACAAGCAGGCAAAACGGGTGTACCAAAGGAAGGTCCACACAGGATGTCATTGTCGAAATTCGGCGTGTTTCTCTGCTGGCACTGGCTAAGTACGTCGTAGCAGTTCTGATTGACATCAGAGGAGCGTTTGACAACCTTTGGTGGCCAGCGCTCCTTAATGAGCTCAAAGGTAGGGGAATCCCCCGCAACCTGTACTTGCTCGTAAGAAGTTACCTGACCAACAGAACTGCTACGATCGAATGCAGGTATGTCTCTATTCAGAGAAAGATTGAGACGGTGTGCCCACAGTGGTCGGTCCTTGGACCATTTTCGAAGGTCTTCTCAGGAGACTCATGGAGACTGACTGCGAGCCGTACGCCTATGTGGATGACTTGACAGTGCTGATCTTTGCAGAGTCAGTCCGCCAAATTGAAGAAAACCTCACCACGTGCTCCGCACCGTCACCCAATGGTGCGAGCATGTCAAGATGCAGGTGCAGAGGAAAAAACCCAGCTGTGGATCACCAAGGCCTCAAGACTGTGTCAACAGAAGCACTCCAGGTGATCTGGTCAGTTACCAGTTGACTCTCAAATCAGTGAAAATGGTCCAAGAACAAAGTTTTATTGCTTGAAATGGGGTTAGTGCGTTTTCACGTTTTGATCCAAAAACATTAGTAAGAAGAAAATATGAGTCATCTCCCTGTTATGTGGCAGTATTGCTAAGACACTTCTCAGTGATGCAACGCTCCTAAATCCGAATGTTATCAACTTCGTTCTTCGTAATATTAGTCGACGACTGAAATTGTCGTGCAAACCCGAAAATTAAGGTACCATTGACAGGAAAGTTAACAATTGATGATGAATTCCACGGCCGACGACCCCCTTTCTTCAGCGGCAGCGGCCAGTGAAGGCGCTTACCAAATTACTGAGGTATTTGTTATGAAGATAAGAGTACGTGAAAGGGCAACTCGCCACGCAAATGTTACGACTAACACCGTGTATTTTAATTTTAATTCTTTTATGCCTGCGAGTTTAGCTCACGCAATGGGGCTTAGATCTCACCTAGGGTTGACAACTGAAGAAATGGGATCTGGGAATTAGAAGTGCCAGATAGCGTGAGAATGCCACTTTGTGGAATTCGCATAAAGTGATATCCCAGGGGTCAGGGCTGGTAGGCATTTTCCGACGTTCAAAAGTAACGGAAAAGTAACTGGTACAACCGGTACATGTTGATTCCTTATCAAAATGACTTCCGTGACACTTGTTGGGTATAAAATGAACTGTATTAAGTAGGGGTTGAATTGAACCGACCGTTAAATATACCACGTACTCTAGTACTGCCAATGGGAATCCTAATTGCATGAAATGTGGAAATGTGTGCGAAAATAATTATATGCTTAAACTGAAGAAATTGGATACTGAAAAAGGAGGAAAAAGGCATTCTTACGGTAAACCAAAAAACCAGTCTCAAACAAGGCGATCGCTGGAAAGGGAGGTTGGAAGCTGGAGGTAGAAGGTAATGAAAAAACGCTGCAAGACACAGAACGGTTCATTATTCTCTTGGACTGCTTGTCCTAGTCTCACCCTTCTGAGCACTATCCAAGTCGATTCATCATCGAAAAGCACCATTAAACAATAGGAAACGTTACCTGACTATCCCGGAACGACGAAAATTACGTATTCCAGGCGTCTGTAGGCAATTGGCACGACGTGTAGAGTCGTGCGGATGGGTGGTTGGAGTTAGACTAAGAACCGAATACTTTCGCTGTATTGCCCGTGAGTTCTTCTAACTATTAGAATTTGACTCACTATAATTACTTGAATTTCGCTGTTTTCGATCTATAAGCAATCGTACACCTGTGATACTCATTTCATTCTTCCCAGCATCTAAAAATACCTTACAAACACGGCGTATTTGCATTAAAGCTGCCAAAATTGCGCTTTTGTTAATTTTTTGACACTTTTTGTCCATAACAGCCAAGGCCTTCGTCTGGTCGAATTGCTTAGCAGGCAGGCACCACTAGATACCAAGCGGAGTTTTTAGTCCATGTTAAGGGCATAAAACGCCCCGGACGACGGACGGACATAGCAGATTTGGAATCCCGATATCTTGAAACGTATCAAATTTTGAGGGGGGTTCGTAAAAAAAATGTCCCGTCCGAAAACATGGGGTTATTATTCAGATTGAATAATACACCAAAAGGGAGATGAAAAGGCTTGAAATTCTCTGCTGTGAACCAGCCTTTCCACCTCTGCATACTCCTCAAATAACACTCATAAGAGAGTCGTAAGTCATGGGGATTGAGGTTTCAGTAACGTGCAAAAGAGCATGTTCATCATTTGAAGAGGAGGAAGCATAGATGGCGTTTCTATCACCTGAATTTTTACTTTCCTTGCTCTACGAAGTAGAAAGGAAAGTTATGTAATCGGCTGAAAAAAAAATTTTGAGTTCTCTTCAGATCTTTACGTTTCAGACCCTCCTGAGTCCGAAAAACACTATTTGGGAAAATGGTCTGTGTGTCTGTGTGTGTGTCAGTCAGTCAGTCTGTGTGTGTATGTGTGTCTGTGAACGATTTTTAGAAAAAACCACCGTACCAAATCAGCTCAAACTCGATATCTCGCCCGCAGGTCACCATGGGACGCCAAAATAAGGGTTTGAACAAAATCCACCGAAAGCTAACTATAGTTATCATAGTGATCAAAACACCAAATATTTTTTTTCTCAAAAACGGCTCTAACGATTTTAATTACATTTTTTATATTGATAGCTCTCAATAAGGCAATTATACCATAAAATTCCCATTCGTGGAAAAATGACGAGAGCAGCACAATAAATTATCAAAATTTTCGACAAAATCGATTTTAGCGCAGTTTTTAGAGAAAACCACCGTACCAAATCAGCTGAAACTTGATGTCTAGCCTACAGGTTACCATGAGACGCAATAATGCGGGTATGGGCAAAATCCACCGAAAGTTAACTATAGTCATCGTAGTGATCAAAACACCAAATTTTTTCTCAAAAACGGCTCTAACGATTTTGATTAAACTTTTTATATTGATAGCTGTCAATAAGGCAATTATACCATAAAACTCCCATTCGTGGGAAAATGACGAGAGCAGCACAATAAATTATCAAAATTTTCGATCAAAAGCGTTTTTAGCGCGGTTTTTTCCTAATAAACTCCGCTGGAATGTTAGTAGAATGTTTAACAAAATTGGTATCGTAGTCCAATCCAATACTAAAGTTAACGTACCTGTTAGGTGAGTCCGTCTCACAAGCTCCGTCAGTAACTCACCAGCCAGAGGAGACGGACTCACCTAACAGGTACGTTAACTTTAGTAATTTGCCTACTGGCGGATATAACCCAATTTCTTTAATACCCAATCCAATACCTAAAGGGTGAGTGTTTAAAAACGCTCATGAGATACTTGGGGCTCACTCCAGAAATTCCTGAATTTCAACTACTGTCGTTGCGGTTACTACCAGTTCTAACAGTTATTTTCCAATAACTCTGCAAAAGTGATTACTATCCTTTTTTTAAAAAATCGCGTTTACAGCCTCATTAATTATCTGTGTACCAATTGCTCAATAATGGTCCTGCAGTGAGTACGAGCAGCACAATAAATTCCGGAACTGTAAGCGCTACCGCTTTCTGCTGCCGTAAAGCGTTGTTTGACCAAGTTCAAATTAACTGAGTGATAAATGAATTGATTAAATAGAATTAGCCATGTACAAAGTGAATTGACGTAGAGCTAAGGAAAGTTGTGTGTTGCAACGCACCAGATATTGTTTTAGTGGACTTAGTCATGATATACGAATATTTCACATAATTTAGGATGGAGCGTGGTTTTGTGAGTTTAATTGTGTTAGTGGTACGAGTGGATGCTGCTCAAAACGGTGTCCTGGGAGTCACCCCTCAGGCGTATTGATTTTAGTCGCCTTCTCATGATCCACAGCTGCCAGCGAGGAGGGATTATTTGGCTGCTGCTCAGTGCCAGCCCTCAGCCACTGATGATGTGGTGAGCGTACATACACTATTAGCATACACTATTAGCTGCACACGGAGTGCTCAAACCATGATTTTTCCTTCTTATTCTGAAGGGAAGGCCGCACCTGTATACAGGATTGCTCCTAAGTGTTACTGAGCTACCCTGAGAACATTTTTTTTTTTGCTCACTATGAGTGTATTTGAGGTACCAGAAGACTACTAAAGTTAACGCATTTACACCTGGCCATTCTGGATGATGATGTCTTTACATCGAAAACGCTCGCCCACAGTATCACACTAGCCAGAGGAGACGGACTCACCAAACAGGTACGTTAACTTTAGTAATTTACGTACTGGCGGAACTAACCCAATTACTTCACCAACTACGAGATAATTCCGCAGTGTCTCAGGTTTTTCTCAAAGAAGTTAGACCCAGCACAATGTGCTTATAGCACTTATGACAGAGAGATGCTGACAGCCTACCAAGGAGTGAAATATTTCTGATACATGCTGGAAGGTCGCCAGTTCGCCATCTCTACGCACCACAAACCACTGTCATATGCATATGCTCAACGTCCAGACAAAGCTTCCCCAAGACAACTCCGTCATTTGGACTTCATTGGACTGTTCACGACGGATATCCAGTATGTGCCAGGGTATCAAACATGCCAGCCGATGCCTCCTCACGCATTTCAGCCATTGCTTCCACTCCTACTCTTTCCCTCCAGTTCACTGTTACCTGTGGCGAACTGCAACAGCTCAGAGCATCAGCTATTTCAAAGCTCACACTGCAGGATATGGCGCTGGACGAAGGAGTGAGGCTCGTATGTGGTACACCCAGGAAATCACGGCAGAGCCAGTAGCTCAGACCTTGGTTTCCACCTGGATCATTCCCTGACTCATCACCACTGATCATGGACGTCAGTTTGATTACCGCCTCTTAACCTGCCTCACTGAAATTCTGGGTATTGTTCACTCGCATTTTACAGCATATCACTTGGCTGCAAATGGGCACAGGTAGCACCGACCTATGAAAGGGACTTTGAAAGCTCAGTTGACGGATGAGTGGGTTTCTCAGCTACCAACCATCCTCCTCGGACTGCGCTCCTACCTCTTTCCTGACTGTGACAGGACCCCTGCTGAGCTGCTCTGTGGTGAAACTATACGCCTACCAGCAGACCTGTTGGAGCAACCCTCAACCGCTACGGACATACCCACACTCGTCGCCAAACTGCAAGAGCACATCTGCCGCCTACGCTCAGTTTCATTTCTCCACAACACAGACATCATCGTCTTTACATCGAAAGAGCTCGCCCACAGTATCTCTCCAACCAGAGGACACGGACTCACCAAGACGAGGACGCGGACGTTAACTTTAGTAATTTACCTACTGGCGGAACTAACCCAATCACTTCACTAAAAAATGTCAAGTTTCCCATTTTGTCAACCGATTCTTCGATTACAGGTGATGACCAAAATTCTGATTCCGTGATTGAATTGAGTTTCCTATAGTCCACGCACAAACGCCACTTAAGCCCAGCTCGAGTTTTCTTCGGGACGAGGATAACTGGGGAGCTCCATAGACTGGTTGACTGTTTAATGACTCCCTCATCGAGCTACTGTTGTACCAGCTACGAGTACACAGTACAGGTTTTTGTGCATGGGTTATACGATATGGTCGAGCCCAACAGGAGGAGAATCGCCTGTATTGATGTGGTTCTCTACCAAATCTGTACATCCCAGTTGTTCAGAACCTTCACAACTAAATACATCACTGTAACTAACAAGTACACTAATAAATTTTTCTTGATCTTTAGAATTCATATGATCAACATGTGTTATGAGGACGTTTCTCAATGAAACTTTACGTTCAGGGGTTTCAGTTTCAGCTGTTTGAACGAGATTACACATGTTTGGTCCAAAGTTGTCAATAAATTCAATATGCCTCCATGCACTACCATGTGTTTGTGCATGACAGTTTCTGAGAAGGTAGAGTTACAAACTATGGCAACCATTCGGTCTGATGTCCCAATTGTGTTTGCCATAAGCAAGTAGGTGTTGTCATCAGGGGTGAAAGCCACAGGACGATGTGATAAATTTCCAACTTCTTTTCTCAAAGATTGGTCCAATTTGACCCTTAGAGGGATGACGGCTGAGAGGGATCCTCACTTCCTTATTAGTAATTGCATATGCACCCAAGTGTTTACCTTTGAAGCGCAGACATGGCACTGTTTCTGGAACCATTGAGTCTGATTTATACTTTGAAACGAAATTTGGGCAAGGTGCGCCAAGCAACCACTTTTACTTTCCGCTACCTCAATGCAGTAGCCGCTACTGCGCCCTCCTCCCTCCATCATGGAGCTGAGGCTGAATGGCAATCTGCCAGGGCCAGGGAGCGCAGGGGGAAGAAGAAAAAGGCCCCAAGTAGGTCAGCAGCCCGAGGGCAGCGCCCCGCCTACGCCTCCGCCCAAAAACAAGGGCAAAAATAAAAATTGAAAAAAAAAAAAAGAAGCCTCCACCACTTACCAAACTCCACGACAAAACGTGGTAGTGGTTAGGCGTATGTGTGAGGAAGGGGAGGCTGGTCCCTCCACCCCTGATGTAATGGAAGCGCTGATGCAGGGTGTCCCTGCTACGGACCTCCAAGCACTAAGCGTCCGAGTGCTTGACATCCGCACTGCAGTGGGAGGTGGCGCTGTCATTGTGACGGAAACGCCGGAATTGGCCAATGCGCTTATGAGCCATATTTCCGCGAAGAAGGAGTTGAAGCTACAAGCATCAGCCCCCCCTGGGTCGCTTCCCACGCCTGCTGTTGTGCGACGTGCGGACGGACCTACAAAAAGAGGACATGGCCCAACATGTTGTTGAGCACAACCCGGCATTAGGCTTGCAGTCGCAGGATATCAGGCCCCTTTTCACGAGAAAGCGTGGCAGACAAAACGATTGGGTGACCGAGGTATCACCCAGCCTACACAAAAAACTGGAGGGGGCAAGGCACCTCCAAATAGCCTGGCAGCAGTGCACCATCCGGAAGTACCAAGCCCCTATCCAGTGCTACAAATGTCAGCGCTATGGCCACCAGGCAGTGGCTTGTACAAGACCTGTTGTGTGTGCCTGGTGCGCCTTGCCACATCTGAGCAGGTAATGTAAGCGTGAGGCTCCCCTCAAGTGTGCCAATTGCGTCGAACGCAAATGCCAACAGGTCTCGCACTCTACACGAGATGCACGCTGCACCATTTGTCAGTGAGCGAGTGCCCTCCAGGAGTCACGAGTGGACTATGAATAGGTTAAAAACAGTTCAAATCCTTCAGCACAACACAAATAAGAGTTCCCCGGTTATGGCAGAGTTGCTGCAAAACGCACAAGAAACGCTGCAAGGTTTTCGCTATATAGGAACCATATATAGAATCCTTAACTCTTGGTCTGGAATTGCAGGCACGAGTGGTGGCTGGAGCAAGAACGGGAGCAGCAGTGGCCTGCGTTGACCCGTCCATTGACATGCTCGCACTTGGCCGCTGTGCTCATCCGAGCCGGTGGCTTTGAGCTGGCTGTAATATCATTTTACAGGCAATTTGGTGCACCAGTTACCAAGAGCCTTCAACCACTGGAGTGGGCTCTAACAGGCCTATCAGGACGACCCTGCATAGTCTGTGCTGATGCAAATGCCAGATCACCATTGTGGGGATTCCCAACCCATGATGGGGCAGGCGAGGCGTATATAGAGCTGCTCTCCAGGTACAACTTAATTGTTGCCAACGACGCATGATGGCCCAGAGGCCCAGAGGCGACCTATGATGATCAGGGAGGAAGGTCGTGTATAGACGTCACAGCCGTGTCTCACACCCTTGCGGGGTTGGCGAGTCGTACCAGGTGCAACGCAGAGCGATCACATGGTTATTGACTTTGCCATCACACAACCATGACAACATCCTCTGCAAAGACACGTGGGAAAAGCGATTCCGCACCAAAAATGCTGACTGGCCACAATTCTGTAGGGTACTGGAAGGTGAACTGCGTGCTGCAGACACCGATCTAATAGTGCAAGCATCCATACCTGAAGAGGTGGACCGCAAAGTGGACACCACAGCACTGCACTCTGCAGGGCTCTCTGTACTTGGGCAACAGAAGCACAGGGCGATCAAAGTCCCATGGTGGACTGAGGAACTTAATCCCTTCAAGCAAAGTGTAAATAGAGCCAGAAGGATGTACCAAAACACTCGTGACCCTGATGCCAGAGCCACACTCCGATTTGCCTTCATTCAAGAGAAGAAGGCCTTCCACCGCGCCATCAAACGAGCCAAATGGCAAGGCTGGCGAAATTTTGTGGAAGCGGAGAGCTCTGAGAACCCCTGGGGCAGACATTACAAGTCCTCCATAGGAAAAGCAAACGTAGAGCAGGTCTTAGCTGCGAAGTAAAATGAGTCAGGCTGGGCCTCCAGCATCGAAAATTCACTGGAAACCCTCTTTGAAAAGGCGTTCCCTGACGACCAAGTAGCTCAAGACACTGAAGCCCACAGCGAACACACTGAAGGCAGCGAGGTAGCTGATCATGGACCCTGTGAACGAGCCCGACATTCCATTGTGGGCAACAGGCGACCTCGACAGGGCCCTTGCTACCTTAAAGCCCAACAAATCTCCATGGCCAGATAAAACTCCATGGTCCACTCAGGATGTCATTGTGAAATTTGGGGTGTTTCCCTGCTGGCACCGGCTAGATACGTTGTAGCAGTTCTGATTGACATTTGAGGAGCGGTTGATAACTTTGGTGCCCAGCGCTCCTTAATGAGCTCAAAGGTAGGGGAATCCCCCGCAACCTGTACTTGCTCGTCAGAAGTTACCTGACCAACAGAACTGCTACGATCGAATGCAGGTATGTCTCCGTTCAGAGAAAGATTGAGACAGTGTGCCCAATGTGGTCGGTCCTTGGACCATTTTCGAAGGTCTTCTCAGGAGACTCATGGAGACTGACTGCTAGTCATACGCATATGTGGATGGCTTGACTGTGCTGATCTTTGCAGAATCAGTCCGCCTAATTGAAGAAAAAACCCACCACGTGCACGCACTGTCACCCAATGGTGCGAGCATGTCAAGATGCAGGTGGCTGAGGAAAAAACCCAGCTAATCCTCTGGAAAGGAAAAGTGAATAATCCACCCACAATACGCTTTGGCGGCCTCAGGCTCCTTCTCGAAAAACACGTCAAGTATTTTGGAGTGAATATAGGTGAGAGGTGGGGTTTCAACCAACACTTCCAGTCCCTTAAAGGCACTACCATTGCAAGGTTTGCCTCACTGCGAGCAATTACAAAGGCCACTTGGGGTGTGTGTTACCACGACACTATCCTCATGAATAAGGCCATCTATCTAGGTGTGATTGGTTACTGCCCCGTTTTCTGGGTTAGCAAACTAGCAGTCAATCAAAAGAGAGTATTGGCCCAATCCTAGAGAGCTGCGCTTCTGTGGATCACCAAGGCCTACAAGACTGTATCAACAGAAGCACTCCAGGTGATCACTGGTCAGTTACCAGTTGATTTGGCTGTTGAGTGCATGGTTGACAAGTGGAGAGTGAAACGGGAGCTTCCCTCGCTTTGGGCTGAACCGGGAAGGGGTCCGTGCTGATATCACTACAGAACAGAAACTTGCCACCAACTACGAATGGGCGTTAGAGAAATGGCAAGCGAGATGGGAATCCTCGTCAAAGGGACGTGATACGTATGAGTTCTTCCCCAACATCCGTGAACGTCTTTCAAGAAAATTGGATGAGCCAGACCACAGGACGAGCCAGTTCCTCACTTGACATGGTGACTTCAATGCGTGGCTCCACTTCTTTTCCCTCAAAGACTCTCCAATATGCACATGTCGTGCCTCCACTGCGGAAGAAACAAGAAACCATGTGCTGCTCCACTGTAGTTTCTACAACAGTGAGCGACGGTTGTTGGGAGGGCAAACGAACTTAGCAGCATTGACTGCTACAAAGCTAGCCTATAACCATTTTCCAGAGTTCGGGAAAGGTGATGGCTAAGAAACGTGGTCATAGTTGATCTGTCCTTTTGAAA
Source organism: Pachypeltis micranthus (assembly GCA_020466155.1). Classification (NCBI taxonomy): domain Eukaryota; kingdom Metazoa; phylum Arthropoda; class Insecta; order Hemiptera; family Miridae; genus Pachypeltis; species Pachypeltis micranthus. The sequence goes on along the minus strand of CM035770.1, from coordinate 1,523,541 downwards.
CTTGCCACCGAAGTAAATAGTTAGATCAGGTAGGAAACCAGATTAAGAACTCCTCCCAGGATTAAGATTCCTCAGGTGGTCACCTCCGCGCGGTCACACGCGGGCAACAGCTCTCTACCGGGAGACTGGCTCACGACAAAATACCTGCCGTACCTCCACAGGTCTGAGTTCGGTGGATGCTGCATGAGTTGGCCTCTTGCATATTAGCGAAACCGCAACTTCCATGACTGATATAACCCTAGTCGAGGGTTTAGGTACAGTCATCAAATAAGGAAACAGACCTGTGGTGAATCGGAGATAATTATTATCTTGTTGCAAACAACGCTTCTCCGCTAGCAACGGCTGACCCGTCTTTTCCCCTCCATGGATTGTTCGTATTATCATTATTGCCTTCTAATTTCAACAATGTTTGTACACCAAGTTTAGCGATTTAAAGCCTCATATTTGCAAGATTTACGTGTATATAACAATTTAATTTGTTAAACGACATGGAGACAATTTTTCGCCCTGACCGCTTCAGCTCATAACCAGGCAGCCCAGCATCTCAACAAGAATGGACTCATTGCCTATCGAAAATTTCCTGTAAAAGACCGAAGTTGTAGATGACTACCGTCTGAAGGCACTGATAAATTTTTTATCCTAAAACGTTTATGAGCTAGTATAAGAATGTGACGATTACACCACAGGCTCTTGAAGCTCTATATGTAAAACGCAAAATCGAGATTTACGCCCGGCACGATTTAGCTACTCGCAAACAAAATTCCAATTGGAATTCTGAAAACGCTAGCCAAAGACGGCGCATTCAAGCCAGTCACAGCCAAACAAAACATGGACGATCACATTTGGGACTCGTTCAGTGCAGGACTGCAACCGGCGACCATTCAGCAGCGCCTTCTCGAAAATAAAACCCTAGAGTTAGATGAGGCCATTGCGCAAGCACGTGCCATTGATACAGCCTTAAAAATACTCCCTGTCAACAGATGCTCTAGCTGACGCTAGTGGCAACACTCAATGTAATGCTACCCGTTCTGAATCTTCAAAGAATTGTTTCTTCCGTGTATGCGCATGGCATAAAAAGCTGACTCATTGCCTGGCTCGGGATACAACATGTGCGAACTGCAGCGAAGGCCAATACTCTCGAATTTGCCCAACCAAACCAAACGATCCCCCGTTTGCGCGGCGCTTGACTATCTATCAGTCCAGACACGTCTGAATCATTCGGTCACCTCTTTGTTACTAGCATCGTGGGCGCCAGTGCATCTCGCTCACTGTCCACAGTAACCATTCCAATAAAAATTAACGGATATCTTGCTCAGGCCCTAGTTGACACTGGGAGCTCTGGTTGCTACATTTAGGAAGCATATGCATTAAATCATGGTTTCACAATCTTTCCTTAATCTGGGCTAGTATCCACGGCTTTAACATCACTTTCATCTGCCCTGAAAGGATATGTGAGTGTTTACATCGAACTGCAAAAGCACTCATATTGTAAGACAAAACCAAACTTTCCACTCGATGTAATAATCGGTCACGTGTTCACGTTCCTGTTGCATCCTGTTCGTGTTCATTGCAACCCCCCGTCCCTTCCAGTTCTTGTCGATCATTACATCATCGACCACCTTGATCACTCCTGTTCGTTTTTGCTCGGATTGTGCAATACTACCCCATCATGAGTCGCTCATCGTGTCCTGCACCCCCAAAACCCCTTGACGGCACCCCCTTTGGGGCCAAATGAAAATTTGCGCTTCCCCCAACTCAACACACCTCCCCGATTAGCTGTGCCGAGTATTTCGCCGTTCGCGTCACGTGCGCCGACGTTCAATTTTCGGCGTGGGTAAAACGCAGTCACGAAGCACGCCAAAAATATGAATCCCGCTTTTGCCGTACTCCGGCGCCGTCCCTTCCTCCCCCATCCGATGACTGTCAGCAGAGTCCACTAGTGTCGTAGCGTACATAAACCCCGTAGATGACTCTAAAACTTCATTAAGTGCAAGCTATCGAGATGGAAGAACACCTACTAAACAACCAGCTTGCAGAGCTCGAGTATGGAGAGGAAGTAAATATCCACGAGGTGAATCATCAACCATCAGATGAGTCATCGCAACAAGACGTGTCTATCATATAATTCCCTTTGGCCAAACCACAGCAACAAGAAGATTTCTCCGCCTTTCTACAATTCACCTACAACGTTGATCCGATAAACACTAAATTTGTGACAATTGGACTTTTTAAACAACTAGACTTTAAAGTTGGAGTACTACTCTTCAAGCTAGGAATGCGAAAGTCTGTGTTGTTGAGTTTCGACCAGTTCAACCTGCTGACTACAGCAGTCGAGTCAATTGGTTTTGTGCTTCAAAGCGTCAAGACTGCCAACGTCAAAAGTTTCCAAGTCACCGATGACGTCAAAGTTGTAGTGAAATCCATCTACTTTATACCGCACGTGGAAATTAGATCTCAAGGTCGCAGCATGATTTTGAATCCGATGGAATGGCACAACTTTGGTAGCACATTACCGTGCATCAAGCGATATAGCGAGTATTTGAACATGAGAGAGCACGTACTGCTGGAGCATATTGATGCCGTTATGAGGAGCCAAGCAGTTTACATACCACCGCCCCAACAACTCAATGGATGGGAAGCTGATCGATTACAAGATGAAGTTTGCATTTACAAAAACAATAAAAGAATATATCATTAACCCAACTTCTGTGTTTTTTAAAATTAACGTTATAACCTACTGAAAAAATCGTATTTATTTGATTTACCCCCTTCTCTTAGATTAAGGTTTAGGTTATGAAAGATGGAACAAAAAACTATCTTTATAGTTTGAGTAATTTATTTATCAATATCTACACACACAGTCTATTACATCTACAAGTTTCACAAAATATTCGGAATAAAGGTGCTACTGTGCAGTTGTCGCACCAGCTCTTACGATCTCCTACCACGTCAGTCATGAAATCTTCCTTCCATAGGATAGAAAGCGCTCAAACAATACAGTATTGAATTCGTAGACAAAATGTGGTTTTTCCGGACACTTTATTAAAGCTCTAAGGTCTTTTTCCCCAAGATTGAACAACTGTACGTTCTCCGCAAAGTTGTCAGGTATTTCCTCGTCACAATACAACGTAATTTCCTTCCAAATATCTTTAACGTGGTTCTCCAAGATTCGTGGAAGTTGAAATGATTCAATGTCCACGTAGGTATTGGTATTTTGGCTACGGTTGTAGTACTCAACTCGAAGAGGCTCTTTGGTTTGAAAATGACTCCTTCGTCAATGTTGTGTTGTGGACATATTTACCACAGCACTGCACTCTGCTGGGCTCTCTGTACTTGGCCAACAGAAACACAGGGCGATCAAAGTCCCATGGTGGACTGAGGAACTTAATCCCCTCAAGCAAAGTGCAAATAGAGCCAGAAGGATGTACCAAAACACTCGTGACCCTGATGCCAGAGCAACACTCCGAACTGCCTTCATCCAAGAGAAGAAGGCCTTCCACCGTCACGTCAAACGAGCCAAACGGCAAGGCTGGCGAAATTTTGTGGAAGCGGAGAGCTCTGAGAACCCCTGGGGCAGACACTACAAGTCCTCCATAGGAAAAGCAAACGTAGAGCAAGTCTTAGCTGCGATGCAATGAGTCAGGCTGGGCCTGCAGCATCGGAAGCTCACTGGAAACCCTCCTTGAGAAGGCGTTCCCAGATGACCAAGTAGCTCGAGACACTGAAGCCCAGAGGACAGCAAGGGAGCTGATCATGGACCCTCCGAACGAGCCCGACATCCCATTGTGGACAACAGGCGACCTCGGCAGGCCCTTGCGACCTTAAAGCCCAACAAATCCCGGGCCAGACAAAATAGAAAGCAATATGCTAAGGAAGGCTGAGCGGACAATCTCCAGCGGTCTCCTTAATTTATTTAATGACTGTCTGCAGGTCGGACAGTTCCCCACTCAGTGGAAGTCTGCGCGTGTTGTCACTCTTTCAAAAGGGAGGCGACGCGAATCAGTCAGACCCGCGATCATGGAGACCACTCAGCCTTCTTTCCATATTAGGCAAAACACTAGAAATCTTGATGTTGCAGTCTCTCGAAGGAGTCTTTGGCAACCTCACAGGCAGGCAATACGGGTGTACCAAAGGAAGGTCCACGCAGGATGTCATTGTAGAGATTCGGCGTGTTTCCTGCTGGCACCGGCTAAGTACGCCGTAGCAGTTCTGATTGACATCAGAGGAGCGTTTGACAACCTTGGTGGCCAGCGCTCATGAGCTTAAAGGTAGGGGAATCCCCGCAACCTGTACTCGCTCGTCAGAAGTTACCTGACAGACAGAACTGCTACGATCGAAAGTAGGCATGTCTCCGTCCGGAGAAAGATTGAGAAGAGGGGCCCACAGGGCTCGGTCCTAGGACCAGCACTCTGGAAGGCCTTCTTCAAGGTCTTCTCAGGAAACTCATGGAGACTGACCGCGAGCCGCGCACGCCTATGTGGATGACTTGACTGTGCTGATCTTTGCAGAGTCAGTCCGCCAAATTGAAGAAAAACTCACCATGTGCCCGTGACTGTCAACCAATGGTGCGAGCATGTCAAGATGCAGGTGGCTGAGGAAAAACCCAGCTAATCCTCTTGAAGGGGAAAGTGAATAATCCACCCACAATACGCTTTGGCGCCACAGGCTCCTTCTGAAAAGCACGCCAAGTATTTAGGAGTGAATATAGGTGAGAGGTGGGGTTTCAACCAACACCTCCAGTCCCTTAAAGGCACTACCATTGCAAGGTTTGCCTCACTGCGTGCCATTAGCAAGGCCACTTGGGGTGTGTGTTACCGACACCATCCTCATGTATAAGGCCATCTACTTAGGTGTGATTGGCTACTGCCCCGTTGTCTGGGGTAGCAAACTAACAGTCAATCAAAGAGAGTATTGGCCCAATCCCAGAGAGCCGCGCCCTGTGGATCACCAAGGCCTACAAGACTGTATCAACGGAAGCACTCCAGGTGATCACTGGTCAGTTACCAGTTGATTTGGCTGTCGAGTGCATGATTGACAAGTGGAGAGTGAAACGGGAGCTTCCTCGCTTTGGGCTGAACTCCGTGCGGATCTCACCACAGAACAGAAACTTGCCGCCATCGATGAATGGGCTCTAGAGAAATGGCAAGCGAGATGGGAATCCTCGTCAAAAAGGACGTGGATACGATGAGTTTTTCCCCAACATCCGTGGAACGTCTTTTCTAGAAAAATGGGTTGAGCCAGACCACTGGACGAGTCAGTTCCTCACGGGACATGAGTGACTTCAATGCGCCGGCTCCACTTCTCTTTCCTGAAAGACTCTCCATTATGCATCGTCTTGTGCCTCCAGTGCGGAGGAAACAAGAAACCATGTGCTGCTCCACTGTAGTTTCTACAACAGTGAGCGACGGTTGTTGGTAGGGCAAACGAACTTAGCAGCATTGACTGTTACAAAGGAAGCCTACAACCATTTTGCAAAGTTCGCAAAGAAGGTGATGGCTAAGAAACGTGGTTATAGTTGATCTGTCCTTTTGAAACTTGCCACCCAAGTAAAAAAAAAGTAAAATCAGGTAGGGAACCAGATTATGAAATACTCCCAGATGGTATGATTCCTCAGGTGGTCAACTCCGCATGCGGTAACACACGGGCAACAGCTCTCACGGGTGAGACTGGCTAAGACCAAATACCTGCCGTACCTCCACAGGTCTGAGTTCGGTGGATGCTGCAGGGGCCGGCCTCTTGCATATTAGCGAAACCGCAACTTCTATGACTGATATAATCCTCGTCGAGGGTTTAGGTACAGTCGCCAAATAAAGAAACAGACCTGTAGTATAAAGCGGAAAAAATCGTCATTTATCGTACAAGCATCATGGAGAGTAAAACAGTTACTATAACCAATGACACTAGTGTGTTGATTAAAAATGTACAAGTGGATACACTACATATACTATATACTATTCTGATTATTGAGTCAAAGAGACAACGTGTAACGTTCAATATGGATCAGTGGACTGAATTTCAAAAAAACTTGTAAACCATCGATCGAGAGTTTATGAAAAGATTTCGTTACACTTATATACTTAAGTTACTGCGAATGGATAATATTCCAAATAATGTACGACAAATAAATGAATGATTTTGACGATTCAATTGTTTCTTTTTTACTTACCTCGATGATTTTAAGTTCGTAAGTAGTTCCAATACGTTGTCCACGCAAGAGTTCCAAGTGGAACTCTTCCAGGTGGAATAGGTTGACTCGGATCGAAGACTTCAACGTAGCGTTTCGGTAAGAATACGTCAAACAGTTCGCCTTCCTCGATAGCTTCTTGTAGTGTGGTGGCAACGAGACTATCTCCGTACTGAGTATGAACAATTTTCAGCTTTCTAACTGGATAGTAGGTATTATCTTTCAATTGCTCCAACTTTAATCCAACTGCGCAGTAGACAAGTCGAAACACGTTTAGAGATAATTTGTGCGTCAATATTAAATTCTGAGAATAGAACGCCTAGGGATATAATCACGTGAGCACGTCATGCTATTGCACCATATTTTGAAACCTCTCAGCTATTAAACATTTTCGAGAATACTACGCAGTAGCCTGGGGCTGCTGCTATTATCTCATGTTGATGAGTCATGCCCTTGAACGATCACGTGAACATGAGCTGTCGTATTAACTCGCCTCTAGCGTCCCACAAGAATGATGTCACATCTGTCCCTCTTATACCACCAATTTACATTATTCTTCAACGATTCATTGGTGGCCCAGTGGATACAGCGTTCAACTATAGTACGTGAGTTGCTGCGTTCAATCCCAGGGAAGGAACTTTTTAAAAAAGTGACGTCGTCCAAACGCTCGGATTTTTCAGTTGAAGGGGTGGGGTCGGGGGGGGGAGTACTCCTACTACAGTACACTCACCAGGAGGCTCTTGGGAGAAGGCTGGATGGAGGGAAAAGGTAAGAATGGAAGGATGGGGGGGGGAGTATAATACACACATATTAAAATGAAGAGTGGGGGTAAAAAAGATCGTACTATAATGTGACTGGTTAGTGGGAATGGCAAACGGAAGGAGAAGAAGTCAACTTCCGAAACCTGTCGCTAGGAGTGGGGATAAAAAATGACGTACTACAACGTGATTGGTCGGGGGCATGGCCTAAAACCTCGTACTATAGTATGTAGTATGGTTTTGTTCCCCCACTCCAATTGAGCCTGAAACGCTATTTCCTGTTTCGCTCGCCCATTTCTCCCCTACTCCAAGTGATCGAAATCACGCAATTTCGCCAATGAAGAAACTCCTAACGCTCAGGTTCTACTGCCCCAGTAAGTACAGACCAAATATTCTATCGACCTACCACGTTACATTCTTGCATAATATATCTAGCGTCAAGATCGAAAAGTAATTTAGAGCTTTCATCGAATGTTTACGTTTCAATTCCATTAGTCCCAAAATCTGTTTCGTCGAATCACAGGTGCACATGTCTACATGTTCTGGCACTTAAGCCGTTGCAGTGTTTGTATCTGGAATATGTTGCGTATGTAAGTATCGTGGGCTTTAAGTCCCTTTAAGACAGGCTTTTACGGCAATACAGAGGGTACGACAGGAGAAATCTGTCCCCCTTCCTGACTGGGGTGTGGTGGTGGGGGTGGGGGGGGGTGTTCACAGTGTGCCGTGGATGTGGAAGAAGCCAGCTCCTACCTACGAACACGCAGTGGAATTCTGGACCCCCAACTGCAGGGTGAGCACGGTGTGGCGACAGAGTACACTGACGCCCAGCCTTGTTGGATGTAACCCTGCGGGGACCACGTGGAGTTGAGGTGTCATTCTGGCTGGTCCCAGCCGGCTGTCCCTTGTACTCCGGCTCTTACGACATGCATGCACGCATGTACAATGGAATGAGGATCTTGGTTATCGTGCAACGTTATCATAAACCGCCACACTATGGAGAAATGTTTTGTCTGCAGAATAATGTATTATTTATAGCAACTGTACTGTTAACTAATTTTGATTTTCTTGCAGGTGGAAAGGGAGCATATACAAACTAGTGTGGCCTGATCTCTTCGCTTTCTTAACGATATACTACACTCTTAATTTATCGTATCGCTTCGTTTTAAACGACGCCCAACGGAAGTGAGTTACATGTTGGGCTTTGCCCTCATTCTTGAATTCTTGTTGTACTTTTCTGAAGTAACGCGTAAATTTTAGCTCAAACTTAATCACTCCTGACGATGTTGTGGATACCCATTTCAATTTTAAAACGGAGAAAGGACAATTGCCTATTTCCATTAAATTTGAGTTACTATGTTCGATTGATTTCGACAGTTAAGGCATCGTCAGTAAGAGCTCAAAATTGTAGTTGAATGGTAACATTTGTAGGATTAGAGGCCGACGTTTTTGAGAGTGATCGGGATACGTCAAGGTGAATGGTTGGTTCTTTCGATTTCTGTGAGGATTAATACTTAGCTACCGGCATCTAAAGGCCAGTGAATCTCAGATAACGTATTGTGAGTGATACGTTACATGCTCTTAACGTCGACGTCACAAGTATGTTTATTGCATTTTTTTCTATTTAAAACTGTAGACGCTTTTTTTAAGATCCGGCAACACAATATTCCAAACATTCGTCCTGTTTGCAACGAGATTGTTATCATCACCGAATAACACTGTGCAGTCCAGCAGTGAAGTTGATTGGTACAAAATATACTGAATATGTGAACTTTTGCATGAATAACTAGGAGTTCCCTACAACCCCTATCACTTATTATGGAATGATACCGCGCATTGCACTTAACCGTGGTCGAAAAGTGTGACCCCTAGAGGATGAGTCAACGCCCACCAGAAACAGCTGAGGGGTTTGCGTGTCGTCTGGCGGCTGCGAGTAAATCATACACCAACCATCACCCCTATTTGAGCTCGGGTAAGGAAGAAAATGGCACTCACTTAAAATAGAACACAAAACTTTATTTGTTAAAAAATGAAATATCGTTCTTGCCAAGCAACTCTCTAGAAACATTGAATTTCAAAATCAACAAAAATATACAGGACGTACGCCACATGTACAGCTCAACCGAAGAGAACATTATCCCTTCTTTGGTAAGGTATTGCCAATCCAGAACCCCACCTCCCATCCTCCCATCTTGCTATCTAGGATTGCAACACGTGTGCCTTAGTATGGAAATCTTGGTGATTTTTTTGGTTTATTATTCATTCTGAATAATAACCCTATGTTTTCGGTCACGAAAAATTTTTTACAACCCCCCCTCAAAATTTGATACTTTACGTTTCAAGGCATGGAGATTCCAAATTTGCAATGTCCGTCCGCCGTCCCCCGTCCGCCGTCCGGGCCGTTTTGTGCCTTTAACGTGGTCTAAAAAATTCGTTCTTTCGCCCAAAAATCCGATTTGGTATCTAGTTGTGCCCGCCATCTCGGCAATCCGATCGGACGAAGCCCGTGGTTGTAATGGGCAAAAAACGGTTAAAAAAATTAACGAAACGCAGTACGACGCGGGAGCTAGAGCGTCCCTCCCGTCTGAATAAAAACCCTGCAAATTATTACACAACGGTTTATTATTCGGACAATCAGCTTGACCTAGCATTAATGCTCCGAGATCCATCCTGTCCGATTCAGCATCGAAAAATATCATAATGAAACCCAAAAAAGGTCGAAAAGAACTGAATCGTAATATTAAAATAAACAAAAAAAAAAACGAAAGTATCTAGAAAAAACTGAATTTTAATATGAAAACATGCACGCTAAATACTAATATCAAAGTTTAACCAAAAATCTATGAAAACAACCAAAACGAAAGAATCTAAAAAAATTGAATCGTATTAAAACCAAAACGTCGGGGAAATTGGAACGGGGGGGGGGGGGGCGCTCGAAGCGAAGCGCGTCGTCGTTGGGAGGCCAAAGGGGTCGTTGGGAGGGAGGCGAGAGCCGCCTCGAGAGCGGTTGGTTTTTTAAAGAGACGGGCGGGGCGGAGGGAATTCAAACGACGAAACGCTTGTAGCTCCGCGTTGTACTGCGTTTCGTTAATTTTTTTAACCGTTTTTTGCCCGTTACAACCACGGGCTTCGTCCGATCGGATTGCCGAGATGGCGGGCACAACTAGATACCAAGTCGGATTTTTGGGCGAAAGAACGAATTTTTTAGACCACGTTAAAGGCACAAAACGGCCCGGACGGGGGACGGCGGACGGCGGACGGACATTGCAAATTTGGAATCTCCATGTCTTGAAACGTAAAGTATCAAATTTTGAGGGGGGGTTGTAAAAAATTTTTCGTGACCGAAAACATAGGGTTATTATTCAGAATGAATAATAAACCAAAAACAACCTGGGCGGGGGGGCGTCCTCGCCTCGCGGGCGGCGGGTGGCTAAACTCAACTCGCCTCAACTCCCGCCTTTCCCTTCGAGCGCCCCCGTTCCTATTTCCCCGACGTTTTGGTTTTAATACGATTCAATTTTTTTAGATTCTTTCGTTTCATTCTCATTTTGGTTTTTTCATAGATTTTAGGTTAAATTTTGATATTAGTATTTAGCGTGCATGTTTTCATATTAAAATTCAGTTTTTCCTAGATACTTTCGTTTTTTTTGTTTATTTTAATATTACGATTCAGTTCTTTTCGACCTTTTTTTGGGTTTCATTATGATATTTTTCGATGCTGAATCGAACAGGATGGGTCTCGGAGCATTAATGCTAGGTCAAGCTGATTATCCGAATAATAAACCGTTGTGTAATAATTTGCAGGGTTTTTTTATTTTCTTTTCCATTTCAAGTGAAGTTGGCGGGTTCGAAGAATTTCCTCTTATAGTCTCTTGACTCTTTTCAAACAGATGGTGTCCGTGGTTGCCTTCAACTTCCAAGGGATACTGTCGTTTAAACGGGCTGATGAGTTCGCCAGCAGTGGGTTTTACTTTGGCAAATTGGTATTCACCGTCACTCCCGGAACACAACCTTCTGACCACTCCAACGCCGGTTGGCTGTGAACAGAACCAACTAGAACCACATATCCCACCTTGAGATCTTCGGTACTCTCGATTGAAACGATGACGAACCTCATTTCGCAACTCACTCAAATATTTGCAGGCTCTTGTTATCTACAAGCCTAGGTCTGCCACTTCATTTCCTGGAGAATTTTCGTGTATAAACTGTGCTGGAGATATTGGTAGTAGTTCCTCAGCTTCTTGATAGATGTAGGTGAGAAGACGAAAAATCAGAACAACTTCATAATCATAAAGTACGGTTGTAAGTTCCTCATAGCTCAAAGATGATTTCCATAAATTTCTTTGCAATGACCCTTCAACGAATCAATGAGCCTCTCCCATCATGGAGCGCCTGGGGAATGAAATTTCCACTGACTTATTTTATGTTGGTATGGGCTTCGGTTTCATCACAATTCAAGAACATTCCGTAGGTAGCGAGGTGGTTAGTTCCAAATGTATGGCTCTGTAGACTGTACATGTGAACAGCGTTTAGTTTCGTTTTATTTTTAAGGTACAAAGGTCGTGCTAAACTGCCTCCAGTCACTTCAAATGTACTCCCAAGACTCACTCTAACCCTTGACAACGGAGCAATGGGAGGTTCAGGCAACCATTCTGACTATACCAAAATAGCACGAAAGCGTCTCTAGCTGTTCGGTGAATCGTTCAGTTTATATGCAAAGGAAGATATTGCAGTTTTTCTTTTCTCTATGAAAGCATTTTTATATGGGTTTTCAAGAAAATGCGATGGCCAATAGCTAAATTCTTTGGTGAGTCACTCAGCTCTTCCCCACCAACAACTGCCAGCAAATCGTTTACCGTTACATCCCCTGGATGGCAAGTCGGCTGAGTTGAACTCACCTGGTACGTCATGCCCCCATCTTGTAGCTAATAAAAAATATGGCGTGTACATAAATTCCAGAGACTTTTTTAACTTGTTGTACGACCTTGCTGCTATCAGCGTCCTCATAATTTCCATCTGAGGCATTGGCAGTTTTTTTTCAGTGGAGCTGTAAGGCTTTCGCAGTGAGTTACTGTACTGTGACTCCCTGAATATACTCTACTCGTAGGAAAATACAAGCATAATATGCTTATTTGCTCCCTTCCGAGAATACATGCAAATTCACAGACAAACTGATTGATTTCAGCGAGCTACTTTTCGAATTTATCTGTCAAAAACTCAGGTAGAGCTTCGCTCCATCGGCAATTCAATTCCCACGTTTGTTGGAGAAGTAATTTTGCGATTAAGGTTACTGGAGAGGTAAAGCCTATTAGGTCAAAAATCCTCAAAGCTATTGAGAGCGATTGGCATTTCGTTGTACGAGTAGGTTTTTCTGCCAACGTTCCTTTGCTATCACTGCATCTTAGTGTATTGGACTGGAAGTTCCACTGAAGACCCAAACCCAGTGATGGCAATCTACTTTTCAGTGAATTCGGATGTTCCTAATTCACTTAAGCATCTCACCGTAGGTAAAATTTTTCCCAAAGCCGTTATGGCCTCAAGTTATTTGAGTTGCTCCATTTATACATTTTTCAAGTTCCTCTATACCGCTTACTCTTGTCACGTCATTATCCGCGTAAAAGGCATTTTTGAGTATGTTTGCAGTTAATTGGAACTCTACAGGGGCGTTATTCAAATGGTGTGCTATTACAGCTTCTAAAAAAATGAGCTAGGAGTGAGACGAAACCCTACTCTACAATGAGCATAGGTATGTTGCAAGGGGGGGGGGGTTGGATTTTTTGGAGAGCTGCTGAATCAGGCACAAATTACAGTAATCACGAGCTTCGATCCAATGCCCAACTTTTGTTGGATTATGAATCTTCGTCCATCACCACTAGGCTACGATCACTAGGGTACCTACAATTGGAATCAGGCAGTACAACCCCATTTTTCCCTCTATCATCTCTGCTGCTTCCAGCCGCTTTCCACCGTTAAGATCATTCCAATTTTCTCCTGCACTTCACGTCGCCACATTCACCACCTTTTTTCGTCAACAACTCATCACCTCATCAAGGGCTCCAACGAAAGTTAAATTCATTTATTTATTTCCTTAAAAGAACTCCTTATATTAATACAAACATCTTTATCCTTTTAATTTCGAGTTACTCTTCTTATTGTTCTTCTGTCATTCAGCTTCCCCATTTTAGGTGTTACTGGGAATCACGAAGTTTTCATTTCCCTTACCTTAACAACTACGTCCTGACATTGGAATCCGACCTGGTCACAGGACAAGTTCTCTAGCAGCTGCTAAGTTCTGGAGTAGGTCCTGAAAACTACTTCTATCATTGCCTCTGTTGTTGGATCAATTTAGTGTTGATCAGTGACTGAGTAAATTGAGATCCCGTTAAACAGCCACATGTGGAATTGATACTGCTGACACTGGAATTGAACGGAACCTATGGGAAATGGTTATCAAGGACTGATTGTTCTAACCTTCTAGTTGCATTAACCGCCAAGCTCCAAGTTGATGCCCGCCTACAATTTTTCAAGGCCCACATGTTTAGTGAATGTCTGTGAAGTGAGGGAGTGAATGAAGATACTATGCTCAAGCGTGGGTGCACTGGCAACGCAGGCTCGATGCCTATGCGCACAAGCGAGACAGAACTCGATACAACCCTTTTATTAATGGAACACTGTCATCTAGTACTCCGAGTAAAGTTGTGGAAATTAACCGAAGTTTCCTCTCTGTTGAGCCACTCTGAGAATCAGGGAAAGCGGATTCTATGAAGAGAATGGGGCAAAACAATTCTAATAAGTGAATACATTAGTAGCACTTCTCTTTGTCAAGTTCTAATATTTTGGTTATTTACCCATACCAGTCAGCGAAATTTAAACATTTTTGGAAAATACTATCCCAATACTGACAAATGTAACTAACAAGCTACTGTAATGACAGGCTCAGGGAATAATTCATACATACGATGAGAGCGAAGTGGACTGTACTCAAATCAGAGCAGAGGTTAACGTACTGTTCACTGAACAAGAAGACACAACTCAAATCAGTTCGACTGTGGGGTCCTTAGATCAGAATCATGCTGGTAAATGTTAACGAACACTTATGTACAGATACTGTAAGCAATAGTAATTGGCGCTCCCTAGGTAATACTATGAGAATTCGAGTTCGTATAAACGAGTACCTCTCTCATCCTCAAGTTATATGAGAAATGTGATTATAGTGGCTATCGTTCTAAAGTCACTACCACCAACTTCTACAATTATGTACAATATTAAAACTTCTTTAAAACAGATGCCATAGACCTGTCGTAAGTAGGGTAGCTATTTTTAATATGAATAAATGGTCACAGTAAAGGTGTACTGCCTGATTCCCATTGTAGGCACCCCAGCGATCGTAGTCTAGTGGTCAAAGACAAAGATTCGTATTCTGACAAAATGTGTGCGTTGAATCGGAGCTTGAAATTGCTGTAATTTGTGCCTGAATCAGCATCTTTCCAAACATTTCCAAACCCCTCGTAACAAAGGCATTGCAGATAGTGGTCGTACGTTCAGAGTTGGCCTGAGGAGCCACCAAATTTGTCGACTTGTTCACCAGGAACACTTCAAAGCTCATATCTGAGTTCCTGGAATACGTGTATATATTTTGTTTCTGCAAATTAGTTGTTTCACACAGTGTGCCCAGTAATAATGGTTGGATTCTAAGATGCCTCAGAGCATGGGTATGGCGCAGTAATCTGTCTCAGACCTGCTGAAGGGCCAGCTACTCTCATCAAGCCCAAAACTAGGTTGGCTTCACTCAAAACTAGCTATGTGGGGCCCTGCTGCTTTCCCAGTTGCTAAAGTCGCTTGACCACCTGGTACTGAGTCTCGACATCATGTAAGTCAAGACACAAGTGTAAGTTTCACAGACTCAATGATTGTTCTCGCATGGTTGAAAACCTCACCTCAACGATTACAGACATTTGTGGCCTACATAGTTCAGCAGATATTGACTATCACACAGATTGAGTGGTGGAGTGAAAACTGTCGATGTCATCTCACGTGGGATTGTTCCTGCCTTTTTGCACCAATATTCACTATGGTGTGGCGAATTTCTTTGGGCTGGAAAGCCCACTGAATGGCCTAGAAGACAGAAATCGAGGCAGCTGCGGACCAAAGGACCTGCCGAAGCTGCTGGGACCAATGGCATTTTGCCGTGGCCACAAACGGACCCATGTTCCGGCTCCCCTATGAGCGTAGTGTTAGATGTCGTGTTTTGTCATTAAGGTCTGGATGTGAGTTTCTTCGTAATGCTGTAGAAATATTTCAGTTAATATCAAACACTACGCCAGATATGTAGATAATATCATCTGCATATTAGGCCGTGATAACACTGTCGATATATTAAAGGACTTGAACTATATCCACCATAACATCCAATATGACATGGACAAAGAACAAAATAAAACTCTTAATTACTTGGACCTGAAAATCACACGGTTGGACAACGAACTGCAGTACGACATTTTTAGAAAACCTACTGCTACCGACACGACCATACGCTTTACATCAAACCACCCACAACAACATAAACTAAGTGCATTTAGACACATGATACGGAGACTAAAAACTATCCCACTACCCGAACAAAATTACAAAAAAGAACTTGATACTATCAATACTATCGCAGAAAATAACGGTTACTCCAAAACAACAATAAACTAATTATTAAGACAATATGACTCCAAAACACACGACTCAAAAACACAAAATACACAGACTTTAACAAGACGCTGCACATTTACGTACACAGGACCAAAACTATACGGAATAACTAACATTCTCTGAAAGGAAGGCATACAAATCCCACTACGTACAGACAACACACTTGGAACCAAACTAACTGCAAAGACTGAAAAGACTCGACCAAAGAGGGGTATATAAAATAACCTGTACTTGCAAAAACGCATACATAGGACAGACAGAACGAAAAATACAGACCAGATATTCAGAACACATTAAATCTCTTAGTAGGAACAAAGACGATTCAAACTTTGCCAACCATATCAAGACAACTAGACATGAACCTACCAAAATACAGGACTGCACCATCTTACTACATAAACAATACAAAGGACGAAAACTGAACATATTAGAAAACATGTAAATTTATAAACAAAAAAACTTCAGTGGACAGATCATAAATGAACAGATCAACACAAAATGCGACACCATATTCACACCACTCAAAACACTACACAAGAACGAAAACAACCAACTGACGGATTTACAGACGACCCTATACAAAAAAGACGTAGACTCCACAATTGACAGATCATTCAAGACGTTCCATTCACCTCTAGGGGGTTTTCCCCCAGAGATACATGACCTCCTCCCCCCGCCATCCCCGATGCTCCATCATCATCCCATTTACCTTTCTCTTCGTATATAAAGACCACGACCAACCGACTGACTCCAGCACTGACTTAACTTAACGGCCAGACGATGATGTCTTTACATCGAAAGTGCTTGCCCACAGTTACTCACCAGCCAGAGGAGACAGACTCATCTAACAGGTACGTTAACTTTTATACATTGAGGAAATTATGCAGTGGCACAACAACCCTGAGATTCACCATGCTATCAACCGCCACACATCCCACCTTGGTATCAAGTGGGCTTTCATCCCACCTGCATCACCTCATTTTGGGGGATCAGTCAGGTCAGTTAAGGGCTTGCTGCTGGTCTTCCGGCAGTCAACCTTTCACCTCAGTCAATCTTTACCACGATCAAAACAAAACAGTCAAATAAAACTCCGAATTTGAAAGTCTGTGATCTTGTGCTGCTTAGTGATGAGACTGTTTCTCCAGCATGCTGGCCAATTCCCCTGCACCTTGACACTCCTTTGTCTGCTTCCCCACCTAGATGCTAATTGGAGGGGGGGGGGGTGTATGTTTTGATTTCAAGCTTACCCGACAATAGGAGGTTGGAATTCGCATCATGGTGCCTTCACACTCACAAAACGATTTCCATTTATTTTCAACCACTTCAAGCCAACCATGTTCCGAACATTTACCTTATCAGCTTGTTGGCAGAGTGAATTGATACGAATGTTTACAACCAGACGACTCTCTCTCACTTCTGCCTACCCAATCAGCCTCCTCCGTCAATATGTCCCTCCTTAATGAGATTGAGAGAAGGTTTCTTTTGTTTTCCCTTCATACTTTATTATTATTATTATTATTATTATTATTATTATTATTATTATTATTATTATTATTATGAGCGTTGCCTTCACTCTGCTCGTTAACACAGTGAGTCGTTCTACCTTACATTTTCCTTTTCTTCTAAGTCGTGCTTACGTTCGTGTCTTCCCTATCACGTTTCCACAAATTGATGACGGTGCAACAGTGCTCAGCAGAGTCCTGCCGCTATTTCCAGTTGCTGCCATTTCATCGTCGACCTCACAGACGCCAGGGCTCGCTGTGTTCAACATAACTACCTTCACCGGACTCCCGATAATATTTTTGAACCTTACCTCTTTGAACCCACGTAGGAACGAACTTTATATACATTATAACGTTGAACTTATTGGAAGGCAATAGCTGTTGTGTTTTGTTTTAATAAGCCTGCCTTCATCACGCCACCAAAGGGGGGGGGGGGGAATTAAGAGATAAGGCGACAAGCTACCCGTTGTAATTACAGTAACACGCTGCTCTAATTATCTACGTTTGTATTTTGGTTTCATCCTTCAACATTACGAGTTTAAAAAATATCGTGGATCCCCCCCGCCAGTACTGCTAAGTGTTGGTTCTTTCAGTCATACCTCTGGGGTTAGTCAGCCAGAAGCGTTCGTCTGACAGTAACTCGCTCCTTGACGCTCCTTGAAAGTTATATTAATTTTTGGTGTACTCAGTTTTGAACCCTAGAAAAGTACCACGAACAATTTGATTGGATACGTCGAGAAACACCCCTCATTTTGTATCTGTGCTATCCTTCAACAAAATTATAATTCGTTTTCTTCAACCAGTTTTGTTTGCTCCTGTTGTTTTAGGACATTCGAACAAGTATCTGAGTACTGTGAAACGTACAGTAACTACATCCCGCTTTCCTTCGTTCTAGGCTTTTATATTTCGATTATCATGACGAGATGGTGGGACCAGTATTCGACTATACCTTGGCCCGACCCCATTGCCGTTTACGTTTCAGCTCACATCCATGGCCAGGTGATCAATCTACTACCATAGTTCTTTGAGCTTACTATAATCATGAGATTTTAATTACCATCACGGAAGAGTGTGAACATACATACTATAGTTGAAAAATGTATAATAAAAAGGTATAATGTGCTATTTCTAAGCCTGCTTAGGTAAAAGTTTGGGACAGTTCGGAACCATATGTTTCAAGCTAGCAACATTAGTACACTCAGTTTATATTTCTCGAATTTCTATAGGTTGCTAATTTTTGCTAACCACGACCGAAAGTGTAAGGAAAGTATAGTATTCGTGTTTAAAAAAGTTGGGTTTTCTTCAGACCCTACGTTTTGAGACCTACTGAATTCAAAAATCTAATTTCGGTTTACCACTTCTCGCAGAATCATCCTGTAGAAAGAAATAAAGAGATAAATGTTGATTGGGTTGTGTACAGGTATGCTTCTGAGGAGATGTGTCTCTTTGTGCTGACTGACTCCTATTAAAGGCACCGGGTGATCGTAGTCTAGTGGTTGAGATAATGGTTCATAATCCGACGAATGTCAGTTTATTGGATCAGAGTTATTGCAGTAATTTTTGCCTGAATCAGGGGCCCTTCAAAAGCATCTCCGAACCGCCCCTCGTAACATTGGCGCCCAACTTGTGGTCGAACTTCTTCATTCCAAGAAAAAGAAGAGGCCCAGAGAGAAAAATTTAAAAATTAAGAGAGAAATAATGAGATGAATTCTCGGGTGCGGGATTCGCTGACGCTGTGAAAGTTCCAGAGCATTCGCTGACGCTGTGAAAGTTCCAGAGCGAAGGGAAATAAAATGCGCGACGCGCCTACTACAATGTGAAAGAAAAGACTTTCCTTGTAGTCCCCTCGTTTCTCGAATCAAAGATCGGATTTCCAGGGATTTGCTCAACTCTCATAAATACGTACCTTAAAATAGTCCGCTCCAGGAGCAGAGGCTAAAAGACTGAGAGCTGCAGGGGGGGGAGATGTGCTGACTGACTCCTATTAAAAGGCACCGGGTGATCGTGGTCTAGTGGATAAGACATTGGTTCATAATTCTCGACGTAAGTCAGGGATTGTGGATCGGAGCTCCGGCGCGATTGCCGTAATTTTTGCCTGAGTCAGCAGCTCTTCAAGAAGCATCTCCAAACTACCTCAGTACATCTTCGCAGTTGCTGAGGCGTAAGCTGCGAGGGAGCTCTCTCATTGCCGACGTTGTTCAGCAGCTCCCAGGTAGCTGGCCAGACCTAGCAGCCTCAGACTCCTTGTCCAAATTGAGGAGGGTGCAGGGCATGGTAAAGTTCAGCCTTTTCTTCAGGAGTTCATGGCGTTTTGGGAGCATCTCATGTGTGCTCCCAGCCGCATCCTTGAAGAGTTTGTGGTGTCCCCTGATCCCTCTAGGGAGTTCTTAGTCAGCATGGTGTGTTCCCCAGTCCTTGAGGATGAGGCACATAAGTGCGTTGTCAGTAACTCACATCTCTGCATGATAAAACCTTCGGCTGGATTCTCGCTTAGCTGCTGTCTTTGTCTCCAAGGAAAGTGATGACGAGGGGGGGGGGGTTACACACTGATTTCAGTATCGTCTGTGGTCTTTTGGCACAACCAATAAGTGCTGGCATGTCGTCTCCAGGTGGCTGGTGTCATTGGCAATGTCAAGAGGCTGTGACAAGTGGTGGCAGTCAAATTTACCTGCTTTGACTGCTACTATGCAACCTTATAATTGTTTCATCTTGTTTGCGAAGCAGGTTATGACAAAGAAACGTGGCCACAGTTGATCTGTCCCTTTGAAACTTGCCACCCAAGTGTATAGTTTGATCGTTGCAGCTGATGTTTTTTCAAGTAATTCTCGTGAGTGGTTGTCCCTTAATTTTACACACGTATTTTTCGTCTCTATGTAGTAAAAACACCATGTAAATGCTGGAAAATATACAATAAGTTTAATTGGTTTTTGCAGGACGAACGAGGCCGGTTAATGAGACGGACTATAATGCGCTACGTCTGCCTTTGCCTGACAATGGTTTTCTCGATGATTTGTCCACGGGTTAAAAAACGGTTCCCTACGTTGGAACACCTCGTGGACGCTGGTAAATTAAGAAAAACAATATCTCTCGCCTAACAGCCCGTTTTTACTTTCCGCTACCCGAAGGGAAGGAAAGTATAGTAATCGGCCCAAAAAAAAAAGTTGGGTTTTCTTCAGATCTTTACGTTTCAGACCCTTCTGAGTCTAAAAAACCTAATTTCGGAGAGAGGTCCGTGTGTATGTCTGTGTGTATGTCTGTGTGTATGTCTGTGTGTGTGTGTGTCTGTAGTTCGATTTGCGGGAGAACGGCTGATCCGATTGAGCTGGTTCTTTTTTTGTTTTGTTCGTTATTTTTTGTAGACACCAAAATAAGGTTATGGACGATTTCGGCCAGTGGGAAGGGGGTGGGGGGACGAAAATGTACCAAAAACTAGGGTTTTTCGCATTTTTCTCGAAAACGGCTCTAACGATTTTGATCAAACTTTCAAATTATCTTCTCCTAATCAATACCTAACTTTTCTTCTCTATACATATCTCCATGAAAATACGGTGAACGGAGATATGGGCCCTTGAAGCAAAAATATGTTTTTTACGCTTTTTGGCAAAACGGCTTCAGCGATTTTCACCAAACTCACAGGATGTTTTCAAATAGTTGATACCTACATATTCTTCTCAATAAATGTTCCTGTGACGGTCCATTGAACAGAGATAAAAAGCAAAATGTGTCGAAAATAACGTTTTTTCTAACATTTCCGTAAATTCCAGGGTAACTTTTTCACCAGATGTGATATATCCTAATGAAGTATCTTCTAGTCACCCATACCAACATTTCGTTCTCTATAATTATTTCTGTATATATATGTTGAACAGAGATATAAGCCAAGTTAACTCAGAAAAGGAGATTTGTCGAATATTAATTTATCGGTATTCCAATTTTCTGAAAAACGGCTCTAACGATTTCGATCAAACTTTCGGAGTACTTTCAGCTAACTAGTCCCTACATTTTGTTCTACATAAATGTTCCTGTAAAAATGCGTTGAACGAAGATATAGCGCCCGCCTATGTAGGTGGTGTTCGAAATTACGGGGGTGGCGGAAAGTTGTGTGTTGCTACGCACCAGATATTTTACTTCCAAATGATGAGGAAAATATTGTGATCATGAAAAAAAAAAGTTGAGTTTTCTTCAGATCTTTACGTTTTAAGGTATACTGAATCGAAAAACCTAATTTCGGTGAGTGATCAATGTATGGGTGCGTCTGTAATGATCATAAAATCCCATTTTCCAGGTACAACTTAGAAATCCATGACCACTGGGATCAATGTCAGGTCGCAGTCCTCCAGAGGCAACCCATTCGTTTTGCTCTCTCTCCTCCCCCCCTCTCTCCCGCTCCACGTCCTACTCCTCAGATGACAGGGAATCTGCTTAATGTAGCTGTTGATGTGTATGTGTACCTGCACCACACGGTTAAGCAGACACGCTGGTATTCCACCTGTCTTATCTTCCTAGCTGCATTGTGATCGCTTTCCACGGCAAAACTCTTCATTTTTCTCGGAAGCTTTTCATTTTCTTAGTAAGAGTTTTTTAATCCCGATTTCTCCGAACTTGATGCATCAAAAACTTTATTTCTACGAATTTGTTCTCAGGTTCTTTTGCTCATTCTACCTGAAATATGTGTATTATTGCAGCAAGAGTTTCTCATTGGAAAGAAAGTAGAAGAGTAAAAAGAATAAAAAATATACTGGAAGGTTCTCTTCATTTCTCAATAGGGAGAGCCCTGTCGTGTGTTCTCTCAAAAAGACTGCAAATTGATACACAATGGTTTATTATTCTCTTGCCCAGGTTGACAAAGTCTCACACCCTCGAGACCCTTATCATTTGATTCCCCTCAGATATGCGTAAATTCCTTGCTCTAATCCTTTGTAGTGATGGGCGATA
The DNA here is from genome assembly GCA_020466155.1 of Pachypeltis micranthus. Lineage (NCBI taxonomy): Eukaryota > Metazoa > Arthropoda > Insecta > Hemiptera > Miridae > Pachypeltis > Pachypeltis micranthus. The sequence goes on along the minus strand of CM035770.1, from coordinate 1,501,468 downwards.
CTTCAATTTTTAGTAGAGGATGATTTGTCACTAGCCTTCTATATCAGTATTTAACTCCCATCGATCCTACGGATGTGGAAAGTTCTACAATTGGCTGGGAAAATATTTTCTTCAAATATTTACGTTATAACCTGCAGAATAGAAATGTTAACACGCACTTATTCAAAGGAAAATTAGCTTGAGCTGCCTGGAGGGCCCCCCATTTTTCAAATATCCCTTCAGAAGTAATATTCTTTCAAGTTTTTAAATAATGGGCCCTTCTCCCTTCCCATTTGTAATAACCCTCCAAAACGAATTCATTTTTTTTCTATACCTTCGTATTCTTTTACTGAACGGACATAATTTGTCAGTATATTTACTAAGCTTTGTATGACAAAAACGTACGTATTTGCATGTCTTCTCAACTTATAATCTTCCATTTCAGGGCTCATGACTGAAAACGAAAAATGCATTGTAGTCGACTTGAATGACAAGTTCCCTCGTCATTCCAAACACTGGCTTCCTATAGTTTGGGCAGCTTCAATCGTCACCCGAGCGCGGAAAGAAGGAAGGATTCGAGACGATTTTGCTGTCAAGACAGTCATCGATGAGCTCAACGTTTTTCGGGGGAAGTGCGGTAAACTTCTAAATTATGACACCATCAGTGTTCCCCTCGTCTATACACAGGTTAGCATTCCTAAGTAGCTTTCGTCAATATGTAAACGATTATTGATAATTTCATTCAAACACAAAAGGTTCACACCTTAGATCTTATGACGTTGAGCAGCCACACCCAGAAGTGGCCTGGCATATAAGAGTGCATGATGGCATAACATCACTTTGTCATCTACTTTCCGACTTTTCTTAATAATTGATTTCATTACATAGACGGCATTGAAATCCGTCGTGATGTTGAGTCATGGAGCAAAGTTTTTGGATGCAGTATTCGAGCCATGAACAAGTGGACTTGTTTATCATTACTTGTTGCTAACTGGGGGACTGTACATCAAAGTTCAACAATTTAAAAATGTGTACAGTTGTGTCGTGTGTGATGGGGATTGAAGGCTTAATTAATGGCAACTGGTAGATGCGAAATTATGTTAAGCGCTTACAACGAGATGCAGAAATGCTTAGGATGTTACAGACTTACTATGCTATGTGCTTCGCCAAGGGGGGGGGGGGCTCATGCCCTGGAGGGGAGTCTGTTTGGGTGCTACTGAGAGAGAAGTTGTGAAGACTGTCACAACTGGCCTTTTCAACAGGGCCCACGCATGGAGCCAGAGCAGGGGATTTGATTTTATGTAGTTGCATGGCCAGGCAGAGCCTATCCATTCAATCCTCACCACGTGGCCTCCTACCAGAGACAGTACTTTCATAAAATTGTAGCAAAGAAAACCCGTTGAATAAACTCGTAGTTGAACTCGTAAATGGTAGCACTCATAAGTTTTAGCGGTAACCACACTAGCGCATAGTGTGCTTGTGTGCATAGTGTTGCTTTGAAATAATCTACTTAATAGACTGAGAATCTGAGAATACATAAGCTAGATTACAGCAGATACTAACGAATGTAGCACTGGACACTAGTAACGTGTGCGGCCAAGGAATAGTAATGTAGCTGAAAATGGCCAGCCCTATGATGTTGGATACATTCTCCTCTACATGAGCACTGCAGATTTGTAACGAGGGGTTTGGAAATCTTTGGAGAGCCCCCCCCCCCCTGACTCAGGCAAAAATTACATTGATCGCGGACTACGATCCAATGCCCAACTTCCATTGGATTATCGTTATTATCGTTAATCCGTTGGATTCGTTATTGGATCTTCGTTTGTAACCGCTAGACTACGATCACTGGGGGGTCTACGATGGGATTCAGGTGGTACATGTTAGTACGCAGCTTCAAAAGGTTGCCATACCTCAAATTGGAAAAGAAAGTTTCCAAACTTTGAAACTCTTACTGTGTTTACGCCGAATGTTTCGACGTTCGAGTTGGGTGGATAGGAGGAGGACTGCCGCCCCCTACTTGCACTCCTCACTCCCTTCCTTTCACTGATTCACCTGAGATTACCGAGCTGCTCGTCGAGATAACCAACCGATTGAGACGAGCTCCGCGCCAGTTGCGATTTTTCGTTGTCTACCGAGTGGTGTGTCGTTCGTCTCCCAAGCATTTTATACGCGTGAACGATTTTCCGTGGATTTCGGATATTTCCATTGAAGACGAAGCTCCATCACATTATTCCCACCCTGCTGTATAGTTCAGTTATCTACCCCACTGAACCACCAGTGTGAGGACGCCCATTCACCCCATAGATTCTACATTTATATTTAACTATAGTCACCTTCCACTGCCACACCTATTTAATTTCTACCATCAGTTTCATCAGCTCTACCAATATACAGTGTGTTTGTACGCCTTCCTTACGCAACAATAGCTACCACTCAGCCCTTCTGTTTACATACATTAAAAAAATATTAAACCTGCCAATTTCTGTCTTCTCTCTTTCGTCTTACCAACCACCACTATAACCAGGCACAGCTGCATCTCAAGAGGCCTAATCATACTGCATGTAAAGAGAGCTTACCTTATTTTCCTGGCTAGTCTCTCTCTATCAGCTCTCAGTCCTCTTAGGGTCTAAATTTTATTTTTTCTGCCAGGATGGTGGTGGTGTGAGCTGGTGCTGTTGGTGGAGTGCTTTTGAAGACTACATGTCTTCAAGTAGATTCAAATCAAAATATGCTTAGTCTGTGCTCTCTTATATGACTTCCTGCCTCTGATAGAGACAGGTCTGTTTCCTTATTTGACGACTGTTCCTAAACCCTCGACGAGGGTTATATCAGTCATGGAAGTTGTGGTTTCGCAAATGTGCGAGAGGCCAGCCCCTGCAGCATCCACTGAACTCTGATCTGCGGAGGTACAGCAGGTATTTGTTCATTAGCCAGTCTTCTGGTAGAAAGCTGTTGCTTGTATGTGACCATGCGGAGGTGACCACCTGAGGAAACCCGTACCATCTGGGAGGAGACAACCTTGTACTTTCTAACCCCACGGTGTATATCTACCTCATCGCGAAATGTTTATCATATGAAATTCCCGTGGGTGTGATTTATCAGCACGCAATAAGGCCAAAATCAAGCAAAATTTAAGTTTTTTACAAATTCGTAAGTAAATTGCACAGAAATTGTAATAATTCACGAAATAAAAAGATTCCGCTTAAAATGAGAATATTGTTTGCTTTGTCCGTGACAGACGATCGTCAACACGTGATTTCACTGAAGAACCAGGAGAAGTTATGCCTCCCATGTTGGAAAACAGATCTCTGTTCGATTCATTGCTTCGTGATCTTAGGGAGCAACTCAATGCTCAACTGAATGACTGTTTGGGGGAAATGCGAGACAGGCTTCGGGAAGAATTCGGAGGCGCGCAGCAACAACCGATGCCAGAGTTCACACACATAGGTCACACTGACGAAGGCGATCGAAGCGAATGGAAGCCATCCCCCTATGATGGTTCCGTGAATTGGACCTCATACCGATTGCAATTTGAAGTCATTGCGAAACACAATGGGTGGAGAGAGAACCAGAAGGCCCTCACAGTCTTGAGAGAGGTTGGTCCACCCCTGAAGTACTCCAGTTAGTCGAGGTTCCTGGTGGGGTCGAGGACGCACCCAGGTGAATTTGGCACTTCTTCAAGACAGACTCCAGCACCCCAATGAGGACATTGCCACGTTTCACCAGGCTATTTGTGAATTGGAACGTAATGCTTGGCCTCAAAAAGATGCATCATCTCATTGCACTTCATGAGAGAACTACGAAATGCCCGTGTGAGAGAGTAGGTCATGACCATGTGGCCAGCAGGCTTGATCACCACTCTATGCATTGAAGCAGTTATGATGGTGCTGAGTCGTCAAATTGAAGTGGAACCACGTGAAACACAAGAAGTCTACAGAGCAGAGTTCCGAGTTCGTCGTTGTTGGAGGTGTGACTCACCTGAACACATTTTTCGGCATTGCCCGTTGAGGAGATGGAACCAGCCGGGAAACGGCATGCTGCCAAAACTGAAGGGGACTGGCTGCTTTTGAAAAGTCCTGTATTTTCTTAGTGCCTGAGCGTGTAGGGTCTTCATCTTTCAATATCCATCTGAAGAAAACTGCAGAGGAAGTGGATCAGCCTAACCCAGAGGTTCAGAGCGCTTTGTTGGTACGTGAGATACTCAGTAACGGACCAGGGAACTGTCAGCTGATGGGTTTTGAAGAGTTGGGACCTGAGGAACCTGTTGGTCGTGTGGTAGCAGGCCTTGAGGACAATGCACTGCCTCTAAGGGAACTGGAAAAGTGGATAATCAAAGGTTTGACAGATAACCAAGCAGCCATGGTTTAGCAGCTGTTGCTTAAGTTTGCAGATATTTTCGTTAGAAATGCTTCTGACTTGGGAAGGAACCACCCATACCATCAACGTGGAGGATTGTCACCCTATTCGTCAGGCACCCTGCAGAGTGCCGCTTGGTTGCATGCAAGTGGTAGACAAACTTATCGTCGAAATGGAAGCTAATGGAATCATTCAGCCCTCTCAAAGTCCGACTACCGTAAATTGAATGATGTAACGAAGAAGAATTCCCATCCACTTCCTCGGGTAGATGACCTCATTTGCGTATTAGCTAGAAGCAGCTGGTTCTCCAGTTTGGATCTGCAAAGTGGCTATTGGCAGGTCCTGTTATCAAACTCCAATCGACAGAAGACAGCTATTTGTACACCGTGGGGCCTTTGGGAGGTTCGAGTCATGCCATTTGGTCTGTGCAATGCTCCTGCAACATTTCAACTTGCGATGACCAAGGTTCTGCAAACCTTCCTGTGACAAGGAAGGGTAAAAGTTTACCTAGATGATGTCTCCATTGATACTTCCTCTTTCAAAGGGATGTTACTGTGGCTGAGGCAAGTTTTTCAAGCCTTATGAGCAGTCAATATAAAGCTGAATGTTAAGAAGTGCCAATTGTTTCAACAAAAAGCAGCCTATCTTGGCTACATCATCTCCAGAGATGGTGTTGCTACAGATCCTGCGAAGGTGGAGAGTGTTGTGCACTGGCCAGTTCCTGAGAGCAGCAAGCAGTTGAGGTCGTTTCTTGGTTTCGTTTCCTACTATCGTACATTCATCCCTAACTTTGCATCCCGAGCATGAAGATTGTTTGCCTTGCAAGACCAACGAAGACAATTTCAATGGAGTCAGGAGAAACAGACTGCATTCGAAGACATCAGGCACGCTTTGACGTCACCCCCTGTCCTAGCCCATGTTGATCCTGGTGCACCATTTGTCCTCGATACCAATGCTTCAGATTTTGCGATTGATGCTGTCCTTTCGCAAGTCCATGGTGGGAAGGAAAGACCAATTGCGTACTACAGTAGGTGTTTGGGGAAGACTTAGAGAAACTATAGCGTCACTAGGAAGGAGCTGTTGAGTTTGGTGCAGGCTCTCAAACGGTTTAGGTCGTTTGGCTTAGAGAGTGGAGAGCCTTTCATCGCACGAACAGACCATGCATCATTGCAATGGCTGCGCAACTTCAAGGAGATAGATGGACAACTAGCCAGGTGGATAGAAGCGAAGGCCCCTTTCACTTTTCAAGTGTACCATCGGTCTGGGAAAGCACAGCTAAATGCAGATGGGTTTTCTAGAAGGCCATGTAGTGAAGACAACTGTAAGCAATGCCAGCTCCAAGAACAGAAATATACGCATCTTGAGACTTTGGTGAATGCTGTTGGCATTTGTTCTGATCAGTTGTGGCCCCAGGAGCACCACTGGGTAGAGGAAGGAAAGTGGCCCTCCTGGGAAGAGGTAGTGAGGTTCAGAGAGACAACAAAAGCGCTTTGGGCAGCGTTTGAGACTGAAATTACAGGATGGGTTGCTTGTACGTCAATGGGAAAATGATACTGGCCGGGATGTCATCGTGCAAACCATTGTTCCTAGCTGTTTTCAACAGGAAGTTGCTGAGCAAGCACATACCTTAGGCCACTTTGGACGATGCAAGACTCTAGCTTGTTTGAGACGAAATTCCTACTGGCCACGGATGACCTGAGATAAGGTGGTATGTGCAGCCTGTCAGGTATGTGGGCGGTGTGGAAAACCCCGGAAATATGCCAAAGCACCCATGAAGTCCCCTTTGAACGACCATTCATTGATGCTGTGGGACCACTCCCCAAAACTAAATGAGGGAACCGGTACATCATAGTTGTTGTCGATGGATTTACTAAGTGGCCAGAAGCATTCTCAGCCCCAGATCTGAAAGCTGAAAATGTGGCACAAGGCCTGCTAGACAACGTGATCGCTCGGTTTGGAGTATTGGAGTGCCTCGCCACGAAACCTGGTGGCAGAAACCGGAGACTTTGGGTTACCCCATGGCTCATCCCAGCAGGGGGCGCTAGCCATGAGCCTCAGCCGACTCCTGGGGGGGATATCATGTGCCCAATGAGGAGCCAGGGTTTACCAATAGGGGAGGAAGAACATATATAAAGGCCTGTCCTCGGTCGTCTATCGTCAGGTATTCTCACAACTTCAAACAGTCACTATCTCCAGTGCAAGAAGCAACCCTTGGAAGAAGGCCAGAGAAGACAACTCTCTCACCCTCGCATTCTGGCTGCCCGAGGAGCTTCAAATCAACTGAGTCCTTCGCCTCGCACCTTGCCAGTCTGCAGAGAGAGTTTGCGAAACTTCATAGGCTCTTTTCAGGGCCATCCCAAAAAGGAGCACGACAATGCACCTCTTCGTTAATGTTATCTATTATCGAACAGCATCATAATCACTGGTTGATATCGATATAGAATACTATCGATAGATCGATATACAACAAAACAGTTCACTGACGGAGGATTTCTGGCCATTGTCCCCTTCGCTAATAAGTCCAGAACACTGGCAACCCCTCTTTCAACATGTGCTCATCGTAACCCATTATTTGTGGATGGATACCTCACTATCGCTCCTTCGTACCATTTTGATTATTTTTCCGAAATTTGTTTAGCAGCTACTGCTTCCTCTCCCACTGCTTGTGACTGAAATTCTACAGTTTTTATCCATGTACGATAGGATGTTCGCATTCTTTTGGATTTTGGTTCACACAAATCACTTTCATTTGATTCATAATCACTAATGTAATCTAAAACGTGCGACATTTCCATCTCGAAGTATAAAGGCACGGAACACTGATCTGCTCGGTCAACTGGTGAATCACAACTGACTGATGTGATGGAACGAGAAACATATGAGCAGCAACAATAGTATAAACTTTACCTTTAGTAATCATATTTCTGTGCGATTTTTTAAAAGTTCAGTGCTAATTTTTCTTTTAATGTTCAAACTTAAATCAGTGGGCTTCCTTTTATTTTTTAGTTTTATCATGTTTTTTTTTAACTTGAATAAAAATGTTGTTGCTCCAAAGCTACAATCCAAACTACAATTACTTTTGAGTGCATTTGTAAAAATATTTTGCGTGGAATCTCTTTTTCACTGCGTGGGCTTAAATATTCTCCAATGCCTGTGATTTAAGAGATACCTCCAATGTCTCTTTGCTAAGTGGTTCCTTCCACAACTGGAGGATCAGTAAGTTATTCACAGCCTTCATTTCTTACCAATCCAGTGCTCATTTAATTTGACTTCTGGGCAGTTCAAAATTCCCATTCCTGAAGGCTATTTGGCTGGCCCATTTACCCACACATTAGTTGGTTTAGATACTTAGTTTTTCTGACCGAGGTTAGATCCCAACATTTCAGTACGTGAGGTAACATACTCCATGCTCATCATCAGCAGTATAATAGCCTCCACACCCTTGTCAATAGCCTCAAGAAAGTGTGATCCTTGAAATTCAAGTTAGGGCACTGCAATATACTTATATTCTGATGATGAGAATCTTCCAGGTGGTAACGCTTGCTACCTACTCTTTTTTCATCACATCTTGCATCGGGCGCCAATGGCTGGATGTGGACGAGAGCAGTCGCCTCCGTAGCCGAGCTAATCCAATAGATTTATATTTCCCGGTGTTCACAACTCTTCAAGTGAGTCACACATAATTTATATTTGTTTACTTAGGAGCAAGGATGAAGGGTTTGCCCGAATATGAAGTAGAGTGTTATCTTTCACAACTATCAAGGCAGTTCGTAATCAACCATCATGAAATATGTGATTACGTGATATATGTTCCAGTTTTTCTTCTACATGGGGTGGCTCAAAGTTGCAGAAAGTTTAATTAATCCATTCGGCGAAGATGATGATGATTTTGAGATTAACTGGATTGTCGACAGAAATGTATCTGTAAGTACCAGTTTAGCAAATGAGATCTTGATTTCCTTGACCACACTTGTCTTAGTGTCATTCTGTTTACTTGAATCGAGATGTTGTTGAAAGTTTGATGGAAGTTGCTTGTGAAGGTCGTATTACAGTGTTAGAAACGGAACTGTAAGCAATAGGGCTTAGAAACGAAGAGTGAGTTCAAGTAGATGTAGTAGACAGCAACAAACTGTAGAGACACATGAAAACATACAAAATATCTAGATGAGGCTACTTCAGTGCTGCCAACCCTACTGATATGCTATATTATATGAATAAAACATTAATAAGTAAGAATGACAGTTTCTTGTGAGCTAGACACACAAAATGCTTTTCACTACTTTATCAACAGTCAGTCTTCATGATGGGTTGGCAGTCTTCTAATTCGCTGAGGGTGATGCGCTTCTGCTTGGTCTGGGGGTGTAAGCAGTTGGTGTGGCAAAGGACATCTCCCAGTATATTGTGTCTGGTGGATAAGTACGATTAGCAGTGGTTGTTGTTCCGTAGATCCATGTAAGTCAGTCGGATGATGTTCCAGGTGTTCATTTTGAAGAGCGACCTGTATCGAAATTAGTTGGTTAATATGTCGCTTGAATAGGCGGCCACTGTCTAGCTTCACCAGTTAGTGCTGTGAACCAAGTCTTTTCAGGCTAATATCGAACAGCCAAACGTCTTGGTGGTTCTATCACATCCAAACTTGAACTCTTTCTTCATTTTTCAATGATCGTATGGTACCTCCTTGGTATGTGTGTGGTTTCTCCCTTGGTGTACCAAATACTGCATCTAGTAAGATTTGAATACTTCGGTTTAGATAATTTTCTGAAGGAGCTGGTCCACTCGATAAGGGTTTGCTTGATACTGTAAAACAACTCTTCGAACTTTACTGGGACGAATCAAACTCTTTGACAGAAAGGAACCAGGTTCGCCAGAAATGGCGTTTTTTTAAAGGTTTTTTTGACATTTCGCTCAGCTGTTTGGACAGTTTTTTCTGGGTGCCCTGGTACAGTGAAACTCTGGACGATTCCGCTAGAGGTGCAATACTGCTGAAACATTGTCAGAATGGAAGCATTGCCAGACACAATCCTACTTAGATAGCCATGGAATGAGAACATGTCCTTGACGAGCTCAATAGTTAATGATGCAGATGGTGGCTCTCTGAGAGTTTAGATTTCAGGTCACTTGGATTTAGCGTCGATATGTTAGTGTCAGTACCCATAAATCTGTCTGGCATATAATCTACATGGATGTCGGTGGTCCCAGTTTGTATGTTTCCTCTGCATGGCCAACACATTCAATACATGACGCACATTCAAGTCTTCGTTCTCGCTCTTCTAAATGCGTCACTGAAAACTGACAGATGGCCAGATTGTCTCACAACTTTCAAAACACCTTCCTTGGATGGGTAGCTTTCGGAAGGTAAAGTTCGTTTTGGTTTATTATTCATTCTGAATAACCCTATGTTTTCGGCCACGAAAAATGTTTTACAACCTTCCCTCAAAATTTGATACTTTACATTTCAAGACATGGGGATTCCAAATCTGCAAAGTCCGTCCGCCGTCGGGGCCGTTTTGTGCCTTTAACGTGGTCCAAAAATCCGTTCTTTCGCACAAAAATCCCATTTGGTATCTAGTTTTGCCCGCCATCTCGGCAGTCCGATCGGACGTAACTCATGGTTGTTATGGACAAAAAATGGTTAAAAAATTAACAAAACGCAGTATAATCGCAAATACACCGTGTTTCGTATCATATCGTACGCCATTTATTTTTACATCCTGGGTCGAATGGAATGAGTATTAGACATGTACAACTGCGTGTAGGGAAATTACAGTAATTATTAGAGTTAACTAATTGAAAGAACTTGCAGGAACTACAGCGGAAGGCAATGTTTCGTCGTTAGTACTCCCTCCCTCCCGTCTCATCAAAACCACCCGCCTGCTCGCCTCGCAACGTCGTGCCAATTGCCAAGGGTTCACTGGAAGTCCCCGTCCCAATTTTCCCGACTCTTTTTGCCCGACGGGGCGGAGGAAGGTTAGGACCGATGAGGCCAGCACTTCCTCTGCACACCCCTGCATCGGATCATAAATGCCTACAGACGTTTACAGGCGCCTGGCGCCGGGGGAATATTTAGTTTCCGTAGTTCCATTGTAGTCAGGTCATGTTTCGTATGGTTTACTAGTATTTTTCGATGCTGAATCGAATGGAATGGGTCCCGGAGCAGTAATACTAGGTCAAGCTGTTCATGAGAATAATAAACCGTTGTGTAATAATTTGCAGGGGTTTTCATTGTTAGTTTGGTTATCTTCATTCACGCGATGTTGCTTGCATCATTTCATATTTGCAGGTGTTCACAGATGAAGAGATTCGTTCTCTCCTGAATGATTTGTGTTCGTACAATGAGGACAGTATTACATGTGTCAACGATATTGATATGAGAGTCGACGTGGTGGATATCTCTCAAGTACAAATTATTATGACCCCGATTACTTAGCAACCTGACCTTTGCCTAAAGTGCTTCAGAGACTACCATTCATACTAATTAGTACTTCCGGTTCTAAATTAATTGTATAAATGACGTACTCGTATTTGATTCTTGCGCATGATTGTTTTTACTTTGTAATAATTCTTTCCTTCAACTTTGTAATTCATTCGCATAACATTGTAATTTCTTTCAGTATTCTTTGCAATTACTTACTATGTAATTCTTACTCTTTACTGAAGCATTTATCTTCATCAAAAACTGTGCATGTGTGGGCCTCCCCTGGGCCCTAAAGGGAGCAGGGAAAGGGGCTAGAATCGGTATGCCTGAGAGGGAGCTTCCAGGACACTGTTTCGAGCACCTCTCACTCATACCAAACAAGCACAACAATTGAACTCATAAGGGTACGCTACATTAGTCCGCTTCTCTAATCCCCTCCGCTTCCCAAAATAAGCAACAAATATGACTAAGTCAGTAAATTACAATGCAGTTAATAAATCGCCCCTCCTATGTGCCTCTTCCTCAGACTTGTGCCTTCTCCTCCCCATACTCAGTCTAGTAGCCTTGGCAACTGGGCTAGTGCAAGTAAAAAACACGCAATGGACATGGAACAAATTCGTGCCCACATCCAGATTATCTGCGGCCAGTTGGCAGGGATTAGTCAATGTGATGGCACCAATGCTAAACTTCATCATCCACTGCCTCTTCGTTATTCCAATGCTGACCATCGAAGCGAGGCCCCCCTGAAACAGCACCCCCTTCTGGTCCCTCCAACCCTAATACAATGGAAGCGCTGATGCGTCCTGCTAAGAAGTTCCAAGCACTAAGCGTTCGGGTGCTTGACATCTGCACCACATTGCAGGGTGTCGCTGTCATCAGGATAGAAACTCCTGAAATGGCCAAGGCGCTTCGAGCCACATTTCCACAACAAACAAAAAACAGTTGAAACGACACGCATCAGCCCGCATAGGTCGCTTCTCACGCCTGCTATTGTGCAACACGTGAGCCGACCTACAAAAAGGGGACCTGGCCCAACAGGTTGTTGAGCACAACCAGATAGGGGAAATGGCACTGGCCACTGTGCGGCCCTTTCACTCATTGGACCGGAGTTTTATGGGGTGGGGAGGCGCAGGGCGTCATTGATGTGCATCCTGCTGCCAGATGGGAAGGGGGAGGTTGCCTAAGAGGGCAGTTGGCCTAGTACCAGCCTCCAGGTTCTTCCTGTGGTTCGTCCATGCCCATACCAGGACTGTCAGCAGTAAATCCTGTTGGAGTATCCTGGCAAGCTGCCTATCCATCTCGGATGGCACGATCCACCATACCCTGCTCCGTACCGCACTAGGGGCACAAATACTGCTGTGTAATAGAGCTGCCTAGTGTGTGGCGATGCCCCCGTATGATGGGCCAGCCAGGGCCCAGACATACGCTGTTAGGGCTGATACCTTGCTCCTGAGTAATTATCTCCCAGCAGCCTTGGCCCGAGTGGAAGTGGAATAATAGGTCCAGGAGGATGGTCCACAGAAGAGTCGATAGCCCCCCCCCCCCCTGTGGTCTACCCATGGTCACATAGATTTCCGCTCGCTGGCGCCCACTCCCTGTGGAGCGCTACTAACACCACCACACTGCGTTGAATGCGTCTTTTATGTCGTAAAAGGCAGCAATGGCCACAGGGCCTCCTCCCCCCTCCCCCCACCACATCTTAGAGGCGGTCCATCACTCCCATGGTGTTTGGTCGGGATACACCTCTGTACTGGTGAGGAGTAGAGAGTCGAGTAGACCAGCAGATGGAGGGGGGCAGGAATCAACTTCTCAAGCCATTTGCCCTCAACACACAGTAGGCTGGTGGGGCAATATGAGTCCAGTCTGTCTGCTGGATGGTTGGATGCCTTAAGGAAAAGGACCGCCCTCTTCCATTTCTGTAGGAAGTAACCCCATGCTAGGCACTGGTTGAGGAGAACGCACTCATGGACACGCCCACAGCATTGCCCCCTGAGAAACAGCAGCAAAGACAAAAGCGAGGAGATACAACAATGGCTGATGGACAGGCAAGGTGGGAAAATGAGAGTACAGGCAGACACACTTTTGAGATATTCCCTGAAGTAAGGAGGAGGCTAGAGTGTGCACAAGTCAGTCCAAGCCATAGTTCGTCCCAGCTGTATACTGGACACAGATGCTTCAATGCAACGCTGCAGCTATTTAGGAGGAGAAGCTCGGGGAGATGCCCCTGTGGACACAGAAGTGAAACTGTCAGCCACATATTAAGGGAATGCAGTCTCTATCTAACGGAGAGGGTGTTGCTCATAGGAAGCACCCGCTATGAAGGGCCACTGAACATATTAGTGGAGCAACCAAACGGCGGTAGCAAGATGGAGACATTTGCTGAGAAATGGCACAAACGGCGAGGCCCAGGCCCCAATATGGGTGTCGGGGGGGGGGGGTAGGCAGTTTATGGGTGTTTGTGTAATTGTTTAGGCTTGTTATCAACCTGTGATAGTAGGATAGGCATAGCATAGGATTGATGGTGGAGGGGAGGAATAAAGAGTACTCGCCCTCCTCCCACTATTTAGTCTGATAAGATGTAAGCAGGGGGCGGAATATCCAGTACTCCTTCTGCGCTATGAATGTAATTTAAGTGTATGAATGTAAGTTATTCGGAGTGTATGTGTATGTAAGTGCTTGTGTTAGGTGTATTGTAAATGTTTAGATGTCAGAGGCGGGGATGGGCTAGAAGGGCATTTATCAGGGCAATATCCGCCGGGATGAGGCAAATATGGGAAAACTCCAAGACACAAGAAGAGGGAGCAGAGTACCTAGCCCGACGATCCAATCAGTCTAGGCAATAATGGGAAAACCCCAAGATACACGAAGAGGGGGAAGAGTACCTAGCCCGAAGGACTGTGTGCCGATCTCTCCACCCCTGCTCGGAGAAACAAAAATAAATAAGAAAAGACCAAAGTCTCTGTCCCAGCCATCCAAAATCCTGACGCTGCCACGAGGTCCAGCCTGGACATACCAAGAGGTATGACGAAAGTCAGGAGGGCAGGGGGACCTGCTGTCTCCCAGGCATGCAGGAAGGCATGTCACTGTAAAGGGCAATGGTTTCTTTACAGTCAAAGAGAGAAACGGGGTGACCGGAAAACCTAAATGAGGAAAGGATGAGAAAATACGGATGAGGCCATTGAGGTGCTGATGGGTTGTTATGGGCCACGTAGAGGAACAGCAGGTCAGGGGGGGTTATGGCGTGGCATGTTGTTCTGTGTGTTGCCTAATGATGAAGTGAAAGGTGTCGGTCTGGGAGAAAAAGATGCAGATGAGGATGCTGATTGCTTCTTATTTGGAGTTTTCATCTTGGGTTTATTGGTAAAGTGTTTTGTGCAAGAAGGAATAGAAGGAAGAATGAGCAGACACCAATAACCAGGCCCAGCAGCATGCAACAAGCCATTGGTGGCCTCAGCCTAGGAACCCATCCAAGCCATTCCTTTGAGTCACTGTCTGGCAATGTCGACCCAGCAGGATTTAACACACTATTTGCTGTTCAGAGCAGAGACACCCATGGTTAGTAGGTAGCGGGTCACAGTTCTATCAGGCGTCACTGGGAAGAGATCACCAACTCCCTGTCCTCTGTGGTGGGTAAGCTGTACCCTCTGAAGGCAAGCCGCACTCCAAAGAGACTGGGACGCCAGCAACGCCTCATGTCCAATGTCCGTTATCCTGTGTGGGAGAAAGGAAGGGGTGGGAGGGTGAAACGAATGAGGAGGGAGGTGGGAACACCCGAGTGACTCACAGTAGCAGGGGGCGTCAACCCCTCTTATTCCAGTCTCGGAACAGCAGTTCACCAGCAGATTGTCCGTGGGATCGTATTAGGCTGAAGCCATATTCCAATCCAACCCATCCCTGTGAAGTACATTGCCTCTGACAAAGGATGGGGCCACCTCGCATGGGGTTGAGCACAACCCTGCATTAAGGAAGTCAGGCCCCTTTTCACAAAAAAAGCGAGACAGGCTGTTACAATTCTGCATTTGGGGATGTCTGGGGAAGTACCGACTGGGACCTCCCTCAGACCCCACAGTTAAAAAACGAAATTTGGGATGGGAGATCTACCCTCCAGCGACTCCACAACCAGCACGATGTCCTGAAAAGCAAGCGCATTTTCCTTCCCATGTAGTGAACGATATCTTTTAAGAAAAATCGCAAATTTTTCCCTGAGGGGAAAAAGGGGATACCCAAATCAATATCTTTGTACACACTTTTCATAAGGATGGAAAATTTTGCACTGAATCTACTTCCATCTTTAGCCGCCGCTCATTTATTGAAACAGTAATGATATACGAAGATTCTATTTCATTCAAATATGCCATATCATTTTCTAAGGCGCAAGAAATAGAATTCCCTAGAACTTTTGATTCCATCTCGTACCGATTGGAAGGGGTTAAGTATTTTGCACTGTTTTTTTCTTCGTTAACAACCTTCGCACCATGACTGATTGATGAGCATGCAGTAAATTTTAACTGTCATCAGTCTGTTCAGCCCTCTGTGGTACACAATGGAAACATTCCTAGAAAACTATAGTTGACATGAAAACGAGTTTGGGACCCACTACTACTTTCCCCAGAACCAGAACAGGGCTGAAGAGAACGAAGTATTCGGTTTACCTTTCACATTCCAACATCAGTCACTGTAATGGCTGTTCGGAGGTCCGAGACAATACTTTCTTGGCTTTGAATGTGCAAGGCCTACTGAGCTATACAATTTTCGTGTTTTCCCCTGATGAATTGCGCACAAAAGAACACTTGAGCTGTCAACACTTTTTTCTTGCAAGGACACTCTACATAATAACACGATTACTATACTTTCCTTCCCTTCGGGTAGCGGAAAGTAAAAATCGCAGTTGATAACATGATTTTGCAAAGTGGCCATGTACTCAGCAATTCTTTGGCACCTTCGTAATAGTTGCAGAAGTAATGTTGAGAAACAATCACGTTTTGTATGGAGCAGCATGTTTGTGTACGACATCACAAAGTCGGTCGATATGCTAGGCTATCGGAACGCAGTTAGATTTTTGAACGTGTAGTCCCAATTGAAGCGTCGAGCCTGTTTGGTTTCGTCTATGACATTTTTCATGTACTAATAATTCACAAAACTTTCGATGTAGCTGTCAAACCCATCTGTTGTCCATCAAAGTTTCCGAACTGAGCAATTACACCTTGAGCTCCGAATGAAACAGGTTTCGTCCTCCAATTGATCAGCCAATGAAGCTTGACCTTTCTTCAAAGAATCGGAAAACGATTTCAGAAAACGTTTGAAATGCGCGTCATTCGTGTGTGGGTTTCTAGTGCGTGTATATAATTAGATCGAAAAGGACAACATAGTCGACTGCTGAAGTCGTATCAGTGACACACGTACAAAAGCGTCTTACTTTAAAAGAAAAACGAACTCAGTCAGTTTTCCATTTTATCATCGTCGCCAATCAATGCAGAGTTGGAAACGTAAAAAGGAATAGTAGACGTACCTGCAGTATTAAAGTTGACCCACTACTGGTAATTAGTATCAGTCTGAGACAATTATTTTACATTCCTTTGGGCTGGATCTACGCTAATAGGTCTTTTCAAGAAGTGCCCTGTCTACGGTACACAAAAAAATGTTTTGTACTGTCCAAGATTCCTTCCATCCCGTTGTTTGGATATCGTGCTAAGTGTGGGAGGGGAGTATGTGCGATAACTATAAATGGAATACGTAGTTTTATTGCAGAGATTTATCGCCATAAACAGGGGACTAAAGGACGACACGTTGACGAGGCTACTGCTGACACTAAAGTTCCAAGTAAATTGGGACGTTTGAAGTGCTTAGCACAAAAGCCCTGGATAAGCCTTCGCTAAATCGAAGAGTTCAGTTTGAACTGGTACATCACTCCGCTCTTCATGAAGTGCTTGTCTTCAGGTACTCATAATCAACGCAGTTTCCTGCCATGTAATGCAATCAGAGCGCTGCTATCAACCCAACAACGCAGAACCTAATTTTTAGCAAAGACAGAGTATGAGAATTAATTTAGACTGAAGGTTCAAAAACATGACCATGTTTGTGGCGGAAGTATTGACTGTATCAAATATAAAATTGATTGAAAAAGAAAACTACGATTCAGAATATTGTCCCTGGCATACATCTTCAGTGGATCCAGCTGCGATTCAGGATTCAGGGAATCTGTTCATCTGTTGGAGAAAACGAATTTCTCAGTATATGGAGTTGGAGCTTCCCTCCACCTCAGAGGGCATCTGCCCTCAGGTGATCCCAGAACTGGTAGTTGTGTGCAAAGATGCTGTGACTACCGTGCACTGAAACAACTGGGGCATTCTGGCTTATTTGAAGCACAAGTGTGTGATGCCTGTGTTGATAATATTCACACTTGTACGTTGAGTTGCTGTTTTTGAAAGCGTGTGAAGTTGCAAGGCAGTTGGGCTCAGACAAAATTACAACCTTTCCTCCAAGATTGTTCTCGCTGGATTCCAACTAATGAGGCTTAACTGTTGCTGGGTGTCACAGTGTAGTGTTGCCTCACACTGTGCTCACCCTGTAGTTCCAGAATTCTGCTGCCATATTCCCTGTGCATCTGAGGCCTTCGAGGGATAAAATTTGCACTCCCTTCATATACACAACATACTGTGGAACCCCATTCTTTGAAGTGGGCCTGCAGAACATACCTGCCGCAGGATTGGGGACAGAATTCTCCTACCAAAGCCCCACTGGTACAACCAACATATTCAGGGCTATTCCTAAACTATTGACAAGGGTTATGTCAGTAATAGAAGTTGCAGTTTTGCTAATCTGCAAAAGGCCAGCCACTGGAGCATCCACTGAACTCAAACTTGCTGAGGCACGACAGGTGTTTGGTTGTTAGCCAGTCTCCCAGTAGAGAGCTGTTTCCCGTGTTTTACCTTGTGGAGGTGACCACCTGAGGATCACGTACCAATCTGGGAGGAGTTCTTAATCTGGTTTCCCATCTGATCTAACTTGGGTGGCAAGTTTCAAAAGGATAGATCGATTGTGACCACATTTCTTAGCCATAACCTTCTTCACGAAATAGTTAGAGGCTTGCTTTGTAGTAGGCAATGCTGCTAAGTTCTCTGCCCTCCCAACAACTGTAGCTCACTGTTGTTTTTAGGTGGGAGTGCAGGCGAGGCACTGCTATCATACTGAATTCGGGTGGTGGGGGGGGGGCTCTCACTTTTCTGGCCAGCTTCAAAATTTAAAAGAGCTAGTGGGTGACGGTGTCACGCATTGACCCTCATCCGTGCCAACTGGCCATAGATAATCTGGACGTTGGCACAAATCTGTTCTGTGTGTGACAGATCCCAAGTAGGTGGGTGGGGGGGGGGGGGGGGTGAGCCTGTGGTTGAGTTGCAGGTGGCGTTACTAACTTTGTCGTATTGTTTACTAATGGGAGGAGGGGGGGAGTAAAGAAGCTGTTTTTACTTTCCGCTACCCGAAGGGAAGGAAAGTATAGTAATCGGCCCAAAAAAAAAATTTGGGTTTTCTTCAGATCTTTACGTTTTGAGGCCTACTGAGCCTAAAAAACCTAATTTCGGCGCGTGGTCCGTGTGTATGTGTGTGTGTGTGTGTGTGTGTATGTGTGTGTGTATGTGTTCACCCTGCAGTCGGGGGTCCAGAATTCCGCTGACGTATTCCCTGCGTGTCGTATGAGCCGACTAAAAGGGAAAGCCGGGTGGGCCCAGCTTGAAAGACAACCTCACCTCTACGAGGTCCCCGCAGGATTACATCCAACGAGGCTTAACTGTGGCTGGGCGTCACAGTGTACTCTGTCGCCACACTGTGCTCACCCTGCAGTTGGGGGTCCAGAACTCCACTGCCGTACTCCCTGCGTGTTCGTATAAGCCGGACTAAAAGGGACACAACTTACACTTCATTCACATACATGACACACTGGGAACCCCCTACCTTTAGCTGGGATCGCAGAACACACCCCCCGCAGGAAGGGGGACAGAATTCTCCTGCCGTATCCTCTGCGTGGCCGTTAAATCCGGCCTTAAAGGGGCTTAAAGCTCACGACACTAACATACACAACATATTCCAGGTACAAAATACACTGCAACGGCTTGCGTAGCAGAACACATTAACATAAAACACTCATAATGAGCGAAAGACAGTCCTGGAAGTAGCTCACTAACACCTTTGAGCGATCCCCTATATAGGTGCGGCCTTCGGAATGAGGAGGGGGAAAAACCAGGTTTGAGCGTTCCTGGGGCGGCTGATAGCGTGTGTCCCGCTCACCACATCACCGGTGGCCGAGGGCTGACTCTGAGCAGCAGCCGAAAAATCCCTCATGCGTCTTAGTCCCGGTGGGTGGCCGGACTGGCAGCTGCGGCGCATGTGGGGGCCTCCCTTTGACCCTCAACGGACCAGCGAAAGGGGCTAGAATCAATATGCCTGAGGGGGAGCTTCCAGGACACTGCCTCGAGCACCTCTCGCTCATACCACTAACACACACAACAAATGAACTCACAAGGATACACTACACCAGTCCGCTTCTTTAATCACCCCCCCCCCCCCCAAATAAGTAAAAAACATGACAAAGTCAACTAAATCTTCAGCAGGTAATAAAAACGCCACCTGCGCCTCTTCCTCGGGCTCGCCAAGCTCGACCCCTCCCTGAGCAACCTACTCGTCGTCCAACCAAACAAGGGCGGAAAGAACCGGGCAAACCGCGTCCATCTCCCCCTTCTCCCCCTAGTAGCCCGGGCAACCTGCCTACTACAAGCACTCGGCATTCTGTTGACCCTAATCTGTCGGACATGGAGCAAATTTGCGCTTATGTCCAAATCATCCACGGCCAGCTGGCACGGATGAGGGCCAACGCGACAGGACCCATGCGGGACCTCGTAACTAGCTGCCTCTTCGAAATTTCGAAGCTGGCAATCAAAGCTAATGCCCCCCCAACGACATCGCCCCCTGCCACTCCGCCCCTGCGGGAAACTGTGGCGGCTGTTGTGAGGGAAGAGCTGCGTAGGGCAATTGCCCAGCAGCCAGTGCCACCAGCCCCCCAAACTCGAGGAGCAACGACGAGCCAGGGTAGTACCCCAGGCCCCTCATATGCGGCAAAAGCCGCTCCTGCGCCTTCCTCCCCCCCTCATGGAGCTGAGGCGGAATGGCAGCCTGCCAGGGCCAGGAAGCGCAGAGGGAAGCAGCAACAGGCCCCAACTAAGCAGGAAGTGCAGGCCGAGGGCAGCCCCGCCTACGGCTCCGCCCAAAAACAAGGGCAAAAATAAAAAGAAAAACAAAAATAAAAAGCCTCCACCGCTTGCCAAACTCCCCCCTAAAAACCCACGACAAAACGTGGTAGTGGTTAGGCGGACATGTGAGGAAGGAGAGGCTGGTCCCTCCAACCCTGACGCAATGGAAGCGCTTATGCGGGGTGTCCCTGCTACGGACCTCCAAGCTTTAAGCGTCCGAGTGCTAGACATCCGCACCGCAGTAGGAGGTGGCGCCGTCATTGTGACGGAAACGCCAGAAATGGCCAAGGCGCTCACGAGCCACATTTCCACGAAAAAGGAGTTGAAGCTCCAAGCGTCAGCCCCCCTGGGTCGTTTCCCACGCCTGCTGCTGTGCGACGTGCGGACCGACCTTCAAAAAGAGGACTTGGCCCAACAAGTTGTTGAGTACAACCCTGCGTTAGGCTTGCAGCAGCAGGATGTCAGGCCTCTCTTCACTAAAAAGCGTGGAAGACAGAAGGATTGGGTGATTGAGGTATCACCCAGCCTATACAAAAAACTAGAGGGGGCAAGGCACCTCCAAATAGCCTGGCAGCGGTGCGCCATACGAAAGTACCAAGCCCCCACTCAGTGCTACAAATGCCAGCGCTATGGCCACCTGGCAGTGGCCTGTACAAGACCTGTTGTGTGCGCCTGGTGCGCCTTGCCACATCTGAGTAAGGAATGCAAGCGCGATGCTCCCCTCAAGTGTGCCAATTGCGTCGAACGCAAAATCCAACAGGTCGCACACTCTACACGAGACGCACGCTGTACGATTCGTCAGCGAGCGATAGCCCTCCAGGAGTCACGAGTGGATTATGAATAGGTCAAAAACAGTTCGAATCCTTCAGCACAACACAAATAAGAGTTGCCCAGTTATGGCTGAGTTGCTGCAAAATGCACTCAAGAAACGCTGCAGTGTTCTCGCCATTCAGGAACCGTACATAGGATCCAAAACTCTTGGTCTGGGATCACAGGCACGAGTGGTGGCTGGAGCAAGAACGAGGGCGAAGGCAGCAGTAGCCTGCATTGACCCGTCCATTGACATGCTCGCACTCACTCACCTGAACAGCCAGCACTTGGCCGCTGTGCTCATCCGAGCCGGTGGCTTTGAGCTGGTTGTAATATCATTTTACAGGCAATTTGGCGCACCAGTTGCCACCAGCCTTGAACCACTCGAGCGGGCTCTAGCAGGCCTATCAGGACGACCCTGCATAGTCTGTGCTGATGCAAACGCCAGATCACCATTGTGGGGATCCCCAACCCTGGATGGGGCGGGTGAGGCGTATATAGAGCTGCTCACCAGGTACAACTTGATTGTTGCCAACGACCCCATGACTGAGGCGACCTATGATGGTCCGGGAGGAAGGTCGTGTATAGATGTCACAGCCGTGTCTCACACCCTGCTACTCAAATTGCAGGGTTGGCGAGTCGTACCAGGTGCAACGCAGAGCGATCACATGGTTATTGACTTTGCCATCACGGATGACAACATCCTCTGCAAAGACACGCGTGAAAAGCGATTCCGCACAAAAAATGCCGACTGGCCACAATTCTGTAGGGTACTGGAAGGTGAACTGCGTGCCGCGGACACCGACCTAATAGCGCAAGCATCCACACCTGAAGAGGTGGACAGCAAAGTGGACATATTTACCACAGCACTGCACTCTGCTGGGCTCTCTGTACTTGGCCAACAGAAACACAGGGCGATCAAAGTCCCATGGTGGACTGAGGAACTTAATCCCCTCAAGCAAAGTGCAAATAGAGCCAGAAGGATGTACCAAAACACTCGTGACCCTGATGCCAGAGCAACACTCCGAACTGCCTTCATCCAAGAGAAGAAGGCCTTCCACCGCGCCATCAAACGAGCCAAACGGCAAGGCTGGCGAAATTTTGTGGAAGCGGAGAGCTCTGAGAACCCCTGGGGCAGACACTACAAGTCCTCCATAGGAAAAGCAAACGTAGAGCAAGTCTTAGCTGCGATGCAAAATGAGTCAGGCTGGGCCTGCAGCATCGAAAGCTCACTGGAAACCCTCCTTGAGAAGGCGTTCCCAGATGACCAAGTAGCTCGAGACACTGAAGCCCAGAGGACAGCAAGGGAGCTGATCATGGACCCTCCGAACGAGCCCGACATCCCATTGTGGACAACAGGCGACCTCGGCAGGGCCCTTGCGACCTTAAAGCCCAACAAATCCCCCGGGCCAGACAAAATAGAAAGCAATATGCTAAGGAAGGCTGAGCGGACAATCTCCAGCGGTCTCCTTAATTTATTTAATGACTGTCTGCAGGTCGGACAGTTCCCCACTCAGTGGAAGTCTGCGCGTGTTGTCACTCTTCAAAAGGGAGGCGACCGCAATCAGTCAGACCCGCGATCATGGATACCACTCAGCCTTCTTTCCATATTAGGCAAAACACTAGAAATCTTGATGTTGCAGTCTCTCGAAGGAGTCTTTGGCCGCAACCTCACAGGCAGGCAATACGGGTGTACCAAAGGAAGGTCCACGCAGGATGTCATTGTAGAGATTCGGCGTGTTTCCTGCTGGCACCGGCTAAGTACGTCGTAGCAGTTCTGATTGACATCAGAGGAGCGTTTGACAACCTTTGGTGGCCAGCGCTCCTTAATGAGCTTAAAGGTAGGGAATCCCCGCAACCTGTACTCGCTCGTCAGAAGTTACCTGACAGACAGAACTGCTACGATCGAAAGTAGGCATGTCTCCGTCCGGAGAAAGATTGAGAAGGGGTGCCCACAGGGCTCGGTCCTAGGACCAGCACTCTGGAATGCCTTCTTCAAGGTCTTCTCAGGAAACTCATGGAGACTGACTGCGAGCCGTACGCCTATGTGGATGACTTGACTGTGCTGATCTTTGCAGAGTCAGTCCGCCAAATTGAAGAAAAACTCACCATGTGCTCCGCACTGTCAACCAATGGTGCGAGCATGTCAAGATGCAGGTGGCTGAGGAAAAACCCAGCTAATCCTCTTGAAGGGGAAAGTGAATAATCCACCCACAATACGCTTTGGCGGCCACAGGCTCCTTCTTGAAAAGCACGTCAAGTATTTAGGAGTGAATATAGGTGAGAGGTGGGGTTTCAACCAACACCTCCAGTCCCTTAAAGGCACTACCATTGCAAGGTTTGCCTCACTGCGTGCCATTAGCAAGGCCACTTGGGGTGTGTGTTACCACGACACCATCCTCATGTATAAGGCCATCTATTTAGGTGTGATTGGCTACTGCCCGTTGTCTGGGGTAGCAAACTAACAGTCAATCAAAAGAGAGTATTGGCCCAATCCCAGAGAGCTGCGCTCCTGTGGATCACCAAGGCCTACAAGATCTGTATCAACGGAAGCACTCCAGGTGATCACTGGTCAGTTACCAGTTGATTTGGCTGTCGAGTGCATGATTGACAAGTGGAGAGTGAAACGGAGCTTCCCCCGCTTTGGGCTGAACTCCGTGCGGATCTCACCACAGAACAGAAACTTGCCGCCATCGATGAATGGGCTCTAGAGAAATGGCAAGCGAGATGGGAATCCTCGTCAAAGGTACGTGACAATTATGAGTTTTTCCCCAACATCCGTGAACGTCTTTCTAGAAAATGGGTTGAGCCAGACCACTGGACGAGCCAGTTCCTCACGGGACATGGTGACTTCAATGCGCGGCTCCACTTCTTTTCCCTGAAAGACTCTCCATTATGCACGTCTTGTGCCTCCAGTGCGGAGGAAACAAGAAACCATGTGCTGCTCCACTGTAGTTTCTACAACAGTGAGCGACGGTTGTTGGTAGGGCAAACGAACTTAGCAGCATTGACTGCTACAAAGGAAGCCTATAACCATTTTGCAAAGTTCGCAAAGAAGGTGATGGCTAAGAAACGTGGTTATAGTTGATCTGTCCTTTTGAAACTTGCCACCCAAGTAAAAAGTAAGATCAGGTAGGAAACCAGATTATGAAATACTCCCAGATGGTACGGGATTCCTCAGGTGGTCAACCTCCACGCGGTAACACACGGGCAACAGCTCTCTACGGTGAGACTGGCTAAGACCAAATACCTGCCGTACCTCCACAGGTCTGAGTTCGGTGGATGCTGCAGGGGCCGGCCTCTTGCATATTAGCGAAACCGCAACTTCTATGACTGATATAATCCTCGTCGAGGGTTTAGGTACAGTCGCCAAATAAAGAAACAGACCTGTGTGTGTATGTGTGTGTGTCTGTAGTTCGATTTGCGGGAGAACGGCTGATCCGATTGAGCTGGTTCTTTTTTTGTTTTGTTCGTTATTTTTTGTAGACACCAAAATAAGGTTATGGACGATTTCGGCCGATGGGAAGGGGGGATGGGGGACGAAAATGTACCAAAAACTAGGGTTTTTCGCATTTTTCTCGAAAACGGCTCTAACGATTTTGATTAAACTTTCAAATTATCTTCTCCTAATCAATACCTAACTTTTCTTCTCTATACATATCTCCATGAAAATACGGTGAACGGAGATAATGACCTATGAAGCAAAAATAGGTTTTTAAGCTTTTTGGCAAAATGACTTCAACGATTATCATCAAACTCTCAGGATATTTTCGAATAGTTAATACCTACATATTGTTCTCAATAAATGTTCCTCTGAAAGTCCATTGAGCAGAGATAAAAATGAAAATGTGTTGAAAATAACGTTTTTTCGAACATTTCCGAAAGTTCCAGGGTAATTTTTCACCAGATGTGATAAATCCTAATGAAGTGTCTTTTAGTCACCCATACCAACATTTTGTTCTCCATAACTATTTCTGTATATATATGTTGCACGGAGATATAAGCCACGTTAACTCAGAAAAGGAGATTTGTCGAATATTAATTTATAGGTATTCGTATTTTCTCAAAAACGGCTCCAACGATTTCGATAAAACTTTCGGAGTGCTCTCAGCTAACTAGTCCCTACATTTTGTTCCGTATAAATGTTCCTGTAAAAATGCGTTGAACGAAGATATAGCGCCCGCATGTGTAGGTGGTGTTCGAACTTAAAGGGGTGGCGGAAAGTAGTGTGTTGCTACGCACCAGATATTTTGTAATGTAGTTCGCCTGTGAGTTCAGTTGGTGTGCGTGTTTGAGGTATGAGTGAGAGGGGCTCGAAGCAGTGTCCTGGAAGCTCCCCTCAGGCATATTGATTCTAGCCCCTTTTGCTGGTCGGTTGGAGGGCCCTCACATGCGCCACAGCTGCCAGTCTAACCACCCACCAGGGCTAAGATGCACGAGGGATTTGTTACCCAGAGTGAGCCCGTAGCCATTGGTGATGTGGTGAGCGTTCCACCCTTGCTCAAACCTGGTTTCCCCCCCCCCCCTCCTCCTTCAAGAAAGCCGCACCTATATAGGGAATCGCTCGTAGGTGTTAGTGAGCAACCTTAGGACTGTCTTTCCCTCATTATGAATGTTTTTGAGTCCACCTGTTCTGCCACTAAAGTCGGCACTGTATTGTTTGTGGAATATTGATGGGAGAGTTTACAGCTTTGAACCTTAGTGGGCCTTAAAGGTCTTCTCTGGAGGCTCATGCAGGCTGACTGCAAGCCATATAACCATGTGTATATTCTGGCTGCGCTGATCTATGCACAGTTGATCCATCAAATCGAGGGAGAAACCCACCATGTGTTCCAAAGTGTCACCTAGTATAAGGAGCACATCAAGCTGCTTGCGGCGGAGGGAAAAAACCCAGTTAATCCTTTTTAAGCCAACTGATAATACGCATTGGGGGCCATCGGTCCCTTTGTGAGAAGCAGCTCAAGTGCTTAGGAGTCAATATACGTGGGAGGTAGCGCTTCAGTCAATACTCAGTCCCTCAAACTACCATCGCAAGGTTTGCCACACTGCTCTCAGCTGGGGATTGGCAAAATGACCAAACCTGTCGTACCTCCACAGGTCTGGGTTGGGTGGATGCTGAGCGAGTGTGTAGGCTCTTGCATGGTTACGAAATTGCAACGTGCTTGGCAGTGGCCAAGCGCGTTGGGGCATGAGGCTTTCCAAGCCACTGGGAGATAGAACCAGCGGACTCTGGTTCAATCCCCGACTGGGCACCCCCCTCCTGCAAACCCAGGGGGGTGAGGCAATGGTTACCAGTGCTGCCATGATCTACAAGCTGGTACACAGTACTTATGGGCTGACAGCCTTTATGGGTTTCCTAGTTTACACTAGTTTTGCCAATATTAGTTTTCGTTATCTTTTTTCGTCTAGACGAATCTGACGTTCTCATCTAGGGGTAAAACGTTTCATCTAGTTGAATCTGACGTACTTGTTTGCTTAAAGGTTGGTCTTTTGTCAAGACGAATCTAACGTACTGTACTTGGGAAGAAGCTAGGGATAGAAAGAAAGTTTCATTCAAGTTAATAATGAACCAGAGCCAGGTATGCACCATAGGAAGTCGGAACTGATTTGGACTGAGTGTATATTGGTTTATATTGGGGTCCCCTCTCTTCTTCTCGCCCTAGCTTATAGAAAGAGTGAGTTTTCCCAGTGTCGATGAAAACGTTTTCCTACCTGATCTAACTACTTGACCTTTACGTGTTTACTGGTTTATTCTTAGGTGAAATGTAATGAGCTATTTTATGATAGCTATAGTACATTCATAACACGCCTCACCCAATAATGAAAGCATGTATTTTATTTAATAATAAATGGTGCGTGTGCTCAGTAGTTCGTTGAGAAAGGTGTGATGAAGGAAAGTGCATGTACAAAATTCCTAGTGTTACATATGGAGATAAATGAAATTTGTAAAAGAAACCGAATATACATGACTTTGGTTAAATCCGAAAACTAGAGATTATAAGGACATACATCATAAATTTGTAGAATGGGCCTTCTTAGAGAGATGTGGCTTCATAATTTGCAAGTTTCTTTATAATTATGATTTCATTATTTGGCGGTCGAAATCGGTTTGTTTCTTTACATAAGCAGAGCCATTCTCTATTTTAATGAGGAAAACAGTGGAGATGTGATGTGCAACTTGGCTGCCCAAGGTATGCAGTTCAGCATTAACTGTTTCATAGGAAATTGGATGTCGTGGGTCTGACCAATGTGGGCTGGTTCGCAAGACATAGTGAACTGGATGCATAGTTAATGGGCTGTTTATATCTGCAATGTCAGGTATCAAGTTAATAGTGGTCTTAGAGCGGGTTCGATTTGCAAGGCCATTATTATATGTGCTCCATTATTAGGATAAATGAAAAGCACCTGGTCGTCAGGGATGAGCTCATAAGGTGGGATAACTCACTCAATGGAGAACCCAATTTGTTTACCATTTAGATCAAGTTGAAATGTCTTCCCATTATTAGGGCCTGTGTGATGGTTGAAACCTTGTTGTTGGTAGGGAACATAGAATTTTCTTGTTCCTTGGAATTTGTAAACGGCTGGATGCTTGGGTGTATTGGTGTGGGGTTGAAAAATCACCAGGTAGTTGTAAGGGTGTGCTGAAAGTTCATTGTTTAGCTGATAATCAATCTGTTCCACATACAGTGTTACAGATGTCTAGCATCATCATAGGCAAGTCATCAACCCATTTCTCGTTGATATTAAGTTTTCAGGATCTTTTGATCTTGCCATTTGCTTTTGAGGATCATAGGCGTTAGCCCTGTTGTACTCCCAAAGAGTTACATATATTTTTGAATGTGGTGAATTCAAATTGTCTATACTTTGGTCTGTGGTTATTGTGGCTGGACTATCTATGTTAAAAGTAATGCGCGTGGGACTTCTTCGACATCACTGCTTACATAGCTTAATATGTTTTTCCTCTATTGGGTGGGAGTGGCCCAACTATATCCACGTGAAGGTCTTTTCAAATTGTTGTAATGGTGGTTTTGATGTCTCATCCTTGGCTAGAGGAAGACTGCGGTTCATGTCGATGAACTTGACCATTATGGTCTGTAATGCTCCCACGTGTCCGAAACTGAGGGGTCGGAGGATTAACGAAAATAAGAAGGAAATACCAAAAGGTGCGAAAAGATAGGTGGTGATTGAGAAGGAAGAGAAGGTGCTGGGAGACCAGGAAAAAGAATAACTGTGGAGACTAGAAAAATTGTATTCGGGTTAGTGAAGGGCAACCTGCTTCCTCGGGGGACGAAAATGGAGAGAGAGCTCGGGATTTCGGTGGAAGGCTCGGCGATCGTCCTCTGCTGAGCAAGCACTCTCGATTCGGCTAACTCCGTATTTGGGCTACTCGCCACCTCGAATTCGGTTCTCACGCTGGTACGTTATCTAACTATCACTCCTCGTGCCGGTGATATGGTTTACGGCAAGGAGGAGAAACGATAGCGAAGCCTTCTCTCTAGGGGGAGAATGTTGATGCTCAGCTCTTCGCCTCGATAGCGCCGTTCCTTGGGCAGTACATCTGCAACTGGAACAGGGCAGAAGGAACTTCCTACCCTACAGAGAGACGGGGTTGCTCCTTTTCGAATAACTGGGATTGCCGCCACAGTGTGTGGAGGAATCTCAATTTCGTTTGTCGCTATCAAATAGGCTTCATGTTTATTCTCCCAGTCCCATTGGGTACTGTCAACCTGCGGGGAGAATGTAATTTTTCCTTTTCCTACATCAAGCAGTGCACCCTGACGTTGTTGAACGTCCAACCCTATAATGGCTAACAGGTTGTCTGGTAATTTGGCAACTGTTGCGAGGGCTATCAGAGTGGGTGCACCAGGAAGAGAAATTAAACATTCAGCGTCACCATAAATGTTCAGGGGCATCCCTGAAATTCCCTGTACTCGGCGAGTAGTGGGTTGTAGCTTTGCATGAGTAACAGCAGATATGTCTACCAGTGTGATGTGAGAGCCTGTATCCAGTAAACATGGTCCCTGCTTGGACTCCACATGTCCTTGCAAAACAAAAAGGGGTACAAATGCTACTGTAAAAATGGGAGTACAGGACTCTACACTGGCAGATGGCGACAATGGTAACAGCGCAATATCCTGGGGCTGTCCTAGGTCATGAGCCGGAACATCGAGAGAGATAAGGGGGGTAGCGCTTATTGGGAGCTGCCCCCCACTGCTCCGTTTGGGTGCGGGCAGGCTGGGACGTGCGCGCTTGCTGAAATATGTCAGTCCTTGTTGGGGGTATAGTGCCAAATCGAGGACCCCCCATGCGGTAGTCACACTCGTGTGTCCTGTGGTCATTCACACGACACAGAGTGCAGGAATAGCGCTTAAAAATCCGACCCTGATTGCGAGGTTGATCAGGTGTCGCTGTAGAGGGTTTGGTTTGCTGGCTAGACAAGGTTTTAGTAGAATACTTGTGTGTTATAGGATGGTTTTATCGGGTTGTCTCTCAATAAATAATATCCTTCCTTTCCAACCAATGTATTCGTCCGTTCCAAGTAACGTATAGCTTGGACGGTACAGGTCTATTAGCCTCCGGCTTCCTTCTTTATTCGTGAATGAATATCCAGTTATTTAATGATAGTTATGATAAATTCATAACTTCCACAGCAGTTTCCTACTTAGCCGTGCTGCACAGATTGGTAGACACTTCACCTGTATCGTCCACCAGGAGTGTCTAACTGGCACTGTAACTACTAGCAGGCACTCTGACACCTCAAATGTGTGTATTGTTGCAATGCCAAGGCATTTATTAGTAACATCAAAGTGAACTGAAACTATCAAAGGCTGACGCATGTATCTTTTTTTGCAGGTTGCCTATTTGATAGTCGATGAAATGCACCATGAACATCCAGAGTTGATCAAAGATCAATACTGGGATCAAGTCTTCCCCACTGAATTACCTCACACTACAGAATCAGAGCCTTTTAAAGGGAAAATCCCTCAACCGAGTACTGCAAACATTGCCGCCAACATGGCTGACTACACCAGCCCGTCATCAATCAAGATCGACGAAATGGGACGAATAGTGAGATCTATGTTTGATTGGAATTTATTGTTCCCATCCAACAGTAAATAACCACTCGTACTTGTTTTCAGAATGATGATAATCAAAGTGGCATCCACTTTATGGCTGGAAGATCCTCTTCTATGTCTGGCAGGCATAGGACATCAAGTGCAGGATCTCAAACATCGTTGACAGGATATGGCAGTTCTCAATTAGGCTCGACATCAGCTACTCTTCAGCGAGTTGGGTCTGTCACTTCTGTCCTGAAGAGGATATTTTCTCGAACTGACAATACAAATATTGGTCCTGTTTCAGTCGATGGTAATACATTTTACAGAAAAAAATATGTACTGCTAGATTTGGGAGCAAATTCTTCTATAACTGTTCCTGGGAGAATACAGTACCCTGAGGAGGGATATTTTAACTTACATTGTAACTTGGTATATTCCATTCAAATTCCGGAGGTCAGCTAGTACCAATTCAGGCAGTAGAACAGACATGCCAGTCAAGGGCTTATATAACAGCAAGTAATCATGTATACCAACTCAACATGATCTGTTGAAGGGATGGCAAATAAGGCACAGAGTCAGTTCGACGCAAAACATCGAATCATTATCGGGTTTATCACCCCAGAATTCCCACACTTGCCCTAATGGGACTCCCTGTCATTGTTTCCCAAAAAACCTTGACCTACTGCTTGTTAAACTACTGAAATCCCACCTCCACAGGCATTCCAACGGCGACGGGATTCCCGCTTCGTCTGGGATTCCAAAATATCATTTCCCCCCCCCCTTTTCACATTCCTCTCCACGACGGAGCTCCTGCCAAACTCATTCTCTCCGAGATTCATTCAAATCTATCCAGGTCCAAACATTTTCCGGGACGGATAGACAAACAATATTCGAAGCTGGAGCTTCAGCCGCGAAAATTGCCTATTCTTCTGTTCGAAGCCATATTGAGATGGACTTCTCCCCTGCATTGGATCATAACGCCACATATCAGAAATCAAATATAAAGTACTCGGCACTAAATGGCATGACAATCTGTTCCCAATTAGACGATACGTGGACCATAATTGAATTTCATCTTCTTCTTTTGATGAATTCGCCATTCATATCCCGATTGATCAGCCAACCCCCATCGCTTCCACGTGCAGTGTTCACACCTACTCCTTCTCTGGCGCCAACCCTCTGAAAGACCTTCGACTCTGAACGATTTCTTCGCTCCCATCCATCAACGAAGACGCCACCTCATCGCACCTTCACCTATATCTCTACTTCCACCATCACACCCACTCATTCTTTGCCACCATTCAAGAACTCGCAACTGGCGCTGCTGCCCTCAACTCCCAGTACAATGTCTTTGCCTTCACTGGATTAGAGGGCCTCCGAGTCTCTCGTTACAGCATCGAATTGCCTCTCAACTCAAGCAGCAATTCGCTGTTCACAACGACCCCATCCGTGCGAACTTCCAATAGTCTCCATCGAAACGAAGCCCCACGTCACTCAAGATGCACCCTACCTCAACCGTATACGTCCGATCCTGCTACCTTCAAATTGCTGCCGGCCAATGTTGCTCAAGGTAAGGCTCTGAATCGTGTGAACTGGTTCTCCACAGAAGAACATGAGAGGGAGCCTTCAGCGACGAACTGAAACAGTTTTCCTACACCCCCTTTCGTCTTTTCCTCTTACCGGTTTCTCTGCTCCCACAACTACACTCAGCCCTCACCTCCAGTACCCTATCCTACAACGCCATTCAGGTGTGTCACACCTTAGCTCCTCATATACCCCCATTCGATTCACAAAATCTGCAACTATTTTCCATCAAGTACCTTGAAAGCTCCACACATAACATTAACATTATATTGGCGTTAAAAGTATCCTACCATCTTGCCCTAAGATTCGGTTTCTTCAATGCAACATCAACAGCTTCCCTCTAACCTTCTACCTCCCACTCCTGATCATCCCAAAAATTGAGTGCCATCACCAAGGCCCCTTTGACCACCTTACTAAATTCAGATAGTGTGCCTACACCATTTTCCGTCTCATCTTCCTACCTGCTTCTCTCCGTTACAATTTCTCTCAGCTTGCATCTTTACTAGTCCAAGTCCCAATGCCTTATGCCTCACATCCTATCCTGTCGTCTGTTAGCTTATTTGATGACAATACCTAAACTGTCGACGAGGGTCATATCAGTCATGGAACTTGCGGTTTCGCGTATGTGCGAGAGGCCCCATTAGCATCCACCAAACTCAGACCTGTGGAGGTACGACAGGTATTTGGTCATTAGCCAGTCTCCCGGTAAAGAGCTGTTGCCCGTGTGTGATTGCATGGAGTTGACCACCTGAGGAATCCTCTACTGTCTGGGAGGAGTTCTTAATCTGGTTTCCCACCTGATCTAACTATTTACTTAGGTGGCAAGTCTCAAAAGGACAAATCAACTACGACCACGTTTCTTAGCCATCACCTTCTTCGCGAACTCTGCAAAATGGTTATAGGATTGCATTGTAGCAGTCAATGCAGCTAAGTTCGTTTGCCCTCCCAACAACTGTCGCTCACTGTTGTAGAATCTTCCGTGTAGCAGCATGTGGAGCCACGCATTGAAGTCACCATGTCCAGTGAGGAACTGGCTGGTCCAGTGGTCTGGCTCAACCCATTTTCTGGAAAGACGTTCACGGATGTTGAGGAAGAACTCATGCGTGTCACGACCCTTTGACGAGGATTCCCTCATCTCGCTTGCCATTTCTCTAACACCCATTCGTCGTTAGCGGCGAGTTTTCATTCTACGTACAGAGTTCAGCACAAAGCGGGGGAAGCTCCTGTTTCACTCTCCACTTCCAACCATGCACTCAACGGCCAAGTTGTCATTCCGGCAGTGCCCACCCGGCTGTCCCTTTTATTCGGCTCATACGACACACAGTGAATACGGCAGCATTATTCTGGACCCCTGAATGCAGGTGAACGGCTCGCAGTCAGTCTCCATGAGCCTCCTGAGAAGACCTTCGAACCGAGCCCTGTGGGTCAGCCCTTCTAAATCTTTCTCTGGATGGTGACATGCCTGCATTCTATTGTAGCAGTTCTGTTCGTCAGGTAACTTCTGACGAGCGAGTACAGGTTGTGGGGGATTCCCTTACCTTTGAGCTCAGTAAGGAAGGCTGGATGGTTACACGCTGCCTAATATCGACCAGGCAACTGATGTCAACGACTTGTTTTGTCAGATGGTCGATTCTGATCAGCCTCTTAGGTGTCCAAAACAAGCCATGTTAGGAGATCGCATAGAGATCTTGAGAGAGAGAGAAATAGATTGAGGGTTCGATCGTTTCCTTGACGCCAATTAGTAAGCAAGGCCAACGTGGGCCTTCCTTTGGTACACCCGCATTGCCTGCTTGTGAGGTTGCGACCAAAGACTCCTTCGAGGGAGTGCAACATCAAGATTTCTAATGTTTTATGGAAAGAAAGCTAGGCGGTCTCTATGGTCCCAGGTTTGACTTTAGAACAGTGACGATACGCGCAGACATCCGCTGAGTGGGAAGCTGTCCGACCCACAGACAATCATTAAATAAATTAAGGAGGCCACTGGAGATTGTCTGCTCAGCCTTCCTTAGCGTATTGCTTTCGATCCTTTCAAGCACAGAAGATTTGTTGGGCTTTATGGTACAAGGGCCGTGTGGAGGTCTCCTGGTGTTCACAATAGCATGTTGGGCTCGTTCAGAGGGTCCATGATCAGCCCTCGTGCTGGCCTCCGGGCTTCAATATCTCCTAAGCTACCTTGTCGTCAGGGATCGCTTTCTCAAGAAGGGTTCCAGTGAACTTTCGATGCTGCAGGCTCAGCCTGACTTATTCTGTGTCGCAGCTTAGACCAGCTCTACGTTTGCTTTTCCTATGGAGCACTTGTAATGTCTGCCCCAGGGATTTGGCTTGTTTGATGGCGCTGTGGAAGGCCTTCTTCTCTTGGATGAAGGCAATTAGGAGTGCGGCTCTGGCATCAGGGTCACGAGTGTGTTGCTTCATCCATCTGGCTCTATTTAAACTTTGCTTGATGGGATTAAATTTGTCAGTCCACCATGAAACTTTGATCACGCTGTGCTTCTGTTTCCCAAGCACAGAGCCCAGCAGAGTGCGGTGCTGTGGTAAGTATGTCCACTTGGTCTTGACGCCGTTCCTTGGAGGGAGGCAGAAAGGCAAAATTGTGCATTGTGCGGTTTGTCCCATACTTGGAGAGTTAAGACTTCGGTGGATGAAAATAACGTAAATGGATAGACAAACATTCTCGTTATATCTTGATGGAATGAATTATATAGTTATGCCAAAGAGACGATAAAATATCGCAAGATGTTGATTGATGAATTCAATTATTAGATAGAATACTCCACTTGATCATCAAACGACACTTTCGTGCAAATGCCCTTCCGTGTGCCCTAGTGGCACCAATTCACTTTAACGTATATCCTCCAAAATAACCTGTATACTTCTTAAAATCTTTTTCTTCAACAAAAGTTTCAAATAGTGCAAATATATTATAAGACTTAATGAATGAATAAAATGAACAACCCCTCCATTTTTTTCGACAAACGTCTTACATTATATGATAATATAGAAAAGCAACTTAATCGTTTTTTGCAGTTTCACTTCCATTGTCTCCTTCCTTCGTGGCTGCCAATGATCCTCCCTCCAGACTCCCCCCAACGACAAAGTTTTCCATGATCTCCATCAGTAGTCCAGACGTATTGAATCCAAGCAGCTGTGACAATCGTTTTTCTCCGTCCTGACTGTACCCCCGTCATTTCACCTATTGTCGGCATTTCCTGCTTGCGCTTAGTTGTTTTTTCTCCCCGTGATTCCGGAGAATCTGGATTTCTACCTCGCTTCTTATTACATTCCCTGTCGCTCATGTGATTGGGCCTTTCCCGTGAACGAGGCAGTTCACACCAAAAGTGGGGCGACTCTCCGACGAAAACGACCAAGCGTTGATGATACTGCACCGAACATTCTGGCCCCCCTCACCGCACTGCCCTCACCACTCGCCGCTTATCACAACAATCTCAAGTAAATCCCTGCCCGGCGTTTATTACCAACGCCGGAAAATAAACTGTGGATAATTCAGAAATATTCTTCACTATACTGATCACACACGCAGTAAATGACACTATTAACTAGAAGCCATATCACAGATCTTTCCACCTGTCCGAAAATTCAGCCACAAAACGAGCTGCAAACTACCACAAAAACACAAAATAACCAACACGAATGTCGTCGCGACTCACGCGGTTCCCCCAGTTCTCTAAGTCCAAAAAAAAGCTGAAATTGATGGGAACTCGCAAACGATATGTAACCGAATATGCAGTTTTGTTCATGTGGAAAATTGCAGAAAGGAAATGCCAAAAGCAGTTTCCTTATGGTCGACAATGTGTCACCAACTGATTCGGGGGTGATGCAATCTGACTCAGGTGCGATGTAATCCTGCGTCTCATCAGGACCAATTATTGTTGTTGAGGGTGTCAATGTATCCCTGGACTCTCATCTTCGTTGCTGGGCGTGCAATAAGGGCCAAATGAAACTATTGTCTGAACTGAACACCTGTCAGATGTAATTTTGGAAGCCAGGGCCAACCTAATACTCTGTACACTATCTATCACGCTGTGCACTGTGAATGGAGAACCTAAAAATGAATATGTGGAGCTCCCTCTCAGATATCCTGCAAAAGTCAGAGCATGAGGAGTAGGCTCTGTTAATTCTTCTCCCAGAAGAGTTGTTACCTCCAGACTTGTCAATTTGACTGTGTGGAGCATTTGGATGGATTATGTTCTTCAGTAGAGTTGAGCAATCCATCTTAATATTATGATTACGTGGTAGTCTCCTCTTCTACACTTATCTAACTCATCTTGTCAAGTCACTACTCCTTTGAGGAGAAAGGGCTAAAGGATGTCCCACGGGAGAAGTAGGATGACATTTACTGAAAGGGTGTTGAATCGATTCATGTCACACCATCAATCTTTGAATTCCAAAATTATCTGTAAGATATAACATACCCGAAATCTATACGCTTTTATTAATGTTGTCTCTTGCCTTTTGCTTTGTGCCAAACAATGAATGACAGTTGCAGTTCTTTTGTAGGTCCCATGAAAATGCCTGAAAGCCAAAGCACAACAAGTTTGAGCAGTAAAGTGGTGAGTGCCAATATTGGCGGTGGTTCAATGAGAATTGCTGATCAGGTTATAGAAGAAGTAGACGAACAGGCAACAATCACCTCAATGGCTGGACGTCCTCCAGAAAACAGACCAACTGCTCAGAGCATATTCGCCAACCAGGTAGTTGCTGTGAATGTAATCAAGAAATCGTTTTAATCACACCATCATCTTGTTTGTCCTTATTATATTGCATACATATTTTGCAGATGCCTGCCAGCAACCCAGTAGATGTACCTCGAGGAAGAATCAAGGCGACAAGTCATGGGGATAGGTCTTCAGCAACGTCTTTACCTCCCACGATGCATATTTCCCCTGCCCGTTCCATGACCAATGAAATGTCTATCAAATCTGCTCCTGGCTTTGATAATAGCTCGGGTCTTGGCTCTGGCTCTTTGGGACCT
The DNA here is from genome assembly GCA_020466155.1 of Pachypeltis micranthus. Lineage (NCBI taxonomy): Eukaryota > Metazoa > Arthropoda > Insecta > Hemiptera > Miridae > Pachypeltis > Pachypeltis micranthus. The sequence continues at coordinate 1,465,027 of CM035770.1, read as the reverse complement.
CAAGGAGACTCAGTAAGAATAAAAATATTTCAATGAATTTTAGGAAAAAAAGTATTAGTTTTAAAACATTTTGACACAAATCGCACGAGTGTGATTGTTTTTTGGTTGGTCCGGTATGAAGTATGTACTTGAATAAATACTAAGGAAACAGGAGATTAACGAATTGAAAGACGATAAACGTGGGGTTTGTTTAAAGCTTCAAAACTCTACTGTTAGACCTTTGTTGATGAAAGGATTAAGATAACAGCCATGAATGCCTGTAGTGATGTTACGCTGCCCTCTTTGTTTTCTTGTGGTCTTGATTATATGCTTGTGCTGTACTTCTTCACATCTCACTTGCTGTGATTCGCTTGTGAGGCACAGTAATTGATATGTAGGAGGTCTACCCCCAATAGCCATCTCATAGAGTGTGAAATTTCCTTGAAGTGAACCAGACCACTCTCCTTTGTAAAAGAAGTTGTTGAGTTTTTTCAGGTTACTGACCCTGAAAGACACGATTGGAGATAATATGATCAACGTTAAGAAATGTATCTTAGTCAGCCCTCCAGAATGGCAGACTAGTACTCTAGCGAATGAGCAGAGGACCCTTGTCACTGAGTTCCTCGCCCTCATTTAATCTGTTCCAGGCCATAAGTGACGAATGAGTAAACAGCCCATTGGCACTCCGGGTTTCATGGAGGTACACAGGGGCGCCCCTTGCACCTTGAGCTCACTTACCAAGCCAGGAAGTGCAGATATGCCAGGGTGTCAAAACTTGAGGAGTGGAGGTGGATAACGTTAGGGTTGCAGAATGCAGAATTGGCCATATCCTGGCACCCTGATGCAATAGAAGTGCTGATGCGGGGTGTCCCCGCTAAGGACCTCCAAGCATTGAGCGTCCAAGTGCTTGACATCCACATCACAGTGGGGGTGGCGCTGTCATAGTGACAGAAACTCTGGAAATGGCCAAGGCGCTTACGAGCCATATTTCCACCAAAAAGGAGTTGAGGCTACAAGCATCTGCCCCCGTGGGTTGCTTCCCACGCCTGCTTTTATGCAAAGTGCCGGCTGACCGACAAAAAGAGGACCTGCTCCAACAAGTTGTTGAGCACAACCCTCTGTTAGGTTTACAGCTGCAAGACATCAGGCCCCTTTTCACGAAGAAGGGGGGCAGACAGAAGGACTGGGTGATCAAGGTGTCACCCAGCCTACACAAAAAACTAGGGTGGGCAAGGCACCTCAAAATAGCCTGGCAGCACTGTGCCATCGGCAAGCCCCTACACAGTTCTACAAATACCAACGTTATGACCACCTGGCAGTAGCCTGCACGAGACCTGTGGTGTGCGCCTGGTGCGTCATGCCACATACCAGCAAGGAGTCCAAGCGTGAGGCTCCTCTCATGTATGCTAATTGCGTCAAACGCAAATTACAACAGATCTCACATTCTACATGAGACGCACACTACCATTCGTCAGCGAACAATTTCCCACCAGGAGTCACGAGTGGATTATGAATAGGCTAAAAACAGTTTGTATCCTTCAGCACATAACCAATAAGAGTTCCCCGGTTATGGCTGAGTTGCTGCAAAGTGCACTAAAAAACACTGTAGCGTTCTCGCCATACAAGAACTGTATAGGGGATCCAAACCTCTTAGTCTGGGATTGCAGGCATGAGTGGTGGCTGGAGCAAGAATGGGAACCAAGGCAGCAGATGCCTGCATTGACCCATCCATCGAAATGCTCGCGCTCACCCATCTAAATAGCTGGTTGTAATATCATTTTACAGACAATATGGCGCACCAGTTGCCGACAGCCTGCAACCAGGTATGTTTCCGTTTTTGATTACTGTTCGTAGACCCACGACAAGGGTTATATCAGTCATGGAAGTTGTGGTTTTCCTATTATGCAAGAGACCAGCCTCTGCAGCATCCACCGAATCAGACCTGCGGAGGTACAACAGGTATTTGGTCGTTATCCAGTCTCCCGGCAGAGAACTGTTGCCCATGTGTGGCTGTGCACACCACCGGAGGAATCCTGTACCATCTGAGAGGAGTTCTTAATCTGGTTTCCCACCTGATCTAACTATTTACTTGGGTGGAAGTTTCATAAGGATAGATCAGTTATGACCACGTTTCTTAGCCATCACCTTCTTCGTGAACTCTGCAAAATTGTTATAGGATTGCTTTGTCAATGCAGCTAAGTTCGTTTGCCCTCCCAACAAAGGTCGCTCACTGTTGTAGAAACCACAGTGGAGCAGCACGTGGTTTCTTGTATACTCCACACTGGAGGCGCAAGACGTGCATGATGCAGAGCCTTTGAGAGAATAGAAGTGGAGCCGCGCAATTACCTCACCATGTCCTGTGGGAACTGGCTCGTCCAGTGGTCTGGCTCAACCCATTTTCTCGAAAGACGTTCACGGATGTTGGGAAGAACTCATACATATCACGTCCATTTGAGGAGGATTCCCATCTTGCATGCCATTTCTCTAGCGCCCATTCATCAATGGTGGCAAGTTTCTGTTCTGTGGTGAGCTCTGCACCGAGTTCAGCCCAAAGCGGGGGAAGCTCCCGTTTCACTCTCCACTTGTCAACCATGCACTCAACGGCCAAATCAACTGGTAACTGACCAGTGATCACCTGGGGTGCTTCTGTTGATACAGTCTTATTGGCCTTGGTGATCCACAGGAGTGCAGCCCTCTGGGATTGGGCCTATTGATTGACAGTTAGTTTGGTGCCCCAGACAACAAGGCAGTAGCCAATCACTCCTAGATAGATTGCCTTATACATGAGGATAGTGTCATGGTAACACACACCCCAAGTGGCCATAGTAATTTCACGCAGTGAGGCAAACCTTGCAATGGTAGTGCCATTAAGGGACTGGAGGTGTTGGTTGAAGCCCCACCTCTCCATACTCCTAAATACTTTACGTGCTTTTCAAGAAGGAGCCTGTGGCTGCAAAAGCGTATTGAGGGTGGATTATTCACTTTCCCTTTCAAGAGGATTACCTGTTTTTTTTCCTCAGCCACCTGCATCTCGACGTGCTCACACCATTGGGTGACAGAGTGGATCACATGGTGGGTTTTTTCTTCGATTTGGCGGACTGACTCTGCAAAGATCAGCACAGTCAAGTGATCCACATAGGCATACCGCTCGCAGTCAGTCTCCATGAGCCTCCTCAGAAGACCATCAAATCAGGCATTCCAGAGTGCTGGTCCAAGGACCAAGCCCTGTGGGCACACCTCAATCTTTCTCTGAACGAAGACATGAGTCAGGCTGGACCTGGAGCATCAAAAGCTCACTGGGAACCCTCCTTGAGAAGGCATTCCCTGATGACCAAGTAGCTCGATATACTGAAGCCCGGAGGGCAGCAAGGGAGCTGAAAATGGACCCTCCAAATGGAGCCCGACATCCCATTGTGGACAACAGGCGACCTTAGTAGGGACCCCTTGCAACCTTAAAGCCCAACAAATCTCCCGGGCCAGATAAAATAGAAGGCAATATGCCAAGAAAGGCTGAGCGGACAGTCTTCAGTGGCCTCCTTAAATTATCTAACGATTGTCTGTAGGTTGGAGTGAGTGGAAGTCTGCGCGTGTTGTCACTCTTCAAAAGGGACGCGACCGCAATCAGTCAGACCCTCGATCATGGAGACCACTTGGCCTTCTTTCCATATTAGGCAAAACATAAGAAATCATGATGTTGCAGTCCCTCGAAGGTGTCTTTGGGTAATTTGGGTGTACCAAAGGAAGGTCCACGCAGGATGTCATAGTCGAAATTGGGTGTGTTTCATTGCTGGCACCGGCTAACTATGTCGTAGCAGTTCTTATTGACATCAGGGGAGCGTTTGACAACCTTTGGTGGCCAGCGCTCCTTAATGAGCTCATAGGTAGGGGAATCCCCTGCAACCTGTACTCGCTTGTCAGAAGTTACCTGACAGACAGAACTGCTACGATCAAATGCAGACATGTCTGTCCAGAGAAAGATTGAGAAGGAGCACCCACAGGGCTCGGTCCCTGGACCAGCACTCTAGGATGTCTTCGTCAAAGGTATTCTCAGGAGGCCCATGGAGACTGACTGCAAGCTGTACGCCTATGTGGGTGACTTAACTGCACTGATCTTTGCACAGTCGACCCGCCAAATCAAAGAAAAAACCTCTACATGCTCCACAGGTCTGTTTCTTTATTTGATGACTGTACCTAAACCCTCGACGAGGATTATATCAGTCATAGAAGTTGCGGTTTCGCTAATATGCAAGAGGCCGGCCCCTTCAGCATCCACCGAACTCAGACCTGTGGAGGTACGGCAGGTATTTGGTCGTTAGCCAGTCTCACCGTAGAGAGCTGTTGCCCGTGTGTTACCGCGCGGAGGTGACCACCTGAGGAATCCCGTACCATCTGGGAGTAGTTCATAATCTGGTTCCCTACCTGATCTTACTTTTTACTTGGGTGGCAAGTTTCAAAAGGACAGATCAACTATAACCACGTTTCTTAGCCATTACCTTCTTTGCGAACTTTGCAAAATGGTTGTAGGCTTCCTTTGTAGCAGTTAATGCTGCTAAGTTCGTTTGCCCACCCAACAACCGTCGCTCACTGTTGTAGAAACTACAGTGGAGCAGCACATGGTTTCTTGTTTCCTCCGCACTGGAGGCACAAGATGTGCATAATGGAGAGTCTTTCAGAGAAAAGGAGTGGAGCCGCGCATTGAAGTCACCATGTCCCGTGAGGAACTGGCTCGTCCAGTGGTCTGGCTCAACCCATTTTCTAGAAAGACGTTCACGGATGTTGGGGAAGAACTCATACGTATCACGTCCCTTTGACGAGGATTCCCATCTCGCTTGCCATTTCTGTAGAGCCCATTCATCGATGGCGGCAAGTTTCTGTTCTGTGGTGAGATCCGCACGGAGTTCAGCCCAAAGCGGGGGAAGCTCCTGTTTCACTCTCCACTTGTCAATCATGCACTCAACAGCCAAATCAACTGGTAACTGACCAGTGATCACCTGGAGTGCTTCCGTTGATACAGTCTTGTAGGCCTTGGTGATCCACAGGAGCGCGGCTCTCTGGGATTGGGCCAATACTCTCTTTGATTGACTGTTAGTTTGCTACCCCAGACAACGGGGCAGTAGCCAATCACACCTAAATAGATGGCCTTATACATGAGGATGGTGTCGTGGTAACACACACCCCAAGTGGCCTTAGTAATGGCACGCAGTGAGGCAAACCTTGCAATGGTAGTGCCTTTAAGGGACTGGAGGTGTTGGTTGAAACCCCACCTCTCACCTATATTCACTCCTAAATACTTGACGTGCTTTTCAAGAAGGAGCCTGTGGCCGCCAAAGCGTATTGTGCTCTACATGCTCCACACCGTCACGCAATGGTGCAAGCCTGTAAGGTGCAAGTGGCTGAGGAAAAAAAAATCCTGGTTCTGGGTTATCTTCCCAGGAGCATGCCCATGCTACCAGGCGCGTCCACGGGTTGTGGATAGTGGAACGGCCACGGCATTGTCCCCAGGAGCATGTCTGCGGCCAGCTGTGAATAAAGACAGCATGCTGACTGAATAAGCAGCTGCGAACAAAGGGCAAAACCCAAGAGATCGCAGAAGAGATCCTGAACAAAGGACTCAAGGGCAAGCGAATCTACATTTTCTCAGACAGCCAGGCCGCCTTAAAGGCCATCGCAGCCTATAGTTTTAGTTCTAAGCTGGCATGGGAATGCCTCCATGCGCTCAAGCAGCTCGGCGCCCGTAACAGGCTCTCTCTCATTTGGGTGCTGGCTCCCAGGGGGCATGAGGGCAATGAAAAGGCTGACTGCCTTGCGAAAAGGGGTACAGAATCCCTACCCATCGGGCCTGAACCACACGTAGGTATGACGAAAAGTCACCTAAACCGTCTGGTTGCTCGATGGGAGATACAGAAAAATGGCACCCATTGGCATCGCCAGCCACAACTAAGACAGGCGAAAAGGCTTGTCACGCCTTCCTGTCAAAGGGTGAAGGCGATGCTGACACTCTCTAGACAAGATCTGAGAGTACTGATAAGCTTCCTCACTGGGCACTGCCCACTCAGATATCACCTCAACAAGATGGGCATCTTAGAGGCAGTGGAATGGGCCGTCACAATAGGCCCATATGCGGCCGCAGTGACAAAGGGACTTGTCTCACACGCCCTCGGGTCAAAAAAAAAAAAAAAATCCTTTTGAAAAGAAATGTGAATAATCAACCCTCAATACGCTTTGGTGGCCACAGGCTCCTTCTTGAAAAGCACGTCAAGTATTTAGGAGTGAATATAGGTGAGAGGTGGGGCTTCAACCAACACCTCCAGTCGCTTGAAGGCTCTACCAGTGCAAGTTTTGCTTCACTGTGTGCAATTTATAAGGCCACTTTGGGTGTGTGTTACCATGACACTATCCTCATGTATAAGGCAATCTATCTAGGCGTGATTGGCTACTGCCCCGTTGTCTGGGGTACCAAACTAATTGTCAATCAATAGGCCAAATCCTAGAGGGCTGCACTCCTGTGGATCACCAAAGCCAATAAGACTGTATCAACAGAAGCACTCCAGGTGATCACTGGTCAGTTACCAGTTGATTTGGCCGTTGATTGCATGGTTGACAAGTGGAGAGTGAAACGGGAGCTTTCCCTCGCTTTGGGCTGAACTCTGTGTGGATCTTACCACAGAACACAACTCGCTGCTTTTGACGAATGGGCATTAAAGAAATGGTGGTAAGTGAGATGGTAATCTTCATCAAAGGGGCGTGACACGTTTGAGTTCCTCCCCAACATCCGTGAACGTCTTTCGAGAAAATGGGTTGAGCCAGACCACTGGACGAGCCAGTTCCCACAGGACATGGTGAGGTAATTGCGCGGCTCCACTTCTATTCTCTCAAAGGCTCTGCATCATGCACGTCTTGCGCCTCCAGTGTGGAGTATACAAGAAACCACGTGCTGCTCCACTGTGGTTTCTACAACAGTGAGCGACATTTGTTGGGAGGGCAAACGAACTTAGCTGCATTGACAAAGCAATCCTATAACAATTTTGCAGAGTTCACGAAGAAGGTGATGGCTAAGAAACGTGGTCATAACTGATCTATCCTTATGAAACTTCCACCCAAGTAAATAGTTAGATCAGGTGGGAAACCAGATTAAGAACTCTGCACCATAGGCAACACGTATCTGCCGGAAGACTGGCTAACGACCAAATACCTGCTGTTCCTTCGTAGGCCTGAGATCGGTTGATGCTGAAGGGGCCAGCCCTTCGTGCATTAGCGAAACTGCAAGTTCCATCCTTGAGGGTTTATGAACAGTCATCAAATAAGGAAACAGTCCTGAGTTCATGAATAAGGTCGAAAATTTGTTGAAGCATGGTGGCGGGGACGTATGGGCAGGGCAGCCTGTGCTGGTGTCGCAGTACAATGTGGTTGAGCAGCCAGGTATGCTGACTCGTTCTAGCTGCAGAGCTGAAGGGCGGCTCAACAGCTTTCATTGTTTGTCGTCTTGTTCTTGAGCAGACACAAGCTGAGTGAAGTTGATAGTTGCTTTGGCAGAAGGGGCTGAGATGGAGTCTACTCAACTCATGGTGTCAGCGACAATGTTTTCGGAACCACTGATATGCTCTGTCGAGAACTGTGCAATGGAGGTGAGTTGGTTGAGCTGTACTGGAGTTAGTCATTCCCAAGTATGTTTGAAGGTGAAAGTCAAAGGCTTGTGGTCTGTAAGCATGATCCAGTGTGGGGCTTCTTGTATTTGCCAATAATGCTGGACGGCGAGGTAGACCGCGTGGAATTCGCGATAGTAGGCAGGCCACTTGACTTCTCCAGCTGTTAGTTTATTATCGACAAAACGTGGATAGTTGTGGAGAGCAGCAATTCTATCTGGGAGTGGTCTTGTTCCGAGGGCAGATACTCTTAGCCCAAGAAGCAGACCTTGTCGACTCCAAAAATACTCTTCTGTGCATTGACTATCAGCCTGTAGTCGACTAACCATTGCAGTAGTAGCTGGAGGTAGGTATTGGCCATGATTTTCCTCTAAGGTCGAAAAAAACAGTATGTGATCTATGTATGCAAAGCAGAAGTCGAGGCCAGACAACGTGGTCAATGAATCTCTGGAAGGTCTGTCCAGCATTGCAAAGGCCAAAAGACATGAATGGAAACTTAAAGTGGCCAAAAGGCGACCAGCTCGATCTTGGAGAATATTTTGGAGCTGTGTAGGCGAGAGGTGAAATCATGGATATGGCAAACTGGGTATTTTTCTGGAATCGTTTCTTCTCAGCAACGGCGGAAATGGCTCATGACTGGAGGCCCGGGGTGGTCCAGGGGTGATGAAGTGTGTTATGCTTGATCACATAGCTCCCATGCTGTCTGGGGAGTGTAAGAGCTAGTAACTCCTTTAGGATGTCTGCGAAAACTCCGTGAGTGGCTGGTTCAATGAGTGTCACACTTGGCCGGTGGGAAGTGCAAGGACTGTAGTGAGCAGAAAACCAGATGAAGGGTCCACAATATGTTTGTTCACGCAGTCCACAAGTAGCTTGAAGTATCCCAAGAGCCTTGATTATTGGAACAGACACGTCTGCGATTGTGAAGAGCCAGGGAAAAGTGTGGCCAAGTCATAGATCGACGTTGGAGTGCATGGTACTGAAGGTTTGGATACGGGAATAGTTTGCAGCTTGCAGATCGAAACAGGCGTTCTTGTGATTCCCAGGGATTAATGTGCGAGGAAATCATCTCAAATCAGATCCCGAGGCAGCGAGAAAGAGGATGTCGTTGGTCTGGTCGGCTATAAAAACATGGCTGGTTGTGTTGTTGCAGCCACCGATTGCTGCCAGTGTCGGATGCCGTTTGCATTTGTCGACAATGTGCAGGGGGGCTTGCATTTTCTGGCTTGTTGTCTAAATCTTTGGTGATACCAACATACCGCCGAGTCATTAGGTGCGGTGAAGTCTTCCCTTGGAGGTGGAGTTTGGCTGCGGAAACAACATCCATGAGAAAGCTACTTTAGGGCTAACTTCATCAAAGTAAGTTGACATGCGATGCCGTCTAGTTGTGCTGAGGTAGAGGAGTCCAAAATGACCTCAGATGAGCATGAAGGAGCAGTATCAAGAACAACCGGATATGCGAGCTGGTCAATGGTTACCGCTGCATTGACCACATGGGGCTGGAGAATGGCTTGAGCATTGGGTGGCTGGCGCTGCATCTAGTGTACATAGGGGGTGATCGGGCACAGTGACCAAAGGTGGCGGAGGAATTGTGAAGGAATGCAATCTCCCAGCTGTTCTCCCTACAGCAACTGGCAGGTTTGTTGCTGCTCTATTAGGCCGACATGCTGACGGAGGGCATTCTTCAAAGCAGTGTATGGGGTTTCAGCCAGCGGAGTTCTGATGATTTCCACGATTTCTTTAGCTGTCTGGAATCAAGCTGTCCCACTATGCAGAAGAAACGGGCTGCTTCGTCGTTGACGTTGTACTGCCCAAACTGTGCTTGCACCTGCAAAAACCAAACTCACGGATCTTTGCAGGAAAATGGTAGCAGCTTGATGGAGGTGTGGCGTGCAGGTGGTGCTGGTGCAACAGGCAGTGGCAGTGCTGGTAGGGCGGGCTGATGTTGCAGCTGAGCATTAGCCACCTGTTGTTGTTGGCTGATGGCAAGCAGCTGCAGCAACTAGCTGCGTAGTTTCGCAATTTCGGCAGGGGTGCCTGGCTGTTGGGCCGCCGTAGTCGGTGGTTGTTCTTGCTGAGCGTGAACTTACGACGACTGATCGGGAGGAGGCTGGTTGGGTTGAGGCAGTTCGGACTATCAGGCAGCATAAAATGTTCATGTCAGGGTCACCAATAAAGTGTCAGATTGAACTTTAATTTTACAAGAACGTTCCACAACTTTCAACTGACTGACTGCCTGGGGAGACCAGGAGGGGTTACAATTTCAAACGGCTGATGTAACCCGGTAACGGTAAAACAATTGCCGAACTGAAGTTAATAGCGATAGTGAATCTAAGTAGCTTGTAAATTGACGGACGCCATTTCTGTATGACAAGAATTATAAACCTGAAGGGTGTCACACCAGAAGCCCTAACCACCAGGAGCCAGGAGAATGACCAGCCCTAACCAACATAATCTGACCCAGGCCAAGAGAAGATGGGACGTAATACAGGAATGGAATTTGCCAGTTTGTGGGAATGAGGGATCTAGCTGTGAGGGGGATAAGCTGTGTTATTCATTAAATGTGGGGTCAGCTAGCCTGTTGGTTATTACGCAAGTTAGCAATCAAATGTTGTCAGGGTGACGGTTCAGTGTCTTTTCCCACGTCAGCATGTTAGATGACCATTAAACATTTCGCACTTTTCACCCATCACGCTCATTAATGTGTATTATTGATATGGGGCTTATGTAGTGATACTGCAAAATAAGTATTTACTAACCCCATCCTCTGTTCGATGGATGGAGTCATGCACTATATATATTTCTCTAACTGTCCCAAAGCTGGGTTGAGCACTCCATCCTAGTGACGTATTATGCCAGTCCCAGTGTCTCACTGGTCCAAGGCTAGCCTCCTAAGGAATGCCAGGTATTTCCTGCAAGAGTCTTCTTTGATGTCCACCCTTGGGGAATAGTATGAAAGACCAGAAATCGCTTCCCTCTCAAGACTGTTGCTGGACCATGACATGGTTGGGAGTCTCCTTATCTGTGCCTCAGCACCTTCGCCGGGAGGTGTCAACTATGTCCATAACATACATGTGTATGTTCATTGTGCAGTGCCCGGTGGTGATCCTCTCAATCTGCCTTAGGTCCCTCCTCTCGATACTCAGAAAACACGTCTTGCCCTGAGGGAAAGTGTTTGGAGTGCCTCACTCCTGCAGCATTCCAGACTGTCTGATGCATTCTTCTGGCATATTCTCCCTCAGTCCTCTTGACCGGTGACAGAGAAGTCCTACATTGGGAGGTGGCCCAATAGGTACAATAGACAAACTGCGTCTGGCCAGATGGTCCGCCCCCTCATTTCCAATGATCCCATTATGCCCAGGAATCCAATTCATGCTAACTTTAAAGCATCAGAATGAACGTTTTTAGTTGTCTGAAATCACTTTAGTTTTACGAGAACTTTCTACAACTTTAACCGTCTGGCAACTAGTTTTAATTATTACCAACAGCTGATATAACCGATAACAATAAACCATTTGAATTGATAAAAGTGAAGCTACGTAATTTGTGATGTAGCTGACTCCACAACTCTATTCACGTTTCCCTCTATTCTCTCTATTCTCTTCTGTAGAAGGATATATCAGTCCTGGCGACTTGGATGGTTTGAACAAATTAACTTCCCAGCGTACTGCGTCTCGAGTAACGATTACCCTGGCAAGCTATCAGTCCAGCATCAGGGGTGGGTCAGTTCTGCAACTAGGAAAATGGGTGTTCACCAGAGTAGTAGGAGTGTGGTCTAAAGTGTCCCCAGCTCTGCCAGTCCGTGTTCCTCTGATTCCTGTAGATGGTGGCTTCCGCCCTACCCATATCTAGGCTGCAACGGATGAATAGCCTGAAATTCCGAGGAGACATGCCCGTTTAATACATTTATCCCCCCAGAAAGTTGTAACGTAAGGTCAATTAGGTCTGATTTAGTATATCCACATTATTAGTTGATGAGATATTCAGACACCTCTACAGTTAATGTCCTTACTTCCCCAAAAGGTGGTATACACGTTGGAGTCAACAGCAACAACCCTTAAGATATTGTAGTCCTTCAGTGTCCTACGATTTTCTTTTCTTTTCTTTTTCCACGCTTAAGAGGGCTAGAACCTAGTTACCAAAAATATTCTCAGCGACTGATCACCTAAGCCTTAGACTAATCCACAGTTTAAGGTAGGCCTTGCTTTTTTAACGTCATTCTTCGTTTAACCTATCCTACCTAAACCAATCACAGAAACTAATAATGTACCCAAACTTTTTCCTTTGTGATTTCCCTGAAACTGATAAGTCCCTCACTATTTGCCAGTAAAGCTACTGCTCTTTGACGTGAGTGTCCAAAAAGCAATTCTCTTAAAAGTGTGTTATCTTCTGTAGTTATTGTCTCCCAGATTTTGATCTACAAAGATTTTTTTCGTCATTTGAAGATGTTTGAGATTGGTGGTTTGATTGAGGAAGCTGATGGTCAATCGAATGTACAAATCATTATCGACAATTACTCTGAGGTAAGCTGTAAAAATGAGTTTTGTATGCAGTTCGATCCCAGTTTAGTCTAGCTGTCCCAAAGTCATACAAAGTGCTATAGAGCGTTTGAACATACACGAAAAATATTGTATAAAATATTGCTTGCTGTGGTTTAACTTTAGTTGCAATAATTAACTCCAAACTAATCTCAGCTTTTGATAAAGGTTGATAGCTTTTGGTTGGTAGTTATGGTAGTAAATAGAAGTAGCTCTAATAAAAGACCAACCAGGGTTGATCATATATTGATATCTACCGGTTTTCCTGTATTAGAAAATCAAATACCGGTTCCATCCTTTTCACTAAATAACCCTTTGATTAATGATTGATTCACTGACCCATAGTGAGCTCCATCTCTCATGTATTCTATGTCTTGATCTTGGAAACCCATTGTTAAACTGTTATGGTCGTAATAAGCTGAGTGCAAAATAAAATATCTGGTGCGTAGCATCACACAACTTTCCACCACCCCCAGAAACACACCCCAAGCGGCCATAGTAATTGCACACAGTGACGCAAACCATGCAATGGTAGTGCTTTTAAGGGGCTGTAGGTGTTGGCTGAAGCCCTACCTCTCACCTATCTTCACTCCTATATACTTAACGTGCTTTTCAAAAGGAGCCTGTGGCCGCCAAAGCGTATCAAGGGTTGGTTGTTCACTTTTCCTATCAAGAGGACTAGCTGGGGTTTTCCTCAGCCACCTGTATTTTGACATGCTCGCACCAATCGGGTTTTCCACCCAATGGTGGGTTTTACCCGCATTTGATGGACCGACTGCTAAGATCAGCACCGTCAGGTCATACATCTAGGTGTACAGCTTGCAGTCAGTCTCCATGGGCCTCCTGAGAATACCTTACCCCGTAGGCGCTCCTTCTCAATCTTTTTCTGGACAGAGACATGTCTGCATTCGATAGTAGAAGTTTTGTCCATCAGGTAACTTCTGACAAGCAAGCACAGGTTGTGGGGGATTCCCCTACCTTTAAGCTCGTTGACAAAGGTTGTCACGTTCACGTGCTTAGTTGGTGCTAGCAGGGAAACATTGTGGATTTCGACAATGACACGCTGCGTGAACCTTCCTTTGGTACACCCGTATTGCCTGCTTGTGAGGTTGCTACCAAAGACTTCTGCGACGGACTGCAACATCAAGATTTCTAATGTTTTGCCTAATATGGAAAGAAGGCTGAGCAGTCTCCATGATCGCAGGTCTGACTGATTGCGGTTGCCTCCCTTTTGTAGAGTGACAATATGCGCAGACATCCGCTGAGTGGGGAACTGTCCAACCCGCAGACAGTCATTAAATAAAATAAGGAGACCACTGGAGATTGTCTACTCAGCTTTCCTTCGCATTTTTCTTTCTATTCTAACTGGCCGAGGAGATTTTTTGGGATTTAAGGTCGCAAGCGCCCTGTGGAGGTCGCTGGTTGTCCACAATAGCATGTCAGGCTTGCTCGGAGGGTCCATGATCAGCCCTCATGCTGCCCCCTGGGCTTCAGTATCTCGAGCTACTTGGTCGTCAGGAAACGCTTTCTCAAGGAGAATTTCCTGCGATCTTTCTATGCTGCTCCATCACACGAATCAAGGAACCTGAACCCTGCCTCCATCATTTTCCCACCTGTAATAGAACCATTGTACAAGAGCTACGCGCCCCCTAGCGAACATTGGTCTATTGACAGAAACTTTTGAAGACAGGTCTGTTTCCTTATTTGATGACTGTTCCTAAACCCTCAACGAGGGTTATATCAGTCATGGAAGTTGCGGTTTCGCTAATATGTAAGAGGCCGGCCTCAGACCTGTGGAGGTACGGCAGGTATTTGGTCGTTAGCCAGTCTACTGGTAGAGAGCTGTTGCCTGTGTGTTACCGCGCGTAGGACCACCTGAGGAATCCCGTACTGTCTGGGAGGAGATCTTAATCTGGTTTCCCACCTGATCTAACTATTAACTTGGGTGGCAAGTTTCAGAAGAACAGATCAACAACGACCACGTTTCATAGCCATCACCTTCTTAGTTATAGCCTTGCTTTGTAGCAGTCAATGCTGCTAAGTTTGTTTGCCCTCCAAACAACCATCGCTCACTGTTGTAGAAACTACAGTGGAGCAGCACGTGGTTTCTTGTTTCCTCAGCACTGGAGGCCCAAGACTTGCGTGAGGGAGACTCTTTCAGAGGAAAGAAGTGGAGCCGCGCTGAAGTCACCATGTCCCGTGAGGAACTGGCTCGTCCAGTGGTCTGGCTCAACCCATTTTCAGATTATTCACTTTTCCTTTCAAGAGGATTAGCTGGTTTTTTCCTCAGCCACCTGCATATTGACATGCTAGCACCATTGGGTGATAGTGGTGAGCACGTGGTGGGTTTTTTGGTCTAAAACGATGAATGACGCCCTTACTGTTGCTCTCCGGATGGAAGCCGTTGCAAGAATCACCACAAAAGAGGTCCACAATAATAATGCACCCCTCCATAATGAAGCCCTGAAAGTGATCTCTGAAACACGAGAAGACCATGACCGAATCAGCAGAGAAGACGAAAAAGAGACGGGAAACGGAAGAAGGCCACTCTAGAGGGGTGTAGTTTGGCACCAGAAGAAAACCCCAGCTCCTCGGGCTCGCCAAGCTCGACCCCTCCCTCTTCGGACGATGAGCAACCTACTTGTCATCCAAACAAACAAGGGCGGAAAGAACCGCCTTTATCTTCCCCCCCTACTAGGCCAGGCGACCTGGCTACTACAAGTACTAGACACCCTGTGGACCCTAACCTGTCGTTTGTCGACCTAATATAGAGCAGATTTGTGCGTATATCCAAAATCATCCATGGCCAGCTGGCATGGATGAGGGTCAATGCAACAGGACCAATGCGGGACCTCGTCACTAGCTGCCTCTTCGAAATATCGAAGCTGGCTATCAAAGCAAGTGTCCCCCCCCCCCTGCAACGACATCACCACCTGCTACTACCCCCCTACGGGAAACTGTGGCGGCTGTTGTGAGGGAAGAGCTGCGTAGGGCAATTGCCCAGCGGCCAGTGCTGCCAGCCCCCCCAGGCTCAAGGAGCTCCAACGAGCCAGATTAGTACCCCAGGCCCCTCGTATGCAGCAGTAGCTGCTACTGAGCCCTCTTCCCTCCCTCATGGAGCCGAGGCTGAATGGTAGTCTGCACGGCCAGGAAGCGCAGGGGAAAAAAGAAAAAGGCCCCAACTAAGCAGGACGTGCAGGCTGAGGGCAAAAATCTACGTCTCCACCCAAAAACAAGGGCAAAAATAAAAATAAAAACAAAATAAACAATAAGAAGCCTCCACTGCTTACCAAACTCCATGACAAAACGTGGTAATGGTTAGGCGTACGTGTGAGGAATGAGAGGCTGGTCCTTCCAGCCCTGATACAATGGAAGCACTGATGCAGGGTGTCCCTGCTACGGACCTCCAAGCACTAGGTGTCTGAGGGCTAGAGATACGCACCGCAGCCAAGGCCAAGGCACTTACGAGCCATATTTCCACAAAGAAGGAGTTGGAGCTACAAGCATCAGCCCCCCTGGGTCGCTTCCCACGCCTGCTATTATGCGACGTGCGGACCGACCTGCAAAAAGAGGACTTGGCCCAACAAGTTGTTGAACACAACTGAACCTGCATTAGGCCCCATTTCACGAAAAAGCGTGGCAGGCAGAAAGATTGGGTGATTGAGGTGTCACCCAGCCTACACAAAAAACTAGAGGAGGCAAGGCACTTTACAATAGCCTGGCAACGGTGCGCCATCTGCAAGTACCAAGCCCCCACACAGTGCTACAAATGCCAGCGTTATGGCCATCTGGCATTGGCCTGCACAAGACCTGTTGTGTGCGCTTGGTGCGCCTTGCCACATCTGAGCAAGGAATGCAAGCGTGAGGTTCCCCTCAAGTGTGCCAATTGCGTCGCACGCAAATGCCAACAGATCTTACACTCTACACAAGACGCACGCTGTACCATTCGTCAGCGAGCGATTGCTCTCCAGGAGTCACAAGTGGATTATGAATAGGTTAAAAACAGCCATGTTAAACTCGTACCTGATCACTATCATGTCAGTGATCATGCCGAGCTACGTAAAGGTTCTCAAGTTTCTGAATATTGCCAGGTGCCAATACCAGCCTGTACCACCTCAGTTATTCCACCCCTAGTTAATCTGTAAGCCACATTCATAGCCTCTGCCTTGACAAATTCTCCATAGTTCTGGTTGGTGTAGTTTTCATATCTTTTGAACTTTGGCAAGGCTGTCCGATGGAAGCTCTATGTCGCTGCACAATCGACCCATATGAGATAATTAGGCTCACAACTGCCTCATTTTCGTTTATTATTCATTCTGAATAATAACCCTGTTTTCGGTCAGGAAACATTTTTTACAACCCCCCCTCAAAATTTAATACTTTACGTTTCAAGACATGGGGATTCCAAATCTGCCATGTCCGTCTGCCGTCCGGGCCGTTTTGTGCCTTTAACGCGGTCTAAAAAATCCGTTCTTTTGCACGAAAATCCCATTTGGTATCTAGTTATGTCCGCCATCTCGGTTGTTATGGACAAAAAATGGTTAAAAAAATTAACAAATGCAGTATATTCGCAAATACGCCATGTTTCGTATCGTTTTCGATGTATTTTTACATCCTGGGTCGAATGGAATGAGTATCAGGCGTGTACAACTGCGTATAGTGAAATTACAGTAATTATAGTGAGCCAAAGTCAACTAATTGAAAGAACTTGCGGGGACTAAAGCAAAAGTCAACGTTTCGTCGTTAGTACTCCCTCCCTCCCGTCTCATCAAAACTACCCGCCCACTCGACTCACAATGTCGTGCCAATTGCCTACAGGCGCCTGGTGCCAGGGGAATATTTAGTTTCCGTAGTTCCATTGTAGTCAGGTCATGTTTCGTATGGTTTACTAGTATTTTTCGATGCCGAATTGAATGGGATGGGTCTCGGAGCAGTAATACTAGGTCAAGCTGTTCATGAGAATAATAAACCGTTATGTAATAATTTGCAGAGTTTTTAATCAATGAAGCTTACCATGGAAAGGAAGTAGGCAGCCAAAAGACAAATTAAATAAATAATGATTAGTGGAATGGAGAGGGCGCCCAGACTTCACTATGCCAGTTCTAGCGATAGAAGGATTGAGACAGATTACTGAGAGAATTCTAATGTAACCGTACTGTCTTCGTCCCCAAATAAGGTGGAGATGGTCCAGGGGCTACTGAACAATCTCAGTGTCGCCTATGGTCTTCCAGCCCTTCCTAAAGGTGCTGGCCTCCCGACTCCAAGTGGCTGGGAAGAACTCCTCCCAGATGGTACAGGATTCCCCAGGGTTTATACCTACCTCCGCACGGTTGTGGATGTAGGTTTTTTCATTGGCCAATCCCGGGTTCTGGCTATAGGCCTCCTCGATATGGTTCTGACACTGACTGTTAGCATTGAAAACTCTGATGGCAATATTAGAATTTGTGGAGATTTCAGGGTGACAATCACCATTATTCACCGTTATTATTTTAAAAACACTTTTGCCAACATTTGAAGAAGTCCTGGCATCTTTGAGGGATTGTCAAAAGTAGGAGTTTTGTTGGATTCATGAGGAACATGAAAAAGACCTTGTTCTAATTGCACTCAGACGACAATGTACTTACTCCCTCTCCTTACTTAGTGTGATATCACTTACATAACATTGACAGAGAACAAGAGCTCCATTAGGACTTCTAGCACCGAAGTTTTCAGTGAATCGGGGTATTTGAGGTGCTTAGTCATCCCAAATGCCCTGGACGATCCTTCGCTAAACCCCGTTCGTCCCGGTATACAACTAAAGAAAAAGTAGAGACGATTCAAAAGACATCAATGTTCAACTACTTTGTTCATTTTTATGTTATATTAACTGTTCGGAACGAAACGGAGGGCCGCTTGTTGGTCGGACTTGTCTCCGGCGATCTTGTGGCGGGGGGTGAGTGACTCCTCATCGCTCTAATTGACGCGCGCGTCCTTCCCTTCGCCCTTCCGATTCTTTTACCGTCTTTTACCGTATTTCCCAATTTATCTCATCCACCCCCACGGTGCACTCTCGACATTTTATTTTTCCCCCCATTCTTTTTCTCCGTGTTAGCAGCATGCGCACGCACTCGACCGGACGTGGTACGGGATCTCGACAACGATCAATCGACTCGTCACCCAGGCTCCCTTCCAGAATTGTCTACATTTTTGCATGCCTGTTGGATTGGTGGTGGTTGGGAACTCGTCAGGTTCGCCGGGACAAGGCTCTCGCCGACAGTGATCCTCCAGGGAAGAGAAAGCTCAATTTAGGACGACCCTGATGGAAAGGGGGGGGGGTTTAAATATTCTTCCCATTGAAACATGAAAAATTTATTCCTAAGCTTCATCTTTAATGGACTCTTATAGACCGTATGTTGAACGGTTTGTTGGACTTTGTGTAACTTGTCAGAAACACTGAGGTAACGTGGGAGAAGTTTCTGTATATCCTCGGGAGAGTCTGGGAGCAAGTCCCTTTGGATCTTACTAGGCCAGTAAATGGAAATATGTGGCTTGTAGGAGTTGATGCTTTTTCTAAGTGGGCTAATGATTGAAAGTGACGTAAATTAATCACCATCTCAGGAAAGGGTTTAGTAATGGTTAGTAGTTGAAAGAGCATGGAATACCGACGCTGGTTATCATTGCTAATATCCCTCAGTTCGTTTCTAAGGGAAATGAATCGTTCTTCTCAAGAAATACTATCCGAGACATCAAAACTACTCCTACCACTAAAGAAGCAATGGACTTACTGACCACTTCGTAAGGACTTAAAACGGAAGAGACAAGCCTACGAAATCAGACCTTCCAGCAAACCTAGCACTTCAAAATGTGTTGTTCTGCTACCGCAACGCTCCACAACAAATAATACGGTGGTCTCCAGCCGAAATATTTCTTGATAGGAGTTGTTCCCGACAGTTTTCGAAAATTTAAAGCCAAATTTACGAAGAGAATGGGGAAATAAAATTGTGGAAACTGCAATCAAGATTGGATACTTCGAAGACAAGAACTTTTGTTGAGAGAGATGATGTGTGAGTGAGGAAGGAATTAAAAGATGGTTGGATCGCTGTAACTGTAACGAATGTAAATGTACCATATTCATTCTACAAAAACATGCTGAACAATTAAGACCAGTGATGTGAATGGGGGAAGCGTAGGATAAAAGCATGATCCACTTGATAATGGATTACGATGTTACTTGACAACATATGGTAACATTTATACAATTTCAGTTTGGTCCTAGCTACCAATTGTTGTTCTATTAGCTATTTTACTAGCTGGGATAGAATCCGATACAGTTTTGTCCAGGTGTAGCATTGAAGGTGGTCTGTAAATGCTCCTTTCATAGGTGTTCGCAGATGTCCCTGTAGAGCGACTGGAGCCTGTTCATGAACCTTCCAAACGAGCCAGACCTTCCAATGTGGACATTTGATCTCAGCTGGGTCGTTGCGGTCTTGAAGTCTATAAAAACTTCCAAGTCTGAAAAAATAGGGAGTAATATGTTGAGGAAAGCTGAGTGGACCATTTCCTGGGGGCCTTCTGAATTTATTTACTGACTGTCCACAGGCCAGACAGTTTCCCACTCAGTGAAAGTCTGTAGGCATGTCCTGACCTATTGAACTGAGTGATCCGTTCACAATCAGCCTGCCTGCGAGTCAAAAACTCATCACCAATGTGTCACCCAATGGTGCTATAATGTAAAGTTGCAGATAACAGAGGAGAAAATATATAATCCTCGCAAAATGTGGTCTCATCCAGCTTGTGCCAGGAAGCCAGAGAATAAGTGACCGAATCACCAAGAGCATGATACAGAAAAAATCATTTAATCTAGTTTCTAATAAGGAACTACTGATGTTCCTATACTTATCTCGTCAGTAATGTTACTTAGTTGCTCTTAGCGGTGCCCACAATTGTTTCTCTTGAGAATGCCAGATGGTGCATGATTGGCCATCATGTGGAAACAATGCATGTGTGGTGAATGTGATTAGTCTTGTAATACATATATGATCCACTGGTAACATTTGACATGTTACAAAGTGTAACATATTAACATATCTATTACTTATAGGTAATTAACTTGTGTTTTTTTTAATTAACACTGCTGTCTGCATGTGTGTTGTTGACCATATAAAGGGGGCCATTTCCTGTTCAGACTGGATGGAATCGAAAAAAAAACGAAAAACAAACACATTTTCTTGAGTGATTCCGGCTCAGGACTGCAGCAGTTCCTGCTATAAAATAGTCTCCTTCCTAGCAGAATAAATGACCTATTGGTTCCAAACAGAGCAAACAAACCTACTGCTCAGCGGTTATTACTTGTTACAATGGTTATTTTCTTTTCATCTTCAGCTAGCCCTGTCACTTCTGTTAAAGGTGTCGATTGGATCATCAACTGAGGACGAAGGAGAAGATGAATTTCAAAGGCTGAAAGAGGCCAGGCGTCGTGAAATGGAGCGAATTCGAATGGCCAGGAGCATTTCAGTTATTGCTGCAGGAAGTCGAGTCCCAAGCCCTGACAACGACGAAGATATTGCTCTTCTCGAAATGACTGTCAACTCTCAAACAACTCTACTTCCCTTGGATGACAAATAATGAAAGTAATTTCCCGTTTCCTGATAACAATGTCAATTGTAACTTATGTAAATTTCAATGTGTGTTAAAGTTATCATAATTTCACGAAAAGAAGGATGCAGTTGACTCTAAGAGTCGCACTGAATTTTTACTTGCAGTTTTGTTTAGTAGTTGTAAGTAGTTTTCATTGTTTCATGTTGTAGATTTATTGAGTTTTGGAATGCAATTGGCGATGCTAGAAGATTTTAGGTACTTCGTGTATTATTCTTCTGTTTCATGCCTGTGTATTACTTGTCTTAGAGCACAATTTAACAGCATAAGTTGGCAAAGCCGTTTTTCTTAAGCTATGTATGCTCTCCAAATCTCTCCTCCTCTACTATGCATGGTTATAAACCACTGTGTAGCTGAATCCACACTATTTAGGAGAAATGTAGCGATGGTTTTATTATTGGCAATGCAGGTGCTACGTTTGACATCCATCGTTCAAATCCAATCATCGCACACCTCTTTTGATATTTTGTCTACCCTGCTTTACCCAATGCTCATTTTTTAAATTGATAATTTCCCAAGGTAACGTGCCTTACATAACCGCCCTCTTCACTAGGCCCTCCAGCTTTTGACAATTTATTTGAATGATAAGACGCTTCCAAATCTTAAAGTGCACTTCATTCTTTTTTCAAAGAATGAAAAAAATAGGGAGTAATATGATATGTCCAGCGAGCTTGAAGCTTGAGGCATCTTTCTCGAACCATATTTGAATTGAATACCCAGACCAAATGTTAGAATCTTGGCATGCTGATCGAATGTATCTTTTTGAGCTTTCATATGCAACATGGCGTTACATAGAGTGAATTCTCACCCTGTTGCCAAGTGGCTCAGAGAACACAAAGGGCTAAGCGTTTGGTAAGAGTCCGATATTAGCGCTTCACTAACCCTGCTGATTGTGGAAGGAGGGCTGTTGATCATTTGCGGGTTGTCCCTTGGGGTCTGGCAGCTTCGTGCAAGAATTTAGATTTAAATTGTTGACCTTCCTCATTATTAATTGTGAAAGGAACTTCAATGTTGTATCCCATCCACTGAGTTATAATCAAATGTTTACACGCCACCTTAGCTGCCGTTTGCTCCCTGTTGATTTAATAAAATTCAGTTCAGTTCCGTTCTGCCATTCCTGAAAATGTATCTAGTTCTCACCAGACTTATTCCATATTTAATCATAACGCCCAATGCGACAAAATACTTGTTCGATCAACACAATGTCCACTGTGTCAGCGTCCTGATTGAACACAAGTATGGCTTCGCTACCTTGAAAAGAATCATCAGCTACTAGCTGTTTGTAGACACAGAGGCGGGGTTTTCAATAATAAAAACCAATTACCTCTAGTGACAAACTTATAATATAAAACAAATTGAGAAAATCGTAAATTAGGAGCTCCTATTAAATAAAGGTGAATAACAAAAGTGAACAATAGAAAGGTTGACAATGTCTAAACTAGTGTCCTCGAAGAATTAGAATATAAACGTCTGACCGTTAAGTGAAGTCGACGATTCTTGCAGCGAAGAGTCGGCAAATGATGCTCGTATGGTAGTAGACTTCAGGTGGAATGCTGATGACCCAGTATATCTTTATGGGATGCTGATGACCCGGGAAAACAAAGCGATGAAGGTGGCAGCTTGAAGCGATAATTAGGCGGCTGAACGCTGTGTTAAAAAAAAAAAGCGGGGCAGTCGCGGAGAAACAGTGAACTTGAGGAGCGGGGGTTTTCAGACGACGCCGAGGAGGGGAGCAATCAAATACGTCTTTCATTTTTGCGTTAACACTAGCATATAATTGTTTCCTCACTTTTTGGTATTAAAGGGGCCCAAGGTGTCAACTCTGATTTTATCAAAGGGACCTCCATCACAATCTGTTGACGTTGACCTTATTTGGTTGAGATGGGACCCTTCACTAGTCAACATTCTTGACTAAGTGCAGCAGCTCATTAATAACGAGATCGACCTTTTTTTCAAAATTGCATGGCAGTCGTAACTGCATTGTACTGGTAATGCCACTCTTTTCCTTCTCCTCTCACTTATCACAGTATTGACAGATTGTGGCACATAGACGTCGTGAGAGGGGGTCAGTATTCCTATCCCCGTCCCTTGCAATGGACTATGTTGTAGTCATATTCCTGGGGTGTTACATATTGGCCCTCTAGTTTTCTGAAGGATGTAAGACAAGCCAAATAGCAGACTGGTCTGTATAGTGTAATAATGGTTCTTGACGAATAAATGTGCGAAACGCCTAGGCTTAGTACCTAAAACATGCAATATGACCATTTCTGGGATAGGTGAAACTAGCGAAGGTGTAAAAGGGCGAGTGAACTGCCTGATTAAGCCTCTAAATAAAACTGCACCTCATCTTACCATACAAGCACTATTACTAAAGTCAATCACGTCTCATTTGCCTACTGTCACGCTACCACGGCGTTTGTGGAATGACTACGTCAAATTTCCGCTTGCTGACCCCTCATTTTTTGACAGCAAACCTATAGACATGTTGTTAGGTGCTGATCTATTTGCTGAAATTTGGCTTGGTAGTCCAGTTGAAATCAATTCAAATTCGCCAAAACTGTTCCCTACAATTTTTGGTCACGTTGTGATCGGGAAATTTTCAGAAAATTCTTCTGACCCGTCTCAACAAACCTCTCTAGGTACTTCATTGATCGCTACCACAAAATATGTTGTCTACCAGAGATGTGGTTTTCGATATAGGGAAAATACCAAACATCCAAGGCAACAAGAATTGAATTTAAATTGTAATTCCACTTCGAATCGCTACAAGTGAAAACAAAGAGCTCCTCCCAATATGCAAACGAAAATGAAAGAAAAGAAAGAAAATTAAAGTGTCTGACCGTTGGTAGTTTGCGTAATAGTTACGAAATCGGGCAGCTGCAGGTGTTGGACGCCCCTGATGCACTTCGGGAGACGCGTCGGCAGAATGGCTGGTAGTTATGTCCCAACTGACTCGAAGACGATGACGAGAGATGAGAACGGTTGATGCAGTCGTACGATTCGATGTAAACCAATAGGATACTGATGACCCAGTAAATTTGTGTGAAAACAGATGTCGTCGGGATTCTGATGACCCGTACTCGATCTGACGGTAAGAAGAATGGAGATGTGGTCTGGCGAGATCCTGATGACTGCGCAGAGAACAATAACTGGCTACGGCTGGAAATCTGAGTCACCAGGTGCCGTCAACTCGAAGTGTCTGGTGGGAGAGACAGCGAGTCTCAGCAGGACCCATGTTGCTGCAGATCGGCGGCTTATCGCGCACAAATCACACACGAGCACTTACACAACATCGACGGAGGCTTATTGCGTAAACAAAAAAGATTTCGGCCTGTAAAATAAACAAAACGCTTCGGCGTTGACATGCCGGCCGCCAAAATTTTGGAAAAATTTTCAGAGCTTATATGCAAGAAAGAATAGATGAAAACAGGAATAAAATGGTGAAAACAGGAATAAAATGGTGTTGGAATGATGAAGAGAGGTTTGGAGCTTCTGCACTAACAATTGGCTTTTGCAGGTTCTTGATCATGCTCCTCTGGTGATAGGTTGATGCCAGTTGTCCATTGCTGGTATCTTCTCCTTTCTTCTTCAGTAGGCTTATAAGGTGCCAGATCATTATCTTCTGGAGGGAAAAGTGGAACCAGTTTGGCAACAGGTCTGTTGAACGTAGATGCAGCGGTTTTGACAGTGGCTACTCGGACCTTGCCATCGTTACCTGGTTTCACCTCTGTGATTCGACCTCTAGCCCAGTGGAGAATTGGTTGATTGTCATCCTTCATGAAGACTAGATCACCAACCTTCAACTCGTGGCAGTCTTCAGTCCATTTGTTCCGTTTCTGAAGGTTGGAGAGGTACTCTTTGTGCCATCTATCCCAAAAGTGCTGAGACAGGCGCTTAATCATTTGCCAGCGGTCTAGACGGTTGATGGCTACATCCAAGAGCGTGGATTCAGGAATAGCCAGCGGTGCCTCTCCGATTAGAAAATGGCCGGGAGACAAATATTCGGTTTCGGTTGGATCGTTTGAAAGAGGGGAAATCGGGCGAGAGTTCAGTACAGCACTGATTTTAGCGGTGAGTGTTGCCAGCTCTTCATACGTAAAGGTAACATCTCCCACAGTACGAGTCAAGAGGGACTTGACTGACTTGACGCCAGCTTCCCATATCCCACCGAAATGCGGCGCCTGTGGGGGATTGAAGTGCCAATTGATATGGCGCACAGTGATTTTTTCACCAATCTCTTTCTGAGTTTGCTCACTGGTATACCATTTGTACCAGTCTTTGAGTTGTCGAGCAGCTGAAACGAAATTTGAGCTTTAGTCCGAATATAAATCTGAAGGAAGCCCTCTTAATGAGACAAATCTGTCCAAAGCTGCTAGAAGAGCATCAGCAGAGAGACTAGTTACAGCTTCTATATGTATGGCCTTCGTCGCCATACAGACAAAAATGCACAGGTACACCTTGGAGATGGATGACTTTCTTCGAAGTGAGTCCTTCATATAAAATGGCCCAGCAAAATCTAATCCTGTTTTCAGGAAAGCCCGCGCGGCTCGTACCCGATAGGATGGAAGGTCAGCCATTTTTGGTATGAAGGATTTCCCTTTCAGTCTGTAACACCTGTTGCAGCTAAATACACGTTTTCTTACCAAACGCCTGAGGGAAGGGATCCAAAATTCCAGCTGTACCACTGCTTGCAAGAGGGATGCCCCTGGATGCAAATACAACCTGTGAAAATGATCAATGATCATGATTGTCAAACGGCTATCAGGTGGTAATAAGACAGGATGCTTGTGGTTATACGGCAGATGGGCATTGTATAATCTGCCGCCCGCCCTGAGGATACCCGATGAGTCAAAGAAAGGGTTCAGCTTGCCGAATTTTTTCATGATTTTAGCTTGGCCCTTTTCTGATAAGTCGTTCTTGAAAATTTTGTGAAGTTGGACGGCTTTTACGCAGATATTCTGGGCTGAACAAATTTCTTGAAGTTTTAACGGTCCTGTCGTGCGATTTTTCTTATTCCTGAGATTTCGGATGAAACGTAGAACGTGAGCCAAGATGCGAAGTAGACGGTTGAATGAAGAAAATTTAGAGATGATTTCAATGACGAACTGGGTCTGAAATGATGAAGGTGGTTCTACAGAAATCAAGGAAATTTTCTCCCTTTTGACTTCAGGCAGTAATGGTGTTTCTGTGACCGAAGGCAGGTTCCATTCAGACTCAGGTTGGGACAACCACGACGGCCCATTCCACCACAGTGTGTTTTCCAGAAGTTCTTGGGGAAGCAATCCTCTTGAACCGGAATCGGCAGGGTTGTCGCGAGACGATACGTGGTGCCACTGTTCTTCAGACGTAATCTGCAGAATGTTGCTCACTCGATTGCATACAAATGTTTTTAACTTGTATGAGGGTGTCCGTAACCAACCGAGAGCGATTGTAGAATCTGTGAAGAACAGAGGCGAATTCATATTGGTTACTCCTAGTAAATCCAAAAATTCTGAAATGGAGTGGTACAGCCTTGCCAGTAGAAAACAACCACAGAGCTCGAGGCGTGGTATTGTGAGCGATTTTAAAGGGGCCAATTTCGTTTTCGCAGTTAGGAGATGTGTTTTTATTCCTTCTGACGAAATCACACGAAGATAGACTGCTGAACTATAAGCGATTTCACTCGCATCGGCAAATCCCACAACTTGATATGTTGATGGCTCAGTTGCACCAACAAATCTTGGAATATGTAAACCTGAAATTACGGGCAATTCATTTAGAACACATTCCCAATCAGTTGCAAGTGTCCTGGGAACAGTTTGATCCCAGTCCAGGCCTAGTTTCCAAGAGTCCTGAATGAATTTTTTCATTTTTACAACGAGAGGAGAAATGAATCCCAGTGGGTCGTAAATTTTTGACACGTTCGATAGAATGGTTCTTTTAGTCGGCTTAACTTTTGGTAGGTCCAATGTGTATCCAAAACAATCAGTTTTAGGGTTCCATTGTAATCCTAATATTTTGACAGAAGTGTCGTCACTAGAGATGATGGTTATTGGGCTTTCAGAAGTTTCTGCGACATTTTTCAAGAGATCTGGCTCATTACTTGCCCATTTACTGAGTTTTAAATTCCCTTTCCCCAGTAAAGCGATTAACTGCTGCTGAAGTTCTTTTGCTTTTTCGATGGTGTTGGATCCAAAAACAATGTCATCAACGTAGATATCATGAAGTAATACCTTACTGGCTTCAGGATAGTCCCTTCCATGGTCCTCGACGATTTTCCTTACAACTCGGTTGGCTAGGTAGGGTGATGATGTCAATCCGTAGACAACTGTGTTGAGTTCGCAGACTTGAAGAGAATCGTAAGGGTTGTAACGCCAGAAGATGGTTTGGTATTGTCGATCCTGAGGATGAATCCAAATGCCTCGAAACATCTTCACACAGTCTGAAACCAAGGCAACTTTGTGAACTCTGAAATTGAGTAGAACGTCTCTTATATCTGTCTGCAGTTTTGGACCTATCATTAAATAATCATTTAATGAACCGTTCAATGATTGAGCCGATCCATCAAAAACGACTCGAAGTTTCAGTTCGTTTCTGTCAATTTTAGAAACATGGTGATGAGGAATTACGTAAGCCGGTGGGTTAGAAGAAACTGTCATGTGTTTCAACTGCTCGTATTCCTTCATAAAATCGTGGTATTTTTCACGAAGGCTGTCATTTTTTAACAACCTATTTTCCTGATTGCGAAATCTTCTAAGAGCTATCTTTTGAATGTCCGAAAATTCAGGTGGCGACGTGCGAAATGGTAATCGAACTCCATAGCTTCCATCTGGTAATCTGTAGTGTGTCTGATTAAAATGGTCCTCGCAATAGGCTTCATCAGTATTGGTTATTTTGACAGGTTTTGGTTCCTCTACTTCCCAAAAGTGCTGTAGGCTTGCATTTAGGTCAGATAGAGTTATTTGGCTGGTAGCGATCAATGAAGTACCTAGAGAGGTTTGTTGAGACGGGTCAGAAAAATTTTCAGAAAATATCCCGATCACAACGTGACCAAAAATTGTAGGGAACAGTTTTGGCGAATTTGAATTGATTTCAACTGGACTACCAAGCCAAATTTCAGCAAATAGATCAGCACCTAACAACATGTCTATAGGTTTGCTGTCAAAAATGAGGGTCAGCAAGCGGAAATTTGACGTAGTCATTCCACAAACGCCGTGGTAGCGTGACAGTTGGCAAATGAGACGTGATTGACTTTAGTAATAGTGCTTGTATGGTAAGATGAGGTGCAGTTTTATTTAGAGGCTTAATCAGGCAGTTCACTCGCCCTTTTACACCTTCGCTAGTTTCACCTATCCCAGAAATGGTCATATTGCATGTTTTAGGTACTAAGCCTAGGCGTTTCGCACATTTATTCGTCATGAATGTGTAGTGACTTGCGCTGTCTATTACTAGACGCACCGTTTGATACGTACCTCTAGCATCTAGTACCTCGACCAAACATGTGCCTAAAATTATCTGAGAATGCAGTGAATCGTTGGTGGCCTTATACGTACCTGAGGTAGCACAGAAGGTTAGGCTAGTAGAACTTGCGGAACCCTTTTTGCCTTCAGTTTCACAAATCATAGAATTGTGGCGTTCCTTACACCACCTACAGACCCATTTTGACTTGCACTCATCAGTTACATGCTTACCTGAAAGGCAGTTTCTACAGCCTTTGAAATTATTGAGCCAAGCTATACGCTGTTTCACATCCGCTCCACAGAACCTTTTGCAGCTTAAAAGTCCATGCGGTTCATGGCATACCACACATGGTGTGTGGGATTGTGGATCATGTTGGTTTTTAGGGTTTGGTGGAACTTTCGGTTGGCTAGTTACCAAACTTGATTTCCCCGAAGTCTTATTGTGTTGTTTTTTGAAAAAAGCTTTACCTTTATTTCTATCCGAATTCTGACCTAGTTTGACTGAAGACGCGGGATTATCAAACGACAAGTTGGTGTCAGCCGAAATCTGCATGTTAAAACACTTATCCTTGATAAAAGTCGAAAGTTGTTCGTAGCTAGGAAATTCAGTGTCTTTATGTGCATTCTGAAATTGTTCCCTAGTGCCAGGATCCAACAATCTGAAAGCTAGATGGAATAATATGAATTTAGATTCATTGTCTCCTATTTCAAGAAGCTGAAAGCTTGAAATGCTGTCACTTACATGAGTTGTAAACGATTGTAAAGATTCCATTGTTGGCTTGCCTTGAATTGGCGGAAAATTGAGAACTCGATTAAGATACGCTGTAGCCAACAAACGTTTTTTATCGTAAACACCCTCTAAAGATTTCCAAGCCAATGCATAATTAGCATCAGTAATTTGAAATTTACTTATTAGGGATAGTGCTGGGCCCGTAAGAAATGTTCTTAAATAATGGAACTTCTTTGTTGGTGTAAGAAATTTGTGCTCGTCAACAATTGAAACGAAGGCGTCGCGCCATTTTGGCCAGGCCAAAATATCACCATCAAATTTATCTAGCGATAAATCCGGTAAATGAGAAGCAGACATATCGTGAACTATGGTTGTGCTATCATTTAAACCAATAGATGTATTGAAGTTGGCGCGATCAGGAGGCGGAGTTTCCGTTAACGACACAAATATTGTTTTTATTTCATAAAATGCTGACCTCATAATACCGCGATTCTTCTTATCATCTTCGGAAGGAAACCCTAGATCTTCCATTTCATCATTGAAGACGTATAATTCGTCGAAGGCGTCTTCATATTTTTTATAATACCCATCTAACGAAGAAATCATACCTTTGAGAGTTGGTAGCTTAGAAGGGTCGGCCTTGGCACTTCTCGCTGCTGTCTGAATATTTGCTAACTCATTCATAGAAGAAGACAATTGGCGCTTTAATTTTGCTACTGTTCTCTTGGGGGGTTCATTCATTGTGGCGCAGATAAGATTGGAATGCGGAAGAAAGAGATAAGGTAGTCGGAAATATGGGTCAGTAGATTCAAGGGCAAGGATAGGATAGCGTACAAGAAAAGTTCTGTTAAGATTGGCAAGTTTCCTGTCGACCTTTAAAGATGAATATGCGACGTAATCGTATATACTCTGACCCTTGACGTATCAACAGTTCAACATGAATGATATTTCATCGTACGTTCTCGAAATTCATTCGAACTTTGAAACAATTAAATTGATTAAATTCTTATGAGTACAAATTTAGTGATTTAATGTTCGCTGATGAACGATCGTTAGGTACTTATAATGCTAAATTTATGCACGTAAAATAAGCCCTACAACCACGCTCTGCTACCAAAATATGTTGTCTACCAGAGATGTGGTTTTTGATATAGGGAAAATACCAAACATCCAAGGCAACAAGAATTGAATTTAAATTGTAATTCCACTTCGAATCGCTACAAGTGAAAACAAAGAGCTCCTCCCAATATGCAAACGAAAATGAAAGAAAAGAAAGAAAATTAAAGTGTCTGACCGTTGGTAGTTTGCGTAATAGTTACGAAATCGGGCAGCTGCAGGTGTTGGACGCCCCTGATGCACTTCGGGAGACGCGTCGGCAGAATGGCTGGTAGTTATGTCCCAACTGACTCGAAGACGATGACGAGAGATGAGAACGGTTGATGCAGTCGTACGATTCGATGTAAACCAATGGGATACTGATGACCCAGTAAATTTGTGTGAAAACAGATGTCGTCGGGATTCTGATGACCCGTACTCGATCTGACGGTAAGAAGAATGGAGATGTGGTCTGGCGAGATCCTGATGACTGCGCAGAGAACAATAACTGGCTACGGCTGGAAATCTGAGTCACCAGGTGCCGTCAACTCGAAGTGTCTGGTGGGAGAGACAGCGAGTCTCAGCAGGACCCATGTTGCTGCAGATCGGCGGCTTATCGCGCACAAATCACACACGAGCACTTACACAACATCGACGGAGGCTTATTGCGTAAACAAAAAAGATTTCGGCCTGTAAAATAAACAAAACGCTTCGGCGTTGACAGTTCTCCATCCAGATAATGTGGAAATGCTAAATGCTCTTTACGTCTGTAAGATGTTCTTGAGTGTCAACGATGATTTTGTTCTTTTCGACACTATGTGTTGCTGTAGTAAGCCACTTCATGTTCTTCATCGTCTATATTTTGTGTAAGACCACCGCTATTGCATGTCGGCAGGTATCACAACCAACAATAAATGGCCCTTACATATTAGGGTAGACTAATAAAAGAGCTGTTGTCAGTAAACTCATCAGTTTGACAAACTGTTCCTGGCATACATTGTACCATTGGAAAGGCGTGCCATACTCCGTTAAATGCGTGAGAGGTAAAGTAACAACTATCCATAAAAAGATCACAGCCTTAAAAATAATTCTTTCTTGTTCGTGGCATTTGCCAATCTTGGACTGCTTGAGTTTTCGTTGGGGGGACAGTTTCAACTCCGTCTGACGAAATAATATGGCCAAGATATTTTATTAGTGTTTGAAGAACGTGCATTTGTGTAAGCGATCTAGTGGTTGGCATTGTTGGGGAAAGCGTGGAGTTCTTAGGATACTCCAATATCTTCCCTCAATAGAAGCCGGTACAGAAGGAAAAAGATGTTGCCGAACGGAAAAATTATATTTGACGGGATCTTAATGGAATGTCTTAACTGGAAATTTAAACCTGGACTGTCGGTATGATGATGGTAGAGGAGACGTGGCGAATCACTTGGTGAGTGGTGCTGAAGTTCGTGACGAACGTAGAGGTCCTTGGGAGAGCAATTGTTTCGTGGCACTTTAGGGAGCACAATGTGTATTTTAGGGAGCACAATGTGTACTTTAGGGAGCACGATGTGTACGTTAGGGAGCACGATGTGTACGTCCTCGTGGAGGAAAAGCGCGTCTTGGACGAGAAAAAAAGGTTAGGAGAAAAAATCGCTACACAATGTCACGTATAAAACGGAACTGCGGAACAAAGGCAATGCCGAAGATGGAAGGATTTGAGTGTAGGAGAAGAGAGGGGGAGCAGAGATAAAACTGGCCTGAAGAGCAGGAGATTGAAGAAAAAGGCGATTAGGTGTGACTCATATGTTTGGCGAATTGGCGAAGTCCAGAGTTCGGTTGCCGACACAATGCGCCTCGAACTCGCGTAATTGCCCAAACATCCCGCCCACCAAAATTTATACGAAATTTTCAAGATTTGGACAAGGAGCAAGGAGCAGGTTCAGGATCGGTGATGGGGCGCAAGGACACCAACTTGGTGGTAGGTCGAAGGAAAGTACCATGGGAAGTCCTGATCTGAGCAACGCGTGTAACTCCGTCTTTGCCCGGAAACGTTTTTTGAATGCGACCAAGGATCCACTGGGTTGGAGCAGAGTTGGCCTTGATGATGGCAAGATCTCCAGGTTCCAGGTTTGGATGCTTCTGTGTCCACTTGCTCCTTTGCTGCAAGTGATGGAGGTATTCATCCCTAAATCGCTTCCAGAAATGCTGTGTTCTTTGCTGCACCAGCTGCCAACGAGACAGTCTGTTTTCTGGGAGTTCCAGGAGAGGCAGTTCAGGACGAGCAGAAAGAGGAGCACCGATAAGCAGATGGCCAGGGGTCAGTGCTACAAAGCTCCCGGGGTCGTTGGTCAAGGGACAAAGTGGCCTGGAGTTGAGGATTCCTTCTATTCGTGAGAATAGTGTTGTTAGTTCCTCGAATGTTAGAGGAGTGCTGCCTGAGATACGTTTGAAGATGGCCTTGGATGATTTCACGGCAGCCTCCCATAAGCCGCCAAAGTGCGGTGATGCCGGAGGGTTGAAGGACCACTCAATTCCATGTGGGGTTAAATGCTCCATGATCTCATCAGTGGTTTTTTGTTGGTGGTACCAACCCAGAATTTCCTTCATTTCACGGCTGGCACCCAGAAAATTTGAGCCACAGTCAGAATGGATGCGAGTCGGACAGCCTCTTCTGGCGAGAAATCTGTCAAGGGCAGCAAGGAATGCGGGTGTGGAGCAGCTGGATACTATCTCCAAATGGACAGCCTTGGAGGACATGCATATCAGGATACATAAGTATGCCTTGCCCAGTGGTGCCTTCCTACGAAGAGATTCTCTGATGTGGAAGGGTCCAGCTAGGTCGACTCCAACCTCCTGAAATGCCCTGCCTGTTTGGAAACGACATTTTGGTAAATCTCCCATAAATGGAGCTCGTGGTTCTTGCGACAATTTAAAACAGGTGGCGCAACGGTGGACTCGCTGTTTGACAACCAGTCGAGCTGAAGTAATCCAAAACTGATTCTGTAGAAGACACTGTAATAAGGATGGTCCGGCATGTAAATTGATTTGATGATGATGATCAATGAGAATTCTAGTAAAGTGGCATTTTCCGGTAGCAGAATTGATGAATGAAATCTCCTGGTAAGTCAAAATTACTCAGTCGGCCGCCCACCTTACAACACCATCGCCATCAACAAACAGGTTTAGCCTTTGGTGATTGGTTGACAGTTTACTATGATCCAGCGAGGTCCCTTTAAATGGGAAATGATGGCATTGAACTATCTTAATAAGGATCATAGTGGCAAATTCATACTCGAGGGCAGAAACTGGGGGTACACTCTTCAAAGCATTGGGAGGAGTTGACCCTGTAGCCCTTGTTGTGATAAGTCCAAGCTTACCCTTTGGCCAGCCAATATAGTTCCTCAGAAATCTCACAACATAAGCTGTGGTCCTAACTAACTTGGAGAAGGAGGAAAATCTTTCCATCCATGAGACGAGATGTAAGGTAGGCTGTTGTGCAGCTAAGTGAGTGACAGTGTTGTCCTTCATCTCAGGCAAGTAAGTAGTCGTGAGTTGTGGAGAACTTACAGGCCAGCTTTCCATAGGGAGTTGGAGCCAGGAGGGTCCGGATGACCACAAGGGGTGGTTAATAAAGTTTGCTGGAAGAAGACCTCTAGAAGAGCAATCAGCAGGGTTCTCAGCTGTTCGCACATGGTGCCAATCATCTGAGCTGGTGGTGTCTAAGATTTCAATTACTCGGTGAGCCACGAAGGTTTTCAGAGCACTGGGTTCAGCATGAAGCCATCCCAAAACCACCGAAGAGTCGCTGAACCAGTAGTAGCTACTGACTGTCAGTGCTGAAAGGAACTCTTTGAGAGATACGAAAAGCCGGCAGAGAAGCAAGGCAGCCAAAAGTTCGAGTCGGGAATGGTGAGTACCTTAATGGGTGCTAGTTTAGACTTGGCCTTTAGAAGCGACACATGCACCCCAATGTCGGAGACTGAGCGCAAATAAATCATGGCGCTATATGCTTGCTCTGATGCATCGCAGAACCCAATCATCTGCAAACACTTAGCATTGGATGCTGGAACGAATCGGGGTATGGCTACTTGGTCTAGTAGTGGCAATTCGTTGACAAAGCTTCTCCATCTTGTAGCAACTGTATCGGGAACCTCCTGATCCCAATCCACTTGCGCCTGCCAGCACAGCTGAAGGACAATCTTGGCGTAGCAAACAACGGGTGATAGGTAACCTAATGGGTCAAAAATGCGAGCAATGGACGACAGAATTGAACGTTTTGTGACAGCAAGGCTGGGTGCTTTTACATGGTAAGTGAAGCTATCTCTCTTTGAATCCCATTGGAGGCCTAGTATTTTAATGGTCTGATCCTCAAGTCCTAACTGCAATGGGCTTGGTTCAGAGGAGTGTTCAAATAACAATGGATGATTTGAAGACCACTTGCTCAATTCAAACTCACCCCTTCGAAGGAGCTCAATAAGCTGGGTTTTCAGCTCAAGAGCATTTTGGAGCGAGTCGGATCCACTACAAATGTCATCAACGTATGTGTCATTTAAAAGTGCATTGGCAGCTGCAGGGTAAGCTTTACCTTCATCCTTCACCAACTGAACCAAAGTTCTGATGGCAAGCCACGGTGCTGAAGTGGTTCCATAAGTTATGGTGTTTAAGGTGAAATCCTGCAACTTGGCTGTAGGATCACCACGCCAGAGGACGTGTTGAAATTGGAGATCTTCTTCTCTAATCAGCACCTGGCGAAACATCTTAACGATGTCTGCAGTGAAGACGACACGATGCAAACGAAAGCGGAGTAACACAAAGCTAATGTCCTTTTGAAGCTTGGGGCCTGGAAGAAGAAAGTCATTTAGGCTGCCACGTGACGTTCCACAAGAACCATCAAACACGACTCTAATCTTGGATTTGACACCATCCGACTTGAATACTGCATGGTGAGGGATCGTGTAAGCAGCCGGCTCACTACTTGAAGACATGTGATTTAAGCTCTGATATTCGTTCATGAATTGGACGTTCGCGTTGAAAGTCAGGATTGCGAGCGAACTTGTTTTCTAAATTTCGAAAGCGGATCATAGCAGCAGAGCGTGAAGAAGTTAAGTCTGGAGGTGGCTCTTTGAAGGGCAAACCGACAACGTAGCGACCTGACATAGTTCTCCTGTGGGTGCATTGAAAATGTAGCTCACAAAGCTGATTTTCAGGCGAGCTAAGCGGTTTTTCTTCTACCTCCTCTATTGACCAAAACTTGGTCATCATGTTTGACAACTCCTTGTCATGACAGGAGAGAAGCGAAGTGGAATGAGGTTGCTTCATGGGGCGCTGGAAGCGACCACCAACCACGAAACCAAAAACAGTAGGCGTGAGTTTAGGGAGGTTAGGAGCAACCGTAATTGGCCTGCCCTCTAGAATATCGCAGAATATGTCTCCCACAGTAAGAACTCCACAGGCCCTGGTTTCCAATAGTTCGGATCAGCAAGTTGGTATTTATGGTACTTGGTACGCCAACTTAAGGGTATGGGTGATTGAGGGAGGTCACTAGTAATGTTGGGTAACACCACAGCCTGAGTGTGAAAGGTTGCGTTCTCATTGACAGCAGAACGAATAGTACAAGATACTATACCCTTGGGGCCATGATGATCAAGTGAGACTCTTCCTATTCCACTGATGGATCCATGGAATTTATCCAGACTGAGACCAAGTTTAGCAACGCAGTTCGCGGTTATGAACGAGAACTGACTCCCACTGTCTAAAATCATTCGAACTGACCTAAAGACTCCATGAGAATACTAGAGCAACTACAGAGCCCAGCATAACAGATCCATCACTCGCTGGAGTTCCAATGAGCGCTGGTGCAGATACGGAAGAACTCGAGGTACCTGGTTGATCAGAAGTGACTCTAGTCGTAGACTCGTCAGTAACGGTAGACTGCTGAATGTGAAGCCATGTGTTATGTCGCTTATTGCATTCTCGACAGTTAGTATTGAAAGAACAAGCCTTTGAAGAATGTTGTGAAGACAGACAGTTTTTGCAGTAGTCCCGTTTTGCAAATCCAATTTTTCGAGGGGACTACATGATCAAAACTTAAAATATGTATGTAAGTATGTGAAGTATGATTGAGCATACCATTAAACCCTGGACACTTAAGGGAGTGTGATGAATTTGGCTTCGAGGAAAACCTATTGAGTTCCTTGCTAGCGTATTGTTTATCCGACACAAAAATGATTTTTCGTTTGTTTATTGTGTGATGAAATTTGCTGGACTTGGAAGAGTGGATTTGTCTCCTCGCAGCTCATCCCACACAACTCGCGTGTTCGGCAATCAGTTTTGACGAAACGGAAAAGGGCGTCAAAGGTAGGAAATTCCTCACCTACATTATCCTTTTCAAAATTGTGACGAGTGGTTTCGTCCAAACAGCGAACTGCGAGCGTAAATAAAATGAATTCAGAGGGGTTAGGAATTTGCAGTTTTTTAAATGCGTTAATATTTTCGCAAACGTTTGTAATGAATCCCTTTTGAGATGAAACTGTTGGTTTGCCAGTGTATGGTTTGCATTTCAGAATTTGTTGTAAATAATAATTAGCCATAATGCGTTTGCTGTCGTAATGTTCGAGGAGAATATCCCATGCCTGCTGGTAAGTTTCGCCAGTAATTGGTATACCCTTAATTAATGACAGAGGTACCCCTTGTAGGTTGGAAATCAATAAATTAAATTTCTCAACATTAGGCAAAAAGTTGTCTAAATGAACGACTGAATTAAATTGATCCTTAAACATAGGCCACGCGCTCAATGTTCCATCGAATTGATGCAATTTGATTGGGGGTAAAGAAGCACGCATCATACGGCTTTCACTCACTGGAGGGTTCATTTGGTGAACTGGTGGTGGAACTACATCCAACAATGAGCTGAGGATTGCTTGCGATTCGTAATAATATCGGTCCGTATCGTCAATCAGCCTCTTCAACTCCGGAGAAGGATAGGAAGATTCCGTATTGGAAAGAACATGGAGTTCGATTATTTCATTTACGAACGCCGAAAAGGAGTCGTACTAAGACTTAATCTCCTTCATCATGCCCTTGAACATGAATTTGGCTACTTCGTCAGTTTTTGCTACCCGACCCTTTAAAACGACATTATAAATTTTCGACATAACATTTTTTGCCTTCGCCATCAAAATGTCAACCTGTGACTGGGAAGTGGTATCCATCGTTTTCCGCTTGTATATCAGGTGGATGGGGAAGGAGGGGGTTACCAAGTGTAAGGAACGGACAGTAGGATAGGCAAGAACTTCCTAATTCAAAACTCAACCCCAAATTATTAAATTCGCGACCGATAGTAAGACGAACAAGAAAACAACTTCGGCAAACAGTCAACGAGGCAACAATAATGATTTTAAAAAACTATAAATAAATAACAGTTAAATACACAATAAATAAGCGGTTTGAAAAACAGTTTTCGATCCTATAATGTTCTGTGTACTAAGAAAAAATGTTCGTTACACAGAAAATTAGAAAGTTCCTTCTCAATTTGAAGTGAATATTCGCTGCCCGGAGGACCAAAGGTATGTTGGGGAAAGCGTGGAGTTCTTAGGATACTCCAATATCTTCCCTCAATAGAAGCCGGTACAGAAGGAAAAAGATGTTGCCGAACGGAAAAATTATATTTGACGGGATCTTAATGGAATGTCTTAACTGGAAATTTAAACCTGGACTGTCGGTATGATGATGGTAGAGGAGACGTGGCGAATCACTTGGTGAGTGGTGCTGAAGTTCGTGACGAACGTAGAGGTCCTTGGGAGAGCAATTGTTTCGTGGCACTTTAGGGAGCACAATGTGTATTTTAGGGAGCACAATGTGTACTTTAGGGAGCACGATGTGTACGTTAGGGAGCACGATGTGTACGTCCTCGTGGAGGAAAAGCGCGTCTTGGACGAGAAAAAAAGGTTAGGAGAAAAAATCGCTACACAATGTCACGTATAAAACGGAACTGCGGAACAAAGGCAATGCCGAAGATGGAAGGATTTGAGTGTAGGAGAAGAGAGGGGGAGCAGAGATAAAACTGGCCTGAAGAGCAGGAGATTGAAGAAAAAGGCGATTAGGTGTGACTCATATGTTTGGCGAATTGGCGAAGTCCAGAGTTCGGTTGCCGACACAATGCGCCTCGAACTCGCGTAATTGCCCAAACAGGCATCCTGCAATTTCTGAAGGATTGTGCTCAGCTTATCGATGACGGTGGGGATGCCAGGGCAATAAATGACATTGTCATCAATATAAACAAGCACTGTGCAGGTTAAAGCTTCGGAATCCTTCGTTGTTTGTTTTTGTATTCTCTTTCCAGAAACAGTGTGCAGATTTGCGAATTGGGGTATTGATACTGTTCCTGACTGACCACAGATGGCTAGAAAGCTCCTTATTTCTGGATTTCGAACAGTCAGGAAAGATGCTCAAACACAGTAAAATAGGCATCACAGTAAGAGAGTGGCCAACTAGGATATGCATTACGAGTGATATTATTTGCATATATGATAGCTAACCCAATCAATTATTCATTTTCTTTGTGTATGGTTGCCAGTCATGTGACAATTTTTCTTAGTCGAATCGATCTCACGATACTTGTGCTAATGTGATGTAATGTTATTGCTCAGCTACAGCTTACACTGACTCCGATGCAGCATTAGTTACACCCTCCAACATTGATATAGTCAACGAATATTATCTGGTTTTTGGTGGCTTGCCCTACTAAGGACTACTTGCAATGACATCCGGCAAGATGGCCTTTGCATGTTAATTGTTGATAGCCACATATTCGCGGAGGCCAACTTGCTCTTTCGAAACCACCCGGAAGTAGTAGTTTTGAAAACGCGCCCATGTTCGTTTCGGCCCTGTCCAACATCTCCGATTTGAAATTGAGTTCGTTGTAGCCCTTGCGTCAAAATTGAACTGAAAAACTCGTTTCATTCTTCTCTCTCTCTTTTCCCTTCCTTTCCTTAATTTTTTCGTAGTTCAACACTCACCCAGTCTCTGCGCTCGAGTGGTAAGTTTTTTTCCTTTTATTTTAAAATATTTAGTCCATTTTAATTTTTGTATCGATTACTTTAATTTCGCGTAACCAAAGTACTTTGGTCCTCCGGGCCGGATAAATAACCATTTTGTAGTTTGTTTCGAGCGTTGTTCAGATTCAGTAGCTGAATTTGGAGTCAGCTTATGCTGAAAGAAAGTCTTGGGTTGTCAGAGATACGTTGCTTTGACGAATTAGGTTTCCCTGCTTTCTCGAAATTCGTAATTCGTACATCTCCCTTGAGGGATCGTCTGGCTTTCAAATTGGGTAGTTAGGGAATACGTTTGTAATAGTACGGTTCTATGTTCAGACCTGTTGTTGTAGGTAGTTTCATTCCCTGAAGAACCTCTTGACAGAGCAGGTGTGATGAAGAAAAAAAGTAGTTTTAAATAATATTAGCTTTCAATACGCAACGACCGACACATACACAATCCTTGACGAACTGAGAGCTGTGAGGTGAGGAGGGAGACGAACGTACAACTAGGTATAACAAACAGAAGCTAACTTGATGAATTGCTCAAAAAGAACCACTACAAGTTTGGAATTGTCCTTTTGTAGTACCTACAAGCTTCATTGTTCACTGTCATTGAAATCGTGTATCAGTGATACAACTGGTTAGCATGGCCAAACGCAAATTGCAATTTTTGCAAGGTCGTATAGCTGAAGAATTTGGTCGTCTTCAGGCAATTTACTACTTTTCGAAGAAAATCAGTGAGACCAAAGGTAAACTGCTTCTCACAAAAGCCAAAACTGTACCCTCCATTCGGGCAGGGTTTCGCAAGCTGCTTTATGAACAGCAAATGTTGCTGATGGAATCCAACGCAGATCATTCACCAAACTTCAAGCAGATGGTGGCATTCGCAGATATTATCGCCATTGTTGCTACTAATCTCGAAGGAAAAATGGAACCAACCAAAACTTCGCCTTGAAATCTGTTGTGGCATTTGAAAAAAACTCAAGGTTTCCCGACAGGTTCTCCCTAAATTCGACAGGAAATTTGAAAACTGGCCTACTTTTCATAAATCGTTTAAGAGGTTAGTTCACGAGAACCCCGACCTCAGTAACCTAAAAGTCAATTACTTGTACACTTATAATTTTTTGGGTGCGCCAAATCCATTTCCGTTGGGATTCCCGCCCCAGAAGGAAATTATAATAATCAGTATGATACGTTAGTCAAGCGTTTTGAAGACCCCCGTCTACTTGGGAATTATTACTTCGATAAACTCCTAAGCTTCAAACCTTAGAGTAAGAATAATGAAAAAGATCTTAATTATTTTTTAAATAATTTCACCGAACCCACAATGGCATTTCGAGAATTGAATGTTGCCATTTTCTTGGATTTTGTACTGGTTTACTTAGCAGTAAAGAAATTGGATAGGGAAACTTGCCGAGTGTTCGAACACTGGTCTGCTTCGTTATTTGATGACTGTACCTAAACCCTCGACGAGGGTTATACCAGTCATGGAAGTTGCGGTTTCGCTAATATGCAAGAGACCAGCCCCTGCAGCATCCACCGAACTCAAACCTGTGGAGGTACGGCAGGTATTTGGTCGTTAGCCAGTCTCCTGGTAGAGAGCTGTTGCCCGTGTATTACTGCGCGGAGGTGACCACCTGAGGAATCCTGTACCACGGGATCACGTGGGGCCACGTTTCTTAGCCATCACCTTCTTTGCGAACTCTGCAAAATGGTTATAAGCTTGCTTTGTAGCAGTCAATGCTGCTAAGTTCGTTTGCCTTCCCAACAACCATTGTTTGAGTATGCTCTGGGCCTGCCGTTTGACGTTGGCTATAACCCCGCACAGCTTACCAGCTTCAGAAAATAACGTGTGATGGGTGTAAGTTACGGTGAATTGTGAGTTGAACACCGTATACAACTACAAATGGGCGACAGGGGAGTTTAAAGAGTTTATTAGCAATATGGTTGGGAAAACACAAATGGAAAAAGATCTCGTACTTGTTTAAGTCCAACTCGGAATCACGAGTTGGGGAACGCTGAGAGAGCGCGCAAAATCGTTCCGGTGTCTTCCCTGTTGGATGGTCGGGATGCGCTGTCCAACACGTCCGAATGGTGGTGAGGATTCGAACGAGAGGAGATGAGCGGCGTGTAAGATGCCGTGAACGATACAAAACAAAATGGTTAAAGTCAGTTCGGTGACGAAAAGAAAACAGCACACACGAGGTCGCAAAAAGGTGATGGTAGATGCTGATGATATAACGATAGATAAATGAAATATAATAATAATAATAAACGGAAGAGGTTACAACC
The DNA here is from genome assembly GCA_020466155.1 of Pachypeltis micranthus. NCBI lineage: Eukaryota > Metazoa > Arthropoda > Insecta > Hemiptera > Miridae > Pachypeltis > Pachypeltis micranthus. Next base: position 1,423,663 of record CM035770.1, on the reverse strand, counting down.
TCGTTCCCTCCAGTGGTGGGCGGTAATCGTTGCTGGGAACAGCGCTGTTAGTCAGGTTTAATAACAACAGCGTGCTGGAATTTCTGCTGCTCTGTTGGCATAACTGTCGATAACCGATAATGGAACGTAAACAATAAATAACGGTATCGGGAAAGTGTGGTGTGGTGGATGTGAAATCGGAGTTGGCAATTTGAGTTCCTAACAACCGTCGCTCACTGTTGTAGGGACTACAGTGGAGCAGCACATGGTTTCTTGTTTCCTCCGCACTAGAGGCAAAAGACGTGTATGCACGTCTTTCAGAGAAAAGAAGTGGAGCGACGCATTGAAGTCACCATGTCCCGTGAGGAACTGGCTCGTCCAGTGGTCTGGCTCAACCCCTTTTCTCGAAAGACGTTCACGGATTTTGGGGAAGAACTCATACATATCACGTCCCTTCGACGAAGATTCCCATCTCGCTTACCATTTCTCTAGAGCCATTCGTCGATGGCGGCAAGTTTCTGTTCTGTAGTGAGTTCCGCACAGAGTTCAGCCCAAAGCGGGGGAAGCTCCCGTTTCACTCTCCACTTGTCAACCATGCACTCAACAGCCAGGTCAACTGGTAACTGAACAGTGATCCCCAGGAGTGCTTCTGTTGATGCAGTCTTATAGGCGTTGGTGATCCACAGGAGCACAGCTCTCTGGGATTGGGCCAATACTCTCTTTTGATTGACTGTAAGTTTGCTACTCCAGACAACGGGGCATTAGCCAATCACGCCTAGATAGATGGCCTTATACATGAGGATAGTGTCATGGTAACACACACCCCTAGTGGCCTTTGTAATTGCATTCAGTGAGGCAAACCTTGCAATTGTAGTGCCTTTAAGGGACTGGAGGTGTTGGTTGAAGCCCCACCTCTCACCTATATTCACTCCTAAATACTTGATGTGCTTTTCAAGAAGGAGCCTGTGGCCACCAAAGCGTATTGAGGGTTGATTATTCACATTTCTTTTCAAAAGGATTACCTGTTTTTTTCCTCAGCCACCTGCACCTTACAGGCTTGCACCATTGCGTGACGGTGTGGAGCATGTAAAGGTTTTTTCTTCAATTTGGCGGACTGACTCTGCAAAGATCAGCACAGTCAAGTCATCCACATAGGCGTACGGCTCGCAGTCAGTCTCCATAAGTCTCCTGAGAAGACTTTCGAAGAAGGCATTCCAGAGAGCTGGTCCAAGGACCGAGCCCTGTGGGCACCCCTTCTCAATCTTTCTCTGGACAGAGATGTGCCTGCATTCGATCGTAGCAGTTCTGTCTGTCAGGTAACTTCTAACGAGCGCATACAGGTTGCGGGGGATTCCCCTACCTTTAAGCTCATTAAGAAGCGCAGGCCACCAAAGGTTGTCAAACGCTCTCTGATGTCAATCATAACTGCTACGACGTACTTAGCTGGTGGCAGCAGGGAAACACGCCGAATCTCGACAATGACATCCTGTGTGGACCTTCCTTTGGTACACCCGTATTGCCTGCCTGTGAGGTTGCGGCCAAAGACTCCTTCAAGGGACTGCAACAACAAGATTTCTAGTGTTTTGCCTAATATGGAAAGAAGGCTGAGTGGTCTCCATGATAGCGGGTCTGACTGATTGCGGTCGCCTCCCTTTTGAAGAGTGACAACATGCGCAGACTTCCACTGAGTGGGGAACTGTCCGACCTGCAGACAGTCATTAAATAAATTAAGGAGGCCGCTGGAGATTGTCCTTAGCATATTGCTTTCTATTTCATCTGGCCCAGGAGATTAGTTGGGCTTTAAGGTCGCAAGGGCCCAGCCGAGGTCGCCTGTTGTCCACAATGGTATGTCAGGCTCGTTCGGAGGGTCAATGACTAGCTCCCTCGATACCCTCTGGGCTTCAGTGTCTCAAGCTACTTGTTCATCTGGGAACGCCTTCTCAAGGAGGGTTTCCAGTGAACTTTCGATGCTGCAGGCCCAGCCTGATTCATTTTGCGTCGCAGCTAAGACCTGCTCTACATTTGCTTTCCCTATGGAGGACTTGTAATGTCTGCACCAGGGGTTCTCAGAGCTCTCCACTTCCACAAGTGTCACAAGTGTATTGGTACATCCTTCTAGCTCTATTTACACTTTGCTTGAGGGAATTTACTTCCTCAGTCCACCATGGGACTTTGATCGCCCTGTGCTTCTGTTGCCCAAGTACAGAGAGCCGAGCAGTGTGCAGTGGTGTGGTAAATATGTCCACTTTGCTGTCCACCTCTTCAAGTGTGGCAGCTTGCACTATTAGGTCGGTGTCTGCATGGAAGGGTCAATGCAGGCCACTGCTGTCTTGGCTCCCGTTCTTGCTCCAGCCACCACTTGCACCTGCGACCCCAGACCAAGAGTTTTGGATCCTGTGTATGGTTCCTGTATGGCGAGAACACTGCAGCAGTTCTTGAGTGAACTTTGCAGCAACACAGCCATAACCAGGGAACTCTTATTTGTGTTGTGCTGAAGGATTCGAACTGTTTTTAACCTATTCATAATCCACTCGTGACTCCTGGAGGGCAATCGCTTGCTGAGGAATGGTACAGCGTGCGTCTCGTGTAGAGTGTGAGACCTGTTGGCATTTGCGTTTGACGCAATTGGTACACTTGAGGGGAGCCTCACGCTTGCATTCCTTCCTCTTGTACAGGCCACTGCCAGGTGGCCATAGCGCTGCCATTTGTAGCACTGTGTGGGGGGGCCTGGTACTTTTGGATGGCGCACCGCTGCCAGGCTATTTGGAGGTGCCTTGCCCCCTCTAGTTTTTTGTGTAGGCCGGGGTATACCTCGATCACCCAATCCTTTTGTCTGCCACGCTTTTTCGTGAAAAGGGACCTGACGTCCTGCAGCTGCAAGCCTAACGCAGGGTTGTGTTCAACAACTTGTTGGGCCAAGTCCTCTTTTCGTAGGTCGGTCCGCACGTCACACAATAGCAGGCATGGGAAGCGACTCAGGGGGGCTGATGCTTGCAGCTTCAACTCCTTCTGCGTAAGCTCGTAAGCGCCTTGGCCATTTCCGGCGTTTCCGTCACAATGGCAGCGCCACCTCCCACTGCGGTGCGAATGTCAAGCACCCGGACGCTTAGTGCTTGGAGTTCCGTAGCAGGGACGCCACGCATCAGCGCTTCCATTGCATTAGGGGTGGAGGGACCAGCCTCTCCTTCCTCACATGTACGCCTAATCACTACCACGTTTTGTCGTGGGTTTTTAGGGGGGAGTTTGGTTTGGCTTCTTATTATTGTTTTTATTTTTATTTTTGCCCTTGTTTTCGGGCAGAGACGTAGACGGGGCGCTGCCCTCGGCCTGCATGTCCTGCTTAGTTGGGGCCTTTTTCTTTTTTCCCCTGCGCTTCCTGGCCCTGGCAGACTGCCATTCAGCCTCGTCTCCATGAGGGAGGGAAGAGGGCTCAGTAGCAGCTACTGCTGCATACGAGGGGCCTGGGGTACTAATTTGGCTCGTTGGAGCTCCTTGAGCTAGGGGGCCTGGCGGCACTGGCCGCTGGGCAATTGCCCTACGCAGCTCTTCCCTTACGACAGCTGCCACAGTTTCCCGTAGGGAGGTAGCAGCAGGGGGCAATGTCGTTGAGGGAGGGGGGCACTCGCTTTGATAGCCAGCTTCCTGCATAGCTTCCGTCGCGTTGACCCTCATCCGTGCTCGCTGGCCGTGGATAATGTGGACATACGTACAAATCTGCTGCACGTCCGACAGGTTGGGACCCACAGGGTGTCTAGAACTTGTAGTAGCCAGGTTGCCGGGCTACTAGGTGGGGGGGGGGGAGATGGAGGCGGTTTGCCTGGTTCTTTCCGCCCTTTTTTTGTTTGGACAACGAGTAGGTTGCTCATCGTCCGAAGAGGGAGGGGTCGAGCTTGGCGAGCCCGAGGAGAGGCACAGGTGGCGTTTTTATTACCTGCTGTTGTTTTAATTGACTTTGTCATATTGGTTTAACTAATTGGGGGGGATTAAAGAAGCGCCTGATGTAGTGTACCCTTGTGAGTACATCTGTTGTGTGTGTTAGTGGTATGAACGAGAGGTGCTCGAAGCAATGTCCTGGAAGCTCCCCCTCAGGCATATTGATTCTAGCCCCTTTCGCTGGTCCATTGAGGGTCAAAGGGAGGCCCCCACATGCGCTGTAGCTGCCAGTCTGGCTACCCACCGGTACTAAGACGCATGAGGGATTTTTCAGCTGCTGCTCAGAGTCAGCCCTCGGCCACTGGTGATACGGTGAGCGGGACACACGCTATCAGCCGCCCCAGGAACGCTCAAACCTGGTGTTCCCCCTCCTCATTCCGAAGGCCGAGGATATAGGGGATCGCTCGTAGCTGTTAGTGAGCTACTTCCAGGACTGTCTTTCGCTCATTATGAGTGTTTTAAGTCAATGTGTTCTGCCACGTGAGCCGTTGCAGTGTCTTTTGTATCTGGAATATGTTGTGTATGTCAGTGTCGTGAGCTTTAAGGCCGGCTTTTACGGCCACGCAGAGGATATGGCAGGAGAATTCTGTCTCCCTTCCTGCAGGGGGTGTGTTCTGCGATCCCAGCTCAAGGTAGTGGGTTCCCAGTGCGTCATGTATGTGGAAGAAGTTAAGTTGTGTCCCTTTTAGTCCGGCTCATACGAACACGCAGGGAGTATGGCAGTGGAATTCTGGACCCCCAACTGCAGGGTGAGCACAGTGTGGCGACAGAGTACACTGTGACACCCAGCCACAGTTAAGCCTCGTTGGATGTAATCCTGCGGGGATCTCATAGAGGTGAGGTTGTCATTCCGGCTGGGCCCACCCAGCTGTCCCTTTTAGTGAGTTCATACGACACGCAGGGAATACATCGGCGGTATTCTGGACCCCTGACTGCAGGGTGAAGTGTTCGAACACACCTTTCGTCAAAAGAACATGCCATCCTTTTCCCATTAGGAATCATTCATTCGAATAACCCTGTACTTTATCAGCAAAACTTTGAAGTTATGAAGAACTAAGTCAAGTGGATATATCCCTCACTGAGGAATTATACAATGGCACTACGTCATATTATGTTCCACATCATGCCTGAGTGAAGCCTGCTGTTCCGGACGGGTGGGGAGACAGTTGCACCTAGGCCTCTTTTGTGGCCTATAACAACCCAGCCTGAGTGAAGCATGGCAGCACCTCCACTCCACTTAGAATTATTTGGAATATGAGCGCAACTACCAGCCATTTCTTGAATGATTGTTGAATCGCAAGCCATCCTCAGCTCATTGTTGGATGTAGTTCCACCACCAGTTCACCAAATGAACCCTCCAGTGAGTGAAAGCCGTATGATGCGTGCTTCTTTTCCCCCGATCAAATTGCATCAATTCGATGGAACATTGAGCGCGTGGCCTATGTTTAAGGATCAATTTAATTCAGTCGTTCATTTAGACAACTTCTTGCCTAATGTTGAGAAATTTAATTTATTGATTTCCAACCTACAAGGGGTACCCCTGTCATTAATTAAGGGTATACCAATTACTGGCGAAACTTACCAGCAGGCATGGGATATTCTCCTCGAACATTACGACAGCAAACGCATTATGGCTAATCATTATTTACAACAAATTCTGAAATGCAAACCATACACTGGCAAACCAACAGTTTCATCTCAAACGGGATTCATTACAAACGTCCGCGAAAATATTAGTGCATTTAAAAAACTGCAAATTCCTAACCCCTCTGAATTCATTTTATTTACGCTTGCAGTTCGCTGTTTGGACGAAACCACTCGTCACAATTTTGAAAAGGATAATGTAGGTGAGGAATTTCCTACCTTTGACGCCCTTTTCCGTTTCGTCAAAACTGATTGCCGAACACGCGAGTTGTGTGGGATGAGCTGCGAGGAGACAAATCCACTCTTCCAAGTCCAGCAAATTTCATCACACAATAAACAAACGAAAAAATCATTTTTTGTGTCGGATAAACAATACGCTAGTAAGGAGCTCAATAGGTTTTCCTCAAAACCTAATTCGTCACGCTTCCTTAAGTGCCCAGGGTGTAATGGTATGCTCAATCATACTTTACATCGATGTATTAAGTTTCGATCATGTAGTCCCCTCGAAAAATTGGATTTGCTAAAAAATTGGGACGGCTGCAAAAACTGTCTGTCTTCATAACATGTACAAAGGCTTGTCCTTCCAATACTAACTGTCGCAAATGCAATAAGCGACACAGCACATGGCTTCACATTCAGCAGTCGACCGTTACTGACGAGTCTACGACTAGAGTCACTTCTGATCAACCAGGTACCTCCAGTTCTTCCGTATCTGCACCTTTTATATGTAACATTGCATAGCTTTTTTTTTCCTGCCTTTTTCTCGTCCAAGACGCCCCCTTTTTTCCTCCACGAGGAAGTACACATTGTGCTCCCTAAAGTGCCACAAAACAATTGTTCTCCCAAGGAGCTCTACGTTTATCACGAACTTCAGCACCACTCACCAAGTGATTCACCACCGCTTCGTCTCCTCTACCATCATCATACTGACAGTCCAGGTTTAAATTTCCAGTTTAAGACATTCCATTAAGATCCCGTCAAATATAATTTTACTGTTCGGCAACTTCTTCTTCCTTCTGTACCGGCTTCTATTGAGGGAAGAAATTGGAGTATCGTAAGAACTCCACGCTTTCCCCAACACAGAGGACAGACAGTTCCAAAGGTTCTTATGGCGTTCAGATCCTAATGCGCAAGTGCAGATAATGCTGAACAATACGATTGTCTTTGGTATGTCCTGCTCACTCTATCTTGCTCAAAGAGTGCTAAAATGTTAGCGGATTGGAAAGGAAACCGTTTCCCATCAGCGATTCCTGTTGTAAAGAGAGACGTTTATGTAGGTAAGGTTGTCACATCTATTGCCACTGAAGAAGAGGCAATTTTCGTGTACCATGATAGCTATTCAAACCGGGCTGTTAATCAACTTTAATTTTTGTATCGATTACTTTAATTTCGGGTAAACAACAGTGTAGCAGGCGCGTTTTTTCGCGCTGGAACTTTCACAGCGTCAGTGAAGGGTTTATAAACAGAATTTCGCAGATGAAAGTGGATAAAAAACTTCTATTTAGAAAATGACAGCTAATTCAACACGAGATTGAATGACGTAAAAATAACACATTTCTCCAACAGAGCGCTCTCTGTTTATGGCAGTTTTCCCGGGCGCGGCACATTCAAATTCAAAATGTCGATCACGAATATCCAACACTTCCCCGTGAGCGATATTTTCAAAAAACAATACAATTTCTATTTAACATATCTAAATTAGCATTAAAAAAAATTTAACGTTCAAAAACAATTTTACTTGACGAGTCCTAAACACTTGGAAAAATATTCATGTTTTTCCTTATATAGAGGTTTAGTTAAAATATCAGAGAGCATTTCTTCAGTGGACATATGCACGAGTACAATATTTTTATTGTTGACATGTGTTCTTAAAAAATGGTGCCTAACATCAATATGTTTAGACCTTTGACTCTTAACTGAATTTTTTGCTAGATAAATCGCACCCATGTTATCACAAAAAATCTTAGTTGGAACAACTTTGTAACAATTTTGCTCAACTTTATTCATCAAAACTTTTAACCATAAGGCTTCCTGTACCGTAAATGACAATGCAATATACTCACTTTCAACAGTTGAAAGTGCGACTGTACTCTGTTTCTTAGTACTCCAAGAAATTAGCCCATTCATAAATTTAAAACAACTTCCAGTTATTGAATGTCTATCATTTACTTGATTTGCCCAATCGGCATCACTATAACATTCTAATTCTTTATTTCCAAGTTTAGAAAATTCCAATTTAAAATTTTGAGTCCCTCTCAAATACGTAAAAATTCTTTTAATTTTAACCCAATGACTCTTTTTAGGATTTTTGCAAAATTTGCTTACATGATTTACCGCAAAACATATGTCGGGCCTCGAAATTTGACAGGGCAGTCCTCATCATCTTCTGGATCCTTCTGTCCATGTTCCATTGGAGTAGATACATGTTTCGCTTCAGCCATGTTGAAACGCTGCAGGATTTTCTCAGTATAGACCGATTGGTCAATCCACAATTTCCCAGTTGCTTCGTCGCTAGTAATATTCATGCCAAGGCAGTTTTTTGCCTCACCCAAGTCAGTCATATCAAACTTGGTTTGAAGTTCTTTCTTCAACCTGGTCTTCAACGCCTCTTTATTGGTAAAAATCAATAAATCGTCGACATATACTGCTATTACAATATAGTCACTATCAACACCCCTGTAGTAGATGCAGGGGTCAGCCTCTGATTGTGTGAGTCAGCTCTATCAAGGATTGATGAAGAGTTTGATTCCAACACCTTCCACTCTGTTTCAGACCATACATGGCCTTCTTTAGTCGCCAAACACAATTCCTGTGTTCCTCTACTGCTTCTGGAGGTATCACATAAATCTCTTCTTCCAAATCGCAGTGTAGATATGCAGTTTTAACGTCCATGTGATAGACTTTCAAATTTTTCTTCACGGCAAGTGCAAACAAATATCTTAGTGATGTACACTTAAGAACGGGGGAGAATGTTTCTTCGTACTCTATGCCTTTACCACTAATCGAGCCTTGAATTTCGGGTTTTCACTATCTGGATTTTTCACTCTGAACACCCATTTGGCTCGTATGGGTTTCTTCTCTGCAGGCAACTTTACCCATTCATAAGTCTTGTTCTTTTTGAACGAATTCAGTTCATCTCCCATCGCCAATTTTCACTCTTTGGAGTACGGGCCTTTGAGCGCCTCTCCTGCGGTCAATGGTTCTTCGATGGGATTTTGTGCAGTCACTCATATCTTTTGGTTTTGGCACACGGCTGGATCACCGAACCTGAACTGAGTCCTCTTCCTCAATATCAGGCCCACTAGAGCCAGATCCTGGCCCTGAATCATCAGAATCAGTCTGATAGTTAGAGCCTGACTCTGTACTGACATCAGAATAGTCCTCACGTCTATTTGTTGTGTCCTGGAGAGCAGGCAGTTCATCGACATCAAAATTCCTGACATAATGAGCTGCTGTCGAGAGTGTTCTTCTCGAGGCTATGTCCTTCTTGGCTCGAAGTTTCAAGAAAAACAACATCTCGACTCATGGTGACCTTCTTCGTCTCAGGGTTAATCATTCGGTATCCTTTGGTATTTTCTGAGTATCTGACAAAAATGTATTTTGCCGACTTGGGATCCCATTTTCTTCGGATTTCCTTGGGAATCTGCGCCATAGCTGTACATCCAAAAATCCTCAAGTGAGACAGATCCGGCTTCTTGCCATGCCACGTCTCATAAGGAGTCTTCCCAAAAACAGCTTTTGATGGTGTACGATTGTTGAGGTAGACAGCTGTAGAAACAGCTTCTGCCCAATAGCATTTGGGCAAACCAGCATCATAGTGCGAGCCTTCTCCACAATGGATCTGTTTGCTCATTCAGCCACTCCATTGCTTTGTGGTGAGTACCTGACAGTCAGTTGATGTCTAATTCCTGCTGAAGTTAGCACGGCCTTGAACTTTGAGTTGGCAAACTCTGTTTCGTGTCAGATCTCACACACTTAATCTTCTTTCCAGTTTGTGTCTCAACCAGAGCCTGAAATTTGGCGAAAATATCACTCACGTGGCTCTTTTCTGAAAGAAAATACACGAATGTGTAACAAGAGAAGTCATCGATTAGGGTGAAAAAATATCTACTTTCACCTACGGATAAATTTTCCATGGGTCCACATAAATCTATGTGTAGAACGAACATCCAAGATCTCATCTCCTCGACTCTTACTGGCCCTGAAGGGTAGACGAGCATGCTTTCCCAATAAGCAGACCCCACAAGGTCTCATTTTATCAATGCCTGTACACATACTTTGAAGTAGGTTCATCCCCTTTTTGGAAAGATGTCCTAAACGCCGATGCATCAGAGAACCTGCATCCTCAGCGAAATAGATAGGTACTATTCTGTCTTTCATGGTATCAAGCATGTAGATCCCATTTTTCCTACTAGCTGTGGCTAAAACTTCACCATTAGGGTCAATGACCTTACCCATTTCTCTGGTGAATATGACAGAATGTCCTCTGTCAGTAATCTGGCTGACTGATAATAGGTTAGCACCTATGCCTGGAACATAGTATACATTATGCGCTACAACGTTATCAGGCTGTCCACTTACTATCAGTAGGATGTTGGTAGTACCTACAGCCTGAGCAGATAAATTTGCATTATTAATCTTCGAAATTTTTAGGTCTGAATTCCCAGATACATTGTCTAGTATACTTAAGTCATTTACTAGGTAAGAACTGCAACCTGAATCAAGAAAAAAATGTACACTGTTACTGCTGTCACTATGTCTAGACATGTAAGCGAAAAATGCTTTACCTTTGGGTTTTCCTTTATTGGGATTTTCAGTAGAATCCTGTTTGTTACGACTCTCATGGGTTTCCATCTTCTTGGTGCGGCACTGTGAAGCATAATGTTCTCTTTTGTGACATGCAAAACACTCAATCTTAGACTTTCCTTTGCCTTTGAAACCCTTCCCCTGGGAGAATAATGCAGTCTCTCCATTGGGTGTATGTGAATGCATGGGAGTCTTCACATCTTGGAGAATTTTCACTTTAATCGAGTCTCCTGTTATTTTTAGTCCAGAACTCTCTAAACCCATGATCATTGGCTTGTATTCGTCAGACAAACCGCCCAATAAAATTGTCCCAAGCCACTCATCGTTCACTTTGAAACCAATGTCAGTCAGCCTCTGTGATGTTGACATAATTTTATTAACGTATTCTTCGACTGAAAAACAGTTTTCTAGTCTGGTTGTTATCAATGATCTCAAAAGACCTACCTTCCTCGAATGCAGACCTCCATTGTCCTCGAATGGAGTCTTCAAATTGTCCCATGCCTCCTTGGCTGTAGATGCGATTTCTATGTGTGGAAACACGATAGGATCAATAATAAGTACTATTTTAGAAAAAGCTTTCTGATCCTTTACTAAAATAATCTGTTCTTCCTTCGAAGATACTTCAGCAGCGCCTTATACCTCTGGAACAACGACTGATCCATCAACCACGGGCCATAAATCGTCAAGATTTAGATATGCTTTAGCTGCAAATTTCCACGAAATGTAATTTTGTCTCCCGAGAAGTTTCAAGACCGGTGGAGGGTGGTTCGATGTCATGATGAACGAAATTTAGCGAAATAATCAACCGTTGACGACCTAACCTCACGGCACTTGAGGACAAAAACACGAAAAAACTATCACTTTTCTCGAAGTTTTTCGATCGAATCTATACTTTATTTCGATAGAAAACTATTTAAACGAGGGCACAGAACCTGAAGGGTTTATAAACAGAGTTTCGCACATGAAATTGGATAAAAAACTTCTATTTAGAAAATGACAGCTAATGCAACACGAAATTCAATGACGTAAAAATAACACAACGTTTCTCCAACAGAGCGCTCTCTGTTTATGGCAGTTTTCCCGGGCGCGGCACATTCAAATTCAAAATGTTGATTACGAATATCCAACAGTCAGCAATCTCGGACTTGAGAATTCGTCTCATTATTTCTCTCTTAATTTTTACTTTCCGCTACCCGAAGGAAAGGAAAGTATAGTAATCGGGTAAAAAAAATAAAAAAAATTGGGTTTTCTTCAGATCTTTACGTTTTGAGGCCTACTGAGTCTAAAACCCCTAATTTCGGCGCGTGGTCCATGTGTGTGCGTCTGTAGTTCGATTTGCGGGAGAACGGCTGATCCGATTGAGCTGGTTCTTTTTTTGTTATACCTTATTTTTTGTAGACACCAAAATAAGGTTATGGACGATTTCGACCGATGGGAGGGGAGGGGGGACAAAAATGTACCAAAAACTAGGGTTTTTCGCATTTTTCTCGGAAACGGCTCTAACGATTTTGATTAAACTTTCACATTATCTTCTACTAATCAATACCTAACTTTTCTTCTCCATACATATCTCCATGAAAATACGGTGAACGGAGATATAGGCCCATGAAGCAAAAATAGGTTTTTTACGCTTTTTGGCAAAACGGCATCAACGATTATCACCAAACTTTCAAGATGTTTTCGAATAGTTAATACCTACATATTGTTCTCGATAAATGTTCCTCTGACAGTTTATTGAACAGAGATAAAAATAAAAGAATGTGTCGAAAATAACGTTTTTTCGAACATTTCCGTAAACTCCAGGGTAACTTATTCACCAGATGTCATAAATCCTAATGTAGTGTCTAAGTCACCCATACCCACATTTCCTTCTCTATAATTATTTCTGTATATATATGTTGAACGGAGGTATAAGCCAAGTTAACTTAGAAAAGGAGATTTGTGGAATATTAATTTTTTGGTATTCCAATTTTCTCAAAAACGGCTCTAACGATTTCGATCAAACATTCGGAGTACTCTCAGCTAACTAGTCTCTACATTTTGTTCTCCATAAATGTTCGTGTAAAAATGCGTTGGACGAAGATATAGCGCCCGCATATGTAGCTGGTGTTCGAAATTACGGGTGTGGCGGAAAGTTGTGTGTTGCTACGCACCAGATATTTTTATTTTTCTCTCTGGCGGTCCTACCGGCTGCGCCAATTGTTATCAGAGGAGGGGGAGGGGTAAGTCAGTCGGTACATCTCGCCTCTCGCCATTAGCCGCTGCTCCTGGAGCGGACGAGTTTTATGAACGGAGAAATGTGAAAGAAAAGACTTTCCTTGTAGCCCCCTCGTTCCTCGAATCAAAGGTCGGATTTTCCGGGATTCGCTCTACTCTCAAAAGTCCATTCATTAAGAGTCCGCTCCACAAGCTGCTAATGGTGTGGGGGGAGATGTACTGGCTAACTCCCATTAAAAGACCCCTCGCGATCGATTTCTAGTGGTTAAGATAATGGTTTATAATCTGACGAATGTCAGTTTATTGGATCGGAGCTCCTCCTCACGATTGCAGTAATTTTTGCCTGAGTCAGGGGCTCTACTGAGCTTGAGAAAGGGTTGAAACACAAAAAGAAAAAATGAAACCTATTTTCCCTACTCAGACAAAATAATAGAAGTATATTAACGAAAAAGGTTTGACCAAATGACTTAGTATATAGAAATTAATTAAGGATAGAATAAAAGTAACGTTCTGACCAAAAACGACGTTCGAGGTGGCGAAATGGACAGACAGAGAGAAGTTGGCAGATGAAAGACGAATTCGACGACGATCCCCGAGACGGCTGGAAGATCAGGTTTTCCGAGAAGTGGAAGATCTTCAGTAGGGCTGCTGATAATGTCTGGCCGATGAAGGGTTCCAATAGAGAGAGAAGGAGATGGAGGGTAGTGGACTGAGTAAGGGAGGTATAGAAAAACAGGAAACATGGGATACTGATGACCCAGTTCGAAAATATGAGAATTCGGCAGACGACCGTTGAGAGTTTCGGCGTAAGACAGACTGGCGGGTGCTGGAACGGGCTTCATCGTGGTCGGAGCGGAGAGCTTGTAGCGACAAGAGCGCGATCACTCAGAGGTCGACCGAGAGAGCACCAAATGTTCCGATGACAACACTCGTGCACTAGTAATTAAAAATATTACTTATTGTTTAGAGTGCTTAACATGCTCGCCCCAAAAATTTTACAAAAAAATTTGTGTCATATAAGATTAAAAAAAAGAAGACAAACGTGTTCTTATATGTATAATACTATTTACATTTGAAACTTAGATTGATCAGGTTTTTTTTTTGAAATATGCTCTTACTCGCTTTGCATAGTTAGTTAATGGTCATGTGAAGTAGGAAAGGATGGAGAGTGAAGTGGAAGTAGCGGTATGAGGTTGGTCACCATTCTTTTGTAGGTAGAGCTGGGTGTACGAAGGGTGACCACACGTACGACACCATCATTTCCTGGGTGTACAGACTCAACACGACCAGTGGGCCATTGAAGGATTGGAGACTCCGCGGATTTAAGGAGTACCAGATCCCCCACTTGCAAATTATCTGATGGCTTTCTCCACTTGGTCCGTGACTGCAAGGTTGACAAGTATTCCAGATGCCACCTCTTCCAGATCTACTCGGAAATTCTCTTCACTAGCTGCCAACGATTTAATCTACTCTCCGTGATATCAAGAAGAGTGGGTTCTGGGTTAGATGTTAAGTGGCCGCCGATTAAGAAGTGCCCAGGCGTTAAAAAATCTGACTCTCCTGGGTCTGCAGAGAGGGGACAGAGTGGACGAGAATTGAGAACAGCCTCAATCTTACAAAACAATGTGCCCTACTCTTCAAAGGTAAGAGGAGTAGTTCCAGCCACACGATAGAACAATGTCTTCACACTTTTTACCCCAGCCTGCCACAATCCGCCAAAATGAGGAGAGTAAGGAGGGTTGAAGTGTCATGTAATGCCTTTACTGGCGCCATGATGCTCTAAGGCGGTTTTGGTGTTCTCTTGGTTGAACCATTCTTCTAAATCTTTCAGTTCCCTACAGGCACCTTTAAAATTCGAACCGCAATCAGAATAAATATCGGAAGGAAGGCCCCGACGGGAAATTAAACGTGACAGTGCTGCGAGAAAGGCGTCAGTGAATAGGTTTCAAAACAGATTCTAGATGTAGAGCCTTGGTCGTCATACAGACAAACAAGCAAAGATAAGATTTCGATATTGGAGACTTTCGCCTTAGGGATTCTTTAGTGTTGAACGGCCCTGCAAAATCTACTCCTACATAAACGAAGGCACGACCTCCTATAACTTGATACTCAGGCAGGTCCCCCATCAGAGGTAGTATGGGCTTTGCTCATAATTTGTAACACCTTAAACATCGAAAACAGCGATACCGAATGAGGCGCTGGAGGGTAGGGATCCAAAATCGAGTTTGCAACAAAGACTGCAATAAGCTGGGTCCATGTTTCCTGGGTGCAAGAAAATAGTATGATAATAATCTATCAGCAATAACGTAAAGTGGGCGTCTGGTGGTAAGAGAATAGGATGTTTTCTATACACTGGGAATGTTGAGTTGGAAAGGCGTCCACCAACCCTTACAACCCCAGCTGAATCCACAAAGGGTTGTAGACTGTCAAATTTCGTGGGTATACTGTTCTGACTGGGAGGTTGGTCACTAAAGAAGTAATGAGATTGAATAATCTTAATACACAAGAATTCAGCCTTGGTGTATTCTATGGACCTTATGGCTTTAAACGAAGGAATAGGTAATTTTTTCAAAAACAAAAGGGCTCGTCGTGAATAGGCGGCTATGATGAGTTTCAAATAGGAGGACATTTTCGACATCCAGGACACACGTTCTAGTTGATCTTGACGACTGATGCCTAAGAGAGCACACGTCTCAAATTTAAGCTCCGGTAAATCAGTCACACAATCATGGGGGCAAAAGCCAGGCCATGTTTCCTCGGGTTGGGCTATCCACGTTGGCCCAGACCACCACAGAGAGTTATGGAGCAGTTCGAAGGCTGTGCAACCTCTCGAGCCAATATCTGCAGGATTGCTTTTGGAATCAATATGAGCCCACCATGAGATTTTTGAAAGCTCTAAGATGTGAGAAGCACGATTGGCCACGAATGTTTTCATTTTGTATGATGGAGTCTGTAACCAGCCCAATACAATCGTGGAATCGCAAAAAAATCTTGGTGGGCTGGATGGGGAAGGTAGTAGTTGTAGAAATTTGGATATAGAGGAATATAGTCTAGCCAGAAGGTAAGTACCACTATGTTCC
This sequence comes from Pachypeltis micranthus, assembly GCA_020466155.1. NCBI lineage: Eukaryota > Metazoa > Arthropoda > Insecta > Hemiptera > Miridae > Pachypeltis > Pachypeltis micranthus. Next base: position 1,408,004 of record CM035770.1, on the reverse strand, counting down.
AAGCGAGGGATAGTGGTGATTTTTGTAGGGGCTAGTTTGGTTTTAGCGGTGAGAAGATGAACAAAAACATTTTCGCTTGCCACGACTCTAATGTACATTATAGCGCAGTAACCACTCTGAGATGCGTCACGAAAACCCACAATTGAATATTTGTAACTTTCAGCGCATGTGGAATTTTTAATTCAGATAGGCACTCTAGGTGTTGAACTGCTGACTGCCACTGAGTCGCCAAAGTGGAAGGAATTTCATCATCCCAGTCCCCCAAGTTTCCATAAAATTTGGATGAAGCTTTTCAATAGCATAGTAACTTGGGAAAGGAAACCCAGTGGATCGAAAATCCGCGCGACTGTCGATAAGATTCCCCTCTTGGACATAGTTGGACTAGGCAATTGAAAGGTATACGAGAAATAGTCATCAAATGGTTCCCATTTAAGACCCAATACCTTAATGCTGGAGTCTTCTCTATTGTCCCAGGAAACACTGGTTCTGTCTTGTGATGCCATAGCAATACCCTCTAAGAGTTCTGCGCAATTACTCGCCCATTTCCCTAAAGTGAAACCTCCCTTTTGCATCAACGCGATAAGTTGTTGCTGCAGGTCAAGAGCGCTTTCTAGAGTTGCAGCACCTGTGACGAAGTCGTCCACATAAAGGTCTCTCAAAAGGACTTGAGACGCAAGGGGAAATTTATGGCCTTCGTCGCATCGAAGTAGTTCAAGAGTGCGAAGAGCTAAAAATGGGGAGCATGACAATCCATAAGTTACCGTGCTCAGCTCGTAGGTTTGGATAGCACTACCAGAATCAAAGTGCCATAAGATATGTTGGTATTGGCGATCTTCTGGGTGGATCAGTAGCTGCCGATACATCTTTACCACATCAGTCACAAACACGATTACTTGTGAACGAAAGTTCAACAGTATGTCTCTCACATCCTTTTGTAAAGGTGGACCAACAAACAGATGGTCATTCAAAGAGCCATGGGGGGTTTTCACAGAGGCATCAAAAACAACCCGAAGTTTTACTTGACCCCTGTCGATTTTGTTGGAAACACAATGGTGTGGTATCAAGAATTTAGAAGGCCCAGAAGTTGGTTCCATGTGGCATAGATCCAAATACTCGTGCATAAAATCGTGATATTGTGCAAAGAGTTTGGGTCGTTTCTCCAACTTTCTTTCGAGGGCAACTAACCGTTGTTTGGCGATGAAAAAATACGACTGTGCATCAGGTAACTTCTCCTTGAATGGAAGACGCACTATGTAGCGTCCGGTTTCATCACGAGAGTGAGTTGCACGGAAATGATTTTCGACTGTTTCATCTGGATGCCGTGTCTCAGAAATCTTGGGTGGTTCTTCAAGTTCCCAAAAATTTGAAAGTTGAAAAGGAATCAGGTTAGATGTGTTAGAGGATAATAGACAAGTACTAATGGATCCTGAAGTGTCTGGTGATTCGTAGCGTCCTATCACTATTTCCCCAAAGGCAGAGGCAAATAGTTTTGGCAAATCAGGATCGATAACAATTTTTCCTGATTCTATTATGTCTGCATACAAATCTGCACCAATCAAGAAATCGATTGGGCCAGGTTCCCAGAATTTAGGATCAGCTAGATCAAAATCAAGGTAACGACGTGAAACACTGTGTGGAACGTTAGTGGTCGGAAGAAAATTCGTTATGTCTCCTTTAACCACTACTGCTTGGGTTGTAAATAACGATTGTTTGTCTTTAGAACGCCAAGTGCAATTAGTCTCCCCTCTAGCACCATTGAAGGGAGCTGAACCAAGCATCGAAATTTCCCTTTTGTGGGGCCTAATGGGAAGACCTAATTTTTTAACACATCGCATAGTAAGATACGATTTCTGACTGCAACTGTCTACAGCCCCTCGAAATTTCTGAAATAATCCTCGCCCGTCTTTCAGGTCAGCAAGAACTGTTCCTAAAATAACTGGCATATCATAGTCACCACGTTGCGCTGATGCTAATGCTGAGATGGAAGAGGTAGATGCTGAGGTAGAGGGGGATGTGGTACCAGAAGGCGGCACAGCCATCTGAGTGTGCTGGTGTAAAAGGGAATGGTGCCGAACTGTGCAAAAGCGGAAACGCCATTTAGATTGACATTTGTCAGTGGTGTGCCTAAAGTTTAAACAGTTATGGCATCCATTCCAGTTTCGCAGTTTGAGCTCTCTTTCTGTAGGGGTAAGAGAGTAAAACAATGGGCAGCTAAGAATCGAACGATACGAACTACAAAAAACGCATTTAACCTGACTTTGTTTATCGCCCGGCTTGGCCTTACTCTCCGCATTTGAATTGCTAGACAGAAGAGTAGGTCTAGATTTGGAATCAGAGAACTTGGCATGTCTCATTTTAGGCTCAGAAAACCTGCGATTAGATGTGGACGAACTATCCAACTCCTGATGACCTTCAGATAGCTGAAGAGCTGTGCATGTTCCTCGTACGTATTGAATCAACTGTTCAAATGTGGGGAATTCCGAATCTTGGTTGGCGAGTTCGAAAGACTCCTTTGTGAAGGGATCTAAACATCTAAATGCTAAATAGAACAGAATGAACTCAGAAGAATTTGGAATTTGTGGCGGGATTGTGTCCCAATTCCGGCGTACAGAACACTCGTGAAGACCGTGTCTGGGCCCAAAAGAAAAGAATAAATCAAATACGCTCAATAATGCTCACTCGATCAAATAAATAAAATAATAACTCTCAAGAAGGTAATGGGAAATGAAATTATAAAGCAATTAAGACCCACTTGAATTTAATCGGCAAAACTCGAAATGAATGAAACCAAACGAACTCCTTTTAAAATGAAATAAATAACCTATGCTCGGATTGTATTAAATGACAATAAAAGGGACAATGTGGAAAATGAAACACAAAGCTCTGATCGCTTACCTTACTTCACAAACCAAAAAGGGGAAATTAAACACTGACTTTCAGGAGAACAGATTCGCTTGAGGCGCCGCTAGCCGTTATGATAACCGACTGGCTCCTCTTGCTAATATAAACAGCCGCGGGCTGTACGGGTGACGGTCAGTGTTGCCACCTCGCGCATTCCGCCGCGAAAACCATTACAAATTTGAAGTAATTTGAAAGCAGAAATGTTGTCAGCAATTTTGGACAAGAATGTAATTAGAGATTTGACGTTAGGCTTTCCTTGTAAGGGTTTATACTGCAACACCTGATTTAAGTAAGCATTGGCGAGCAAGCGTTTGTTGTCATAAACGTCTACCAAAGCTTTCCAGGCGAGTTTATAATTATCTTCAGAGAGAGACAAATGGCTGATCACCGAAGCAGCATTCCCAGTTAATGAGAGGGTAAGATAGTGGAATTTTTCTAAAGAAGATAAATTGGATTCTCGATCCACAAGTGACGTAAAAGTGTCTCGAAATTTAGGCCAGGCTGCATAGTGACCATCAAATTTAGGAAGAGAGATACGAGGCAAATTGGAAGAGAGGCGCATATCACTCAAAGTGACTTTAGCTGGAGTAGGCGGTACTAATCCGAGTCGAGATTGCGACCCTCTCTTGCTGGAGAATGGTTTCAAATGCGATGTGAGCCTCTCAATAGTATCGATTGGTGTTTTTGTAGAGTTCCAAGTCCTCCTTGGTAGGGAAAAGAACCTCACCCTTATCAACATCAGCTACTATATCCTCTAGTTGTTCCCAAGTATTTTCAAATTTGGTGTAATACTTTTCAAGACACCGGAAAAGCCCTTTAAATGCTAGGGCCTTCCGATCATCTGTTAAAGAACGGAGAGAAGTTCGACCAGAGTCGTTGATAGTCACTACTTCATTTGAAGATGAAACCAGTTTGCGCCTTAGAGTTCTTATGGACGCCTTAACACTTTCCGCCATTTTTTTAGAAAATGAGAATTAAAAATGGAGGTAGAAATTCGAAAAGGGAAAGTAGAATTCACCTGGTACGATGTAAGAGAAATTTCAACAAATGAAGAATGCAACTTCGAAAATATAGAAATAATTTTGCCAACTCAGATGTGAATAACTTCCGGTAATGTGTGAATTTATTATTCACTCGGAAAAATTAATTAGACTTGATATTAGTTGAATTTACATAACCACGCTCTGCTACCAAAAAACCCTGCAAATTATTACACAACGGTTTATTATTCGGATAATCAGCTTGACCTAGCATTAACCCATTCGATGCGGGGGAAAAAAGTCGGACAACCTAACGGTCAGAAAAATTGGCGAGGGGCGCTCTTATTGTTGGGCATGGCATCGTATGATCGTTCAAACGACGAAACGCTGTAGCTCCCGCGTTGTACTGCGTTTCGTTAATTTTTTAACCGTTTTTTGCCCATTACAACCACAGGCTTCGTCCGATCGGATTGCCGAGATGGCGGGCTCAACTAGATACCAAATCGGATTTTTGGGCGAAAGAACGAATTTTTTAGACCACGTTAAAGGCACAAAACGGCCCGGACGGCGGACAGGGGACGGCGAACGGACATTGCAAATTTGGAATCTCCATGTCTTGAAACGTAAAGTATCAAATTTTGAGGGGGGGTTGTAAAAAATTTTTCGTGACCGAAAACATAGGGTTATTATTCAGAATGAATAATAAACCAAAATGTACTGAGCTTGAGAAAGGGTTGAAACACAAAAAGAAAAAATGAAACCTATTTTCCCTACTCAGACAAAATAATAGAAGTATATTAACGAAAAAGGTTTGACCAAATGACTTAGTATATAGAAATTAATTTAGGATAGAATAAAAGGAACGTTCTGACCAAAAACGACGTTCGAGGTGGCGAAATGGACAGACAGAGAGAAACTCGCGCATTAGTAATTAAAAATATTACTTATTGTTTAGAGTTCTAAACAGGGGCCCTTCAAAAGCATCTCCGAACCGCCCCTCGTAACATTGGCGCCCAACTAGTGGTCGAAGACTTCTTCATTCCAAGAAAAAGAAGAGGCCCAGAGAGAAAAATAAAAAAATTAAGAGAGAAATAAGACGAATTCTCGGGTCCGGGATTCGCGCTTTGAAAGTTGCAGCGCGAAGAGAAATAAAATGGGCGACGCGCCTACTACAATACGAAAGAAAAGACTTTCCTTGTAGCCCCCTCGTTTCTCGAATCAAAGATCGGATTTCCAGGGATTCGCTCAACTCTCATAAATTCGTTCCTTAGAAGAGTACGCTCCAGGAGCAGTGGCTAAAGACGAGGGGGGAGATCTACTGACTGACTCCTATTAAAGGCACCGTGAGATCGTGGTCTAGAGGTTAAGACATTGTTCATAATTCTCGACTTAAGTTCATTAAAAATTATGCCTAAATAGTACGACCATTGGACAGGTTACAGTCAAAGCAGCAAGAACTCAGTTGGTCTGATGAAGCAAAGGAAGCTACGAAACTCTAAAAAAGTCTATTTCATCAAATCCTGTTTGGAGGGGAGATGAATGTGTATTTTATTAGTCCCCCTCCCCCCAGATCCACCACTGACTCTAGAGTCATTAGATATCTTCTAGGTTCATTCTATATCTTGCTTATCTGTTGACCAACTGGCTTCATATGTCAATGACATCGTTTGGGTGAATCGTAGAATTGAGGTTGGGCAAGAATCATTTGCCAAGGTGCTTTGATTTTACCATGATAATCCAGATTCAGGTGGCCATGATGGGTTCCTAAGAACTTAGTTGACGTTAAAAACGCTCGAAAAATACTAGTAAACCAAATGAAACATGACCTGACTACAATGGAAACTAAATATTTCCCCGGCGCCAGGCGCCTGTAGGAATTGGCACGGCGTAGCAAGTCGAGCGGGTGGGTGGTTTTAATGAGACGGGAGGGAGGGAGTACAAACGACGAAACGTTGACTTTTGCTGTAGTCCCCGCGAGTTCTTTCAATTAGTTGACTTTGGCTCACTATAATTACAGTAATTTTGCTATACGCAGTTGTACACGCCTGATACTCATTCCATTCGACCCAGGATGTAAAAATACATGGCGTACGAACGATACGAAACACGGCGTATATGCGAATATACTGCGTTTTGTTAATTTTTTTAACCATTTTTTGTCCATAACAACCATGGGCTTCGTCCGATCGGATTGCCGAGATGGCGGGCACAACTAGGTACCAAATGGGATTTTTGTGCTAAAGAACGGATTTTTCAGACTACGTTAAAGGCACAAAACGGCCGGGGGACGGCGGACAGACATTGCAGATTTGGAATCACCATGTCTTGAAACGTATAGTATCAAATTTTGAGGGGGGTCGTAAAAAATGTTTCCTGACCGAAAACATAGGGTTATTGTTCAGAATGAATAATAAACCAAAATCAAAATTTCACTGGCCCAAGATGAAACCGACAGTTCCAAAATATGCTAAAACCTGTCACGTATATTATCTTACAAAATTTAAGTGTCGCGCCAAACCAAACACATTGGACATTCCTGAAGTGGCAAAGAAACCATTTGAACATGTACATTTGGATTTTATGGAACTTTTAAAAAAAAGGAAGGGGTACAAAGTAGTTCTGGTGCTTGTTGATGAAAATTCTAGATGGGAAGACTACGAAGGAGCTAGAGCAGTGGTGAAATACCTTTCAGAACTCAGGTTCATTGGCAAAATAAAACGAATAACCACGGAAAATGATACACCGTTCATTTCACTAGCTCTTTGCCGAGGAAAAAGGCATTTCATTGCACCTTTCCTTCACAATTAATGTCTAGTTGATGAAACGTCCCATTTTGACCAATCTAGATGCAAACCAATTGAGTCTAGCAGCAAACACCTCTCCTATATTTAATCCACGTAAAACGTTTCTTACTACACAATCAGCTGGTGATCTGAACAAAACATATAACAGTTGCAAGTTGTGTTCGAAGGAGCCCATAGAACCATCAAAAGTTGGAAATTCCTCGAGATGCCCATAGCTTAGCACTCGTATTAGCACTATTAAATGCGACGCTCCTTCGTCTATAGTGTGAGCTGGGCGCGTTGCGACCAAAGGGAAAAGGTGTGGGGATACTTATAAGTTAAGTAACACGACACGGAGTTTGAGTTTTTAAAAACTGTTTATTTACAATTACACGACACGGGAATGTTGACGGTAGCAACTACGGATCAAGACTAACTGATGAGGCGCTGAAGGCGCTCCCTTTTATAGGTTATTATGTGCTGACATAAGCAGTCTTGTATATAAAAAGGTTATGTGGGATGCGTTATACATAACTCCTCCCGCCTGAGATAAAATTTGGGGTTACAAATTTTTGTGTCATGGGGGTGCAAGATTGAAACAGTTGATAATACGAAATACAGTTAATACAGTTTGATAATTGACAAGATTGAAACAGTTGATAATACAAAATACAGTTAATACAGTTTGATAGCACATCACAACATTAATAGTGTAAGCATAATAATATAATATAAAATAGTATAAAGTAATACAGGACGTCTTCAAGGTAATACAAAGGTAATAAAAAGGTATTATAAAGGTGGTAATATAAGTGACACAAAATATTTTTCAATATTTTCAAAATATTTTTCAAGCAGCGTGTGGGTCTACATGGGAAGTGCGTAAGAAGATGCGGTGTTGTTTTACAACGTAAAGTGTGAGGATTATGCCGAGGACGTATAGGATTATGGTCCATAAACTAGGTGTGACAAGTTGTGATACGGTGAATTGTTTTTGGATTTTTGAAATTGGATTGGAAGGGATCATCATTAGGTCGGGGTTGCGGAGTTGGAGTTCGTTTATTGGTGTATGCCAAATTTTGGGGGCATCATTGTTAATAATGAACGGGGTCCCATACGAATGATGGTGCGATGCAAATAATGTCTGATTGCGGTAACGGATTTCGTTGCCAGATGGTTTGATCAGAAATATCCCTTGTAGGGTTCGCGATTCGATATCGGATTTCGAGTGGATTGTAATGGTATCGCCGAAAGGAAAGACTAATAGGTATTGGTTGATGTCTGGTAGAAGGGAAACGTAATTCTGTGGAATGAGTAATTTAGTGCGATCACAATTTTGTGTGGAACTGGACTCAAAAAAGGTTTTTTCACAGGGTGGAATTTGGTTGTTGACTAAATGGCCAGGACAGAGGAAATAGGTCATGCTAGAGGGACAATTTTCCAGAAGGGAAAGAGTATGTTTGCTATTGCGAAGGAAGTATCGCGTCGAAGGGAGGACCGTCGTGTAGTCGTCATTTAAGTGTGTGGGGAGTGAGGCGAGTGTGTATAAGTCATATTGTTCGTTGTTCAAGAGAGGTATGTCTAAGAAATAGACGAGTTCATCTGTACCTATCGTACACTGTACGTTGATATGTTGGTGCAGTTCGAAAAGGTCAGGTCCTGAGTGGGTTGGAATGCGTGAACCGTAAAAGTTGGTTAGTTTGTCGAGTTCTTGGCTTAGGGAGTGGGAGTCCAAAATACTTGGATGGAGTTTTCCCAGTTCGCAGAAGACAAGAGACGTCTCGATGTCTTGTGTTACATCGAGCAGTATATTTGCGGAAAATTGATAATGTTCTAGTAAATCGTTGATGGCTTGAATGTGAGTGTGTTCTCCTACGAGGAGTCCATGTAAGTATTGAATTTCTTTTTCGAGTTGATGGTTATTGTGATTAATTGCCTGAATGGTTTGATTAAGGTGATTGGCAAATTCCTGATTTACTGAGTATTGGGCGTCTATTTGTGTTTGTAACGATTCTTGGTCTGATTGGAGATGGTGGATAATTCGGTCGTATTTGAGACCGTCTTCCGCGTCGAGATTCCCAGTAACGAATTTCATTACTGAGCCAAGACCATTGACTAGGCCTCTCTTGGATCTGGTAAGGGTTTGTGGGTTTGATAACCTCAGATTTTGAATTTTGGATTGTATTATGGTCAACGTATGGTTGAAGGTCGTCGTCAACATGTCTGTTCTTGACTTATAATTTGTATCCGTCCCTACGAGTTCTGTTAATAATTTATTGTAGTTCGCTTGTAAGTTATCTACATTCTTGTTCAGGAGGTTGAAGTCGTAGTAATGTGTCAGCGTATGGTAGCCTTCCACGAGCCTTGCGGGTTTGAGTTTGATTGCAAGGAGTCCGGGGTTAGTCGTGAGGTTTAAAAGTTCAGTCGTCGCCAGTGTCGGTAGTAAGAACAGTCTGAAAGTGTAACGTTCATTGTAAGATACCGTTTAGAATTTCCGAACACATTTTATCCCAAAGGGAAGGAATTTGATCGGGTTTGATAGAATTTAGGTCTTCGTTTACTGAGGATAATTTAGCGAATTGACACATGAACACTCCGCAGTCATCGGAGTTTTATTGTTGGGGAATCAGGGTCATATGAGTGGTCGTCCAATTTTCGGAATCTAGTAGGGTTCCTTTTTACTTTCCGCTACCCGAAGGGAAGGAAAGTATAGTAATCGGCCCAAAAAAAAAAGTTGGGTTTTCTTCAGATCTTTACGTTTCAGACCCTACTGAGTCTAAAAAACCTAATTTCGGAGAGAGGTCCGTGTGTATGTCTGTGTGTATGTCTGTGTGTATGTCTGTGTGTATGTCTGTGTGTGTGTGTGTCTGTAGTTCGATTTGCGGGAGAACGGCTGATCCGATTGAGCTGGTTCTTTTTTGTTTTGTTCGTTATTTTTGTAGACACCAAAATAAGGTTATGGACGATTTCGGCCGATGGGAAGGGGGTGGCGACGAAAATGTACCAAACACTAGGGTTTTTCGCATTTTTCTCAAAAACGGCTCTAACGATTTTGATTAAACTTTCAAATTATCTCCTACCAATCAATATCTAACTTTTCTTCTCTATACATATCTCCATGAAAATACGGTGAACGGAGATATAGGCCTATGAAGCAAAAATAGGTTTTTTACGCTTTTGGCAAAACGACTCAAGCGATTTTCACCAAACTCACAGGATGTTTTTAAATAGTTTATACCTACATATTGTTCTCAATAAATGTTCCTCTGACACTCCATTGAACAGAGATAAAAATGAAAATGTGTCGAAAATAACGTTTTTTCGAACATTTCCGTAAATTCCAGGGTAACTTCTGACCAGATGTGATAAATTCTAATGGAGTGTCTTTTAGTCACCCATACCAACATTTCATTCTCTATAATTATTTCTGTATATATATGTTGAACGGAGATATAAGCCAAGTTAACTCAGAAAAGGAGATTTGTCGAATATTGATTTATCGGAATTCCAATTTTCTCAAAAACGGCTCTAACGATTTCGATCAAACTTTCGGAGTACTTTCAACTAACGAGTCCCTACATTTAGTTCTGAATAAATGTTTCTGTAGAAATGCGTTGAACGAAGATATAGCACCCGCATATGTTGTTGGTGTTCGAACTTAAAGGGGTGGCGGAAAGTTGTGTGTTGCTACGCACCAGATATTTTGTTCAAGAACTCATATGCCAAGTAAGATTGAACATTATTGATGACGTGAGAAGTGGCGGTGAGGGAAATGTTGTTCTGTAATTTGAATTCTGACAGCGAGTCCAGGTAATTTATTTGTTTCAATTTAGGCCGGATTACTATGAGGGTCCAGTGATTGTTAAAGTGTATAGGGATTATTACTATGTCTTTACTAAAAATGTCTGAGTGTCTGGTGAAATGTCTGACGCGGTTAAATCCGGTGTCTGCGTCTTCAGATTTCAACATTTCAAATAAGAAAGAGTTGAAACAGAAGCTAGACGGCAGTTTGTTGTTATTTCTGCTGCGTTGGTCAATAAGTTCCATGTAGAAATTTACGACCATGTCATCTAGCCATTCGCCAGGACACAATGTTAGCAGGTTTTTACGTAGCATTTTTAATCCGAATTTATGTGCTAAAACTTCGGATTCGTTGCGTGAACGATCCCAAGCATTTTGCACTTGTGTTGTGTAATATTTTCGTGGGGCCTTTATGTTTGAGATGTGTATTTTCGGTTGTGTGTTATGATGTCGTGGTATTATAAGGGCTGTTTTCTGTGTTGGATTTATGTCTATGATTTCTTCTTTATTGTATCGGGGTTTTGATTTAGATTGTCTCTGTACAGTTTTCACGAATACTTCCGCTGGTAGATCGGGTATGTCTTTTCTGGTTTCGTTTGTTTTGTCGACTGTCTTGTGTTTGTACTCTTCGAAAGTGGTTGCCAAATTTTCGTATAGAGTTTTCACTTTTTGTTTGTGTTGTTCGACATAGTTGTTTATTACCTGTCTGTCTAAGTCTATTTCTGTTATTGTTTTGTTGTTGATATGTCCGTACAGAATTTCAAAAGGTGACAGCTTGGATACCGAGTGGATGGAATTATTATAGGCAATAAGTGCGTAGTTAACCTTTGTACTGGTGGTCGTGTTTTTGAATTCGGGTCTATTTGTTAGTAGTCGGATATGTTCTATTAGTGTTGAGTGAAAGCGTTCAATCACTCCATTGGATTCCGGGTGCTGTGATGAGATGTAATGGACGTTTAGTTTGTGTAACGCCATGAGATCTTTCACTAGCGATCCCTGAAATTCTGCTCCATTGTCGGAGACGATAGTGATGGGTGTACCGTGATGCGTAAAGAACTTAACCAAGGCGTTGACGATTTCTACGCTAGTTGATGAATTTAGAGGGTAGGCTTGTGCGTAACGTGAGAACGTGTCTATGATAGTGAGGAATTTTGAACTGTCTATGGTGAATTTGTCTATGTGGAGAAGTTCTAGTGGTCGTGAAGCTGTCGGAGTTACGTTTAGTTTTGGTTTGAGGGGGGATCTCTCATATTTGCACTTTAGGCAAAGTTCACAATTGTTAATTACTTTCTGTATCTCTGTTTTTTGGTTGGGCCAGTAAAATTCTCATTTTAACCGTTCGTACGTTTCATCTATTCCACGATGATTAGTACTGCCAGAGTGATATTGAGAGATCAGTTTGAATTGATCTTCTGGCTTGGTAATGTCGGTTAGTAGCTTGGTGAATCTAGTGATTTTGATTTCGGAGTGAGTGAAGTAAGTTGTAAGGGTTCTAACAAAGTGTGGATAGAGTTCGTCTGGTAGGAAGATTCCATACGGTTTTTTTGGGTGGATAAATTCCTTGGTAAAGTCGATGATTTCGTTTTCTAAGTTTGTTACCGTAAAATGGACAGTAATGCGGTTCTTATTGAATATTTTCTCTATTTTGGGGTTCTTGGCTTTAGGTAATGGTAATTTAGAAATGTGGGCTATAATTTGGTTGTTATGTGTGTTGATTGGTGATTGTGTGATAGGAATTGTAATGACGGTGTTACCGAGAAAGTTGGAATGTACTGTGTGGTTGGATAGGTCGGTGAGTGTAGAAGCGCTGTCTAGGGTATCGGTGGGGAAAATAGAAGGGTCCTCTCCCTCCTCAGGATCGAATTGCGCGGAGACGGAGTCAGAGCGAATTCGAGGTGGATTCGGTTCAGACTCTAAGGTCAAGAGAGGGATTGACGTGGAAACAGAAGTGTCGGGATGGAGTTTGATGCGTGAAAGGGCGTCGGCGTTGGTGTTTAACGCACCCTTTTTGTAAACGACTGTAAAATCGTAAGCTTGTAGCTTGGTTTTCCATGAAAAAAGGCGAGAGCTCGGTTCCTTATGGGAATAGAGCCATTGCAGTGGTTTGTGGTCCGAATAGACGGTGAACCGAAATTTGAGGGAGAGGATATTTGTCGTCTATCGTTTTCTCGTTGAGTCTACGATAGTCGACCACGATGCGAAATTTCGGTTTACCACTGTTGTCCAATTGCTTGGGTACAATCCAGAGCGGAGCATTCCACGGGCTGGAACTGTTGCGGACAATACCCTGTTTGAGGAGATCTTCCATTTGTCGGTCGAGCTCAGCTCGATGGACTTCCGGAAAGCGGTAATTTTTGGTGTAAGCCGGGATCTAGTCAGTGGTGTGGATGACATGTTGGACTTTGTCCGTGAAACCAAGGGGGGTGTCCTCCTGGTACACGATGTCGGAAAATTTAAGGACCAATTGGGTGACCGCAGCTCGTTCTTCCTCGTTTAGGTGAGAGAGACTCAGTTTGTCAAGGACATGGGGACGTTTTTGATGAGATGTGGTTATGGAATTATAATTAGGAGGGTGGACGGGAGTATCAAAATCTGGAGTGAAAGGTTCAGCGGTTATAGGTTGCGGGATAAATTGGAAGGGGAGATCACTAGTGTTTGTCGCAAAAGTATGAGAGTATGAATTATGTACTCGAACAAGGCATTCGGGTATTTCTATGGTGCCAATTTTAGAGTAGGGGATGATCGCATCTCCTTCCTGTACGTTCGTGATGGGGACTTTAATTTGTTGTATATGACGGGCGTCTATAGTATGGACTTCGTTGGTTTCGAGATTTAAGTAAAGGAGAGGTAGGGAAATGGTGGGGGTGAAAAGGAGGTTGTTTTCGAGGTCAATAGAAGCGTTGAGCAGTTTCAGATTGTCGAGGCCCAATAGGATGTCGAACTTTGAATGGAAATTAAAAATATTAAATTTTAAATTTTGGGACGATTTGTCAAAGTCAAAAGGGATCAATGTCGCAAATTCAGTGGAGGACATACCGTGAACAGTCTTAACAGTAAATGGATTTTTAATTAAATTGCCGGGGAAATAACGTTGCGCAATGGAAGGGTTAACGAAACTTGAAGAGCTCCCAGTATCCAATAAAATTTTGAGGTTAAATTTAGGGTAACGGATGAAAGGTAGCTCGCTAAGTTTCCGATCGAGGTTCATTAAGTCGCAGGGTGTTGGGGTGTGTCCGAGTCTAAAAAATTAGGCTCAGGGTTGGTCGGATCGACATCAGGGTGAGTTAGCTCAGAGGGGGCGTCGGATGGCATTGGTTCCTCAGAAATGTCTCGCTCGTAATTGTCAAGGTATTCGGCATGTGCAGGATATTCCGAAAAGTCGTCTCCCAAGTTGTGGAAATTTGGGTTGGACGTCTGCCCAGACATAGGTGCCCAGGGGCGTGAACCGTTAGGATTCGGCCAGTCCGAATTTTGCCGGGTCTGGTGATTCCGTGGCTGTTGGGCATAGCGGGGTGGTTGGTTCAGCCTGGCGCTCGTTGGTCTACGGAAAGGGTTAGCAGGCTGAGTAGGGGGTTTGGTATGGGGAGTCTGTTGTTGAGCCGGTATTCGTTGTGGAGGCCGCGGCTGATATTGGGGCCTAGATGGGGGTTGAGGTTGGTGTGGAGGTTGAGGTTGGTATGGAGGTTGAGGTTGGTGTGGAGGTTGAGGATGGTATGGGTACCAAGATTGAGATCGAGGGGGTGAAGTCGGAAATTTTTGACGAAGAGGCGGGGTTCTGTAATTAACAGAGGACGATTGAATAGTTAGTTCGTTCGTCATCCATCCTAAAGCGACGTTTAGGTCCGGGGGACAACGTGTCCGAAGCATGGAACCCATAGGATCGCGTACAGACTGAAGAAACACACGAAGTGCGAGGGACTCGTTGTGTTGTATAAGAACGGTGGGGTAAGGGTCATTATGAGTCTGGAGGTACGCAATTATTTTTTGAAGGGCCGTTTTCACTCGAGTGTGATATGCGAACGGGGATTCGATAGTGAGAGAAAATATATCTCGCTGGTCGGAGTAAGCGTTTAGGAGAGCGGATTTTAATTGGGCGAAAGTTGTGATCGAAATGGAATGAAGGGTAGTGGAAGCAGGGGGTCGAATTTTCGCTTTGATTCCGGCGAGGAGACAAAAAATGAGATAAAATCGGTCGGTATGCCGACAACCTTGAAGTATAAAGTAGAATGGTTCTTGACCAAAAGTAGCTAAGAGTTGGTTCTTTGACCAAAAGTAAGTAAGAGCTGGTTCTTTGACCAAAATGTAAAAGATTTAAAAAGAATCGGTTGATATTCGGGCAACCATATGAAACGAATCACTGGAGCGAATGCGAAATGTGTAAAGTTGATAATAAAAATATCGACCAGTGACTTGAAGTGAAAAGCCTGACGTTGGTGTTCAATATGTACTCACAGGTAGGTAGGCCAGACCATAACGTGAGGAGCAGCTTGTCCGTAGATTCAAAAATGTACGTGCGCGTAATCCGTAAAAAGTCACTTGTCACTTGAAGTAGGTTCGAAGATCGCGGGCTATCGTATGCAGCGATTAACACACGCGAAATTCCGTACGACTGCGCCAGTTAAGTAACACGACACGGAGTTTGAGTTTTTTAAAACTGTTTATTTACAATTACACGACACGGGAATGTTGACGGTAGCAACTACGGATCAAGACTAACTGATGAGGCGCTGAAGGCGCTCCCTTTTATAGGTTATTATGTGCTGACATAAGCAGTCTTGTATATAAAAAGGTTATGTGGGATGCGTTATACATAACTTATATGCAAAGCCCAAAATGGGATAAAAATTATTATTTAAATAAATAGGGAAAATAAAGTAATTTTCTGCCACAAATAAAACGGACGGCTCACCGAAGTTGAAGCAAGGACGGAGAGTCGGAGCGTTGCGTTGTCGGCACGGAAAGGCGGCTGGCGTCGAAGTGGCGCTCATCCCTCGCTGCTCGAGACGACTAAAGACACTCGGGTTTCGCATGTGAGTCCCGTCACAAACTCCTTAAAGCATTGTAGGATTGCTTTTACTATCATCCCGATAAACCTTGTTCTTTACAGGGTTCTGTTGTTGGTGTTCCAGCTCAAAACACAATCGCTATTTGTGTGATTGATCTCCTCAGTCATAAACTGAACCTTCGCCGATCGTACTTGCTACGGCGGATAATTGTAGTTTCTCCCACATCCACCAGTCCCTCACATACACAGTACATGCTCCGCTGACTCCAGCTCCACCTCACAGAATCAGCAATTCTGCACCTCTGACTTGCCAATCTTAGCCAGGTGGTACCTTATGGACAGCGACCTGTAATCAGGCCACATACTCTCTGTATACTATCTCCCTCCAGGCTGAGGATCTCTCTTATTCGCTGCCTGAAGAGTCTGATAAACAACCTGGACTGCCTTTGGCCAGCACATCCCGCCAATAGGCAGCCCTGCATTTCTCCTCCCACTTACCAACCTCCTTGATCAAGTGGCTCTTGATGGTTCATGTGACGGGCTCAGGTCCCTGGGTAGGGGCACCCCGTCACCAGCCTGAATAAGAGAGTCTCTCCTCCCAGCTTCGAATAAACTGCTCTGCTTCTCAGCATTTTCTTGTCCACTCTATCAGTGGGCATTTATTCCCTTCCTCCTGGCCGCATCTGTGATGGAGGCATATGACTTGTTGTCGAACACCCCACCAATATCTATAAAGCATCACAAAGCGCTTTCCCCCACCTGGGTCACCAGTTCATCAGAGCTGTCTCGGTAGATGGGATGGGTATATGAGCAAGATAGTTTTCCTCTATATCAAGGTTTTTGCAGGAAGGACGTGAGATCGATGGGGTAGTAGGCCTTTGCCTGGGTCGAGGAGCCATCTGGCTTTGGTATGAATACCACTTTTGCCTTCCTCCACGTTGTGGGTATGTATCTTGCGACATAGCTTGCCCTGAACACCTTGTGGCACCAGAGTCCCCCGGCCATGCTGTAACATCGCAGGAACAACCCCATCTGCACCCGGAGTCTCGAAGGATTTAAACGAGCTTATTGCCCATTTTACTTTCAAGAGAATAAATATTTCTTTGGGTGCAAGCAAAGCCTCTCTTTCGTGGTTCAGGCAGGTTTATCCCTCATTCCCTGGTTGATGGGGCTGCTCAGTAGGCACTGCATGCTGAGAGACCCTGGAAAATGAACTGTCATCAGTTCCTCCAGCATCTCACTACCGCTCCCAGTGTACGCTCCACCTGCCTTTTGTTTCTGTTTCTGTTCCCTCTCTTCCTTGGCAGGACCTTTTCCACCCTGGCCATGGTGGACAAGTCCTCCATTCCTCCGCAGAAGCTTTGCTAGGATAACTGTTTAGCTGCCCTGTAGGCATCCCAATCACTAGCTTTCTTTGCCCTATTAAAGAGCCTCCTCTTTTTTGTCAAGTGTCTACCTAGGTGTTCCACCATGGAACATCCCTATTTGACTCCCGGGTTTACAACTTACAGCTAGCCTCGTAGGCCTCCTTTATAGCTGCGTTAATCCTGACTGTTGCCTGCTCTACTTCCACAGCAGTCTACACCTCACAGCTGAACCCTTCCTAACTCAATGAAAGGGTGCAGCTGAACCCATTCCCCCATTCTGTGTTTTTTGGGTTCTGATAGGTCCCTCGATCGCTCCTCGGAAAATCCAGCCGGAACATCACCATCCGGTGATCTGACATTGATGTCTCATGCTAGACATGCCAGACCACTAACCGACTGGCGTAAAATTGACTTGTTATAGTTATGTCCAGCACCTCTCGCCTCTTGCAAGTAATAAGTAGATGTGTTCCCCCTATTGACCACCACCATCCTACCATTAAGTATGTAGTCAAGAAGAAGCTCACCTCTCTCATTCGTATCTGTACTGCCCCACGCCCGATTATGGGCATTAGCATCACAGCCAACTATAAGCTGCAGACCTTCCCTTTTGCAGTAGTGCACCAACTGCTGTACTCTTCTCAGGGGGACCTCTTTGCCATCGCCCAGGAAGTATGCCAATGCCAACGCCCATGACCCTCCAGCATTAGTGTCACCAAGTTCCAAGAACCAAAGTTCTGGGACCTTTAGAAAGTTTAAGTTGTTCCTTACCACAACAGCTGCCCTAGGGCGACCTTCTGTATTTGACTATTATTCTATAGATCAACTTACTGACACTGCCAGGGATCCCCTTCACCACCATGTCGTCTGCTATAGAAGAAGAAGAAGAAGAAGAAAAAAGTTTATTGACAAAATAAAACAAAGTAAAAGATTCCTTCTGCATTACAAAAATAAACAATTCCGACATGGTTTTTCAAACCGTCTGTCGGGGGCGTCAGCAGGTTATACTACAGACATACGAAAAAAAGAAGCTACCGCGAAAACAAAATACAATACAATAAAAGAAAATTAAAAATTAAATTCACGTACCAACGAAGAGCGATACCTCCAGGCCATCCTACCAAAAGCCACCAGCTGAGGATATCCACCACCATTCAACAAAGCCACAGCCTCATTCCGTGAAAGGGCAGGTTTATTAAAAACTGCAATCCTAAACTCTCCAAGTACTGGGCAAGTACAGAGAAAGTGGTGCAAGTCTTCCCTCTCATGCCTATTGCACAGAGCACACTCCTCGTTGTGGTTAGTGTTATATGGCTTTGCATTGAGATGTAGCAGTTCTCCCTTCAACTTAAAAATCCACCTCGCCGAGAAAATGTCCATCACTGGCTCACTGACCAAGCTCGCAGCCTTGAAGCGGGTGTCAAGCTCCCTATATAGAGTGAACTTCTCCGAGTCCATAGCCCTCTGCCAGAACCACTGCTTTTTGTGCTCCCTGAACCTCTCAAGGAGATCAGCCGCATGAAGCCGGATATGTTCAAAGGACCAGGAATCCAACTCATCTATGACACCCAATCCAGCGGCGAGGCGGCCAAGATGCCCAGCCCATGACACTCTGTTTCTCATCACTTCCATGGCAATTATTTTAGGGAGACGTGTGTCCGGGAGACAAGATACCTTCCTCAAGTACTTTATATGGGCTTCGAGAGTAAACGTTGATATGGTGTCCACCCCTGTCTCCAGATGTAAAATATAATTCGGGGAAAACCTCGGCAACTGGAACAGCTTTCTAATGTACATCAGCTGCACTCCCTCCGCCTTTGCATACTCCTGAAATCCCCAGCATGGTGCAGCGTAGCACAGGATAGCCCGGATCGTAGCATTGAACACCTCCGATTTTGCCTTTAGTGGTACAGCAGGATTGGCAAATAATCTTCCCCAAACATTATTGAGGGCAAACTTGGCAGTTTGGGCCTTCCGCTCTACGTGCTTGGTGAAGGAAAGACGGGGGGTGAGTTCAACTCCCAAATACTGGTAGCTACTCACGATCTCAATTGATTCACCACCAAATTTCCAGTGCTCAGTCGCCCTTCTTCTCCCACCATTCTGGAAAACCATTATCTTCGACTTCGCTAGATTGACCTGAAGTCCCCACTTACTGCAGTAACTCTCCAAAACATCAATATTCACCTGCAGCTCACCAGGGTCATCTGCTATCACCACCAAATCATCTGCATACATCAGAACTTTTATCACAAGTCCGCCAACCTCTATACCATGTTGCAGCTCTTCTACCAAGTCGTTAAGAAAAACAGAGAATAAAGTGGGGGAGAGAGGACAGCCCTGCTTCACTCCACTCTTAACCTCAAAGAACTCTGTTCTACCAGCCTCAGTCCACACCGCAGCTGATACTCCCGAATAAAGGCTCCTCAGAACTGATACAAACTTACTGGAAACTCCCAGAGCAAGCAGCTTGTAGAACAAATATCCACGGTTAATTGTGTCAAATGCAGACTTCAAGTCTACAAAAAAACCATAGACTTTACCACCGGGCTGCCTCAGTTTCAAGCTCACAGTGCCAGTCAGAGCGAAAATTGAATCCGTCGTGGAATAACCTCGTCGAAACCCTGATTGAAATTCTGTCAGCAGATCATACACCTCCAGAAACGACGTCAGACGGCACGCTAGCAATCCCGTCAGAAGCTTTCCCAGGCAATTGATGAAGGAAAGTCCCCTATAATTTGAAACACTTGCTGGGTTCCCCTTTTTGAACAAAGGAAATATCAGAGACTCCTTGAACATCGCAGGAATGGTACCACTTTCAAGAATGCTGTTGAACAAATTCAAAAGCTTTTCCTGGAACTCACTGCTAGAGTTTTTATAAAATTCAAATGGAACACCATCGCTTCCAGGAGCTTTGTTGTCCTTGGCAGACTGGAGTACATTTTGCAGCTCCTTCTGCGAGAAAGGTTCGTCGAGGATTGGGGAGCAAACATAGGGCTCAGCGAAGAGAATAGGATCACTGACGATGACTGGATTAAGCAGCAATTCAAAATGCTCCACCTATTCGTCAGACGGGATCACCGCCCGTCTATGCCTGTCATGTCTCTTGAGGAACTTAACTAGATCCCAAAACTGCCTGCTGTCGTGAACCTCTCTAAACCTGCCAGCCAGGCTTCCATAAAATTCTGCCGCCTTGTCTTGAGTTAGCCTTTTGTACCGTCTGCTTTCATCAAGATATTTACTTCTCACTTCTTCTGAATCAGTCTTCCTCCATAAACCTAAAAGCTTCATCAATCGTTTTCTTGATTTCTCACACTCCCAATCAAACCATAGCTGTTTCTTCACCAGAGTACTGCCACGACGCGGTGCTGACAATTCCCTGATCCCATTAACTATTTTGCTAGTAATACCATCCAGGTCATCGAAGTCAACCAGATCACTGGCCAACTCCCCGAGTCCCTGGCTGTATTTTTTTGCCTGTTCCGGAAACCACCGCAGTCTCGGAAGTAGAGGGGCACTATTGTCCGCAGCAGCAACTGACTTCACATCGAACACAATCGGCATATGATCTGAGAAGGTTTCGCTTATAACCTTAAAATCGACAATGCAAGACAACGCAGACAGTGACGCACATACTAGGTCATTAACAGACGCACCCTGGCGAGAAACAAATGTAAAACTGCCAGATGGATCACTTTTGAACGGCCATTTAAAATTACAAGACCGTTATCAGCACAGAAATCAAGGAACTTGGAGCCCCTGGTATTCAAAACCGAATCCTTCGATAACCGTGCACGATTGAAACAGCCCAAATCTGCGACGTCCAAGTCACTAAGATCTTGTTCAGCGGCTACTCTAACGTTGCAATCACCAGCTAAAATTAAATTCATCTCCGTATGGTCGGTAATAAAGTCACTAACTTCACTAAAGTCCTCCTCCCAATGGTTGCAGTTCAAATAAATCGGTACAAGATGTAAGACACAGCCCACACTACGAATAGCAATCAAATCTAGCCCACTAATCGTCACAAAATTTACGTTCCCGAGACCCTTCCTAATTCCCATCACCACCCCTCCACTGGCCCTACCAAAGTTAGATGTCTTATTCGCCGTTATCCACTTAACATCATAGTCTACGAACATATTTTCATACAACTGTATACCCTGTTCCATAACATGGGTTTCTAAAATTATAAAGACATTATAACCTCTTAAAAAGTTAGAAAAAAATACATCATTCCTTTTGTTATTAAGACCCGCAACATTATAAACGAGAAAACTTAAATTAAAATTGTTCTTCACTTCTTCATGCTCCCGACAGACGTTTATTTTTCATTCATTAGTCTTAGTGGCACCCTCGGAACGATCCTTTTCAGCAATTAGCTTCTGAATCACCTCCGCGAGATTCACTCCTTCCACGACTACCACTGGGTTAAGGGCGTTGCCAGGCCCCTCCAATACCAGACCCGAAGAATCATACCAAGCAAAAGTGTTCCCTCCAATCACCAGCTTATCAGTGCGTAAAAAGTTTTCTAAATTTGGGTTCTGTTTCCTTATCTCGGATCTTATTCGGAGCAACTTGTTTCTTTTAAGTCGGACGTGGTATGGGAAATCCTGAGAAATGCTGTACCCAGTGCCCTTTAGTATCGTAGACCTCTGTATTATTTTCCATTTATCTCTGGAACTAACAAGTGCTACCATTAAAATTCCGTTTTTCGATGCCCGAGGTCCAAGACGTTGCACTGAGCTCAACTGGATGTTCTCCTCTATACCCAGCACTTGGGCAAAAAATCTTCCGACTACCGCATACAAGTCATCCTTTGGAGCGCAATTTAGTCCACGAAGTATCAAATTATTTTTCCTCCATTGTGCCTCCACAAAATCCAGGCGTTGGTCCCTTCTAGCTCCATCCGCCCTCATACTCTCAATCGCCCCACGCAGCTCCTCATTCTCTTCCGAAGACTCGTCATTTCATTTTTCACTTCGTTTCGGAGCTCCCGAAAATCATCCTTTGTGGGCAAATTTTCCATCTTCCTATCCATAATTTTCTCAAAATCTGAGAGAAGTTTACTATTATCCTCTTTGCCGTTCCCCATTATTATTCTCTTTTTACAACCCAACGCCGAAATATCCGGAGAACTTCGAGCCCGCTTAGGTGTTTGGTCACCTACTGGTACGTAATTACCACTATCTTTTCGTGTAACAAATTTGTCTAAGCTTTGCTGCATCAAGTCTATCGCAATATCGCAACGCTTAGTTCTACTCTCTGCCAACCTTACGCCGCTCAGAGCACGTTCAGTGACTCACTGCCGGAGACAAGCTGGTCGCAATAGGCATAGGGTAGAAGAGACGAGGAAGGGACTCACCGAGAACGCAGAGAGGGGGTCCAAGTCCCCACCGAGCTGCCCAGCCTAGTGGAAGGAGCCAACAATCGTCTAGGACACGAGATAAGCAATCGTCCGAGATAAGCTTTGTATAAACCCACGAGATCACTTGTCGACTACGAATTGGCTCTAAAAGCAATCAAAATAATCACCAATCGACACGGAAACGAACAATGACGTGTAACGCCCAGTCACCGAACACTGTGCCAAAATTTGTAGTAATTGACTCAGTTGAAACCACTAATTTCGTTGATTAACCACGGAACAAGACAAAACTCAACCAGGCCTCAGCCGACACTCTCGTCTGCTATAGGCTCCTGTTCTAAAGCCAAGTCACACTTCCTCCAAGTGAAGCTCTGGCCCATCACTGCTGTCGCCGCCTTTGCTTTGTGCAGTTTCACGTGGAGGAAACTCAGCAGGCGTTGGCTTATCTTTGTCCACGCCATCCCCCTCCAGCCTGTGACGCTGCTCACCTGCTGACTTTGGCAGGTCTTTCCCTTCCACCACCTTTAGCCTAGCCCCTTCCCAGGGGGACACAGTGGCTAGAAACTTCTTTGGCCACTATGCCATTTCCTTGTCCTAGGGTGTAAGGGGTGCAGAAGATAGTTTTGTAGTAAGGGGTTGGAGTCTGAGATCAATCTTTCGTGTAGGGTGGTAAATTGTTTCCGAATGTCGTCTTTGATTGGAAGAATATTTAGGTCAGAGTGTCAAATGGAATCACGAACGAACCAAGGAGCACCAGTGATCATGCGGAGGATTCTATTTTGAAAGACTTGAATTTGATTTACGTGGGACTTACTGGCGGCTCCCCAGAACTCTCCCCTGTACAGCCATATAGATTACGAGTCTTTTTTGTTGGATCGATAATTTAGAGGACGCTTGAAGAATAAGTTTGAGCTGCTTCAGTCGGAACCGCAGGTTTTTCAGAAGATTCGAAATATGTGCGTCCTTTATCAATTTCCTATCTAAATTGAGTCCAAGATACTTGACTGAGTTTACTTCTGGGATAATCTCTCCTTGTGACGAAACAATAAGACGTGTACTTAGAGCTTGTAGGTGAAGCACACCAAAGAAGATTTTGCAGTATTGACTTTTATCCTCCATTTATCGTACCAGGCATCTACTACATCAGAAAAAGCCTTTCACAAAGGCTGCAACGTCGTCTGCGAAATGGGCTTGCATGGCATCAGGTGGATTTGGGTAATCTGAGGTGTAATGTGCTAACAGGAAAGCACTCCACACGCCTCTTTGTGGGATTCCCGTGCTAACTGTTTTGATGGTAGACATCGCATTTTCGCATCACAGCAAACATCTTCTCATGCCGAGGTATGATTGTACTAGCCTGAAGTGTAAGTGAGACAAGGACGTCTTCAGTTTTGACAGAAGACCTTGGTTTCAACACCTGAAGTTACAACGATAAAACATAGAAATGATGAAAGCTGAGACTGAATAAAGAATCAATTGTCTTAAGTTATTTACCGCGACGATTTAGTGCAGCACCCAATGATTTTCCAAGAAGCAAGTAAGCTGACGACAGCTAAGAGAATATATAAGATAACATAGAATAACAAGATAATAAGATAGAATGCATGAGCTCGGGTGTTGACGTAGAGTCCAGAAAGTGTGTATTTCGTTCAATATGAAAATATCTGGTGCGTTGCAACACACAACTTTCCTTAGCTCTACGTCAATTCACTTTTTACATGGCTAATTCTATTTAATCAATTCATTTATCACTCAGTTCCTTTGAACTTGGTCAAACAACGCTTTACGGCAGCAGGAAGCGGTGGCGCTTACAGTTCCGGATTTTATTGTGCTGCTCGTACTCATTGCAGGACCATTATTGAGCAATTGGTACACAGATCATTATTGCGGCTGTAAACACACATTTTTTGAAGGAGGATAGTAATCACTTTTGCAGAGTTATTGGGTAATAACTGTTAGAACTGGTAGTAAGTGAAACGGCGGTAGTTGAAATTCAGGAATTTCTGGAGTGAGCCCCATGAGCGTTTTTAAACACTCACCCTATAGGTATTGGATTGGACTACAACACGACTTTTTTTTAAACATTCTAGTAACATTCAAGCGGAGTTTAAAAGGAAAAAACCGCGCTATAAACGCTTTTCGTCGAAAATTTTGATAATTTATTGTGCTTCTCTCGTCCTTTTTCCTCAAATGGGAATTTTATGGTATAATTATCTTATTAAGAGCTATCTATATAAAAAATTTAATCAAAATCGTTAGAGCCGTTTTTGAGAAAAAAAATTTGGTGTTTTGATCATTATGATTACTATAGTTAACTTTCGCTGGATTTTGTTCAAACCCTTATTTTGGCGTCCTATGGTGGCCTGCGGGCGAGATATCAAGTTTGAGCTGATTTATTACGGTGGTTTTCTCTAAAAATTGTTCACAGACACACATACACACACACAGACCATTTTCCCAAATAGTGTTTTTCGGAATTAGGAGGGTCTGAAACGTAAAGATCTGAAGAAAACTAAAAAAAAAAAAAATTTCAGCCGATTACATAACTTTCCATTCTACTTCGTAGAGCCAAGGAAAGTAAAAAACTTAAGCAACAAAAGCAGTTGGAGAGTTCTGAAGTGCGTAGTATGTTCAGAATAATTTTGGTCTAGAGCTTTTATGCTTTTTTAAATTGTTAGAAAAAGAAATAGCTTTTGAAAAAAGGTCAACTTTAATAAACACTCAAAAAATTCCTTTGGCGAACGAGGAAGAAAGAAGCTTCAGAACAACTACTATAACTTTCTAGATGCTTGAAAGACGATCATTTCAGCATTCCATTGTAACATAACTTATATATAAATACCCATTATTTGGTGGTTAATCTTATTAACCCTTTTTCGCTGTCCACAACAAGAGAACTGAGTGTAAGAAGTGATGTGATTGGGGGTAATGTGTAACATACTTAATTTACAAGTCGAAGTCGTATAAGAAGCAATGAGGTGATTATAAGTACTTCATATCGCACTATCGTTGATAAAAGCAAGAGCATGAGTAAGGTGATCAGAAAAATTATATGATGTACATACTTTTGGTAGTGTAACCTAAAAAAATGTGGTGACCAGGATTCAGTCTGCTTATTTTACTTACTTTATGGCAGTCGAGTGTAAGGTGCCAGGTAACCAATTGTACTTGTTACGGGGTTAATAGCGATATTCTAGACCCCAAAAAACTCTTGCAATATTTTGAATGGAACCTGCGAGACAGGGAGAACAGAGAAAATGGTAAGCAGAAGCCAACCACATTCTTTCTGTAACAAGATGAAGTCCTAAATGTTCCTTTTCCTAAGGAAGATTGGAAAAGAACGGCTGTTTACTCTGTAGAGCAAAGCACGCAAAAACACATATGTATGTTATTCACAATGAATAACAAACCAGAAGGCAGTAGATCTCAGGTTCTTTCATGGCCCAAAGAGAGCTGGCAGAAGCTTAAAGCCTGATTAGAACTGTTTTATTCATTCCTGCTAGTCTTCTAGTCTCTTTATTACTTTCCACCACACAAATGGCAAGGAAAGTATTGCGATCTTGTCAAAAAAAAAAACCTAAGTTAAGATCTTCGCGTTTTGAGGCCTTCTGAGTCCCAAATACTAATGTCATCGCGTGATGTGTGTCTGCAGTTCCATTTGGGTAAAATCCCGGAATAGTGGACGCGGGTACATTTGCGTGGAACTTCGGTTCGCGATTCGGAACGTTTACTAGCGTCACTGATAGTGGTGAACGTAACGATAGCGGTAAGATAGGACAGTACCTGTGCGCTAGGTTGCTGGGAAACACCCCCCTGCGAGTTGTTGAGGGGGATGAAATGCCGAGGCACCAGGTGGTGGAGGAATATTTCCCAAATGCAAGAGAGGTACCCAGTCACCTCATTCTCGGGATGTTGCTAAACCAGCATAGGGGCCTGAATACCCAATTTTGGTGCATCATCTGGTGAGAAGAAGAAGAAAGGGACTAGACAGTCCTGGTCCTGTCAGTGGACGAGGCATCAGCCACTGCCACAAGGGCCCTGCTAAGGCAGCGCCTACAGAAGGGGAAGGCACAAAGGAGCAAGGGGCCGCTGGCCGCATAGGGAGTGCAGGCTCCTCAGGATCAGCGCACACAGGCACGAAGGGGACCATAAAGAAGAGGCTGAGTGATAAGACCAGGGTGACTCAAAATAGGAAAATGTTCTTTACACGCACTTTTATTCAAACGGAGATTACTATGTACACAATAATACTGAAGATGTTACACGATATTAATCACAGGGACCGGACCGACAGGGAGACGGTTATATACAATCGGGGATAAATACGGTTAACAGTTAATACTTTAGCGTAAGGAAGCATAAAACTTGAAGGCAAAAGCAGAAGTGAAGTAGTACAAGTTTTTCGTCTTTCTAGTTAGTTCTCGGTACGTGAATTTAAGAGGGGAGGATATCATAAGGGGTTGGAAATTTTAGGAGTTTGTACAGAGGGGGTTGAAGGGGTTCATAACGGTGTTGAATGACGATGGTGTGGAAGGACCTAGATTGGTGACGAGAGGAATGACCATGGTTTGGGAAAGCCTAGGAATGTACCCCCCTTTGTTGTGGGGACACTTTCGGCAAGAGGCGATTGACAGGTCAGGATTTCATGAATAACGAATTGGAAAGGACAAATAGAAGTTAAAGCCGGAATATTGGTTAGGTCGGGTGTTAACGGTAATAAATTTGACTTGGGTTGGACAGCTGAATAGTGACGGAATGGTTTGAATGAGGATGGGGGTTTCTGAGGTCAATAAACAGATATTTTGTGCTTGTGCTCGAAACATATTCCCCGGCGCAGCAATAAGATTGCAGGAACTTACTGAGTTGGGAGGGAGCATAATTTTCTTAGGGGTCGTTTGATGGACCCAGAGGATGTTGCAACTTCAGCAACTCGGGAGATGCCTGATTTGTCGGGATAGAGTTGCGTGATGCGACCCGAACGCCACTCTGTGGTTGGAAGATTTGGTTCTATCAGTATCACTACTTGACCAATAGAAGGATCTATTCCTGTTCTTGAATTGCACCACTTCGTTCTGTCTTGTAAGGTTGTCAGGTATTCCACGTGCCATCTTTTCCAGAACGCTTGGGTAAGCTGGATTACTTGTTTATACCTTGAGCCCAAATTGTGGCTCTCATCCAGGGTATTGTCAGAGCAGAGTGGTGGAGGGGGCAACGGAGGGGGTGTAGGAATCAGTGGTGGTGATATAGAATATCCAGCAGAGTTAGATTGATCAGTTGATAGAGGTGATGACAATGGTTCAGAAATTGCAGGGCGTAAAATGAGGAAGTGTCCGGGAGTTAAAAAGTGGAGGTCATCTGGTGACGTGGACATGCCTATCAATGGTCGGGAATTCAGAATCGCCTCAACGCAAGTTAGCAGAGAAATGAAACATTCTAGCGTCAAACTTTGGCCTCAAAGCCCAGTACGAAGCAATCTTTTGGCCGACTTCACGGCCGCTTCCCATAGTTCTCCAAAATGAGGTGCTGCAGGAGGAATGAAGTGCCATTGAGTACCATGAGAGAGACTTGCTCTGCTCACAGCCACTCTGTGGAATTTGGAAGAGAGAAGTGATCGAAGACGGCGAAGTCCTCCAGCAGCCCCTACAAAGTTTGTTCCATTGTCTGAGTATATCGCTCGTGGATTTCCCCTGCGGTCACAGAATCTATGGTAGGATGAAATGAACGCCGGAGTAGAGAGGGAGGTGGCAAACTCGAGGTGCACTGCTTTGGTGGTGAAACACACAAAAACTACCATGTAGGCCTTGTGACCCTTGCTTCGAGTGAGCCGTGGTGCTGAACGAAAAGACGAAGGAGGAATGGTCCAGCATAATCCACACCTACTATTTGAAAGGGGGTTGCTGGACTTGTCCAAGAAGATGGAAGTTGTCCCATTGGTGGTTGAAATGGCACGGGGCTGAGAGAAAAGCATTTGTTGCATTTGGACAACTGCTTTCTTACAATTCGCTTTCCGTCTACAATCCAGTATTTTCTACGAAGGAATGCTGGTGTGGAGGATGGTCCAGTGTGTAGATTAGAGATGTGGGCTTCATTGATTAGCAAGCGTGTAAGATGATGGTGGGGTGTAAGTAGCATCGGGTGCCGAGAATCGAAATCCAAATGTGAAGCTGCTAGTCGCCCACCCACCCGTAGGATGTTGTCATGAGGAGTTATAAAGTAAGCTAATGATTTCCCAAGATGTGATTTTATTGTACCTGAGTGGACTTCTATCAATTGGGGGCTGAGGGCGTGAAGCTGAGCTCGGTGGACCAAAATGAGTTCTGCTGTTCTTGACTCTGCGACATTGGGGGGAGAAACATATTCTTGAATGAAGGCTGTTATTGAAGTACACTGTTACTTCGATTTGGTTACTCAATTTCTCAATTTGTGACTCAAGGCGCGACAATCGGTCCTGAGGAGTACTAGAAACGGTGCAGGCAGACTCTTGACTTAATTCTGATACAGATCTTGAAAATTGATGGGATGAAAATTCCAAAATTTTGTCAGCCATAGTTGCCAAGTTGTCTAATGTGTCAGTACTGGTGGCTAAGATCGCACGTACGTTACCGGGTAGTCGTTGGAGAAACATAGTGCGAAGAAATTCGTCTTGCACCTGGGTTCCTGCAAGTGAACGCATTTCCCTCAGAAACTGCGAAGGTTTTCTGTCCCCCAAATCAAGTTCAGTTAATAATTTGTTAACTTTGAGGCCATCGGAAATCTCAAATTCGGTCTGTAACCGGGTCATTAAATCAGTATAAGGCGTTCTGGATAGAGGTTTGGAGAGAAAATCGGAAATTAGTTCTGCAACATCGGAATCCAAACTAGCTAAAACGTAGTTGAACTTGGTAATTTCACTAGTAACAGGCGAGTTGGCGAACTGGGCATCTACTTGCATCCTCCAAATTTTAACATTTCGCCGCCAAAGGGGCGGGATTTTAAAGCTGACTCTAGCAACCTGAAAGGGTGCATTGTCCGATCCTCCGTCACCGATCTTCCTGTCGTCTTCAGCCATGACAAATAAGTAATTCAAAAGAAATAACTTACAATAAGCGTAGAAACGAGGAGCTCGGTTGGAATGAGAAAATTTTACGTGCAGAGGACGATATCTCAAAACTGCAGCTGTTCGGTTGACAGGGATGATTGAGTAGCACGTGGTATTTTTTCGGTTTTTTTTTTGCTAAGAAAAAGGGCACTGTGTTTACACGGGGTCACCACTTTAACTGTTGGCCTTTACTTAAGGGGATTTGTAAATTCCATAATAAGTTCAGGACATTTAGTCAAACAAAATGTATTTAATAAGAAAAGAATTAGGAACAGAACGAACTGAATGACAAGAGAACGAGTTACAGTCTGAAGGATTTTGAAGATTTCTTGGTTATCCGACAGGTTACAACGAAACTGATAGGTTATAATAATTAGCATGGATACAAAAATGTCTTGGAGCACAACTGGCGAAACTTGGTACGAGTGAACCGGAAGTTCCTCTTGGAGCGCTGGTGTCGCATATCGTCTCTCCACAAGTACATTTTGAAGTGTGCACTTTAGTAGCACTGACACAAGCGTAGAGGGTAGGCGTAGAGGCAGAATCT
Source organism: Pachypeltis micranthus (assembly GCA_020466155.1). Taxonomy (NCBI): domain Eukaryota; kingdom Metazoa; phylum Arthropoda; class Insecta; order Hemiptera; family Miridae; genus Pachypeltis; species Pachypeltis micranthus. The sequence goes on along the minus strand of CM035770.1, from coordinate 1,378,177 downwards.
TCTCCAAACGTTGACGGTTTCTACGGGTTGGTGCTAGATGAACAGTTTAAATAGCAGATGGTGTTTGTACTCTGCGTGGGTTTTGATGTTTTACGGAACTTTCTTCTAAATTTATTGAAGAATCTGTAGAGTTGTAGGTAGTTCGTTTGTCTCCAACATCAGTGACCGATGAATGAAAACTAAAACTCTTGTTATGGTGAGGAGTGAAGTAGCTGCCTGTGATTACCCATCCTAATTTAGTCCGGCGTGCTGTGGGAGAACCTCGAATTGGGAAAATGACAGTTTGAAGATCAACTGACTCAAAGACGGAGCTTCCAAAAATTATCTCTACAGGCTGGGGCTGGAAATACTTGGGGTCAGCGAGCTCTAAAGAATTAAGATGAGGCCAGAGATGATGTGATAAGGAGGATGTGGGGATATCATTTGTAGCCCTTGTAACAACACGAAGAGTTATATAGAGGTCAGATCGTGTAGGTTGGCGTAACCAGAGGGAAGTAGTTGCTAGTATCGTTGAGCTCGAGGTGCCACCAACGCCAGAAATGCTGATAGGAGGAGACGGGAGAATAATCATGCCAGTCCTGAGGGCGGCTTCGTGAGTTATCAGGTTCACCTCACTTCCAGTGTCAAGTATGGCCCTAGACCGATGCCATCTGCCACCAGTGTTGCGAATATAAACCTCTGCAGTAGGGATTATTGCCTGATCAAGAGGAGTATGTCTGAGGGACGGAGAGAGCGACGCTTTGGCAACTGAATTGATGCGAGTGAGGGGCATCGGTCGGGCAACATCCTAATCTATAGACGTGGGATACCATGAAGAGGGATGGTGAGGAAGAGGGGTGGTGAGGAGGTTTCGTTCCGCTGAATCGAAGGTGCTGTTCCACTCATGTGGGAAGATAAAAAGTTGTTCGTTTGAACCGGAAGGGGGCAGGAACCATTTGTGGAGAGGTGGGGGTCAACTTCATTTCCTGTAACTACTTGATTGGGATTATTATAATACGAGGAAATAGAAGCGGGGGAGTTTGAATTATTTGGTGGGTGAGACGCTGGATTAGAAGTTTTTGGAGATGGTCTAGTTGGTTCAACTGAAAACCTACTTTGAAAATTCTGATGAGGGTGTGAGCGACTGGGTAGCCTATTAAATGATTGCCTGTTCTGTGGATTAGGATAAGAATACGGGGAGGGTTGTTGAGATCTATTAAAATTAGATGTGGGATGACGGCGATTGCAACTAAAACAAGTTGAATTAGAGGGACAGTTATTAACTGTGTGAGTACTTGCCATACAGTTCCAACAAAGTTTATGAATTTCAATTACATTCCTACGTTCTGGGACCGACATTCGCCTAAATTCTGGACATTTTCTCAAAGGGTGTAGCCCATTACAAATTTGGCAAGGAAAACGGATTTGGTTGTCAACATTAGAGGAAGGTTTTTGAGAACTACATACCATAGAACTGTACATAGTTCGATTGTGAGAGTGGAAATTATTATTTCGAAATGAAGGTAAATTCCTACTAAAATTTTGCTTAATGCTTGGATACGATGCAAAATAATTATTATTAGAGATATCACATTCATCAATTGGACAATCAACACGGTCATATGACTCACCGTTGTCCTGAAGCGCAGCGAAGGAATTTGTGATGGGTATGAAGTTTCTTCTCTGCGGTGTTGAAGGAACTTTCCGTTGATTTAGGGTTGTCCATTGACCCCGTGCGGTACGCTGGTCGCTGTTTCGAGCTCTGCGTTGATCGCTCTGAGATTTCAGAAACTTTATCAAATTGTGAAATTTCGGGAGGTACTCAGGATCAGGGTGTATTTTGTGAAACTCTTCACGAAGATCGGCGGGTAGTTTCGCATACGCAGCCTAAAAGTCTCGGAAGTCACATGGGTCGTCAATGTTCAAATTACGAACTGAATTTCTAGTATTCATTAATTTTGAGAGGAAGCAGCTGATATCATCTGCATCCGGATTCGACTTTATTGGGGCCGTTTCGTAAAACGCTCTAAGGGTGGCCATGGCAGTTCTTCTTTTCCCGGAGTACTCACTGACTAGTGCTTCGTATGCCCTTTCATAGTCAGCATCTGTATTGCCAATATTGTGATAGGCAAGCCAATTTCTTTGCCGTCGGAATTTTCAGTAAGTGAGCCGCTTTATCGAACATGGTACGGAAGAAATGAAATTCTGTATGTCTCCTGAGAACTTTGGTATGGTCCCAACTAAGAAATTATGTTCCTTCATGGCAATTAGCGAAGCATCATGATCAGCGTAGAGCTGTTTGTGGTCGGACGTACGAGTTTGAACTTCATTTCCGCGGCTACCTGTGGGTGAAGTCATCAATGGGCGAATATGAAGTCCAATAATGGACGACATAGCGTTCAGTTGCGTTGAAATTTCTTCGAACCATTTAGAGGCCAGTCTGAGATCGGTGATTTGGTGGATGTATTTTTCCATTTCACGAAATTCTTCTCGGGCTTCAACAAATTCGCGAAACAGGCACTCTGCTTCGAATTCAGCTGAATCGGTGGTTTTAACTAATTCTTTACAGTTGCGTTGAAGTTTTGCTATTTTCATAGAGTAAAAGTAGAGACGCCGTGTTACGTCATCAATAACGAGTGCAGAGGGAATATGGTTGTTATACGTCTCTGAAGAGGAGTCGGACGTTGTCAGAGGAGAGTTGCTTGTAGAATTTGTAGGTTCGACATTAACGGCGCTGTCACTTGCAGGAGAGAAATCGTCATTCTCCTCCTCAACACCGGCACCGGAACGCGTTTGCACCATTTCAACAACTAATTCGAGGAAGTTACTAGTTTGTTTAAAAAAAAGTCAATCGTCACTTTTCGCGCTGGACCCGAAATGCTACAGCCGCGAAATTAGTTTTTATCCGGCCCGGAGACCAAATGATAAGACCAGGGTGATAAGGAAGGGGTTGGAAATATTAGGAGTTCGTACAGAGGGGGTTGAAGGGGTTCATAACGGTGTTGAATGACGATGGTCTGGACACTTTCGGCAAGAGGAGATTGACAGGTCAGGATTTTATGAATAACGAATTGGAAAGGACAAATAGAAGTTAAAGCCGGAATATTGGTTAGGTCGGGTGTTAACGGTAATAAATTTGACTTGGGTTGGACAGCTGAATAGTGGCGGAATGGTTTGAATGAGGATGGGGATTTCTGAGGTCAATATACAGATATTTTGAGCTTGATCGTTAATCCCCCCATGTCGCTGGATCCCCCAATCGATCCCACCCCGCCATCAGATGGAGCCAATGAGGGGCACGGACACAGACACTAAGGGGGAGTGCCTCCTGGATTATTTGGCGGGGCAAGAACTGGAGATCCACAATAGGGGCAACCTAACAACTACCTTCGTAACGAGGGTAAGGGAAGAGATACTTGACCTCACCATCTCCAGTCGTTTTATAGCCAGCAGAGTCAAAGGCTGGCAGGTACTGGACGAACCATCGCTGTCCAATCACAGGATCATTTCGTTCGGTCTGGGTTTCAGTTCCCAAGTGTGGGAAACTTTCTGTATTCCCAAGAACACGGACTGGCTGTAAAGCTCTTGTACAAAATTAGGCTTATTGAAGACCTAGAATTTTTATCGATTCGCTTTCCTTCTCATCAAGCGGGACAGGTGAGTGATTCTTGCCTGTTGATATTGCTTGCAGAATGCTATCACAATTACTTGCCCACTTGCTGAGGCGAAATCCACCACACTCCATAATTCTAATGACTTGTCTCTGCAACTCACACAGTTCCTCAACGCTGTCAGTGCCTGTCACCAAATCACCTACGTAGATGTCGCGTGTCAATGCTTGAAGTGCGAGTTCAAATCTGTGACTCTCGTCTACGCACAACTGTTTGATTACCCTGAGGGCAAGATAAGGAGCACAACTTAATCCATAGGTGACAGTTTTGAGAGAGTAGGTAGAAACTGCCTCGGCTGGATTCGATCGCCAGTAGCTGTTTTGATATTGCCAGTCACTTTATAAACCAGAATAGAACATCTGAACATCTTCACTGCATCCGTAGTAAATACAAATCGGTGTTGTCTGAAATTTACCAGTATATTCCGTAGATCATTCTGTAATTTAGGGCCAGTGAGGAGCTCCTGATTGAAGGAAGAAGGGGATAACTGTACACTACCATCAAACACCACTCTCACCTTGACTTCTGAACCGACCTCTTTGGTGATGCAGTGATGTGGTATGATGAACTTCGGCGTAGACTCTGCTAACGCCATATGATCTAAAAACAAATACTCCTGCATAAACTATCAATATAAGGCACGAATCGGTGGATTCCGGTCTAGTTTTTGTTCAAGGGTCCTGAAACGTCGAAGGGCCACGCTGGCAGAATCTCCGAGTGTAGGATTACTTTTTCGAAACGGCAGGAAGACAACATACTGGCCATTTGCAGCACGATAGTGCGTGCGTGCAAAAGGTTCTTCACACTTCTCATCCTCGGGACTCATAGTTAATGGTCGTGGTGCAGGCTCCTCGAGCTCCCAGAATCGTTTAAGCTGAGCATTCAAATTTGAAACCTCAAGAATAGAAAACAGCACTGTACATGAATGTGAGCTCAAAGCATCATTATATCGCTCTATCACGATGTGACCAAACACAGAAGATAGTATTTTGCGTCCAAAATCCTATCCAATTTTTAAGTTCACCATCAAATTTTCGTATCTCTCGCTTCATCGTAAAATGCGAAAACGGCGAAGGTGCTTCTGCTATTGAATTTGATCGCTGCTGAGACAACTCATCTTCTACTTTATTATTAAGTTCCTCAACAGCCTGTTTCATTCTAAGATAAGTATAAGTATACTCATCGCATTTTTCTAATTCTTTTTCGATATCTTCAGGGGGCACTGTATCATTTGCAATCATTAACTGAGAAAGTCGATGGTCTAATTCTTTAATTTTACAGTACCTTTCAGTTGTCATTCCGAAACGGGCTTCAATTTCCTTCAGTCCTGCCTTGTTTTTGATAAGATCGTCGAGCGTCTTGGTGTCCTTGGTGAACAATGACCTCATTACCCTTCGTTCTCTATTTTCCGTCATTACGAGGGTTTACAGTCGGTGGTTCAATACGATCAGTTAATAAGTCCTGTCACGGTCGCCAAAATGTGTGAATGGAATGAGTATCAAATGGCAAAGTCTACTAATAAAAAGACCTCATGGGAACTACAGCGAAAGTCAACGTTTCGTCGTTTGTACTCCCTCCCTCCTGTCAGATCACCAGCTGATTGTGTTGTAAAAAACTCTGCAAATTATTACACAACGGTTTATTATTCGGATAATCAGCTTGACCTAGCATTAATGCTCCGAGATCCATCCTGTTCGATTCAGCATCGAAAAATATCATAATGAAACCCAAAAAAGGTCGAAAAGAACTAAAATCGTAATATCGTAATATTAAAATAAACAAAAAAACGAAAGTATCTAGAAAAAACTGAATTTTAATATGAAAACATGCACGCTAAATACTAATATCAAAATTTAACCAAAATTGATGAAAAAAACCAAAATGAGAATGAAACGAAAGAATCTAAAAAAATTGAATCGTATTAAAACCAAAACGTCGGGGAAATTGGAACGGGGGCACTCGAAGCGAAGCGCGTCGTCGTTGGGAGGCCAAAGGGGTCGTTGGGAGGGAGGCGAGAGCCGCCTCGAGAGCGGTTGGTTTTTAAAGAGACGGGCGGGGCGGAGGGAATTCAAACGACGAAACGCTTGTAGCTCCGCGTTGTACTGCGTTTCGTTAATTTTTTTAACCGTTTTTTGCCCATTACAACCACGGGCTTCGTCCGATCGGATTGCCGAGATGGCGGGCACAACTAGATACCAAGTCGGATTTTTGGGGTGAAAGAACGAATTTTTTAGAGTACGTTAAAGGCACAAAACGGCCCGGACGGCGGACGGGGGACGGGGGACGGCGGACGGACATTGCAAATTTGGAATCTCCATGTCTTGAAACGTAAAGTATCAAATTTTGAGGGGGGGTTGTAAAAAATTTTTCGTGACCGAAAACATAGGGTTATTATTCAGAATGAATAATAAACCAAAACGTTTTACGTGGATTCAATATAGGAGAGATGTTTGCTGCTAGACTCAATTGGTTTGCATCTAGATTGGCCAAAATACATGTTCAAATGGTTTCTTTGACATTTCGGGAATGGCCATTGTGTTTGGTTTGGCGCGAGACTTAAATTTTGTAAGATAATATACGTGACAGGTTTTAGCATATTTTGGAACTGTCGGTTTCATCTTGGTCCAGTGAAATTATGATTTTGGTTTACTATTCATTCTGAACAATAACCCTATGTTTTCGGCCAGGAAACATTTTTTACACCCCCCCCCCCTTCAAAATTTGATACTATACGTTTCAAGACATGGGGATACCAAATCTGCAATGTCCGTCCGCCGTCCCCTGTCCGGGCCGTTTTGTGCCTTAAACGTGGTCTGAAAAATCCGTTCTTTAGCACAAAAATCCCATTTGGTATCTAGTTGTGCCCGCCATCTCGGCAATCCAATCGGACGAAGCCCATGGTTGTTATGGACAGAAAATGGTTTAAAAAAATTAACAAAACAGTATATTCGCAAATACGCCGTGTTTCGTATCGTATCGTACGCCATGTATTTTTACATCCTGGGTCGAATGGAATGAGTATCAAGCATGTACAACTGCGTATAGTGAAATTACAGTAATTATATTGAGCCAAAGTCAACTAATTGAAAGAACTCGCGGGAACTACAGCGAAAGTCAACGTTTCGTCGTTTGTACTTCCTCCCTCCTGTCTCATTAAAACCACCCGCCCACTCGACTCGCAACGTCCTGCCAATTGCCTACAGGTGCTTATGGGCGCCTGGGGAATATTTAGTTTCCGTAGTTCCATTGTAGTCAGGTCATGTTTCATTCGGTTTACTAGTATATTTCGATGCTGAATCGAATGGGGTGGGTCTCGGAGCAGTAATACTAGGTCAAGCTGTTCATGAGAATAATAAATCCTTGTGTAATAATTTGCAGGGGTTTTTGTTTGAATAAGTGAATTGGAAAAATAAATTTGTAGTATTTACAGTTAGCCGAATGTGTTCCTATGTCATTCGTAATTAGAATTTTGTTAGTACAACTTTGCAGTTAAGGTTTTTTTTTTATCCGTCTTTTCGTTATTTTTTTTTCTTCAAAATGTAAAAAGTTTTGATACATCATATGTGTTCTTTCTTTTATACGTGCAATTCATTTGGTTTTCATTGGTAGCTTACGTATGCCCTTTGTATTTTCGCGTTGTACTTGCTAATTTTGAACGATTTGGTACATATTTGTTGCAACCTGACAGGTATTACCCAATGTACTAATCCCACAGACAATTTCCTACTAATTAAGCACGTAACATTATATGCAGGAACTGAGCCATGACTAAGCAAGCAACAAAGGAAGGAAGGATGGGAAAGCGAGGAGAGAGGTTGAGTGTTGAGTATACCAGAATCGTATATACGAGTCCCCCCCCCCCCTCTTAATAATTTCAGCTCCTGTTGGTTCCTTTCCCCATTTGCAAATTATAAGGAAGTGCTGAAATGGCTGTATGGGAGAAAGTATGTATTTCACATAAAAAACGCATGTACATGGTAATTATAAAAAGTTAACAGTAGCAAACTAACAGCATAATTGCTGCCACAATGAGGAATCAACCCATGATGAGATTCGTCCACCAGGCATTCTGTCTATGTCGGCGTTTCTCCTACTCCCTTCTTTTTACTTGATGCAGAGCTGCTTGCAGACTGATACCCACCTGAGATTCAGGCAAAGAAGCTAGGATGTCACTGAGGTCCTCGTTCTCTTGAACTTGGAGCACCACTCTTTCATGATCAGTCGTCATACGACTACCATTTTGTAATAGTGCTGAGAGTACTGGATAGTGGCTCATACCCATCGATTTGATCAAATGGGTTTCCCCAGTAAGTCGTCCAAACAACTTTGTTCATTGCTGAACACACCACGCTGACCAATCGTTGGGAGTAGTCCAGTTCCTACTAAAGGTAATTTCTCCCTACGTGGAGAGCCCTTGTCTGGACGTTGGACTGTAACTGTCAAAGGAGGATGTATCGAATAAGCCCACTGTGTGCCAAGGGGGTCCAGTGGAGGAACAGCTAATCTGATACATATTTCATGAGTGCCCTGGAAAAGAGGCAACACACATGTAGGTTACACTTACTATTGGGACACTGCCAATTTTAGGGTTAACACCTCGACAAGAGAGAAGGTCCTGCTCATGCAAGCGAATGTACTGTTGCTCATCTAGACTTATTCCTACGTATGGAAATGGTACGCTCCATTGCAGCCATAGATTACCAGCTGGGTCATACACTGGGAGTGAATGAACACAAAATAAAGTGAGTGTGTTGGCCCTGTTTGTAATGGGGATGGTTTCAACGAATATCATATCATCTGGCTTCTACAGTTGCAGTTAGGTAGTAAAAACAAAGATTTTCATTTGGGTTTGTTGCCCAAAGGCTTGTTACATCTCTGGCAAGGACCTGCAAGATTGCATAGAACTTGGTAGCATTTAGAGCTTGTATCAGTTGGGTCAAAGCTTTGGTGTTATTGGTGATGTGTTCCTCCATTTTGTACATAATGGTTAACTGATTTTCGTCGTCTGCTTCTCTGAATCTCTCCCCCGCCAACTGCGCCCGTGACGCATATCGATACTAGCAGTCGTAGCGGTATCAAGTAACCTATCGATACATGCAGTTGTAGCGTTATCTCGGTCCATATTCTTTGTTTCACCCCCTGTCCGTCCGGTGCTAATTCGTTGCAATCTGTTAAGAATTTGAAATGGCAACTCCCAAACGCATCTTCAGATTCAAAAATCCCCTTGCTTCCAGGCGTAGGGCAGTGGGTGCTAGTTTCTGAGGGGCTAGGGAGTGGGAAAAGCTCTCAAGCAGTAGAAGCCGGACGGGCGCGAAAAAAATTGGATACGTAACGAACACAACGTAGCATAAGACGCATACGGTGGCAGCCACTCAACAACTGAAGGACGATATTTCAGTTACAACGGAAATTTACTGAAGGGTGGGATTCGCAGAATGATTCCATAGTTCAACGGTTAGTCGAAAGATTTAAGTCATATTTTGAAGAATACTAGCGCTGGAAAGTTGCCAGTCATGAAAGTTGCAACTATCACCAGTATCAGTGACGCAAGTAAACGTTCCGAATCGTGAACCGAAGAACCAGACAAATGTACCCGCGTCCACCATTCTGGGATTCAACCAGAGACGCGGGACTGCTACGACTGCTAGTATCGATATGCGTCACGGGTGCAGTTGGCGGGGAAGAGATTAGCCAGCCATACATGAGCAGATATCTGCGACAATAACGCGTTTTTAAACGATATCTGTGGGAAAGATCTGTGCGTTAGTGGGCGTTAAAAAATGATGAAAGATGTGAAAATCGACCAGAGATATCTGTGAGAGTTCAAATCTGGCAGATGGTAGTCGGGCGTCCCCCTTAACCTGCAGACTTCTCGGAAGCGATGTCTATGGTTCAAAGAACTGTTCGATTGGATCGGGCAGTCACTTAACGTTAAGATGTTCTGTTGTCCACGAGTGTTTCCCCCTGTTTTCACATAAGTAATTCAAAACTCGTAACTGCAAACATTCGTAGGAAACCACAATTTTCGTAACTACAAAAAACGATCTCCCCACAACCTAATAAATTCGTAAATACATTATTACTTGTTGGCACCTACCCCCAGTGGCATACTTACCCAGAATTGGGGGGGATAGTATTTTCAAATTTAGTTGTAGTTTTTTATTTACAAAAAACCAAATGAATTGAATTACGGGAGCCGGGGAGATGAGCTAGCCAAATGTTCACAATCCCGCGGGTTGTTCTCCCTAAGGTGCGTCAACAAATTCATGTGCTCGAACTTTCTCCTTTCCGAAACCCATGACTTCTCCCAAACTTGTCTTTTTTTTGGCTTAGCTGTTTTATGGGCAATAAAAAAATACCAGCCGCAAAAGCCGCTAATTTACGCTTTTTTTACTACGAACAGTCACTAACCCCATGGCATCAACTTACGGAATGTGTGACCGACCTGGAAAATATTTCGGATTCGACCGATAACTCGAGTCTGCCAGACGAACGTCGGTGACAGACCTGAATCTGTCAGATTTCATCCCACGAACGAACAGATGACGTCGGGCACTGGTCAGGTGACAGATCTCGGGTGTGGTCACTCAAAATGTTTTCCACTTCCTTTAATAACCAACTGACTGGGGGTCAAACACTCACAAACTTCCGAAATCTACTTATTGTATTAAACAAAACAACGTTAACAACTACGATTCAAAATAGGAGGAAACTGAAAGTACAATTAAAAGTTTTGCTACTCTTCGAAAAAGACACAACTTAAACAATTCGCCGCTAAAAAGGTACACACTGTTTTTTACAGTAGAATGGTAGATCAAGAGAGCCAACCACAACAACTCCTCAGGCGGAGAGCTCCCCAATCTTCTAAATCGGGCATAGAAGAAAGGCCGATAAGTTTTTCGTGTTAAGGGGCAACGACCGATCTCATCGGTCACTCCAGATCGTTAGCGATATCTGTCAGATGAGATCGGGCGACCATATCTGCCGCAGATATCTGCTCGTGTATGGCTGGCTATTCGGAGAAGCTCGGAGACTGCAATGAACTCTGAGAAAGAGTGAGAGCGATAACAGAATGAGAAAGAACAATAACCGTAGTTGAGGGGGTTGTTTTACCCTTCACCCTTCCACCTTATTAGGGCCCTTCACACGTGCACTCTAGAGTCGACGACTGAACAGGACACTGTTGAGTGGAAGTTTGAGTGCGGTTAAAACTCCACGCTCCAATTTTTTGTCCTCCCGCTCTTGCGTGCGCTCAGAAATGTCGTTCAGGCGTCTGCCCTGATTCCCTGTTCCCTCCGCCTTTCTGTACTCCTCAGTTCGTTAATGGTTCTCGTGCCGTGGTTCTAGTTTGCGCCTTTCCTTCACATTTTACCTGTTCCACCCTTCAAGTTTGTGCGTTTCTATTTTTTCTACGTTTGGATCGTGTGAAAGTCTTCTGTCCTGCTCTATATTTACTTTTCCCAACTTTATATTCATAAATCATGAGTTCTCAAAGACTTACAACTAACTTTTTCCATCGTTTGAGTGTGAAATCTCTGATCCTAACGCTACCGACTGGATGATGTTTTGTTGTGAAGTATGTATGGAAGTGTGTCGTGATTGCTGGAAGGGTTATGATTGCCTGGAGGATTAACCACTCCTTGTTTTTCAAGGACCCCTCAACAGAGGCCCACACAAATTCGATCGAGGGAACATGGGCCGCTATCAAGCGAGGGATTCCCTCTAGATCGATCACAGATCATTTTGATTCGTACCTTCTTCTCGTCTTCTTGGAGAAGGACGAGAAGTGACTGTGATGATCTAATGAGGGCATTTCTGAAGGATGTGGTACAGGTTTATAAAGTGAACAGTGGAGAAGAGGAAGCATCCGGCAGTTTGTCACGGACTTCTTAGAACCTGTAAGTACATACACAATGTCGTTATTTCTAATTTCAAACATTCCTCGGTTGCTATATATCGATATCGATATATTGCCTTATCAGAGGGGTCGGTCCATGTTCTTTGCTTTTACCGAAAGAATTTCCAATTCAGTGAAAAGGAAAGCGACCGACGACCTCAACGATGCACCGATGAAAATTATTCGGGCAGAAGTCGAATCACATGGAGCTCAACATCATCTTACTAAAAAACAAGTTTGTAATATTCAACTGAATACATACAGAGCCCGGAGAAATGCATACAGCAGTCGTTTGCCATCAAGTATTGATGAAGTGATGGATTGTTTGGGTGACCGGAGTGAATCAGATAACTTCCTGAAAATTGGAGAAGAATCATTCCTACAAATTTTTGATAAAACGTCAAAAATAGTCGCGTTTTCGGTTGAAAGGAACTGGAAAGAACTCTGTACATCTTACACTATATTTGTGGACAGAACAGTTGTGAATCGTTCCACTCGAAATTCAATGGCCAGTTTTCCCATCCCCATCCTAACATTTTCGTGTTTCTCAATGCCTTGAAACGAATGCAAACAGACACCTTCCTCATAATGAATGGCTCGAATGTGCCCAAGCCGGACACAGGGGCGTTCAAAAAACAGAATAAAATGATTCAGCAACTAATAATTGAATATCGAGAAGGAAAGATTGATGGAAAATCATTCCTCCAAACAGTGGCCAGACATTATGAAAAAAAGTGACAAAAAACTGCGTGAAAAGTGGAAAACCTGGAAGTGAAAGAACATATACATAAGTTACGTGACAGCATGACGAGGTCGGGATCTCCCCGCTGATGAAACGCACGTACCTACCTGCATCATTTCTGTACCAACGTAATAAAATTTTGAGTGTATAAAGTGGAAATAGAAACCGTAAAGTATGACGGCGCACTTGCTATTGTCTCTATCTCCGGTGTAGTTGCTATGAAGTGCAGTTGTGCTAGGTTTCCGCACAGTTGCAAGATCCCCCGAAAACTGACTGCGCCAATTGTAGTGGTGGTTTGGTGAAGAATAGGTAAAATCGCCAGAACTTTGTTTATTCTTCTATGGCTTGATCACGATTACCTCAGAAATCGGACAATTTTCCCAGGGGTTCCCCGGACCTCTCTTTGGTTCTGTTCAACAACCTCGATAATTTTCTGTCCGCTATCAGCCTGATATATGATTGTAGCTTCCTTCTGTGGTTACTATCTTCTTCTTCGTCCTTGTTGTTGTTGATCTGCTCAAATTTACAAGTAAATTTACAAGTACATTCCTAATTAAGCTGAAATGAGTAAGTGTAAGTTTCCTCGACAAATCAGTAAAGGAAGACAAGTTCATTTATTTGTTGCTTTCAAGTGTTAAAATGCATTTTGTGGTGTAAATAATTTGTTTGTAAACGTAAATAAACGTGTAACTATTTTCCAATTGCCCATTGTCCACTTTTGCTGTGTAAAGTGGTGGTTGTTTCAGTTAAGTGATGGCAAATTATAAAATTCTAATTTGGTGACGAGTGTTTTTTGAGTAATTTATAGTTTCTACTTTCTTTGGCTCTAAGAAGTAGAGTGGAAAGTTATTTATTCAATTGGCTGAGAAACAAAAAATGAGTTATCTTCAGATCTTTGCAAGTCTGAAAAACACCATTTGGCAACTCAATGAACGCAATTGAGCAAAAACGGTTGAACCAAATCAGCTCAAACTTGATACCCTGCCCGTAGGTTATGATATTACGCCAAAATAGTGGTACGAGCGAAATCCACCCTAAACTCAAGAATTTCAACCCTCAGTTTCACGTAGTACCCTTTCTCAGTTTTTACCCGATAACTCTAAAACGGTGAATGCAACTTCTCAAAACAAACAAAAAATCACGTAGACAGCCTCTTGACACCTCTAGAATTGGATTGGTCAATAATGGTCGTGGCACAAGCATGAGCAGCACAATAAATTGCAGAATCATATGCGTCTCCTGCTGTCAGGTAGAATGTTGTTATTAACAGAATTAAAAACAGATGTGATCGGTTGCTAGAGCCTATGGAATCGCTAAATGTACGTGAAGCCAAGGAAAGTTGTGTGATGCGTCGTAGCAGTTTTTTGGACATTGAAATTTTGAAGTTCTACAACACGCGGGGAACAAATCTTAGGAAATGTTGGATTGCTATTTTAAATAATGCCAAGCTGAAGCTGTAAAACAATTCACCCAATCTCTTTAAATATTGTATGTCTGCTCATTTAGTTATTCACACCAAGGGCAGCAGCTAATGCTTCGGGTGAAGAAGGATGTACAGTTTGACTTCTACTGATGGCACCTGGTGACTGTAGGCTAGTTAATTAGGAGGAGTAATAACAATTTAAGAATATCAAAGGATACTATCTCAGGGGGCCATAATTTCGCTGAATTTCTCGTAAATGTGTCTTTCCAGTTTGTAATCCCCTCACAACACCTGTGCCAATAGAGGCATCTGCAAATCCTCAACATTTTTTCAAGTTATCTATTGGAACACTTCTAGGGTGAGTAGGAGATACAAGTCGTTGTTTACTGGTTGGAAATTGTGAAGTTTGTGAAAAAGTTCCTATTGGAAATATGTACAGTAGTAAGTGTTACTCAACGGAATGAGCTTCAAAATGGCTCAAATACTAATGACATTATTATTTATTGGAGTTCACTGCTGGAAGGACTTGGCCTACATTCCCATATTGCAGATTTACAAGTGGAACTTGACCTCAGAGGGAATGTGGATTCAATCTTGATATTTGAGTAAACTATTGCATTGTCCTGGTCTCATGGTGGGCGATCACATTATAACGTTGCCGTTGTATCAACTGCTGTACAACTCCCCTGCTCTGACCATTGAACTTACTAGTTGTGGCTATCGGCTTTATTACTGCTGATGTTCGTTTGTTCACTCTCAAGTATCTATCTCACGTAGATGTCTCTGACTACCTCGGAAGAAACTAGAAAACACATTGCTCTGCTCAATAATTCTTACAACAGGCTAAGCTGGATGTTTAAATGCCATACACATGAGTGTGATCAGGCCCCCCTCCCCCCCCTCCCCCCTACCTTCTGATTCTATTTCATTTTTTGGTTTTCATCACTCTCTACTCTACTTCACACTGCAATTGCCTTTGCTGGTACTTATCAGAAGCCACTAACAACATAGAACAGTTATTCAATGCGTCGATTTGTTAAATGTAATTTTATAGTTAAATCTTCAATTTTTTTATCACACTGTAAATTATATTCTGTTTATTACTATTACTGTACTGTATTATTGATCATTTCTATTTCTCCTAGACGTATGTTTTTCACGTACACTCTGATAACCACTAAACTCATGTCACTGGGTAAGGTGACTGAGCTTTGTGGCAGGCTATGTGTCATGTCAGAACACTGCATGCAGTTGGTATCTGTAATGCTGGGTACAAAATACATACATCACAGTAACAAACAATACGTTTACTTTCAAATTTCCTACAGTTTATATACAACGACACATAGTATAAGATCTATAATATAAAACTATATTGTTTTCTGATATTTTATCAAACCACTTTCTCTGATCAGTGCGATTGTACAACTGTACCACTGTATTGATTCATCTAAAAGAGTAAATACGGGAAAAAATTCTGAAACGAACACTTTTCTTCGTAATGCTAGTAATGCTAGTATGTTACGTAATTCATCATTTTTAATGTAAATTTTCGACTCCACTCCCTTTTTAATTTTTTTTATCACATCAAAATTTTCAAATTGGAGGCAAAATGAGTTTTTGAAAGAGTGGCTGGGAGAGGCCTTGAAAACACCGGTGACTAGAGTTTTAAAGGAGTTTTCAAAGCTCGAATGTGGAAGGATGATTGGTCTCAAGCTCGTTTTCACATTTCTTGGGCTACTGTTTCATTTCCCGGAAGACTTGCCACATTATTAACGAAATGCTAACCAATGTGTTGTGTCATAAAAAGGCTGCTAATTGAAACCACATTTGTCAGCAAACGTTTGGTTTGGCTATTCGAATATTTTGGAAGACTCAATATTATAATTATAGACTGTCTGACTCAAGGTTATACAATTGTTTAAGAACCACCCAAAACCAGGTCAATAGTCAATCAAATAAAAACTTATAGATTAACTCATTACGACATGATATTCAGAAGTTAACCCATTAAGATCACAGTGTATTCTAATAACCAATTCCTGAGATTCATGACGAAGTTGCAGGCATCTAAATGCAAGGGGTGTAAGCTTTAAAGTAGTTATTGAAATAAGACTACCATCATTAATATATACATGCTTACCCATGTGTTTACCTTTTCATTGTCACCACAAAATCACAAGAAGTTCACAGATTGGTCAACCTACAAAAACACTAATAGCTACCACAAATGACTATTATCATCAAGTTTGCCAATATACTGAAGTCTATCGTTTGTAAGTTTGTTGGCAGCATTATTCAGACCATAACCATCCACTTTTCTTACACTTATTCTCATTGATTGAAGAAGACCGGAAACAACCATCATGATTGGCCTTGCGACAAACTTTACACATTTCAGCTATATTTATCATATATAAATCAACGAGCCGCACTCCAAGGAAAGACGACCACCATTGGTTAATTGGAGCAAATAGCTGCCATTGGCTGGTTGATATATACTGACCTGATTACCTCTAACCTCCTCCCCCCTGTTCTTTACAGTAATTGATTGGTGAATCAAACCAAGACTATTTTTTGCGTGACAGTTTGTGGACTTACCCTCAGTGAAATGAGTTTCAGTTGAAGTGTGCTAATCGTGAGACTATAGGCAAATTCAGCAGCCTTGACTCCTAGGATCTGGAGGTATGGCTGGGACCCCCCTTCGCTAAAAGCCATAGCCATGAAACCAAGCTCATGGAAACCAACAACATACTTCCCACAGTAGGGTTACTCAGCAGTCCAGACATCAAACTTTCTGCCATACTTCAGAACAAGGTAACACATCAAGTGGCCATTTTGACATAGCAAGTCCTACTGATACAAAGGCCCAGTAACCCGTAAATGAACCAAATGTGATTTCGATCAGCAGCTTTTTGTTTCAATAAACACCAATCCACAAATTTCATCACCTCGAGTGGTTGGAACAAGTTTTTTCTAACATTTGTGGTCTGTAAACAGATTACCACAATCAAAATTTACATTAATTTTTAAGAACTATTAAGGGATTGAGCTTACTTTATTGTGTCTTTAAAGGAGAGTAACACTTCAATTCTTTCAAAATTAATGGGACATTGGTCCTTTCAACTCTGTAATAATTATAATTTAGAACGAAAGTTCTAAATGTTGAATCAAGTAATCAATATCTTCTTAATGAAGTTACTATAAATACTTAGCATCAAGATGGAGCTGGAGGTGGAAGTGATTCGATGTAAAAAAGAATCATTTTACTTTTTTACGCCATTAGAGTTTTATAAGTAGATGTGAAATAGGGTCGGTTAAATAATTATCTGCCAGGAAGAAATAATAAGACTGGTACTTGGAATCAAAAATCTTAGTATTTCATACATAAAGACCAGGTTTGGATGAAACAGCCGAAGGAGCTTACTGCAGAAAGAGCTCAATAAACACAGAACGATGTAAGCATAAGTGCTAGATGCCTAGAAACCCAGCAGAAAATAGAATACAAGTGAGGCAGGTTTAAGCCAAACGCTTATAAGAGAAGCAGAACTATATAAGTCACCAGCACTTTTGCCATTCTTGTGCCTTGCCATACCTGACAACCTTGTGTTTCTCACAGAGGAGTAAAATAAAAGTGGATGATAAGGTAAGGGACGAAGTTCACGAGCCAAATGTCAATGAAAGAAAAAAAATTAGTCGAGGTACAGGGGAAAGCACAGGTTAAGAATGAGTTTAGATTACATTCTATGTGGAAGGAACTCGTAACAAAGCTAAGCAGTTTGAAAGGAGCAAAATCTGCTGTGAACATGCAGATACTGACAGAAGACAGCTCTGATGATCTACACAAACACATTCATTGATGCCTTACGGCGGTGTGAGATTGTTTTGACGTTTTTGTGCTGCAGAAAGGAGATGCGTTTTGCTGCCATCTGCAGTGATATACCAATGCACCATTTTAGTCGTTTTGTTCATTTCTGACATTTGGTCTGAACATCTTCATATTAATTGATTTGATCAGAAACAGTGGTACTGCAACACCTATGAACTCGAGTAGTGCTAGAACGGGTATGCTCTTGGGGCTATGCTTCGTTATAATCTTGGTTACAGGGAACGCAAAGATAGAGTCGGTGTGATAGAGATGAATGAAGCTGGAAAGGAGTCTTTCGTTGTTATTCTGAATGTGCATCATGGATCCACTGTACTATGAATCACATCGCCAATACAAAACTAGTCACAAAGCTAGAACTAGGCATCTGTAAGCTAGAATCCAATCAAGGTAAACTAAGCTTCTACAACAACTCTAGCTAATGTGGGACTGCTGCCTTTCAGGAAGATCCAACTGTTTGGGGGCAGTGAAATGGAAAAACAATTATGCATCCAAAACTCCCAGGTCATTTTCTTCCCACCAAGCTTCTGTAACCGACATACCACCTAGAGTCCTATGTTTGAGCGAATTTTACTTGAGAGTTGGAGGGATCTACCAAAAGTTTGATCAATCTCTCAAATGCTACACCAATTCCAAGGGCTTAATTTGACATCTCATAACACGATGTAGATCTACTCAATGCTTACTTGGTTCTTTTCATACATTCCACTCCTTCATAGCCTTATAAGACAAGCTATACCCCAGAAGCATTTATAGAAACAAGAATAAGAAGGTAATTGAAATACGAAACACAATTGGGCGACACTAAACACCAATTCCAAACATATACACCAAATGGACTCTTATATAAATATACAATTACGGTGATAAAAGTTAACACGTAGTTTTTCATTAACCTCGAAGAAAGCTTCACTGACCACATTTGATAAAGTACAGTCATGGTAACAAAAAATTGGCACTCCTAGACAAATACGCAGTTAGTTAAAATTTCAGGTGAAAGTAAAGAACCGAATCTCGAATTGTGGACGAGCAAAATGTCTTCAGCATTTAGATGCTTTACGTCATCAACAATTATTTTTTAGAGTTGTAACGTTTTACAACTGCTTTTCAAAACAAACTTTTTAAGGCTAAATGTTGAAGAGTTTGTCGTGCTTGGATTGAGCTGGTTGGGGACTTATAGGTGTATTTTCAAAAATTTGTGTCGTAGTCTGAGCGTCGTCGCCCCAATCCATAGCCTCCGTTGGAGCCTAAAATACAGAGAAAATAGTATTAAAAAAACTCCATGATAAAGGAAGTATGTTTACAAGTGTACATATGTTCAGTGGTTGAGTAAGCGTGGTTTTTATAGTACACAACATATGTCAAAGATGGAATAAATATTGTGACAAGTGACTGTTACATAGAATAGAGCCAAGTAATGTGGTGATACTACAAGTGTGAAGTTATGAGGGCTATGAAGGAGAAGAAGAAATCAGGGCACTAGCCAAAGTAGAAGGGACAGTAAGTGACTGAGGTCATCCCTGCAGCTTTGGCTCTTAGAGCAGGGTCCTGGAATCTTCCAGCCCCCTCATATTTGAGGATTGTCTTCCATTCGGAAATTCGTATATTGTTTTCTTATCGTCCATGAGGAAGTTTGCTTCCTCAAAGTGCCTGTTGTGTGGGGACATGAACAGTTGTGCTCTTATCTCGAGCCTCTGAATATTAAACCCTTTATCGCAAGTATAGTAATTGTTCGCCATTTGGTCAATTGGCGAGCCGTTCAGTCTTGAAGTTACCTGGTTGGGGCCCCTGACTGTCCTTCTGAGGGCCCCTTACGCTTTTCATGCCGACAAAGGGATTAGTCCTATTTTCAACCCAACTACGCATTTTCCCCTCTTTCCTCCCAAATATTCCGTTGGTTTGACTCCTTCCCTCCCCCTATCCTCCTTCCCACATCTCAACTCTGGAACTCAGTAAGGGACATTCATGTTACACTCTCGTTCGCGCTCACAACGTTGTCCTTCCGTTTCTTCGGCGTGTAACTTTCCGTATTCTTATTCGGTTACCCTTTTGTAAACATTACGTGTTAAGTGTTCTATACAGTCTTCTACCACGCTCACCGAGTTCGCTTTTATTTTATCCTCAAACCCCCCTCTTGTGCGCCCAACATTTGGTCCTCCGGGCCGGATATCGTTAATCTTCGCGCATACAGGACCGAAGGTTAACGCCACGATGCCCACTACTCGCCTCAACCAACGAAAACCATCGGAAATCAATATCGCTTCTACACAGTCACCAATAGAGGAGACTGTAGAGACTACCGTGGAGTTTCGACAACATGAACAGCCCGCTCCAACTAGTGCCTCTTCTCCTCCTTCGACTGTGTCAACTTTGCCCCCGCAGGAAAGAACTGAGCCCCTGTCGCCTCCTTCTGATCCACAAACGGATTTCTCGGACTTCAACAGACTCTATTGGCGGGCCGCCAACAAGATGGAGTTTATTACTGCTTCGTTGAAGGAGCATGAAGCCTGTTCAACCTCCCTCGCATCGGTAAAGCCATTTTTACGCATCACCCTCGATGAGGCTGTTTCCGAAATACGGCAGGCTGACAAAATCGGTGCCCTGGGAGAAGAGGGCAAAAGGCGTAAAATTCGCGAGCTACTGTCTATACATCTGGCCTTGTCAGTGAAATTGGCACCGCTCAACCTAAAGCAAACTGTATCTACAGTCCCGATTACATCCCCTGACGGCGTTCCACGCAGTGCAATGGAACAACACAAGTTCCTGATCGATACAGTCCCAATTTTTGATGGAAACATCACTACCTTCACGTTCTTCAAAACAATGTATGACGCGGCGGTACACGCCTTGGATATTCCAGCAGCGAAGAAGCTAAGTGTGCTCAAGGCTTGCCTCCGGGGCCATCCTCGCGCGTTGGTGGATCGCGTAGGTCAAGAAGACGCAGATTACGAAGCAGCGTACCGTTCGCTATGTACTGAGTATGGCAACAAGCGAAGGCTCGCCTACTCCACTCTAAACCAATACCTCAGCATTCCTTCACTACCTGATCGGCATTCGCCTGAGGATGTTTCGTCTCTTCGGTCTGCTGTAATGAACTCGCATCGAGCCTTACACAACCTCGCACTGCCCAATAGGATGGGGTTTGAGCAATTTCATCATGTGTACTGCCGACTTACCCCTGCACTAAGGGAAGAGTTCCAGCGGGATTTTTCTTCTGACAACAGCGAAAGTATCCCTGAGCTGTCTCACGTGCTCGATTTCCTCCTTGTCACTGAGGAGAAGTTGAGAGCAAGAACCGACGTACTGCCTCCAATTACACCAGCCCGACCACATACACCAGCTCGACCACATTGGACAGCTGCTCGGAAAGTTGGACGCTCTCAGGCAGCTTCCAATCGACCAGGACTACCCACAGCCAACACGTACACAACATTGGAAGAAAAAGACGATCACTTGGGTGAGTTTATTACAAATGAGTGTAGCACATGTCACTGTACTGATTTGCAGAAACAGCCGTTATCCCTCCAGTCCCAAGAATCACCCACTTATCACCCATCCTCCCAACGCAGGTCTGGCCCGAGTCGAAAATCATGGCCTCGAACTCAGCGTGCCCCTTATGAGGTGAGGGGTAGTAAACCCTCTCTGGTCGCTTCTCATGCGTAATTTGCAGCGCCTACCATCCCATTCGGATGTGTCCCTCCTACTTGGCCCTGTCTGAACTTGAGAGAAGGCAAGTGGTAGAAGAGGCTAGGCTCTGTTACAACTGTCTGGCCCACACTCACACTGCAGACCATTGCACTAGTCGAGGCACATGCTACAGCTGTGGGAGGAGGCATCATAGCACCCTCCACCAACCAGCATCTTCACCCATGATGAGCCACAACACTCATGGTAACCAGGGTGCGGGCTGTTCACCTTCTGGGGGTACCTCTGTCTCTTTCAGAACTAATCTGGCCCAACAGGAGCAGCTGCAGACCACATCTCCGTTTCGTCCTCACTCTCCAGCACCATCCCGGTTTCAGTCGGCAGTTTGTTTCCGCCCTCGGCCCTTCACGCCCAATACTCTTGCTGCCACTACCTCAGAGCTCCATTCACACTCAATACAACCTCACTCAGGTGGGTTTGGCTCAGTGGGGAAAGGAAGGCAGGAGGCTAGGGCAGAGGCTGAGGCCTGGGGAAGAAGCCCACGAACTCCGCCACCCTCCTTTAGTGATGTTCTGAGTGATTGGCCCCCTCTTCCGACCGTAGCTCAAATACTTTGTCCCAGACCCCTGGAACCTGAGTCGTGGCCCTGTCGGAGCCATCAACTGGATCCGTCACCCCTGCAGTCCCTCGTTCAATTTTACATGCCCCCAGAACAGTCTCCATCATCCCTACTGCAGTGGTTCAGATCCTAACTTCTTTTGGCTGGTTCCGACTAAGGGCCATCCTCGACACAGGTTCTGAAGTCAACTTGGTATCTGCTGAGGCGATCATGCGAAGCAGATTACCCACATATCCAGCTCCCCCCCTTCACATTTCTGGTGTTGGAGGCACCCCTCTGGCGACTTCTCTAGGCCAGACAAAGCTAATAGTCGCCCAACCTCATCGAGCTCCCTTTGTCATTGTAGCTCGTATCATTCCTCAGACCACCAACCTCATCCCAACCAAACCTCTTTCCAGAGAACGGTGGCCTAAGATTCCTGAGAAGGGGCTTGCAGACCCCCTATTTCATGTCCCAGCCTCCGTTGATGTGATCCTTAATTCTGCAGTTTTTGAGGCTGTGGATCTCAACCACACTTATCGTCCTCATTTCGAGGGTCCGACCCTGCACCGTTCAACCCTTGGGTGGCTGGTCTCTGGCGCAGTTCGGCTCCCTCGGAAGGACCAGAGAGTGCGTTTCAATATCCCTAGCTCTCCCTCTTCAACCCACTCTTCTACAACTATTTCGTCCCTATCGAATGTGGGCCCTTTCCCCCTCTCCCCCTCGGAGAACCCATGTAACACCCTATTCCTATGCTCAGCCATGACTCTACCCAGTGTTCCCCATCAACAGGCGGCCAACCAGCAGCTGAACATGTTGTTAGAGCGGCTTTTTGTTCCTTCTGTGGCACCTTTTACCCCAGAAGAAATAAAAGCAGAGGAGATCTTTCAGAATACTACAAGTCGTCTCCCCAACGGCCGCTTTATGGTTCGCCTTCCCTTCCGACGAGACCCAACAGTCCTGGGGGACTCCAGGGGCACTGCTTTGAACCGGTTCTTCCGCTTGGAGGCTCGACTCCTCAAGAACCCAACTATGCTGCAGGCATATTCTGAGTTCTTGCAGGACTACTTGGAGCAGGGTCACATGGAGGAAGTAACCAGGCCCCTGCCAGGGAAGCATTCCTACTACCTCCCCCATCATGCAGTTCATAAAACGGGTGATCCATCCCACAAAATCCGTGTGGTTTTCAATGCTTCCCAGCCCTCCTCGTCTTCACTTTCTCTTAATGATTGTCTTCTTCCTGGTCCACGCCTTCAATTAGACATCCGCCAGGTAGTTACCCGTTTTCGGAGAGACCGATATGTGTTTATGGCAGATATTCGACAGATGTTCCGACAGATCCTTCACTCCCCAGAGGACAGTGAATTCCTCCGGATTATCTGGAGGTTTTCCCCTGAAGAACCACCTAAGGACTATGTCCTCCGGACAGTCACCTATGGCACTGTGTCCGCTCCTTGGCTAGCTTGCAGGGTTCTCAGAACTTTAGCTGACTCTGCACCCCCTGAGCTCGAGCGTGGAGCTCAGATCCTTCGTGAGCGGACTTATGTGGATGACCTCAATGGTGGGGGGCCCTCAATTTCCGAGGCTCTCCAGGCGCGAGATGCCGTGCGATGTTTGCTCCAGGGCTCTCAAATGGAGCTCCGGAAGTGGGCTGCCAACCACCCTGCACTGCTTCAGGGTCTACCCAAAGAACATCTAATTGCCTCTGCCATACCCCATGAACTCCTTCTTCCTAGTCCTGAGGAAGATCCCACACTGAAATTGCTTGGGTTATGTTGGGACCCAAAGGAAGACTCCTTCTTCTATAGGGTTCAGCTGCCACAACTAGTGTCCACCAAACGTGAACTTATATC
The DNA here is from genome assembly GCA_020466155.1 of Pachypeltis micranthus. Lineage (NCBI taxonomy): Eukaryota > Metazoa > Arthropoda > Insecta > Hemiptera > Miridae > Pachypeltis > Pachypeltis micranthus. The sequence goes on along the minus strand of CM035770.1, from coordinate 1,354,483 downwards.
ACAGGTTGCTCGGCTGTATGACCCATTAGGTTGGCTGACTCCTGTAACGCTGTTCTCCCGCCTAATTGCTCGTCCTATCACACAAGGGCAATACAATTGGGATGATCCTCTCCCCATGTCCATCAAAGGCAGCTGGGCTAACTTTGCCCAAACCCTGTCAGCTGTATCTCAACTACAGATTCCCCGCCACCTACCTGTCTCCTCTCAAAGCTCGTACATGGTAGGTTTTGCAGATGCCTCTGAAAAAGCCTACGCTGCAGTTGTTTACCTCATTACCTTGAACGGGACAGGTGCCACCTCAACATTGGTCTCTGCTAAGGCCAAGCTGGCTCCAATGGGCAGCAAGACCACTACTATTCCTCGTTTGGAGCTCTGTGGCTGCATGATGCTAGCCCAGCTCATTCATACCCTCCAACCACTGTTTCCCAACGTCCAAGCTTCTCATACTCTTGCCTTTACAGACAGCCAAATAGCGCTGGCCTGGTTGACAGCGGATCCTGCACCAGTTTGGAAGACGTTTGTAGGCAACAGAGTAGCCAAGACCATTAAGTTGATACCCGCTGCACAGTGGTTCCATGTTCGCTCAGAACTCAACCCAGCTGACTGTGCCTCTCGCGGTCTTTCTCCGCTGGAGCTTATCACTCATACTCTCTGGCTACAAGGACCAGAGTGGTTGAAGGATGACCCAGCTCAGTGGCCACTCTATCGAGTACGAGCTCGCCTTCAGAGCGCTGAGGTTATGAGTGAGGCTTGCCCTTCACAAGTAACACTCCTCACCCACTCATTTCCAGGAAGGGATGCCCTCAGTCAGCTAGAAACCCGTGTCTCGTCTTTCAGTGGATTGCGTCGCATCACAGCTTGGTTGTTGCGCTACCTCCGTCCTTCAAGCTGCCAGCCACCTCCCGCCCACTCATCTTCGACTCATTTACGCACCCATATCCCAAACCACTCCCCTCGCCCACTTACAGCCCGAGAGCTAACTGATGCAGACACAGTTCTCATTAAACACGCTCAAAGAGAGGGTTTGGATGCACTCTGGAAGGAGGTGTCCTCTGGCACTTCCCACTCGCACCTTGCACGATCACTGGGTGCATTCCTCGATGATGAGGGTGTTCTTCGGGTAGGTGGGCAGTTGGCTCGGTCCACCGAGGAGTACTCAATGCGCCATCCGGCCCTCCTCCCTAGTAACCACCCCCTTACCCGCCTTGTCATCAGAGAGGCACACGAGGCGAACTTGCATGCAGGCCCCCTAGCAACCCTCACCTTCCTACGCCACCGCTTCTGGGTAGTTGATGGTAAGCGAGTCGTACGCCGTCAGTTGGCCCTATGCAATCGGTGTTTTACCATGAAACCTCGCCCCTTTGAGCCTCCACTAGGTCACCTCCCTACAGCCCGAACAGCTACCAATCCTCCATTTCATACTGTGGGAGTTGATTATGCAGGTCCTTTCATGCTCACCACACGTTCTGGTCCAGTAACTCGCTCCAAAACTTCCCCTAGACCTCCTGGACATAAATACTACCTTGTAACGTTTGTGTGTTTCTGTACCAAGGCAGTTCACCTTGAGTTCGCCTCATCCCTTTCAACTCCAGCCTTCATAACTGCTTATCGGCGGTTCTGTGACCGCCGGGGTAACCCCACCCACATTTACTCAGACAACGGGACAAACTTTGCTGGAGCAGCGGCAGAGTTGAGGGCGCTCAAAGCCATGCTACAGGGGGGAGTACATCGCACTGCAATGGTCAGAGAGGCTAGTTCACGCGGGACCACATGGCATTTCATTCCACCTGCTGCTCCACACTTTGGAGGTCTGTGGGAAGCAGCCATCAAGTCCTCCAAACGTCTCCTTCGCCAAGGTTTGCGAGGACAACGCCTCACCCTTGAAGGATTCATTTCCCTGCTCACTCGGGTGGAGGCTATCCTTAATTCACGTCCATTAACTGCCATATCTACTTCCCCCCACGACTTGTATTTCCTCACCCCTGGACACTTCCTTATCCTCCGCCCCCCTCTAGCACCAGCCAACCCTCGGAGGCCCCCTCAGCTTGCTCTTCCAGCTCCCCCTCTCCAGAACCCTGCACCTTCTAGCGGTGACAGCCCTCCACCACCTCCCCTCCCACGAGTGCAACCTCCAGCTCAGAACATTGACCCTCCCTGCCCGAGCTTCTTACCTCCACTCTCGTCTGATCCCACACTCGACCAATCTGGAACACTTGGTTCCCGGTATCGTCAGGTCATCCAACTGGCTCATGCTTTCTGGAAGCGTTGGCAGTCGGAGTACTTAACCTCTCTTCAGGTTCGCTCAAGGTGGAACCGTGAGCAGGGTCCCCAGCCTCATGAGGGACAGGTGGTGGTTCTCATGGACAATAATCTGCCTCCCACAGAGTGGCGGCTTGGGAGGATTGAGCATCTTTCGCAAGATGGCTCTGGCTTCTCTCGAGTAGCCACTGTCCGTACCCAACTAGGTACCCTTACTAGGCCCCTCCGGAAGCTCTGCCCCCTGCCCACTCAGTAACCCTCCCTCTTTGGTTTCCAACGTGGGGGGAGACTGTTCGCCATTTGGTCAATTGGCGAGCCGTTCAGTCTTGAAGTTACCTGGTTGGGGCCCCTGACCGTCCTTCTGAGGGGCTTCTGAGGGCCCCTTACGCTTTTCATGCCGACAAAGGGATTAGTCCTATTTTCAACCCAACTACGCATTTTCCCCTCTTTCCTCCCAAATATTCCGTTGGTTTGACTCCTTCCCTCCCCCTATCCTCCTTCCCACATCTCAACTCTGGAACTCAGTAAGGGACATTCATGTTACACTCTCGTTCGCGCTCACAACGTTGTCCTTCCGTTTCTTCGGCGTGTAACTTTCCGTATTCTTATTCGGTTACCCTTTTTTTTTTTTTTTTCCTTTGAAACGGTGGATGCAGGCAATACCCTCACTGCAGCCACAAACGGGCCTATTGTAAGGGCGTCCATGATACTCGGATCATGGCCCACCTGCACCACCCCCAGGCCCCACGGCACTGGTCTCACTTGGTGTGACGTCACCTATGCGCCCCCACCACCCCCGCACATAGCGGAGGATATCCGCAAGTTCTGCATTTGCCACCTCTTCGGGCTGAAGAAAGGGCCTCCCAAACACAGAACGGCGCGATGCCGCGAGTCCATCGCATACGCACAGCACGTGCTCTGCCGTCTCTAGCCCTACCTCGCAGAACCTGCATACCTGTACCTCGCACTTGCCAATATTTGCAAGGTGGTACCTCAGCGGACAGTGACCTGTGAACAGGCCACATATGATCCTCATATCCTTCCTCCCCAGAGCAAGCACCTCCTTGGACCTCTCTCTGGAGAGCCGGATAAAGAGTTTTGACTGTCTAAGGCCGGGCAGCCCCTGCCAATGAGCAGCCCTGCACCTATCCTCCCATTTGCCAACCTCTCTACGTAGATGGCTCCTGGTAGTCCCAACAAAGGGCTCAGGGCCAATAGGGATCTGCTCTGATCCCTTCTTAGCCAACCTATCAGCCCGTTCGTTTCCCTCTATATCCTGATGCCCTGGCACCCAACACAGTGTTACACTGTTGTCCTCGGCCAGGGCCTTCAGTCCAGTCAGACACTCCCACACCTGCCGCGATGTAAGACAGTATGAGGCTAAGGCCTTGAGAGTGGCCTGACTGTCCACCATGATGTAGATTCTCTGCCGCTTCAGTCCCCTCTGCAGCAGCCGCTGCACACAGACTGTCACCGCAGCCAGGGGCTAGAGGAAGGGGCTAGAGGTAACCCTTTTGTAAACATTACGTGTTAAGTGTTCTATACAGTCTTCTACCACGCTCACCGAGTTCGCTTTTATTTTATCCTCAAACCCCCCTCTTGTGCGCCCAACAGTAATTATGTTCATTATCTGAGGTTGAAATGCAGTGTCTCACCTTTGAGAAGACACATAAATCTTGAGCAAGGTTGAATTTAGCTCCAAACGGGACGTGGAAATCATCTTGACTGGTGCTAACTTGGTTTTAGAGGTCAAAAGGGAAACTTTGACTATTTCGACTGTAGTTTTGGTTCATTATTCATTCTGAATAGTACCCCTATGTTTACTCTCAGGAAAATGTTTGTACAACCCCCCCCCCCTCAAACTGATACTGTACATTTCAAGACATCGGAATTCGCAAACTGCAATGTTCGTCTGCCGCCAGTTGTCGTCCGGGCCATTTTATGCCTTTAACGTGACGTAAAAAATCTGTTCTTTCGAACGGACAAAAATCCCATTTGGTATCTAGTTGTGCCTGCCTGTGAGGCAATGAAAAGGCAATTTTCGCAGTTTTATCGCAAGTACGCCATGCTCGGTACCATTATCTTTGTATTTTTAGATGCTTGGTCGAATGAAAATATTGTCATTAGTGTACGACTGTATCTATACGCAAACAGTGAAATCACAGTAATTATAATGAAATGAGCCAGTCTACTAATTGAAAGAACTCGTGGGACAATAACTATAGTGAAACTAATCGTTTCATCATTGGTACTCCCCTCCCTCCTGTCTCATTAAATCCACTCGCCAGCTTGACTCGCCACGTCAAATCAATTGCCTATGTGTACCTACGTGCGCCTGGAATATCTAGTTTTTGTCGTCCCCTTGTAGTCAGGTCGTTTCGTATCGTTTACTGGTATTTTTCGATGCTGAATCAAATGGATGGGTCTTGGAGAAGTGAGACAACGTCGAGCTGTGCAAGAGAACATTAATAATAGTTTGCAGCGTTTTTACTGAGCTAGCTTAACTTGGCAAATGTCTTGATATCATACGTAAATGCTAACTTTCCAATCTATCCACTTACCATTTCCATAATACGCGTTGTAGTAGTAGCCATTCCATTCACTCCTCCATGAGTCATATAAGTTGGCCATGCTGTTTTCTTGTATTGAACCAGATGACCTCTGGCAAAGTGAAACAACAATTCATTAGTTCTGGCTTAGCTGTTACAGTAAATATTCTGGATTCGGTACATCACCAAACAATATTAGTATTTGCACTTTGCTGTTCAACAACATACAACATTGGGGTTGGTTGGAGTGAGTGATATTGACTGATTCGTCTTGGAGCATCGTTCAGAGCAGAAGAAGTTGTGGGATTGTACAATATCTCTTTTTGACTATGTATGTGCATGTTTATGGTGGATTTCAAGCACCTCTGCCGAGCCAACTAAGTTCCCCAGGCCTTTGCATCAACACCACCCCACCAAAACGCTTCCTCTACCCAAAACACCCCTCGTCCCTAACCACCGACCAATCCCATTCCCCACCCTTCCCAACAACCCCATCTCTTGTCGTAGTCCATTCCCCCTTGATCACTGGGCACTAGAACACTACGTGTTCGGTGGTGAGCACTCCCCCACACTCGTGTGTCCCAACCCAAAACCCCTGAAGTTTTTCCTTGAAATCCCCATGCCCTGCAATTAGTTGGGTGGAGTAATAATTGAATCCCACCCACCATCCTTTCCGTAACACTCGGCAACCACTCGTACGTATACCCCCCTTTGGTACATCCCCCCACTGCCCCCAATGCTGCCCCACTCAACTGCAGCTGGTAGCTCACCCATCCCCTCTTCAGCTCGAGTTCTATGGGGGCGGCTCCCCGGCAACCACATTCAGGGCATTCAGGGAAACTGTCGGGTTCCAGTAGGCTTTGGTGATGCCGATAAGCATGAGCCTCTGCACACTCGCAAGCCTTCTCCTCATATGTCTCGTCAGCCTGTCCTACCAGACCCCTGCCGCGTAATCACTATGGTCGTGTACATACCCTGGTAGGTGGTGCGCAGAGCCCATGTCCCAATCCCCCTAATTTTGCCTTGCCATCTTAACCACCCCATAGAAACTTTCCCTTGAACTCCTCCAAACCACATAGTCCACATGCTTCCTAATCCTTAACTCTGCTTCCCATTCTGCCCCCAAATACTTTATTTCCCTTAACACCTCCCAACCTTTCCCCTTTCGAAAATAGGCATGGCTTCATTATATTTCCCCTTCAACATATCACCTGCGTTTTGATACCCGACAGTCTCTTCTTGCTCTCCCTACACCAGTTGCAGCACCCTATTTCCGTGTGCCTCTAACATCACCCTTGAACCCCCCACAAATCAGAATCATGCCATCGTCAGGGTAGGCCACCACATCATATTCCGTCTCCTCTAACATGCCTATAAGCCTGTCCATCACGTTTTTTCAAAATTGGACAGTCTCCCGAGGGCACCCAATATTAATTTCCCTCCTAATCCCTCCCCCCAAATATACCTCATTTGTTCGTCTCCTAAAATAATCCCTTAACAACCCAGATGCATCCCCTGCAACCCCCCTCCCCACTCATTTCCCAACATCAGTATGGCTGTTTACGCCAAATGGTAAACAACAGACAGCTGAGGAGATCAAACCCAAGCGCTGAACTAATCCCTTCTTAGGTCTACGCCCACATCTACTACCGGCTTCAAGCTCTTTTATCTTGATGAATGACTCAACCGATGATTCAGTTGCGAGTTAGTCTACCTTTGTCTTTTTTTTCTTACTATTTTTCACGTGCAATACGCAAGGGTACGTTCCGCCATCTACGTATCGAATTCAGCCTCGTTGCTCGCATGAAAACTCTACATATTTGGCCAAATACTTCCCCGTCAAGCCAGTCATCTACCCAATCTTCAACCTACCAACACAAACACTCGCCTACCAATTACAAATCTGGAGACAAACAGCTTATTCACATATTTCTATTCTATGTTTCCACTGTCATTTGCTTAGCTATATTTTTCGATACAATTAAACCCATTCACGAAATTGTCTGTCTTGCCTAATTTGACCTTCTGCCAATTTAACAAAGGCACTAGGATAACTAGGAGCTTATTAAGTTCCTACTTCCTATTTCACCCTGGACAATGGCCATCATGCCCTGTTGAAAGCACCCTCCACATCCATGTGGATCCCTGAACGTACTTTCCTCCCCTTCCTGCCACCATTTCTCTTACCTTCACCATGGAAACCTCTGTACTCCTGCCCTTCATAAACCCGTACAGCCTCGAACTTACTCCCCATTCAAAATACCCTTTCCAACTCCCTACCACCAACCTTTCTAACACCTTTCCCAACATGGGCAGAAGCACGATGGGCCTGTACGACTTTACTTCCCTTGGATCCCTCCCCTGCCTCATCAACAACACCACCACCCCGCGCTTCCAACTTCCCAGAAAATCCCCATACCCCATACACAACCTACACATCTTTAATATCACCCACTTTATTTCCTCCCACCCTTCCCTCACCATTTCCACCACAAACCCATCCCATCCCTGTGCTTTACCCCCTTTCACCCCCACACTTCCTCCCTAACTGTTCACACCACTGTTCTTCCCACACATACTCCTCATTTTGTCTCCTCACCTCTATTTACCATTTTCTTTCCCCAACTTCCTCATCGTTTTTCAACAACCCATCCAAAATACTTCCCATCGTTAGTCCTCCCCCACCAACATATCCAATCCCCTCCCTAGCCTCCACCTTCTTCGTTGCCAGTTTGTAGATCAGCCCCCATGGGTTGGCTTCTATTTCCCTCGTAACACACTCTCCTCATTTTCCCTCGCCCTTCTTTATACCTACTCCTCAACACCACATACCTCATTTTCTCCTGTTCCCTAATCCTCTCGTCCCCTCCGACTTCTCACTACCTCATCCTTTAAATCCCCCAATTCCCTAGTTCACCATACCACACCTTTCGCCTTTTTCTTTTTGATGGGATCCCTTGCTTAGCCGCCCTGTGCAGAGCCAGCACATTTTCCAGAATCGTCAGGCCTTGCCCTGGGTAGGAGTTCGATTGCTCCGTTCTAGCTGCCTTACCCTGCGGAGGCAGTCACCTGTCGTGGCCCTAACCCATAATGCACCGACACAAGGCCGGCTGTGCATTCCCGTGGTACCATTTTGGGTCCAACAACCCTTAAGGCCCGAATTCCTCCCCCCTTCTTTCGATGGCACTTACGGCTTTTCCTCATCCCTGGGTGGAACAGTTTGGACTTGCTGAACTCCCTGGGATTTGGAAGAATCCCAGTAAGCTGTGACAGAAAGCCCCCAAGCCTCCACCCACTACCTGGGGGCCCCACACATTGCTACAAAATACCAGCATTAGTAGCCTCCATGAGTCCTGTGGTGTGTGCCTGGTGCGCAATGCCACTACATCTTAGCAAGGGATGCAAGTGCGAGGCTGTCCTCATGTGTGCCAGTCGTGTAGAATGAAAATTGCAATAGGTCTCACACTCTACATGAGACACATGCTGTATCATATGTCAGCGAGCAATTGCCCTCCAGGAGTCACGAGTTGATTATGAATAGGCTAAAACACAATCCTTCCACAACACACACAATCGAATCCTTCAGCACAACACAAGACTTCTCCGCTTAAGGCTGAGTTACTGCAAAGTGTACTCGAAACACGCTGCAGCATTCTCACCATACAAGAACCATACATAGGTTCCAAAACTCTCGCTCTGGGACCAGCCTTTTGGAACGATTTCGTCGAGGGTCTTCTCAAGAGGCTCATGCAGACTGACTGCGAGCTGTACGCCTATGTGGATGACCTGACTGTGCTGATCTTAGCAGAGTCACTCCGCCTAATCGAGGGAAAACCCCAACACATGCATGGTGCAAGCATGTCAAGATGCAGGTGGCTGAGGAAAAAATGCAGCTAATCCTCTTAAAAGAAGAGTAAACAACCAACCCAGATACGCTTTGGTAGCCACACTCTCCTAATGTATAAGCCGTATATCTAGGCGTGATTGGCAACTGCTGCGTTGTCTGGGGTAGCAAAATAACAGTCTATCAAAACAGAGTATTTGTTGAAGTACGTGTCTACACTAAATTATTCTTTTTTGAAACCTGGCTGAAACACACGTTGATTGAAGCATGACAACATGTTGAATTTATTTACTAACGAAATGCTCTTGGTCTTCGTTTGTGGCTGAAATGTTTGTTTCTTGTCTTTAATAATTTGTTCAATTGGTTATGGGACCAGATTACGTGAATAGTGAACAAGGAACAATTATTGAACAGTGATAGTGATTGAAGTGAACATTGACAATTCGGAAATGCAAGGTCTGCCAAATGCTTTCGAGGTTGTTGAAGGAACCTTGAAAGAGCCTGTCTCGCCATTGCATGAAGCGACTGTCATGGAGCTGGCTGCCTACGAAAAGGAAAAGCAAAATTTTGCCACTGCGAACAGTACAGTGATCATTGTCATAATGAATAATCTCGGCGATGAAAACATCTAGAAAATTATGCGTTTTTCAAAAGGATACGACGCATGATTTACAGTTGGACCTGATACGCATTGCCAACTCTGATATCGGAAAAGACCAACAGCAGCAGGATCACATAATCCAACGAGTTCTTCACTCGAACAACAATCCAACGAGATCAACAATCGACCAGACCCTGCCAGCTTAGTGTCCGAAGAGCCTCAATTTCGCCAGCTGATAGCTCGATGGGAGCTATTAGAACTTCGTGAAGGGGAACTATTTCATCAATGGTTGGAGAAGAAAGGCTCGGGAAAACTACAATGGGTGGTGCCTCAGGCAATGGTAAAAGATGTCCTCAGAAATAACCATGATGCACCCACCACTGGTCATTTTGGTTTCTTGAAGACACTTGGGAGGATCCGCCAGAAGTACTATTGGCCTGGAATGACATCTGACATTAAAGCTTGGTGCAAGTCATGTATACTATGCCAGCGATATAAAGGACCAGGAATAACCAGACCAGCTCCACTCCAGCAGACGGCAGTTGGCACACCATTTGAGAGGATGGGAGTTGATATTTTGGGACCATTCCCTCGTCGTAGCAGCAGACTATTTTTCGAAGTGGCCTGAGGTTATTTGTGTACCTGACCAGGAGGCGGCTACTGTAGCCTCAGCATTGGTAGAGCAAATTTTCTGCCACGTCAGAGTCCCCTTAGAAATTCACACGGACCAAGGACGAAATTTTGAGTCCCAATTGGTCAAAGAAGTGTGTGATCTTCTTGAGGTACATTGTACACGGACGAAAGCTTTACATCCACAGTCAGCTGGTCTTGTAGAGCAGTTGAACAGATCTCTAATGAAATACCTGGCAATGTTCGTGATCAAGAATTAAACTGATTGGGACGCTAAATTGCCTCTGTTCCTGATGGCATACCGCTCTGCACCCCACCATACAGCTGCCTTTTCTTCTGCTCAGCTAATATATGGCCGGGATTTACGTTTGCCCGAGGAAATGATCCGACCACCAACAGACGAAACTTGCCACCAAACAGAACTTGCCTTGGACCTTCGGAGAAGCCTGGAGCAAGTACAGGAGTTTTCTCGAAACGAAGCCGGGTTGAAGATGCGAACTAAGAAGGAAGCATTCGATCTATATGAGACAAAAAGGAAGAAAGGGATCTGCCCAAAACTCAAGCCTAATTGGATCGGTCCGTGGGTCATCGAAAAACGCATCAATGACGTGCTGTTTGATGTGAAGCTTGGTAACACGATATGACGATTACATGGTAACTGTCTAGCAGCTGCGAACGTCAGGCCAATTAAAGAAGAGGGGGATAATGTAGGATAATGATGATACCTAGTTATTATTGTTTTGGTTGCCCCAGTTATCACCGGTGTTGTTGGATTGACTTGTTAAAATGTTCGGTCATGACTTCAACCACAGGTGCTGAAATAGCTGCAGCCAGTGAAGGTGCGAAGGAAGGTATCTGGTTGTTGTGTATTGAATGAAAATAAGAGTTGAGCACGTTCTCTTGAATACTTTATTGACGTCGGAAATACATCGAAAACAAAGTTGATGATCTTCTCGGGAGGTTCTGTCCCTGTTATTGACCAGTGCAGACACTACAGTCTTCCCCCCCCTTAATGCAAAAGTAAATAAAGATTAGATATTTTTTTAATATAACGAAAAAAAGAAAAAGAAAGAGTCCTTATTTGCTGCAGATGTCAAGATCAAAAGAAAAATTAATTACACTTTGTATCAAACGATAACATAGCAATCTACTAGTTTATAGATTTAGTTTGATGACGGGCTTCTTTGTTCGTTCAGATCTCCTCAACCCAGGTACAGTTTCTGAGATTACTCTCTCATTGACTCGAGGTTCCAGTACACTAGCGCTTGGTGAGTTTTTATTTGGCAAGGTTTCTTTGGGAGGAGTTGCTGTAGAGTCCTTCATAGGGATAGATTTCCGGAGTTCAGTCTCATTCAAGGAAGGATGTGGATCGAACAGTGGTAGGCCTTGGTAATGATCATGGTTGGGTTGTTGTTGAACGGGCAGTTCAACCGCTACATTTCGAGGCGATGAAAAATTCTCGACTGGTGAGGCCTTGATTGAACCCTTATCAACCTCACAGGACTGCAGTTGGTCCAGATGACGCTTTACGACATATCCGTCATCAAGTTCCACAAGGTAGTGAAGACGCCCCAATTTTTCCACTATTGTGCCGAACTTCCACACTCTTGATTGGGTATAATTTCTCGATTGTACTCTTTCACCCAACGTGAAGACTCTCTTAGTAAGAGGTTGTTCCTGAACTTCTTCTTGTAAAACAGGTTGCAAAAGGCGGATGAGGTCCAATCTGGTTCTTAAGTTTCGGCCTGTCATTTTGAAAGCTGGTGTGAGCCCATCTGATAATGGCGTTGTGCGGTATTTCAAGAGTATTTCCAACACTTTTTCATTAATTGACCCTTTTCATGTTCCATGCATTTCAGTTTTCTCTTTACGATTTGGCAGTAGCGTTCTGCCTGGCCATTGGTGGCTGGGTGTCCGGGTGCAATGAATGCTTGATGAATCCCATATTCTTTACAGAAATCCATGAATAAAACTGATTTGAAAATAGATGCATTGTCACTGACCAATAGTTCTGGAAAACCCTGTCTGCTGAATATCTCCTTTAGCAGATCAATGGTGTGACTAGTAGTAGGAGCGCTTCTTATAGGGACAATTTCAGGCCACTTTGACATTGCATCCACAACGATGAAAAAGTAGTACCCCATGAAAGGACCTGCATAGTCCATATGGATTCGTTGCCACACTTTTTTAGGCGTGTCCCATTGGTGAATAGGTGCTTTTTCGGGGGAGTTTTTATTTAGGCAACATTGACGACATCCCTTGACCATAGATTCAATATCTGAATTTATGGTGCTCCAAAAACAGTATGATCGAGCGATATTCTTCATTTTAACAATGCCACAGTGAGTTGAGTGTAGCTGCTTCAGGATGGCGGGTTGCAACGTCTTGGGAACCACCACTCTGTCCCCTCGCATGACAACCCCGTTCCGTAATGAGTACTCGGGATCATTTATTGTATCATCTTTCAGCCGACTGACAAGATCAGCCAGTTCTGCATCCTTTTCTGTTTCTGAGGAAATAGTGCGTGCTGTCACAGTCTCTGTTGTGAGAAGATTTATAATGCACTCCTGTAATTTTGAGGTGTGGTCCACTTTTTTATCTTCATGATTTGACAGGCTGATGGGGTTCCGAGAGAGGTAGTCGACATTTGCATGTTCAGACGATTTGCGATGTACGATATCATAGTTGAATCCTGACAAGTATTGGGCATAACGCAACATTCTTGTAGCTGCCAAAGGTGGAAGTGAGTTTCTGGGGCTCAAGATGGACGTCATTGGCTTGTTGTCAACAATTAGCAAGAACTTCCTACCATAAAGATAGTCAAACAACTTTTTGCAGGCCCAATAGACTGCAGTGGCTTCCAGGTCAAGTTGATAATAATTTCGTTCAGCAGCTGTCAGTGAACGTGAGATGAAGGCAACTGGGCGCTCAGTTCCATTGGGTATAATGTGTGATAGGATTCCAGAGAGTCCACTGGGGCTCGCATCCGTAGCAACCGTCACTGGCATGTCTGGGTCAAAAGGTGTAAGTATCATAGGACTGGCAATTTCCTTCTTTGCTTGTTGAAATGCCATTTCACACTGTTTTGTCCAATTGAAGGGAGCATTTTTTGTCAAAAGTTTATTCAATGGATGTAATAGAGCGGATGTCCCTTTTATGAACTTGGAGTAATACTGGACTATTGCAGTGAATTGACGCACCTGATCAGTATTTGTTGGGCGTGGGGCTTTTAGAATGGCATCCACCTTGTTAGGAGACTTTCTCAACCCATCAGCACTTATTGTGTGTCCCAGGTAAGAAACTTCACTCTTGAAGAATTTACATTTATCCACGTTTAAGTGAAGGTTATGGGTCCGGAGCTTCTCAAGTGTTTTTGAGAGATTTCTTTTGCATTCCTCCCAAGTTTTGCCCTGCACCAATAGATCGTCAAAATATGCTGTTACTCCAGGGAGGTCCTGAACAAATTGATCCATAAACTTGGCAAATTCATTTGGAGCAGTTTTTATGCCAAAGAAGAGTCGATTGACTTTATAAGTTCCTCTGTGTGTAGAAAGGGATTGGGTTACAGCGCTTGCCTCATCAACACATAGGTGCAGGAATGCCTTATGCACATCCAGTGTACAGAATGTCGTGCCACCCCGCATTTCGCTATATATGTCATCAATTCGAGGGATGGGGTAGTGATCTGATGATGATGAGATCACTTCAGAGTCGGTATGGTCTGACTCTAGCAGGTGCATAGATTTCCCATTGTCTTTTAGTGTTCTTATTCTGTGTTTGATACAAACGATTGACACATGGCCCTTCCGAAAACAATGGCTACACCGCAATTTTGATTTATCCGCTGTACATGTTTTACTCTCGTGTTTTTTTCCGCAAAAAAGGCAAACTCCCCTCAATCCAAGTCTCTCGACATCAAACTTGCCTTCCCGTCGATTGGATTTGTCACTTTTCCTGGATGGCTCGTACTTGATTTTGTTGACCGCATTGCTATGAGGACTATAAATTTCACGGTTATCGATTTTGGAAGCTTCGATAGCTAAAGCGTCTTTCGGTGCTTCAGCATATGTGAGTTTCTCTTTTTGTAACAATTTCTCACGGATTTCAGGGTCAGCGAGACCCCTAATAAACTGAACCCTGAGCACTAATTCGAGGATACTTTTCGAACAGGGAGCTTTTGTAGTGCAATCACACTCAAATTTGGCTGACTTTGCGCACTGTTTAAGGGCCGAAATGTAATCAGCTATAGATTCGCCCTGGGCTTGAACGCGCGAAAAAAATTTATGTTGTTCCGTAAGTTTTTTTCTCGGGACAGAGGTGACCCTTCAACAAATTCACGATTTCTGAGTAGCTCTTAGAGGAAGGCTCGTCAGGTGCACAGAGATTGCTGAGAAGTTCGAAGTATTTTGGACCGAGGCAATTGATCAATAATTTAGCCTTTCTAGATTTCGTCCCCGCGTCATCACCTGTCAAACCTTTAAGGTCAAAAAAATTTTGAAGTCGTTGAACATAGTTTGAAAACGATTCAACCGTGTCGTTGAAAGGTTCGAACGCGATGTTTTGTAGGCCTGTATCGGCAGTCGGAAGTTGAGAAATTAGTTGAGCAATTGATCTCACCAGTCTGTCGACGTCGGTAGTCATAATTGAATATCCGATTTATCCTCGTCGCCAATCTGTTGTGTATTGAATGAAAATAAGAGTTGAGCACGTTCTCTTGAATACTTTATTGACGTCGGAAATACATCGAAAACAAAGTTGATGATCTTCTCGGGAGGTTCTGTCCCTGTTATTGACCAGTGCAGACACTACACTGGTTAAAACAAGTGTTGAAAGATATGGACCACTTGGAAGGCCGGCCTGTGCTACGAGTGGATAATTAATCAGCCATCAACCTCGCCAATCCACAGTTTCACTGTCGAACTAAGCACATTCACATTCGTCATTTATTCGTCAGAGAGCAAGTGACAAATGGGGAACTGGATATTGAGAAGGTGGACTCAGTGGACTAACTCGCTGATATACTCACGAAGCCTCTTGGAAGTGTTAGATTCCGCCTACTCCGAGAGAAGCTAGGGGTCGTCAATGTTGGGAGAAATTAAGAGAAACCTATGCTTACCTCGACGATGTCACAGTCTGTGGTAAGACAAAGAACGATCAAGGACATCCTTAAAGCTTTCCTCGTAGCCACTAAGAAGTATAATCTTACTCTTAATGAAGAAAAATCCAAATTTTTTCAGACAAACATTAATTTACTCGGTTACAACATTGCGAATAACACTGTCACACAAGACGAAGACCGATAAGACCACTTCGTGAGATTTCGACCCCTAGCGATATGAAACAACTAAGAAGAGTTATGGGCAAGTTTGCTAATTTTTCAAAATGGATTCTGAAGTTTTCGGAAAAGATTCGTCCGCTCGTATTAGCCAAGTCGTTTCCATTGTCAGAAAACTTACTGATCATCGTAGAAACATTGAAAGCTGACATTGCAAAAGCAGCATTGACAGCAATAGATGACAAACTACCTTTCACAGTCGTAACAGATGCATTGGACTTTGCTATTGCAGCAACACTGTCACAAGAAGGTCGACCTGTCACTTTTTTTTAAGGACACTATCGGAATCAGAGCAGCGGCAGCAGGCAGTAGAAAAGGAAGCAGCAGCAATACTGGAATCCCTTCGCAAGTGGCGTCACTATTTGATAGGCTGGCCTTTTCAAATTATCACGGATCAAAGGTCAGTTTCTTTCATGTTCGACAATGCTACGCACAGCAAAATTAAAAACGACAAAATTATGCGTTGGCGCCTCGCCTTATCATGTTTTAAATACGAAATTCTCTATCCTGCAGGAAAGCAAAATATAGTTGCTGATACACTGTCTAGGGTCTGCGCTACAGCATCGACTCCACATCTGATGGGACTGCACAAAACAATGTGTCATCCGGGGGTTACTAGGATGAACCATTTTATCAGATGCAAAACTCTTCCATATTCTGTTGAAGAGGTGAAGCGGATAACCTCTCGCTGTCAAGATTGCGTGGAGCTAAGACCAAAAGATGTGTGCTGGTTTTTCAAAACTGAAGGTGTTCTCATCAAATCCACAATACTGTTATAGGATATATTTGGGCGTCTCGCAATAATAATTCCTTCTTTCTTAACCAGTATCGTATATTCGCACAGAAAAAGCCAAGACCACAGGTATCGAGATAGAAAGAGGAGCGAAGTGGTGTTGTAGGCGTTCGGAAGAGGAATAGGCCAATCGCCTTGTTGTGCACCGTGGACCCAATTTTCCTAACCTCTCGATTACGGCCCGTAACAATACCTTTTAAGAGGCTGAACCTGGATTTTAAAGGGCCTTCATCGACGAAAAATCAGTACCTACTCACAACTCTCGATTCCCTTTCGCTTTTCCCTGCTCAAATTTGTCCGCATCTACAGTGATCGATCATTTGAGGAACTTATTTTTTATATTCGGCATGTCAGCATACATACATTCAGATCGTGGATCTGCTTTCATGTCAGCCGAGCTCAAAGCTTTTCTGATATCGCAAGGAATTGCTACGAGTCGAACAACCTCCTACAACCCTAGAGGTAATGGGCAGATTGAACGGTACAACGCCATAATTTGGAAAAGCACACAGATGGCTCTCCATTCTGCAGGGTTCGACACACGACAGTGGGAACAGGTTCTGCCTCAAGCTCTACACCCAATTAGATCGCCCATGAAAGGTTGTTCAATCATCCACGTAGATCAGCTAACAGGCTGTCCCTACCAACATGCCCATCGACGCCTGGACAAGTGCTGATTAAACGTCTACCACCTCCTGGAAGCGAGTACGATCCAGCCGTTGTGCAAGTAGAACTCCTTGAGGCTAACCCTAATTACTCCTACGTGCAGCTACCTGATGGACGCGAGACAACTGTCTCTAATCGCCATTTGGCCCCTATGGGTGAAACTGCTGAGGATTCTAACGAAGAAGATATTCACAACCTAGCCATAGACGAAGTTTCCGAGCCATTTCTTTCGAAATCAGATTCTCCTAGCCCAGTTGCGACCCCCTCCACACCCACCCAAGTTTTGAGGCGTTCAGAAAGGACGAGACAACCCACAAAACACTTGGAGGACTGTGTTCTGAACTGAAGGGGGGAAAATTGTTATAATCACACGTTTCCAATCATGTGTTACATCGTGTTTCCTAGTTACAAGTTGTATACTTAGTTTCCAAATTTACTCTTCTCATTTTACGTAGGATTTAAGTGGAATAAAGCCTATAATTACTAAAGTTAACGTACCTGTTAGGTGAGTCCGTCTCCTCTGGCCGGTGAGTTACTGTGGGCAAGCGCTTTCGATGTAAAGACATCATTGCCTGGCCGTTAAGTCAGTGCTGGAGTCAGTCAGTTGGTCGTGGTCTTTAGATACGAAGAGAAAGGTGAAAGGGATGATGGAGCATCGAGGAAGAGGGGGAAGGAGGAGGTCATGTACCTTTAGGGGGTGAATGGAACGTCTTGAGTGATCTGTCAATTGTGGAATCTAAATCTTTTTTGTATAGGGTGGTTTGTAAATCCGTCAGTTGGTTGTTTTCGTTTGTGTAGTGTTTTGAGTGGTGTGAATATGGTGTCGCATTTTGTGTTGATTTGTTCATTTATGATCTGTCCATTGAAGTTTTTTTGTTTATAAATGTCCATGTTTTCTAATATGTTCAGTTTTCGTCCTTTTTGTTGTTTATGTAGTAAGATGGTGCAGTCCTGTATTTTGGCAGGTTCCAGAGGTGTTTGGCAAAGTTTGAATCGTCTTTGTTCCTACTAAGAGATTTAATGTGTTCTGAATATCTGGGGCGTATTTTTCGTCCTTTCTGTCCTATGCATGCGTTTTTGAAGTACAGGTTATTTTATACACCCCACTTTGGTCGAGTGGGTCTGTCTTTTCAGTCTTTGCAGTTAGTTTGGTTCTAAGTGTGTTGTCTGTACGCAGTGCGATCTGTATGCCTTCCTTGATATCTCTCCATTGGTGGCAGCCTTTCCCAACGCTTCCAGTGCCAGAATATTTGCCAGCACTGCAAACTAGGTGTCTACCAGTTTTACCATTTACTGTACATAGATGAGACGACCCTACGGAACAGGTTGTAATTATTCTTATACTATATTTCAAGTTGTAGCTCAGTATGAACTACAATGGTGTGTGGGATGAAGAAAACGGTCTATCAATCGGTCTGTTCACCATTTAGGATATTTAGAATCATCGCATCTTTGACTGATTGGTTTGGTTTTAGGGTATCTTTCCAACGAACGTCTTTTGATAGTACCATAGAGAATAATTACTCTACTCACCTTTGTTACTGGTTTATCTGACCAAACGTCCTCCATATTGTACAAGTCGTCGGCTCCAAAGTTGTCCAATCCGCCCATATGGTTTTTGTTCAGTTCACTTAGCATGTCTTCTGTGAGTACTGTTGGCTGTTTCTTTTTGGCTGATTTGTGCCGGTTGACGAGCTTTCCGTGGAAAATAGTACAGAAACCCCAGTTTAAACTACGTGTAACAGTGTTATAACCATCAGATTTATGGCAATTTGATGCTTACCACAGTCACACCAAATATGATCACAAAGAGAAGGGAGGCGAGTCCAATTACAATGACAGCAATGGCCCATTGGGGAAGCAGTTCGTCTTCTTCAGCGTAACCAACAGTGGGCACTACTTGACGAGGAAGCACTGAAAAAAGTGGCTGTTTACTATATATGCACGTATTCAACTTTATTTTTATTCCAATGAGGAGAAGTAGTGGCCTGTTTCAGGCGTAACTGAAGTGAATACAAAATTCATGAAAATGCAAATTATTGTGAACTGTTTAAAATGAATTTGTCTGGTTTGTATATTCTTCAAACTGGAATTGCGTTTGAGTCGGAAATAAAAATGCCAAAAACCATCACACAACCAGCAAGGTCCATAACATATCCAAGTAGCATAGAACTATGAAGAAAGGACACACATGAACCGATGGGAAACAAAACGATCGTCATTATAGTCTCATTCCAAGCATTAACAGTATTCCCTAACGGTGTTTACTACAATATAATTGTAAAGGTTGCATGGAACTCGCGCTTGCTGGAGAGGTGAACTCGACTAGAAAGATGGGATTTGGGAATTTTTCCCAAGTGGGAATTTATTGAGTAAATTGTAACAAGAAAGCACGATGGAAGCCTGGCAGGCGTGGCAAAACATATGGCTGAGGGGTAGCTGGTCTGCCACACTCATCTATAGCATACAAGCAGGGATGCGAAGAAGAGTAAACAGGTCAACTTGTACCTCACCCAGTCACTGTAAGGACATTTATTGTTTAAACGCTATTGCAAGAAGATGGAAAAGGGTAATCAACATAGAATGGCAGACGCCAGGCAACATTTTTCAACTATGCCCATTTGATAGATGGAGTAGCATAGAAGATTTTAGGATAACCCAGAGGAGGAAGTGTCAAGATTTTCAGAGTACAAGCAAAGAAGAAAGAAGACAGTGAATGAACTTCAGCAACGAAAGCTTCTGATCTTCCGTAATGCCTGAAATACCAGGTGTAGTAAGAACGGCTTAGGGGAGTGGGCTAAATATAGGGCTCAGTTGAGTGAAACAATCCTGATCTATGTTGTGCTGAGTTTCTTGGGGGAGGGGGGGGGGACTAGTAGCCACTCTACATTCCCCTTTAGAACCCCAACTGGAGCTTTCCTATAAGAGGCTCCTATGAGTAGCGCTTGCCACCACGTCTGGAGGTAAGGTCTCCCTTCTGTTACTTAAGAGACTGATTTTTGTGCTAGAGGAAGTACCAGATTGGGCCATATTTCATACCATGTTCTGCAACATGTCGTTGTGATGATCCATCAGTTTGACTCAAACATGTAAGAGTACATAACAATATGGCGCAAGTTTGGCTATAGCACTCATTTGTAGGGCTCAGTTGAGTGAAACAATCCTGACCTAGGTTGTGCTGAGTTTCTTGGTGGGGGGGGGGGACTAGTAGCCACTCTACCCTCTTTTCTTCAGTCAAGAACTGGCTGATAGAGTTAGAAAAACTGCAAGAAGATCACTAACGATTTTCTCTCAACTTTCACGTATTCGAGGAGTACCTACCAATGAAATCAGTATAATGGGGGTCAATGGCGAATTTCCCCAATTTGTATTCAGTCTGGTTGCTGTTGACTCCAAGTGCTGCACGTGTGTCACCAACAAGAGCAGCCTGAGTGGATGTGTACTTGGCGAGCGATTCATGGAAAAGTCTCTTCATTTCAGCAGTATTTACAGTTCGACCAAGTTCCGTCAGTTCAACGAAGTAATCAACGAGGACGCTACCTTCACTAAAAAACGATGCACACGATTGTAATTCAAAGTTCTTAATTAACGAGAAGAAATGACCTGTAGAGGCAGAATAGAATCAACAATGAATACCTAAAGGCGTCAATGGTGATCTTTTTGTACCACCTGCTGAGAGAGTCAGAGCTGCTGTAGACAGCTTCAAGCTGAAATTAATGAAAAATCGTCATTAAAACTTGTCTTAATGGTTTATTTACTAATATACCAAGCTTCTAACAAACCGAGACTTTTTTTTTAATGGTGTATGCAGGCGATATCCCTCACTGCAGCCACAAACGGGCTTATTGTAAGGTGTCCATGATCCTCAGATCATGGCATCCCCAAGTTCTGCATTCTGGCTGAAGAAAGGGCCTCCCAAACACACAACAATGCCGTGAGTCCATCGCATACGCACAACACATGGTCTGCTGTCCCTAGCCCCACCTAGCAGAACCTGCATACCTGTACCTCGCACTTGCCAATATTTGCAAGGTGGTACCTCAGTGGACAGTGACCAGTGAGCAGGCGACACATGATCCTAATATCCTTCCTCCCTTAGTGCAAGCACCTTCTTTGGAGAGTCGGATGAGGAGTTTTGACTTTCTAAGGTCGGGCAGCCCTGCACCTATACTCCCGCCAACCTCTCTACATAGGTGGCTCCTGGTTGTCCCAACAAGTGCTCAGAACCAATAGGGATCTGCGCCAATCCCTTCTTTGCCAACCCATCAGCCTGTTCGTTTCCCTCTATACCCTGATGCCCTGGCACCAAACACAGTGTTACACTGTTGTGTCCTCGTCCAGCCTTCAGTCCAGTTAGACACTCCCACACATGCCGCAATGTAAAACAGTATGAGGCTAAGGCCTTGAGAGTGGCCTGACTGTCCACCATGATGTAGATCCTCTGCCCCTTCAGTCTCCCCTGCAGCAGCCGCTGCACACAGACCGTCACCACAGCCACCTCTGCCTGGAACACCGCGGCCAGTGACCCAAATGGGATCGCTGCTCTAATTCTCAGCACAAAGATGCCTGCCCCTGCAAGGCCAAACTGCACCGAGCCATCAGTGTAGCATACCAGGGACTCAGCTCTAAAAGCGGGAACTCCCCCTTCCCAACTGGATCACTCATGAATGAGTATCCGAAAGGATAACGCGAAGTTGAACCTCGCAGGCATTGAGTCTACCACATGTAAAGGATCAAGTGGCAGGAACTTCTCCTCCCCCACATGATCAGACCCAACTCCAACATACGCACAGCCTGGAGGAACTCCATCCTTTTAACATGTATGTGGAGTGGAATTAAATCTAACAAGACCTCTAGTGCTGCCGTAGGGCGTGTTATCATACAGCCTGTAATGGCCAGATACGCCCTATGTTGCAGTTTATTCAACTGCAACTGCACTGTTTCATTTTCCACCCTTGTCCACCAGACCAGGGTCCATAGGCCTAACAACCGCAGTGTACAGCAACTGGATCATCCCAGGCCTCAGCCCCCATGTCTTCCCCACCATCACCACCGACACCCGCTGTAAGGCTTTTTTGACGTGTGTGGCCCAAGTGAGCTTCCCATCAAGGAAAACTCCCAGGTACTTGATCTCATGCACCACCTTACCACCCAGTATGAGTTCCCGCAGCGCAAGGCTGCGCCTTCTGGTGAATGTGACCAGGCTCGTTTGGTCTGGATTGACGAACAGTCCTTGCCCATTGCACCATCTGTGTAGGGTATTCAGCGTACGCTGCATGCATTAACTGATTAGACTAGCGAACTTACCCCTGACTATAATTACCAGGTCATCTGCGTATCCTATTACCTTGTAGCCCTGCTCCTTCAGCATCTCAAAAAGGGAATCGGCACAGCGCAATCTCTTCGGATCTCAGAGTATCCAACAGCACTGTCGCCAATTCTTTCAGAGCAGTCTCAGTGGATCTCCCCCTCTGATAGGCATGCTGGGAACTCCGAATGGTGTTCTGAGTAAGATAGTACTCCCTTATTGATAGGCACACTATCTTCTCGATTGTTTTCAACACGAAGGGCATGAGACTGGCCAGTAGCCCTTAGCCAGAGAGGAGCCATCCCGCTTTGGTATAAAGACCACCTTCACCTTCCTCCATGTAGTGGATATGTACCCAAGGAGATAACTCGCTCTGAAAAGCTTCAGTATCAGACCCAGAGCCTCCCTACCATGCTGCAACATGGCTGGGAAGATCCCATCCGCACCTGGCGCTTTGTAAGGTTTAGATGAACCAATTGCCCACTTAAACCTTATAAAGTGTGAACATTTCCCTAGAGGCAGCGGCTAGCAGCAGGTTCCTCCATCTGCATTCTGCTGACAGTGGTGGCTATCTCCCCGCTGCAAGGTATGAGACCCCGGGAAGTGCACTGCCAGTAGCTCCTCCAAGGTCTCCTTGCTGCCCCTTGTGTAGGTTACCCCTGCCTTTAGTAGAAAGCCGATCTGTGGCTTCTCTTCTCTAGAGTAATCTTCTGTACCTTGGATATGGTAGACAAGTCTTTCATGCCCCTGCAGAAGTCTCTCCAGAATTTCCTTTTTGCCTGTCTGAGGGCTTTATTGTACACTGTGAGGGAACCCCTGTACGCGTTTCACTCACCCTGCTTCTTTGCTCTGTTAAAGAGCCCCTTGTTTCCTTCTGAAGCCTCTCCAGTTCCTTGATCCACCAAGGGACCTCCCTATTGGATCTTCGGGACAAACCAAGCTTAAAGTACTTAGAAGTGTGCAGTGAAGAGCAGTTCAAAAATCAGAGTAGCGTGCTATTAAACCTGGAAACTTCCTGAACCAGGTGGTAGAGCTTTTCTTTCAGAAACATCTGCGCTTTAATTAAAGTTCCTCGCAATCAACCCCTAGTGGAAGTGGCCTCGAAGAAAATGGCAGTTGGCACCCAACACGATCAAAAGTAAAAGGCAGAAGTAGTGGAATTATAAATGTAATGCTTGTAAAACTTGCCATGAGTAAGCAATCTACATACCCCCTCTCCAGCAACAACTGGCATACCTCAAAAGGAAAAGGATGAAACGCCCCACAACTCACACCGTGCATCTCTCATCATATGTCCTGTTCAGGCAGCTCAGAAGGAAGCTTGTCTCACAAATGCGATAACGCTGAGGTCTTTTTCTTTTTTTTCTCTTTGTTTCATTATTTATTTCGTTAAGGAGCAACAGTTACTCATCAAGCTCTTCACATCAAAAAAGGTCCCGGAATCAACCCGTAGCGAATTGTAGGCGATTGCGTCTCTACCAACGCCCCCCGCTCCTGGGGGAGGGGCGGCTCTTCCGGCAATCGGTCTCTCGTTTTCTACTAGTGCTCGATCTGCTAACGACCTGAACCTGAACCGCAATAGCATTTATTCCTTTTCGACGAATTGGGCCACAGGATCATCAGAATTCCGCCCTGTTCGAAAACTGTCTCCAGTTTTCATACACTGCAGCCGCCAACGTATAGATCAGAGTTAGGTTCTCCATCATCTACCACCGCTCCATCTTCGAACGCGGCCCTCCTCCTCCTCGGACCACCACGGGTACTGTGCTTGCGCGTGCTACGGATGAACACGGTCAGACGGTTTTATTTTCATTGTGCAGAATTTAACTTTATTTTATAGGCTCTCATTTAGCAATTAATTTTCTTTTATTGTTCCTTTTCAAAGTATTTAGATTATTTCTTTTTTCCCCCTCCTTGTTATTATAGCACATAAATCAATTTTTTTCTAGACTGGGTTAATTGGTGAATCTTTTTTAATCATCCCGACTCAGTCGAACAGGTCCATCATAGCTTAAAACGGAACCATATCGAGTGAAGTGCGCATTCCACAGTACACCACCGACTAATCGTCCACCCCAAATAGAAGCCTCTTGGGGTGTTTCAAAACAAAGTTAGGTTTCTGAGCCAGCTCTATGGGAACTACATTTGGACATTTTGAGGACAGTACAAAACTCGAATATTCCTCTCACAATCTGAATAGTGGCTGGTCTGAGAGCAGCAACACATGTTCATTGTGGGAGAGAAAGAAAAGATTTACACGACTTTATTTTTATTTGAAATTTTTTCAAAAAACAAATATAGTCCATTATAGCCACATCGCTTCTCATATCGGCTTTGGAGTGCGCCAGTTATATTTGGGAGCCAGCTGGATCACACCATCATCATCAACATTTCTTCTCAGTCAGTGTTCTCTCAGCCATCATCAACATCATATGTCCGTGTTTAACTCTACAAGGAATTGCTTGTATTTGGGTTCCAGGGGAAATGGTAGAGAAGGCCCTGTAGCCCTAATTTCCCCTGGTCAATAAATCAACCAATCAATCTCCTGACCAAGGACGTTCCATTCCTTTGGGCAGAGAACGTTGCCTCAAAGAGGTTGGTCAGGCTATTTTCTAGCTCAGGGAGTGACAATCCGGTGACTCATGTTTGAATACTTCATTAGGACTATCATTAACATTATTTTCCTCTCTCGTCACACACTGAGTTCTTGCCCAAGTGGATACGAGATGGGCTTGCAGCTTTTATAAGTTACTGCAGCAATGGGACACCCTGCGCATGAGAGCCCATTTCAAATTTTCCCTTTCTAGTAGTCTGAACTCCAGTTATTCCTCTTACTATCAACGTTTGTTTCTCCCAGTACATGTACCAAACACCCTCAAGGACTTGAAAACTATTCTAGTACAGCTGTCACAGGCACTTGACAAATAGACTCCCCCCTACTCTGCTCTCGCTGTATCTCTATGATTATGAGGGCATGCTTTTCTATAATGAGTAGTTATGTTCTGCATGGGAGATGAACCAATCCAGACTTCCACGCAGAGTTCCCTATGAAGAGCTGACCTACGACTGAGTAGGCCAAAAGGGATTGGAGCACCCTAGTCAAGGTACAGGTTGTATAACAAACAATACACATTATCGCTAACAACCCACTTGGGGCAGCCTGCTTTTGGTGACTGTTTAGCTTCCCCATACTCATTGGACCAATTTATGGAGACCAATTTTAAAACAAATTCATACTATGTTGAGGGCACACCGATGAGATCCAATCAGTATTTGACTCAATAGCTGCACTGTAAAAGCAAGAGGCGCCAGGGGGAGGAGTTAGGGTGGAACCAACATCCAAACCTATGCCATGCCCCTCAGCTGGGAGGCTTCCAGATGAAGGGTGGAGCACAATGACACACCATTGGAGACAGGAGCATCTCAAGAGAAAGATGTGCAGAGGGCCACTCCTACTTCCATTAGGAGAAAAAAGGGTGGCACTCCTGTGCTATTGCTGGGGATGCTAGAGTCAAGTGCCCAAGCGAGCAAAATGGGACACTCTTCCCTCACAACATAGAGAAGAAAAGGAGGGTATGGCCTCTACACAGTTGGGAGTTTAAAGGCACAAGACACAGTCACCAGAATTAGGCTTCACTTGATGGAGGAACTCGCATGCCTGAATCAGGAGGAACGGGCGGTAAATTGTTTGGCCACTCCCTGTGGAATGGCTGGCTTGTTAGAACTGTATGGATGAGCTGTATACGGACTGCCACAATGCTCCCTGTGGGTGGGTGGCCTGCTGAAGGTATGTGACTCGAACTGGAGCTGCTCAAGAAAATTGAAGTGTTCATCCCCAACCCTATGAATGACATCCAAAACTGCGTGCAACTCGTTGGTGCCCAGAAACCTGCCCCCTTTTTGGAGCGCTGGAATGTCTTGGGCAGCAAAAAGAGCAAAAGGGGGCTACATTTTGTGGCCCCATTCCCGAGTCGCAATTTCTTTTCATGGGCAAGTTTCCGCCTCTACCACAGGTTCAATACAGCAGAGCGGAGAACCCTAACCAAGGGTGTCACTGTGGAGACTGAAATGAAGGTAGAGGAGCTGCCAGTAAATGCTGAGTGGGTTTGGGTTCACAGCACTTATATGAGCTGTGGCTGGTATGAAAGCCTGAAATGCTCACTAGGGCTGCTGGTGGGTTTGAGGAGCCACAGTGAGATATTATTATTACCCTCTGTTTAATGCTTTCTAAGCAACCAGTTTAGTGTTAGTTTCAAAGTAACGAAACAATTTTCATTTAGCTAAAGTTGGTTGAATAAATCCTCAGCTTGAAAGGTTTTCATTTCACGCGGTTCATCCCACACATCCCTTAATGGAAGAAGAGTCCCACAGTGAAGAGTATCTGAAGCATGCTTCACTACTCATACCCCTTCACTACCCATACCCCTTCACTGGTCGCAACCATCCTCCACACGAAACCTACCACTTCTCCTGACCCCCCTTTTGAAAACCTTCCTCAGTTAACCAACCTATCCGACGAATTTATACCCCTTGCAAAGTGGTTGTTTCCTCCCCTGTCCCCGCACTCAGAACAATTGTAATTTATGTTATGTGTAACTAACTTCACTTCTGCTCTGTACATTCAAGTGTTCGAACCTTGATGTGAGTTCCACTCTTCAAGTACAGGTTTTTTGCGACAGTAAACCGTGATTCATTCAAGTCTATCCTGGTCAAAACATTTGGTCCTCCAGGCAGGATAGACAAACAGTGTTTTAGGGGCTGAAACATTCTGGTTCCTGCGTGAAAAGTGATCATTCTCCTGTACAAAGCCGTAGCCGTAGATGGTCTACACACGGACTGGGGCTGGCGTTGGCGATGAAGAACTTGACGTCTTCTCACCTGCACTGAATCACAACGCCGATCTCCATGAAAACTCATCAAATGATACGCCTCTAGCAACATCGGAAAGTTCAGAGGAAGTAAGTAACTGGATTTCCTCACACGACCCATTAAGATCACCCTATGGACCTTCCACTTGTGCTTCCCAACCACTAGGAAACACCCATTCCCCTGCTTCTATCAGGTAGCAATAGGGAATGACAAGGAAGCAAGGGGTTTCTGGGCTTCCCTCCCAGGGACCACGGATAACGTTCCCCCATCGCATTTGAGGGAGACAGAACCCCTGAATCACATCAGTTCACCTCCTCCAACTTCCTCCTATGAAAGTAGATTAGCGGTATGGCCAACCGATGCCTTTCATTCGTACCAACTTCGTTGCCAAGACATCTTTCTTTTCGACTCTTGACTCTTCGACACACTCCTCTAGATCTGGCAATAATCCCCACAGTGGAAATGTCTATTCCCAGCACTGATTGTAAATGGCATCGGTCTAGGGCCATACTGCATACTGATAGTGAGCTGAACCAGGTAACACAGGAAGCTGCTCTCGGAGTTGGCATGATAATCTTCCCCACGCATTAGCATTCCTGGTCTTGGTGGCACCTCTAGCTCAACAATTCTCGGAACCACTTCCCTTTGGCTTGGTCAACCTACTCGACCTGACCTTTACATAACTCTTCGCGTTATCACCAGGGCTACCAATGATATCCCAACTTCCCCCTTGCCGCACCACCTTTGGCGGCACTTCAGCTCTATAGAGCTTGCTGATCCCAAGTACTTCCAACCTCAACCTGTGGAGATCATTTTTGGTAGCTCCGTATTCGAGTCGGTTGATTCTCAAACTGTACTATATCCAATTCAAGGGTCTCCTACGGCACGCTGGACTAAACTAGGATGGGTCATCACGTGCAGCTACTTCACCCCTCTCCAAAAGAAGACGTAAGCTTCCACCCATTCATTCTGGAACACAGAGACAATCTGAACGCCAGTCGTTGCACTAATCCTTCAGAGAACTCTATTGGAGAATTAGTAGCTGATCCCTGCTCAAGCTTAATTCAAACCCCAGCTCCATCTCAATCTGATCATCCCACATCAACTACCAGACCTAACCATTCTCTGATAAAGATGCTTCCTCCCTTCCCTCATAAACCTTCTATGTTTTATAGCAGTGCCAGAGCCACCAAGATACACACATCATCCTTCCCGTGCGCTCAGTCCCTCAACACACCTACTACAAAAGCAGACTCCGAACTCCATCACCTATTAGCACGCCTCTTTTAACTCGAGACACTCCCAACTAGGAACCAACTTACTCCAGAGGAACTGAAGGCTGAGAAAATATTTACTTCCACTACCAGTCACCTTTCTGATGGTTGCTACGTAGTAGCCTTACCCTTCTAACACCAACCATCCTTCCTTAGGGATTCCCACACTGCAGCGCTTCAACAACTATTCAAAATTGAAAGTAAGATGCGTCATAAGCCAGAATAGCGAACTGCATATAACCAGTTCATGGAAGATTACCTGATTCAAGGTCACGTCCTCCCATTCAAGGTCTGCAAGTCCTCCTCCGGGAACTCCAAGGTATTATTTGCCGCATCATGCTGTACATTGACAGGGTGGCCCATCCGACAAGATAAGGGTAATTTTTAATCCCTCACAGCTATCCACCTCGATCTACTATTCTTTAAATGATTTACTTTTATCAGGTCCCTGTCTGTAGCTAGGCATTGGTGACATCACTCGGTTCCGTATGAATCGCTACGTGTTCACTGCAGACATCCGTCAAATGTTTAGGCAGGTCTGGCACAGGGAAAATGACTCAGACTTTTGCAAATCTTATGGAGATCTACCCCAACGATCGTGATGGGATCCCATCACTGACTACTGGCTGTAAACTGTCACTTACGGAACAACCTCGGCCCTGTGGCTATCCAGGCGAGTACTGAGAGATTTGACCACAAAGCATGCCGATTCCCACCCTCATGCATCCCAAATACTAAGGGAGAAGACGTATGTAGATGGTGTTAACGGAGGTTCAAACTATGTTAGTACTGCTCTCTATGTACGAAATGAGTTATGCCATCTTCTTTCACTAGCTTGTCTCAAACAATTAGCTGCAGCAAACCTCCTGATCTTCTCCAAAGAATTCTTAGTGATCATATCCTCCCTCCCTCCGAACCCTTGGAGTTCAGCTCTAGCATTGATGATTCGATGGCGCCCCACCACCACTCAAGTTACTGGGACTGTGTTGGGGTCCTTCATCAGATTCATTTTTCTACAGACTGACAACTAGCAGTAATGTTCACACAAAGCGAGAACTCATTTCTCAAATATCGAAGATCTATGATCCACTGGGCTGGTTAACTCCTGTAATATTATACGCTGCAGCTTCATACAGACCAATTAGTCTCTTGTCGCTTATGTCTAAGGTGTTTGAGCGGCTGGTATTACCTTCCTTCCTAAAATTCATCCCTAACCAACAATTCAGGTTTAGATCATCACATTCCTGTCCACTGCAGCTCGAACGGCTCCCAGCATTCCCAAAGAACTCCTTCCACAAAAAGGAATTCTGTTGTGTCGCCTATTTGATGTGGAACAAGCTGACAAAAAGGTCGTTTGTGGTAGGTGTTCAGAACGAGCGATCCAGGTGGGCGTCCCACTGGGAAGCGTGTGGGGGCCGTATTTATATTGTTGTGTGGTTACTACATTAGTCAAATGACATTGCATTGTGGTTGTGTGGTAACTATGGAGAGAAGAGTTTCGAGTTGGATTGTTCCGTAGGATTTCTTGTCTGATTATTAAAAATCAAGTATTCCTTCTTCCTTGTCCGAGTTCATAACATTTGGAGTCAGAAGTGGGATAGAATGGACTCCATCGCTGAATGTGTTTGCCAGCGGAATCGAGGTCTTCCTATGGGACGCGGTGAAGAAGGTGAGTTTAGTGACTTAAAAAATGTCGAGACTGACCCGCTTGATGTGCCAGTGGTTGAAGAGCCAGCAATAAATCCGACAGATCAGATAGATATCTTGACCCAGCAATTATTCGATCTAATGGGAGAAGTTCGCAGATTGAGGGAAACATGTATGCAACCCCCTGGCTCAGAGGAGGTGACTCGAAGAGAACACATTGATACCATCTGTCCTCCTACTTATGATGGTTCTATGCCATGGGACGATTATTGGACTCAGTTTAGAGCTATTAGCACAGCAATCAACTGGAATTCTGGTACAGCAGCAGTACGTTTAATCGCGGATCTGCGGGCATTACGGGGATCTGCCCTTGCAGCTGTTTGCAATGTGCCCTCAGATCGTAGACATCTTGCATCCATGGAAGACGCCTTGTCGCGGTGATTTGGGACTCAGGGACAA
This sequence comes from Pachypeltis micranthus, assembly GCA_020466155.1. Taxonomy (NCBI): domain Eukaryota; kingdom Metazoa; phylum Arthropoda; class Insecta; order Hemiptera; family Miridae; genus Pachypeltis; species Pachypeltis micranthus. The sequence goes on along the minus strand of CM035770.1, from coordinate 1,324,249 downwards.
GCTCGTCTATTTTTAGTGCGTCTACGGCAAAGAGTTCAAGAAGCCTCTGAAGATGTGGCTACGTTTACAGCAGATGTAGACGGTTTGGCCCGAAGGGCCATGCCGAATGAGGATGCTAGAGAAGTGATAGCTGTGGAACAGTTTTTGAATGGGTTGTGAAGCCAACGGGTTAGAGAACTAGTTATCAGTGCTGATCCTACAACGCTAAGAGATGCTGTGACACGTGCTACTATTCTGGAAGCTGGTTTGTGGGGTAGTCTTCAACCGAAATTATGTTCAGCCACTTTGGAGAATAGATCTCTCTTGTCTTCCGAAGAAGAGATACTCGTGAGGAGACTGGTGGACGAGCAAGTTCAATTGAACGATGGCACGGGCAACAGTGATAATGGCAGGGGAAACATACTGTGCCAGTTCGTTCAAGATGAACTCTGACAGAGGCGTGCTGGGGTTAAATGTTTCAAGTGCGGCAAGTCATTTTCGTTGGGAATGCAAGAAAAAGTTGGGAAACGAATAGCCACCGATTTTCAAGGCCAAAAATTGGAGGGCTTTAAAAGGCCTCAACACCGCATAGGTGTATTCTCCACTTAGTACACCATTGAACCAAGGTTTCTAGGTAAATTTGCAGGCGTCTGCTTGCCTCTTCATAGTGTGCATTGATCACCGCATAAAGCAGATCGTCAGTATATAATGCAGTAATGTCAGGAACCATAGGGAGTGGTATATCTGAGCAGAACGTGGAATATTGTAGAATGGGAACCATCTAGTGGTAGCCTGAGGATGTTATCTGGTTCGACGATTCCAGTGCTTGGGAAGAACCAACTTTGCCTCAAGTTGATGGATGGTCAGCTCAGGTTACATACATGCATCGTTGCAGATATTGGGGAACCCTGTATTCTTGGTATGGATTTTATGAACGCTCATGATTGTGTCATTGATGTGGGAAAGGATATCATTAAGTTCGGGGCAGAAGCTATCCTATACAATTGCCAACCTACTGTTCGCTGTTACTCAACTAATCCTGCAGACTGTGATGTGGATGTTAATCGTTCTCCAGACTTATCGGATGAGCTGCAAACAAAATGTGATTCATTAATTTCAGGGCTCTCTCAACATCAGCTTCACCAGTTCGAAACACTCTTGAAGCGAAACGAATACTTTTTCCTGAACATCCATCACAGTTAGCACGATGTACAATCGGAGAGCATCGCATAGAAGTGAATAATCATACTCCAATAAAACAACACCCACACTAGACTAGCTCTATCCAGCAACGAGCTATTGATACTATGGTTAATCTGCAGGTGGCATCTGGAGTGGTTGAAGAGTCTTCAAGTCTATGGGCAAGCTCGGTGGTTATGGTAAGAAAAAAACTGGAGATTGGAGATTCTGTGTTGACTATAGAAAGCTTAATGCTGTAACAGTCAAGGATTCTCACCCATTACCACGAATTGACGAGACGCTGCAGAGAATGGATGGAAGCAAGTGGTTTACCACTCTCGATCTCCAGAGTGTTTATTGGCAAGTACTGCTCCATCCTAATGATCGCAATAAAACGGCGTTCTGCACCAGTCAGGGCCGTGGCACTTCACTGCAATGCCTTTTGGTCTAACAAATGCTCCAACCACGTTACAACGAATCACGAGAATGTTGCTTAAGCTGTTATTCGAGAAGGGCGTCGTGGAAGTGTATTTGGACAATATTCTACTTCATACATCGACGTTTGAGGAACACCTGATATTTTTACAAGAACTTTTCTCTCTTTTACGAAGAGCAGGGCTCACCTTGAATAGCAAGAAATGTCAGTTTTTTCAAGAATCTGCCATGCACCTCGGGCACTTAGTCACCAGAAATGGTATCGTCGTAGACCCTAAGAAAGTCGAGGTTGTGCAAGAATGGCCCATTCCTCAAACCACCAAGGAAGTTCGAACATTCACAGGTTTTTGTTCCTATTATCGATTTTTTATTCCTCGGTTTTCAGAAATTATGAAGCCGTTATAACACGTACAAAACCAGCATGGCTCTCTACAGTGGAATGAGGATTGTGTGCTGACTGACTCCTATTAAAGACATAAGTCGAGGATTGTGGATCGAAGCTCCGGCGCGATAGCCGTAATTTTTGCCTGGATCAGCAGCTCGTCAAGAAGCATCTCCAAACTACCTCAGTACATTGGTGGTGCCCAACTAGTGGTCGAAACTTCTTCATTCCAAGAAAAAGAAGAGGCCCAGAGAGAAAATTAAAAAAATTAAGAGAGAAATAATTCGTCTCATTAGTTCTCTCTTAATTTTTTTACTTTCCGCTACCCGAAGGGAAGGAAAGTATATAGTAATCGGCCAAAAAAAAAAATTTGGGTTTTCTTCAGATCTTTACGTTTCAGACCCTACTGAGTCTAAAAAACCTAATTTCGGAGAGAGGTCCGTGTGTATGTCTGTGTGTGTGTCTGTAGTTCGATTTGCGGGAGAACAGCTGATCCGATTGAGCTGGTTCTTTTTTTGTTTTGTTCGTTATTTTTTGTAGACACCAAAATAAGGTTATGGACGATTTCGGCCTTTGGGAAGGGGGGTGGGGGGACAAAAATGTACCAAAAACTAGGGTTTTCCCCATTTTTCTCGAAAACGGCTATAACGATTTTGATTACACTTTCAAATTATCTTCTCCTAATCAATACCTAACTTTTCTTCTCCATACATATCTCCATGAAAATACGGTGAACGGAGATATGGGCCCCTGAAGCAAAAATAGGTTTTTTACGCTTTTTGGCAAAACGGCTTCAGCGATTTTTACCAAACTCACAGAATGTTTTCAAATAGTTGATACCTACATATTGTTCTCAATAAATGTTCCTGTGACGGTCCATTGAATAGAGATAAAAATCAAAATGTGTCGAAAATAACGTTTTTTCGAACATTTCCGTAAATTCCAGGGTAACTTTTTCACCAGATGTGATAAATCCTAATGGAGTGTCTTTTTGTCACCCATACCAACATTTCGTTCTCCATAATTATTTCTGTATATATATGTTGAACGGAGATATAAGCCAAGTTAACTCAGAAAAGGAGATTTGTCGAATAATTATTTATCGGAATTCCAATTTTCTCAAAAACGGCTCTAACGATTTCGATCAAACATTCGGAGTACTCTCAGCTAACTAGTCCCTACATTTTGTTCTCCATAAATGTTCCTGTGAAAATGCGTTGAACGAAGATATAGCGCCCGCCTATGTAGGTGGTGTTCGAACCTAAAGGGGTGGCGGAAAGTTGTGTGTTGCTACGCACCAGATATTTAATCTTCTCTTGGCCTTTTCTTTTTCTTGGAATGAAGAAGTTTCGACCACTAGTTGGGCGCCAATGTACTGAGGTAGTTTGGAGATGCTTCTTGACGAGTTGCTGATCCAGGCAAAAATTATGGCTATCGCGCAGGAGCCTCGATCCACAATCCTCGACTTACGTCGAGAATTATGAATCAACTGTCTTATCCACTAGACCTCGATCGCCCCGTCTTTAATAGGAGTCAGTCAGCACATCTCCCCCCTCGTCTTTTAGCCGCTGCCCCTGGAGCAGACTCTTTTAAGGTACAAATTTATGAGAGTTGAATGAATCCCCGGAAAATCCGATCTTTGATTCGAGAAACGAGGGGCTACAAGGAAAGCCTTTTTCTTTCACTTAGTAGTAGGCGCGTCGCCCATTTTATTTCCGTTCGTGCTGGCACTTTCACAGTGCCAGCGAATCCCGGACCCGAGAACTCGTCTCATTATTTCTCTCTTAATTTTTTTAATCTTCTCTCTGGGCCTCTTCTTTTTCTTGGAATGAAGACGTTTCGACCACTAGTTGGGCGCGAATTGTACTGAGGTGGGTTTGGGATGCTTTTGAAGAGCTGCTGACTCAGGCAAAAATTACGGCAATCGCGCCGGAGCTTAGATCCACAATCCCCGACTTATGTCGAGAATTATGAATCAACTGTCTTATCCACTAGACCACGATCACTCAGTCTTTAATAGGAATCAGTCAGCACAATTGCATGAAAGCATTCAATGAAGCTAAATGCAAGATTCAACAGGCTCCAATTCTTTCTTATGCCTGTCCAGAGCTTCCCTTTATAATCGACATAGATGCGAGCGATGTTGCTCTTGGAGCTGTACTGTCACGGATGCAACAAGGGAAAGAATGCGTGATTGTTTACTTTAGTCGTTGTCTGGCATGTGCTGAGCGGAACTATTGCGTAACGAGATATGAGCTGTTGGAGGTAGTTGAAGCAATTCACTCATTCAACCATTATGGGTTAGATAATGGCCATGAACTCCTGGTACGTACAGGTCATTCATCCCTCCGCTGGCTAATGAATTTCAAGCTGGTGGATGGACAGCTGGCCCAATGGATTGAGAGATTGGCTCCGTACATACTGAACATTCAGTATAGAAATGGCAATGCTCATGGGAACGCAGATGGTCTCTCTAAACGACCTTGAGCACAGACGGGCTGCAAGTATTGCAATCGGCGAGAAAACATGGCTTTCAATGAATTAAAGTCTCGGAATCAACAGGAACACCCTCTGGTTTTAGGGATATGCAACGCTGTTTTTGCTATTGAACAACTCTCAGTTCACGATCACTTGAATTCAGACTCACACTTACCCCCTGTTATAAAATGACTAGAAGAAGGCGAGCGCCCTGTGTGGAATGTTGGGATCGGAATGAGTGCTAAGACCAGAGCCTTTCCACGATACCATCACTCTGTGGATGAAATGCTGTTGTACGCGTTTTCTTAATCCCTAACTATTTGAGGACATCCTGAAAAAGGAATGACTCAAAATTCGTCTGAGTGGATTTCTTCTAGGACGCCAAATCTGGTTATAACGTGGTCTACCAGTTATTGTGTAACGGTTTTTCGCTCGTTGATTTGCTAGGGAAATTGCCTCTGGCCATTTGGTGAAATAATCAACCACCGTTAGCACATATCAGTTCCCCCACTCACTGACAGGTAGAGAGCCAAATACCAGCCTTTATAAAAACCATACCAAGAATACAGGGTTCCCCAATATCCGCAACGATGCATGCATGTAACGCCAGTAACATAATGGCGAATGGGGCGTATCAACCATCTTTTCCGGGACGAGTCAGGCATCCCTTGAGCAGCTGAAGTAGCTACCTCATCTGGCTCCCTCACACGTCCACTGTGGAAATTATGTCCCTTTCCTACTCAGTAAGTTCCTGCTATGTCATCATCGCAGTGTGGGGGAATATTTTTCGAGCAAGTCTCAAAATACATTGACCTCAGCCAACTTTCCAGTTTTCCAGCACCTCACCGTTCCTCTTTTGAATCTGACAATCGAGACCTTCTAACCCTTGTACCTGAGAGTCGTCTGGCCCTAAGCGCTTGGAGTTCCCCAATTAGTTTCCCAGGCCCCATCTCTGAGATTACCATTCCTACTTGTCAGTTCACAACAATGGGCTTCAGATTCCACCCAGCTAACGAGCCTTCATAAGTCCAGATTTCTCAGACACGTACTGCCCCCTTCCTGTCGCCCCTTCACTGGTCACAACCATCCTCCATACGAAACCTACCAATAAAACACTTTTCCTGACCCCTCCTTTGAAAACCTTCCTCAGTTAACCCAACCAATCTGACGAATTTATACCCCTTCCTAAGTGTTTGTCTCCTCCCCTGTCCCCCCACTCAGAACAACAGTAATTTATGTGTAACTAACTTGACTTCTGCTCTGTACATTCAAGTGTTCGAACCTTGTTGTGACTTCCACTCTTCAATTACAAGTTTTGTGCTATCGTAAACTGTGATTCATTCAAGTTTATCCTGGTCAAAACAATACATGAACTTAGTCAATTTTCTTTATTTTAATACCATCATCTTCCTTTTACAGTTCTCATCCCTTCCTTGTGCTGGAATCCTTTTGTTCCACCCCTTTTCCCAAGAATTTGGAAATCGTTGAACCAGTCTACTGGACTCAAAGTTGCTCATTTACTGAATTTAATATTCTTTATTTATTTTATTCAAACTCTAATTTGGTAGTATTTCAACAGGTTCCCCTGAGTACATTTGACTCCAGACCAGAACATGGTCTACAGTTTCAGGGGGGTTTAAGCTTTCAGTTGATAGGACTTACCTCACGTTCAACTTCATTGGCAAGCTGCTGCCACTCAAGAGTGTTGTGGTCAAGAAGTTCGGGAACCCATTTGGCTCCTGCCACAAGGCGAAGTGTAGCTGCCATGTCACAGTCTTTTTCACATATTCCGGGAGTCGTAGGCTGTCTCACTGTTGTTGTCCTGGTTGTTGTTGTGATTGATTCCCTAAAATGAAATAGTTGTAGAAAGAATAGTTTCATGACATGGTACATCATCAGATGGTGTACTTGGAGTATATATACAAACGAACTAAATCACTCGCGATGAAGTTGTGGAAACCCATTTCATAAAATAAAACGAATAAAAATATATAACGATTGTCTATTTCCACTAAATTTGAGTTACAGTATTAGATCGATTTCAATGGTCAAGTCATCATCAGTAACTATCATAACAGTAAGTTGCCTTTTTTGTTACTGATGATGACTTGACCGTCGAAATCGATCTAATACTGTAACTCAAATTTAGTGGAAATATACAATCGTTATATATTTTTATCCGTTTTATTTGATGTATATTCAAAGTTATTTATTCCGGCCAAATATACTAAGGAGTTGCCTTTCAAAGGGTTCCACTAGCAAGGGTGAAACTAGTTGTCCAGTATGCATTTCTGCTAGGGTGTGGAAGCTTTGAGAAAAGATTTTCCTTTTGCCTTCGTCTTCAATGAGATTTGTCAATGAAGAATTTATCATTTATGCTAGCTGCTGTTAGGGTTGTTGAAAGAAAGGCTAGGGACTAGTGAGGATTTCTGCCCTCCCTTGATTAGCAAAAGTGAATGAAGTACGTATGTGTATGTATTAGTGGCAATAAACTAATTAAAGTGTATCATAATCATAAAAACAAAAGGTATCATTGTCAAGTTGATGATTGCAACTCATTGAATTTTGGTTTAAAAGTAACTATTTATGAAACTGCCCAAGGTTAGGGCCGTGGGTAAAAAATATACCATTTCTTGAAGTGGGAGCAGTGGAACTAATCTGCAAATGTTCACAGTTTGAGCAGGGGGAAACTCTAAGATACATGGCGTGAAAGCTGAGTTTATAATTTTGTGAATTTGTGACGAATACTAAACGTTCATTCAAAAACAAAGAAATAAAACTGTAGGGGTCAATCTCATCCAAAATAAAATAATAAAAGGTAAAAGTAAAGAAATCAACGTGAACGAATAAATTTACAATAAAATTTATTGCAGGGCAAAATAAATAAATAAATAATAGTTAACGTTTTGGCTTAAATGAATTAAAATAATAAGCGTCCTTCTTGCCCAACCTCCCTATGGCACGTCGAAACTAATGAAACAAAATAAATAACCAACTTCAGGAGTGTTGGCTTCTCTCTTCGTTCAAATGGCCCTGAAGTTTGAAACGAGACATCGGAAAGTGAGAGTTTTAGTGTCGGGAGAAAAGGGAGTCCAAGGCATCAACGAAAAGGGGGCGAGGAGGGCGGAAGTGTCACAAGAACAGGGACCTGATTTCCTGGGAACCACACGCAACTTGCCACTTTCCTCGTTGCAGCGCGTCAGTAGCGAAATGTTAGTTAGGGAGCGTACGAACGTTAGTTTCCCGCCAAATTTTGCTGCACTAAATGCGTATTTTACGGCACAACTGCATGCCATGCACTCCGTCTCCAGCCTTATGTAAACCAAAATAACACATCAATTAGGCTCAGTTAACTACAACATGGCTCTATCATCGCCAGGCTGTGCTGAAATTAGTATGCCAAGTGTTACGAGGACTGGTTGGACCTGCTGCATCCAGATGTATATTCATTCATGCACTTTAACTCCCTCTAGTCAAGAGTGTAGTAAGTTGTGGTGAGCGAGACCTGACATTGGTAACTCCACCAGTCATGAACAGCAGGCTAGAGCTACTCACCAAACAGGAGGGGGAGGGGAGGCGTCTGTAGGATAGGCTAACGGTAATACTGTGAGGAGGTGACAAAGTAGATAATCATCCCCATTTCTATAAAGAAAAAGCGTTCATTTCTCGCCAGCTACATACCAGTTGTCCAGGCATGAAATAGGAGGAAGAGGAATGATAAAACCGAGGAAGACCGTCTAAATCGATCTAACATTGTTACTCAAATTTAGTGGAAATAGACAATCGTTCTTTCTCCGTTTTATTAACCAAATAAATGGGTTCCCACAACTTCGTCGCGAGTGATTTAGTTTGGAGGAAGGAGAAACTTTGTAAGCTCCTAAGTCCTAAATCCTACTGTCTTTCTTAATTTGTAAGAAGGTCAAATTAAATTAGACAAGTTCATAAATAAATTTGATCAGATTGAGAAGTATAGGCGAGAAAATTAACAATGGAAGCGTAAATAGAAATAGTAGTATAATAACACGCCAGTATCTGGAATCAAAACTAGTAGACGAGTTAATGTATAGTAGACCGAAATGGACTGACCTCGAACTTCTCCTTCGGTAGTAAAGGAAGGGTTGGCTCCACAGGAGAGTAGTTGGTCGGAGATGTCGACCTTAAATTCGAGCATTAAGCTAAATTTGAGCTGTAGCAGTCGAATAATGTTACCCGAAGTAGATGGCAGAATGTAGCCCAGAATTGCACTGGAATTTTTACGGAGAAAAGAGACAAAGGTTTCGTCAGACAGTGAACTCGCAACGAATTTTTGGTTAAGTCACCTGTCGAGATGACAAGGCTGACGTAGACATTTGAGGTGGTGTGGTGTACGCAGAGCCACATCAGGCTTACGCCTAAGAACGAATTAGTAGCCTTGATGCGGCGCTTGACAATTGTTTACCCTTTGGCGTAAACACCAGTCTTGGAAGTATTCCTGTGCAAGAGTCAGTGAGCGGTTTAAATTTGTCAAGGCTTAAGGGATGAAAATAGTTTTTGGTTGTAATCTCAGACTAAAAGACCATCTCCCCAGAGGGTTATAGAGGGTGTTTAACTGAATAACTAGTAAAACGAGAATATGGCGACAACGAAGAGGTGAATGTTCAACGAGAGGTACAAACACACAACCCTGAGTTCGATTTATAGCTGGAAACGTTCTCATAGAAAATTACAAGGAACACAGGTAGAGAGTTTCAAGTTTGCTCCCCATTGAAATGGGTATTCGTGGAGTACTCAGCCTGCTGTTAATTTCCACAATCTTGTCAAAATAAATACGTATTAGCAATAACTCTTCAACGCACCACAAAGATTTTCTGTGTGCCTTGGAACTCTGCTTAGTCTTTCCTAAGGCTAGTATAATGCCGCCATCGTTTCTCACGTGGAAATACTGGTAGGAGTTAAGAAGGGCCTTCAGAGGACGTATTGACCCCGGTGTTCTAGGATTAAATGCAAACGTTCCCTCACTTCTTTTGAAACAATCATTAACAACTAAGGATTGTCCAGAACTATTATCGAAATTACAGTACTCAATTGCAGTTATCGCCATAGCGACAAAAGGGCGAAACTAATATTTTACATATGAAAAGAAACTGACTGCAATAATCCTTTGAGGAAGTATGGAGCGTTCATACCACATGTCACATGGTAACTCCTCACTGGAAACTACCACTTCTCTAGCATTCACAATCACTTCCTGGAGCACCATTGCGTTACATAGCAAGGCATAAAGTCAACACACCTAGTTGATGAAGGAATCTCAGTAGATGTGGCTAGCCTGTTGAATTCGAGAATCTTAGCTGATTCCTTTCGGGCCTGCTGAAGTATTTTTTCTACTGTTATCGGAGTCGTGGATGAGGAAGGCCATCCAGTGAACTCAGTTGAGGCCCTGAAACAGCATAACCACGTATTAATTATTGATCACTTTCTAAGGTAAGTATGTTTAGAAAAATGTTATAACTCCAATGATCGATCCCTCCAGTGTGCATGAGGTCAGTACAGTACTAGATTAGGAATATAACGATTAATCAAGGAGTCATTGTAGAACATCAGAAGAATAAAATTCGAACCAATTGTATAGTTTCTTCTAACCCAAGAGTACAAGCTGACCACACAAAGTAAATGGAGAGTTGCTTGCTGCGATGTAGTCGCATACTTGGACCTCTTTCACTAGAAGAAGAAATGGATCCCCTCATCTTCCACTCCTTACAACATTTCCCTCTTTCTACAAAAGGAATTTTTAGCTTACTTGTAGTCGAGAAACTTGGACCTCTTTCACTCGAAGAAGAAATGAATCCCCTCAAATCCCACTCCTTAAAACATTTCCCTCTTTCTACAAAAGGAATTTTTAGCTTACTTGGCTTCAGATTTTTATCCCAACAAGATTGAGGAGTTTCAGCATGAAAACCACTCACATTCCATCTATCTGTCAGACAACTGATAGCTATCACAAGAAATTAGTTCTATAGATCTATAAATAGTATAGTATCTCCAAATTGAAATTTGACACTTGGTAGACACCCAAAAGAACTCTTATTTTGGCATTTTCCTGCGAAGCAGTCCCAACTCGCCTCTATCTGAAACTCACTTAGGGATGTTTAAAAATGCAGCCATCGAGACGAAAGATATTTAGAATCACGGGTTGAATATTTAGGTGGCCCTTTTTTACTCGTAGTTTTTCGAAATTTGACCTAGTTCAAAATTGGCCAACTAATAAAAGCTTTGTTTCAACAACTATTCCACTTCAACCTACGCCTTCTGGACCAACACTCTCAAGGGATTTGAAACTAAATCCCCTCATGCCGATTTCTCTGCGTTTGCAGATATGGTTAAATTTTTGAGGGATATGTGCGTTGTGACCGCTGTTAACAGACGACAAACCCCCGTTTCTTCAAAACCCGTAAATTCAGCCTAAATGAACTCTGCACACATCAATCCTGCATCTCAGAATTAACACTGTCGCAGTAGCAAGTCAATACACGTATTTTCGCAGTGTTCCACCTTCCTTACCGTACCTCTAATTAAGAATTTAGAATGGGAGAAATTACATCATTACATTGTATTTCTAATTGGGTGTCAACATATTCATGTAAATTTGCAAAAGCAAAAAGCATCACAGCGAATTCACGGCACCCAAACGCGCCTTTAACAGAGAGCAAAGCGAATTCGGTGCATTTTACTACACGAGGAAGACAGTGTATTTCAGCATTTTTAATGGCGGTTTACTCCTACTGACACTATAACTCAATGGGAGCTACGCACCGTAACATTCGGGGTAACAAGTAGTCCTTGGCCGGCACTCAGAACCATTCAGCAATTAATAAAGGACGAAGGTACATTGTATCCTAGAACGGCTCGTGTACTTCAAAACGGTATTTATATTGATGATTCTTTTTTTTTCCTCAATACTGGAGGAGTTTTAAGGGAATCCACGTGACTTTTCCTTTTCCCTCGGAAATCCCTTCAGCCATTGTACTGACTGACTCCCATTACGAGGCACCCCAGGTGATGAAACAAGGGTAGGTTGGGAGACAAATGATGGGTGGGGAGTTGAGTGTGGCAACGGAGAACTGGAGCTTAGGTGCATGGATGAGGATGAATGAGTGATCACACGAGGAAACACAGGATGTGGTGCAAGGAGAATGAAAGGATGGCGATACAGCACTAGCATGAAGTGAATAGGATCAAGGCACACGGATGTGGGGCAGATGGGAGAAAGCACACTGGGGTGGTGCAAATGGGGCTGGCACACAGGTGTGGCGAGGATGAGGCTAGCACAATGGGGTAGTGCATATGTGAAAAGGGGTGATAGGGACAAGTGCAGCGAGGTGATGAAAGTAGAAGGAATCATACTAACGTTGTGCAAATGTGGCTAGTACACTGGGGTAGTGAGTAGGAGAAAGCGCACGGGGGTGGTGCAAAAAAGGGTAAGTGTAGTGAGGAGAAGGTACGGATTTGGACATGGGTTTATGAAGTGAGACCTAGTGCTGTCATGGGTGGAATGGCCAATGATACGTGGGACGATAATGATTGGGAGGTCGAGAGGGTAAAGAATGCTGCTAGGACAGAACATTGAAGAGGGTGGAAGGGTGAAGCAAGATGACAGGATGCAAGGCATAAGGCATTGAGGATTGTTCTTTTAAGGTTGCGTGCTGAGTGAAATGCCGTTGGAAATAACCGCGGAGGTGGAATTTATGTACGTACGAAGACCTTTGGAGAAACAATGACTGTGCTGCAAGTGAGACCCGTTGGGCAGGTGCAGAAATTCTGAGGTCTAAAACCTGGACTGATTCGGCGCTTTGGGTCGAACAATAACTTTTTTGGTCCTAGTAGGTTGTCATCTTCTGTACAGCAGGTCTGTTTCTTTATTTGATGACTGTACCTAAACCCTCGACGAGGGTTATATCAGTCATAGAAGTTGCAGTTTCGCTAATATGCAAGACGCCGGCCCCTGCAGCATCCACCGAACTCAGACCTGTGGATGTACGGCAGATATTTGGTCGTTAGCCAGTCTCCCGGCAGAGAGCTGTTGCCCGTGTGAGACCGCGTGGAGGTGACCACCTGAGGAATCTCGTACCATCTGGGAGGAGTTCTTAATCTGGTTTCCCAACTGATCTAACTATTTACTTGGGTGGCAAGTTTCAAAAGGACAGATCAACTATGACCACATTTCTTAGCCATCACCTTCTTCGCGAACTTTGCAAAATGGTTATAGGCTTGCTTTGAAGCAGTCAATGCTGCTAAGTTCGTATGCCCTCCCAACAACCGTCGCTCACTGTTGTAGAAACTACAGTGGAGCAGCACATGGTTTCTTGTTTCCTCCGCACTGGAGGCACAAGACGTGCATAATGGAGAGTCTTTCAGAGAAAAGAAGTGGAGCTGGGCATTGAAGTCACCATGTCCTGTGAGGAACTGGCTCGTCCAGTGGTCTGGCTCAACCCATTTTCTTGAAAGACGTTCACAGATGTTGGGGAAGAACTCATAAGTATCACGTCCCTTCGACGAGGATTCCCATCTCGCTTGCCATTTCTCTAGAGCCCATTCATCGATGGCGGCAAGTTTCTGTTCTGTGGTGAGATCCACACAGAGTTCAGCCCAAAGCGGGGGAAGCTCCCGTTTCACTCTCCACTTGTCAATCATGCACTCAACAGCCAAATCAACTGGTAACTGTCCAGTGATCACCTGGAGTGCTTCTGTTGATACACTCTTGTAGGCCTTGGTGATCCACAGGAGCACAGCTCTCTGGGATTGGGCCAATACTCTCTTTTGATTGACTGTTAGTTTGCTACCCCAGACAATGGGGCAGTAGCCAATCACACCTAGATAGATGGCCTTATACATGAGGATAGTGTCGTGGCAACACACACCCTGAGTGGCCTTAGTAATGGCACGCGTGAGGCAAACCTTGCAATGGTAGTGCCTTTAAGAGATTGGAGGTGTTGGTTGAAACCCCACCTCTCACCTATATTCACTCCTAAATACTTGACGTGTTTTTCGAGAAGGAGCCTGAGGCCGCCAAAGCGTATTGTGGGTGGATTATTCACTTTCCCTTTCAAGAGGATTAGCGGGGTGTTTTCCTCAGCCACCTGCATCTTGACATGCTCCCACCATTCGTTGACAGTGCGGAGCACGTGGTGGGTTTTTTCTTCAATTTGGCGGACTGACTCTGCAAAGATCAGCACAGTCAAGTCATCCACATAGGCGTACGGCTCGCAGTCAGTCTCCATGAGTTTCCTGAGAAGACCTTCGAAGAAGGCATTCCAGAGTGCTGGTCCAAGGACTGAGCCCTGTGGGCACCCCTTCTCAATCTTTTTCCGGACGGAGACATGCCTGCTTTCGATCGTAGCAGTTCAGTCTGTTAGGTAGCTTCTGATGAGCGAGTACAGGTTGCGGGGGATTCCCTTACCTTTGAGCTCATTAAGGAGCGCTGGCCACCAAAGGTTGTCAAACGCTCCTCTGATGTCAATCAGAACTGCTACGACGTACTTAGCCGGTGCCAGCAGGGAAACACGCCGAATCTCGACAATGACATCCTGCGTGGACCTTCCTTTGGTACACCCCTATTGCCTGCCTGTGAGGTTGCAGCCAAAGACTCCTTCTAGGGACTGCAACATCAAGATTTCTAGTGTTTTGCCTAATATGGAAAGAAGGCTGAGTGGTATCCATGATCGCGGGTCCGACTGATTGCGGTTGCCTCCCTTTTGAAGAGTGACAACGCGCGCAGACTTCCACTGAGTGGGGAACTGTCCAACCTGCAGACAGTCATTAAATAAATTAAGGAGACCGCTGGAGATTGTTCGCTCAGCCTTCCTTAGCATATTGCTTTCTATTTCATCTGGCCCAGAAGATTTGTTGGGCTTTAAGGTCGCAAGGGCCCTGCCGAGGTCGCCTGTTGTCCACAATGGGATGTCGGGCTCGTTCGGAGGGTCCATGATCAGCTCCCTTGCTGCCCTCTGGGCTTCAGTGTCTCGAGCTACTTGGTCATCTGGGAACGCCTTCTCAATGAGGGTTTCCAGTGAACTTTCGATGCTGCAGGCCCAGCCTGACTCATTTTGCATCGCAGCTAAGGCCTGCTCTACGTTTGCTTTTCCTATGGAGGACCTGTAATGTCTGCCCCAGGTTCTCAGAGCTCTCCGCTTCCACAAAATTTCGCCAGCCTTGCCATTTGGCTCGTTTGATGGCGTGGTGGAAGGCCTTCTTCTCTTGGCTGAAGGCAGTTCAGAGTGTTGCTCTGGCATCAGGGTCACGAGTGTTTTGGTACATCCTTCTGGCTCTATTTGCATTTTGCTTGAGGGGATTAAGTTCCTCAGTCCACCATGGGACTTTGATCGCCCTGTGCTTCTGTTGGCCAAGTACAGAGAGCCCAGCAGAGTGCAGTGCTGTGGTAAATATGTCCACTTTGCGGTTCACCTCTTCAGGTGTGGATGCTTGCACTATTAGGTCGGTGTCTGTGGCACGCAGTTCACCTCCTAGTACCCTACAGAGTTGTGGACAGTCAGCATTTTTTGAGCGGAATCGCTTTTCACGCGTGTCTTTGCAGAGGATGTTGTCATCTGTTATGGCAAAGTCAATAACAATGTGATCGCTCTGCGTTGCACCTGGTACGACTCGCCAACCCTGCAATTTGAGTAGCAAGGTGTGAGACACGACTGTGACGTCTATACACGACCTTCCTCCCGGACCATCATAGTTCTCCTCAGTCATGGGGTCGTTGGCAACAACCAAGTTGTACCTGGTGAGTAGCTCTATATACGCCTTGCCGGCCCCATCCAGGGTTGGGGATCCCCACAATGGTGATCTGGCGTTTGCATCAGCACAGACTATGCAGGGTCGTCCTGATAGGCCTGCTAGAACCCGCTCGAATGGTTGAAGGCTGTTGGCAACTGGTGCACCAAATTGCCTGTAAAATGATATTACAACCAGCTCAAAGCCACCGAGCCGGTGAGCACAGCGGCCAAGTGCTGGCTGTTCAGGTGAGTGAGTGCGAGCATGTCAATGTACGGGTCAATGCAGGCCACTGCTGCCTTGGCTCCCGTTCTTGCTCCAGCCACCACTCGTGCCTGCGATCCCAGACCAAGAGTTTTGGATCCTATGTATGGTTCCTGTATGGCGAGAACACTGCAGCATTTCTTGAGTGCATTTTGCAGCAACTCAGCCATAACTGGGGAATTCTTATTTGTGTTGTGCTGAAGGAGTCGAACTGTTTTTGACCTATTCATAATCCACTCGTGACTCCTGGAGGGCAATCGCTCGCTGACAAATAGTACAGCGTGCGTCTCGTGTAGAGTGTGCGACCTGTTGGATTTTGCGTTCGACGCAATTGGCACACTTGAGGGGAGCATCACACGCTTGCATTCCTTACTCAGATGTGGCAAGGCGCACCAGGCCCACACAACAGGTCTTGTACAGGCCACTGCCAGGTGGCCATAGCGCTGGAATTTGTAGCACTGAGTGGGGGCTTGGTACTGTCGGATGGCGCACCGCTGCCAGGCTATTTGGAGGTGCCTTGCCCCCTCTAGTTTTTTGTACAGGCTGGGTGATAGCTCGATCACACAATACTTTTGTCTGCCACGTTTTTTTGTGAAGAGGGACCTGACGTCCTGCGGCTGCAAGTCTAACGCAGGGTTGCGTTCAACAACTTGTTGGGCCAAGTCCTCTTTTTGAAAGGGTCAGTCCGCACGTCGCACAATAGCAGGCGTGGGAAGCGACCCAGAGGGGATGGCGCTTGGAGCTTCAACACCTTCTTCGTGAAAATGTGGCTCTTAAGCGCCTTGGCCATTTCTGGCGTTTCCGTCACAATGACGGCGCCACCTCCTACTGCGGTGTGGATGTCTAGCACTCGGACGCTTAGAGCTTGGAGGTCCGTAGCAGGGACACCCCGCATTAGCGCTTCCATTGCATCAGGGTTGGAGGGACCAGCCTCTCCTTCCTCACATGTACGCCTAACCACTACCACGTTTTGTCGTTGGTTTTTAGGGGGGAGTGTGGTAGGCGGTGGAGGCTTCTTCTTTTGGTTTTTATTTTTATTTTTGCCCTTATTTTTGGGCGGAGGCGTAGGCCCTGCATGTCCTGCTTAGTTGGGGCCTTTTGCTTCTTCCCCCTGCGCTTCCTGGCCCTGGCAGACTGCCATTCAGCCTCAGCTCCATGAGGGAGGGAGGAAGGCGCAGTAGCGGCTACTGCCGCATATGAGGGGCCTGGGGTACTACTGGGGTTGCTCATCGTCCGAAGAGGGAGGGGTCGAGCTTGGCGAGCCCGAGGAAGAGGCGCAGGTGGTGTTTTTATTACCTACTATTGTTTTATTTGACTTTGTCAAATCACTTGGGGGGGGGGTAGATTAAAGAAGCAGACTGATGTAGTGTATCCTTGTGAGTTCATTTGTTGTGTGTGTTAGTGGTATGAGCGAGAGGTGCTCGAGGCAGTGTCCTGGAAGCTCACCCTCAGGCATATTGATTCTAGCCCCTTTCGCTGGTCCATTGAGGGTCAAAGGGAGGCCCCCACATGCGCCGCAGCTGCCAGTATGGCCACCCACCGGGACTAAGACGCATGAGGGATTTTTCAGCTGCTGCTCAGAGTCAGCCCTCGGCCACTGGTGATGTGGTGAGCGGGACACACGCTATCAGCCGCCCCAGGAACGCTCAAACCTGGTTTTTCCCCCTCCTCATTCCGAATCTTCTGTACAGCATCAACCTGTGTTGGCTCAACCAATAATGAGCCTTCCAACAGTCATATCAACAGGAGGAAGGGCATGTGAGCCCATTTCAACTTCATTCTTCTGCCAAGTATCACCATATAGTGTACCACAGTACACTGGATAACCCCTTCACGCCTCTACATCTGGGCATACACATGTGACCCAAGGTTGTATGCCAACCTATACTACCTCATACCCTACAAATGCTCATCCAACCTATCTACTCCCGAACCAAACTTGGCTAGCAGGAAGAGAGCAACAACACACCATTTGCAATAACCCCCGTAGAGCCAAGTGCTCATTCAGCTCAGAGCATTCCTTCCAACATATATGGTGGGAAGCAAGGAGAGCGTCTGGAGGAGTTGTTTGAGCAAATAAGGGAGAAAACACGAATGCACCCCCTACTTGCTAGCACATGGTTACAGTTGGCAAAAGCTCAGTTACATGGCCCAGCTAGGTCGCTGCTCAAAGAACTTACGGAGCAGCAGACCAGCTCGTTAGAGCTATTGGAGTTCGAACTACGAAAGCGTTTTGTTTGAATTAAAACGCCAGATTTTTACTTCCAACATCTTATGGCCACTTCCATAGGAGAGAACGAGACTGTCGAAGGTTTTGGTGCGGGGGTGAGGGATAAGGTTCATAAGGCATGTACCAGACTTTCTCCTCACGATGTTGAGAGGCAGGCAGTTAGTTTCTTTTTAAAAGGACTTCCAGCACAACTCCAAGGGCCAAAAAGACTTTTCGGTCAACTAGAAACACTAGGGGAAGCAGTAGCACGAGCTTCATACTGCAAAATGCAGGAAGAAACGCTTACCCACACTAGTGTTCCTACGACTAACGTGTTGTTCACAGAACCAATCAAAAGCACAAGCCCTCCAGCAGATCAAACTACCCTAAGAAGAGTTCCACTCCACCTCCTAACAGGTGCACAAGGGGTAGTCAACACAGCCATACAGCTGAAACATCAAGGGGAAGAAAGAGAAATAAATAGCGAAATTTTCCCAGCAACCCTTACTGTCACATCTGCAGCTGAAAGGAACACTTTTCTGGCAAATGCGATTATAGGGTAGGAGGCTCAAAAGCCGGGCAACCTATACCTTAAGTGAATCCAGCAGAAGCAGCTGTTCCTGGAACCTCTTCATTCTCGCCAGGGAATGGTTGATCAGACTACCCAAACAGGAGAGGTGGGCTGAACCTGCCCTCAGATAAGAAATTTGGTGGAAGTGGTGCAACACACTGTGGCTAGGAAAAGTTCAAGGTCAAGGTTAATTTAGGGATTGCACTGCTTTTGACAATGGAAGGCCTGGTTGAATCAACTAGTCAGGAAGTGAGGATCCCTCCTGACACTACAGCTTTCATCCCTCTAAGAGTCAAATTGGACCGCTCTATGAAACAAGAAGTTGGAAATTTACCACATGGTCCTGCGGCTTTCACCCCTGATGACACCACCCACTTGCTTATGGCAAACACTTTTGGGACATCAGACAGAATGGTTGCCGCAGTTTGTAACTCTACCTCCTGAGATATTGTTATGCACAAACACATGGCAGTGGGGCACATTAAATTTATTGACAACTTTGACTAAACATGCGCAATCTCGTTCAAACAGCTGAAACCGAAATCCCTGAGCGTTAAGTTTCTTTGAGGAACGTCCTCCTAGAACATCTTGATCATTTGGATTCTGAAGACTAAGAAAAATTGATTAGTGTACTTGTTAGTAACAGTGATGTATTTAATTTTGAAGTTTCTGAAAAACTGGGATGTACAGATTTGGTAGAGCACCACATCAATACAGGCGATTCTTCTCTCGTTAGGGCTCGTCCATATCGTATAGCCCATGCACAAAAACCCATATTGCGACAGATGGTCCCCAAGAAAGGAGTTGGGCTAAGGTGGCATTCGTGTGTGGACTACAGGAAACTCAATTCAATCACGGAACCAGAATTTTGGTTGTGGGGGCCTCTTGCAACGATTGCGCGTGAAGTGGATTTTTCCGGTCGTTTTGATTAACTTCCTTCTGTGTTTTATCTCGTGTTTGAGTCCTGTTCCCTAATTGGTTTACGTCGCGTGCGTTTAAGAAATATTGTTAAATACATGGTCATTAACTCGAATCAAAGAATCGTTTGACAAAATGGGAAACTAAAAATTTTTTACTACTGTTACGAGCACGATTGGATTAAGCCAAGACCTAGAACGGGTAGCTGCACTTACTAAAGTGTAGATTCTGAAAGAATTCTTGAATTTGTGGATGAGGTAATTCTCTTTCATCAGGACTTCTCCACTCATTTGGTGGAACTTGAAAACCTGTTGCTCATCCAAAGAAAAACCAATTTGACTCCCCACCTAGAAACATGTTTGTTTGCCAAATCTGCTGTTAATTTTCTTGGACATGTAGTAACGTCTAAGGGGATAGAACCTGACACCAAGAAATGACAAGCAGTTTCCAATATGCAGGAACCATCTGACTTAAAGGGGCTCAGATCTTTGAGATCTCTTTACGATGGTTCATAATTCCGACGAACGTTGGGCAGCAATGGATCGGAGCTCCTCACGATCGTTGTAATTTTTGCCTGAGTCAGCAGCCCTTCAAACACCTCCAAACCCCCCTCATAACACTTTAAAGTTTTAGGACTTATATGAGATTCCACTCTGGACGTTTTCCTCAGTCGCTTATGGGAATGTAACGAGCCTGTAACGAAAAGAGGGATGCTGTCACGACTGGCCCATACCTACGATATGGTTATTTCGCCATCAAAGTTTTTCTCTTGGAGTTGTGGTCTAAGTTCGATTACCTGACCATTTTTCAACGAGGTGGCTCGGTTTATTCAGCGAATTTCGTGAGTTGTGTAGGATACGAACTACTAAATACGTCTTGATTGAGCCATACATAAAACTACAAGTGGTAGGCGTTTCCGATGCCAGTTCCACTGGCATGCTATTTACTTGCGAGTGGAGAATGAACATCAGATATGTGTGCATCTACTGCATTCTCAAACTAGAGGCTCCTTTGAAGGTGTGGTCCATTAATCGTTTGGAGTTAGGCCTTTGGCTTTTGGCCAAGCTCATGGAATTAACGCCACCTATCTCTCCCACAATTTCAGTCTCCAACCTGGTTTGTCTGACAGATTCTGCTAGAGCCCTACGCACCGCAGGACGCGGCAGCAAAGTGGAGAAAGTCTATACTTCGATCTTTGTTTGCACGAGTACCAAGGCAGTGCATATAGAGTCAGTGGTTTCTGAATCCAAAGGCGAATCACAGGCAGCGTTGGCTATCAGGGAAATACACTGGAAGTTCAACCCTCCTTACGCTCCAAATTTTTCTGGATTAGTGGAGGCCGGAAACAAATCAACCAAGCACCACCTTCGATTGCTGATTGAAGACCAGGTCCTCAACATCGAAGAGTTCTACACATTTTACATCGCATAGAAGCAATTCTAAATTCCAGGCCCTGGCTTTTCCCCCTAATGATACGGAAGCATTAACTGCTGATAATATTCTTAAAGGAGCACCTCTCCTCACCTGCCCTGAGATTGACGTACTGGATACCCCAAAAAAACGCCTGGATGGTTGGCAACTTAATAGTTCAGGGATTATGACGACGATGGAGCAGGGAGTACCTTCAAATTCATCGCTTGAAATGGACCTAGGATACACAAACTGTCATTGTTGGGGATCTGGTTTATTGGTAAGCACCTGACTCACCAACTCATCAGAGACAAATTGGCCGTATCACTGAGTTGATGCCTGGTCATGATGGGAGTGCACGGGTTGCAGATATTCGAACCTCAACGGGGAATATTGTGCGCCCCCTGAACCGTTTGATTATCTTACCAAATTAACTTACTATCATCACTCGCTACTCCAATTTACTCCTTGTTATCCTAATTTATTCCTACTTTCCATACCGGCACTCGTTTATTAACTTATTGTTCTTGTTAAAAAAAACAGAAATTTATTCATTTTGTGGGAGGGGCGTTTGAGGGTATGTTTGGGCATCGTTGTAAGATGGCCAGCTTTCCCATCGTCTTCCTCCCCCATATCTAGCCCTTTTTGTCTAGCCATGCGAGGCTGAAGCTAGTGCTTTCCGCGACTTCCTCCACCCTGGATCTACGTTAGTTTTTCTATTTTTGTGTGCTTTAACGCTTTTCACATAGCGTTGTCTGTGAGACCAAACCTCTAGTGAGCCAGCTGTGAACGAAGCCCTGTGGAGGAAAGGTTGGCAACTCCTTATCAATATACATGATCATTTCCTTTCCAGCCGAGCATCTCACAACTTATTTTACAGCCCACCTGATTATCGCTTCCCTCGACCAAACAACAAAATTAATTAAAGTATAGGAAAAACTGAAAGGGGTGGGGGGTTATTTAACATACATACTTCACCCATCCCTGGTGAAACAGGGCGATTATTGTCAGGAAGCTCACCTTCTTTGAATCCTAAGTCAATTGGAGACTGCTGGCACCGAGATTGAGTGGGATGAGGGCGGAATATCGGCTGACCATTCAAGAGTTGATGCCAATTTAATGATGAAGCACGCACTGAACAATACCTCGGTAGTGTTTGCAATAAATCAACAACAAGTAAATTGTCAGTCACTACACCCAACCACTGGCGCACACAAGACTAGGAAGACAATCCTTCAGGTAACCTTCAGGTAATTTTGGCTCAACTGACTCGCAACTTCTACATTGTTGCCACCACCCTGAGCAGACGACCCTTTTGACAGAGGTACCACCTGTGTCCCTAAAAAGACTGTGTTCAGGTGTGAAAACTCAAAAGGAGTAATTAACTTGTTGAAGAGTTACATGACGTTACGGGCGTGAAATAACAGTGGCAGTGCAGCAGCCATATATATGTGATGGAATGATGTTTCTGGTCACCAAATCCACTATCTACTGAAATGTAATGGAATGATGATTCTGGTAAACTCCAACTCCACTATCTACAGAAACTGCGTCTTATTGTTCATTTTATTTCACATACTCAACCAACACTTACGTGTCGCCATTAGCTGCACAGTAAATCCCTCACAGCTTTCTTTTAAACTAATGAAAGGAAGGGGAGGCAAAGGGCTCCTCATGTTCAGGTAGCGGTCGTCAACGTTCCATCCATGCGTTACAAGCCCAATTGTCAATGCTCTCGTATTTAGTTTCCATACCTGCAGCTATCAGTTTTGAAAAGTACTGTTATTTAGTGCCATCGAGGGAAGAGTAGGCTTAGTTTGATTTTCCTAGACAGTTGTACCCAAAAGTCATAATTAAAACTAGTTTCATTCGTAATACGTGTGTTCTAAGTGCCTCACCATGTCTTCAGATTACGAAAAAGGAGAAATCCCGATTGTAAACATGCAAAACATAACATCAGATCTGCATGTGCCACTCAGAAGATTCGAGAACCTCGATACCTCGATTGTGGAGTCCTGTCGTCACGTAGAGAAGAGGAGGGGGACACCCATTATGGTGAACGCATTCCCGCACCAGATATCTACTGTCAGAGCTTCTCATCCCTCACCACAGTTTTTCACCCTTCACCCTTTCACACCAATGACAACAAAGCTCAGGGCGAATTCTGTTCACTGCAATTCTACTATTATTGTAACAAACTCGAACAGTGAGATCGATAATTGATAAATTCAATCCTATGAACAAATCTAGGAGACACTGCTTCGCTCACTCTTCCAGAATTTGATTCTAAAAATGCACAACTTGAACCCAAGGCTTGGTGAAATATGGTTGAGTGGAGCCTGAGTGTTGTCTGAGATTTCCTGGTCAACAAGGGAGAAGACTGATTGTGGCCTAGCATACGGCACTGAAGGGAGAAGCACCTACTTACTTGGTGCAATACCATTGTCCATCCAGGACTAAAGTGGAATGAATTTCGTTCACTTTTCTTGCACCAATGAAGCGTAACTCACTCCAGCCGGTTTCATGCTACAATGTTTCCAATCAAAACCTAGAGACAACGAAAATTATGTCACTTTTGCATCAAGGGCGATCACTCAATTTATGTCTCTTTACCGCCAGTCCACTTTAGAAGAAATCGCTGTTTCGGTGGCATTCACTCAAATTGTGCAAGAAGACCAAAGAGCACGCCGTCTTTGCTACACCACTTAAGTTAGAGATCGCAAAAAGTTATTGCAGGAATTGAGAGCTTGATGTCTAGTACTAAGTGCATTTACAGGGAGATAAGAGTGGATAATTGACTCCAGGAAAGCCATTCTGCACGGGGCTTGGAGCTAATAGCTTGTACCATAAGGTAATTAGACTATGAAGGCAACATTAGTACTTATGGAACAACCCAGGTAATGAATTTATTGCTAGCATGACATCGAAACTTGTTTCGGGTCATCACCTTCAGTAGCAACGTCTATCGGTACTTTCTACTTTATTCTTGTTCTTATTCTTAAGTCTCGTATTCCCAGTACTCTACCTATTTTCGCTTCATCTTGTCTGTTCTACTTTCTTGTATCTACTCTTGTCATTACCTACCCACTATAGTATAAAACATCACACTTTTGTACTAATTAGTTGGGGGGTGTGACTGTTCCAGCTGCCGCTTTTTCGTCTGACACTGAAATCAACCCCCCCCCCTCATGCAGCTCATCTTCAGTCTATCGTCCTGTGGCCTACGCTTTCCATGGGCGTCAGCCTCTTCCCAACCAACTCAGGCTCATTGCTCCATGGCCTACACTTTTCCACAGACACCAACCTCCAGCCAACTGTACAATCCTTTCACTTTGGGGCCTACACCCTCCACGGATGCTGGGCTACTGCTACCTGACTCCAGCCCTACACCAAACGCCTGCTGTCTTAGCCCAATGCCTCACGCTATCAAACACTACGACCATGCGCACCCTGAACACTCTGTGCCGTGTAACTGCTGATGCACCTTCTCACCTGTCTGCTCAGCCCCTGGACGAGCCTCATAACCTTCAGCTCGCCAAAGAGACGAAGAGGACCTCCCCTGGGAAGACACCCAGAAACCTCAGGATCATGAAGTGACTAGGAACGCTAAGCTGTTCGCAGAGCTGTGCTACATGAAAAGAGACAAGAAGATAAATGAAATCGACGGACATTTAAGGAAATGATGAAGGTGTCAGGGGCCATGCAAACACGTCGGGAGACTTGGCTCTATTTGCTTCTGGACGCCTTCCTATCTGCATATATCTTGCCTCTCTCTATCTATTTTGAGTGTGCTCTCGTATATATCTATTGGAACGGATCTTGATGGAATATATGTAATGAATGACAATTTCACCCATTATGAGTGCGTCACATTTTGAATCTGCTGCGTGATCGAAGAGCCAACCCGATAATCGAAGTGGACCGCAGTCGCAGGGACAGATGAAAGATATGTTATCATAGTGCATCGCGTTGTCTAATTGAAGTGAAATTAATTTAACTCTACAATTGAACAATACCGGAATAGGATCTTCAAATGTAGTTTCTCTTTATTTCAGTAAAGATAATCTTTATATTCTATACAATACTATAACCTTTGACGCATCGTTTATAAAATGAAAACTCGTTATTTCAGAGAAACGCATCTACATCCTTATTCCATTGACGGAGATCGGAGAGATATTATAAAACTACACTTAATGCGACTAATTCTCGGAAGATGAAGAAGTTGAGATTTGATTTCATTGTGAAGCAAACAGCAGATGGGAAATCGAATGTAATGTGCATCACGTCTATAGCAACACCCGCCCGACAGGTCTTCGAGATACCACCCGAATCACAACCGGTAAGTGAACACAGCGTAATCACAAGCACTTCAAACTTCGCCAAAATAAAGAAGTCATTAACAAAACGGCATTAGACCAGAAAAATCTGGATCAATTTAACGGAGGACCTGGCCAAAACCTATTTGGATGATGATGAAAATATTCAGTTCAACGAGATTTATCTCGAAGAAATTACAAATAAAACAATTGACGCCGAACCTACCCCCAGAGGCTCGAGTCCAATGTTGGAAAAGCTTTTGAAGACATTGTTTGAAGAAACAAAAACCAGTTCAGACGCTAAAAAACTAGGTGCGATCGCAAAGGACTATAGGATAGCAAAATTCACAGGTAAAAACCCTAATGCATCCCAATGGATCGAAGACTTTAATGAGGAATGCGTCCGCTTCCAAATCAACGATGACACCAAGAAGATCACTATTTTCAAACAGTTTTTGGAAAACACCGGTGGGGAATGGTACACCTGCATGATGGTAAAACACACCATCGAATCCAAATGGAACTTATGGGAGGAGAATTTTCTAAAAACGTTCGCAAACAAAGGATGGTCACCTATCCGATATGCACTTGCTTTCAAGTATCAAGCAGGTTCACTGCTTGAGTACGCAATAAGAAAAGAAAGACTCTCGCTGGAGGTGAGGTCATTAATCGACACAGGTACCCTTATAGACCTTATCGTTTTCGGTCTACCAAACTATGTTGCGGATAGGATCGACAGAGAAGCGTTGGAAGGTACAGAAAATCTCTACTAAGAGCTAGGAAAACTGGAACATCTTGTGGGGAAAAACAGGTACGAAACAAAAAGCATTGATAAATCTGACTCAAAACAACATCGCATAGTAGAGAAAAAACCTTGCCAATTTTGTCTAAACGAGAAAAAACCCTGCAAATTATTACACAACGGTTTATTATTATCATGAACAGCTTGACCTAGTATTTGTGCTCCCCCATCCCATTCGATTCAGCATCGAATACTAGTAAACCATACGAAACATGTCCTGGCTACAATGGAACTATGGAAACAAAACGTCTGATGATTTTGCCCCGTCGGGTTGGGGAAAATGGAACGGGGGCGCTTCGAGCAAACCCATTGCGAGGCGAAAGGGGAGTTGAGCGGGCAGGCAGCGTTGCGAGGCGAGGACGAGGCGGGTGGTTTTTTATTGAGACGGGAGGGAGGAAGGGACTTCAAACGACGAAACGTTGACTTCCGCTGTAGTTCCCGCATTGTACTGCGTTTCGTTAATTTTTTTAACCATTTTTTGCCCATTACAACCACGGGCTTCATCCGATCGGATTGCTGAGATGGCGGGCACAACTAGATACCAAATCGGATTTTTGTGCGAAAGAACGAATTTTTTAGACCACGTTAAAGGCACAAAACAGTCCGGACGGCGGACAGACATTGCAAATTTGGAATCCCCAAGTTTTGAAACGTAAAGTATCATATTTTGAGGGGGGTTGTAAAAAATTTTCGTGACCGAAAACATAGGGTTATTATTCAGAATGAATAATAAACCAAAAGGAAAACGTTTCCATGCGGAAGATCATTGTTGGTTTAAAGAGAGACTCCCAAAATCATTCGTGAAATCGGTCAATCACTCCGAATTGGAAATCGAACTAAACAACACCGATCCAAAAAACTAGATGTGCCACCATTGATAACAGTCAAGTTACTATTGGATGATACTTTAACGGTTTCAGGAATTTATGATTCTGGATCGAATGTGTCGCTGATTAACGCGAAATTATTAAGAATAAAACCGCAAGAACACACAAACAATATGAAACTAGTAAACTTGAAAACTATCAATGGTGAAAAGAAAGCAAACGGTATCGTGACCATGAAAATAAAAATCTTTAACGTCGAAAAAACTATGGATGTATATGTAGTGGATAGTAAACATTTCCATTACGACTTTTTAATTGGATTAGATTGCATCAAAAACTTCAGATTATTGCAGAATGAAGAACTACACATCTCACAGCAGAATACCCCAGAAGGAAAGATGATGTCGAATAAAGAAGATACTCAGAAGATTCACATCAGAGGACTGCAAGTAGAAAAATCGGAGCTCTCCAAAAAGGAGGGATTTACTGCTGCATCGAAACTTGAGGTACCGCAATCGCGAACTGAAGGGGGGTTGATGTCACACTTGGAGAACCGAGACACAAAACTCAGTGAATGCGAAGTAAATTTTAATGAACACATAAACACGGAAAACTTTGAAATGATCGTAAACCATCTAGATTCACGACAACAAACAGAAATAGATAACTTAATAGAACGACATAAGTCAGTTTTTGCCAAGGACAAATATGACGTCGGAACGGTATAAAATTACGAAGCTCACATTGACTTAATGGTGGAAAAACATTGCTCCAAACGCCCATACAGATGTACAGAGGAAGACAGACAAGAGATAGAGGAACAAATATCCGCACTACTAGAGAAAAATTTAATTGAGGAATCGTATAGCCCATTCGCAGCACCAGTAACTTTGGCATTCAAGAAAGGTGAGGCTACAAAAACAAGGCTGTGTATTGACTTTAGAAACTTGAATAAAATGGTCGTTCCTCAATCACAACCATTCCCACTCATCGAAGATCTAATGATAAAAACTGTCAACAGTAAATACTCCTCCACTCTCGAATTAAACTCAGCATTTTGGTCGATAACAATGAAGGTTCAAGATCGATACAAAACGGCTTTTGTGACGCAACAAGGTCACTATCAATGGACATGCCTACCATTTGGTTTACGGTCTGCCCCTGTCATTTTCCAAAGAATATTGGGCAGCATAATAAGGAAATACAAGTTCTCCGATTTCGCCGTAAATTTCATTGACGACCTATTGATATTTTCGAGAAACTTCAAAGAGCATTTGCATCACCTTACACAACTATTGGAAGCACTCCAAACAGAGGGTTTTCGACTCAAATTTGCCAAATGCACTTTTGCAAATAACCATGCCAAATATTTGGGCCACATAATAGAGAATAACTCGATCAGACCTCTAAAGGACTACCTAATTGCAGTAAAACACTTTCAAATTCCACATACAAAAAAAAAATATATACGCCAATTCTTGGGAAAGGTCAATTTTCATCACCAGTCAGTTTCTACCAAATGGATCGATTATCCTGGACCCGTTACACAATGTATTGCGAAAGGACGTGAAATTTGAATGGTCTGCGGAGTGTCAGGGTTCTTTCGACAAAATAAAAACCCTGCAAATTATTACACAACGGTTTATTATTCGGATAAACAGCTTGACCTAGCATTAATGCTCCGAGACCCATCCCGTTCGATTCAGCATCGAAAAATATCAGAATGAAACCCAAAAAAGGTCGAAAAGAACTGAATCGTAATATTAAAATAAACAAAAAAAAACTAAAGTATCTAGAAAAAACTGAATTTTAATACGAACACATGCACGCTAAATACTAATATCAAAATGTAACCAAAAATCTATGAAAAAACCAAAATGAGAATGAAACGAAAGAATCTAAAAAATTGAATCGTATTAAAACCAAAAAAATGAAACGAACGAACTATTAAATAAATAAACCAAAAATAAACGAATAATGAAAAGCTCAATCGAAGATAACAGATATTTTGCTAACGGAAATAGTTGAGACGAGAACGAAATACGAAACACGAGTCGGGGGGCTTCCAACGAGTAGAGCGGGCGGGGAGTAGAGCGTTGCCCCTCGCCACGGGCGGCGTTGCCAGTCGAAGCGAGCGATTTCGATGAGACCGAAACGATGACTCCGTTTCGTTAATTTTTTTAACCGTTTGTTGCCCATAACAATCATGGGCTTCGTCCGCTCGGATTGCCGAGTTGGCGGGCACAACTAGATACCAAATTGGATTTTTGTGCGAAAACACGAATTTTTTGGACCACGTTTAAGGCACAAAACGGCCCGGTCGGCGGACGGGGGACGGCGGACGGACATTGCAAATTTGGAATCTCCATGTCTTGAAACGTAAAGTATCCAATTTTGAGGGGGGGTTGTAAAAAATTTTTCGTGATCGAAAACATAGGGTTATTATTCAGAATGAATAATAAACCAAAAACATGCTATGTTCAGAGCCACATCTGCACATCTTTGATCCTAAACTACCAATACACATTTATACAGATGCTAGCATAAAGGGAGTGGGAGCAGTACTAAAACAAAAGTCTAAAAACGGGGAAACCAAGCCTGTTGCCTATTTCTCGAAGAAACTAACTGAAGCTTAGAAAAAGAGGAAGGCAATTTACCTCGAGTGCCTTGTAATCAAGGAAGCTGTGAAATACTGGCAGCACTGGTTGATGGGAAAACAATTTACCATATACTGCGATCACAAACCGTTGGAAAACATGAAAATCAAAGCAAGAACTGATGAAGAGCTCGGGGATTTGACATACTATTTATCCCAATACGACTTTCAAATCTTCTACAACCCAGGGAAAACAAACCAAGAAGCTGATGCTTTGAGCAGAAATCCTGTATTGGAACCTCATGAAAATGCCGACGATTGTATGAGAGTAGTAAATTGTATAAACTTATCTGATATTAAGCAAGATCAAAGTGAAAACAAAAATCTACAACGAAGACAACTTACACTGGAAAATGGCATTTATTATACGAAGAAAAAACAAAGAAAACAAATTGTCCTCTCTGAAAAGCTCAGCGAAACTCTAACAAAAAATGTTCACAACAGCTACTGCCACTTGGGGAGAACCCAAATGGTCAACAAAATAACGCCATTCTATAAAGGCAAAAACATCAGGAAGAACATAAATAAAATATGTGACGGGTGTGAAACATGCATAAAAAACAAAGCGAGACGAGGAGTAAAATACGGATTACTGTCACATTTGGGTCCTGCTACGAAACCATTTGAAATTGTATCTATTGATACCATTGGTGGCTTTGGAGGATCACGATCAACGAAAAAGTATTTGCATCTACTGGTTGATCACTTCACGAGGTATGCCTATATTCTCACGTCAAAAACTCAAACCACGGGTGACTTTATAAAACTGATCGATAGAGTAGCACAAAACAGCGAAATAGATATCCTACTGACGGATCAATACCCAGGTATAAATTCCAAAGAATTCAAAAATTATCTACACACTAAAAACATAAGTCTAATTTTCACTGCTGTCGACACACCATCTTCAAACGGTTTAAATGAGAGGCTAAACCAAACTTTAGTCAACAAGATACGATGTGAAATTAATGGGAATAAAACGAAACAAGCTTGGAACACTATAGCACAAAGATGTGTGGATAAATATAATGCAACTGAGCACACAGTCACAACATTTTCACCTAAATACCTATTGGAAGGTGACATGGAAAATATTCTACCTCCAGAACTTCAGAAAACATGCACATTAGAAGACCTGAAAAGAGATAGAACGAAGGCTCTAGCGAACACAATAACGTCACGCGAACACAATAACGTCACACGAACACAACAAACAACTATTCGACCTACATAGAAAGGCATGTAAACTAGAAGTGGGTGACAGAGTCTACGTGGAAAACGGGAATAAGCTAAACAGAAAAAAATGGATGGATTAAGGATTGGTCCATACAAAATTATAAAGAAGGTTTCAAATTCTATCTATGAAGTAGACAGTGGACACAAGAAAACAGAATCAAACTTATTTCACGTCACTAAACTACACCCACTGCTTGCCTGTAATTGAACAATTTCTGCGTTTTCACTTGAAAATTTTTTTTTCCTTGAGGGGGAGATGTAATGAATGACAATGTCACCCATTATGAGTGCGTCACATTTTGAATCTGCCGCGTGATCGAAGAGCCAACCCGATAATCGAAGTGGACCGCAGTCCCGGGGACTGATGAAAGATATGTTATCATAGTGCACCGCGTTGTCTAATTGAAATGAAATTAATTTAACTCTACAATTGAACAATACCGGAATAGGATCTTTAAATGTAGTTTCTCGTTATTTCAGGTGAGATAATCTTTATATTCTATACAATACTATAACCTTTGACGCATCGTTTGTAAAATAAAAACTCGTTATTTCAGAGAAACGCATCTACATCCTTATTCTATTGACGGAGATCAGAGAGATATTTTATATATATATATATATCACATACCGAAAGAAGGACTTGTTATTGTGTAATGCCTGATTATTCCATCTCATTACTTCTCCATCGATGGAATGACATGGATCTGGTACAATAACTCCTCAAAGGAGTTCACATTTGAGGCACTCGAGGTTCTGTCAAGTCTGGAAATGAACTCTTTTTACTGCTTAACTATGTACCAATACAATGACAGTATGGATCAACCGTCATCTAAGGCAACTAAAAGTGTCAGAAGACCGTACTTAAACCTTCAAATTCGTATTGATGAACAGCGTGGGAACTAATGTGAATGCTGCTTAGACACCAACTTTAAGGGCTCCCCCTTGATCATTGGGTAACACGACACGCTGCAAAATACCAAATAACGTCTCAGGGCTTAACGAACCTGACAGCCTCACCTTACTGGCCACCCTTTTTGAATTTTTGGAGGAGGTGGGGCCAAACCTCCAGCAGATTTAGTTCTGGATGGAAGAGGTTTCCGTGGTCCACCAGGTCTTGATGGGAAAACAACTTTACCATTTTCAATGCTTGAGTTGGTAGAAGTAGAATTATCACTTTCAGTGTTGTTTGCTTTGAAACTTGGTGATAGTAGACCTGAAAAATACGTATGCTGAAATTAGAATATTACGTAGTGGGAATATTGAGAAATGGAGAATAGCAGTAATATTACTAAATGATACGGGTTGTAGTATTTTGTGAAAGGGATATGGCTCACTGTAGCTCCACGGATATTTTCTTATTCATTGTTGTTCAGCGTCTAATGGGATTACGCCAATGCCTTTAGAGAAGCATTTGGGTCCGTCGGTGATTATGTTCAGAACCTTGCAAAGGCATATCCAAGGCGATTGCAATTTAGGATTCAATCCTACTCTTCATTGAGGCCAATAGTACCACACACTATCAACTGGTTGAAACTTGGGGTTGTCGCTAGCTTACATAGCTTATATATAACGCCTTTAGTTGTTCACTGTAGATTTTTGTATTTGCTTCTTAGCCAACTGGTGAACGGCTTGCAAATTTTGTTGTCGCTTTTGTGTTCATCCTGGCCTTGTCGTTTCATTAGGAATTGCTCCCACTAGTAAGTTCACAGGTTCTACCAAGATTTATTCACCTGGGAAGAAACCTGTTGAGACATGCTCCAATGCTTGACAGGCCAGCAGGATACAAGGAAGCCAGCGATCCCAATCCCTCTGGTTGTCAGAAACAACTTAGGCCAAAAGGTTCCACTAAGTTGTGTTGAACTACTCAAGAAGACTGTTGCTTTGGGACGAAGAGGAGTTGTACGTGTTTTTCGTATGCAAAGCAAATCCACCACAATATGAAAAACGGCATCTTTAAAACATCTTCCTTGACCGGAGTGTACTTCACGAGGAATGCCGAATCGTGATACGACCATCTCTACGAGTCCTCTAGCTACTGTATCTGCTGTAACGTCTTGTGAGGAAGGCTTCAGGCCACATGGCGGAGTGGTTCACTGCAACAACAATCTAACTAGGTAACAACTTTGTGGGTCACCTGATATTCACTACAATATTTATGAACCAGACGAATGATTCTTACTCATTACCCGTAGATGATTTTGAAAGATCTTGAAAGGCGGAAGAGTTTGCCTCCCAACCAAACCCCCCTAAAGGAAACTACCATAGGATTGCTGGATTATTGTGTCAGACGATGTTAGTTTGTATTGTATTTGCAGCAATTACACGATAAAACAAAATACGATATCAGTTCCATAATCGCTTTTAGAGGTGATGCTTGAAACTGTGGTAGGGAATTAAACCAAGGGCAAGGGATCATCAATGGCACCTCTTTGTCCCTAAGGAAGGGAGGGTGTGGAGCAAGACAATGGGAAGTTCAATCAACGAAAGTATTGAAATTAATTCTGGTCCTCACAGCAGGAGCAGTAAATCCCACCACAGCAACTGGACGCAAAGACAAGTCAAAGTGAGCTAAAACTGATGCTTTTTTTTTTTTTTCATATTCATCGACAGACAATTTCCTAATATTCACTGACCTGCAAGATCAGCGCTGGAACTTTCTCTCTCCTTGAAGCCAGCAGGAAGTAGCGACGATACGTCTTTGAACTGGACCTTTTTCAAAATGGATTCCAGAGGATCACTTTTCTTTTCATCAGTTGCTCCAGATTTGCCTTTTTGTAACAAACAAGGAAACCGTAATTTACCTATCAATTTACATACACTTCCAAAACACAATGATGAACGAAACAAAATCATCCTATTCACCTTTTTTGAAGACTGGAGGAAGCAAAGAGTCAGGCACTGTACCTCCATTAAGCAATGAAACCTTCCCTGGTCCAGACGTTTCGGATTTTTCTGGGGAGGAGCCAGGTTTGAATCCAGGGGGCAAAAGGCTGGCAGGGACATCCTGTTTAGGTACTTTTGGGGCCGGAGTATTGTCGGCCTTTTCAGGGCTGTTGTAACCAGGAGGAAGCAACGATGAAACGTCTTCGAATGTTATCTGTAAGGAAGTTCTTGAAGATTTTATGGCAGCAATATGATCTCGTAAAGATAATTTTTACCATATACTTTATGGTGGTAATTTTCTGTTTTTAAACTTGTATTTTGATGGGAATAATTTCTCTGTGCAGTGATGTTATTTTCTACACCTTCTTCATTAGCACTGTGGTAGTTTCCACATTGATATGTTGGCCAGACTGCGGTGTTAAGGCAAGAATAAATCAGTACGTTCCAATTAGTTTTGCCTTGAGATTATCGCTCCCTTCTTTTCCATTTAACTAACTTACAAATACATAACAAGCACCACTACATTATAGATAATATATATGTTTCAACTAATACACACGTTGGACTTAATATAAGTGTGTTTAACTTGATTTACAGCTACGAATTCAACAGCAACGTATTCACAGGTAGGAAGATGTTAGGTGTTAGTTTGGATGAACTAGATTTCAATGGAAGGCTACATAGTAACAAGGCCATTTGACGTATTCCAGCAAAGAAGTCCACGTTTCTGAATTTTCCTTTAGATATAAAGTGCCGAATATGGAAGCTCGAGAGTTGCTGTGAAAACTCTATGCTAGGTCACCCTTCTCGTCACTATCATGACAATGATTACTTTCATCACAGCACTCAAAACGAGAAATTATACATGGTGTTAAGTTACGAAAGAGTTAATGCATTATGTTTCTTCAAACTATGCGAACGTTAAACTTACCTTACCGAGTATGCTCTCTAAAGTCTTATTTTGGCTGGACTTATCACTTTTAACGCTATTTTTGAATGTTGATCCAGCGGATCTACCACTGCCTTCCCTCGAGTTATATCCAGATGGTTTCGGTTTGAAACTAGATTCTCGGACTTTAAACCCAGGGGGCAACAAGCTCGAACCCAATTCGTCATACTGAATGCTGTCCAGAAGGGATTTTTTGGGTTTGAGAGTGGTTCGTTTTCCTGAAGGTGCAAGAGATCGTGGTTTAGGAAGTTCAGTTGTTGTAGTTGTTGGCGTCGTCAACGTTTCTGTAAGGATGAGGAATTTTTAGTTTTTGGGAAACCAGGTTACATTAGGAACGAAAGGACTTAGCCTTAATTCTATATACTGCAATTCGGTACAGACCCGTGGAAAATGTTGTAAAAGGCACAGCTGACGACGATTTTATGGTTGGCTCTGAGAACGTTTTGTTTTCCAACATGCCTGGAATGACGAGTTTGGAATCTCCCGGGCGAAATCCATTCAGGATCCCTGCAAACACAATACTTTTCTTATCACGAATTATCATTTTTAAGTCTGTACAACTCTACTAGTCATTCAGACTGATAGCCTCATCCAGTAAATACTCCTAGGTATCCTGTTGACGACTGTCAGGCATCGTTGTTGGCTTTTAATTATGCATACAAATTTTGGGTACGCTTATTTTGCTCCTATTGGACACGTTGATTCATGAATGACGGACATGAAGAAATTCACGTATCTTCTCGCCAATATTCAAGGTATAACACTTCAAACAGTAAGGACTGTCGCGTTTCGTCCCGAGAATTATCAGATTGCGCCGGTCAAACGATACACCAAACAATAAAAGAGCCATTGCGAATAAAATTTTAACATTTTCTCCTCTAAAATCAGATCCGCCAGCTAATATTCGGTCAACTGTAGATTTCGTGGTCACCAGCTTGAAATAGCTCGATATTCCAGATCTTTGCGATTTCGTGTTTTTTCAATTAGGACTACGTCTTTAAGGCGCCCAAACCAAATAGGCTTTCAGAGCCTAATTTTCTGAAACAATGTTCCCTACGTTCAACAACTTTCAAGAATTTATGAACAGTCAGAGTTGCATTTTCGATTTTGTAAATACCACAACCTCAGGCAGCACATCATTTTTTTCCCAAGAACAAACGATTGCTGCTGACTACTAATTTTGTGACAGATGTCAACACTTCCTCATCAAAGCCGGTATCACAATCCTCAACGCGTTTGTGTTGCTCCAAACCCAACCACAAACTCTCTAAGTGCGACCTGTTTTTGTCCAAGAGTTTGTCGGAACGTAAATGTGTCATCCAACAGAATCGATTGTGTTTCGCCTGTTTTGGCTGGCTCACGTCCAGAGCTAGGCTCTGCTTTGCAGCCAGTTTCCGTTTCCTCGTTGGATACAAACAGTCCCACACAACCTATTCCCGCTCTCAACGCAATTTTGCTGGACACCTGCATTCCTGTGGTATTATTTTTTATTCCGGCAGCCAAGCTAATTTCATCACCAGCCAAGCTAAATTTCATCACCAGATAAAACACACACAGATAAATTCGGTCTTCCTAAACTGAAGTGATACCACAGAACAGATTCCAGATTTCCGGCGTAGGGCCATCTGCTTTCGAGCGCTAGGTTAACGGACTGGCCTCTTGTAAATTGACCCCTCCATTTTCTGCTAATTCTCGACGCAGTGGTTATTCCCAGAATAACTTCAGATCTTCCTACCACTCGTCTATCAGACCAGCTGCGGTCTCAATGCAGCTTTCTCACTCTGGCTGATCCTGACTGTCAACCCAGGTTGGGTCGACCTGCTGTTAGGTGTCCAAGCAGTTTTAGACGCTACTCCGGATTCTCCTGGACCTAACAAAGGTAACCCGTCTGCAATTCCCACTATATTTGGATATGTTTTAATGGGAACGGTGCCGTCACAATAGGCCTCATCCAAGCCCTACACTTCTCTGTTTACATGTTCACAATCAAGCTCTTCGTTGTTCAATTTGGAGAAAACAACGTTCCTTTTGGGAACGTGCTCTCGACTTTAGTGTCTCGAAAAACGTTTCGAAAACAATCCCAAACTTCGAGATTTGTATCGTTCGTGTCTCCAAGACTACGTTCAACAAGATCACATGATCAAATCCACCACTTCTCTTGATTATTTTCTGACGGACTCAGGAGTTATGAAAGTTCCTCCTGAAAATCCTAAATTACTGGTTGTCTTTAATCCTTCAGAGAGGGACTCTGCCAGTGCTAGTCTCAATGGTACTCTCCTCGTTGGTCCCAAACTGCAAGGAGATATTTCATCAATAATTTCTAAATTTCGAACACACCAAATAGCTCTCATTTGTGACATGAGGCAAATGTATCGTGCCATTCATTTGCACTCTTAAGATCAACCATTCCTGCGTTTTCTATGGCGTTTTTTCCTACAGACCCAATCACTGAATGGGAGCTCACTACAATCACCTTCAGTGTCACGTCTAGTACCTTCATCGCATTAAGAACGGTCGCTCAATTAGTCATTAGTCTCTGCCTCCGCTCTACAGTCTGAAACGTATGTCGACGACTTTATTTCCGGCGCCAGTTCCAAAGCATAGGCCCTTCTGTTAAAGGACCAACTTTCAAAACTCCTCCAGTCAGGCGGATTAGAGCTCGGGAAATAGGTTAGTTCTTCTCCAAGTCTTCTCCTTAATGTTTCCTCGACTTACGGGGTTCACTTCTCAGATGACTGCAAAGTGTTAGAGATCTATTGGGACCCGAGAGATGGTGTTTTCCATTGTAAAATCGACATCATATTGGCAAACCCTACTAAACGCTTTTCCTCTCAAATCCCTCGCTGTTTTCTCCCTCAACCTTTCCAGCACCTTTATGTTGTTGGATTCGTGGATGCCAGTAAGCTTGGCATGGCTGCAGTTCTATAACTCTGGGTTGAAACCTCGACAGCTGATACCCAAAAACAGTCAATTACATCGGCTGTTGGTCGATCACTACCTTCGTTACACTGCTCACGGCGGACCTCGTTTACTTCAATCCCTTCTACTTTGAGATTATTGGATTCCCTCCCTTCAAAGCCTCATCTGACATCGAATCTTCTGCTTCATACGCTGTCGCCAAGCCACCAAAGTCCCCCCCCCCCCATATTTATTCGGACTACGGCAGCAACTTCCGAGGTGCAGTGTGAGAAATCGCTGCAATTCATCGTGATCTGAAACGTATCGCTGGCGATCGTTGTCTTTTCTATGAAAACTTTGCGATCAATCTGGCCTGCATTGAGGCCAACTCCCACCCACTGTGTGCCATTGCTAGTTCTCCAGACGATACTACTGACTGCCTCACTCTTGAACAATTTGTTACTTGCAGTTGAAGAGTAAACATGTCACTGGCATTATCCTTCCTCATAGCTTTTTACTTTCCTTGGCTCTATGGAGTAGCAAGGAAAGTTATGTATTTGACTGAAAATAAAATTTTGGGTTCTCTTCAGATCTTCACGTTTCAAATCCTACTGAGTTCGAAAAATACTAGGCGGGAAAAAACGTGTGTGTGTCACCCTGCAGTCGGGAGTCCAGAATACCGCTGACGTATTCCCTGCGTGTCGTATGAGCCTACTAAAAGGGACATCTGGGTGGGCCCAGCCGAAATGACAACCTCACCTCTATGAGGTCCCCGCAGGATTACATCCAACGAGGCTTAACTGTGGCTGGCTGTACTCTGTCGCCACACTGTGCTCACCCTGCACTTGGGGGTCCAGAATTCCACTGCTGTACTCCCTGCATGTTCGTATGACACTTCTTCCACATACATGACACACTGGGAACCCCCTACCTTGAGCTGAGATCGCAGAACACACCTCCCGCAGGAAGGGGGACAGAATTCACCTGCCGTATCCTCTGCGTGGCCGTAAAAGCCGGCCTTAAAGGGGCTTAGAGCTCATGACATTGACATACGCACCACATTCCAGATACAAACAACACTGCAACGGCTTATGTGGCAGAACACATTGACTTGAAACACTCATAATGAGCGAAAGACAGTCCTGGAAGTAGCTCACTAACACCTACGAGCGATCCCCTACATAGGTGCGGCCTTCAGAATGAGGAGGGGAAAAAACCAGGTTTGAGCGTTCCTGGGGCGGCTGATAGCGTGTGTCCCACTCATCACATCCCTCATGCGTCTTAGTCCCAGTGGGTGGGCGAACTGGCAGCTGCGGCACATGTGAGGGCTTCCCTTTGACCTTCAACGGACCAGAGAAAGGGGCTAGAATCAATCTGCCTGAGGGGAAGCTTCCAGGACACTGCTTCGAGCACCACTCGCTTATACCACTTACAGACATAAGGAATGAACTCACAAGGGTACACTACATTAGTCTGTTTCTTCAACCCCCCCCCCCCCGCCAATTAGTAAAAATAACTCGTCAGTTAAAACGTCAGCAGGTAATAAAAACGCCACCTGCGCCTCTTCCTTGGGCTCCCCAAGCTCGACCCCAAGCTCTTCGGATGATGAGCAACCTACTCGTTGTCCAAACAAACAAGGGTGGAAAAAACCAGGCAAACCGCCTTCATCTCCCCCTTCCCCCGCTTGTAGCCTGGGCAACCTGGCTACTACAAGTACTAGACACCCTGTGGACCCTAACCTGTCGCACATGATGCAGATTTGTGCGTATGTCCAAATTATCCACGGCCAGCTGGCACGGACGAGGGTCAACGCGACGGGACCAATGCGGGAACTCGTCACCAGCTGCCTCTTCGAAATATTAAAGCTGACTATCAAAGCTAGTGTCACCCCTACTGAATCGCCACCTGCCCCTCCCCCCCTTCAGGAAACTGTGGCAGTTGTCGTGAGGGAAGAGCTGCGTAGGACAATTGCCCAGCAGTCAGTGCCGCCAGCCCCATAAGCTCAAGGAGCTCCAACAAGCCCGACTAGTAACCCAGGCCCCTCGTATGCAGCAGTAGCTGCTACTGAGCCCTCTACCCTCCCTCATGGAGCCGAGGCTGAATGGCAGTCTGCCATGGCCAGGAAGCACAGGGGGAAGAAGCAAAAGGCCCCAACTAAGCAGGACATGCAGGCCGAGGGCAGCACCCTACCCACGCCTCCGCCCAAAAACAAGGGCAAAAATAAAAACAAAAATAAGAAGCCTTCACTGCTTACCAACCTCCCCCCTGACAACCCACGACAAAACATGGTAGTAGTTAGGCGTACGTGTGAGGAAGGAGAGGCTGGTTTCTCCACCCCAGATGCAATGGAAGCGCTGATGTGGGGTGTCCCTGCTACGGACCTCCAAGCACTAAGCTTCCGAGTGCTAGACATCTGCACCGCAGCAGGGGGTGGCGCCGTCATTGTGACGGAAAGTCTGCAAATGGCCAAGGCGCTTACGAGCCACATTTCCATGAAGAAGGAGTGGAAGCTACTAACGTCAGCCCCCCTGGGTCGCTTCCCACGCCTGCTATTGTGCGACGTGTGGACCGACCTACAAAAAGAGGACCTGACCCAACAAGTTGTTGAGCACAACCCTGCATTAGGCTTACGGACGTCAGGCCCCTCTTCACCAAAAAGCGTGGCAGACAAAAGGATTGGGTGATTGAGATGCCACCCAGCGTACACAAAAAACTAGAGGGGGCAAGGCACCTCCAAATAGCCTGGCAGTGGTGCACCATCCGCAAGTATCAAGCCCCCCCACCGTACAACAAATGCCAGCATTATGGCCCCTGCCAGGTACATGACCTGTTGTGTGCGCCTTGCCACATCTGACCATGGAATGCAAGTGTGAGGCTCCACTCAAGTGTGCTAATTGCATCAAACGCAAATGCCAACAGGTCTCGCACTCTACAAGAGACGCATGCTGTAACATTCGTCAGCGAGCGATTGCCCTCCATTATGAATAGGTTAAAAACAGTTTGAATCCTTCAGCACAACACAAATAAGAGTTCCCTGGTTATGGCTGAGTTGCTGCAAAATGCACTCTGCAGTGTTCTCGCCATACAGGAACCATATATAGGATCCAAAAATCTTGGTCTGGGGTCGCAGGCACGAGTGGTGGCTGGAGCAAGAACGGGAGCCAAGGCAGCAGTGGCCTCCATTGACATGCTCGCTATAGGATTTAGCTTCATCAAAAATATTATTATTGTTGCTACGAACATTTGTACTTAGCAACAGTGCTTATTTTTGTATAAACTTGAAATAAAGTTAGTTTAGTTTCTGTTTTTCAATTCATGAATCGTACTTATTGTATTTCCTTTTACACAGAAAATACCTTGTGATTGCTACTCATAAAGGCTATTTTAGGTATAAAAGGCTAACTTTTGGTTTGTCATCTAGTCCTGGTATTTTTCAGCGATTTATGGAAGGGCTGTTGCGTAACTTATCCAATGTAGGTGTTCTACTGGACGATATTATTGTTACTGGAAAGAACCGAAGTGATCATGAAAAGACTCTAAGAGAAGTTTTAAAAAGGTTGAAAGAGGCAGGGTTACGAGTCAAGATGGAAAAGTGTAATTTTTAAAAAAATTCAGTCAAATATTTGGGACATAGAATCGACAAACAAGGAATTCACCCTCTGGAAGAAAAAATAAAAGCTATTCAGAATGCTCCTTCACCTTCCAATATGAAGCAATAAGGCCCAATGCTTGTCTTTCTAAGGCTCAATTAATTACTATGAAAGGTTCATTCCCAAATTACATTCGTTATGTTCAAGATTACATGCGCTGACCGGAGCTAAAGCAAAATGGAGATGGGCTGAGGATGAAGAGAAAGTTTATTTTATCAAGCTCAGAAAGAGTATTTTATCTAGCTCAGATACAGTTGTCTCTTATGATGAAACATTACCACTTGTGTTGGTTTGTGACGCTTCTGAAGATGGGTTGGGCAGTGTTCTTATGCATAGATTTGAAAATGGAGTGGAGAAATCGATTGCTTATGCAAGTAGAACACTGACTACCACAGAAAAACGGTATGAAAACATCGACCGTGAAGCACTGGCCATTATGTTTGGAATAAAAAAATTCCACCAATACATTTATGGTCGTCAATTTTTACTGGCGACAGTCCACAAACCACTTCAGAGGATTTTTGGATGTAATAGGGACCTATCAAAAGTGATGAATAACAGATTGGTGAGATGGGCAATTGAGCTTAACCAGTACAACTACGAGATTTGTTACAGGAAAGGTGAAGAAAACGTGAGTGCTGATTCGCTCTCTCGGTTACCATTACAAGATTGTGAAGTGAATGAGGCAGAAGAACTTGACATCACGTTTTTAAACGTTGATAAGATTGAAACTATATTGTCACTCGAAAAACTTAAGAAAGAAAACAATTCAGACGAAGATTTCAAACTCGTTCGTCACTACATGATGAACAACGCTTGGCCAATGACAATTCCTGAAAATTTGAAACTTTATAAACAACGAGAGGGGGAAATATTTTTGGAAGATGATGTGTTATTGTGGTTTAGTAGGGTCGTGGTACCAACTAAACTTAGGGACCATGTATTCAAGATTCTACACTGTGGGCATCCTGGCATCGCTGCCATGAGATCGATATCTCGATATTATGTGTGGTGGCCGAATTTGGACCGGGACATTGAACAATTTGTTAAGAGATGTTGTTGTTGTCAGGAAAATAAAGATGATGCGGAAGAGGTTCCAATTTACCCGTGGAACGTTCCTGAAAGAGTGTGGGAAAGGGTACATTTGGACCTTGCTGGACCAATACAAGGAAAGATGTGGCTTGTGGGCGTTGATGCTTTGTCAAAGTGGGCAGAAGTTGAGGCCCTAAGTCCTAAATTCAACAACATCAAATGTTCTCATAAATAAACTAAGAGGTTGGTTTGCAAGGTACGGTATCCCAAATGAAATTGTCACTGACAATGGACCCCAATTTGTTTCTGCCGAAATGGAAGATTTTTTAAATAAAAATGCAGTTCGACATGTTAAAGTTACGCCTTACCACCCAAGAAGTAACGGTTTGGTTGAACGTTTGATTCGAACTCTAAAACAGCGTTACAAAACAACAAAACGAGATATTGGCTTACAAAACGTGTTATTTTGTTATAGAAATGGTCCTCAGAAAACTACTGGTAAAACTCCTGCAGAATTATTCCTAGGCAAGCGACTCTTTACAATCTTTGACAATATTAAACCTGACTTGCGGAAAGAGATGGAAAGACGAATATGGAAACAACAAGTAGATCAACATAATAGAAGAAAACCAAGACATTTTGAAGAAGGGGAAGAAGTATGGGTAAAAAACGAGCGTCAGAATGGTTGGACAGCTGGTGTCATTGAAAAGCGAAATGGATTTTATTCATATGAAGTACTGACCGGAGGTGTAATTAAAAGAAAACATGCAGACCAGTTGAGAAAAAGAGAAGGGGCCGTAAATGATGACAAGGCAGCTGAATGAAACTTAAGGGGGGAAAAGTATAGGATTTAGCTTCATCAAAAATATTATTATTGTTGCTACAAACATTTGTACTTAGCAACAGAGCTTAGTTTTGTATAAACTTGAAATAAAGTTAGTTTAGTTTCTGTTTTTCAATTCATGAATCGTACTTATTGTATTTCCTTTACTCGCACTCAGCCACCTGAATAGCCAGCACTTGGTCGCAGTGCTCATCCGAGCCGGTGGCTTTGCGCTGGTTGTAATATAATTTTACAGGCAATTTGGCGCACCAGTTGCCAACAGCCTTCAACCACTCGATCAGGCTCTAACAGGCCTATCACGACGACCCTGCATAGTCTGTGCTGATGCAAACACCAGATCACGATTGTGGGGATCCCCAACCATTGATGGGGCAGGCGAGGCGTACACCTCACCAGGTACAACTTGGTTGTTCCCAACGATCCCACGACTGAGGAGAACTATGATGGTCCGGGAGGAAGGTCGTGTATAGACGTCACAGTCGTGTCTCACACCTTGCTACTCAAATTGCAGGGTTGGCGAGTCGTACCAGGTGCAACCACATTATTGTGCGCAGAGAAATCACATGGTTATTGACTTTGCCATCACAGATGACAACATCCTCTGCAGAGCTCTGAGAACCCCTGGGGCAGACATTACAAGTCCTCCATAAGAAAAGCAAACGTAGATCAGGTCTTAGGTACGATACAAAATGAGTCAGGCTGGGCCTGCAGCATCGAAAGCTCACTGGAAACACTCCTTGAGAAGGTGTTCCTCGATGACCAAGTGTTGTCACTCTTCAAAAGGGAGGCGACAGCAACCAGTCAGACCCGCGATGATGGAGACCGCTCAGCCTTCTTTCCATATTAGGCAAAACACTAGAAATCTTGATGCTGCAATCCCTCTAAGGAGTCTTTGGCTGCAACCTCACAGGCAGGCAAAACGGGTGTACAAAAGGAAGGTCCACGCAGGATGTCATTGCCGCGATTCAGCGTGTTTCCCTGCTGGCACTGGCTACGTACGTTGTAGCAGTTCTGATTGACGTCAAAGAAGCGTTTGACAACCTTTGGTGGCCAGCGCTCCTTAATGAGCTTAAAGGTGGGGGAATCCCCCGCAACCTGTACTCGCTCGTCAGAAGTTACCTGACAGACAGAACTCCTACGATCAAATGCAGACATGTCTCTGTTCAGAGTAAGATTGAGAAGGGGCGCCCACAGGGCTCAGTCCTTGGACCAGCACTCTGGAATGCCTTCTTCGAAGGTCTTCTCAGGAGACTCATGGGGACTAACTGTGAGCCATAGGCCTATGTGGATGACTTGACTGTGCTGATCTTTGCAGAGTCAGTCCGCCAAATCGAAGAAAAAACCCACCAAATGCTCCCCACCATCACCCAATGGTGCAAGCATGTCAAGATGCAGGTGGCTGAGGAAAAAACCCAGCTAATCCTCTTGAAAGGAAAAGTGAATAACCCACCCACAATACGCTTTGGCAGCCACAGGCTCCTTCTTGAAAAGCACGTCAAGTATTTAGGAGTGAATATTGGTGAGAGGTGGGGTTTCAACCAACCAAAACCCTCGTGACCCTGATGCCAGAGCAGCACTCTGAACTGCCTTCATCCAGGAGAAGAAGGCCTTCCACCGCGCCATCAAACGAGCCAAACGGCAAGGCTGGCGAAATTTTGTGGAAGCGGAGAGCTCTGAGAACCCCTGGGGCAAACATTACTAGTCTTCCATAGGAAAAGCAAACATAGAGCAGGTCTTAGCTACAATGCAAAATGAGTCAGGCTGGGCCTGCAGCATCGAAAGTTCACTGGAAACCCTTCTTGAGAAGGCGTTCTCTGACCAACAAGTAGCTCGAGATACTGAAGCCCAGAGGGCAGCAAGGGAGCTGATCATGGACCCTCCGAACGAGCCCGACATCCCATTGTGGACAACAGGCGACCTCGGCAGGGCCCTTGCGACCTTAAAGCTGAACAAATCTCCTGGGCCAGATGAAATAGAAAGCAATATGCTAAGGAAGGCTGAGCGAACAATCTCCAGCGGCCTCCTTAATTTATTTAATGACTGTCTGCAGGTTGGACAGTTCCCCACTCAGTGGAAGTCTGCGCGTGTTGTCACTCTTCAAAAGGGAGGCGACTGCAATCAGTCAGACCCGCATCATGGAGACCACTCAGCCTTTTTCCATATTAGGCAAAACACTAGAAATCTTGATGTTGCAGTCCCTCGAAGGAGTCTTTGGTCGCAACCTCACAGGCAGGCAATACGGGTTTACCAAAGGAAGGTTTACGCGGGGTGTCATTGTCGAAATACGACGTTTTTCC
The DNA here is from genome assembly GCA_020466155.1 of Pachypeltis micranthus. Taxonomy (NCBI): domain Eukaryota; kingdom Metazoa; phylum Arthropoda; class Insecta; order Hemiptera; family Miridae; genus Pachypeltis; species Pachypeltis micranthus. The sequence continues at coordinate 1,279,273 of CM035770.1, read as the reverse complement.
CTGCTGGCACTGGCTAAGTACGTCGTAGCAGTTCTGATTGACATCAGAGGAGCATTTGACAAGCTTTGGTGCCAATGCTCCTTAATGAGCTCAAAGGTAGGGGAATCCCCCACAACCTGTACTCGCTCATCAGAAGCTACCTAACAGACAGAACTGCTACGATCGAAAGCAGGCATGTCTCCGTCCGGAGAAAGATTGAGAAGGGGCTCTACGTTTGCTTTCCCAATGGACGTGTCACGTCCCTTTGACGAGGGTTCCCATCTCGCTTGCCATTTCTCTAGAGCCCATTCGTCGATGGCGGCAAGTTTCTGTTCTGTGGTGAGATCCGCACGGAGTTCAGCCCAAAGCGGGGGAAGCTCCCGTTTCACTCCCCATTTGTCAACCATGCACTCAATGGCAAATCAACTGGTAACTGACCAGTGATCACCTGGAGTGCTTCTGTTGATACAGTCTTGTAGGCCTTGGTGATCCACAGGAGTGCAACTCTCTGGGATTGGGCCAATACTCTCTTTTGATTGACTGTTAGTTTGCTACCCCAGACAACGGGGCAGTAGCCAATCACACCTAGATAGATGGCCTAATACATGAGGATAGTGTCATGGTAACACTCACCTCAAGTGGCCTTTGTAATTGCTTGCAGTGAGGCAAACCTTGCAGTGGTAGTGCCCAGTCCACCATGGGACTTTGATCGCCCTGTGCTTCTGTTGCCCATGTACAGAGAGCCCAGCAGAGTGCAGTGCTGTGGTAAATATGTCCACTTTGCTGTCCACCTCTTCAGATGTGGATGCTTGCACTATTAGGTCGGTGTCTGCGGCACACAGTTCACCTTCCAGTACCCTACAGAATTGTGGCCAGTCAGCATTTTTTGTGCGGAATCGCCTTTCACAAGTGTCTTTGCAGAGGATGTTGTCATCTGTAATGGCAAAGTCAATAACCATGTGATTGCTCTGCGTTGCACCTGGTGCGACTCGCCAACCCTGCAATTTGAGTAGCAGGGTATGAGACACGGCTGTCACATCTATGCACAACCTTCCCCTTTTTTACCTGCGAGGATGAAGTTACATTGCAATTTCCACTGGAGGCCGGGGTCGATCGTTCGCGTTCAGTAGGTCGAGTTCTGTGTCCCATTCGTTGCATAGAGAGTGTGGTCGTCCCTTGGTGTGAGTCTCGGGTGTCTGTTTTTCGGAGGAGGCATGACTGAGACGGCAGCGCCAAAAGTCGATGAGGAAGGTCTGTGATGAAGTGGCAGGCGGAGAGCGAATCTAGAGATGCTTCGGCAGTCTCGGCCTGTATGGCTGCCGGCGAAACTAGTTTTTTGAATGGAGACAAGGAGAACCAAAGGGTCAGATTCGCTTTCCAGAATTGCAGAATCTGTGGGGACGTGCGAGTATGCTGCTAGAACTGTTACTTCATTTCTTTGGAGTTCGATTCAAATGAACTTTCAGGCTCTATGATCAACCTGATCAATCTAGCCGGTAGCATCAAGATTCATTTAATTAGCATGCTAGCCTGGTCTGACTGATGCGCATTCACTTGCTTGGTCTCCTCGCTCACAACTTCACATTAGACTATTATTTTGATTTGAAAGTCACACCACAGTTGTTAATTTATAATTATACACCACAATTTAGATGCCGTGTTCGGATTTACAAATATTGCGCCAACAACTGCTGTAGTCACATCCCTAGCCTGGGACACTCCTAGAACGTCCGCATTAGTGATTCCTGCTTGTATAATTCTGAAAACATCTTGTTTGTCGTCATACACTCCATCATTATTAGTATTATGCTAGTGTCGATTTGTTTAAACTTAAATTTAAACTTTAAATTTAAGGAGAGGATTCTTTTTTTTACACCAGCGTATACAAACGTCGCCAACTTTGGGCGCACATTATGAGGGCTCCTGGAAGACCAAGGTCCTTGGACCCTCAAATGATAGTGAATTGTATTTTACTGAATGTACATCTAGTAAATGGTTCTTACCTGATGAAAGCTCACTTTGAACGCGATCCAATTTGTCTATAATACTTTCAGTTGAGCTCTTGGTAGATGAAGAAGTAGGAGAAGGCGTGGACTGAGTAATAGGAGGGTCTGTCACATCATTGTTTTTTTCCATTGTTTCTACAACACATATAGGTTTAATTGAACCATGTAACTGAGATGACTTAGTTTTACATCACAATATGAATCACGTTTGTGAGGCAGCTATAGTGTAGAAATTAAGGTTTGAAATTAAATCTAACATATTAACTACTTACTATTCAGAGACAAAGGTTTTGGAGTTTCTTCTTGCTTGACAATTGGTCCTGGAAGAAACCTGGCTCCAGAAACTGACCTAGATGTTTGGACTGAAGCGACTATCACCCAGGATTCGGTAGGAGACTCAGGCTGGCTATCAGGTTCAGGAGTGACAGCAGCAGACTCCTTTGGTATGTGTTTGACTGTACTTGAGCTTAATGGGGTCATGGTCTGCTGAGTGGTAGTTACTGTTGAACTTAGCGGGAGTCTGAATGTTGAAGGCGATTTAGTCGTTCCTGCAACATTACCAGAAAAAAATTCTAATTTTTACGGTAGAAATTAGGCGACTCAAGATAGAAAACATTAATTTTGTTGTAATCTCTCTGATTCTTACAATCTTAGTTTTTGGAAGAGGCGTCTGCACTGGTTCAAAGCAAGCAAAGGAAGTGAGGCTTCTCTTTTTCATGCGAAATACATTTCTTGCAGCTGAGATCCCTAATGTTCTCCCCACTGCACATATGCCTCCACTGAGCGGTGGAAGGCGGCAATCTAGTTGGCAGTTCAGGGAACACTCCAGCAGCTGCAGCAACAGGCTTGTCTTGCTACGACAGGGGTAATGAGTACTTGCCCCACTGCTGCAATGGAAGTCCTTTAAAATATCTCACCTCTTCACACACGCATTCAGAAGACTGCATACCTGGGAGCAGTAAGGCTTTTGCAGACAGGAAATGCTCCCACCAAGACTAAGGCAAGCCTCCAAGAAAGGAATAGACCGTTGAAGCTAGGAGAGGCAGCAGTCTACTGACGTTATGCTAGAGTGAAAGACCTTTCAGCTGTCATTCAGCATTAGAGTCCACTCACAGGAATGATGGAAGGGAGGGCTGTTCCAAACTGTGCTGAACATCCCACAGTGGTATACTGACGGTTCTGTGATGGGGGCACAGCTGGACTGGGCATTGTATGCAGTCTTGCTAAGCCTCTGGAAGAATACGCCACGATATTTCAAGCGGAATCCTAGCCATAAAGATTTGCCCAGAAGAGATCCTGACTAAAGGACTCAGGAGCAAGTGGATCTACATATTCTCAGACAACCAGGCCGCCAAGCGACTATAATAGCCTAAATAGCGACTAAAGGCTATTGTAACCAAAACCTTCCAGGCTGACATGGTAATGCCTTGAAGCACTCAATCGCTTAGGGTGTTCAAAATAGGCTTTCTTTTATCTGGGTGCTGGTTCACAGAGGGCAATGAAAAGACTGACTGCCTTGCAAAATGGGGTACAGAATCGTTTGGAGGTGTGATGGGAGAGACAGGAAAGTATCGCTCATTGGCATCCCCAGCCACGACTAAGACTGGAAAAAACGCCTTCTTGTCTAAGGGCGAAGGCAATGCTGACACTCTCCAAACAGGATCTGAGAGTTCTGATAAGCTTCCTCACTGGACACTGCCACATAGGTATCATTTCAATAAGATAGGCATCTCATAGGTGGTGGAGTGCAGATTGTATGATGGGGAGGACGAAATGGCAGAGCACATCCTATGTGACTGCCCTGCCTTGGCAGCAAGACGCTTTGAATACTTTTCTCAGGGGCTCAGTGAATCCCAAACCATAGTGGAGTTTGTGGCGAAGGACAAACTTCGCTTCCTAAGGGGTGTGGGTATGTAAGACGTCTTCTATTGAGGAAGGGATAGGCACATTTACAATAGGCTCATTCATGTGTGGACGCAGTGACAAAGGAAAGTCCCATACGCCCTCGGAAAAGAAAAAAACGCTCACCAAAATCAGAGTGAGTAGCTGAACAGAATACTCCCCACCAATGTATGGTTATACTGAACACCAAGAATGATTTTCAGTCTCAACGAATTCTAGGCTCCATTAATCTCGAACTACTTGGCCTATTGCCTACACACAATTATTTGTGGAGGAAGGAATTGCTATTAATGAGGATTCTGAAAGTTTTTAAGGCTGTGAGCAACACATAACACTTGATCTGCTTTTTTGCTTGAGCCTCTTAAAACTAGAAGTTGGCTGACTATTTCATTTTCCCTTTAAGGGCTATCACCAGAGCCCTTTCCTTAGCTATTTGCAGTTCAACTTACTAGTTCCACTGGGAGGTAGTAAGTTTTACCCCCAATCTAACAAGTTTTTTTGAGTATCACGTATTAGCTGTTCCACACCTTTTGTGGCCATATATCGTTTTCCCTATTCAGTTTTTTCGTCGAATTAAATAAATGCTGTAACTGCATGTAAAGACTCAGTGGATTATGAACGCAGATGGCAGTGAAGCTGGAATGTCAGTTGTCTACATACAACGCGCAAAGAACTTTGTTCGACCGTTTAAGCCAAACTGATCTATCCTCTCTGCTTTACTAGTATCCACTGCAAGACTTTAGATACAGGTTTTTACTCCCTTGGTCAGCTGCTGCTCAAAACTTGCTCTTTTCTCAACATCTCAATTGAGAATCCTGTAGTTTGAAGCTTATGACACCAGCTGTAGCTTGAATATCATTCAGTAATCCAGAGTGCATATTAGGGTAATTAACCGATGTACCCAAAGTATCTGAGCCTTTTTATGAATCAGAAGGGATAGAAGTTCTTTCACTCTGATTCACAGCGCTATGGCTGTTAACGCTCAAAGATCGTTGTTAAGGATTTGACCAGTCAACCATAAACTTGAGACTCATTTCTCGCAATCCGCGTCTGCGTCTATTTTTTATTCTTCTCCAAGCTTCGTACCGTTCCCATTCTGATTTTAATATATCGACTCAACTCTCCATTTTTATGAATTCCAATTCCATTCAGCTTCCAGAGCTCTGATTTCTTTAATGATTGCATGTCCTAAGTCGTCACCTGAATGCAAAGACCCTGGAGTTAAACCATGCTACGATCGATACTCTTCATTTTACACAGTCCATCAGCGCGCAGCAGCTTTACACAATTTTCATACTTTGTAAAGGAGCTCCTTATTCTATTTGCATAATCCTTTTAATTTAATATTTTTCTACACTTTCTTAATACGTCTCTTAGTACATTCCATTGTTTCTTCCTTACCTTATTTTTAGTACATCCGACACAAACAATGGGCATTACAGTATAGGCACAGGGGGAAAAGGCCATGTATCACGAGTAACGTCAAGTATTTGTTTACATGCAGAACGAATGATTTGATAGATAAAATTCGTGTTTTTCTGGGCCTCCCAAAAATTTTCTTCTAAAACATCCAGCTTTTACCAAATTTGGTAAAACCAACAGCATCAAGGTCTTCTCTTGGTCAACAGTTTGTGCTGTTCCATTGTTACTACAATGATATGCAAATGACATGAAATGCTGGGGCAAATGTTAAAAGAACCTTGTGTGGCAAGAGAACTATGAGTGAACGTCGTGTTGAGTTGCTGTGAGGTGGTACTCTTGGAGTCCTTTTTGTAATCAGGGGGTAAGAAAGCAGCGCTAACGTCCTCCTCGAACTTCAAATTGGGAAGCAGCTGAGGAATGATTGGTAAACTGAAAAGAAAACATGCAGCTTAGTATGAACACATAGTGTGAGAATGATATAAATTGCAAATGTGATTGCTGTTCCATTTAATATTTGCGCATCTTGCGTTAGGATGGAATAACAATGTGAAAGAGACATTTTAGGGATTTCCAGTGCTTGAATATGATACTAAACAACTTCAAAAAAATCAGAAATCGCGAGAGTAGCAAGTTCACACATGAAACAACCAATCAGCATATCGACAATGAGCCGAGCCGCATGTTATTTTTAGGTGGGGTTGTTAGTTCTAGCTAATAGTGAACTGTGCAACTGAGTGATTTTGGCACACCCTTCAAACATTCACTATTAAGACAGTTGGTTCCATTAATCAGCAACCGTTTGGCATATCAACATGTGGAATCTAAGCATTGGTAGGTCGGTTGTTCCATCTGGCCATTAGCAGTAGTATGTCAAACAATTCATCCCTGTGTTGCAACTCAGTGGGTAAATGTGAATGGCAAAATTGGTTGGGTAAGAGGTGGTCGTTATAGTGGGGAACACTATACTGAACGTTAACTTCACTGCATAGTAATTCCTCAAGATAATACTGAGCTAGGCAGTCATTTCCCAAAGCAATTTAACTCCATGTGTACTGGCACAACCCGCTACACAGTGCAGACTGCCTTAATTTGTGTCCAGAATCCTTTTAACAAGTATCTTCCGTGACACTAACTTCTCTGGTACTGTATTTGGGGGGATGTTACAAACTATGTAAAAAGAAGATGACAAAATTTCTCTAACTTGAAGTTATTTCAAGCTTTACAACAAGTGGTAACAATGATCACAATGTTTGAAGAACAGCTCTATCCGACGGCACTATTACGTTTCAATGGTATGCGTGTATAGTAACACTTACACACTGGGAAGAAGCCGATCAAGGGAGCTAGGAAGACACCATTTCAAACCCTTGGAATGCCAGTTAGCTCCTGAGGTACAGTGCTTAAAACATTTACTAACAACATCGACCATGCTGTAGTAGTTGTTGGCAATAACAAAAAAAAAAATGCCGGACACGTAAAATAGCTTTTTCCACAAAATATAAATAGTCGTACACTAGCCTGAGTGTTAAGGCATCATTAGTACAACAGTCAATTCAGTGTTGGGTTATGTTGACAATGTTTTAACTCCTAAAACTAGTCTAAAAGTGTTTAAATATTTAATTGAAAAATACGTATCTTGAGAAGATGCATCAGTTTTGCCCATTGGTAATGCTGAATTCTACGAACACTAACTACACTCATATAATTACCTCAAGTTACTGCTTGGTCCGAGAAGCGCAGGTAGTTCCTCTTGTAAACCTTCGTCTTCAGGCTCAAGAATGTACTCTAATTCATAGTCAGGGTCGTAGTGAGGTGTTTCAGTAGTAGAAGTTGTAGTAGTAGTTGTTGTCGTTGGCGTTGTGTGCACAGAAGAAGGACGAATTGTGGATGGGCGCACTGTGGTTACTCGTCGCATCTCCTGGACAGCTGGTCGTCGAGTTCTTGAACTCCTTCAATGAAGGATATTGGGAATGGGTTAGTGTCAAACAGGGTTAGGTATTGCGGCGTCCTTAGAGCATAGATTTAGTAAAATCTATAATATAAATTACATATTAAGACTTTGTGTGGGCATTTGTTTGCGCCTAAAGGGTGTTAGGTACATTTATATTTTATAAATATATTCTATTATGGACGTTCTATTATTATGAACGAAATCAGCTAATTGGAGAATGACTGGGATAAACCGGATAGGACCACGAAATATTCATGTACATTAACGGGTATGGTTGTTGTCACTATGTGACTTATCCGTATTGCCTGATTGAGATTAAGACACTAGCTGTATGTAGGTCATTCCGTCTTTTAAGCAGTTTTAACCCAAATTAAAAAGAAGCGTGGTAACTAGGCACGTTTATGGAAACTTTCCACGCTCAAAATCTCAAAATGACACTAGACCAACGTTCATGAAACCACAGACAAATGGGAACTGGAGCTTAGATCGCTCAAGGTGAAAGTGCAACATTCTGAAGCCCAGTCCCACACTGCCTGTACTAGAAGAAGAAGATAACAGGGCACCAGCCAAGGCCGAGGGAACAATGACCGAAGTCGTGGCCATTCAGGCCCATTTCCCATCTCCCCAGAGTTATTGGGAGTCGGCTTGGCTTCTTTAAAAGGGGTTACGGAATCTCCCGGTCCCCTCTACGAATTCTAGGATCTTTTTCCACTCGGTTTCTCTCAAGCTAGTGCTGTTTATTATTCTTTCCCCTAGTATGTTGAGTCTAGTGCCAAACCATAACGGGCATTCCCTAAGATAGTGTTCTACTGTTTCTATTTCTCCGCATGGACACCTAGCGTTGACGTTCGGATTTATCCTGTTTAGGGTCCTACCCACCGCATAGTGCCCAGACAGCATACCAGTGATTCTTCTTAGTCTTATCTTGCTTAAGCCCAGTACCCAATTGGTTCTTTGTAGGTTATGACTAGTTATACCCATAATTTTGGAGTGTTGATACCCTTCATTGTTGTTGATTTCAACACATACATTTCTCCACATTTTCTCATTTATTTTTGCTTTCAGTTGTTGCATTGTGATAGGCGAGAACGGTTCTGGTCCACAGAAGTGTCCTCTGGCTCCCGCCTTGGCTAGTTCGTCCGCTTTCTCATTCCCGCATACCCCTATGCCCGGGTATCCATTTTAGCGTAATTGTGTTCCCTAGTTGTTGGAGTTTCCCAACCTTGTGCTTAGTTTCTCCTATGAGATAGCTCCTGACTATTGGATTGCCCAATGTTTTTACCACAGATTGGTTGTCAGTGTAGATGGCTATATTCGTGTTCCTAATGTTCTTTGTTACAAGTGTGCTAATACATAAATTTATCGCTATGAGTTCGCTTTGGTACACTGAGGTATTGGTTCCTAGTGGAAGTGATTCTTCCCATTCTAGTGCAGGAATGTATATTCCCATTCCTGCGTTACCATTTAAATGTTTGGAGCCGTCTGTGTAGCAGATGATTTCTGATTCATCCGCCACTGACGGCCTGGTCTCCCACACTTGTCTTGAGTCTATCCTAGTGTTGAGGTTTCCCTGAAATTGATATGTCGTTGTCCTGTCATCCATTGGCATGTTTGCCTCTGGTATGCTGCTTATGAGGGTTGTACAAACAGTTCCGTGGCCGTGATTGTGTGAATGGTTCCAGTCGTTGTTTTTCCTAAGTCTTAGTGCCCCTCTCATTGCCTCTTGTGTGATCTCCCATTTCATTGGTAGCACCCCCGTCAGTACGGCCATTATGACATTAGGTGTGCTATGAAATGCCCCTGTAATTGACATATTGATGACTCTGTCTAACTTGTACAGGGCACTGTTTTTGGTTACTCCTGTCCACCATATCAGTGCTCCATACACAACGCGAGGTCTTACTATCGTTTGGTATATCCATTTCACCAATGTTGGTTTTAGGCCCCGTGTTTTCCCTATCAGGCCTTTGATATGCAAGAGAAGTTTCCTTCCTTTTTCTAGTTGACTAGCTATCTGTTGTTTCCACCTAAGTTGTCTGTCTAGTATGACTCCTAGATATTTCACTGATGATGAGAGAGGAATATTGCATCCTCCCATCATCACATAGTAGCCAGTGGTCTCAGTTCTTTTCCTACTAAAAATTGTTGCTGTCGTTTTTGTCGGATTTACCGCTAGTCCATGTGTAGGGCACCATTCCATAACCAGTTTCATCCCCTCGCTCGCCAACTGGCAAGCTGTGTCTAGGGTTTTATGACTGGCCAGGATGACACCGTCGTCAGCATAAAATTGGCAGTAAAGGCCCGTGTTATTTATTCGGTTAATGAGCTCGTCTATGACTAGGCACCAGAAGAGGGGGGATAGGCACCCACCCTGCGGTGTTCCTCTTGTTATGATAAATTTTTTCGTGATATTACCTATTGTGCATTCGACCTCTCTACTACTCAGTAGGAGAGTGCACCATGCTGTCAAGTTGTTCCCTACTTTTCTTGCTTGCATTGTTCGCTGGATGGATGCAAATTGAACGTTGTCAAATGCCCCCTGTACATCGAAAAAACAACCTACCACATATTCTTTACTATTCATTATTTTGTTCTCTACTCTTGTGATGAGGTTGTGGAGTGCTCCCTCGGTCGATTTCCCTATGCAATATGCATATTGTTCTTTATGTAGTGGTGAGTCGGTTAGTATATCATCCCTAATATGTCTGTCAATTACTTTTTCTATGATCTTTATAAAGACGCTACATAGACTTATCGCCCTATAATCCTTAGGCGAAGTGTACTCTCCCTTCCCTGGTTTGGGAAGGAAGAGGACATAGGCTTTCCTAAGCTCTCCGGGGATGTATCCTAGTCTTATCATTGCATGTAGAGAGTTATAGATTTGTGTCTGCAATGTGCTGTTACTTTTCTGTATTAGGGCAGGGAATATTCCATCCGGTCCACCTTTTTTGTATGGTGGCATGGAATAAATTGCCCAGTCATATCGTTGTCGTGTGAAGAATGTCATATGCTCCTGATCGTCAGTCCTCGAGTATGTATTTTCCTTTTCTGTAGTGGTACCTATACCCTGTGTGTTGTCTGTATTCATTGTACTGTTGGGAAAGTGTGTCTTCATTAGATATTGAATGCATTCTTCTTCATTCTCAGTGTAGGTACCGTCCGGTTTTCGTAGTGTGCTGATTGCGTTACGAGATCCCCATATGTCTCCTATGATCTTAAGTGCTCTTGTGGTGTCAGGTATGGAGTTAATTTCCTCACTATACTCTTTCCACCCTTCCCTTTTAAGTTTACGTAGTTCTTGTTTGTAGCTATTTCGTAAGTTTTTGAACTCCCTCCATGCCTCCTCTGAGCTGTTTCTGTTCAGGTGCTTGTGTATCCGTCTTACATTCTGTCTTAGTTCACGCAGTCTGTGGTTCCACCAGGGTTTGTGTTTGCCCCGTACGTATGACATCGGACAAGACTATATTATACATCGGACCTACTGCCTGTACTATATTAGCTTGTAGTTAGGAAACATTGCACACATCTGCGTTAGCCGAGAATACTATACAGCCATTCTAGAAAATTGCACCACTAACTTGCTGTAGCTTCAATAAAGCCTTGGCAACTTTCCAAAATCAATCACCAAGATTCATGTGGTTTCTAGCCACAGTGGTTGCACCAAGAAACTTGATACCAAGGTACTGCCACATCTCGGGGAGGCCTCTAGCTGGAATCTGGGATTCACGAATGACAAAACCCGCATCCACAATTTTCACGCTATAACCTCTATAGGGCACCAAGGAAACCGAGCCCATACCTCCTCTACAACTTTTGGACCCACAGGTACTCCACCCGTCTCATCCTTTTTGCTGCCCCATGACCACTTGCAGGGAGCAGATTCAAGAAATCTCGGTTCTCCCCCCCCCCCCCTCAGCTGGTCAGTTTCACAACTCTTGGGAAATTGTACTGCACATAATCTGTGATCTTGTTCACAGCAACACAAAGACCAGAAACAACCCTCCTTGCCAGACTCTGCAGATGAGAATTCTCTTAACCTTTCACTCTACTCACCTCAGAATCTCACTTCTCACAAAGGGCAAGGAGTCTTAGGCTGCTAGGTCTGTCCAGTTTTCTGGGGGCTGCTGCCCAAACCTGCAATGGGAGAGCCAGGCGGGGGGTTTGACCCTCCACAAGCTGCCTATACTCGCGCTTCCGGCACACAGCTTTAATGGTTGTTGCAATACAGGAAGGGAAATGCTCTGCCAGATGTTTGTATGACATCCCCTCGCGTGTGTTATTTGATTTCCCTCGCCACCCACACCTCAGCAACTGGGATGAGACGTATCTCCTTAGAAGCACTTATGTACACTGTCCTATGCAGAGTAATTTCTTATTCCTTTCGACAGGATGCTTCTACCAAACGTGGGCTCATAGTGGGCATTGGTGATTCTGAATGCCCAGCCCCAGTACTGGCACCGACAGTCATCTATCATGGTGGAGATTGTAGAAGAGTAGGAAGAACTAAAGGATGAGGGTGAGGAAAGGGGAGAGTGACCGATGTCCCAGTCCAGGACAACCCTGTGCGCCTCCACAAAAATCATGGTTGCCCATAGGCACCCAGAGGCTACGAGGCAATGTATGTACTTGTACATAGTACATACACACAAACACAGACTGCGAACAGAAATAGGCCTCAAAACGACCACAAAAATGAACAAATAACTCATTAGACAATGATGGCGAAACACGCTAGAAAAAATACCTGTTGATAGTGTTGCTTGCAAATGTAAAAGGTGTTGACTCTACTCTAACATTGTTGTACCGTGAGCGACCACGTATGCTTGGTGTTGTCAAATCTCGGCCTATGCTGTTTTGAGCAGCTGAAAAATAGCCAGCAGTGGAAGATACAGCCGGGAGAGCGTTTCCATCTGCTTCCCCAGCCAGAGGAGGAAGGGCGACAGTTGGGAGCTGTTTCCTCTTTATACCACCGGGTGTGCTGAAAACAACCAGTCACACATTGATATTTCATTTATAATGTAACAAACAAGTTCCAAAAACTGCGATGAGAGACGAAAAGTATACCAGCCCAATTTCTAAACTACGGTTTATTGTTGATTGATTAAGTGACTAATTTGTGGGAATTGAAGAGGGAAGTTTTTATTTATACGAATAAGTAAAATACGTTAACAAGAATGAGCTGTTGGGCTTGATTGTTTATAACTTGGAACAGTAACTTTTCAAAGTTGAGGAACATTTTTGGATGGGAGTAAGGTGAGGGTCTGAAGGAGGAAGGATTATGAGTTTGGCGAATAGGAGTGAAGCATCTTTGTCAACAATTCAAATAACAAAAAAACTGAGAAATTTTGGAAAAACGTACATTAAAAAAATTAATTTAAAAAATGTAATGAAACATTGAAATCAAAATTATGAAGCGTTAGTTTAAAGTGGCTTCCTGGTGGCTCCAGGTGGATCCTACCCTGGGACCCTGAAGAGGGATTCTCCACTATAGACTAGCGTTTAATGGAGCGCAAATCAGCACCAATATTGGCGTAAATCAATCATCAAGATCCATCAAGTATTGGATTTTTCCAATAATTAAAGACGTACTTTTCTGTAGCCCATTGTGTCTCTCATCCCACTGAACTTCAGTGGTTGTTGACAAACAACTTAGGGCTTGTAGAGGCATAACCCAACATAGAGTGCTCCGTAATGTCAGGAAACCAACCATTATAGACAGTTTGGGGAAACACAGGATTTTAGTGCATGGCTTCGTAAATGTTGAAGATGTTAGGAGAGGAGGAGTGAATGTCTCACTCTCTGGTACCAAAACACACACCATTCACTACCACATGATTGATGTATACTTTGAATTGGAGATTTCACTGTATTCTTCTTGGCTGCCTTCAAAGTAGACCCATGACGGGAAATGTCAGGCTGAGGTCCTACACTCCTGGTTGGATTGTTGGTTCAACCATTGCATGGATAAATATCTGATGTAGCACATCACACAACTTCCCTCAGCCCCACATGTATTCGGAAGTGTTTATCACTCAGGACTAATCAAATCGGGTTTTCATTCAGTTTATACGAACTTGACGAAAATAACTTAACGTTCTACATGGAAACTGGTAAAGCTTAAGGTTCCAGAATTCGTTGAGTTGCTCATACTTATATCATGACCATTATTGAGTGATTTTTTGTAGGAAGTTCGTTTTTACTATTCTGATTTACATTTAGTTTCCTCGAATTCATTCTATGTCTGTTTATGAATATCTCTGATAATAAGAACGTTGGCTTAAGAAAAGTCTATAGAAGGACAAAAACTGCAAGGTGCATGGAACTAATTTAGGACGTCGCCACATGCAGGCTGTTGAGAATGTCAGTAGTAGTTAGATTATCCTCCTGTTACGCGCTGTAGTCTAGTTTTGTTGAAGTTGGTGGCGCTGCCTTTTTTTTTTTTTTTTTGTGATTAACAAGCAGGGAGGTTTTATGGGGCATTCTGTTGAGGCACGCGAAATAGTTGAAATGTTTTGTCTAGTCAACTTTGGTTTTGGCCTTTTATATCTAAATTCATTTTAATGTGTTCTTTCGTTTATGTTTTATAGTCAAGTTCTTTGTATTATCGGCCGAGTTCGTGGTTTGTTGTTTATGTGCTAGAGCTTCATATCCCTTTTCCGTTGTTAGTTACAACACAGGCAAAGGCGTTTGTAACCTTCGAAAGTTATTGCAATGGAGTTATAGAAATAAAACACAAGCCTTAGAAGTAACTTTCATTTTTGTACAATTTTTGAGGTCTCCAAATGCCCTATTTAGCACGGAAAGCTGTGCATTGCTAAGTACCAAATAGCGTTACAATGAACTCCCACATTTAATTGTCCGTTACTTACGGGATAGCAACATCACTTTTGTTACGATGGTTGGAGGATTGGTAGCGCTCTAAAAACATGGTGAGAAGAGTTCATACTAACCGCCACCTGTTTGAGTCGAGTTGGTCGATGAGAGCAGAAGGATGGTGGGGGGGAAAAGACGTTCCCGTCGACCTGACAATCTCCTGGTAGTTGGAGGACGGTCCTGTTGGTGGAGGGCGGGAGGGTGGTTGCTGGTAGCTTGGCGCAGTTCCTCCGTGTCGCACGATTTCCTTTGATAACGAAACAAAGAACTAGTTAGAATTAAATTTCATTGCGTCAGACATTATCAAATCAGTATCGGCAATGTCGGTTCGCTATCAATACTAACATTATTCGATTCGTTACCTAGTAAGCTGTGTATCAATTTCCTAGTCACGGTTTTTGCTTTTCTATTCAGTATTATGAAAACGTATATCGTGTTCGCGCGTTATAATCATTATCCACTTTATTAGTCCACGACAAATTGGCTACGAGGTTAAACCTTTTCGAAAAACCTAAAAAAAGCGTTTTCCACCGACAAAGTCTTGCACCGCTGTCTTACTCGTACGGAAGTCCCAAGCGAACCCGTTATTTGCATCAGCCTTTTTGGAACAACAAAACATCATTATGAAGAAAATTATTTAAGTCACACCAATCAACGAGAACTTCGCCTTCGACGACCAGCTCACCATCAAACTCAAGTACAAATACAGCTTTCATACCGAATTTCGAAACATTTGTCTCCTCTAAGGATACATTCAAAACATGCAAGCTACGATTAGAGAATTATCTCGAGATGAAATCAACATCTGGAGACCAGGCTTATTGCGTGCGCTTATTGTTAAACTGGGCATTGGGCTCTCCCATGACTCTGACCCAGCATACTTACCCCAAAGTGATGGCTTTGCTCGAAGCCAATCTATCCACTACAAGAAACGAACTCATTGCTCAACATAAATTCCTGTCGATTTACCAGCAGGACAATCAAACGATTGCAGATTTGTGACTTCTCTTCGTTCTGAAATAGGGGGTTGTAACTTTGTGCTGACTGACTCCTATTAAAGGCACGCTGTTGATCGTGGTCTAGTGGTTAAGACAGTTGATACATAATTCTCTACGTAAGTCGAGGATTGTGCATCGAATCTCCGGCGCGATTGCCGTAATTTTTGCCTGAGTCAGCAGCTCTTCAAAAAGTATCTCCAAACTTCCTCAGTACAACTTAATATCTTCCTGTGTGTGCAAGGCTTCGATCGCTGACATATTTCTCCAGGCTCAATTTGTTAGGAGTCTCAATGCCGCCACAATTCGCAAAAACGTCCTCCAATAAAAAAAGAAGTTTTTTCCGAAATAGTGACGGACGCCATTGCGTTGGAAACTTCCAAAATCGACTCAGCAATACTGGCCCCTAAACCAACCACAACTACTGGTATCAACAAAATAATCCCACGAACTAATAATACTAATCAAAGCAAAAAGAAACAAACATGGACATGTGAAAATATTTGTGCGCAAGGTTAGTGTGACAATATTACTCAACCAGATATCAAATTCCTACTCCACCCACCTGATTCAAGAACAGACTCGAGCACCAACCTCTGACTCAAACCACAGATATAGAATTGGTCATATAGTGGCCATAAACTATTATGAAGGCGTTACATAGTTACGCCTTCTCCCACGTCACACATGAGTCTCCCTCAGTTCAGTGTTTGTGCTACTATGGCCTATCTGTTCACTTTAATTAAATCATATCCAATTATTCAAATATTATTCTCGACCACCCAGTCACAATAGGTTGGCGACGAGGATAAAGAATTCGTCAGCACTTCGACACAATGAGTCGAAAATCGAAGAACACAAGTGATACACAGTTTCACGTTTCAAACGCCGCTTGCATCATTTTGATTTGCACACAGCGCAAATTACGATACATTTTCGCAGGTATTTACCTATATTCGCTTATTTTTTAAATTCTTCTCGAGTAAATCCAGCTAATACAACGTTGTAAACTCCGTCATCGAGCACGAACTCGGACGAAGAAATAGACGCCGCCAACGCCAACATAACCGTCAAACTTCACTACAATATTGAAGTTCCCTTTTTTCCCATTCTCCTGTATCTTCAATTCTGAGGGGAACCATGTGGCGACCCACCATCACATGTACATAGGCCTATAATTGAAACACAAGAGCTAGCCCTCACCAGACAGGTAGGAAGGGATGGCGACCCTTCACAGTCGAGAGGGGGAGAGGGACCCTTATATAAACGGCCCTTCAAGCCCTCTCAGAGTCAGTCTGGCGAGGGTGCAGAGAAGGCTGATGGGCCTGTAGCTAGTAGCTTTGTTCAGAGGCTTTCCTGCCTTGGGGATGCAGATGATTGTGGCCTCTTTCCACGCTGCAGGGAAGTGTTGGAGGCGCATGCAGGCATTGATGATGTTGCAGATGGCCACTGTGTGGATCCTGGGGAGTGTCTCCGTTTGAGATGCCATCGCTGCCTGGGGCCTTGTTTTTGGTGAGGCCTTTGATGGTTTCGCTGATTTCCTTTGGAGAGGTTGCAGGGTGCTCTTGAGGGAAGCTGCGTACTAGGTGGTTGACCTCGGCGTGGTTGGCCCTGAGCAAGATCGCCGAGGCCATCATTTTAACCCGCCTCATCGAGTTCATCGCCACTAACAAGGTTCTCCCAGACTTCCAACATGGCTTCAGACACCATCATGGAACATGCCACCAGCTCCTCAGGGTGACTGAGTACATAGCTGAGAGCCGAAACAAGCATCAACACACATCCATGCTTCTACTGGACGCCCGCCAAGCCTTTGACAGGGTCTGGCATGATATACCAAGCTCATCCTGCTCCGCTGTCCACCCTCTCTCATTGGTCTGATTCGCTCCTTCCTCACCGACAGGACCTTCAGGGTGAGAGTTGGCAAAACTCTATCCACCACCCACCACATCACGGCTGGCGTACCCCAAGGCTCAAAACTCTCCCCAGCCCTCTTCAACATCTTCTGCCATGACATACCAGTCCACGAGAAGATCATCACTGCACAATATGCGGACGACGTAGCTCTCTTCTACACCTCCAAAACCAAGCTTCACTGTGCCACAGTCATGAATAAATTCCTGCTGTCCTTGCTCAGCTGGTACCACAAATGGGGACTACGCCTCAACGAATCCAAATCAGAAGCCGTCTTCTTTTCCCGCCGTAACATCCCCCCCCCCACAACATCCAAGTGGGGAACCATCCAATCCCCTGGAAACACCAGGCCAAGTACCTCGGTGTCATCTTCGACAGGAAACTCAACTCGTACAGGCAGACCCTTGCAGTTCGCGCCAAAATCAACGGAGCCTTCATTGCTCTCCGGCCGTTCTTCAACAACAGAAAGGTCTCACACCCAACGAAAATCCGTGTCTTCAATGCCATCATCAGGAGCATCAGCACCTACGCTATCCCCGTCTGGGGCACAGCCTCCTCCCTTTGCCAACTCGAGGGCACCTACATGAAGTCCCTCCGAGGTGTCCTCCGCTCACCCCGCTACATCAGAAACCGGCAGCTCTTAAAGGAAACAGGTCTCCCCTCGCTCAGCGCGCCGCCTCAACCTCCGCAACTCTGTGGCGGGTCACCCCAACCCGTCCATCAGCTGCCTCACACAATATGCCCCCAACCCCTCGAACATCGTCCGTAGGCCCTGCTCCCTCATTCCACGCTAACCCCGTCCCGCCATCCCCGCATTGCACATGCGCATGAGCCTCCCTGCATCTGCAGGCTGGCCTCCCATCCTTCTGGTTTAGAACCTCTGGGTTGGCAACCGCGGGGGAGGGATTTTAGTCGGTAAAAATCCGACACTACCCATTTGGGTGTCTTTTGAAGATTTCCCCTCCCCGGAAGCGTCCGAAAAAAAAACAGTCTGGCGAGGGTAAACCTCGCGTCAACATCTATTGCCTTTTACTCTTGTCACCCTTGAAAAATATTGTAGTCGAGGTACGTTTAGTCTTTTTACACCCTTCTTTTCACTTACCTAATATCAGTACATGGGCTAGCTGAAAAGCTAGGGGCAGTCTAATATTTTTCCTTATACTCTTAGTACGTGGGCTAGCCAATGTGGCTAGGGGCCGTCAAAGAGTTTCCTGCCTCAGAAACTAGTACGTGGGCTAACTGAAAAGTTAGGTGCCGTCTGGTTTCTTCCAAACAACCTCTTCTTCAAAGGATTGTGATTTCTATGTAAAGTGTGCATGTGAATCAATCATTTCTATAGCAGACACTTTTCTACTCGCCCACTTCATTAGAGGGCTGAAGGACGAGTGGATTCGTGAACAGCTCTTGCAGCAGTCCTCTTTCAAAAATTTCGAGGAATTGCTCCAGAAAGCTACACTTGAAGCATCCCGTTTTGATAGCTACCAGTTGTCTAAACTTCCACATTGTACAAGCGCCAACATTGAAACAAATTCACAAAGAACAATAGATCACGGAAGAAGTCACGGTCTAACCAACGTCAGTTGTCCAGGTCCACATCGGCGATCAAAGTCACACAGCAGGAGACCAGTCGACTACAGCTTGTTGGGTGTTGATGGATTTTGTCTCAGATGTGGTAGATAAGTCACGAGACTGCAGAATTGACCGCAACACAGTGAAATGCAATTATTGTCACAAAATCGGTCATGTAGTAAGGTCTGCATCATAACTCTTCTTCAAAAATCGAAAACAAATACCATCTCGCCACAGCTCACTCAGAATGAAGAAAACTCTGACTCAGAATACGGTATTAGTCATATCCGCTGCACCGGAGACGTGTATGAAGTTGGGCCAAACTCAGATTTAATACTTCGTTACAGTCGCTCCCAACAACAAACAGCAACAGTTTGAAGTGGACTCTGGAGCAAAATTCTCACTTTCATCAGAAACTGAGTTCAAACGTCTTGAAACGGCCTCAACATTCCACTGCTCTTTCCGCTCATACTCAGATCATCTAATCAAGCCCTTAGGAGAAGTCTCATTCTCCGTCGAGTACGGTAAGAGGAAAATTGGCGCGGAGCTGTTCAGGTTGTGATGCCCTTCTGGGATGTGTATGGATTCGCGCACTCAGAACCAACCTCTATGAAATCGATAGAGACCGTCTCACATCAAATCACTCAATTTCAATAAATTCAGTCACTCCTCTTGAAGACATCTTCAAATAGTATGCTTCTATCTTTGAAGAACGTATAGGTTGTGTGCCCAACCTAGAAGTTAAACTCCAAATCAGAGAAGGAGTAAAACCCATCTACACACATGAACGTGATGTTCCGTTTGCACTGGGCCAACGAGTTGATGAAGAGCTTGCAACACTTGAGTCACAGGGGTCATCACTCCAGTACCTTTAAGCGACTGGGGATCGCCGCTAGTCGTAATACTCAAACCAGATGGAGGAGTTCGACTTTGTGTCGATTACAAATGTGGAGTCAATGCCAAATTGACCGCTCAAGGAGAATGACCTCCATCTGAACAAAAGCAAATGTTCCTTTTTCAAAGAAAGTATAAACTATCTTGGTCACATAGCCTCATACAACAAAGTCCAGAAGTCACCTGAGACAGTTCAAGCAATTTTCAAAATGCCACGCCCCAAAAATGTCGAAGGATTGAGACGCTTCTTGGGCATGGTGACATACTATGCCAAATTCATTTCAGATTTCTCCACGAAATCATTCCCATTGCGATGTTTGCTCAGAAAAGATCCGAAGTTTTCTTGGTCAGCTTCCACAGAAGCCGCATTTATGAACTTCAAGTCGGAATTGTGTAGTGAAAGGGGATTAATAATACCTTTTGACCCAGCTAAGTCTCTGATCCTCACAACCGATGCCAGTCCGACAGGTATTGCTGCTGTACTCAGTCATGAAGTAGACGGTCAGGAACGACCTATTGCATATGCCTCTCAAGCCCTGACACTAGCTGAATGCAATTATAGTCAACTGGATAGAGAAGCCTTAGCAATCATCTATGCAGCCACACACTTTTATAACTACATCTATGCCAGAAACTTCACTCTTGTCACCGACAATGAACCACTGTCAAGGACCTTCCATCCACATCAAGCACTTCCACATATAACATCAGCCCGTCTCTTGCGCTACGCCTCTTTTCTAAGTAGTTTGGACTATACGGTTCGCTGCAAAAAGGGAAAAGACAACGAGAATGTAGATTGTCTGTCGCGTTCTCCAAATCCAGAAACTTCCAGGTCACCAGTCACTTCAATGAATGAGGAAGACAACACTTTACAGTCAAAGGGGTGAACCTTACACGATTTCCAATAGTGTGCTCTTCAGGATGGACCGCTTGGTCATACCAAAGTCTCTGCAACGCTCAATACTGGAAGAATTGCATGCCTCGCACTTGGGAATTACCAAGATGAAGCAGCTCTCCAGAAGATACGTATATTGGGAAGGATTGGATAAAGACATCGAAAAGATCGTCAAAAGCTGTGAATCATGTGCTCAAGTTCGCCACAATCCATCCATGGGACCAGCCTGATGACACCTGGGATAAGGGTGCATATTGACTACGCTGGCCCCCATGAAAATCACTATGTTTTAATGTGTATCGACGCCAAGTGTAAGTGGGCTGAAGTGCGTATGCTCAGAGATGCACCATCATCAACTTCAACCATCACACTTTTGGAAAATATTTTCTCAGTTCGTCCTCGTTATAATGGGACAGAAATCAATGACGAAATTTTAATTTTTCCTAACTATTGTTCAGCCATCTTGGGATGGACCTGGATCAGAAAACTTCACATCAACCTCCGAAATATTGACACCAGATCTCCTCTTACTCTATCATTGAACATCAAACCAATACACGTCACATTTGACCCATATCAATATAATCAATCCTTACAACACCCACCAGACCATCCAAACATTCAGCACCCTATAGCAGGAGCCTGAGCAGGTTCAGGCCGAATTCATTGACCGCCGTCATACGTTGAAGACTACGAGGTTTCAATATAAGCAAGAGAGGACATTATCCAATCGGTATCGGCAATGTTGGTTCATTATCAATACTAACATTATTCGAATCGTTACCTAGTAAGCTGGGTATCAATCTCCAAGTTACGGTTCTTGCTTATCTATTCAGTATTATAAAAACGTATATCGTGTTCACATGTTACGTGAACAAAACTGCTTGTGTGCTGAATCCAACGTCCAGCTACTTGTGTTAGGGGTCAGGAATTATCAATAATAAGTAATAGGTTTCTGGTCATTAGGTACTTTAAGAAAACACATTCCATGCAGGCAATCATCGAGGTATATGAGAGACCTCCTTACTGAGAAACTGAGTTTGCTTTCGCTCACATACTTTTTGAAAGCAGCTTGCCAGCTAGTGAAGAAAAGCAACGAAAAAGAAGAAGTGCTTAAGGCCTAACACTTCGGTAAAGGTTACTTTATTTACAATTTTTACGCCTCTTAGCAAGGCATATCAAGTTTACCTTTGTTTAGAACCCACATACATTAGCTCCAAAATGACGTTGTAAATGGAGGGAACTTTTCAAGCGCAGTAGGTGAAAGAGTTTACCTTGCGGAACTCATAACTGCATCTGGCAGAACACTAAGAGAAAATGGTCTGTGTATGTGCGCAATTGAGAGAGAATGGCTGAAAAAAGTCAACTGAAATTTCATATTTAGCCTGCAAATCACCATTGGACGAAGAATAGAGGTTTGAGATAAATCTGTCCAAAAGTAACTGTAACCATGATAGTGATGGAAACGCCAAATAGTTTTTCTTCTTCTGCTAAAGTTGTCGTGCAAATCCACGAACTACAAACGAGATTCAACAGTTGGTACCAAGTCGTAAACACTGAAAGCTAATTTCGAGGAAAGCTATTAGGTACATAATCAGTCCAGTGACGTTGACGATACATAATTGTTTTCTTTGGTATCCCCTTATCATCATCCTAGATGTTTTCCCCTCCATAGTGTAGTAATAGTGCAGTAATCAAGAGAATTAGAAAACATCTGACGCATTACTCAACTTTCCTCAGCCCTACAGGTATTCAGTGATGACAACAAGGCCAATTGGACAGTGTTGGACTGCATAGCTCCCATAATCTAAGCAGCAGGGTTGTTTGAATTGCCTTTAATTTTTCCAGCTAAATTACACCACACCAAAACTGGGATACCATTCCAAGCTGCATAACCCATCAGGCTTGGACTAATCCGAAAAGTCATCCATTGTTCATCAACAAACCTAGTGCACCTACATGCCACGCCAATTGGAAGTCGTTATTCATTAGCCAATAGTACATTACTACTATTTAATTTGTCGTCTACAGCCAGAAAACGAAAAGAACATCATAAATTGTTCAATAATTTGAAACTGCTGAGACCTGATATGGGCTTCCAGGGCTGCTCCTCACTAGGCTCTCAGGGTAATCAAGACTCTGCTCACCCGACGGGATTGGCAATCTTGAAGGGGGATGAAACGGTTGAGGCAGATGCTGATTAGTGTGAAATCCAGATTGGCCTGATCGCACCTTGAAAAACAGTAAACGATAATATAATTACTACAATATACTAAAGTTTATGAACTGCACGACTCCCTCCAGTTCAAATTTCAACATGTATAGTAATTCTTTTACAATATGTTATATCTACAACTATTATAACTTCGGATCCTCACGAGCCGAAGGAAGACTGGGCAGTGGAAAAGACCAGTAAAAGTAACCCAGTGATGAATATGCAGAAAAAACTACTCATTATCATTACTATTTCGTAGGGTTTCTATGCAAAAGTGATTCAAGACATTGGTCTTCTAACATATCTAGCATTTCAAGGAGACAGTATGAGATTTCTACGTTCAAATCATGAGCAACATTGAATGATGATGCGTCTTTTCCTCCATCAGGAAGAACACGTTTTGTGTTTAGCAAGGTGCTTTGCTTCGGTAACCATTGGGATTAAGTAACATCCACGGATAGACTGCTCACGGAGACTGGGAAGAAGGGACTAAGTACACGGATGTGAGAAGCATGAAATACTTGGTTTGTCAATGAACAGTGCGTAACCCTTGTACGAAAATACAGCAACAGCCCCATCTATATCACATATTACGCCACCGATACACGCTGTTGATAAATTCCTGTACACGTGGTTTGGCTGTACGTGGTACTCTTCGATGATTTTTTCAGAAGACATGCATAGCGAGTCAGCAACTAACAAGAACTTTTTCTGAAAGTATACCTGTAAATAATACAGTTGTAAATGTATATCACCTGGTTCTGAACTTGAGTTTGAACATAAGGGTCGTAAGTAGGCGGGAGTTGATAAGCCGAAGGTTGAGCAGGCTGCAGGTACTCCTGCTGCTGATAGGACGGCAGTGGTGTCACTCTAAAAGGAATGGAATTGGAGAAACCTCTGTTGGTGGACTGCGAGCCGTGATAGCCAACGTAGTGGTTGTCTCCCGTGTAGTAATAATCTCCATTTCCGCCAACTAAAAGAAAAGAAGGAAAATTTGTAAGACTAATAGCTACATGGCAATGTTTTTGGCAGCCTACGGAAAATTTCAGAGTTGATTCATGCCAACTTACGAGGGTAAGATTAGAGGGCATGTTAGAAGGCACAAAATAAATTTATGAGAGAAATATATGGAAGATAGTACCAAACACCGAGTAGTGCCAAGAACACAAAAGTTTCACAAATCGGAATTGTTGAACAAAGTAGATTTGAAACAAAGGCGCGTTTTCAAATCTACTAACTGACTGAGCAGGTTGGATTCCACGAATACGAAACAATTAAACAATCCACTTCCAGATGTCATTACAATTAAACAAGCAAGTATGGCAAGCCCACGAGACGCTGATATCGCGCGTGAAAAATCCATTTGGCATCTAGTTGTGCCCGCCTGCTAGGCAATCCGCTCAGAGGAAGCCCATGGTTGTTATGGGTAAAAAGCCATTGAAAATGAACAAAAACGCTATTTTGGCAATTTTATTTCAAATACCCAGTGTTTGGTATCGTTTTCAACGTATTTTTAGATCCTAGGTCGAATGCTATGAGTATCAGACGTGTACAACTGTACAATGAAATAACAGTAATTATTGTGAGCCAAAGTCTACTAATTGAAAGAACTCGCGGGACAGCTAACTACAGCAAAACTAATCGTTTCATCGTTTGTACTCCTTCCCTCCCGACACATCAAAAATACCTGCCCGGTCGACACGCTAAGTCGTGTCAATTGCCTACAGTCGCCTGGAATATGTAATTTTCGTTGTTCCGTTGTAATCAGGTCATGTTTCGGATTGTTTGCCGGTCTCAGAGGTATGAGACCACGTCAAACTGTGCAAGAAATCCTCGTACTTTGTCTGCTACGAAATATTTTATTGCGATCCACAGGAGAATGCGATAGCCCATGGAAAAGATGTATTCGAAATTGTAGACTTTTTTAAAATGAAAACAAATGTTCACAGGTCAAATAACTACAGTTAGTTTTGTGACGATTTAGCTTATTACCATATCGTGTTCTGGTATAAACACAAAGGGTAAATTTGAGAAAATTAATGCAGTCATTTTTTCTTCCTCTCGTCCACAGTGTTCTTGAGGCAAGCCGATTTATTCCGAGTGGAGCGTTTGAAGGAGCCAGCTGCGATTTCCGAAGGCCGTAAGGTTGTCCCTTTTAAGCCAGAGAAGTAAAACGAGTTCTCTCTATTATAAACTGTATTACAAGGCGTGCGTTTAGATTTGAGGTGATTGAAAGTTTGATGCCTGTTTCTGATTTACCTTGCCGGCCTTGGATTCTATACAGTCCATTTATTACTACCCCCGCTGGGTTTTGGCTTTTTCTAGTTGTTCACTTCAACATTTGGTTCCTTTGGGCCGAGATAGGCGAATTTCGTCGTCTATTTTATGATAGCTTGCTAGCCACTGTGGTAACTCGATCGCAAGGCTCCACTTGTCCAGTGACCAAATCTCGCTTATAATTTTTGAATTCGAATTTGATTAAACCCCGCTAACAAATTTGGTTGGTTTGGTGGTTTGGTTTGGTTCGCGTCATTAGTCGCAACATAATTTTGGTTTGCTGTACGCTCTAATTACTTCTCACCCCGGAGTTTTGTCTAGCCTTTTTGAAACAAATAGCGTAGATAGTACCTACTACTTGCAATACGCCCAACAAGATCGGACTTGTTGGAAATTACAGTTGTTTTGATCACACCTTGGGAAAAGATCATTGCTGCAGACTGATACAGCCCTGTGTACCATGGCTGAGCGGAAGTTTATCCGTGGAAAAATGAACGAGGTTTTTGTAAGAATAAAAGGAATCTACAACCTGTCCATAGGAGTAACCGATTCGAATCAAGACTTGTTTCTTACGAAGGCTAGTACAGTTTCAGAGCTTAGGGATCAATTCCGCGAGCATGTGAATAGTGAGCAGAGGTAGCTTATGGCAGAAAGCGCCGATCAAGTCCCAAACTTCCAAAAATTGTCGAGTTTGGACGAACTTATTGACGTTATACGTACTGGGGAAAGGGTACTTTTAAGACAGCGGGTGCTGTCGACAGCTGTACAACAGAAAGTACTCGTGAGTGCTTTCATCGTCCTCTAAAATTAAACTTCCCCGGCATGAGTTATCAAAATTTGATGACACTTTCGAACGGTGACCCAATTTTTATCAAGCCTTTCAAAAATTAGTGCACGAAAATACGGAGCTTAGTGACCTAGAAAAAGTAAATTACTTATTCACTAATTCGGAGGGAAACGCTAAAGCTGTATGCGCCGACGGAAGAAAATGATACGAATTTGTACTCCACGTTAGTTAACCGTTACGACGACTCAAGGGCTTTGGGAAACTATTATATGGACAAGTTGATAAATTTTAAACCTTTGTCACAAGACACGGAGGAGGAGTTAAACCATTTTTCATACCCCTTCATAGAACCTGCTATCGTCTTGAAGCAAGTCCCAATCGTTAATTTTTTTGATTTTTTAATTGTTTATCTGGCGGTGAAGAAGCTAGACAAGGACACATGTAATTGCTTCGAGAATGAAGTACGCGGAAAAGTTAAGTACCGGTATGGAAAAATTTATTCGTAGCGAGGTGAAGATAGTAGCCAGGCTTCGACCCTCCGTTGGCTCGCAGTTTAGGTCGAGTACGTTGACTCCGAAAAAGGCTCATGCTTTTATCGCAAAAAATGCTGAGGCAGCTCTCAAGTGCTTGACTTGCAAGGATTACAAGCCTCATCCTTTGTACAGGTGCCCAGGTTTTCAAGCCATGCCTCCCCGTAGCCGTTTTGAGTTGTTCAGACGATCCACATTGTCCATTGTACCATTGTCCTGTGTTGTCTTCAGAACCATTTCACGCATCTTTGTTCCTCTGACACTGTTTGTCGTCACTGTGGAAGAAGACACCACTCGATGTTGCATCTACCAGATGCAGGTAGCAGTAGTGCTTTGCTTACCACTGCTGAGGGGAGCGATGCCGCCCCATCAAGCTCAACTTCATCTGAGTTTGCATCACGAGAACCTGAGACCCAGACTGTCGCATTAGTAGCTTCGAGTGCTCGGATCCCCACTTTCGTTTGTTGTCCACAGCCAAGATGCACGTGAGAGATTCTGATGGAGACCTTCGTTACTAGACAGTGGAAGTCAGTCTCACTTCATCACCAGATACTGCTGTAGTCGGCTGAGTTAGTTTGAGCATGGTCTCTCAACGATGTGCAATAGAGGGACGTAGTAATTAAACCACTCACTGCGAACAGAAAGCTTGCTTTCACCCCTGGTAATTTTAGCGAAGCTACTCATCAAGACCCTATGGTCTTTGAAGATTGGTTGGGATGATCTACCTCCAAACCATGACGTCGAGCAATGGAGACAGTTCGTGGACGACCTTGCTGTACTTCCTTTACAGTCCGTCTCTCGCCACACTGGCATTCGTTCCGAATCCAGTTCTCTTTTGATAGGGTTTGCAGATGCATCCCAGGAAGCGAACAGAGCTGTACTGTATGTGTGCACACAAAATGAGGGAGATGGCTCATGGAGAACTAAGCTTCTGTGCGCGAAAAGTCGAGTTGCTCCCATGAAGACTCTCACCATCCCTCGACTGGAGCTATGCACCTTCCTGGTTCTTGCAAGATTAATGGCAGAAGGTGTCAAAACGTTGATGGAGTGCCACACATTCAGGAAGCTGTATGCTTGCTCAGATTCAACGGTTGTCCTGGTTATCGGCTTCCCCAGCAGGTTGGAAGACACCTTTGTGTCCAATCGTATAGCTCAAATCCAGTGTTTCGTTGAACCTGATTGATGGTGACATGTCAGGACACACGATAATCCAGCTGATTTGCTCAGGGCTCAATCTCTGCTCGACTATTCCCTCTGGTTCTGTGGATCTCCTCGGCTCCAGGAGACAGAGAATCAGTGGCCTCTCGTCCAAGTTTCACCACTATCTGACGCCTCACCTCCTGGACAGATTTGAGTAGTCACCTATACTACGACAAAAGTTGGCTCCCTTGCTGTATCGAGTATCGTCTCTGAAACGTCAACACCGCATTACTGCGTGGGTTCTACGAAGAACTCCACGGTCATCTCCGTACGAAGGTCAACCGCTACAGATCCCTGAATCGCAATACGCTGAGTATCTTTGGTTGATGTATGTGCAGAGGGTACATTTTCCTGCCATACTAGAAGTGCTGAAAGGTGAATCGGCAATGACCCATTCAAAGTTAAGATACCTTTAGTTCAGCGCCTCTTTTCCTCGGCAATGGACTTATCAGGGGAGGAGGGCGCCTTCATAATTCTTCTTTGTCTTACATGGAGCTTCTTATTGATGAAGCTCACAGACAGAACGCGCACACAGGGTCGCTCTTATTAATGCCACTGCTCAGGATGAAGTACTGAATCCTATCCGCCCAGAACTTAATTAGATGATGAGTGCACAAATGCAACGTCTGCTTCCGCTTGAAATCGAAACCTACCCATCCCATGATGGTACCGCTCCCTGCAATCCGTTTATAGCAGGCTAAAGCCTTCACTATCAGCGGAGTGGACTATGCGGAGAGGAGGAAGAGAACAGAAGGGGTTTCCAAAACCTCAACGATCTACCTTCAAACCGTCTGGACCACAATCGACGTGCAGATTGGATAGTACAGCACTACTGGCGACGATGGAACCAAGAGTATTTACACCATCTTCAGCAGCGACACAAATGGGGTAAAAAGGTTCCTGCCCTTGCTCAAGGCACAGTGGTGGTGGAACACGTCTCCCCTCCACTGGTCCTTAGGTATAGTCGATGAAGTTTTCCCTTCCAGCGATGACATTGTACGAGTTGGGCACCGGATGTTAGTGCGCCCGGTGGTGAAGTTGTGCATTTTGCCGCATCAATAAACCCACCTTCTCACCATCTGCCTGGTTTTTGTTGAACCTTACTTACCCACCAAAGTAGCCATTTCCACTCATCTTGTTCTGATGAGCATAAAAATTGTAAAGGCCTGGACAGCCCTTTAAGGTGGGGGAGTGGTTGCGCCTTCTAGCCTGCCCTGGAGGTTTTGCGGCTCGGCTTTCAGCTTATAGTTGGAGAAAAGCTCAACAGAGGGCATGTGCTGTCCCTTTTGGCTCTGGCCACCAACTGACTAGACCAGCTAATCCGTACCTGATTTATTATGGATGTATCCTCCGAGATCAGTTGGCTCGGTCCGAAAATTAAAAGTCCCTCGACACCCTTGTGTCCACTTTTTCGATCGCCCTCGCGCCGCTATACACACTTTTCCTTTTTATTTTCTTCTTTTTTCCCTGATTCTCCCTTTCCTTTCCTAATCCTTTGTTCGACGCAAAGCGTGGAGGTGGTCCGAGTCTTTGACCTCGGACTTCCCCACGTCATTGTCTCCTACCGCCTAATTGTCTCCAACTATTTCAATACCTGCCCCTCGCCCGCGGGAATCCCTCAGCTGCGAGTCCTCCAGCCCCGTTTCTTAGGTTTTCCCCTTTCTTTATTTCTTTCTCCCAATGTCATTTTCCTATCGACGACAGAGCTCTTCCAATATCATTCTGCTTCCAACTATCACCCCAGTAACTTCTCACTTTCTCATAAAGTTGCCCGCGCCAGTTCACGCGTTCCGAGTACTGCCCTTGTGTCGCCCAGTTGTACTCCATCTCACCTCAATTTCAATTCTACTCCATTCCACACGCACGTATAATACAGTCCTCCTCACGCTCACCGAGTTTCAGTTTCGTTGCGATCCCCAGCTCCCCCATTCTCGCACCTAACATTTGGTCCTCCGGGCCGGATTTCGTTAACTTTCGAGCATCCAGGACCGAACGTTAACGCCACGACGCCCACTATTCGTTTCAACCGGCGAAAAGAAGCGAAACGATAATCGTGTCTGCGCCTTCTCGTCTTCCAACGCCCGCCGCAACTCCTCTGTCTCTTCCACCCGCGTCAACATCGAAACTCACAACCAGCCTCTCGCCGACACCATCCGTTGTGACAACTCACCACCGCCACTGTCGCTCACCGCTCCCCTGACGATCTCTTCGCTGGGCTCATCACTAAATCGCCCCGTCACTCAAGCGCCAATTAGCTGCTCGCAACGGCCCCATCCTTGCGAACTTCCAACCACCTTTATCCAAGTGAAGCCCCACAACACTCGAAATGGTCGCATCGCCGCCGGCCAACCGCCTACGTCTGCTTCTTCCAACTTCAGATCGCCGCCGACCAATGTAACACAAGGTAAGTCTCGGAATAGCGTGAACTGGCTTCCCATAGTAAATTATAGGAGCGAGTCTTCAGCTCCTCCTCTTCAGAGGCACAGCCCTCAGCTCCTCTTGGTTCCCGCTTTTCTTTGTGCAACCCGCAATCATTTTCTCCCAAGTCGCTAACCCACATTACAAGTTCCACACAGCCCAAGCACACAGCTCAATCGGTTCTACAAGGCCCTCAGAACAAACCCTTCCTCGCAGCTCCTTGTCCCTACAACCTGCATTCCAAGTGTTGTCACCAAGCCCAACGTTCTGCAATTAACTGTTTGCCTCCACCCCCCCCCCTTTGTCTCTTCCTCCTAGCTGTGTCCTCATTACTAACACCCTATCCCCCAATGGCCTTTATATCTGTCTCGCCTCAACTCCACTCATATTCTCATTCAAATCACACAACCCACAGCCATTTTCCTACATGTGCATTCACGCCTCCACACAGGACAGAAGCATTTTATTGGTGTTTCGAGTCTCTCAACACAAACATTTGCTCTCACAACCTCGTGCCCACATACCAAAGTTTAAGTGCCATCCCCAAGGCCCCTTTGACCACATTACTGCATTCACATAGTTTACTTACACCTCCTTTCGTCTCATCCTCCTTCTTGTTTTTGTGCTCCCATAACTAAGCGTCGCCCTGATCACTAGTTCCCCGTGCCCCAACCCCATTTATGCCTTAGCATCTCACTTCTCCAAACCCTACCTGTACTTTGCTTACACCCTTTTCCGTTTCTTCTTCCTAACTGTTTCTCTCTGGCACAATTTCACTCAGCTCGCATCCTTACATAACAGCACAAACCTCACAATACCCTATGCCCTCACATCCTGTTTCTCTTGCACCCTGTAATCTTGCCTCACCCTCCCACCTTACTCACTGCTCTATCCTAGCATCATCTCTTACCCTCTCGACCTCAGAATTGTAATCGTCCCTCGTATCATTGACATTCACCCAGAACAGCACTACGCCTCGCTTCTTAATCCCATGCCCTAAATCATACCCTTTACTCACTGCACATGCCCTTTTTGTACCACTCTCCCATACCCTTTCTCCTTCTCACTGCCCCAGTGTGCTAGCCCCATTTGCACCACCTCAGTGAGCTCCTTCAACTTTCACCACCTCACTGCAATTGCCCCTATCGCCCCTTTCAATGTGTTTTCCTCTACTTACCCCACTGCTGTGTGCATTCTCATACATACACTAGCGCCATTTGCACCATCCCAGCGTGCCTTCCTTCCTCTTGCACCTCCCTACTTGCACCACCCCAGCGTGCCTTCCTTCCTCTTGCACCTCCCTACTTGCACCACGACAGAGTGCCTTCCTTCCTCTTGCACCACTCCAGCGTGCCTTCCTCCCTCTTGCACCACCCCAGCGTGCCTTTCTCCCTCTTGCACCACTCCAGCGTGCCTTCCTCCCTCTTGCACCACCCCAGCGTGCCTTTCTCCCTCTTGCACCACCCCAGCCTGCCTTTCTCCCTATTTGCACCACCCAAGTGTGCCTTCCCTACTCACCTCCCCCTGGTATGCCTTCTGCCATCTCCCACCTTAGTGGCCCACACCTTAAACCTCTTTATGCCTGAGCTGTCCTGCTCTCCTTTCATGCTTCCTCATGAGATCACTCATTCATCCTCATTTTTGCACCTCCAGGTCTCTGTTGCCCTGCTCAACTCACCCCCACATCATTGCCTCACACTCATTACCTCATCTCCCTGTGCTCTGGCTCTTCAGGTAGCCCAGCCTTGCCACGTCCTCCAGCTCAGCCCTCATGAGCGCTAGCCTCCTCACTCACGTTCATTACCACACACCACTGTAACCCCTCTTCAAGGGTTATCCTGCTGCTGCAGCGCGGGGGAGTATGTTCGACGCAAAGCGTGGAGGTGGTCCGAGTCTTTGACCTCGGACTTCCCCACGTCATTGTCTCCGACCACCTAATTGTCTCCAACTATTTCAATACCTGCCCCTCGCCCGCGGGAATCCCTCAGCTGCGGGTCCTCCAGCCCCGTTTCTTAGGTTTTCCCCTTTCTTTATTTCTTTCTCCCAATGTCATTTTCCTATCGACGACAGAGCTCTTCCAATATCATTCTGCTTCCAACTATCACCCCAGTAACTTCTCACTTTCTCATAAAGTTGCCCGCGCCAGTTCACGCGTTCCGAGTACTGCCCTTGTGTCGCCCAGTTGTACTCCATCTCACCTCAATTTCAATTCTACTCCATTCCACACGCACGTATAATACAGTCCTCCTCACGCTCACCGAGTTTCAGTTTCGTTGCGATCCCCAGCTCCCCCATTCTTGCACCTAACATCCTTCTTTCAATAGCCGGATCGCAACGTTCTGGAAACTGGAGCCATCGACGATCAGGTTTGTTGGTCTTTCCGTTTTTCTATACAGTCCATTTATTACTACCCACTCTGGGTTTTGGCTTTTTCTAATTGTTAGCTTCAACAAGCGGGTTAAAAATTTATTTTTAATCACACAGATCTCATTCCCAAAGTCAATGTAACGAGGTTATCATTTGGTTTAATTCAAGGTATAATCGTATCGAGTGTTTTCTGTGTTTCAACTACTCATTTATTTTCTGTGTGAATTTTTGACACAGCGATTCCCAGGCTACAAAAATTATAATGTCCGGATGCTCGTGTCGGTAGACCTACGAATTGAGAGCGTTAAATTGTGTTCTTTTTCTACTTCTTGCTCGTGGATTTCTGTAAACAAGTCGCCCAACTGTGATGAAATACGTGACAGAGACGTTGGAAGTCACCTTTCACTTTCCCTTCGTTGTTGGGGAGGGTTTTTCTTTTGTACGTAAAAACGTCGTCTTAGAAGGATTTTGAATTAGGGCGTTGATACGGTGAGTTAGTAACTTATTGAAGGCTGGCTGGAGCGGTCGCTTGTTGGATGGAATCCGGGAGTCGAACGATTGCAATTTTGACCTCGAACGGTGTTACGTGGTGGAAAGTGAACACCGGTAGGCGTTTAACACTACTCGGGCTGTTTGGGTACCTCCCGGATGAACCGAGATACTACGAGGTATGCAGCCCGCCTCACATATCTGTTGTGAGGTGATTGTACAACCAAAGACGCTTGGTTAGTTAGTTTGGGCAATAAATGACAATGGGGGTTTAATTCGGCATGAAAATGCTATTACCTTGCATTTGATTGGGCCGATAGATAACTACAAGCATGGAAGTTCGAAAAATATGTGATGGCGTAGTCCTATTTCAATGGATAAGCCGGATACAATGGAATAAGTTGAGTATACTTAAAACAGGCTTTCTTTTAGTTCTGACAAGTTTTTTCCCTTGAAATGAAATCAGATCCCAAAGACTGTTAAGCGGCCAACCCACTTATCGACACTGGAAAACCTTCTGTTGGATTGTCGATTAGCCGAACTGTCATGTCCCCAAGAAAAGGGGTAATCGGCCGGGGGGCTACAAACCGATGGTCTTTTGTCACTTCCAAAAATGCTGGCATCTCGTCTTCAGGTGGCTGGTGTCATTGGTGTCACGTAGTATATAATTGTATGGATAAAAATAGAATGGACACAGTGGACCGAACTGAACAATACTAAACAATGAATGACGTGGAGGCATCGAACATGTTGAAAACGCTAATAACTAATAGGAGGATGAATTGCTTGAGCCTCTAACAGGCGGATGAATTGTTTAAGCGAACACACGGATGGCGCAAGATCTAAGGAAATTTCGGTAGCTAATTTCAAACTCCTCGAATATTCATTAATTAATATTACTAATGCTTTTAACAGTAGCGCCAAAGCAGTACACAGCTATATAACACTATTGATTGGTTGTCAGTAAGAAGCAATTTGCAGTCTCGCTAATTCTGTTGAATGTAAAGGGGGGGGGGGTCATCTTTTTCCTACGACAGACCTTTTTCGTGTAATTATGTAATTCAGGAGGCAGCAAGAACTTTGAGGGCGACGGAACTCCTCTTGTTCAATTTAACTGTTGAACTTCTAGAGAACCAAGTTAACGACGGAACTACTTGAAATTTGATGGGCAATTCAAAAGTGCTGCAGGAAAGCACCATAAATATTTCAATAGCTAATTACATTACGCAATGTCGACATGAACGTTTCACTAACTTGTCCTTGAAGTACGATGTTCGAACTGAAATATTCGAAATTTCTTCGAAACAGCTCACTCGAATAATAATAAAAAGAAAATAATGCTATATAATCTGACCCCTACCTCACTAGAGTGAGGTAAAGAGGAGTGAGAGAAATACGACGCCATCTCCAGCACGGTTTTCGAATAATTGAGAGGATTGGAAAAGCTTTGCTACTAATCTGTAATGAACTTGGCAGTTTCAACTTGTATAATTATCACTTGTTTATTGTCTAGTCAGCAGTGTACCAATTGCTGACCACATGAAACACTCTCCCGTCCGATAAAATAAAATAATTAACTTCCAGAGAAGCTGAATGATTGATATTATGTTTCAAATTGGTCCAGTCTTTGTACTAAGGCAAGCACAGATGAAATTACTTCTTGGCTCAAAAATAAAAACCTAATGTGACTTGATGTAACTCAAGTGTTCGTGTACATATAACTCGAGATTTCGAAGGAGTGAAAGGGACACATCAAATTGTAAACAGCCAGTGGATAAACGCAGTAGCTCAACTTAACACAAAAGAGAGTACTCTCTGTGCACAATAATAAAACGGAGGTACAACAACCTAATCATCGAAATCGACAAACTAACTCAAATTTATTGGAAATAGAAAATCATCCTACGTTTTACTGTTGAAAGGAGTTTCTACAACTTCGTCGCTAGTGATTTCTTTCGCAATTAATTGAATATTCTCATAAAATGTTGGGGCACCAGCTGCCTACCCACCTCTAAGCCAGTCGATTGACAATCCCGGGGAATTTGGAATGAACAGTAAGCCATTTTCCAAACTGGTCTCTTCAGTTGGCCGAATAGTCTAAAATAGATTTCTTTGGTTTAGTCTTTCAACTGTTTTCATGTAGAGGAGCTATTCTATTTTCCTGCTTGTAGACTAAAAGAAATGAAACATGCTATTTGTGCTACGTCTTGGGAACGTCACGAATCTGATATCTCATGTTCGAAAACCAGTCAAACGAAAGAAAACGCATAACGAATATCGATTGTTAGCTAATGATTTTTCTGGGCCAAGGTGGTGTCAAACATCTGCGATATTGAGAAACACTGTGAGAAAATACCACTCAATTAACGGGCAGGCTAAGACTCATGAACATGAGAATTCAGGGCGTGAGTGGAAGGTAACAATAGATGTGATATGGGAGAAGAGGGAAAAACGTTCTACTCCTCGTATTCTCTTTCTTACTCGCCGATGTTCATAAAATCACGAACGTTGTCAACAGTTCTAGCAGTAAAATAATGAAAATACGTAGGAAGTATTTTTTTTTTTTTTTTTTTTTTTAATGCATTTATTTAAGAAGACTGCAAAAAAAAGAATATAAAAAGAAACACAAATACTTCATAATGCGTTCCCCCCTCGATAAGTAAAAACTTGTGCTGAGGGGAGGAGCCGTTACAACTTTATTGCTATAGATAGGTACCTATATACTGGATTATGTGATAGATAGTTCATTAAAAAAAAAAATCAGAAAAAAGTTAAAAAGAAGAATCATCTGAGCATTTCCACACGGACGTACTCTTTGATGCGCCGCTTAAACCCAGCTAAATCATTTAGCATCTTTAATTCCTTTGGAAGGCTATTAAACAGCTTTATTCCATTGTACGCAAAAAAATTCTGACTTCTAGTTGTGAATCTAAAAGGCAACTTCAGTGTAAGGTTACCGGATGACCTCGTCCGCCCATAATTCTTTTCATAAGCAGATAAATTTTTGAATATATATATGGATACAATTTGTTTGTAAATGTGGAAGATGTCCAATACCTCAAATGTCCTAAAAACTGCCGAGGAGGGGAATCTCATTTTCTTACGCAGTAAAATTTTGATAATTTTTTCTGGGTTATATGCAAAGGCTCTAGGTAAGTTCGATAGGCCGATCCCCACACAAGAATACAATAGGATATCACAGATTGCACTAGGGCATAATAAAACATTTTAAGCGTGCCCATAGACATAAAATTCCGGATTTCTAGGCACAGGGGTATGACTTTACAAAGTCTGTTGCATATATTGTCAATATGGTACTTCCAGGACAAACATTGGTCCAAAACCACCCCCAAATACGTAGCCTGTGGAATCTGCTTGATACCGGGGCAACTACAATCACTTGCACTACAGGTTGACACAATGTGGCATTTAATATTTCCTAGAACAGGGACAGAGATATTACGTAAGGAAAAAGCAACAAAATTGGATTTGCTAAAATTCAGCTTTAAGCCGACTCCATCCAGCCAATCCTTGACCACAAGCAAGCAAGCAGACGCCGCTTGCAAGGATGCATCCCAATTTTTTCGCGTGACCACGACAGCTGTATCATCAGCATAGGTAATTATGTCCCCATCAAGTTGAACGCTAAACAGATTATTCATAAAGCAGATAAATAAAAGGGGTCCAAGAACTGTGCCCTGCGGAATTCCATAGGAGAAGGAAGATCCCTCACTCAAAATTGCGTTTATTTTCACTTTCTGACATCGCCCACGTAAATAACTTTGTACCCAAACAGCAATGCTATTCCCCATTAATGCGCGTATACTTTCCACTAACTTATTATGAGAAACACAATCGAAAGCTTTCCTCAAATCCAGGAAAACTGCCAATGGTTTATTTCCTTTGTCGAGCTCGGAAAATACCCTCTCCGTTAGCGCGGCGACAGCGTCCTGAGTGCCCAGACCTGCACGGAAGCCGAACTGTCTCCTATGCAACAAGTTATTCCTTGTCAGGTTTTCAACCAAGTGGTGCTTCACTGCTTTTTCTATAATTTTTGCTACATTAGAGACCAAGGAAATAGGTCTATAATTATCCAGTGTCTGAGGGTCCCCAGCCTTAAAAAGCGGAGTGACGATGGCCATCTTATAGATGTCAGGGAAAACACCAGTAGCAATACTCATGTTTATGAGATGTGCTAATGGCTTGGAAATATACGTTTTAACTTTTTTCAGGACTTCCACTGTAATACCATCGTATCCAGGACTTGAACCCCCACGTAGCGAATCTATGATCCTCTTAACATCCTCCTCACCAACCCTAGCAAACGCTTCATACTTCGGTACCACACCATTCTCATCACAAAGTATTACACTTGCGGTACGGTCACCCCCACCAACATTATCCTCTAATGAAATCTTCTCACCGACAGTGGAAAAGTGCGAATTGAAAGCATTAGCCACAAGTTTGGTGTTCTTACCAACTTCCAGTACATTCTGTTCCTGTACAATACTTAATATTTTAGAGTTTAACCTCCTCCGTCCAGTGGCGTCATTAATAACATTCCAGACTTTCTTACAATCTGATCCAGCTTCTTCTAATTTTTTTCTATAGAAGGAATCCTTACAATTTCTAATGATAGAGGTTAACTTATTTCTGTATTTCTTAAAATATTTCTTAAGCTTAATATTAAAAGGCTCCTTACGAAGTCTCTGAGCAATTGATTCCTTTACACGAATACTTTTCACAATTCCCTGGGTAATCCACGGCTTGATCGGACGAAGGCTACGCAAAAACCTGCGAGTGGTGTAGCTACATTGCTTCAAAAAAGATAAAAACATCTGCTCAAAACACTCTGCGCAAGAATTGACAGTGCCGGCCAGGAACACAGGATCCCAGTGTACATTTTTAATTAACTCAATCAACTTAACATAGTCGTAGAAAATCTTGCCTTCGCCACATTCTTCTGATTCCGTAGGTCTGTTTGCAATATCAGCAAAAATGAAACCAATTAAAGTCGTAAAATGGTCAGTTACATTTGATTCCCAAATATATGATTTAGCTGTGGTGCGTACATGACAAGTGGGCTTACGCAGCATTATATGATCCAAACATGAAACCTGTTCCCAAACAACCCGTGTTGGTTTATTTATATAAGGCACAAAACCGTATTCTGCTAGGGTGGCCAAATAAATGATTCTCGAAGATCCCGAGGCAGAGGGTAAAATGTCAATATTAAAATCCCCCATGAGCACAGTCAACGCCTGCGGCTTATCTTGCAATATACCCACTAGCTCTTCTAAAAACAAATTAATGTCTTCCGAGGAGATCTATAGATACAGATCACCCTTATCCTATTATTACAGAAAAAGAAATCGCTCACCAAACAAGTAGCTCCAGACATCAGTATTTCTTTGACCACAGTATTCCTGCAATCTTCATTGAAAAATACCACTACCCCACTGTTCTGATTGATAAAGTTCGTTGAGCTAAAGGAGCCGTAGCCCGATATATTATGTGCTATATTCTCCGTCGCGCTCCAAGTTTCAGTTAAACAAATAAAGTCAGGTTTTGTAATCATATTACCTAAATTAACAACCATCTCATCAAAATTATGCTGTAAGCTTCTGATATTTGAATTTAACAAAATCAAATTGCCTCGGATGTCTGTCAATTCATTATTTAAGTATCCCAAATCCGAACAAATCACTTCATCAATTGACACTAAACTATCAATATTATTGAAAATTTCTTCCATGAGAGATATGTATTTTATCCGAGCCAACCATCAATTGAGTAGAAGAAAAGAAAGATTACATGCGCTCCAAGTCCTGGGGGGACTTGATCGTCGAGACCGGTCCACCGTCAGATTTTCTTACATGGATTACACAATTTTTCAACCACACATACTTCACGCCACTTTCCCGCGCCTTAATCTTCGTACGGCGGAGCAGATCTGCACGGTAGGAGGTCAAATTTTCGTTTACATATATTTCTTCCACGCTGAGTACCCGATGACCCAAAGGGCATTGAAACATGGTGTTGCCTTGTTACATCATCTCACGTTGTCTAATACAAATGTAAATGCCAGAGTGTATGTACGATGCCCTTGTAAGAAAACAATAGTGGCAGAGAGAAAAGAGGATGTAGCCAAGCACGAAAATGAAAGCTGATCAATGTGTCTAGAATCCTCAGCCTTCTCATGGCCAGCTTCCCAGATATCAACCCCTAAATCAGGAGCAGGTATGCCTACAGGAGGAGTGTGCCGCTGCTTCAGTGGAGTGTTGGATACTTTTCATAGGCGATCCCCAACGTCTTCGGGCTTTCAGCAGCGAGATTGCTCCAAGGAACTCAGCAGCAGTGATGAACCTTATATCAACGAACTGTATGCTACCTCATTAGTTATTTTCGCAAGATTTACCCTCAAATGTTACCTAATAATCTTGTAACGGAGGTCGATTACTACTTGCATGGAGGACAACATCTGCAACGGCTAATACCATCCTAGGCCCCCATAAAACCTCTCTTCTTTGGCAAGTTACCCAATTCAATATCAATGACACAACTGGAGAGGAAAATGGCGGCATAAGGAACACTCCCAAATTTCAATAACCATAAGCATCCTGATACCTCTTCACAAATCTCAAGGACGTACCTCAATGATACAAAGATTTACTTAATTGCCGAGACGATAAGAAGCACAACCACCACGACGGTAGTCAGCCAAGGAGCTAGCAGTGTCAGCATATCAGCGGACACACAGGAAGGCTTGAAGAAAAAAAACTCAAAATGTGCTTTAGCAGTTCGTTGGCTAAGAAAAATGAAGAAAACAAAGAGAACGAAAACTTTTTTACAAACGATGCAAAGTAAAGGCCATTGACGAGGGGGGGGGGACGTGAAAGCAAGAAGTTCATAGGGAAATAGCTAACGGAATTGTAACGGATACAAGTAATGTGTTAAGTGGCAGAAGGTGGCTTATCTCATCAAGGTAGGCGTTTCCTCTTGAAGTGTAATGGTTCAAGGGAAGTGAAGAACCTACCATCAGCCCTCTTGAGTTAAAGGAAAATGTAAGGTTGAAGGTTGAAGCAAAGAAAGTTGAACCGCCTGTGGGCGGTTGAGAGATTAGAGGCTTCAAGAGACTGGCGACTTTCTCGTTTGTCGCTTCAATGCGTGTCTTTCCAACAGCTTTTCTTGGGGAGCTAATTCATATTTCTTTTTCTCCCACACATTGGAAAGTTTTTCTTGATCTTATTAGAATACATTATCACAGTTGGCTGTATATTTATTTGATTTGTCAAATTCTAAAGCTAAATTTGTGTGAAGAATACGGTGGGAAGGGCCTTACCAAACGGCTACAAACGGAATGGACTAGTGCTGTGAACGCAAAAGGCAAATCAAAATAATTAAAAAAGGTGTTGAAGAAGAAATACACTTCTTAATACAAACAATTGTGTAATAATTAAATCAACGGCTAAAGCACAAATCAACAAATAAATGCCATAAACTTAGCGACTTATTCACCAGTCCTGATCGAACTCATTCCAAAAGAATTAAAAAAAAAAAGAAACGATTATTCTGAATGAAAATGACGGGACGGAAACGAAAGAACCCTTCTGAAGGTCTGGGTTGACCTGGACAGAGCTGCTAATGTGAGTGGTGACCTACTAGAACTATTGGGAATGATTTACCCTGACTGAAAATAAGAGACTGACCTTGTGTTCCGGTTAACTGACTGAGCTGTGTCCCCTCGAAAAGCCATGCGCAAAGGGAGGTTCGCAACGGAGAGGATAGCTGCATGCGTGGCTATTTCTATAGAACAGAATGTCGGAGACGGTCAAAACTGCTGGTCCGGTTTTCTATGTAAAGATATTATTATTGGTTTGGATAGGAAGGTCTGAGGATTAAGGGTAAGCCATTTATGGGCTTCGCTCTATCAATTTCGGCAATATATTGCATGCGTCGTCCTTTAGCTGCAGTCGTTCTTCCACATTCGTGGAAATTGCATCCTGAACAGCCTGCACCGAGCGCTACCGAGTAGCCGAACCATATCACCTGTTCATGATTGCTCATAAGGCAGTTTGTGGAGGAGTGTACGTTGCTGACTATATCAACCCATTCAATTCCAGGTCATCCGGTACGTGTTGATTAGCTGTGGAGAACAAACTAAGCTGTAAGCGAAATGCAAATACGCTCGAGTTTTCCAGAAATTTACTTCTGGCGTCCAGCCAGTCGCTGGTGAGTTCGCGAATTACCATCTTCGAAGGGGAACTGAACTACCACTCTGCATATTGAACAACGCTCGAGCTGACTCGAGTCTGTCCTTCCTGGTTCACAGTCAACCTCTTCCGATTGAATTTACGAAGAATCTAAAGTAGTGGTAGAACCGAAATGAAGCGTTCACTGCTAAAAGTAGGGGGGGGGGGTTGCTAATCAAATTTGACCGCGGAGTTTATTCGTAGGTTTATGTACGGAAGATGCATAAGGCATTTATTCGGACAAATCCAAATCCGCTGTTCTTACGAATGGGGTCACACCCCAACAACTGAACAACCGACACATCCATTACTGAAGCACCTTTGTTAGAATAGCACTAACCCTTAAGAGAAAAAGTCACAGCTTCAAACACGAGGGTCCTTACGTGGGACAAAAATAAAGAAAAGAGATAGAACCATCTGTGTAGTTTGGAGGTTAGCATAGGCGGATCAAGAGATTGCTTATCTAGAGTAATAATAATGAAACGTGCAACGAGTTATCAACAGTCCCAGTGTTTTGGCTATTACTAAACGCACAGTACCCACAACTAACACTAAACTTAGTAGCCGGCATAATTGTGGCATGTGTTGAAGAATGTTGAAGTAACACGTATTGAAGAATGTTCGAAGTGATAGAAAATATCTTCACCATGCAGTCGGGGGTCCAGATTGCCGCTGCCGTATTCCCAGCGTGTCCGTAAGAGCCCGACTTAAAGGGACACTACTTACACTTCTTCCACAGACACGACACACTCTGAACCCCCTACCTCGAGCTGGGATCGTTGAACACACCCCCCTGCAGGAAGGGGAACAGAATTCACAAGCAGTACCCCCTGCGTGGCCGTAAAAGCCGGCGTTAAAGGGGCTTAAAGCACACGACACAGATATATGCAACATATTCCAGATACAAACAACGCTGCAACGGCTTACGTGGCAAAACACATTGACTTAAAACACTCATAATGAGCAGCCTTCGGAATGAGGAGGGGGAAAACCTCTGTACTTGCTCATCAGACGTTACCTGACGGACGGAGACTGACTGCGAGCCGTACGCCAATGTGTATGACTTGACTGTGCTGATCTTTTCAGAGTCGTTGCTCCAAATCGAAGCAAAACCCCACCGTGAGCTTCGCACCGTCACCCAATGGTACAGGCATGTCAAAATGCGCGCGGCTGAGAAAAAACGAGCGGTGCGTAGCAATACACAACTTTCCGTTATCCCTTCAAGTTAGAACACCACCTACATAGGCGGGTGCTATATCTTCGTTCAACGCATTTCTACAACAATTTATAGAGGACAAAATGTAGGAACAAGTTAGTTGAGAGTCATTCGTAAGTTTGATCGAAATCGTCTGAGTGATTTTGGAGTACCGATAAATTAATACTCGGCAAATCTCCTTTTCTGAGTTGATTTGGCTTATATCTTCGTCCAACAGATGGATACAGAGATAGTTGAGGGAACAAAATGTGGGTTTAGACTGCTAGAAGACACTCCATAAGATTTATCGCATCTGGTGAAGCAGTTACCCTGCAATTTACAGAAATGTTCGAAAAAACGTTATTTTCGACACATTTTGATTTTTATCTCTGTTCCATGGACGGTCAGAGGAAATTTATTCAGTACTATATGTCGGTATTAACTATTCGAAAACATCTTGAAAGTTTGGTGATAATCGTTGAAGCCGTTTTGCCAAAAAGCGTAAGAAATCTGTTTTTTTTTTGTTCATAGGCCTATATCTCCGTTCACCGTATTTTTATGGAGATATGAATGCAGAAGATAAGTTTTGAACTGACTAGTAGAAGATAATTTGAAAGTCTACTCAAAATCGTTAGAGCAGTTTTCGAGAAAAATGCGAAAAACCCTTGTTTTTGGTACATTTTCGTTCCCCCCCCCCCCTTCTCATCGGCCGAAGTCGCTCATAACCTTATTTTGGTGTCTACAAAAAATAACAAACAAAACAAAGAAAGAACCAGCTCAATCGGATCAGCCGTTCTCCCGCAAATCGAACTACAGACACAGGTCTGTTTCCTTATGATTGTACCTAAACCCTCGACGAGGGTTATATCAGTCATGGAAGTTACGGTTGCGCTAATATGCAAGAGGCCGGCCTCTGCAGCATCCACCGAACTCAGACCTGCGGAGGTACGGCAGGTATTTGCTCGTTAGCCAGTCTCCTGGTAGAGAGCTGTTGCCCGTGTATTACTGCGCGGAGGTGACCACCTGAGGAATCCCGTACCGTCAGGGAGGAGTTCTTAATCTGGTTTCCCAACTGATCTAACTATGTACTTGAGTGGCAACTTTCAAAAGGACAGATCAACTATGACCACGTTTCTTAGCCATCACCTTCTTCGCGAACTTTACAAAATGGTTATAGGCCTGCTTTGAAGCAGTCAATGCTGCTAAGTTCGTTTGCCCTCCCAACAACCGTCGCTCACTGTTGTACAAACTACAGTGGAGCAGCACATGGTTTCTTGTTTCCTCCGCACTGGAGGCGCAAGACATGCATAATGGAGAGTCTTTCAGAGAAAAGAAGTGGAGCCGCACATTGAAGTCACCTTGTCCCGTGAGGAACTGGCTCGTCCAGTGGTCTGGCTCAACCTGTTTTCTTGAAAGACGTTCACGGATGTTGGGAAAGAACTCATAAGTATCACGTCCGTTTGACGAGGATTCGTATCTCGCTTGCCATTTCTCTAGAGCCCATTCGTCAATGGTGGCAAGTTTCTGTTCTGTGGTGAGATCCGCACGGAGTTCAGCCCAAAGCTCTTGTTTCACTCTCCACTTGTCAACCATGCACTCAACAGCCAAATCAACTGG
Source organism: Pachypeltis micranthus (assembly GCA_020466155.1). NCBI lineage: Eukaryota > Metazoa > Arthropoda > Insecta > Hemiptera > Miridae > Pachypeltis > Pachypeltis micranthus. The sequence goes on along the minus strand of CM035770.1, from coordinate 1,235,526 downwards.
TAACTGACCAGTGATCACCTGGAGTCCTTCTGTTGATACAGTCTTGTAGGCCTTGGTGATCCACAGGAGCGCAACTCTCTGGGATTGGGCCAATACTCTCTTTTGATTGACTGTTAGTTTGCTACCCCAGACAACGAGGCAGTAGCCAATCACGCCTAGGTATATGGTCTCATACATGAGGATAGTGTCATGGTAACACACACCTCAAGTGGCTTGGTAATTGCACGCAGTGAGGCAAGCCCTGCAATGGTAATGCCTTTAAGGGACTGGAGGCGTTAGTTGAAGCCCCACCTCTCACCTATATTCACTCAAAATACTTGACGTGCTTTCAAGAAGGAGCCTGTGGCTGCCAAAGCGTATTGTGGGTGGATTATACACTTTTCTTTTCAAGAGGATTAGCTGGGTTTTCTCCTCAGCCACCTGCATCTTGACATGCTCGCACCAGTGGGTGACAGTGGCGAGCACGAGGGTTTTTTCTTCGATTTTGGGGACTGACTCTCCACATAGGCGTATGGCTCGCAGTTAGTATCCATGAGTCTCCTGAGAACACCTTCGAAGAAGGCATTCCAGAGTGCTGGTCCAAGGACAGAGCCCTGTGGGCACCCCTTCTCAATCTTTCTCTGAACGGAGACATGTCTGCATTCGATCGTAGCAGTTCTGTCTGTCAAATAACTTCTGACGAGCGAGTACAGATTGCGGGGGATTCCCATAAATTTAAGCTCATTAAGGAGCACTACAGACACACACACACACACGGACCACGCGCAGACTCAGAGCACCCAAATTTTTTTTGACACGATTACTATACTTTCCGATCCGTTTGGGGCTTCTTCGAATACCTCCAGTCCCTTAAAGGATACTGCAAGGTTTCCCTCACTGCGTGCAAATAATAAATCCACTTGGAGCGTGTGTTACCATGACAACCGCCGGTATTTGTCCTATCCTCATGTACAAGTTCATCTATCTTGGCGTGATGGCTACTGCTTTATTGTCTGGCGTAGTTTCTACAACGGTAAGCGATGGTTATCGGGAGTGTACACAAACTTAGCAGCATTGAATGCTACAACACAACCCTATAAACGTTTCACCGAGTTTCCGAAGAAGGTGATGGCTAAGAAACGTGGTCTTTTGAAACTTACCACCCAAGTAAATAGTTATACCAGGTGGGAAACCATATGAAGAACTCCTCCCAGATGGTACGGAATTCCTCAGGAGGTCACCTCCACGCGGTAACACATGGGCAACAGCTCTTTACTGGGGGACTGACAAACGACCAAATACCTGCCAGTCTGAGTTCGGTGGATGCTGCAGGGGCCTCTTGAATTTTAGCGAAACTACAACTTCTATGACTGATATGACCCTCATCGAAGGTTAGGGACAGTCATAATAAGGGAACAGATCTGATGAAAAATATCTCTAAATAAAGTTCAACGACATCCAAGTCATCATTATAACTACAGATAGGAGCTCATGCCGTGTTCCAATCGCGTCTGGTAAATTAAGACTGTAACAAGGTTACCAAATACAATTTTAATCCAATAAATACACGTAAAAAAGGTTTGTATTTTAAATTGTTTCACCTACCAACAGATTAAAACAACGTTGTGCCAACTCTGAGGGCGGCGGAATTTACGACCTTGATATGTCTAAAGAGTTGAGAGCACAGAGATTTCTACGTTCAACAGTCACCCCTTTGTTGTAAAGACAACTGACGATTATTCGTAATTTTACTATACTCTTTAGAAGTTATAGCTGAGCTGGACGGCGGACCGTTATATGAGCCTCGTCGTCCAACAAGAACCGAGAACTCTTCTGGGCACTGTCTTCTGTTTCCCATAAATGGGAACCACACTGTGGGAGTAGCCAGTTTTATGCGAGGGTCCTCTATTCATCCTTCTCCCACGTACCATTAGAAAAAAATTGGCCGTCTTTGTCTAGGCGCACGAGACTTCGCGGAGGTACGCCAACCTCAGAAGTTAGTGCAGTGTCAACTAATCGTTAGGAACTGATCTCGGGACTTAGAAACACATTCTTAACTCACACAACATACCAAGTTTTGTTGTGGAGCGGTTTTAAGACCAACTACGACTTTTGTTTAATGTCTCTGATGTATTTGAAATAAAAAAATGTAATAAAAAATAAATGAACAAGGATCTTCTTCTAGGATGTAAGCGAGTTCGTAAAAGAAATAAAACTAATACTTTCTCCACAGTTTGGAACGAAATAAAGCAAAATTATTCGGCGGAAATGTCCGTAGAAAGCTCGAAGAGAAAAAGAAAATAGTCGCCGACCAGAATGACGATACCCATCAGCAGATGTTGAGGTAGTTGTGGCCGCTGGGTCAATTATCAAAATGACGGAAAACTAAGGTGAGCCGTCAGTACCCTTCCGTTTTGCTCTACTCAGTAGTATGCTACAATAGACAAACAATAAAGAAGACCTAATAAAGACGAAATTATTAGTTGGGATGCTGTTGAACCGTATTCGATCTGACGTGGAAGAAAAAAGAAGGAATCGGCGCTTCGAGGTTGAGGCACATCTGCAGCAAGTCGCCACAAGTCTTCACTCTTGTTTTTCGTTCGTTTTGTTTTATTATTCATTCTGAATAATAACCCTATGTTTTCGATCAACAAAATATTTTTACACCTCTCTCTCTCTCTCTCTGTCTCTCTCTCTCTCAAAATTTGATATTTACGTTTTAAGACATCGGGATTGTTAATCTGACATGTCCGTCCGCCGTCAGGGCCGTTCAGTGCCTTTAACGTGGTCTAAAAAATTCGTTCTTTCGCACAAAAGTCTCATTTGGTATCTAGTTGTGCCTGCCTGCTCGGCAATCCAATCGGAGGAAGCCCATGGGCAAAAAAACCGTTAGAAAATGAACAAAAACGCAATTTTGGGAGTTTTACCGCAAATACGCCGTGTTTAGTATCGTTTTCAAGATATTTTTAGATCCTAGATCGAATGGAATGAGTATCAGACGTGTACAAATGTATAGTAAAATTACAGTAATTATAGTGAGCCAAAGTCTACTAATTGAATGAACTCGCGAGAACTGCAGCGGAAGTAAACGTTTTATCGTTTGTACTCCGTCCTCCGTTTCATCAAAACCACCCGCCCGATCGACCTGCTACGTCATGCCAATTGCCTACAGGCGCTTACGGGCGCCTGGAATATTTAGTTTTCGTTGTTCTGTTGTAGTCAGGTCATGTTTCGTGTGGTTTACTGGTAAGTCGGGCCGAAAATTCACGGACACGTCAGGCATGGGTCACGAAAACTCCGAAATCCGAAACGATTATGTGGGATGCTTTGTCGAGGAAGTTGGAAAAAGGGTCAAGTTGGTCGAGGAGAGAGAACCGAAATCGGGAGCAGAATAGAAAAGTCGGGAGCGGTTGTAGCACACGTTGAGGTACGGGGGTGAACGAATAGTCCAGGTGTCGGGAGTCAGGACTGAACAATCCTCGAGATGATCGCTCGGTTGTCAACAATTGTTCGACTTTGCCGAAAATTCTTCCAACAGTTCATTGGATTTTGGTCGATTCAGTTTACCCCACTCTGCTGTACTGTGTTTACTAACCCCATACAACGTAGTGTTAACGTTAAGTTAACCATAATACGTGTTCAACGCTTCAACGAATACAGAACCACATGGCAGAAAAAATTTCTCAAACAAGATCACAATCGTTAAGCCAATTTCGGGAAAATTTTAAAACTACGTTCTTTTCGTTCAGTGAAACTTCACTTAAGTTTTGCTTGAAATGAATGTTCTTCGTGAAAAAAGCTTGTTTCATGTTTTAATATGCAAAATCTTGCAGATCCGTTGAACGGATGTACTGAGGTAGTTTGAAGATGCTTGTGTTATGGTAGGAACATTTGGCACTTGATCCATTTCTGTGTTGGACAATGGTTGTGAGATAGTTATGGGCGTATTTTGACGCGTAGATGATGATGAATTTTCCGACGGAGCGTCGTCGTCAAGCACAAGTTTAACTTTTTCACGGAGGAGCTCAAATTCTTCCGTAAGTTCCGTTGTCAGGGACATATGGGTCGCAGTTAACCCTCTGCTTTTCGCGAGCAGACCGGCGGCCCTTTCCGTGTTAAAACTCCGTATTGGGCCTAGGGCAGGGACTCTTTTAAGGTACGAATTTATGAGAGTTGAGCGAATCCCCGGAAAATCCGATCTTTGATTCGAGAAACGAGGGGGCTACAAGGAAAGTCTTTTCTTCCACATTGTAGTAGGCGACGCCAGTTTATTTCCCTTCACGCTGGAATCCCGGACCCTAGAATTCGTCTCATTATTTTTCTCTTAATTTGTTAATTTTTCTTTCTGGGCCCCACGTTGGGCGCCAATTGTACTGAGGTAGTTTGGAGATGCTTTTTGAAGAGCTGCTGACTCAGGAAAAAATTACGGCAATCGTGCCAGAGCTCTGATCCACAATCCTCAACTTTACGTCGAGAATTATGAACAATGTCTTATCCACTAGACTAGATGGGGCTGGCAGTTGCAATGTGTAGGCATTTGTTTTGTGTCGTTTGTAGCTTCTGTAGGTGGGTGAGCGCTGCGGTAAACCATATGGGAGCGGCATACGTCATGGTTGGTCTAATGATGGCTGTGTATATCAGTAGCTTAGTGCTTAGAGCTCTTCCTTTCAGTAGATTATAGTATCTACTGAGTTTGTGTAAGGCTTTTTTGTTCGCCGTTTTGATGTGCGTTATGAACGTTAGTAGCTTATCTAGGTAGACACCAAGGTATTTCACAGATGGTAGGAATGGAATTTTTACCCCTCTTATCGTGATTTCTTTGGGGACCTTACGCTTTGCCGTGAATAATACTGCCTCGGTTTTTGCTGCGTTAATTTTGATTTTCCTGTGCTCCAGCTTTTGTATAATCATGTGGGCAGCATTTTGCAGTCTATTTATGGCTTTGTTGGGTGAGGTACTGGATGTGTACAGTGCGAGATCATCTGCGAAGCCTGCAATGTGGACATGGGGTGGTAGATCATTGAACACATCTGCTATGTACAAATTAAACAGTACTGGTGATAGTACAGAGCCCTGTGGTACTCCAACTGAGATTCCCTTTTTGGTTGAGCTTGTCCTGTTGACTTGGACTTGGATGCGTCTGTCCTTGAGGTACGAGTGGATAATTTTGCATATACCCAAGCAAATGTTGGATCTGTACAAGCGGGTGATTAATCCTTCTGCCCAGACTGAGTTGAAAGCTTTCTCAGAATCCAATAGGAGGAATGCAGTAGTTTTGGCCTGGGACATTTGGAGCTTTATGTGGTCTGTAACTCTTGCGAGTTGATGGGAGGTTGCACGTTGATGTCTGAACCCCATTAGGGACGGTGGGATGATGTTTAGTGCCGTGACTTCCCTCAGCAATCTGCTCAGGATGACTTTCTCGAACACCTTGCACAGGGTAGGGAGCAAGCTGATGGGACGATAGCTAGCTGGGTCACTGGGCTTTTCGTAGACTGGATTGAGTTTCTTTATGAACTTGTTCTCTAAGAGAATTGTTACCCCTTGCGTCAGCCTCAGTGTGCACTTTAACAAATTGCCGGACGAGGACTTCGGCTTTGTCCCCATCTGTAGTAACAGTTACCTCTGGCGTTCTGAGTGTGGGGGGCCCACGGGTTGAGGGATTATTGAAGTTTCTGACCAGTTTCCAAATTGCTTTATTCTCCTGGTTTGTGTTTGTGAGGCGCTCATCCCAAGTTGCTTGCTTCCACGATTCTATCCTCTCTCGGACCTTGCGGTGCAGTAAGTTGTGAAGTCGCTTGTCCTCAGGGAGGTGAGTTGCCATTAACCACCCTTATTTATAACTGAAACCTAGCGAACATATTGTAACAATGTTGATCGATGCGAGTTTTTATTAACAATGATCATCTTGTAATTTACGCTTTTCAAACCATAGCAACATAACATAACAACAGTAAACACCTGTGGGGTTAGTTACCCCACATTACCCCCTCCATGACTATCAGGCCTGACGTCCGCCTTGGCTATGCGATTCGCATGTAAACGTCGTTTCGTGTTACCCAACTTTACATCAAACAATACTTCGTTGAGTCGTTTGTCAATGACCCAGGGTCCTGTCCATAGTGGCTGAAGCTTTGGACAAACACCTTTCTTCCGTTTGGGATCGAACACCCATACCCAATCGCCTTCTTTGAAAGTCAGTGTCTGTGCCCGTCGATCGTGAACCTCTTTCTGCGAGCGCATTTTTAGGGCAGCCTCTTCTTTCGCGAACTCACGAACCTCTTCAAGTTTTTTGCGTAGATCGAAGGCGTATTCCGTTCTTGAGACAGTTTCCATCGCAGCTGGGCGGACCAAGTCTTCTGGTAATCGCAAATCTTTTCCATATACGAGCTGAGCTGGCGAAAAAGCAGTCGTATGATGGGGAGCTGATCTGTACGCCAGTAAGAACAACGGTACCTTTGTATCCCAGTCATCTTGACATTTATTCACAAATATTGCCAAATATTTTGTGAGAGATCTGTTCATGCGTTCCACGAGTCCTGCTGATTGTGGATGGAGTGCAGTTGTTCTGGTCCGATGTACCCCTAGAAGATCCGACACTTCTTGCACCAATTTGGACTCGAAATTCCGTCCTTGGTCAGTGTGGATTTCCAAAGGTATTGCTACACGACTAAACGCCTGCTCCACAAGAGCTGAAGCAACAGTGGATGCCTCTTGATTCGGTACACAAATTGCTTCTGGCCACTTCGAGAAATAGTCTACGGCTACTATAACGTATCGGTTCCCACGTTTGCTGGTAGGGAAAGGACCCAAAATGTCGATTCCCATCCTCTCAAAGGGCGCTCCTACTGTGAACTGTTGAAGAGGGGCAGGTTTTTTTGGACCAGGTCCTTTGAACCTCTTACACTCAGGACACGTTTTACACCATGCCCTGATATCTGTAGACATGCCAGGCCAGAAATATCGTTGGCGTACTTTTGCAAGCGTCTTCCAGAATCCAAAATGACCTGCAGATGGTGAATCATGGTTATTTTTTAAAATTTCCTTCACCATTGCCTGAGGTACAACCCATTGAATTTTTTCTGGTCCTTTTCTCTCCAACCACCTGTGGTAAAGCTCGCCATTTCTAATTTCTAGATGTTCCCAACGTCCAACTAGATGACGCAAGCGAGGTTCCCTGGCTGACAAATCCGCTGAGTTAGGCCGTTCCCCACTTTGTTTCCAACGCATAATCTGTTGGATAATTTGGTCGTCTTCTTGTGGATTCTTCTCTGGCAAGACCCTCAGGGTGTTCACGAGCAAATTCTTCTCTTCTTTTCTACTGCAATACGTACAGTCAACCCCACAAGGTCTTCGCGACAGTCCATCGGCGTTTTGATGCTCTTGTCCTCGTCTATGTGTGATGGTGAAATCATAAGATTGAAGAGTTTCGAGCCATCTCGCAAGTTGTCCCTCTGGAGTTTTAAATGTTGTAAGCCACATTAACGCAGAATGGTCTGAGCGGAGAAGAAAACGTTTACCATAAAGGTATTGATGGAAATGGCTAATGGATTTTATTACTGCCAAAAGTTCACGGCGAGTTGCACAATAATTCCTTTCGGGTCGTGACAAAGTGTGACTGAAATATGCCACCGGTCTCTCTTCCCCTTCATGATTTTGTGATAAAACTGCGCCTACAGCACACTGGCATCACAATCCAGAATGAAGTCTTCACTTAGGTCAGGGAAGGCGAGGATGGGGGCTGTCGTCAGGGCTTTTTTTAAGTTTACAAAGCTCTGCTCTTGTTGCGTGTTCCATTCAAAATCCACGCGAGCCTCAGTTAGTTGGAAAAGGGGTTTGGCGATTTCAGCGAAGTTTTTAACATAACGACGATAGTAGGAGCAAAATCCAAGAAAGCTATGTACTTCTTTCTTGCTCTTGGGAATAGGCCACTCTTGAACTGCTTGTGTCTTCGTTGGGTCTGTTTGGATTCCGTTAACCGAAATAATATGTCCGAGATACTTGGTTTCTCTTTTGAAAAACGTGCATTTCTTCAAGTTTACCTGCAGCTGAGCGTTCTGCAGACATTCTAATACTTGTTCCAACTTTGTGAGGACAGTTTTGAAATCAGGGCCATGAATTATAAGGTCGTCCAAGTAAACAAGTGCCAAATGGGGTGATATGATTTTTTCCATCAGTCTTTGAAACGTCGCTGGTGCATTGCACAGTCCAAATGGCATGACTTTGAATTGCCAGAGCCCCTTGCGATAAATCGAGAAAGCAGTCTTTTCCTTGTCCTTGGGATTCAATGCGATTTGCCAATACCCACTTTTAAGGTCAAGAACGCAAAACCATGCTGATCCGCCTAAGGCGTCCAATAAATCCTGGACACAGGGCAATGCGTAGGAATCCTTCTTTGTGACATGGTTCAATTTTCGATAGTCCACACAAAAACGGGTGGAACCGTCTTTTTTAGGGACAAGGACAACAGGAGCAGCCCAAGGACTTTTGGATGGTTCTATGACATTTTGATCGATCGTCTCTTGAAGGAGGTCATCAACATGATGTTCTTGTGAGACTGGTATGCGGCGTGGGGCTTGCTTGATGGGTCGACATTCACCTGTGTCTATGGCATGTTGTACTACATCAGTCCGGCCAGTTAGCTTTCCATTGCATGATGTGGTGGGTTCAAACTTGACCAACACGTTTGCCAGCTGATGCCATTCTGCAGAGTCTGGAACTAAGTCGGTGTTTTGCAGTACTGGTAGCACCCAGTCAGGTAGTTGTGGAGCAATGCAACATTGCAAGCTGCGGTTTACACATTGCCACCGGAGTGCCAAAGGAACTGAACGGACGGGTGATTTTAAGGTAGCGTCACATAAATTGATACACGCGTTCATTTTGTGTAGACGATCGAGGCCAAGGATTGCCTTGTCCCTTACTTTGGCAATGAGAAATGTGTGTTTTAGTGACACTCCTGCTAGTGTCACCTGAGTCCTACATTCCCCGATTACTTTCAATACATCGCTAGATGCCGTTTCCAATTCTTTACAGCCTGTCCTATCAATTTTTAACTTGCACTGAGCTGCAACATCAGGCTCAAAACTGAAACTGTTGCCCCAGTATCCACTAATAGGAAGCATATTTTGGAACTGATTATAGCTTCTACAAATAGTGCATCACCACCAGATCTTGCAGCTATTATGTATCCCCTTCGGCCACGTTTACTAGGAGCCAGGGGTTGGCCAGTTCCCAAAGCTCCAATCACTTTTTCTGATTCAGTTTTTTCTCAACGGGGTTTCCTGCAGGGTTCTTTTTAGGACATCTAGTTTGCTTATGTCCTACCATCCCACAGATCCAAAAGCCTCTCCTTTGAACTATCTCAGTAGAATTTACGGTAGTACAATCCTGAGATTCCATGAGCTGAGCCCTAGTCATTGCATCTTGCAAAGAGATGGGGTATGCAGCTGCCAAAATTTTGCTTGCATTTCGATCTCGTAGGCCACGTAAGAAAGCTTGCAATGCCATTTGCTCTTTACATTCTTGAGGCCGATTGGGAGACGAGAAACGGACTAAGCGCTCAATTTCGGAAGCAAATTGTGAGATTGTTTCGTTAGGCTGTTGTCGTCTACCTTCCAGTTCATATTGCCACCTCGGCGCCGAGCACACCTGACCAAAACGAGAACGGAGAGCCGCCGAAAGGCAATTGAAATCTGTTCGATCGTGCGCTTGAACTGTTGTCAGCACAATTTGTAGAGCAGCACCTCGAAGTGCGTTTGCCAGTTTTTGACCTTTCCTCTTCAAAGACCACTCACTGGCATTCGCTACCATATCGAAATGTCCAAGGTAATCCTCCCAGATCATGTCACCATCGTAGTTCATTAGAGTACCTTCCATTTTAGGCTCAACTCGAGTGATAAGCAACTCGTTAACGGTTTGGCTGGAAGCGTCTAGGTTATTCGTGGGTGACGTATGTAATCCGGTGTTATGCTCTTCTTGACTTGAGTTTTCCAGTTCAAGGTGACGAATTCGCTGTTCATACGTCGTCGATTGTTGTCTTAATGCTATTAATTCTTCTTGAATTGTCTCCAACCCTTGAAGAATGGCAAGTGACGTATTATCTGTGCTACAAGAGGTGTCTTCATTTCTTACGTTCATTTGTAAGTTAGTTGAAGTTTCTGCAGCATCTGCTGCCCTCAGGCGAGTCGATATCGTTCGTAGAGGTCGTTCAGTTGTTGGCAGTCGACGGGGAGGCATCACTGTTTTTTTAAAAATATTTTCTTTGATCCCGGACGGGCCCCCAAATTTAACAATGTTGATCGATGCGAGTTTTTATTAACAATGATCATCTAATAATTTACGCTTTTCAAACCATAACAACATAACATAACAACAGTAAACACCTGTGGGGTTAGTTACCCCACAATATATTGTTAGAAGTTTTTGATAGTTTGATAGAATGGTGATCTATGCCGAGGTTAATTTCTCCCTCATAATCAAAACAATGACCCGGTCGATTCTTGTTCTCAAACAATTAACTCAGCGCAAAAAAGAGGAAACGACGAAAACTAAGCCTTTGGGTGTTGTTTGGCGTGAACCCCAATATGTATTTTTTGCATTGAAATCGATGACAAAATTAGTACCCAAACTTGTCAACAGAGATACGTAATCCTCTTCTTTTAGCGCGTATCGTGGTGGGCAGTTGATAGCAGATATGCTGCAGTTTTTGCTGTTTATTTGAACGCTTAGTGTTGTTACTTGCATACATTCCTCTTGGATATTTGGCTGCGCGTAGTGTCCAATAGCACTCTTAATAAAGATAGCCGAGCCCACTACTGGCAGTATGGTCCGTGCGATAACACGCATATCCTTTGATTTTGATGAGGTATGACATTGTGAAATGTGTTTCAGTTATCAAACAAATGTTGATTTTCTCTTGGTTCAGAAAAAGTTCAAGTTCTGAAGCACGTTGTTCAAGGCCATTAGCATTCCAAGCTGCTACTCTTAGGGCCGGTTAATCAATGTCATTTGCCAGCTCGACTAAAGGCTGACTAAGTCAAATCGTTCGTTAACTCCCGAAGACGCGTTCATCAATTCACTTTGACGCCTCATTATCACTAGCTGTTAGTTATTTTTTAACTCGTCCCTTCACTCTTTAGTTATCGGATAACTAACCGTTATACCTGTCAAAAATCTGTTTTTATTTATTATCTGTGTTTATTTATTTCCGACCTGTTATTTTGGTTATCAGAAAGTTGTACAGTTATCTGAACAATTTTGTAGGCAGCCATGTTCGGTTGTGTTTCGTTTGCCTCGATCTGTTTCCGTTTCTGCTCTCGTTATCACATTATTATTATCGTTCTATTATTGATTGGGATAGTGTTTCCGTTTCTGCTCTCGTTATCACATTATTATTATCGTTATATTATTGATTGGGATACTGCCAACTCAATTTAATATCATTTTATGAGCAATGGACTCCGACTGGGAGCTCACAGACTCTGATTTCTCCGACGAAAAGATCAACGTGTACCAGGTCCCTCTGAGAATCGAGTATTTTGATACGCTCGACGACGTAAATTTTCATTCTATATTCCAATTGTTGAAAGAAACAACGCTGTTCGTACTTTCACTAATTCTAACGCGGATTGAATCACCAAGTAATCGAAATCACGCAACTTCGTCAATGAAGAAACTTCTAACGCTCAGGTTCTCCGGCCTCGGTAAGTACAGACCTAATATTTTATCGACCTACTACTTTACGTTCGTGTGTGATATAACTTACGTCAAGATCGAAAAGTAATTTAGAGCTTTCATCGAATGTTTACGTTTCAATTCTATTAGTCCCAAATTCTGGTTCAACGAATCACAACTTTCCTGATCCCCTCGTACGTTCGGCGGTTTTTACCAAGTAGTGCAATAGTGTTCCTAACTGTGTGCGTAGAAACTGATAGAGAAATGAAATTTTCATGATTTTACGATTAATTTAAAACACTATTTTGTGAGGGATTGGAGCGACGTTTTTCCCCACAATATGACCCCCAATGTCAATTCCTGCACGACTGGGTGTCACACGAGTTGGGGGCAGATCTGCCATTTTAGGCTGAACCGGTTGGATGAGGAAGCGATAACAATTTTTACATAAGAATAACCTTTTCTAAATTAGACATTTTATTGACGGAATCCAGTATCGCCTTTGTATTAAACTTTGTACCAGTTGGGGGCCGCCATGAGCTGAGTAAACGTGATAGTGATCACATAGGAAGGATGCCAAGTGACTTTCTCGAGGTAGCAATATGGGATGTTTGGAACCTAAGGGGAGAGCAGATCTATCTACCCCACCAAGAGGAATCCTTGGGAACAAATGAATGGTGAGAGGGGTAGCAGTTTTTGGTTTGTTCATTCTGAATAATAACCCTATGTTTTAGGTCAGGAAACATTTTTTACGACCCCCCCCCCCCTCAAAATTTGATACTTTACGTTACATGACGCGGGGATTCAAAATCTGCAATGTCCGTCCGCCGTCTGGGCCGTTTTGTGCCTTTAACGTGGTCTAACGAATCCGTTCTTTCGCACTAATATTCCATTTGGTATCTAGTTGTGCCAGCTATTTCGGCAACCCCATCGGACGAAGCCCATGGTTGTTATGCAAAAAAAATGGATAAAAAATTAACAAAACATAGTATAATCGGAAATACGCCGTGTTTCGTATCGTTTTCAAGGTATTTTTACATCCTGGGTCGAATGGAATGAGTATCAGACGTTTACAACTGCGTATAACGAAATTACAGTCATTATAGTGAGGCAAAGTCAACTAATTGAATGAACTCGCGAGAACTGCAGCGGAAGTAAACGTTTCGTCGTTAGTACTCTCTCTCTCCCGTCTCATCAAAACCACCCACCCGCTCGACTCGCAACGTCTGTGCCAATCGCCTACAGGCGCTTACAGTTGCCAGGCGCCGGGGGAATATTAAGTTTTCGTAGTTCCGTTGCAGTCAGGTCATGTTTCGTATGGTTTACTAGTATTTTTCGATGCTGAATCGAATGGGATGGGTCTCGAAGCAGTAATAGTAGGTCAAGCTGTACATGAGAATAATAAACCGTTGTGTAATAATTTTCAGGGTTTTTTGCTAGGGGTAGTCGGGCTTGTAGCCCATTGATTTCAGCATGAAAATAATGTTGCCGAACCGTTTCACATAAGTGATTCAATGCCTCTCTAAACCCTACAAGTGACATTGCTCTTTTCAAGGCATAAGTGTTGAGTAGAGTGAAAGCACCAACGCACGAATTGTACAGAAATTGTATGATTCTGACCTAAGTTCTTACACAACGAGTAAGAGATGAGAAACGCTCAATAAAAGTGATGGAAAACTAAACACGTATATTAGGCCTACAAATTAGTGTGGTTTTCATCTCTGGCACATCAGACAGGTTTAGCGTCGGAAGTAGTCGCCAGTTCACAATAGGTAATTTAAAAAATTTGGGGCCTTCCCACCATAAAGAATTATTTTTCAACTGGGAAGACAGGCACCCACGACTCGCTAGGTCTGCTGGGTTGTACTCACTTCCCAGGGTCTCATAGCCTGCAGCGGGGAAATAACCACCACCATCAGCAGAGCGCCGATGAAGGTACCTGTCATGGGCGGTTGAGGAACCCGCTGCTAGCCGCTGCCTTTAGGGAAATGTTCACACTTAATAAGGATAAGTGGGCAATTGGTTCATTCAAACCTTACAAGGCGCCAGGTGTGAATGGGATCTTCCCAGCCATGTTGCAGCATGATAGGGAGGCTCTGGGCCCAATACTGAAGCTTCTCAGGACGAGTTATGTCCTTGGGGTACCCATTATGTGGAGGAAGATGAAGGTGGTCTTTATACCATCGAGAAGATAGTGTGCCTATCAATAAGAGAGTACTATCTTACTCATAACCCCATTCGAGTTCCGAGCATGCCTATCAGAGGGGGAGATCAACTGAGACTGCTCTGAAGGAATTGGCGATTCCGAGGTTCCCGAGAGATTGAGCTGTGCTCCTTTCTGGATATTGAGGGGGGGGGGGCTTTTGACAATCTCAATTACACCTGCGGCTGGTAGGAAGGGAGTAGAGCTTTACCTAATCTCTTGGATCAAGGAGATGCTGAGTAGCAGGGTGGTCTTTCCAGAGTTGGGGGGGGGGGGAGACACTATCTGCAGTGCCCACCAAGGAGTACCCGCAGGGGGGGGGGGGTGCTTTTCCCTCACCTACTGGTTACTGGTAGCTGATTCCCTTCTTGAGATGCAGAAGGAAGAGGGCTACAAGGTAATAACATACGCGGATGACCTGGTAATTATAGTCAGGGGTAAATTCACGAGTGTAATCTATGAATGCATGCAACATGCGCTGGATACCCTACAGAGATGGTGCATGTGCATATGCGATGGACTCGGGGCATCATGTTTGAGAGGCCCTTTCTTCAGCCAGAAGAGGTGGCAAATGCAGAACTTCCCCGCTTTGTGCGGGGGTGGTGGGGGCACATAGGTGACGTTACACCAAGTGAGACCAGTACCGTGGGGCCTGGAGGTGGTACAGGGGGGCATATGAGGATCATGGACGCTCTCACAATAGGCCAGTTTGTGGCTGCAGTGAGGGTATCGCCTGCAGCCACCCTTTCAAGGAAAAAAACCCTGCAAATTATTACACAATGGTTTATTATTCTCATGAACAGCTTGACCTAGTATTAGTGCTCCCCCATCCCATTCGATTCAGCATCGAATACTAGTAAACCATACGAAACATGTCCTGGCTACAATGGAACTACGGAAACAAAACGTCTGATGATTTTGCCCCGCCGGGCGCTTCGAGCGAACCTGTTGGGAGGGGAAAGGGGAGTTGAGCCACCCGCCCTGCAGCGTTGCCGCCGTTTTATATTGAGACGGGCGGGAGGGAGGGGGTTCAAACGACGAAACGCTGTAGCTCCCGCATTGTACTGGGTTTCGTTAACTTTTTTAACCGTTTTTTGCCCATTACAACCACGGGCTTCGTCCGATCGGATTGCCGAGATGGCGGGCACAACTAGATACCAAACGGATTTTTGTGCGAAAGAACGAATTTTTTAGACCACGTTAAAGGCACAAAACGGCCCGGACGGCGGACGGACATTGCAAATTTGGAATCTCCATGTCGTGAAACGTAGAGTATCAAATTTTGAGGGGGGGGGGGGGTTGTAAAAAATGTTTCGTGACCGAAAACATAGGGTTATTATTCAGAATGAATAATAAACCAAAACCGGATCGAATTAGTTTTATAACCCCTCAGAACACTAATAATGATCATCAAATTAAAACCTCATCAAAATCTACTTCTACAATCTACAAGAAATCTACTAGTATTTTAGCGAGAACATACGTCTCATACGAAGAGTCATTGAGGCCTACTGAGTCTTAAAAACCTAATTTTGGCGCGTAGTCCAAGTATGCGTGGAATGACTTCCTCAACGTGCAGTCCACGGTCCAGAATACGGCTGCAGTCCTCCCTGCTGCATGTCGTATGAGCCGACTAAAAGGGACAGCCGGGTGGGACAACTCAGGATTACATCCAACGAGGCTTTACTGTGGCTGGGCGTCACAGCGTACTTGTCGGCACACTGTGCTCACCCTGCAGTAAGCGGACCAGAATGCCACTGCCGTTTTCCCTGCCTGTTCTTATAAACTGAACTTAAAGGGACACAACTTACACTTCTTCCACATACATGATGTGCTGACTGACTCCCATTAAAGGCAAGCGGTTGATCGTGGTCTAGCGGTTAAGACAGTTGATTCATAATTCTCGACGTAAGTCGAGGGTTGTGGATCGAATCTCCGGCGCGATTGCCGTAATTTTTGCCTGAGTCAGCAGCTCTTCAAAATGCATCTCCAAACTCCGTCAGTCCCCCTTCGTAACAATGACACACTGGGAACCCTCTACCTTGAGCTGCGATCACAGAATTCTTCTGCTGTATCCTCCGTGTGACCGTAAAAGCTGGACTTAAAGGGGCTTAAAGCTCACGACACTGACAAACGCAACATATTCCAGATACAAACAACACTGCAAGGGCTTACGTTGCAGAACACATTGACTTGAAACACTTATAGTGAGCGAAACACAGTGCTGGACGTAGCTCACTAATACCTACGAGTGATCCCCCATATAGGTGAGGCCTTCAGAATGAGGAGGAAGAACCACCAGGCTTGACATTCCTGGGGCGGCTGATCGTGTGTGTCCTACTCACCACATCACCAGTGGCAGAGGACTGATTCTGAGCAGCAGCTGCAAAATCCCTCATGCGTCTCTACCCCTTACCAAACTACCCCCTAAAAACCCAACCAACTCTGGAAATGGCCAAGGCGCTTATGAGCCCAATTCCCGCCAAGGAGGAGTTGAAGCTACAAGCATCAGCCACCCTGGGTCGCTTCTCGCGCCTGCTATTGTACCAACAAAAAGAGGACCAGGCCCACCAAGTTGGTGAGCAAAACTCTGCATTATTCTTTCAGCCGCAGGACATCAAGCCCCTTTTCACGAAAAAGCCCGGCAGACAGAAGGATTGGGTGATCTAGGTGTCACCCAGCCTACACCAAAACTAGAAGGGGCAAGAGACCTCCAAATAGTCTGGCAGCGGTGCACCATCCGTAAGTAACAAGCCCCTCACAGTGCTACAAACTCCAGCGTTATAGCCACCTGACAGTAGCCTGCACGAGAACTGTGGTGTGCGCCTGGTGCTCCAAGCAACATCTGAGCAAGAAGTGCATGCCTGAGGCTCTTCTCAAGTGTGCCAATTGTGTTGAACGCATACTACAACAGGTCTTGCACTCATCACGAGACGCACGCTGTACCATTCTTCAGCAACAAATTGCCCTCCAAGAGTCACTTGCGGGGTATGAATCGGTTAAAAACAGTTCGGATCCATCAGCACACCACAAACAAGAGTTCCCCGGTTATGGCTGAGTTGCTGCAAACTGGACTCAAGAAACACTGCAGTGTTTGCATCCAAAACACTGGGCGGATGGGATCACAGGCATGTGCGGTGAAAGCCTGTGTGGCACAGGCATTAGGTTCACTAGCAAGTTGGTACATCCTTCAGCCCACTATGGACTTTTATCGCCCAGCGCTTCTGTTGCCCAAGTACAGGGAGCCCAGCAGAGTGCAGTGCTGAGGCAAATATGTCCACTTTGCTGGCCACCTCATCAGGTGTGGTAGCTTGCACTATTAGGTCGGTGTCTACAGCACACAGTTCACCTTCCAGTACCCAACAGAATTGTGGCCAGTCAACATTTTTGGTGCGGAATTGCTTTTCACGCGTGTCTTTGCAGAGGATGTTGTCATCTGTGATGGCAAAGTTAATAACCATGTGATTGCTCTACGTTGCCCCTGGAACGACTCGCCAACCCTGCAATTTGAGTAGCAGGGTGTGAGACATGGCTGTGACATCTATACACGACCTTCCTCCCGGATCATCATAGGTCGCCTCAGTCATGGGGTCGTTGGCAAACAACCAAGTTGTACCTGGTGAGCAACTCTATATACGCCTCGCCTGCCCTATCCAGGGTTGGGGATCCCCACAATGGTGATCTGGCGTTTGCATTAGCACAGACTATGGAGGGTTGTCCTGATTGGCCTGCTAGAGTGGTTGAAAGCTGTTGGCAACTGGTGCACCAAATTGCTGTAAAATGATATTACAACCAGCTCAAAGCCACCGGCTCGGATGAGCACAGCGGCCAAGTGCTGGCAGTTTAGGTGGGTGAGTGCGAGCATGTCAATGTAGGCCATTGCTGCCTTGGCTCCTGTTCTTGCTCCAGCCACCACTTGTGCCTCGATCCCAGACCAACAGTTTTGGATCCTATGTATGGTTCCTATATGGTGAGTGTTCAATTATCTTAAGGTTCGAGAAAGGTGGAAGAGTCAGGGGTCACATGCTCGCCCAAAAGGAAAAGGAGACTCACCAACAAACCCCCCCTTGCCCTGTGTTGACCGAGGAACTTATCGCAAATCATTATCGCCGATCTACCTGCTTTGACCAAGGGCCCGTGATTGTGCCTGATCGCGGACAAACGTGTGACCAGTTGCGATTTACTGCCATTGACGAACAGTTCGAGACGTTCTCCCAATTCTCCCTTTTTACGAGTTTTTGGTGGCCACTGCTGTTTGCGTGCATTCCAACCGCTAGTTTTCGACGTTCGAACAATTATTTGCTGTGCAAATCTACTCCGTAGCCTGTGTTTCACAAAGCTTACGAGGGTCCACGTTCTGACATTTGTCTGGATTCCAGGTCAGTCCGATCCATTTTCTACGTTCTGCTACAACTTCTCAGAAACCATCCCGTTCAACCGCCAAATAAACGTTCCGTGTTCTAGTTTTTTATTAATTAAATTATTCATTGTTAACTGTTTTCCCATAATTAATTCGTATTTCCCCATTCTACATACAGTCCACACATTTTTATATCCTGTGGGGCTAATATTCAGACGCTCACATTGGAGCCTTAGAGTCTACATTTCCCCACATAACATTGGTCCTATTCGGGTCGGATAGTTTTCTCAGTAAAAACGCTATCTGGTTTGTTCAAGTGTTTTGTTAGTTAAATTATTAGACTCTTACCCGAAATAACTGTTGTCCTTTTTTTTTGCTAGTCATTCGTGTTTGTTAAAATTAATATTTGTTACGTTTCTAAGCCTCATTTATTTATATAACTATTTACTATCTCTTATTTATTCGCTTTATTTATTTGTGCATGGTAGGAAGCAGTCGTAATTTGACGTCAGTTTTTGCTAATTAACTACGAGCGCATATTGTACCTGGTTATTAGGATCGACTAACCAGTGCCTGTGGAGGTAGTCCTTTACCTGTAAAATATTTTCAACATTGTTCCCAATTCCTCAACTACTCTTTCCAATCCTTTCTTCCCATCATGGATGAAACAAAAAAAATCCGAGGTATTCAAGTGAAATTGAACATAGTTGGAGCTAAAATTGAAAGCATCACAAGATTTGGGAGAGACCTTGCGGGTGTGCCTTCAAAGGTAGTAATGTTCCGTGGAATGATGGAAGAAATTAAAACGCACTATTCAGATTTGAAGAAGTTATGGAGCGATATCATTGACGTTCACCTAGCAAATGATACCATCGATTCTTTCCCATCCCAAACGGAAAGGGAGCTCCAGCAATTTCCAAGACTTTGGAGCAGCCTTCTGTAGCTGCTCACAATACTACTTCTTCCGGTTCGCAACTCACGACCTCACGTGTATTGAGGGTTAGTTTTCCTGTCGAGACGTTGCCCAAATTCGGCGGGAACTTGGAAAAATGGCCGTTCTATCGCGATAGTTTTACCGCACTAGTACATGAGGATGAATCGATCCCTAATATGGAAAAGTACCGTGCTTTGATTGGTTCCTTGGAGGGTCACGCGCTTACTCTCATTAAAAGTTTGCCATTTTTGGAAGCAAACTATACACAAGCCTGGGACTTGCTAAATCGGAATTATAATAATAAACGAGTTCTGGGAACCGCTCATTTAAACAAAATTCTCGACTTTAAGCAACTTTCCAGTTCTCTTACAATACCCACTCTCCAAAAATTTTTGACTAACGTCTGTGAAAGTGTACAAGCGTTCAAATCTCTGAACATTGAAAATGCCGATGATTTCATCCTGTTGACTTTGGCAGTGAGATGTCTCGACCCAGGTACGCGTCATGCGTTTGAAAGGAAAAATCTGGGTGTAGAGTTTCCGAAATTTGTTTCCCTTCAACAATTCCTGATGGGAGAGTTTACAGCTTTGAACCTGAGTGGGGCCGGCAAATGCGCTGCTACTCAGTCTTCGTCTTTGCAGTATCGCTCGCATAAACACAATCAGCCTTCATCCCATAATGCGAACTCTAAAAGTGTATTGCTGGTTTCCGGTAAGGCTGAACGTAAACATAAATGTCAGCACCAAAGGAGGACTGATTCTTCAGAAGTAGACCAGTCTTGTCCAGTTTGTAAGGCCAAGCATCCCCTTCAACAGTGTGAGAAATTTAAGTCCTCCTCACCTAAGGAACGTTTCGATCTCTTGAGAAGATGGATTGGATGTCGGATTTGTCTCTCTGCTCAGCACCTTTCTAGGGAATGTCCCAGTGAAAGGTTCTGTGAAATTTGTAATGGCAGGCATCATTCCTGGCTTCATTTGCCATTGCAAGGGAATGATGAGGCAAATAGCCTTTCGAATTCAAATTCACCTACGACTATTGCCCCGACTGGTAGTGCCATGGTGTTGTTTTGGGAACGGTTGTTGGACAAATTAGAGACCCCTTTGGGAAATTTCATAATGTAAGAATGATTTTGGACAGTGGATCAACTTACTCATTCATCACCAAGGGTTGCGTCGACAGGCTTGGGTTCCAGCCAACAAAATGTGATTTGAGTATAAGAGGTATTGGAGAGGTGGCTGTTGCTCATACCTACGGTGTTCTGGATTGTCTCCTGCGCCCTGCTGACGCCGAATCTCCCACTCTCACAACTAAGGCTGTGGTTTTGGATAATATAACTGGAAACCACCCTCAGGCAAATGTCCCTATTGATTTGCGTAAAAAATACACCAACTTTGCATTGGCAGATTCACAATTTTGGAGACCTGCGCCAATAGAGCTTCTATTGGGGAGTGATCTCTTCTACGAAATTCTCTCTGGAAGGCCGGTGCACGTAGCACCAAATATTCCCAAATTGACTCCAACAATTTTTGGATATGTTGTTGGTGGAAGGTATCAACGATCGGAGCAACGGCTTATTGGTACTTCTTTGTTGGCCTCAGCTTGTGATCTGTCTGATGTTATTGAAAAGTTCTGGTTGGCAGAAGAAGTTGAGTCTCGACATCTAGAATCGCCTGATGATGTCTACTGTGAGGAACATTTTTGTCGAACTCATAAGCGAACTCAGTCAGGACGCTATGTGGTCTGTTTGCCGTTCAAAGGTTTGCCCCCCGATCTAACGACCTCGAGTGCGATTGCAAAGGTTCGGTTCAGGAACCTGGAGCAAAAATTCTTTAAAATGCCAGTCTTCAAGGATTGTTATAGTCAGTTTATGGAGGAGTATCTCAGGCTAAATCACATGTCCTTGGCATCCAAACCTGCTGCTTATGTTATTCCTCATCATGGCGTCTATAAAATGAATGACATTAACCCAAAGTTAAGAGTCGTTTTTGATGCTTCTTGTAGGACATCCAAGGGAAGTTTAAACGATTATCTTCATGCCGGACCTGTACTACAAAATGACATTGGAATCGTTCTTCTGAGGTTCAGAAAACACGCCATTGTCTTTACAGATGAAATTGTTAAGGCTTTTCGTCAGATTTTGGTGGATCCTAAGGACCGTGTTTACCAACACATCTGGTGGCGTGCTGACCCATCAGAACAACTGGTGGAATATGAGTTGGAAACGGTTACTTATGGAACAAAACCAGCGCCATTTTTATGTCTGCGCACCTTAAAACAATTAGTCATTGATGAGGGTAAGGCCTTCCCTGAAGCATCAGCTGCTCTAACACGGGACACTTACGTTGATGATGTGGTGACTGGAGCTGAGACGTTCGATGAGGCAATCAATTTGAAAACCCAGTTAATTGACTTGCTGGCAAAGGGGAAGTTTGAGTTGAGCAAATGGACATCAAATGAACCAATTATGCTAGGAGATGAGTCGGGGAAACAAGGCTTGTTGAACCTTTCCCTTGACAACAATCTTGTTAAAATCCTAGGGCTCCAGTGGGATCCCTTCAAAGATGTCTTCAGATACAAAATTGATGTTCCTAAATTGCATTTTACCAAGCGATCTATCCTTTCTTCCATTGCGCGAATATTTGACCCTTTGGGTTATGTTTCTCCGGTCGTGTGTAACGCAAAAATAATTCTGCAACGCTGCTGGGCGGCCAAGATAGATTGGGATGAGCCAGTACCCACTAAGATTGCTTCAGATTGGGCCAATTTGGTGTCTGAATTGCCCTTGATGAGCCAAGTACTCATAAACCGCCACATACCTGTCTTGGGGGCCGAAAGAATAGATGTAGTTGGGTTTTCTGACGCTTCAGAGTTAGCTTATGGAGCGGTGATATATTTGAGAGTGCAAGGAGCTGGCGGTGCCACAACTTATCTTCTCAAAGCCAAAACGAAATTGGCCCCTTTGAAACCCCTCACAATTCCTCGTCTAGAACTGTTGGGTGTCCTACTTCTCAGCCGCCTATACAGATCCCTTCTCATCTATTTTGATGACCTTCTCATTTCACGTTTCATGTGGTTTTCCGACTCTACCGTGGCTTTGGCCTGGCTCAGGAAGGAACCATCCAAACTCAAAACGTGAGTAGCTAATAGAGTGGTGGAAGTCATTGAAACTACGCAGATTTCGGACTGGTATCACGTCCGCACCCACGATAACCCGGCTGACTGTTCATCCCGAGGCTTGTTGCCGTCCGCATTCCTTTCACATACTCAATGGGTACATGGCCCAGGATGGCTATGCCAACCACGTGAGCAATGGCCCATTAACAACATTGCCCAGATTTCATGCAAGGAAATTCCAGAATTGAAAGTCGGTGTGACACTCCACACCATGCTACGAAACCATTATTGGATTTTGTCAGGCCGATCATTGGTCAGGCAACGAACTCACCGATGCGTAACTTGTATTAAGGTTACGAAGCAACCAAAGGCACCCTTTATGGGCAACCTTCCCTCTTCTCGTTTCGCAGAAGAAAGAGCCTTTGTTAATGTCGGCGTGGACTTTGCTGGCTTTTTCTCAATGAAGGACTCTTCACGTCGAAAGGCCCCTATATCTAAGGCTTGGTTATGCATTTTTATCTGCATGAGTTCTAAGGCTGTCCATTTGGAGCTGGTATCAGGACTTTCAACTCCTGCCTTTCTGGCTACCCTGGATAGGTTTATATCCCGACGAGGACTGCCAGCAAGGATGTTTTCTGACTGCGGTACGAACTTCGTTGGAGCTAATAGAGAGATGAAGGAGCTACACAGTTGGTGTTTTGACGAGTCCACTAAACATGCAATTACTTCTCATTTGGCTCCTCGTGGAATTCACTGGTCTTTCAATCCACCTGCCACCCCAACCTTTGGAGGTCTTTGGGAGGCTGGTGTGAGGTCAGCTAAGGGCATCCTTCAGAAGGTCTCAGGTAATACTGTATTTACCTTTGAAGAACTACTGACCATCTTCTGTCGAATTGAGGCCATCCTGAATTCTCGGCCACTCTGCCCTATTTCGGAGGATTCCCAAAGCCTGGAAGCCTTGACTCCAGGCCACTTTTTGATAGGGGCTTCACTAGTTGCAAGGCCAGAAACCATGCTGCTGGATGTTCCAGAGAATCGCCTATCACGGTGGCAGCTGGTCCAACAGCGAATACAACATTTCTGGAAGAGATGGAAGAGTGAATACCTCAACACACTCCAAGAAAGAAGAAAGTGGATTGAGAAATCACCTAACATGCAAGTTGGAGAGCTAGTGATCCTCAAGGATGCAAAGGACCCACCTTCAAGATGGACGCTGGGTAGGATAACCAAGGCCTACCCTGGCAGCGATGGAATTGTGCGATTGGTGGATATCCAGACCACTTCTGGAGTCTTCTCGAGACCAGTATCAAAACTTGTATCCATTAGGCAAGCTACCGATTCTGAAAATCCTCATCCCTCCCAATCCTAATCCATCCTAAAATTTAATGTAAATTTTGTTGGGCGGAATGTTCAATTATCTTAAGGTCCGAGAAAGGTGGAAGAGTCAGGGGTCACATGCTCGCCCAAAAGGAAAAGGAGACTCACCAACAAACCCCCCCTTGCCCTGTGTTGACCGAGGAACTTATCGCAAATCATTATCGCCGATCTACCTGCTTTGACCAAGGGCCCGTGATTGTGCCTGATCACGGACAAACGTGTGACCAGTTGCGATTTACTGCCATTGACGAACAGTTCGAGACGTTCTCCCAATTCTCCCTTTTTACGAGTTTTTGGTGGCCACTGCTGTTTGCGTGCATTCCAACCGCTAGTTTTCGACGTTCGAACAATTATTTGCTGTGCAAATCTACTCCGTAGCCTGTGTTTCACAAAGCTTACGAGGGTCCACGTTCTGACATTTGTCTGGATTCCAGGTCAGTCCGATCCATTTTCTACGATCTGCTACAACTTCTCAGAAACCATCCCGTTCAACCGCCAAATAAACGTTCCGTGTTCTAGTTTTTTATTAATTAAATTATTCATTGTTAACTGTTTTCCCATAATTAATTCGTATTTCCCCATTCTACATACAGTCCACACATTTTTATATCCTGTGGGGCTAATATTCAGACGCTCACATTGGAGCCTTAGAGTCTACATTTCCTCACATAACAGTGAGAACATTGCAGCGTTTCTTGAGTGCACGTTGCAGCAACTCAGCCATAACCAGGGAACGCTTGTTTGTGTTGTGCTGAAGGATTTGAACTTTTTAAACCAATTCATACCCCACTCGTGACTCCTATAGGGAAATTTGTTGCTGAAGAATGGTACAGCGTGCGTCTCGTGTAGAGATCAAGACCTGTTGTAGTATGCGTTCAGCCCTCCCCTGACCGGATTTTACGCCCACGCAGAGGGTACGGCAGTAGAATTCTGTCCCCCTTCCTGCAGGGGGTGTGTTCTGCGTTCCCAGCGCAAGGTAGGGGGTTCCCAGTGTGTCGTGTATGTGGAAGTAGTGTAAGTTGTGTCCCTTCAAGTCCGTCGCATACGAACACGCAGGGAGTACGGCAGTGGAATTTGGACCCCCAACAGCAGGGTAAAAGATCAAAACGCATTCAATGCTCACCAAATCGTCGGTTGTTTTTTTTGTTAGCCCCTTTACCACTTTCCAACACAAGGGTAAGAAGGATAAAATACAACAGAATTAGGGCATGTTTCAAAGGAAGAGATCAACTGTGACCACGTTTTTACTTTCCATGGCTATATGAAGTAGGAAGGAAAGTTACGCACTCTGCTGAGAAAGAGATTTTGAGTTCTCATCTGAGCATTAAGTTTCAGACCCTACTGAGTCCGTAAAACACCATCTGGGAAAGTGGCTTGTGTATGTGTGCATTCGGAAAGTTACGAAGGCTCCACTGAAGCCACACCAGACAGGCCACTGCTTCAGACGTACTTGCTTCCAAGGCTGACCTACGTTAATAACGCTAATATGCCTTGAAAGAATGGTGTGATCTACTGTGCGTACTTGGCTAGGCCCCACATATAGCATCCCATGTGCACATTCACGCTCCGGGTTGATCTGGGGGGACTCAGTGTTCTACATCTGTCTAACACTATTCCCATTTTCCGCCATATATGCCGCTTGCTTTGCAGGCACCTGGCTTGGATGTCGTGTACTGGGGTTGGTGGGGGGTGGGAGGGTGGACATATTTGAAGCGCTGCTGACTCAATTGAGCAATCGGCAAAATCTTCAGAACTTTGGGGGGCGAGCCTCGAACTGAAGCAATAAACCGACCAGTATGAGAAGTGGGTTTGCTAAGGGAACGGAACATTGAGGATTAATGGAAAATGTGACATACCGGTACGGAAAAATGATGAGGTTTCTTTGGAAGAAATATTTTTCGGTAGGCAAGACTGCAGACGAACGATGAATGACGATGTTCGCGCACAAATAGGGGTGATGATATTGACACCAATTAATTTGGGCGAGCACGTTAAATGAGGACCTCGTGTTGATAGTGTAATATTGGGAAATGGCAATTAAAATGAAATGAATAAGGCTGTACTGATAAAAATAATATTTGAAAATTAATACTAGAAAATTGCTGTCCGTAAATAAATAAATTAAAATTCTTCTTCGGCACGGAACGTATGAATTGGGCAGTTCTGACCTTGTTGGAACGATGACAACGAAGGAGAGTAGGCTCAAATGTGGCGTGACAGCAGTGCGCGACGTGCAGAATTTGGAGGGTATACCAAATGTAAATGTCTCTTCGGAGCCCTATTAGCACGGGCGCGTTGAGAAACAGAAAAAAGGGGCGATTTCGATCAACCTCTTACTCGTAGCTATCAAGCGCAGATGGCCGGAGATTCGAGCCCGCCAGGCCGGCGAACGTCCTCGAGAGGAGGGGCTGTCAGGTCCGGTCTTCGATGCGCCGGCGATCCTTGTCAAGCTCCGTGGTATCAAGAACCAAATAAATAAATAAAGAAAGGAAACGAAAACAAAGTAACTGACACTCTCTTGGCCGTAACACCAACGTAACGCAACGCAGTTTACCCGAAACGACTTGGTGCTCGCGTCTCTCGGCAGATAGCGGCACATGCGGAAAGGAGATACTTAAACCGCTTCCGCCCTAATTATTCATGTCACACCTGGTATGTTATTGCTTCGTTCGAACCTGAAGCTCTCCAGAAGAACCCAAAAACGGGAAATGGAACGCGAAAATGGGAATCAAAACGTGAAAACGGGAGTTGAAACGAAAACCCTCTTTTTTGGGAAGCAGGAACACGCGGAAGAGACCAAAACAAACTCGCCCAGGGAGAGACAAGAAACTACCTCCTCAACCTCTCTTTAACCTTCCATCTGGTTATTTCATGGAAGGCACTGTTCCAAGCATTTACCCTGGGTCTGTTCCAGGCGCCCAACCGCAGTTGAAAAATAACTCGTTACAACCTTCAGAAAAATTCAGGTGGGTAGTCCAATCAAGTATATATTATGAGTCATTAATAACGCTCATAAAATATACAGGGGCCACGAGTTTGGTTAAGCTCACAGAGTGTCTACATACATAAGTGTATATAGATTATAATTATGTATAACTGTCTCGCTGCACGTTCATCCACACTCGTCAATCTTTCAAGTCGTTATGAACAAGTCACGACTCATTCAGGTTATTTTCCCCTAACTTCACAAGCGCGTTTCTGTTGTAAAAGAGAAGAAAATCTTTCTAAAAAGTATTTCCCCTTAGCCGGTGAAATAACTTACACATACAAGCCACCGGGATAAAAATGGACGATAAAGTAATATAATTCCAAGTTCTCCTTGGCACCACGCGCGCTTGCCATAATCAGTGCTGGAATTGACAACAGTTTTATTTCTTTAGCTTCAGTTTTGGAAAAGGCTGTCGCAAAATATTAAAAATAGGTTATTAAGCTTAAGGTTGTTCCTCACTCTAGTGCCGCATGCTTTAGTACCGTCTTTTAATGCTTAAGCCCCAATTCAATCCTCCAATTTGCTTTGAAAAATTGGGCGAGAGTTGAAGCAGAGAAGGCAACGTCGGAGACAGTTCAACCAGTTTAAAGAGAGTCCACAGATACTGGAAATCTAATTAGGTCGCGATCTAAAACGAATTACGTTGGAACCGGAAAACAAGCCCTTCGAGATCCCCTGAGCCCTAGTTAGTGAGCAACGATGAGATGGAGAGTGGATGAGTAAACTGGTGGGGGAGAGAGAAGTATAGAGTGAGGTGCTATTCACCCTGGAGCTCCACAGTAAACCAATTGATCCGTACGAGCGGGAGGCACAGAGATGAAGAAGGAATAACAGCTTGGAGTTGCGCCAATGTTTACTCACCCTCAGCATATTTAACCCAAACTACGAAAACCGCAGTGAGGTCTATGTTTACCTCGAGGCCATTGTTCACCTGATGCCTTTAGAATTGACCGAATCAATGCTCCTCTGTTGACACGAGAAGGGATTGTTGTTTTAGAATGTGACTGCAGTGATGTTCAACAATTATTCACTACTAACGGACGTCAGCTGTGCGTGCTGCTGAACAGCGATGACGTTTTTCTTCTACTATAAATCTTGAATAACTGAGCAATTCAAAGGAAATGGGAAAGTCCTTCGGTTTGATACATCATTCTGAAGGTCATGTGGATATGAAAGCAGGTTTGACTGAGTACAGTCGCCTCCTTTTTGAACAGTGGCACGCGTAGACATCGACAATGACATCCTGCTCTTGAATGAAGGTATTTCTGAGTGTGGCTCTGACATCAGGTCACGAGTCTGTTGGTACACCCTTCTGCCTCTATTTACACACTGCTTGAGGGGACTAAGTTTGTCAGTCTACCATGGGACTTTGACCACCCTGTGCTTCTGTTGCCGAACTACAGAGGGTCCAGCAGAGTGCAGTGCGGTGGTAAGTATGTTCATTTTGCTGTCCACATCTTCAGGTGTGGCAGCTAACATTATTAGGTCAGTATCTGCAGCATACAGTTCCCTAGAGAATTGTGGTCAGTCAGCAATTTACTAATGGAACACGAACCGTTGCGCTCTCCTCACAGTGCACAGAAAACGAGACTACCAACTAAGGAAGAAAAGTGATTGTACTTGAAAAATTCTACCAATTGCCACAAAGCACCATTTACTGTGATTTCAAGTCCGTCACTGTTTCAATTGACACTTGCTAAACAACCCCCAACGCTTGTATACGAATAATGTTGCCAAGCATATTCCTCGCAAATTTTGTTACGTCATTATTGATAGCAAAGGTGAGGCAATAAAAACGTCAGTTGTGTACAGTAGACCGATTAGTAGATTATTTAACTTCCGACAACGGATTTCCCCTTTTCGATTTTCCAAAATGTCCTTTCTTCCCTCGAATTACCGCCTTCTCCAACACACACAGCTCTTCCCAGATATACTCGTCAACCATTGCTCACTACAGGTTCCTCTATCAACTCTCAGGCCAGTCACCCGTATTCCAATTCCCCTTGTGTCGCCCGTATTTACTCAAATCACTATTTATTTAACGTGCAATACAGTCATTCTCTCACCATTACCGAGTTCCCTTTTATTTTATTGAAACTTGCCCAACATTTGGTTCTCCGTGCACCCAACATTTAGACCTCCAGGCCGGAAATAAACTTAGGGGGCAAACAGCTTCACGATTTACGCCTCATGCATTGGGACTTATCGGTACATTTGACTCCTGATCATTCTCCGCTTCCGCCAATTTTTTCACCAACTATGACCCCCTCGGATGCGGACCATCATCGTCTCCACTCGCCTGCTCATTTTTTGCCGCAGTCATCTCATCCTCCAAAGGCCTCCGACTTTGGGACTTTCCCGTCTACATCCTAGCCAATCAATCCTCTTCACGTCGCAAATCCGTCGTCACCACACTGCAAGGGGTCTCGCCACCTAAACACTCCTTAACCAACACGAAACGCTCAAGACTCACAACCTACCTTTCGCTGCCACCAGTCCTATAACACCCGCTCTATCTTCGCCACCCTGCTGTAACTCACAACCACCAACGTCTGCTCCTTCCAACATCAGATCGCCGCCGACCGATGTAACACAAGGGACGTCTTTTATAGGGTGAACTGGTTCCCCACAGTAGAATAAAGGAGGGAGCCTTCAGCTACTCCTCTTCAGAGGCAACCCTCAGTTCCTCTTACATCCATATTTAATAATAAAATGTTCCTAGTGGTTGCGTACCTGTAGCTGTACCCACCGTTTGTGTAAAGGTTTCTTTCGCGTTTTATGGAATAAGTATAAAAGGAAGGTTCCCGAAATTTTAAACGGCGAATTTTCTACTGATTTATCGAAGACCTCATGCCAATAATTTGAAATAGATTGACACAAACGGGGAATCAGGCTTGAGGTCTAGGAATAAATCAATAGTTTATCAATAGTTGATCGTCAAGTTCGTAGATCAGTCAATACATTTACATTCTCTTCCCTCTGCATTTCCTCACTTTTAGGGCGCATTCTTCGTTTAAATTCATGTTTAGTTAGTTGGTTATCTCACAATCAAACTTTGCTCCAACTGTTTATGCTACTGTTGAATTACTTGTATAGTTAAATACTGTAACAGCGCCGATGCACCTCTTATTCCTACCTGTTTCCCTGCTTTTACCGTTTCACTCAGCCATCCCCTTTAGTGCCCTATGACCCTCTCTTTATGTCTGTCACATCCAACGTTTCTAAACCCTAACTCTTACACACAACCATCTTGCCCAACCCACTCGCTTTCCCTCTATCTTCTCGACTTCGAACCCACGTATTATTTTTCATTTCAACCAAGACAGAACGTGGTCCCACTTCCCCTAATTCATGTCCTCTCCTCACTACACTGCCCTACTTCCAGACTCCTCCCACGAGCCTCCTAGTGAGTGTACTATTGTAGGAGTGCCCCAGGCTCCCTCCAATTGAAATTCCCGAGTGTTTCGGAATGTATTGTGCAGCTCGTACTCATTCCAGTACCATTATTGAACCATACAGAGAATTAATGTGCAGCAATTAGCACACTTGAGGGAAACTTCACGCTTGCGCTCCTTGCTGAGATGTGGCCTGGCGCACCAGGTGTATGCTACAGGTCTCGTGCATGCTATTGCCAGGTGGCCATAACGCTGGCATTTGTAGCATTGTGTGGGGGCTTGGTAATTGCAGTCAGTCCACACATTGCACAATAGCAGGCGGGGGAAGCGACCTAGAGGGGCTGATGCTTGCAGCTTTAACTCCTTCTTGGTGGAATAATGGCTCGTAAGCGCCTTGGCCATTTCTGGAGGTTTCGTCACGATCCCACTGCTGTGCGGATGTCATTTACTCGGACTCTTAGGGCTTGGAGATCATCAGCTTTCATTGCATTGGGGGTGGAGGGACCAGCCGTGGGTTTGTAGGGGGGAGTTTGGTCAGGGGAGGAGGCTTTTTATTTTTATTTTTGCCCTTGTTTTTCGGTGGAGGCCTGGGTGGGTTCCCTGGTGAGTTCATTTGTTATGTACCGCCTGACTCCCTTTAAAAGCACCGGGCGATCATGGTCTAGTGGTTAAAACAATGGTTCATAATTCCCAACGAAAGTCCAACATTTGTGGATCGGAGCTCTGCGCAATTGGTGTTGATTTTTGCCTGAGTCAGCGGATCCCCAGCCGTCTTCAAATCCCTTTCTAACAGTTGCGTGTGTATGTGGTATGAGCGAGAGGTGCCCAAAGCAGGGTCCTGGAAGCCCCCCCCCCCTCAGGCATATTGATTTTCGCCC
The DNA here is from genome assembly GCA_020466155.1 of Pachypeltis micranthus. NCBI lineage: Eukaryota > Metazoa > Arthropoda > Insecta > Hemiptera > Miridae > Pachypeltis > Pachypeltis micranthus. Next base: position 1,204,624 of record CM035770.1, on the reverse strand, counting down.
CTTTCACTGGTTCATTGAGGGTCAAAGAGAGGCCCCTACATGCGCCACAGCTGCCACAGGGACTAAGACGCATGTGCGATTTTTTGGCTGCTGCTCAGGGTCAGCCCTCAGCCACTGGTGATGTGGTGAGTGGGACACACGCTAACAGCCACCCCAGGAACGCCCAAACTGGTTTTTCCCCTCCTCTTTCAAAGGTCGCACATATATAGGGGATCGCTCGTAGGTGTTAGTGAGCCTTTTCCAGGACTGTCTTCCACTCATTATGAGTGTTTTGAGTCAATGTGTCCTGCCATATAAGCCGTTGCAGTGTTGTTTGTATCTGGATTATGTTGCCTATGTCAGTGTCATGAGCTTTAAGCCCCTTTAAGGTCGGATTATATAGCCACAAAGAGGATACGGCAGGGGAATTCTCTCCCCCTTCCTGCAGGGGGTGTGTGCTGCCAACTCAAGATAGGGGGTTCACAGTGTATCATGGATGTGGAAGAACTGTAAGTTGCCTTTTAGTATTTCACATACGAACATGCAGGGAGTATGGCAGTGGAATTCTGAACCCTTCACTTTGACTTAGCCATCACAGATGAAAACATCCTCTGCAAAGACACGCGTGAAAAGCGACTCCGCACAAAAAATGCTGACTGGCCACAATTCTGTAAGGTACTGGAAGGTGAACTGCGTGCCGCAGACACTGACCTAATAGTGCAAGCATCCTGAAGCAGCACCTGAAGAGGTGAACCGCAAAGTGGACATATTTACCACAGAACAACACTCTGTGCCTCCAGTGCGGAGGAAACAAGAAACCACGTGCTGCTCCACTGTAGTATCTACAACAATGAGCGATGGTTGATGGGAGGGCAAACGAACTATTTTGCCGAGTTTGATTAGAAGGTGATGGCTAAGAAACGTGGTCATAGTTGATCTGTCCTTTTGAAACTTGCCACCAAAGTAAATAGTTAGATCACGTAGGAAACCAGATTAAGAACTCTTCCCAGACAGTACGGGATTCCTCAGATGGTCACCTCCGCGCAACAGCTCTCTACGGGGACACTGGCTAACGACCAAATACCTTCCATACCTCTGCAGGTCTGAGTTCATTGGATGCCGCAGAGGCCAGCCTCTTGCACGTTAGCGAAACGGCAACCTCAATGACTGATATAACCCTCGTCGAGAGTTTAGGGACAGTCATCAAATAAAGAAACAGACCTGTTTTGTAGAGTGGTCTGAAATTGATGAGTGGGAAAAAGATGGGTATGTACAGACGAGGGGGAAATCCATCGTCAATTTGAATTAACTCATAACTCAAAAGGTGGTATTTCCATAGGTAACAAACGGGCTGAGGGCGAAGGTGTTTGCGAAAATAATGACTTTGCCGTTCGGAGTCCTGTAAGAGCAGGTACGGAAATTCCGAGGTCAAAAAACCTGGACTGATTCTGCGCTTTGCGTGGAACATGGTCCTTACCTGCTACTTGTTCCCAGTCAGGTCGTTTGCCTTCATGCACCCAAGCTATTATAAGAGACAGTTGAGAGTCTGCTTTCACTTCAGCCTGAATATCTTCAATCGTGTTGTGGCCTACATAACACAACATCCTGCCTAAAAGATCTTTTTGAGTTGTGGGAGGTCTCATTATTGATTTTTCCATCGCTTGTGCTTCCTGTCTATCACAGTATAAACATCCAGCATCAGCACAGGGTCGTCTAGCGAGAGCGTCTGCATTTCCATGTTGCAAACCTGGTCGATATTGGATTTCAAGATTGTGGTATGGGGCGGATTAACGATATTCCACTAAGTGATTCGAGGAGTGGGTACGATATCCAACCGAATGCGATTGGAACACGGAGTTTTATTCTCCATTACAATCGGGGAAGTTATATCACCACCAACAGGGAACTGGGTTTGATCGAACGCGCGAGCGCAGTCGGCAGGGCGACGGGAGAACCTCTTGGTTACAACTGACGGCAGTGAAGTTTCAAGCGAATCGGGGCATTTGAGGGACCCTATCAGCACAAATGCCCCGTCGAACCTCCGGAAGGGTTTGGTTTGTCCCGGTACATCACTCCACTCTTGACGAGGTGTCATCAGGTACTCATGAACACTGCTGTTTCTTGCCATGTACTGTAATCAGGGCGTTGCTGTCCACTCAATAAAAGGGAACCTCATCTTGAGCAAACAGACAGAGAATTTCGATTAATGTTCCAAAAGGGTGCCCATGTTTGTGGTGAAAGTACTGATGTAAGAACTACAAGTAAACATGCACTTCACAATCTTCTGTGGATCGTACGCCTTCGTTCCACATACCTGCGACATCCAGGGTTCAGGGAATCGAAAGACAATTCTAGCCGAAGGGGGAGTCGGAGTTTTCCTCCTCCTCCTCAGAGGGTACCTGTCCTCAGGTGTTCCAAAAGGAGTAGTTCTCAGCGAAAATGTGACTACTGTGCACTGATTAGTTGCATCTTTGGGAAAAAGCACGACGCTCTGGCTCATGAGGTGTAACAGCGTGTGATGCCTGTGTTGGCAGCATTCACACGTGCAGGTTGAGTGGCAGCTCTTGAGTGTGTGTGAAGTTGCCTGACAATTCGTACACAGATTTTGCACTTCCACGTAGGTTCTTCGATCATCCTGGATGGAGTTGAGGAAACGTGGGCACTTTTTTACCCCATGATGTTTGCTGCAGGTAGGGCAGGGATGTGGATCTGGCGATTCGTTGTTTGAGAGGTGTTTGGGGGCAGACACGCGGGAAGATGTCACTGTTGATGAAGGATGGGGGATTGAGTTGTTGTGAGCTGTACGCTGAGTAGGTTTCCGCTGCTGCGATGCTATGTAAGCACTGATCTTCTCTATATAGACGTGAGCGAGATCGTGGTAGACCAGAAGCTTATCGACACCTGTCCAGCTTTCCTTAAAGCAACCGTCGTCGATTGAACAGAAAGCTGTGTTCAACTGTCCGACAAGAACGGACAACGTTCCAACAAAATGATGGGCGAGAGAGTAGGTCACAGCTGCAGGACAGAAAATTCGAAGGCTGGGGATCAAAACATCATCGTGAACTAATGGAGTGAAAGTTCGGCCACCAGTTGGGCGCCAATGTTACGGGGCCGATTAACGATATCTACAAAATGCAATTGGAACACGGAGTTTTATCCTCAATTATAGTAGGGGAAGTTTTACCACCACAAACAGGAAACTGGATGGGAGCGAACGCGAGCGCGGGCGACGAGGAAACCGCTTGGTTACAACTGGCGGCAGAGAAGTTTCGAGCTAATCGGGGCATTTGAGGTGCCCAGTCAGCACAAATGCCCCGGAGGAACCTCCGCTGAATGGAAGGGTTTGGTTTGTCCCGGTACAATTGTAAGGACTCAGGCGATCAATCCAACGAGCCATCTGACCATCTTGATTCTTGAACTGAAGCATCCATGTGGGGGAGGCATGATCAGTTCTCACTATTAACGGACCCATTTCTAAGCCATATGAGTCGAATAATTTTAAGGCTTCGACAACAGCTAGTGGGTCTTTTCAAGCAACGCAGTAGTGGTGGGTAGCAAACTGCTGGTACTAGGAACACAGCCCTACTGAAGACCGAAGTTCTGTGGTCGTCTTAAGGACTGGCCAGTTCACAGTCGTGTCCACCTTCTTTGGGGCTGTTCTGATTCCTTCAGGAGTTACCAGGTGTCCAACATAGATCACTGTTTCCCGGTAGCATTCACACTTTTTAGAGTTCAGTTTGAGTTTGGCTTCCCACAATATTTGACACAACAGCTCCTATTAACATCAATTGGTCCTCGAAGGTTGTGGTGTGGATCAGGACGTCGTCTAGATAAACTTGCACAACATTCTGTGCAATAAAGTTATGTAACAGCTGTCGCATCACTCGCTGGAAAGTTGCAGGCGTATTGTTGAGCCCAAACGGCATCACTGTAAATTCCCACAATTCCCATTCCGTTCTTCCCGTGTACAAATTCCGATATTTCTTGAGCTTCTTTGGCCAGAGGAATTTGCCAAAAACCTGCTAAGAGATCTAGTGTCTGTACCAACGACTTCCTTCTAATGTGAGCGGGGTGTCTCCTATATGTGGTAACGGTTGTGCATCCTTGATTGTTATGTCATTGTCTCTTCTGTAGTCTATGCAGAAACCCAATCTCCAGTTTTATTTGGAATTGAAATCACTGGACTCGTCCACGGACTCCTTGACTCTCTTATCACCCCTTGCTTTCTAATTTTTGTTAGCTCTTTCGTTTTGACCTTTTCCTTAGCAGGGCAAGTTCGTCATTGATTTGTTTGATTGGAGGTGACCATCAATTGTGTGCTCTACCAGAGTACTGCATCCCAAGACGTCGTTGGTAGCTGCAAAAGACATCTGAGTACCGCTGCAACAACTTGCGTAACTTGTCATGCTGAATAGCGTTCACCCTTTCAGCAAACTTTTCGATTAAGGCCATTAAATGTTTCGGGAGAGGATCATTAAGATCTAGGTTTGCTTGATCACAATAGAAGGTGGGTGCTATCAGCCTCCCTCAAAAGCAGCTTCTTCCCATCCATATTCAACGTTTTAGAACCTACGTCCATCACACAGTGTTTTTTCTTCAAAATTTCCACACCGACGATATACTCACCTTCAATTGGAGGTACTACAGCGTCCACCATGTCGTAGGGAGCTGTACGGAGTAGTGCTTTTGGTTCTACTTTCCTGATTTTTAGACCAGAGCGAGCAATAACCTGTGGGCTTACAAACGAGTCTGACGCTCCTGGGTCAATGATGCAAATAGAAGGAAAGACTCTAAGTGGCCTTCAATACGTTCCTTATTAATTACTTGCATTGCTCGTAATTGTACTTGGGAGTGAACGTTAGGGTTTCAACAGCCTCTAAACGTTATGCTATCGGTTCTTCCATCGATCTGGGCCAAGCTGTGAACGGATTTTGTTTGGGCCCAGGAGCTCGAAGATCATGAATGAAACTGAAAATCAGGAGCTCTTCTACAGCCTTCTCTCTCCTGACGTTCTTGGCCACGCTTTGTTTCCTCTCTCCTTCATTTCTCGTAGCAAGACAAGGCCATATGCAGTTCCGTGTGGTTCCTGGTAGGTTGGGGTAGGTGATTGGTGAAGTCACTTCTTTTAAGGTTGTGAGGGCAGGCCCAGTGAGAGCTGCACCAAGCTCAACTATTTTTGCAGTGTCACTCCAGCAGTTTATTTGAGCCACGAGTTTAAACTGGCATAAGTACGCATCCCAGTCTGCCTTACCATCACAAGTGTTAGGCTTAGTCTCTTTACCTACCATAGTAAGACTCGTAGGGAGGGAACTGGCAGTCTGTGAAGGCATCATCTGTTGTTGTTGAATGAGGGAATGTCGTTTTTTCCGTGTTTCTCTGTAGGTTCCTAATATCCCGGAGTATCTCGTCCCTTACATTCCGAACTTGTCCTTAAAGAACACTTGTTCTTTGATTAACTCTGTTGCTTCTTTCCGAATTTCTTGTGTATTCCCGTCCAGAGCGTGTAGACATGATGAATAAAAGGTATTCATACCGGTTTCATTACAAAAAGGTTGGTTCGGAAGGGGTTATATTTAACTACAAACTCTCAACAATAACTCAACCAAATCAAAGCAAATCAGAATTGTGAATGGAAATTTTGTTGTCACACTACCACCTTCGTTCCTAGGTTCTTCACAATATTATTGACATTGGATAGTTCAGCTCAAGATCAGACTGAGATCCATAACGTGCGATAAACCAGCGTCGCGGAAGTGAAGAGTGTGAGAGACTGCAAACAGGAGGAAGAGAAAGAACCCAATGAGGAAGTCTAGTTCAGTTGAGCTTGTTTATTTTATACTCCTTGTTTCCCTTTCCTTCGGAATTTCCGTCGCGAGCAGAGCCAATGAACTCAACCTCTTTCCTTCCAATTTTCTTCTTCCAACCAATGGAACACTTAGGTCTCCTAATGAGATTTGGATTGCCTTCTAAACTCTGAAGTCCCCAACTCTAGGTAGTTGGGGGGGGGGGGAGGAAAAGGAGTTTTGTGAATAACTACAAGTGAAGGAAAGGTCTTAATTTTTTGTTACCCTTCGATTCATCCAATGAAAAACTCATTATAAGCCCCTCTTTCACGACACCATGTTATTTCCTTATATCCACCAGTGAAACCAGTGGTACCAATGGCAACGGAATATCGACAATCTCTGTTTAGTAGATCTGCAACGTAGCTTTTCTCATTCCTTGGCCTACGAAATAGGAAGGGAAGTCATGCAATCGTATTTGTAACAGGATCTACTCTGGCGAACAGTGCGTGGAAAACGTTTTTAGTCTTCTTTCCAATAGTCTGCAAAAGGTTGAATCTTGAGTAATGCAGAAGTGGTGAAGGTGGGACCAGAGGGAACTAAAGCCTGTCATCAACGCTTCGCTTGGCTTCTAGCAAGCAAGCCCCTCCAGTTACCGTAACCTTGTTTCAATAATTTACCAACGTCTTTGAAAGGGGAATTTAAATAAAATAAAAGAGAACTCGGTGAGCGTGAGTGAGGATTGTATTACACATGAAATGAATATTGATGTGAGTTTGAGTATATAAGGGCGATACTAGGGGACGACTCGGAATATGCGTGAACTGGCGTGGGAAACTTTAGCAGAGGGAGAGAGTGAGAGCTGTGACTGGCCTGAGAGTTGATAGAGGAATGTCTGTGTGAGCACTGGGAGACGAGTGTATCTGGGAGGAGTTGTGTGTGTTGGAGAAGGAGGTAAATCTATTTTGGGTAGTCCATGAAAGGGAAATCCGTTGTTGCTTGGAAGTTAAACCAAACTTAATCCCCTTGTCTGGAGGAGAAGCCGACTGAATGGGCAGTTCTCGGACTTCCCTGTGCCATAACGTGAAAAAGGCCTAACGCACCTGGGAAAGGCCCAAACTCATGATCTCAACTACTTTGGCCTGTGCCGAATAAGGTGGTTAGAGCTTTCAAATGAAATGCGACTTGATCCCATTCTGGAGCGCAGGTGGGAGGACAAGGATGATCACAGCCTTGAAGATTCCCACCTCTTATAAATGATGGTATTCACGTCTCCACAATTGTGGAAGCTGTGAGGGGAAAGTATGCATCAAAAGAGATAAAAACTCAGAGAAATTGTATTTTCCACGTAGAATTCGTTGAAAGAATAACAAATACAGTTAGTTAATGGTAATGATGGTGCCTTGATTGCTGAAACCGGTATACCTTAAACTTCGATCCAGATCGTAGCCTTCCGCTGTGAAGGGAAGATAATTTCTCCGTTTTTATTGATGATAAGTGCTGGTTTTGTCTCAATGAGTCTCTGCCAGCCTTCGCTATGAATGCTACCGATCTATGGGGCTACATTTGGCTTCCTAGGAGCCGCAAACCTTGTGGAAGTTGTCAATAGAGCTACAGCGGAGTGCACTCTTTTAGGTCTTATTTGCAACCAAAGTTAAGTAGCTTTCGGATTGAGTGGCTGCGGTATAAGTCCCTACACACGAGTAATTTTTTCAAATTGCTCTGAACGCTTTACTAGGTGACCCCCTCTTCTCTACATTTTTCTAGTTTCTCATATTTGTAGTTTTTTGGGGAATTCAGTCAACTTCATGTCTTCATGTTTCAAATCCATCGAGTAGTCACCAGGCACCGAAATGATGATGCTATGCTTCAAGATAAAACACGAAGGTGATGAGGACTTTAATTAATTTTCCCTTTTTTAGCGCCTTGGATACTAATTCAACCAAAAGGAAACTCTTTAAGAGTATAAAGCAGAAGAAGGGAAAGCGTTACACAGCTGGGGGACTTGATTAAGTTTCCTGCTTAATGTGTATTAACCCAACTCTTCCAATGTTTCTGTGTTGGAAGATGCGAAAAGAATATTATTTAATATATATATATAATATTATATATTATTTGTTTCACAGGCCGCCTAAAGAATTATCTAAACTCGACAATGGTCTAAGAAGACGTTCCCTCTCTTAGAACGCCTTAAAAGCGAAAATTGTCGGAGCCTTGCCACGTTTCTTAAATCGGGTCACTATAGAATTATGATCTGCTGCTAAGCCTCTGGTATATCTCGCAAACTAACGGCCAGGTCCAGATCTACAAGGACCGCCTGGAGGATGAAGGATTGCAATTTTTCAATAATAAGTTATATCAAGTATAACAATCCGTAAAGATGAGAAAAGCCACTGACTGCATCGGCTATGTGAACCCTATATATACCTCCTCCCGAGTGCAGCTCGGTGTGACCTCGTTCTGTCGTCTTGCTGTACGTAACTCTTCCCCTGATGAGTCAAATTCAAGTTATTTAATTGACTATTTAAATTAATTAAATATTTAACTTAAATTGACTAAATTTAAATTTGACTAAAACTTTGAATATTTAATTTAAATTGACTATTTTTTATAAACTTCTTCGTTTCAGAGAAAAACATAACCATTATGCATTTGATTGATTGTTTTGTGGAAAGCTTCAAATGAGACAACTGCAACATACAATATTCACCTGTGAGGAAATGACAAGAGCAGCACAATACATTATAACATTCCTGCAAAATTGAGTGTTGTCCTCATAAATCTCGCTTATGTGATACTTGGTGTTGGTAGTCCAATATGCTGCCTACTAAAAAAAACTAAATAAATTTCTCTAGCCGATTACACCTATTATCTTCCTACTACGTGGGGCTAAGGGCGGTAAACATCGCATTAGCTGGTAGAGAAAATCAATCGCCCAATGCAAGTGAGCCTGAGGAAAGTTATGTGATGCCTAAGCTGATGAGAGCTTAGGACAGTAAAAAGCGAAAGACAATACCACTTTCTAATATTGCGGAGAAACTTACGAGTATCTTTCCAACGATGTAATTCAAGTGTACACATTCTTTTAAATTACGAGAGAATGTGTTGGAGCCATTGAACCGTGTTTCCATAGCCAAGTTCCAAAGCTGTCATCTGAGCTTCATGACAAATCATTGCTCTCAGCTCTCTGACAATAAGTAGAATGGAGAAGGCAAAAGTCATCGCCAACTTCTTGACACAATGAAGTGGACGAGTCTATATCGACTACTTTTGTCCAAATTAATTTCGTTCGTCTTTTGTGTCGATCACACAGGCTGAAGCATTCATTGTTGCTCTTCGGATGAAAGATAGTGGAGCCTTCGACATGTGGTGACGTTTAGTTGGCAGGAGGATGGTTCTTCCCTTTTATTTTCAATACATCATCAGACGAGGAGTTAATCACTTACATTTCGCTTTAACTGCAGTGAAAGGATTTATCTTTCGTTCATGTAAGGTGTCCTAGATATTCGCGGGGACGAATCAGAACTCATAATGTGACCGATAAATGGAAAGCTATATGGGTGGGCCGAGCTCACAATCGAAGGTGAACGTAATGACCGATGAACTATGAGAAGCGAGTATTGGGATTCCTGCCGCTTCAAGTGTGGAATAACGACTGTGGGATGGAATCCTTCCAGTAACTTTCCAGTAGAGTGCGGCGATTACTGCGAGGGAAGAGCGTCAAGCTCAACTTGTTTATAAGCTACTCAATGAGAATATCGGAAGGACGCTGGGAAGGACTCCACTCTGTTCGTAAACATGGGTGATCTCAGTCCTCCCACAGTAAGGAGTAAGGTTGCAGACGTTCCAGTTAGAGACCTGGTGGTAGATACTACCAATCTGGCAGTTGCTGAGAAGTTATTGGTGCTGACTGCTACTACTCAATCCTTAGGTTATTCAGCAGACCCTGGTGGAGGGTGGATTTAGGGCAACCTCTCTTCGAAAGAAGTTTACAAAGCTTCATATTAACCGAATTCGGAGAGAGATGGCCGTAGAGGATATCGGATTCCACGTGTGGATGCAGCAGGCTGATCAGCATGCATTGATGGAAGAACAGAGTGTCTCTATCCGAGGATGCGGTTGGGTTGTGGAGGTGTCACCCAAGGTTTGAGAGGGCCTCTTGGAGGCAAAATTCATATACTGTGGAGGCACATTTTTCTGCAACGCGACGAAAGATGCGCGGGAAGCCCCACCGAGCTCCGGCCAGTTTGAAGAGTCCGCCGAGCATTACATCGAAAGGAGGAACCATGTCGTGCGGTCGCCACAGCGCAACTGCGATTCAATTTCTTTTTTACGAGTTGTGTCAACTTCAAGCGTCAGAAGAAGTGGATCACATACGAGGGACATTCTGCTCTGAAATCATTGATTTGCTCACTACATTTATGTCTCGCTCTTTCATGTAGATTTTTTTTTTTACGATTGAAAAGTCTCTTTATTAATTTAATTAAAAAAAAAAAAAAAGAGCACTAAGTATAATAAAAGAAGATTCGTCTTCGTCTCACTTACTGTCTTGTGCCATTAAGCCCCGCCCGAGTGAGAGAGAGACTTAGTCACATTAATTTAAAGTATTGTATCCGGCTAAATCCTCACAATACGTGGGGCTGGCAAGGTGCAGGGTGGAGGATCTTATCCAGGTCTCATAGTGTTTCAAGTGCCAGGAGTATGGGCACATCACAACCAACTGTGTGGTGCAATGGAAGCGCTGATGTGGGGGTGTCCCTGCTAAGGACATCCAAGCACTAAGCGTCCGAGTGCTTGACATCTGTACCGCAGCAGAAGATGGCGCCGTCATTGGGACCAGATCTCTGGAAATGGCCAAGGCGCTTACGAGCCATATTTCCACCAAGAAGGAGTCGAAGGTACATGCATTAGCCCCCCTAGGTCGCCTCCCACGCCTGCTATTGTGCGATGTGTGGACCAACCTACAACAAGAGGACCTGGCCCAACAAGTTGTTGAGCACAACCCTGCGTTAGGCTTGCAACCGCAAGACGTTAGGCCCCATTTCACAAAAAATTACGGCAGACAAAAGGATTGGGTGATCAAGGTGTCACCCAGCCTACACAAAAACTAGAGTGGGCAATGCATCTCCAAATAGCCAGGCAGCGCTGCGCCATCCCCAAATACCAAGCCCCCACACAGTGCTACGAATGCCAGCGTTACGGCCACCTGGCAGTTGCACTAGAACGGTCAGGATGGCCCTGCATAGTCTCTGCTGATGGAAACGCCAGATCACCATTTTGGGGGTACCCAACCCTGGATGGGGCGGGCAAGGCTTGTATAGAGTTGCTCACCAAGTACAACTTGGTTGTTGCCAACGACCCCATGACTGAGGCGACCTATGATGGCCTGGGTGGAAAGTCGTGCATAGACGTCACAGCTGTGTTTCACACCCTGCTACTCTAATTGATGGGTTGGCAAGTCGTACCAGGTGCAACAGAGAGTGATCACATGGTTATCCTCTGCAAAGACACGCATGAAAAACGACTCCGCACAAAAAATGCTGACTGGCCACAATTCTGTAGGGTACTGGAAGGTGAACTGCCTGCTGAAGACCCCAGCTATTAAGTCACTATTAAGTGCAAGCTGTGACACCTAAAGAGGTAGATAGCAAAGTGGACATATTTACCACAGCACAACACTCTGGGTGGTGGCTCTTTGTACTTGAGCAACAGAAGCACAGGGCGATCAAAGGTCCCGTGGTGGACTGACGAACACAATCCCCTCAAGCAGAATGTAAATAGAGCCAGAAGGATGTACCAATACACTTGTGACTGATGCTGGAGCCACCTCCAAACTGCCTTCATCCATGAGAACACATCCATCAAACGAGCCAAACAGCAAGGCTGGCGAAATTTCGAGGAAGCGGTGAGCTCTGAGAACCCCTGGGGCAGACATTACAAGTCCTCCATAGGAAAAGCAACCGTAGAGCAGGTCTGCGATGCAAAATGAGTCAGGCTGGGCCAGATAGAATAGAAAGTAATTTGCTAAGGAAGGCTGAACGGGCGATCTCCAGTGCCTCCATAATTTATTTAATGACTGTCAGCAGATTGGACATTTCCCCACTCTGTCTGCACGTGTCTACTCACCTGCTCAGCAAGCTTCAGAATCTCATTCCTCAAAAGGGAGAAGTCGTCTGAAGCTAATAGGCCTCGTTCGAGGGCTTCTTACCCATATCTGCAACGGGAGAGGCTGATTGCTATTCATGGAGGTTTGATCCTCCACAAGCTGCCAATACTCGAGCTTCCGGTGCAGAGCTGTACTGGCTGCAGCAGTATGGGAGGGAAATTGTTCTGTCAGATATTTATTGACATAGTGCACCCCCTCGCTCGAAGCCTGTGCCTCAGCAGCACACACACACTTTTTTTTTCTTTCGAAGCTCACCATAAGTGGGATGGTGGCACCCAAAAAGGAAAAACTAAATAAATAATAAGTATGGAAATGGGGAGGGCTCCCAGGCATTTTAGTGATAGAAGCATTGCGACAGGGAAAGAGAGAAGGACAAGTGGATGTTCCATGATAGAACGAACATCAGTTAAGGTACAACCCGAGCAACATGCGGGTGGTGATCCCGCAGAGAACACCTACGGACACACCCAGCCAAAGCATCTCCTCTGAACTTTTCTTGTACCACACGCCATGCCAGGTCAATGCTGCAGCCCTGATATTACCTGCATGCACTCCATGGGAACGCGGACACCCCTGCACTACATCATTCAGTGACTCAAACAGGTTACCATGGGTACGACATCGAGCACTCACAACATTACAGTCCCGGCCTTTTGTACACCTCATCGCAGTAGGCAATGGCGCCACACAAATGGCGTGAAAGTGCTGCTAATCATTCCCATGAATGCCCTCTGAAGCCCACTCTACCCATGCAGAAGAAAGGAGAAAGAACACTACCTGAATTCCCGTCCGTGAACCGAACCATACCACGCAGCACAATCTCTGAAGGCTTACTGGGCTTCGGGGCAGATGGAGTTGCCAAGTGACACTACCGCAGCTGTTCCCGAACAAACCCAGAACCAGCCACAGTGCGTGCGAAATCCCAGCCAAATATCTGAAAAGCAAGCAAGTGCACACCACCCAAGAACACAATAGTGGTAGAGAGCGATGGAACACTGAGTCCCCCAGATCGAACCAGAGCATGAATGTTCAAACATGAAACACTATGGCAGTACCTTTAAGGGACTGGAGGTATTGGTTAGGTTTTGCCCTTATATTCACTGGCCCTCGGGGCTTCCGTATCTCTAGCTACTTGGTCGTCAGGGAACGCCTACTCAAGGAGGGTTCCCAGTGAACTTCCGATGCTGCAGGCCCAGCCAGACTGTTTTGCATTGCAGCTAAGACCTGCTCTTCGTTTGCTTTTCCTATGGAGGACTTGTAATGGCTGCTTCAGGGGTTGTCAGAGCTCTCTGCTTCAACAACATTCCGCCAGCCTTGCCGTTTGGAAGGCCATATTCTCTTGGATGAAGGCAGTTTGGAGGTGGCTCTAGCATCTGAGTCACGAGTGTGTTGTTGCATCCTTCTGGCTCTATTTACACTTTGCTCGAGGGGATTAAGTTCTTCAGTCCGCCATGGGACTTTCATCGCCCTGTGCTTCTGTTGCCCAAGTACAGAGATCCCAGCAGAGTGCTGTGGTAAATATGTCCACTTTGAGGTCCACCTCTTCAAGTGTGGATGCTTGCACTATTAGGTCGGTGTCTGCGGCACACAGTTCACCTTCCATTACCCTACAGAATTGTGGCCAGTCAGCATTTTTGGTGCGGAATCGCTTTTCACGCTTGTCTTCGCAGAGGATGTTGTCATCTGTGATGGCACAGTCAATAACCATGTGATCGCTCTGCGTTGCACATGGTTTGACTCGCCAACCCTGCAATTTGAGTAGCAGGGTGTGAGACACGGCTGTGACATCTATACACGAGCTTCCTCCCAGATCATCATAGGTTGCCTCAGTTGTGGGGTCGTTGGCAATAACCAAGTTGTACCTGGTGAGCAACTCTATATACGCCTCGCCCGCCCCCCCATTGTTTTTTTTACATTGGATGTAGATGCCAGTGAGAGGGCAATCGGAGCTGTACTATCTCAACAGCAGGGCGGCCGGGAAATTGTTCTGGGATACTACAGTCGCTGCATGTCGCGACAAGAGCGAAACTACTGTTACACGGAAGGAACTTCTGGCAGTAGTTGCTGCTCTCAAGCACTTTCGTTCCTATGGTTTGGACAATGGAAAGCCCCTGAAAATTCGATCCGATCACTCTTCTCTGCAATGGTTGAAAACTTTCAAACATCCTGATGGACAAATGGCTCGATGGCTTGAATTTCTTTGTATGTTTAATCTTTCGATTGAGTATAGACATGGGGCAGCTCATTTGAATCCAGATGGCCTATTCCGAAGGCTTTGTCTAGAGGAGGGTTGTAAGTACTGTGCTCGTCAAGAAGCAAAAGAAGTTGTGGACTTACATCGAGTAAGAATTGAAGAAGGGGTCGAGTGGCAGAAAGAACAGCTTGAGGATCCAGACATTCGTCCTGTATGGGAATGGAAAGCTGGAGGAACACGTCCAGTTCGGCACCAAGTCTCTCCACACAGTGCTCATACAAAAGCTCTGTGGGCGGCATTTAATTCGTTGATACTCGTCGAAGGTGTACTGTACCGAGTTTGGGAGGGTCACTGCGGTTCTGGCAAGCAAACTATACGACAGATCATTGTCCCTCGTAAGCTCAAGGAAATGATACTTCAACGGCTACTTCATTTTGGCTACAAGCGAACTTTCACTGAGGTGCACCGTAGGTTCTATTGGGTGGGACTGCATAGGGATGTGAGGGATTTCTGTAAAGCTTGCACGATCTGTGGTCAGAGGGGAAAGTCAGGACAGAAAACAACTCGAGCACCGCTTAAGACATACACGGTGGGAGCACCTTTTGAACGACTAGCTGTGGATATATTTGGACCTCTTCCTCAGTCACATCATGGAAATAGTTTTATAGTGGTGGCCATGGACTACTATTCTAGATGGCCAGAAGCGTTCGCAGTTCCTAACCAGAAGGCAGAAACTGTGGCGGAAGGGCTTATAAACCACGTATTTTCCAGATTTGGGCTTCCCCTTGAAGTGCATACAGATCAGGGTAGGAACTTCGAATCCGCAGTTTTTCAGGAAGTGATGAAGATTCTGAACATCACTAAAACTCGAACGACGCCTTTACGTCCACAGAGTGATGGATTGGTTGAACGGTTCAACCGAACGCTCGGAGAAATGCTCTCAAAGATTGTTGCCGATCACCAGCGTGACTGGGATCAAAGGCTTCCCTTGGCTCTACTTGCCTACCGTTCTTCAGTCCACAAGTCAACAGGATTCTCTCCTGCAATGTTGGTATTTGGTCGAGAATTGACTGTTCCGGCAGATCTGCTTACAGGTGTGGCCCCTGAAAGTAAGACTCGGACACAGTTTGCAATAGATCTTAGGCAGCGATTACAAGACACGCATGATATTGCTCGCGAGACCATGGGGAAGGTAGCAGCAGAAGCCAAACGACGCTACGATCAAAACGCGACAGGAAGCCGATATCAACCAGGAGATCAGGTATGGCTGCACTATCCCCGTCGATACGTTGGACGCTCTCCTAAACTCCAGCGCCCGTGGATTGGTCCATGCAAAATAGTGAAATGCATCTCCGACATAATTGTTCGACTTGTTACTCCTAAGCGCCAAAAGATGGTAGTGCACGTTGACCGTATTCGACCATACTTCGTTCCAGGTGCATCTGAAGAGGCGGGAAGGGCTCCTTAAAAGAAAGAAGAGGGTGATGTTGGAATGTTACTACATTAGATGTTGTTGAACTTGTATCAGCTGTTTGCTGCTTGGTGACGAGTTGTGTTATTGTCGTTAAGGCTGGTGGTTCGTTTGATTCTGACCATTTTTCTTACAATATTATGTAACAGACTCAAACAATAAATAGAAAAAAAAAATAACTCTGCAAAAGTGATTACTATCCTCCTTCAAAAAATCCGTGTTTACAGCCTCGTTAATTTTCTGGGTACTATTTGCTCAATAATGGCCCTGGAATGAGTACGAGCAGCACAATAAATTCTTTAACTGTAATCGCTGCCGCTTCATGCTGCCGTAAAGCGTTGTTTGACCAAGTTCAAATTAACTGAGTGATAAATGAATTGGTTAAATAGAATTAGCCATGTACAAAGTGAATTGTTGTAGAGCTAAGGAAAGTTGTGTGTTGCAACGCACCAGATATTTTCCTAAGGTTCCTCCCTTCTTTTATCCACTACCTCCCAAATTCTACTCATTTCCTTCATTCTTTCACTAACTTCATCCCTGCTTGCTTTCTCCTCTTCTAAGCATTTATCCCTTTCCTCTTCCTTTACGTTTCCTACTATCTTTTGCAGCTCACTAACCATTTCTTTTCCTATTCCACCTCCTTTGCTTATCGCCCCTTCTACTCCTCTCTTCATCTTTTCCATTCTTTTCCCTGCTTTTTCCGTTCCTGCATCTATTTTCCTTTTGGTTTATTATTCATTCTGAATAACAACCCTATGTTTTCGGTCACGAAAAATTTTTTACAACCCCCCCTCAAAATTTGATATTTTACGTTTCAAGACATGGAGATTCCAAATTTGCAATGTCCGTCCGCCGTCCGGGCCGTTTTGTGCCTCTAACGTGGTCTAAAAAATTCGTTCTTTCGCACAAAAATCCCATTTGGTATCTAGTTTTGCCCACCATCTCGGCAATCCTATCAGATGAAGCCCATGGTTGTTATGGGCAAAAAATGGTTAAAAAATTTAACCAAACGCAGTATAACGCGGGAACTACAGCGGAAGTCAACGTATCGTCGTTAGTACTCCCTCCCTCCCGTCTCATTAAAACCACCCGCCAGCTTGCCTCGCAATGCAGCCCGCTTGCCTCGCAATGCTGCCCGCTTGCCTCGCAATGCTGCCCGCTTGCCTCGCAATGCTGCCCGGTCGACTCGCAACCCGTCCCAATTTCCCCGACTCTTTTTGCTCGACGGGGGCCTGGCACCGGGGGAATATTTAGTTTCCGTAGTTCCATTGTAGCCAGGTCATGTTTTGTAAGGTTTACTAGTATTCGATGCTGAATTGAGTGGGATGGGTCTCGGAACAGGTCATGCTGTTCATGAGAATAATAAACCATTGTGTAATAATTTGCAGGGTTTTATTGTTTCTCCAGTCTCCCTCAATTCCTTAACCATCCTTTCCCCTAGCGGCTGGGACTTCTTTCCTACCCTTTCTTCACAAATATCTACCCTTTTCCTTATTACTGCACCGACTTCTCCTATCTCTTTCCTTTCTTCATCCAGACCCCTATCCAGTCCCTCTTTAATTCCCTACATTCCTGTCTCATCTTTCCCCATACCTTTCCCGTTCTTTTCTCCATTTCTTCCATTATTTCTGTTTCCTTCCCTAGAACCAACTCCTCCATTCTTTCTTCTGTACTCCTCATCTCAATCCCTACCTTCCTCGCTGATTCCTCCCATGAGCTAACCCTTCCAGCTAGCATTGCTGCCCCTTGGTTTTCCGGAGCCATTACCGGGATCTGGATCCTTATCCCCAAGAACTCCCGTGCTTCTCCACACTAAAATTCCTGGATATGTAGTCCCTCAACTCCAATACCGATCCCTTAGCCGCCTCCACCTCCTTAGCGAACCCCACCTTGAGGTGCTCTGACACATGAGTACCCCTCTGGCTGCTTGCCATCGCCAGGGCCGCACAGGATGGATACTCAGGTTGGGACCTCGCACCCGACCCACCTGGGCAAGTACAATCCCTGTCCAAGGCGAAATTGTTTGCCACGCAGTCCCGCCTCCTACCACCCAACATCCAATCATTACCAAGGGTCCGCATCCACAACTAGAATCCCCCTGGTGGTAGTGCTGTCCGCGGGGTCGTATTAGGCTCACGCTGCATTTCCAAACACTCCATCCTGTGGAGCAACTAATTCTGACTAGGATGGGCTCCTCTATACACGAAGCGAGGAGGCGCTTAATGAGGGATGCCAGCCCCTCTTGGCCGGTACAGTCTGAGAATGTTTCTGGTATGTGAGAAACGGTCCGTCAGTGCCTTGTTGGTACCACATGAGCCACAAACATCTTCCACAGTACATGATGCTCTGTCTTCAGTTTAACATGTCTTCAGTGGACAAGCACTAGCCAGCAGCCTGCAAATGTTTGTCCGTAAACTACCACTTGCAGCTGTTTTCTTATCCTTCTTATTAGTCTTGGTGATCTCCAACTTTTTCATTACTGTAGCTAAATTGTTGTGACTAGAGTGGCCGAGTAAGGATTTAGTCTTTATAGTCTTTTTTGCAGGGAACACTACAAAATGGATTGATTTATCCTTATTGAACTGACAAAAAGACACAACACGAATGATGTAATACGGAAAAGTTAAAATAAAACTGGGGAAGACGCAACATATAAGCTATTCAGTGGATGGTAGAAGCATAATGTAGTGAGCTGAGCTAGTTACCAACGATATGGCTGATTGCTTGTTGTGTTACCCTGATATTGAAATTAAACTATTCATTCTGTGTTCTAGTTCTATTCTAGTCACTTTACATCAATTTATATTATTTGCACAAGAGTAGTGTGAAAGGGGGCGAATGGCGTATCAGTAACCTTCTCAACTGATAAGGGGTGTGACGTACTACGAACTGAGAGGTGTGACGTACCCCTCCCTCCCTCCCACCCTTGACGGTAGTACCTCCCTGAGAATCAGCTGTTCCACTGACTTCTGGAGAGCAGTGCTGCCAACAAAACAGGTGATTATCGTCAACAAGAAGGGATTTGAAGCTATTACTTAACCATGTTTAGGTGCCATCAGAGGTGTCTGAGGTCTCCCAGAAAGCAGTGTTGCCAATATAATGAGCGCGTTCGCCTTACGGAAGGAATAAAAAGTTATTGCTTGACTGTGCTAAGCCCTGAATCAGCTGATACTGTGGTCTTGACATCTGTCATTCAAGTGTCACTTTGACATTTGTTATCTAAACCAGATGATTGCCAGATGGTATACGTCTCTTTATCAACTGTCATGGTTTTGTTTCTTATCACTGTATTGACATATGCCATCTATACACCAGATTGACTTTTGTTATCTAAATCAGCTGATTGTCAGATTGCTTTGACGTCCATTTATTCAGGCTTCCCTAAGGGCAGTTGAATTGTCATTTGGAGAGGTTTCAAACCCCCCCCTCCCCCGCTCCATATCATCAATCATGAACCATATCTCTCGTCTCTCCGTTACACGAGGCTTACCTTTTTTTGGCTTCACCCCCCGATTTCGAATTTATTGCAAACTACTGTTCTTAATATCTTCGTGGGAAACCACCCCTCCCCTCTATATCACCTTTTATCAAAATGTAACCTCCCCCCCCCCCATACCACATACTGGTTGACCCAGCAGTTATCTGCGAAAAAAAAATTTTGGGGTGGTCCAACAGAGGTTATGTTAACTCACTTTGAGAGCGCAAGGTACCAGGAGCACAAGTTGTCATAGGAGCTAGAGCGTTGGGAATAGTTGAGGGAAAAACAATTTCTTCCGTCGTCACCACAGGCCGTCGCTCATTTAGAGGGGGAATGTGAGATACTGACCTAAGCAGAACGCCCGAACTCTGTGTGTGTTCCAAGGAACAGAGAGAAGGCGTTATCAATTTCAAGAAAAATCATCTTTAGCAATGAGTACTACAATGGTTTTTACTAGTTCAATTTTTTCAAATGGGCGTTCCAGCTCAGACAGTCATGCAAGTTGTAGTTATAACTCTTCATGGATCTATTACAAAACAGACAGCATATCGAATCTTTCGAGAAATAATCCCAAAAGTGTCCATGTTTCGCCAACGTTGAATGGTCGACAGTCATTTTCGTGCCTATGAAAGTCGTTAGTCGCGGCGTAGAATCAAACAGGTTTACATCACTCTGATGAGACAACATCCACTTTGTAAGTACTTAAATTTTCATCAACGAACACGAAGTGTCAAAATAATGTCCTGCCTTTTTGTGCGTTGAGTAGGTTTTGATTGTTGCAGTTGGATCGAACAGCGACACTAATTTCGGGCAATTAAATAACCCCAAGTCGTGGATTAGGTATCGGGGGGGGGGGGATGCCTTCAAAATAGCCGATTAATCCGAACCTTTCACGTAAATAAATTTTTTATTTGCGATAGCTTTCCGTAAAATTGTAGGAATGTGATCGTAGGGCGTGTTTTCATCTTCCCAGGCTAGGCCGTGGATATGTTTACGACAGTAGACCGATTGAAGTGTCAACACATTCGCTAAGGTGTTCTGGTAGCATGAACACATAGTGTTGAAGCACGAATGCTGTTGGTCCTTCGTAAGCACATACTCCTTGGTAATACGTTCGCACTGCAGGGTTAAGTCGATTAATACGGAAGCCATGTTCACGACACAAATGCTCGTCGACTACTGGTTTGAGAAACAGTTGCATTGATGATATATCTACGGACCCCGTCGGCCCCACCATATTTCTTTCTTCACCTTCATCAAATCGTCTTTATACCGATTTTCACACACCGTTCTAGATCGCTTTCTATCGTGAATTTTTTCTTCAAATTTTATTTTACTTTGTCAGTATCTCATTCACAGTTTAGTCAACCGCCATTTGTTTCCAGCATGGAATGGACGAGTTGGAGTTGTGTGCACTGTTGTACTACAAGGTGTCTACCAAATTTATTGCATGGCATTTTAAAAATAAATACCTAAAACCATTCTATGGAGCCCAATTCCTCTAGACGGTCATTAATTTGATTAGCTTGGTTTTGCAGTCTCATATTTTCAGCTTCAAAGGATTCCAACGAATTTCTAACTTACTCACCAATAAATTGGGATCTTCTTCTGAATCAATCGAATCCCGACTATCTGTCTGCATGAAAAGCTGAGAAGTGATTGAAAGAACCAAAGCCCAACACCGCTACCCTTTCTACGAGTAGATTAGGAATTTCTTATTAGAAAAGCCTTAAGTCGTGTTGTGTTGTTGCTTTGGTTCACATCTTGTTTTCGAATGTTTTGTGACTTAGGGCTGGACAAGGATGGCACTTTAGTTTCAACAACGTTAGATTGACGAAGAGTTGAAGAGTTGACATCGATTTTGCTATTTCTCACACATTATTGACACTATCCTCATGTACAAGACCATCTATCGAGGCGTGATTGGTTGCTGCTCCGTTGTCTGGGTTGGTAGCAAACTTGAGTATTGACTCAATCCCAGAGAGCTGCGCTCCTGTGGATCACTAAGGCATACAAGACTGTATCAACAGAAGCACTCCAATTGATCATTGGTCAGTTACCAGTTGACTTGGCCGTTGAGTGCATGGTTGACAAGTGGAGAGTGAAACGGGAGCTTCCCCTGCTTTGGGCTGGACTCCGTGTGGATCACCACAAAACAGAAACTTGTCGCCATCAATGAAATGGCAAGCGAGATGGGAATTCTCGTCAGAGAGACGTGACACGTATGCGTTCTTCCCAACATCCGTGAACGTCTTTCAAGAAAATGGGTTGAGCCAAATCACTGGACAAGCCAGTTCCTCGCGGGAACTGCAACTTCCATAACTGATGTGACCATCGTTGAGGGTTTAGGAACAGTCATCAAATAAGGAAACAGACCGGTCTCACACATTGTCTGAGTATAAGTTTTCTATTGCAACATCTTGGTCCTCATGTTTTATTCCCTCGCATAAGCCGTTCAATTTTGAACGCAGAGAGAGAGAGAGAGAGTGAGGGGGGGGAGGGAGTGAGAGAGGGAGGGAGAGAGAGATTGATTGATAACGTCTGTTCAACGCAAAGCGTCGAAGTGGTCAGAGTCTTTGACCTCGGACTTCCCCGTGTCATTGTCTCCGACCGCCTAATTGTCTCCAACTATTTCAATACATGCCCCTCACCAACGGGAATCCCTCAGCTGCGGTCGGGAATCCCTCAGCTACGGTCGGTTGTTTCTAACAGCCCCTTTCTCAGGTTTTCCCCTTTCTTTATTTCTTACTCCCAATTTCTTTTCCTATTGACGACAGAGCTCTTCCAACATCATTCTGCTTCCAACTATTGCCCCACTAACTCCTCACTCTCTCACACGGTTGCCTACGCCAGTTCACGCGTTCCGATTGCTGCCCTGGTGTCGCCCAGTTGTACTCCATCTCACCTCAATTTTAATTCTACTCAATTTCACACGCACGTATAATACAGTCCTCCTCACGCTCACCGAGTTTCAGTTTTATTGCGATCCTCAGCTCCCCCCTTTCGTGCACCCAACAACGTCTTTATTATTAAATCTGGCCATACATGGCCATTCTTCCACCTAACCAGAGACGAGCACAGATTAGCACGAGACGACATTACATGGTAATCAATTTTGTGTTACACAATTCTCCAGCTTTGTTTAAAAAAAAAACTACTATTACTAATTAAAAAAAAAAGACAAATAAATGTCTTCTTTACTGCATTCCACATTATAAGTAATTACTTCCTTCATTTGCTTATTCAGTATAAAGAGATAACAAGTATTAACTACTAAATACTTTTGACCTTTGAACTCAAGAAAATCCGCCCCGAGTTTTTGCCAAGGTAGATACGGCATTCCGTGAGGATTTATTTAATGGTTCGTCCTTATTATTAGGACTGTGTTTAAGACAAGTTTGACAGTTTTCTATGAGATTTTTAAAGTCTACTGACATTTTAGGCCAAAATATAACACCTCTGACCATTGATTTAGTTCGTTCGACCCCCATGTGACCAGAATGAATTTTTTTCAAGATCGATTGGCGCATTTGAGAAGGTATAAGTATACTTGAATTACGGAATGATAAATCGTCAATTACGATAATCTCTTTCCTGAAACTCCAGTATGGCTTAAAAATATCGTGAACTTTGTCTTTTGACTCAGGCCATCCTACATTATTATATCGTTTAGGAATTTTATGAGGTCTGTATACAACCTTAAAATTATAGGCTTGCAGCTGGAGTTCTTTGTAGTCTACTTGGAACGTTCGCTAAATTACGCTTACAAATAGTGACGCGGCCAGAAGTGGCGAATGATCAGTTTCTATGGTTATCACCTGACCCTAAATATACTAGCGAAATTTCGTACACCCCACCACGACAGTCTTTTTCGATCTGAGCATAGCCCTGTTGACAAAGATTTAGTGTACTTGAAGCATATTCAACAGGTTTATTATTCTGGAGAATAACAGCTACTACGGCAAATTTTGACGCATCGACTGACAGAACTATTGGGCTACTGACGTCAAAATGAGCAAGTACAGGTGCTTGAGTTAAAATAGTTTTCAATTTTTCAAAAGATTTTTGATTAGTTTCATCCCATTGCCATTTACTTATTTTAAAAAATTAGACTACGTAAATGAGCTGTAAGCTCGCAAAAGTTGGGGATAATGCTTGACAAATAAGTTACTAGTCCTAAAAATCTCTGAAGTGACTGCTTATCAATAGGTGCTGGCATCGCACAAATGGCTTGAATACGAGATGGATCGGCTTGCATGCCCTCTTTTGAGAAAATCTGACCCATGTATTTTACTAGTGACAATCCAAAGAAGCATTTGATCCATCTGACCACATCTTAGACACTTACACCGATTGCCGGACACTTAACCCGGTGGATTTGACCGCACTTTCCGCATATTTGACTTGACTTAGAATGCGAACTTGATGATTATACGTAGCGACGGCAAAAACTGGAAGGTGAGGGAGACCGCTGCCAAGATAAAGAGCTATTACGACGATCGTGAAGGGACCCGCTCTGTTTTCCGCTGCTTCCCGAATTATTCGACTGATAATTAGATGACGATGACTAATACACTGACTCTTCACTATTTGGTCCTTGAATGGATTGAGCCTGCTGGTACGTCAATTCGAGGCTTTTACAAATAGCGACAGCTTTATCTAATTTGAGATGATCTTCTTGAAGTAGCCTTTCCTTCATTTCGAAGTTAGCTTTATTCAAACCACAAATTAAAACATCTTTTATTAAGTCATCTTGCAAATTACCTGGTTCAGAAGACAGACTGAGATTTCTCAAATTTGTGACGAACTCGTCGATCGATTCATTTTGCCCTTAGAGCCACATTAGCTGAATGGCCATCGATTTCCAACGGACCGACATTTGGTGGAAGATTGATTGAGGCTTGTGGCATTATAGCTTGTCTGCGTTGTTGAGAGTCACTTTGGCTTTTGACGTTGCACCGGTGTTCGAATCGGACTGTTCGTTGGTGGAATCTCTTCCTAGCCCCGAGTCGCGCACTGAACTATTGATCCACTACCTTATTTACAAAAAAACACGACGCACTCCTGACGCCATGTTTTAAATGGGTTACGGCGAATAAATAAAATGATCAAAGCAAAACAGAGTAAGTTTTTAGGACTGTACTGAAACGACTGGTGTAGATACAAAGACGGTAATGGCGACTTCAAAAGACTAGGTGGATTTTTACAATTGGTAGTACCATATAGATATACTTAAGTAATTAGGTACAATATGATTTTAAGTAGAATTAGTTATAGTATTAAGTGAAATATTTTTGCTATAGACATTAATTATATTTTATATTTAGTAATTTCAAAATTAATATTAAAATTAATGTACTGTGGCCAATTTTGAACTAGACCAAATTCCGAAAAACTAAAAAAAAGACCCAGGTAGATAATCCTCTCCTGATTCTAAATATGGTTTGGGTCAACCGCTGCGATCATCCATCACTTCAGGGCAAATTACCAAAGTTTCGATTGTGAATATGTAGCTAACTTCAGCCCGGTATATAAACGTCAGTGGCGATATACTAGTTTTTGGCAAATTTGGAAAAGACCAAATCAAGCACAGCATTCCGTGCTGTCCAGGTTAGAGGAGTCCGGTTTAACTCTGAATGTGGATAAACGTATTTTTCGTCATTAAAGTGTACCATACCTCGAATTAGAATTATCTGGAGAAGGAATTACTCCACCAAAGGAAAAACTTAGCTAAATTATTACACAACTGTTTATTATTCTCATGAACAGCTTGAACTAGTCTTACAGCTCCAAGACCCATCCCATTCGATTCAGCATCGAAAAATACCAGTAAACCATGCAAAACATGACTAGACTACAACGGAACGACGAAAACTAAATATTCCAGTCGCTCGTCGGCGCTTGTAGGCAATTGGCACCACGTTGCAATTCGACCGGACTGGCGTTTTTGATGAGACGGGAGGGAAGGAGTACAAACGACGAAACGACTACTTTCGCTGTAGTCATTGCCCCGCGAGTTCTTTCAAATTAGTAGAACTATAATTACTGTAATTTCCCTATACGCAGTTGTGCACGTCTGATACTCATTCCATTTGATCCGGGATCTAAAAATACCTTGCAAACGATACCAAGCACGACGAGTTTGCGATAAAACTGCCAAAATTGCGTTTTTGTTAATTTTTTTAAACAGTTTTTTGCCCATAACAACCATGGGCTTCGTCCGATGGGATCGCCGAGCAGGCGGGTACAACCAGATACAAAATGGGATTTTTGTGCGTTAAAGGCACAAAACGGCCCAGACGGCGGACGGGTATTGCAGATTTAAAATCTCGATGTCTTGAAAGGTAAACTATCAAATTTTGATGGGAAGTAGTAAACAAACTTTTCTAACCGAATTTCCTGCGAAGATTTGTTCCGAATTTAGCTAACGATACAAAACTTTTTAGAAAGTAATAATCAAAGGCGTACCTCGAAATGGAAAGACAAAGAGGAAGCATTGTTCAGGAAAATTAAGAAGAAGGTAAAAAATGCCACCTAACATCGTGGCCTGTGCAAGCATCAGTTTGACGAGTTCAAAAACGATATGCACAAATAAAAAGAAAAATGTTAGCTATCGCTTAGAATGTAGATACATATTTCCCTTGCCATGTCATCCACCATGGGCATATGACGGTATGAGTTCACTAGGCTTTCTCAAGCGTAATACCAGGAAGTTCACACATGTTCCTGCCTTCGCCCCTCTTTGTAATGCTTTTGGCCAACCTATCCTAGAATATGCCACATCGTCTAATGGATAATTCTGTCGATCCCAGCTCCTCGCCATCATCAAAAAGTTTATCTATGATCACCTCCGTCCTGCTGCATCTAGTCGTGTCACTTATCACCCCATCCCCCACCACCACCCCCCTGCATCTATCGATACCCAGTTCTTCTCACAAAACGGAACTCAGCACAGTAAATTGCCCGATACTGTACATTTTGACATAATAGGTTCATTTTTTACGAAAATCCTAAAAGCGGAAATAGTAGCAATTAGTCGCAAACTTAGGGCAATATCCAAGAGAAATCATCTGATTCGTCTGACAGAAACCGGTCAAGCGGATTCGGATGAAGGAATATAAAGTTCTGACTGGGTGCACTGTCATGCATATAAGCAGCGTTAGTCGTGAAGCTCCACTGCACAGCCAATCAAGATGCGGCTACAGTGGAGTACGGAACCCATGGAGCTAGGATAGCAGCCGCAGAGTAGCTGACCGCCTAATTGGGCAGTAGGGTGCCTAATTGCAGAGCACTAACCATACGTAATGTAGTGTGGAGAATAAAAGGCTGACAGACCAGTCAATGTGAAGCCATACAGTAAGGCAAATGCAATGTGGTTGGAGGGGAAAACATTGGCAAGCATGCAGTATATTTAACACTTAACAAATTTGAGGGGGAGGGACGATGGATCAATACAGTAGAACTGGTGCTAACTATGAAACGGTGAAAGGCTGGATGAAACTGATTGCGTTACACATTACAAAAAACTAATGTTGAAAAAAACCGCCCAACTTCTCAACCGAGTGGCTCTAAACTAAACTCAAGTACAAAGCTTAGAATCTTTCTCTTGGTTGCGGGAGATTAAGTTCTGGCGAATCACAACAGGTGCCGCTTCGGTTTCCGATGAACTTTCCCCAGCTCTTAGTAGGTTTGCGACAGTGATGAAAGACCCCTTAATATGGATTGGAAAAGATGACAGATCTGCACTATCATTCTTCGTTAGTTCTAAAGCACCTTTGCCGACCAACGGAACGACTTTTAAAGATTAAGACATGGGATTCCTCGAACCGATCAACCAAAAATGGTAGATTTATTTTCCGGGTTCTTTCCCTCATTTCTTTTCGACAGGAAGAAAGAACAATACATAATTTCGAACGGATAATTAGTTCGTACTTACGGAACGGATGATCAGTTCTTGTAGAGCCGTAATTTGATAGGATTCGACTCTTAGAACTTTATCATTTTCCTCGTGAAAGATGGTGTAACAAGCTAAATTGAACACTTACAGATTCTCACACGTTTACACATTGTTGTACATGTATGATGCAGTACCTCAACCAAGGGACAAGTCTAGAGCGGCATGATGGACCCTCAACATGGATTAGTCTGCACTCAACTTGTAATACGAAACTGATGAATGAAAGCACATTCATATTATTAATGACTCTGCGCCATTGTAATTAGTACTAGATTTCAATTTTAAATGTACACGCTGGATAGTAAACTGGTTCACGTAATAGCTCCCAATTGTATCAGTTAGAAAAATATGATTTTTACTTTCCGCTACCCGAAGGGAAGGAAAGTATAGTAATCGGCCCAAAAAAAAAAATTTGGGTTTTCTTCAGATCTTTACGTTTCAGACCCTACTGAGTCTAAAAAATCTAATTTCGGCGCGTGGTCCGTGTGTGTGTGTGTGTCTGTAGTTCGATTCGCGGGGGAACGGCTGATCCGATTGAGCTGGTTCTTTTTTTGTTTTGTTCGTTATTTTTTGTAGACACCAAAATAAGGTTATGGACGATTTCGGCCGATGGGAAGGGAGGGTGGGGGACAAAAATGTACCAAAAACTAGGGGTTTTCGCATTTTTCTCGAAAACGGCTCTAACGATTTTGATTAAACTTTCAAATTATCTTTTCCTAATCAATACCTAACTTTTCTTCTCCATACATATCTCCATGAAAATACGGTGAACGGAGATATGGGCCCCTGAAGCAAAAATAGGTTTTTTTACGCTTTTTGGCAAAACGGCTTCAGCGATTTCCACCAAACTCACAGGATGTTTTCAAATAGTTGATACCTACATGTTCCTCTCAATAAATGTTCCTGTGACGGTCCATTGAACAGAGATAAAAATCAAAATGTGTCAAAAATAACGTTTTTTCGAACATTTCCGTAAATTCCAGGGTAGCTTTTTCACCAGATGTTATAAATTCTAATGGAGTGTCTTTTAGTCACCCATACCAACATTTCGTTCTCTATAATTATTTCTGTATATGTATGTTGAACGGAGATATAAGCCAAGTTAACTCATAAAAGGAGATTTGTCGAATATTAATTTATCGGTATTCCAATTTTCTCAAAAACGGCTCTAACGATTTCGATCAAATTTTCGGAGTACTCTCAGCTAACTAGTCCCTACATTTTGTTCTCCATAAATGTTCCTGTAAAAATGCGTTGAACGAAGATATAGCGCCCGCCTATGTAGGTGGTGTTCGAACTTAAAGGGGTGGCGGAAAGTTGTGTGTTGCAACGCACCAGATATTTAAATTAGTTTCGACATTAATCAGGAAGAGTTCGACTGATATATATGGCATATACCTGATATATGTTGCACGAGGGCATTTATGGAAAAGAGGAATACAGTCTCATCTGAATGAACTTAGTGAACTAGGAAACAGACCCTAGGCCTTAGAAACCAAAACGCGTATGCCGTGCCTACTAAATTTTTATTTCTGGGTCGAAGGTGATGAATGATAGCGGAAGTGAAACAAATAGTTGAATATTATTGTAATTTGTGTTATTTAATTTGGTTAGTTTGTGGTAAGTTATTATACTACAACGGCCGATCTCTTGAATCCTCCAACACTGAATATGTTCGATGACCAACAAAATGTTGGTTTTGAAAAACCTCGTCACAAAATTGAAGTCGTCTAGCTCGAACTCATGTGTTCTGCTTAGATTTTCGTTAATGTGGCTTTCTAATGCCGAACGAAATGCTGTAAGTATTCTCCTCTTCCTCGTTTTTGTAGATATAGAAATACAAATGAATAAGTGGCAATACTATGTAGAATATAACAAAATGAACAAACACATTTCTGGTACAGCAGAGAATGACCAGTTGAAGTCGACCGGTTGGTCTCTGAATGCCCAACATGGCTGGACAGTGAATCTCTGTTTTGTTTTATCTGATGGTAGTTTAATTTTGAACGAAAATGGTGCACCCGTTATCACAATTTAACTACGAAAATCCCTGGATTAATTCTAGAACGTTGATAATGAAATAAAACCGACCTCGTAACTCATTGGGATGGGATAGAACAGATGTGAGTTATACTCATAGGCATCATTAAAATGGGGACTAATGAAGGGAGAATGCAGTGATATGAAGAGTACACTACGAATTATTAAACGATAGTATTACACTCTTGCACTGCTCAATGTATTCTCACACCTCCGAGACTCTTTCGTTTCGATTCAGCATCGAAAAATACCAGTAAATCATACCAAACATGACCTGACCTGATCTGAACAACGATGATTGACATATTCCAGCATGACGAGTCAGGCTGACAGTTGTTGGAGTGAAATGGTGCCAGCGCGGGAAATGAGCATAGGTCGGTAGGAAACAGCAACTTCCGTTATATCCCCCCCCCCCACCACGAGTTCCTTCAAGTATTAGACTTCGCCTCACTACATTTACTGTGATTTCACTGTTTTCGATCAAGACGCAGTTCTACACCTGAGACTCGAACCATTTTTTGCCCATTACAACCATGGGTTTCGTTCGATTGAATCGCCATGCAGGTGGGCGCAACAGAAAGTTTTATGAGAAAGAATGGATTTTTTAGACCATGTTGAAGGCAAGATGTGGCCCAAACGGCGGACGGACTCTGCAAATTTGGAATCAGTGGAACAGTGGTGTATTATTCAGAATAGATAATAAAATATTAGACGCTCTGCATCACACAACACTAGTATTTGTGCGGAGTTTATGAGAAAAACAACTGCGCTAAAATCGATTTTCTTCAAAATGTTTGGTAATTTATTATACAGCTCCCGTCATTTTCCCCCAAATGGGATTTTTATCGTATTGTTGACTCATCAGGAGCTGTACATATAAATCATTTAATCAAACTCGTTATAGCCCTTTGTGAGAAAATATATTTTGCTGATACCCTTATTTTGGTGTCTCATGGTGACCTGTGGGCTAGATACCAATTTTGAGCTTATTTAATTCAGCTATTTTCTCTCAATCGCGTTCACAGGCACACAGACCATTTTCCCTAATACTGTTTTATGGACTAAGTAGGAGGTGATACGTAAAGATCTGAAGAGGACTAGAAATATGTTTTCCAGCTGATTACATAATTTTTCTTTCTAATTCGTATGGCCAAAGAAAGTAAAATGGACAGGAAGTTGCTGCTACAACGTTAAGGGTCCACCAATTTTAGTGCTGTTCGCCACACCAAAACCTCCTGATTAAAACCTTTCTTTTTGCGACATGATCCTGCCGGATTCCTTTGTTAGTTTAATGTGTCTCATTGAAAGATTTCGATGTGCAGCGTTTGAACAAA
The DNA here is from genome assembly GCA_020466155.1 of Pachypeltis micranthus. Classification (NCBI taxonomy): domain Eukaryota; kingdom Metazoa; phylum Arthropoda; class Insecta; order Hemiptera; family Miridae; genus Pachypeltis; species Pachypeltis micranthus. The sequence continues at coordinate 1,174,222 of CM035770.1, read as the reverse complement.
CTTTATGATAGAATATGAAATTTAATTAAGCTCTTCTTTTTTTGTAAAGCAAAGCAAAGCAATCACTTTCACTTTCCAAGTGAAAGGAGCAACGAGAGAAAAATGAAAAATTAACCGAGTTATCGTCAAAAGCTGAGAGGAGATAAACGTGAGACCGATATGGGAGACGTGTATTTTTAAAGAAGGACAATAAGGAAAAACTTTGAAGAGGGTAAGAGAAAAGTGTAACACGAAGTGATAGCAGAGGCGGGGTGGGGGGAGGTTATGAAAGAGGAAGATAACGTACAAGAGAACGAGGACTCATGATGATTATGTTGGGTTTTGGAAGTCTAGATGAAGAGGATAGCATGAAAAGAGGAAGTAAACGCAAGGAGAAGGTCTAAAGGATACAAAGTTATTCTTTCATGAACGAAGGGGTTCAAACAGGGCCGTAATGGGCGGGTTAAAGGATAATGGGAGGGTGATAAAGATTGAGTGCAAGCCCTCTATTTTGTATGTGGAATGACAAGAAAGGATATGAGCCAGAGACGAAGGCTGTCTTCAACAATGATGATTTCGATTCCCGTAAGGTTACACCTCTCCTTTCAGAACCCTTAGATGATTTGCGCGTTCTCAGTGGGAATGGAGTAAGAAAAGAAACAACGTAATGAAGTAACTTACGCTTGCAGAATGTTAAGAATGATCGCCAAGGCTGCTCAGAGTATCTCTAGTAAAAATGGAATATCGACATCTAAGTATGGACTTTCGCTTTCGATATTTGTTATTTTAGAACGTTACTATTGATATGTTGGTGAACTGGACCAATTATATCAGAATTACGTGCTTGAAATAATCAAGTGACAAGTGTACACTTAATTCAGAGTTTTGAGCAACAAATTTTTTCATCACCCTTGTTGAAAAGCCAGATGAGCGAAGTAATTAATCCAAAACTATGCCAAGAGAAATAAGGCACGAGCAGAGGGGCCTGCTCTGTAGGTCAGCAACTGGAAACAGACGAAGTTTAACTTAGAGGTTCCCTTCAGGGTACGAATCCATGGAAGATCCAGATGGGAATCCCTTTCTTGCGGCTAGGACCATCGTAGGTATTTATGGGCCAGTGATCCAGACAGCAATACCTTTGGATGCGCTGGCTACAGTTTTTCAAGCAGAGCTCTTCTCTTTACTATGATGGTGAAGAAAAGAATATACATTACATCTGACAGGCTGTACTTCAGGATCTGGCTTCCTACACACTTACGTCAGGACTGGTTTGGAAATATCTAACAGGGCGGAAGACCTTGGCAAAGGAAAACACATTAATACTGTGTTGGGTGCCAAGTCACACAGGAATAGAAGGGAATTCTACGAGGCTGACAAACTGGTGAGAAAGGAGCTGGGCTTCTCCCAGTGGGACCTGAGCCGTTCGTAGGGACCATTAAGAGCCACTTGATCAAGTAGGTTGCTGTATGGGAGAAGTGCAGAGCTGCCTATTGGCGGGATGTGCCTCGCTGTTTATGAAGGCTGTTTATCAGACTCTCCAGCAAACGAGGGAGATCCTCAGTCTGGAGAGAGGTTTAACTTTCGTTCGGTAAGTGGTGCCATTCAAAAACCATCGATATCAGAAACTTAAATTTTCAATAGAAGAATTGAAAAAACTGTTTTGTACTGTTAAACGTCAACAGAGCTCTTAATGGTTTTCTCGAGGCAGAAAACGTGAGAGCTGCAGGTGAAGAACGACCTTCTTCCCCCCATTTGATGGACTCAAGTGCCACGTTTCATGGCTTTCCCTACTTTCCGATTTCATAGTATGACGCTGCAAACCGCTAATAAAATTTGAATCGCTTTCCGCTGATTCCCTAACCGAATGGCCGTTGGTCGGCCGAAATCTATTAGAAAAAAGGCGTTGAATCCTTCTGGCTGCTATCTGATGAGCGTTCCTACAGTCTCACACTCTCGTCAAGTTCTGGGAACGAGGAGGGCAGGAGCAAGCAGATTCAGTCCAACGTTATCCATCAAGTCATTTGTGTAATAGGTAGGTACTGTTACTTTGCGGAACATCAAAACGTTCAGTACCCTAATCCTTCAAATCAACACATTCACAGATATGAGGCATGTACATCATTGGCTCCACGTACAGAAAACTCAGAACTACCCTTGTGGCAAATCCTCGTATAAATGTTACCCACTCACACATTGCTGACTACCTAGACTGTCGGCTTCATTAAGCATTGAACATTTTGGATTACAGGCAAGTTATAACTATAAGGTGTGCGGGTAGTTTGCCCTAGTTGGAAGGAAACCTTGCAACTTCCAGTAAAACAACAGGTGTCAAGCCTATTAAGGGAACACGGTATTTCGTGCTCACCCCTCTCGTAAACGCACTGGCCCACCGCTCTTTACTATTTCTTTTCAAGGGTCAGGTCTGTTCCCTAATAAATTACTGTTCCTGAACCCTCAAGAGGTTAATCACTCTACTATCATGGAAGTAGCGGTTCGCTATCATGCCAGACGACGGCTGCACAGCATCAACCGAACCCAGACTGCGGAGGTTGGGCAGGTATTTGGTCGTTCGCCATTCTTACCCAAGAGAGTTGCCCATGGTAAACCGCGTGAAGGTCTGACCACCTGAGGAATCCCGTACCATGCGGGAGGAGTTCATATTATGGTTTCCCAACTGACCTAACTATTTACTTGGGTGGCTAGTTTCAAAGGGATAGATCAATCGTGACCACGTTCCTTTGTCACCACCTTGACGAAATGATTGTAGCCTTGCTTTGTAGCAGTCAATACCGCTAGGTTTGTTGCTGTGTTTGCTCTTTACGTCAGCAGTTGTATATGTACTATAACGATTTATACTGTTCCACATTCCAAGTCTTTATCAAACTCCTCATAGTCTTCACAAGGTTGATTACGACCAAGATCTGGAAGAAACTCATCGTCCGCCAGTTGAATTAATACTCCTTTCTCACCTGTCGTTACAGTACAAAATGGATTCCACGAAGGCTGGCCAACCAGGGAAATTTGAGGATAACAGAATGTTCCTTCGGGAGGTTTCCTCCAGAGCACTCATGTGTATGTACGTGGGGTCAACAGCTTCTTCAGGCCTCATTAGCTCTTTCTAGTTTCTATGGTCATTATTGCTGAACTCGAGTGGTCTGTGATACAGGCAGATTCACGGGCTGACGAGTTAGAATATTTCCAGCGAACATCCCAAATTATCTCCTGGGCCAGATAAAATAGAAAGCAATATGCTAAGGAAGGCTGGGTAGACAATCTCCAGCGGCCTTCTTAATTTATTTATTGAATGTCTGCAGGTCGGACAGTTCCCACTCAGTGGAAGTCTGCGCATGTCCTCACTGTTCAAAAGGAACGCGATTGCAATCAGTCAGAGCCGCGATCATAGGGACTGCACAGCATTCTTTCCATATTAGGCAAAACATTAGAAATCATGATGTTACAGTCCCTCGAAGGAGTCTTTGGTCGCAACAACAAAAGGCAGGCGATGCGGGTGTACCAAAGGAAGCTCCCCACAGGATGTCATTGTCGAAATTCGGCATGGTTCCCTGCTGGCACTGGCTAAGTACGTCGTAGCAGTTCTGATTGACATCAGTGGAGGGTTTGACAACCTTTGGTGACCAACTCTTCTTAATGAGCTTAAACGCAGGGGAATCCCCCAAAACCTGTACTGGCTCGTCAGAACTTACCTGACGAACAGAACTGCTACGATCGAATGCAGGCATGTCTCCATTAAGAGAAAGATTGAGAAGGGGTGCCCAAAGGGCTAGGTCCTTGGACCAGCGCTCTGCAACGCCTTCTACGAAGATCTTCTCAGGAGGCTCATGGTGACTAACTGCGAGCCGTACGCCTATGTGGATGTGAAGTGACTGTGCTGATCTTTGCAGAGTCGGTCCGCCAAATCGAAAAGAAACAATCACCAACACATCATCAACCAATGTTGCGAGCATGTCAAGATGCAGGTTGCTGAGGAAAAAACCCAGCTAATCCTCTAGAATGGAAAAGTGAATAACCAACCCTCAATACGTTTTTGCGGCCACAATCTCCTCCTTGAAATGCACGTCAAGTATGTAGGAGTGAAGATGAGAGGAGGGGCATCAACCAACGCCTCCTGTTCGGGACCGACCGAATGTTATTTGTTGTTACTCGTCATGCTCTTACATGTCTGATCGTATCGGCCGGCTGAGAGAAGAACGACCCCTCTGCACCGCGCAGACAGAACCTCTTCATCGATACTGGAGGGCTTTTGATCCACGTGCCGTACGGTTTTTTCACTGCATCGAACGTTCAAGTGTTTTTCCTTCGTACGCGGGGTTTCGATGAATCCCACACTCCCTTCTATTTCTCCGGAGCGATATCCGCAAACGGGGCACAGATCTTCGGAGAACGCATTTCTCAATGACCTTCCTACCTCACTTCGCCAACGTCGTCAAATCCCGACTCTACTTAATCTGCCACCTATAGCCGAATTCATCTCTCAGATAAGACATTCCCACAAATTAGTTTATTTTCTTTAATAGTTGGAGTTAGTAATTTTATTGTTCTTAATTACTTTCAAAAATAAACTTGTACATACGTCCAACATGGTTATCATCTTATTTTTATCTGTTAATAATGTTACAACAGTCTTGCCTAACGAGCCCGGATTAATTATTTCTGAGTTCGGTGTTAACACTTCCAGTCCTTTAAAGGCACTACCAATGCAAGGTTTGCCTCCCTGCATGCAATTAATAAAGCCACTTGGGGTGTGTGTTACCATGACACCATCCTCACGTGCAAGGCCATCTACCCAGGCGTGATTCGCTACAGCCTCGTTGTCTGAGGTAGCAAACTAACAGTCTATCAAAAGAGATAGAGAGAGCTGTACTCCTGTGATCACCAAGGCTTATAGAACTGTATCAACAGAAGCTCTGAAGGTGATCACTGGTCAGTTATCGGTTGACTTGGCCGTAAAATGCATGGTTGATAAGTGGAGAATGAAACGGGAGCTTCCCCACTATTGGGCTCAACTCCGTGCAGATCTCAACAGGAAAACGAACGAAAACTTGCCGCCATCGACGAATGGGCGTTATAGGAATGGCAAGTGAGATGGGAATCCTTGTCAAAGTGTCGAGACACGTCGAGTTCTTCCCCAACATTTGTCAACGTCTTTCAACAAACTAAAGTTAACGTTAGGTGAGTCCGTCTCCTCTGGCTTGTGAGTTACTGTGGGCAAGCGCTTTCGATGTAAAGACACCATCGTCTGGCCGTTAAGTCAGTAGCCAGAGGAGACGGACTCACCTAACAGGTACGTTAACTTTAGTAATTTGCCTACTGGCGGATATAACCCAATTTCTTTAATACCTTTCAAGAAAGACCACCGGAAGATCCAGTTCTTCACGGGAAGTGGTAACTTCAATGCGAGTCTGAAGGCAGTTTGGAGTGTGGCTCTAGCAACAGGGTCACGAGTGCGTTGGTATATGCTTTGCGTCTGCATCCTTTGCTTGAGGGGACTAATTGCGTCAGTCCACCGTGGGACTTTGATCGCCCTGTGCTTCTGTTGTAGAGTGTAGTGCTATGGTAAATATGTCCACTTTGCTGACCACCTCTTTGGGTGTGGCAACTTGCACTATTATTTCGGTGTCTTCAGCACGCAGTTCACTTTCCAGTACCCTACAGAATTGTGGCTAGTCAGCATATCTCTGTGGAATTGCTTTTCACGCGTGTCTTTGCAGAGGTTGTTGTCATCTGTGATGGCAAGGTCAACAACCATGTGATCGCCCTGTGTTGCACCTGGTACGATTGGTGTGAGACACGGCTGTGACATCCATGCACTACCTTCCTCCTCATAGGTCCCCTCAGTCATGGGTTCGTTGGCAACAACGAAGTTGTGCTTGGTGAGCAACTCTATATACACCATCCAGGGTTGGGGATCCCCACAATGGTGATCTGGCATTTGCATCAGCACGGGTCAATGCAGATCACTGCTGCCTTGGCTCCTGTTCGTGCTCCAGCCACCACTCACGCCTGCGATCCCAGACTAAGAGTTTTGGATACTATGTATGGTTCCTGTATGTCTAGAAGACTGCAGCATTGCTTGAGTGCACTTTGCAGCAACTCAGCCATAACCGGGGAACTAAGGAGAGAGAAGAAACTAAAAAAGCAGACTAATGTAGTGGACTCATGTGAGTTCATTTGTTGTGTGTGTTTGTGGTATGACCGAGAGTTGCTCGAAGCTCCCCCTCAGGCATATTGATTCTACCTCCTTTTGTTGAGAGTCAAAGGGAGGCCCCCCACATGCCCCGCTGCTGCCAGTCTGGCCACCCACCGGGACAAAGCCGCATGAAGGATTTTTCAGCTGCTGCTCAGAGTCAGCCCTCATCTGGTGATGTGGCGAGTGGACACACGCTATCAGCCGACCCAAGAACGCTCTAACCCAATTTTCCCCCCTCCACATTCCAAAGGCCGCACCTATACAGGGGATTGCTCATAGGTGTTAGTGAGCCAGTTCCAGGACTCTCTATCACTCATGTTTCAAGTCAATGTGTTCTGCCTCGTAAGCCGTTTGAGTGTTGTTTGTATCTGGAATATGTTGAGTAAGGCAGTGTCGTGAGCTTTAAGCCCCATTAAAGCCGGGTTTTTGTGACAGAGACATATAGGAACCCCAAGAACACGGATTAATGGCTTCATCCAATACAGCTGTGCCTTGGCCTCTAGATTGGAGAGCTACAGCTGTGAAATGCAAACTGTCAAAGGTGTGGAAAGAGCGACAGGTGAGATCTGCGCAGCTATGGTAGAGGCATATGAAGAAATCAACGAGTTGAAAACCTGAAGATCCAATAGGGAGGTCCCTTGGTGCAATAAGGAACTGGAAAGGCCTTGGAAGGAAACGAGGAGGCTCTTTAACAGAGCAAAGAAGCAGGGTGAGTTGGATGCGTACAGGGGACCAAGGAGCTGCTGAGTAGCAGGGTGGTCTTTTCGGAGTTGGGGGGAGAGACACTCCCTGTGGTGCCCACAGGGGGGGGGGGTGCTCTCTCCTCTCCCCTGGTTACTGGTAGCTGACTCCTTTCTTGAGCTGGTGGAGGAAGAGGGCTAAAAGGTAATAGGAATGCAGACGACCTGGTAATTATAGTCAGGGGTAAATTCGCGAGCATAATCAGTGAATGCATGCAGCATGCACTGAATACCCTACAGAGATGGTGCAATGGGGAAGGACTGTTTGTCAATTCAGACAAAACGAGCTTGGTCTCGTTCACCAGAAGTCGTAGCCTTGCGCTGCAGGAACTAAGGCTGAGTGGTAAGGCAGTGAAGATCCAGCATGAGATCAAGTACCCAGGAGTTTTCCTTGATGGGAAGCTCACTTGGGCCACACGTGGGAAAAAAGCCTTACAGCGGGCATCGGTGGTGATGTGGGCAGCTTAGAGAATGGTGGGGAAGACATGGGGGCTGAGGCCTGGGATGATCCGGTGGCTGTACACTGCAGTTGTTAGGCCTGTAGTCACCCATGGAGCCCTAGTCTGGTGGACTAGGGTGGAAAACAAAACAGTGCAGTTGCAGCTGAATAAACTGGAGCGTAGGGCGTGTCTGACCAGTACAGGTTGTATGACAACATGCCCTACGGCTACACTGGAGGTCTTGCTAGACTTAGCTCCACTCCACATACATGTTAAAAGGATGGCGTTCCTCCAGGCTGTGCATATGTTGGAGTTGGGTCTGGTCATACAGGGGAGGAGGAGTTCCTGCTACTTGATCCTTGACAAGGTGAATGTGGAGGGGCCTGAACTGCGTGTGGTAGACTCAATGCCTGCGAGGTTCAACTTCGTGTTACCCTTTCGGATACTCATTCACGAGCGATCCAGGTGGGAAGAGGGAGTTCCACTTTCAAAGCTGGGGCCCTGGTATACTACACTGAAGGCTCGGTGCAGGGTGGCCTTGCAGGGGCAGGCATCTTTGGGCCGAGAATCAGAGCGGCGATCCCATTGGGGTCGCTGGCCACGGTGTTCCAGGCAGAGGTGGCTGCAGTGACCATCTGCGTGCAGCGGCTGCTGCAGAGGGGACTGAAGCGGCAGAGAATCTACATCATGGCGGACAGTCAGGCCACTCTCAAGGCCTTAGCCTCATACTGTCTTACATCGCGGCAGGTGTGGGAGTGTCTGATCGGACTGAAGGCCCTGGACAAGGACAACAGTTAACACTGTGTTGGGTGCCAGGGCATCAGGGTAAAGAGGGAAACGAGCGGGCTGATGGGTTGGCTAAGAAGGGATTGGGGCAGATCCATATTGGCCCTGAGCCCTTTGTTGGGACTACCAGGAGCCACCCACGTAGAGAGGTGGGCAAATGGGAGGATAGGTGCAGGGCTGACCATTGCCCTTAGACAGTCAAAACTCTTCATCGGACTCTCCAGAGGGAGGGCCAAGGAGGGGCTTGCACTGGGGAGGAAGGATATGAGGATCATATGTGACCTGTTCACAAGTCACTGTCCGCTGAGGTACCACCTTGCAAATATTGACAAGTGCGAGGTACAGGTGTGCAGGTTCTGCGAGGTAGGGCTAGAGACGGTAGAGCAAGTGCTGTTCGTATGCAATGGACTCACTGCATTGTCTCTTGGACACACTGCACCATTCACTGGACCCATTGCAGTTTGGGACGCCCTTTCTTCAGCCAGAAGGGGTGGCGAATGCAGAACTTGCGGATATCCTCTGCTCTGCGCAGGGGTGGTGGGGATGTATAGGTGACGTCAAACCAAGTGAGACCAGTGCTGTTCGGCCTGGGAGTGGTGCAGGGGGGCCATGATCTGAGGATCATGGACGCCCTTACAATAGGCCAGTTTGTGGCTGCAGTGAGGGTACCACCTGCATCCACCATTTCAAAAAAAAAAAAAAATGGCCGGATTTTACGACCATGCAGAGGATACGACAGGAGAACTCTGTCCCCCTTTCCTACGAGAGGGTGTTGTGCGATCCCAGCTCAAGGTTGGGGGTTCCCAATGTGTCATGTACGTGGAAGAAGTGTAAGTTGTGTCCCTTCAAGTCCAGCTCATCCTAACATGCAGGGAGTATGACAGTGGAATTCTGGAGCACAGTGTTGCGACAGAGTACACTGTGACGCCCAGCCACAGTTGAGCCTCTTTGTGGATGTAATCCTGCGGGGATTTCATAGAGGTGAAGTTGTCATTCTGGCCGGGCTCACCTAGCTGGGCCTCTTAGTCGGCTCATACCATACACAGGGAATACAGCAGCGGTATTCTGGTCACTTCAGCACGGACACACAATGGCAACAGGTCTCTACTGGGAGACTGGCTAACGACCAAATACCTGTCGTACTTCCACTGGTCTGAGCTCGGTGGATGCGGCAGGGGCCAGCCTCTTGCATATTAGCCAAACATTCATGACTGATATAACCCTCGTCGAGGGCTTAGGAACCGTCATCAAATAAGGAAACTGACCTACTCCCGGCGAACTAGTTTACCTGTGATACAAACTTTGATCTGTGTTTGGCGAACGCCAAATTAGTTGGGCTTTGAGTTTGGAATTTTCGAGAAGTAGGCTGTGACTTCCCCCACACCTACGATTCCCAATATTTCTGACACCTGAAGCCCTTTGTTCATAGTTGGGAAAGTCCAGCTCTTCAGTTATTGCCAAGTAGTAACGGATTTCCCTTTTTTCTGGATTTTCCTAATTATTCTCTTCCCACCCCTCAATTTACATTCCTCTCGCTCTCTCTCCATGTCTCCCTGGAATCCGACATATACTACGTAATCTCCTTTAGTGTAGTGCCGACACTACAACAGTATGGCTACTCTGTGACGAGTACATTCCGCTTAATGAGAATGTTAAGCAGCACCGTGTATAATGTATCATATACCAAAGACTTAGTTCAATGCACACAAAGACTTTTATAGATGTTACAGGCACGATTTTAACTTGTGGTGACAAAGCAATGGAACGAGATATAGTTCTTGAGTACTTCGTACGTCAAGAATCACAGGAGTGAAAAGAAGACGGCCGAGAAAGGAGGGAACGAGTAGGTTGCGCGTCAGCGTCAAGTTGGACGGCGATTCTCATGATACTGATTTTGACTTCGATTCGGAATCGACGACGCGGCTCGAGAAAGGCTATTTTTAAAGGGAACGGACCTTGTGGAAGTACATTACGGCTACAAAGGAAGTGGCTCACATTACCTTCTTGAAGCTCAACGAGATACCAACCAGAGCTTCCAATGGATTGCCCACTTTCATATAATTGATTTCGTATTTGTGCCTGATTCTAATCAAGTAAGATATCTCTATCTGATTGATGGAGGTGAACAGCTGTTTGCGTCTATCATTGATTCAGTGACCACCATGATTGGAGATCCCTTAAGGACTGGTTTTTCTAAACCGTTCAGACATCCTGAAACGAAAAACGGTAGCTAAAATGGACTGGCGATAACTCCCCCGTGCCTTCTACCTTTCAGCAAGGCTTCGCGTGGTAGACTAACTCTCCCCTTTCCCTACCATGCAATCCAACCTTACTCGGGTTCTTTCCTTTCATAAAGTGGCGGTTGTCCATGGCAGATTGGGAACCTGGAAGACCGATATTCCATAGAAGCCACTTGGTCCTAGTAGAAGTAAAAGACGATCGTGTAGGTAAAAGGCACAGTAAGGGCTATGCAAAAGGTGGAGAGAATTTGTTGTTCCGGAGTTACGATCTGAAAACCGCTGTTCTAGAAAGACTAGGAAGTCGCTTAAGTAGCGTGATATGTTGTGGTGGTAAGGGGGATGGGGGGATGATGCGATTTGGCTTTCTCGTCCTAACACTGCGGGCGATCCTTTGTACAGTGGACTGACTGATTTATTTATATATCTGTACATTTTTGGGCCTAAGTGACCCACTCCTAGAAATATACAGAAACACAATATGTTATATATAATACAAAAGTCATTAAATCATGTTTAATTCAATTCAATTATATAATCAAAAGACACTCCCCCTTCTTGAAAATCAAAATTAGTTTTGTTCTTCCAAAACAGAAATGCCTAGCATTAAAAACAAAAATCAAAGAAAATAAATATTAAGAAAGCATTGTTCTGCCCTATATGATGTAGGTTGGTAGGTTGAGAAGCTTAATAAAGACAACCTTGCCCCCCCCCCCCAACAATGCCTTGTGCCCACTTGCACGCTGGACACGGGTGGTAATTTCATTGAGAGTACGCTGCAGACAAGGTTACAAGGGCAGTAGAAGAGGAGGGAGGGCGAGGGTTTCTCCCCAGCATGGCTTCAGAAGAGCAGGTGTGCATGCATACCAGACATATCATCTTTCCGGCTACTTCTTTGAATTACCAGTTAAAATGAAATCCCAGGTTGAGGAGAGGAACCCTCAAGGAACATCAGTTGTAGTGAAGTTCGCTGATAGCTAAAATGAATAAAGAGTCGTTCAAGTATAGTTGCCCGATACGAAATCCACCCGTTGTTATACAACTTCCGAGACTCAGTTCAGAAAATGTTCAGTTTGACGAGATGGAAAACCTCAATCACGATTTTACCGTCCGTTTTACTAAGCGACAAATTTGAGGTAGGCTCGTCAGTTGGAAATGGGATTGGATGAGGGTGGTGGAGGAGAGCGGTGTAATGAGAAATAAATTGTGAAGAGCGACAATAGGAGAAAAATGGCAATAATAAAGGAGAATCACAACGTAAAGTTTGACAAAGACGCTGTTATTATGAGTGGAGTTGGGTTTCCTGTTCCCTGAACTTAACAACAGACTAAGGAACCTGCTTTCACGTTAATGAGGCCCAAGTTTTTGTAAAGGGGTTTCGTTACTCGGAAAGAAAGTTGTGCCTCACGATCGGATACCGTTTGGAGATTGACTTCACACAAATTTCGGGGCAACATTTCTTATTTTCCCTATAAAATGACATGAAACACGAAGTTGTGTTGCTGCAGAGTTCAACCCAGAGCCAGAGCATAAATGCGGTCGAATGGGGCAGAAAAACAAAGTTGCTGGGTGACGTGTTGAGAATTACACAGGCACTAGACTTAAGAATGTGGAATAGGGGAAATTTAATGACGGGATTTTGATCTAGTGCGTTAAGGTGGGATGTACTCAAAGAGTGCAACATCAAACTTCTGAAGTAGTGGTTTCGTGAATTGGTCAGCGACTCAAGAGAATTGTGATCGGAACTCCATAACCATGGCAACCTACAGCTAAATATCATTTCAAGAAACTATAGGCTGCTCATATTTCACAAGACCAGGACTACCCCAGTGTATCCGCTAAGTACAATATGGGTTGAAAGATTAAACCGCACCTTCATGGAAATGCTAAACCCTCGGCGAAAAGAGTGAACGAACAAGTCTGTAAAAGTTTTACCTTACGTTAAAAAGGTTACTATTCCTTTGTTATTGTAAACTGGGGCACCTCTGCAATGCGTGTCTAGCACTCAGTGCAGGCCACACTAGAGACAGCTAGGAGAAGCCACGAGACAGCACGTCAACTCTCCTTCCAACAAGCATCATGTAGCAGAAAACACTTGATCACGTATCTACTGAGCTGCTCCCTCTATCTTAGGCATAGAATGAAATACCTAAGGAGACAGAAGATTCTAAAATTAGGAATTTGTTCAATAAAACGGCGGCGGTAGGAGGCTATTTAGAAGGTTCGAGCACTCCATATCAAATACTCGGTGGTCCTGCTTTTCAAAATTATCTCTCAGACACTGATAACGGCTTTGTCTGAAGCCTTGACTTAATAACTTGAACTAGTCTAAATTAGTAATTTACTTGGCCTGGTAAGTAGAGATCCATTACGATACCCCAGAAGCCTGTCATCAGTATATAAGGTCCCTGCATCATATGGCTATCTCTCCCACTTGAAGAAAATGTTCATTCATCCCCTGCACTTCAATGCGAAGTCTTAGTGTTAGAGTGGTGCACAACTCCACCATCCTCGTCAGTCCAAAACTCTTGAACTGATGCATGTACAAAGTGGCATCACGTCCAGAAGGAGTCATCAAACGAGAAAAGGGATGTGGATTGCGACCAAGGCAAAACCGTAACCATTCACCCTGACTTGAAGGATGTATCTTGTTCTTTAGGTTTTCTGAGCTCGTGTTCTGCTCTTGCTCATGTGACTGAAATTTCTCTGAGCCAAAGAACTACACGTTGACGGCCCCCTTCATGTATTGCACTCTCGAGCCAGCCAGCCAAGTTTCTCTAACATTGACCCTTCATCCCAGGTAGAGATTGGCAGTTTATGAGGCAGCATCGCAATACTCCGGGCCATCCTGTAACGCTGCTTGTTTAAATCACGAGCTTCCAGATGTTCGATGGATTGAAGATCTCGTTCTCGAAAGCATCCGCAAATGGGAGTTTACCCCATTGGTAGGGAACCAGAAGCAGATGGGGTGGCTTCAGAAACACATACCTATTGTAACAAGTTACTTTTCAGGTGTGGTTGCACACCGGGAACAGATCCAGGATAGAGGCTTCGAACAGTGCCTTCCAAGGTGATAACTGAATGGGAGGTTTATGAGAGGTTGAGGAGGGAGTTGTTTCTCTCTCTCAGGGGAGTTTTGTTTTAGTTTCTTCGGCGTGTTCCGGTTTCCCGAAAAAGGAGAGGTTTTGGCTCGTACCGACCCCCGTTTTTCAAGTTGTTTTCCCGTTTTTCAGTTCCGATTCCTTATTGGGGTTTTCTGGAGAGGTTTGAACGAAGAAAGAAGATCCCTGGCCGCAAGTTGCGTTTATTTTATTCCGGTTTTTTTTTTTTTTTGCATGCGAAAAGTAGGGTTGTTGGAAACGTAAGCTGCTTCCCGCCGATTCGCCCTGGGGCCCGCTGGCTGGCCCTTATTGTTTCCCCTCCAGGTGTCCGCCTCACCTCCCACAGACCACCATCCCTTCCTTCTCATCCATCGCGCGGGCGATCAAGCCAGAGCCCTCAAGTTTTTTCTAGTTTTTAATTGCACATATTAACCATCTTTTACACCCCCTTGTGTGAAGCTCCCGCTAAGTATAGTTGTGACTCGATTTCCTATTTCTCCGTTCCTGTATTTGTTCCCTTTTCAGGTCGGCGAGGTCTCGGCATCGGCGGAGGCACAGTTGGCAGACAAGGGGGGAGAAATTAATTTGATCGGATCCGGGGTGTTAGAGAATACGCTTTTAATTCAGACAACTAGGGTTGGCTACCCCGGTATGGTTTTAACAAGGGTAGAAAGACGTTTTAATTTGATTCTTATTTTCTTAAATATCTTTTGGTTGAAATTTTGATTGGAAGGAGAAGTTTTATTTTATTTTAATACACATATATTTCTATTATTTTTAGTTATTTCCCTTCTGTTTTGTTTCTATTTCTGTAAAGAAATATCTCGTTGTTGTGGGCTTCATCCCCACGTGGAGATGTACGCAAATCTTTAATTCCGTCACACTATTCATCCTTAGTTTTCGTAGAGCAGCCCTCAGCTAAGGGAAAGCAAATACGCCTCACACCAGCGCAATTTGGCACTCAGCAACAGGAAACAGTTAGTACTCAGATCAACTGGCAGTCCAAAATGCTATTGTCATATACTTTTGAACATTTCGAGCCGACGTTAAGAGTTGATTGACAGACATATTAGCTGCTCTAACTAAGATGTCAAGACTCTCACACGAACTTTGATCAGCTTGATCCCTTACTATAAAAGCATTCAAAATGAGTGCAATAAAGTTGTTTTCATCCAACGCATTGAAAAGATATTACGAAATTTAATTCGTCGTCGTCACCCGATCCGTCAAGTTGATCGTCAAATAATTTGAGGGGTGAAATCCAAGACCTAAACATTCAAATTACTTTTTAGATTGCGCATTGCTACGGTAGAACGCCAGGGAGTCTCATTGAATAGTAGCGCATGCCAAAAATCTACCTGTCGCTTAATAACCCTCACAGTTGAAAGGCGTTAACGTGAATTTCTTATCATATTTCCCCTCCCTTGTTCGTCATCCCAACCATCCATGAATAGACGGGGAGCTGAACTCCATACAAAAGATTGAGTTAGGCGAAAAGATAACACCGTCGTCGGGAAGTTGACGAAGGTTGCCTGGCATCTGGCAATGTTGGCCTCCAATCACGAGTCACCCGAAAATAATTAAAACTTGTGGGTGGTTTGGTGTTGCTTAGATAATTTAAAAAATGGTCTTTTTTTAACAAACTGGGCGAAATGGTTATACACTTGCATTGTAGCAGTCAATGCTGGTAAGTTTCTCTGCTCTTCCAATAACCGTCGCTCACAGTTGAGCGTTTCTGAATGCACAGAACCTGCACAACAGACGTATATCGTGGTGGAGAGGGTGGAAGGGTGTGAAGAAGAAAATGAATGCCACAGACTACTTTTTGAAGCACGTAAAGTATTTAGGAGTGAATATAGGTGAGAGGTCCCCAAACAGCAACTCCAGCCAACCCCTCCAGTCCCTTGAAGGCACTACCATTGCAAGGTTTGCCTCATTGCATGCAATTAGTAAGACCACTTGGGGTGTATACTACCATGACACTATCCTCATATACAAGGTCATCTATCTAGGCCTGAATGGTGAAGAGAAAGAGAGTATTAGTCCAATCCCAGAGAGCTGTAGTTCAATAAGGCTTATTATACTGTATCTACATAAGCACTCCAGGTGATCAAGATTTCCTACTACTTGAAAACTAACTTTTCATGTCCATAAATATCTCCATGAAAATACGGGAACGGAGACATAAGCCTAGAAAGCAATAATCGGGTTTTTACGTTTTCAGGCAAAACAACTTCAATGATTTTCACCAAACTCACCAGATGTTTTTAAATCGTTGATACATATATATTCTTCTTAATAAATGTTCCTCCTACAGTCCGTTGAGCAGAGATAAAAGTGAAAATGTGTCGATAATAATATTTTTCTGAACATTTTTGCACTTTCCTGAGTAACTGTGTCGCTGGATTTCATCAATCTTGCAGGGTGTTTTCTAGCAACCTATACTTACGTTTTGTTCTACGTAACTATTTCTGTATCTATCAGCTGAACGGAGACATAAGCCATGAGAGACCGAAATTTTTCGTATTTTAATTTACCGGATTCTGATTTTCTCAAAAACGGCTCACTCGAGTTCGGTCAAACTCACAGAGTACTCTCACCTAACTAGTATCTACATTTTGATCTGTATAGATGTTCCTGTTGAAATACGTTAAACGAAAATATAGCGCTCGTATATGTGCACGTCGTCGAATTTACGGCGGTAGTTGTGGTATTTTTTTTACTCCTAACTTCACTATTCACCGTATTGAATTCAAGGTTCATGTCTAAGGGACATACGAGATGCAATACAAGATGCAATTGGCGATGATATTACGGGCGCCTCAAAAAGTACGGCAAAATATATCTTAAACTAAATCACTCGCCTCGAAAATGTGGAATAATAAAACGGAGAGAGACGATTGTCTATATTCACATTTGAGTAGCACTGGTATATCATTAGGGGATCATCAGTAAATTCATTTTTGATACTGATGACCTAACCGTCGAAATCGATAGAAATTTAGTGGATACAATCGTAGAACTGAGTTGGTTTTTAGTAAACTCCCTTCATTTTATGGAATTGAACGGACCGCATACGGTCGGGAGAGCGGGAGAAACCCCTATTCCACTGGACAACCGAATCTTTTCAACCTGAACGGATTAGAAGGCGTCCGACTCTTTCAACAGTCTGCGCGTATTCAATTTCCACTATTCAGAACGTATTGTTTACGGGATTCATCTTTTTTGCTTACGCTTTTACTGTAAATTGAACAGCGCGATTGATCATACCCGAGTGATGAGAGCCACGTCCTGCTGTCGGAGTTGATAGGATTTTAGTTGAAAAGCGTATTGATTTGGTAAGCGGTTATTGTTTAGGAGTATGATGAGTGGAGAGAGGGCGTCTAAAGGAGGAGGACGAGAAACGGACGTTATTTTCATCGAGCTGGAAGTGAAAAGATAGAAAAGAAAGGTAATTAACAGGGTCCAGATTTAAAACGACCTTTCGTCCAGGGAACCAAAACGGAAGGGCTTGCTACTTCATTACTTACAGATACTTTGCTATTTTTGGGTAGCGGAAAGTATCGCAACCGTTCCAAAAAATATCTGGTGTGTAGCAACACACAACATCCCGCAACGGCCGTAAATTCGACGACCTGCTACATATTCGAGCGCTATATTTTCGTTCAACGTATTTCAACAGGAGGTGGATTATTTACTAGTTAGGTGAGAGTACTCTGAGTTTGACCGAACTCGAGTGAGGCGTTTTAGAGAAAATCAGAATCCGGTAAATTAATATACGAAAAATTTCGTTATCCAAGCTCTCGTGGCTTATGTCTCCGCTCAATAGATACAGAAATAGTTACGGAGAACAAAATGTGGGTATAGGTGGCTAGAAGACATCCTGCAAGATTGATGAAATCCAGAGACGCAGTTATTCGGGAAAGTGCAAAAATGTTCAAAAAACATTATTATCGACACATTTTCAATTTTATCTCTGCTCAACGGACTGTAAGAAGAACATTTATTGAGAGCGATATACGAGGCATTGATTATGTCAACTGATTGGAGAAACTGTCATTCAGGTTAAGAGTACAAATTGTTTTAAGCCTCATCCCACTTTCTATTACGCTATTACGTAATGAGAGGGTAGCAGGACTCACGAAGGCGTGACTAACGGTCTGCAGTGCCTGCCAATTTAGTTATGAACGTTACCGTTGGGCAGCACTGAGTCACAAGTTGTAACGGTCAGCGACTCGTTCATGAGCCTTCGAGTAAATCGTTTATCACAAGCCAAAGTATTAGATACCCACTACATAGTACTGTATATTTGAAGTTACGAACCTTTCAAGTTAAGGCTTTACGCATCAAGTGTGAACGTCTGGTTTCTAGGGTAAACAACTCCTTAGTAACATGGAAACAAGTGATAATCAAATGATGACGAACTCAAAAAATGATCATCAACCTCGTATTCAATTAGTAGTTGAAATAGACTCACTGCTGGGTTGTTCTGAGTTTGTAATTTCCGCAAGACCATCTTGTACTGGTGCATTAGGACTGGATGAATCGTACTTTAGCCCTACTGATGCCAAACGTCGAGTGGACACAGTCGTTTCCTTGCAATCTTGAAGGCGAATACAAGAGTAATGAGGATTTCCTTCGATTAAAACCAGTTCATCCTCCAACGGATCTGGCGAACATGGCACACTTTGCCATAATACTGCTCAACTTGCCCGTTTCCTTGCGGGGTTGTGCAGGTGTAGTCTGATTGTTTGGTATTCCGCTTGAGCGTATGAATATTTGAAATTTCTTCAACAAGATAATACCCAGGGCCAGTGTTCAGCTCGAAACTTCCGCACTTGCTCCTAACGAGGAGTCTTTGTTTGAAGCCTTCCTCCGAAAATCGAGTCCCTATTTCTGCGGGAAAGTACCGCCTGCCTGTTCTTCAGCTATTTCCTTAAGGCGGTTTTCCTCTTTCTGGACGCTCCAATATATCCTCCCCTCTCTCTCTCTCTCGATCCACTTCCTCTCCAGGACACTCCGCTCTTCCCAATTCACACTTGTGCATCAACTCTCGCGGTACTCACAGCTCTACTGACTCTCTCTTCACTCTAGTTTCCTCTGCAACCAGTCCCCGTATTCACACCCCCCTTGTGTCAGTCTCATACTCACACCCAAACTCCACAAACCATTGTTCTAACCAAGTGACCGTGTAATCAAAGCTCTATTGTGTAAGCAAGTGTATCAATACTGTCCTATATCTCGTTCAATTCGTGTTTATTTCTGTCCCTTTTTCGTGCACCCAACATTTGGTCCTCAAGGGCTGATATACAGTTAATTTTTCGTGCAACCAGGTCGGAAAATTAATGGAATGACCAACACCCGCCACAAACCAGATCCCCTCATCTACATCACCCCCCAATAGAGTCAACACGAGCAGTCAATCGCGACGGGAAGTATTTCCATGGAGTTGCTAGTGCCCACCTACTGCTAATAGAATGCTAAATATACTACAACTCATCATGACTTTCCTTCCATTGCTCAACATGCGAAATTGAAACCATCTTCGCTCTCCTCTTCCGTGCTCCAAGCACCACTGCCTCCAACCTCACAACCTGTCCACTCTTCCACTCGCTCTTTTCTTCGCCACCATTCGGGAACCCAACCGACCAGCTGTCGCCAATCACTTCCGAATTTGAGGGAAAGCACATTATTATGGAGGAGGTCTTCAGCGAATCACAATCGCCTCTAATCGCGTGTTCGAGGGTCGCTCATTCTTCGCCACAGCCACCTGATCCTTCAACGACCGCCGACTCTGGGACTCTCTCGTCTACATCCGTCAATGAAGACGCGGAGTTCCCAGTCCACCCGTCCTCGTCACACCACACAAATCCGTTGTCCTCACACCGCGAGGTGTTTAGTCTCCTTCCCGGACCAGGAAATCTCATAACCTGTCTCTCGCCGCCACCAGCCCTATCTTCGCTACCAAGCAGTAACTCACAACCCCCGCCGTCGCTTACCACTGCCTAGACAACCTCTTCACTGGATAAGAAAGCCCCCACCCGAGTCTCTTGTTTCATCACTGAATCGCCTCGCCGACCAAGCGCCAATTCGCTGCTCACAACGGCCCCATCATTGCGAATTTTCAACCGCCTTCATCCAACCAATACCCCACAACACTCGAGATGCTTGCTGTGACCATCTTGGATTGGACAGAGGATAGCATTCCAAATATGGAAAAAAGATTTTTCAAATTTTCGATGGGTGTAGTTGTGCTGAGGTCCTTGCACAGGATAGCAAATGGGAATTTGGAGAACTCATCAATAACCTTCAGGAGATAGGATGTTCCTTGACTGGACGGTATTAGCCTTAGTAATTCAAATTAAGTATTGACAGACGTTTGCTGAGGTTGGCTTTAATAAGATGAACTACCATAGATAAACTGAGGCCAGAGTTCTGCACAAACCTGGCAGTTTGAAACCGTTTTACGTAAATCTTCTATCGAGACGGAAACTTTTCGAACGCGGACTCAATGGTACAGCCATGAACGGTGGCAGACCTTAAGCAGTTTCTGAACGTCTTGACCGGAAGAAGCACTGCAGATGAGAGAAAGAGTACCTGCAACACAGCATTTTCGTTTCCGGATACCCTGAAAATTCTAGCTTCCACTGCACTATTCTGGTTTATAATTCATTTTGATAAATACACCTATTTTTTCAACAACCCTCCCCTTAAAATTTGACATTTTACGTTTCATGGCATCGGGATCCCAAACCTGCAATGTTCGTCCGCCTTTCGGGCCGTTTTATTCCCTTAGCGTGGTCTGAAAAATCCGTTCTTTCGCACAAAAATACCATTTGGTATCTAGTTGTGCCCGCCTTCTCGGCAATCCGATCGGACGAAGCCCGTGGTTGTTATGGACAAAAAACGGTTAAAAATTAACAAAACGTAGTTAAATCGCAAATACGCCGTGTTTGGTATCGTTTTCAAGGTATTTTTACATCCTGGGTCGAATGAAAGACATCCTGGAGACATGTACAACTGCACATAGGGAAATTACAGTAATTATAGTGAGCCAAAGTCTACTAATTGAAAGAACTCGCGGGAACTACAGCGGAAGTAAACGTTTCGTCGTTAGTACTCCCTCCCTTCCGTCTCATCAAAACCACCCGCCCACTCAACTCGCAACGTCGTGTCAATTGCTGAGGGTTTGCTGGAAGTAGTCCCCGTCCCAATTTCCCCGACTTCTTTTGCCCGACAGGGTGGAGGAAGTGGCCCTAACTTTCCTTCGCACACCCCTACGTCGGATTATAAATGCCTACAGACGCTTACGGGCGCCCGGCGCTGGGGGAATATTTAGTTTCCGTAGTTCCATTGTAGTCAGGTCATGTTTCGTATGGTTTACTAGTATTGTTCGATGCTGAATCGAATGGGATCGGTATCGGAGCAGTAATACTAGGTCAAGCTGTTCATGAAAATAATAAACCGTTGTGTAATAATTTGCAGGATTTTTGTTTGTTGTTGACTCTGAATAATACGCGTACGTTTTTGGTCAGAAACGTTGTTTACAATCCCTCCTACCCCACGAAATTGGAAATTTGACTCCAACCACCCGTTAGCTCGAATCGTCATGTCGTGCTAGTTGCCTACAGGAACCAAGAATATGCCAATTTTCATCGTTCCGTTGCAGTCAGGCCATGTTTCGTATGGTTTCTGGAATTTTCGATACTGAATCGAATAGGATGGATGGATCTCTGAGGTGTGCTTTTACGTATAATTTTCAGCCTTTTTAATTTTGCCTGTGTGAGTGGTGTCAAACATGAACGACACACTTTGCTTGGTCCATTATACGGTGAAATAGCGCCATGAACGAATTGATTAAATAATAACGTTCGCTTCTTCTTGAATTAACAAACGGTTTTTGTCTACAGCACTCAAAGGGTAAAAAAAAGTCAAAAGTTTAAGTCTTTGCCTTTCATACGAAAATTCAACTGACAAATGGTCGCTGAGTACATCATGCCCTGAGATTATAATGTCTGAGCGCTATCCAATAACTGAGTTCTATCAGAAATAGCTTGACTTCTGGATACATATGCCCTTCGATTTCTAGTGATAAGGTGCAAAATGAATTAACGGGTGCAACGAAACTTCGTTACGAAAGTAGCGGATGCCCTCCAAATTTTGCTTGAATAGGTCTTGTTTTCTATTGAATGTTGACGTGTGAGGGAAATAGGTCAAAACTGAAGTAGCTCTTAGTGTCAATAACGGATTTTGCATGTAGACCGTTGAATTTAACGGCAACTGTTGACTTGATCAAGGTGCAAGAGACATGCAAGATACAACTATACATGCAAGAGATTCTGTAGCAGCTGCTACTTTTCAGTTGAAATTTCCTTGGAAAATGCCTCTTCTCGTCACGTTTTTTTCAAACGTGGTTAATTTCGGAGCCAAGTGGCCTAGAGTGCCTACTGCCCCTGCAAAATAACAGTTTTGTTTGATGATTATGAAATCGATTGTTGCTCTAAATTTTTAAGTTCATGGCGCTTTCGTGAGCGCGTAAGTAAGAAATCAAGATTTGAATTGTTCTCTCAGTCTCAGACATCCAACTGGACTTGAACGAAAAATTGTTGTTTGGCAAAGCTTCGTGTATTTTGCACATCAGGAACACACTAGGAAGCCTACATGTACAATTGCTGTTATTAAGTTTCACTTCTTCTCTTAGTTGATTTCACAAATTTTCAGGTTAAGACAACTGCGGGGGCATATCATCATTTTCATCACGCTTATAACTAAAACATTGCGTACATAACTCAAAAGACTTATCATCAGCGGTCCCGTCGAAAAGTCGGTGAAGCTCTTGCCATGCGTCGTATTCTTTGGAAAAATGCATAATTTTCTGAATGTTTTCACCGCTGAGATTATTCATTATGACTGTTGGGCGCACGAAAGGGGGAAGTTGAGGATCGAAATAAAAATGAAACTCGGTGAGTGTGAGGAGGACTGTAATATAGTGCGGAAATGAGTTGAGTTATTAGTGCGGTTATGAGTTGAGCTGAGATGGTGTACAAATGGGCAGTAATCGGAACGCGTGAACTGGCGCGGGAAACCATATGGGAGAACGAGAAGTTACTGGGGCGATAGTCGAAAGCAGAATGAATTTTGAAGTGTTCAGTCGTGGAGAGGAATGTGAAATTTAGAAGGAAATAAAGAAAGGGGAAAACCTGAGAAAGAAGGCTGTTAGAACCAACTGACCGCAGCTGAGGGATTCCCGATTGCAGCTGGGGTGAGGGGCAGGTAAGAAATACACGGAGACAATGACTGGAGAAGTCCAAGGTCAAAGACTCTAAGCAATTTGATGCTTTGCGTCGAACAACAACAATCATCGCTGTACTGTTCGCAGTGGCAAATTTTTGCATTTCCGTTACGTAGGCAGCTCCGCAACATGGAGTCGCTTCATGGAATGTCGAGGCAGGCTCTTTCAAGGATCCTTCAACTACGTCGAATGCATTTGGAAGACCTTGCAATAATGCAGTCATTTTCAATTTCCAAATTGTCGAATTCACTTTCCACTCAGTTCGCTCACATTCACCTTTGCTAAATCCATTCTCAATGTCACTTCTGTCACTATCACTGTTCGATAATCGTTTCCTGTCGGCTATTCACGTAATCTGGGCACGTGACCTATTGACAACTATTAGAGACATCAAGCAAAGACTGCAGCCACAAACATGGACCAAGAGCTTTTTTTTTACCTACCTTGGCTCTGCAAAGTTGAAAAGAAAGTTATGTAATAGGCTGAAAAATAATTTTGAGTTCTCTTCAGATCTTTACGTCCAAAAAACACTATTTGGGAAAATGGTCAGTGCGTGTGTTACCCAGACTCCACTCAAGCTGCAGCAGAAGCTGTGTGTCCTTCAGACATACCTGCTCCCGAAGCTGACCTACAGGTTGGTTTTTGGGAGGTTGACTATCCAAAGGTTGATAAGCTATGCCTGCTACTCAAATTGCGAGTCGTGCCTAGTGCAATGCAGAGCGATCACATGGTTATTGAAATTGCCATCGCAGATGACAACAGCCTCTGCAAAGACACGCATGAAAATCATTTCCGCTCAAAACATTGGCCACAATTCCGTAGGGTGCTGGAAGGTGAACTACGTGCTGCAGACAACGACCTAATAGTGCAAGCTGCCACACCTGAAGAGGTGGACATCAAAGTGGACATATTTACTACAGCACTGTACTCTGCTGGGCTCCTATCTACTTGAGCAACACAAGCAAAGGGTGAACAAAGCCCTATGGTGAAGTGACGAACTTGATCCCCTCAAGCAAAAAGTAAATAGAGCCAGAAGGATGTACCAACACACTCGTGACTCTGATGCTACAGCCACACTCCAAACTGCCTTCATCCAAGAGAAGAAGGCCTTCCACTGCGCCATCAAACGAAATTTTGTGGAATTGGTGAGCTCTGACAACCCCTGGGGGACACATTACAAGTCATCCATAAGGAAAGGAGTCCTCTAAGCTCTTAGCTGCATTGCGAAATCAGTCAGGCTGGGCCTGCACTATCGAAAGTTCACTGAGAAGGCGTTCCCTGATGACCAAGTAGCTCAAGATACTGAAACCCATAGGGCAGCAAGGGAGCCTGCCTGTCTGCAGGTCGGACAGTTCCCCACTCAGTGGAAGTCTTCGTGTGGAAGTTCTACTTCTACGATGGAATGCAATGCAGGTGTGTGTCCGTCCAGAGAAAGATTGAGAAGGGGTGCCCACAGGGGTATTTCCTCATGTATATATCCTCATATATCTAGGCGTGACTTGCTACTGCCACGTTGTCACGGTTAGCAAACTGATAGCTAATCAAAAGAGACTGTTGGCCCAATCCCAGAAAGCTGCCCTCCTGTGGATCCCCAAGGCCTATAAGACTGTATCAACAGAAGCCCTCCAAGTGGTCTCCGGTTTAGTTGGCCATTGAGTGCATGGTTGACAAATAGAATGGAGTGAAACGGGATCTTCCCCCACTGTAGGCTGAACTGCAAACGGATCTCATCACAAAACGAAAACTTACCGCTATCGACGAATGGGCGTCGATCCCCAACATCCATGAACGTCTTTCAAGAATATGGGTTGAGTCAGACCACTGGACATGGTGACTTTAATCCGCGGCTCCACTTCTTTACTCTCCAGGACTCCACTATAGTTTTTAAAGCAGTGAGCGACAGTTGTTGGGAGGGCAAAACGAACTTAGCAGCATTGACTGCTACAAAACAAGCCTATACGCATTTTGCAGAGTTCACGAAGGTGATGGCTATGAAACGTGGTCATAGTTGATCTGTCATTTTGAAACTTGCCACCCTAGTTAATAGTTAGACCTGGTGGGAAATCATGTTAAGAACTCCTCCCAGATGGTATGGGATTCCTCAGGTGGTCACCTCCGCACGGTAAAACACGGGCAACAGCTCCCTACTTGGGGAATGGCAAATGACCAAATACCTGCCAGTCTGAGATCGGTGGATGCTGCAGGGGCCGGCCTCTTGCATATTAGTGAAACCGCAACTTTCATGACTGATATAACCCTCGTCGAGGGTTTAGGAACTGTCATCAAATAAGAAAACGATTTTAGGGAAAAAGACCGAACCAAAAATCAGCTCAAAAATCAGCCAAAATAAGGGTATGAGCAAAATTTATCGAAAGTTAACTTTAGTTATCAGAGCGATCAAAACACCAAATATGTTTTTTCTCAAAAACGGCTTTAACGATTTCGGTTACAATTTTTATATTTATAGCTTCTGATAAAGCAACTATAGCATAAAATTTCCATTCGTGAGAAAATGACTGGAGCAGCACAATAAATTACCAAAAGTTTCAACGATAATTTTTTTGCGCGGTTTTTTCCTTATAAACTCCGTTGAACTGTTACTACAATGATTCAATAAAATTGGTGTAGTAGTGCAATCCAATACTTACAGGGTGAGCGTTTAAAACGCTCATAAGATATGCGGTGGTCATTCAAGAAATTCAGGAATTTCAACTACGGCCGTTTCGCTTACTGTCAGTTCTAAAAGTTTTTATTCAATAACTCTGCGAAAGTTATTACAACCCTACTCAAAAAAATTAAGTTTAGAGCCTCATTATTTCTCTGTGTACCGATTGCTCAATAATGGTACAGGAATGAGTACCTGCAGCATAGCGGATTCCGGAACTGTAAGCGCTACCGCTTTCTGCCGTCGTGAAGTGATGTTTGACCACGTTCATTTATTAACATTCAACATGTTGTCATGCTTCCAACAATTAAAATGTGTTTCAGTCAGGATTCAAAAAAGAATAATTCAGTGCAGACACGTACTTCAATACTTGCATGTCGGTGTGCTAACTCCAAAATTCACTTCAACTCTCATGATTACAATCATTACTTTTGGGTTCTAGGCTTTGTAGGTATTGATCTAATGTTTCCCTTGGTTCCTGATATCGCGTTGCGTTTGTTCGAGCAGAGTTCGCCGGAAGGCATGATGTAAATAGCCTGCAGTTTCTCCATAGAAACATTATACGTAGCAGTTTCAGCAATGTAAGTGCATATATCTGGACTGAAGTAGTTGGCGTTCCAGTTCCTCCACTTACGTTTTCTCTTCATCCGCAGACTGCAAGAAATGTTCAAAGTACGTTTCCAGTGGGACCAGCAATGAGAACAATCAAGATCTGGCAGATCGACTTTTATGTTCATTTACTTGGTCGCGTAAACTTCTTCCTCGAGATTGATTCGCTGAATGAATGGAAATGGACCTTTCAAGTGGACACTTCATTCGACGAAGTAATGAGTTTTACCAAATAACTTTGGAACATCTGGTTTCTTGGGTGAACAACTCCTTAGTAACACGGAAACAGGAGATAATAATACATCAATATTCATTGCTCTGCGATCAAGCACGCGCCGTCTGGGGAAAGTGATTTACTGGTGACTTCACTTCAAAAACCATGGCATTCAGCTCCAGAAATGAGTTTTCCAGCATTAAAACTGTGTAAAGTACTATATGAAGAAAACGGGTTTTAGTGCTGTAGCTGTGTCAGTACACAGCTGTCAAAATATACAGGAGAATCAGCAAGATGTTTGTTAGTACCACTAGCCCCACGATCACCACGACAAGTCGCTGCCACTCTTCGAGGTGCATACGTATTGTTCCATCAACGATGCTGTCCTCAGATGTTTCAAGAACTCGATCGTAGCAAAGCATTTCTCCCCCAACTTTAGTGCGACTAAGAATTCTTATATAGTCCATAGTGCAATAGCCACACAGCTGTGTTGTCAGTGCCTAGCCTAGTCAGTGTTGCCATAGTGCTTAGGGGCTTAGTAGCATCACGCCCAGAGCAGAAAATAACTAAATAAGCCTTTACCATCTGCCTGTGAGATATTGTGAGAGACTGCGGTTTTCTCAGTGCAGTGTTGGCAGGTGGGAAACACTTAGCAAGTACCAAACAATAAAGCCTTTCTCTCATAGATCGGTCATGAAACACGTATATTCGTCTATACCTAACTATTTTCAGTCACTTCTATATCCGACAAATGCCACCGATTTGAACCGCAGAGGCTGATTTAAAGAATCCTTTGATGAGGCACAAGATGTAAAAACCTGAGGAATCTGGCATTCGAACCCTTCAGTCCAACTCTGTATGAAGGATGTCTAAACGCGGATGTGTTATCGCGGCCTAATACGCAGATGATATCATCTACATATCTGGCGTAGTGTTTAATATCGTGTTTTGTCATTAAGGTCTGGATGTGAGTTTCTTCGTAATGTTGTAGAAATATTTCAGTTAATATGGACGAAGTAGGGTTTCCCATACCTAATCCATCTTTTGGCTTGTATATGCTGTTGTTAAATTGAAAGTAATTTTGTCCGAGTGTCAGTTTGGTGAGGTTGGTGACGTTTCTAGTGGTTGTCGTGTCTATTTGCCTTAGTTTGGTTTGTAGTATGTCAATGGTTTCTTTTATTGGTATGGAGGGATATAAGTTTTTTATATCAAATGATACCAATCTAGTGTTTGGAGTTATAGTTACGTCTTTTAATCTAGTGGTGAGTTCTTCTGTGTTGCGTATCGTATATCTGCTTGGTAATGTAATGGTACTTTTTAGCATTGTTGTCAAATATTTTGAGAGTTTATATGCTGGTGCAGATGTGAAGTTTATGACTGGTCTGATGGGTGTATCCTTTTTGTGAATTTTTGGTTGTCCTTTGAGTAGTGGTGGTTTTGGGTTCATGTTTATGTATTTATAATGTTGTTCTTTTGGTATGTTAGTATGGTTTCTAAGTGCATTACGTATTTGTGTTTGATACGAGTCCGTAGGGTCTTTTTTCAGTTATGTGCATTGTGTTTGGTTGATGAAGTCAGTCGTTTTGTTTATGTAGTTCTGTTTATCTAATATAACAATGACGTTTCCTTTGTCTGCTTTTGTCAAAATTAAATTATTGTTGTTGAGTTTGGTCCTAATTTGTATAGCTGTTTTTACGTCTTTGTGGTCCGTCCTGTTCTTTTTGTATTGTTTGATAGTTTGTTCGATTTTGTCTACAATTTTGTGGCGTATGCGTTCTTGTTTTTCAATCGGTAGATATTGTATGGCTGTCTCAGCGTCCAAAATGTTCGTTTCAATTTCTTTTTGTAAGTCAGTTGAAGGTAAGTTATGTTTGAGTCCTCTTTCTAATAATTGCGATTCGTTATCAGTGAATTTTACGTCCGTCAAGTTAACTGTTCTACTATGAAATGTTGTAGCAGGTTTCGAGATAGGGTCTAGTTTTTTCTTAAGTTTGTCGAGTTTTCTGTCCATATTCTTGTATTTGTTAGTCATGATTGTATTCGTCTTTGTACGTAGGTAGTCTAGGAAATCTATAAATATGTCGTGTAAATTGTTTTTCGTCATTATGTTGGCCGATTCTAAGTGTATTTTGTATATTTCCCTATTAAGTTTGACTTTTTTAATGAATAGCGTCCGTATTTCTGTCCTGATCCAAAGTTTTTGAGCTAAATGTTTTGTTTTTTGTGCAGAGTATGTCTGTCTGTTGATCTGTATGAGTGCGTATTTTGGTGTTATATTGTGAGTGAGGCATTGTTTCACACACAAAAATCACACAAAACACTACACAAACGAAAACAACCAACTGACGGATTTACAGACCACCCTACACAAAAAAGACTTAAATTCCACAATTGACAGACCATCCAACACGTCCCATTTATCTCTAGGGGGTTTCCCCCTGAGGTACATGACCTCCTCTCCCCGCCCCTTCCCCGACGCTCCATCACCCCTTTCACCTTTCTATTTGTATATAAAGACCACGACCAACTGACTGACTCCAGTACTGACTTAACGGCCAGACGATGATGTCTTTACATCGAAAGCGCTTGCCCACAGTAACTCACAAGCCAGAGGAGACGGACTCACCTAACAGGTACGTTAACTTTAGTTTGGAGAATTGTTCTTACGAGTACGTCTTCTGTGTTAGTGGGACCACATTCGCTGGTTTCTCGTGTGCCAGTCACTAGTCCTTGTACGGCTTGTGACAGTTGTTCAAGAACATCGGATGGTCTGGTGTCGCCCACTCTGGCCAACAAACACTAGTCGTAGTTCTTGACTCAAAGCATCATGGAATTGTTACAACAACGTCAATGTTTCTGCCCAAAGTTTGTCATGGAACGTTTGAAGCATTCTCTTCCGTCACGTTTTCCTGATGTTCAGCGTCTCCAGCATGTACATCAACCAAAGGGAGTTACATACTGCGGTTGGACTTTCCTGGGAAATCTACCACTACGTAGAAACATCCCTTCAATCTTTTCGATACGCGATATTCTTCAATTATAATCCCACTTCTGGCCTCAGTGTTGCAATCAGACGAGTACCTCCAAATGGAAATATATTGAGCATTAAAAAAGGCTATCAAGAACTTTAGAATCAATATTGAACTGAACTTGTTTGTTTTTCAGTCGTCGTTAACAACAACCCAAAAACACTTGGATTAATTCCCTAGCTCCCAATCATTCAGTGCTAGAGAAAAAAAGGTTTTGTAATGATTTGCAGCGTTTATCAGTCAGCCTCACCAGCTATTTTCGAAATGCTCATGCCACTGTTGAATTTGCTCTCGGTTTGGGGCACGAAGTACCCTCCGCACAGTTAAGTACAGTTATCGGGCCTCTCCAACATGTCAATGACGCCCGCCGACAGAGGTGCTCACATTCGCGTCAGAACTCGCAGGAGTAATTTTATCTCAAAACCCAACATGATTCATCTGCCCACCGCGAGGGAAATCCAGCGAAACCAAATGAATAGATCCACAGATCATATCCGAAATTGTCATTTCTTAAAAGATATTACGGACGTAATTCTTACTCGACGGATTCTCTCTCTCTCTCTCTCTTAAAGCTCTCCACGAGCCCGCCGAATTAAGTCGTTTTTCTACACAATGGTTCTCAACAAAAGTAGAGGGTCCTGGGAGGAGAAAAGCGGGATGAGAAGAAGATCCCTGGAAACGACGGGTGGAAGTTCAAGAGATTTATTGCTCTTTCAAAGGAGTCAACAATTTCTATTCAAGCGGCCACGGTAAGAGAAAAAGGAAGCAAAATACTTTACGATCAAGAGAAGGTAGGATAGATGTTGAAATACTCAGGGAGCCTGTGAACTCAACACAAACGTCGGTTGTAATTTTCTTATCCTACCCTGACTTTTTATGAATGTGTGTTAACCGTTGTTTGGTATTCAAGTGATAGGGTTAGTTCCGCCAGCAAGTAAATGATTAAAGATAACGTACCTGTTTGTTCCGTCTTCTCTGGCTGGTAGAATTCTGTGGGGGAACGCTTTCGATATAAACACGTCATCTTACTGACGTAATGGCCAGACCATTATTTTGTACCTCGACACAACCTGAGTCATGGTTTGGACTACAACGGAACGACGAAAACTAAACATTCCAGGCACCCGTAAGCGCCTGTAGGCAATCGGCACGGCGTGACTCGCCACTGGTGGGTGGTTTTAATAAGACGGAAGGGAGGGAGTACAAAAGATGAAACGATTAGTTTCCCTGTAGTTATTGTCCTGCCAGTTCTTTCAATAAGCAAACTTTGGCTCACTATAATTACAGTAATTTCACTACACGCAGTTGTACACGTCTGATACTCATTCCATTCGACCCAGGATCTAAAAATACCTTACACGGTATTTAAACGATACCAAACACGGCGTATTTGCGATTGAACTGCCAAAGTTGCGTTTTTGTTAATTTTTTCAACGGTTTTTTTGCTCTAGAAAATTGGAAAACCGATAAATTAATATTCGACAAGTCTCGTTTTCCGAGTTACCATGGCTTATACTCGTGTCTCCGTTCGACAGATAAATACAGAAACGGTATGGGTCGCTAGAAGACACCCCACGACACCCCGTAAGATTGATCAAATCCAAAGACACAGTTACTCGGTAAATTACAAAAATGTTCAAAAAAACTATTTTCAACACATTTCATTTTCATCTGTGTTCGATGGACTGTCAAAGGAACATTTATTTAGAAGAAAATATAGATATAAACTATTTAAAAACATTCTGTGAGTATGGTGAAAACTGCTAAAGCCATTTTGCCGAAATCTTACAAACTTATTTTTGCGTTTTAGGCCTATATCTCCGTTCACCGTATTTTCATAGATATATCAACACAGAATAAAACTTATTGCAGTGGTAGACAATAATCAGAATGTTTAATCCAAATCGTTGAAGCCGTTTTGGAGAAAAATACGAAAATTCTAGTTTTTGGTACATTTTTGCCCCTACTCCCCTTTCCAGCGACCGAAATCGCTCATAAACTTATCGCCGTCTACAAAAAATCATAAAAAACGTTGTATCATGTGTAGCTGGAGTTGTATCAGTCCAGCCGTTCTCCTGCAAATCAGACCTTAGCCACTTTTTTTGGTTTATTATTCATTCTGAATAATAACCCTATGTTTTCGGTCACGAAAAATTTTTTACAACCCCCCCTCAAAATTTGATACTTTACGTTTCATGACATGGAGATTCCAAATTTGCAATGTCCGTCCGCCGTCCCCGTCCCCGTCCCCGTCCCCGTCCCCGCCCGCCGTCCGCCGTCCGGGCCGTTTTGTGCCTTTATCGTGGTCTAAAAAATTCGTTCTTTCGCCCAAAAATCCGATTTGGTATCTAGTTGTGCCCGCCATCTCCGCAATCCGATCGGACGAAGCCCGTGGTTGTAATGGGCACAAAACGGTTAAAAATTAACGAAACGCAGTATAACGCGTTACGTCTTTGAAGTCCCTCGCTCCCGCCCATCAAAAGCGATCGTCACTGGTCCGGCAACACCGCCGCCCGCCACCCCTTTCCACTCGACTCACAGCGTTCGCCCAATTAGCGCCGGGGTTTTTTTTTTTGTCTTCCCTAGGAAGCGCTCGTGTTTCGTATATAACCTTTGGCACTACGATTTGTCTCTTTATCGTCCGATTGCCTTGTTCTCGTCTTCACCTCCACGAATGACTCTTTCTCTCCGTCTCAACGGTAGCAAAATATCTGTTATCTTCGATTGAACTTTTCATTATTCGCTTATTTTTGGTTTATTTATTAATAGTTCGTTCGTTTCATTTTTTTTTTTTGTTTATTTTAATATTACGATTCAGTTCTTTTCGGCCTTTTTTTGGGTTTCATTATGATATTTTTCGATGCTGAATCGAACAGGATGGGTCTCGGAGCATTAATGCTAGGTCAAGCTGATTATCCGAATAATAAACCGTTGTGTAATAATTTGCAGCGTTTTTTTTTTGTCAAAGCTCGCCCTAAAAGTAGAAACTAAATAAATTAAAGTTAAGGAAATTCTGAGGAGGGCGCTCAGACTACCCCACGCAGGCTCTAGGGATAGAATAATTAGCACAGGGAAGGAAAGATGGATAAGAGGGTGTTCCACGTTAGAACGGCCTCCAGTTTAGACACGACCCGAGCAACACGCCAGCACTACACACCACACCAGGACACGGTCAATGCTGCAACCCTGATGGAATCTGCCACCACTCCATGAGCTTCCAAAACCGTCATACGAACATCTGTCCTGTCATATTTGCGTCTCTTGGCTTGCACATTTAGCGCAAGATCCCAGCTACCAGATACTACGTGGACATCCAGAACCACTGCAGACTGGTCGGGACCAATGGCGACGACCTATGGCCTCAGCTTACTCCAACGACAACCCGGTAGTGTCACTCCCACTCCACTTCCCAGCGGTTTTTTGCAGGTGGCCTGAATACCGTAAGTAACACACTTTACTACAGTGTGAAGGTGGAGTTTAGAGCTGCGTCAGCAGGGAAAAGGTATTTTTGCCTTTTAAATTTAAACGGAACGAGAGATTTTTTTTTTTCCAATTTTCTTGGCTGGCCGACTGGGATGTTAACGTTTGAAAAGTCAACCCTCGAAATCGGACAAGTCGGATCACTAAAAATTAGAGAATTTGCGTGAATGCGTTACTTATGGCTACGTCATGGACGCTTAAAATTTACGAGTTTTGTCACAGGTATTTGGTGGCGGTGATGCTGGAAGCACAAGACCGTAATGGACTCAGAGCGAGGTCGGTGGTGGCGTCAGCCTACTTCCCACGTGATGACGCTGAGCCCTCAGTTGATTGTCGGGTGCGATGCCAATGCATATAATGAGGCATGAGGCGGCACAGACACAAATGCAAGAGGTGAGTCCCGTTTTGACTACTTACTGTGTAATGGGATGGTGATGGTCAATAGGGTGAGTACGCCAACTTTTGTTACGCCCAGGTAGCGGGAGGTATTAGACATAACGGTCTCGAGTTCCTTCTAAGCCAGTAGCAAAGAAGACTGGCATGTCTCGAGGGAGCCCTGTATGTCGGACCATCATGTACTGATGTTCCCAAATAGTGTGAAAACGACATATTGGAACCCCAAGAATACGGATTGGGTTCTGTACAGCTGTGTCTCGGTCTCCAGTTAGGAGGGCTACAGCTGTGAGATGCACACAGTTGAAGATGTGGAATGGGCGACAGGTGAGTTCTGCGCAGCTTAGGTAGAGGCGTATGAAGCAAGCTGCGCATTGAAAACCCGAAGATCTAATAGGAAGGTCCCTTGGTGGAACAAGGAACTGGATGGACTTGTGAGGGAAACGAGGAGGCTCTTTAATAGGGCGAAGAAAGAGGGTGAGTGGGACGCATGCAGGGGTTCCCTCAAAGAGTATAATAAAGCCCTCAGACAGGGAAAAAAGAAATCCTGGAGAGACTTCTGTGGGGGCATGGAAGACTGGTCCATCATGTCCTAGGTGCAGGGATGAGAGGCCGCAGATTGGCTTTCTACTGAAAACAGGGGGAGCATATGCGAGGAGCAGTAGGGAGACGTTGGAGAAGCTCTTGGCAGCTCAGTTTCCGAGTGTCATGTGTTATATTATTACTGCATTGATACTCAACTTTGATTATCACAATTCAATTACACGAGTCGTGTTCTTCGACTGCCAGCACTGAAAGATCGCCCGACTTGTCCTTGTTGACTTTGACCTTACAGTCTGCTGCCTTATGACCTTTGATGCCACATTTCCTACACTTGAAAGGGCTCCTCTTTCAGGCTCACTCTTACCGTTGGAGTTGCTGTTCTTCGATTTGGTCCTGTTGTTTTTCTTCGACGGGGTCTTTTGTTTAGCGAACATAGCGCCTTGATCCGACGTCGATGAGGAAACTGAGTTTCGTGCATCATTCCCCTCAACGATTTTTACACGAGGGTTCTCAGGTGTTGGCAAGTCGTCACAGCTCTCAATAGCGATCCTGAAATGTTCAAAGCTGGGCGGCAGACTGTACAACATCAAGATTGCGTTGCGCTGCAAAACACTCAAGAATTGGCTTTTCACTTTTCGATGAGATCACACACGATTCCCCAGAAAGACACGCTTTTTGTCGTTGGAATGGTTCTCGAGAACAAATGGCGTTGGCGCACTCGCGTCCTTTCTCGTGCCGACCCGATCTCACTATTTTCGCATTCATCTGCGTTAACTTGCGTTATATGCCTGGGCCCATAACCTGTTAGAGTTCTTAAAGTGGCAATGAAACAAAGCAAACAGTCGGATTGAAGTTTAAAAACATTTGTTTATCAAAACAAGAGAACAAAAGCGAAATTGCCTGAAGGGCGATGCAAAAAAAAAAAAAAAAATGAACAGAAAATGGCGCCGGTCATCTGGTACGAAGATGGTGGGCGTACGTCGGCAATACCCAATGTAGCCAACAGTATTGATGGTCAGGGGTAAATTCGCGAGCATAATCAGTGAGTGCAAGCAGCATGCACTGAATACCCTACAGAGATGGTGCAATGAGCAAGGACTGTTTGTCAATCCAGACAAAACGAGTCTGGTCCCATTCACAAGAAGGCGCAAACTGTGAGGTACCACTACGTGTTACCCTGGACGTCCTTATGTTACGAAGGGACTGACGGAGTTTGGAGATGCATTTTGAAGAGCCGCTGACTCAGGCAAAAATTACGGCAATCGCGCCGGAGATTCGATCCACAATCCTCAACTTACGTCGAGAATTATGAATCGCCTGTCTTGACCTCTAGACCACGATCAACCGCTTGCTTTTAACAGGAGTCAGTCAGCACATCTCCCCCCTCGTCTTTTAACCGCTGCTCCTAGAGTGGACTCTTTTAAGGAAAGAATAAAAATAGACCTGTTTGTAGTCACAGTGAGGGTATCTCCAGCATTCAGCATTAACAAAAAAGGTGGCATGCATTTACGAGGAAACAGATGAGTGCTGGTGTTTGGCTCAGGCAAAATGAGTTGGAATGTTGAGCTAAGAACTTCCACAGGTAAATCCAGCCTAAGGCTCCCTCAGACTGGAGCAATGATTCCTTGGCTGATGGCCAGTCTTCTTCTTTCTGGACTCTCCAAAATATCCTCTTCCCACTTAGTATTTACTTCCGCCCCCAGACTCACAGGTCTTCCCAATCACACTCGTCTCTCAAGTTTTGTGATCGACACTCATCTCTCAAGGCCCTCGATTGACAGGTCTGTTTCCTTATTTGATGACTGTTCCTAGACACTCAACGAGGGTTATATAGGTCATGAACATTGCGATTTCATTAATGTGCAAGAGGCCGGCCCCTGCACCAAACTCAGACCAGTAGAGAGCTGTTGCCTGTGTGTTACCGCATGCCGGTGACCACCTGTGGAATCCTGTACCGTCTAGGAGGAGTTCTTAATCTCGTTTCCTACCGGATCCAACTATTTACCTGAGTGGTAAGTTTCAAAAGGACAGATCAACTATGACCACGTTTCTCAGCCATCGCCTTCTTAGCGGAATCTGCAAAATGGTTATAGGCTTGCTGTGCAGCAGCCAATGCTGCTAAGTTCGTTTGCCCTCCCAACAACCGTCGCTCACTGTTGCAGAAACTGCAGTGGAGTAGCACGAGGTTTCATGTTTCCTCAGCACTAAAGGCGCTAGACGTGCATGACAGAGAGTTGTTGGCAGAAAAGAAGTGGAGCTGCGCATTAAAGTGACCATGTCCTGTAAGGAACTCGCTCGTCCAGTGATCTGACCCAACCCATTTTCTAGAAAGGCGTTCGCAGATGTTGGGGAAGAACTCATACGTGTCATGAGTTGACGAGGATTCCCATCTCGCTTGCCATATCTCTAACGCCAATTCGTCAGTAGAGGCAAGTTTAATTCTGTGGTGAGATCCACACAGAGTTCAGCCCCAAGCATGGGAAGCTCCTGTTTCACTCTCCACTTGTCAACCATGCACTCAACGGCCAAGTCAACTGGTAACTGGCCAGTGATCACCTGGAGCGCGTCTGTTGATTCAGTCTTATAGGCCTTGGTGATCCACAGGAGCGCAGCTCTTTGGAATTAGGCCAATACTCTCTTTTGATTGACTGTTAGTTTGCTACCCCAGATGATAGGGCAATCACGCCTAGATATATGGCCTAATACATGACGATAGTGTCATGGTAACACACACCCCAAGTGGCCTTAGTAATTGCACGCAGTGAGGCAAACCTTGCAATGGCAGTGACTTTAAGGGACTAGAGGTGTTGGTTGAAGCCAAACCTATCACCTATATTCACTCCTAAATACTTGACGTGCTTTTCAAGAAGGAGCCTGCGGCCACTAAAGCGTATTGAGGGTTGATCAATCCTTTTCCTTTCAAGAGGATTAGCTGGGTTTTTTCCTCAGCCACCTGCATCTTGACATGCACGCACCATTGGGTGACAGTATGGAGCACATGACCGGTCTTTTCTTCGATTTGGCGGACTGAATCAGCAACAATTAGCTCAGTCAAGTCATCCACATACGCGTATGGCTCGCAGTCAGTCTCCATGAGCTTCCAGAGAAGACCTTCGAGGAGGGCGTTTCAGAGTGTGGGTCCAAAGACCGAGCCCTGTGGGCACTCCTTCTCAATCATTCTCTGGACAGAGACATGCCTGCATTCGATCGTAGCAGTTCTGTCCGTCAGGTAACTTCTGACGAGCCAGTACAGGTTTTGGGGGATTCCCCTACGTTTAAGCTCATTGAGAAGAGTTGGTCACCAAAGGTTGTCAAATGCTCCCCTGATGTCAATCAGAACTGCTGCGCCATACTTTGTTCGTGCAGCAGAGAAACATGCTGAATTTCGTAAATGACAACCTGTGTGGACCTCCCTTTGGTACACCTGTATTGCCGGCCTGTGGGGTCCACATTGCTCTATTTACACTTTGCTTCAGGGGATTAAGTTCGTCAGTGGGTAACTATCCGACCAGCAGACAGTCATTAAATACATTAAGGGGGCTGGTGGAGATTGTCCACTCGGCCTTCCTTAGCATATTGCTGTCTATTCTATCTGGCTCACGATATTTGTTGGGTTTTGAGGTCGCAAGGGCCTAGCCGAAGTCGTTTGTTGTCCACATTGGGATGTTGGGCTCGTTGGGTAGGTCCATGATCAGCTCCCTTGCTGTCTTCTGGGTTTCAGTATCTCGAGCTGACCAAGTAGACTTGGTCGTCAGAGAAACCCTTCTCAAGGAGGTTTTCCAGTGAGCGTTCGTTGCTGTGGGTCTGCCTTGACTCATTTTGCATCGCAGCTGAGACCTGATCTTCGTTTACTTTTCATATGGAAGACTTGTAATGTCTGCCCACTGGGTTCTCAGAGCTCTCCGCTTCCAAAAAATTTCTCAAGCCTTGTCGTTTAGCTCGTTTGATGATGCGTGGGAAGGCCTTCTTCTCTTGGATGAAGGCAGTTTGAAGTGTGGCCTGGCATCAGTGTCCCGAGTGTCTGCAGCACACAGTTCACCTTCCAGTTTCCAAAGGAATCGTGGCCAGTCAGCATTTCTTGTCAGAATCATCAATTTCACGCGTGTCTTTGCAGAGGATGTTGTCATCAGCGATGGCAAAGTCAATAACCATGTGATCTCTCTATGTTGCTCCTGGTACCACCAGCAACCCTGCAATTTGAGTAGGTGTGTGTGAGACATGGCTGTGATACAACCTTCCTCCCGGCCCATCATAAGTCGCTTCAGTAATGGAGTCATTGGCAACCATAAAGCTGTACTTGGTAAGCAACTCTATTTACGCCCTTCCACGATCAGGGATCCCTACAATGGTGATCTGGCGTTTGCCTCAGCACAGATTATGGAGGGTCGTCCTGACAGTCCTGCTAGAGTGGTGCACCTAGTAAGACTCACCAACCCTGCAATTTGAGTAGCAAGGTGTGAGACACAGCTGTGACGTCTATACACGACATTCATAGGTTGCCTCAGTCGTGGGGTCGTTGGCAACAACCAAGTTGTACTTGGTGAGCAACTCTATATACGCCTCGCCCACCCCGTCAAGGGTTGGGGATCCCCACAATGGTCATCTGGAGTTTGCATTAGCCGGGTCGTCCTGATTGGCCTGCTAGAGCCCACTCGAGTGGTTGAAGGCTGTTGACAACTGGTACGCCAAATTGTCCTTAAAATTATATTACAACCAGCTCGGATGAGCACAGCAGCCAAGTACTGGCTATTCAGGTGGGCGAGTGTGAGCATGTTGATGGAAGGGTCAATGCCACTGCTGCCTTGGCTCCCTCAATAACTGGCTCAACACACTTGAGAGGAGCGTCACGCTTGCACCGTTTGCTCAGACGTTTAGAGCACCAGGTGCACAGCACAGTTCTCGTGCGGGCTAATGCAAGGTGGGCGTAACGCTGGCATTTGTAGCACTGTGTGGGGGCTTCGTACTTGTTGATGGCGCACCACTGCCAGGCTTTTTGGAGGTGATTTGCCCCCTCTTGTTTTTTGTGTTGGCCAGATGACACCTCGATCACCCAATCCTTCTGTCTGCCTCGCTTTTTTTTTAATAGGGGCCTGACGCAGCTTGAAGCCTAACGCAGGGTTGTGCTCAACAACTTATTGTCCCAGGTTCTTTTTTTGTAAGCCGGTCCCCACATCGCACAATAGCAGGGTGGTAAGCGACTTAGGGGGGCTGATGCTTGTAGCTTCAACTACTTCTTTGTGGAAATATGGCTCATAAGCGCCATGGCCATTTCCAGAGTTTCCATCACAATGACCGCACCACTGGCGCAGATGTCATGCACTCAGACGCTAATGCTTGGACACGGGCACCCTGCATCAGCGCTAATATTGCATCACGGGTAGAGGGACCAGCCTCCCCTTCCTCACACGTAGGCCTAATTACTACCATGTTTTGTCTTGGGTTTTTAGGAGGGAGCATGGTAAGGGGTGGAGGCATTTTTTTCTACTTTTATTTCTGCCCTCGGCCTGCATGTACTTTTTTGGGGTCTTTTTCTTTACTCCCCTGCGCTGACATTTGTTTGGCCTTGGCTCCATAAGGGAGGGTGGAGGGCTCAGTTGCTCGGTGAGTTCCTTGAGCTTGGGGGCTGGCTGGACAGGCTGCTGGAGAATTGCCCAAAGCAGCTCTTCCCCCACAAAGAAGCGAGCCGCCCAGCCGCCACTATTTCCCGTATTGGGGTAATAGCAGGGGGCAATGTCGTTGAGGGGTCACTCGCTTTGATAGCCAGCTTTTAGATTTTGAAGAAGCAGGGCGTGACGAGGTCACACATTGGTCCCGTTGCGTTGACCCTCATTTGCACCAACTAGCCATGAATAATTCGGACATAGACACAAATCTGTTCCATATCTGACAGATTAGGGTCCACAGGGTGTCTACTGCTTGTGGTAGCCAGGTTGCCCGGGCTACTAGGGGGTAAAGGCGCTTTGTCTTTCCGCCCTTGTTTGTTTGGACGACAAGTAGGTAGCTCATCATCCGAAGAGGGAGGGGTTGAGCTTGGCAAGCCTGAGGAAGAGGAGCAGGTGGCGTTTTTATTACCTGCTGATGTGTTAACTGATTTTGTCATGTTGTTTTTACTAATGCCCTCCATTAGATTAAAGAAGCAGACTGATGTAGTGTACCCTTGTGAGTTCATTGCTTGTGTGGGTTTGTGGTATGTGCGAGAGGTGCTCTTTGCAGTGTCCTGAATGCTCCCTCTCAGGCATATTGATTTTAGCCCCTTTCGCTAGTCTGTTGAGGGTCAATGGGAGGCCCCCACATGCGCCACAGCTGCCCAGTCCAGCCACCCACCAGCACTAAGATGCGTGAGGGATTTGGCTGCTGCTCAGAGTCAGCCCTCGGCAACTGGTGATGTGGTGACTGTCTTTCGCTCAATGTGTGTTTTAAGTCAATGCGTTCTGCCACGTAAGCTGTTGCAGTGTTGTTTGTATCTGGAATATGTTGTGTATGTCAGTGTCATGAGCTTCAATCTCCTTAAAAGCCGGCTTTCACAGCCATGCAGAGGGTACGGCAGGAGAATTCTGTCCCCCCTTCCTGCGGGGGGTGTGTTCTGCGATTTCAGCTCAAGGTAGGAGTGTCCCATGTATCTGGAAGAAGTGTAAGTTGTCTCCCTTTAAGTTCGGCTCATACGAACATGCAGGGAGTATGGCAGTGGACGCTGGACCCCCAATGGCAAGGTGAGCACAGTGTGGCGACAGAGTACATTGTGATGCCCAGCCACAGTTAAGCCTCTTTGGATGTAATCCTGTGGAGATTTCGTGGAGGGGAAGTTGCGATTCTGGCTGGGCCCACGTGGCTGTGCCTTTTAGTTGGTTCATACGACACCCAGGGAATACGGCAGGGGTATTCTGGACCCCCCACTGCAGGGTGAGGACACAACTGTGACATCTACGACTACATCACAACAAATTAAATCAAATTGTACTCGAACAGCTCTAAGTTCAGAGTATGAGCCCGCCCCATCCTAGCTTTCACAGCTGCACAGAGAATATGGCTGGAGAATTTTGTCCCCTACTTGCAGAGGTTGTGTTCTACTGCCCCACCTTCAGAGAAGGGGGGTCCCCAGTAGGTTATTCGTGTGAGAATGGGTGTGTATCATACCCCTGCAGAGTGGAGA
This sequence comes from Pachypeltis micranthus, assembly GCA_020466155.1. NCBI lineage: Eukaryota > Metazoa > Arthropoda > Insecta > Hemiptera > Miridae > Pachypeltis > Pachypeltis micranthus. Next base: position 1,133,356 of record CM035770.1, on the reverse strand, counting down.
ACCAACATAAATGGTTAGTCGATTAGAAGCCCCAACACCACAGAGGCAATCAGCCAGGGCCTTGTGGTTGACGATGTCAAAAGCTTTAGTACTGCTCAGAGCCATCATATGTAATTGCTTCCTTTCATCCGGGCCAGAGGCAGCACTGTTTGCAGAGTCGTGAGATTCTCACGAGTACCGAAATACACAGGCCACTTAGAGTCTAGATGCCATTCCTTTTTGGAAGTGCTAAAAGTCCGCAAACGACACTGAAATAGGTCTGTGGTCCGCCCAGGCACGGACCCAAAGATGTGACAATCCAGCAGGTTTTCCTCTGAAAAAAGTAGGTTGAGAAACAGCTCTCCAGGCTTTATTCCATCTGTGGAATGAAACACCATCAGGTTTGGATGAAGTGGAGTTGCTGACACGACACTTACAGGGGACACATATTCCTGGCTAATAACTCCCTAGAGAGAGCATGCAACACCACATACTGTTCAGGGATGTGGCGAGGAGCACTCATGAGAGGCTCCCAAGACGCCACTATCCCCAGAAGTGTAGGCTCAACTTTCCGAAGCCCTGTAACCTCCAGTACCTCAGAACCGCGACTCTACTTGGAGGCCTCCTCCACAACATCTGGACGCCCTGGTACTCCCCCTCCGTCATCCTTTTACCAGCCCTACGACCACTTTCAGGAGGTAGACCGAGGAATCTCGGTTCTCCCTCCCACCCCCCTCCACATTAGGTTTTCAACTCAAGGGAAAATGCAGTAGAGATAACCTGCATCCTCGTCTACAGAAAAAGAAAGGCCAGACACAGACCTCCTTGCGAGACTCTGCAGGTGATGAATCTCAAATCTTTCCACTTTATTAAAGTTTACGTATCTGTTAGGTGAGTCCATCTCCTCTGGCTGGTGTGTTGCTGGTGGCAAGCGCTTTCGATGTAAAGATATCATCGTCTGGCCGTTAAGTCAGTACTGGAGTCAGTCAGTTGGTCGTGGTCTTTATATATGAAAGGAAGGTAAAACGGGATGATGGAGGGTCGGGGAAGGGTCGGGGAGAGGAGGTCATGTACCTCAGGGGAAAACCCCTAAGGTGAATGGAACGTCTTGAATGATCTGTCAATTGTGGAATTTCCGTCTTTTTTCTGTAGGGTGGTCTGTAAATCCGTCAGTTGGTTGTTTTCGTTTGTGTAATGTTTTGAGTGGTGTGAATATGGTGTCGCATTTTGTGTTGATTTGTTCATTTATGATCTGTCCATTGAAGTTTTTTTGTTTGTAAATTTCCATGTTTTCTAATATGTTCAGTTTTCGTCCTTTGTATTGTTTGTGTAGTAAGGTGGTACAGTCCTGTATTTTGGTAGGTTCATGTCCAGTTGTTTTGAGATGGTTAGCAAAGTTTGAATCGTCTTTGTTCCTATTAAGAGATTTAATGTGTTCTGACTATCTGGTCCGTATTTTTCGCCCTGTCTGTCCTATGTATGCGTTTGTACAAGTACAAGTTATTTTATATACCCCACTTTGGTCGAGTGGGTCTGTCTTTTCAGTCTTTGTAGTTAGTTTGGTTCTAAGTGTGTTGTCCGTACGTAATGCGATTTCAATACCTTCCTTTCGGAGGATGTTAGTTATTCCGTATGTTTTTGGTCCTGTGTACGTGAATGTGCAGCGTCTTGTTAAGGTCTGTGTATTCTGTGTTTTTGAGTCGTGTGTTTTGGATTCGTATTGTCTTAATAATTTGTTTATAGTTTTTTTGGAGTAACCGTTATTTTCTGCGATGGTATTGATAGTATCAAGTTCTTTTTTGTAATTTTGTGCGGGTAGTGGGATAGTTTTTAGTCTCAGTATCATGTGTCTAAATGCACACTTAGAACCAAACTAACTACAAAGACTGAAAAGACAGACCCACTCGACCAAAGTGGGGTATATAAAATAACTTGTACTTGTACAAACGCATACATAGGACAGACAGGGCGAAAAATACGGACCAGGTAGTCAGAACACATTAAATCTCTTAATAGGAACAAAGACGATTCAAACTTTGCTAACCATCTCAAAACAACTGGACATGAACCTACCAAAATACAGGACTGTACCACCTTACTACACAAACAATACAAAGGACGAAAACTGAACATATTAGAAAACATGGAAATTTACAAACAAAAAAACTTCAATGGACAGATCATAAATGAACAAATCAACACAAAATGCGACACCATATTCACACCACTCAAAACATTACACAAACGAAAACAACCAACTGACGGATTTACAGACCACCCTACAGAAAAAAGACGGAAATTCCACAATTGACAGATCATTCAAGACGTTCCATTCACCTTAGGGGTTTTCCCCTGAGGTACATGACCTCCTCTCCCCGACCCTTCCCCGACCCTCCATCATCCCGTTTTACCTTCCTGTCATATATAAAGACCACGACCAACTGACTGACTCCAGTACTGACTTAACGGCCAGACGATGATATCTTTACATCGAAAGCGCTTGCCACCAGCAACACACCAGCCAGAGGAGACGGACTCACCTAACAGATACGTAAACTTTAATAATTTGCCTTCTGGCGGACATAACCCTATTGCTTTAATACCTTTCCACTTTACTCACCTTCTGTCTGCTGACATGGAGTACACCCTCGATCGCAACCTGCGTCTAAGCACCTGCTAGAAGGCGCGGCTCCTCAGAAGCAACCTATCGCCATTTATCTCCTTCTCATTCCTTTCGACAGGATGTTTCTGCCAGACGTGGTAAAGAAATGAAGAAAACTAAATTTTTTTTTCAGTCGATTCTTTACTGCGTAGAGCCACGAGAAGTACAAAGGTTAGCTAGCCCCAATCTTAACGAGTCGGGTTTGTAGTCGTCACGGCCGATTCGAGCTGACAAAAGCCTGTAATGTAGAATCCACTCTGCAAGCTAGGTGAGCTTAGGTTATCAATTTTAGCCAGATACCTACTCAAGAGGAAATTTGATATTTCCTCAACGTGGTCTCGCATGCATTCACTGGTCCTATATGTACAGCTTCTTGCCTATTTTCTTACGCATATATAGAAATATAAGAGCGAACAGTGGAGGTACGGTGAACTCCACGCAGATTTTGATGTTTATCTAGAACAATGATGAACCCTGCTACTACCCTAATCACCGGACATGTTAGTCCTCAGTGCATAAATATGTTATTACGGGTCAGGAATTGTATTATAATGCCAGTCATCCTCTGTCAAACACGAACTGACGTTTTTGGAACAGTGCAGGCCTGCGTTTGAAGGTATTAGTTAGTGCTACACTACAGAAGTCTCTTAATGCGTAACCGAGGAAACTAATTAAGGAAAACACTGCTCGTGGAACGTGAACCTTCCAAAGTGGAAGGAGTCGAGTTAACGTGTAATCCTCGCTAAGCCCACCGCAGCGGTTAGTAATCGGCTAAGTATGCAGATTGGATACAAGAGAAATGCCGGAGGATGAGGGAAGGATTATAGAAGCTGGCAGTGTGGTATCACTGCGCTGTGGGCTTTCCCTCTTTCCATGCTTGCTCTCCTCACATCATCTCATCAACCGAGTCGAGTCCCGAAAGAAGATTTGGAAGTGGAATGGCTGCTGAATGAAGGGATGGGATGGAACCACGTCCAATCCGATTACATCAACTTGCATTTCACTTGGCAACAATTATGTCACATGGGAGGAATTCAGACATTCGAACGGATTTGATTGGCGTTCGATCCGGTCTGAAATGCTTCACAAAGCAGCTTATAGAACAGTGCAACATTACCAGAAAAGAATACCGAGGAAAAATATAGGTGACATTCTCAAAGCCAAAGGAGTGACCGTATTTTCGAGTACCAGTTGTCCTATCGGACATGTAAGCATGTTTTTTTATGCAGTAGCAAGCACAATATCAAACAAGCTCTTGTAATAAAGTAATTTCAATTATCAAGTACTTAATATTTTCTTTTGCCCAACTAAAAAGACAATCATTAGATCCTCCACAACACAACACATGTCAACCTACGCGTCCAAGAAAACATGAACAAAACGAGAAATCACGGAACAAGTAAATTGAGGAGAAAGAGGGTAAAAGAAAAGTAACGAACGCCACTTAGTAAGCTGCAACCCGACTGACAAGCGAGAAGCCCACAGGTCAGCAGTAAATAAAAGTAATATCGCATTATGTGAGAATGAGAGTGAGTACGATATCAACCGAATAGTAATTGGAACAAAAGGAGTTTAATTCGTAAATTACTTTCGGACAAGTTTTACCACCACAAACAGGAAACTGGATGGGAGCGATTGGCGGCGGGGACGGCAGGGCACGAGGGAAGCGCTCGGTTATAACTGACGACAGCGAAGTTTCGAGCGAATCGGAGTATTTGAAGTGCTCAGTCAGCAAGCCTCCGCGGAATGGAAGAGTATACATGTACACCACCGTCCCAGTACATGTAGACCAGAGACGTGTGAGCACTGGCTTTCGCTGCAGGCTGTTCACCCCCCCCCCTCCCCACAGGGCCATTTCGAGGAGAATATGCCCTAGTCTTAAGACTCGGGTGGGGAGATGATGTGAGGAGAGCAAGCATGGACAGAGGGAAAGCCCACGGTGCAGTGATAACACACTGCCAGCTTCTATAATCCTTCCCTCATCCTCCGGCATTTCTCTCGTATCCAATCTGCATACTTAGCCGCTACTAACCGCTGCGGTGGGCTTAGCGAGGATTACACGTCAACTCGACTTTTTCCACTATGAAAGGTTGAAGTTCCACGAGTAGCGTTTTCTTTAATTAGTTTCCTCGGTTACGCATTAAGAGACTTCTGTGGTGTAGAACTAACTAATACCTGCAAACTCCAGGAGTGCAATTGCTCGCTGACGAATAGCACAGCGTGTGTATCGTGTAGAGTGCGAGACCTGTTGTACTTTGCGTTCGACGCAATTCGCACACTTGAGGGGAGCCTCACGCATGCACTGTTTGCTCAGACGTGGCATGGAGCACCAGGTGCACACCACAGTTCTCGTGCGGGCTACTGCAAGGTGGCCATAACGCTGGCATTTGTAGCACTGTGTGAGGGCTTGGTACTTGTTGATGGCGCACCGCTGCCAGGCCTTTTGGAGGTCCCTTGCCCCCTCTTGTTTTTTATGTAGGCTGGGTGACACCTTGATCGCCCAGTTCTTCTGTTTGCCCCGCTGTTCGAACTTAAGATCTGGTTTCGTCACAAGTGTAGCCCTACTTATGGAGCTCCGTAATCATCAAATTATGAATGAGTATTTTACGATGAAAACAAAAACGAAAAGAAAATTCAATTTGGCATTAAAATAAGTCGACTTCAACGTAAATGGAAATAAAAGGAAAATGAAAAGGAACGTGCTGACCATATTTTCATAAGTCCAGGATTCCTGGCAGCAATTCACATTTATTGACCACGTGGCGTCTGGGTACACGCTAGCTAAAGCTCGTCAGCTGTCGTCGTCGTTGAACAAAACCCTCGTCACCTGCGTCGTCGCTGGATAAAACCCTGGGACAGGATGTCTTCCGGGAAAGGTCTGACTCTAAGCAGTTTCCAGAAGGCGGATGACAGTGTATGGTGATCGACGTAGATGATGAACAAACACACTGTGTGGTGACTGTTTGAGGGACTGTTGGGAAAGTAAATTCACCATGAATAAATGTTCTGAGGCATGTGTATGCAATTTTCTAATAGCCACAATTAAGCCTTGGTGGATGTAATCCTGCGGTGACCTCGTTGAAGTGAAGCTGTCATTCCAACTGGGCCTACCCGCTGCCCATTTTTGTCGGCTCATGTGATACGCAGGGAATGCGGCCAAGCTTGAAACGCTCGTTTAAAACGTTTCCTTTCGGCTAAAAGTAGTTGGTTCTCCTGGAATGTACGTATCAGTTTTAAGTGTTAATATCAATTCCTTTAGAGCCAAGTTGGTTTAACAATGTGGTAAGTTTTACCTTGTCCAGTAACGCTTTCCTTGGCGTAGAATAAAGTGAATGTTTCGCTAGACTATAGCTTTATTCTTCAAAAGCAACTGAAAAGAATAAATTGAGAATCCAAGGGGGAAAAGTCTGTAGTTACGGGATAAACAACATGACATATGGATGATAATAATTATGTCAATCACCCCGCGTTTAAACAAAATCAGCCATGTAAGCTGGTGGCTTCCGAGTTCGGGTGCTTCTTCGGAGAGGTGCCTCGTCAACATCCCCATCTTGTTCCATAGGCGTAGGAGAGGTTGGAGGTGAGAGTTGTGACGATGTAGGGGGTAACAGATGCCTAGGCATTGAGGGTGCGGGCAATAAAGTTGGTGTTGATGGTTGCGGGTCTTCAGCTAGTGTGTCAGTACTTCCATCTTCAACACCGGGATCATCGGATCATTCTGCTCCCAGTGGTGCTAGGTGTCTGGAAGAAACAGTGGCCTCCCGACCATTTGGGTACCGTATCCGAGCATAATCATGCCCTCCATCCAGTAGAGTAACCTCCTGAACGAGAGGGTCGAATTTGGATAGGCGGTCGAAATTTCTCAATAGAACTTGCCCAGGGTTCAATAGCCAAGACGGCGTAGACTTCCCATTCATAGAGCGAAGTAGGTGGTTGAACATCCGTTCGTGAGGGGTGCAGTTTATGAGTGTACATAGAATTGACCGAATAGCATGCAGTACGTCCTGAAGGACTATTTCCCAATGGCGGATAGACATGCCATTTTCCTTAATTGCGAGTTCAATTGTTTTCCATAATGTACCATTTAGCCGCTCTATTTGTCCATTGCCTTGCGGGTTATATGGGGTAGTTCGACTAGTGACAGTTCCGTACTCTGCCAGGAATGCTTTCAAGTCCTGTGACATGAACGATGCCCCTCGGTCAGTATGGATATACGCAGGCGCTCCAAACATGGAGAATAGCTGCCGGAGGCACTTCAGAACTGACATCTCGGCAAGCAATTGCGAATGGAAATCTCGAATACTCGTCTATAATCGTAAGCAGGAAGCGATTCCCGTAGCTCGAGGTTGTGGGTAAAGGTCCTTTGAAGTCCATATTAAGACGTTCAAACGGGGCCGTTGCTTTTACGAGGGTGCTGCTATGTCTGAAAAATGTTGGTTTCACTTCTGAGCAGATTTTACATGATGATATAACTAGGCAGTCCTGGAAGTAGCTCACTAACACCTATGGGCGATCCCCTATATAGGTGCGGCCTACGGAATGAGCAGGAGGAAAAACCAGGTTTGAGCGTTCCTGGGGCGGCTGATAGCGTGTGTCCCGCTCACCACATCACCAGTGGCCGAAGGCTGACTCTGTGCAGCAGCTGAAAAATCCCTCATACGTCTTAGTCCCGGTGGGTGGCCAGACTGGCAGCTGCGGCGCATGTGGGGGCTCCCTTTGACCCTCAACGGACCAGCGCAAGGGCTAGAATCAATATGCCTGAGGGGGGAGCTTCCAGGACACTGCTTCAAGCACCTCTCGTTCATACCACTAACACACACAACAGATGAACTCACAAGGATACACTACACCAGTCTGCTTCATTAATCCCCCCCCCCGTTAGTAAAAATAACATGACAAAGTAAAATAATACAATAGCAGGTAATAAAAACGCCACCTGCGCCTCTTCCTCGGGCTCGCCAAGCTCGACCCCTCCCTCTTCGGACGATGAGCAACCTACTCGTCGTCCAAACAAACAAGGGCGGAAAGAACCGAGCAAATCGAGTTCATATCCCCCTTCACCCCTTAGTAGCCCGGGCAACCTGGCTACTACAAGTGTTAGACACCCCATGGACCCTAACCTGTCGGACATGGAGCAGATTTGTGCGTATGTCCGAATCATCCACGGCCAGCTGGCACGGATTAGGGTCAGTGCGAGGGTCAATGCGAGACCTCGTCACTAGCTGCCTCTTCGAAATATCGAAGCTAGCTATCATCCCTCCCTGCCACTCCCCCCCTGCGGGAAACTGTGGCGGCTGTCGTGAGGGAAGAGCTGCGTAGAGCAATTGCCCAGCAGCCAGTGCCACCAGCCCCCCCCGAGGTCAAGGAGCTCCAAAGAGCCAGGGTTCCCTCCACGGGGGGGTACGTTGGCCAGGCCCCTCGTATGCTGTAGTAGCTGCTACTGCGCCCTCCTCCCTCTCTCAAGGAGCTGAGGCTGAATGGCAGTCTGCCAGGGCCAGGAAGCGCAGCGGGAAGAAGAAAAAGACCCCAACTAAGCAAGCAGGCCATGCAGGCTGAGCGCAGCGCCCGCCTACGCCACCGCCCAAAAACAAGGGCAAAAAAAAAAAAATACAATCAAAAATAAGAAGCCTCCCCCGTCTACAAACTCCTCCCAAAAACCCACGAAAAAACGTGGTAGTGGTTAGGCGTACGTGTGAGGAAGGAGAGGCTGGTCCCTCCACCCCCGATGCAATGGAAGCGCTGCTACGGACCTCCAAGCACTAAGCGTCCGAGTGCTAGACATCCGCACCGCAGTAGGAGGTGGCATTGTCACGGAAACTCCAGAAATGGCCAAGGCGCTTAAGAGCCACATTTCCACGAAGAAGGAGTTGAAGCTACAAGCGTCAGCTCCTCTGAGTCGCTTCCCACGCCTACTATTGTGCAACGTGCGATCCGACCTACAAAAAGAGAACCAGGCAGAACAAGTTGTTGAGCACAACCCTGCGTTAGGGTTGCAGCCACAGGACGTCAGGCCCCTTTTCAAAAAAAGCGTGGCAGACAAAAGGATTGAGTGATCGAGGTATCGCCCAGCCTATACAAAAAACTAGAGGGGGCAAGGCACCTACAAATAGCCTGGCAGCGGTGCGCCATCCAAAAGTACCAAGCCCCTCCTGAGTGCTACAAATGCCAGCGTTATACCCACTTGGCAGTGGCCTGTACAAGACCTGTTGTGTGCGCCTGGTGCACCTTGCCTCATCTGAGCAAGGAATGCAAGCGTGAGGCTCCCCTCAAGTGTGCCAATTGCGTTGAACGCAAATGCCAACAGGTGTCATACGCTGTACCATTCGTCAGCGAGCGATTGCCCTCCAGGAGTCACGAGTGGATTATGAATAGGTTAAAAACAGTTCGAATCCTTCAGCACAACAGAAATGAGAGTTTCCCAGTTATGGCTGAGTTGCTGCGAAATGCACTCAAGAAACGCTGCAGTGTTCTCGCCATACAGGAACCATACATAGGATCCAAAACTCTTGGTCTGGGATCGCAGGCATGAGTAGTGGCTGGAGCAAGAACGGGAGCCAAGGCAGCAGTGGCATGCATTGACCTGTCCATTGACATGCTCGCACTCACTCACCTGAACAGCCAGCACTTGGCCGCTGTGCTCCTCTGAGCTGGCGGCTTTGAGCTGGTCGTAATATCATTTTACAGGCAATTTGGCGCACCAGTTGCCGACAGACTTCAACCACTCGAGCGGGCTCTAGCAGGCCTATTAGGACGACCCTGCATAGTCTGTGCTGATGCAAACGCCAGATCACCATTGTGGGGATCCCCAACCCTGGATGGGGCGGGCGAGGCGTATATAGAGTTGCTCACCAGGTACAACTTGGTTGTTGCAAATGTTACGGGCACGATCAGATTGAGCTGTGACTCGGAACACCGGAGCTTCTTTTATCGGGCAGAGCCACTTGAAGCAGCTCCGATTAAATCTGAAGCGGAAGATAGCTGCTGATGAATGGCGAGAGGGGGGACCGCATTGCTGCGATTGGAAGGTTGAGAAAAATCGGGTCCGCGGCGCGCAACGAGGCACTCATTCTATTCCTTTTCCGGGCTACGGCGGCACCACTTCGGTCCTCTTTACTATCTGTGCCTGTGGGCTATTAACTGGAACGGAGCTGAATATACGATTCTTGGAGGTATTGGAAGGAAGGCCTTATTATTGAGTGACGCCCGAACGATCCATCCTATAACACAAACGACCCCATGACTAAGGCAACCTATGATGGGCTGGGAGGAAGGTCGTGCGTAGATGTCACTGCCGTGTCTCACACGCTGCTACTCAAATTGCAGGTACATCACATGGTTATTGACTTTGCCATCGTAGATGACAACATCCTGTGCGCAGACACGCGTGAAAAGCGATTCCGCACAAAATATGCTGACTGGCCACAATTCTGTAGGGTACTGGAAGGTGAATTGCGGGCTGCAGACACCGACCTATTAATGCAAGCTGCCACGCCTGAAGTTGTGGACACCAAAGCGGACATATTTACCACAGCACTGCACTCTGCTGGGCTCTCTGTACATGGGCAACAGAAGCACAGGGCGATCATAGTCCCATGGTGGACTGAGGAACTTAATCCCTCAAGCAAAGTGTAAATAGAGCCAGAAGGATGTACCAAAACACTCGTGACGCTGATGCCAGAGTCACACTTCGAACTGCTTTCATCCAGGAGAAGAAGGCCTTCCACCGCGCCATCAAACGAGCCAAACGGCAAGGCTGGCGAAATTTTGTGGAAGCGGAGAGCTCTGAGAACCCCTGGGGCAGACATTACAAGTCCTCCATTGGGAAAGCAAACGTAGAGCAGGTCTTAGCTGTGTTTGTGCTATTACATAGCTCTTTGTAAACCACCCATCGCTAAGACCTTATCGCCGACAAAGATCCACCTCCAGCCCCCACTGCTTTCGTCGCCGATGATTCATCTACTTTCGTTCAGCTCGCCATTCCACCTCTCTGATTCGTTACGTGATCACCAGGATCCCGAAGTAGCGTTTCGGCGTATTATAGAAAGAGGGTCATCAGCATCCCAACTATAATAATTTCTCCGTTTACCAACCGAACGCTTACAACATTCCGATCTTCATCCTCTTCTTTGCATCCAACAGTAAACTTTCGTTCGTGCGTGCTCTACGCCTACGGTCACAACATTTATTTTCATTATTTTATCTCCAGCAGCGTGGACTTTTGGTTTAATTTATTATTTAATTTTATTTAGTCACAATTGTGAAGGTGCTCCTTATTTTAAATTAATTGTCTTTGCCAATACACCATTTACCACTAGTCGATTTTAATTCAGATTTGCCTCTGCCAGTAATTGACGCTAACTTTAACAAGCTGCGATGCAAAATGAGTCAGGCTGGGCCTGTAGCATCTAAAGTTCAATGGAAACCCTCCTTGAGAAGGCGTTCCCTGATATCCAAGTAGCTAGAGACACTGAAACCCAAAGGGCAGCCAGGGAGCTGATCATGGACCCCCCCGAACGAGCCCGACATCCCATTGTGGATAACAGGCGACCTCGGCAGGGCACTTGCGACCTTAAAGCCCAACAAATCTCCTGGGCCAGATAGAATAGAAAGTAATATGCTAAGGAAGGCTGAGCGGACAAACTCCAGCGGCCTCCTCAATTTATTTAATGACTGTCTGCAGGTTGGACAGTCCCCCACTCAGTGGAAGTCTGCGCGTGTTGTCACTCTTCAAAAAGGAGGCGACCGCAATCAGTTAGACCCGCGATCATGGAGACAGCTCAGCCTTCTTTCTGTTGAAGTACGCGTCTACACTAAATTATTCTTTTTTGAATCCTGGCTGAAACACATGTTGATTGAAGCATGAGATGTTGATTTTTCACTTGTGACTGAAATGTTTGTTTCTTGTCTTTAATAATTTTTCATTTCTTTCCATATTAGGCAAAACATTAGAAATCTTGATGTTGCAGTCCCTTGAAGGAGTCTTTGGCCGCAACCTCACAGGTAAGCAATATGGGTGTACCCAAGGAAGGTCCACGCAGGATGTCATCGTCGAAATTCGGTGTGTTTCCCTGCTGGCACCGGCTAAGTACATCGTAGCAGTTCTGATTGACATCAGAGGAGCGTTTGACAACCTTTGGTGGCCAGCACTCCTTAATGAGCTTAAATGTAGGGGAATCCCCCGCAACCTGTACGCGCTCGTCAGAAGCCACCTGACAGACAGAACTGCTACGATTGAATGCAGGCATGTCTCCGTCCAGAGAAAGATTTAGAAGGGGTGCCCACAGGGTTGTACAATTTAAAATGAACGGAAAGAAAATAAATCGCTTGTGGGGATGAACCCATGAATTAAAATAAAACAAATAGATATATTGAAAAAGGAAATTATATTTTAAAAAGGAGGAAAGAAAATAAAATAAAATTCAACTGTCACAAAACTAATTCAAAACGACGACTTGGGTAGAAAGAACAACAAAAATAATGTCTTCTCCTACCTAACCTAAGGCCAGCCAAAAATAAATAACTAGTCCACCGACTTGTACACTGTGCAGTCTTCTCTCTTCGTTCGAACAGAAGATGAAGTTCTAAGGTACAGAGATTTCTTCGGGAAGAGAACGGGAGTTTCGCAGAACAGGAAAATCGGGAACGTGCTCCAAACAAAATCCGCCAGGGGAAAGCCAAACCTTTTTTCTTCCCTCAAACCTTTCTTCTCCTCCGACGAGCGCCATTCCAAGCGATTCGATAGATGCTTTAATTAGCGAGAGAGGAGACACCCAGCCGCATCCATATCCTTCTTCTTTCACGATACAGGGTTCGGTCCTGGGACCAGCACTCTGGAATGCCTTCTTCGAAGGTGACGTATGGAGACTGACTGCGAGCCGTACGCCTATGTGGATGACTTGATTGTGCTGATCTTTGCAGAGTCAGTCCGCCAAATTGAACAAAAAACCCACCAAGTGCTACGCACCGTCACCCAATGGTGTGAGCATGTCAAGATGCAGGTGGCTGAGGAAAAAACCCAGCTAATCCCCTTGAAAGGGAAACTGAATAATCCACCCACAATGCTTCAGCGGCCCCAGGCTCTTTCTTGAAAAGCATGTCAAGTATTTAGGAGTGAATATAGGTGAGAGGTGGGGCTTCAACCAACACCTCCAGTCCCTTACCCTTAGGCACTACCATCGCAAGGTTTGCCTCACTGCGTCACTTGGGGTGTGTGTTACCATGACACTATCCTCATGTATAAGGCCATCTATCTAGGTGTGATTGGCTACTCGCCTGTTGTCTGGGGTAGCAAACTAACAGTCAATCAAAAGAGAGTATTGGCCCAGTACCAGACAACTACGCTCCTGTGGATCACCAAGGCCAACAAGACTGTATCAACAGAAGCACTCCAGGTGATCACTGGTCAGTTACCAGTTGATTTGGCTAATGAGTGCATGGTTGACAAGTGGAGAGTGAAACGGGAGCTTCCCTCGCTTTGGGCTGAACTCTGTGCGGACCTCACCACAGAACAGAAACTTGCCGTCATCGACGAATGGGCTCTAGAGAAATGGCAAGCGAGATGGGAATCCTCGTCAAAGGGACGTGATACGTATGAGTTCTTTCCCAACATCCGTGAACGTCTTTCAAGAAAATGGGTTGAGCCAGACCACTGGACGAGCCAGTTCCTCGCGGGACAAGGTGACTTCAATGCGCGGCTCCACTTCTTGTTTCTAAAAGATTCCCTCATGCACGTCTTGTGCCGCCAGAGTGGAGGAAACAAGAAACCATGTGCTGCTCCACTGTAGTTTCTACAACAGTGAGCGACGGTTGTTGGGAGGGCAAATGAACTTAGCAGCATTCACTGCTTCAAAGCAAGCCTATAACCATTTTGCAAAGTTTGCGAAGAAGGTGATGGCTAAGAAACGTGGTCATATTTGATCTGTCCTTTTGAAACTTCCCACCCAAGTAAACAGTTAGATCAGGTAGGAAAGCAGATTAAGAACTCCTCCCAGATGGTATGGGATTCCTCAGGTGGTCACCACCGCGCGGGCACACACGGGCATCAGCTCTCTTCCGGGAGACTGGCTAACAACCAAATACCTGCCGTTCCTCCTCAGGTCTGAGTTCGGTGGATGCTGCAGGGGCCGGCCTCTTGCATATTAGCGAAACTGCAACTTCCATGACTGATATAACCCTCGTCGAGGGTTTAAGTACAGTCATCAAATAAGGAAACAGACCTGATCAGGCACTCTTGATAGGGCGTCAGCGACATGGTTCTGAGTTCCGGGTCAGTATACGATGTCATAGGAGTAGCACGAAAGCTCCATTCGCCATCGTACAATCTTCTCATTCTAGATCTTCCCAGAATGTTTCAAGCCGAACATAAACGACACTGAACGTTGGTCAGTAATAAGGGTGAAATGTCGTCCCAATAGGAAATGCCTCCAATACCGGATGGCCTCTAAAATGGCATACGCTTCTTCCTCTATTGACGAATGACGTCGTTCTGAATCAGACAGTGTTCTTGAAAAGAATGCGACAGGTCTTGCGGATTGCGTCAAGGTGTCAGCTATCGTTGCGTCCGAGGCGTCTGTCTCTACGCAGAATGGAATGTCATTTTCTATATCGATATGCGCTAGAGAGGAGTCCACTACAGCCATCTTGAGATCTGGAAAAGCCTCTAACGCATCATCAGATAGAGGGAACAAGGTTGTTACTAGAAGTCTGATTCGTTTCGAGAACTGTGGAATAAATTTAGAGTAGTGGGAAAACATCCCAAGGGCTCGCTTCAATGATGCCTTGTCTGTTGATGGAGGGTATTCTGTCAGAGGTTTGAGACGATTGGGATCCGGACGATTGTATGGTTACTGATCGCATGTCCAAGGATGTTAATGGATTGTTGGGAAAAGGAACTCTTTTCGTAATTGATGGTAAGGTTGTACTTCGAAGCTGCCTTCATGAAACGTTCGAGGTTAAAGTCATGCCCCTCTGGGTTTCTGCCACACACTGTCAGATCATCTAGATAGGTGAAAATACCTTTCAACCCCTCATCCTTCAGAATCCCACTAATGACTCGTTGGAACCCAGCTACCCCGTTAGTTACGCCAAAAGGTATGCGAGTAAATTGGAAGAGTTTACCACAGGCTTCGAACGCTGTAAATGGGCGGTCCTGCTCCGGAATGGGTACCTGATGGAAGGCACTTCGAAGGTTAATGGTACTGAACACCGAATATTCCACTTCATTGACTATGTCACTGATCTTCGGTAATGGATACGCATCGAGCTTAGTGAAGCGATTGATGGTGCGTGAATAATCTATGCACATTCTTCGTTTATGGTTCCCTCCGCCAGCAACAAGCACTCGCCCTCAATGAATTTGGCATCTTCTCTCGAATGGATCCGGGAGTTTACTGCGATCGGGTGACAGTCCCTAGTGAGGTTTGTAAAGAGTTGCGCTGGCGCTCCCTCAGCAACTGCAACACACACACGCAGTTGAGTCTTTTGACCCCCGAAATCAAACAGAACACTGGAGTGCTGCAGCAACAGATTCCGCCCCGCAATCAGGTCAAAGCAGAGACAAAGCATGTCCGAGAGCTCTACTGCTGGGTAGGAGTGACCAAGCATGGTGATATTGGCCCTACACTTACCGATAATGTCTGCATGGTGACTCTTAGACGCTAATCCTACCCTGCTGAATGTTTTATAGAGTACCAAACCAAAGTCCTTAGCAGTCTTCTCATTTGTGATACTAATATCACTACCTGAGTCTATCATACCACAAACTTGATGGCCATCAACTAGAACTGACGTTTTCACCTTGGATACCCCAGCTGAACAAATTGGTAGTGTGGTCACAGCTGAGGTGGACATTGTACTTCCGCCTTTCAGTATTATTAGAGCGACAAACACTCTTCCAGTGCCCAATCTTCTCGCAGTTCCGGCACCAATCTTTCAACGTTGGACAAGAGGAGCGAGGGTGCTTTGACTTTCCACAGAAATAGCATCGTTTACCACTCAACGCATTAACGTGTGGTGTTTCATCAGCAGCTCGATCAGTGTCATCCAACGCTTGAGTTGGAGGCGAGACAGCGCTCACAGTTGGACAAGGCTCGTCGTAAGCCTGGGCGTGGGCAGCTGCGACTTCTAAGGCCCGGGCTTGGAGATGTGCTTCATCCAAAGTCAACGTCCTATTCTCAAGCAACCGTTGACGAGTAGTTTAGTTGAGAAGTCCGCGAATGAATAAGTCTCGAATGCTCTCATCGCGGTATGTCTCAGCCATTACCGCCCTGAACTGGCAATCCCTGCTCATTAATTTGAGGGAATTCATATATTGATCGACAGACTCATTAAGTTGTTGGCTCCGACTGGAAAGTAAGTGGCGCGCGACAATCTCGTTTGGTGGCTCCTCAAAAATCTCACGAAGAATTTGTACTGCATCATTTTACGTCTGTGACTGACTTACGTGTTCGAAGATTCCTGAAGAGATGCAGTTTATGAGGATGCGCAACTTTTCTTCCTCAGTAGTGTCCATTGATCGAAGAAAGTTCTGGAAACGTCGATACCAGTGGCGCCAGAGTGATGGTGCGGAAGGGGCATCTGGCTCTAGGTCCAACACTGGAGGTCGCAGCACACGATCCATCGCATGGCTTATGACGAATAAATTGCCGTAGAATAAGGTAAATGTTTCGCTAGACCATAGCTTTATTCGTCAAAAGCAACTGAAAAGAATAAATTGAGAATCCAAGGGGAAAAAGTCTGTAGTAACGGATAAACAACATGACACATGGGTGATAATAATTATGTCATTCCTCTTGCTCGCAACCAATCATTCCACTCCTCTTTCAATTCATAGCGTCTAAATCGAATAACGCTGGTGGTCTTGCGTCGCACATGTTGAAGAATAGGTTATAGGTACGACGTATTGAAGATACCACTCCTTCAGGCACTGTTCTTATTTAAATGTCGGACTTTTTTACAGAAAAAACTGATTGCACCTTCTACGATCCGTTCAACACTTCAGATACAATGTTTTATTACTCTTATAATAGTAATGATATGAAATTGGGTGGAATTTTTTATTCCTTAACTGACAATTCGAGGAACAAGGATAGAATGATCTCTGCGATCTAAACACATGATCATAACCGCACCACAATAAACTCCGGAACTATAAGAGCTATCACTTCCTACCTCCGTGAAGTTATTTTGACCAAATTCAAATAATTGAGTGAGAAATGAAATGAATTAGTAGCTGAAGTCACGAAACCCGTTTAATTTACGTGGACATACAGAAAATTGTGTGACGCGTCGCACCCGATGTTTTTGTTCAACGATTTCCAGTGCAAGGTTATAGATACAATCAACCTAGTGAACAAATACGCTAAAAACTTGAACTCCAACGTGTAAAAATGTCTGGTGCGTTGCAACACACAACTTTCCTTAGCTCCATGTCAATTCACTTTCTATATGGCTTTGTCTACTTACTCAATTCATTTACCACTCAGTTCATTTGAACTCGTTCAAACAACATTTCACGGTGGCAAAAAGCGGTAGCGCTTACAGTTCCAGAATTTATTGTGCTGCTCGTACTCATTCCAGGATCATTATTGAGCAATTGGTACACAGATAATTAATGAGGCTGTAAACACAAATTGTTTGAAGAAGGATAGTAATTACTTTTGCAGAGTTATTGGGTAAAAACGTTTAGAACTGGAAATTTCTGGAGTGACCCCCATGTATCTCATAAGCGTTTTTAAACACTCACCCTTTAGGTATGGAATTGGATTACAATACCAATTTTTTTTAACATTCTACAAAAATTCCAGCGGAGTTTATAAGGAAAAAACTGCGCTAAAAACGCTTTTGGTCGAAAATTTTGATAGTTTATTGTGCTGCTCTCGTCATTTTCCCCCAGACGGGAATTTTATGGTATCGTTGCCTTATTGAGAGCAATCAATATAAAAAATTTAATCAAAATCGTTAGAGCCGTTTTTGAGAAAAAAATTTGGTGTTTTGATCACTATGATGTCAACTTTCGGTGGATTTTGCCCATACCCTTATTTTTGCGTCCCATGGTAACCTGTAGGCTAGACATCAAGTTTCAGCTGATTTGGTACGGTGGTTTTCTCTAAAAATCGTTCACGGACACACATACACACACACAGACCATTTTCCCAAATAGTATTTTTTGGACTCAGGAGGGTCTGAAACGTAAAGATCTGAAGAAAACTCAAAATTTTTTTTTCAGCCGATAACATAACTTTCCTTTCTACTTCGTAGAGCAAGGAAAGTAATCTTGTAATCACAACGATCACTACCGGTTATACCCATTATTCTCAACCTCTACACCCTCCCCCTATGTATAGCATTTGTAGAAAAATTTGTGTCATGGAGGTTACCACTTTCGCCAGCGTCAGGGAACACGATCACTCGCTCAGCATGGAACACAGATTTGTGAAATTATGGCGGGTTGTCATTTAGCATGTGTCCCGGTAAAGAATTATTGCCAATGTTGTATACCCTTGACCCTAATGTTGATTGACCCTGAGGAATTCGTACCATTTTCCATTTTACCAGGAGAAGTTCTTTATCTGGTTTCCCTCCTGATCTAAATATTTACTTGGGGGGCAAGTTTCAAAAGGAGATTAAAATAGGTGAATAAATTTTCTTGTCACGTCGTTCTTCATAAACTGTGTAAAATGTTTACAAGCTTGCTCAATATTAGTCAATGCTGCTTCCTGTTCTTCCAACAGCCGTAACTGTTTAGGAACTACGTCGGAACTGAGCGTGGTTTATTGTTTCCTCTGCACTGGGTTCTCATGACATGCACGATTAGGACATGCATAAGGAACTGGCTCAATCGACTATCTTCCAAAATGTTCACGGATGTTGGGAACAAACTCGTGTGTATCATATCCTGTGATAAGATTAAAATTTCACTCGCCATTTGTCTAACGCGCATGTATCTAGCGAAGCATGGTTCCAAGGAGAGGCCTAAATGGATTTCGAGACAGAACGAGGCCAATAACTCCTCAATAAGTACAGAGCTGCGAGCGGTGCTGTGGTGATAATGATCACTTTGCTGTTCACGTCTTCAGGTGAGACAGTTTGCAGTATTCGGTCGGTGTCTAGAGCACTTAGTTCACCAATACCGTAAAAAATGAAGGCCAGTCAATATTTTTGAAGCAAAAACATTTTTTACGCGTCATATCCCAACCAATCCGTTTGTGGTACGTTATTTTTTATCCACTCCACACCACCCCTTTCCACCCTCCACCACAAATATTAACCAATATGTATTGCAGCCTTTTTAAACTCAATTTCAGGAAGTTCACCCTCCTGTTCCTCCATAGTCACTACCCAGCAGTAAAAGGAAGCAGGAAACGAAACCACGTGCTAATGCTTTCTACAACACTCTCTTTTGAAACTCTCCACCCAAGTAAATAGTAAGATCAGGTGGGAATCTAAATTAAGAACTCCTATATGATGGTACGGGATTCCTCAGGTGCTCAGATCTCCGTGGGGTATGGGCAACATCTCTCTACCAGGAGACTGGCGAACGACCGATTGCCTGTCGTACCTCTCCACGGGTGTGGGTTAGGTGGATGCTACGAAGGGGCCAGCCTCTTGCATAACAGCGAAACCGCAACTCCTTGACTGTTATAACCCTCGTCGAGACGCAGTCATTTGATAAAGATACAGACCTACTGCAGAACGCAAATGAAAAGTAGAAAGGTGCACAACATGTAGAACAGCAAGAAGTAGTACGTGACATTTATTGAAAACCATCTTTTAATGATGCATGAGTTATAATTACGCTAGAGCTGCTTGTTGCGTGGTTGGGTCTGTTACACTTAAAGTAATTTCGAATTGTCATTTCTACTCCAACACTTTACAATGCCTTTCCAGGGGGCCTTCGTCCCATTCGTTTGTCATGACAACACAAACGTGCCCGTAGCAGAACCATTAGCACCCAACTATAGTGTAGCCGACAGCAGAGAAGAATTTTTCGAATACATCAATCCATACCTCCATACGGTACTTTTTTCGAAATTTTGACGAACCTGAGCATCCCAGGCCGGTCCGCTTACAATGTGCTGTTACGGGCACAATCAGATTGAGCTGTGACTCGGAACACCGGAGCTTCTTTTATCGAGCAGAGCCTCTTGAAGCAGCTCCGAATAATCTGAAGAGGGAGATAGCTGCTGATGAACAGGGAGAGGGGGGACCGCATTGCCGCGATCGGGAGGTTAGGAAAATCGGGTCCACGGAGCGCAACGAGGCACTCGGCCTATTCCTCTTCCGGACTCCAGGGGCACCATTTCGCTCCTCTCTTCTATCGATACCTATGGGCTTGACTATTAATCGGAACTGAATATACTTATTGGAAAGGAAGGATTTATTATTGAGAGAACCCGAACGATGAATCCTATAACAGTGCCGTAGATGACGGCGGAAAACAAAATTTTGAAATCGACCACGCAATTTGCGTGCAATTGTTGTGTATAGTTAAGCTCTTCCTCTCCACTCAGTACGTTTTCTCAAAAGCCAATGGTCCTAAGCATTGTCATAATTTAGTATAATGTACCGGGACTAACCGAATACTTCTATTCAGCCGAGGCTCGTCCTGGGAATTTGTGCTGACGGGCATCTCAAATGTTCCGATTCGCTACCAGCAGTTGTAACTGGGCGGTTCCCTCGTCACTCTGTCACCCGCGCCGCGTTCGTTTACACCCTTTTCCCTGTTTGTGGAGGTAAAACTTGAAAAAATAAAATTACTTGTTACAATTACTATTCTGTTGATATTGTATCAACTCCCCGAATCAGGTAGTGCAATATCGCTATTGTATCGTAACACTGGCACCCTCTCACGGCATTAGTTCAGGGCCACGCAGAAAAATTTAACGGTTCTTCCAGAGCAATGGGAAGTTTTTATCCCCACCCCTTCAAATTGTCTGTCCTTCTGTCAGTCCCTCGCCCGTCACTATCATCAACCGTTCTTTGTCGGATCCTCAGGTTAGGAGGGAATTGCTGCAATTAGGGTATGTGGCAGTGGGGTGGGACACGTGTAGGGTGGCTGATTACAAGGGGGTTACAAGGTGCTTCCGGTGACAAAGGTTTGGGCACCCCGTGAAATTTTGTAGGTTTCGGCCAGGGTGTGGGAATTGTGCAGAAGAGAGGCACAAGATGAGGGACTGTTCAAAAGGGGGAGTGAGAAGGTGTATAAACTCCAAGAGCGCAGGGCAGACTGACTCCCACCCAACAGGGGCAGAAGAGTGCTTGGCACTGAGGGTGGCACTGCAGCGGTGGTTACAGGTGGTGTGGAGGGGGCGCCGACGTGTGAGTGTTGAGGGGAGGAAGGGCATGCAGTGGGGGATGCAGTAGTAGTGAGGGGACAGAAAGGTGTGCCCAGTGCCAAAGAGGAGGGCACAAGTGGTGGAGGATGCACTCACTTGTGAGTGGGGACTGCATGGCAAGGGTATGTGGAGGGGTTGGAAGATACGGGGGACCAATGGAGGAGTTATATAGAGAGGGTGAAAGGGTGGAAAGGGGGGGCAACAATGGAGAATTTAAAGAGGGAATGGGGGACGGGGTTGCAGGGCGTAATAACGTGGTCAGTGTAATGGGGATCATCCTGGGTGATTACTGAAAGTGCAAAGGGGGCCATTAAACAGGGACTGGTATAGTGGGCCCCACGGCTGACTAGGATAAAGGAGGGGGCAATTGAGCTGAGGAGAAAGTACCAATGAACAATAGTGGAGAGGGAAAGGGAGGTTAGGACACGGAAAGACCATTAACCCTTAACCAAATAGAAGGAAAAGTAAAGGGAATTTGGAATTGCTGTTCAACAAGACGATGCGACAGTGGTACAAAAACGCAGGGGAAATCGCAAACAAAATCAAAGACAACAATGATCATCCAGGAAATATCTCTACTTATTCGAAGCGCCTACGTGAAGAGATTTGTCGGTGTACAGACCTGCTTCCTTATTACTGACTGTTCGTCGGTGTACCTGCAACAATAGAATTTTCAATGTTAGAGATGCAGCAGAATGTTGTCCCGACAATGAACTACGAAAAGAGATGAGGTGAAAACATATCACATTGCATGATAAAGCTATGTTATAAGAGCCCTCTCTACTCTTATCTCTTGCACCCCATGCACAGTTGTCATGATTAACAATACAATTCCATTTCAGCAACATATAAGTGTAAATACATCCTCTAAACAAGTATAAATTGGCTTAAAGATAAAACGGGAGCACCAGAAGCAGAGTAGATCAATTCACTTTCTACATGACTTTTTCTACTTACTCAATTCATTTGTCATTCGGTTCATTTAAACTTAGTCAAACATCACTTCACGGCGGCAGAAAACGGTAGCGCTCACAGTTCCGGAATTTATTATGCTGCTCGTACTCATTCCTGGACCATTATTGAGCAATTGGTACACCGCGAATTAATGAGGCTGTAAACCCGATTTTTACTTTTCTTGCCTCAACTAAGTAGAAAGGAAAGTTATGTAATCGGCTGAAAAAAAAATTTTGCGACTTCTTCAGATCAGACTTCTTCAGATCATTACGTTTCAGACCGTCCTGAGTCCGGAAAACACTTGGAAACACTATTTTGTGTGTGTGTGTGTGTGTTCACCCTGCAGTCCGGGGTCCAGAATACCGCTGACGTATTCCCTGCGTGTCTTATGAGCCGACTAAAAGGGACAGCCGGGTGGGCCCAGCCAGAATGACAAACTCACCCCCACGAGGTCCACACAGTATTACATCCAACGAGGCTTAACTGTGGCTGGGCGTCACAGTGTACTCTGTCGCCACACTGTGCTCACCCTGCAGTTGGGGGTCCAGAATTCCACTGCCATACTCCCTGCGTGTTCGTATAAGCCAGACTAAAAGGGACACAACTTACACTTCTTCCACATACATGACACACTGGGAACGCCCTACCTTGAGCTGGGATCGCAGAACACACCCCCCGCAGGAAGGGGGACAGAATTCTCCTGCCGTATCCTCTGCGTGGCCGTTAAATCCGGCCTTGAAGGGGCTTAAAGCTCACGACACTGACATACACAACATATTCCAGATACAAAATACACTGCAACGGCTTGCCTAGCAGAACAGATTGACTTAAAACACTCATAATGAGCGAAAGACAGTCCTGGAAGTAGCTCACTAACACCTATGAGCGATCCCCTATATAGGTATGGCCTTCGAAATGAGGAGGGGGAAAAACCAGATTTGAGCGTTCCTGGGGCGGCTGATGGGTGTCCCGCTCAGCACATCACCAGTGGCCGAGGGCTGACTCTGAGCAGCAGCTGAAAAATCCCTCTTAGTCCCAGTGGGTGGCCGGACTGGCAGCTGCGGCGCATGTGGGGGCCTCCCTTTGACCCTCAACGGAGCAGCGAAAGGGGCTAGAATCAATATGCCTGAGGGGGAGCTGCCAGGACACTGCCTCGAGCACCTCTCGCTCATACCACTAACACACACAACAAATGAACTCACAAGGCTACACTACATCAGTCTGCTTCTTTAGTCTCTCCCCCCCCCCTATTAGTAAAAATAACATGACAAAGTCAAATAAAACAATAGCAGGTAATAAAAACGCCACCTGCGCCTCTTCATTAGGCTCGCCAAGCTTGACCCCTCTCTCTTCGGACGATGAGCAACCTACTCGTCGTCCAAACAAACAAGGGCGGAAAAAACCGAGCAAACCCGTTCATCTCCCCCTACTCCCCCTAGTAGCCCGGGCAACGAGGCTACTACAAGTGTTAGACACCCCGTCGACCCTAACCTGTCGGACTTGGAGCAGATTTGTGCGTATATCGAAATCATCCACAGCCAGCTGGCACGGATCAGGGTCAACGCGACAGGACCTATGGGGGACCTCGTCACTAGCTGCCTCTTCGAAATATCGAAGCTGGCTATCAAAGCTAGTGCCCCCCCAACGACATCGCCCCCTGCCACTCACCCCCCCCCCCTTTGGGAAACTGTGGCGGCTGTCGTGAGGGAAGAGCTGCGTAGGGCAATTGCTCAGGAGCCAGTGCCACCGGCCCCCCAAACTCAAGGAGCTTCAACGAGCCAGGGTAGTACCCCAGGCCCCTCATATGCGGCAGTAGCCGCTACTATGCCCTCCTCCCTCCCTCATGGAGCTGAGGCTGAATGGCAGTCTGCCAGGACCAGGAAGCGCAGAGGGAAGCAGAAAAAGGCCCCAGCAAAGCAGGACGTGCAGGCTGACGGCAACGCCCCGCCTACGCCTCCGCCCAAAAACAAGGGCAAAAATAAAAATCAAAGCAACAATAAAAAGCCTCCACCGCTTGCCAAACTCCGTGGTAGTGGTTAGGCGTACATGTGAGGAAGGAGAGGCTAGTCCCTCCAACCCTGATGCAATGGAAGCGCTGATGCGGGGTGTCCCTGCTACGGACCTCCAAGCTCTAAGCGTACAAGTGCTAGACATCCACACCGCAGTACGAGGTTGCCCCGTCATTGTGACGGAAACGCCAGAAATGGCCAAGGCGCTCACGAGCCATATGTCCACGAAAAAGGAGTTGAAGCTACAAGCATCAACCCCCCTGGGTCGCTTCCCACGCCTGCTGCTCTGCGACGTGCGGACCGACCTGCAACAAGAGGACTTGGCCCATCAAGTTGTTGAGCACAACCCAGCGTTAGGCTTGCAGCCGCAGGACGTCAGGCCCCTCTTCACCAAAAAGCGTAGCAGACAAAAGGATTGGGTGATCGAGGTATCACCCAGCCTGTACAAAAAACTAGAGGGTGCAAGGCACCTCCAAATAGCCTGGCAGCGGTGCTCCATCCGAAAGTACCAAG
The DNA here is from genome assembly GCA_020466155.1 of Pachypeltis micranthus. Taxonomy (NCBI): domain Eukaryota; kingdom Metazoa; phylum Arthropoda; class Insecta; order Hemiptera; family Miridae; genus Pachypeltis; species Pachypeltis micranthus. Next base: position 1,108,904 of record CM035770.1, on the reverse strand, counting down.
CCCCCACTCAGTGCTACAAATGCCAGCGCTATGGCCACCTGGCTGAGGCCTGTACAAGACCTGTTGTGTGCGCCTTGCCATACATGAGCAAGGATTGCAAGCGTGAGGCTCCCATCAAGTGTGCCAATTGCATTGAACGCAAATGCCGACAGGTCTCACACTCTACACGAGACGCACGCTGTACCATTCGTCAGGGAGCGATTGCCCTCCAGGAGTCACGAGTGGACTATGAATAGGTTAGAAACAGTTCGAATCCTTCAGCACAACACAAATGAGAGTTCCCCAGTTATGGTTGAGTTGCTGCAACATGCACTCGAAAAACGCTGCAGTGTTCTCGCCATACAGGAACCATACATAGGATCCAAAACTCTTGGTCTGGGATCGCAGGCACGAGTGGTGGCTGGAGCAGGAACGGGAGCCAAGGCAGCAGTGGCCTGCATTGACCCGTCCATTGACGTGCTCACACTCATTCACCTGAACAGCCAGCACTTGGCTGCTGCGCTCATCCGAGCCGGTGGCTTTCAGCTGGTTGTAATATCATTTTACAGGCAATTTGGCGCACCAGTTGCCAACAGCCTTCAACCACTCGAGCGGGCTCTAGCAGGCCTATAAGGACGACCCTGCATAGTCTGTGCTGATGCAAACGCCAGATCACCATTGTGGGGATCCCCAACCCAGGATGGGGTGGGCGAGGCGTATATAGAGCTGCTCACCAGGTACAACTTGGTTGTTGCCAACGACCCCATGACTGAGGCGACCTATGATGGTCCGGGAGGAAAGTCGTGTATAGACGTCACAGTCTCACACCCTGTTACTCAAATTGCACGGTTGGCGAGTCGTACCAGGTGCAACGCAGAGCGAACACATGGTTATTGACTTTGTCATCACGGATGACAACATCCTCTGATAGACACGCGTGAAAAGCGATTTCGCACAAAATATGCTAACTGGCCACAATTCTGTAGGGTACTGGAAAGTGAACTGCGTGCTGCAGCCACCGACCTAATAGTGCAAGCATCCACATCTGAAGAGGTGGACAGCAAAGTGGACATATTTACTACTGCACTGCTTTCCGCTGGGCTGTCTGTACTTGGGCAACAGAAGCACAGGGCGATCAAAGTCCCATGGTGGACTGAGGAACTTAATCCCCTCAAGCAAAGTGTAAATAGAGCCAGAAGGATGTACCAAAACACTCGTGACCCTGATGCCAGAGCAACACTCCGAGCTGCCTTCATCCAAGAGAAGAAGGCCTTCCACCTCGCCATCAAACGAGCCAAATGGCAAGGCTGGCGAAATTTTGTGGAAGCGGAGAGCTCTGAGAACCCCTGGGGCAGACATTACAAGTCCTCCATAGGAAAAGCAAACGTAGAGCAGGTCTTAGCTGCGATGCAAAATGAGTCAGGCTGGGCCTGCAGCATCGAAAGTTCACTGGAAACCCTCCTTGAGAAGGCGTTCCAAGATGACCAAGTAGCTCGAGACACTGTAGCCCTGAGGGCTGCAAGGGAGCTGATCATGGACCCTCCAAACGAGCCGGACAACAGGCGACCTCGCCAGGGCCCTTGCGACCTCAAAGCCCAACAAATCTCCTGGGCCAGATGAAATAGAAAGCAATATGCTGAGCGAACAATCTCCAGCGGCCTCCTTAATTTATTTAATGACGGTCTGCAGGTCGGACAGTTCCCCACTCAGTGGAAGTCTGCGCGTGTTGTCACTCTTCAAAAGGGAGGCGACCCCAATCAGTTAGACCCGGGATCATGGAGACCACTCAGCCTTCTTTCCATATTAGGCAAAACACTAGAAATCTTGATGTTGCAGTCTTTGGCCGCAACCTCACAGGCAGGCAATACGGGTGTACCAAAGGAAGGTCCACGCAGGATGTCATTGTAGAGATTCGGCGTGTTTCCCTGCTGGCACCGGCTAAGTACGTCGTAGCAGTTCTGATTGACATCAGAGGAGCGTTTGACAACCTTTGGTGGCCAGCGCTCCTTAATGAGCTTAAAGGTAGGCGAATCCCCCGCAACCTGTACTCGCTCGTCAGAAGTTACCTGACAGACAGAACTGCTACGATCGAAAGTAGGCATGTCTCCGTCCGGAGAAGGATTGAGAAGGGGTGCCCACAGGGCTCGGTCCTAGGACCAGCACTCTGGAATGCCTTCTTCGAAGGCCTTCTCAGGAAACTCATGGAGACTGACTGCGAGCCGTACGCCTATGTGGATGACTTGACTGTGCTGATCTTTGCAGAGTCAGTCCGCCAAATTGAAGAAAAAACTCACCATGTGCTCCGCACTGTCAACCAATGGTGCGAGCATGTCAAGATGCAGGTGGCTGAGGAAAAACCCAGCTAATCCTCTTGAAGGGGAAAGTGAATAATCCACCCACAATACGCTTTGGCGGCCACAGGCTCCTTCTTGAAAAGCACGTCAAGTATTTAGGAGTGAATATAGGTGAGAGGTGGGGTTTCAACCAACACCTCCAGTCCCTTAAAGGCACTACCATTGCAAGGTTTGCCTCACTGCGTGCCATTAGCAAGGCCACTTGGGGTGTGTGTTACCACGACACCATCCTCATGTATAAGGCCATCTATTTAGGTGTGATTGGCTACTGCCCCGTTGTCTGGGGTAGCAAACTAACAGTCTATCAAAAGAGAGTATTGGCCCAATCCCAGAGAGCTGCGCTCCTGTGGATCACCAAGGCCTACAAGACTGTATCAACGGAAGCACTCCAGGTGATCACTGGTCAGTTACCAGTTGATTTGGCTGTCGAGTGCATGATTGACAAGTGGAGAGTGAAACGGAGCTTCCCCGCTTTGGGCTGAACTCCGTGCGGATCTCACCACAGAACAGAAACTTGCCGCCATCGATGAATGGGCTCTAGAGAAATGGCAAGCGAGATGGGAATCCTCGTCAAAAGGACGTGATACGTATGAGTTCTTCCCCAACATCCGTGAACGTCTTTCTAGAAAATGGGTTGAGCCAGACCACTGGACGAGCCAGTTCCTCACGGGACATGGTGACTTCAATGCGCGGCTCCACTTCTTTTCCTGAAAGACTCTCCATTATGCACGTCTTGTGCCTCCAGTGCGGAGGAAACAAGAAACCACGTGCTGCTCCACTGTAGTTTCTACAACAGTGAGCGACGGTTGTTGGTAGGGCAAACGAACTTTGCAGCATTGACTGCTACAAAGGAAGCCTATAACCATTTTGCAAAGTTCGCAAAGAAGGTGATGGCTAAGAAACGTGGTTATAGTTGATCTGTCCTTTTGAAACTTGCCACCCAAGTAAAAAGTAAGATCAGGTAGGAAACCAGATTATGAAATACTCCCAGATGGTACGGGATTCCTCAGGTGGTCAACCTCCGCGCGGTAACACACGGGCAACAGCTCTCTACGGTGAGACTGGCTAAGACCAAATACCTGCCGTACCTCCACAGGTCTGAGTTCGGTGGATGCTGCAGGGGCCGGCCTCTTGCATATTAGCGAAACCGCAACTTCTATGACTGATATAATCCTCGTCGAGGGTTTAGGTACAGTCACCAAATAAAGAAACAGACCTGTCTCTGTGTGTATGTGTGTCTGTGAACGATTTTTAGAGAAAACCACCGTACCAAATCAGCTCAACCTTCATATCTCGCTCGAAAGTCACCATGGGACGCCAAAATAAGGGTTTGAACAAAATCCACCGAAAGTAAACTATAGTTATCATAGTGATCAAAACACCAAATATTTTTTTTCTCAAAAACGGCTCTAACGATTTTGAGAAAATTTTTTATATTGGTAGCTCTTGATATGATAATTATACCATAAAATTCCCATTTGTGGGAAAATGACGAGAGCAGCACAATAAATTACCAAAACTTTCGACGAAATCGATTTTAGCGCAGTTTTTAGAGAAAACCATCGTACCAAATCAGCTGAAACTTGATGTCTAGCCTACAGGTTACCATGGGACGCAATAATGAGGGTATGGGCAAAATCCACCGAAAGTTAACTATAGTCATCATAGTGATCAAAACACCAAATTTTTTTCTCAAAAACGGCTCAAACGATTTTAATTTAATTCGACATTTTAGTGCAATCTTCCTAATTTCCGTTTGATCGGGCCAAATTTCCAAAAGCTTTTATGATTGAAATACCATCTGTCTCCAATCCGAAATTGTCGAGTTTGAGGCAATCGTTGTTTGAATCTTACTCGTTTCTGTGGTATGTTGAATATGGTTTAAAAAGATCAACTTGACATCCAATATTTCGACTCAGGTACATTTCAGCCGGCATTCTTCCATTTTGCAGGGGTGTCGCACTGTATCTAAATAATATTTCGCGCAAGTTGTGTTGTACTAATTGAGTCATTTTCAGATATGCAATTTAATTTTGATTTCATCGTCTATATGTACTGTATGTCCGGATAGCGTGGTGCGATACATTTTTGGAGAACTCCATTATCTTGGAAGAATTTAGAGAAGGTTTCCCTGCTGAATACTGTGCCGTTGTCAGACGCCATTACTCTGGAAATCAATGTGTGCTCAATATTCGATTAACCGAACTTCCGTCCATTTAGATTTTGAGTCAACTAGAATTAAAAATAAAGATTTTGAAAAGGACCTGCGCAATCAATATGGATACGTTCGATGTTAAGATGTGAATTATGCCTTTTACTTTCTTTGGACGTTTGGAAATTTGATTGGAACTGATTTGATAACCCATGATTTGATTGTACTTGAGACAGGAAAACAAACCGAATCGTTGATGTTGTATGAATACTAAGAATTCCAAGAGGCTTCTCGGCCTCTTGGCAAAATAATCAACAGGTACCAGCACATACTTGTTGCCTCGCTTTGTGCGTCCATTTTCTGTTGAAATGGAGCTGGTTTGATTGGGTCAGGTCCCTTCACTAAACGACATTCTCGACAGGTGCGGCAACAGGATCTGACATCGTTACTCATACCAACTCAGAAGTATTGTTGCTGTAGTTTCTTCAGGGTTTTGCAAACCCCGAAATCTCTTCTGTTTTTGGTCTCTGTCCTTTTTTTTCACTGCAGCAGCTCAACAATAACCGGATCAACCTTTTGTTCTGTTTGATCGCATGGGGGCAGGAACTGCAATCTACTGATAATTGCGCTTCTCTCTTCTTTTGGGATGGACCGTCAAACTAGGAAAAGTTACCTTGCGTGATGGGAGTTTCCTTGATTTTGAACGTCAAGGGCTGGAGGACGTCGGCGAGAACACGTGCGAGAGATGTGGCCAGACTCATGGCAGAACCAGCACAATCGTTGTCCTGAATCGTCTCTGCTAGGCCGATAGACTCCATCAGTGGACACATGATCTATAGGGCGATCAACACTCCAGTTAGTTGGCCTAATAGAATGATCGTCATTCAAAGTGGCTTCGATCTAAGAGCGCATGTCAAGATTTTGACATCGGAGTCGGAGAAGGACAAAGACAAGCGCTTTAGATTTTCATCCCTTAATACCCGCATGAACAGGAATACTCCTTGTGTATTTAAGCATTCTTCTGGAGCAGCTGGGCAGGTGTTACAGGTAATGTGACCGATCGCTTGATGAAACTTTCGCTCCTTCATTCTGACCCTGACCTTCATTCAGAAGCGTCAGGAACATCAGTGATTGGTTATTAGTCCCATAACGTTCTTCGAATGCTCTTATGTGTTGCTCGTACGTTCTGGGTAGTGGAACCCCATTTAGCAAAACGAGGGCAGAACCAGTTACTGCACAAACAAATTCAGTCTCCATAGCAGCTCTGTACGGGTCGTTGTGTTCTACGATACTTACACACACGATACATACACTTTCCAGACGACACTTCTTTCTGATAGCCCTTCTTCAAATGTCGGGATTCTTTTAATTCATTAAATAACTCTGAGAGAATATTGTAATAATACTAGTATATGAGCAAAGTGTGAACGAATCTCGTAAATGAACACGACACGACAGATAAGTTTTATTAGTTTTCTTTACAACAAGACGCTGGTTGCTGGGACATAACCAATGAGTCTACATGGACAACGCGTCTTTTCCTATTTGACAAGAAAATTCGAAAAAAGGACCTTAACAACCCTGCATGGCCCAACCCATGGAGACTGCAGCTTTACATGCGTCCGTAAGCACTGTCTTGGCCAGTGATACCAGACATAGTTCCCGACCTGAAACTTGGGTATTTTACCTACTCAATAACCCAAACCTCACACTTCCCTTTAGTTCTGTTCATTGTTACTGTTGTTGCTGTTGTTTTGTTTCAGTTCATGTTCAAATTGTTATAAGTTCTTTCTACACCCCGAATAAAACAAAGGGATAGGGTCTAAAGGCTGGACAGCCCTTTAGGATGGGGGGAATATTTGCGCTGTTCTGGCAATATTAGACTAGGTGGGTGCAATGCGTGAGGACATGACGAGCCTAGGGCACTGGGAACTTACTACTTCGATAAATTAATCAATTTCAAGGATTTGTCCCAGGATTCTGAAAAGGGCTTGAACAATTTTCTGATTAATTTTATCGAACCAGCAGCTGCCTTGAAGTATGTCTCAATTGTTAACTTCTTCGATTTTGTTGTAATTTATTTGGTAACAAAGCAACTTGATAAAAGTGCCCGCAGGGGATTTGAGCACGAAGTTAGAGGTGTGGAGATGCCTTCATTTTCCGAATTAGAGACCTTTGTTCGAATTGAGGTCCAGACATCAAACTCCAAGCAATCTACAAGCTGGCTCGAATACGACGTCTTCAAAAAATCGAATGCATTTGTGGCCAAAAATTCGGATAGTACGTACACAGCAACTTCACATAGGGCTGGCAAGTTTTTGGCCTGTAAGGATAAGAAACCGCACGTGTTATACCGATGCCGTGTCTTTCAAACCATGTCGCCACGTAGCCGTTTTGATATGACTAAACAAAATAAGCTGTGCTACAACTGTTTGCAAACCCACTTTGCTAGGTTTAGTTTGACGAGTACAGTTTGGCGTCACTGTGGCAAGAGGTCTCATTCGACGTTACATTTGGGAGAGACGAAAAGTGGGGCTGAGGTCACTCCAACCGAGACCAATACCACTCCTATCACCCGCTAATTCTTCTTCGCAACAATTGGAAACTACTTTGACTGATCAGAGCACCACTCTAGAAGCTTCCAGTGCTCGTGTTTCAACAATGGCGTTACTGTCAAAAGCAATGGTCTCTGTACGAGATTCGAATGTGGAACCGCATGTACTTAGGGTTCTCCTTGACAGCGGCAGCGTGAGGACATACCCTCCGATGTTGTTTCTGGCCAGGTCAATAGAGAGAGTCTGCATGTCTATCGGAAGCCGTTGATGTCGCGTGCGGTGTTACATTTTTCACTGTACGAGCCCTAACTTGACTCCACAACAGTCTTATATATCGTTCAATTCGTGCATGTATCTCTGTCTTTTTCGTGCACCCAACAGCCCTTATCCTGGTTTCTATGCTTCATTTACTTCTGTTTCTCCTTATTCGGTTTCCGCGGCCATCCACAATTTTAACCTGTAATTGATGGTTTCTTCAAATGTTTAGTTTCTAACTGTGGTGTTTTCCGAAACTGTACTGCATACAGGGGGGAGGTACTTGCTAACTCCACTCTCTCCTGTCATGTAATCGACGTTTCCCACCTGAGCGTTCGCATAGGCATGCACCTCTGGGAAACGTTCACCGGTAAGGCGTCCGCCAATTTACAAATTATTTAGCTTGACATTTATAATACATTTAAGTTCAGCAATCGTTTTACCTTTGTAGGGTTACTGTTCGATTTGGCGGACCGACTCTGCAAAGATCAGCACAGTCAAGTCATCCACATACGCGTATGGCTCGCAGTCAGTCTCCACGAGTCTCCTGAGAAGACCTGAGAAGGCCTTCGAAGAAGGCATTCCAGAGTGCTGGTCCAAGGACCAAGCCCTGTGGGCACCCCTTCTCAATCTTTCTCTGAACAGAGACATGCCTGCATTCGATCGTAGCAGTTCTGTCTGTCAGGTAACTTCTGAAGGGCGAGTACAGGTTAGGGGGAATTCCCCTACCTTTAAGCTCGTTAAGGAGCGCTGACCACCAATCAGAACTGCTACGACGTACTTAGCTGGTGCCAGCAAGGAAACACGCCGAATTTCGACAGTGACATCCTGCGTGGACCTTCCTTTGGTACACCCGTACTTCCTGCCTGTGAGGTTGGGGCCAAAGATTCCTTCGAGGGACTGCAACATCCCTTTTGAAGATAAACAACACGCCAGACCACTGAGTGGGGATCTGTCCAACCTACAGTCATTAAATAAATTAAGGAGGCCGCTGGATATTGTCCCCTTAGCTTTCCTTAGCATATTGCTTTCTATTTTATCTGGCCCAAGAGATTTATTGGGCTTTAAGGTCGCAAGGGCCCTGCCGAGGTCGCCTATTGTCCACAATGGGATGTCGGCTAATTCAGAGGGTCCCTCACCAGCTCCCTCGCTGCCCTCTGAGCTTCAGTAACTCGGGCTACTTGGTCATCAGGAAACCCCTTCTCAAGGAGGGTTTCCAGTGAACTTTCGATGCTGCAGGCCCGGCCTTACTCATTTTGCATCGCAGCTAAGACCTGCTCTACGTATACTTTCCCTATGGAGGACTTGTAATGTCTGCCCCAGGGGTTCTCAGAGCTCTTCGCTTCGACAAAATTTTGCCATTTGGCTCGTTTGATGGCGTGGTGGAACGCCTTCTTCCCTTGGATGAAGGCAGTTTGGAGTGTGGCTATGGCGTCAGAGTCACGAGTGTGTTGGTACATCCTTCTGGCTCTATTTACACTATAATTGAGGGGATTGAGTTCCTCAGTCCGCCATGGGACTTTGATCGCCTTGTGCTTCTGTTGCCCAAGTACAGAGATCCCAGTAGAGTGCAGTGCTGTGGTAAATATGTCCACTTTGCTGTCCACAACTTCACGTGTGGCAACTTGCACTAATAGGTCGGCGTGCACGTAGTTCACCTTCCAGTATTCTAGAGAATCGTGGCCAGTCAGTTTTTTTGGTGCAGAATCGCTTTTCACGCGTGCCTTTGCACATGATGTTGTCATAAGCGATGGAAAATGAATAACCGAGTGATCGCTCTGGATTGCGCCTGGTACGACCCCTCAACCCTGCAATTTGAGTAGCAGGGTGTGAGACACGGCTGTGACATCTATGCAGGACCTTCCTCTTAGCCCATAATAGTTACCACAGTCGTTGGGAACAACCAAGTTGTACTTGGTGAACAACTCTATATACGCCTTGCCCACCCAACCCAGGGTTGGGGATCCCCACAATGGTGATCTGGCGTTTGCATCAGCACAGACAATGCAGGGTCGTCCTGATATGCCCGCTAGGGCCTGCTCAAGTGGTTGAAGGCCGTTGGCAACTGGTGCGTCAAATTGCCTGTAAAATGGTATTACTACCAGGTCAAAGCCACCAGCAGGAATGAGCACAGCAGCAAGTGCTGGTGGTTCAGGTTGGTGATCGCCCACTCTAGCTTTTTGTACAGGCTGGGTGATACCTCGATCACCCAATTCTTTTGTCTGCCACGCTTTTTGGTGAAGAGGGGCCTGACGTCCTGCGGCTGCAAGCCTAACACAGGGTTGTGCTCAACAACTTGATGGGCCAAGTCCTCTTGTTGTAGGTCGGTCCGCACGTCGCACAGCAGCAGGCGTGGGAAGCGACCGAGGGGGGTTGATGCTTGTAGCTTCAACTCCTTCTTCGTGGAAATATGGCTCGTAAGGGCCTTAGCCATTTCCGGAGTTTGCGTCACAATGACGGCGCCACCTCCCACTGAGGTGCCGATGTCTAGCACTCGGACGCTTAGTGCTTGGAGGCCCGTGCTAGGGACATGCTGTATCAGTGCTTCGATTGTGTCTGCGGAGGAGGGACCAGCCTCTTCTTCCTCACAGATATGCCTAACTACAACCACATTTTGTCGAGGGTTTTTAGGGGAGAGTTTGGTAAGCGGTGGAGGCTTTTTATTTTTATTTTTGCCCTTGTTTTTGGGCAGAGGCGTTGGCGGGGCACTGCCCTCGGCCTGCACATCCTGCTTGTTTGGGGACTTTTTCTTCTTCCCCCAGCACTTCCTGGCTCTGGCAGTCTGCCATTCAGCCTCAGCTCCATGAGGGAGGGAAGAGGGCTCAGTAGCAGCTACTGCAGCATTCGTGGGGCTTGGGGTACTGGTCTGACTCATTGGACCTCCTTGAGCTTGGTGGGTGGTTGCACTGGCTGCTGGGCAATTGCCATACGCAGCTCTTCCCTCACAATAGCCGCCACAGTTTCCTGCGTTGGGGGAGCGTTGAGCTGCATGCGTATTTCGTTGGGGGGGGCACTACCTTTGATAGCCAGCTTTGATATTTCGAAGAGGTGGCTGAGGTCCCACATTGGTCCCATCGCGTTGACCCTCATCCATGCCAGCTGGCCGTGGATAATTTGGACATACCCACCAATCTGCTCCATATCTTAAAGGTTAAGGTCCAAGCGGTGTCTGGTACTTGTAGTAGCCAGGTTGCCCGGCCTAATATGGTGGGTGGGGGGGGGGGGAGATGAAGGTGGTGATCACTGTGTTCGCGAAATCTTCAAAATGGTTAAAGGCTTGCTTTGTAGCAGTCAATGCTGCTAAGTTCAATTGCCCTCACCCCTAGGTGTTAGTGAGCTACTATCAGGACTGTCATTTGCTCTTAATGAGTGTTTCAAGTCAATGTGTTCTGCCACGTTAGCCGTTGCAGTGTCGTTTGTATCTGGAATGTGTTGCATATGTCGGTGTTGTGAGCTTTAAGCTCCTTTAAGGCTGGCTTTTACCGCCATGCAGAGGATACGGCAGGTGAATTCTGTCCTCCTTTCTGCGGGGGGTGTGTTCTGGGAGCCCAGCTCAAGGTAGGGGGTTCCTAGTGTGTCATGTATGTGAACGAAATGTAAGTAAGTTGTGTCCCTTTAAGTCTGGCTCATACGAACACGCAGGGAGTATGGCAGTGGAATTCTTGACCCCCAACTGCAAGGCGAGCACAGTGTGGCGACTGAGTACACTGTGACGCCCAGCCACAGTTAAGCCTCGTTGGATGTAATACTGTGTGGACCTCGTGGGGGTGAGTTTGTCATTCTGGCTGGGCCCACCCGGCTGTCCCTTTTAGTCGGCTCATACGACACACAGGGAATACAACAGCGGTGTTCTGGACCCTGGACTGCAGGGTGAGCATCAACCCCACAGCAGCCTGTTCTGGTACTCATCCAGCTTCAGCCTTCACAACCGCAACCACTGCCAGAGCCGCCTCTACTTCTGGTGGCTCAAAGCTACATCCCAGGTGCCACTGGCGAAATTGCGAAACTATACAATCAGTTGCTGCAACTGCTCACCACCTGCTCAACAAACCTCCATCAATCTGCCCCATTTTTCTGCGAAAACAGGTGACTTCGTTTTTTAAAAGGCGAAGCACAGTTTGGGCTCTATAACGTCGGCAATGAAGCTGTTACGAGGGGGGAGATGTACGTAATTGTTGCCTGAGTCAGCGGATCCCCAAAAGCCTCTCGAAACCCCCCTCGTAACATTGGTGGCAGTGAGTCCTAACCACCATTCACCATTGCCAACGTGTCTATTCCAAAAATCGGGGCTGACGTCTTGGGCTGCTTCACACTACTCCTTCACCTGGCCTTTCCGCTCGCTGCACCAGCCACCCTTGGATCTACTGCCTACATCCTGAAGAAGTTCCCAGCTCTTTCACTTTTCAGACAGCAAGGGAGCCCAAGTGATCAAGAATGGCACACTTCACAAAATTCGGACTGTCTCAGGGCCTCCAGTCACATGTTATTTTCGCCGCTTTGCTTTGGACCGCCTTTGCATGGCCCGAGAAAGAATTCTCCAGTTTGCAAGCGGATAATATGGTGCACTGCTCAGCTTGACCCTCGTCATCTCCCTTACACATGGCTCCTAAAAAACCCAATAGCTGGTGGCCTCGAGGTGATTATTGTGTGCTGAATGCTCAGACGATTCCGAACAAATACTCAATATGCCATATCCACGATTTTCTCTTTCCCTCTGTGAGGTTCCAAAATATTCTCCATGTTAGAACTGGTAAAAGCCTTCACACAAATTCCTGTGAACCTAAGGGACATCGAAAAAAAAACGCTCTTTGGACCTGTTCGACTTTCCATTCATGTCTTTTGGCCTTCGCGATGCCGGGCTGACCTTTCGACTGCGTTTTTCGCTTTGCATAGATCGATGACATCCTGGTTTTTTGGTACTCGAAGGTCCATGATTAATCACAGCCGTGTCAGTGTGAAAGAAAAGCCTTTTCTTGTACCCCACTACATTCTCGAATCTTTGATCGGATTTTTCTGGGATAAGGCTCAGCTTTCAAAAATCCGTTCATTAAAGTCGTCCGCTCCAGGAGTAGCGGCTAACTAAAGGCACCGGCAGGGGGGGGGGGGTCACACGTCTGATCACACATTTTAATAACCTCAGTGACTAAGTGATGATGTCAATTGCAATTGACGCGGCCATTATATCGAAACCATCAACGAGCACAATCAAACGTAGTTATCATTGCATTAAAAAAAAAAATAAATAAAAGAGATAAAATGTTCCTAGTGGTTGCGTACTTGTACGAAAGCTGTACCCACAGTTAGTGTTCATGATTTCCCCAGGGAATACATAGCGCTGGCTAAGGATTCCCTAAAGGGAGCAATGGACACAACACACTCTTACTTATGTCTTTACTTTGCTACATAAAATCGAAAATGTAACGTTCTTTCAAGAGTACTAGTTTAGTCATTATGTCTTTACTTTGCTACATAAACTCGAAAATGTAACGCGGTTAGTTTAATTTTTGAGTAGATTACACAACCTTCATCCATACTTCAGAGAGCTAATTTTTCAGCCAATTACATAACTTTCCTTCTTAAGAAGATGCCACTACTGTAAAGGCTGAACAGCGTAAGATTTCTCAGGGGTCAGGAGATAGCACAGGCTAGTGAAGGAGTCACACCAAATTCGCTTGGTATTATTAACTCGTTTGTAAATTAAGATCAGAAATCGTCCTCTCAACACGCTCTTGGTCTGATAAACAATAAAAATACAGTCTAAGGAAGAATCGCTCGTCGAGGCTTTGCACTACAGCCAGGAATAAGGAATTGGATCTAAAGAAGGTGTGGACCTTCTGTTGCGAAGGACGCCGTCTCAAATAGCAAGGCCACTTCTAGGCCGGACCACATCCCAACCGGACTCAGGGGAATATATTACGACTGGTGAGATTCATTCACCTTGCCCTGCCTGCCCTTCATTTTATACTGAAGTCAAATGATGACCTAACTGTCGAAATCGATATGACATTGTAACTCAAATTTAGTGGGAATAGGCAATCGTCCTAACTTCCTTTTTATTATTGAAGTGGGCGGTCATCCACAACTTCGTCGCGAACGATTCAACTCGTGTCAATTGAAATTTTTTTATCACTCTAGCAACAACTTCAATATATTTGGAAATAAGTTAATAGTCTGTGAGTATTTGTGAGTGTGCTTAAATGTGAATGTGATAAGAGCTGAGCCAAACCAGCTCAAATTTGATACTAAGCCTAAAGAACAACATGTAACGTCAAAATAACGATCCAATACTAACTGCAGTTATCATAGTTGTCAAAAAACCTTTTTTTTAAAGACCAGATGTAACGATTTTAATGTAATTTATTGTGGTTTGAAAAGCTTCATGAGTAAGACAACAGAATAGTAATATAAAATTTTCGTCTGAGGAAATATCAGGTGCGCCGCGCCACGCAACTTTCCTTAGCTCCACGTCAATCTACTTGTGTTCATGGCTTTTCGTACTTACTTAAATTATTTTTCACTCAGTTCATTTGAACTTGATAAAAAATCATTTCACGGCAGCAGAAAACTGTAGCGTTTACAGTTCCGGTATCTATTGTGCCGCTCTTATTCATGCCCTGACCATTATTGAGCAATTGTTACAAGGAATGAGGATGTAGATACTATTTGAGAGAAAAAAACTATTTGGTGTTTTCACACTATGATAACTATAGTTAGTTTTGGGCGGGTTTTACTCATACCCTTACTTCGGCGTCCCAGGTTACCTGCCGACTGAATATAAAGTTTGATTTGGTTCAGCCGTTGTCTATCAATCGAGTTCACGTCCACTTTCTCAAATAATGTTTTTTTTAATCTCAGTAGGGTGTGAAACGTAAAGATCTAAAGAAAAAAAAATTTCATACGGTTAAATAACTTTCCTTTCTACTTTTGTAGAGCTGTGAAAAATGATAGAGCAACGCAATGAACCATCAAAAGTTTCGAAGAAACCCTTAAATTATGCTCCAGTTTTCTCCGTATAAATCTCGCACATTAGACACAGGCTTTTTAAAAAATCATCTCCATGTGAAACGTACGTAAATTAAAGCGACAAAGTCGCCTTAACGTTAAAGGAAGCTCATCTAAAGGGGTTTGTGAAACAATCGCGTTTCCCCATTGTATTTAGAATTAAGATTTTCCACGGCTAGCTATCTTTTGAAAGGCTTGTTGCCACAACATTTTCTTGGATATCATTCGTCATCATGTTTACAAACTGACGAAACCGCTGGTTAAATCAGTAACGTCAACACGTTGTTCAACTCAAATGCTGGATAAATACTTACCTTAGACACAAAATATCTTAAGCCGTATCTGATGAAAAAGGGAGTTGAGGCTATTGAACTTTGGTCCGTGACGATTATTGTGCAGATGGCTGGTTGATCTTAACGTTACATATACAAAGAGATAGCGCTTGACGTTCAGGAATTATTGTGTTTCCCTACTGCATTGACTTTTATTGAGCGACCAGTGCATAGGTGATACATGAGACTGCCATCGCGATTTCTTTTGCAGAGGAAAAGGAAACTCAGCAGTCTGCAGAAGAAACGGCGCAAAAACTTGTCTGCCACATATCACGTTTTGGCTCTTGTGCCCGCCTACTCTCGGATCAGGGTAGAAACTTTACGTCTCATTCGCCATCTTTACGAATTCTTCCATATCGAGAAGATTAACACTACGGCCTATTATACTGCTAGCAATGGGCGATGCGAAATCGTACACAAGTCCCTTGCTAGAATTTTGAAGCATTTTGTTAAAGATTCACAAAATGATTGGGATGACAAGCTCCCAATAGGAGAGCTCGTCCTCAACTCCCAACCAGACGGCTCCACTTCATTCCCTCCCTAAAAGCTTTGGTCAAGCCCCTACAAGATCACCACGGTATACAACATGCAGAATGTTGCCTTGAGGCTTATGGACCGTGACACGACAGTTCAGAAGCGCTTTCCCCCGAGACCAGCTGACATGCCCTACCTCAACAGGACCCAACTGTTGACGACGACTCTGAGTGGCAAGACACCGAAGGACCAAACTGAAAGCGCACGGAGAGGCATGACAGGCAACCAGGTATACTACGCTACAGCCTCTGTAGCTCCAGAAACCCTCAACACGATCGGATTAAGCAGTGACTGGGAACACCGGAGCCACTTCTATCGGACAGAGCCACTCAAAGCAGCTCCGATTAAATCTGAAGAGGAATAAAACTGCTGAAGAACGGGTAGAGGGGGGACCGCATTCCCGTGATCAGGAGGTTAGGAAAATTGGGTCCCCGGCGCGCAACGAGGCGAACGGCCTATCCTCTTCCGGACTTCTGCGTCACCACTTCGCTTCTCTTTCTATCTCGATACTTGTGGGCTGGGCTATTTCTGTGCGAATATACGATACTCGTAAAGAAGGAAGGGAGTATTATTGCGAGACGCCCGCATATATCTTATAACAGAAGGCTTGTGTTGACCGTTATGCAGAGGATGCTGAAAAATACGAAAAAATTTAGTCTCACATGACAAAAGTCATTTAAATTCTGCAATTTCGTGGGATACCCTTAATTATTTTATACCAACTATTTTGAATAGGATTACACTTTTTTAATGCTAGAGCATAAGGGTCATAAGGAACAACCTGTAGCAAAACTGCGATCGCTTCTTTTTGCACAAGAGGCACGTTCTACAAAGCTTGACAACGCACAGTGAAAAAGAGTAGTCAAAGACCTCATAGTACTAATATCAGTACTAAGGCAATAAACAACTTCCACAGTAGTAGGGGTGCCCAAGGTTACAGTACTGAGACCAGCCATTTGAAAGGCCTACTTCGAAGCGCTTCTTAGATGCCACGCAGAGAGTGGCTTAAGGCCATATGGCTATGAGGCCGATGTGGCTGTGCTGACTCGTTCGCAGACACCCAGCCAGACCAAAATCAAAACCCATCACGTACGTCAAGTTTCAAGTTGCAGTGGAACAAAAGTTTGTTTCTGAACGGTTATCGCTAAAAAAAAGTGGTCACAGTTGACTACTCTTTTCGGCACTTGCCGTAAAAGTTAACAGATAGATGGGGTGGGAAACCAATTTTTAAGACCAAATGCTTATGTACGGGACTCCTCTAGACTCATAACTGCTAAAAACCCTGCAAATTATTACACAATGGTTTATTATTCTCATGAACAGCTTGACCTAGTATTACTGCTCCGAGACGCATTCCATTCGATTCAGCATCGAAAAATACCAGTAAACCATATGTAACATGTCCTGACTACAATGGAACGACGGAAAGTAAACATTCCAGGCGCCCGTAAGCCCCTTTAGGCAATTGCCACGACGTTGCAAGTCGAGCGGGTGGGTGGTTTTGATGGGACGGGAGGGAGGGAGTGCAAACGACGAAACGTTGACTTCCGCTGTAGTTCCCGCGAGTTCCTTCAATTAGTACACTTTCGCTCACTATAATTACTGTAATTTGACTGTACGCAGTTGTACACGTCTGATACTCATCCCATTCGACCCAGGATGTAAAAATATCCTGAAAACGATACGAAACACGGCGTATTTACGATTATACTGCGTTTTGTTAATTTTTTAAACCACTTTTTGTCCGTAACAACCATGGGCTTTGTCCGATCGATTTGACGAGATCGCGGGCACAACTGGATACCAAATGGGATTTTTGTGCGAAAGAACGGATTTTTTGACCACGTTAAAGGCACAAAACGGCCTGGACGGCGTACGTAAACACGAGCCTTCTACGCAAATATCAGGTGCACCCCATCACACAACTTTCCTTAGTTCTACATGAATTCACCGGTTTTCATGGCTTTTGCATGAATTCAATTTATTTTTCACTTGGTTCATTTGAACGTTAGTCGGAAGTTACAGTTACATAATTTATAATGCTGTTCGTACTCCAGCTCTCACCATTATAGAGCAATTCGTAAACGGAGAATTAAGATGTAGACAACACTTAATTTCTGAGAACTAAAGGGTGTAAGGAAAGTACAGCAATCGTGTCAAAGAAAGTTGGGTTTTCATCAGATTCTTTCCGTTCTCAACACCTGAAAAACCTAAGTTCGATTTGTTGAGGAAGAATGGCTGGACCGATTGAGCGGGTTCTTTTTTGTATGTGCAAAAGTAATGGGCGATTTCAGTCGATCAAAACAGGGGGGGGGGGGAGCCAATGCATTATATGGCATACATATCCAGCATTATGTGTTCCTCAAGGACGAGGCACATAAGCGCTATGTCAGCAACTCCACTTCAGTTGGACCTGATGGTATTTCACATCGTAGATGGAATAAGGCCAAGAAGGCTTCTAAGCTGCTGGTTCTCAACTTACTACTCTTCATGGGAAAACCCTCTGCTACACTGTCGTGTCATTGTCCCCAAGAAAAAAGGTTATGGCATGGGGGCTACAGACTGACTTCAGTATCGTCTGTAGTCTTTCAGCACTTCCAAAAAGTGCTGGCATCGCGTTTGCAGGTGGCTGGTGTCATTGACGACGTTCAGAGGGCATCACAGCCAGTGGGTGGTACTGCTGAGAATTTCACGATTCTGCAGATAGTGTTGCCCGCTCTACGGATAAAAGGATTGGGACAGGGGAAGAAAAGAATCTTATCCTTCCTTCCACGTTCCATGATAGAACAACCGCCATACTGGACTGACCATACGTCATACGAATATCCGTCCTGTCAGATACCACCTGGACATCCAGGATCACTGCAGACTTGTCAAGACCAACAGCGACGATGTCAAGCCTCAGGGAGTGCCGCTCCCTCTCCCCTTCCCAGCCAACAGATGACAACACTCTAGCAACCTCCTTGCAGACCGAGTCATGAAGCTTGACACGTCCCCATGAGTATATGGACACACCTGCACCACATGATTCAGTTACTCAACAGGTTACCAGTTCTGTTTCCTTATTTGATGACTGTACCTACACCCTCGAAGAGGGTCATCTCATACATGGAAGTTGCGGTTTTGCTAATATGCATGAGGCCGGCCTCTGCAGCATCCACCAAACTCGGACCTGCGAAAGAACAGCAGGTATTTAATCGTTAGCCAGTCTCCCAATACAGAGCTGTTGCACGTGTGTTACTGCACTGAGGTGAACTCCTGAGGAATCCTGTACCGTTGGGGAGGAGTTCTTAATCTGGTTGCCCACCTAACTGTGATCTAACTGTGTGCTTCAGTGGCAGGTTTCAAAAATGACAGATCAACTATGACCACGTTTCTTAGCCATCATCTTCATCGCGAACTCTGCAAAATGGTTATAGGCTGGCTTTGTAGCAGTCATGCTGTTAAGTTCGTTTGCCCTCCCAACATTGTCGCTCGCTGTTATAGAAACTACAGTGGAGGAGCACATGGTTCCTTGTTTCCTCTGCACTGGAGGTACAAGACGTGCATAAGGGGGAGTCTTTCAGAGAAAAGAAGTGTAACCATGAATTGAAGTCATCATATTCCGTGAGGAACTGGCTCGTCCAGTGGCCTGGCTCAACCAATTTTCGTGAAACAAGTTCACGGATGTTGGGGAAGAATTCATACGTATCACGTCCCTTTGCTGAGGATTCCCATCACGCTTGCCATTTCTCTAGCGCCCATTCATCAACGGCGGCAAGTTTCTGTTCTGTGGTGAGATCTGCACAGAGTTAAGCCCATAGATGGGGAAGCTCCCGTTTTGCTCTCCACTTGTCAACCGTGCACGGCCAAATCAACTGGTAACTGACTAGTGATCCACAGGAGCGCAGCTCTCTGGGATTAGGCCAATCATGCCTACATAGATGGCCTTGCACATGACGACAGTGTAATGGTAACACACACTTCAAATGGCCTTTGTAATTGAACGCAGTGAGGCAAACCTTGTATAGTAGTGCCTTTAAGGGACTGGAGGTGTTGGTTGAAACCCCACCTCTCACCTATATTCACTCCTAAATACTTGACGAGCATTTCAAGAAGGAGCCTGTGGCCGCCAAAGTGTGTTGTGGGTGGATTATTCACTTTTCCTTTCAAGAGGATTAGGTGGGTTTTTTCCTTAGCCACCTGCATCTTGACATGCTCGCACCATTGGGTGATGGTGCGGAGCATTTGGTGGGTTTTTTCTTCGATTTGGCAAAAGGACTCTGCAAAGATCAGCACAGTCAAGTCATCCACATAGGCGTACGGCTCGCAGTCAGTCTCCATGAGTTTCCTGAGAAGACCTTCGAAGAAGGCACTCCAGAGTGCTGGTCCAAGGACCGAGCCCTGTGGGCACCCCTTCTCAATTTTTCTCTGAACAGAGACATGTCTGCATTCGATCGTAGCAGTTCTCTCTGTCAAGTAACATCTGACGAGCGAGTACAGGTTGCAGGGGATTCCCCTACCTTTAAGCTCATTACGGAACGCTGGCCACCAAAGGTTGTAAAACGCTCCCCTGATACCAACGTACATAGAGCGAGTGCTAGCAGGGAAACTCGCGAATTGTGACAATGACATCCGGCATGGACCTTCCTTTGGTACGCCCATATAGCCGGCCTGTGAGGTTGCAGCCAAAGACTCCTTCGAGGGCCTGAAACATCGAGATTTCTAGTGTTTCGCCTAATATGAAAAGAAGGCTGAGCGGTCTCCATGATCGCGGGTCTGACTGGTAGCGGTCGCCTCTCGTTTGAAGAGTAACAACACGCGCAGTCTTCCACTGCGTGGGGAACTGTCCAACCTGCAGGCAGTCATTTAATAAATTGAGGAGGCCACTAGACATTGTCCGCTCAGCCCCAGCATACTGCTTTCTATTTTATCTGGCCCAGGAGATTTGTTAGGCTTTAGGGTCATAAGGGCCCTGCTGAGGTCGCCTGGTGTCCACAATGGGATGTCGGGCTCGTTCGGAGGGTACATGACCAGCAACCTTGCTGCCCTCTGAACTTCAGTAACTCGAGCTACTACTTGGTAATCGGGGAACGCCTTCTTAAGGAGTGTTACCAGTAAACATTCGATGCTGCTGGCCCAGCCTGACTCATTTTGCATTGCAGCTAAGAACAGCTCTACGTTTGCTTTCCCTATGGAGGACTCGTAATGTCTGACCCAGCGGTTCTCAGAGCTCTCCCCTTCAACAAAGTTTCGCAACCCCTGCCGTTTGGCTCGTTTGATGGTGCGGTGGAAGGCCTTCTTCTCGTGGATGAAGGTAGTTCGGAGCGTGGCTCTGGCATCAGGACACAAGTGTTTTGGTACATCCTTCTGGCTATATTTACACTTTGCTTGAGGCGATTAAGTTCCTCAGTTCACCATGAGCTGCAGTTCACCGCTTCTGTTGCCGAAGTACAGAGAGCACAGCAGAGTGCAGTGCTGTGGTAAATATGTCCGCTTTGCGATCCGCCTCTTCAGGTGTGGATGCTTGCACCATTAGGTCGGTGTCTGCAGCAAGCTGTTCACCCTCCATTACCCTACCATTTTTGGTGCGGAATCGATTTTCACCCGCGTCTTTGCAGAGAATGTTGTCGTCTGTGATGGCAAAATCAATAACCGTGTGATCGCTCTGTGTTGCACCTGGTACGACTCGCCAACCCTGCAATTTGAGTAGCAGAGTGTGAGACAAGGCTGTGACGTCCATACACGACCATCCTCCCGGACCATCACAGGTCGCTACAGTCATGGGGTTGTTGGCAACAACCATATTGTACCTGGTGAGCAACTCTATATTCGCCTCGCCCGCCGCCTCAAGGGTTGGGGATCCCCACAATGGTGATCTGGCGTTTGCATCAGCACAGACTACGCAGGGTCGTCCAGATAGGCAGGCCTGCTAGAGCCCGCTCGAGTGGTTGAAGGCTGTTGGCAACTGGTGCGCCAAATTGCCTGTAAAATGATATTACAACCAGCTCAAAGCCACCTGCCGGATGAGCACAGCATCCAAGTGCTGGCTGTTCAGGTGGGTGAGTGCGAGCATATCAATGGACGGGTCAATGCAGGCCACTGCTGCCTTGGCTCCTGTTCTTGCTCCAGCCACCACTCGTGCCTGCGATCCTAGACCAAGAGTTTTGGATCCTATGTATGGTTCCTGTTTGGTGAGAACACTGCAGCCTTTCTGGAGTGCATTTTGCAGCAACTCAGCCATTACTGGGGAACTCTTATTTGTGTTGTGCTGAGGGATTCGAACTGTTTTTGACCTATTCATAGTCCACTCGTGACTCCTGGGGGCAATCGCTCGCTGACGAATGGTACAGCGTGCGTCTCGTGTAAAGTGTGCAACATGTTGGATTTTGCGTTCGACGCAATTGGCACACTTGAGGGGAGCATCACGCTTGCATTCCTTACTCAGATGTGGCAAGGCATACCAGGCGCACACAACAGGTCTTGTACAGGCCACTGCCAGGTGGCCATAGCGCTGGCATTTGTAGCACTGAGTGTGGGCTTGGTACTTTCGGATGGAGCACCGCTGCCAGGCTATTTGGAGGTGCCTTGCCCCCCCTAGTTTTTTGTGTAGACTGGGTGATACCTCAATCACCCAATCCTTTTGTCTGCCACGCTTTTTGGTGAAGAGAGGCCTGAAGTCCTGCGGCTGCAAGCCTAACGCAGGGTTGTGTTCAACAACTTGTTGGGCCAAGTCCTCTTTTTGTAGGTCAGTCCGCACAATAGCAGGCGTGGGAAGCGACCCAGGGGTGCTGATGCTTGTAGCTTCAACTCCTTCTTCGTGGAGATATGGGTCGTAAGCGCCTTGACCATTTCCGGCGTTTCCGTCACAATGATGGCGCCCCCTCCCACTGCGGTGTGGATGTCAAGCACTCGGACACTTAGTGCTTGGAGGTCCATAGAAGGGACACCCTGCATCAGGGGTGGACGGACCAGCCTCTCCTTCCTCACACGTACGCCTAACCACTACCACGTTTTGTCGTTGGTTTTTAGAGGAGAGTTTGGTAGGCGGTGGAGGCTTCTTCTTTTGATTTTTATATTTATTTTTGCCCTCGTTTTTGGGCGGAGGCGTTGGTGGGGTGCTGCCTTTTTCTTCTTCCCCCTGCACTTCCTGGCTCTGGCAGCCTCAGCTCAATGAGGGAGGCAGGAGGGTGGCAGTAGCGGCTACTGCCGTATATGAGGGGCCTGGGGTACTACCCTGGCTCGTTGGAGCTCCTTGAGCTTGGTGGGTGGCGACACTGGCTGCTGGGCAATTGCCCTACGCAACTCTTCCCTCACGACAGACGCCACAGTTTTCCGCAGCGGGGGAGTGACAGGGGGCGATGTCGTTGGGGGGGGGGGGGCACTAGCTTTGATAGCCAGCTTCGATGTTTCGAAGAGGCAGCTAGTGACGAGGTCCCGCATTGGTCCCGTCGCATTGACCCTCATCCGTGCCAGCTGGCTGTGGATAATTTGGACATACGCACAAATCTGCTTCATGTCCAACAGGTTAGGGTCCATGGGGTGTCTAGTACTTGTAGTAGCCAGGTTGCCCGGACTACTAGGGGGTGAAGGGGGAGATGAACGTGGTTTGCCCGGTTCTTTCCGCCGTTGTGTGTTTGGACGACGAGTAGGGATCGTCCGAAGAGGGAAGGATCGAGCTTGGCGAGCCCGAGGAAGAGGCAAGGGTGGCGTTTTTATTACCTGCTGATGTTTGCGGGACACACACTATCAGCCGCCCCAGGAACGCTCAAAATTCTGTCCCCCTTCCTGCGAGGGGTGTGTTCTGCGATCCCAGCCCAAGGTAGGGGGGTCCCAGTGTGTCATGTATGTGGAAGAAGTGTAAGTTGTGTCCCTTTTAGTCCGGCTTATACGAACACGCAGGGTGTACGGCAGTGGAATTCTGGACCCCCAATTGCAGGGTGACCACAGTGTGGCGACAAGTACACTGTGACGCCCAGCCACAGTTAAGCCTCGTTGGATGTAATCCTGCGGGGACCTCTTAGATGTCTGGTCGTCATTCCAGCTGGGCCCACCCGGCTGTTCCTTTTAGTCGGCTCATACGACACACAGGGAATACGTCAGCGGTATTCTGGACCCCCGACGGCAGGTGAATTCTGTCCTCCTTTCTGCGGGGGGTGTGTTCTGGGAGCCCAGCTCAAGGTAGGGGGTTCCTAGTGTGTCATGTATGTGAACGAAATGTAAGTAAGTTGTGTCCCTTTAAGTCTGGCTCATACGAACACGCAGGGAGTATGGCAGTGGAATTCTTGACCCCCAACTGCAAGGTGAGCACAGTGTGGCGACTGAGTACACTGTGACGCCCAGCCACAGTTAAGCCTCGTTGGATGTAATACTGTGTGGACCTCGTGGGGGTGAGTTTGTCATTCTGGCTGGGCCCACCCGGCTGTCCCTTTTAGTCGGCTCATACGACACACAGGGAATACGTCAGCGGTATTCTGGACCCCCGACTGCAGGGTGAGACACACACACACACACACCCACACACACATACACACGGACCACGCGCCGAAATTAGGTTTTTTAGACTCAGTAGGCCTCAAAACGTAAAGATCTGAAGAACACCCAAATTTTTTTTTCGACCCAATTACTATACTTTCCTTCCCTTCGGGTAGCGGAAAGTAAAAAATACAAAACTTCTACTTTGTAGAGCCAAGGAAAGTAACAAGTCACTTTCATAATTAGGATGATGAGTGAAGACAGGCCGTGATAGAAGAAGCGGTTCCCCAATAAATTTCAGGATCTTAAGCACAACCGATAAGTTCAATCGTTTAATATAAAATGAGTGAAAAGGGTTTGGTTTAGCTGCTAAAGCGATATAAATTCCTGTTGAGAAAAGTTATGCAGCACCAGATATTTCGAATTCGGAAAGCTCCAAACCCCTGAAGGGACGTTGAACATCTGAACTAACGGCATCCAGGTTAATTTTTCGAATTACAACTTCTCCTTCAGCCCAATGGCGGAGGATTCTCGGCGCTGGTAACTTAATCAGAGGACACTATCGAAAATAAGGGGAAAGTTATTCTTCAAAGGTACGTCTCAGGAATTTAATACCGTCGTTCGCAGGGAAAAACCGGGAAAAATCAGGCGTTGCTAATAAAAAATGCGTTGCACGGAAAAGATGAGGTTTGAACTTTCGCCGTCAAGATGGAAGTTTCATTATGAAATGTTGAAACACCTTCCTGTCCAAGTCGTTGGACAGTCATCGTTCGCTCCGCTTCCGGGAGTTGAACGTTGCTCAGCGAGAATTAATGAGGCGTTTGTGCGGTTTAGCGACTACTGTTTCCGTTCCTTACCATCATTTTTCTTAAACAACGATAAATACTTAGTTTTAATTTACTTCAAGAAGTAGAGTTCCAAAAATACACGGAACAACTATTTAGCCAAGTGCATGTTGAATTGTATCTCCAAATATAATAGAATGCAATGAAACAGAAATCAGGAAAATATAATAATAAATATTTACTAAGAAGGACCAACCCGGTCGACGATGATAATTCTTACAAATATAAGATCAAAGGTAGATGAAAGGCTATGCCCGCACTGTGGGACTAAACTTTGTCTTTGGAATGGAAATTTCGGCATTTGGTAAATCCACCGCAACTGCTTTATTTATATAACTTGAAACCAATACCGTCCCTTTTAAAGAAACCCGTTTAATGGCGTTCATGGTAATGGAGGATTCTGGCCAAAAAAACTATCCGTACCAACACAGTATCTGTTTCCAGAGTTCTCTACTAAACAGACTTTAGTCGTGGATTCTTTTTTTATGGGTAATCTTGGTGGGTCATCGAGCTTTCTGTCTATAAAGATGCGGGCTAAGTTGGGACGAATAGAATACCGCTAAACACAATATAGGGGTTCCAGTTGCAGGCTTAGGTGCACGTACCCAATCTAGATTATTCTGCTTATAAGCTCTTACAGATACCTGATATATGGGATGGGGTCGAGTAATTGTTGAGGAATCGATACGATTAAGAGGGTTGTGCTGAAAAGGTTTGAGTAGACTCTTCGGCTTCACGCGAATCCTAATAAACAGCGCCCTCGTTTCATGAAAATTCCTAAGACACGTTTCCAGATAAAGTGGAAGAAAGCCATCACATTCTGGATAAGGGAATCGGAAATGGATGAGAAACGGCTACCTCGAATATGCTTCACTGAATTGGTAGATCAGGAGAGAAGATACTCAACTGGGCTACTCAGAGGCTTTTGGTTTATTATTCATTCTGAATAATAACCCTATGTTTTCGGTCAGGAAACATTTTTTACAACCCCCCCTCAAAGTTTGATACTTTAAGTTCGAGACATGGGGATTCCAAATCTGCAATGTCCGTCCGCCGTCCAGGCCTTTTTGGGCCTTTAACGTGGTCAAAAAAATCCGTCCTTTCGCACAAAAATCCCATTTGGTATCTAGTTGCGCCCGCCATCTCGGCAATCCGATCGGACGAAGCCCATGGTTGTTATGGACAAAAAATTGTTTAAAAAATTAACAATACGCAGTATAATCGAAAATACGCCGTGTTTCGTATCGTTTTCAAGGTATTTTTACATCCTGGGTCACAGCGGAAGTCAACGTTTCGACGTTAGTACTCCCTCCCTCTCGTCTCATCCGCTCGACTCGCAACGTCGTGCCAATTGCCGAGGGTTTGCTGGAAGTAATCCCCGTCACAATTTCCCCAACTCTTTTGGCCCTACATCGGATCATAAATTCCTTCAGGTGCTTATTGACTCCTGGCGCCGGAGGAATATTGAGTTTCCGTAGTTCCATTGTAGTCAGGTCATGTTTCGTATGGTTTACTACTATTTTTCGATGCTGAATCGAATGGAATGGGTCTCGGAGCAGTAATACTAGGTCAAGCTGTTCACGAGAATAATAAACCGTTGTGTAATTTAATGTAAAATAAATGTAATGTTAAATGTTTTGTGTAATAATTTGCAGGGTTTTTTCGTAGTGACTGTACGTTGTCCTTGTGACAGGAATCTTGCGATCCATAATCGGTCAGAGGTATTTCCAAAAACCACTGGAAGTGACAACGTGAGGGTACAGATGAACTAGGAAGCCAATAGTCACCAGCCAGCGATCTCTATGAGCATCAACATCTTCATCATTGAACGCCGGCTGAACTCCAGATACGACAATTATTTCTCAAAAATTTTTTTGTTTGATACGAGCGCCACATACAATGGAAAAATGAATCACCAGTTTTTCGAACAGTTGGTTCCCCAGTTGGACATGTGAATCAAATAGAACACATTCGGCACACTCTTAGAAGCATCCTGGACTGTACAGCTCTCCACGTATGTTGCAAATGGTTAGCAACGGCGGCCACACCTACAGGGCATGCCTGGAGAAGGAGAACTATCCATAATACATAAACTGTAAGGTGAGTGGCCAGCCAGCATATCACGATGCAGGTAGTCCAAGTTGCCCCTGCTTGAGGAGGTCCATAGAAATGCAGATCAAGGCAACAGACTACGGCAGATAATGAGAAGCTCAATATGCATAGACAGCGCCTCGTGAGGGACCAGCTGAGGCAGCTAGGGCCAGAAAAGAAATTTTGTTGGCAGTAGTGCAGGAGCCAACGGTGGCTCAGAATAAGATGAAGGGCTTTGGCGCTACGACGAGGCTGGTACAAAAGGAACCGAAGCGTCGTGTTAATAGGATAAGATACGTGTCGTGTTAATAGGATAAGGTAGGTAGGGATGCTACGGCAGAGGAAAGAGGAAGAGCTAGAACTTTCCCCCCTCCCATCGGCATCATTATTAGTTAGGTTGTAACCGGAGGAGAGGAATATCCAAGTACTCCCACCACACTGGAGGTATGAAAGTATTGAGGATGTATGTAAATTACAGCGTGAATGTTTCTGTTCAATGTGATGCGTTCTATGTTGTCAATGATCCAGTTTTTTCACTTTGCTATTTAGCTCTAGGAAGGGCCAGCACACAGAGCACCGTCTCAGTAAAACTGCATGGACCAGGCCAGACCAGGAGCGGGAAACTCCAACAGCGGAGCAGAATACCCAGCTGGACGTCCATTCAGATCAGGCAATGATGGAAAAACTCCAAGCTACAATAAGAGGGAGCAGAGTACCTAGCCTGGCAAACTGTGTGCCTTACCTCTGCCCCTGCCCTAGTAATGAAAAATTCAAACAGAAATAAGCAAAAGACTCAGAATCTTCGTCTCAGGCAATCTAAAACCTGGCTCTGCCCTAAGGGCCAGCCTCGACATGCCAAGAGGCATGACTGACGCCAGGAGAGCAGGGGGCCCTGCTGTTCCCAGGCACGCTGGAAGGTGTCTCACTGTTAATGCGAGAGCGTCCTTGCAATCGAAGATGAGAAAAGGGGTGACCGGAATTACTGGATGAAGGACAAGAAAAGAAATGAATGGAAATGCTATCGAAGTGCTGATGGGATGCTATAGGCCACAACAGAGGCGCAGGTGCAACCGTCTCCCCACCGTTCAAGGACAGGACGTTAGAGGGTACGACACCCAGTGCCTTTTGAGACTGAGACCATATCACTAACCCTACCCGTCGCAATTTATGACTGGCTTCTCCAACAGCAACTTCATTCCTGTTAAACAGGTAGGAATATTCTGGACTGTGGGAGGCATTAGCCACCAGGAATGATACAACATGGGAAAATTCTAATTGGCTTTGAATGTAAGTTCCAAACAGATTTGACTAGGGCACTGCAATTCCAACAATCGAATGCAAACCATTAGTTCAGATTACCGATGCACAGAATATCAGAAACCCATGAAGCGTCTGAAGATGGATTTCTTCTACAGTGTCTGACCACAACTTTTTCTTATTGTAAAGTCACCTCCTCAACTTCAGACTACTGTTGTCGTTGTCTCTTTGAACCTTATCACTGCAAAGTTCCATCAAATATCAGGTTTACACACAGCCTTCTTTGAGCTGTGAAAGACAACCGCATGCATAATCCGGATTATACTAGGAGTGCTGGTGCTCCACATCTTTGGGGTGAGCTGGTCGGAAATAATTTGATTCCAGCAGCACAAAGAGCCACCAATTTTTCAAACTGAAGCCGCGTACCTCTTTGTTTTAGTAGCAAAACAGAAATACTCCTGCACTCTCCTTTCATTTCCTAAGCGTTGTGAATCCAATCAAATCCCCAAATACCTCTCGACTTTTCGTCACAATAGCTTGTTGAGAACAATGAACCCTTTTTTGAAAAAATGATTGCAATCCATTTTCCAATGAGATTTGAAGGAGAATTTTCTCTCCCTCACCAGTTTCTTGATGAAAGAAAAAACCCTGCAAATTATAACTTACTGGTTTATTATTCTCATGAACAGCTTGACCTAGTATTACTGCTCCAAAACCCATTCCATTCGATTCAGCATCGAAAAATACTAGTAAACCATATGAAACATGACCTAACTACAATGGAACTACGGAAACTAAAAATTCCCCCGGCGCCAGGTGCCCGTAAACGTCTGTAGGCATTTGTGATCTGATGTAGGGGTGTGCGGAGAAAGTGTCCCTAACCTTCCTCTGCCCCATCGGGCAAAGAGAGTCAGGGAAATTGGGACGAGGATTACTTCCAGCAAACCCTCGGCAATTGACACGATGTTGCGAGTTGAGCAGGCGGGTGGTTTTAAAGAGACGGACGGGAGGGAGGGAGGGAGTACTAACGACGAAACGTTGACTTCCGCTGTAGTTCCCGCGAGTTCTTTCAATTAGTTCCTGACCGAAAACATAGGTGTATTATTCAGAATGATTATAGAATAGGGTTTATTCGCAATTACACTCGAGGAGGTTTTACCACCACAAACAGTGAACTGGGTGGGAGCGAATGCGGGCGACAAGGGAACTGCTTGGTTACAACTTACGGCAGTGAAGTTTCGAGCGAATCGGGGCATTTGAGGTGCCCAGTCAGTACAAATGCCCCGGACGAGCCTCCGCTGAATGAAAGAGTTTGGTTCGTCCCGGTACATGAGTACGCCCTTGATGAAGTGCCTATCCTCATGTACTCATGAGCACTGCAGTTTCTTGCCGTGTTGCTGTCCACTCAACAAAGGGGGACCTATTCTTGAGCATAGAGAGAGAGAAATTTGCATAAAGTTCCAAAAGGTTGCCCTTGTTTGTGGTGGGAGTATTGAATTAAGAACTACAAATAAACATTCATTTCACAATGTCTCTCAGGTACACATCGTCTGTGGATCGTATGTCTTCGTTCCACACAGCCGCGACATCCAGGATTCAGGGAATCGGTTCCTCTCTTGGCGAAAGTACATTCTATCAGTAGGTGTGTGTTGCCAGACAATTCGTGCATAGATTGTGCACTTCCACGTAGGTTCTTCGGGTATCCTGGCTGGAGTTGAGAAAACGTGGGCACTTTTTTACCCCATGATGTTTGCCGCAGATAGGGCAGGGATGTGGATCTGGCGATGAAGTTCTGTCCCCACCCACCAAACCTTTTAGAAAGCGCGTGGTTACTCGTTATTTGAGAGGTCGGGGACGGACACGCGGAAAGATGTCGATGTTGATGAAGGTAGGGGAATTGAGTGGCTGTGAGGTGTTCGCTGAGTAGGTTTCCGCATACCCCATATTAGTTTCAGTATCCCTGATTATAAGGTGTCATATTCGTGGTTATAAGGTGCAGTTAATTCTACTACTAGAAAAGAAGTTAGGAAATAGTAGATGACATAGACAGTGAAGTAGATACGAGCTTTGCCGAGTTGATTTCGGCTGTTAGCCAGAGATAGAGCAAAGGAGTCGTTGACCGGTAGTCGAGGACGTTCGATTGCAAGCTCAGCTCCCGGTCATTAAGTACTTTTATCTTAGTTTTGCTCGTAGATAACCGGCCGTTCCGTGATTTACGAGCCGGTAGAGTGTTGTCGCAAGTTTAAACCGTCGGAATATTGCCGAAGGAAGCAAAGCCCTCGCAATTCGTCGCGTCGTAGGGGATCGATATGGTAACAACGTGTTTCTTTGAACAAAATGTATTGTCAGGACAACGAGGAGAGAGAGAGAGAGAGAGAGAGAGAGAGAGAGAGAGAGAGAGAGAGAGAGAGAGAGAGAGAGAGAGAGAGAGAGAGAGAGAGAGAGAGAGAGAGAGAGAGAGAGAGAGAGAGTCCGTCTCCTCTGGCTTGTGAGTTACTGTGGGCAAGCGCTTTCGATGTAAAGACATCGTCTGG
This sequence comes from Pachypeltis micranthus, assembly GCA_020466155.1. Lineage (NCBI taxonomy): Eukaryota > Metazoa > Arthropoda > Insecta > Hemiptera > Miridae > Pachypeltis > Pachypeltis micranthus. The sequence goes on along the minus strand of CM035770.1, from coordinate 1,078,560 downwards.
CCGTTAAGTCAGTACTGGAGTCAGTCAGTTGGTCGTGGTCTTTTTATACGAAGAGAAAGGTCAAATGGATGATGGAGCGTCGGTGAAGGGGCGGGGAGAGGAGGTCATGTACCTCAGGGGGAAAACCCCTAGAGATAAATGGAACGTCTTGAATGGTCTGTCAATTGTGGAATTTACGTCTTTTTTGTGTAGGGTGGTATGTAAATCGTCAGTTGGTTGTTTTCGTTTGTGTAGTGGTTTGAGTGGTGTCGCATTTTGTGTTGATCTGCTCATTTATGATCTGTCCATTGAAGTTTTTTGTTTATAAATTTCCATGTTTTCTAATATGTTCAGTTTTCGTCCTTTGTATTGTTTGTGTAGTAAGACAAATCATGGGGATCATCAAGGAGCATTGCAAAATAAACAAACACATGTATGTTATGCGTGTAGTCGACACCCCTGGGTGTTCGTGGTGTGGCACAGATGAACACGCTACCACGTTCTGGCCCAGTGCTGGAGACTTGAGAGGAAGCGATTTCTGGTCTTTGGTACTACTTCTTAAAGGGTGGTCAACAAAGAAGACTAGCAGGAAATACCGGGCATTCCTTAGGAGGCTAGGCATGGGCCTGTGAGTCATTAGTGCTGGCACAATAGGTCTTTAGGCCATGGTGCATATCCCAATTTCGGAACAAAAATACAAAATACATTTCGGATACAAAATAAACTTCATTATTGTGTCGCTTTCAATTCATTCTGAGCTCTTCAAGTCGGGGAAAAACTGTGTACAGACCTTTAACTCCACAATGCGCTTTACGTGATTCTTCCTTTCTACTAGCTTCCCCCTCTTAACTCCGGCTCCCCCTCTTAACAAGACGCTGCACATTCACAATAACACACACTCTTAAGCTCAACACTGGTGAACTACTACCTTGCTACTACTGCTGCATGCTGTTTCGTTTGCCTGGTTCATAACTTCTAGGTTTCATAATGGAAACGTTCCCTATTCATTAAATCTGCAAAAGCGTCTACGATGGCTACCTCAGTTACGTTCATGTGGGGAAGTAGGTTCCTCGAGCCAAAGGAAACCATTTCTTACGCCCTGTGGTCTTACTCCTTTAGTGAAAACCCAGTGGTAAACCATGCTGAAGTTCTCAACAAACTCCGAATGGCACTACAATGAGCTAAACATACGGTAGAAGTTTAATAATTGTCATAAGACTATACAGGAACCCCCGGCTATCGCGAAGGTAAGGGTGGACCGCGCAGTGAAAATTGTGCGAACAGCCAAACTTATAGAGAAATCAAAGAGCCTTTCTTAGCGAGGAGCGGGTCGCTGGAAGAACGAATAAACTGAGATCGACTTCATTGACAGTAGAAATATTAAGTTCTCTCGCAGGAAGAAATATAAAGATACCTTATTCTTTCTCTCTCAACCCTACCAACCTCGACCCCTCACCGCCAACACCACCGTCACATCACCTTGCTTCCCTAATAAAGTTGTTTCCCTTAAAAGCAACGTCATCGATCTAACTTTACAGGGGAAAGCTCCAGAAATCGTTTTAACGAACCTTTTCAAGACGCGATGGATGAATTTGACGGTGTCAACACTTCGTTTTGCCGTGAAACTTTTCCCACTCTTTCCTCTGAGTTTTCACCGACAGGCTCTAAATTAATTAAACTTTCTCCGACATTCAAGAGAATTTCAGCGAATCCGTAATGCGGAGGCGAGTTCGATTTGAACGGGTAACAGACATTTTCGAGACACGCGTTGCGCTTAAACATCCAACGACGAATTCTATCATGTTTTATAGAAAATTTGTTGTCAACATGCTTGCATGAACGTAATATTAAACTCTGGTTTGGTGATAGCCTGTTTTCATCCACCACATCCATCAACATGCGGTAGATGATGAGTGGCTTGAATTACGAGGCGATTTTCATGAAAACCGGTTTAACAGGAGCCCACAGTTAACATAGGTCAAGGTTTAGGCAACTACATTATTCATTGAGTTTCAAGCTCTTTAGGAAATTCAGCAAAACAGCCATGAACGCTCCTACGCAATCCTGCTTGGAAGGGCGAGTGGAGGATTCAGCTCCCACAGAATTCAGCAGAATGTGTTTGGGTTGAGATTACGTATTTCTTAATTTGTGGCGAACCGTGCAGATTTGATTTTAGTTGTCACCGAACCACCTACCAAAGGTAGAACACATGATGGTTGTTAGCGCCTTTTGACTGTAGCATTGTTGGAGATGTAAGCTGCTTTCTGCCGAATCTGCTACAAGTTTATCCTCCACCGAACCAACCAAATACGTATACAAACGACAGTGGCTCTTGGAAGAGTATTAAGCCACACAGGGTGTTCGACACAAAGCGTCGAAGTTGTCAGAGTCTTTGACCTCGGACTTCCCTGCGTCATTGTCTCCAACCGTTTCAATACCTGCCCCTCACCTGCGGGAATCCCTTAGTTGCGGGCCCCCAGCCCCCTTTTCTAGGTTTTCCCCTTTCTTTATTTCTTTCTCCCAATGACAGAGCTCTTCCAAATTCATTCTGCTTCCAACTATCACCCCAGTAACTTCTCACTTTCTCATATAGTTGCCCGCGCCAGTTCACGCGTTCCGAGTACTGCCCTTGTGTCGCCCATTTGTACTCCATCTCACCTCAATTTTAATTCAACTCAATTCCGCACGCACGTATAATACAGTCCTCCTCACGCTCACCGAGTTTTGTTGCGATCCTCAGCTCCCCCATTCTTGCACCCAACACAGGGGTTGACTTAGTCCCATTATAATTCGGTTGTTCTCATTATAAAGTTATGATCCCTGTTCGTTTGTTCGAATAGGTCTGTTTCCTAATCAAATGACGTTCTTAAACCCTCGACGAAGGTTATACTAGTCACGTTAGGTTGATCAGTAAGGCAATTCACCTGGAGGTATTAATTTCGCATTCCGCTGAGGCTTGCACAGACCAAGCGCGTCGACGGCTTTCCTCACACATTTACTCCTATCAAGGGAGAAAATTTCGGGGTGCGGCACTTGAAACTAATAAACTAAAGTCGTTTAACACATTAGGAGTGCAACGCCAGAAATTCACCAATTGTTGGCACGGTGGGAAACCAACAGGGAGTTCCACCCCCCTTACACCCCTAAGTTTGGTGAGCTAAGGGAAGCGGAAATAGAATCTGTGTGTGTGTTTCCCTCTTAGTCACCCTGCAGGTGACACTTACCGCTGCCGCATTCCTAGTATGTCGTGAGAGCCGGACTTAAAGGGACACAATTTACTCTTCTTCCACAAACACGACACACCGTGAACCCCCTACCTTGAGCTGGGATAACAGGACACACCCTCTGAAGGAAGGGGGATCGAATTCTTCCAAGCGACCTGGCCACTACAAGTAGTAAACACACAGTGGACCCTAATATGTTGGACATGGGGCAGATTTTTGACTATGGCAGATTATCCACGGCCAATGGCGCAGATGAAGTTCAATCCAAAAAACACTGGCCATCAAAGCGAGTGCCCCCCCCCCCCCCAAACAACATCACACCCTGACAACCATGTGGCGGCTGTTATGAGGGAAGAGCTGTGTAGGGCTATTGAAGCCAAATGGCAGCAAGCCAGGGTTAAGAAAAGCAGGGGATGAACGCTCCAAAAAAGCAGGACATGGAGGCTGAGGGCAGTACCCTGTCCACGCCTCCACCCAAAAACTAGGCGCTACGATGACAAAATAGAAATAAGAGGGCTCCTCCTTGAAAAAAAACTACCCTCTAAAAACCCAAAACAAAACATGGTAGTTGTGAAGCCAGCACTTGAGGAAAGAGAGGCGGATCCCTGATCCTGATGGGGGTTGTCCCTGCGAGGACCTCCAATTGCTAAGCGTCGGGGTGCTTGACAACCGCACCGCAGAAGGGGGTGGCACCCTCATTGTGACGTAAACTCGGTAAATGGCCAAGGCTCTCACGAGTCACAATCCCACTAAGGAGTTGAAGCGAAACGCATCAGCCACCCTAGCTTGCTTCTCACATCTGCTATTGTGTGACATACGGACTGACCAACAGGAAGAGGAGCTGGCATACCAGGTTATTGAGGTGGCTGTACTATCATTTTACAGGCAATTCTTCAACCATTTGAGCGGGCTCTAGCAGGACTGTCAGGACGACCCTACATTGTGCGGATTCCCGACTTTCGATGGAGCGGGTGAGGCACATAGAGTTCCTAACCAAGTATAACTCGGTTGTTGCGAACAATGCCATGACTGAGACAACCTAAGATGGGCCGGAAGGAAGGTCATTCATAAAGTCACAGCCATGTCTCACACCCTGCTACTCAAAGTGCTGGGTTCCCGAGCAACACCAGTTGCAACGCATAGCGATCACATGCCAATGACAACACTCTCTGCCGACACGCATGAAAAACGATTCCGCTCAAAAAATACTGACTGCCCACAATTCCATAGGGTACTGGAAGGTGAACTGCATACTGCAGACATCACCTCACACTGCAAGGTGCCACACCCGAAGAGGTCAACAGCAAAGTAAACATACTTACCACATCACTGCACTCTGATGGGCTCTCTGTGCTTGGGAAACAGAAGCACAGGGTGATCAGAGTCCCATAGTGGACTGAAAAACATAATGCCCTAAAGCAGAGTGTAAGTAGAGCCTGAAGGATGTACCAACTTGTGACCCTGATGCCAGAGCCACACTCTGAACTACATACGTCCAAAAGAAGAAGGCCTTCCACCGCACCATCAAACGAGCTAAACAGCAAGGCTGGGGAAATTTTGTGAAAACAAAGGGCTCTGAGAACCCCTGGGGTAGACTTTAAAAGTCCTCCATAGAAAAAGAAAACACAGAGTAGGTCTTTGCTGCGAAGCAAAATGAGTCAGGCTGGGCCTGCAGCATCGAAAGTTCACTGGAAACCTCGAAGGTCTCCTCAGGAGACTCATGGAGACTGACTGCGAGCCATACGCCCATGTGGATGACTTGACTGTGCTGATCTTTGCAGAGTCAGTCCGCCAAAGAGAAGAAAAAACCCACCACGTGCTCCGCACCGTCACCCAATGGTGCGAGCATGTCAAGATGCAGGTGCCTGAGGACAAAAACCCAGCTAATCCTCTTGAAAGGGAAACTGAATAATCCACCCACAATACCCTTTGGCGGCCACAGGCTCCTGCTTGAAAAGCACGTCAAGTATTTAGGAGTGAATATAGGTGAGAGGTGGGGTTTCAACAAACACCACCAGTCCCTTAAAGGCACTACCATTGCAAGGTTTGCCTCACTGCGACCAATTATAAAGGCCACTTGGGGTGTGTGTTACATGACACTATCCTCATGTATAAGACCCTCTATCTAGGTGTGATTGGCTACTTGACAGTTGTCTGGGGTAGCAAACTAACAGTCAATCAAAAGAGAGTATTGGCCCAATACCAGACAACTACGCTCCTGTGGATCACCAAGGCCTACAAGACTGTATCAACAGAAGCATTCCAGGTGATCACTGGTCAGTTACCAGTTGATTTGGCCGTTGAGTGCATGGTTGACAAGTGGAGAGTGAAACGGGAGCTTCCCTCGCTTTGGGCTGAACTCTGTGCGGACCTCACCACAGAACAGAAACTTGCCGCCATCGACGAATAGGCTCTAGAGAAATGGCAAGCGATATGGGAACCCTCGTCAAAGTGAGGTGATACGTATGAGTTCTTCCCCAACATCCGTCTTTCAAGAAAATGGGTTGAGCCAGACCACTGGACGAGCCAATTCCTCGCGGGACATGGTGACTTCAATGCGCGGCTCCACTTCTTGTTTCTAAAAGATTCCCTCATGCACGTCTTGTGCCTCCAGTGCGGAGGAAACAAGAAACGGCGTGCTGCTCCACTGTAGTTTCTACAACAGTGAGCGCCGGTTGTTGGGAGGGCAAACGAACTTAACAGCATTGACTGCTACAAAGCAAGCCTATAACTATTTTGCAAAGTTCGCGAAGAAGGTGATGGCTAAGAAACGTGGTCATAGGTGATCTGTCCTTTTGAAACTTGCCACTCAAGTAGATAGTTGGATCAGGTGGGAAACCAGATTAGTAACTCCTCCCCGACGGCACGGGATTCCTCAGGTGGTCACCTCTGCTCGGTAACACACGGTGAGACTCTACCGAGAGACTGGCTAACGACCAAATACCCTGCCGTACCTCCGCAGGTCTGAGTTCGGTTGATGCTGCAGAGGCCGGCCTCTTGCATATTAGCAAAACCGCCACTTCCATGGCTGATATAATCCTCGTCGAGGGTTTAGGTACAGTCATCAAATAAGGAAACAGACCTGTAGAAAAGATATAGCTCCCGTATATGTAGCAGGTCATCGAATTTACGGAGGTTGCGGAAAGTTTTATGTTGCTACGCACCAGACATTTAAGATATAATTGCACACGCTAAATACTTTTTCTTAATTTATCAGCCGCAATCCAGTCATTCTTGATTCATTATTCATTCTGAATAATACACCTATGTTTTCGGTCAGGAAAATATTTTACAACTCTCTCAAAATGTGACACTAAGTTTCAAGGCATCCGGATTCCAAATCTGCAATGTCCGTCCGTTTTATGCCGTTAACATGGTCGAAAAAGTCTGTTCTCCGGCACAAAAATACCACTTGGTATTTAGTTAGTTGTGCCCACCTGCTCGGCAATACAACAGGGTGAAACCCCTGGTTGTCAGAAGCAAACAAATGTTTTTAAAAATTAACAAAAATAAAAATTCGGCAGTTTTAAAGCAATTACGTTGTGTTTGGTATCTTTTTCGATGATGAGTCGTATGAAACAAGTATCAAAGGTGTATGAATGCGTCTATATCGAAAACCGTGAAATCACAGTAATGATAGTGACCCAAAGTGTACTACTTGAAAGAACTGGACAATTCAGCGAGAACCCTCGTTTCATTCCAACTACCTGTCAGCTACCTGTCACGTCGTGCCACTTGCGGGCGTATATGGAATTTCTAAAGTTAACGTACCTGTGAATTTCTAAATTTCTAAAGATTCTAAAGGAATTTCTAAAGTTGACGTACGGTGAGTCCGTCTCCTCTGGCTAGTGATATACTGTGAGCGAGCGCCTTAGATGTTAAGACATCATCGTCTGATGATATCTGAAAAAAACTGTTGTTTACTACTGACTTAGTGAGCAGACGATGATGTCTTTACATCGTAAGCGCTCGCCCACAGTATCTCACCAGCCAGAGGAGACGGACTCACCAAACAGGTACGTTAACTTTAGAAATACATACGGAGTGTCTTAGGAGAGAGAGGAGTCTTTCCTCGAGAGTGGAAACGGTCGAACGTAATTTTGGCTACTAAACCTGGGAGAATCTAATCCAATAAGGAGAATCCAATAAAAAGTACTAGCAAAGTCTTGATTGCAAGATTTTACGTAGCCTCCAAAGGGGGAAACTCTGTGGAAGACCTTATGGCTTTTAACACAAAAGAGTGCTATCACAGCTGCTTTATCTGGAGGTGAAGAAGTCCATTGGGCATGCAATGAATAGCAAGGAATATGTAATGGCAATCTCACTTGAGATGCAGGCCGCGTTTAATGGAGCGTGGTTGCCACCTATTTTAACGATCTTGGCAAACATGGGATGTCCACCTAATCTCTATAAGCTAGCCAGGGCGTGCTTGTACTTTTCCGACCGAAGTGCAGTGTTGAGAAATGGGTTGCCCTAAGAGATCGCGTTCAGGGCCAGGGTCATGGATCGCCATGTACAATTCTCTTCTTGAGTTGTTGGTCGAGTCGGGAGTTAAGACATATGCAGACGATTTATTTGTGATATGCACTGCCAAAAACGAATGCGAGCAAGAGAGGCAAGCGAACGCGGTCACTACATAGGTGGAGAATGGACGTAGGAAACAAACCTACAATTCAATCCTCACGAGACTCAAGCTCTTCGTAGAAAGAAGAAGGATGATGACCCGTGATCTGAGTGTCTATTTGGTGGGTGAAACAGACACAGTATCTCACCAGCCAGAGGAGACGGACTCATCAAACAGGTACGTTAACTTAAGTAATTTACGTACTGGCGGAACTAACCCGATTACTTTAATATATGGAATTTTTAACGTTTGTCGCCCCATGTTTGTCTCGGAGGAGTGAGACTACGTCAAGCTGAGCAAGAGAATAATAAACAATTGTGTAATGATTTGCAGTGTTATTTCTTTTTTTCGTATACATTCGGTTCGAGTACTTTTTCTCGTTCGGTATACGAGACCCGACGGCATTCGCATTCAGTCGTCAGAGTCCAAGACCGGTTTTCCAAACTCAAGGTCGTGCTTCGCGGCTTGAAATCTGCGAGACTTGGGCATTCCAGGTATGTACAATAGTGGTTGTAGAGGACTTAATCACTTCCATTAATAGTAAAATAATAATGAAATACCAAAGAGAAAAAAAGTCCAAAACCCACTCTTTGATTTCATCACCAACTCATAACCTGATAACAACAAGATAACAAACAGTCTTTCAGCACCCTAACAACAACAGAAACACAACATCTGGGGGCTACCACATTATTTCCTCCCACGTTTCAAGCTCAACCTCGAATATCACATCTACATCGGAAGACGGTTTGTATGATGGCGGAGAGTGGCCTTCCGTAGGTGACCATCAGGAAAAACATCGTTTATGCATTTCGAAGCCGACCATGGTACTGTCCACGACGACACTATCCCTTTCTTCGTTTTAGGTCGAAAACTATGGCCTTCGTCCGATCGGATTTCCGAGCAAGCGGGCACAACTAGATACCAAATGGGATTTTTGTGCGAAAGAACGGATTTTTTAGACCACGTTAAAGGCACAAAACGGCCCGAACAGCGGACGGACATGGCAGATGTGGAATCTCGATGTGTTGAAACGTAAAGTATCAAATTTTGAGTTTTGGGGTAGTAAACAAATTTTCCTGGCCGAAAATATAGGGTTATTATTCAGAATGAATAATAAACCAAAATGGATTTGGGTCATTTTTACACATTTCTTACTCATTTATTTCATAAATGCTCTTGTGGAGCCGTATTCCCCACACATATATGTATGGTAGGGTTTGCAGATGAGAAAAACCCTCATCATCCATCGGAGGTTTGACAAAAACCTGATTATTTTGGAGCGCTCTGAGCTTTCCATTCTGGAGCTGGTTGATTCAGTATGGATGAACAGATATATCCAAATCTTTTTTGTATGTGTCGCTGTTTGATGGGTGGTCTTTTTAATTCAACCTCTTCATTCCTAAGTATTTCAAAGCAAACTGTTGTGTGGCCATGACAAGGGGGCAATATTCCAATCAAGGATAGAGCGAATAACGTTTTATGCGTTTTGAGGAAGTAGTAATGTTGCTCATTACATTACTCGGCTGTTCTTCGGGCTGTTACCTAATACAGTTTCCGAGACTAGGAGGCAGGAGTTGAAGAGAATCGTGATCGTCGTGGGGATTCATCCGAGCGTTGCACAACCGATGTTAATCATGTTCCAAACGAAAGAGCGTACCTCACAGAAAGAATTCCTCTGCGATTACGCAAACTTTTATTTCAAAGGGGGAGGACGAAAGACCGAGGGTTGATTCTATTGTGGGTTCTCTACCTATATTTTGGATACCCATACCTAGCAAGGTGTACAGCAACTATAAACTACTAACTACTTACCTATACAAGGCACAGTCAAATAGCCACACATAATTTACTTATAATGTAAAAATCGGAGATTCGGAGGAAAGAGGGTTATTTTGTTTTCTGCTCAGCAAGCCTTCTGAGTTCATAGCAGTTCTAAATTGTTTAGATGGCTATGCGCAATTCAGAGCGCAGCGTGCGACTCCGGCAAGTGTTGCCCTTTCCTCACCCTTTACAGTAGGCTTGAGTAATACGGCGAACTACATGATGCAGAGACCAACCTAATAGTGCAAGCTGACTCGCTTTAAGAGGTGGACAGCACCTCGCAGGACTGCACTCTGCTGGGCTTCACTGCGCTCAAGAACTCAACGTGGAGAACAACAACGGAGATTTCACAAAAGAATCAGAAGTCCCAACGCATTCAGAGGGAGCAAGAGAGGAGAAGCAGCAGAACCACTACTAAGTAGTTTTCACATGTAAATAGGGATACTGCTTTCCCCTAACTACGGTGAAGAAGTCAAACCAGATGAAATGAGGAACTACATACCCGAAGGGCATCAACGAATCCCCTCTGCGGCTCGGTGAACAAATGGGTGATCGTTTCAGCAGCTCGCCTGTTGCGCGAACCCCCACAAAACAGGCCACAGCGTTAAGCAACTACATCCAATCTCGATGTAATAATCAAAAGGCCTCTTTGCCTCAAGAGATTGTAGACTTCAAATGCCGCGGATTCCGGATGTTGTAATTACCCCAATCAAAGGAAGTTTGGATGGCCCAATAAGTGGACCGCATCGCCTTTACACTTCAAAAATGTTGGCAGAAAAGTTGGTAGCGACATGAGCACTATATTATTTGCCGGGTTGCTCTCTGGTGAGTTGACAATTGCGAAGTTATGTAGGCGGAACCCCCTTGAAGCTGCTCCACTCGACTGTGTTATCGCTAAAGAGTTTCGTTCCATGATTCTATGCAAGACGTATCGAACCCAAGGAGGCAGCCCAACCACTAAAATGGCTATCAAAACCTTTAACTTCACTGGAGAATGCTCCCCCTCCTTCCCGGGTGTAATTATGCCTCAGCAAAAACCCACTCTATATTGGATTTGTCAATGAACGACTTGAACACATGACGTTCATGCCCACACAAGTACGCTGCCAGGACGAATGCCCCGATCTCGGGGGCTTTCCGAGCGAGGAGACATCGGCCGAGAGGGGCGCTTCGCTGATGAAGCCCCCTTTTTTATTATTTCTTCCTCTACTGATGTTAATATAACTTGCATGTATACACAAAGTCCATCCTGCCCTAGAGCAATCCATAACACGTCCTACGTAAACGAATCCAGTACTGTCACACTGACAGGTCTACAGTCTAACTGCGTAGTTCACATAATGTTGCACACTTAATCGGATTTGCTGCGACCTCTTAGTCCTAATGAGCTATCAGTGAGAGATTGCAACATAACAACTGTCAACAATGGAAAAAAGTTGAAAATTATTACGCAACGATTTATTATTCTCTTGGTCACACCTTCAAGACCCTTCTCATTCAATTCAGCATCGAAAAAGTCAAGTAAACGATACGCAACATGACCTGCCTACAATGGAACGACGATAATTACATAATCCAGGCGTCTGCAGGCAATTGGCACGACGCGACGTCTCGATGTCATGGGTGGTTGGAGTGAGACTTGAGGAAGTGCGAATAAATGAAGCGATTACTTTTACTGTGTCCTACTGCAGGTTCTTTCAATTAGTAGACATTGGGTCACTATAATTACTGTAATTTCCCAATATTCGCTCTAGACGCAGTTATACACCTCTGGGAATCGTTCCATTCGACCCAGCATCGAAAAATACCTATACAACTATTGTAAACAATCTCCCGGACCGAAAACATGGGTGTATTACACAGAATGAATAATAAACCAAAAGGACCAGTGACAAGCAGAACGTTGAAGAAAACGGAAGAGTGTGCTAACTGGTTTAAAGACGCATATTAATGTTGATGACTTCGAAGCTTGCTCCTCAGGGTTGAGGAAATAAAAGAATAAGTTAATGGAGCCCGCTCTCTAATGATAGAGTCGCACAACACTCCTTCAACTCCATCAGCCACTAAGCGATTTTAAAACATGAACGTTATCTAGCTGTGAGAAACGTGAAATGAAGCACTATTACAATTTCTTTTTGGGGACTACAAGACAAATCCACGACACTCCAAAAAACCACAAGGGACATTTTATGTCGTTTTCTTTAAAATGTCAAAATTTAAAATCACTAACACAAACGGTGGGTACAGCTTTCGTACAAGTACGCAACCACGAGGGACATTTTATGTATTTTTCTTTAAAAAATCAGTTAAAAACTACGTTTGATTGTGCTCGTTGATGGTTTCGATATAATGGCCGCGTCAATTGCAATTGATGCCATCACTTGGTCACTGAGGTGATGTTACCAAGCATTAGATTTTGTAACAGACGTTACCATGCACTTAACCCAACACAAATTTCGTGACGCTTCGCCGAAACATCTCCGCCGTTACATTTTCGACTTTATGTAGCAAAGTAAAGACATAAAATGTCAAAACACCAAGGAGCATCTTATCAGTCCCCGAAGAACTGATAAAAAGCGATTACCAACCACACACCAAACGAAACTTCTGCTAAAAGTTTGAGCTTTTCCATAGGTTGTGCTCGGAACTCGCAACTAAAACACGTAACCCCCGCCATCTCAATATTATACACCAGAGTAACTAGCATTTGAAAGCGCATGAGTTGAAAGGGGCAGAACTAGGTAGCGGTGGTCGACGCCAATATTCCATACTAATCCACCCGTTAAAATTCGAGACTTCTCGTTCGAACTATTCCACGAAAGATGAAAAGGAGAAATAGGCCATTTTGAGGTTAATAACGAGGTTCAAGCGATTATACATAGAAAATATAATAACAATACATCACAGGCAGGTAACACGGGTGTAGCAAAGGAAGGTCCACGTATAATATCATTGTCGAAGTTCCCAATAATACCCTGCTGGCACCGGCTAAGAACGTCGTAGCAGTTATCATTGAAATCAGACGAGCTTTTGACAACTTTTGGTGAGCTTAAAGGTAGGGAAATCGCCTGCAACCTGTACTTGCTCATCAGAAGTTACCTGACAAAGAGAACTGCTACGATAGAATACAGGGATGTCTCCGTACGGGAAAAGATTGAGAAGGGGTTCCCACAGGGCTCGACCTTGGATCGGCACTCTGCAACGCCTACTTCGAAGGTTTTCTCAAGAGGCTCTTGGAGACTGACTGCGAACCGTACGCCTATATGGATCACCTGACTGTGCTGATCTTTGCAGAGTCGGTCCGCCAAATCGAGTGGAACACCCACCAGAGGCTCTGAACTGTCACTCAATGTCAGCACGTCAAGATTCAGATGCCTCAGGAAAAAACCCAGCTAATCCTCTTGCAAGAAACAACGACTTCAATGCCCGGCTCCACTTCTTTTCTCTTAAAGACTCTCCGTCATGCACGTCTTGCTCCTCCTCTGCGGAAGAAACAAGAAACCACGTAGTTTCTACAACAGTGAGCGACGGTTGTTGGGAGGGCAAACGAACTTAGCAGCATTGACTGCTACAAAGCAAGCCTATAACCATTTTGCCGAGTTTGCTAAGAAGGTGATGGCTAAGAAACGTGGTCACAGTTAATCTGTCCTTTTGAAACTTGCCACCCAAGTAAAAAGTTAGATCAGGTGGGAACCCAGATTAAAAACTCCTAGTTGTTACGAGATTCCTCAGATGGTCACCTCAGTGCGGTAACACACAGGCAACAACTCTCTACAGCCGGGAATATTGACAAAAAACAGAGGTGTCATCCAGAATGAATAATAAATGAAAAAGCGTGAAACATAACACCTTACTATTGCTGCTGATTATCTAATGACCATTATTGAACACATTTTACTTACTAGAAGTAAGCTGGTATTTTGCGAGCCACTGGACTCCCCTGGTGGCTTATGCCAGACCTTAGGGAATAGAACTTAGCATATACAGGCTTAAAAACATCTCCTAACCTTCACATGGCCAAGCCTGTTAGTGCCCACATCCTACGGAGCGGCCGCCTGATTGGAGCAATGTTAGGCTGTTCCTCCCTCATGGGGGCGAGTAGTGGCACTCGCTTGTGTTTTTTTTGGCGCCCATAACCCAAGCAGTAAAGCAACTCGCGGCGAAGGGTGACATAGGGGTCACTGTGTCAAATACGGAGCCTCAAGGATACCAGGCAACCTCCTCGCAGTAAGTAGCCTTGTCACAGGATGCGGGAGGGTGCCAGGCTGAAGGTCTGCGAGCGGAAGGACCTTTCGAGACCAAAGAGGGCTGTGCCGTACCTGCCAGGATGTGAATACGAGCCGAATGTGAGGATCCTGGGCTTTCTTGCTGAGCAGAACAGGATAATCAGAACATGGCTGTCTTGGATGCATAAAGAGTTGGCGGTGCTTCTGGGCCTGCTGATAGACGAACAGCCAGCCCCGGCTTTGGAGAATCTGCCAGCAGTCTCCATTAAGCCGAGGCAGGGGGGCATCAGAGTGAGGAGGCAGGGCTCTGGGGAGGTCACTTCCTTGATGGCCCCAGAGGATGGTGGGAGAGGCAGAGTGTGCACTGCTGTAGGAGGCGGGAGGTACTGGACATTACAGTCTCAAGTGCCTTCATTGCCAGAAGAATAGTAATAGTAGATTGGCATGTCTCGAGGGAAACCTCAATGTCTGACCATCGGATGGTGATGTACAGGCTGACGTTCTCAAATAGTGTGACAAAGACATATTGGAACCCCAAGAACACGGATTGGGTTCTGTACAGCTGTGTCTTGGCGTCCAGTTTGAGGACCTACAGCAGTGAGATGCGAACTTTCAAAGGAGTGGAAAGGGCGACAGGTGAGCTCTGAACAGCTATGGTAGAGGCGTATGAAGCAAGCTGCGAGTTGAAAACCCGAAGATCCAATAGGGAGGTCAACAACAAGGAACAAGGAACTGTATAGGCTTCGGAAGGAAACGAGGAGGCCTTCTCAAAAGGCGAAGAAACAGGGTGAGTGGGACCCTTACAGGGATTCCCACACACTGTATATTAAAGCCCTCACACAAGCAAAAAGGAAATCCTGGAGAGACTTCTGTGGGGCATAAAAGACTTGTCCACTATGTCTAAGGCGCAGAAGATCCTCTCTAGGGAAGAGAGGCAGCAGATTGGCTTTCTACTGATGGCAGGGTGAGCACACACAAGGAGCAGCAGGGAGAGCTTAGAGGAGCTTCTGGCAGCTCACTTCTCGGGTCTCATAGCCTGCAGGGGAGAGATAGCCACCACTATCAGCAGAGTGTGAATGGGGGAACCTGCCATGGGCGATCGAGGGACCCGCTGCAAGCCAATGCCTCCAGGGAAATGTTTACGCTCAACAAGGTTAAATGGGCAATTGGTTCGTTCAAACCTTACAAGACAACAGGTGCGGATGGGATCTGCCTGGCCATTGTGCAGCATGGGAGGGAGGTTCTGGGTACTTGTGAAGCTTTTCACCGCTGTGCTGCTTTCTTGATTTTTAGGGGGCTTTTGACAATACCTCATATGACTCAATTACGGCTGTGGCTAGGGAAGGGCGTAGATCCTTCCCTAATTTCTTGGATCAAGGAGATGTTGAGTAGCAGGGTGTTCTTTTCTGAGTGGTGGGGGGGGGGGACACTCTCTGTGGTGCTCATTAAGGGTGCTCCCCCTATCCTTTGGTTACTGGTAGGTGATACCCTTCTTGAGCTGTTGAAGGAGGAGGGCTACAAGGTAAAGGATACGCGGACGACCTGGTAATTATCATCAGGGGTAAATTCGTGAGTGTAATCAGTGAATTCATGCAGCATGCACTGAATACCCTACAGATATGGTATAATGGGCAAGGACTGTTTGTCAATACAGACAAAACGAGCTTAGTCCCATTCACTAGAAGGTGCCCACGATGTTCAACTTCGCGCTACCCTTTCGGATACTCGTTCATGAGTGATCCAGGTGGGAAGGGGGGTTCCCACATTTGTAACAGGGCTGGTATCTTTGGGCCGAGAATTAGAGCTCATTGGGGTCCGCGGCCACAGTGTTCCAGGCAGAGGTGTCTGGAGAGACGGTCTGTATGCAGCAGCTGCTGCAGAGGGGACTGAAGCGGGAGAAGATCTACATTATGGTGGACTGCCAGGCGACTCTCAAGGCCTTAGCCTCGTGTTGTCTTACATCCCGGCAGGTGTGAAAGTGTCAGGCTGGACTGGAGGCCCTGGCTGAGGACAACAGTGTAGCACCGTGTTGGGTGCCATGGCATCAGAGAATAGAAGGAAACGAACGGACAGGCAGGCAAAGAAGGGATTGGCGCAGATCCCCGTTGGCCCTGAGCCCTTTGTTGGGACTACCAGAAGCCACTTACGTAGAAAGGTTGGCAAATGGGAAAATAGAACAATTCCCTACAAAGGTTTTCCATACAGGAGCCGGGTTGGCAGTTAACCACGCAAGCGCTATCTGGCTATCTGTGAAGGCAAGGACGTTGGCTGCAGGTATGTGTGGAAAGAGTGGATGAAGGTGGTCCAAGAGTTTAGCCAAAATCACACAACCACAGAGCTCTAATCGCAGGATGGTGGACCTTTTACCCGATTGGTGCTAATTTTGATTTAGCAGATACTAGAACTGGTCTCGGGGTATTTTCCCCAAAGGTGACGAGGTATACTGATGCTGCATAGGCCCTTTCAGAGGCATCTGAAAACCCTACCAAGTATGATAGACCTGGTGTTGTGGGTAAATGTCGGGGAACACAAAAATTGGATACGATTGGCAACGATTGAGCAAGTCTTTCCCATGCGTTCTGTACAGATTGAGGCAAGGGATCATCCCAGCCGAACTGCCCATGTGCTATAGAGCGACCAATTAACCGTGAGAAGAGTGTGACGGGTGTAAGCCAACCGGGAGGATCATACAGGCGAGCTATCTGGGAAAATAGCTGTCGTATTGTCCTTACTTGCTCTACTGGACGCACCTTGTAATAGAAGGCGTCCCGTGTGGGGTCCCAGCACATCCCTAAGAGCTTCAAAGAGTTTTCAGTCTCTGGACCTGTGAGGGTGACCTCTAGAGGCATTGTAGGGGCATGATGCTCCTTTGGAAGACCTTCGAGTAAGACTGGGTGGTTAGCAGCCCATTTGCGAAGCTCCATCTGAGCACTGTGAAGAAGCTCTATTACTGCATCTCGGGCACAAATAGCTGAGGAGATAGAAGAGCCTCTACCATTTATGTCATCCACGTAAGTCCTTTCACGTAAGATCTGGGCTCCTGCAGAAAGGTTGAGAGGAGCGGAATCAGCCAGGGCTCGTAGCAAACGGCATGCAAGCCACGGAGCTGAAGCTGTGCCATAGGTCACTGTTCGGAGCGCATAATTCTGCAGCGGTGAGTCAGGTGAGAATCTCCAAACAATGTGAAGAAACTCAGAATCTTGTGGAGGATGCTGAATCTGCCGAAACATCTGTCGAATGTCAGCCATAAAGACGTATCTATCCTTGCGAGAGTGGGTAATTACAGAGCGAATGTCGAGCTGTAGTCGGGGTCCAGGTAGGAGACAGTCGTTGAGGGAGTGAGCAGAGGAGGAAGCCTGGGAAGCATTGAAAACCACCCTGATCTTAGTGGCTGAGTTGCCTGCCTTGTGAACGGCGTGATGAGGTAAGTAATATGCAGGAGTGCCTGGCAAGGGGCGTTTGATGGCTACCATGTGCCCCTGATCAATATAATCTCGCATAAAATCGTGGTAACCCTGTTTCCAATCTGGGTTATTTTGAAGCCTGCCTTCAATTTTAAAGAACCTATTTAGTGCCGTGCCCCTTGAATCGCCTTGTATTCGTGGGTCATACCTGAAGGGTAGGCGAACGACAAAACGCCCGTTTGTGAGTCTCCCAGTGGAACGAAGAAAAATGTCCTCTGCCTTGAGCTCTTCCGGCGTAAATGGGGAAGCTGATGGAGGTTCATCCAAGGCGAAGAATTGTTCAAGTAATGTGGATAGTTCCCTATTTGCTGCTAGGTTTGAAGGCTGGTGCAAAGGCTTGGGGGGTTGGACCAAACTGGGGTTGCTCTGCGGTGGCTGTAAGACTGGAGCTCTTGTTGTGGGAGGCTGTGCTGGGCACTTGGCAATGGTGTGGACAGATGAACAGGATTCTGGAAGCTTGAAGCGCACCCTTTTATCCGCTCCGAGCATTGGAAGGGGGCCAGAGACCAACCACCCAAGGGTTGAACGGCGTAGAGTGGGACCCTTGGGATGAAGGCGGATGGTACAGTTAAGATCCACCTCCTCAAACACGTCTCCACCAAAGATGATGTCCACTGGCGCTGGAGTATAATAGAGTGGGTCAGCAAGGTTTCTGCTCTCTGTGATTGGCCAAGGGATGCGTGGAAGTGGAGAAGTTGGCACTAGGCTTGTTGTTTGGGGCACAACACTGGCGTTCACCACAAAGGGAAGCTTATACGGCTGGAATACAATAAGAGCGACCTAAGAGCGGGTCATAGAGGCTGAAGTGCCACCCAGGCCAGAGATGTTCACAGGGGTACAGGGGAAAGTGTGAAGACCACTTTTCCTCACAGCTGCTTGAGAAATGAGATTAATTTCTGAACCAGTGTCAAGAATGGCCCTCAGTTGGAGCCAACCTGATGGTGCTAAGACCCTGACCACTGCGGTAGGAATGATGGAGTACTTTCGTGGAGTATTTAGAATGGGCTTGGGGCATGCAGTGGTAGAGTGAAAGGGCTCCAACCGGCCTAGCTCTCAGTCATTCAAGGATCTGCTTGTGGACGGTTGAGGTTGATAAGAGGTGGATGGGGCAGACACGGGTGCTGACAATGGAGGCCATATATCTTGGGACGTGGAATAATGTTGGGTTGTCACATCGTTACTTGGGCTTTCACCTCTGAAAGTAGTTGAGACACGACCTCCATGGGACCCTTCCCTTGATGGATAAGGCGCTGATAGGTTGTACTGGGTCGGCATAACGGTAGCAGATAGTGTATTAGGCGTCAGGGGTCTGGGACAAAAGGGTTGCATTTGCTGGCCTGGTGATATAGGCCTAAATGTTCCCTCACGCTGCTGATTGGGCCTCCATTCGTAGTTTGAGTGAGAATGGTGGCCGGCTGCTGGAGCTGCGTTAAAACTACCCTGGGGTTCTGAGTGCAAACTCGTGTGATGCCGCCTATTGCATTTGAAGCACGTGCCTCTGCTAGTGCAATGGTCTATAGAATGAGTGGTAGCCAAGCAATTGAAGCACAGCCTGGCCTCTTCCACTATTCTCCGTCTCTCGGCAGGAGAAAAGGCTTGATAGGAAGGACAGCCCCTTAATGGGTGGTTACCATCACATACTGGGCATGGGAATGGGCCAGAACGGCGCCCCTGCCGAAGGTTGTTGCGAGGAGGCACACTTGAACGGGAATGACGATCATGCGGATAAGGGTAACGTAATGGGGGTTGTTTCCTCGCCACCTGACAAGCACATGACTCAAACTGATCAGAAAGGATGTGTCCATTCTCACCTGTATCTTCATATTCCTGAAGTGTAGCGTAAGAGTTTGCCATCCTTGGATTACGAAGATTCTGCAGCGACTGTGAACTTTCGTCTCCAGTCAGCGACGCCAACATAGCTGACACATGCGTCAAGAGATCCCAAGCTATTTTGTACAGCAACTCAAAACTACAGAACTCACTTGCATGAGGCGGCAACGAAGTAGGCGCCGGACTTTCGGCTGAATCTTGGCTGCGGGTGCCGACCATCTTCAGGATACCTCGGACCTGGTTGTGCGACGTTACTGAGTTATCCGGCCCGGAGGACCAAATGTTGGGTGTACGAGAGGGTGAGAGTTGAAAAACAAGATAAACTCGGTAAGCGTGAGGAGGACTGTATTGTACAAAGGGGCGACACACTCGTATATGAGAGCGAAAGTAAAGATCCATCCAACCTCAACTATACAATTCAACTCAATAAATTGACCATGGGGATTATAAACCTGAAATGGCCGTCCGCCGTCCAGGCCATATTTTGCCTTTAGTGTTATCCAAATAATCCGTTCTTTCATAGGACGCCATTTGGGTTCTAGTTGTACCCGCTTACGAGTCAATTCGATCAGACGGAACCCATGGAGGTAATAAGGAAAAATGGTTTAAACAATTAATAAAAACAAAATTTTGGCAGTTTTATTGCAATTACGTTGTGTTTAGTATCGTTTGTAAACTATATTTCAATGTTGAGTCAATAAGTGGAAAACACTGAAATTATAGTAAATATAGAGAGACAATTCCAGTTATTTCCCACCCTGCTACCCGTCTCACTCCATTACCTGTTAGTTTCACTCGTCACGTAGTGCCAACTGCCTAGTGTCGCTTAGAAAATGTATATTTTGATTGTTCCGTTGTAGTCACTTCTGGTTTTGACACATTTTTGTAATGCGCAACCCTATGACAACTTTTTTGACACACCAAAGATTTCCATCATGTTGTGATAAGGTTTCCATAAAATGTGATGGATGGCTGCATTTCTGAGCTTCTGCACGTGCTGGGGCTATAAACAAATCGGCCATACTATTCTGGTGCCAAGAAACCTCTCAGAATTCTCAACATGACGCGTCTACTCCAAAGTGGAGACGAAATTAAACTGGAGCTAAAGCATCACTGACGAACTGCTTGATTTTGAATAGCAAAATTAGTTCATGCACGAACTTCGCACGATGACTTTACTACTCAAGTTGGAGATCCGCTTGAAATGCGGGGAAGCGGCAAGAAGACACTGACGGTGTCTTGGGTTTAGTGGCTTTAAGATGGATGAGTAGATGAGCCTTCAACTGTACGACTAGTTGAGGGAGGAAGGTTGGATGAATGTATCCTGCGCTTGACACTTCGCGTAGCGCATGACTGAGATCTATTCGGAGGGATTTTAATTCGGCGTCTACTTTCTTCTTTCAACAAGTATAATTGCAAGTGGCTTGAAAGGTAAACTTTTCACTCATCGCTTTTTATCAGAACTTTCATTAAAATTGGACTATTTTCAGCACAAATTGATTGGGGACGGAAACGGTTAAGCGCAGTAAATTAGCATGGACAGTCAAAGCATACGTCATACGAAAACTACCTATACATCCAAAACTATACGAGGATTTGGGCAGCTAATCATGAGAAACCTCATAATTGTTTCTAGAATATATTACTATAATGCATGCGCTTGGATAGGCGTCTCTGGTGTCCCTTGCGCGCACACTGTTAATAAGGGCTGGGTTCTCAACCCCCAGTTCTTCAGGACATAGTCTACATTGAAGTGATCATCACGACTTCATCGGCCCCGGCCTCGGCAATATCTTCGATTACGCAACCTGTCGCAAGCCTTCCTTTGCGGCAGTGCCGCCGCAGATATGAACCTGCTGACGCCGCACTTACCTATCTCGACTCAACCCGTCGGAATCGTCTTAGACGCGCAGCCTTTTCTCACAACAAAGCCGCCACAGTCGACGCTCTGCGAACGCTGCACTTCTTCGTATCTACTCGCATGACAATTGCTTATAAAAGCCCCCCGAAACCTTGAGCAACCGTTCATTCTCTGCATAGTCCCCGTTCAGTCTTATTCGAATCTTTGATTCATAATCCTTGCGTAACTTGATCATTTCATGTGAACGAAACTAAAATTTTTTTTTTTAAGTTATCTTCCGAACCACGAACATAACTTTGATGAATGAAGTGGAGAAATTATCAAAATCAAATTCAATCAAATAACTCAAAACTATTCGTAGTCAGTTTGTACGAGCCCTTAAATTTTCAACACGATTTCATCAGTGTAGCCTATGATAGGCGTAGATGACCGACCGATCTATGGTCTATCAGTTTAGCCCCTGAAGATGCCAGTATAATCACATGAGAATTGTGGGAGCAATGCAAATCGCAAGGAATTTACGATTGAAAGACTATACTGGAACTGCTAGTGTAAAGTTCAGATTTAGGGGATACAACGTTTCTGGGGTTTCTTGAGTGAGCCTAAGATTCCCAACTTTGATACTGATAGTTCGACGCTTCACTCGTTCGATTTGGTATCACGTTACGACTTTCTAATGTCACGTTCCGACGTACATATGTATTCATTAATTTAATAGCGTTGTCAATGAATGCGGGTCAGTAAACTGGTGTTTCTTATTCTTTCCAACAGAGTTCAGTACAGAACCCCTTCGCGTAGGGGAGGTGGGGGCTTCCCACGCCCATCCATGCTTGGGGGATTTTCTCTTAGCAATCCAGTAACGAATATTCATTCTCGAGACGAGTGGAGAACCGCTAACCGAGTATCGCTAACTGTCGAGAAGGCGATTGCGAAGGCCGCCAGGACTTTCTAACAGGAGAGCGTTCGTCCTTGAACGAACAACGTCAGGGTGCTCCCCTTCGGAACACACCGTATTTTTGAAGAAGGGAAAACTCAAGGCAGACTCGTTCCTGAAACAAGAATTACGTAACTCGGCAATTTCAATTCAATTCATCCGATCTGGTTTGGCAGTTGCTTTGTTAGGAACTACTCAACCATCTAATCTATACTAGATTAGCAGTTTTCGACTAAGGACGATTCTAGTGGCACTTTTATGGGCTCCACGATTTTCACCGCTCAAGTAACGAATTGAATGACTTTTTCAATCAGTTTACATGAGTCTGTTAGGACGTAATATAACGTTCAACGGTAAGAAACTGGTAGTGCTTGATGTTTCAAAATTTATTGTGTGGCTCCTACCTGTCACTACCTTTTTTGAGTGACATAGGTAATAGATGCCACTGTCAACGTGCTTTTTTTTGAGAAGTTTCGCGTTTATTATTCTAAGATCGCAAAGCCTAAACACCATGAAAAAAGTGAGTCAATGCAAAGAGAGTGATTTGAATTCCAGAATTCATCAAGCTGCTCCGAATTAACTTATGTCCATTGTTACACATTCACATCGTGTAGGTAGGATATTGGACTACGTTACCTTTACTGCGGAATTTATGGGAAGTAATAAAAATACTAACATTATTGTGCTGCTCTCGTCATTTGCCCACGGATGGTAGTTTCCTGGAATCATTATTTCAAAAGTTAACGTACCTGTTCGGCGAGTCCGTCTTCTCTGGCCATCGTCTGATGATGTCTTTACATCGAAAGCGCTCGCCAAAGAAGACGGACTCACCAAACAAGTACGCCAACTTTATTATTTTACCTACTGGCGGAACTAACCCAATTACTTTAATACTATATGCCATTTGGAATTCTCCACAAACAGTTGTAATCAAAATCTTGAGCCGTTTTTGAGGAAAAATATTTAATGTTGTGATCGTTGTGATACAGTTAGTTTTGAACTGATTTCGCTCGTTTTTCTTATCTTGGCCTCCCATGTTGACCTTCAAATATAAAATTTGAGCTGATATGATCCAGTTATTCTCTCTCAATTTCGTTCACAGACACACGTACACGGAGGCCATTTTCTGATGTGAAGTTTTTCGGGTTGGGGAATCTCGGAAACATAAGATATGAAGAAAAAAAAGAAGTTTTTTCGGCTGATAATAAAGCTTCCTAAAACGTTACAGATATTTGTCAGTTCAAGCTCTGCCATTGTTAGTCGCGAGGGGAAGGTTGCCGCTAAATGCTTGCAATGAAATGTTTTCGAATTTGTCATTGTCACTAAAATGGACAATCAGGTTTTGGGAAAAAACGTTGCAGGTTCTTCTTTCTCGTACATGAGTTCAACGCTACATAAGGCGGTCGTTATTAATTTTTTCAGCGAGGGAATTGTAAGGACACATTCAGCAAGTCACCTGAGTCGCCTGAGCACGTTTAGCCATAGGAAGAACTTCCCCACGTTTTCGGATATAGATCCCACGATTATTATACATGAGATGAGATATATCACACAACTCAACCCCTATATGTGAGTTTTCTTGTCCCGCTGACTAATATAATTGAATTCAAAATCTCTAGAACGAACTGCTTTAGAAATATAACGAGTAGATTTTGGACCTAATCTCTAGCTTCCTCACGATCTGATTAAATGCTTTAGTAGCAGGTGTCGAAGGGGTTCGCTCAAAACTCACCACCCATCTATACCGTAAACCGTATAAACCGTAAAGTTAGCCTTCCAAGTCAGCCTCAGTCCAAATGGTTAGGAAAGTAAGTATTCCAACTGTCAAAAAAAAGAGAAAAATATACCAAAAATTAGTTTTTGGTATTTTTTGTTTGAAACGGTGGTAACCATTTTGACTAAGCTTTTAGAGTTTCTTCTACCCATCAATACTGTGGTGAACCTTCAGTAATTGTTAATCCCAGATGAACATGTGTTGTTCTTAGCAACGATGCTAAAATATTGTGATGCTTAAAAATATAAGATCAGTTTCGGTTTCGGTGCGATTGGAATTCGTTAACGTTGTTGACTTTTGTTATCTTTTCAAGTTAAAGTTATCAAGTTATTACGATTTGGGGGCCCGTCCGGGATCAAAGTTAATCATGCCATTACCTCGTGCAACTCTGTGGTGGTCTTCCACCAGGCAAGGAGAACCTACTGGTGACATCTCACTTGAGTCGGACACTATTCAGTGAACTCGACCTCCGAAGTTGACACAGCGAGTTTCATCCTTAGAAACGCTCATCGCAGAAATGCAAGAGCAACTTACACGCATTCGTCAACCCCAACCTCCTCCACCACTGACTGAATATAATCCTCCTCAACTTCGTGTACAAGCCGAATCTCACAATCACAACAGAACTATAGTCGCCTATGAAGGTAGGTTGATGCCGTATGATGGTAAACTTCCATGGGAAGAGTATGTAGTTCACGTAGAAGTGACTGCAGATGCCAACGACGGGGATGAACTTCGGAAAGGAAAGAAATTGGCAAGCAAGTTGAGGGGTCCAGCGTTAAGTGTCCTGACTGATCTTCCAGCTGAAGTTGAAAGGCTAGTTGATACAGGAGCCACAGTATCTATCCTGCGGCCTGATGTGGTTAGAGCGTGTAACATATTTCAGGACCCAACTAAATTTGAAGTACTTCAAACCGCCGGCAATCGGACACTGACAATCCTGGCAGAATGCACAGTAAATGGTAAAATTGGAAAGAGTGACTTCCTACACAACTTTTGGTTGCCCGTATCAGAGACAAAGGAATCATTGGATTAGATCTACTTCAAAAGCTGCAGGCTCAATTAAACATTTCGAAATCCCTTCTCTTGATGAATGGAAGTTCAGTCCCTCTAAAATGGAGATGGCAGTGCGTTCAGAGTGTGTTACAAGCAGCTGTTCACAGCCATAATAACCAGTGGATCGACTAAGTTCTGAAGTCATCAGACCTACCATCGGGGAGTAGAGAGTATAAGGATGCAAGAGCGCTTTTTGTGAAATATCGCCGAATTTTCGCTGTTGGTCATGAGCGCTTGGGGCGCACAAACATGATAGAACATGTTATTGACACGAGTGATACCCATCCAATAAAGCAAGCACCGAGGAGAATTCCTTTTACACAAATGAAGGAGAGGACAGAATACTAAAGGTCATGATCGACCTAGCTGTTATATAACCTTTGAAGAGTCCATGGGCTTCACCGATTGTACTCGTGCCGAAGGAAGATGGCTCAACAAGGTTCTGTGTGGACTACAGGAAACTTAATTCTGTCACGAAGAAAGATTCTTATGCTCTACCTTGTATCCAAACACTGCTTGACACTCTTGGTGTGTCCAGTTGGTTTTGCACTCTCGATCTTCGTAGCGGTTATTGGCAAGTGTCTCTAAGAAAAGAAGACCGAGAAAAGACAGCATTTGCGTTGTACCAGAAAGCAGTTCAAAGTGTTACCATTTGGTTTATGCAACGCTCCTGCAACTTTCCAAAGACTGATGGAAGCCGTTATACCCACAGAGTTGGCCTTGGTATACATTGACGACATTGTCATCTATGGATCTGATTTCGCAACTGTCTTGAAGAAGCTGGATGGGGTTTTCGAAAAGTTAGCAGAAGCTGGACTACAAATACGACCCGACAAATGTGCATTCTTCTCCAGAGAAACCACATACTTAGGACACATAATCTCAGCAGAAGGTGAGAAAACTGATCCAAAGAAAACGCAGACAGTCCAACAGTGGCCAGTAGCACAGTGTCAAAGGAGTGCGTTCATTCCTTGGTATGTGCTCCTATTACAGAAGGTTTATAAACGGGGTTTCATCAATTGCTCGTCTCCTGAATCGTCTTGCGGAGAAACATACACATTTTGCCTGGACGAACGAGTGCCAAGATAGCTTTTCAACATAAAAAAAGCTATGACTTCAGCCCCTGTTCTCATGTATCCAGATCTTCACAAATCTTTAGTACTAGACTGCGATGTTAGTGGTCAATCTATCGGCGCAGTTCTATCCCAAGAAGTCAATGGACTGGAACGGGTTGTAGCGTATTTCAGTAAAGGTTTGAGTAAGCCTGAAAGAAATTATTGTGCAACCCGATGAGAACTTTTAGCTGTTGTCCGCAGCATAGAACCCTTCCACCAGTACATCTATGGATCTCACTTCACATTGAGAACGCACCATGCTGCTTTGACATGGCTTACTTCGTTCCACAAACCGGAGGGGCAACTTGCTAGATGGCTTGAAACGCTGCAGTCGTACGACTTCACCATTGTTTACCGTTCAGGAAAAAGGCACAGTAACGCTGACGCTCTTTCCCGCCGCCCATGTGCTGCTCGCTGTAACCACTGCAGAAAACGCGAAGAGAATTTTGAAGTTAATGTGTTACAGTTTTCCCCTCTGGAACCCCAGGATCATCAAAACGATGACTCCAATATCCAATGGATTATGGCTCGGTTACAACTTGGAAAGAAGCCAGATCCAAGTGAAGTAGCTGGAATAAGCCCAATCATCTGACAACTAGTAGCGCGCTGGGAATCTTTGGAAATAGTGGACGATAAACTATTTCACCGGTGGGAAGAAAATAATGGACGCAGCCGTTTACAGTGGGTGGTACCATCTACTGCTGTCTACAAAGTGTTGTTGCAATGTCACAGCAGCCCAGCAGGAGGACACTTCGGTGTGTGGAAGACGCTGGCGAAGGTTCGATTGTTATATTTTTGGCCAGGGATGTCCCACGACGTTAAAGCATGGTGCAAGTCTTGTCAGGAATGTCGAAAAGTCAAAGGCCCTGGGAAAGAACACCCTGCACCACTTCAACAATCAACAGTTGGAGGACCTTTTGAAAAACTGGGAATAGACATTTTAGGTCCATTCCCTGAGTCGACGAAAAAGAACCGTTATGTTTTGGTCGCTGTGGACTACTTCTCCAAATGGCCTGAAGCCATTGCCATTCCCAACCAAGAAGCACAAACAGTGGCATCTGCTCTCGTTGAACAGGTTTTTAGTCGCAATGGTGTGCCATGGGAGATCCACACAGACCAGGGACGCAACTTTGAGGCCAATCTAATGAAAGAAGTCACGATGTTAATGGGAATCCAGCACACAAGGACGACGCCATTACATACTCATGTACCGCCCAAGGAACGGCGCTATCGAGAAGAAGAGCTGAGCATCAGCATTCTCCCCCTAGAGAGAAGGCTTCGCTATCGTTTCTCCTCCTTGCCGCGAACCATATCACCGGCACGAGGAGTGATAGTTAGATAAGGTACCAGCGTGAGAACCGAATTCGAGGTGGCGAGTAGCCCAAATACGGAGTTAGCCGAATCGAGAGTGCTTGCTCAGCAGAGGACGATCGCCGAGCCTTCCACCGAAATCCTGAGCTCGCTCTCCATTTCCGTCCCCCGAGGAAGCAGGTTGCCCTTCGCTAACCCTAATACAATTTTCTAGTCTCCACAGTAATTCTTTATCCTAGTCTCCCAACACCTTCTCAATCACCACCTATCTTTCGCACCTTTTGGTATTTCCCTTTTAATAACGTTAATCCTCCGACCCCTCAGTTTCGGCCACGTCGGAGCATTACACTCAATCGGGTGGGTTAGTGGAACGACTCAATCACACACTAACTAAATTCCTCACAATTTTCATCCAAGAGCATCAGTATGATTGGGACGAGAAACTTCCACTATTCCTTCTGGCTTCTGGCCACCTGAGGAATCCCATACCATCTGGGAGTAGTTCGTAATCTGGTTCCCTACCTGATCTTACTTTTTACTTGGGTGGCAAGTTTCAAAAGGACAGATCAACTATAACCACGTTTCTTAGCCATTACATTCTTTGCGAACTTTGCAAAATGGTTGTAGGCTTCCTTTGTAGCAGTTAATGCTGCTAAGTTCGTTTGCCCACCCAACAACCGTCGCTCACTGTTGTAGAAACTACAGTGGAGCAGCACATGGTTTCTTGTTTCCTCCGCACTGGAGGCACAAGATGTGCATAATGGAGAGTCTTTCAGAGAAAAGGAGTGGAGCCGCGCATTGAAGTCACCATGTCCCGTGAGGAACTGGCTCGTCCAGTGGTCTGGCTCAACCCATTTTCTAGAAAGACGTTCACGGATGTTGGGGAACAACTCATACGTATCACGTCCCTTTGACGAGGATTCCCATCTCGCTTGCCATTTCTGTAGAGCCCATTCATCGATGGCGGCAAGTTTCTGTTCTGTGGTGAGATCCGCACGGAGTTCAGCCCAAAGCGGGGGAAGCTCCGTTTCACTCTCCACTTGTCAATCATGCACTCAACAGCCAAATCAACTGGTAACTGACCAGTGATCACCTGGAGTGCTTCCGTTGATACAGTCTTGTAGGCCTTGGTGATCCACAGGAGCGCGGCTCTCTGGGATTGGGCCAATACTCTCTTTTGATTGACTGTTAGTTTGCTACCCCAGACAACGGGGCAGTAGCCAATCACACCTAAATAGATGGCCTTATACATGAGGATGGTGTCGTGGTAACACACACCCCAAGTGGCCTTAGTAATGGCACGCAGTGAGGCAAACCTTGCAATGGTAGTGCCTTTAAGGGACTGGAGGTGTTGGTTGAAACCCCACCTCTCACCTATATTCACTCCTAAATACTTGACGTGCTTTTCAAGAAGGAGCCTGTGGCCGCCAAAGCGTATTGTGGGTGGACTATTCACTTTCCCCTTCAAGAGTATTAGCTGGGTTTTTTCCTCAGCCACCTGCATCTTGACGTGCTCGCACCATTGGTTGACAGTGCGGAGCACGTGGTGGGTTTTTTCTTCAATTTGGCGGACTGACTCTGCAAAGATCAGCACAGTTAAGTCATCCACGTAGGCGTACGGCTCGCAGTCAGTCTCCATGAGTTTCCTGAGAAGACCTTCGAAGAAGGCATTCCAGAGTGCTGGTCCTAGGACCGAGCCCTGTGGGCACCCCTTCTCAATCTTTCTCCGGACGGAGACATGCCTACTTTCGATCGTAGCAGTTCTGTCTGTCAGGTAACTTCTGACGAGCGAGTACAGGTTGCGGGGGATTCCCCTACCTTTGAGCTCATTAAGGAGCGCTGGCCACCAAAGGTTGTCAAACGCTCCTCTGATGTCAATCAGAACTGCTACGACGTACTTAGCCGGTGCGAGCAGGGAAACACGCCGGATCTCGACAATGACATCCTGCGTGGACCTTCCTTTGGTACACCCGTATTGCCTGCCTGTGAGGTTGCGGCCAAAGACTCCTTTGAGGGACTGCAACATCAAGATTTCTAGTGTTTTGCCTAATATGGAAAGAAGGCTGAGTGGTCTCCATGATCGCGGGTCCGACTGATTGCGGTCGCCTCCCTTTTGAAGAGTGACAACGCGCGCGCGCGCGCGCACACACACACACAGATCTGTTTCTTTATTTCATGACTGTACCTAAACCCTCGACGAGGGTTATATCAGTCATAGAAGTTGCGGTTTCGCTAATATGCAAGAGGCCGGCCCCTGCAGCATCCACCGAACTCAGACCTGTGGAGGTACGGCAGGTATGTGGTCGTTAGCCAGTCTCACCGTAGAGAGCTGTTGCCCGTGTGTTACCGCGCGGAGGTGACCACCTGAGGAATCCCGTACCATCTGGGAGTAGTTCTTAATCTGGTTCCCTACCTGATCTTACTGTTTACTTGGGTGGCAAGTTTCAAAAGGACTGATCAACTATAACCACGTTTCTTAGCCATTACCTTCTTTGCGAACTTTGCAAAATGGTTATAGGCTTCCTTTGTAGCAGTCAAAGCTGCTAAGTTCGTTTGCCCTCTCAACAACCGTCGCTCACTGTTGTAGAAACTACAGTGGAGCAGCACATGGTTTCTTGTTTCCTCCGCACTGGAGGCACAAGACGTGCATAATGGAGAGTCTTTCAGAGAAAAGAAGTGGAGCCGCGCATTGAAGTCACCATGTCCCGTGAGGAACTGGCTCGTCCAGTGGTCTGGCTCAACCCATTTTCTAGAAAGACGTTCACGGATGTTGGGGAACAACTCATACGTATCACGTCCCTTTGACGAGGATTCCCATCTCGCTTGCCATTTCTCTAGAGCCCATTCATCGATGGCGGCAAGTTTCTGTTCTGTGGTGAGATCCGCACGGAGTTCAGCCCAAAGCGGGGGAAGCTCCGTTTCACTCTCCACTTGTCAATCATGCACTCAACAGCCAAATCAACTGGTAACTGACCAGTGATCACCTGGAGTGCTTCCGTTGATATGATCTTGTAGGCCTTGGTGATCCACAGGAGCGGCTCTCTGGGATTGGGCCAATACTCTCTTTTGATTGACTGTTAGTTTGCTACCCCAGACAACAGGGCAGTAGCCAATCACACCTAAATAGATGGCCTTATACATGAGGATGGTGTCGTGGTAACACACACCCCAAGTGGCCTTAGTAATGGCACGCAGTGAGGCAAACCTTGCAATGGTAGTGCCTTTAAGGGACTGGAGGTGTTGGTTGAAACCCCACCTCTCACGTATATTCACTCCTAAGTACTTGACGTGCTTTTCAAGAAGGAGCCTGTGGCCGCCAAAGCGTATTGTGAGTGGATTATTCACTTTCCCTTTCAAGAGTATTAGCTGGGTTTTTTCCTCAGCCACCTGCATCTTGACGTGCTCGCACCATTGGTTGACAGTGCGGAGCACGTGGTGGGTTTTTTCTTCAATTTGGCGGACTGACTCTGCAAAGATCAGCACAGTCAAGTCATCCACATAGGCGTACGGCTCGCAGTCAGTCTCCATGAGTTTCCTGAGAAGACCTTCGAAGAAGGCATTCCAGAGTGCTGGTCCTAGGACCGAGCCCTGTGGGCACCCCTTCTCAATCTTTCTCCGGACGGAGACATGCCTACTTTCGATCGTAGCAGTTCTGTCTGTCAGGTAACTTCTGACGAGCGAGTACAGGTTGCGGGGGATTCCCCTACCTTCGAGTTCATTAAGGAGCGCTGGCCACCAAAGGTTGTCAAACGCTCCTCTGATGTCAATCAGAACTGCTACGACGTACTTAGCCGGTGCCAGCAGGGAAACACGCCGAATCTCGACAATGACATCCTGCGTGGACCTTCCTTTGGTACACCCGTATTGCCTGCCTGTGAGGTTGCGGCCAAAGACTCCTTCGAGGGACTGCAACATCAAGATTTCTAGTGTTTTGCCTAATATGGAAAGAAGGCTGAGTGGTCTCCATGATCGCGGGTCCGACTGATTGCGGTCGCCTCCCTTTGAAGAGTGACAACGCGCGCAGACTTCCACTGAGTGGGGAACTGTCCGACCTGCAGACAGTCATTAAATAAATTAAGGAGACCGCTGGAGATTGTCCGCTCAGCCTTCCTTAGCATATTGCTTTCTATTTTATCTGGCCCAGGAGATTTGTTGGGCTTTAAGGTCGCAAGAGCCCTGCCGAGGTCGCCTGTTGTCCACAATGGGATGTCGGGCTCGTTCGGGGGGTCCATGATCAGCTCCCTTGCTGCCCTCTGGGCTTCAGTGTCTCGAGCTAGTTGGTCATCTGGGAACGCCTTCTCAAGGAGGGTTTCCAGTGAACGTTCGATACTGCAGGCCCAGCCTGACTCATTTTGCATCGCAGCTAAGACCTGCTCTACATTTGCTTTTCCTATGGAGGACTTGTAGTGTCTGCCCCAGGGGTTCTCAGAGCTCTCCGCTTCCACAAAATTTCGCCAGCCTTGCCGTTTGGCTCGTTTGATGGCGCGGTGGAAGGCCTTCTTCTCTTGGATGAAGGCAGTTCGGAGTGTTGCTCTGGCATCAGGGTCACGAGTGTTTTGGTACATCCTTCTGGCTCTATTTGCACTTTGCTTGAGGGGATTAAGTTCCTCAGTCCACCATGGGACTTTGATCGCCCTGTGCTTCTGTTGGCCAAGTACAGAGAGCCCAGCAGAGTGCAGTGCTGTGGTAAATGTGTCCACTTTGCTGTCCACCTCTTCAGGTGTGGATGCTTGCACTATTAGGTCGGTGTCTGTCGCACGCAGTTCACCTTCCAGTACCCTAAAGAATTGCGGCCAGTCAGCATTTTTTGTGCGGAATCGCTTTTCACGCGTGTCTTTGCAGAGGATGTTATCATCCGTAATGGCAAAGTCAATAACCATGTGATCGCTCTGCGTTGCACCTGGTACGACTCGCCAACCCTTCAATTTGAGTAGCAGGGTGTGGGACACGGCTGTGACGTCTATACACGACCTTCCTCCCGGGCCATCATAGGTCGCCTCAGTCATGGGGTCGTTGGCAACAACCAAGTTGTACCTGGTGAGCAGCTCTATATACGCCTCGCCCGCCCCATCCAGGGTTGGGGATCCCCACAATGGTGATCTGGCGTTTGCATCAGCACAGACTACGCAGGGTCGTCCTGATAGGCCTGCTAGAGCCCGCTCGAGTGGTTCAAGGCTGTTGGCAACTGGTGCGCCAAATTGCCTGTAAATGATATTACAACCAGCTCAAAGCCACCGGCTCGGATGAGCACAGCGGCCAAGTGCTGGCTGTTCAGGTGAGTGAGTGCGAGCATGTCAATGGACGGGTCGATGCAGGCTACTGCTGCCTTGGCTCCCGTTCTTGCTCCAGCCACCACTCGTGCCTGCGATCCGAGACCAAGAGTTTTGGATCCTATGTACGGTTCCTGTATGGCGAGGACACTGCAGCGTTTCTTGAGTGCATTTTGCAGCAACTCAGCCATAACTGGGCAACTCTTATTTGTGTTGTGCTGAAGGATTCGAACTGTTTTTGACCTATTCATAATCCACTCGTGACTCCTGGAGGGCAATCGCTCGCTGACGAATGGTACAGCGTGCGTCTCGTGTAGAGTGTGCGACCTGTTGGATTTTGCGTTCGACGCAATTGGCACACTTGAGGGGAGCATCACGCTTGCATTCCTTACTCAGATGTGGCAAGGCGCACCAGGCGCACACAACAGGTCTTGTACAGGCCACTGCCAGGTAGCCATAGCGCTGGCATTTGTAGCACTGAGTGGGGGCTTGGTACTTTCGTATGGCGCACCGCTGCCAGGCTATTTGGAGGTGCCTTGCCCTCTAGTTTTTTGTACAGGCTGGGTGATACCTCAATCACCCAATCCTTCTGTCTGCCACGCTTTTGTGTGAAGAGAGGCCTGACATCCTGCGGCTGCAAGCCTAACGCAGGGTTGTGCTCAACAACTTGTTGGGCCAAGTCCTCTTTTTGAAGGTCGGTCCGCACGTCGCACAGCAGCAGGCGTGGGAAACGACCCAGGGGGGCTGACGCTTGGAGCTTCAACTCCTTTTTTGTGGAAATGTGGCTCGTGAGCGCCTTGGCCATTTCTGGCGTTTCCGTCACAATGACGGCGCCACCTCCTACTGCGGTGCGGATGTCTAGCACTCGGACACTCAGAGCTTGGAGGTCCGTAGCAGGGACACCCCGCATAAGCGCTTCCATTGCGTCAGGGTTGGAGGGACCAGCCTCTCCTTCCTCACATGTCCGCCTCAACCACTACCACGTTTTGTCGTGGGTTTTAGGGGAGTTTGGCAAGCGGTGGAGGCTTTTTATTTTGGTTTTTATTTTTATTTTTGCCCTTGTTTTTGGGCGGAGGCATAGGCGGGGCGCTGCCCTCGGCCTGCACTTCCTGCTTAGTTGGGGCCTGTTTCTGCTTCCCTCTGCGCTTCCTGGCCCTGGCAGGCTGCCATTCCGCCTCAGCTCCATGAGGGGGGGAGGAAGGCGCAGTAGCGGCTACTGCCGCATATGAGGGGCCTGGGGTACTACCCTGGCTCGTTGTTGCTCCTCGAGTTTGGGGGCTGGTGGCACTGGCTGCTGGGCAATTGCCCTCGCAGCTCTTCCCTCACGACAGCCGCCACAGTTTCCCGCAGGGGGAGTGGCAGGGGCGATGTCGTTGGGGGCATTAGCTTTATAGCCAGCTTCGAAATTTCGAAGAGGCAACTAGTTACGAGGTCCCGCGCATAGGTCCTGTCGCGTTGGCCCTCATCCGTGTCAGCTGGCCGTGGATGATTTGGACGTATGCGCAAATTTGCTCCATGTCCGACAGTTTAGGGTCCACGCTGTGTCGTGTGCTTGTAGTAGCCGGGTTGCCCGGGCTACTAGGGGGAGAAGGGGAGATGAACGCGGTTTGCCCGGTTCTTTCCGCCCTTCTTTGTTTGGACGACGAGTAGGTTGCTCATCGTCCGAAGAGGAGGGGTCGAGCTTGGCGAGCCCGAGGAAGAGGCGCAGGTGGCGTTTTTATTACCTGCTGAAGTTTTAGTTGACTTTGTCATGTTTTTACTTATTTGGGGGTGATTAAAGAAGCGGACTGGTGTAGTGTATCCTTGTGAGTTCATTTGTTGTGTGTGTTCGTGGTATGAGCGAGAGGTGCTCGAGGCAGTGTCCTGGAAGCTCCCCCTCAGGCATATTGATTCTAGCCCCTTTCGCTGGTCCGTTGAGGGTCAAAGGGAGGCCCCCACATGCGCCGCAGCTGCCAGTCCGGCCACCCACCGGGACTAAGACGCATGAGGGATTTTTTCGGCTGCTGCTCAGAGTCAGCCCTCGGCCACTGGTGATGTGGTGAGCGGGACACACGCTATCAGCCGCCCCAGGAACGCTCAAACCTGGTTTTCCCCCTCCTCATTCCGAAGGCCGCACCTATATAGGAGATCGCTCAAAGGTGTTAGTGAGCTACTTCCAGGACTGTCTTTCGCTCATTATGAGTGTTTCAAGTGAGTGTGTTCTGCCACGCAAGCCGTTGCAGTGTATTTTAGTATCTGGAACATGTTGTGTATGTCAGTGTCGTGAGCTTTAAGCCTCTTTAAGGCCGACTTTAACGACCACGCAGAGGATACGGCAGGAGAATTCTGTACCCTTCCTGCGGGGGTGTGTTCTGCGATCCCAGCTTCGCTGACGAATGGTACAGCGTGCGTCTCGTGTAGAGTGTGAGACCTGTTGGATTTTGCGTTCGACGCAATTGGCACACTTGAGAGGGGCATCACGCTTGCATTCCTTACTCAGATGTGGCAAGGCGCACCAGGCGCACACAACAGGTCTTGTACAGGCCACTGCCAGGTGGCCATAGCGCTGGCATTTGTAGCACTGAGTGGGGGCTTGGTACTTTCGTATGGCGCACCGCTGCCAGGCTATTTGGAGGTGCCTTGCCCCCTCTAGTTTCCTGTATAGGCTGGGTGACACCTCAATCACCCAATCCTTCTGTCTGCCACGCTTTTTGGTGAAGAGAGGCCTGACGTCCTGCGGCTGCAAGCCTAACGCAGGGTTGTGTTCAACAACTTGTTGGGCCAAGTCCTCTTTGAAGATCAGTCCGCGTCGCACAATAGCAGGCGTGGGAAACGACCCAGGGGGCTGACGCTTGGAGCTTCAACTCCTTTTTGTTGAAATGTGGCTCGTGAGCGCCTTGGCCATTTCTGGCGTTTCCGTCACAATGACGGCGCCACCTCCTACTGCGGTGCGGATGTCTAGCACTCGGACGCTTAGAGCTTGGAGGTCCGTAGCAGGACACCCCGCATCAGTGCTTCCATTGTATCAGGGTTGGAGGACCAGCCTCTCCTTCCTCACATGTCCGCCTAACCACTACCACGTTTTGTCGTGGGTTTTTAGGGGAGTTTGGCAAGCGGTGGAGGCTTTTATTTTGTTTTTATTTTTACTTTTGCCCTTGTTTTTGGGCAGAGGCATAGGCGGGCGCTGCCCTCAGCCTGCAGTTGGGGCCTGTTTCGCTTCCCCCTGCGCTTCCTGGCCCTGGCAGACTGCCATTCCGCCTCAGCTCCATGAGGAGGAGGCGCAGTAGCGGCTACTGCCGCATATGAGGGGCCTGGGGTACTACCTGGCTCATTGAAGGTCCTTGAGTTTGGGGGCTGGTGGCACTGGCTGCTGGGCAATTGCCCTCGCAGCTCTTCCTCACGACAGCCGCCACAGTTTCCCGCAGGGGGTGGCAGGGGGCGATGTCGTTGGGGGCATTAGCTTTATAGCCAGCTTCGAAATTTCGAAGAGGCAACTAGTGATGAGGTCCCGCATAGGTCCTGTCGCGTTGACCCTCATCCGTGCCATCTGGCTGTGGATGATTTGGACATATGCGCAAATTTGCTCCATGTCCGACAGATTAGGGTCCACGCTGTGTCGTGTGCTTGTAGTAGCCGGGTTGCCCGGGCTACTAGGGGGAGAAGGGGGAGATGAACGCGGTTTGCCCGGTTCTTTCCGCCCTTGTTTGTTTGGACGACGAGTAGATTGCTCATCGTCCGAAGAGGGAGGGGTCGAGCTTGGCGAGCCCGAGGAAGAGGCGCAGGTGGCGTTTTTATTACCTGCTGAATTGTGTTATTTGACTTTGTCATGTTTTTACTTATTTTGAGGGGGAGATTAAAGAAGCGGACTGGTGTAGTGTATCCTTGTGAGTTCATTTGTTGTGTGTGTTAGTGGTATGAGCGAGAGGTGCTCGAGGCAGTGTCCTGGAAGCTCCCTCAGGCATATTGATTCTAGCCCCTTTCGCTGGTCCGTTGAGGGTCAAAGGAGGCCCCCACATGCGCCGCAGCTGCCAGTCCGGCCACCCACCGGGACTAAGACGCATGAGGGATTTTTCGGCTGCTGCTCAGAGTCAGCCCTCGGCCACTGGTGATGTGGTGAGCGGGACACACGCTATCAGCCGCCCCAGGAACGCTCAAACCTGGTTTTTCCCCCTCCTCATTCCGAAGGCCGCACCTATATAGGGGATCGCTCAAAGGTGTTAGTGAGCTACCTCCAGGACTGTCTTTCGCTCATTATGAGTGTTTTAAGTCAATATGTTCTGCCACGCAAGCCGTTGCAGTGTATTTTGTATCTGGAATATGTTGTGTGTGTCAGTGTCGTGAGCTTTAAGCCCCTTTAAGGCCGGATTTAACGACCACGCAGAGGATACGGCAGGAGAATTCTGTCCCCTTCCTGCGGGGGTGTGTTCTGCGATCCCAGCTAAAGGTAGGGGGTTCCCAGTGTGTCATGTATGTGAATGAAGTGTAAGTTGTGTCCCTTTTAGTCCGGCTTATACGAACACGCAGGGAGTACGGCAGTGGAATTCTGGACCCCCAACTGCAGGGTGAGCACAGTGTGGCGACAGAGTACACTGTGACGCCCAGCCACAGTTAAGCCTCGTTGGATGTAATCCTGCGGGGACCTCGTAGAGGTGAGGTTGTCTTTCAAGCTGGGCCCACCCGGCTTTCCCTTTTAGTCGGCTCATACGACACGCAGGGAACCAGGGAATACGTCAGCGGAATTCTGACTGCACACCCACACACACACACACACACACACACACACACACACACACACACACACACACACACACACACACACACACACACACACACATACACACGGACCACGCGGCGAAATTAGGTTTTTTAGACTCAGTAGAGTCTGAAACGTAAAGATTTGAAGAAAACCCAAATTTTTTTTTTGGGCCGATTACTATACTTTCCTTCCCTTCGGGTAGCGGAAAGTAAAAATGGGCAGGAAGAAGAGACTTCTACATGCTAATAGACTCTCACGAGCTGAAGTTCAGCCCGTGGGCGGGCTCTTTCAAGAGGGAAGGGAGTAATGTGATGAACCTTCAGTACCTAATTGTTAATGCCAGATGAACATGTGTTGTTCTTAGCAACGATGCTAAAATATTGTGATGCTTAAAAATATAAGATCAGTTTCGGTTTCGGTGCGATTGGAATTCGTTAACGTTGTTGACTTTTGTTATCTTTTCAAGTTAAAGTTATCAAGTTATTACAATACATAATTTTCGGATTATAAATATCGCGGAATGAGATTCAGCGAATGATAATATAAGCCGATGAAACAACAATACGAAGATTGATACACGTTTAGGAAAATCGGCCGTAACAATTTAGATCAAACTCACAATGTTTTCAATTAGTGATTTATTGTTACGCATAAATTCTCCTAACATAAGATTACCACGTGTGCCCAAAAGTTATTCAACGCGCGTGCGTTTGGCACATCTGCGTCACATATTACGTAGTTAATGCCAAACTGAATATGATCAACCTGACTGTATTTTAGCACTTACATCTACAATTTGTGGACCAAGTAGTTCTGTAAGCCAACAAAAACGAAACACACGTCAACCTCCATCAAAAAATGTGATTGCCAGGCAGGATAGAAATACACGAGGATATAATAAGAGAGGAAGCAGATTGTTTTAGGAGGTGGCGCTTCGAGTCGTTGACTAAAAAGTGAAATCTGTTTGGACGTCGAGTGAAAAGAGGCGGCCTGCTGTTTTCTCCTTCCTCGTAGTCGACCTATAAATCACCGACAGGCTGTTCCACTTTGCTGCCTCCTGCAACCCGAGGCACCGAGAAAGCAATGGATAATTGAATTACCAGTAATAACGGTAAACTAGAGCAAGGAATCACACAATTTTCTCTTTCTGGTTACATTTCATAACACGTTTAACTGTGAATTCGTCGAGTTCACCTTTTTAATATTTGCGCTTACAACTTTCAATAAAATTTTTGTTTTCAGAGCGTTTAAGTAAAATCAATTATAGGACAAAGTTCCTTAAAGCATGCAGTAAAATTGGCCCGTTGCTTTTATGAGAGTGCTAACATGTCTGAAAAATCGTGGTTTCACTTCTGAGCAGTTTTTACATGATGATATAACTCCAGAAACAGCCATCTTGAGATCCGAAAAAGGCTGTAGCGCATCATCAGATAGAGGGAACAAGGTTGTTACTAGAAGTCTGATTCGTTGCAAGAACTGTGGAATAAATTTTGAGTAGTGGGAAAACATCCCAAGAGCTCGCTTCAATGATGCCTTGTCTGTTGATGGAGGGTATTCTGTCAGAGGTTTGAGACGATTGGGATCCGGACGAATTGTATGGTTACCGATCGCATGTCCACGGATGTTAATGGATTGTTAGGAAAAGACACTCTTTTCGTGATTGATGGTAAGGTTGTTTTTCGAAGCTGCCTTCATGAAACGTTCGAGGTTTAAGTCATGCTCCTCTTGGTTTCTGCCACACATTGTCAGATCATCTAGATAGGTGAAAATACCTTTCAACCCCTCTTCCTTCAGAATCACACTAATGACTCGTTGGAACCCAGCTACCCCGTTAGTTACGCCAAAAGGTATGCGAGTAAATTGGAAGAGTTAACCACAGGCTTCGAACGCAGTAAATGGGCGGTCCTGCTCCGGAATGGGTACCTGATGGTAGGCACTTCGAAGGTCAATGGTACTGAACACCGAATATCCTGCCACTTGACTATGTCACTGATCTTCGGCAAGGGAAACGCATCGAGCTGAGTGAAGCGACTGATGGTGCGTGAATAGTCTATGTACATTCTTCGTTTATGGTTCCCTCCGCCAGCAACAAGCACTTGCGCCCGTCAGGGAGAGATACTATCTTCGATAATCCCCTCATCTATAAGTTTTATTATCTCGCCCTCAATGAATTTGGCATCTTCTCTCGAATGGATCCGGGAGTTTACTGCGATCGGGTGACAGTCCCTAGTGAGGTTTGTAAAGAGTTGCGCTGGCGCTACCTCAACATACACACATAGTTGAGTCTTTCGGCTCCCGAAATCAAACAGAACACTGGAGTGCTGCAGCAACAGATTCCGCCCTACAAGACCCGCACAATTCTTACAAACTGTTTCGCGCAGGCCAGCCACGACTAAGACAAGCAAAAGGCTTATTTCGACTTCCTGTCTAAGGGCGAAGATGATGCTGCCACTCTCTATACGAGATCTAAATTAGCTTCCTCACTGTACGCTGCCCACTCAGGTATCACCTCAGAGGCGGTGGAATGCAGATTTTGCGGGGAGGAGGACGAGACGGCAGAGCACATCTTATGTGAATGCCCTGCCTTGGCCGCAGTGACAAAGGGACTTTGTCCCGTATGCCCTCGGGAGAAAAAAAAAAGGGTAAGTTCGGTTTAACTTCCAAAGCGACAACAGATTTCCCCTTTTCACACTTTCAAAAATATCGTTCCCTCCCCTCGATTTATCTCCTTCTCCAACACACACAGCTCTTCCCAAATACACTTGTCTCCCAGTGCTCACTATAGATATTCCTATATCAACTCTCGGCCCAGTCACAGCCATACTCACTCTCTTCGCTCCAGTTTCCCGTGCATTCAGAGCCGCCTTGTGTCCACGCTTATATACTCAACCTCATACCACTGTTCTGATAAAGCTCAATAAAATCCTCACTCACGCTCACCGAGTTCCCTTATATTTAACAACTCTGTTCTTAAGCTCCCCCTCTCGCGCGCCCAACATTTTTTGTCCTCAGGGCTGGATATCACGTTAACTTTCAGGCATTCGGGACCGAAAGTTAACCACACGATGCCGATGCCCAATACGCGCTTCAGCCTGTGGAAAGTAATGGAAAGACGCAGAAACCGTTATCGCTTCTGCGCCTTCTCCTCTCCCGCCCACCACAACTTTACTTACTTAGACAAGTTCTGCTCTCTTGTCACTTCCATCCGCATCAACATCGAAATCCTTGGACTTTGATAGACTTTATTAGTTCTCCTGCAACAAACTAGATTTTATTGGTTCTTCATTGAAGAAATACGACGTGCTTGGGCTTCGTTGCGAGACGGCAAGCTCGGCATCCAGCCACAGCTGTTCCCTCTTGCCCATTGTCTTCCCCCGTCACACCTAGCTTTTTTCCACAGACCAAACACGACGCCTAGTGTATCTCCTTCCCCACTGTAAGAAGAGTTCTGCAAGATACTCTTGATGAGGCCCTCTGAAATACGGTGGGCGGGGATAATCGGCCCCCTAGGTGTAGAGGGCCAGCAGCGTAAACTTGACGGGTTACGTCTCGTGCATTGGGCCTTGTCGGTACGTTTGACTCCTGATCATTCTCCGCTAGCACCCATAATTTTGCTAATTATAGCCCCCTTGATTTGCGAACCACCATCGCCTCCGCTCGCCTGTTCAACGCGCGCTCAATCTTCACCTCTGCCACTTACCTTCCACAGGCCTCCAACTCAGGGACTTTCTCGTCTA
Source organism: Pachypeltis micranthus (assembly GCA_020466155.1). Taxonomy (NCBI): domain Eukaryota; kingdom Metazoa; phylum Arthropoda; class Insecta; order Hemiptera; family Miridae; genus Pachypeltis; species Pachypeltis micranthus. The sequence goes on along the minus strand of CM035770.1, from coordinate 1,037,596 downwards.
CATCGCGACCAAAGGGCTCCTTCGCCGACCCCAAACGCTCCAATTTCGCAATGCCGTGGCGCTGTCGGCCGTGGAGCCATGGGATTGGCCTCGCGGGGACCGTGGTTCCGCTGGAAATCCCCCCCTAAAGAAAGATAGGTGCTGGCTGGAGAGGGGTAAAGGCCCGAAGGCTAGGTACCCTCTCCAATGCCACGGGCAACGCCGGTGGCTTTGAGCTGGTTGTAATATCATTCTACAGGCAATTTGGCGCACCAGTTGCCAACAGCCTTGAACTTCTCGAGCGGGCTCTAGCAGGCCTATCAGGACGACCCTGCGTAGTCTGTGCTGATGCAAACGCCAGATCACCATTGTGGGGATCCCCAACCTTGGATGGGGCGGGCGAGGCGTATATACAGCTGCTCACCAGGTACAACTTGGTTGTTGCCAACGACCCCATGACAGAGGCGACCTATGATGGTCCGGGAGGAAGGTCGTGTATAGACGTCACAGCCGTGTCTCACACCCTGCTACTCAAATTGCAGGGTTGGCGAGTCGTACCAGGTGCAACGCAGAGCGATCACATGGTTATTGACTTTGCCATTACGGATGACAACATCCTCTGCAAAGACACGCGTGAAAAGCGATTCCGCACAAAAAATGCTGACTGGCCGCAATTCTTTAGGGTACTGGAAGGTGAACTGCGTGCCGCAGACACCGACCTAATAGTGCAAGCATCCACACCTGAAGAGGTGGACAGCAAAGTGGACACATTTACCACAGCACTGCACTCTGCTGGGCTCTCTGTACTTGGCCAACACAAGCACAGGGCGATCAAAGTCCCATGGTGGACTGAGGAACTTAATCCCCTCAAGCAAAGTGCAAATAGAGCCAGAAGGATGTACCAAAACACTCGTGACCCTGATGCCAGAGCAACACTCCGAACTGCCTTCATCCAAGAGAAGAAGACCTTCCACCGCGCTATCAAATGAGCCAAACGGCAAGGCTGGCGAAATTTTGTGGAAGCAGAGAGCTCTGAGAACCCCTGGGGCAGACATTACAAGTCCTCCATAGAAAAAGCAAACGTAGAGCAGGTCTTAGCTGCGATGCCAAATGAGTCAGGCTGGGCCTGCAGCATCAAAAGTTCACTGGAAACCCTCCTTGAGAAGGCGTTCCCAGATGACCAAGTAGCTCGCGAGACATTGAAGCCCAGAGGGCAGCAAGGGAGCTGATCGTGGACCCTCCGAACGAGCTCGACATTCCATTGTGGACAACAGGCGACCTCGCCAGGGCCCTTGCGACCTTAAAGCCCAACAAATCTCCTGGGCCAGATAAAATAGAAAGCAATATGCTAAGGAAGGCTGAGCGGACAATCTCCAGCTGCCTCCTTAATTTACTTAATGACTGTCTGAAGGTCAGACAGTTCCCCACTCAGTGGAAGTCTGCGCGTGTTGTCACTCTACAAAAGGGAGGCAACCGCAATCAGTCAGACCCGCGATCATGGAGACCACTCAGCCTTCTTTCCATATTAGGCAAAACACTAGAAATCTTGATGTTGCAGTCCCTCGAAGGAGTCTTTGGCTGCAACCTCACAGGTAGGCAATATGGGTGTACCAAAGGAAGGTCAACGGAGGATGTCATTGTCGTGATTCGGCGTGTTTCCCTGCTGGCACCGGCTAAGTACGTCGTAGCAGTTCTGATTGACATCAGAGGAGCGTTTGACAACCTTTGGTGGCCAGCGCTCCTTAACGAGCTCTAAGGTAGGGGAATCCCCCGCAACCTGTACTCGCTCTTCAGAAGTTCCCTGACAGACAGAACTGCTACGATAGAAAGCAGGCATGTCTCCGGAGAAAGATTGAGAAGGGGTGCCCACAGGGCTCGGTCCTAGGACCAGCACTCTGGAATGCCTTCTTCGAAGGTCTTCTCAGGAAACTCATGGAGACTGACTGCGAGCCGTACGCCTATGTGGATGACTTGACTGTGCTGATCTTTGCAGAGTCAGTCCGCCAAATTGAAGAAAAAACCCACCACGTGCTCCGCACTGTCAACCAATGGTGCGAGCACGTCAAGATGCAGGTGGCTGAGGAAAAAACCCAGCTAATACTCTTGAAAGGGAAAGTGAATAATCCACTCACAATACGCTTTGGCGGCCACAGGCTCCTTCTTGAAAAGCACGTCAAGTACTTAGGAGTGAATATACGTGAGAGGTGGGGTTTCAACCAACACCTCCAGTCCCTTAAAGGCACTACCATTGCAAGGTTTGCCTCACTGCGTGCCATTACTAAGGCCACTTGGGGTGTGTGTTACCATGACACCATCCTCATGTATAAGGCCATCTATTTAGGTGTGATTGGCTACTGCCCTGTTGTCTGGGGTAGCAAACTAACAGTCAATCAAAAGAGAGTATTGGCCCAATCCCAGAGAGCTGCGCTCCTGTGGATCACCAAGGCCTACAAGACTGTATCAACGGAAGCACTCCAGGTGATCACTGGTCAGTTACCAGTTGATTTGGCTGTTGAGTGCATGATTGACAAGTGGAGAGTGAAACGGGAGCTTCCCCCGCTTTGGGCTGAACTCCGTGCGGATCTCACCACAGAACAGAAACTTGCCGCCATCGATGAATGGGCTCTACAGAAATGGCAAGCGAGATGGGAATCCTCGTCAAAGGGACGTGATACGTATGAGTTCTTCCCCAACATCCGTGAACGTCTTTCTAGAAAATGGGTTGAGCCAGACCACTGGACGAGCCAGTTCCTCACGGGACATGGTGACTTCAATGCGTGGCTCCGCTTCTTTTCTCTGAAAGACTCTCCATTATGCACGTCTTGCGCCTCCAGTGCGGAGGAAACAAGAAACCATGTGCTGCTCCACTGTAGTTCCTACAACAGTAGGCGACGGTTGTTGAGAGGCCAAACGAACTTAGCAGCATTCACTGCTACAAAGGTAGCCTATAACCATTTTGCAGAGTTCGCGAAGAAGGTGATGGCTAAGAAACGTGGTCATAGTTGATCTGTCCTTTTGAAACTTGCCACCCAAAGAAATAGTTATATCAGGTAGGAAACCAGATTAAGTACTCTCCCAGATGATACAGGATTCCTCAGGTGGTCACCTCCTCGCGGTAACACACGGGCAACAGCTCTCTACGGTGAGACTGGCTAACGACCAAATACCTGCCGTACCTCCACAGGTCTGAGTTCGGTGGATGCTGCAGGGGCCGGCCTCTTGCATATTAGCGAAACCGCAACTTCTATGACTGATATAACCCTCGTCGAGGGTTTAGGTACAGTCATCAAATAAAGAAACAGACCTGTGTGTGTGTGTGTGTGTGTGTGTGTGTGTGTGTGTGTGTGTGTGTGTGTGTGTGTGTGTGTGTGTGATGATGATGAGACAGTCCTGGAAGTAGCTCACTAACACCTATGAGCGATCCCCTATATAGGTGCGGCCTACCGAACGAGTAGGGGGAAAAACCAAGTTTGAGAGTTCCTGGGGCGGCTGATAGCGTGTGTCCCACTCACCTCATCACCAGTAGCCGAGGGCTGACTCTGAGCCACAGCTGAAAAATCCCTCATGCGTCTTAGTCCCGGTGGGTGGCCGGACTGGCAGCTGCGGCGCATGTGGGTGCCTCCCTTTGACCCTCAACGGACCAGCCAGCGAAAGGGGCTAGAATCAATATGCCTGAGGGGGAGCATCCAGGACCCTGCTTCAAGCACCTCTCGCTCATACCACTAACATACACGACAATAGAACCCACAAGGATACACTACATCAGTCTGCTTCTTTAATCCCCCCCATTAGTATAAATAACGTGACAAAGTCAGTTAAAACATCAGCAGGTAATAAAAACGCCACCTGTGCCTCTTCCTCGGGCTCGCCAAGCTCGATCCCTCCCTCTTCGGACGATCCCTACTCGTCGTCCAAACACACAAAGGCGGAAAAAACCGGGCAAACCGCGTTCATCTCCCCCTAGTAGCCCGGGCAACCTGGCTACTACAAGCACTAGACACCCTGTGGACCCTAATCTGTCGGAGATGGAGCAGATTTGTGCGTATGTCCAAATCATCCATGGCCAGCTGGCACGGATGAGGGTCAACGCGACAGGACCTATGCGGGACCTCGTCACTAGCTGCCTCTTCGAAATTTCGAAGCTGGCTATCAAAGCAAATCCCCCCCCCCCCCCAAACGACATTGCCACCTGCCACTCACCCCACGCGGGAAACTGTCGCGGCTGTTGTGAGGGAAGAGCTGCGTAGGGCAATTGCCCAGCAGCCAGTGCCACCAGCCCCCAAAACTCAAGGAGCTTCAACGAGCCAGGGTAGTACCCCAGGCCCCACATATGCGGCAGTAGCCGCTACTGCGCCCTCCTCCCTCCCTCATGGAGCTGAGGCTGAATGGCAGTCTGCCAGGGCCAGGAAGCGCAGGGGGAAGAAGAAAAAGGCCCCAACTAAGCAGGACGTGCAGGCGGTGGGCAGCGCCCTGCCTACGCCTCCGCCCAAAAACAAGGGCAAAAATAAAAATAAAAGCCAAAATAAAAAGCCTCCACCGCTTGCCAAACTCCCCACTAAAAACCCACGACAAAACGTGGTAGTGGTTAGGCGTACATGTGAGGAAGGAGAGGCTGGTCCCTCCAACCCTGATGCAATGGAAGCGCTGATGCGGGGTGTCCCTGCTACGGACCTCCAAGCTCTAAGCGTCCGAGTGCTAGACATCCACACCGCAGTAGGAGGTGGCGCCGTCATTGTGACGGAAACGCCAGAAATGGCCAAGGCGCTCACGACCCACATTTCCACGAAAAGGGAGTTGAAGCTCTAAGCGTCAGCCCCTCTGGGTCGCTTCCCACGCCTGATATTGTGCAACGTGCGGACCGACCTACAAAAAGAGGACTTGGCCCAACAAGTTGTTGAACACAACCCTGTGGTAGGCTTGCAGCCGCAGGACGTCAGCCCCCTCTTCCCCAAAAAGCGTGGCAGACAGAAGGATTGGGTGATTCAGGTATCTCCCAGCCTATACAAAAAACTAGAGGGGGTAAGGCACCTCCAAATAGCCTGGCAGCGGCGCGCCATCTGCAAGTACCAAGCCCCCTCTCAGTGCTACAAATGCCAGCGCTATGGCCACCTGGCAGTGGCCTGTACAAGACCTGTTGTGTGCGCCTGGTGCGCCTTGCCACGTCTGAGTAAGGAATGCAAGCGTGATGCTCCCCTCAAGTGTGCCAATTGCGTCGAACGCAAAATCCAACAGGTCGCACACTCTACACGAGACGCACGCTGTACCGTTCGTCAGCGAGCGATTGCCTTCCAGGAGTCACGAGTGGATTATGAATAGGTTAAAAACAGTTCGAATCCTTCAGCTCAACACAAATAAGAGTTGCCCAGTTATGGCTGAGTTGCTGCAAAATGTACTCAAGAAACGCTGCAGTGTTCTCGCCATACAGGAACCATACATAGGATCCAAAACTCTTGGTCTGGGATCACAGGCACGAGTGGTGGCTGGAGCAAGAACGGGAGCCGCCTGCATTACCCGTACATTGACATGCTCGCACTCACTCACCTGAACAGCCAGCACTTGGCCGCTGTGCTCATCCGAGCCAGTGGCTTTGAGCTGGTTGTAATATCATTTTACAGGCAATTTGGCGCCCCAGTTGCCAACAGCCTTGAACTTCTCGAGCGGGCTCTAGCAGGCCTATCAGGACGACCCTGCGTAGTCTGTGCTGATGCAAACGCCAGATCACCATTGTGGGGATCCCCAACCTTGGATGGGGCGGGCGAGGCGTATATACAGCTGCTCACCAGGTACAACTTGGTTGTTGCCAACGACCCCATGACAGAGGCGACCTATGATGGTCCGGGAGGAAGGTCGTGTATAGACGTCACAGCCGTGTCTCACACCCTGCTACTCAAATTGCAGGGTTGGCGAGTCGTACCAGCTGCAACGCAGAGCGATCACATGGTTATTGACTTTGCCATTACGGATGACAACATCCTCTGCAAAGACACGCGTGAAAAGCGATTCCGCACAAAAAATGCTGACTGGCCGCAATTCTTTAGGGTACTGGAAGGTGAACTGCATGCCGCAGACACCGACCTAATAGTGCAAGCATCCACACCTGAGGAGGTGGACAGCAAAGTGAACACATTTACCACAGCACTGCACTCTGCTGGGCTCTCTGTACTTGGCCAACACAAGCACAGGGCGATCAAAGTCCCATGGTGGACTGAGGAACTTAATCCCCTCAAGCAAAGTGCAAATAGAGCCAGAAGGATGTACCAAAACACTCGTGACCCTGATACCAGAGCAACACTCCGAACTGCCTTCATCCAAGAGAAGAAGACCTTCCACCGCGCCATCAAATGAGCCAAACGGCAAGGCTGGCGAAATTTTGTGGAAGCAGAGAGCTCTGAGAACCCCTGGGGCAGACATTACAAGTCCTCCATAGAAAAAGCAAACGTAGAGCAGGTCTTAGCTGCGATGCCAAATGAGTCAGGCTGGGCCTGCAGCATCAAAAGTTCACTGGAAACCCTCCTTGAGAAGGCGTTCCCAGATGACCAAGTAGCTCGCGAGACATTGAAGCCCAGAGGGCAGCAAGGGAGCTGATCGTGGACCCTCCGAACGAGCTCGACATTCCATTGTGGACAACAGGCGACCTCGCCAGGGCCCTTGCGACCTTAAAGCCCAACAAATCTCCTGGGCCAGATAAAATAGAAAGCAATATGCTAAGGAAGGCTGAGCGGACAATCTCCAGCTGCCTCCTTAATTTACTTAATGACTGTCTGCAGGTCAGACAGTTCCCCACTCAGTGGAAGTCTGCGCGTGTTGTCACTCTACAAAAGGGAGGCAACCGCAATCAGTCAGACCCGCGATCATGGAGACCACTCAGCCTTCTTTCCATATTAGGCAAAACACTAGAAATCTTGATGTTGCAGTCCCTCGAAGGAGTCTTTGGCTGCAACCTCACAGGTAGGCAATATGGGTGTACCAAAGGAAGGTCAACGGAGGATGTCAATGTCGTGATTCGGCGTGTTTCCCTGCTGGCACCGGCTAAGTACGTCGTAGCAGTTCTGATTGACATCAGAGGAGCGTTTGACAACCTTTGGTGGCCAGCGCTCCTTAACGAGCTCTAAGGTAGGGGAATCCCCCGCAACCTGTACTCGCTCTTCAGAAGTTCCCTGACAGACAGAACTGCTACGATAGAAAGCAGGCATGTCTCCGGAGAAAGATTGAGAAGGGGTGCCCACAGGGCTCGGTCCTTGGACCAGCACTCTGGAATGCCTTCTTCGAAGGTCTTCTCAGGAAATTCATGGAGACTGACTGCAAGCCGTACGCCTATGTGGATGACTTGACTGTGCTGATCTTTGCAGAGTCAGTCCGCCAAATTGAAGAAAAAACCCACCACGTGCTCCGCACCGTCACCCAATGGTGGCTGAGGAAAAAACCCAGCTAATCCTCTTGAAAGGGAAAGTGAATAATCCACCCACAATACGCTTTGGCGGCCACAGGCTCCTTCTTGAAAAGCACATCAAGTATTTAGGATTGAATATAGGTGAGAGGTGGGGTTTCAACCAACACCTCCAGTCCCTTAAAGGCACTACCATCGCAAGGTTTGCCTCAGTGTGTGCCATTACTAAGGCCACTTGGGGTGCGTGTAACCACGACACTATCCTCATGTATAAGGCCATCTATCTAGGTGTGATTGGCTACTGCCCCGTTGTCTGGGGTAGCAAACTAACAGTCAATCAAAAGAGAGTATTGGCCCAATCCCAGAGAGCTGTGGATCACCAAGGCCAACAAGACTGTATCAACAGAAGCACTCCAGGTAATCACTGGTCAGTTACCAGTTGATTTGGCCGTTGAGTGCATGGTTGACAAGTGGAGAGTGAAATGGGAGCTTCCCCCGCTTTGGGCTGAATGCCGTGCGTATCTCACCACAAAACAGAAACTTGCCGCCATCGACGAATGGGCGTTAGAGAAATGGCAAGAGAGATGGGAATCCTCGTCAAAGGGACGTGATACCTATGAGTTCTTCCCCAACATCCATGAACGTCTTTCAAGAAAATGGGTTGAGGCAGACTACTGGACGAGCCAGTTCCTCACGGGACATGGTGACTTCAATGCGCGGCTCCGCTTCTTTTCTCTGAAAGACTCTCCATTATGCACGTCTTGCGCCTCCAGTGCGGACGAAACAAGAAACCATGTGCTGCTCCACTGTAGTTTCTACAACAGTAGGCGACGGTTGTTGGGAGGGCAAACGAACTTAGCAGCATTCACTGCTACAAAGGTAGCCTATAACCATTTTGCAGAGTTCGCGAAGAAGGTGATGGCTAAGAAACGTGGTCATAGTTGATCTGTCCTTTTGAAACTTGCCACCCAAAGAAATAGTTATATCAGGTAGGAAACCAGATTAAGCACTCTCCCAGATGATACAGGATTCCTCAGGTGGTCACCTCCTCGCGGTCACACACGGGCAACAGCTCTCTACCGGGAGACTGGCTAACGACCAAATATCTGCCGTACCTCCACAGGTCTGAGTTCGGTTGATGCTGCAGGGGCCGGCCTCTTGCATATTAGCGAAACCGCAACTTCTATGACTGATATAACCCTCGTCGAGGGTTTAGGTACAGTCATCAAATAAGGAAACAGACCTGTGTGCGCGTGCGTGCGTCTGTGAACAATTTTTGAACTTGCCGAATTCTTGCATATGATAGTGACAGTCGTATCCACGAAGATTGTGTAAAAATACAGGAATGCGGTTGGGTACTTGGTAGTTTAAATTGCAAGCGTTGTGTGCTGCTCCTCCTTTACCTAAGAATTTATTTAGAAATTTATCCTAGATGATAATGATTGGCAAATCTTCCTTCCCCCAAGTGTTTTTACAAAGATGACATACAACTGCTTCTTCAAAATCCTTACTCTTCCGATCAGTCATGTAGATTGGAATATTTGTTTCTATTACGGGTATTAGCTCAGCCGCCTCTTTCATGAGGCTATTCAAAAATTCGTCTAGTACGTTGGGTCCACTGTAGACAACTGGTGGTTTCATTGCCTCACCTTTGCTATCAATAATGAGTAACAAAATCCGCAAGACAACATTATTCGTGTACGAACGTTGGGGGTTGTTGGTGCTGGTGTGTATACGAACGGTGAACGGTGATGTATATAGTAAATGGCACATTGTGGCAGTAGGCATAATTTTAGATGGAGCCACTTTTCTTCCTTAGACGGTAATCTTGTTTTCTGTGCACCGTGAGGAGAGCACAACGGTTCGTGTTCCACTGTGAATCTTGTCGACAGAAGCGATAGAGACAATAATTACAGAATATTCGGCTTCACGACGTTTGGTTGAATGTGGTAGGAATCGAGGAAGGTTAGAGATGATACAGTAATGGTTCTTGCCTCGTACATTGATCAATAGTAGAAGGTTCACATGTGTTTCTCTCCTCTTCTCCTTCGTTATTCTGATAGGGTATACCTCTTCATTCTCATAGCCGAAAATGTTAACCGACAATCCGATATTCTTCTTTTCAACTTCGACTACATCATCGACTTCTACCGGATATTTTATCCCCTCCATAATGATGGTGTGCTCTTGTTGTTTGAGGATCTCCACATTGCTATTTCCGTGGTATGCGTATAATAAGGACCACAAGAAGCTCTTTACATCATTGGAGTTTTTAATATTTATTACCCCTTTTAAGCTGTCGGATAATTTCTTAAGGTGGGTTGCAATCCTGACTTTCCAGTAAATGCTAAATCGTTTTAGGCAGAAGTTGCAGTAACATTGTTGGTGTTGGCGTTTCGTTAGATTGAAGAGCAGTCTAGAAAAATTGTTAATTAGGCAGTAGTGACTGTTCCCCTCCGGACTCGTTAAAAGTAAGAGGTATACGTGTCGTCGATTTTTACTTTCCGCTACCCGAAGAGAAGGAAAGTATAGTAATCGGGTAAAAAAAATTTGGGTTTTCTTCAGATCTTTACGTTTTGAGGCCTACTGAGTCTAAAAAACTGTACACAGTGTACTCTGTCGCCACACTGTGCTCACCCTGCAGTTGGGGGTCCAGCATTCCACTGCCGTACTCCCTGCGTGTTCGTATGAGCCGGACTTGAAGGGACACAACTTAAACTTCTTCCACATACATGACACACTGGGAACGCCCTACCTTGAGCTGGGATCGCAGAACACACCCCCCGCAGGAAGGGGGACAGAATTCTCCTGACGTATCCTCTGTGTGGCCGTAAAAGTCGGCCTTAAAGAGGCTTAAAGCTCACGACACTGACATACACAACATGTTCCAGATACAAAATACACTGCAACGGCTCACGTGGCAGAACACATTGACTTAAAACACTCATAATGAGCCAAAGACAGTCCTGGAAGTAGCTCACTAACACCTATGAGCGATCCCCTATATAGGTGCGGCCTTTGGAGTGAGGAGGGGGAAAAACCAGGTTTGAGCGTTCCTGGGACGGCTGATAGCGTGTGTCCCGCTCACCACATCACCAGTGGCCAAGGGCTGACTCTGAGCAGCAGCTGAAACATCCCTCATGCGTCTTAGTCCCAGTGGGTGGCCAGACTGGCAGCTGCCGCGCATGTGGGGGCCTCCTTTTGACCCTCAACGGAGCAGCGAAAGGGGCTAGAATCAATATGCCTGAGGGGGAGCTTCTAGGACACTGCTTCAAGCACCTCTCGCTCATACCACTAACATACACGACAAATGAACTCACAAGGATACACTACATCAGTCTGCTTCTTTAATCCCCCCCCCCCCATTAGTATAAATAACGTGACAAAGTCAGTTAAAACATCAGCAGGTAATAAAAACGCCACCTGTGCCTCTTCCTCGGGCTCGCCAAGCTCGATCCCTCCCTCTTCGGGCGATCCCTACTCGTCGTCCAAACACACAAGGGCGGAAAGAACCGGGCAAACCGCGTTCATCTCCCCCTTCTCCCCCTAGTGGCCCTGGCTACTACAAGTACTAGACACCCCGTGGACCCTAACCTGTCGGACATGGAGCAGATTTGTGCATATGTCCAAATTATTCACGGCCAGCTGGCACGGATGAGGGTCAATGCGACGGGACCAATGCAAGACCTCGTCACTAGCTGCCTATTGAAGCTGCCACACGCCGAAATTAGGCTTTTTAGACTCAGTAGGCCTCAAAACGTAAAGATCTGAAGAAAACCCAACTTTCTTTTTTGACCCAATTACTATACTTTCCTTCCCTTCGGGTAGCGGAAAGTAATAAGGTGAACGGAGATATAGGCCTATGAACAAAAAACAGATTTTTTACGCATTTGGCAAAACGGCTTCAACGATTATCACCAAACTTTCAAGATGTTTTCGAATAGTTAATACCTACATATTGTTCTGAATAAATGTTCCTCTGACCGTCCATTGAACAGAGATAAAAATCAAAATGTGTCGAAAATAACGTTTTTTCGAATATTTCCATAAATTCCAGGGTAACTTCTTCAACCACTTCTAATGGAGTGTCTTTTAGTCACCCATACCAACATTTCGTTCTCTTTAATTATTTCTGTATATATATGTTGAACGGAGATATAAGCCAAGTTAACACAGAAAAGGAGATTTGTCGAATATTAATTTATCGGTATTCCAATTTTCTCAAAAACGGCTCTAACGATTTCGGTCAAACTTACGGGGTAGTCTCAGCTAACTAGTCCCTACATTTTGTTCTCCATAAATGTTTCTGTAGAAATGCGATGAACGAAGATATAGCGCCCACCTATGTAGGTGGTGTTCGAAATTACATGGGTGGCGGAAAGTTGTGTGTTGCTACGCACCAGATATTTAAATTTTGTTATTCTAATTGGAATCACTTCATTTTCATAACCGAATACATTGACAGATAAATTCGTATAGCTCTCCTCAAATTCATCTAAAGCAGTTATCTTTACTGGGTACTCGATACCATTCTTATTTACCGATAATTCGTGCCGTTTAAGAAAACTAATGCGTTCGTGATGTTTACCAGGGTTCAAAGCAACAGCATTGCCCAGAGGAAGCACTTCTCATCGTTGTGCTTTATATTGATAATTCCCAGCTGTGGTTTGGATAAATTCAACGGAGAGGGGAAGAACGATAAGCGTACAACGGTTATTTCACCATATACAAGTCGATTTGCTCAATGTACTCCGATTTCCACCCGCTTCCATCTTGAACTAATTTTGCCATACTTTCGAGAATTTTATTGGTGGCTTCTTGTACTGCTCCACGCAATCATCACCATAGAGTAATGGACGAATTTTGCCATGAAATGTTAGAGTAGAATAAATTTCTTCATTGTTTTTCTGTCTTACTAAATTTAACCAGCACCGCTATGCACCACTTTAGTCCACCCAATCTACCAAGATGAAGATTCAATCTAGCACACCCCACTTTCGTATTTCGTCATGCCGAGATCACATCGCAAGTCTCACTGAGCGCGAACTTTTCTACAATCTTATCGATCGACACTGTAACCAAATTACCGTTGGTAGCGCTAAACTCACTCATGTTGAAGGTTATTTTCGCGTAATATTTAAATAAGAACTAAAATGGAGGATGAATCTGCTCATTTTATATAGAGTTGCGGCTGTGATCATGTGGTGGTAGCCTGAGACGAAACATTCCGATCCAACTGTGCAATACGAGTTGTTCAAGCGCCAAATCACTACTACTATTAATCCTCTAATGGCTGATCTGCCTTCTTACCGTGTTCAAGCTAAAAAGGCGTTTGCACACACAGGCGTGGATTTTGCAGGTCCATTCATAATGCGTGAGTCTCTTCGTCGTAAGGCACACACTTCTAAGGTCTATCTTGCCTTGTTTGTTAGCATGGAGCCAAAGGCACTTCATCTCGAGGCAGTCACTCAGCTCTCCACAGACGCATTCCTTGCTTCATTTGATCGCTTTATATCTAGAAGAGGACTACCAGAGAAAATGTATTCCGATAATGGACTTAACTTTGTTGGAGCATCTCACAAACTTGAGAGTTTTACCAGTGGTACCATGCCAAGGAGACCAAAATGCACATTACTCGCAATGGTGCCAAAAGAGGTATCAAATCGAGCTTCAATCCTCCTCATGCTCCCCACTTTGGGGGTTGTGGGAGGCTGGTGTCCGCTCTGTGAAACGCCAAATGTGTGCTGCCACTGGACAAACAGCTCTCACTTTTGAAGAGTTTGCTACACTTTTTGCAAAGATAGAAGCTATCTTAAATTCTCGGCCACTATGCCCTCTCTCGTCTGACCCAGAAGAAGCTGAGTACCTCTCCCCGGGTCATTTGTTGGTGGGCGGTGCACTACTTGCTTCACCCTGAACCTTCTCACCTTGACATAAAGGAGCATCGCCTCAGCAGATGGCAAATTGTGAGGAGAATGTTTTGGAAGCGCTGGCGTCATGCGCCAAATCACTACGCAGATTTTCGTCTTTGTTTGTTTTGTCTGCCCGGTTGTTACCTCGCTGGGTTCCCTTTGGACCGGGCACGCGCCCTCGGGAGAATCGGTTCTGCGTACTGTACCACCCCTCTTCTGTTCCGCAGCTGCCTTCAGCACCGTCTTCACTTCACTACCAACTCACTTCACTTCTGCTTTCCGTCCCGACGTGATTTGTTACGCCTTTTTCCCTTATTTGCCTTTTTTAAGCACTCATTCTTCCTGTCATCGGAGAATTTCTGCCAATCGCCTTTGCTCATCGGTACACACTCATCGTCTTCGCAAGTGCCTCACAAAGACTTTCCGCGGTTCAAATAAGTCACCTTTATTTTTACTTCTGTTCTTTTTTATTCTTCTTTTTGTAAATATCAAGTTTTTTATACGACAGACAATCAAAGTGTTTTTTATTATATTTAAATTTCCCTTGGTAATTGGTTTAATTTTCTTGTAGAAATTACCCCACTTATGCGCAAACACGAGTCGAAACACGTTTAGAGATAATTCGTGTGTCAATATTAAATTCCGAGAATAGAACGCCTGGGGCTATACAATGTGGTGAACAGGTCATGCTATTGCATCATAATATGAAACCTCTCAGCTATTAAACAATTCCAAGAATACTGCGCAGTAGCCTGGGGCAAATGCTATGAGTCAAGCCCTTGAACGATCATGTGAACACTCTAGCGTCCCACAAGGATGATGTACTGCCTGTCCCTCTTATACCACCAGTTTACATTATTCTTCAATGATTAATTCTTGGCCCACTGGATAGAGCGTCCAACTATAGTACGTGAGGTACTGCGTTTGGCCCCATAGAAGGAACTTTTTAAAAAAAAGTGATTTCATCCAATGCCCGGGAATTTCAGTTGGAGGGGGGGGGGAGTACTCCTACTACAGCACAATCATCAGGCTCGTGGAAGAAGGCTGGATGGAGAGGGAAAAGTAAAGTACTGGAAGGAGGGGGGGGGGCTTATAATACACACATATTATAATAAAGAGATGGGGTAAAAAAGGGTCATACTATAACGTGATTGGTCGGGGGCCATGGCCAAAACCTCAAACTACAGTACAAATCGTGGTTTTCTTCCCCCACTCCAATTGGACCAAAACCCAGTATTTCCGGTTTTGCTCCCCTATTTCTCCCCGACTAATATCATCCAAATAGTAATTGGAACAAGGAGTTTTATTCACAAATTACTTTGGGACAATTTTAACCACCACAAACAGGGAACTGAGTGGGAGCGAACGTGGGCGCGTGTGATGGGGCGCCGAAGGAACCACTCGGTTACAATAGACTGCAGCGAAGTTTCGAGCGAATCGGGGCATTTGAGGGGCCAAGTCAGCACAAATGCCTGGATAAGCCTGAATGGAAGAGTCTGATTCGTCCCAGTACATCACTCCGCCCTTGATGAAGTACCCGTCCTCAGGTTCTAGCGGACATTGCAGTTTCTTGCCGTATACTGCAATCAGCGCGTTGCTGTGCACCCAACCAAGGGGAACCTAATCTTGAGCATAGAGATTGAGAGAGAGAGAGAGAGAGAGAGAGAGACAGAGAATTTTTGTAGAAGTTCCAAAAGGGTGCCCATGTTTGTGGTGGAAGTTTTGCATTAAGAAGTACAAATAAACATTCACTTCACAATGTCTCTGGCGTACACATCTTCTGTGGATCGTACGTTTTTGTTCCACATAGCTACGAAATCAAAGGTTCACAGAATCGGTTCATCTCTTGGCGAAAGACGATTCTCTCAGTACGGGGAGCCAGAGCTCCCCTCCTCTTCAGAGGACACCTTCCCCCAGGCGTTCCAGAAGCGTGCGGAACAGCGTGATTTCCCCGGACTCGTTGTTTGAGAGGTCGTTCGAGGAGAGACACGCGGGAAGATGTCGATCTTCAGGAAGGTTGGGGGATTGAGGCATTGCATTGAAAGTTGTGCTGAGGTTTCCCAAGTAAGCATTGACCTTCTCTAGGTAGACCAGAAGCTGCTTGATATCTGTCCTGCTTTCCTAGAAGCAACTGTCGTCGATCGAACACAAAGCATCAAAATCAGATCAATGCAGTCCAAATTTGACTTTAAAGACAAAAAAAGGGGGGTCTGGATTCAAGATTTTTCCCCCTGTCGCAAGTACCTCTGAAGCGTCAGTACAAGGAAAAACTGTGTGCTAGGCTAATCTCAAAACAGTCTCTAATTACTGTTCGGTCCTCCTACTCCCTCGCTATCTCTTTGCCTCTTCCTATCTCCTTCCCTTCACTCGTCGTCTATCTTCACAAGTTACGGAAAAACTAGATCATGTTGGGAAAAATCAAAATGAAAGTGCTTTTTACTGGTTAATACTTAACTGAGGTGAGGGGTTCCTTCAACTCGACGAGAGAGCCTGTTGGAAACCTTCTTTTCCACGGTGGCGTGAACCTCGTAGAAAATATTGGGAAAAAGAGTGGGGATAGAGTATTAGTCAAGTGGTTGAGCTTTGATGGAACTCACAACTCTTGGATAAATAAGAACGAACTCGTTAGATCGAGTTAATATACGATGAGTCATCACGAGAAACGGTGCCGACCCAAGCTCCCAATCGTCAATTTTGACGAATAATGCGAGAATAATACTATAAAGGAAAGAAAGCACAGTCCTCTACTACCAAACCATGTATGATGTCTTACGTGTGGTGCTTCCAATCCGGGGAAAACGAACGTGTAGTGAACTTAGCTTTAAGATAATCATTGTAATCAACTTAGCTTAAGTACACAACCAACAAATAATATGTTTTTATAGTATTCTATACCAAACTAGGGAAATACGTTGGAAATAAACCACTGACAGAAGGTCATCCACCTGGGTTTTCCCCTGGGCCCAGGTCAACCCCCTGAGAACAGGTCTGTTTCCTTATTTGATGACTGTACCTAAACCCTCGACGAGGGTTATATCGGTCATGGAAGTTGCGGTTTTGCTAATATGCAAGAGGCCAGCCTCTGCAGCATCCACCGAACTCACACCTGTGGAGGTACGGCAGATATTTGGTCGTTAGCCAGTCTCCCGGTAGAGAGCTGTTGCCCGTGTGTTACTGCGTGGAGGTGACCACCTGAGGAATCCCGTACCATCGGGGAGGAGTTCTTAATCCGGTTTCCCATCTGATCTAACTATGTACTTGAGTGGCAAGATTCAAAAGGACAGATCAACTATTACCACGTTTCTTTGCCATCACCTTCTTCGCGAACTCTGCAAAATGGTTATAGGCTTGCTTTTTAGCAGTCAATGCTGCTAAGTTCGTTTGCCCTACCAACAACCGTCGCTCACTGTTGTACAAACTACAGTGGAGCAGCATGTGGTTTCTTGTTTCCTCCGCACTGGAGGCACAAGACGTGCATAATGGAGAGTCTTTCAGAGAAAAGAAGTGGAGCCGCGCATTGAAGTCACCATGTCCCTTGAGGAACTGGCTCGTCCAGTGGTCTGGCTCAACTCATTTTCTTGGAAGACGTTCACAGATGTCGGGTGAGAACTCATACGTGTCATGTCCCTTTGACAAGGATTCCTATCTCTCTTGCCATTTCGATGGCACGGTGGAAGGCCTTCTTCTCTTGGATGAAGGCAGTTCGGAGTGTGGCTCTGGCATCAGGGTCACGAGTGTTTTGGTGCATCCTTCTGGTCCTCTGGACTTTGCTTGAGGGGATTAAGTTCCTCAGTCCACTGTGGTACTTTGGTCGCCCTGTGCTTCTGTTGCCCAAGTAGAGAGAGCCCAGCAGAGTGCAGTAAGTGGTAAATATGTCCACTTTGCAGTTCACCTCTTTAGGTGTGGTTGCTTGCACTATTAGGTCAGTGTCTGCAGCACGCAGTTCACCTTCCAGTACCCTACAGAAATGTGGCCAGTTAGCATTTTTGGTGCGAAATCGCTTTTCACGCGTGTCTTTGCACAAGATGTTGTCATCCCCCCTGAGAACACTGGGGGATTCCCCAGCGCACGAAGAAGGGGGTACCTCGACTTGTATAAATATCGAAAGGGCCTCTAGCCACTTCACGCAGTCCCGTTCCGACCTTCTGTCAGCGACTACTCTCAAAAAACCTCTTTTCTTTCTTAAACCTAAAAAAGAAAACGACTCTTTGCTTATTGAGTGTAGCTGTTACTCTACCCTGTAGAGTGTACTTGTCTCCTCAATAAACTGGTGTAGCTGTTACTTCCCTTCAGGAAGTGTGTCTTGCTCCCGGTAAAATTGTAGTGCAGCTGTTGATTCCCCTTCAGGGGTTCGTACTTGTTCTTAAATTAAATTGGTGCAGCTGTTGGCTCTCTTCAAAGGCCGTACTTGCTCCCAATTTAGTATACGGCTGTTGATCCTCCTTCAGAGGTTCGTACTTGCTCCCACATACAATCCAATTGATGCAGCTGTTGGCCCTCTTCAAGGACCGTACTTGCTCCCAATTTTTGTATGGATGAGCTGTTGACCCTCCTTCAGAGGATCGTACTTGCTCCCATATTTTTGGGAAATTAGTGTAGCTGTTGATTTTATCATACTTGCTCCTATTTTCCTGTGGTGTAGCTGTTACCTCCTTCAGAGGTGTACTTGCTCCCACACGAGGTGTAGCTGTTCCTCATAACGAGGATACTTGCTCCTCAAACTAGGGACATCTCCTTCAGGGGGGGACAAAGTGGAGTCACATTTTACAAAAACTAAATATGAAAGTCAGACATGCCAAATCCAACCAAAAAAAATTATTAACTTCAAAAAAGTCATAACAGAACGTAATGCTAAATCTTTTGTTTAACGCCAACAGTTTAAAATTTGAAAACGTTTACGTGTTCTCCAAATCTCTGCATCAACCCAAGTACAAGTTGTTGGAAAAAGTGTTGTCCAGTGTACCTAATATTGCTTATTTCACATTTACCGGCAACGATCAAGCGGTTCAACCCCAAGGTGTCGAACCAACGTCCATTATGATACTCGGCGATGTGGCGTGTGAAAAGCAAGACAATATAAGAAACTACTTTACCGTGGGAAGGCATAGAGGTGCTAATACATTCTATATCTGTCAAACGTACAGCAAAATACCCAAGCAGATAATTCGTGGTAACGCTAATCTTCTTATCGTATTTAAACATACAACGATCACGTTAACAATGACGTCATTTGACAGGTTTAAAAAAATTGATGTGCTCGCATTTGGAAACATAACAAGTTTCGTCGTTATAGACAAGGAGAGGGAGCTACATGATGGAAGATATCGAGAAATCTTTGGCACATTTATTGAAGTGTAGAAAAGTAACACTTTCAGATCCATTTTTACATGTACGTATCCTATTCCCCCGGAAGACCGAACTTAACGCTGGGAAGAAATGGCTAGATATCGAAACAGATTCAAACGACGTATTACGCAATTGGAAGCAATATTAACATCCGTCTTGAACATGCGTTTGAACGCAACGCAAACACGAACTCAAACTTGAACTCAAACTCAAACCCAAACTCGAACACAAACTCAACCTGAACTCAAACCCGAACTCGAACTAGAATGCGAAATCAAAACTGAACTTGAATGCAGTTGTTGAGGGCGTGATAAATTGGAGAAAGTAACTCATTTCACGCATTCCTCATCATGGCTTCTGTCAATCATGATCTCACTCTCAAAATTGACCAATTACAAGACAGTATCAGGAATAAGTACCACAGTCTGAAAAATCAAAAGCTGCAGTATGAACAATCTTTGGTGGAACATTATAATCCATTAACACAACCGCTTCAAGAACTTGAAGACAAGGTGGAGACTGTATTGATCAAGAAAGAGCCGAAACAAGAAGTTGAAATTAAAGCTCAGTCAGTACTGACTTAATGGCCAGACGATTATGTCTTTACATGGAAAGCGCTAGCCCATGCTTGAGTTGGTTTCCAAGAAACATCCCGACAATATTTATTCTGCCGACGATTTCCAAACGTACAGAAGCATGTCGAAACAGACCAATGTACATCAGGGTGAAGACGGACGAACTAAAGCGAACAGAGATACAAATATACGAAAATCATATCCACTCTGTTTCCAACAAACAAGAAGCAAAAGAAAAAATTGGGTGTGTCGAACCTTGGAGGCGTAACAATGTTGAGTCCAAACGTAAAAACCGAAAATATTATAGTCTCCTCCAGATGATTATAAAATCTTAATCTATTAATTCCCATATGGCACGCAAATTAAATTCAGACGTTCAATAGAGTTCGAGGACGAATATTTCTATTTTAATTAATTTCTATTAATTTAGGCGACGGCTCGCGTTATTCCCGACATTTTTGGTACCCCTGGTGGGACAGAAGTACAGATGGTGTGAACAGGTACGGGAGCAGGTTGGTGGAGATGAAAGGATTAAGAAGAAGACGAAATATTTTCCGAGAATCGGTGCAGCAATCTTCGATGAACGTTGAGGACGCAATAAAAGCTGGTGACGTGTTCGCTGCTCAATCTCACTTCGAGGTTCTGATGGGGAAATCAGAAAGAATGATGGAAGTGGACGACGAAATTACGAGCAAGATTACGAATGGGTCAGCGCAGATGAGTTCGGATGAAATGGACGTTGAACTTCGAGAAATTGAAGACGCTCACAGTAGTGCTCTGTATCTTAGGGTGCGTTCATGTCGGAGCTGCGATAAACGATCCTAGCAACGATGAGAGCAGCGATGCTAGCAGGGAGTAGCGCTCCGCTTCTATCGGCTGTTCATGTCTGAGTCGCGACACTCGCGCTGATAGGTTTATTCGTGAGTTCTTGTTTTGTTAAAAACGAGTTTGTGATGAGTGATTCTGAAGAAGAAGATTTAATTTTAGCATCAAGTGCAGTAAAAAACTATGTACTAGGATGTAAAAAACGTGAATATAGTGCACATCCTATCAATGTGGAGAGGAATGTATTTGGGGAGTACCATCATCTGTATAACGACTCAAGACGGCATCCCATCAAATTTTTCAACTACATGAGGATGAAAATAGAAACTTTCGACTACATATTGTCGAGAATTTCCAATAGCCTCCAGAAGGACTGGAATAATTATCACTTGAGACCTATAATGACAGAGGAACGATTAATGCTAACATTAAGGTAAGTCGGTTTTATTATTGTCATGTACAAAAGTATAAATTTGCAATAAAATAAAAATTCATCAAATAAAGAAAAAAACTAAACATTGTAAAAATACTTTTTCAAACAAAAAAACACATTGTTGAAAGTTGTGTATTGAATTTATAATGTATGTATTGAATTTATAATGTGTGTTATCCCATAACGCTGTTCTTGTAAAAACTTGTGCAATTAAATTGTCAACATCCATGTTCGGACCCTCGATACTAGCTGAGAAAAAGGACTGAGCTATTATCGCTGCTCTCATCGATGGTCGGGACCAAAGAGCGATTATCAGCGCAGCTCCAACGTGAACAGACCCATTAGAAAGCAAGTCGGTATTATCTACGCGCTGCTAGGATCGCAGCTAGTATCGCTAATCGCAGCTCCGACATGAACGCACCCTAAGGAAACGATTCGAAATTTTTTGCAGAGCTCATCACTAAATCAAGTAAGCGATGTAGAACATAGTGAGGAGAAAAAGCGTAATTTACTACTTCCGAAAATCGAGCTGAAAAAATTTGATGGGTACATTAAAAATTGGTTAGTTTTCTAGTCTCAGTTTTCGAAAATAGACGAAGATAAACGCTTGTGTAATACAGATAAATTTGCATATTTACGTGATGCAATGGTATCAGGTTCACCAGCTGCCGATTTGGTAAATAGTTATGATCCTACCGATGAAAGTTATCCAAATGTAATTAAGCATTTAAAATCTCGGTTTGCACGAGATGGGCTGTTAATTGAGACGTACATGCGGGAACTCTTGTCTTCGGTTTTACGTAATCAGAGTAGGCAGGGCTTCGAATCGCGCGAGTTTTTCGATAATTTAGAAACTCAGTTGAGGGCGTTGGAATCATTGGGGCTATCGTCTAATAAATTTGCCGCTATGCTGAAACCAGTCGTGGAATCAACACTTCCCGAAGATGTTCTTAGAGCATAGGAGTGATGGCGGATGCAATTGAGGATCGAGGAAGATCATATAAATCGTGAAGGGGAAGAGCTGGAAGCTCTTCTAAAATTTTTGCGTTCCGAAGTAGAAGCTGAGCAACGAATACAGTTAGCAAAAACTTCTTTCGGACATTCATGCTCTTGGAATGTTCCATACACTGCTTCTAGTTTGCTCACTGGCTCTGCGCCAACAAAAACCGTAAAATTGGAATTAGAAATAATGTAGAATTTTTCGGACTCTAAAAGGAGTGAAAAGCCCGTTACAGCAAACGATTTAAGTTGTGTGTGGTGCGATATGACTTCCCATGGATCATTGGAATGCTTTAAAGCACGCTGTTGGTCACTGAGTGAGAGGAGACCATGGCTTAAGAAAAAGGGTGCGTGCTATGTTTGTCTCTCTTGTTGCTTGATTCAGGTTTCCAAAGAAATTACGTCACAAAATCATTAGTAACAGACTTGCAATTGGTAAGTGCAGGTGGAGAACATTCGAGCCACAGTTTATTTGGTAGATCAAAGACGAGCGTGAGAACGCATTCCAATGTTCAATCTTAGACGTGGACAAAATATGCAATTACGTGCCGATATTGGACAATAAGATGTGTTACAGCGTCTGAATAGCCATCGAAACAATTTTGGGTTGGACGTTGATGGGCCGAACTTTCAGAAATAAAAAACAGGCTCCGATTGTTGCAATGTCTAATTTAACGTTCAAGTTGCAGGATCTTTGGTGCTTGAAGCGCTCGAGATAACCTAACCTACTCAAAATTCACAAAAATGAGGAAGATAGATAAGAAATAGCACTCCCATGGAAAAGCGAAACATCTAATTTGGTATGTAATGACTAACAGCTGAAAAGAGTCTGAAGGCTACAACCAGGAATTTAATGCATTCTAGTAAACTCTCGGAATATCACAAAATATTTTTTGAATGGGTTGGCTTAGATATAATAGAATGAGTTCCTCCCCAAGAGAACAAGCATGAGGGATTCTATCTGCCGCATCGACCGGTTATTAAAGAGTCGAGTCTAACAACGAAAATTCGACCCGTTTTCGATGCATCAGCAAGAGACTATAATGGTGTTTCATCAAATTCACAATTAAAAAAGGACTAAATCTGACTGAAGATATTTTGACGTTGTTTTATCAGTTTAGGAAAGTTGCTATTGGGGTGACAGCTGATATTGCCAAAGCATTTTTACAAATTAGTATTTTACCGGAACACAGGAAATTCCTTATATTTCTGTGGTGGGAGACTGAGGAAAGGAAAAAGATTGTTGAGTACAGACATAAAAGAGTAGTTTTCGGAATCACGTTTAGTCCTTTTTTTTCTTAATGCTACCATTGACTATCACCTGTCAAATGCTCCTGAGAAATTTAAGGAAACAGCTCAAAAACTTCGAGGATCACTCTACATAGACAATTTGGTTACAAGTGTTGATGTTAAAGGAGAATTATCGAAATTGATAGTGCAGGCTGATTTGTTAATGAAGCTTGGTAAATTTGAATTGAGACAATGGGCTAGTGAGCCTGAGTTAATCGAACATGTAACACCTGAGACGCCGATTTCGGTTTTGGGAATCCATTAGGATCAAGTGTCGGATGAGTTATTTGTTAACGGTAATGCAGACTATCATGTGAGAAATGGCAAACGTCTCAGGTCAGCATACATTTTTTTTGTGATGCTAGCCAATTTGCCTATGCAACTTGCATATTCATTAGAGAGGTTGCACAAGGTGTGCTTCAGATTCACTTCCTCCAAGCTAAGACCACAGTTGCACCAAAAAAGGAATGTCTGTCGATTCCCAGGTTGGAGCTAATGGCAGCACTGATTGGTGTTAGATTGTGGCGCAAAGTTGAATCGTATTTGGGGAATTTCCTAACCTTCTGGAGTGACTCGAAAGTTGTACTGCATTGGATGTACTCCTGTTTTCGTGAGGAATCGATGCAGAGAAATCAATACATATACCACGCCAGATATATGTGCCTGGAGCTCTGAATCCAGCTGATTTACCATCGAGAGGTTGCAGTGCAAAAGCTTTGTCTCAATCGAAGTGGTGGGAAGGTCCTGATTGGTTACAGAACGAAGAAGATTGGCGAGAATAAAGTCTAGAACCAGGAGATGGGGAACAAGCAGAGATAGCTAAGGAACTTCTCCAGGGCAAAGCCAACGTCTTGATGAAAGTGGATCAGGACATAGACTATGGCTTACTCAAGATCTCTAAGTTTACCAGAATTATTACCACAGTTGCTAGGATGGTAAGGTGCAGAACACAAAAGGGAGAAAAAAACCGTGCCTTTCACCAGCCTAGAATTATCACAAACGGAGAAGCGTAGTTATCGAGCGATCCAACAAGCTTATTTTCACGGAGAAACAAAACTGACGATGGAATTGGATATTTTTCCAGACGAAGAAAGAATACTCAGACTGAAAACACGACTGACTTATAGCGACGATTCTAAAGATTTTAAGAATCCGATATTCCTTCCTGGGGGAAGTACTTTGGTTCAGACATTCATTCGAGAACAGCATCTTGCTCTCAATCACGCTGGAGAACGAACATTGATGACCATATTACGAGAACGTTTTTGGATAACCAATATACATACGTAGGGTTGTTAAACGTGTCATTTGGAGTTGCAAATCATGCAAAAGATACAGTTCTAAGCTTGTTGAGACACCCTTTGCACCTTTACCCAAAGACCGAGTTCAACAATCAGCAGTTTTTGAGGTAATAGGAATCGATTATGCTGGTACATTGCATTTGAAGGGAGGAGGGACAGTTTGGTTGGTTCTTTTCACCTGTGCTGTGTATTGTGCCATTAGTAGTTAGAGTTATGGCACACCTGGGTTGATGACGTCAGACCCCCACCCCTACAAAATTCATCATATGACGTCACCCCCCCCCCACGACCATCACACTGCAAACCATATGATATGACGTCAACCCCCCCCCCCATGGCCGCCACCCAAACTTGATATGGCATCACCCCCGCAAGATACTACCAAAAGTTGACATGACGTCTCCCCCCCCCCTTCATCCATCGCATCATCACGGGCCATAACCCTAACTACTGCCGTTCATTTAGAAGCAACTACTTCTTTGTCATTAGTTGGGTTTTTTGAGGCTCTACGGCGCTTCATTTCACGTCAAGGACGTCCTTCCATAATTTATACCGATAATGGTACACAATTTGTTGGAGCAAATAATGCCTTGAGGACGATCGAATAGGATTCAATTGTAATTGACGTCAATACAAGACCCATAAAATGGAATTTCATTCCTCCTGCAGCTCCATGGTGGGGTGGTTTTTGGAAGAGAATGGTAGCCATGGTGAAGCAATTATTAAGGCGCAACCTGGGTCAGGCTACTGTTACATATGAGGAGTTGGTTACGCTTCTCTGTGACGTTGAATCAACCATAAATGCAAGGCCTTTAACCTGCTTGTATGTGGCAGATCATGAGCCTCGACCCCTTACCCAGGCTCTTTTCATGCAAGGCATCCCTATGTCAGGCGTTCCAGGCCCCGATGATATTGTCAAAAATAATTTTAATTGCCGTTTGAAGTATCTTCTGAGATTGCGAGAGGGGCTGTGGGAGAGATTCCGGAACGAATGCCTGGCCTTATTGATTAACAAGGGAAGGCGACTCCCGCCCGCTAGTCAGCCAAGAGATGTTGTTGGTGGTAACCGAGACAATGAAACGGCAAGACTGGCCGCTGGGACTTGTGCTCGACATTAAGATCGGAGCTGACGGATATAGTCGGGTGGCAAAACTTCATTTGACCAATTTAAAGGAAGTTATCCGACCTCTTCAGTGTGTTTGCGTTAGAAGTTGCTGCAGACGAAGAGAACACAACGGAAGAGAAACAGAAGAATCAGGAAGATTCTACAAAAGCTGGGAGTGTGAAGACTAGAAGTGGAAGAGTTATCCGAAAGCCACACCGTTTTCAGTGGCGGGAGGAGAATGTCGACAATATTATTGTCTCCCCCAGTTGATTATAAAATCTTGATCTATTAATTCCCATATGGCACGCAAATGAAATTCAGTTGTTCACCATAGTTCGAGGACGACTATTTGTGTTTTAATTAATTTCTATTAATTTAGGCCTCGGCTCGCCTTATTTAAGGTATTCCCGACAAAGAGTGAGTCAACTACATTGAAAAAGCTTGATGAACCAGTAACGACGTCAATGGATTCCACATTCATTTCTAAAGATTTACCAATGTCAATCAGTTCATCTTACCGATCAAAAGAGATTTACCGATGACATTGGGCTCTGACGCCTTTTCAATTGTCAAGGGAATAAAAAGGAAACTTTCCAATCCTAATATTTTGGATATTGAAGAGGATGATGGCGATGACAAGCAATATAAATACGGAAAAAAACACAAGTCCGGTAAAGATATATCTACGAATGTTGGGGAAATCGACTACCGACACTAGGACGATCTCAACGAACTTTGCATTCGGTTACGCCTTCTGATTGCCTCCAAGCAGGCTGGTAATACCGGACACAACGACATTCTATCCATATTGTAGGAGCTTTACTATGCTGGGATTATAAAAGTATAGTTGAACGAGCGCAAGAGAAAATATGATCCCGTTGGTAAGGGTATATCCAACCTAGGAGATCCTACTGAAGAAGGAGACGCCGTTGGATTGAAATATGTGAAAAATCATTGTGTCATGTTTGACGAAAAATCCAACATTGATGTAAAAACAATTGAACTTGTAAGAAATGTGAAGGGACCTCGACAGAACCGAATTATGCTGTTAACAAGGCATATCTGGAGCAAGTAGCGCTTACTGATTCACTCAATGATGGTTCGGGGTTTAAATTTTTACCCTAACGACACGTGGGTGATCCCAACGAGGACAATGATGCAGTAAACTTACAACATTTACAAAGAAATAAGCCACTTAAAACGAATGGTTTTTCGAGGATAAACTTTTGAGAAGCGTCGGTGATCCGCG
Source organism: Pachypeltis micranthus (assembly GCA_020466155.1). Taxonomy (NCBI): domain Eukaryota; kingdom Metazoa; phylum Arthropoda; class Insecta; order Hemiptera; family Miridae; genus Pachypeltis; species Pachypeltis micranthus. Next base: position 1,011,195 of record CM035770.1, on the reverse strand, counting down.
TGATATGTCTTACGCTGAACAATCAACTATCTCGTGAGATTATTGAGTGAAATGTTTTAGGATACACACAATGCTATAGTGCCTGTTGAATTCAAATTACCGATACACATCAAAAACGATTGGATCATGGAAAACATTGTTAACAAGTACTTTATCGATCCAAGGACAAAAGCATTACGAAGTGTACAATAAGTTACGAGTGCATCCACGATAAAACGTCAGTATCGATATATAATGAGTAGAGTAAGGAGCAAACGACTCAGTCGTCGAAAAAATCAAAGGTTGCGGATTAATTGAGACGACAGGCACAGTAATCAACAAAGCAATAGACGCGCTGTCGATAGAACTTCATCTTCCTGGTGGATATCAATACTGCGGCTCAGGCACAAGATTGAGAGAAAGATTAGCACGTGGTGATCCTGGTATAAATAAATTGGAGCAAGTGTTTGGATTTGCTAGCAGGTAGGGAAGGGATGAATGGGGGGGGGGGATTGGAGTGCGGTATGAATACAGATGGTGGTACCTGAGTCGGCGCCTTCGGTTGGTTGCTACTGGCAGGAGGGATGCGAGGTGATATCGTGATAGTGATTAGTGTAAAAAGGAAGTAAGAGGTCTCAGGTGAGGAGGCAGCAGAGGCTCTCCCAAGGTCGCTCTCCTTGCCATCTCTGTGTCCGACTCCAACTCAACAGGGACACATGACATTGTGTACGCTTTGTACAAAGATAACGTGCATCGTGGACTGGCTGATCAACGTTTGACAGAGAGCGCATGGGCTGGTGTCAAGCCTTCAGACGCCTCGTTCGGAGAGCAAGCAGCAGGTTTAGCAGTTGCTACAGCAATCAAGGCTAAATCAAAGTTGGGAGATTCGTTGGAGGAGAAGTCGGTCAAGACTCGAGAAAAGAAGAAACAAAAACAGGGGGTAAAGAAGCAAACTGGAGGCACATTACCATTGGTTCGAATACTAGCCGGTTTGAGCGCTTTGGGAAGTGTGGTAGGTGGGGCAGCAGGTGTTGCTAAAGCCGCGTCAGAGGCCAAAAACAAGGCAAAAATGTTGTCCGAGATGCAAAGACACAATCAATCTATGGAAGCTATCGCTCTCGAGGGAAAGGGATTGTACTTGAAACCGTACAAGGGAAGTGGAGAATGCGTAAACCTTTAAAAAATAAGGACAAAAAAACGAAATACCAATTCGCCCCCTGTCCAACATTGATCTACTCAAATACGCTAAAAGCATAAAGATTCCACATTTTAGAGGTGTATTCACCAGAGACAACCTCCCGAAAAACCCTGCAAATTATTACACAACGGTTTATTATTCGGATAATCAGCTTGACCTAGCATTAATGCTCCGAGATCCATCCTGTTCGATTCAGCATCGAAAAATATCATAATGAAACCCAAAAAAGGTCGAAAAGAACTGAATCGTAATATTAAAATAAACAAAAAAAAGTATCTAGAAAAAACTGAATTTTAATATGAAAACTTGCACGCTAAATACTAATGTCAAAATTTAACCAAAATTGATTAAAAAAACCAAAATGAGAATGAAACGAAAGAATCTAAAAAAATTGAATCGTATTAAAACCAAAACGTCGGGGAAATTGGAACGGGGGGCGCTCGAAGCGAAGGGCGTCGTCGTTGGGAGGCCAAAGGGGTCGTTGGGAGGGAGGCGAGAGCCGCCTCGAGAGCGGTTGGTTTTTTAAAGAGACGGGCGGGGCGGAGGGAATTCAAACGACGAAACGCTTGTAGCTCCGCGTTGTACTGCGTTTCGTTAATTTTTTTAACCGTTTTTTGCCCATTACAACCACGGGCTTCGTCCGATCGGATTGCCGAGATGGCGGGCACAACTAGATACCAAGTCGGATTTTTGGGCGAAAGAACGAATTTTTTAGACCACGTTAAAGGCACAAAACGGCCCGGACGACGGACGGGGGGCGGGGGACGGCGGACGGGGGACGGCAGACGGCGGACGGACATTGCAAATTTGGAATCTCCATGTCTTGAAACGTAAAGTATCAAATTTTGAGGGGGGGTTGTAAAAAATTTTTCGTGACCGAAAACATAGGGTTATTATTCAGAATGAATAATAAACCAAAAGCCGCGGAAAAATGAGAGTGCCATCGTAAATTTGGATTCGAGTAATGGAATATGCTACAAGAAGAAGGAAGATTGGGTTCAATACTTTGACAGTTTTGGAAGTTTACAACCGCCGCTAAAGTTGACGAAATACTTTGGGCCAGGTGTAGACGTATACTACAACTACCGTAGACATCAAGCATTTGATACGGTGAATTACCGTCATTTATGTTTGAAGTTTTTGAGGACAGTTGATCAGTTATAGTGGACGACCAGTAGCAGCATCATGTTTTGCCGACGTGGAAAAGATTCTGTAATCAGTTGCGACATTTTCCCTCCAATCCATTTGACCAAGGGAAATTGGGAAATTGGTCACGTGGGATTTACGACTTACAATTCAATACCAAACGTCGAGGAAAGAGTGAATAGTTTACTTCATTTCGGCTCACAAGCCTACTGGGGCTTATGATATTGAAGATTTGAACGAGTGGATACAAGCAGTAAAAAAGAAACCGAACTCTCTGATCATCAAGGCAAACAATAACAATCAAAAGGCTGAAATTTTGACGAGTGAAACCGTCGATTTTACTAAACCTCAAAGTATTGCATTGCTGTTGGGGTTTTTCTCCGGGAATTCTAAGTAAGAATAAATTGCACGCGAGCGATGGGATGGTAAACATAAATAAGGTAAACGTCATACGAGTCGAATGTAACGTTGTTCGTGGAGCCTACCAAAACGGACAGTAAAGTCACATTATCCTCGAATTTTATCCGGCGGTGCCCCCTGACTGTCAACGTGCACCTTCATTTGAGAGATGGGTCTCGTATTTAATGAAAATCAAACGTTTATATTATCCCCTCTGATCGACTCGAATCGACCAGACAGACGTCAGCGTTGAGACCATTACCAGCAGCTAACCGATCATTTCTACAATCCCTTGGTCTACAAGTTAATCGACACGTTGGCGGTAAACTCGAAAGCACAGTACGTCAATTCGGTAACTCAGTACGAGTATAGGAGTCATACACCCTTCACATCGACAACATTCAACCCAAGTGACTACGTGAGGATCGCCAAACAACAAAAAGAGGATTTGACTCTACCATGCGAAAGTTTCCGTCACGTTAATTGTGTTTTGACTAAGGCTGATAGACAAACTGAGGATCTTACGCTGAATAACCAGCAATGCCATTGGATTTCTAACCAATGAAATGCGATACGAACTGGGTAGAGTGACGATAGATCGTACGAAAAATGTCGGAATTACGTCGACGATTCACAATTTGCTCTAACTCACTCCGGCTGATGAAAATTACGCCCATAATGCAGGAATGGCAAGTGTGTTGATTTTACCGGTTCGAAATTTTCCTTTTGTATCCCAATGCGGATGCTCATGGGTTTTTTCAGCGACTATAAGCGAGTCATTCTGAACCAGAAACAGGAGCTCATTATTCTTCTCATTAACACATCGGCGAATTCAATTTATAAAGAAGGAGCAGATGCTACATTCAACGATTACAATCACACATCCACAACATGTATTGGAGATTTCCTCACGTAAAAGTGTCGGAGGCCGTACAGTTACCACTGCTCTAGATATTGGATCAAGACATTACCATCGAAATGCCATATAGGAGTTGGGAGCTACACGAGTATCCTACCTTACCAATTAACGCTCGTGAATCATGGGCCATCAAAACATCTTCGCAATTGGAAAAGCCGAGATACCTTATTCTGGCGTTTCAAACTTTGAGAAAAAACCTCGTCGGAAGACACACCAGCACATTTGACATGTGTAGTTTGAGAGAAGTTAAACTATATTTGAATTCACAATATTATCCGTACGATAACCTATGTGGTGATATTGCTCTAATGTATGAAATGTACGCCAAATTTCAAGCATTGTACTACGGGAAGAATCCTCAACCCTTTATGAATCCCACAACTTTTGGAACATGTCCGATATTTGTGATTGATTGCTCCAAGCAAAATAAAAAGCCTCAAGATCGGGCCTGTTGATGTACGTCCAGAATTTGAAGCAGCCGAGCAATTTCCAGCCGGTACCACTGCATACTGCTTAACCGTGCACGACTCTCTCGCCGAATACCGTCCATTGTCTGGAACTGTCAGCATAGTCCACATAAACGTACAGCGTACATAAACCCCGCAGATGATTCAAAAACTGCATTAAGTGTCAAGCTATCGAGATGGAAGAACACCTACTAAAGAACCAGCAAGCAGAGCTCGAGTATGGAGAGAAGGGAAATATCGAAGAGGTGAATCATCAAACAAGACGTGTCTATCGTAGGATTCCCTTTGTACAAACCACAGTAACAAGATTTCTACACCTTTCTACAAGTCACCTACAACGTCATTTGTGATCGATTACAAGATGAAGTTTGCATTTACAAAAAGAATAAAAGAATGTATCATTAACTCAACTTGTGTGTTTTTTAAAATTAACGTTATACCCTACTTAAAAAATCGTATTTATTTCATTTACCCCCTCCTCTTAGATTAAGGTTTAGGTTATGAAAGATGGAACAAAAAACTATCTTTATATCAGTCATTTGTTTATCAACATCTACACAAACAGTCTATTACATCTATTACAAGTTTCACAAAATATTCGGAATAAAGGCGCTACTGCGCAATTGTCGTCGCACCAACTGTTAGGATCTCCCATCACGTCAGTCATGAAATCTTCCTCGACTAAAGTTATGGAGTCGTACGAAATTGAGATGAACTTATTTATACACTTCCTGGTACATTTTCGACATAGTTCATGCAACTTTCCATTTCCATAACATAGAAAGCGCTCAAACAAGTGTCGTAGACAAAATGCGGGTTTTCGGTACACTTAAATAAAGCTCTAAGGTCTTTTTTTCCAAGATTGAAGATCCCTTCCAGCGCTCCCCCCAGCGTCAGGTGACCGTCCAGCCCTCCCACCAGCGTCATACATTATACATTATTTTTCAACAGTTCATTGGTGGCCTAGTGGATAGAGAATTCAACTATAGCACACTCATCAGGAGGCTCGTGGGACAAGGCTTGATGAAGGGGGAAAAGGTAAGTACTGGAAGGAAGGGGGACTTATAATACGCACAAATTAGAATGAACAGAGGGTACTATAAGGGAGTACTATAACGTAATTGGTTGGTGGGAGGGGCAATGGAAGGGGAGGTGTTTCAACTTCCGAAAACTGTGGCAAAGGGTAGGGGTAAAAAAGGTCGTACTACAGTACGATTGGTTGAAGATTGTGGTGAAGGGAGGGAATACAAAAAGACGTTACAACGTGATTGGTCGGGGGCGTGGCCAAAACCTCGTACTACAGTACGACGAGTGGTTTTCTTCCCCCACTCCAATTGGGCCAAAACCGCCATTCCCGGTTTCGCTCCCCCATTTCTCCCCTACTGATATCGTACTCACTCCCCTTCTCACTTAGGGCACCCTTAACAAGTGTCCTAGGTATCTGAGTTTGAACGAACTATTTTTGTGCGAATTTTATATCCCCTGTCTCGGTCCTTTCGAAAGTTGAAGGTGGACATATCTTCATCTAGCCATTACATAGATTAAGAGAGCCACCCACATAAGACGGTCTGCTAAACCTTCCTTAACGTATTGCTTTCCACTATATCTGACCCAGGAGCTTCGTTGAGCATTAAGATCGCAAGGGCTGTACCGAGGTTGTCAGTTCTAATGTCTGACTAGCACGGAGGGTCCCGTTGTTTCAGCCGATTACAGAACTTCCTTCAACTCCGAAGTGTTAAGGAAAGTAAAAGTGATCACAATCCACGCTTACAAAAAGCACTAAACAGTAGAAAATAAATACAATAAAATAAGTATCACAAGCCCACATAATAGGGATTTTTCGGAGAGACGTCGATGTTTATTGGCATTTTTCGGGTTTTAAACGTCGACGAAGAAGACCATCAACTTGCACGATTCCTCCTACAGAGAGGAGTATTTCGAGGTCCTACAGACTAGTAGATCATGAAGAAACTGAGGAACGAGATATGGAGTCGCTGAGATGGAACCGCCTTGAACGAGTCCTCCGTAGGGTGAAAGTCAAACATTCCAGTCTCCACCAGGTTTTTATTCGCCGTTGCCTTTCATTCGATCTGAGTAATTCATGTCTCCTCTCAGTTGGAGCAGTTCCACTCTTAGTTTTTGTTTATAAAGGTTTATTATTGGCAGGTCCGACTCTCGATTTTAGAACCGTGTTGATTCAAAACCGGGTGTCCTGATGGCAATGAGTTAAAACCTCATATAAAGCGAATAAGAGACCCGTATGTTCGAATTCATAATCTGGAACGTCCAATTAATGAGCTGGTTGAGGCAAAGGGTTATAAATCCAATCCTGGCCACGAAAAACATTTCTGTTAGCCGCTGAAAGGAATGATTCTTCTCATATTGACCGCCCCTGAGCGCTAACAGGAATCTTGCGATCCATTACCACGGACACTCCCTCAGCATACACCCATTCCCGAACTGTGGAGGTAGGGCAGGTAGTAATTTAAACCTTCACCACGGGACGCCAAAATAAGAGTATAGAGAAAATTCATCCAAAACTATGTTTATCATAATTATCAAAACACTATTTTCTCTCAAAAACTGCTGTCATTGATTTTGATTCAATTTTTTGAATAGACAGCTCCAATAGACGCAACGATACCGAAAAATTCCCATCCGTGGTAAAATGATGACAGCAGCACAATCAATTCCCAAACATTTCGACGAGAATCGATAGGGTAGTCGTTTCCTTATAAACTCAGCTCAAATGTTACCAGGATCTTCAGGAACCTGACCTGGGTAGCCCAATCAAGTACCTATACGATGAGTCGTTAACAACGCTCATAAGGTACGAGGCGCTCGTATATAGGGGCTACTCCAGACATTTCGTAATTTCAACCACCGCAATTCACTTATAACCGTTTTTATTTCTAAACGATTTTACCCAATAGCTCTAAAAAACTGATTATCCTTCTAAAAAAAATCGTGTCTACAGCACAAAAAATTCCGGAACTATAATCAACCGCTTTTTGCCACCACATGTAGTGTTTTACTAAGTTGAAATGAACTGAGTGAATGGTAAAATTGAATTAGTGGCAAATGCCATGAAAAGCAGTGAATTTGTGTAGAGCTAAGGAACGTTGTGTGATCCGTCGCACCTGATATTTTAGCAAGAACCTTGGTCGAAAACTGGGCAAAACGGTTATAAACTTGCTTAGAAGCAGTCACAGCTGGAAGGTTTGATTATTTTTCCAGCAACTGTAGCTAACTGTTGTAGGAACTACAATTGAGCAGCCCTTGGTTTCTTGTTCCCTCTTCATAGGAGGCACAACACGAACAGGACGGAGAGTCTTTGAGAGAAAACAAGTGGAGCCACGCTTTGAAATCACCATGTTCTGTGTGAAATGGTTCGTCCAATAATCAAGCTCAAACCATTTGAACTTGTCGATAACAAGTGAAGTAACATGAAAGTGTGGATCAAGCACTAAGTGACATAGTATCACCTGAACATGAAATGTTTACAATACCGTCTCGTTCCCTGATTGTCAATGTAGATAAACATCTGAAAGATTTAGAATCACTCACACTCACGATTCTCTCCAACTATGAAGGAACCGATTGCTCAACGATCCTGATAAACAATGGTCAGATCAATCACATCATGAAATGACCTCTTCATACTATCTAGCAAAAAGAACCCAGAAACCCCGAAATTAGTGAATCCTTTTCAAACTAGAACACGATTTATCGTCAAATTTGCAGAAAAGGATTTAGACAAAAATATTGTTGAATTCTTCAAAGAGTTCGTAAAACCCAATGTTAGGTATGGCTTGTATTTTAGAAACGATATTAACGAACAATTCAGTACAATAATTTACAAAAATTTCATATTTTGTCGTTCGTAAGTTTGTTAAATTTAACTAACCCTTCTTGATATTGAAGAAGATTAATACAGACAGGAAATAATCGAAACTTACTACTTTGGTGAAAGTGAGGTGTACGAGGGCAAACAGAAACGAACAAGATCACAGTGGCGTGTATTTCACTTCCGAATACAGAACGCTAACTGAGCTCTGACTGCTCGAATACAACTGAATTCACAAAATAATAACACTTTTGTGAATAAAAGAAAAAATGTTCCAGGAATAGAAATAATAAAACAAATATAATTTAATACAAAATAAAATAGTATACTCTTCGTGTTTTGTGAACATGAGCTTATGTATTTTTATTTAGTTTAGGCGACCGTCGGGGTCAGGGCGCTCATTATGTTTATCAGCAGTCACATTTTGATTGCCGTTTAATGATTGACGTCCTGGTTCTGGGTTATCTTCCCAAGAGCACGCCCATGCTACCAGGCGCGACCACGGGTTGTGGATAGTGGAATGGACACAGCACTGTCCCTAGGGGCATGTTTGTGACCAGCTGAGAATAAAGTCAGCATGCTGACTTAATAAGCAGCCGCGAAAAAGGGCAAAACCCAATCCACGGTGGAACAGCATACGCCAAGGATGCATGGCCCAAGGGAGTTTGGTCTCTAGTATGCGGACTCTGGGCACCGGGCGACCCACAGGTTCAAGTAGCCTTCCTGAGGCATGCGGCGCTCTGTCTCAGCTGATCGTCCAGTTCCCTCACTACTCCTGTGACCTTTATGGATACCAACAATAGCAAAAACCAAAACCAAGAGGAAGAAATCGCCTCAAAGATCGAAAAGGAGCTCTGTGTACGACACCAGACCTCGACAATCAGATGGCTGTAGACGAAAGTTCTGCGGCGTCTGGGGAGGCTACTACCTCAATGCAAACAGGAGCCCTGTCCCCAATAAGCCTAGAGGGTCTCTTTGGGGACCCAGGATCCCTGCCCATTGGGGGAATGGAGTTCTCACCTCCGGGGAGAGGGTACTCTCCTCGCTGCTGGCCCTGTGGCTGGGGGGCTCCATGGCCGATGGTGGTGCGGCCTCCGGGGCGTGTGAAGCGGAACACCATGCAGGGGGGGGGGAGAAAAGAGGTCAAAGGAGAGACCTCTGGGGCGGGACCTATTGGCACAAGGACGGGAGGTGCTAGGAAGAAGAGGTATAACCACTTCTTCAGGCGAGGGCTAGCACCAGAAGAGGATTTAAAGGCCTCTGCCATAACAGTCAAAGAGTGCAGCGGAGTCTAGAAGGAAATGAACCAGACCCTCGACTGGGTCGACTCCGCAAAGCCAGAAGGGTGGGGACCAGGTACTTCTAAGCAGAAGGAACAGAGAACCACTTGCCAGCAGAGTAGGCCAAGCTACAAGTATGTGGCAGGGGGGATGAGAGTTGGTGTTGTACACCCCGACTACTCTGATTCTCTGCTGACAAACGCCCAGCTTGACAGTCTGGACCAAGGCATTGTGGACAGTGTCCTATCAGCTGCGGCGAGGGGATTTTGGCCAGCCTTTCAGACAGCAGTGTACTGATCGGGCTGGCTATTAATCCACTGCCAGGACAGAGGTACTGTCAACTGGCTACAGGCCACTGTGTCAAGCGCCGGATGATGGGTGACACCCCCCTTTGAGATGTCGAGGGGTATGAAATCCTTGAGCACCAGGTGGTGGTGGAATATTTCCCAAATGCAAGAGAGTTACCTAGTGACCTCATTCTCCGGATGTTGCTAAACCAAAATAGGGACCTGAACACCCAATTTTGGCGCATCATCCGGAGAGAGAAAGAGGAAAGAGACTGGACAGTCCTAGTCCTGTCAGTAGACGAGGCATCAGCCACTGCTGTAAGGACCCTGCCAAGGCAGCGAGCCAATTACAGGTGGGGGAGGGTAAGCATCAGGCTCTTATGACTGAAAGAGAACAGGAGGGCGGCGGGGGAAGGGTGGAAGGACCAAGTACCTCAGGCAATGTGCCCCTGGCCGAGAGCTCAGCCTCCATCCCTGCCACAGCAATGCCCACAGAAGGGGCAGGCACGGAGAACCAAGGGGTGGCTGGCCCCACAGGGAGTGAAGGCCCCTCTGGAATGGTGCAGACAGGCACAGAGGGGATCATGAAGAAGAGGCCGAGCCTGATCGTCAATCCCCCGCGACGCAGGATCCCCCAGTCGATCCTACAACTGGGGCCCTCAGATGGAGGCAATGAGGAGCGGGGCTCCACTACCACTCCATCCTCTGCCACTGTGCGACCCCAGCGCCCCTCCGAGAGTGTAAGCCCAGAGGCTGTCTAGGCGGTCTGGGCGGGGAAGTACGGGTAGTGCGTGAGACAGCGCTCTCCAACTGGACGAAGACAGCAGTGGGGAGGTCGCTTCTCTTATAACAGGTCGTCAAGGCAAACAGGGCTGGGGGGGTTGATGACCCTGAAACCTGAAACTGAGAGAAAATCCGTGGCCTACCAACACAGTCAGGTAAGGTAGTGTATGATAAAGGTAATGATCGACGGTGTGCGACTATTATGATTAATCATAATGTAAAGTACACTGTGTGACAGCGCGTCACATGAGCCCCAACGCAGAAGAAGCGCGGGAAAACGCTGGGCGGCTCGTCGCTCAACCTCGTCCAGAGTCAGTCGCGTCTGAACGCCCGAACCTGACTGGTGAGCCCTTTCGTCTGCCCCTTTTCCTCTACCATCCGCCGTGAGCCTAGATTTCTTATTTATTTTATTACAAGACATATTTATTTTATTCATTATATCGCACTTGGCCAAGCCTTGGGTTGAATTTATTTATTTAACCACGAAGGATCTACGTAGCGTCACAACTGTCATACCTAACTTTATCTCTAGAGATGTTACAGCTATCATGGCAGGGGAAAATTTGCCAGGGGAGCAGCCAGGACGGCATTTGCCTACTTCCTGCACGATGCGAATGCCCCACTGGAAGAGGTTCGAAGATTGGTAAGTTATTGCAAAAACCACCAACTTCAACTCATAATTGGCTGTGACGCAAACGCTCGTAACGTTGTCTGGGGGAGCAAGGACACCAACGCTAGAGGGGAGTGCCTCCTAGACTATCTTGCAGGGCAAGAACTGGAGATCATCAATAGGGGCAACGCCCCCACCTTCGTAACGAGGATAAAGGAAGAGGTACTTGACCACACCATCTCCAGCCGTTTCACAGGCAGCAGAGTTAAAGACTGGCAAGTACTGGATGAACCATCGCTGTCCGATCACAGAATTATTTCGTTCGGTCTGAGTTCTGGTTCCCAAATATGGGATACCTTCCGTATTCCCAAAAACACTGGACTGACTGGACACTCTACAAAACCCAGCTCTTCTCAAAACCGGGAGGTATGGACAGGGAAATTCACTCTGTGGAAGACCTGGGCACGATGGCCAGCCTCATGCAAGGGGCGATTATTCGCTCATATGAGGATAATTGCCCATCCCGTACCCACAAGACAGGCAGTGAGGCGATGGTGGAGTGAGGAGTTGGGAAAGCTAAGGTCCTCGACGAAGAGGCTCTTTAACAGGTCTAAAAGAACAGGGGATTGCAAGGATGCAAGGGAAACCCTGGAGGTGTTGGTTGACACCCACTTTCCAGGGTGCACCATCATTGAGGAAGGGGCCACCTCCCCACCCCAGGAGCGAGACAGGGAACGCCTGCACCTGCGTAGGCTCCTGGGGTATGCGAATCGCATCTTACCCACGACAGGGTTAAATGGGCGATAAACTCCTTTAAACCCTACAAGTCCCCTGGGGGGGGATGGGGTATTCCCGGCCTTTCTTCAGCAGGGCCTTGGGGCCCTACTTCCCCTCCTGGTCAAGACTTTTAGAGCCAGCTTTCTTCTGGTCCATGTGCCCTATCCTTGGAGAAGGGCCAGGCCTATGTTCCTGCCTATGGCAGGCAGTGACTCCTCGACTCGGCTTCCTAAAGGGGACGGGTATGTACGACGCCTTTTACTAAGAAAGGGTCAGTGTCACCATAGGCCCATATGTGGCCGCTGTGACAAAGGGACTTGTCCCGCACGCCCTCGGGGAGAAAAAAAATGATTGACGTACAAGATAATTGTCATATGGTACCTGGTTTTTTAAAAATATTTGCTCAGTGAGCCGCTTCCACGACTCCCCCGGCTCCAGTGTTACCATCCTAGTGACAGAACCCAACAGCTTTTCACAACGAACTTTTGCCCATTTTTCCTCCCTCTCACGGTATTCTCTCACTCGTATCGTATCGCGTCCCCACATAGCACTATTACTCGTCGTGCTTGCGCTGCTTTGGCGAGCCAGATTACTGTCCACCACCACTTGAAGCTTGATAGGAAATAGGCCCAGCGAATTAAGCGGTTTTGCAATATGATTAATTGATTTTTGAAATTTCCGTATATGAATTTAAGGGGTTCGTGATCTGCTGTCAACTTTATCTCAACGCCACAGACAAATTGATGAAATTTTCTGAAACCGAATGCAATGGCGGCAGGATTTACCGTTAATTTGAAATTCCCGCAGAGACGCGCTTCCCAGTTTAATTTGAAGAAGGTATGACGGAAGACCGGGGATTCTTAACTTTGGTGTTGAGAGCAAGAGGTACGCGATACGGTTTCAGTTGCACTGGCATTGTGTTAGACTTGAACGTTAGTTTGACAAGACTACCATTATACGTTCCTTGGTCATCGGAAAACAAAGTAGGACACTTCTTACACAAATAGTCACAAACTTTTGCACTTGAAAGATTATGAAAATTATTGTCATTTTGGGGAGCTTGGGGTGCATGAACGTAAGTATTTATTTTATGGAGCGGTGACTACAATTTCAGTTCGCGCAACCAACTACAACCGATCAAATTAGAACCTGATCCACTCAAAACGTACAAATGTAATTGTTTTCCAACACCACGAAAAAACACATTTGGGGGCTTCATGGCAAGAGGATATAATTGCATCTCTTCGTAACATTTTAATGACAATGTAGTAGATTCCAATTTTGAGAAGTAGAGCTCAACTTTTTTTTCTTACTTCTGAAATCGCTGAGACGTAATTGCCTTTGTCCACTTCCATGCGAAGCGTAGTGTTATCTATTTTCAAATCCACGTGAAAGGGGCGCACAAAATCGCATTCGGTACCTGTGCCGTACAATTGCGATTGAATGCTCACTGACTCTTCCTTGGCCCTTGGACAGTCAATTTCCAACAAGTAACAGTCGTATGCATCTTAGACCTCACATTGGTGGCTATTGTCTTCCAAAAGATGGTTCACTTGCGACTTGGATGAGTTTTGCGGAGTTATAGTTATAGTTTCAAAGTTTGGGAACAGTGGCGTGCAAAGTGATTTGGCAATCCACAACAGTAGCATTTTACCTCCCGCTTTTTTCTGGAAGCATCTTGGAAGCAAAATCGTGGAGAGGTTGTGTTAGAGCGAGATTGCGTAGAACAACGGCATTGCTGAAATCGCGGATTTGAGCGCAAGCTGTGAAGAGCGGAACTTTCAGTATACGGAGTTGTACTTGTATATGTCATGGACGAACTTTTAGGAGTGTTCTCCTTTACCCGTGTAGCATTCTGCGATGCGGACTCCCGGGCAAGGGCCATCGAGAATGCACTGGCGTACGTAAGTCTTTCTGTACGAAATTACTCCTCGCGTGTTCCTTGGTCAGCTATTCCACAAACTATCTGGTCACGAATGGCTTCGTCAAAGTTTGAGAAGTTACACTTCAGCGCCAATTTTTTTAAACGAACGACGAAATCTGCTACACGTTTAGTTTTGGTTTGATGCGCTTTACCAAACGTACATCTTTCCATCGCTTCTGACGAAGTCGGCTCCAAATGACCAGTTAATAGTGTAACTAAGACGGCATAAGATTTGTCATTAGGTTTTTCCGGAGCACATAGTGCACGGACTAACGAGTAGGCTCCACCGTCCAGTTTGATGAGCAGCGCGGCCGCCTGTTTCAACGCGACAAAATGGCTCCAATTATCTCCTAACGAAAACCGAAGGTTTGTTGATTCGCACATTGCTGATTCTAATCGGACTACTCTGATTGTTTTCGGATTTTTATCTGGGTTTTCAAGTTTACCCGCGCGAACTAGTTTTCAATCCTCTTCCTTAGATCATCGATCGATTTTGATGAAAAATATTTTCTAGTGTCAGGGTCAAATCGTCCTATCAACTCGACAAATCGTCAAAACATAAACCCATGAAACCACCCGTTTTACACTGCCCGACGTATTATGGAATATCAACGATTTTCGGCACAGAAAACGAGACACCAATTTATCCTCTTCGCAAAATGAGGTGTACGAGGGCAAACAGATACGCATACAAAAAAGACCACAGTGGCGTGTATATCGCTTCCGAATACAGAACGCTAACTGAGCTCTGACTGCCGTGAGCCGACAGGCAATAGGAGGGGAAAGCAGGAACAATCTTGCGTTCATTACAGAATGCTATCATAGAGGAATCGTGAAACCTTCAGTTAACTACTGAAGGTATTACTGAACTTGAGCGTATCCATAAGAACTTCCAAAAACCAGTGTCACATTTTTCACACTTGTAAATACTGTTAATTTGTTGGGCTCATAAGAAACGATTCTAAAATTATGAACATTAAACTTTATTGGGAACTATCTTTTACCATCATGTCCGCAAGCGCGTAAAACACAGTGACCGTTATTCCAAATTTTCGGGTTTCCAATCACGCGTCGTCAACGTTACTCTTGTAAACTTCACAACAATACGATAGAGTTCCATTAAACCAAGATTTTAACACCACACTAAATCCATCGGTACCATTAGAAAACATAACTTTAATAGACAAACTAACTTTGTACAGTAGCAAATTTCTAACTTTGCTTGATAAATTTGCCCGCGATGCTCAACCATATTATACAGTGCAGTTGTGTATATCCTACTCTTACATGGAAGTGAGAGGGGAAGGGAATTTAGAAACAAACCAATGGTGGGAAAGATCATACAAAAAGCATCAGGGAAGAGGTGAACTTGAGGAAACGCAAGAATTAGTGGGGAAACTGTAGAAGACTTTAATGTTCGGGGTTACGCAGATTGATAGATGAACACATCAAATACTTGAGATCACGATGAAGAATGTTCGGAATAAAGTCACTGGGGGACGGAGACACGACCCGTTTCACTCTGTTGATACAAGAGGTAAATTCGGAACAAACTCGGGTTAGTCGAACTGATGTAGCGCGCGGTGAACGAGAGGGCTCTTCAGACGAGATTGATGAGGGGCGGTCGAGCGAGTCCATGTATACCTGGAGCCTGTGGGGCAACCGTATCGGGGAAGTCGTTTAATCACACGGGGTAAAACCAGAGTGAAAACCCCGAACATCCCCGCCGCTGTCAATCGCAGTTTTGCTGCATGGCAGAGGTGAAACTGTTGAGAAGTTAAGTTGCAGGCGGAGAAGTCGAGTATCTTGAAGTAGGTTTTGGATCATAGTGTTGCAGTAGTTCTTGAACGGTCCCAAACCATGGTTGCTGAGGAAATGAAAATGGAAGGGCTGCGTTGGGAGGTGGCATAGTTTCCGAAGAGGCCTGGTGAGTGTACCAATTGATGTAAGGACAGTGGCAACTCGTACTACCCCAGCACTATCTTCTGAGAGGCCTTCGATATGGCCTAGGCGCCACTCAGTAAGGCAGTAGGTTGGTGTCCATGAGTAGAGCCACCTCACCTATGTGTGGCCTGGGCTCTTTAGGAGATGTCCATTTAACGCCAGAAAGGTGCTGCCAACTGAATTACGGAGCAGTACTGTGAGCCTATGCTCTTTGATTCATCCAGAGTGTTGTTGAGCGTGAGTGGTGGACGTAGAGACAGAATGGGCAATTGTTCTCATAGGAGCGAATAATAGTCCATATCTCCCAGTTCTGAGAAGAGCTGGGTTTTGTAGTAGAGTGTCCAGTACGTGTTTTTGGGAGTACGGAAGGATTCCCGTATTTGGGAACCAGAACCCAGACCGAACGAAATAATTCTGTGATCGGACAGCGATGGTTCGTCCAGTACTTGCCAGTCTTTAACTCTGCTGCCTATGAAGCAGCTGGAGATGGTGTGGTCAAGTACCTCTTCCTATATTCTCGTTACGAAGGTGGGGGCGTTGCCCCTATTAAAGATCTCCAGTTCTTGCCCCGCAAGATAGCCCAGGAGGCACTCCCCTCGAGCGTTGGTGTCCTGGCTCCCCCAGACATATGACGCAGGCAGCAGTGGTGGTAATGAGGAGCCGCTGGACTGTGGACAGGGGGCTGAGAGTTGGATTGTCTGCAGGGCTGTCATGGAGCAGCAAGGAGTTGAGGATGGGATGAAGCTATAGCAAGGGCTCTTCAAAAGGGAGGCGTCTACAATCAGTCAGACCAGCGATCATGGAGACCACTCAGCCTTTTTCCATATTAGGCAAAACATTGGAAATCTTGTTGTTGCAGTCCCTCGAAGGAGTCTTTGGCCGCAACCGCACAGGCAGGCAATATGGGTGTACCAAAGGAAGGTCCATGCAGGATGTCATTGTCGAAATTCGGCGAGTTTCCCTGCTAGCACTGGCTAAGTACGTTGACATCAGGGGAGCGTTTTACAACATTTGGTGGACAGTTATCCTTAAGCTTAAAGGTAAGGGAATCCCCTGCACCCTGTACTCGCCAGAAGTTACCTGACAGACAGAACTGCTACAATCGACCAGCACTCTGAAATGCCTTCTTCGAAGGTCATCTCGAGAGGCTCATGGAGACTGACTGCCAGCCATACGCCTATGTGGACGACTTGACTGTGCTGATCTTTGCAGAGTCAGTCTGCCAACTCGAAGAACAACCCACCACATGCTCCGCACCGTCACCCAATGGTGCGAGCATGTCAAGATGCAGGTGGCCGAGGAAAAAACCCAGCTAATCCTCTTGAACAGAAAAGTGAATAACCCACCCTCAATACGCTTTGGCGGCCACAGGCTCCTTCTTGAAAAGCATATCAAGTATTTAGGAGTGAATATAGGTGAGAGGTGGGGTTTCAACCAACACCTCCAGTCCCTTAAAAGCATTGGGCGTGACACGTATGAGTTCTTCCCCAACTTCTTTCAAGAAAATGGGTTGAGTCAATCAAAAGAGAGTATTGCCCCAATCACAGAGAGCTGCACTCCTGTGGATCACCAAGGCCTACATGACTGTATCAACAGAAGCACTCCAGGAGATCACTGGTCAGCTACCAGTTGATTTGGCCTTTGAGTGCATGGTTGACAAGTGGAGAGTGGAATGGGAGCTTCCCCCGCTTTGGGCTGAACTCCGTGTGGATCTCACCACAAAACAGAAACTTGCCGCCATCGACGAATGGGCTCTAGAGAAATGGCAAGCGAGATGGGAATCCTCGTCAAAGGGACGTAATACGTATGAGTTCTTCCCCAACATCCGTGAACCTCTTTCAAGAAAATGCCAGACCACTGGATGAGCCAGTTCCTCACGGGACATGGTGACTTCAATGCTCGGCTTCTTTTCTCTAAAAGACTCTCCATTATGCACGTCTTGTGCCTCCAGTGCGGAGAAAACAAGAAACCATGTGCTGCTCCACTGTAGTTTCTACAACAGTGAGCGACGGTTGTTGGGAGGGCAAACGAACTTAGCAGCATTGACTGCTACAAAGCTAGCCTATAACCATTTTGCAGAGTTTGCGAAGAAGGTGATGGCTAAGAAACGTGGTCATAGTTGATCTGTCCTTTTGAAACTTGACACCCCATTAAATAGTTAGATCAGGTAGAAAACCAGATTAAGAACTCCTCCCAGATGGTATGGAATTCCTCAGGTGGTCACCTCCGCGCGGTCACACACTGGCAACAGCTCTCTACCGGGAGACTGGCTAACGACCAAATACCTGCCGTACCTCCACAGGTCTGAGTTCGGTTGATGCTGCAGGGGCCGGCCTCTTGCATATTAGCGACACCGCAACTTCCATGACTGATACAATCCTCGTCGAGGGTTTAGGTACAGTCACCAAATAAGGAAACACACCTGTGAACGATTTTCAGAGAGAACAACCGAATCAAATCAGTTCAAACTTAATATCTCACCTGCACGTGACCATAGGACGCCAAAATAAGGGTAAGAACAAAATCCATCGAAAGTTAACAATAGTTATCATAGTGATCCGAACACCAATTTTTTTTTCTCAAAAACGGCTCCAACGATTTTGATTACATTTTTCACATTGATAACTCCCAATAAGGCAACTATTCCATAAAATTCCCATTTGTAGGGAAATGACGAGAGCAGCACAATAAATTATTCAAATTTGCTACGAAAATCGCTTTTGCTTTTAAACTCTGCTGAAATGTTACTAGAATGTTTTTAAAAAATAACGTGTGCGTTGCAACACTTAACTTTCCTTAGTTCTACATCAATTCACTCGGGTACATGGCTTTTTTTCTATTTACTCAATTCATTTATCTCTCAGTTAATTGGAACTTGGTAAAACAACGCTTTACGGTAGCAGGGAGTGGTAGCGCTTACAGTCCGGAATTGTAGGGCTGCTCGTACTCGTTCGGGAATGAGTACGAGCAACACAATAAATTCCCGAGCTGTAAGCGCTACCACTTCCTGCTGCCGTAAAGCGTTGTTTTACCAAGTTCAAATTAACTGAGTGATAAATGAATTGAGTAAGTAGAAAAAAAGCCATGTACCCGAGTGAATTGACATAGAGCTAAGGAAAGTTGTATGTTGCAACGCACCAGATATTTTTACATTTTAATTTTACAATTAACACCATATTATCTTCTCATTCGTCCGACGTTTTCGTGACATGACATTATATTGCAAGAATATTATATTTACATTTACGACACACTGTCGTGACTCCCCATTTCATATGTTCCAAACTAATTGTTCACCTCTCCTGTATCAACTACCTTCAGGTAACGAAGCGAACGCAAATCATGAGCCCTCCTTTTTTGTGTTATTTTTATTTGTCTGTATCTCGCCTTGGCCAATTAGAAACTGTACATATGCGTTTTAGATACACGTAAATATAGAAATAATAAAGCGCTAGTTAAGGGAAACGGTATCAACACCTTCGGGGGGGGGGGGGGGGTCTACTTGAACGTTGGCTGTAAAACGCCTTTCGTTTCGATGACACACCCTGTTGATCTACCACATCATCACAGGTTTTCTAGGATTACAAATTCTACACAACGAAGCAGAGTGATTGTCTGAAAAGCTATACTTTGTATTTTGAAGGTTGGTTTTCAAGAACGAACTGAAGTCATTTACCTTGTTGTGAAGCGGCTATGGAGACCACCAACGCAATCAAGTACAGCAGCAGCATCTCAACGAACTCTTGTTTGTTAGATCTCAGGCACTTTCACTTTCGTAACATTTTATTTTTTGACCCGAAATAAAAGACTTTTCCACTTCACACTCCAAACCAGAAATCCGTATTATTTAAAAGAAATTCGATAAAAATGAGAGAATGAAAAGGAGGGAAAAAGAAAGATGCAGTGAAAGATGTCGAATACGAAAACCTGAAGAGGAGGCGCGTAGGTGACTAGCGAGGAGAAAGACACTCCTTAAAACGACAACCTCTCGCGGGTGATTCCTGCGGACTGAGTCGCTCGCTCTGCGTGAAAGGCCCCCGCAGAGTGGGAGTACGGGGTCGCCTGAAGGGGTTGCCATGACAGCGGAGGGAGGCGAAGGACTAGAAGGAGTTGCCACGTTGTGACATAACGGATTAGAGCGAATGAATACCAATCCTACGTGAGGCAACTCTTCGTGCGCTTTTATCCCCTTACTAGGTGATCAATTCGGTGATCAATTGTATTTTTCCAGATTAACTGAGAATTTACCCAACCAAGCTGACATTTTAGAAAATTTTGATGGAAAGGGAACCTATAACGAGGAAACTGCCTGCGACAATATTGTAAGCGTCGTGACTCATAGCCAGCCATGCGAACGCGTCAACCAAGTCGCTGAATCGGCTGTGGGAGCCAAATAAACCCCGACTCGAGCTCAGCTTGGGGTGTACTCGTTAAGCTGTCTTGCCGTCAGTGTCATATCCTGCATGGACCTTCCTATGGTACACCCCTATTGCCTGCCTGTGAGGTTGCGACCAAAGACTCCTTCGAGGGACTGCAACATCAATATTTCAATACATCAATGTTTTGCGTATTATGGAAATAAGGCTGAGCATTCTCCATGATTGCGGGCCTGACTAATTGTTGTCACCTCCCTTTTGAAGAGTGACGACACACGCAGACTTCCACTGAGCGGGGAACTGTCCAATCTGCTGACAGTCATTAAATAAATTAAGGAGGCCGCTGGAGATAGTCCTGTAAACCTTCCTTAGCATATTGTTTTCTATTTTAACTGTCCCAGGAGATTTGTTGTTCTTTAAGGTCGCAAGGCCCCTGCCAAGGTCACCTGTTGTCCACAATGGGGTTTCAGGCTCATTTGAAGGGCATATGATCAGCTCCCTTGCCACTCTCTGGGCTTAAGTATCAAGAGCTACTTGGTGGTCAGGGAACGCCTTCGCGAGGAGGGTTTGCAGTGAACTTTCGATGCTGCAGGCCCAGCCTGACTCATTGTGCATTGCAGCTAAGCCGTACTCTGCCTTTGCTTTTCCTATGGAGGATCTGTAATGCCTGCCCCTGGGGTTCACAGAGCTTTTACGTACGTTTGCAGACGTTTTTCGACGTCTCATTCAAGTGAGTACAGCAACTTTGAACGGTTGTTTACAATGGCTTGGGACCTTTCACGTGTCAGCTATGTTGACGTCGCTGGCAGAAGACGGACCGCCACGATCCATTCAAGATCTACAAAAAAAAATTAGAAGTTGCCCGTGAAAACACAGACGAAGCAGCGCTCCTTCCCCTGTCTGACCGACCCTCTGACTCTTCCACTCGAATCACCACATTGAGGAAGAACCATTTCGACTTGGAGACGTCCTCAACAAGCACCCAAGTCTGATATGGAGTTGCACAAATTCCTGGGTGACACCGTTCCCGTATTTGACGTAGACATCACTCAATTTTCCAACTTCCAAAGAATGTTTGATGATGCCGTACACAAGATGAATATCCCTGCGCTCAAAAAGCTCGCTGTCCTGAAGGATCGTCTCAAGGGTCACCCGCGCTTGTTGGTTGACTGTATTGGCTGTCATGACTCCGATTACGACTCAGCTTACCTAGCCCTCTGTGCTGAGTACGATACCCCCGTCGTCTCGCTTACGCAACGATGGACCAGTACATCAACATCACAGGGCTACCTAGGCATCCAAGCCCAGAAAATATAGCCGCCCTCCGCTACGAGCTTTGCATAATCTTCAGCTACCCAACCTCTATAGTTTTATGAATTGTATCGTCACCTCTCCCCTGAACTCATGGAAGACTTCCAGAAAGACTACATTGAAGAGCTCCTTCGCCAAGCAGAAGAGAAACTTCGAGCCAATTTATCTGCGGACCCCTGACTTGCCCCAGAACATGCGCCGTGGACAACTGTACGCAATGGAGCGCGCCCGTCCCCTTTCCAGACACGCTTCTCAAAGATGGCAAACTCTTACGCTACTCTTCAGGAATAGGAGGATACAGGTGAGAATGGGTCTTTTTTGATCAGTTTGAGTCATGTGATTGTCAGGTGACGAGGAAACCACTTCCGTTACGTTTCCCTCATCCTCATGATTGTCATTCCCGTTCAAGAGTGCCTCCTCGCCTTAACCTTCGGCAGGGGTGCCGTTTTGCCCAGGGTGGCATAACGCAGCTTCAGCACAAGGCCACGATTCTCACTCAAACTACGACTGGAGGCCCAATCAACAGCGCAAGGGAACATTTGGGCCTATATCAGCAAGCCAGCAAATGCAACCTTTTTGTTCCAGACCCCTGACGCCTAATACACAATCTGCTACCGTTATGCCGACGTCGTGCCTCAACTACTTCCAGAGTAATAAGAAGAACAGAGAGAAGTAACAATCTGATAACTCAGAATTATTCCAAGTCCAGAGATATATGGCCTTCATTGCCAGCACCCATGCCTGCCCAATCCACCTCTCATCAACCTCAACCGTCCACTAACAGATCCTTGAATGACTGAGAGCTAGGCCGGTTGGAGCCCCTTCACTCTACCGCTGCATGCATGCCCAAAGCCCATTCTCAATAATCCACGAAAGTACTTCATCATTCCTACTACGTTGGTCAGGGTTTTAGCACCGTCAGGTTGGCTCTGACTGAGGGCCATTCTTGACACTGGTTCAAAAATTAATCTCATTTCTCAGGCAGCTGTGAAGAAAAGTGGTCTTCACACTAACCCCTGAACTCCTGTAAACATCTCCAGCCTGGGCGGCAATTCAGCCGCTATGACTCACTCTCAGGCCGCTCTTATTGTATTCCAGCCTTATAAGCTTCCCTTTGTGGTGAATGCCAGTGTTGTGCCCCAAACAACAAGCCCAGTGCCAACTTCTCCACTTCCACACATTCCTTGGCCAACCACAGAGAGCAGAAAACTTGCTGACCCGCTCTATCATACTCCAGCGCCAGTGGACATCATCTTTGGTGGAGACGTGTTTGAGGAGGTGGATCTTAACTGCACTATCCGCCTTCATCCCAAGGGTTCCACTCTACGCCGTTCAACTCTTGGGTGGATGGTCTCTGGCGCCCTTCCCATGCATGAAGCGGATAACAGGGTGCGCTTCAAGCTTCCAGAATCCAGTTCATCTGCCCACACCATTACCAAGTGCCCAGTGCAGCCTCCCACGACAAGAGCTTCAGTCTTACAGCCACCAGAGCGCAACCCCAGTTTGCTCCAACCCCCCAAGACTTTGCACCTACCGTCTAAGTAAACTGCAAATACGGAACTATCAACGTTACTTGAACGATTCTTTGCTTTGGATGAACCTCCATCAGCTTCCCCACTTACGCCAGAAGAGCTCAAGGCAGAGGAAATCTTTCTTCTTTCGACTGGGAGACTCACGAACGAGCGTTTTGTCGTTCGTCTACCCTTCAGTACAAGGCGATTCAAGGGGCATGGAACTAAATAGGTTCTTTAGAACTGAATCCAGGCTTCAAAGTAACCCACTTGACTTTATGCGGGATTATATTGATCAGGGGCACATGGTAGCCATCAAACGCTCCTTGTCAGGCGCTCCTGCATATTACTTACCTCATCAAACCGTTTCCACCCTGTAATTACCCACTTTGCAAGGATAGATACGTCTTTATTGCTGATATTCGGCAAATGTTTCGGCAGATTCAGCATCCTCCGCCAGATTCTGAGTTTCTTCGCAGTGTTTGGAGATTCTTACCTGACTCACCGCTTTAGGATTATGAGCTCTGAACGGTGACCTATGGCACAGCTCCAGCTCCCTGGCTTGTGTGCCGTGTTCTACGAGCCTTGGCTGATTCTGCTCCTTTCAACCTTTCTGCAGGAGTCCAGATCTTACGTGAAAGGACACGTAAGAACGACATAAATTGGGGACGCTCTTCTATCCCCTCAGCTATTCATGCCTGAGATGCAGTAATAGAGCTTCTTTGCAGTGCTCAGATGGAGCTTCGCAAATGGGCTGCCTTACTCGAGGTCTTCCAAAGGAGCATCATGCCCCTTCCAGGTCCAGAGACTGAAAATTCTTTGAAGCTCTTGGGGATGTGTCAGTCACCTTGCTCCAACATTAGTCCTCTTCTCCTGGCTGAAGACTCTTCTGAGGAGATGGAGGCTACAGCGTCTTCCTTTTCTCGTCTTCTCCGCACTGTTGGTTGGATTGTTCGATTTTTCAGAGAGCTCAAAGAGGTCCATTCTCCCCACACTGTCCCTTCTATTATAAGGTACGTCCAGTAGAGCAAGAAAAGACAAAACGACAGTTATTTTCCCAGATAGCTCACCTGTATGATCCTCTCGGTTGGCTTACACCCATCACACTCTTCTCACGCTTAATTGGTCACTCTAAGAAGACCCCATGGGTTGGCCACGCAATCGTACCAGAGCTTGGTTACAACTGAGGTAGCCATGGAAGCTTGTCTGTCACCTTGCTCCAACATTAGTCCTCTTCTCCTGGCTGAAGATTCTTCTGTGGACATGGAGGCTAGAGCGTCTTCCTTTTCTCGTCTTCTCCGCACTGTTGGTTGGATTGCTCGATTTTTTCAGAGAGCTCAAAGAGATCCATTTTCCCAGGCACTGACCCGACATTCACCGACTAGGGAACTAACTCTCACAATGCAAGAAGTGGCTAAAGCAGAGGAACTACTCATTTGTGGAGCTCAAAGGGCGGGCCTGGCCTCCTTGCTGACGGAAATTCGCAATGGGTCCCTCCAGTCCCACCTAGCGAGATCTCTAGAAGCCCTCCTAGACGAATCAGGGATATTGCGTGTTGGAGGAAGAGTAGTCCGTACATCATCCTGCTCTCCTTCCTAGTGATCACCCTTTGACGCGCCTTTTAATTCAAGTGGCTCACGAGTCAAACTTACACGCTGGACCTTTGGCAACCCTGAGTTTTCTGCGTCAGCGCCACTGAATTGTAGATAGAAAGCGAAATGTTCAGCTTGTGGCATGCAACCATTGCTACTCCTTAAAGCCTAGGCCCTTTGAGCCTCCCATGGGTCATCTCCAAACTAGTCGCACTGTGACGACCCCTCCCTTCTCTTCTGTAGGAGTAGATTATGCTGGCCCATTCGTGCTTTCCAACAATTCTAGCAAGACAAGGCAATCTGTCTCTTCTCGACACCGAACAAAAAATACTACCTCGTTGCCTTTGTGTATTTCTCCTCAAAGGCAGTGCACTACGAGGTCGCTTCAGCCCTATCCACTGTAGCCCTATCATTGCAGCTTACAGGCGTTTCTGTGACCAATGTGGCAACCCCTCCCTTTATATTCGGACAATGGCACAAACATTGGGGGCACTGCTTCTGAAATGAAGAAATTGAAGGCCCTGATTTCAGTAAACCTCCAAAGAAGAGCTATCTCACTTGAAGCGAGTATGCATGGAATGGAATGCCACTTCATTCCGTGATCGGCCCCTCATTTTGGAGGCTTGTGGGTAAAGTCTGCAAAGCGGCTACTTACCAGGGTTTGCGAGGGCAGCACCTTACCGTGAAGGGGTTTATCTCCCTCCTGTCCCGGGTTGAAGCAATCTTCAATTCTCGCCATCTCACTGCCCTTTCAAACTCTACCAATGACCCACACTTCCTCACTCCCGGTCACTTTCTTATCCTTCACCCTCCCATTGCCCCCACCGCGGTATCATTCCCACCTCAACTTTTGGTTTATTATTCATTCTGAATAATAACCCTATGTTTCCGGTCACGAAAAATTTTTTACAACCCCCCCTCAAAATTTGATACTTTACGTTTCAAGACATGGAGATTCCAAATTTGCAATGTCCGTCCGCCGTCCCCCGTCTGGGCCGTTTTGTGCCTTTAACGTGGTCTGAAAAATTCGTTCTTTCGCCCAAAAATCCGATTTGGTATCTAGTTGTGCCCGCCATCTCGGCAATCCGATCGGACGAAGCCCGTGGTTGTAATGGGCTTAAAACGGTTAAAAAAATTAACGAAACGCAGTACAACGCGGGAGCTACAGCGTTTCGTCGTTTGAACTCCCCCCGCTCCCTGCCCATCTCATTAAAAAAACTCGAGGCGAGCGAGCGCGGCCTCCCGCTCGCTTCCCTCCCAACACTCAACTCCCCCCAGGTTCGCTTCGAGCGCCCCCGTTCCAATTTCCCCGACGTTTTGGTTTTAATACGATTCAATTTTTTAAGATTCTTTCGTTTCATTCTCATTTTGTTTTTTTACATAGATTTTTGGTTAACTTTTGATATTAGTATTTAGCGTGCATGTTTTCATATTAAAATTCAGTTTTTTCTAGATACTTTCGTTTTTTGTGTTGTTTATTTTAATATTACGATTCAGTTCTTTTCGACCTTTTTTGGGTTTAATTATGATATTTTTCGATGCTGAATCGAACAGGATGGGTCTCGGAGCATTAATGCTAGGTCAAGCTGATTATCCGAATAATAAACCGTTGTGTAATAATTTGCAGGGTTTTTTGTGTTCCATTAGAGCCCCACAGACAACCCAACTCTCAGCCCCCTGTCCTCGGTCCAATTGCTCTCCCAACATTACTTCCAGCACCATATGACCAGTTTCATGCCTTAAGAGCCCTCCTTGTTCGCACCTATATACTCAACTCATTGCCGTTTAAGTCACCTTTCTTGTACATCTAAGTCTCCGAAACTTGTGATGGTAACCCTGTGTTCATGCTGAACTAAAATCCGTGTCTGGAATTCATTCAAGTCTATCCTGGGCGAAACAGTTGTAATCTGCATCGGCAAAGTCAATAACCATGTGATTACTCTGCGTTGCACCTGGTATGGCTCGAGAACCCAGAAATTTGAGTAGCGGTGTGTGAACCCTACCTTGAGGTGGGATCGCAGAGCACACCCCCTGCAGGAATGGGGGACAGCATTCTCCTGCCGTACCCTCTGTGTAGCCATAAAAGCCGACGATAAAGAGTCTTAAAGCACATGACACTGACGTACGCAACATATTCCATATACGAACAACACTGCAACGGCGTACGTGGCGTAACACGTTGACTCAAAAAACTCTTATTGAGCGGAAGACAGTCCTGGAAGTAGCTCACTAACACCTATGAGTAATCCCCGATATTGGTGCGGCCTTTGGAACGAGGAGGGAGAAAAGCCGGGTTTGAGCGTTCCCTGGGCGGCTGATAGTGTGTGTCCCGCTCACCACTTCACCAGTTGCTGAGGGCTGACTCTGAGCAGCAGCCGAAAAATCACAAGGTATTTTTAGATGCTGGATCGATTGGAATACTTTTGAGAGGTATACGACTGCGTCTAGATGGAAAATAGTGAAATCACAGTAACTATTGTGAGTCAAAGTCTACTAATTGAAAGAACTTGTGGAACAATAACTACAGCGATAGTAATCGTTTCATCGTTTGTACTCCCCCCGTCTCATTAAAACCACCCGCCAGCTTGACTCGCAACGTCATGCCAATTGCCTACAGGCGCCTGGAATATTTAGTTTTCGTCCTTTCGTTGTAGTCATGTCATGTTTTAGATGATTTACAGGTATTTCTCGATGCTGAATTGAATGGGATGGGTCTCGGTGTTGTGAGACTGGGTCAAGCTGTAATAATTTTCAGGGGTTTTCAATATAAATTAAACCTTTATTACATTAAAAAGGTTTCTTCAATATATTTTCGTATTTTCTTCTCAGCAAATTATATTTCAATTATGTGTTCTTGGCCAAATTGGTAGCAGCAGAGTCATGAATTTTGGGCATCACGAAGAATTTGAATGTTGAAGCACTCTGTGAGCAAGTATCAGCTTGTCGAGGTTTACTCTTCACTTCATTTATATCCTGCGTGATATCATTTATGAGTAGTCCCTGTTTGTGGTGGTTAAACTTACCCGACTGTAGTTAAGAATAAAACTCCTTGTTCGAATTGCATTTGGTTTCTTTTTACTACTTCCCGACTCACCTAGTGCAATACCGCTTTCAATATTCATTCCCCCCGTAACAGATTCATAGATCAACGGCTCGTCGCGTGATTCAATTCGAATTGAAGACAATCAATTCGATAGTTGCGCTAGACAGTTGCCAGTGATAAAAGTTGTAACTAGCAACAGTATCAGTAACGCTAGTAAACGTTCCGAATCGCGAACCGAAGACCCGAGAAATGTACCTATTGGCCATTGTTTTGGGATTCAATTCGGAGGCGAGGCACATTGGGTTTTATGTGGTCATTACTGACATGAAATTTAAACTGTGCCGAAACCACACCTGCCTCTGTCAATAACTTGTGAGTAAAAACCCTGCAAATTATTATACAATGGTTTATTATTCTCATGAACAGCTTGACCTAGTATTACTGCTCCGAGACCCATCCCATTCAATTCAGCATCGAATACTAGTAAACCATACGAAACATGACCTGGCTACAATGGAACTACGGAAACTAAATATTCCCCTGGCGCCAGGCGCCCGTAAACGTCTGTAGGCATTTATGATCCGATGGAGGGGTGTGCGGAGGAAGTGGCCCTAACCTTCCTTCGCCCCGTCGGGTAAAAAAAAAGTCGGGGAAATTGGGACGGGGCCCGGACTGGGGACGGACATTGCAAATTTGGAATCTCAATGTCTTGAAACGTATAGTATCAAATTTTGAGGGGGGTTGTAAAAAAATTTTCGTGACCGAAAACATAGGGTTATTATTCAGAATGAATAATAAACCACAACGCAAGTTGTCACTCGGAATGCTCCGAAGATCAATTTTCTGTATTTGAACCGCTAATGTCCCAAATGCACCTGAACTCCCTCTCTCGCTCATAGACAGCTTACTAGATCTCAGTGTGCTCAGCATTAAAACCACACTGGAATTACTGAAAACTAGCTACCACTACTGACCAGTATTTTACAGAAATATGAACATTGTTTTCTACTAATAGACCAACCCAAGGTGGAATACCATCACCCTTATAAAATGATGTCTGGAAAACCAGCCTTGATTACTAGTAAATGTGCATTCGAGGTTTCTTGAATCATATACCTTGTCTAAGAAGTCGATAATGGGAAATAGGACCAAACTCAATCAACGTAACAACCGTTACCACAAACCTTTCGTGAATAGCGTCAGTTTTTAGTCCTCCTCTCCTATTTTCACATTTTTATATAAGAGTTTTTACAGCTTGCTGCCTCTTTTTTTGCTGAACAGAAACTCATACGGCAATCCGTAAAAAATTAATTTTTTCAATCGTGATCACTCCATCGAATCGCACTCTAATAGCGATCCCTCTCTCTTGGTCCTCTGAAACTTGAGCGCATTCTTCTAATCTTATCAACCAGCGGCAAACTGTTGACAAACTATGTTTTGACCAGAACAATCCCAAAGTTCGGCCTTTTGAGCTTGATGATTCAGTATTGATTCAGCAAGGGGACTGCAATCAGTTAATACCGTGTTGTTACAGTACTACCAGGACACAGATGACAGTCAGAAAAGAACATTTAAGTTTGTTCACGACCATCTGCGCTTGATGCTTGTTTTGGGGTCTAATGTCCCTGTGTTCTCTGAATTTGAGGATGACGCTTAGTGCATCAATTTCGACTGCGTTGAACTTCGATGCATTGTATTTTCAACTGTGTTATTTTTCGATACCAAGGTCATGTTTTCATTTTGTGTGGTGTCTCTTTCCCAATGGCTGGGGAGAGGATGTACGAACGGAAAACGGTCTATCCGTTTTCCTAGAATGGGATTGTTGAGTTGTATTGGGTCTTACTTCACGTTTATGCTTTGCTAATTGTCTTCAAGTGCCCTGCGTGGTGCCTATTTCCTTATGGCTGGGGAGAGAATAGTGGTTTATCTCTTCCTTACCTGGCGAGAGAGCCTTATGTGACACGCTCAGCATGCAGTTCTGCTTTCCAGATTCTGGAAATGTGTTCTATCCGTATTTGTATTTTTCCGATCTTTGAGATGATTTAGGGTTTCCTTCTCAGTTGTCCCGTCATGAAATCGTGGCTAGCAGCAGGTGTAAATGTTGGGTTCTATATTGACTTGATATTGCGTTTATCACAGTGTTATTTTCCGCAGCCATGGGTACTTCCTAGTTGTCCATGCTTCACGGTTTATGTCCCCAATCTAGCGTTATGGGGACCTGCCAGCGATACTTTATTTATTTTCTTCTTCAACGTCATGGCGACTAAGGGCTTCCTAATTGTCCATGCTTGATGGTTTACGCCATGCTAGTTGGACCATTTAGTGTTATGGGTACCTAGATCTGTTTTGTCAGATTGCTGATCCTGGTGGTGGTTTTGTGTGATTGTGATGTTTCACACTCACACTGGCGCAATTTTTTGCATTGCCTCATTCCTAGTTGGTGTGGGGTGATGTTCTGGGGTTTTCTGATATGGCTTTAACAAAGCCCTTGGGCCTATCTGTTTTGGACAGGTGGATTCCCCTATGATCTGCACATTTTCTTGTGTGGTCACAGCAGTGTCAGAATGGCCTTGTGGCTGCTGCATTGCCACTGTTACGAGGGGTGATCAACAAGTTCCAGGACTGATTTTTTTTCAATTTATTTAAAAAATCTACAGGCTATTGGACGTCGTCCCCTTCAAAGTACTCTCCTTGGGAAGCTATAAAGTTTTCCCAACGTGTTTCCACTGCCTAAAGGACTTTGAGAAATCATCTTCTGAAATGGTGTGTAGCTGCTCCAGCTCAAATCTTTCATGGGGCTTTCCCTTCATGGGGCTCTTGAGTTTTGGAAATAAGAAAAAGTCTGCAGGGACAAGGTCAGGTGAATATGGAGGCTGGGGAATGACCGTCATTCCATTTTTGGTGCAGTAGTCGTGAATGAGCAGTGCGGTATGAACAGGCGCATTGTCATGATGCAGCACCCCCTCACCGCTCCGCCAAAACTCTGGTCTCTTCCTCCTTACTGCCTTGCGCAAATTTCTCAGGGTTTGACGATAACGAAAGCGGTTAATGTTCTCACCTCGCGGAAGAAATTCAAGGTAAACAACACCCTTCCAGTCGAAAAAAAAAACAGTAAGCATGACCTTGACGTTTGATTTGACCTGACGCGCTTTTTTGGGGGTTGGGGAGGATTTTGTCTGCCATTGTGATAACTGGACCTTCGTTTCGACGTCATAGCCATAAACCCACGTTTCATCTCCAGTAATGACTTGTTTTAAGAAGTTTTCATTGTCATTTGCCATTTCATGAAGTTCTGACAAACTTGAACTCTGTGTTGTTTCTGCTGCTCAGTCAACAGTCTCTGAACTAAAACAGGCAGTGGATAAAATAGATCAAGAGACAGGTAAATCAATCAAATGAATGTATAAAGAAGAATGGCATGAGGCAAAAAGCGCGGCAAAAACTAAAACAGAGTGAGACTGAACGTGAACCAAACCAAGATGGCCAACCAAACAAAGTAAAATTGATATTCAACACTCCGCCTCAATTTTACAGACATTTAGCATTTTACGAAAATAAGTAAATTTTTCAATACACAAACTTTTGGTTAGTATGTCCGCAATTTGATTATTTGTGGAAATATATTGAACTTCGACAGTCTTATTTTGCACTAGACCCCAAACAAAATTATACTTGACGTCAACGTGTTTGAGTCTTTTCTGCTCCCATTTTTGTAGGCTTTTCGGTTTGAAGAAAGTTCAGTCAGAGTCCATGTATTTGCTTAGTGAAGAGAATTCATTTCTTCTTTGATTGCCAACACCCAATGGTCCTTATCGTCTCTGCTACTTAGATCTTCAAAATCAGAAGGCACGTTATCGATGAAGCTTTCAGCATTGCACGCTATTGTTACATACTCTTCAAGGTACTTGGGTATTCTGCGATCTCGACGTGAATGTCGATTTTCACTTTCATCAGGCATTTATTCGATTTTAGACTCAACTGGAGTTGTATTCAGGTCATTTAATTGATCTCCGCCTGAATCCAAAATTTCTTCATCACTGAAACAATTTTCATTGCTAGAAACATTGACAAAATTATTCAATTCCGAAGTTTGCTCTGATACACACTTGTCAAGAGTAGGAAATACATTTTCATGAAATAATACATCAGGCGCAGAAATTATTTTATGGTCAGTAGGATCGCACAGCCGCTACCCATTTGGGCAGTATCCCATCATGAAACAGTTTTTAGATCGAGGATCAAGTTTACTTTTCAAAAGCTCACTACGTAGACGTACATGCGCAACGCATCCAAAAACACGTAGCTTTTGTAGATTAGGTTTGGAACCGTACCAAAGCTCTGCCGGAGTTTTCTTTATCAGGGCGATAGTAGGAGACCTATTTATAATGTAAACTGCTGCCATCACTGCTTCTGACCAAAGAATTTTATTAGTGTTAGAGTTCAATATCATGCATCGTACTTTTTCAAAAATAGTGCGGTTCATCCGCTCTGCAACACCATTTTGACAAGTAGTACATATAATCTTCTGACTGTAGTCCCGGTGATGGGATGTGCACCGCGGCCAGATGGCCTATTGTGCCAGTCCTAGTGTCTTACAGGTCAATGCCTAGCTTTCTGAGGAAAGCCAGGTAGTTCCTGAAGGAGTCATCGTTGGTATCCATCCTGGGAGAAGTGGTGCCAAAGACCAAAAGTCGCTCCCTCTCAAGTCTCCGGCACTGGGCCAGGACATGGTAGGGAGTCTCTTCATCCGTGCCACACCACCTGCATCGAGGGGTGTCGGCTATACCCATAACATACATGTGTTTGTTCATTCTGCAGTGCCCTGTTATGATCCCAACAACCTGCCTTAAGTCCTTCCTCTCCATCCTCAGAAGGGTATGTCTTGTCTCAGTTGATTGCTCTGAGACAAAGCGTTTGGAGTGTCTTACTCCTGCAGCGTTCCAGATTGTCTGATGCAGTCTTCTGGCATGTTCTCTCACAGTCCTTTTAACTAGTGACAGAGAAATCCCAGAATGGGGCGGTGGCCCAATAGGTACTGTGGACGAACCGCGTCTGGCCAGATGGTCCGCCCTCTCATTTCCAATGATTCCACTGTGTCATGGAATCCAATACACATTAACTCTATTCGCACTTGCTAAGGAGTTAAGCCACATCCTGCACTCTCGCACCAGTTTTGACGTAGTGCAGTAGTTCATTAGCGCCTTACACGACGCTTGACTATCGGTCAATATATTGATAGTTCTGTTGCTATAGCCTTTCTCATGCATTTGGATTGCCCCGGCAATAATAGCATAAATTTCTGCTTGAAAAACTGATGGAGTGGGGCCTAGGGCAATATGCGTCCCACTCCTTCCAGAACCACTTATCCACACCCCGAATCCTGTCCCCTTCGTGGTTTTCGATCCATCTGTGAAGATGTTGACGCCATTGGGAGGCCGAAACTGGCGGCTCTCGCTGTTCCATGGACCTCCCAATAGCTGAACATTATATTTCCTCTCGAGCTCATACATGGGCACAATTGCGTCTGTGATCACGCTGAGCTC
This sequence comes from Pachypeltis micranthus, assembly GCA_020466155.1. Classification (NCBI taxonomy): domain Eukaryota; kingdom Metazoa; phylum Arthropoda; class Insecta; order Hemiptera; family Miridae; genus Pachypeltis; species Pachypeltis micranthus. The sequence goes on along the minus strand of CM035770.1, from coordinate 978,259 downwards.
CTTGAAGGTCTCCAAGTCCCTAAATATAGCCAGGTGTCCATTAGTCGCCTGTGGCACCTTAGCTATTCCGAGCATAGTGAGTCTGTAAGCCACCTTCATCGCCTCTGCCTTGACAGAAATGTCCAGGGGAAGAAGGTTTCAGGAACAGTTTCTCCATGGTGACGGTTGGTGTAGTCTTCATCACCCCCGCTATAAGTAGGCACCTGAGGGGTCTCGATAACGGAAAAATAATATTCACTTTAATTCCAGAAGAATATTAACGTGACTAGTTTGGTGGTTGATAAGAGACTGAAATAATTACACGTATGGCAACATACGTGAAACAATCACGATGGCAACATAAACGAATTCGGCGTTCGCCACACTACCCCCCTGCGGAGTCGATGTGATCAGGGTTGACAACGGTCGGCAAATCGGACCTTTCTACCAGAACGGGTCGTGGTTTCCGGCTTTGATGATGATGATGCTGGTAGATCTCTGGAACTTGTTGTAGTTGCTGGTGGTTCTTGAGGCGTATTTTTTAGTGATGATGCCGGTGTTTCCTGCTCATTCCAAAAGAAAGCCGGTTTAACCCTGTCAATCGTGACTTTGTCCGGTTTATTGTTGATTTTTAAAGTTATTGTTTTGTTGTCACGGTCAACGATTTCGTATGGCCCCCTGTAAGGTGGCTGTAGGGATCGTCTCCCTGGTCCTTCCCGTAAAAATGCCTGAGTACAGTGGTCTAGTTCTTTTTAAACGAAAGACCCATGGTTTACGTGTCTGGATGTTGGTGTTGGTCTCAGTCGCCTCACGTATTCGCGTAAAGTGGCGAGGAATGTTGGTATGTCTTCGGAACGCGTAGTGTTGGCCGAGAAAAACTCGCCAGGAAGTCTAAGAGGTTCGCCGTAGACGAGGATGAGTGTATGTCGGCTTTGAAAGCAGAGCGAATGCCGAGAAGAACCAGTGGAAGTGCTTTGATCCAATTAGTGTTTGCGTGGGCCATGATAGCAGCTTTCAAGGGCTGGTGGAGGCATTCGACTTGCCCGTTGGCGGCGGGGTGCCAGCTGGTAGTGAGCTTGTGCTTGATTCCGAAATAGTCCTTGAAAGCATGGAAAAGAAACGATGTGAATTGGGATCCTCTATCGGAAGTGACTATTTGAGGGCAGCCGAAACGAGAAATCCAGCAACAAAGAAATGCTTGTGCTATGGATTCCGCAGTGATATTTTCCAATGGGTAGACCTCGGGCCATCGAGTAAAACGGTCGACGACAGTCAAGCAGTACCTGAAGGAGTGAGCGATAGGTAAAGAGCCGATGAGATCGACGTGCACATGGGAGAAACGGTGAGATGGAAGTTCGAAGGTGCCGATTGGTTCCGAGAGTTGCCGAGGTGCCGAGAGTTGACGTGACGTGAGATTTTGGTGCGTTGACATTCAAGGCAAGCTCGAGTCCAGGAACGGCAATCCTTTCGAATTGAAGGCCAGATGAAACGATCGCTTACTAACTGGCGCCGGGATGACTGAGGTTGTGGAGTTGTTCGAATGCTTGTCTGCGGAATGTAGCTGGAAGAAAGGATCTCGGTTTGCCAGAAGACACATCACAGTACACAGATGTAGATCCGGGGATGTTTATTTCTTTGAGTTGAAGAAATTCAGATTTGCGTAGGTGGGCTTTCAGTTCCTCGTCTGTCTCTTGAGTTTTGGCAACTGCTTCGTAATCCAGAGATTTTGAGAGGGCTACGCGAGAGTGTATCGGCAACGGTGTTCTGTGTTCCACTGACATGTTGGATATCTGTTGTAAATTCGGAAATAAATGAGACTTGATTTATTTGTACGGGAGGAAATTTATCACGTTTCTGCTGAAAAACGTACCTCAACGGTTTATGGTCAGTAAAAATTGTAAAGTGATGGCCTTCAAGAAGATGACGAAAATGTTGGACCGATTCATAGATAGCAAGGAGTACTCGGGAATATGCCGGTGATTCTGCTTGCTTATTGCTGATCTTCTTTGAGAAAAAAGCTAGTGGTTGCCAAGAATTATTTACCAGCTGTTGAAGACAACCACCGATGGCGTGGTTCGAGGCGTCTGTGAATAAACCAAGAGGCACGCCAATTCGAGGGTGAGCTAGTAAAGTGGCTGAAGCGAGGCAATTTTTACAAGCTTGAAAAGCTTCTTCAAGTGCTTGTGTCCAAGGTACCTTCTGTGAAACTTTGAGCAAAGGCTTGCTGATAGCTTCGTGGAGGGGTGCTTCGAATTCGGATGCATGTGGAATAAAACGGCAATAGAAATCCATCATTCCTAGAAAACGACGTAAGCCTTGTGCGGTCTGAGGTAAGGCAACATCTTTGATGGCTAGGATTCGGTGTTGAGGAGGTCGGATTCCAGAAGATGATACAGTATACCCGAGAAACTCCAGTTCTGGAACGCCAAACTCGCATTTTGATGCGTTGATGACGATTCGATAGCGTAAGAGGCGTTCAAATAAGATCTTAAGGTGATGCTTGTGTTCTTCAATAGATCTAGAGAAAACAAGAATGTCATTAATGTAAGCGTAACACAAAACTCTAATCCATGTAGAACTTCATCTATGAAACGTTGGAAAGTTTGGCCAGCGTTACGCAGACCAAAAGACATGAAAGGAAATTCAACATTCCAAAAGGTGTAGTGATGGCTGTTTTACAAATATCATCATTGAAAACAGGTATTTTGTTGTAAGCTTTGACGAGGTCGATTTTGGAAAATATTGTGCAACTCTCCAAATTGCAGGTGAAGTCGTGGATACGGCGTACTGGGTAACGATCAGGCATTGTGCGACTATTGAGTTGCCGGTAATCGCCGCAAGGTCGCCAATCTGATTTTTCTTTGGTAGCGAGATGAAGTGCAGATGACCAACAACTTCCAGATGGACGGGCAGTGCCGGCCTCAATCATGTCGTAAAACTGCTGTTTGGCGATGTTTAACTTGTCGGGAGCCAGGCGACCAGGAGCACAGGAGATGGGAGGGCCCGGAGTTATTCGGATGTGGTGGAAAGTTTCGTGTTTGATCTCACGAGATTTACCACATGGACGAGTTAAATCCAGTTAAATTCAGCCAAAATATGCGTAAACTCGGGCGACAAATGTGTGTCGACCGTTTTGACGCTAAGTTGATAAACTTGTTGAATTCGGCCGGAAGTACGAAGACCTGTAGTGCCATCTATCAAAAATCTTGAGCGACAATCTGGCAATAAGTGAAAATGAGACAAGAAGTATGAGCCGATAATGGGGATATCCACGTCCGCAATGATGAATTTCCATTTCAATTCTCGGCGAAGTCCGAGGTCTAGATTTATTGTGCGAAAACCGTAAGTTTTGATCTTACTGCTGTCGGCTGCACTCAAGTCGAAATCGGTAGCCGAGAGGCGTTCATTTAGGAATCGACGAGGTAAACAGCAGAAGTCGGAGCTAGTATCGATCAAGAAATCCTTTTTTGATGTACGGTCTGTGACAAAGAGACGGCTTCCTGGAGATGAGCAGTTTGTTGCCGTCTTCACGAACTGCCGTTGGGGTTTCCCGACTTGTAGCTGCAGGGTTGAATGCATTTTTGTGCCTTTTCTTAGAATTTTTCATGATACCAGCACAGGCGAGAGAGGTTGGATTCACCTCGGACGTTTCGATCATTTTTTCGTGATCGACCGTAGTTGTGGCTGCGCAGGCTTTGGTTTCTGAGATTCCGTGTAGAAAGTTGAGCAAGTTGTTGAGTGCGTGTCAATTGCTTAAATAAGCGTTTGGTCAGGAGGATTCGGTTCGGAAGAGGCGGTTCGGACAGAGAGGTTAGGGGTTGTTGGCGACACTTCGATGATTTAATCGGCGAGTTCTGAGAGCTTTTCCAACGTCAATTCTGACTGTGAGGTGAAAATAGCTTGGACATTTTGTGGGAGTCGTCTGAGCAAAAGCTGTCGCAAGAGATTGTCTTGGATGACTGTGATTCCGGCGAGTGTCCGCAAATGGCGTAAAAATTTCCGATCGCCAAGCTCCTCTTCACTGATGAGTCGTCTCACCCGCTGCTCTTCGGAAGCCGATAAGCGTTCTATTAGTTTAGCGCGTAAATACGTGTATGGGTGATCAGCCGGTGGCGTATTGATGATGTCTTCAACTTCCACGGCTATGCGAGTTTCTAATTGGGATACAACATAGTGAAATTTTGTTACCTCGCTTGTTATGTTGGAGAAAAAAAACTGAGATTCCGCTTGCGCGAACCACAGGCTTGGTCAATCTGTCCAAAACGGTGGCAATTTGTCAGCGACGCGATGTACTGCTGCTGCGTGGATTGGTTCGGGCACGATGTTTTGATAATTGGGTGCAGCTGCTTCGTTGTTGGTTTTGCTGCTCCAGTTGATCACTAAGTCGCTGGTTATCGTTTCGAAGCTGCTCGAGCTGGGCTAGAAGTTCTGGGTTGAGCTGAGCGTTGTCCATTGGGAGTACCATTTCTCCTCCGAGTGTTGTTTGATTTCAATTCAATCGTCGGGGTCACCAATGAGGAGTCTCGATAACGGAAAAATAATATTCACTTTAATTCCAGAAAAATATTAACGTGACTAGTTTGGGGTTGATAAGAGACTGAAATAATTACACGTATGTATAAACAATCACGATGGCAACATAAACGAATTCGGCGTTCGCCACACACCCTAGCCTTTGCACTTTGGCACTGTGGGTTGTTTGGCTGTTTGGCCAATGGCAGCTCTATGCCACCACATAGAGATTATTGGTCTCACTATGGCTTCGTAGAACCAGCAGGCCATTCTGGGCTTTAGGCCCCATGTCCTCCCGCACATTCTCTGACACGTCCAAAGGACCGTTGTCGCCTTCTTGGTCACGTATCTGATGTGCTCGTTCCAGACTAATTTCCGATCTAGAATTACACCCAGATACTTGACTTGCTCGCTGAGCTGAATTTCTTTGCCCATCACTAACTGCAGCCTCAGTCCTGACAGTTGCCTTAGCCTTGTGAACGGCACAATGACCGTCTTGGCTGGGTTGATGGATAACCCCATCTCCCCACACCACAGGGACACCATTCGCCAGCCGCCCCCATCAGGTCCGGCAGCACGCTTTGCACCCTGCCAGGAATGAGCACAACCACATCATCAGCGTATCATTGGGCGTAAAACCCCGCCGCATTAAGTCACCCCAGTAGGGAGTCAATCACTAGGTTCCAGAGGAGCGGGGATAGGACCCCTCCCTGAGGGCATCCCCTCACAGAGTTCGCCCTGATTGTGCAGTCTCCTAGCGTAGTCTGGATCTCTCTGCCTTCTGTAAGAGAATCGGGTAAATACCATCCGGTCCAGGCGACTTGAATGGTTTAAACGAGTTTACAGCCCAGCGTACGGCATCTTGGGTTATAATTGCCCTGGCGAGTTCACAGTCTGGCGTTCCTGTCCACCAATAACTCTGGGTCAGTTCTACAACCAGGAAAGTGAGTGTTCAGCAGAGCGGTCCAATGTGTCACCATCCAGCCCCCTAATGGAGCCTACCGCCTGATGCATGTTTCCCTTCGAGAGCACCTTGCTGAGCCTTGCTCCCGTTCGGCTATCGTGAATTTCCTGGCAAAACCTTCTCCACGACTCTCGTTTTGCCTTTTGTAATTCGTTGTTATACTCAGTTAGGGATCGCTTGTATGGTTCCCACTCTCCTGTTCTTTTGGCTCTGTTAAAGAGTCTTCTTGTTCTGGTTCTTAATGCTCCCAGTTGATTGCTCCACCAGGGTACACATCTATTGCTGTCCGCCTTTGTGGTTTGCCTGCAATTGTTTTCAAATGAAGACCTAATTGCCTGTGTCAATGCTGTATTCAGTAACTCGATCTCCAGCGGACATGTGGCATTGTCAGGGCATCCCTGAGGCTGTCCCTATACTTCTGCCAGTCCGTGTTCCTCGGGTTCCTGAACTTAATGGCTTCTGCCCTTGCCATTTCTAGATTGAACCTAATATACCTGTGATCAGATCCCGAGAATTCTGAGGAAACATGCCAGTAGGAAACATTAATCCCCCCAGAGAGTTTTATCGCTGGGGTTAGGTCGATAACCTCCTCCCTGTTACCAATCACAAAAGTGGGTTTATTACCCTGGTTCAGTATATCCATATTATTAGTAACGAGATATTCAAAGAGACCCTCACCTCTACGGTTAATGTCCTTACTTCCCCAAATGGTGTGATGCGCATTGGAGTCCACAGCCACAATCCCTTGGATATCATTGTCTTGGACTGTATCGACTATCTTCCCCAATCCTGTGGTTGGGACGTCGTCTTCATAGGGGAGACAGACCGAGACTACCACTACATCCCTGTTTTCATGATTTAACCTAACCCCTGCAGAGTCACCGGAAAACAGCGACCACAGCGGAAGGAACTTAAAGCTAGCCTTAATGAGTATGCAAGACCTGGGGCGCCTGCTGTTATGGTACAATAACAGAACCCGTGGTAGAAGCAGAACCCCGCCCTCTCTACCAGCAGGTATTGCGACTCGGGGATGGAGGCCACTAAATATAGCCCCCTTTCCCCTTGCTAGCTGCCCAGAGCTTTCCAACGCTCAACCTTGAGGCTAGTATTCTGAGCACCAATCATCTCCAAGCAGTCTTGAATGTCATTCACTGGGTTAGGGATGAACGCACCAATCCTCTTGAAGCCCTCCAGATGGCCAGGGTCGCAAGTCCTCAGCCGGTCTTTCTCCCTCGGGGGGCATCGCGGGATGCTTTGTATGAGCCAGTCTTTCAACAGCTCGTCTACGCAGCTCACGACCAGCCCGCCATTCTGCAGGGAGTGCCCGCGCACCGCTAGCTCCTCAGGGTTAAGGCCGCGAAGTTCCACCATAAGGTGGCGCATGATCTTCTCTGCGGTGTCCTGTGTCAGGAGACTGGTGGGGTAGTCTTCGTTGACCACCGCCACCTTGATAGTGCTCACCGCACAACTGTATAGGGGCCCTACCCTCCTTTTTTACTTTCCGCTACCCGAAGGGAAGGAAAGTATAGTAATCAGCCCAAAAAAAAAAAAAAAATTTGGACTGAGTCTAAAAAACCTAATTTCGGCGCGTGGTCCGTGTATATGTGTGTGTGTCTGTAGTTCGATTTGCGGGAGAACGGCTGATCCGATCTAGCTGGTTCTTTTTTTGTTTTGTTCGTTATTTTTTGTAGACACCAAAATAAGGTTATGGACGATTTCGGTCGATGGGAATGGGGGGGGGGGGCAGAAATGTACCAAAAACTAGGGTTTTTCGCATTTTTCTCAAAAACGGCTCTAACGATTTTGATTAAACTTTCAAATTATCTTCTACTAATCAATACCTAACTTTTCTTCCCCATACATATCTCCATAAAAATACGGTGAACGGAGATATAGGCCTATGAACCAAAAATAGGTTTTTTACACTTGTTGGCAGAACGGCTTCAACAATTATCACCAAACTCACAGGATGTTTTCAAATAGTTGGTAACTACATATTGTTCCCAATAAATGTTCCTTTGACAGTCCATTGAACAGAAATAAACATAAAAATGTGTCGAAAATAACGTTTTTCGAACATTTCCGTAAATTCCAGGGTAACTTCTTCATCAGATGTGATAAATCTTAATGGAGTGTCTGTTAGTCACCCATACCAACATTTCGTTCTCCTTAATTATTTCTGTATATATATATGTTGAACGGAGATATAAGCCAAGTTAACTCAGAAAAGGAGATTTGTCGAATAATTATTTATCGGAATTCCAATTTTCTCAAAAACGGCTCTAACGATTTCGATCAAACTTACTACGCTTGGACCTCGCTCTCCGCTGACAGGAGCAGGAGTTCCACCCCCCTTCTCACCTATCAGGAGCACGGGTGGAACTCTTCCGCATCCTCTTTTTGAGAAACTTCCGCCTCTGTTGGTGTGACATGGCACCCCAAGCCTCGTCCGGAAAATGTGTTGTAGCCATAGCCTCATAAATTTTAAAATATTCAAGGGCATCTTTTTTTACTTTTAAGAAGATAAGCAGCAGTAAAGTGAGAATCGTCGACTATTGTCATGATGTACTTGTTTCCATCATGAGAACTAGGTGTTATGGGTCCCATCAAATCAGTATGTATAAGCCCCAAAGGTCGACGAGCTCTTACCCTATTTTGAATATGAGGAAATCGAGTATTCACATGATATAGGAGTTTCTAGCTGTTTCTTATTAATGCCGTCTGTGGCAGCTGGCCACTCTCTACAACAAAAGGCGCCTCATCCCGACAGAGGGCGCTAGCTGCGAGCCACAGACGACTCTTGGAGGGGATAGCAGGTAGCCAATGAGAGAGGGCTACACCCCCCAAGAGAACGTACATAAGGGCCTGCCTGCAAGGACATTCCAAGTTTTTGCCGTACGTGGCAAGGTCAACGGAGCCTTTACGGCTCTTAAACCCTTCTTTAATAACAGAAAGGTCTCTAAACAAACGAAAATCCGCGCCTTCAATGCCATCATCAGAAGCATAAGCACCTACGCCATTCCTGTCTGGGGAACTGCCACAGCCCTCAAACAACTTGAGGGCACCTACATGAAGGCCCTCAGAGGGGTCCTTGGTTCCCCCTGGTATATCAGAAATCGACAGCTCCGAGAGGAAGCCGGCCTCCCCTCCCTCAGCGAGGCTGCCTCGACTTACGCCCTCAACCTTCGTAACTCGGTGGCTCAGCATCCCAACCCGTCCATCAGCTGCCTTACACAGCACACCCCCACTGCCTCCGACATTGTTCGCAGGCCTTGTTCCCTCATCCCACGCTGACCCATCCCTGCCTCCTAGTTTCGCAATCGCGCATGAGTCCCCTCTGCATCTGCAGGACGGCCTCCTATCCTTTCTGGTTTAGAACCTCCGGGTTGGCAACCGTGGGGGAGGGGTTTTAGTCGGTAAAAATCCGACACTACCCATTTGGGTGTCTTTTGAAGATTTCCCCTCCCCGGAAGCGTCCAAAAAAAAAAAAAAAAAAAAAAAAAAGGACATTCATTCATTCTTTCTTCCGACTTCAAGGAGCCAACATCAACTGACCAGAGACTACACTTGAAGACTGTGCCAGCGGAGACGACGAGTCCCTCACCTCGAGAAGCCACTGCTCGACTGGGCCTTCGACTCACCCGAGTCCCTCAGCCGACTCAGCAGGAGAAGGAGCACCGGCTCAACCGAGTCACTCGCCGTGAAGAGCTACCGCTCAACCGAGCCCTTCGACCTACGCTCCGACGCCTGAGGAACTCGTCCCTCGCCTTGAGGATCTGCCGCTCGACTGAGCTCTTCGACCTTCGCCCGAGGAACTCGTCCCTCGCCCTGCGGATTTGCCGCTCGACGCTCGACCGACGCCTGAGGAACTCGTCCCTCGCCTTGAGGACCTGCCGCCCGACCGAGCTCTTCGGCCGACGCCCGAGGAACTCGTTCCTCGCCTTGAGGCTCTGCCGTTCGACCGAGCTCTTCGACCTACGCTCGACTGGGCCTTCGACTCAACCGAGTCCCTCGCCCCGCGCCTGCAGAAGGAGCATCGACTCAACCGAGTCCCTGGCCTCAAACTTTGCCAACCGGCAGAGGCAGTACCAACGAGACTTTCGTCAGCCCTTTTTAAGGCCACACACGCCCTTGAAAAGGGGACCCCGACAACTGGTGACCCCGACGCGAATTGAAGAACCGAGAAAACATGACGGACAACCAATCGATTCCATCGCCGCCTGCTCCCGATGCAGCACCTATCCTCGCCATCGGCCCGCCCCCACGGATTCCGCAATTCTGGAAGGCGAACCCGACTCTTTGGTTCTACCAAATCGAGGCCGTTTTCGCCACATCGCGCGTCAACTCGAGCGCACAAAAATTCCAACTGGTCGTCGCAAACCTCGAGCTGTCACAGTTACAGCAAGTAGAAGACATCCTGAGAAACCCCGGGCAGACACCTTACGAAGCCTTGAAGACCCGTCTCTTGCAAAGCTTCGAGGAGTCGGAAACCACCAAGATCCGACGGCTGTTCGAGCAGACAACGCTCGGAGGCGAACGACCATCACACCTCCTGCGCAGCATGTGACAGCAGGCTGGAGCCCTAATGTCCGACGATCTCCTTCGAAATCTATGGCTCCGAGCTCTCCCCAAACGGATGCAGGAGATCTTGGCCACGATGAACACAGCGGATCTCGACAAACTGGCCACCACCGCCGACAAAATCGCCGAGGTTGAGCCTACAGGAGTTTACGCGGTAGAGGACCCTTCGCCACACAACTCGCAAATCGCCGAGTTGGCGAGACAAGTTGCTGAACTGGCCAGCAAGTTCGACCAACTGAGTCACCGACCCCATACCCGCCCGCCCTCCGACTCACCAGCCAGACGCCGCGACCGCACTCCATCGAGGAGACGGAACAACGACGACCTCTGCTACTACCACGAGCGCTTTGGCGACAAGGCTAGGAAGTGCAGACCTCCTTGTCTACGTTCAAAAAACTAGCCTCGCCGGCAGCCGCACGGGCCGAGACTGCCAAAGCGCCACTAGATTCGATCTCCGCCCGCCTCTTCATCACGGACGCGCAAAACCGCATGACCTTCCTCATCGACACCGGTGCCGCCGTCTCAGTCATGCCTCCTCCGAAAAACAGACACCCGAGACACACCACAGGACGACCACGCTCTCTACGCTGCAAATGGGACACAGATCTCGACCTACGGAATACAGACGATTGCACTCGATCTCGGCCTCCGACGGAAATTCCAATGGAACTTCATCCTCGCCGACGTAAAAAAGCCTATTATTGGAGCCGATTTTTTAAGCCACCATGGCCTAGTAGTCGACATCCGAGGCAAATGCATAACCGAGAAAGAGACGAATTTATCTGCACGAGGGAACACCGGACTGGCTAGCATTGAGACACTCTCGACCATCCCGATCGACACGAAATACTCTGCTATATTACGTTGCTTTGAAGACGTGACTCGACCCGCCTTCGCCACCGGAGCCGTTACGCACGACGTCCGGCACTTTATCGAGACCACAGACCGACCAGTCACTGCGAAAGCTCGCAGACTTCCTCCTGCCAAATACGCGGCCGCCAAACTGGAATTTCAGCGAATGATGACAGATGGTATCTGCCGGCCGTCAAAAAGCCAATGGTCAAGCCCTCTACACGTCGTCGAAAAACCCGACGGATCGATACGCCCCTGTGGAGACTACAGGTTCCTCAACTCCAGGACGACGCCAGACAACTACGGCGTCCCGAACATCGGCGACATGAACATCGCTCTCCACGGGAAGACGATATTCACTACTCTCGATCTCGAAAGAGCCTACTTCCAAATTCCGATCGCAGAAGACGATATTCCGAAGACAGGGATAATAACTCCTTTCGGGCTCTTCGAATTCACGAGGATGTGTTTCGGGCTCCGCAACGCCGCTCAGACGTTCCAGCGATTCATAGACTCGATCTTCAGAGATCTACCGTTCGTCTTCACGTCACATCACATTCTCATCGCCTCCGCTTCTGAAGAGGAACATCAAGAGCACCTACGAGAAGTCTTCAGCCGACTCCAATCGCATGGATTGACTCTAAAAATAAAAAAATGCGTTTTTGGACACACTTCGGTCACATTTCTTGGCTACGACGTCAACGCCGACGGGATAGCTCCGGTCAAGTCCAAAGTCGACACCCTGACGGACTATCCGAAACCCAAGATGATTAAAGAACTCCGGCGATTCCTAGCAATGGCGAACTTCTACCGACGCTGCCTTCCTCACGCTGCCGAAATCCAGCGTCCGCTAAACGCCTACCTAAAAGGCAGCACAAAGAACGACAAGCGACCTGTTGAATGGACACAAGAATCGTCGGAAGCTTTCGAGAAGACCAAGCAGGCCTTACGGGATGCCATCCGCCTCGGACACCCAGCGCCTAATAGTGAGATCTCCCTCGACTGCGATGCTTGAAACGTTGGGATTGGCGCAGTCCTGCAACAAAAGGAAAACAATGGATGGGTGCCCCTAGGATTTTTTTCCAAAGCACTATCGCCGGCACAACAAAAATACGCCACCTTTGATAGAGAACTTCTGGCAATTTACCTGGCAGTGCGACACTTCCAACCTCTCCTAGAAGGACGGACCTTTACGATTCGAACGGATCATCGCCCTCTCACATTCGCCTTCACGAAGCCATCAGCTGACTGCTCGCCGATCCGCACAAGATACATGACGTTCATCTCGCAATTCACTACAGACATAAGGCACATTAGTGGTACCGACAACCCAGTGGCTGACGCTCTTTCTCGACTGGATGAGGTAGACCAACCTGACAACTGGGAAGCACTAGCCACCGCGCAAGCCAGCGAAGAGGAGAACGGAACTCTCCCGAACAAAGGATCCTTCAAACTCGAACGGATAGTAATTCCTGGATCATTGACTTCGATCCTATGCGAGACTACGACCTCCAACCCTCGCCCATACCTTCCTACCTCCTTCCGACAAGCCGCCTTTGACCGTATTCACGCGCCTAGCCATCCAGGGATCCGAACCACCCGCAGAATGCTTGCCCGCCGCTACTTTTGGCCAGGAATGAATACCGACGCTGGAAAATGGGCTAGAGCCTGCACTGCCTGCCAAAAAGCCAAGGTTTCTCGACACACTGTCTCACCCCTCGGCATGTTCCCGATTTCGGCCCGCTTCGAACATGTACACCTGGACCTAGTGGGACCTCTGCCGTCATCTGATCACAAGGCCTACTGTCTCACTATGATCGACCGGTTCACTCGTTGGCCTGAAGCAGTACCTCTGCCAGACATCCACGCTGAAACAGTCGCTCGAGCTTTCGTCGATACTTGGATTGCAAGATACGGCACGCCTCTGCGAATTACAACGGATCAGGGTCGTCAGTTCGAGTCAAACCTCTTCAGACAACTTTCAGAGCTACTTGGCATCCAACGCTTTCGGACGACGCCATACCATCCTCAAGCAAACGGACGAATCGAGAGGTTCCATAGGACCCTGAAGGCTGCCTTAACCGCAAGAGACGCCCATGGAGACTGGACAAAGCACCTTCCACTCGTTTTGCTGGGGCTACGCTCAGCAATAGATGACGAGAACCACAGCCCGGCACTAATGACCTTCGGAGCTACGCTACGTCTCCCAGGTGACCTACTCGTACCGTCAGAGCCAACTAAACGAGAGGATTTCGTCCAACAACTCCAGGACTTCATGTCTTCACTTCGACCGACTTCTCCGAAGAACACCACACCGAAAATCTTCCTACCAAGAGACCTCAAGACATGCAACCACGTTTTTCTCCGAGTCGAAGGGATGAAGAAGTCCCTAACGCCTCCCTACGCAGGCCCCTACCAGGTCATACAGCGTACAGACAAGACCTTCAAGCTACAGCTCGGCGACCGGGAAACCACAGTCTCCATCGACCGTGTGAAGCCAGCGTACGGCGACGCTTCAGACAAGGACACACCCGGAACGACGGTCGACACCCCAACTACAACATCTGAGGACAGCCAGACGACCCCAGCACCAACCACGACAACACGATCAGGACGCCCCATCAAGAAAACAGTTCGTTTCGACCTATAACTTCCACCAAGGCACCTTTTGGGGGGAGCTATGTGGCAGCTGGCCACTCTCTACAACAAAAGGCGCCTCATCCCGACAGAGGGCGCTAGCTGCGAGCCACAGACGACTCTTGGAGGGGATAGCAGGTAGCCAATGAGAGAGGGATACACCCCCCAAGAGAACGTACATAAGGGCCTGCCTGCAAGGACATTCATTCCCAATCGCTGCCAGTACTCCACCCAAGCCCGCTGCAGCCACCCCATCAACTATCCCCTCCGCGGATCGTGAACGTGCCTTGCGGGACATCGCCTCCTGCCTCTCCCAGGCCGTCCTCCTCCTCCAGACCCTGTTCACCACCAGCACCTAAGGCAACATCCATCCTAAATTGGAACGCCAACGGCATCTTGGCCAAACACCGCAACAAAGTTGCCGAGCTCCACGACCTACTACAGGAGTTATCAGTCGATGTAGCCTGCATCACTGAAACCCACACACGGTCTACCGACAAGCTCTTCATCCCGAACTACTCGGTATACAGATGCGACCGCCCAGGATCCCAAACTGGGGGAGGAGTTGCCATCTTGGTCCGCAACTCCCTCAGACATCAAGCCTTCAGCACCCCCACACTATCCCTGGAAGCCTGCGGAGTAACAGTCCAGCTGAAGTCTGGCCCACTACGGATTGTCTCTTGCTACTCCCCGCCCAATACCCACAACTTGGACGAAATTGCCCCCCCGCTAGACTCACCCCACCCAACAGTGCTTGCTGGCGACTTCAATGCCAAGCATCAGTCTTGGGGTTGCCGAACCAAGAACAGGAAAGGATCCTCCCTCCTCCGCTTGCTGCATCGACACAACTTCTCCATAGATGCGCCGGCAGACCACACCTTCCACTCAGCCGACCCGAACAAACAATCGGACATCCTTGACCTCTTCATCTCGAAGAACACCACAATCGAGAAAGAGCCTCGGACCCTACCTGCTCTCGACTCCAACCACTACCCTGTGATTCTGGAGATCCCTGGCACACCAGACGCCACTCAGATCACCCACCAGCGAATCGACTGGCTCTCCCTTCGTTACTACCTGGAGACCTCCACCTTTAAATGTCGCACTCCCCGGTCAAGGGAAGACATCGACTCCGCTGTGTCCAACCTCACTCTGGACATCCAGGACAAGGTACGGCTTGCCACAACCTCCTCTCCAGCTACCCCAGGCCGCAAACGCCTCTCGCCGGACATCAGAGCCCTGATCCGGAAGAAGAACCACTTACGCAGGCTGCTCCAGCGGACCCGCCTCCAGTCCCTACGACCCAGGCTCAATGCCGCCAAAAGGGAGCTCAACGCTGCCCTTCAAGCTACCAGAGACGCCAGCTTTGAAAAATACATAGCTGAAGCTGAACTCAACCCCAAGCGCTGTTGGAAGATCGTCAAATCCCTACGGAACAGGCAACCCCACTCTCCACCTCTTTACCACAACAACACCTCACACTCCGCTGAAATCGACAAAGCAACCATCTTCGCCGATTCTCTCGAAGAACAGTGCTCCCCTTTTCCCTCGCACGACGACCACACCACCTTCCACGCCGAGGTCAACTCCCTAGTACGCAGCCTCCCTCAAGGGCACCCTGCAACCTTCAGTCCAACCTCCCCGAAGGAAATCAGCGAAACCATCAAAGGCCTCACCAAAAACAAGGCTCCAGGCAGCGATGGCATTTCAAACAGAGTCCTGAAGACAGATCTGTTTCTTTATTTCATGACTGTACCTAAACCCTCGACGAGGGTTATATCAGTCATAGAAGTTGCGGTTTCGCTAATATGCAAGAGGCCGGCCCCTGCAGCATCCACCGAACTCAGACCTGTGGAGGTACGGCAGGTATGTGGTCGTTAGCCAGTCTCACCGTAGAGAGCTGTTGCCAGTGTGTTACCGCGCGGAGGTGACCACCTGAGGAATCCCGTACCATCTGGGAGTAGTTCTTAATCTGGTTCCCTACCTGATCCTACTGTTTACTTGGGTGGCAAGTTTCAAAAGGACTGATCAACTATAACCACGTTTCTTAGCCATTACCTTCTTTGCGAACTTTGCAAAATGGTTATAGGCTTCCTTTGTAGCAGTCAAAGCTGCTAAGTTCGTTTGCCCTCTCAACAACCGTCGCTCACTGTTGTAGAAACTACAGTGGAGCAGCACATGGTTTCTTGTTTCCTCCGCACTGGAGGCACAAGACGTGCATAATGGAGAGTCTTTCAGAGAAAAGAAGTGGAGCCGCGCATTGAAGTCACCATGTCCCGTGAGGAACTGGCTCGTCCAGTGGTCTGGCTCAACCCATTTTCTAGAAAGACGTTCACGGATGTTGGGGAAGAACTCATACGTATCACGTCCCTTTGACGAGGATTCCCATCTCGCTTGCCATTTCTCTAGAGCCCATTCATCGATGGCGGCAAGTTTCTGTTCTGTGGTGAGATCCGCACGGAGTTCAGCCCAATGCGGGGGAAGCTCCTGTTTCTCTCTCCACTTGTCAATCATGCACTCGACGGCCAAATCAACTGGTAACTGACCAGTGATCACCTGGAGTGCTTCCGTTGATACAGTCTTGTAGGCCTTGGTGATCCACAGGAGCGCGGCTCTCTGGGATTGGGCCAATACTCTCTTTGATTGACTGTTAGTTTGCTACCCCAGACAACAGGGCAGTAGCCAATCACACCTAAATAGATGGCCTTATACATGAGGATGGTGTCGTGGTAACACACACCCCAAGTGGCCTTAGTAATGGCACGCAGTGAGGCAAACCTTGCAATGGTAGTGCCTTTAAGGGACTGGAGGTGTTGGTTGAAACCCCACCTCTCACCTATATTCACTCCTAAATACTTGACGTGCTTTTCAAGAAGGAGCCTGTGGCCGCCAAAGCGTATTGTGGGTGGATTATTCACTTTCCCCTTCAAGAGGATTAGCTGGGTTTTTCCTCAGCCACCTGCATCTTGACGTGCTCGCACCATTGGTTGACAGTGCGGAGCACGTGGTGGGTTTTTTCTTCAATTTGGCGGACTGACTCTGCAAAGATCAGCACAGTCAAGTCATCCACATAGGCGTACGGCTCGCAGTCAGTCTCCATGAGTTTCCTGAGAAGACCTTCGAAGAAGGCATTCCAGAGTGCTGGTCCTAGGACCGAGCCCTGTGGGCACCCCTTCTCAATCTTTCTCCGGACGGAGACATGCCTACTTTCGATCGTAGCAGTTCAGTCTGTCAGGTAACTTCTGACGAGCGAGTACAGGTTGCGGGGGATTCCCCTACCTTTGAGTTCATTAAGGAGCGCTGGCCACCAAAGGTTGTCAAACGCTCCTCTGATGTCAATCAGAACTGCTACGACGTACTTAGCCGGTGCCAGCAGGGAAACACGCCGAATCTCGACAATGACATCCTGCGTGGACCTTCCTTTGGTACACCCGTATTGCCTGCCTGTGAGGTTGCGGCCAAAGACTCCTTCGAGGGACTGCAACATCAAGATTTCTAGTGTTTTGCCTAATATGGAAAGAAGGCTGAGTGGTCTCCATGATCGCGGGTCCGACTGATTGCGGTCGCCTCCCTTTTGAAGAGTGACAACGCGCGCAGACTTCCACTGAGTGGGGAACTGTCTGACCTGCAGACAGTCATTAAATAAATTAAGGAGACCGCTGGAGATTGTCCGCTCAGCCTTCCTTAGCATATTGCTTTCTATTTTATCTGGCCCAGGAGATTTGTTGGGCTTTAAGGTCGCAAGAGCCCTGCCGAGGTCGCCTGTTGTCCACAATGGGATGTCGGGCTCGTTCGGAGGGTCCATGATCAGCTCCCTTGCTGCCCTCTGGTCTTCAGTGTCTCGAGCTAGTTGGTCATCTGGGAACGCCTTCTCAAGGAGGGTTTCCAGTGAACGTTCGATACTGCAGGCCCAGCCTGACTCATTTTGCATCGCAGCTAAGACCTGCTCTACATTTGCTTTTCCTATGGAGGACTTGTAGTGTCTGCCCCAGGGGTTCTCAGAGCTCTCCGCTTCCACAAAATTTCGCCAGCCTTGCCGTTTGGCTCGTTTGATGCCGCGGTGGAAGGCCTTCTTCTCTTGGATGAAGGCAGTTCGGAGTGTTGCTCTGGCATCAGGGTCACGAGTGTTTTGGTACATCCTTCTGGCTCTATTTGCACTTTGCTTGAGGGGATTAAGTTCCTCAGTCCACCATGGGACTTTGATCGCCCTGTGCTTCTGTTGGCCAAGTACAGAGAGCCCAGCAGAGTGCAGTGCTGTGGCCATCTGCAACATCATCAATGCCTGCATGCGCCTCCAATACTTCCCTGCAGCGTGGAAAGAGGCCACAATCATCTGCATCCCCAAGGCTGGAAAGCCTCTGAACAAAGCTACTAGCTACAGGCAGATCTGTTTCTTTATTTCATGACTGTACCTAAACCCTCGACGAGGGTTATATCAGTCATAGAAGTTGCGGTTTCGCTAATATGCAAGAGGCCGGCCCCTGCAGCATCCACCGAACTCAGACCTGTGGAGGTACGGCAGGTATGTGGTCGTTAGCCAGTCTCACCGTAGAGAGCTGTTGCCCGTGTGTTACCGCGCGGAGGTGACCACCTGAGGAATCCCGTACCATCTGGGAGTAGTTCTTAATCTGGTTCCCTACCTGATCTTACTGTTTACTTGGGTGGCAAGTTTCAAAAGGACTGATCAACTATAACCACGTTTCTTAGCCATTACCTTCTTTGCGAACTTTGCAAAATGGTTATAGGCTTCCTTTGTAGCAGTCAAAGCTGCTAAGTTCGTTTGCCCTCTCAACAACCGTCGCTCACTGTTGTAGAAACTACAGTGGAGCAGCACATGGTTTCTTGTTTCCTCCGCACTGGAGGCACAAGACGTGCATAATGGAGAGTCTTTCAGAGAAAAGAAGTGGAGCCGCGCATTGAAGTCACCATGTCCCGTGAGGAACTGGCTCGTCCAGTGGTCTGGCTCAACCCATTTTCTAGAAAGACGTTCACGGATGTTGGGGAACAACTCATACGTATCACGTCCCTTTGACGAGGATTCCCATCTCGCTTGCCATTTCTCTAGAGCCCATTCATCGATGGCGGCAAGTTTCTGTTCTGTGGTGAGATCCGCACGGAGTTCAGCCCAATGCGGGGGAAGCTCCCGTTTCACTCTCCACTTGTCAATCATGCACTCAACAGCCAAATCAACTGGTAACTGACCAGTGATCACCTGGAGTGCTTCCGTTGATACAGTCTTGTAGGCCTTGGTGATCCACAGGAGCGCGGCTCTCTGGGATTGGGCCAATACTCTCTTTTGATTGACTGTTAGTTTGCTACCCCAGACAACAGGGCAGTAGCCAATCACACCTAAATAGATGGCCTTATACATGAGGATGGTGTCGTGGTAACACACACCCCAAGTGGCCTTAGTAATGGCACGCAGTGAGGCAAACCTTGCAATGGTAGTGCCTTTAAGGGACTGGAGGTGTTGGTTGAAACCCCACCTCTCACCTATATTCACTCCTAAATACTTGACGTGCTTTTCAAGAAGGAGCCTGTGGCCGCCAAAGCGTATTGTGGGTGGATTATTCACTTTCCCCTTCAAGAGGATTAGCTGGGTTTTTTCTTCAGCCACCTGCATCTTGACGTGCTCGCACCATTGGTTGACAGTGCGGAGCACGTGGTGGGTTTTTTCTTCAATTTGGCGGACTGACTCTGCAAAGATCAGCACAGTCAAGTCATCCACATAGGCGTACGGCTCGCAGTCAGTCTCCATGAGTTTCCTGAGAAGACCTTCGAAGAAGGCATTCCAGAGTGCTGGTCCTAGGACCGAGCCCTGTGGGCACCCCTTCTCAATCTTTCTCCGGACGAAGACATGCCTACTTTCGATCGTAGCAGTTCTGTCTGTCAGGTAACTTCTGACGAGCGAGTACAGGTTGCGGGGGATTCCCCTACCTTTGAGTTCATTAAGGAGCGCTGGCCACCAAAGGTTGTCAAACGCTCCTCTGATGTCAATCAGAACTGCTACGACGTACTTAGCCGGTGCCAGCAGGGAAACACGCCGAATCTCGACAATGACATCCTGCGTGGACCTTCCTTTGGTACACCCGTATTGCCTGCCTGTGAGGTTGCGGCCAAAGACTCCTTCGAGGGACTGCAACATCAAGATTTCTAGTGTTTTGCCTAATATGGAAAGAAGGCTGAGTGGTCTCCATGATCGCGGGTCCGACTGATTGCGGTCGCCTCCCTTTTGAAGAGTGACAACGCGGGCAGACTTCCACTGAGTGGGGAACTGTCCGACCTGCAGACAGTCATTAAATAAATTAAGGAGACCGCTGGAGATTGTCCGCTCAGCCTTCCTTAGCATATTGCTTTCTATTTTATCTGGCCCAGGAGATTTGTTGGGCTTTAAGGTCGCAAGAGCCCTGCCGAGGTCGCCTGTTGTCCACAATGGGATGTCGGGCTCGTTCGGAGGGTCCATGATCAGCTCCCTTGCTGCCCTCTGGGCTTCAGTGTCTCGAGCTAGTTGGTCATCTGGGAACGCCTTCTCAAGGAGGGTTTCCAGTGAACGTTCGATACTGCAGGCCCAGCCTGACTCATTTTGCATCGCAGCTAAGACCTGCTCTACATTTGCTTTTCCTATGGAGGACTTGTAGTGTCTGCCCCAGGGGTTCTCAGAGCTCTCCGCTTCCACAAAATTTCGCCAGCCTTGCCGTTTGGCTCGTTTGATGGCGCGGTGGAAGGCCTTCTTCTCTTGGATGAAGGCAGTTCGGAGTGTTGCTCTGGCATCAGGGTCACGAGTGTTTTGGTACATCCTTCTGGCTCTATTTGCACTTTGCTTGAGGGGATTAAGTTCCTCAGTCCACCATGGGACTTTGATCGCCCTGTGCTTCTGTTGGCCAAGTACAGAGAGCCCAGCAGAGTGCAGTGCTGTGGTAAATGTGTCCACTTTGCTGTCCACCTCTTCAGGTGTGGATGCTTGCACTATTAGGTCGGTGTCTGCGGCACGCAGTTCACCTTCCAGTACCCTAAAGAATTGCGGCCAGTCAGCATTTTTGTGCGGAATCGCTTTTCACGCGTGTCTTTGCAGAGGATGTTATCATCCGTAATGGCAAAGTCAATAACCATGTGATCGCTCTGCGTTGCACCTGGTACGACTCGCCAACCCTTCAATTTGAGTAGCAGGGTGTGGGACACGGCTGTGACGTCTATACACGACCTTCCTCCCGGGCCATCATAGGTCGCCTCAGTCATGGGGTCGTTGGCAACAACCAAGTTGTACCTGGTGAGCAGCTCTATATACGCCTCGCCCGCCCCATCCAGGGTTGGGGATCCCCACAATGGTGATCTGGCGTTTGCACCAGCACAGACTACGCAGGGTCGTCCTGATAGGCCTGCTAGAGCCCGCTCGAGTGGTTCAAGGCTGTTGGCAACTGGTGCGCCAAATTGCCTGTAAAATGATATTACAACCAGCTCAAAGCCACCGGCTCGGATGAGCACAGCGGCCAAGTGCTGGCTGTTCAGGTGAGTGAGTGCGAGCATGTCAATGGACGGGTCGATGCAGGCCACTGCTGCCTTGGCTCCCGTTCTTGCTCCAGCCACCACTCGTAGCCTGCGATCCCAGACCAAGAGTTTTGGATCCTATGTATGGTTCCTGTATGGCGAGAACACTGCAGCGTTTCTTGAGTGCATTTTGCAGCAACTCAGCCATAACTGGGCAACTCTTATTGGTGTTGTGCTGAAGGATTCGAACTGCTTTTGACCTATTCATAATCCACTCGTGACTCCTGGAGGGCAATCGCTCGCTGACGAATGGTACAGCGTGCGTCTCGTGTAGAGTGTGCAACCTGTTGGATTTTGCGTTCGGCACACTTGAGGGGAGCATCACGCTTGCATTCCTTACTCAGATGTGGCAAGGCGCACCAGGCGCACACAACAGGTCTTGTACAGGCCACTGCCAGGTGGCCATAGCGCTGGCATTTGTAGCACTGAGTGGGGGCTTGGTACTTTCGTATGGCGCACCGCTGCCAGGCTATTTGGAGGTGCCTTGCCCCCTCTAGTTTTTTGTATAGGCTGGGTGATACCTCAATCACCCAATCCTTCTGTCTGCCACGCTTTTTGGTGAAGAGAGGCCTGACGTCCTGCGGCTGCAAGCCTAACGCAGGGTTGTGCTCAACAACTTGTTGGGCCAAGTCCTCTTTGAAGGTCAGTCCGCACGTCGCACAATAGCAGGCGTGGGAAACGACCCAGGGGGGCTGACGCTTGGAGCTTCAACTCCTTTTTTGTGGAAATGTGGCTCGTGAGCGCCTTGGCCATTTCTGGCGTTTCCGTCACAATGACGGCGCCACCTCCTACTGCGGTGCGGATGTCTAGCACTCGGACACTTAGAGCTTGGAGGTCCGGAGCAGGGACACCCCGCATAAGCGCTTCCATTGCGTCAGGGTTGGAGGGACCAGCCTCTCCTTCCTCACATGTCCGCCTAACCACTACCACGTTTTGTCGTGGGTTTTTAGGGGGGAGTTTGGCAAGCGGTGGAGGCTTTTTATTTTTGCTTTTATTTTTATTTTTGCCCTTGTTATTGGGCGGAGGCGTAGGCGGGGCGCTGCCTCGGCCTGCTTAGTTGGGGCCTTTTTCTGCTTCCCCTGTGCTTCCTGGCCCTGGCAGACTGCCATTCAGCCTCAGCTCCATGAGGGAGGAAGGCGCAGTAGCGGCTACTGCCGCATATGAGGGGCCTGGGGTACTACCCTGGCTCGTTGCAGCTCCTTGAGTTTGGGGGGCTGGTGGCACTGGCTGCTGGGCAATTGCCCTACGCAGCTCTTCCCTCACGACAGCCGCCACAGTTTCCCGCAGGGGGGGAGTGGCAGGGGCGATGTCGTTGGGGGCATTAGCTTTTATAGCCAGCTTCGAAATTTCGAAGAGGCAACTAGTTACGAGGTCCCGCATAGGTCCTGTCGCGTTGGCCCTCATCCGTGCCAGCTGGCCGTGGATGATTTGGACGTATGCGCAAATTTGCTCCATGTCCGACAGTTTAGGGTCCACGCTGTGTCGTGTGCTTGTGCTACTAGGGGGAGAAGGGGGAGATGAACGCGGTTTGCCCGGTTCTTTCCGCCCTTGTTTGTTTGGACGACGAGTAGATTGCTCATCGTCCGAAGAGGGAGGGGTCGAGCTTGGCGAGCCCGAGGAAGAGGCGCAGGTGGCGTTTTTATTACCTGCTGAAGATTTAGTTGACTTTGTCATTTTATTTTTACTAATATGGGGATTAAAGAAGCAGACTGGTGTAGTGTATCCTTGTGAGTTCATTTGTTGTGTGTGTTAGTGGTATGAGCGAGAGGTGCTCGAGGCAGTGTCCTGGAAGCTCCCTCAGGCATATTGATTCTAGCCCCTTTCGCTGGTCCGTTGAGGGTCAAAGGGAGGCCCCACATGCGCCGCAGCTGCCAGTCCGGCCACCCACCGGGACTAAGACGCATGAGGGATTTTTCGGCTGCTGCTCAGAGTCAGCCCTCGGCCACTGGTGATGTGGTGAGCGGGACACACGCTATCAGCCGCCCCAGGAACGCTCAAACCTGGTTTTTCCCCCTCCTCATTCCGAAGGCCGCACCTATATAGGGGATCGCTCAAAGGTGTTAGTGAGCTACTTCCAGGACTGTCTTTCGCTCATTATGAGTGTTTTATGTTAATGTGTTCTGCTACGCAAGCCATTGCAGTGTATTTTGTATCTGGAATATGTTGTGTATGTCAGTGTCGTGAGCTTTAAGCCCCTTTAAGGCCGGATTTAACGGCCACGCAGAGGATACGGCAGGAGAATTCTGTCCCCCTTCCTGCGGGGGGTGTGTTCTGCGATCCCAGCTAAAGGTAGGGGGTTCCCAGTGTGTCATGTATGTGAATGAAGTGTAAGTTGTGTCCCTTTTAGTCCGGCTTATACGAACACGCAGGGAGTACGGCAGTGGAATTCTGGACTCCCAACTGCAGGGTGAGCACAGTGTGGCGACAGAGTACACTGTGACGCCCAGCCACAGTTAAGCCTCGTTGGATGTAATCCTGCGGGGACCTCGTAGAGGTGAGGTTGTCTTTCAAGCTGGGCCCACCCGGCTTTCCCTTTTAGTCGGCTCATACGACACGCAGGGAATACGTCAGCGGAATTCTGGACCCCCGACTGCAGGGTGAACTAGCTACAGGCCCATTAGCCTTCTCTGCACCCTGAGCAAGATAGCCGAGGCCATCATTTTAACCCGCCTCATCGAGTTCATGGCCACCAACAAGGTTCTCCCAGACTTCCAACATGGCTTCAGACACCATCACGGAACCTGCCACCAGCTCCTCAGGGTGACTGAATACATAGCTGAGAGCCGGAACAAGCATCGGCACACATCCATGCTTCTACTGGACGCCCGCCAAGCCTTTGACAGGGTCTGGCACGAAGGGCTGATATACAAGCTCATCCTGCTTCGCTGTCCACCCTCTCTCATTGGTCTGATTCACTCCTTCCTCACCGACAGGACCTTCAGGGTGAGAGTTGGCAAAACTCTATCCACCACCCACCGCATCTCGGCTGGCGTACCCCAAGGCTCAAAACTCTCCCCAGCCCTCTTCAACATCTTCTGCCATGACATACCAGTCCACGAGAAGATCGTCACTGCACAATATGCGGACGACGTAGCTCTCCTCTACACCTCCAAAACCAAGCTGCACTGTGCCACAGTCATGAATAAGTTCCTGCCGTCCCTGCTCAGCTGGTACCACAAATGGGGACTACGCCTCAACGAATCCAAATCAGAAGCCATCTTCTTTTCCCGCCGTAACATCCCCCCCCCAAACATCCAAGTGGGGAACCATCCAATCCCCTGGAAACACCAGGCCAAGTACCTCGGTGTCATCTTCGACAGGAAACTCAACTGGTACAGGCAGACCCTCGCAGTTCGCGCCAAAATCAACGGAGCCTTCATTGCTCTCCGGCCATTCTTCAACAACAGAAAGGTCTCACATCCAACGAAAATCCGTATCTTCAACGCCATCATCAGGAGCATCAGCACCTACGCTATCCCCGTCTGGGGCACGGCCTCCTCCCTTCGCAAACTCGAGGGCACCTACATGAAGTCCCTCCGAGGTGTCCTCCGCTCACCCCGCTACATCAGAAACCAGCAGCTCCTCCTGAAGGAAACAGGCCTCCCCTCGCTCAGTGCGGCCGCCTCAACCTATGCCCTCAACCTCCGCAACTCGGTGGCGGGTCACCCCAACCTGTCCATCAGCTGCCTCACACAATATGCCCCCAACCCCTCGGACATCATCCTGTAGGCCCTGCTCCCTCATTCCACGCTAACCCCGTCCCGTTCCTCCCCGCATCGCACATGCGCATGAGTCCCCCTGCATCCGCAGGCTGGCCTCCCATCCTTCTGGTTTAGAACCTCCGGGTTGGCAACCGCGGGGGAGGGGTTTTAGTCGGTAAAAATCCGACACTACCCATTTGGGTGTCTTTTGAAGATTTCCCCTCCCCGGAAGCGTCCGAAAAAAAAAAAAAAGGACATTCATTCATTCTTTCTTCCGACTTCAAGGAGCCAACATCAACTGACCAGAGACTACACTTGAAGACTGTGCCAGCGGAGACGACGAGTCCCTCACCTCGAGGAGCCACTGCTCGACTGGGCCTTCGACTCACCCGAGTCCCTCAGCCGACTCAGCAGGAGAAGGAGCACCGGCTCAACCGAGTCACTCGGTGTGAGGAGCTACCGCTCAACCGAGCCCTTCGACCTACGCTCCGACGCCTGAGGAACTCGTCCCTCGCCTTGAGGATCTGCCGCTCGACCGAGCTCTTCGACCTACGCCCGAGGAACTCGTCCCTCGCCCTGCGGATTTGCCGCTCGACCGACGCCTGAGGAACTCGTCCCTCGCCTTGAGGACCTGCCGCCCGACCGAGCTCTTCGGCCGACGCCCGAGGAACTCGTTCCTCGCCTTGAGGCTCTGCCGTTTGACCGAGCTCTTCGACCTACGCTCGACTGGGCCTTCGACTCAACCGAGTCCCTCGCCCCGCGCCTGCAGAAGGAGCATCGACTCAACCGAGTCCCTGGCCTCAAACTTTGCCAACCGGCAGAGGCAGTACCAACGAGACTTTCGTCGGCCCTTTTTAAGGCCACACACGCCCTTGAAAAGGGGACCCCGACACCGTCCATACCTTGTACTAACTCAGGGAGCCCTTTTTAACGCCCTGTTGGTACCGATATGACCTAAAAGTCGATGCCAAACATCAGCATCACTGATAACAGCATTTGCTTCAGCAGTACACAGTTTAAACTTTAAATGGTACAACTTATCAACTTTGCTCGCAACAAAAACTAGCTGATTGTTCTTGAAAACAGATGCTGTTCCTCCTTTGAATATAGTAGTACAGCCTTTAATGTCCAATTTTCGAACGGAGAATAAATTGAATTGAAGATCTTCAACTATTAGTACACCACTCACCGTAAATTTCGTAGAATCATCCACAATTCTTAAAATGAGAGAGCCAACTTCGTTCGCCGTCAATAATGTTTCTGATTTGGCGATGCGAATTTTAATTGGACAGACCAACTTGCGAACGTCGAACATATAATCACGGTATCTTGAATTAACCATAATTTCAGATGCACCTGAATCTAGGTAAAAATCAATGTAATCATTACTAGTCTGACCGGAATTTGACAGTTTACAATCAACTAAGGGCCGTGTTCACCAAAACGCCGCTGACCATGATCCAACTGATCAGGGCTTGATAAGTAGATCAAGGCTAGTCATTTTCGCGTCCACCACGCTAGCCGAGATCACTGTGGTATGCGGTTAGCATAGACGATTAAGCCATATCGAGAAGGCAGTGGACTCATGAGGTTACAGTAAAGTAAGGAAATTGGACGCTGTTCAACATTTTGTCCCGTAAACAAGTGTCATGTAAACGTAAACGGCCGCGAAACCGTGTATCCCGTAGATGCCCAATGCTCAATAATCCGGATTTGACCAAATTATTGTTTCTAATTATTGTCTTACACCAAAGTGGCCGCATTAACCTCTGCCGAAGCTGAATTTTGTGAGAAGCTTAAAGTGAAAATACGCGTACAACAACTGCAAGGGCTTGTGACGTGATATCTGACAAAATCAGTTTCGGGGTTGGGCTACGTAGTACCCATTGTAGTGAACCATTGTAGCTGCAGGGAACAAAACTGTTGAGAAGAAAGGTTACTGAAGGAAGGTTAGGCCGGTTTTGGTCCTTCTCCCGTTTTTCCTGTTGGATTTGCCTGGCGCGTGTTCCCGTTAAAAATTTGGTTCTCCTTCAGTTCCCTGCTCCCTTCTCGCGTGAGTACGTTCCTGCAACGGTTCGAACGAAGCTCGAAGAAACTCGAACGTCTCTGCAAAGTCTGTGGCTCTGGTTTCGTTTTTTTTCTTTTGGCATGCCTTAGGTAGGAGAGGACGTTTAATTTATCATTCCCCTTTTCTTTTTTTATTAGTAAATATTTTTCTTTTTATGCTGTGTAGGAAGCCCCATTTCTTTTTAATACTTAGTTCCCAAATAAATGTATCTCAGTTGTTTTTTTTGCTTTTCTTTCCCCTAAATACCTGGGTTCATCCCCACTAGGATTTATTTTATTGTTTGCCCCTTTTTCTTATTTATTTTTCGTTACAAATTAATTGGCGCCCAACGTAAAGCTAATATCTAGTATTATAAGTGGTATCGTATTTACTCATCCTGTAAGCAGTTTATCTACTTTCGTACAGTTTTCTCTTACTTTCGGTTAAAATCTTATATTTATCCCTCCATATTTGTACGTTATGTTGTTGCTAATATGGCGGAGAAAGATGCTGATGAGTCATCTGCAGTAGAGGCTGTTAAATTCAGATATGCAGAGCTGAAAGGTGAACGTGAGGTTTTGTTTGCTAGTGCTCAAAGTATTTTTGACAAATCGAAGAGCATAACCCCCAAAAATGTCACAGGATTTAGCGCATCTTATGATCGTTTGGCAGTGATCGAGTCAAGAGTCGAAGAATTAACTGCCAGGATTAGACGTTTCAACATAGGCCTTTCTGATAAAGACCAGAAGTACAAATTGGAAGTTACAAATTCGTACCTAAATTTTATGGAAGTAATTGACATTTCTCGTAGCACATATGTCAACATGCTCAAAACAGTTTCAACTCCCGTAGCAAAGCCATCGGCAGAATCCCATATCTCCTCGTCTGGTAATTACCTTCCCAGGATACCTCTACCGAGTTTCTCAGGGAAAATTGAAGAGTGGACAGAATTCTATTCCCTCTTTAAATCTCTGGTAGACGATGATCCCTCACTTACCAACATGGAGGTCAAGAAGTTTCAATACCTCCGTTCGAGCCTAAAGGGGGATGCGCTATCGGTAATTTCTAGCTTCCCGTTGAATGCAGAAAGCTATCCGCTAGCTTTAGCAGCATTAGTTAATCGCTATCAGAACCGACGAAGATTAGCCTCACATTTTATGAACCGCATTCTGGAATTCAAACCCCTTAAGGATCCAACGTACGCTGATTGGCAGAAATTTCTAAGTGTTCATGAGAACAATTGGAATTCACTAGCAAAGCTGGAAAACCTAGACCTTTTGGATTTTGTCAAATTACATCTCGCTCTAAGCCACTTGGACTCTGAAACGAGAAAATCCTTTGAAGAAAAATATACTTCTCATAACATCCCCACTCACCAGAATTTAATAGAGTTCGTCACTGAACTTAGCCGCAGGGAAGAGTTGCTAAAACCCATCGTCCAACATGGGACTTCTCGCCATAGGGAGCCTACTTCAAAGAACAGTGCTACTATGGGTTCTAAATTTAATCCCCAGAAATCCGACCAAGCCTACCTCTATCAAGTCTCACACAAAGAATTATCTGACCGTAAGGATCCTAAACACCTTAAGGAAATGGGGGTAAATCCACTGTCTAGTAATTTGCTTGATATGGAAGCCACTAAGAATGATCCTCCTGTTGCAATGGCTGTATCTGAAAGGAATGCAACTACAAATTCGTGTTGGAATTGTGGTGACTCCAATCATGTTTACACCAAGTGTCCAAAACCTAGGAGAAGGTTCTGTTATGGGTGTGGGCAAACAGGTGTTACAAAATATACCTGTACAGTGTGTAGTCCGGGAAACTCCAACAGGAGTCGGTCTTAGAGGTGGGACCGTCTCCTATGCACACTCACAACCTCAAGCAAGTTTTCTTTTCTAAACCATTATCGCCCTTTATCGTCCCTTCATCTGACTCAACTAGAGTTATACCGTTTCCTAACGTACCGACAATTACCGCAGCAACACCTTCTCGTGCTTTCTCGTCATTTACTGTCTTACCTTCTTGTCTGTCTACAGTACCCATTGTTCCAGGTAGTACATTGCCCCCTGACACTTCGGGCACCCTACAGAATGGGTCTGATTCGATTCACGCTCTTAGAGACCAATTGTCTGAATTGTGGGAACTTCCACTCTTGTTTCCAATAAATGATTCCAGTCCTGATGGACCAACGACAGCCTTGATTCCTGGATTGTACGACACCAGATCAACCTTGTCATTCATAGGGAAAATCGGATTTGAACTGTTGGGACTCACACCAATGGCCAATAATAGTGATCAAAATGGAAGAAATCAACTGCGTCCCATTATGATTCAGTTAGCTGATGGGACTCGAGCAAGTGTTTCATGCATCTGTCCTATGAAATTGTATCTGGGTCCAAAAGAAATAGAATTTAGGTTTTATTATCTGGACTCCCTATCGGTTCCCATCTTATTGGGAATTGACTTTATAAGAGAAGCAGGCATTGCAACAGATGCTTCTAGCAATACGTGGCATTTCTCGGATAATCCACATTTGAAATTCAAGTTTGCCAAACCTGGGGCTTCTGCTAGGAATACAAACCAAGTACCTGTAGTTAACTGTGGAGGTATTAAGGCACTCACAGATACAGAGCAGGAAATTATTCAAGAAATTGTATCCCAGGGCTTGTCCAGTTTGGAAAGTTCTCCTGGTCTAACTTCCAAGATATCTCATAAGATAGACGTTGGTTCTGCAAACCCAATCAAACAAAGAGCGTATAACTATTCCCCGAAGGTATTGGAAGCTATTGTTTACGCCAAATGAATCGGTGCTTGTCACCTTTGCAACGCTGCCGCAGTTATCGGCAAACTATTATTGGGTGCGATCTTATCTACTACTCCTTTTTTTTGTACCCGTCCAATTCATATCAGGATAAACCTGCAGCTCGTCAGTATCTTTCCGACCGGAACACCGACAGGATATCCGCGCTACCTGCTCTGACCTTTTATTTGTTTTCGCTTCTACTGCACGCGGAACTATCCCGATCGCCGAAGATCACCGTCAGTGCACGTTCTATCCCAGTGCATCAAGTAGAAAAGGCGTTTAATTTTCTATTATTTATTCTACGTTCGAAAGTGCTATTTCATTTATTAATTTGTTTTTTAATGTAAGACTTCAAACGCTTCCCCAGTACACGCCTACATTATTGCTGGTTATATACATTTTTATTGTTGCCTCCTCTGCCTACCACAATTAGAGTAGAGCGTACAAAATAGCTGGGAAATCAAGGTTGAGACCCTAATTTTGTACGAGATCTTTACATTTGGTAGCAGAACGTGGTTTGGCAGAGAAAATGACACCAGAACAAGAGGCGACGTTCAATAAAAAAATTGCGCCATATAAACGGCGCATGGAGGCTGCATTTGTGGAAGTTCGAAATATTAATGAGATGGGGAGAACAGCTTTAACCGATCCTTCTTACGTGGATCAATTTAAAGGTATGTTTAGAGCTCTCGAAAAGTTTTTCTCAAAATTTGAGACTGCTTGGGACGAAATTACTGACCTGTACGATGAAGCCAACATTGCCATGCGTTTTCCTACTGCCTCCGAGAGTCAAACAAAGGCCAGTGCTCTGAGGTATTACTACGAGGCAAATACTAACTTTGAAAAGATCAAGTCAAACGATTTGCCGACTCCCGTAAGTGGCAATTTTGTGTGCACAACAATGCACGAGGCCTCTCTGTCTCGTAAAAATTTGCCCTCCTTTAAAGTGCCCGAATTTTCTGGTGAAATTCACCACTGGCCCAAATTTAGGGATATTTATCTGTCTTTGGTCCACAACGACGAGTCAATTCCGCAGAGCTTGAAGTTTCAATACTTGAAATCAGCCCTCAAGGGCGCCGCCTCTAGCGTCATTGCACGTTTCTCAATTGAAGATGACACTAACTACCAGCTTGCTTGGAAAGCTATCATTGATGCCTATGACAAAAAGAGAATCCTGGCTTCTGCGTATCTCTCTCAAGTTCTGGAATTCAGACCCCCAACCGGAACCGCTATTGCCCAGTCTCTACAAGTTTTCCGTGCAAGTGTATCGGATTCTATTGCTGCCTTTAAACTCTTGAGAATTCCAGAACCGGCAGAGTTCATTTTATTCTATCTGGCTGCTAGGGCGCTCGATACTACGACGAGAGAGCAATTTGAAATCGCTAGTGGTAATGTAGAGTTCCCAACGTTCGATTCCCTTGACAAATTCGTCAACGATCGATGCCTTGCTCTTCAATTGGCATCAGGTGGTGTCCCTGCAGAGGGAAATTTCATGGTCGGCGGGAGCATCCAATCGACCAAGCCTCAGAAGAGAAGTAATTTCTCGATATCAGAAGAACACCGCCCTTCCCTCTAACAGTTCCCTAAAAGCGCCCCCACATTCTAAAAGGCTTGTGGAACAGAAGGGTTCTTCCGTACCTTGTTTTTTGTGCAAGGATGGGTCACACCATCATCTTTTGAGTTGTCGTGTGTATGATGAAGCTAGGGCAGGGGATCGTGTCATCTTGCTTAAAGATTGGACTGGGTGTATTAATTGCCTATCGCCGCATCACAGGGTAGTGGACTGCAGATCCAAGTGGCATTGCCGTTTCTGCCCAGAGAGACACCATGCAAGCCTACATCAGCACACCCCTTCTGACAATTCAACCGTCTACAAAAGTCCTACGTCAGTAAGAGGGAATAGTTCTTCTATCGTCCCTGCCTTGAGCTCTATGTCAGCAGAGGGAAGGTGCTTTTAGGTACAGTCATTGCTGAAGTGCAAGATGTGCGAGGTACTTTCCAAAGTCTGCGTATGGTTGTGGACTCAGGAAGCATGTACTCTTTGTGACTAAGAGATGCTTAGCCCGTCTTGGACTTCCCATGAGTAAATTTCCCAACCGAATATCTGGGATAGGTCAAACAATTTTCGATGGAGCCAAAGGGAAGGCCTCAGTAAAGATTCGACCTCGGGGTAGTCAAGCTGCTGATTTTGCAACCGAAGCAATAGTAGTGACCAATATCACGACTCTGTTGCCCAGTGCAGTATTACCTATAGATATTCGGGCACGCTACCGCCAATATGTGCTCGCGGATCCGGAGTTCTGGCAGCCCTGTCCTGTCGATTTTCTCCTTGGCGCAGACTTGTTTCCAGATATTTGTACTGGCAGCTCCGTGTCCTTTGAAGAAGGGTGTCCGAACCTACTATCTTCTGTGTTTAGTCACATCGTGATAGGGCGATATAATGATGCTTTGAGTTCACCCTCATCTACAGTGCTGTTTTCCATTCCTGAGGTTTCAAATTTGAATGCTCAGCTTAAACGATTCTGGGAGCTCGAGGAGCCTGCACCAAGACCACTAACTATGAGTCCCGAGGATGAGAAGTGTGAAGAACATTTTGCACGCACGCACTATCGTGCTGCAAATGGCCAGTATGTTGTCTTCCTGCCGTTTCGAAAAAGTAATCCTACACTCGGAGATTCTGCCAGCGTGGCCCTTCGACGTTTCAGGACCCTTGAACAAAAACTAGACCGGAATCCACCAATTCGTGCCTTATATTGCCAGTTTATGCAGGAGTATTTGTATTTAGATCATATGGCGTTAGCAGAGTCTACACCGAAGTTCGTTATACCACATCACTGCATCACCAAAGAGGTCGGTTCAGAAGTCAAGCTGAGAGTGGTATTTGATGGTAGTGTACAGTTATCCGCTTCTTCCCTCAATCAGGAGCTCCTCAGTGGCCCTAAATTACAGAATGATCTACGGGATATACTGGTAAATTTTAGACAACACCGATTTGTATTTACTACGGATGCAGTGAAGATGTTCAGATCTATTCTGGTTGACAAAAGTGACTGGCAATATCAAAACATATACTGGCGATCGAATCCAGCCGAGGCAGTTTCTACCTACTCTCTCAAAACTGTCACTGTTCACCAAAGTTGATTTCAACTCCTTCGTTGAGCCTTTCACGTTTTCGGCAAAGGTCACTTCCGTCAGTCGAGCAAGTGCTGCATGAATCACACCCAAGCCCGATCCATCATGACACGAGTTTGCCATCATTACGTCACCCATTACCGAATATCATCGTTCTTCATTTTTTCTCGTCATTCGCCTTCTACAACTCGTACCGTTCTGTTACCTTGTCCACCTCGCTCGTCCTCGCGTTATTCTACCTCCAGGAGGCCACGCTTTTGAAGACGGGTAAAATACCTTTGGCACATTGCCTGGTACCAGCGGATAAAGGTATTGTGCTTAATATATAAGCTATTCACGTCACGTCCGCAAGTCACCATCTCACTCGTCTTTTCGTCCGCGACGTCACGACACACCACAAACATTCATGTTCATTTTCCGATTACGTTGCCTTGTTTAATTTTAAAAGAAGTGATTTCATTTATTTTTGTATTGCCTTAAGTTATACCTTCGGTGGGCCCACACAATATCATTGGTTTTGCTTTGTAAAAATACAGTCCACACAACACACGTTGAGAAGTTTACTTGGGCGTATCGCTCGTCCAATCCTAGATCAACATTTTGGTCCTCCGGGCCGGATCTAAACAATCGTCGGACATATCTGACCTTATTTCAAAATTCTGGTCAGTCGAAGAAGTCGCCACTGTTCCAATAGTCTCTGACGAAGATAAATGGTGTGAGGAGCATTACAAGGCTACTACAGTTAGAGAAAAGTCAGGCAGATATGTAGTCAAATTACCCTTTAAACGTTTCCCGCTACCAGATTTGAAAGCCTCTCATCATATTGCTCTCAGACGATTCCTGAATTTAGAAACAAAATTGTCAAAAAACCCAGATTTTAGAAAATCGTACGACGAATTTATGAGAGAATATTATGAAATGGGCCACATGAAAGCTTCTCCTACAGTGGGGGAATACGTTATCCCACATCACGGAATTTGGAAGGCTGAAGGGTCAATTAAGAAACTACGAGTCGTGTTTGATGCTCCTGTCAAACTGTAAATGGATCTCTCAACGAAAACCTGCATACTGGTCCCAAATTGCAGAAAGATATTGCTGATCTGGTGTTAAGGTTTCGGCTTCATTCGGTTGTGTTCACAGCAGATGTGGTTAAAATGTATAGGCAGATTTTAGTGAATCCAGCTGATTGCAAATATCAGCATATTTTTTGGCGTCAAGGCCCCGAATCACAACTAACTGAGTATGAGCTCAACACCGTCACCTATGGTCTTTCATGCTCTCCCTACCTTGCTCTTCGTACCATTCAACAGCTAGTGCTGGACGAAGGGTCCAAATTCCCTCTTGCCTCGGATGCATTAACCAATGATGTTTTTGTGGATGACATCGTAACTGGTAGTTCGAGTTTAACCGATGCACTCGCTCTACAATCCGAACTTGTGGAAATGCTAGGTAAGGGTTGCTTTACTCTTAGTAAGTGGTCAAGCAATTCACAAGAAATTCTGAATACCATCCCCGAAACCTGCACGAAACCCTTGGACTTTGATGGTGACAGTAATGGACTCGTCAAAATTTTGGGTCTTCAATGGGAGCCCACCCAAGACGTCTTTCGTTACAAAATATCACCTCCGTTACTTATTTACACGAAAAGAGGAATTCTGTCAGCCATTGCGAAAATTTACGATCCTTTGGGTTACATATCACCAGTCGTTATGTATGCTAAGATTATTCTCCAGTCGTGCTGGCAACTTGGAACTGACTGGGACGTTCAAGTACCCCCTTCGACAAAACAGAAGTGGGATCGTTTTATTAAAGATTTACCTGCGTTAAATTCATTAGAAATACCCCGTTTTATATCCTTTAATAATGCCCTCAACATTAAACTGATAGGATTTTGTGATGCGTCCACGTATGGGTACAGTGCGGCCATTTACATCCGGGTGGAATATGACGATCATGTTTATGTTTATTTGCTCAAGGCAAAAACTAAATTGGCTCCCATACGAACCATCACAATCCCTCGTTTAGAGTTATTAGCCGCTCAATTATTGTGCCAACTTTACCAGTCCTTGCAAGGCTGGATAAAAGAGGTAGGTGTGCAACAATACTTCTGGTTCTCAGATTCGCAGTTAGTGCTGGGTTGGCTTAAAACACCCCCTCATCTACTCAAAACATTCGTCTCACATCGTGTGGTAGCTATCACAGACAAAATGGAAATTAATCATTGGCACCATGTTCCATCATTAGAGAATGCTGCTGACCTGGCTTCAAGGGGATGCCTTCCTTCTGAACTTATAACCCATCCTCAGTTTTTTAATGGTCCACCATGGTTAAGATGCCCAATGTCTACATGGCCTGTCAAGCCGATTCAGCTGGTGTCTTGTGGAGATCTTCCAGAAATGAAATCAGGTGAACCAGTGGTGCTGAGCATTCATGAAAGCCCTTCACTAATAAGGTGGATGGAACGCTTTTCTGGTTATGGCACTCTGGTTCGTGTATTTGTGTATGTTTTGAGATTTGTGAGGGCCATGTTTAGCTCATATTTCTCTAAGAAATCACACACTTCTTTACTTTGGCAGGCCCCTTATAATCGTCCAGTCAAACCAGGTTTAATTCTCGTTGGTGAATACCACATGGCTAACCTCACCCTCATTAAAATTGTTCAGGAAAATCTAATAATCAAGGAATGTAAAAGAAACCAGGGTCACTTTCCACCCCCATTTCAAAGATTGAACTGTTTCATAGATGAACTTGGAGTTATGAGGGTGGGCGGTCGCTTACAAGAATCCTCATTACCCTTTAAGACAAAACACCCAATTGTGCTCCCGGGAAAGTGTCATTTTGTAAAACTGCTTGTCGATTACTATCACCGGAATTATCTACATATAGGACCATCTGCTCTTCACGCAATGCTGCAAGAACGTTACTGGATATCATCGGCTCGAACAGTAATTCGTCAGCGACTGCGCAAATGTTTGGTTTGCTTCAAAACCACTATGAAGACCAGCACCACGTTGATGGGAAATTTACCTTCTTCAAGAGTCACTTAAGGGGGAGTTTTTCGCCATGTAGGAGTGGATTATGCTGGTCCATTCTCTATACGCTTCTCCAAATACAGGAAAACGTCAGTGAGCAAAGCATACCTATGCTTATTTGTGTGTATGGCCACTAAAGCTCTCCACCTCGAACTAGTTTCCGATTGTACCACCGATGCGTTCCTTGCCACACTAGATCGATTTATTGCACGTCGTGGGAGCCCCAACTGCATGTACTCTGATTGTGGTACGAATTTTGTCGGAGCCAGCCGCCAGCTAAGGGAGCTCTACTGTTGGATGAAACGTGATGACGTTTCTGTCACAGTCCATCAGCACTTGTCATCTCAAGGAATCGACTGGTCCTTCAATCCTGCTCAAGCACCACATTTTGGTGGTCTGTGGGAAGCCGGCGTGAAGAGTGTGAAGACAATTTTGAAAAAAATTATCCCCAGCGCCCCACTAACGTACGAGGAACTGAGCACATTGATGGCACGCATAGAAGCCATCCTGAATTCTCGTCCTCTTAGTCCAATGCAGGATGACCCCGACAGCCTTGAATGTCTGACACCCGGACACTTCCTGATAGGGCGCCCTTTAATTGCTCGACCAGAACCCTCTCTGCAGGACGTTCCTCTTAACCGCCTCCAACGCTGGAGACTCATCCAGAGGTTAACTCAGCATTTTTGGCAGCGCTGGATGAAAGAATATTTACTTCAATTGCAACAACGGGGTAAATGGAATCGTACTGGAACAAACCTCACAGAAGGAACAATAGTGGTATTGACTGATCTGAAAACTCCGCCTACCCAATGGCCGTTGGGCAGAGTTTCCAAAGTATATCCTGGTAAGGATGGGCTGGTACGAGTTATTGACGTTGACACTCTACACGGGACATTCCGACGCCCAATCACCAAGGTTGTCTCTCTCGCCCCAATAACGCAGCCATCTTCACACTAGTGTGCAAGGATTTAAAATTTCCAAAAGAAATTTTGGTGGGCGGTATGTTCACCAAAGTTGATTTCAACTCCTTCGTTGAGCCTTTCACGTTTTCGGCAAAGGTCACTTCCGTCAGTCGAGCAAGTGCTGCATGAATCACACCCAAGCCCGATCCATCATGACACGAGTTTGCCATCATTACGTCACCCATTACCGAATATCATCGTTCTTCATTTTTTCTCGTCATTCGCCTTCTACAACTCGTACCGTTCTGTTACCTTGTCCACCTCGCTCGTCCTCGCGTTATTCTACCTCCAGGAGGCCACGCTTTTGAAGACGGGTAAAATACCTTTGGCACATTGCCTGGTACCAGCGGATAAAGGTATTGTGCTTAATATATAAGCTATTCACGTCACGTCCGCAAGTCACCATCTCGCTCGTCTTTTCGTCCGCGACGTCACGACACACCACAAACATTCATGTTCATTTTCCGATTACGTTGCCTTGTTTAATTTTAAAAGAAGTGATTTCATTTATTTTTGTATTGCCTTAAGTTATACCTTCGGTGGGCCCACACAATATCATTGGTTTTGCTTGGTAAAAATACAGTCCACACAACACACGTTGAGAAGTTTACTTGGGCGTATCGCTCGTCCAATCCTAGATCAACAGTCACCTATGGATTAAGTTGTGCTCCTTATCTTGCCCTCAGGGTAATCAAACAGTTGTGCGTAGACGAGGGTCACAGATATGAACTCGCACGTCAAGCATTGACACGCGACATCTATGTAGATGATTTGGTGACAGGCGCTGACAGTGTTGAGGAACTGTGTGAGTTGCAGAGGCAAGTCATTGAAATCATGGAGTGTGGTGGATTTCGCCTTAGCAAGTGGGCAAGTAATTGTGATAGTATTCTGCAAGCAATATCAACAGACAATAATCACTCACCTGTCCCGCTTGATGAGAAGGAAAGCGAATCGATAAAAATTCTAGGTCTTCAATGGGATCCACGCTCAGACTCCTTCCTTTACCAAATCAGAACACCGGAAATTGTTTATACTAAGAGAGCCGTTCTATCTACTATTGCTCGGATTTTTGACCCCCTTGGCTTTTTAACTCCAGTCACATTACAGCTTAAAACCTTCATACAGGAGCTTTGGAAGCTTGGGCTGGGCTGGGACTCGCCAATACCCCCTAACCTCAGGAACTTGTGGCGAGAATCAGTACAGCAACTTCCATTAATAAGTCGCATAAGGGTTCCTCGCTTTCTCAATACCACTGGAACATATACCTATCAAGCAATCGGATTTTCAGATGCATCGGAAAAGGCTTACTGTGCTGCAGTCTATTTGAGAATTCAGGAAACTTCAGGAATCAAGGTGTTTCTTTTATCTGCAAAATCCAGGCTGGCGCCCTTAAAACCTGTATCCATTCCGCGGCTTGAACTCTGCGCTGCATACCTGTTAGCAGATCTCTTTCGGTCATTATCCAGTTTTTTCAATCTGTTATCCGGTGAGGCAGAACCGCCTATTTCATTTTCCGACTCAACTATAGTGCTTGGCTGGCTGAATACACCACCTTACTTATTAAAAACATTTGTGTGCAATAGGGTGGTACACATCACTGAGCAGCTGCCTCCAACCAGGTGGCAACACGTCATGTCGCAGGAAAACCCAGCTGACCTAGGGTCCCGCGGTATGTTTTCATCCGAGTTCGTGTCAAACACTCTCTGGTGGACTGGCCCTCCATGGCTCCTACTACCACACACCAACTGGCCAGTCTTGACAATCAAGAATGACGCAGATCTTCCAGAACTCAAACCAACAGCTGTTCTCATCTCATCTGAAGTCTCCAACACCTTCATTTCCTGGACATCACGATTTTCTTCGTACACTCGTCTTATCCGTGCAGTGGCATGGATTAACCGTTAGAAGTACAATTCAAAGCATGCTGGTTGTTGCTGTTGCACGCTTCGAACAGGCTCACTTTCCCTTATCGAAATTCAGAGTGCAACTAAAAGTTGCATCAAAGCTGTGCAACGTCATTATTTTTTTGCCAACAAGAATGCAACAATTGATTGTGCTCTCAAGATGTTCCCAAATCTCAGACCGTATTTCAGCAGTGACGGTATTTTAAGAGTGGGAGGACGTTTGAACCTAGCGAATCTTCCAGAAGGGCGTAAGCACCCAGTGCTTTTGCCGAATAACGCTCATTTCTCTTTCTTACTCATCGACCACTACCATAGAATTTTCTTGCACCCTGGTCCGAACCAGCTCCAGGCACTTATTCAGTTGAAATATTGGATACCCGCCTTGCGAAGGGTTGTGAGGAAAAGAGGATTCTTTTGTTTAACATGCTTCAAGTCAAAGGGCAACCTATCTAATCAGCTGATGGGTGAACTACCTAGGTATCGTCTTGAAGGTGGCCGTGCATTCTGCCATATTGGAGTAGATTTCGCAGGACCCTTTATAATGCGCGAGTCTATGAGGAGAAAAGCACCACTATCAAAGGTGTACCTCTGTCTATATGTCTGCATGGTGACCAAGGCAGTGCACCTTGAAGCTGTTACTAGACTCACCACAGACGCCTTCCTTGCTGCATTCCATCGCTTCTCCTCTCGAAGGGGACTGCCGAGTGATGTATATTCGGATAATGGTTCCAACTTCATTGAAGCAGCACGACACATGAAAGAGCTTTTCGAATGGTTCAGGAATTCGAATTATCAATCAGCAATAACCAACTTCGCTACTAGTCAGGGAATTCATTGGCACTTCAACCCTCCTCAAACGCCACACATGGGAGGAATCTGGGAGGCTGGAGTAAAATCAGTGAAGAACCGCCTTCGTGTTATTGCAGGTGACACTCCTTTAACATTTGAAGAGCTATCTACATGGTTTGCTCGTATAGAGGCATCGTTGAATTCTCGCCCACTGTGCCCAGTTTCCTCTAGCCCCGAGGATTTGGAATTTTTGTCTCCTGGACATTTTCTGGTCGGCGGGCCACTATGCGCATTCCCGGAGCCTTTGGAAATAGATAAGAGAATGAATCTGCTTGATCGTTGGCAATTGGTTCGCAGGATGTACCTTCTGGCAAAGATGGAAGCTTGAGTATTTAACCACACTACAAGCTCGAACTAAATGGAAGCATCAAAAGTCAAACTTTCAGGTGGGTGATTTGGTACTACTTAAAGACGACTGCCTCCCACTCCAGTGGCCCACTGCAAGAGTGGTGGAAACCCATCCTGGGAAGGACGGCTTGGTACGAGTAATCTCCATCAAAACATCTAACCATTCAATCCTCAAGCGCCATGTCAGCAGATGTGCTCCACTCCTCCCACTCCAGCAGCCACCCTATGATCAGAACCCTTGAACACTCCTATCAAAATTTGAACACAAATTTGGTCGGCGGCATGTTTACGCCAAATGAATCGGTGCTTGTCACCTTTGCAACGCTGCCGCAGTTATCGGCAAACTATTATTGCGTGCGATCTTATCTACTACTCCTTTTTTTTGTACCCGTCCAATTCATATCAGGATAAACCTGCAGCTCGTCAGTATCTTTCCGACTGGAACACCGACAGGATATCCGCGCTACCTGCTCTGACCTTTTATTTGTTTTCGCTTCTACTGCACGCGGAACTATCCCGATCGCCGAAGATCACCGCCAGTGCACGTTCTATCCCAGTGCATCAAGTAGAAAAGGCGGTTAATTTTCTATTATTTATTCTACGTTCGAAAGTGCTATTTCATTTATTAATTTGTTTTTTAATGTAAGACTTCAAACGCTTCCCCAGTACACGCCTACATTACTGCTGGTTATATACATTTTTATTGTTGCCTCCTCTGCCTACCACAATTAGAGTAGAGCGTACAAAATAGCTGGGAAATCAAGGTTGAGACCCTAATTTTGTACGAGATCTTTACAGCTATGTACCAGGAATTAGAGAAGATGCTTGAAAGTGGAGTGGTCGAGCTAGTCATGCACCATGGGCCTCACTGGTGGTCATGGTTCGCAAAAATGACTCCTACCGGTTTTGTATCGACTTTCGCCGGGTGAACTCAGTCACCAAAAAGGATTCATATCCCATGCCTAATATAAATATCTTGCTGGATGGTCTTCAACAAGCTGCATATCTCTCCAAACTAGATTTACGCCAGGCATTTTTACAAGTGCCATTGGCGGATGAAACAAGCTGTGACATTACTTCATTCATTGTACCTGGCCGAGGACTATTTCGTTTCCGCACAATGCCATTTGGCCTGTCTAACTCTCCCGCTACTTTTCAGAGACTTGCTGATTCCATCTTTTTAGATCTGTACCCTCAGGTGATTGTCTTCCTGGATGACATCATTGTTTCCACGTCTGACTTTTCTACACATTGCCAACTATTAAAGGAAGTTTTCACTAGGCTAAAGGAATCAGGACTTAAAGTAAACCACGGGAAATGTGAGTTCGGGTGCAAGGAAGTGCGGTATTTGGGGTATAGGGTCAATTTTGAAGGTCTCAGCGTGGACCCAGGGAAAGTGGAAGCTGTAACTAACTACCCAGCTCCAACAAACTTAACCGAGCTTCGCAGATTCTTGGGAATGGCAGGATGGTATCGCCGATTTATACCAGGATTTTCTTCTATTGTCGCTCCCTTAACCTCTTTACTAGGCAAAAGGAAAAATTGGGTCTGGACTCACGAACAAGTTTCTGCCTTTGAGACTCTTAAAACTGCCCTGACTTCAGCTCCCATCTTAGCTAGGCCAAACTTTAATCTGCCTTTTATTTTGCAGACTGACGCAAGTCAATATGGTATTGGTGCTGCTCTCGTACAAATGCAGGACAGCAATGAAAGAGTAATTACTTACTGCTCCCGAACATTATCTCAAGCTGAACGTAACTACTCAGTTACAGAAAAGGAGTGCCTTGCAGTTATTTATGGCATAGAGAAAAACCGCCAATATCTGGAGGGTAATGAGTTTAAGGTCATCACTGATCACTCCTGTTTAAAGTGGCTTCTTGAGTTGAAAAACCTAACCGGTCGCCTAGCTCGCTGGAACTTGAGACTACAACCTTATTATCCTTTCAAAGTCGAATATCGAAAGGGGGAGCTAAACTGTGTGGCCGACGCTTTATCTCGGATACCTGCTCAAGTAAATCTTGCCGCTATTTTGTCTGCCTCGGAGTCCCCTAGTTCTGATCTAACTGATACACCGGCAAGTAATGAGCCAAAAGATGATTGGTATGAGCGAAAATCTTATAAGTTCAAAACCACCCAGGATGGAAGTGGCATGCCAATCACCTATTCTATTACCGGAAATCGTTCCTTAAGGGGGAGCTGGAAGATCCGAGGGAGGACTGGAAGCTAGTAGTCCCGTGGGCTTCCCGGTCAGCTGTTCTATCGGAATGCCACAATGACCCTCAGTCAGGACACCTTGGCATCGCCAAGACACACCGGCGTGTGGGCAGATTGTATTATTGGCCTGGCATGTATCAAGACGTGCTGCGTTATGTGCGAAGGTGTGATAAATGCCAAAGAGTAAAGCCATGTAACACTGCTCC
This sequence comes from Pachypeltis micranthus, assembly GCA_020466155.1. Classification (NCBI taxonomy): domain Eukaryota; kingdom Metazoa; phylum Arthropoda; class Insecta; order Hemiptera; family Miridae; genus Pachypeltis; species Pachypeltis micranthus. Next base: position 935,991 of record CM035770.1, on the reverse strand, counting down.
TAGTGGGTTTATGTACCCTCGTTACCTCACAACACCCTGGCATACAGTTTCCGCTGACATAATGTGGCCTTTCCCTCGAAGCTCCTCTGGTAACAAATATCTGTTGGTGTTTGAGGACACATTCACAAAATGGGTTGAGCTGGTACCCTTGAGAAATACTTCATCTGCTGTGATCCTAGCCAAATTTCGTTCAGTAATTTTAAATAGATTTGGAACTCCCGCAGTACTCATAACTGACAACGCATCAAGCTTCGTGAGCTCATCAGTGCAATCTCTTGCCCAGTCATCCGGAATCCAACACTGCAAAACACCAGTTTATCATTGCCAGGCCAACCCTACTGAGAGAGCAAACCGGAACATCCGTCAGCTCATAAGAACATATGTCGACCAGTCCCACCATAACCAATGGGATCTATTTATCGGAGAGTTCCAATTTGCGCTTAACAGTGTGGTTCATGCCTCAACTAAGTACTCCCCAGCCTTCTTAAACTTTGGACGAGAATTGCAACCGCATAGTTCTGTACGCTCCAGTGTATCTGACACATCAGTTCAACTCACCAAGCTCAATTCCGATGAATGGGCTATCAGGATGAAGAAACTGGTTGAATTACATCACCTGGTCGAAGAACACCTTCTAAAAGCCAGCACTCAACAAGGACAGCGTTACAACTTGCGTCGTAGGCCAGGCAAATTCCAAGTGGGAGACTCAGTCCTGCGTAGGGCCCTTAATCTATCTTCTGCAGCCGACAAATTATCGTCGGGCTTGTGTCACAAGTATGAGGGGCCATTTACCGTGGTTTCAGTCAGCTCCGGCGGTACCTGCAGGCTTCAGGATACCCAAGGCCAGGGGGCTGGCCTATGGCATCCCTCCAAGCTGAAGCCTTACCACCACACCTCAACTGCTGGAGGGGGTGTGTGACGTGATATCTGACAAAATCAGTTTCGGGGTTGGGCTACGTAGTACCCATTGTAGTGAACCATTGTAGCTGCAGGGAACAAAACTGTTGAGAAGAAAGGTTACTGAAGGAAGGTTAGGCCGGTTTTGGTCCTTCTCCCGTTTTTCCTGTTGGATTTGCCTGGCGCGTGTTCCCGTTAAAAATTTGGTTCTCCTTCAGTTCCCTGCTCCCTTCTCGCGTGAGTACGTTCCTGCAACGGTTCGAACGAAGCTCGAAGAAACTCGAACGTCTCTGCAAAGTCTGTGGCTCTGGTTTCGTTTTTTTTCTTTTGGCATGCCTTAGGTAGGAGAGGACGTTTAATTTATCATTCCCCTTTTCTTTTTTTATTAGTAAATATTTTTCTTTTTATGCTGTGTAGGAAGCCCCATTTCTTTTTAATACTTAGTTCCCAAATAAATGTATCTCAGTTGTTTTTTTTGCTTTTCTTTCCCCTAAATACCTGGGTTCATCCCCACTAGGATTTATTTTATTGTTTGCCCCTTTTTCTTATTTATTTTTCGTTACAAGCTGCAGGAAAAAGCCAAATTAGTCCGGGAAAATGCTTTGTGCGTGTAGGAAAAATCGGAAGCGGTACAAGAAATATCTGGTGCGTTGCAACACACAACTTTCCTTAGCTCTACGTCAATTCACTTTGTAAATGGCTAATTCTATTTAATCGATTCCTTTATCACTCAGTTCATTTGAAATTGGTCAAACAACACTTCACAGCAGCAGGAAGCGGTAACGCCTAATGTTCTGGAATTTATTGTGCTGCTCGTACTCATTCCCGGACCATTATTGAGCAATTGGTACACAGATAATTAATGAGCCTGTAAACAAGAATTTTTTGAAGAAGGATAGTAATCATTTTTGCAGAGTTATTGGGTAATAACTGTTAGAACTGGTAGTAAGCGAAACAGCGGTAGTTGAAATTCAGGAATTTCTGGAGTGAGCCCCATCTATCTCATAAGCGGTTTTAAACACCTCACCCTCTGGGTATTGAATTGGATTACAATACCAATTTTCTTTAACATTCCAGCGGAGTTAATAAGAAAAAAACCGCGCTAAAAACGCTTTTCGTCAACAATTTTGATCATTTATTGTGCTGCTCCCGTCATTTTCCTACTAATGGGAATTTTATGGTATAATTGCCTTATCAAAAGATATCAACATAAAAAATTTAATCAAAATCGTTCGAGCCGTTTTGGAGAAAAAAATTTGGTGTTTTAATCATTATGCTAACTATAGTTAACTTTCGGTGGATTTTGCTCATACCCTTATTTTTGCGTCTCATAGTAACTTGTAGGCTGGAGATCAAATTTGAGGTGATTTGGCTCGGTCGTTTTCTCCAAAAACCACTCTAAAATCGATTACGTCGAAAGTATTGGTAATTTATTGTGCTGCTCTCGTCATTTTCCCATAGATGGGAATTTGACGCTTTTTTTTTCATGGGGATGGGGCCTTATTGGGAGCTATCAATATAAAAAATGTAACCAAAATCGTCTGAGCCGGTTTTGATTGAGAAAAAAAATATTTGGTGTTTTGATCACTATGATAACTATAGTTAACTTTCGGTGGATTTTGCTCATACCCTTATTTTGGCGTCCCATTGTAACCAGCGGGCTTGATATGACGTTTGAGCTGATTTGATACGGTGGTTTTCTCTAAAAAATTATTCACAGACACACACACACACACACAGACCATTTCCCCAAATAGTGTTTTCGGACTCAGGAGGGTCTGAAACGTAAAGATCTGAAGAAAACTCAAAATTTTTTTTCAGCCGATTACATAACTTCCCTTTCTACTTCGTAGAGCCAAGGAAAGTAAAAATGAGAACTGAGCAAGAAATAATAAAAACCCAAATTATGAAGTTACAGCTTTTGCAAGCAAGGAACTTTAACAAAGAAGGGAGAATTGTCGTGTTTAATAAAAGTTGTTTAATATACTAATGTGTGTGGAAAGCGTGGTATTATTTAATATTTCCTACTTATCTGCTACTAAATCCACCCAGTTAAGCCATTTGCGTTTGGGTTTTCTAACACGGCAATATGACACCTAGTTTTTTCAGAAACTGCTCAGCACACGTTTCACGCAAACAACAACTTGTTTTCTACGATCGTAATACTTTTGTTCGCAACAGAATTTAAATTCATACTTCTAGAAGTCGTCTGACCCTGCTCATAGCCATTTGAGGCGCTGGGTGAGATGACGATAACCCAACATATTAGATTATCATCGTAGTGGAATAGCAACTGAAATAACTGAGCACTAGTAAACAGTATCTTTGTTTATTATCATTATTCCAAAATATACGTAAATTATTCAACAATAATAGAACCGAATACTCGGCAGTAGAAGGTAATGGCAGACTAATATCAGAACATGATAAAGAAAGATAAGAGCTAACTGTGCCAAACCGCCCAATTTTTTGGGGTTAAGGTTTGATCAGGGCTAGAGCTTAACCCAGTCTGGTGGAGACCGTCTTTGTGGCGGGAGCGGGTTAGGTGCTGTTAATCGACTCTAAACGAGATCAACGCAGTTGGTGAATACGGCCCTAATAGGCTGAAATTGAGAGATTCTATGACTGTCGTATCGCTCGAATCTGCGATGTGTACGGTACTATCTTTTTCTTGTTTGATTTTATTTTTATATTTAAAGCACTGAGGTTTCTTATGTCCCGGTTCATTTCGAAAATGACATACAATTGACGAACTTACAGTACGAACGGATTTGTTAGGTTGTTTGCGTAAAATGTGTGCTGAGCAGTTACTGAAAAAAACCAGTCGTCATATTGCCGTGTTAGAAAACACAAACGGCTTACCTGGGTGGATTTAGTTGCAGATAAGTAGGAAATATTAAATAATACCACGCTTTTACACTAACATTAGTATATTAAACAACTTTTATTAAACACGACAATTCTCCCTTCCTTGTTAAAGTTCCTTGCTTGCAAAAGTTGTAACCTCATAATTTGGGTTTTTATTATTTCTTGCTCAGTTCTCATTTTCTTGTACAGCTTCCGATTTTTCCTACACGCACAATGCACTTTCCCGGACTAATTTGGCTTTTTCCTGCAGCTCTTGCAATTGAGTAGGCGTATTTTCACTTTAAGCTCCTCACCAGTTTCAGTTTCGGCAGAGGTTAATGCGGCCACTTTGGTGTATGACAATAATTAGAAACAATAATTTGGTCAAATCCGGATTATTGAGCATTGGGCATCTACGGGATACACGGTTTCGCGGCCGTTTACGTTTACATGACACTTGTTTACGGGACGGGATGTCAAACGCATGCCCAATTTCCTTACTTTACTGTAACCTCTTTAGTCCACTGCCTTCTCGAAATGGCGTAATCGCAGCGTAATCACGTGTATGCTAACCGCATACCACAGTGATCTCGGCTACCGTGGTGGGCGCTAAAATGACTAGCCTTGATCTACTTATCTAGCCCTGATCAGTTGGATCACGATCAGCGGCGTTTTGGTGAATGCGGCCCTTAATGTTTACATTTTCAGACTTGGAGGTTGCAAACCTGTTCCCGCCATGGAAAGGTTTTGCTAAGGCTCCGAGGGAATCTTGACCACATTCAAAATTATCACAATCTGCCGATTTCCTTTTCCTTTCTTCATCCAATTGACGATTCTTGACAAAATCCAATTTTAGTTTGTCTTCTGAAAATGTTTCAATTGCCGTAACTACATTATCGAATTCACTCGGCATCGTCAACAGTAGGTGACATACTACGTCATTTTCTTCGAGTTTCGCGCTAGCAGAACGCAAATCGCGAATAAGTTTGTCAAATAGGAGAAAATGTTTGACAAGAGAATTCTCTAAGGGATTGAATCTCATTAAAAGTAATGATTTTCGCAGAAATAACTGATTTGCAATACCCTTTCTAGCGAATACATCTTATAGTGTAGTCCACATCTCATAGGCCGAATGCTTTCTGTTGTGGAGTATGAGCCGAAACTAAAGAGTATACAACAACAACAATGCACGATAGGAGGTTACAAAAAGGTCACCAGAATATAGTACAGTTTACACTCGAGATGTTCGTTCATGTTAGTTCCTAAAATCTTCAAGTAATGTTGTTATAAAGTAAAAGAATAAAACATGGTGGCAGCGGTGGGATTGATTAGTTTAGTTTAACAAAACGGTTGGTGGAATTCGGCGTTTTGTGTCAAGTGCTGGTGCCTGAAGGAGTCGTTTCTCAAGGGGTTGTTTCCCGTGTTTGTTGCTAAGGTTGTTTCCTGTTTGGCGGTTCGCCTGAGTTCGTGGTAAGTTGCGAAGTAACGGATTGGAATAATTAAAATCGTGACTTGATAGTATGGCAGCTTCAAAGCCGGTGGAATCATTGGAGTGGGAAGGCAACATGGCCAAAAACTGGGCCAAATTCAAACGGTCTTTTGTGACGTTCGTGACAGGATATCATGAGAAAGCTTCGGACACGAAGAAAATTGCAATGTTGTTACATGAAGGAGGTGCATCACTACATGATATTTTCGATTCACTAACACTAAGTGAGTATGAGGCAAAGAATTTTAGGGAGGTGGTGTCCAAATTCGATCAACATTTCATACCTACAGTAAATGTAATTTATGAAAGGTTCGTGTTCTTTTCTCGTAGACAAGGTCCGGATGAGACGTATGAAACTTTTTCGGCTGTTCTTCGAAATTTGAGTAAATCGTGTGAGTTTGGGACACTTCAAGATTCGTTGATTCGTGACATTTTTGTGTGTGGAATTAGGGACAAAACGGTCCAACGAGAGTTATTGTGTACAAAAAAGTTGACCATAGAGACAGCGTTAGAAATGTGTAGAGCTCGCACTGTGGTTACACAGCAAGTGCAGGGAATCTCTCAGGAAATCAAAACAGAACCCGCAGATGAGCTTCCAGTTAATGTTATGATGAAACGACGAACTCATAAGCCGAAGGATGATGCAGCCTTGGGTGGAAAGAGTAACATGAGGTTTCAGGAATCTAGCAAAACTCACAATAAAGTAAATGAACAGCCTAAACGGAAAATTGACTGCAGATTTTGTGGTTACAGACATATGTATGGAAAGTGTCCGGCCTATGGGAAAAGGTGTGCAAAGTGCAGTGAAAAAAACCATTTTCAATCATGTTGCCCTTCCCGGGACATCCACCAACTGGAGGAACAAAAATCAGGAGAAGATAGTGACTCGTCTGATTATGTCGTAGGCATACTAGAAGTATCGGCTATTCACCAGAAAAAACAGTCCTGTCAAAGTGAATGGTACACAGTCAATCTCCAGGTTGACGATGATCAGCTGCTAAATGTCAAAATCGACACAGGTGCCCAGTGCAATATATTGAGTCTACATCAATACCAGATCCTGGGACATGACCCTCACAATTTGCTACCAACCAGATCAGTGATCACTTCATTTTCAAAAGATGTAGTGCCTGTGATGGGGAAATGTTATTTACCATGCAGGTTTCAGTCCCAATATGAAAATGTGGAATTTTTAGTCGTCAAGCATAACAGTGACAATCTCCTCGGGCTGGCTTCTTCTGAGAGGCTTGGATTGATTCGTCGTGTCGATTTGGTGGCCGCAAACTCGTCTGTGGCGGAGGTGATTCCTTCGAAATTTCAAAATCTGTTTGATGGCGAAGTTGGCTGCATGCCAGACCCTGTCACAATCACATTGGATCCTGCAGTAAGACCAGTAGTGCTTCCTGGTCGTCGCATACCTCATGCTCTGATACCAAAGGTGAAAAGCGAACTAGACAAGATGGTAGCCAAAGGGATAATCTCACCTATAACTGAGCCTACAGACTGGGTAAGTCAAATGGTTGTGGTGGTAAAAAAAGATGGATCACTAAGAATCTGTCTCGATCCAGGCCCGTTGAATAAGGCGATCAAGCGAGCACATTTCCAATTCCCCTTGATCGAAGACATTGCGGCGAAATTGAAGGGCGAAATATTTTTGTAAATTGGATGCCCAATCAGGCTTTTGGATGCTGCGTCTCGACTCGGAAAGCTCCCGAGTGTGCACATTTCAAACCCCATGGGGTCGATATTCATTTCGGCGAATGCCATTTGGAATACGGTCAGCCCCAGAAATATTCCACAGAATGGTGGCAGAAACATTCGCTGGATTTGATAACGTGGAGTCTTTCCAGGATGATATCCTATTGTGGGCGGAGTCAAGAGAACAATTGCAAGCTACTTTGATAAAGGTCTTGGAGGTGGCCTCTAACAAAGGCATCAAGTTCAATCCCGCGAATTGTGTGTTCAATGTGCAAAATGTAGAGTTTCTAGGACACTCATTTGGACCATCAGGGGTGAAGTGCGATCCGGAAAAAATCAAGGCAGTCAGAGCCTTGCGCCCGCCCAAGGACAAAGAGGAGTTACAAAGAATCTTGGGAGTATTTAATTACGTGGCAAAATTCATAAAAAATTTTGCTGACATTGCAACTCCTTTGAGGGAGCTATTAAGGAAAGACATAAGCTTCACATGGAATACGGCACACGAGAAAGCGTTTAATTCATTGAAACAGGCCCTTGTCGAAGCACCTGTGCTTAACTACTACGACCCAGAAAGTGAACTTACTCTCAGTGTGGATGCTAGCTCTTATGCTTTAGGAGCAGCACTCCTGCAACATGGGAAGCCAGTAGCATATGCGTCTCGCACACTATCTGAGACTCAGCAGAGATATAGTCAAATAGAAAAAGAGTGCTTAGCAGTTTGCTTTGGTGCTGAAAAATTCAGGAACTTTATATTGGGGAGAGATTCCGTCAAGGTTCAGACTGACCACAAACCATTACTGGGAGTTTTTAAGAAACCATTACACAAAGTGCCTGCTAGGTTGCAAAGAATGCTCTTGGCATTGCAATCATACACATTTAACCAGGACACTGAATTCGAGACTGAAATAGAATTACAAGTTGCTGTACTGATGCAACATTTACCAGTAGCTGACCAGTGTATGGAAGATATAAAACAGGCGACAAGATTGGATAAAACAATGACAGCCTTGAGAGTACAAATTAAGAATGGGTGGATTATTACCTACAAGGATCTGGAGGAGCCGATAAAGCCGTTCTACCAATTAAGGCAATCACTGGTAGAGGTCGATGGCATAATTTTCAATGGCGACAGGATACTAGTGCCATCAGGCTTGAAGAGAGACATGCTGAATAAATTACATACGGGTCACCCTGGCATCAGCAGGATGCTCAGCCGAGCAGGGGTGTCTCTTTTCTGGCTGGGAATCAATAAAGACATAAAACGGTTCGTTACATCATGCATAACATGCCAAAAGTACCAACCCAACAATGTCAAACGACCACTCACCTACAAGGAAGTGCCCAGCCTGCCTTGGCAAGAGGTAGCAGGGGATGTGTGTCAGATCAAGGATCATCAATACCTTGTACTGGTAGACGCGCTAAGCAACTTCATTGAGGTGGCTCATCTGAACAGCCTGAGGAGCAGTGAAGTGATTCGACATATGAAGTCCATATTCGCTAGACATGGGGTACCAGCAAAGTTTTTCTCTGATGGAGCCTTATATTTCGACTCAGAGCAGTTTCGAGGCTTTGCATCCGAGTGGGGTTTCACCCATGTCATGTCGAGTCCACACTACCCTAAATCTAATGGTTTGGCCGAATCAGCAGTGAAGACGGTAAAGAAGCTCTTCATTAAGGCAATGGACTCCAAGCAGGACCCATACTTGGCTCTACTCACTCACAGAAGCACTCCTCGAGGCAATGTTTCGTCGCCAGCATCAACACTCATGGGACGAAATTTGCGCACCAATATCCCATGTGTGGGGGAATACTTGTATCCCAAAATCACCTTTGAGAGGGATCGAGATCTCCTTCAAGAACTGAAAAGGGAAACCAAGGAGCATTACGATACCACAGCTCGAGACCGGCCCTCATATACTCCGGGCCAACCAGTATGGTTTCAAAAAACTCCCAATTCAACCTGGAGGTCTGGGGTGGTCGCACAAGGGGTTGGATTTCAGTCATATGTGGTGGAAGGAGAGGATGGGAAATACCGAAGGAACGAGAGCCATCTTAGACCCAGACTAATGGAGCCACAGAACAGAGACCCAAAGCTTAAAACCTCAAGCCCCAAAGAAGTGGTACCGAGGAAATCAAGTACTCAGGATCAAGAGGAACCTCAGATGACAGAAGGGAGATCAAGATCAGGAAGACCACACAAAATTCCAAATAAACTCAAAGACTACGTCACATAGATCTGGAAAATTGTAAATGTTATCATGTCAACTTGTTTATTCAATCATGCCAACTTGTTTATTCTATTCAATTGTAATTCTGGTTTATTTGACTTGAGAAGGGAGGTGTTGTGGAGTATGAGCCGAGACTAAAGAGTATACAACAACAACAATGCACGATAGGAGGTTACAAAAAGGTCACCAGAATATAGTACAGTTTACACTCGAGATGTTCGTTCATGTTAGTTCCTAAAATCTTCAAGTAATGTTGTTATAAAGTAAAAGAATAAAACACTTTCCCTTTACTTATTCGAGATAATCATCTGCGATTCTCATATCGATTTCGGCTTTGCATTTACGATCCTTTCGAGCATGTTCGATGCTTTGCTTCTGCTTGAGTCTCTTCTCTCCTGCAGTATCAGTATCAGTCGGATTCAACTCATCATTAAAGATATCATTGGTGGCATACTCTAGAAGGTCTAAGCATTCCAGGCGCACTTCCATTCTGAATTTCCAGTCGTCGAAGTTCTTGCCGTCAAATAGAGGAATGAAGTATTTATCTTCTTGCGAAGCCATTTCGAGTAAAAACGAAATTTCGATAAGGCACACCCGAATACGAGTTAGTCAAGTTTCGTTTACGTGTACACCGACCTAACCTCAACCAAACACACAGAACGGACGGACGACACTTTCTGTCAACAAAAAATACAATTCATAATAACGAATTACTTTGTCTAAAGACACTTCCTGGGCCCATAACCTAAAATAGGCAGTGGATAAAATAAATCGAGAGACAAGTAAATCAATCAAATGAATGTATAAAGAAGAATGGCATGAGGCAACAAGCGCGGCAAAAACTAAAAACGGAGTGAGACTGAATGTGAACCAAACCAAGATGGCCAACGAAACAAAGTAAAATTGATATTCAACAGGAACAAGCTTTGCAGCCACCCTTCTCATCTGCAACTTTTCTGTTAAAATCTGTTGACACGAACCAAATGAAATGTTCAATTCTTCAGCCGTCATGAATGGTTAGTCGACGATCAGAACGCACGAGACTGTTCAATCTTGCAACATGATCGTCGTCAGTCGAAGTTGATGGGCGCCCTGAACGAGGATCATCTTCACACGATGTCCGGCCTTCCTTGAACCTTTTGTACCACTCATGACACCTTGACCGACTCAGACATTCATCCCCGAAAGCCACTTGCAAAATTTGAAAAGTTTCAGTAAACGTTTTACCCAACTTCACACAAAACATCACGAAACGCGTTGCTCTTCCTTTTCATTCATTCCACAAAATCGCCGAACACAAGAAACTTTTTTTACGAAAACAGCAGTAATTTTGCAAAGGTTATCTATAATCTGAAACGAGCGGTGCGTAGCAACACACAACTTTCCGCCACCCGCATAAGTTCGAACATCACCTACATATGCGGGTGCTATATCTTCGTTCAACGCATTTCTACAGAAACGTTTATAGAGAACAAAATTTACGTACTAGTTAGCTGAGAGTACTCCGTAAGTTTGATCGAAATTGTCTGAGCCGTTTTTGAGAAAATTTGAATACCGATAAATTAATATTCGACAAATATCCTTTTCTGAGTTAACTTGGCTTATATCTCCGTTCAACATATTGTAAGGCAACGTTACGTGTCCAGAGCAACTAGTGTTAATTTGTAAAAAGTTGTTGTTATGTTGTGGAGTTGAGACACAAAAAGTTGGTCATACATTTTGCTAAACAAAACTGAATTCTTGTTATTCTTCCATTTGGGGGCTCATCCGGGATTCGTTTGTTAAACGAACTGTTGAATTCTTCTTTTGTGGTAAATGCCTCGTCGAAGAGCTACAGCTTCAACGCCTCCCCCGCAGACGATCTCAACCAGGCAACACGCATTAACCACATCAACATTGGAAGGCAGAACTAATGCTACACCGGAATCAATTCCTGTGTCACTTTCTACATCATCGGTACCTGGTAATTTAACCGAACGCATGAGTGCTTTGGAAACTACACTTGTAGACCTGCAGCACCGGCTTACCTCCTCCATTCAGGAACTCAAAGCCCTCGTTGGACCTATGTCCTACCAAGCTACTGACAGGGTCATACAAACTGAAGAAGCGCTTCACTGGCATCATCATGGCTCTGTTAATTTGGATGAGCCTCCGTCCGTAAGCAGCCAAAATGCCAATGTTTACACTTTCACTACGGCACCTCAACTAATGCTCATACGCATCATACGATGGGAACATCGCTTGGGAAGAATATAGAGGCCATTTCGAGGCACTTTGCCAGATCTTTGGTTGGAGTGAAGTCCAGAAAGGTCAACAATTAGTGGGTGCCCTCCGAGGTTCAGCACTGACTGCACTGAATAATCCACCTTTAGCTGAGCAACAACAGTTTAGCACATTAACACAAACATTGTCAGATCGATTCAGTCAAGAAAAATTGGCACATGATTGGCGAGCTACTTTGGATGTTAGGCAACAAAAAGAAAACGAATCGTTGACTGAGTTAGCCGTAGATATAGAGAAAATCACACGTAACGCATATCCTGGCTGGCCACTCTCTTACCGTGATGTTTTAGCTGTTCGAGCGTTTCTTCGAGCTATACGAAATCCTGAACTGGGGATCCTAGCCATCAGTGGTCCGTTTCAAACAATTCAGGACACGTTGATACGTGCTCAAATGCTCGAAGCTCACTTAAAATGTGCCACCAGACCCAACATGAATGTTTCAGCTTCCATTGAATGTTGGCATTGCCACAGGACTGGTCACAAACAGACTCATTGCCCAAATAAAAGGTCTACTGACCAGAAAAGGAAGATACGAGAAAGACATACCAGCGAGACAAAAAACTGAATATGACCAGGGGAATGAGCCTTAACCTGGTTCAAAAAAATGTTGGCCCCAAAGCTTTTATCAAAACACATAGACACAAAGAAGGTGCTTGTTTTGTAGAGACCACTTTGAACAAAAAATGTGCTTCTTTCTTCTAGATACTGCGGCATCAGTATCAATATCACGTCCCGACGTAGCTGAGAAGCACCACCTAAGAAAAAGTTTATCCCAATTCGCAAGCCTTCATACTGCTACTGGCGAAAGAATGCTCGTTCTCGGTGAATGCAGCGCTGCGATTACTGTCGGGTCTCTACCAGTGATGAAGCACAGATTCTTAGTGGCACGAATTCAAGACAAGGCTATCCTGGGAATTGACTTCTTGAGAAAAGTAGGGGCTTGTGTTGACTTCAGTAGAGCTACATTGAACATTGGGTGTGAAGATGTTCCACTGGTCCATCGCTGGGAATGTGTGACACACGTTCTTCGTACGTCACTAGGACCATAACTGTTGTCATACACTGGTCCAGAATCTGAGGATAGTTCGTCAGCTGATCCTGTTTGGCTAACCCATACTTTGGAGACATCAGACTTGGTACCAGAATCTACTCGCTATATTTCTGTTAGGACATGCCTTCGGCGCTATCGAACCATATTTGCAGTGAAAGGGAAGTCATTAGGTCGGACAAAAATTGTAGAACACTCCATAAATACTAGTGATATCCGGCCCATTAAACAACCACCAAGAAGACTCCCTTTCTCTCAACAGCAGGTTGTTGATAAACTCCTTGAAGAAATGTTATCCCAAGGTGTAATTGAGCCCTCGAAGAGCCCATGGGCCTCACCTGTAGTGCTAGTACCCAAGAAAGATGGGACGACACGGTTCTGCGTTGACTACAGACGGCTGAATAGCGTTACGAAGAAGGACTCGGACGCTTTACCCTGCATGGGGCTAAATGGTTTTGTGGACTCGATTTGAAAAGTGGGTACTGGCAAATTGGCTTGAACCCTGCAGATAAAGAAAAGAGTGTGTTTACTTTCTATCAGAAAGGTCTTTGGCAATTCCGGGTTCTTCCATTCGGCCTTTGCGATGCTCCAGCGACTTTCCAGAGACTGATGGAAGTTGTCATTCCTCCTGAACTTGGGCTGGCTCCTGAAATTGTTGCATGGTGATGAGCGAAAACAGCTCACATCACTGAAGTGTTCCATGGTCTTTGGCCAGTTCGCATGCTCTCTCGTTCCCTGCATACCCTTTATACCAGGGTATCCATTGTAGAGTAACTTAGAATCTGTACCGTATTCGTAATATGGCGCGTTTAGTGCGATTAATGAACTACCACTTGAATAGTCGATGTACTGATAGTGATGGCTGTGATCTGAGGTGACGTCAGCACAAGCGCCTATGTAACCTCTGCTTTTCGATTGTATTCCATTAACTAAAATATATAACGTTGTGACTTGCCTAATATCGTGCTCCGGACTCTTTATTACCCCGATATACTACATTGGCGACGAGGAGTGTGTTTCGAACACCGTGTTCTTGTTGTTGTCTTGCGGTGTTGTGTTTCACCGTGAAATTTCTACTTTGTGCTCGGATTGTTTTTACAATGCCTGATAACCAAAATTCCGCCGCTTCTACAAACCACGTGGGCTACATCGGCACTCTCCATACATTTTCGCCAAAATCGAATCAGTGGGCGATCGCGAAACCGCGTATGAACAGTTTTTTTGCCGCGAATTCGATCGTAAAAGAGTCGCTGAAAGTTTCGTTGTTTATTAACTCGTTAGATGAGGAGGGCTATCGGCTCATTGCTAACCTCACTGTGCCGAGCTCGCCTGAGGAAAAGACTTTCGTGGAACTCATTGCCTTGTTTGACAAGTATTTTCTCCCCCAGGAGTCTGTATTCGTATTGAGATACAAATTTGTGAATGCAGAACAGGGTCAACAGGAGCCTTTGAATGAGTGGCTGGCGCGACTGAGATCGCTGGGGTCGGCATGTAAGTTTTCGGATTTGGACGACCGAATTCTGGATCAATTCGTTTTCGGGCTACCCAAGGGCCAAATTAAGGACCGATTGTTCGAAGAAGATCGTACTACGCTAACCCTGGATAGAGCATTGGCATTAGCAACGGCCAGAGAAGCTTCGCTGCACCAGTACGAGCTATATACTTGCTCTGTGAAGACGGAACCAGTTTTTCGGATGGCCAGCGGCGGAAAATTCTTCAAGAAGGGGTCAGGGGGAACCGGAAAGATACCTCGCAACTCGCAAGATGGAAAGCAGCTCACTACAGAGCGTCTCAAGTGTCGGATCTGTGGAAATCGACATACAGGGGTATGCTATTTCAAGGACGCTTCCTGCGGAATTTGTTCAAAAAACCACTTGACGAAGGTATGCCAAAATAATTATTCTAAAGATGCGGATCAATCTGGTTTCAATCAATCTACATCAAATCGAAAAAAAAAAAGTTAAAATTAGAAATCATTTTGTAACCGAGGAAACAGACATACCTCTGTATCATATTAATGCAGACTGTCACAGTAAACCCTTCGTAACTGAATTGTTCCTCGATAATGTTCAAATTTCGTTTGAAATTGATACTGGTTGCGCTGCAAGCATCCTGCCCTTTTATCTGTATAACCAGCATTTTCAACACCGTGAAATTAAACCTACTAATAAAATTTTCTTGTCATATTTCGACGCAAAAGCAAAGCCCGTAGGGGTCGTTGATGTTAAGGTGTTGTTTAATGATAAGAATTATGGTAAATTGTCCATGTTTGTGGTTAACAAAAGTTAGAGAAAAAATTTTTTTTAAGGGGGGAGAAGTGTACCGTATTCGTAATATGGCGCATTTAGTGCGATTAATGAACTACCACTTGAATAGTCGATGTACTGATAGTGATGGCTGTGATCTGAGGTGACGTCAGCACAAGCGCCTATGTAACCTCTGCTTTTCGATTGTATTCCATTAACTAAAATATATAACGTTGTGACTTGCCTAATATCGTGCTCCGGACTCTTTATTACCCCGATATACTACAGAATCAATCCTGCTTTAGGAGCACAATGCTCTTGTGGGGAAATAAAAACGGTATTGAACTTTTTATGTGAACGTCCACTATGGTTCAGAACCAGATTAGAACGGCTGGGGGACCGAACTGTAGATTGGAACGATAAACAAAACAACGAATGAAGGCTAATCCTCAAATACGTAGAGGGATCCCAAAGAATCTGGTGCTGGTTTTAGGAGTCAAAGCCGGGTCCGTTTAACTTTGAAAGGCTGGGAAATAAGCCTTCTGTGGCCACGATCTCGGTCACTGTTCCATCGGCTTAAGCTGATGCCCTGCTATCTACTTCTGATTCTTTGCTACTATTCGTGCTATTTAATTTATTTGTACGTTTTTGATGTGTGCAACGGTTGTAGTTACAAATATTAAATTAATCCCACCTTGTTCTTAATTAGCTCGTGAGCAGATATTTGGCGATTTAAAATGAAGCTGAACGTCGTTCATCTTCTGTGAGTTTTTAATTTGTTTGATAGCTGACAATTTAATCTCGTTTATACTTCTGAAATTAGCTGCCAACTGATTATGTAGTCCTCATCTGTATCACTCATCCTATTATCCAAAGTCAAACGCGGAGTATAAGAACACAGTGTTTCTTCGCTCTGAGGTCTAACGTTAGGTTCTCAGTCAAAGTTTGCTTGGTGTTTATTGAAGCACTATAACCTAGTCCGCATAATGTGTTTTGTTGCCTTCCAAACCTAGAATACAAAACTTTAATTGCATTTTCGGCTGAAATTCAGTGTCTGGGCAGTGATATCACAGGCTTCGGTTATAACACGTAATTGACGGTGTAGTGAACAGTTCAATAACTCATTTTAATAATGACTTGGCATTTTGGATGAAAACGGGGCCACGAAGACTTAAGTGGATGGGAGTTAGATCGTTCGAAACAGAGCCTCTGAAGTCACGATTTGGACACTGCATCTTTACCCATTTTTACTTTCCGCTACCCGAAGGGAAAGAAAGTATAGTAATCGGCCCAAAAAAAAATCTGGTGCGTAGCAACACACAACTTTCCGCCACCCCTTTAAGTTCGAACACCACCTACATAGGCGGGCGCTATATCTTCGTTCAACGCATTTTTACAGGAACATTTATACAGAACAAAATGTAGGGACTAGTTAGCTGAGAGTACTCCGAAAGTTTGATCGAAACTCGATCGAAACATTAGGTGGCCCTATGAACAAAATCGCCACAGGTGGATGAGCAGTGAAGCAACTCGAGAATTGAGTGTTGTAATTGGCGAAGCGAGGGATGAACAGATTGATTTCATAGTTCCATAGTGAGTCCAGTGATTCAATTCGAATTTGGCACGACTAGAGCTAGGCAGTAGTAGGCAATAATAGTTTAACTAGTAGCTATCAGCTAGCAGTTTCAGAGTATCAACAGCTCAACTATGTGTGACGTCTCAGCATTTCGGCAATTTTTCCCCATTTGGTTCTCTGTAACAGTTGTCAAGATATTTGATGACTTGAATCGTCCAAGTCGAAGAGGTTCAACGTTATTCCAGCCTACATACCACCAACAATGCGATTGTAGGCTAAACCTGGCTTTGATTTGAACGAGCATGGAAAATTCCAGGCTTCCCGGACACTCAATCCTTCCTGCCAATAAACTGAGCGTTTATCTTCAGCAGTTGTCTGGTCAGGTGAGTGTGTTATTCATGAAACGTGCTAAGTAGTAGTAATTCCTTACATTTAACGATGAACCTCTTGCCTACTTAGATGTTAATGTTGCATCACATAAACGTTAGTGGAGGTAAGTAAGTGTTCATGTTGTTCTTCCATAGGGGTACAAGAAAGTTAAATGGACGATCTTGGTCCAGACTGCTTTCAAATTAATAATACACTTGTAAACAGATTTCAGGTGTTGCATTTCTACCATAAACACGGGATGATGTTTGTAATGCTTATGGTAAATGCAACTGTCTCTTCAGAAAAATTGCTAGTTCCTCCTTCCTCTTTTGATTTCTCCTTGTACTTGGTGTGTTACAGGGGGGGGGGGAATGTAAATGTTCGGAGAGCCACGTACTCAGGCAAAAATTACAGCGATCACGAGCTCTGATCCAATGCCCAACTTTCATCGGACTATGAATCTTTTCCTATAACCACTAGACTACGATCACTATGGTCCCTACAATGGAAGTCAGGTGGTACTTCTCCCCCCTCACCATTAGCCGCTGCTCGTGGAGCGGATGACTTCAATTAACGGATTTCTGAGAGTTGAGAACAAACGAAGTTCTACCCAGTTTACCTAGTTTTCACCAAACCACCTCTACAATTGTTACAATGGGTTTGGAAATGTTTGGAGAGTTATTTGTTGTAGCAGAGGGTTGAGGAGCTATGGTGTCATCAGCAGGATTCCCCCACCACGTTTAATCTTCTTCCAAGAATGTCATTCGTGGGATTGGTGATTAGGAGCAGAAAATTGGAACCCTTGGGGTAAGAGGCAACTCGTCCTCTTCCAGTTCCCTCTGATTCGTCTCGCACCAATCCTCCCCTTGTGGGGTCCGTCATGTTGGAAGCGGTTGTGGTTGTATGGGTGAATTCTGTTGGCATTGACCGCTACATCGATGAACTAAGGGTTAATTGACATGAACCCTTCATGGTGTGCTTTTGACCAAGATGATCACATTCAATTTTGATGGTGTACCAATCACTTTGTAAGGACCTTTCCATGGGTGTGAACATATCTTTGACCATCCTTTCAGTAAAGCTGGTTCATGCAGAAACGCTAGTTTCCAATATGAAATGAGGGAGAGGATGATGATCGTTTATTGCACCTCTTTCTCATACAAATGGCAGCTTTACTTTGATTATTGGATACCTGCTTCCAAATGAATAAGGTTCTATGTCCTCTATCAGATCTAAGTCACTTGCTGCACAGGAAGTTTCATCTTCCATCCACAAACTACCTCATAAGGAGAAAACTTAATGGACTCATGTAGACTGAAATTTATCACTATCTGAGCAGCCAGTAGATACTCATCCCAATTATTTTGATGAGTTGCTACACAGTGAGAGGGAATGTTGCCAACAGTGCGATGAATGCATTCTACTCGTTCATTTGCCATGGCATGGTAGGCTGTAGTTCGTACATTTTTTATTTTGAAGAATAAATTATTAAACAATGAACAGAAGTGGGCTGTCAGTTTGGAATTGAATTCAGCTCCCTGGTTCAAGAGAATTTGGAGAGGAGTGCCATACCTGCCAATGTATTGCAAACTGCTGTGGCAATAGAGTCTTCTGTGTGATCTGGCAAGGGGTAAAAGTCGACATAACGAGAAAACTGAAAAATTACTGCTATAAAATAATTGTTTCCCCTTGTAAGTGGTAGTGGTCCGGCAACATCAACGCTTAACTGCTCAAAGCACTCTGAGGGCTCAGAAAACCCTCCCAAGAGTGCCATTGTCTGACCATAGTGTTTCCGTTGGGCACAGGATGTATTTTCTACATAATTTGCTACATCCTCAGCCATTTTGGGCCACTAAAATTGTTCGCGAATCCTTTCTAACGTTTTCTTATTACCTCCATGTCCTGATTGTGGTGCAATTTCAGAATTAGCTCTCGAAGAATGCTTGGTACAAACACTTTTGAGACCAAAAATTAATAATAATTTACAAATTGAATGGATAATTTTACATAATTATTTATCCCGGTAGTATGAAAAATTTCTTTTCCTTGCATATTGTTTTACTTCTACATCCTCTTTCTGAGCTTGTCTTAGGATATCCAATTGAGTTGTACGGGGATAGCGTACTTCTGTTAGGAAAACTCTTGATAAGGCGTCTGTATGCATTGCCATGAGAATTTATGGATTACAGTAAATCTGTACTTACTCAGTTTTAAGACCCATCTAGTTAAGATCTTTGTGGCTGGACGGCGCTATAGTTAATGGGAAATCCACAGTTAACTGAGGGAGTGAGCCAGACCTCACTGGTGGATTATCAACAAGAGCATAAAATAAAAGGAAGTAGTTCGTCATGATGGGACCTTTGACACTGGCCTCCCCAGACATTGATAACATCTTTCGGATCCTTTTACAAGCACAAATGCTTAGGCTCAATTTTCAGGAAAGTGATAAAAAATTTACAGTCAGTTTTGAGATTCCTTTTAACACCAATTCCACTTTCCTTACGCCATCTGATGGAACATTGATGAAAACACAAAAAAGCGTTATGCTTCGATACCTGGAAAGTCTCACTTCCCATGAAGCTCCTCCTACAACTGATGCGCTAGTTATGTACTGCTCCATTTGGGAAATGGGTCCATTGAGAAGCATTGCAAAAGCTATACTAACGAAAATCCGTGCTACAACGAAAGCTTCATCATCCTGGAAGGAGATGGAAGAACAGAAACTATAACCGGTGGCTTGAACATTACCTGCCATATTTCCAAATCAGGCCAAAGGAGACCGAATGGTATGACCAAAGCTGTAAGAAACATCCAATTTAAGCAGTTAGCTGCATTTTTTCATCAATGAATGGACTTCAAAACAATACGGTGAATTTGTCAAACGTTTCGTGCTTTACGTGAAAAGAAAAGCAACCTGCTACGTATATTATTCTTTGACTGGAGAATGCATTACTGTCCGTGAAGAAAACGGTTTGGGAAGTAGAAACATTCCAGGAAACTCAAGAATGGTTTACTATGTGACTAAACTGAGAGAAGCTACGAATGTTGTAAGAGCTTGTGACACAGACAGATTTGCTTGAAACTGGGTCTTTTATAAGGAATGGCAACAGATTAATCAACTTGAACAAAATTGGAAACACTCCCTGTCCTGAAATGTGTAGAGCTCTCCCTTCTCTTCATGCTACCACAGGGTGTGATTACAACTCATTCTTCAGTGTCGACAAGAAAAACCTTTTAATATAGTTAGCACCCACGAAGACTATAAGCAAGTGCTGCCTTAATTTTATAATATCCAAGAACTAACTAATGCAGAATTCTCCCAACTAAACATCCTAGACAATTTCAGAACATTAATGAACTGTTACTACACTTATTCACTAATGCTCACAAACGAACTTGTGACACTGACTCTGTGTCCATTGACAGCACAAATTTTTCTCCATGCAGAGACGTACTGTGGTAGCATTTACTTGAAGCAAAGTTCGTTACACTGATGTGGTGGCGCTTACACTTGCCGAACCCTCCAAATATATGCTAAGGACTACGGGTGCTTGAAAAAGATGGCTCGTACATTATTGTGATAGCAACTATTGTGTTTAGATTAACTGTGCTATGATTTGCTTTGTAGGATTTCCCGAGGGTCTATTCATTGTGTATATTTTCTGTTCAAATGTAGGTACTCACTGACATTTTTTACTGTTCCTTATCCTGCAAATTATTCGGTACGTAGGTGTTCCGCACAAGCCGAATTAGATGGGTTTTTGACCTCAGAATGTCCGCACTTGACGGTATTCACTGACCCTATGGAATGTCATTGTTGCCCTTAACACCTGTCTACCACAACCCTTCTGTTTGTACCTGTAGAAAGCCCAACTTCTCAGTTCTTTCCAAGTGACAACGGATTTCCCCTATCCTGGACTTTCCCATCTATCTTTGTCCACTTTCAATTTTAGATTCCTCTTTTCAACAGATAGCTCCATCCAAGTCAGTCATCCATCAGTACTCCCAAACAACAGTCGTCTACCAGTTCTCCCTACGATTTATCTCTCAGCTTGCCCTACTCACAACCCAACTCTGTCTATCTCTCGGTGCCTCCCTCTCGCCTTAGTGTCTCAGAACTAGTTCAGCTGTATTGAGAGTCCCTTGTTCCCGTTTATGTACTCATACTCGCTATTCTGTCAAGCATAACAGAGTCTTCACTCATGCGCTCCATGTTCATCCATGTTTCAATCTCCCCCATTGATCACTAGGTTTGATACCAATGTAGTATTCAGGCCAAAAATACCAATAATGACGTTATTTGATATTTTTAGTCGTCTACACTCTTGTTACGTATGCTAATGTTGATCATTATTGAGCTGAGTAAGCGATGAAAGTACTTAAGTGCATAAGATGAACGTTTCCACAAACATAAAAAAGCTATTAAGTGCATATTATTATGTGAAATTTACTGTTACATTCAAAATATTCGTTTCTTTCCTAGGGATCTGAAAACGATTATCCCTTCATTCTATGTGTTTTCAGCCTCATGGTGCTACTAACGTTAGTTAGAATATTATATTAAGGAGGATTAAACTAGTTCTATGTGACCAGTTCAAGCACTGGTCTGCCAGTACTTTCCACCAAGTATCAGATGGCAGACTAAGTTCGTTCGTCCCTATATGCCCAGTAGTTCCATTGACCAAAATTTCATAAGTCCAAAACAATTTTCATTTTAGTACAAAACAGAATATAAATTCAGCTTGACTCATACGCAAGTAATGTAAAATCCTGCAAATTACTACACAACGGTTTATTATTCTCATGAACAGCTTGACCTAGTATTACTGCTCCGAGACCCATTCCATTCGATTCAGCATCAAAAAATACTAGTAAATCATACGAAACATGACCTGACTGCAATGGAACTACGGAAACTAAATATTCCCCCGGCGCCCATAAGCGCCTGTAGGCATTTATGATCCGATGTAGGGGTGTGTGGAGGAAGTGGCACTAACCTTCCTCCGCCCCGTTGGGCAAAAAGAGTCGGGGAAATTGGGACGGGGAACCTCGAACCGAGCGAACCCTCGGCAATTGGCGCGTTGCAAGTCGAGTGGGCCGGTGGTTTTCAAGAGACGGGAGGGAGTACTAACGACGAAACGTTTACTTCCGCTGTAGTTCCTGCAAGTTCTTTCTATTAGTAGACATTGGCTCACTATAATTACTGTAATTTCCCGATATACGCTATTGTACACGTCTGATACTCATTCCATTCAACCCAGGATGTAAAAATTCCTTGAAAACGATACGAAACACGGCGTATTTGCGATTATACTGCGTATTGTTAATTTTTTTAACCATTTTTTGTCCATAACAACCATGGGCGTTGTCCGATCGAATTGCCGATATGGCGGGCACAACTAGATACCAAATGGGATTTTTGTGCGAAAGAACGGATATTTAGACCACGTTAAAGGCACAAAACAGCCTGGACAGGTCATGTTTCATATGGTTTACTAGTATTCGATGCTGAATTGAAAGGGATGGGTCTCGGAGCAGTAATACTATGTCAAGCTGTTCATGAGAATAATAAACCATTGTGTAATAATTTGCAGGGTTTTTTATTTTTTTAGCAGGATATATCCATTTATAATCAAAAACTACCAACTTTATAGTCCTGTCTGCCAGTACATTCCCCCAAGTATCAGATGGCAGACTAGGTTCGTTCGTCTCTTATGCCCAGTAGTTTCATTCACCAAAATTTCTTAAATCCAAAACCATTTTCATTTTAGTACAAAAGAAGAACCCTTTTTCAACCATCGCCTGCCAGTACTTTCCGCTGGGTGAGGAGTGGCAGGCGTGAATTTTCTATATCCACGTGGTTATAGGATCTCTCAGACAATGAGGGGACTGCTCAGTTACAACTGACTGCTACGAAGTCTCGAGCGAATCGGGGCATTTGAGGTGCCCAGTCAGCATAAATGCCCCGGACGAGCCTCCGCTGAATCGAAGGGTTTGGTTCGTCCTGTTACACACCAAACGAAATATAATGTTTGCGATTGCACGGATCCCTTGACTATTTTAGCCTAGGAATTTGTTAAGAGTTAAGTTGGGTTGGGGCGAGTCTCCCTCAGATACGTCATCAGTAAGAGTTTGTTAAAGAACTGGAACTGTTGAAAACCTGGTGCATACCCCATCATTCGTTTGTCACACCTGAAGCCCAGAGTTTCCTTGCAGGCTTTTATGATTCTTCCCAAAGGGCGTATGCAGCCTGTGGTATATGTTGTTACCTCCACACTACACCAAGGAGTTCAGGTTAGTTTGTTGTTAGCCAAATCCAAGGTGGCTCCAGAGAAGACTGTTAGCATACCCTGATTGGGGCTTTGTGCTTCTGTGTGTCCTCTTTGTTGTGCTTCATTATGAAAATATATTCGTATTTGATCGTATTTATTGATTTTTTAAAACCCTTTCTTTTTGTCATTGGGGTTTTCTCGTATTTACTGATCATGTGATTTTAGCCCTGCACATCTGCCATCAGCATGGCAGGTTCTGAAATCATGTTTCAGCGTGGGGAGTATGTCTTGGCTCTTTTGTTCCTCTCAGTTAGGCAGAAGCTTGACGTTTCAAGCGTCCCTTCACGCCCTCCTTTCCTCGTCATTCTCCTCTTCTGTCCTTCCTCAATACCATCCAGTTCCTTTCTGTCCCTTTTTGTTCTCCTTAACATTCGAGACCACTGCAACACGAAGTTCATAGCTCAAAAATAAGTCTAATTTAGTAATACAGCTCACAGCCTTCATAGTCTGTCTAACTTATGATAGTGAGTGAATAGGGCCAAAAGAATTACTCAATACACTTGTGATTTGAAGCCAGAGGCACCCCCCCCGAACAGCCTCCAAAAAGGCGAAGAGAGCGAAATTTTGTGGCAGTGGGAAGCTCAGAAAACTATTGTGATTATGATTTATTGGTTAAGCGAATGCTACCCAACCCCAAACGAGCCTGATTTCGCCTACAGATCATTGTGACCATAAGCTAATGTTGCTTCAGGGTGCTAAGGTTGCTATTTCCTGTAGGTTCCTCAACTTATTTAATAACTGTGTGCAAGGCGGAAAATTTCGTACACAGTGGAAATTCGTTACTCTTGACAAGAGAGGCCACTGCACCTAGTCGGACCCGTGCTCTTATAGACTTTTCAGCCTTTCCGGCATATCGTGCTCTTCCACACTGAGGGAAACCTGAGATCATACTCTGCTCAATTGTAGCTTCTATAGTGAGTGGAAGTTGTTTAATGTGTTGCAAAACCTCTCAGCTCTGACTGTTTCCAAGCAAGCCTTGTAACAGTAATGGTACGAAACACTCTTGTGCCTCTGTTTAATAGTTGCCTCATAGGTATGCAGTTACACCTGAGATAAGCTATAGAATGGAGGATATGGGGTTCCTTAGGTTACTGTACATCAATAAATTGAGTCCTACATGTACCTATTCACTTCTGTTGTGTTGCTATGGGAACAGAACTTGTTGAAGCGATGAATACTTTACCTTCCACACGTTTAGTAAATGCAACTGAGGGAAAAATTATCACCCACAAGATCTCTGAATAACCTCTATAACGTTGATGAGGAACAGTTACTGTGAGATGAAATAGTCCTGTGCACTCCAATACTTATTAGATATAATCTGAAGAAATATCTGAAAATAATTATAATTGATACAGTTTACAAAACGCAGTACGTCCTTCAAATCTCCTCCTTTCGCCTTCAGGCAGAGTATCTCTTTTGCTGTGTGATAGTGGTAGTTCTGGGATTTGGGTAAGAGGGGGCTGAATGTATTGTAGTCAAGAGTCCGGAGCAATCAAAAGCTAAACTACTAAAAATGATTGAAAACCCACCAGAACTACCAGATACTGAAGTTTTCTTTAGTTTGTATAATTGGAGACATTATACAGACATTTTCCCCAGACAATTGTCCAAAAACACATTAATTAGCCGTGAATTAGTAGTGATACCATGAGTTTTTATAATTTGAAATCGTGCATCGTTCTGCAGGTTGACATGGTGCACTCCATTGATCTTGATCATACTTACGCCTTACCTACTAATTGGAAATCAGAGAACAATCACGCAAAACCCATCAAAACCTTGTTTGTTACAAAAAAATCTTCAGTTTTTTCTAGCAGGTTCGTATAATTGTAGTAACTGCACATCCTGATTTAGTTAAGCTAAAACGGCTCATCCTGCTTGAGCTTAGGTCATATGTAATCAACGACAGCTAAATAAACATTAAGCTATTTTGTCATTCACAGCATCATTGATGTGGTTGAATGTGAAGAAGTGTGGAGGAAACCAAAGCCTGCTTATGACGAAGTCAAGGCAAAAAGTAACATGAATGAAACGGAACGAGTACTACGGTCAGTTATATTTAATGACGAAGATGGAGACCCAGACTGGGAATTGAAACTTAACAGGTTCTTATTTTATTTACTTGTTACTTATAATTTTTTTAATCGGTCCAGAGTTTTCAGTTTTCAAGTTTAGTCTTGCCTTACAAATTAGTTATTAGTTATAATCAACTACTTCTGCAACTAGTTAGTTGTTACTTGTATGTTCAACTACCTTCCTTCAACTAAATTAGTTGTAGTTGTAAGACGAGCTAACTAGTTTAGCTGGTCCTCAAATTATTTTAACCTTCAACTAACAACTAAAATGTTTTTTTCGTCTTCTAGACAATTCTTACTTAAACGAGATTTTCTCTGTCATGTCCCAACCATTAATGAGCAAAGAGAATTAATGAGACTAAATACGATTTTTTGAGAAGGGTAGAAACTATGAAAAATAGTAGTGGGTGCAGCAGAAAAGATTTGAATACAATTTATTGAAAGTTAGTTTCAGTTATCATAAAGATTTCTAATTAGTTCGCAAACGTTTGACTGAAGTTTTCGGCGTAAATCACATTTATGAAAAGTATGTGGGGCTAGGAACCTTTCGTTCTCAGAAAATAGCAATAGGACAATAAATTTTTAACTATGTTGGTTAGTAAAAGTTTTGTTGAACCTGCAAATCTAGCTCAATAGCTCATTTTCTTGAGGGTAGCATGCATATTTCGGCATGAAACTTCACCACTTGCTGTTGGCTATCTACAGGTCCAAATTTGTACTTTTATGTTTATTACTTGGTTGCATCAGGGTGCAGTGGACGCTAGCTCAAAGTAAACTTTTTGACCGGGCTCTCAGAATTTTGAACCACGATCGTCTAGCGAGGCTGACACATTTGGACTCATGGAATGAACCAGTGCTTCGAAAAGTCACCATTGACAAATCTGCTAGAAGGTAATGTTTAAATTTGTTAAGTAATAAAAAGTACCACTTTACCTAACTATACCAACTCGAATATACCGATAACCGATTCACTCGAGACTTTGCTGCCGTCAGTTGAAACTGAGTGGTTCCCTCGTTGCCCGCACTTGCATTCGCTCCCACCCAGTTCCCTTTTTGTGGTTGGAAAACACCTCCAAAAGTAATTCGCGGATAAAACTCCTTGTTCACATTGCATTTGGTTTCTATCGTACTGCTTCCCGACTCACCTTGCAATACCACTTTCAATATTAATCCCCCCCGTAACATTGGCGCCCAACTAGTGATCGAACTTTCCCTGCATTAGTTCGCGATGCTGGCTACGCAGAAAAACTTGAACGTTTTTCAAGTGCGATGGAAATTTTTGATCCCCAGCCTTCGAATTTTCTGTCCTACTGCTGTGACCTACTCTCTCGCCCCTCATTATGTTCGAATGTTGTCCAGTCTTGACAAACAGTTGAACACAGCTTTGTGTTCAATCGTCGATGGCTGCTTCGAGGAAAGTCACCCTGCAGTCGGGGGTCCAGAATACCGCTGACGTATTCCCTGCGTGTCGTATGAGCCGACTAAAAGGGACAGCCGGGTGGGCCCAGCTTGAAAGACAACCTCACCTCTACGAGGTCCCCGCAGGATTACATCCAACGAGGCTTAACTGTGGCTGGGCGTCACAGTGTACTCTGTCGCCACACTGTGCTCACCCTGCAGTTGGGGGTCCAGAATTCCACTGCCGTACTCCCTGCGTGTTCGTATAAGCCGGACTAAAAGGGACACAACTTACACTTCATTCACATACATGACACACTGGGAACCCCCTACCTTTAGCTGGGATCGCAGAACACACCCCCGCAGGAAGGGGACAGAATTCTCCTGCCGTATCCTCTGCGTGGTCGTTAAATCCGGCCTTAAAGGGGCTTAAAGCTCACGACACTGACATACACAACATATTCCAGATACAAAATACACTGCAACGGCTTGCGTGGCAGAACACATTGACTTAAAACACTCATAATGAGCGAAAGACAGTCCTGGAAGTAGCTCACTAACACCTTTGAGCGATCCCCTATATAGGTGCGGCCTTCGGAATGAGGAGGGGGAAAAACCAGGTTTGAGCGTTCCTGGGGCGGCTGATAGCGTGTGTCCCGCTCACCACATCACTAGTGGCTGAGGGCTGACTCTGAGCAGCAGCCAAAAAATCCCTCATGCGTCTTAGTCCCGGTGGGTGGCCGGACTGGCAGCTGCGGCGCATGTGGGGGCCTCCCTTTGACCCTCAACGGACCAGCGAAAGGGGCTAGAATCAATATGCCTGAGGGGGAGCTTCCAGGACACTGCCTCGAGCACCTCTCGCTCATAGCACTAACACACACAACAAATGAACTCACAAGGATACACTACACCAGTGTGCTTCTTTTTTCTCCCCCCCCCCCCATTAGAAAAAAAACATGACAAAGTCAACTAAATCTTCAGCAGGTAATAAAAACGCCACCTGCGCCTCTTCCTCGGGCTCGCCAAGCTCGACCCCTCCCTCTTTGGACGATGAGCAACCTACTCGTCGTCCAAACAAACAAGGGCGGAAAGAACCGGGCAAACCGCGTTCATCTCCCCCTTCTCCCCCTAGTAGCCCGGGCAACCCGGCTACTACAAGATCTCGACATCCCGTTGACCCTAATCTGTCGGACATGGAGCAGATTTGCGCATATGTCCAAATCATCCACGGCCAACTGGCACGGATGAGGGCCAACGCGACAGGACCTATGCGGGACCTCGTACCTAGCTGCCTCTTCGAAATTTCGAAGCTGGCAATCAAAGCTAATGCCCCCCCAACGACATCGCCCCCTGCCACTCCCCCGCTGCAGGAAACTGTGGCGGCAGTCGTGAGGGGAGAGCTGCGTAGGGTAATTGCCCAGCAGCCAGTGCCACCAGCTCTCCAAACTCAAGCAGCTTCAACGAGCCAGGGTAGTACCCCAGGCCCCTCATATGCGGCAGTAGCCGCTACTGCGCCCTCCTTCCTCCCTCATGGAGCTGAGGCTGAATGGCAGTCTGCCAGGGCCAGGAACCGCAGGGGGAAGAATAAAAAGGCCCCAACTAAGCAGGCCAAGGGCAGCGCCCCGCCTACGCCTCTGCCCAAAAACAAGGGCAAAAGTAAAAATAAAAACAAAAATAAAAAGCCTCCACCGCCTATCAAATTCCCCCCTAAAAACCCACGACAAAACGTGGTAGTGGTCAGGCGCACATGTGAAGAAGGAGAGGCTGGTCCCTCCAACCCTGATGCAATGGAAGCACTGATGCGAGGCGTCCCTGCTACGGACCTCCAAGCTCTAAGCGTCCGAGTGCTAGACATCCGCACCGCAGTAGGAGGTGGCGCCGTCATTGTGACGGAAACGCCAGAAATGGCCAAGGCGCTCACGAGCCACATTTCCACAAAAAAGGAGTTGAAGCTCCAAGCGTCAGCCCCCCTGGGTCGTTTCCCACGCCTGCTATTGTGCGACGTGCGGACTGACCTTCAAAAAGAGGACTTGGCCCAACAAGTTGTTGAGCACAACCCTGCGTTAGGCTTGCAGCCGCAGGACGTCAGGCCTCTCTTCACCAAAAAGCGTGGCAGACAGAAGGATTGGGTGATAGAGGTATCACCCAGCCTATACAAAAAACTAGAGGGGGTAAGGCACCTCCAAATAGATTGGCAGCGGTGCGCCATACGAAAGTACCAAGCCCCCACTCAGTGCTACAAATGCCAGCGCTATGGCCACCTGGCAGTGGCCTGTACAAGACCTGTTGTGTGCGCCTGGTGCGCCTTGCCACATCTGAGTAAGGAATGCAAGCGTGATGCTCCCCTCAAGTGTGCCAATTGCGTCGAACGCAAAATCCAACAGGTTGCACACTCTACACGAGACGCACGCTGTACCATTCGTCAGCGAGCGATAGCCCTCCAGGAGTCACGAGTGGATTATGAATAGGTCAAAAACAGTTCGAATCCTTCAGCACAACACCAATAAGAGTTGCCCAGTTATGGCTGAGTTGCTGCAAAATGCACTCAAGAAACGCTGCAGTGTTCTCGCCATACAGGAACCATACATAGGATCCAAAACTCTTGGTCTGGGATCGCAGGCACGAGTGGTGGCTGGAGCAAGAACGGGTGCCAAGGCAGCAGTGGCCTGCATCGACCCGTCCATTGGCATGCTCGCACTCACTCACCTGAACAGCCAGCACTTGGCCGCTGTGCTCATCCGAGCCGGTGGCTTTGAGCTGGTTGTAATATCATTTTACAGGCAATTTGGCGCACCAGTTGCCAACAGCCTTGAACCACTCGAGCGGGCTCTACCAGGCCTATCAGGACGACCGTGCATAGTCTGTGCCGATGCAAATGCCAGATCACCATTGTGGGGATCCCCAACCCTGGATGGGGCGGGCGAGGCGTATATAGAGCTGCTCACCAGGTACAACTTGATTGTTGCCAACGACCCCATGACTGAGGCGACCTATGATGGTCCGGGAGGAAGGTCGTGTATAGACGTCACAGCCGTGTCTCACACCCTGCTACTCTAATTGCAGGGTTGGCGAGTCGTACCAGGTGCAACGCAGAGCGATCACATGGTTATTGACTTTGCCATTACGGATGACAACATCCTCTGCAAAGACACGCGTGAAAAGCGATTCCGCACAAAAAATGCTGACTGGCCGCAATTCTTTAGGGTACTGGAAGGTGAACTGCGTGCCGCAGACACCGACCTAATAGTGCAAGCATCCACACCTGAAGAGGTGGACAGCAAAGTGGACATATTTACCACAGCACTGCACTCTGCTGGGCTCTCTGTACTTGGCCAACAGAAGCACAGGGCGATCAAAGTCCCATGGTGGACTGAGGAACTTAATCCCCTCAAGCAAAGTGCAAATAGAGCCAGAAGGATGTACCAAAACACTCGTGACCCTGATGCCAGAGCAACACTCCGAACTGCCTTCATCCGAGAGAAGAAGGCCTTCCACCGCGCCATCAAACGAGCCAAACGGCAAGGCTGGCGAAATTTTGTGGAAGCGGAGAGCTCTGAGAACCCCTGGGGCAGACACTACAAGTCCTCCACAGGAAAAGCAAATGTAGAGCAGGTCTTAGCTGCGATGCAAAATGAGTCAGGCTGGGCCTGCAGCATCGAACGTTCACTGGAAACCCTCCTTGAGAAGGCGTTCCCAGATGACCAAGTAGCTCGAGACACTGAAGCCCAGAGGGCAGCAAGGGAGCTGATCATGGACCCTCCGAACGAGCCCGACATCCCATTGTGGACAACAGGCGACCTCGGCAGGGCCCTTGCGACCTTAAAGCCCAACAAATCTCCTGGGCCAGATAAAATAGAAAGCAATATGCTAAGGAAGGCTGAGCGGACAATCTCCAGCGGCCTCCTTAATTTATTTAATGACTGTCTGCAGGTCGGACAGTTCCCCACTCAGTGGAAGACTGCGCGCGTTGTCACTCTTCAAAAGGGAGGCGACTGCAATCAGTCAGACCCGCGATCGTGGAGACCACTCAGCCTTCTTTCCATATTAGGCAAAACACTAGAAATCTTGATGTTGCAGTCCCTCGAAGGAGTCTTTGGCCGCAACCTCACAGGCAGGCAATACGGGTGTACCAAAGGAAGGTCCACGCAGGATGTCATTGTCGAGATTCGGCGTGTTTCCCTGCTGGCACCGGCTAAGTACGTCGTAGCAGTTCTGATTGACATCAGAGGAGCGTTTGACAACCTTTGGTGGCCAGCGCTCCTTAATGAGCTCAAAGGTAGGGGAATCCCCCGCAACCTGTACTCGCTCGTCAGAAGTTACCTGACAGCCAGAACTGCTACGATCGAAAGCAGGCATGTCTCCGTCAGGAGAAAGATTGAGAAGGGGTGCCCACAGGGCTCGGTCCTTGGACCAGCACTCTGGAATGCCTTCTTCGAAGGTCTTCTCAGGAAACTCATGGAGACTGACTGCAAGCTGTACGTCTATGTGGATACTTGACGGTGCTGATCTTTGCAGAGTCAGTCCGCCAAATTGAAGAAAAAACCCACCACGTGCTCCGCACTGTCAACCAATGGTGCGAGCACGTCAAGATGCAGGTGGCTGAGGAAAAAACCCAGCTAATCCTCTTGAAGGGGAAAGTGAATAATCCACTCACAATACGCTTTGGCGGCCACAGGCTCCTTCTTGAAAAGCACGTCAAGTACTTAGGAGTGAATATAGGTGAGAGGTGGGGTTTCAACCAACACCTCCTGTCCCTTAAAGGCACTACCATTGCAAGGTTTGCCTCACTGCGTGCCATTACTAAGGCCACTTGGGGTGTGTGTTACCATGACACCATCCTCATGTATAAGGCCATCTATTTAGGTGTGATTGGCTACTGCCCCGTTGTCTGGGGTAGCAAACTAACAGTCAATCAAAAGAGAGTATTGGCCCAATCCCAGAGAGCTGCGCTCCTGTGGATCACCAAGGCCTACAAGATTGTATCAACGGAAGCACTCCAGGTGATCACTGGTCAGTTACCAGTTGATTTGGCTGTTGAGTGCATGATTGACAAGTGGAGAGTGAAACGGAGCTTCCCCGCTTTGGGCTGAACTCCGTGCGGATCTCACCACAGAACAGAAACTTGCCGCCATCGATGAATGGGCTCTAGAGAAATGGCAAGCGAGATGGGAATCCTCGTCAAAGGGACGTGATACGTATGAGTTCTTCCCCAACATCCGTGAACGTCTTTCTAGAAAATGGGTTGAGCCAGACCACTGGACGAGCCAGTTCCTCACGGGACATGGTGACTTCAATGCGCGGCTCCACTTCTTTTCTCTGAAAGACTCTCCATTATGCACGTCTTGTGCCTCCAGTGCGGAGGAAACAAGAAACCATGTGCTGCTCCACTGTAGTTTCTACAACAGTGAGCGACGGTTGTTGGGAGGGCAAACGAACTTAGCAGCATTGACTGCTACAAAGGAAGCCTATAACCATTTTGCAAAGTTCGCAAAGAAGGTAATGGCTAAGAAACGTGGTTATAGTTGATCAGTCCTTTTGAAACTTGCCACCCAAGTAAACAGTAAGATCAGGTAGGGAACCAGATTAAGAACTACTCCCAGATGGTACGGGATTCCTCAGGTGGTCACCTCCGCGCGGTAACACACAGGCAACAGCTCTCTACGGTGAGACTGGCTAACGACCAAATGCCTGCCGTACCTCCACGGGTCTGAGTTCGGTGGATGCTGCAGGGGCCGGCCTCTTGCATATTAGCGAAACCGGAACTTCTATGACTGATATAATCCTCGTCGAGGGTTTAGGTACAGTCATCAAATAAAGAAACAGACCTGCTTCGTGGAAAGCAGGGCAGATGTTGAGATGCTTCTGGTCTACCAGAATATCGCTCACATCTACTTAGTGAAGGTCAGTTCTTACCTAGCATCGCAGCAGCGGAAACCTACACAGCGTACACCTCACAGTGACTCATTCCCCCAACCTTCATCAACATCGACATCTTCCCACGTTTCTGCCGAATGACCTCTCAAACAACGAGTCCGGGGAAATCACGCGCTTCCGGAAAGGTCTGGTTATGACAGAACTCCAGTGCCAGATCCACATCCCTGATGCTGATTGTGTAGTATTTTGTGCTGACATGGTTATTTAGATGAGTTAGTTTCCAAGGAAGGTGGGGAAAGAAAGAATAAGCTGACACCGATGAGCTGGAACCCCGCAAGCGGTGCTCCAGGTCCAGTGACCCAAACAAGCCGACACAGTCCCTTCTAGTCACTAACTGACAGTATCGACCCAGCAGTATTTAACACCTGCTGTTCAGGGCAGCCACCCCCGAGGTTGGTGGGTAGCAGGCCCTAGTTCTGTCAGGCGCCACTGGGAGGAACATCACCAACTCCCGGTCCTCCGTGGAGGATAACCTGTACCCTCCAAAGGCAAGCAGCGCACCAAAGAAACCCAGACGCCCCGAGGCCATCGACCGCTATCCTATGGGGAGAGAGGAAGGAAAGGAGAAAGGTGTAGGGTGAAACGTGAGAAGGGAGGTGGGAACACCCGTGTGACTAACGGTGGCAGGGGGCATCAACCCCTTCTGTTCTGGTCTCAGAACAGCCATTCACCAGAAGATTGTCCATGGGATTGTATTAGGCCGAAGCGGTATTCCGATCCAACCCATCCCTGTGAAGCACACTGGCTCTGACAAAGATGGGGCCCCCTATCCACAACCTGGGGACGCGCCTTAATCGGCCACATGATGTTCTTATCAAAATCACTGACGTTGCGAAACAACGTATGCCGTTTTTGGATTGTAGATCTGATATAGCTCATCACCATCGTATCCAACCTGGTATCCTACAATGGCTTTCGAATCCATTTTCATGTTGTTTATAAATTGGCAGATGCACATAACACTTTGAACTTACAACACGAAAATGTTTGATTCTTGGCTTCTAACCAAACCATTGTTTGTGAGGCGTTCTCTCATCAACTGATTACTTCTCCACTCAATTCAAAATATACCTAGCGCTGATGATGAGCTCAGCCCAGATTGCTACAGGAAAATGTATGTCGGGGGTGTAATATTTGAAGGTGTGAGCCATTTTCAAATACACTTGGAGAAGTTTTTCTACCACAAAGGGAACTGGGTAGGAACGAATGCGAGCACGGATGAAAGGGCGACGCCTAGAGGAGACAACATTTAGATTACAACTGACAACACGCTTTGAGCGAACCAGGGCATTTGAGGTGCCTAGTCAGCACAAATTCCCTGGACAAGCCTTCGCTTTAATCAAAGAGTTTGGTTCACCCTGGTACACTTGGTTGACAATAGAAGGTGAACAGGAGTTTTGCCCACTCTTGACTGAACTCCCTGTGGATGTCTCCATTGAATGAAAACTTGGTGCCATCAATGAACGTGCATTAGTGAAATGTCAAGAGAGATGGGAATTTTAGTCAAAGGGACGTGACACGTATGAGTATTTCCCCAACATCAGTGAAAATCTTGAGGGAAAGTGGGTTGAGCTAGACCACTGGGCGAGTCGTTCCTTAGTGGACAAGGCAACATCAATGCGCTGCTCCGCTTGTTTTATCTCAAAGACTCCATACTGCTGCACTGTAGTTCCTACAACAGTGAGCGACGCTTGTTGGAAGAGCAGCCTAACCTACTAGCGTTAGGCTAAGGAAGCCTATGACCATTTCGCCCAGTTTGTGAATAAGGTCATGGCAAAGAAACGTGGTCACAGTTGAAATGTCCCTTAGAAAATTGCCATCCAGGTAATTAGATAGATCAGGAGTGAAACCAGATTAAGAACTCCTCCCAGATAGTGTGGGATCCCCCAGGTGATCATACTTCTGCATGGTTTAACATGCGCAACAGCTCTCCACCAGGAAACTGGCAAAAGACCAAAAACCTGCCATACATCCACCGGTCTTAGTTCGTTGGATGCAGAGCGAATGGCTGGCTGCTGCAACCTTCACGACAGTCGACTGATGATATAAACCTCTTCGAGAGTTCAGGGACAGTAATTTGATAAGGAAACAGACTATTTATTCACTCAAGGAAATCAAATGGTTAGTCAGATAAGAGTGGTACAATCTGCCAAATGTCTAAACTGAATCAATGAAATTTAATGCACCCTTAGGACGTTTTGTTGTGAACTGAGTAAGTTCTGATATTGACATCCCCAACAGGAAGCTGTGTTACTGCTCTGATCTATAGCATATAAAAACTCCACTCGCTATTCGCAAACCAGACTTGTGAGTGAGTGTTAGATGTAATGGCAATATTTTGTTTACGTATTCATTAAAAATTGGTTTGAATTGAATTCAACAAGAAAGTGACTTGTTTAAAAATGCTGTATAAGGTAATACGGTGATGAAGTTAAGTGCCATTTTCAAGGTTTAAACAGCCTCCAACATGTGGTTCTAATCTATAGTAATTACTGGAGCATTTCATCAGTGATGGCAAGATGTTGGTTTTGTTTCCACTAATGTTTAAATAAACTAAAATGCAATACTCGTTTTCAACATAATTCCACAACGAATTTCCAATATTTTATATCAAAACAAAATGAACACCAGCGTTTGATAGATGTCAGTGTTGCTCATATTTTCATATGGCAGTCGAAACATTGTTCACTAGGCTATTTACATAAGAACAGACACAAGTAGTGCCTGAATTATTAAAGTCACTTCTGTTGTAGGTTTCGCACCTTGTTGGCCACATTTGGATGGAGAGGGCCTTTGCTCCATTGGCTGCACAACACGTTCATTGACTTTTTGGACTTATCTTATCTTATTTCATACATTGATGTGTTACAGGTGAGCTTAATTTATGCAACCTTGCTGAATTTGTTATTTATCTGTTTTACCGACACATTTATATGTTGCAAGATGCAAAAAAAAGGGATGGGGGATTACAAGAAACCAGACCAGCGAGTTTACCAAAAATCCTATGTGTAAAGGATTTATGCAGGTGGTAACATATGAGTAGAGCAAATACATTCATTACCATGAAACTGCTAGAAGTTACCACCCATGCCAAGAACAAGGGTATACTCAGCAGTCTAGTATAAAGTATTACTTTTGTTGCCAAATGGGTTGCCAAAATTGTGCTGTTTTTTGCATTGGTAAGACGAAAACAGGGCTGAACTTGCACACCATAGGCACTTAAATGTAAGAAGAGACGAAGAGTTACTCATCAGTTGTCACTGAATATCCCACAATGATGGTGTTCCTTTCAGATTATTGTTCCATAACAGTAATGCAGTGAAGCGAGCGGCCAGGTCTGTTTCCTTATTTGATGACTGTACATAACCCTCGATGAGGGTTATATCAGTCATGGAAGTTGCGGTTTCGCTAATATGCATGAGGCCGGCCACTGCAGCATCCACCGAACTTGGACCTGCGGTGGTACGGCAGGTATTTGGTCGTTAGCCAGTCTCCCGGTGGAAAGCTGTTGCCCGTGTGTTACCGCGGGAGGTGACCACTTGAGGTTTTAATCTGGTTCCCTACCTGATCTTACCAAGTATACAGTAAGATCAGGTAGGGAACCAGATTAAGAACTACTCCCAGATGGTACGGGATTCCTCAGGTGGTCACCTCCGCGCGGTACCACACGGGCAACAGCTCTCTACGGTGAGACTGGCTAACGACAACCAAATACCTCCACAGGTCTGAGTTTGGTGGAATGCTGCAGGCGGCCTCTTGCATATTAGCGAAACCGCAACTTGTACGACTGATATAACCCTCGTCGAGGGTTTAGGTACAGTCATCAAATAAAGAAACAGACCTGTGACCACTTGAGGAATCCCGTACCGTCGGGGAGGAGTTACTAATCTCGTTTCCCACCTGATCTAACTATGTACTTGAGTGGCAAGTTTCAAAAGGACGGATCAACTATGACCACGTTTCTTAGCCATCACCTTCTTCGTGAACTCTGCAAAATGGTTGTAGTCTTGCTTTGTAGCAGTCAATGCTGCTAAGTTCGTTCGCCCTCCCAACAACCGTCGCTCACTGTTGTAGAAACTACAGTGGAGCAGCACATGGTTTCTTGTTTCCTCCGCACTGGAGGCACAAGACGTGCGAGATGGAGAGTCTTTGAGAGAAAAGAAGTGGAGCCGCGCATTGGAGTCACCACGTCCCATGAGGAACTGGCTCGTCCAGTGGTCTGGCTCAACCCCCTTTTTCTTGAATGTCGTTCACGGATGTTGGGGAAGAACGCACACGTATCATGTGCCTTTGACGAGAATTCCCATCTCGCTTGCCATTTCTCTAGCGCCCATTCGTCAATGGCGGCCAGTTTCTGTTCTGTCGTGAGATCTGCACGGAGTTCAGCCCAAAGCAGCAGAAGCTCCCGTTTCACTCTCCACTTGTCAACCATGCACTCAACAGCCAAATCAACTGGTAACTGACCAGTGATCACCTGGAGTGCTTTTGTTGACACAGTCTTGTAGGCCTTGGTGATCCACAGGTGCGCAGCTCTCTGGGATTGGGCCAATACTCTCTTTTGATTGACTGTTAGTTTGCTACCCCAGACAACAGAGCAGTAGCCAATCACGCCTAGATAGGTGGTCTTATACTTGAGGATAGTGTCATGGTAACACACACCCCAAGTCGCCTTTGTAGTTGCTCGCAGTGAGGCAAACCTTGCAATGGTAGTGTCTTTAAGGGACTGGAGGTGTTGGTTGAAACCCCACCTCTCACCTATATTCACTCCTAAATACTAGATGTGCTTTTCAAGAAGGAGCCTGTGGCCGCCAAAGGGTATTGTGGGTGGATTATTCACTTTGCCTTTCAAGAGGATTAGCTGGGTTTTTTCCTCAGCCACCTGTATCTTGACACGTCTGCATTCGATCGTAGCAGTTCTGTGTGTCAGGTAACTTCTAACGAGCGAGTACAGGTTGTGGGGGATTGCCCTACCTTCAAGCTCATTAAGGAGCGCTGGCCACCAAAGGTAGTCAAACGCTCCTCTGATGTCAATCAGAACTGCTGCAACGTACTTAGCTGGTGCCAGCAGGAAAACCCGCCGAATTTCGACAGTGACATCCTGTGTGGACCTTCCTTTGGTACACCCGTATTGCCTGCCTGTGAGGTTGAGGCCAAAGACTCCTTCAAGGGACTGCAACAACAAGATTTCTAGTGTTTTGCCTAATATTGAAAGAAGGCTGAGCGGCCTCCATGATCACGGGTCTATTTCCTTTTTATTTTTATTTTTTGACACGATTACTATACTTACCAACCCTTTGGGGTACGGAAAGTATAAATTAGTACTAACCCATCATTGCTCATTTTAGGCGTTGAAAAAGAAAGTTCCTGCTTTGGTCGAAAGATTGCTGTCTTCAGTGAATTTCAACAGTCGAATCCCGATGGAAATTTTGACAAGACTTCTTAAAAAACCGGTGGATCCAGCCACTTTTGGACTCGGCTGTTACAACCCAGTAAGTAATTCGCAGCATAGAACGTTGAGAAAATACAATGGCCCATCATGATACACCTAACTGCAGATTCTTAGGAGCAGCCCATTCGAACTCTTGGATCCTCCTTGTTATGTATTGACTTATCTCCTGATGTCTGCTCGCTCCATCTCCCTTTTACATTCGAGGTATCCTTTTGTTTTGGTCTCAACCAAACCTAACTAAAATATAAATAAAAGAACGTGTTCACATGAAATGTGTAGCATACTCGACTGCCACCTAACCCGTTTTGGTTTATTATTCAGAATGAATAATAACCCTATGTTTTCGGTCACGAAAAGTTTTTTACAAAACACCCCTCCCCCCCCTCACTCAAAATTTGATACTTTACGTTTCAAGACATGAGGATTCCAAATTTGCAATGTCCGTCCGCCGTTTGGGCCATTTTGTGCCTTTAACGTTGTCTAAAAAATCCGTTCTTTCGCACAAAAATCCCATTTGGTATCTAGTTGTGCCCGCTTCTTGGCGATCCGATCGGACAAAGCTCATGGTTGTTATGGGCAAAAAATGGTTAAAAAATAACAAAACGCAGTATAATCGCAAATTCGCCGTGTTTAGTATCGTTTTCAAGGTATTTTTACATCCTGGGTCGAATGGAATGAGTATCAGACGTGTACAACTGCGTATAGTGAAATTAAAGTAATTATAGTGAGCCAAAGTCAACTAATTGAAAGAACTCGGAACTACAGCGGAAGTAAACGTTTTGTCGTTAGTACTCCCTCCCTCCCGTCTCATCAAAACCACCCACCCGCTCAACTCGCAATGTCGTGCCAATTGCCTACAGGCGCTTACAGGCGCCGGGGAAATATTTAGTTTCCGTAGTTCCATTGTAGTCAGGTCATGTTTCGAATAGGATGGGTCTCTGAGCAGTATACTAGGTCAAGCTGTTCATGAGAATAATAAACCATTGTGTAATCATTTGCAGAGTTTTCCAATTCTAAAACATCCAACATTGGCGATGAGGACAGAATAAGTTGTTGTTTTTCTTTTTCTTTCTCAATTACTAGTTGTGCAGTGCTCACGAGTCAATCCGTGGAGTGTTTGGTTCACTTCAGCTCCATCGATCACTGACAATAAGCGATCTTAAAGCGAAATATTCGAAACTGACCGAAATTGTTGCTTCGCTTGCAAAAATGCAGGCTTTGAGTTCGCGTGCTGTTGTGTCACCCTCTTCCAATGCACGGTCGTTTGTTTTTGAAGACTTCAAGTCGTCAGGTGATGAACCTTTCAATGCATACTTCAGGCGATTTGAGCTCAAACTAGCGCTGTACGATCTTCCCGTTTCTTGGTCGGATAATCTCAGGGTCCATATGGGTTCTGAATTGAGTAATTGTCTTCATGACCTCGTGTGTCTTGGCAAACCCGAAAAGAAAACGTTTGAGGAAATTGTAAATATTCTAACGGCACATTTTCAGGCCGCTAAAAATAAATACAGCGAGGCAATTCGATTTCGTAAACTCGTCCAAGAACCAAACGATCCAGTAGCGGCCTATGCAAGAAGGCTGAAAGCAGGAGCCCAATATTGTGAGTTGGGAGAATTCCAAGAATATTCATTGATTGTACAATTCATTCACAGCATAATTCACGACACAGTCAGAGAGGCAATTGTACTAGAAAAACTTACTAAATTCGGCGAAGTTCTCGAAGCAGCGCTTAGCTATGAATCAACACGTTCTGCTTCTTCTGATCTAAAATTTCAATCGGTGGAAAATCCAAATAAATTTGCTCATGCTAGTCGTACACATTCTCACTCTCACACCCGAGCCCGCAGGTCTAGTACACACTTCCGGAAGCAACCAAAGCAAAATAATTAAGCCCCTCCTTCTCCATGTTCTGGGTGCTTGGGACATCATTGGCGCAAAGGCTGTAAATGAAACATCTCGTATCTGGCACAAAGTTGGGCATATTTCTACGGCATGCTACCGTAACCCTAACAAACCTAATAAATTGTTTAATCATGATACAACCCATCAGACTGCCGACAATGAGTTCGATGAAGGAAGGCCACCACGCCTATTTTATCAGGGTAATAGGATGGGAATGGTCAAGGAAATCAAGTACTTGGATGTATTATGGGGATCGG
Source organism: Pachypeltis micranthus (assembly GCA_020466155.1). Classification (NCBI taxonomy): domain Eukaryota; kingdom Metazoa; phylum Arthropoda; class Insecta; order Hemiptera; family Miridae; genus Pachypeltis; species Pachypeltis micranthus. The sequence continues at coordinate 895,960 of CM035770.1, read as the reverse complement.
GTATGACGATAAATAGACATGTGGATTATGTGATAGGAAAAGGAAGGGAGAAATTTTACAGAGTTGCAAGATTGGCGAGGGAAGGATGGGGAGTAGGAAAGGAGGCCCTTCGCACTATTTACAGGGGCATGTATGTGGCATCGTTGCGTACGCGGCTGGAGCATGGTGGGATAAGTTGAATGCCCACACAAGGAGGAGACTGGCTGGTGGCCAAAGAAAGATGTTAATAACCATGGTAAAGGCCTACCGGACAGTCTCCTCCGATGTCCTGTGCGTCGTTGCCGGAGAGCCGCCCATACCTGGACCTGGAAGTGAAGAGAATGTGGGCGACCTTCCGGCTTAGAGCACAGGGACGTGTGATGTGGAACGACAGGGAAGTAGAAGGAAGGAAAAGGAAGGCTCTCATCGACAAGCTAGTTGTCGATGAGTGGCAGGAAAGGTGGGACACCAGTGAAAAAGTAAGGTGGACGTATGCATGGCTGCCACATGTACGAGAAAGACTAGAGGCCCGCTGGCAAGAATTTGGTTTTTACCCCTCCCAGCTCAACACCGGCCACGGAGACTTCAGAGAGAAGCTCCATGGATTCGCATTGGTGACTGACAGGCTGTGCGAGTGTGGTGAGCTCGACACCACGTGCTCCACTGTGTCAGCTACCAACAGGAAAGGAATAGGGCTAAAAACGTGGTAATAGGAATAGGAAGCCAGTGGGATACGAATATGGTTAGGGATCTAGGAAGTTTTATATGGTGGAAGTGGTTTGGTGAAAGAGTGTTGAAGGATAGGGAAGCAGTTAGGTTAGGAAATGTGTGCAGGGCCTCAGGAGTAGGTGTTTAGTTTGTGTGTCTGTGTATGTGTTAGTGTGTGGTTTTGAGTGGGTGGTGCCAGGGATGGTCGAATATCGAGTAGCCCATCCCTGGACCACCGGTGTGACTGTATTTAAGGGCTGAGTGTATATATGAGTGAATGTGTGTGAATGTATGTGTTGTGTATATGTGTGTTAGTGTTCTGTAGATTATTACCCTGCAGTCGGGGGTCCAGAATACCGCTGACGTATTCCCTGTGTGTTGTATGGGCCGACTAAAAGAAACAGCCGGGTGGGCCCAGCCGGAATGCCAACCTCACCTCTATGAGGTCCACGCAGGATTACATCCAACGAGGCTTAACTGTGGCTGGGCGTCACAGTGTACTGTGTCGCCACACTGTGCTCACCTTGCAGTTGGGGGTCCAGAATTCCACTGCCGTACTCCCTGTGTGTTCATATGAGCCGGACTTGAAGGCACACATCTTACACTTCTTCCCTACCTTGAGCTGGGATCACAGAACACACCCCCTGCAGGAAGGGGGACAGACTTCTCCTGCCGTATTCACTGCGTGGCCGTAAAAGCCGGCCTTAAAGAGGCTTAAAGCTCACGACACTGACATACACAACATATTCCAGATACAAACAACACTGCAACGGCTTGCGTGACAGAACACATTGACTTAAAACACTCATAATGAGCCAAAGACAGTCCTAGAAGTAGCTCACTAACACCTATGAGTAATCCCCGATATTGGTGCGGCCTTTGGAACGAGGAGGGGGAAAAACCAGGTTTGAGCGTTCCTGGAGCGGCTGATAGCATGTGTCCCGCTCACCACATCACCAGTGGCCAAGGGCTGACTCTGAGCAGCAGCTGAAAAATCCATCATGCATCATAGTCGCGGTGGGTGGCCGGACTGGCAGCTGTGGCGCATATAGGCCAGCTGTGGGGTGGGGGCCTCCCTTTGACCCTCAACGGATCAGCTAAAGGGGCTAGAATCAATATGCCTCAGGGGGAGCTTCCAGAGCTCATACCAATAACACAACAACAAATGAACTCACAAGGATACACTACACCAGTCTGCTTCTTTAATCCCTCCACACAATTAGTAAAAAATAACATGACAGTCAGTTAAAACATCAGCAGGTAATAAAAACGCCACCTGCGCCTCTTCCCTGGGCTGGCCAAGCTCGACCCCTCCCTCTTCGGACGATGAGCAACCTACTCGTCGTCCAAACAAACAAGGGCAGAAAGAACCAGGTAAACCGCGTCCTTCTCTCCCTAGTAGCCCGGGCAACCTGGCTGCTGCAAGTACTAGACACCCTGTGGACCCTAACCTGTCAGACATGGAGCAGATTTGTGCATATGTCCAAATTATCCACGGCCAGCTGGCACGGATGAGGGTCAACGCGACGGGACCAATGCGGGACCTCGTCACTAGCTGCCTCTTCGAAATATCGAAGCTGGCTATCATAGCTAGTCCCCCCCAACGACATCGCCCCCAACTAAGCAGGATGTGCCGGCTGAGGACAGCGCCCCGCCTACGCCTCTGCCCAAAAACAAGGGCAGAAATAAAAATAAAAACAAAAATAAGAAGCCTCCACCGCTTGCCAAACTCCCCCCTAAAAACCCACGACAAAACGTGGTAGTGGTTAGGCGTACGTGTGAGGAAGGAGAGGCTGGTCCCTCCACCCCTGATGCAATGGAAGCGCTGATGCGGGGTGTCCCTGCTACGGACCTCCAAGCACTAATACTAACTCATAGTGCTTGACATCCGCACCACAGTGGTGGCGCCGTCATTGTGACGGAAACGCCGGAAATGGTCAAGGCGCTTACAAGCCATATCTCCACGAAGAAGGAGTTGAGCTGCAAGCATCAGCCCCCCTGCGTCGCTTCCCACGCCTGCTATTGTGCGTGTGACGTGCGGACCAACCTACAAAAAGAGGACTTGGCCCAACAAGTTGTTGAGCACAACCCTGTGTTAGGCTTGCAGCCGCAGGACGTCAGACCCCTTTTTCGAAAAAGTGTGGCAGACAAAGGGATTGGGTGATGGAGGTGATACCTCGATCACCAAAACCCTACATATAAAACCTACATAAGCCTACATAAAAAACTAGAGGGGGCAAGGCACCTCCAAATACCCTGGCAGCGGTGCGCCATCTGAAAGTACCAAGCCCCCACACAGTGCTACAAATGCCAGCGCTATGGCCACCTGGCAGTGGCCTGTACAAGACCTGTTGTGTGCGCCTGGTGCGCCTTGCCACATCTGAGTAAGGAATGCAAGCGTGAGGCTCCCCTCAAGTGTGCCAATTGTGTCGAACGCAAATGTAAACAGGTCTCGCACTCTACATGAGACGCACGCTGTACTGTTCCTCAGCGAGCGATTCCCTCCAGGAGTCACGAGTGGATTATGAATAGGTTAAAAACAGTTCAAATCCTTCTTAGGATCCACAAGTCTCGGTCTAGGATCGCAGGCACGACTGAGGGCTGGAGTAAGAATGGGAGCCAAGGCAGCAGTGGCCTGCATTGACCCGTCCATTGACATGCTCGCACTCACCCACCTGAACAGCCAGCACTTCGCCACTGTGCTCATCCGAGCCAGTGGCTTTGAGCTGGTTGTAATAGAAGGTCGTGTATAGACGTCACAGCCATGTCTCACACCCTGCTACTCAAATTGCAGGGTTGGCGAGTCTTACCAGGTGCAACGCAGAGCGATCACATGGTTATTGACTTTGCTATCACAGATAAAACATCCTCTGCAGACACGTGTGAAAAGCGATTCCGCACCAAAAATGCTGACTGGCCACAATTCTGTAGGGTACCAGAAGGTGAACTGCGTGACGCAGACACCGACTTAATACTGCAAGCATTCACACCTGAAGAGGTGTACCACAAAGTAGACATATTTACCACAGCACTGCACTCTGCTGGGCTCTCTGTACTTGGGCAACAGAAGCACAAGGCGATCAAAGTCCCATGGTGGACTGAGGAACTTAATCCCCTCAAGCAAAGTATGTAGAGCCAGAAGTATGTACCAACACACTTGTGACCCTGATACCAGAGCCACACGCCTAACAGCCTTCATCCAAGAGAAGAAGGCCTTCCACCGCGCCATCAAACGAGCCAAACAGCAAGGCTGGCGAAATTTTGTGGGAGCGGAGAGCTCTGAGAACCCCTGCGGCAGACATTACAAGTCCTCCATAGGAAAAGCAAACGTAGAGCAGGTCTTAGCTGCAATGCAAAATAAGTCAGGCTGGGCCTGCAGCATCGAAAGTTCACTCAACCTTTTTCCATATTAGGCGAAACACTAGAAATCTTGATTTTGCAGTCCCTCAAAGGAGTCTTTGGCCCTAACCTCACAGGCAGGCAATACGGGTTTACCAAAGGAAGGATTACGCGGGGTGTCATTGTCAAAATACAGCGTGTTTCCCTGCTGGCACCGGCTAAGTACGTCGTAGCAGTTCTGATTGACATCAGAGGAGCATTTGACAAGCTTTGGTGCCAGTGCTCCTTAATGAGCTCAAAGGTAGGGGAATCCCCCACAACCTGTAATCGCTCGTCAGAAGTTACCTGACAGACAGAACTGCTATGATCAAATGCAGGCATGTCTCCGTCCGGAGAAAGATTGAGAAGGGCTGCCTACAGGGCTCGGTCCTTGCACTCTGGAATGCTTTCTTCGAATATCTTCGCAGGGGGCTCATGGATACTGACTGCAAGCTGTACGCCTATGTGGATGACTTGACTTTGCTGATCTTTGCAGAGTCTTTTTGCCAAATCGAACAAAAAACCCACCAAATGCTCCGCACCATCGCCCAATGGTGCGAGCATGTCAAGATGCAGGTGGCTGAGGATAAAACCCAGCTAATCCTCTTGAAAGGGAAAGTGAATAATCCACCCAGCATACGCTTCATCGGCCACAGGCTCCTTCGTGAAATGCACATCAAGTATTTAAGAGTGAATATTGGTGAGAGGTGGGTTTCAACCAACACCTCCAGTCCCTTAAAGTCACTATCATTGCAAGGTTTTCCTCACTGCGTGCCATTACTAAGGCCACTTGGGGTGTGTGTTACCATGACACTATCCTCATGTATAAGGCAGTCTATGTAGGTGTGATTGGCTACTGCCCCGTTGTCTGGGGTAGCAAACTAACAGTCAATCAAAAGAGAGTATTGGCCCAATCCCAAGGGAGCTGCGCTACTGTGGGTCACCAAGACCTGCAAGACTGAATCAACAGAAGCACTCCATGTGATCACTGGTCAGTTACCAGTTGATTTGCCGTTGAGTGCATGGTTGACAAATGGGGAGTGAAACGGGAGCTTCCCCCGCTTTGGGCTGAACTCCGTGCGGATCTCACCACAGAACAGAAACTTGCCACCATTGATGAATGGGCTCTAGAGAAATTGCAAGCGAGATGGGAATCCTCGTCAAAGGGACGTGATACGTACGAGTTCTTCCCCAACATCTGTGAACGTCTTTCAAGAAAATGGGTTGAGCCAGACCACTGGACGAGCCAGTTACTCACGTGACATGTTGACTTCAATGCGCGGCACCACTTCTTTTCTCTGAAAGACTCTCCATTATGCACGCCTTGTGCCTCCAGTGCGGAGGAAACAAGAAACCATGTGCTGCTCCACTGTAGTTTCTACAACAGTGAGCGACGACTGGTGGGAGGGCAAACGAACTTAGCAGCATTGACTGCTACAAAGCAAGCCTATAACCATTTTGCAAAGTTCGCGAAGAAGGTGATGGCTAAGAAACGTGGTCATAGTAGATCTGTCCTCTTGAAACTTGCCACCCAAGTAAATAGTTAGATCAGGTAGGAAACTAGATAAGAACTCCTCCCAGATGGTATGGGATTCCTCAGGTGGTCACCTCCACACGGTCACACACGGGCAACAGCTCTCCACCGGGAGACTGGCTAACGACCAAATACCTGCTGTACCTCTTCAGGTCTGAGTTCGGTGGATGCTGCAGGGGCTGGTCTCTTGCATATTAGCAAAACCCCAACTTCCATGACTGACATAACCCTCGTCGAGGGTTTAGGTACAGTCATCAAATAAGGAAACAGACCTGTTCTGTAGATTAGGTATTGTAGGGATGGATCCAGGGGGGATGAATATCGAGTAGTCCGTCCCTGGACCATCAGGAAATGTGTGAATGGATTTGTGAGCATATAGGTTAGTGTTAGGTTAGAGTGAGTTGGGTGGGTCGCGGATGAGGGCGGCCGAATATAGAGTAGTCTGCCCTCATCACTTCTTAATGGGGATCGCAGTTCAGGCCGTAAAAGATGGCCTGAAACCCTTCTCCAGGGCTGGTGCGGGGGCAAGGCCAATCCCCGTACCCCCAAGGAGATGAAGCGTAGGTGCCGGTAGAATGCCTCTTGGCAATTCCGGCATCCATTCAGGTCCTTAGGCTGCTCAAGGTGCTGCCATATAGAATGGGTACAACGGGGGCTTCTGCTCGCAGTCAGCAGTGTGGAGCCTCTAAAGTGTGGTGCTGTTGGCCATGAAGCCATGGGATTGGCCTCGTGGGGACCGTGGTTTTGCTGGAAATCCCCCTAGAGAGACGATTGGTGCTGGCTGGAGAGGGGTAAAGGCCGTGAGGCTAGGCACCCTCTCCAATGCCACGGGTAATGCTCAAAGCACAATTACCGTTGCCGACAATGACCAAGGAGTCGATCCATTGCCCTCAGCAGTCACATTCTTCAACGATTTTGAAATGAGTGTCAACAGCATAGCAACGATAGCGAGTTTATCTCGCCCTCCCCCTGCTATCATTTCCATTACCATTGCTGGTAAACCATCAGCATAGAACACAGGCGAGGTTTGCTCTATTGTGACCGACAGGGTCCTACGTCAAATACTTATTCCAACTATTGCCTACATCATGCACCTTTGTGAGCTACACCAAGCACAAATTCAAATGTTTGGGCTACCTACCAGTTGACGTCACCTTCCGGGGGAGAACAAAAACGCTGAATCTTTATGTTACATCTTTGAAAACGGACCCCATTTTTGGCCACGAGTGGATTAAAGAATTCGCTGACCTTCTCAACTTCGAAGAATTCTTCAGTGTAAACACTTCAAATAGGCCTAACAGGCCCCAAACTATTGCGAGAGCTTCACGGTCTATTTGGGGGTAGCGCTGCTCTGTCTTGTTTAAAGCTTTACTAGAATAGAAAATTGGGCGTTCTGTACCATCCAGCGCTATGTGTGACAGAACTGACCCCATACCAACAACTTTGGATCATAGGGAGTGAGAACACGGTCTGAAGTGAGCTCTGAGAGTAAGTAGCTATGAGAATTCCTGGCTTCAGGTGTCCACTCAAAACTGGATTGGCGAAGCATGTCTCGCAGAGGAGCAGTGAAGAGGGAAAAGTTGGGAATGAACGTGTGGTAGTACGTTACTTTTCCCAGGAACGTCTATATATGACTCATATTAGACGGTAGAGGAGACTTCAGGATTGCTTCAATGTGTTTATTTTGTGGGTGAAGGCCAGCAGCATTGATTGTGTGACCTAGAAAATCTATAGAATCCAGGAGGAAAGTGCATTTGGATTTTCGAAGCTTAAGCCCTCAGTGTTGGATCGTCTCAAAAATTAGTTTAAGGGCAGTAAGCATTTCTTCCTCCAAAGTTGTGAATACAATGACATTGTTGAAGAAACACTTTGTTGTGATGACGCATCAAGCTCTTTTATTCTTACGTCACGCGCATCCACTCGTAGGCAGGTTTCTACATTGTTTCAATAAAAACATCAGTTTATAAAAGTGCAACCCAGCGAGTAATTAATAATCCCATATTAAATTAGTCCCCTTTAAATTAGTCAAAATATGGTGTCAGAAGTCTAACTTCGCGTCAGATTCTTACTTAATTTTTTCTCGTTAAAAACCGAGATTTCATTCGGGTTGAAAAACGGAGGGTTTACTTCTTAAAAACCGAGAAAACGTACCGTTATCGGATCACGAAGTGTAGGCGAACCCATGGTACATGGCCACCATCAGCCACGAGGACAATTATAACAAAACAAAAAAAAATAAAAACAGGTTATCGAAATAAGTAAAATGTGCGATACTAAACCACCTCAACACTTCAACTTTGAAGCAAATGATATGAAGAAGGAGTGGACGGATTGGTTCCAAGCGTTTGGATTTTATCTAACCGCATCAAAGAAGAGTAACGAAAAAGATGACGTTAAAATCGCGATCATGCTAAACCAGTTGGGTAAAAGAGGTATCGAGATCTTCAATACGCTAAAAGCAGATAGAGAAGAAGCACTTAATACAGGCGAGAGTAAAGCTGCAGTGCTTACAAAATATCAAGATGTAGTTGGAGCCTTTGCCGAATACTTCTCACCCAGGAGAAATGCACTGCATGAAAGGTTTAAGTTCAATAGACTTTCATGGCAGAAAGGTGAACCTTTATTCGAATTCATCACAAATTTGAAAACAGCAGCAGCAACTTGCGATTTCGAGGAACGGGATAATATGATCCGAGACTGCATCATATCTCAGAAATCGGAGGAAGACCTACTGAACCGGCTGTTGGATGTAGGAGACAAACTGAACCTCGAAGAGACAACCAAGATCTGCAAGCTGCACGAATCACGGAAGACGGAAATAAAGGACATCGCAGGAGGATCTTCACAAACAAGTGAGATAGATGCCATTCGAAACAAGTCTATAAAAAAAATACCAAATAAGCATGCTTATAAGAAAAAATCTTCAAATTTCGAAAACATAAAATATTGCTGTAAAAAATGTGGATCAGCTCACGAAGCTCGAGAAAATGTCCTGCTTACGGAAAACGATGTACCTTTTGCAATGGATACAATCATTTTGAAATAGGTTGTTTTGTTAAAAATAGAAACGAAAGTAAGAGAGAAAATTATAAAAATAAGAAGTATACTTAAGCAGTGGAAGTTAACGAAAATGATAGCGATGATTCGTTCTATGTGGACCATATTAAGGTTGATAAAGTAAATAAGAACAACAAAAACGATAATATATGGTCGATCTATGGTAAAATAAAAGATATCAATCTAAAATTTAAGCTAGACACAGGTAGTCAAGTAAAGATTCTCCCATGGAGAATATTCGAATTAATTAATAAGGATAAACAATTAAAATTACGGCCTAGCAAAATTAAATTATCTGCGTACAATGTTAATGCATTGAAAGTAATTGGGGAGATAAGTCTAAAAACTAAAATAAAAAAGCAAGTCTCAAATGTTAAGTATGTAATATTAGATACCAATGATAAACCTATATTGGGTTTACAGACCTGTGAAGAATTACAATTAATGAAGAAAGTAGCAGCCGTAGAAACTCGAAGCATAAAATCCAAAGAATCAGTTTTGGAAAATTTTAAGAATGCTTTCCAGGGTCTAGGAGCCTTTCCAGGTGCACCTTATGATTTGAAACTAATTGAAAATGCTAAACCTGTCACTCATGCACCCCGCCGTGTTGCAAAACATTTAATAGATAGGCTAAAAAAGAAGTTAGATGAACTCGAGAATTTAGGTGTTATTAAAGCAGTAAAAGAACCATGTGAATGGTTAAACCCTTTGGTCATAGTTGAGAAGCCAAATGGTTCACTAAGAATTTGCTTAGACCCTAAATATCTAAATGATCAATTAGTAAACGGAAAATATCAGATACCTACGCAGGATGAAATCCTTAGTGAATTGAATGGTAAAACTCAGTTCAGTTCATTAGACTTAAGAGATGGATTTTATCAGATTAAAATTAACGAAAAATCATCAGAACTGACAAGTTTTGGTACACCCTTTGGTAGGTACAGATTTTTGAGACTTCCGTTTGGAATAAAAACAGCTGCTGAAATTTTCCAAATGAAGAACACTGAAACGTTTGGACACATAAAAGGAGTTCACATTTATATCGACGACATAATAATTTCAGCAAATTCAATAGCTGAACATGACGAAATATTAAGCAAAGTGCTCAAAACAGCTATTGAAAGAGGTATGACGTTCAACCCTTCGAAGTTCAATTTTAGACATGAGCGAATAAAGATCTTAGGCCATATAATTTCATGTAAAGGATTGGAAATTGATCCTAACAGAATTAAGGCTATCTCTGAAATACCTATCCCTAAGGCTTTCAGAGTTAACTGCCCCTTTAAGAATGCTCACTAGAAATGATACAATTTGGTCTTGGTCTGAAGAACACACTAAAATTGTTGATAATCTTAAAACTATACTTACCTCTAGTCCTATCCTATCATATTACGACGAAAACAAGCCTTTGTTAATTCAATCTGATGCTTGTAAAGATGGATTAGGGTGTGTATTGCTCCAGAACGGCAAGCCGATCGCGTTTGCTTCAAGATCATTGACGAAAACCGAACAGAAGTACGCAATGATCGAGAAAGAAATGTTGGGAATTTGTTTTGCCGTCGAGCATTTCCATTATTTTACCTATGGAAGAGAGATTCTTATCCAAACCGATCACAAGCCATTATTCAGCATCGTACAACGTAAGATCGAAAAAGTACCCAACCGCCTACAAAGAATGATGTTGAAATTAACAAAATATAGGTATAAGTTGAGTTACTTACCTGGAAATCAAATGGTTCTGGCAGACACTCTGTCTAGAGTTACAGTTGGTCCTAAACCTAAAGACGATATAGTACTAGAATTTATTGTGCACTCTATAATAGATAACGCAATGTCGGATGATAGAAGAAGGATATTCAAGGAAGAAACTAAAACCGATCCTATACTAACCAAAATAAATCAATGTTTGGAAGCAAATAAATGGCCACAAAAGCCGAGTGCCGAACTAAAAAAATTATATCAAATAAGACATGAACGAATTAGAGAGGATGAATTAATTTTATTTGGGAATAGAATAATAGTAACAGTCAAATTGCAAAAAGAAATGCTGAAATTACTACATGAAGGACATTTAGGAGTTAGTAAAACTCGAAACAAAGCTAGAGCCAAATTTTATTGGCCAAATATGTCAACTGATATTGAAAACTATATCAACAATTGCCGAATATGTTTATTAAACAGACCTAAGAATGCCTCACAACCTATGATTCAACAAGAAATCTCCACTCTACCTTGGTACAGACTAGCCATGGACATTTTGGAATTTGAAAACAAAAATTACTTGGTAACAATGGACTACTTTACAAAGTGGATCGAATTGACTAAAATATAAAAAAAAGTGTCTACGACGTTAAAAAAGCCTGTATGGTAATGTTCAGTATTCACGGATTCCCAAAGGAAATTGTAACAGACAACAATCCCTTTGGAAGCCGAGAATTCAGATTGTTTCTATCTGAAATGGGTGTAAAATTGACCACAAGCAGCCCCCATTACCCGAAACGTCACGCACTAGCAGAATCAGGAGTGAAAATTTGCAAAACCATTCTAAGGAAATCTAGAATGTCTGGCCAAGATTCTTATCTTTTACTTTTTCACTATAGAAATAACGCTGTCCCATCTACCAATTATTCCCCAAGTCAATTACTATTTAATAGAATCCTCAGAGATAAAACTACAATAAATGAAAACGAACTACTACCTAACATTATTGAGCGAAAAAATGTTGTTGAGAATTTGATGCAACATCAAAACTTACAAAAACAACAATACGATAAGCGTACTAGAAATTTAAAAGAAGTAGAACCAGGTGATAAAGTCGTTTTTCGCAATAAAAACAAATGGGTTCAAGGAAAAGCTACAGGAAACGCCGATACTCCACGATCTATATGGGTAAAAGATGAATTGGGCAGACAATATCGCAGGAATCGTAATGATATCATAGTAAGGAACAATAGGGAAGAAGGAAATGAAAGTCAACAATACATTCAGAGGACGGAAATAAAGGAAGGAAAGAGAGAGAACTATAATTTGAGGAACAGACAAAACATCAAGAAACCAATTAGATATGGTATAACACCAGAGGAAAACTAGGATAAATATAAAGAAACTTTAACTACACAAGGAATTCGTTTATTTTTATAAAAAGAATACTTATAATTGAAAAGTTGGTTAATTTAAATGTTTTGAAATACTGTACTCACTTAGTTATAAGAATAAAATTGTATGCAAAATTTCATCACTTCACTGAATTTACTCACATCGCAATAAGTAGAAATGTTATTTTATCACGCCACTTTCATGTCAGCTCAATGAATTTAATTTAATACCCGATCTACTGTTTCGCCGAACTAGCACAATTTATTAACTATTGTAAGTAATAATTATTTTGTTATTATGATAGCAATTAACGAAGTAGTTGTTTATAACCAAGCTCGAACTCATGATAATTCAATGAATGGTTGAATTGATGAATCCATGAGACTAATACTGATTGTATGATGCACAAAAGGTATTTTATCTTATTTCTGTGCGGCACTGAGTTTGACAGTAAGTGGAACTGTCATTGATGTTGTTTTGTTATAATTGATCCATGGCAGGTCTGTTTCCTTATTTGATGACTAAACCCTCGATGAGGGTTATATCAGTCATGGAAGTTGCTTTTGATTGAGTATTAGTTTGCTACTCCAGACAACAGCGCATTCACGCCTAGATATATGGCCTTATACATGAGGATAGTGTCATGGTAACACACACCCCAAGCGGCCTTAGTGGCCAATTGCATGGAGTGAGGCAAACCTTGCAATGGTAGTGCCTTAAGGGCCTGGAGGTGTTGGTTGAAACCCCACCTCTTACCTATGTTCACTCGTAAATACTTAACGTGCTTTTCAAGAAGCATTCCAGAGTGCTGGTTCAAGGACCGAGCCCTGTAGGCACCCCTTCTCAATCTTTCTCCGGACGGAGACATGCCTGCATTTGATCATAGCAGTTCTGTCTGTCAGGTAACTTCTGACGAGCGATTACAGGTTGTGGGGGATTCCCCTACCTTTGAGCTCATTAAGGAGCACTGGCACCAAAGCTTGTCAAATGCTCCTCTGATGTCAATCAGAACTGCTACGACGTACTTAGCCGGTGCCAGCAGGGAAACACGCCGAATTTCGACAATGACATCCTGTGTGGACCTTCCTTTGGTACACCCGTATTGCCTGCCTGTGAGGTCAACGACTCCTTTGAGGGACTGCAACATCAAGATTTCTAGTGTTTTGCCTATTATGGTGTGCCATAAAATACGCCTTTGGTGCAGCAGTAATTCGGTGGGTGAACGCCCGCTGAACCCAATCCTCGCTACCGACACGCTGCAATGCTTCCCATGCGCTGTTGCAGAGAAAGTGGCAAGTTGTGTAGGGTTTCCAAGAAATCAGGCCCTGAGGAGGGGCCCTTTTTCTCGTTGATACCCCGTACTCCCTTTTTCTCCTATTACGGAAAGTCCCGATCTCCCGCGACGTCTCCCGCCTTCCGAACTCTCACTTTCCAATTTCAGGCCGTTCGAACGAAGAGAGAAAACAATGAACCTGAAGTGATGACTCCTGAAGTGGGTCATTTATTTTTGTTTACTTAGTTTCGGCATGCCATAAGCAGGTATACAAGAAGGACAATTATTATTTTAGATTCATTGTAAGCCAAAAGGTCATTTATTATTTCTTTTCCCCGAATTAAATTTCAATTTACCTTTAGTCATCCCCGTTGATTTCTTTAAGTTTACCCTTTTATTATTTTATTTTCGAGTGGGATCCGACCCCTACAGTTATTTCCTTTTTGTTACTAAATTTATTATTCATCGCAAAATAAGAATGGCGCCCAATGTCAATAAATGACAATGGAAAGAAGGCTGAGCAGTCTCCATGATTGTGGGTCTGACTGATTGCGATCGCCTCCCTTCTGAAGAGTGACAACATGCGCTGACTTCCACTGGTTGGGGAACTGTCTGACCTGCAGACAGTCATTAAATAGATTAAGGAGGCCGCTGGAGATTGTCTGCTCAGCCTTCCTTAGCATATTGCTTTCTATTTTATCTGCCCCAGGAGGTTTGTTGGGCTTTAAGGGCGCGTGTTGTCCACAATGGGATGTCAGGCTCGTTCGGGGGGTCCATGCTCAGCTCCCTTGCTGCCCTCTGGGCTTCAGTATATCTAGCTACTTAGTCATCAGGGAACGCCTTCTCAAGGATGGTTTCCAGTGAACTTTTGATCCTGCAGGCCCACCCTGACTCTTTGCATCACAGCTAAGACCTGCTCTACATTTGCTATAAATGTTTCCTGAATGGCGAGAACACTGCAGCGTTTTCTGAGTGCACTTTGCAGCAACTCAGCCATAACTGGGGAACTGTAATTCGCGTTCTGCTAAAGGATTCGGACTATTCATAGCAGCCTATTCATAATCCACTCGTGACTGACTCCTGGAGGGTGCTTGCACTCCTTACTCAGATGTGGCATGGAGCACCAGGCACGCACCATATTTCTCGTGCAGGCTACTGCTAGGTGGCCAGAACGCTGGCATTTGTAGCACTATTTGTGGGCTTGGTACTTGCAGATGGAGTGATGACCGTCTGTGTAAAACACTGCAAATTATTACACAATGGTTTATTATTCTCATGAACAGCTTCACCTAGTGTTACTGCTCCGAGTCCCATCCCATTCAATTCAGCATCGAATACTAGTAAACCATACGAAACATGACCTGACTACCGGCGCCAGGCGCCCGTAAACGTCTGTGCGGACGAAGTGAAGTGACCTTGGTACCCCATCGGGAGGCGAGTCGAGCGGGCGGCGTTGCGAGGGGAGCGGGGCGGGTTTTTTTTTTAATGAGACGGGAGGGAGTACTATCAACGAAATGTTGACTTCCGCTGTAGTTCTCGCGTTATACTGTGTTTCGTTAATTTGTTTAACCATAACCATTTTTTGCCCATAACAACCATGGGCTTCGTCCGATCAGATTGCCGAGATGGCAGGCACAACTAGATACCAAATGGGATTTTTGTGCGAAAGAACGAATTTTTTAGACCACGTTAAAGGCACAAAACGGCCCAGACGGGGGACGGACATTGCAAATGTGGAATCTCCATGTCTTGAAACATAAAGTATCAAATTTTGAGGGGGGGTTGTAAAAAATTTGTTGTGACCGAAAACATAGAGTTATTATTCAGAATGAATAATAAACCAAAATGGGTTCAAAGAAGAAAACCCTGCAAATTATTACACAACGGTTTATTATTCGGATAATCAGCTTGACCTAGCATTAATGCTCCGAGACCCATCCCGTTCGATTCAGCATCCAAAAATATCATAATTAAACCCAAAAAAAGGTCGAAAAGAACTGAATCGTAATATTAAAATAAACAAAAAAAAAAACGAAAGTATCTAGGAAAAACTGAATTTTAATATGAAAACACGCACGCTAAATACTAATATCAAAATGTAACCAAAAATCTACGAAAAAAAAACAAAATGAGAATGAAACGAAAGAATCTAAAAAAATTGAATCGTATTAAAACCAAAAAAAATGAAACGAACGAACTATTAAATAAATAAACCAAACATAAACGAATAATGAAAAGTTCAATCGAAGATAACAGATAATTTGCTAACGGAAATAGTTGAGAAGGAGCGAAACAGTCATTCGTGGAGGTGAAGACGAGAAATCGTAGAGCGGGCCGGGCGGGCGAGAGCGTTGCGTTGGAACCTCCATGTCTTGAAACGTAAAGTATCAAATTTTGAGGGGGGGTTGTAAAAAATTTTTCGTGATCCGAAAACATAGGGTTATTATTCAGAATGAATAATAAACCAAAAACAGCCTTCTTGGCTTGTTTATTTTCGATAAATTCTTACTCCAGCAGTTGGTATCTCGATTCTTGTGCATTTGGTCATATTACGAATGGAGTAATTTTCTTGAATGATATTAAGCCAAAAACAAGCATTACAATCACGACTGCTAATAACGAAAGTCTTAGTGTTCAAGAAGTGGGCGCTGCCCAAATAACATTGATGGTAAATAAAGAAATTCGAGAAATAGACATTCACGACGTCATGTATGCTCCAAGTGCGACTATTAATTTACTCTCGGTCAGTACAATTGTAAATAAAGGCTACACAGTCCGCTTTAGTCTCGGTGGTGCTAAAATCATGCGGCAAACGGAAGTTGTCGCTACTGCTACCAACATTGGTTGTATCTTATCACATGGATGCGCCCCCCACGAAGCCTTTACATGCCTGTGCTATCAAGAATCGTCAATACATACTGCACCGTCGTCTTTCTCACCTAAATAGTAAGTGTATGGAACTCCTGAAAAACATGGAAACTATACTTGATGGAATTACCAGCATCCAAAATCCATGTACAATATGCATAGAAGCCAAACATTCAAGGCTGCCATTTACAAGTGGTAAACATCGTTCCTCAGAGCCATTGGCTCTAATTCATTCAGACCTATGTGGCCTCTGAGAAAACACAAGTTTTGCAGATCTTCAAAGACTTCAAGTGAATAGTTGAAACTCAAACTGGCGCGAAGATCAAGAAGTTCTGGTCAGACCAAGGAACCGAGTTTGTTAACAAAACTTTTCAAAATTTCCTATCAGAAAACGGGATTCTGCGTCAAACAACATGTAGATACACACCACAACAAAGGACGTAAGTGAATGTGCCAACCGAACTATAGTTGAATGGGCAAGAAGTATGCTATTTGATGCTAATCTTTCAGATGAGTACTGGGCAGAAGCTGGCTGGTGGCTGTAAACGTAGCCACCTACATCATGAACAGAACCCCAACTTCAGCTGTCTAAAACATGACTCCTTATGAAGCCTGGTATGGCGAAAAGCCAGATCACTCGCATTTAAGCATGTGGGGGGGTGAAGCGATGGTACACGTTCCAGCGGGATTGCGTAAAAAATGGGACAGAAAGTCTAAAAAACAAATCTTCGTAGGATATAGCAAAAATGTGAAGGGCTACAGATTAATGGATCACAAAGAAGATAACCTATAGTCGAGACGTAATCGATAAATCCTGAAGGGAATAAAACCCAAGATCAGCCAGCTATCCAATTTTCAAGCTGTGCATTGGTCAATCATGAACAGGGTGAAAATGAGACAGATTCGTCGCTCAATAATTCAACTTCTTCTACTAGCACCTAACAGGATTCTTTCACAACAGGGGAAGAACCAGTGTGGAAAGTTCACTAGCACTTCCCAGTACAGTGATGACTCATTCTGGCAGAAATCCGTCGTCCACCGCATGTCGATAACTTTGACATTATGGCCGTCATTCATACTGACGATTCCGAAGGGAATCCAGTTTCCTATGAAGGAGTAGCAGAACATAATGAGTGGAGGGTCGCCATTCAGAAGGAGCTGCTACAGCACGACCTACATGGTCTCCTGCTGATCTCCCAAGCAGCCCTATCTGGCCAAAGATATGGGAAAATTCACCAAATTTCTTGGAATGGAAATTACCAGAACTTCGAATTCGTTAGACATTTCTCAAACAAAGTACATGAATAAAATTTTACTGGAATTTAATATGGAAAATGGAAGAGGAGTTGCAACACCGTTGGAAGTTGGCTTCCAAAACAATCCAAATTCAGAGATCATAGAAGTGCCTTATCGTAAATTGATTGGCTATTTAATTTATTTAGCCTGCACATCAAGACCAGATATAATGTTTGCAGTCTCTTATCTCAGCCGTTCTCTTGCAAAACCAACATCACAGACATTGCAAGGTGGAAAAAGGATTCTGAGATATCTTCGAGTCACCCAAGACAAGAAATTAGTCTACAAAAAAGGGAACAAGAAACTCGTCGTCTACTCAGATGCTGACTGGGCTTGCAGATCGCAGCGATCGTAAAAGTATCAGTGGTTGCATTGTGCAATACGCTGGAAACACCGTCAGTTGGCACTCAAAGAAGCAAACTTGTGTTGCGCCATCTACAGCAGAAGCAGAATATGTTGCTGCCACAGACTCAGCTCAAGATTTGGTCAACATCAAGGTAGATGTCGAACCACGTCAAGGACGAACGAACGTCAAGGTGAATCTCGAAACCATCCTCTATATGGACAATATGAGCGCAATTTCAGTGGTTTAAAGTTATGAAAACTCGAAACGAGACAAACATATTGAAATAAAAGAACATTTTATAAAGGAACTTGCTGCTAAAAAGATCGTGAAATTCCAACTAGCTGCGCAGGCTGCTGGGCAATTGCCTGTAGGCAGCTCTTCCCTCACGACAGCTGCCACAGTTTCCTGCAGGGGGCGATGTTGGGGGGAGGGGGGGCACTCGCTTTGATGGCCAGCTTCGAGATTTTGACGAGGCAGCAGGCATTGACACTCGTTCGCGCCAGCTGGCTGTGGATAATTTGGACGTAGGCACAAATCTGTATCATATCTGACAGATTAGGGTCCTTTGGGTGTCTACTACTTGTAGTTGCCAGGGTACCTGGGATACTAGGGGGGGAAAGGGGGAGGTGATGGCGCTTTGCCTGGTTCTTTCCACCCTTGTTTGTTTGGGCGTCGAGTAGGTTGCTCATTGTGCGAAGAGGGAGAGGTCGAGCTTGGCAAGCCTGAGGAAGAGGTACAGGTGGCGTTTTTATTACCTGAATTTCTCCATGACAGCCATACGGCATTTTACCATCTAAACGATTTGTTGAAGGGCTGTACTAACTGTTCATTTGACATAAGTCTGAGAAAATTAGGCCAATGGAAGTGGTGTGGCGGTGGTTGGGTGGACTTATCTGCTTTTTCTATAACATCATTGATTTCGGTCTTCACCCCTTTTGTGAAGATAAGGAATTTATTTAAGTTTTTTTCTTGTATTGTTTGTTGTTTTAGAGAAGACTTCCAGGGAATCCTTTGCTTGTAATAATCCCAAGTGCCCCTGGTACGAACACCCTGCAAAATGCTCGAGTTCAACGTTGGTTTCACACTTTGTCTATGATTGGACACGTTACACTCGTCAGTACCAATAGTGAGTAGCCTTTAACTTGGAATGTAGAGCAACTAGATTTTGTTTTCACTCTTCAAAGATTTCCATCTAGTTATCCATTCATGTTACCATTTTGTTTTGAAAACATACATTCTTGTACCAGGGTGAACCAAACTCTTATTACTGACTCATTTGTGCTGACTAGGCACCTCAAACTTCCAAATTTACTCGAAAAATTGTTGACAGTAGCATCTCATTGAGGTGCCGTTTGTTGTTTGTGTTCGCTCCCATCTAGTTTCTTGTTTGTGGTGGTACATATTCTCCGAACTGTAATTGGAATAAACTGCATTCCAATTACATTTGATAGTTATTGTTTATCTATCCTCTCACAAAGACCATACAGGAAATGTAACAATCTTGTTTACTCTACAAGAACTGCCGACATAATATCAGGGATTGGCCCTGTTCGAAGCAAAACACCAAATCAATATCAATATATTTTTGACCTCAGAATCCAGAATTCCCGCACCTGCCTTAATGGGACTCCTTGGCCCTTAACGGCAAAGTCATTGTTTCCCCAAAGACCATCATCCTCAACCCCTTATGGAACCCTATGGAAACTCTACCCCTTCCTTTACTTCGTCTGGACATTCCAAAATATCATTTCCTCTCCTCCTCTTCACATTCCTCTCCACAATAGACAGCTCCTCCCAAACCCAATCTCCTACGAAGTCTCGTGTAAGTCGGTAGTTCTCCCAACACAGTCATCTAACACCTTTGGTGATACAATCATCTCCAATTCTCCCAACAGACACGTGTTTCTCCTCTCATCGACATCTAATTCAGATTTCTCCTTCCTTCCCTATACAACCAGTTTCACGCCTTCAGAGCCCTCCTTGTACGCGCTTATATACTCACTCATATCATGTTTAAGTCGCCTCTTCTTGTACATCGAAGTCTCCAAATCTTGTGATATACCAACTCTTCAAATTACAAGTTCGTCCCCAACTAAACTCGTCTTCGAGATTCATTCTAGTCGATACAGGTCCCTAGCAGCATTTCACTGTGCATAATGAATGACACAGTCTTCGAAAATAACCAGGGCATATATATATATATAACAAAGACATGGTTACAATGAATATCAGTGGAGAAGGTGTAGTTCTGGAGTAGGAAGATCTAAAACTAAGCTGATACAAAACTAGGTATGCCTGGCAAAAACCTGGCATATTCTTATGGGTACCAAAGCAGATCACTGCTTTGGACACTTTCATTTGGCAGAATAACTTACCTTCAAGGCGATACAAGTGCCTCTAGGTTGTTGAGCCCAAGAGGTCAATCTCCAGATATTTGTATGGAGTTATTTTGGTGGAGTCTCCAAGGTAAGGTTTGACCTACGATATTGCAGGCAAAATAAAACCATCTTTACAAGAGTTGGGGGTTTTACATAGACTAGTTAGCAAGCAAAAGGAATATTGAGGCTGACACTTAGTTGGAAATTAATTATTAACGTCCTGAGCTACCAGTCTACAAAGCAGGAAAGGTACGTTGACATGCTGCTAGTCTCCCAGCACATTTCCTCCTTTCACTAACACTTATCTCCTTCGCGCCTTTCCTAATTCTCTATTATTATCGTTATTAGTCCTCCGTCCTCTCAGTTTCAGCCATATCGGAGCATTGCGTAACTATTTACTTCGGTGGCAAGTTTCAAATTGACCGATCAACTGTGACCAGATTTTTTTGCCATATCAAAAAACCGTACGCTGCTCCATCACAGTTCCTACAACAATGAGCGAAGGATGTTAGGAGAGCAGTAAAACCTTCCAGCTTTGACTGCTACTAACCAACCTCATAACCGTTTTGCCCAGGGGGCAAAGAAGGTTATCACAAAATACCCTAGTGACAGGTGATGTCTTCCATTGTAACTTGCCCCCCAAGAAAATAGTTACAACAGTTGGAAAACCAGATTCGTGTTATTCCTACTTCCCCCAGATAGTATGGATTCCCAGGGTATACATCCACATGGCTACACCACAGCAACACCTCTCTACTCGGAGACAGGCTAAATGGTAACCAGCCGTACCTACACAGGTTTGAGTTTGGTGGATGCTGAGCGAGTGGCTGGGCTCTTGCTTGATAGTGAAACCTCAACCAATGCATGGGACAGATAAAACTTTCTCATGAGTGTGGCGACCCGCCATCACATGTACATAGGTCTATAATTGAAATACGAGAGCTAGTCCTCACCAGACGGAGGAATCTGAACTACTGTAGTCTCCTTAACTAAGTTTTTCCACGGTTTGCCCTATAATTTCGTATATAACACGAGGTGGAAAAACACGTTGGCAGTCCCCTACGACCCTCACAAGCTGACTACTCAATAAAGTTTGTGTTATATTTAGTGGCATTGCAATAAATTCCAGAACGTTAACACTACTAGTTTCCCGCTGT
This sequence comes from Pachypeltis micranthus, assembly GCA_020466155.1. Taxonomy (NCBI): domain Eukaryota; kingdom Metazoa; phylum Arthropoda; class Insecta; order Hemiptera; family Miridae; genus Pachypeltis; species Pachypeltis micranthus. The sequence goes on along the minus strand of CM035770.1, from coordinate 874,890 downwards.
AGAGTGATATGTTCTAATCAACTCAAATAAACTAGTTGAATAACATACTGGATTAGTTGTCATTAAGGTAAAAATTGCTGAATGTACTCAATGACTGACTCTTAGCACCTGATATTTTTTACAATGCTTATGTGTTCAATCGTCCTATTTTCAGACCTGTTATCAACGAAAGCAACAATGACGACAGTGCTGGACCACATGTTAGCAGCAACCCGAGCTAAACTTGCAGAGCTTCGGTCTGACCATGTGGGAAGACCTATCATTCTAATTGGTTTCAATACTGGAGCAGCTTTGGCATGTCAGGTGAGCACTCATTTTGAAAAATGAAGGAAGGGTGGGGCGTGCGTACTTTACCCTGGGTCCCACTCCAACAGGTTTTTCAAGCAGCGATTTAGATTATCATTGCTGGGGCCATCACAATGCATGATAAAGGCTGCACAATAAAACTATCAACATAATGACTGATAGTCAGGCGTCTTGTAAGGCGCTGAAGAATTACTGTACAACGTCAAAATAGCACAACTTGCTATTAAATCCCTGGAGGTGAGTCCTCGGGATGCTGGGTCAGCTGGATTCTGAGCAGAGCAAACGTGGTGCCAATAATGCGGAGCAGTTTGTTGCAATATACTGACGACTCTGTTCACCAAATAAGTTTTCAGAAAGTATTGCGAAGTGTGCAACGAGGACAAAACGACAGTTGACTTACAGAAAAGGTGGATGGAAACAATATTAATTTCTTAATCAAATTTTCGAACTGGGGATGCTCTGAACTTGAAGGGGAGCGGCGTTGCTTCTTGCTCGACAATATGCTGCTGGTCTTTTCATGGAATTGTTTCGTTAGGTAGATTACTGCAACGTATCAGTTTTCAATGACATTCTGAGGCATTGCAGAATCTGTATAGACGAGTTACTGTTGTCACTGCAATAAGACAAAACTCGCAACAGGTCATAAGACCAGACCTGCCAGAGCTTGTGAATAAGATACTTTGCTGAGAATGTAATGGGAGTCAGCCATCCTAAGGGGTCGAAAATTCGAGGGATTTCCGAACAATGTTTGCTTGGGTGGACTGGATTGACATCGAAAGAGTATCTGAAAATCATAGAGGACACTGAAAATCTTGAGCAAAAGGTCGTCAATGTCAATGGGAAGGAAGCTGAGTAGTTGATTATGGTGCTTGAGTGGGATTCCTTCAAGTACAGCTGAATGCTTACTATGCCATTTGTGAAGTTCAAAACCTCCGACTTTGAGCAACTCCTCCAGCTTGTGCCAAAGTTGGAGAGAAGAAGGACGGTCCAGCACAAATATCATCACAATAACGCCGCTGTGTTATTGCCCTTGTAGCTGGATTTCCGGCACCTTCGAGAGCTCTGTATTTAGCGAAATTCCATTGGGAGAGCTGTTGCCCATGTTATACCACGAGGGGACCACCTGGGGAATCCCGTACAATCTGAAAGTTTTTAATCTGGTTTCCCACCTGATCTAATTATTTACTTGGGTGGCAAATTTCAAAGGAACGTGTCAACTGTGACCACGTTTCTTTGCAATCACCTTCTTCGCTAACTCGGTGGAACAGTTGTAGGCTTGCTTTGTAGATTTCAACTCTGCTAGGTTTGCCCTCGTAGGCTTGACTGTCGCTGGCTGTTGTAGAAACTGCAGTGGAGCAGTATTACAGGAGGGGGGGAGGTGGAAATATGTGGAGAGCTACTGACTTGGGCTAAAATAACGGCGATCATGAGCTCCGATCCATTGCCCAACTTTCGTCAGATTATGATCCTTCATCTATATCCACTAGTCTACGATTACTAGGGTACCTATAATGGGAGTCAGGCGGTTTCTTGTTTCCTCCGCACTGGAGGTACAGGACCTGTAGTATGGAGGAGAGTCTTTGAGGTAAAAGAAGCGGAGCTGGGCATTTAAGTCGCCATGCCATGTAAGGAACTGGCTTGTCCAGTGGTCTGGTTCAACCTACCTTATCTCAAGACGTTCACAGAGAAGTTAGTAACGAACCCTTTGATGAGGGTTTTCATTTCGCTTGCCATTCCTCTAACACCCATTCGTCTATGGCAGCAAGTTTCTGTTCTGTGTGAAATCCACATGGAGTTCAGCCCAAAGCGGGGGAAGCCCCCATTTCACTCTCCACTTGTCAACTGGTAACTGACCAGTGATCACCTGGAGTGCTTCTTTTGATATAGTCTTATAGGCCTTGGTGATGCACAGGAGCTCAGCTCTCTAGTATTGGGTCAATACTGTCTTTTGAATGACTGTTAGTTTGCTACCCTAGACAACGGGGCAGTAGCCTATCACGCCTAGATAGATGGCCTTGTACATGAGGATATTGTCATGGTAACACACACCCCAAGTGTATCTAATCCCTTCAAAAGGATTAGATAGGTTTTTTTTCAGCTACCTGCATCTTGACATGCTTGCACATTGGATGATGATGCGTAATACATGGTGGGCATTAGCCTCGATTTGGCAGAGCAACTCTGCATGGATCAGCACAGTCAGGCCACATCAGCATATGACTCGCAGTCAGTCTCCATAAGCCTCCTGAGAAGACCTTCGAGGAAGGCGTTCCAGAGTGTTGATGTGAGTACCACCCCTCCTGAATCATTCTCCAGACTGAGACAGCCTGCATTCGATCGTAGCAGCTCTGATTATGGCTGGTAACATCTGATGAGCAAGAAGAGATTGTGGGGAATTCCTCTACATTTAAGCTCATTGAGAAGCACTGGCCACTAAAGGTTGTCAAGCAAAGGTGTCTCCTGATGTCAATCAGAACTGCTACAATGTACTTAGGCGGTGTTGCCAGGAATCGTTGCAAATTTCGACAATGACATCCTGTGTGGACCTTCCTTTGGTACACCCGTATTGCCAGCTAGTGAGGTTGCGGCCAAAGACTCCTTCGAGGGACTGCAACATCAAGATTTATGTGTACAGTCCTATCAGCGTTAATTTCTTCATTTTGTTGTGTGGCCTTAGGCCTGACATTTGGTTTGAGGATGATTTCGGTTTGTTGCTGTGAGCGTTGTTACATGTATTTTCATCCACCGTTAGTGGCATTTCATAACAGTTTGTTAGAGAGAAATGTATAAGTCAATTTAGTCTTTTCGTATTCTTTGATAGCACAAGTTATTTTGCGTTTATCATCGTTGTATAAGTATACTTTCGTTACTCAGAACTTCGTACTACACAGAATGGCGCAGGTCTGAAACAAAATCTTATCCTGCAGGGCTACTGAAAATTTGGCGAAACACACACACAACAACAAATTGTGTTTTTTGGACTCCCTTGAAGCCAGAGGAATGTTGGTGTTCTGTTTGCTTCTAAAACCTCACTGGTGACTGCAGTGTGCGATGTTTTAAACTGGCTTGGTATTGTTTTTCTCGTGCACGTACCTCTGTTTGTGCTATGTTGATTTTTTTTATTTTTGTGCAGGTAGCTCTTTTGGAGCAAGTGACGGCTGTAATTTGCTTGGGGTTCCCGTTGAATACAATTGAGGAAAAACGAGGACATCCTGATGATAGCATTTTGAATCTCAACATTCCTGTTTTGTTTGTAACTGGGCAGCACGCTGCCTGTGCCAAGTAAGTTTTCCTATTTGGAGCACTTCATTTGAAATCATCAAGTATTATCAAGTACATCAAGTATTATAATCATTCTGTTGAGCCAGATCCACTTTATGGATCAGGCTAACGGAGCACCTCCACATTAACACTGATACAAGCGAGACGTTAATCACCTTTGTAGACAGGAGTTTCTTTCGCTCATTTTTGCTCCCTCCCAAATCCTTGAGTTTGAGGAATGCCTTAAGACTATGTTTTAGGGACATTAGAACCTATTTTCCTTATGATTTCAGCCTACTTGTAGATGTTTGGGTTTGAGACAGGTATGTTTTCCTTCTTACTCTCTCAGTGGAAGACTGTTGCTCATGTGTCACCACACAGAGGAATGGCTCTGGGGAATTCTGTACCATTATTTGGAGCTTAATGTGGTTGTGCATCTGATTCAACTGTTACTTCGGTGGCAAGTGTCAAAATAAGAGCTCAACTATGACCACGTATTTAGTAATGTTTTTCATGACAAACTGGGTGAACTAGTTATAGCTTCTGCTATGTACGTATTAATCCAGTAGAGTGCAGCCAATGAACGAAAATCTGGTTTGGCATAATAATAACAACACAACAGAATGGCGACGAGAATTAAACCAACAAATCGTTTCGCGTGTTCGTTTTTTGTTTTGTTTGTTTTCCGTCAATAGTCTGGTGGTCATTAACGCGTGTTTTCTTTACCTCTAACGACACCCGCGTTGGAGACCGAGGAAATCACGTTCAAATTATTACAAGATCCGTCTATATCAGTCAGGTGATTTCGTTTCAATTTTGGTTTATTATTCATTCTGAATAATAACCCTGTTATCGGTCACGAAAAATTTTTTACAACCCCCCCTCAAAATTTGATACTTTACATTTCAAGACATGGGGATTCCAAATCTGCAATGTCCGTCCGCCGTCCGTGCCGTTTTGTGCCTTTAACGTGGTCCAAAAAATTCGTTCTTTCGCACAAAAATCCAATTTGGTATCTAGTTGTGCCCGCCAACTCGGCAATCCGATCGGACGAAGCCCATGATTGTTATGGGCAAAAAACGGTTAAAAAAATTAACGAAACGGAGTCAACGTTTCAGTCTCATCGAAATCGCTCGCTTCGACTGGCAACGCCGCCCCCTCTGAGAGGCGAGGGGCAACGCTCGCCCCGCCGCCCGCTTTACTCGTTGGAAGCCCCCCGACTCGTGTTTCGTATTTCGTTCTCGTCTCAACTATTTCCGTTAGCAAAATATCTGTTATCTTCGATTGAGCTTTTCATTATTCGTTTATTTTTGGTTTATTTATTTAATAGTTCGTTCGTTTCATTTTTTTGGTTTTAATACGATTCAATTTTTTAGATTCTTTCGTTTCATTCTCATTTTGGTTTTTTCATAGATTTTTGGTTACATTTTGATATTAGTATTTAGCGTGCATGTTTTCGTATTAAAATTCAGTTTTTTCTAGATACTTTAGTTTTTTTTTGTTTATTTTAATATTACGATTCAGTTCTTTTCGACCTTTTTTGGGTTTCATTCTGATATTTTTCGATGCTGAATCGAACGGGATGGGTCTCGGAGCATTAATGCTAGGTCAAGCTGTTTATCCGAATAATAAACCGTTGTGTAATAATTTGCAGGGTTTTTTGTTTCGTACGCTTTCTTTTCTTCGATTAGATTTTCTCGCCATTGGTGCACTTGATCGCTGAATTGCGTTAATATTCCTATTTCAACATGAACGTCAAACAATGAAAGCATTTATGTGGGCTTTTAGTGCTCCACAAACACAAATTGAGCAGCAACAGCAGATGTCTCTTGATCAACACAACCTACTACTTGAAGTAATTTCAAAATTGTCAGAAAAACTTGGTACGTTGGCAACAACTCCAGTGAATTCTGTCGCATTCGTGCCCCATAGTTCACAACGTCATAGTTTTCTCGGGATGGTAACATAATATGCCAGCTTTATCCACGACTTATCTACAATCACGTAGCATCTCTGCCAGCTACTTCAGAAAGGAGCTAAATGGGTTTGGTCTCGTGAATGCCGAAAAACATTCCAACGGCTAAAGTCTGAAATTGTTTGTGATCGAGTTCTTGTGATGTAATGTTTGCCTGTATAAAAACACAACCCTTTATTTCCGAGTTCCGAGGGAACAATGACAGAAGTTGTGGCCGTTCAGGCCCATTTCTCTGCTCCCCAGAGTTATTGGGCGTTGGCTTGGCTTCTTTAATATGGGTTTCGGAATCTACTGGTCCCCTCCACAAATTCGAGGATCTTTTTCCATTTGATCTCTCTCAAACTAGTGTTATTCAGTATTCACTTCCCTTGTTTATTGAGTCTAGTACCAAACCATAACGGGCATTCCCTAAGAAAGTGATCTACCATTTGTATTTCTCCACACAGGCACCTAGCGTTGATGTTGGGATTGATCCTGTTGAGAATCTTGCCCACCGCATAGTGCCCAGATAACATACCAGTGATTCTTCGTAGTCTTCCTTAACTGTTCGTCTTACTTAAACTCAGTACCCAATTGGTTCATTGCAGGTTATAACTAGTTATGCCCCTTGAATTTTGGCATGTTGGTACTCTTCATGATTGTTTATTTTGTCCCTGACGTTATTCCACATTTTCTCATTTATTTTCGCTTTCAGTTGTTACATTGTGATAGGCGAGAACGGTTCTGGTCCACAAATGTGTCCCATGGCTCCTGCCTTGGCTAGTTCATCCGCTTTCTCTATGCCCAGGTATCCATTTTAGAGTAACTGTGTTCCTTAGTTGATGGAGTTTCCCAAATTTGTATTTTGTTTCTTCTATGAGCAATCTCCTAACTAGTGGGTTGCCCAGCGTTTTTACGACAGGTTGGTTGTCAGTATAGATAGCTATGTTCGTATTCCTAATGTTCCTTATTACAAGCGTGCTAATATATGAGTTTATTGCGATAGGTTCACTTGGATACACTGAGGTGTTTGTACCTAAGAAAGTGATTCCTCCCATTCTAGTGCAGGCATATATACTTCCATTCCTGTGTTACCAGTTGAATGTTTGGAGCCGTCAGTGTAGCAGATGACTTCAGATTCATCCACCACCCCATATTTGCCTTGAGTCTATTCTAGTATTGAGGTTTCCCTGGAACTGATACGTCGTTGTCCTGTCATCCAGTGGCATGCTTGTTACTCTAGTGTGCTACTTATAATGCTTGTACAGATGGTTCCGTGGCCATGATTGTGTGAGTGGTTCCAGTCACTATTTTTTCTGAGTCGTAGTGTCCCTCTCATAGCCTCTTGCGTGATTTCCCATTTCATTGGTAACACTCCTGTCAGTACAGCCATTATGACATTGGGTGTACTGTGAAATGCCCCTGTGATTGACATAGTTATATCTCCAACTTGTACAGGGCACTGTTTTTAGTGACTCCTGTCCACTATACCAGCGCTCCATACACAACTCTAGCTCTCACTATCGTTTGATATATCCATTTCACGAATGTTGGTTTTAAGCCCCACGTTATCCCTACCTGACCTTTGATCCATAGGAGAACTTTCCTCCCTTTCTCTAGTTGACTAGCTACCTGATGTTTCCACCTTAATTGTATGTCTAATATGACTCCTAGGTATTTCACTGATGATGAAAGGGAGATACCGCATCCGCCCATCATCACATGGTTACCAGTGGTCTCGGTTCTTTTCCTAGTGAAAATTGTCGCTGTCGTTTTTATCGGATTTACTTCTAGGCTGTGTGCAGGGCGCCATTCCATTGCCAGTTTGCCTTTATAAAAACACAACCCTTTATCTCACAATATCCATCACATTCTTGTTCTCCACTTCTCACAACCCTCTCTCCATATAACTTTCCCTTCCCCTCCTTCATTGTCACCTATTTGTTTCTCAACATTACATATGCCATATGATCCGTCTCTTCCTGTATCCTTAGCTTGCAACGCCAGTCCTATGGACATAGCTGGGGTTCTCTCACACATGATTGATGGTTCAGAGTGACCAATCACATTCATTTCAAGATCCCTTACGAAAGCAGAAAGAAACTACTCTCAGCTCGATCGTAAGCCCTTGCAATAGTCTACTGTGTCACAAGGCTACACATGTACCTCGTAGGGCGATCTCTCACGCTGATCACAGACAATCAACCACTTACTCGAATATATCACCCTAAATCATAATTACCAGCGTTCACATCTACAAGACTACTTCGATACGCAGCATTGTTGCAAGATTTCGATTATGATATCATACATAAAAATGCTGAAAACCTCCTGCATGTCGATTGTCTTTCCAGAGCACCAACTGCAATCACGCTTATTGCAAGTGACCACGTCTTCAGCTTAGATGTCCAAACGCTCGAAGATCATGTTATCTATCAAATAACAACTGATGCCATCACCAGCTCGAAGATCATCGAGGAAACAGCTAAAGTTCTCTCCCTCCCCTTCAAGACTTAATTTCTGGGAAAGTTCGAGATCCCCAGGTTAGCACATCGAAGGGAATTATCTTCAAAAATGAACTACATCGTACACATGTTGGCATTGTAAAAATGAAGCAACTGGCTCGTTGACACTGCTACTAAAAGACTATTGATAAGGACATCCAACGGATGGTTAGAAACTGCAGGGAATGCACTCTAAATCAAAAAAGCCCTGCCAAAGTTTCTCAACATCAGTGGCATTAAGCACAGCAAAACTTCCAATGAGCACATGTCGGTTGTGGGGGTTGTTATTTAAAAGGAAAAGAAGTGCCCTTGTTTATCGAAATATGTGGTGGGCAGGAGGACTTGGGGATTGTAATGTCGTTCAGCCTTCATAAGGTGGTAAAGCACCTGCAAAGAGCCAGGCAGGTATGTTTCCTTATTTGATGACTGTACCTAAACCCTCGACGAGGGTTATATCAGTCATGGAAGTTGATGTTTCGCTAATATGCAAGAGATCTGCCTCTGCAGCATCCACCGAACTGAGACCTGCGGAGGTACAGCAGGAATTTGGTCGTTAGCCAGTCTCCCGGTAGAGAGCTGTTGCCCGTGAGTTACCATGCAGAGGTTACCACCTGAGGAATCCCGTACCATCTGGGAGGAGTTACTAATCTGGTTTCCCACCTGATCTAACTATTTACTTGCGTGGCAAGTTTCAAAAGGACAGATCAACTACGACCACGTTTCTTAGTCATCACCTTCTTTGCGAACTCTGCAAAATGGTTATAAGATTGCATTTTAGCAGTCAATGCAAGTTAGCAGCACATGGTTTCTTGTTTCCTCCGCACTGGAGGCACAAGACGTGCATAATGGAGAGTCTTTCAGAGAAAAGAAGTGGAGCCGCGCATTGAAGTCAACATGTCACATGAGGAACTGGCTCGTCCTGTGGTCTGGCTCAACCCATTTTCGTGAAAGATGTTCACGGATGTTGGGGAAGAACTCGTACGTATCACGTCCATTGATGAAGATTCCCATCTCACTTGCCATTTATCTAGCGCCCAATCATCGATGGCAGCAAGTTTCTGTTCTGTGGTGATATCCGCACAGAGTTCAGCCCAAAGCGGGGGAAACTCCCGTTTCACTCTCCACTTGTCAACCATGCACTCAACAGGTAACTGACCAGTGATCACCTGGAGTGCTTCTGTTGATACAGTCTTGTAGGCCTTGGTGATCTACAGGAGTGCGGCTCTCTGGGATTGGGCCAATACTCTCTTTTGATTGACTGTTAGTTTGCTACCCCAGACAACGAGGCAGTAGCCAATCACACCTAGATAGACTGCCTTATACATTAGGATAGTGTCATGGTAACACACACCCCAACTGGCCTTTGTAATTGCACGCAGTGAGGAAAACCTTGCAATGGTAGTGCCTTTAAGGGAATATAGGTGTTGGTTGAAACCCCACCTCTCATTTTCACTCCTAAATACTTGATGTGCTTTTCAAGAAGGAGCCTGTGACCGCCAAAGCGTATTGTGGGTTGATTATTCACTGTTCCTTTCAAGAGGTTTCGCTGGGTTTTTCCCTATCCTCCAGCATCTTGACATGCTCGCACCATCACCGAATGGTGATTGGGTGATGGTGAGGAGCATGTGGTGAGTTTTTTCTTCGATTTGGTGGACTGAATCTGCAAAGATCAGCACAGTCAAGTCATCCACATAGGCGTACGGCTCGCAGTCAGTCTTCATGAGCCTCTTGAGAAGCCCTTCGAGGAAGGCATTCCTGAGTGCTGCTCCAAGGACCGAGCCCAGTGGGCACCCCTTCTCAATCTTTCTCTGAACGAAGACATGTCTAGCAGTTCTGTCTGTCAGGTAACTTCTGACAAGCGAGTACAGGTTGCAGGAGATTCCCCTACCTTTTAGCTCATTAAGGAGCGCTGGCCACCAAAGGTTGTCAAATGCTCCTCTGGGGTCAATCAGAACTGCTACAACGTACTTAGCCGGTGCCAGCAGGGAAACACGCCGAATTTCGACAATGACATCCTGTGTGGACCTTCCTTTGGTACACCCGTATTGCCTGCCTGTGAGGTTACGGACAAAGACTCTTTCGAGGGACTGCAACATCAAGATTTCTAGTGTTTTGTCTAATATGGAAAGAAGGCTTAGCAGTCTCCATGATCGCGGGACTGACTTATTGCGGTCGCCTCCCTGTTGTAGAGTGACAATACGCGCAGACTTCCACTGAGTGGGGAACTGTCCGCTCAGCCTTAGCATATTGCTTTCTATTTTATCTGGCCCAGGAGATTTGTTGGGCTTTAAGGTAGCAAGGGCCCTGCCGAGGTCGCCTGTTGTCCACAATGGGATGTCGGAGGGTCCATGACCAGTTCTCTCGCTGCCCTCTGGGCTTCGGTGTCTCGGGCTACTTGGTCATCACAGAACGCCTTCTCAAGGAGGGTTTCCAGTGAACTTTCGATGCTGCAGGCCCAGCCTGACTCATTTTGCATCGCAGCTATGACCTGCTCTATGTTTGCTTTTCCTATGGAGGACCTGTAATGTCTGCCCCAGGTTCTCAGAGCTCTCCGCTTCCACAAAATTTCGCTAGCCTTGGCGTTTGGCTCATTTGATGGCACGGTGCAAGGCCTTCTTCTCTTGGATGAAGGCAGTTCAGAGTGTGGCTCTGGCATCAGGGTCACGAGTGTTTTTGTACATCCTTCTGGCTCTACTTTCACTTTGCTTGAGGGGATTTAGTTCCTCAGTCCACTATAGGACTTTGATCACCCTGTGCTTCTGTTGACAAGTACAGAGAGCCCAGCAGAGTGCAGTGCTGTGGTAAATATGTCCACTTTGAGGTCCACCTCTTCAGGTGTGGATGCTTGCACTATTACATCGGTGTCTGCGTCTCACAATTCACCTTCCAGTACCCTACAGAATTGTGGCCAGTCAGCATTTTTGGTGCGGAATCGCTTTTCACGCGTGTCTTTGCAGAGGATGTTGTCATCTGTCCTGTGGCTGCAAGCCCAATGCAGGGTTGTGCTCAACAACTTGTTGGGCCACATCCTCTTTTTTTTGTAGGTTGGTCCGCAGGTCGCATAATAGCATGCGTGGGAAGCGACCCAGGGGGGCTCATGCTTGAAGCTTCAACTCCTTCTTCGTGGAAATATAGTTCGTAAGCCACCCGGCCCCACCTTCCACTGCAGTGCGGACACCCCGCATCAGCGCTTCCATTGCATGTGTGGTGGAGGGACCAGCCTCTCCTTCCTCACACATAGGCCTAACTATTACCACATTTTGTCGTGGGTTTTTGGGGGGGAGTTTGGTAAGCAGTGGGGGCCTCGGCCCTCACGTCCTGCTTGTTTTGGGTCTTTTTCTTTTTTCCCCTGCGCTTCCTAGCCCTGGCAGACTGCCATTCAGCCTCGGCTCCATGAGGGAGGGAAGAGGGCTCAGTAGCAGCTACTGCTGCATACGAGGGGCCTGGGGTACTTTCCTGGCTTTGGAGCTCCTTGAGCTTGGTGCGCTGGCGGCACTGGCTGCTGGGTAATTGCCCTACGCAGCTCTTCCCTCACGACCAGCCCCCACAGTTTCCTGTAGAGAGGAAGTGGCAGGGGCAATGTCGTTGGGGGGGGGGGGGCACTAGCTTTGATAGCCAGCTTCGATATTTCGAAGAGGCAGCTGGTGACGAGGTCCCGCATTGGTCCTGTCGTGTTAGCCCTCATCTGTGCCAGCTGGTCGTGGATAATTTGGACATACACATAGATCTGCTCCATATCCGACAGGTTAGGGTCCACAGGGTGCCTGGTACTTGTAGTAGCCAGATTGCTCGGGCTACTAGTGGGTGAAGGGGGAGATGGAGGCGGTTTGCCTGGTTCTTTCTGCTTAGGTTGCTCATTGTCCAAAGAGGGAGGGGTTGAGCTTGGCAAGCCCAAGGAAGGGGCTCAGGTGGCGTTTTTATTACCTGCTGATGTTTTTGCTGACTTTGTCATGTTGATTTAGCTAATTGGGGGGGATTAAAGAAGCAGACTGATATAGTGTACCCTTGTGAGTTCATTTGTTGTTAGTAGTATGAAGCAGTGTCCTGATAGCTCCCCCTCAAGCATATTGATTCTAGCCCCTTTTGCTGGTCCGTTGAGGGTCAAAGGGAAGCCCTCACATGCGCCACAGCTGCCAGTCCGGCATCCACTGGGACTAAGACGCATGAGGCATTTTTCAGCTGCTGCTCAGAGTCAGCCCTCGGCCACTGGTGATGTGGCGAGCAGGACACACGCTATCAGCTGCCCCAGGAACGCTCAGACTGGGATGGGGTGGGCAAGAGCGATGGTTGTTGGAAGAGTAGCCAAACCATTTCGCACAGTTTGCAAATAAGGTTATACGAAAAAATTTTCTATGAAAATCGGTTTTAGCGCGGTTTTTTACCTTTTAAACTCCGCTGAAATGTTACTAGAATTTAAAAAATATATATCTGGTGCGTTGCAACACACAACTCTCCTTAGCTCTTCGTCAATTCACTCGGTACATGGCTTTTTTTCTACTTACTCAATTCATTTATCACTCAGTTAATTTGAACTTGGCCAAACAACTCTTTACGGCAGCAGGAAGCGGTAGCGCTCACAATTCCGGAATTTATTGTGCTGCTCGTACTCGTTCGGGAATGAGTACGAGCAGCCCGGAAATAAATAGTTTGATCGGGAGCGAAATCAGATGTAAAACTCCTCCCAGATGGTATGGATTCCCCAGGTCATACATCCACGTGGTAACACACAAGCAACACCTCTCTACTTGGAAACTGTATAAGTGACAGCCGGCTGTATCTCTGCATGTCTTGGTTTGGTGGACGCTCTCTTATGAGTGTTGAATGAACAGTCATTTCAAAGTTAGTACCTGTTTGGTGGGTCCTTCTTCTCTTGCTGGTGAGGTTCTGTGGGCCGTTAAGTCAGTACTAAAGTCAGTTAGTTGGTCGTATTCTATATATTAGAAGAAACTGACACTTGGACAGAACTACTCTCAATTTAATAATGGCGTGTACAAGCCAAAAAATGGATTAGGTATGGGAAACTCGACCTCATTCATACTGGCTGAAATATTTTTTCAGCATTACGAAGAAACATACATACAAACTTTAATGACAAAACACGATATCAGATATTACGCCAAATATGTAGATGATATCATCTGCATATTAGGCCATGACAACACCGACGAAATATTAGAGGACTTGAACAATATCCACGATAACACTCAATATGATATGAACAAAGAACAGAATAAAACTCTTAATAACAAAGGACGAAAACTGAACATATTAAAAAACATGGAAATATGTAAACAAAAAAAACTTCAATGGACAGATCATATATGAACAAATCAACACAAATATGTCACTATATTTACACCACTCAAAACACTACATGAACAGAAAAACCCACTGACGAATTTATAGACTATTTAAGACATATGAAACTGCCCTTACACTCCTTTCCTTTCACTTCCAACGGATTTTCCAGGAGGTGTATGAGCAGGCTCCTTTTCCTTCGGACTCCCCCCCCCCTCTCCCTCTCACAACGCAATACCATCCCGTTCAAATTTCTCTTCTATGTAAAGACTACGACCAACTAGCCGACTCAACAGCCAGACGATCAAGTCTTTATATCGAAAGCGCTCGCCCACGCCATCTCACCAGACATGGAAGACGGACACGCCAAACAGGTATGTTAACTTTAATAATTTACCTACTGGCGGATTAACCCAGTCACTTTAATACCTAACAGTCATTTTTTTAAGGAAACAGACCTAGTCGTACCAGGAGCAATGCAGAACGATCACTTGGTAATTGACTTGACGATTGTAGACGAATAATTTATTGCATAAACACGCCTGTACAACGATTCTGAACTGCTTGCTGCAGACGACCTAGTAGTGCAAGCTGTTTACTGAAGAGGTGAACAGCAGAGTGGAAATTATCGCCTTGGCGCTGGACAATAGAAAGAAGCACATGGCGAACAAAGTCCTCTGGTTGACTAACGTACATAACCTCCTCAAACAGAGTGTTAACGGAGCCAGAAGGATATACCAGCTGACTTGTGACTCAAATAGCAGAGCCACATTAGGAACTGCCATCATCCAGGAGAAGGCCTTTCCTCACCCTATCGAGATAGGGATCATCTACTGTGTTATTGCAGAAAAACTATGTCATGCAGACCTACAATACTACCAGTACGAACCATCAGCACAATGAATCGACCATTGATGGTTGACAAGCCAGTGCCCATCAACACTCACTGAACCAGTCTCTTCAGAGGTTCTGAATCGCACTTCTTCCTCGAACAACCGACAATTGGAACAACCAATCACCGAAGTGGAGCCTACCCTTCTGATGATCTGTTACGCGATGTACACACCGTTCATCTACAAGATCACCTGCACTACCAATCAACCGAGAAACAGACCGCAGTTTTCAAATACTGATCTGATAGAAGATGCTGTAGGAGTCGTTGCATATGAGAGAAGTTGGATATACCTTGGGCAGATTATGAAATCCGCGTTCAAGTGACGGCACAGGCTAATGATCGGAATGAAGCAGACTAGGGTCTAAGTTGGGTAGTGTGTTAAGAGGCCCAGCAAGTCCTTGTTAGCTGATCTCATCCCATCTGAACATGCCACCTATTGTTGCTTGAAAGGCGATTTAGCCAGTAAATTTGGGTTACACAACCATGCACCAAGATTACAGGAGTTACTGTTGGCCAGGTACCAAGGGGTTGACGAAATCTTGACCAAACTTGGGATGGAAATTGAACATGTGGTCAGGGAGCTTTTCCTGTTGAGTCTAAAGTGTATAGGGGTTGGTAGGCATTGAGGGTATTTCTGAAGTCCATTAGGGACAGAAATCTTGGTTTTTCGTTGACAATGTACCTCCAAGATGCTCAAGCTTGTGCCCAACTAGCAGAAGTATGAGATCAACGGAGACTTATTGTCAGAAAATCTTGAAGTGTTCGCTGCTGTGAGTGTAACTGCACAGATTACATCAGAGCCAGGTGTCCAAGTATACAGCATTCGGAATGCTGAAGAAGGCTATAGCAATGGACCCTGCCCCGGCCAAAGACCACTGTGGTCCAACAATTCGAACCAAACAGACTTGTACACATACGCTTTTCGTTGAGATGAATGTCAAGAGACAATGGTGGGCACTTCAGTTCTACACAGGGGCAACAACATCAATAGTCTGCCTGGATGTTGCTACAACATGTTTTGGTTATGAAGATGAAGAAGGAATGCTTTGAACACGGGAGAATGAAGTAGTTTTATTAACGATAAGTAAAGACTGGAAAAATGTGACTGAAATTAAAAGTAGACAAAATGTGAGCCACGTCATGCATAGCAACCAGACAACATTATCAGGTGTTGTGAGGTCAGGTCAGGTATTGTGTCCACAATTTAATTTCAAAGTATCGCCAGCTCCTTGCAAGAAACTACTGATGGCAGGGGAAGAAAAATTACAAGTTAGAGGAAAATGTCAGGGCCCACTATCGAAAGAGAAACAGCGTATAGGCAGTCCAATAAGTACTTAGCCTTCAAAAAAAAAAAAAACGAAAATGTCGGAAAAGCCATTAGACCTCAGCTATCTTTGCGCCTCTTCTAGCTTGATACATTTGATCCAGTAATACTCCAACTTCTATAACCCGCCTGAAAAATACGTTTTCTCGAGGTCTGCCAAGCTGCCGTGCCTTCATGGTGGCGATGACCTCCACATTAGACTCAAATTTCTGCCCCAGCAAGTGACTTTTTCAAGTTTGGAAATAAAAAGGCCAAATCTGGAGAATATGGTGTATGGGGCAGCAGCTCGTAGCCCAATTCAACCACTTTGGCGGTGGCGATGGTAGAGGTGTGAGCCGGTAAGTTGTCATGGTGAAATAGCAGTTTTTTATTCGCCAAATGTGTTTTTTCTGCACTTCGGCGTCGAATCGCCCCAATAATTCGGCATAATAGAGCACTGTGATTGTTTTGCCCTTCTCCAGGTAGTCGATGTGTGTGTCATACCTTGTGAATCCCAAAACCCTGCAAATTATTACACAACGGTTTATTATTCGGACAATCAGCTTGACCTAGCATTAATGCTCCGAGATCCATCCTGTCCGATTCAGCATCGAAAAATATCATAATGAAACCCAAAAAAAGGTCGAAAAGAACTGAATTGTAATATTAAAATAAACAAAAAAAACACGAAAGTATCTAGAAAAAACTGAATTTTAATATGAAAACATGCACGCTAAATACTAATATCAAAATTTAACCAAAAATCTATGAAAAAAACATAATGAGAATGAAACGAAAGAATCTAAAAAAATTGAATCGTATTAAAACGAAAACGTCGGGGAAATTGGAAGAGTAAGGCGAATGGGGAGAGACCGGTCGTTGGGAGGGAAGCGAGCGGGAGGCCACTCGCTCGCCTCGAGAGCGGTTGGTTTTTTAATGAGACGGGCGGGGCGGAGGGAATTCAAACGACGAAACGCTTGTAGCTCCCGCGTTGTACTGCGTTTCGTTAATTTTTTAACCGTTTTTTGCCCATTACAACCACGGGCTTCGTCCGATCGGATTGCCGAGATGGCGGGCACAACTAGATACCAAATCGGATTTTTGGGCGAAAGAACGAATTTTTTAGACCACGTTAAAGGCACAAAACGGCCCGGACGGCGGACGGCGGACGGGGGACGGGGGACGGCGGACGGACATTGCAAATTTGGAATCTCCATGTCTTGAAACGTAAAGTATCAAATTTTGAGGGGGGGTTGTAAAAAATTTTTCGTGACCGAAAACATAGGGTTATTATTCAGAATGAATAATAAACCAAAAACGGTGGCCATCACCTTGCTGACCAATTAGACAGTCTTCGTCTTATTTGGAGCATGTGAAGTCCACTGTTTCGACTGTTCCTTGGTCTCTAGTCTGTACCAGTGGATCCATGTTTCGTTAATAATCACAATACAGCGCAGAAACTCCTTCAGATTGCGCTTAAACAGCGTCAAACACTGCTCTGAAGTGGTCTCATGGTTGCGATTGTTGTCTGGAGTGAGCCAAACGTGCCACTCATCGCACGGACAGCGTTCTCATGCCCAAAATTTCATGCAGGATATGATCCACGTGGTCTTTTGAGATGCCTGCTATCTCGCGCATCTTCAAGCGTCAGTTTGCCAATATGAGATCGTGGATATTTGTCACGTTGTCCTCCGTGGTAGCCGTTTTTTCGGGACTTGGAGGTGGCTCATCAAAATCCGACGTGTGACCACGTTGAAACTTGTTAAACCAATTTTTGATGGTCGCCATCAAATATCAAGCCACCGTACACTGC
The DNA here is from genome assembly GCA_020466155.1 of Pachypeltis micranthus. Classification (NCBI taxonomy): domain Eukaryota; kingdom Metazoa; phylum Arthropoda; class Insecta; order Hemiptera; family Miridae; genus Pachypeltis; species Pachypeltis micranthus. Next base: position 857,556 of record CM035770.1, on the reverse strand, counting down.
ATCCAAGCGCCCATTGATTTCACTGCTCAATTTCCCTTCCAAAAACAAGAATCGAATCACTGATGTGGTACGATTCGGCTGAAATTTTGAAAGTAGCTGTCTAAGAGTAAATGTACTACAAGATAGTAAATTTCTCTTGCCATAGTGGGGCTATCGGGCGGGGAGGCTAAGTACTTATTGGACTGCCTAACGCACAGGTTTTTGGTAGCTGACTTGGGAGACAAAGAGATTTTGGGATTAGATCTTCTTACTCACTTACAAGCCCCTCTTTTTAGGAGGATTGGAAGAAGTAGACAGATTGCTAAAGGACATGATAGACCAACATATAATCCCCCCCAAGCCCCTGAGCTTCTCCCTTTGTTTTGGTAACCAAGAAGGGTGGAACCACGTGCTTCTGCATGTACTGCAGGCGTCTCGATTCTGTATAGTTCTGAGTAAATTAGAAGAAGCGCTCCAGTGACTGTCGAATACTGAGTTGCTGGTCTTACCATACAAATGCTCTTTTTTACTTTCCGCTACCCGAAGGGAAGGAAAGTATAGTAATCGGCCCCAAAAAAAATTTGGGTTTTCTTCAGATCTTTACGTTTCAGACCCTACTGAGTCTAAAAAACCTAATTTCAGCGCATGGTCCGTGTGTGTATGTGTGTGTCTGTAGTTAGATTTGCGGGAGAACAGCTCATCCGATTGAGCTGGTTCTTTTTTTGTTTTGTTTATTATTTTTTGTAGACACCAAAATAAGGTTATGGGCGATTTCGGCCGATGGGAAGGGGGAGTGGGGGACGAAAATGTACCAAAAACTAGGGTTATTCGCATTTTTCTCGAAAACGGCTCTAACGATTTTGATTAAACTTTCAAATTATCTTCTCCTAATCAATACCTAACTTTTCTTTCTCATACATATCTCCATGAAAATACGGTGAACGGAGATATGGGCCCCTGAAGCAAAAATAGGTTTTTTACGCTTTTTGGCAAAACCGCTTCAGCGATTTTCACCAAACTCACAGGATGTTTTCAAATAGTTATTACCTACATATCCTTTTCAATAAATGTTCCTGTGATGGTCCATTGAACAGAGATAAAAATCAAAATGTGTCAAAAATAACGTTTTTTCTAACATTTCCGTAAATTCCAGGGTAAGTTTTTCACCAGATGTGATAAATCCTAATGGAGTGTCTTTTAGTTACCCATACCCACATTTCGTTTCCTATAATTATTTCTGTATATATATGTTGAACGGAGATATAAGCCAAGTTAACTCAGAAAAGGAGATTTGTCGAATATTAATTTATCGGTATTCCGATTTTCTCAAAAACGGCTCTAACGATTTCAATCAAACTTTCGGAGTACTCTCAGCTAATTAGTCCCTACATTTTGTTATGTATAAATGTTCCTGTAAAAATGCGTTGAACGAAGATATAGCGCCAGCCTATGTAGGTGGTGTTCGAACTTAAAGGCGTGGCGGAAAATTGTGTGTTGCGACGCACCAGATATTTATTACTTTCCTTGCTCTACGAAGTAGAAAGGAAAGTTATGTAATCAGCTGAAAAAAAAAATTTGAGTTCTCTTCAGATCTTTACCTTTCAGACCCTCCTGAGTTCGAAAAACACTATTTGGGGAAATGGTCTGTACGTCTGTGAACGATTTTTAGAGAAAACCACCGTACCAAATCAGCTGAAACTTGATATCTAGCCCGGTTGTTACTATGGGACGCCAAAATAAGGGTATGAACAAAATCCACCGAAATTTAACTATAGTTATCATAGTGATCAAAACACCAAATATTTTTTTTCTCAAAAACGGCTCTAACGATTTTGATTAAGTTTTTTATATTGGTAGCTCCAAATATGGCAACTACACCATAAAATTCCCATATACGGGAAAATGACGAGAGCAGCACAATAAATTACTAAAACTTTCGACGAAATCAATTTTAGCGCGGTTTTTAGAGAAAACAACCGTACCAAATCAGCTGTAAAATGATGTCTAGCCTACAGGTTACCATGAGACGCCAAAATAAGGGTATGGGCAAAATCCACCGAAATTTAACTATAGTTATCATAGTGATCAAAATACCAATTTTTTTTGTCAAAAACGGCTCTAACAATTTTCATTAAATTTCTTATATAGATAGCTCTCAATAAGACAATTATACCATGAAATTTCCATTCGTGAGAAAATGACAAGAGCAGCACAATAAATTATCAAAATGTTCGACAAAAAGCGTTTTTAGCGCAGTTTTTTCCTTATAAACTCCGCTGGAATTTTTGTAGAATGTTAAAATAAATTAGTATTGTATTCCAATCTAATACCTAAAGGGTGAGTGTTTAAAAACGCTCATGAGATACATGGGGGTCACTCCAGAAATTCAAGAATTTCAACTACTGCCGTTTCGCTTACTACCAGTTCTAAAAGTTGTTACCCAATAACTCTGCAAAAGTTATTATTACTATCGTTCTTCAAAAAATGTGTGTTTACAGCCGCAATAATGATCTGTGTACCAATTGCTCAATAATGGTCCTGCAATGAGTACGAGCAGCACAATAAAATCCGGAACTGTAAGCGCCACCGCTTCCTGCTGCCGTAAAGCGTTGTTTGACCAAGTTCAAATTAACTGAGTGATAAATGAATTGATTAAATAGAATTAGCCATGTACAAAGTGAATTGTTGTAGAGCTAAGGAAAGTTGTGTGTTGCAACGCACCAGATATTTCCTTATAAACTCCGCTGGAATTTTTGTAGAATGTTAAAATAAATTAGTATTGTATTCCAATCCAATACCTAAAGGTTGAGTGTTTAAAAACGTTCATGAGACATGGGGATCACTCCAGAAATTCCTGAATTTCAACTACAGCCGTTTCGCTTACTACCAGTTCTAAAAGTTGTTACCCAATAACTCCGCAAAAGTAATTTATACTTCTTCAAAACATTTGTGCTTACAGCCTCATTAATTATCTGTGTACCAATTGCTCATTAATGGTGTTGCAATGAGTACGAGCAGCACAATAAATTCCAGAACTGTAGGCGGTACCGCTTCCTGCTGCTGTGATGTGTTGTTTGACGAAGTTCAAAGGAACTGAATGATAAATGAATTGATTAAATAGAATTGGCCATGTACAAAGTGAATTGTTGTAGAGCTCAGGAAAGTTGTGTGTTGCTACGCACCAGATATTTTTGGCTAATAATCTCAGGCGATGATGTGGTGCGTACAGATTCCAAAAAGACCGAAAGGTGCCATGACATGACAAGTCCCAACTCGTCTAGAATAATTATGATCTTTCCTCGGGATATACTCATACTATCGCCGCTTCATCAGAGGTTTTTCTGAACTTGCCCGCCTGCTCACTAAACTAACTGAGGAAAAACGGAACTTATGAGGGAAACTGCACGTCTAAAGAGCTTTGGGGCACCCAGATTTGCAGAAACCATTTATTCTGCAAATGAACACGATATTGGAGCAGTCCTTTCCCAGGATGTTGAACAAGACGAAAAATTGATTGCATACTACAGGCGGACTGAACAGATCTGAAACAAACTACTGTGCTACACATCGTGGAGTACTTTTTGCAGTACTGCAGAGCACTTTCACTAATGTCTGTATGACACTCCTTTCACCCTTCGCACTGGTCACGCATCATCAACCTGAGTTGACATCCAGAAGGCCAACTCATAGGGGGGTCTAGCTCGCTGTATTGAAACCAGCCAATCTTTCACGTTCTCCATTGTGGCACAACACTTAAATGCTGACAGATTCTCACGTAGGCCCTGTGCTGTCATTGTGAATATTGCAAGAAGAGGGAGAAACAAAGTGAAAAAGCAAGGATTCGAGCAATACAACTCTGGCTAAGAGAGGAAGATAAACATCAGAAAGAAGATGAGAATATTCAATGGGTTTTACATACATTTGGAGGGATGAAGACCTAACCAGGAACAGTTCCCAACACTCCACCCAGGGATCCGCAAACTTCTAGCAAGATGGGATTCTCTACAAGTTCACAATGGAGAACTGTTCCAGCAATGTTCAATGGGTAGCACCCACAGCTTTAGTTCCAGAAGTGTTGTGACAGCGGCCTAGTAATCCAACAAGAGACTGAATGGACGATCTTCGATGGTCTTCTTAATTTATTTAATGATCAGTGGGCATTACTCTTCAAGAGGGAGGTGTCCTCAATCAGTCAGGTCTGGAATCATGTAGGCCACTCAGCCTTGTTTAAAATTAGGCCAAAACTTTAGAGATATTGATGTTGCAGTCCCTTCCGGCGAATCCAAAGAATTTTTCGTGAGAGGTGGGGGTGGGGGGAGATTTTTTTTCTGGATATTATTATTGTTATTATCCTTATAGTACAGTCATTTGGTTGAAAAAATAGATGTTTCCTGAAATGTTTTCTGGGAGTTTTGAAAATGAGCAATTTTATAGATTTTGACAGGCTCTTTCCAAATTTGACTTTACCACCTTGTATCTTTGCCGCTGGTGCCGCCATATTGCACATGAACGACGAAATCGAGAAGGAAAAGTATTGCAGTGAAATTCATATTATATCAACCACTGGTCTGTCTAAGGAGTTTGTGGCCTCAACCTCACAGGCACATAATATGGCTATACTAAAGAAAAGCCCACTCAGGATGCCATCGTCAAAATCCACAATGTTTCGCTGGAGGCTCTGGCTAAGTACACTATAGCAGTTGGTGGGCAGCGCCCTTCAATGTGGGGGGTCAAGGTAGTGGGGTACCTCATAATCTCTACTTGCTCATCTGACGTATACTAGTAGAACTGCTACGACTGAATGCCGATATGTCGCAGTCTGGAGAGCAATACAGAAGGGGTACCTACAGGGCTGGGTGCTTGAACCAGCAGTTAGCATCATGGAGGCTGACTGCGTGCCATACGTCTATGTGGACGACCTGACTGTGCTTATCCGTACACATTTGATCAACCAAATCTAGGCATATTCCATCAAGTGCTCTGAACAGTCATAAAATGATGCGAACCAATGAAGGTACAGGTGGCTGTGTAAAAAACGCAACTCATCCTCTTGAAGGGAAAATCAAACAGCCAACCAATATGCCATGCAATGTGTTGTGGCGGCCACAGGCTCCTTTTTGAGAAGCCAGTCAAGTAGTTAGGGGTCAATATAGATGAGAGGTGGCATTTCAGCTAACACCTCAAGTTCCTCAAACCCACTACCCATATTATGTTTGCCTCATTACAAGTAACCAGCAAGGCCATTTGATGTCTGGGGTAACAAACTCAGTCGATCAGCGGAAAGTGCCCTAACCCCAGGGAGCTGCGCTCCTATGGATCATCACAGCCTGTAAGACAGCATCCACAGAAGCACTATGACTGATCACTGGCCAGTTACCCATTGACTTGGACATTGAGTGTGTAGTTAACGAGTGGAGAGTAAAAAGGGAGCTTCCTCTGCTCTGCACCTCTCCACTAAGTGAAAACTTGCTGCGCTAGATGAATAGGCATTAGATAAATGGCCAGCGAAATGGGTATCCTCGTCAAAAGGCAGTTCACAGCAACCCTATAGAATTAGGCAGCAAGGGAGCTGATCATAGACCTTCTGAGCAAAACAGACATGCCCTTGTGGTCAACAGGCGTGTCGACAGCTCTACCCTCCTGGGCCAGACAAGTAATATGTTTAGGAAGGCTTGTGGAAATCAGCGCATTATTGCTCCTCCAAAGGGACCATGGAAATTCCTTTGCTCTTCTTTCAATATTGTGTAGCTTCACGGTATAGCTTAGGTGTCAGAAGAATACTAAGGCAGTGCGTTTTTATCAATATGTACAGTACATCAAACTAATGGTATGGTATACATGCTATCTTTATTTTCGTCAGTTATACTAATGATGAACGTTTTTCGTGAAGTGTTGACGACCTCGAAGACTTGAGAGAGCGTCTTCGAGTTGAGTCTGGGCTTGTTGTAGTTGGTTCTGCGGACGATCAGATGAGGGTGGTGAAAAGCAAGTTGATTCAAGAAGGCATCACACAGTTTATGGTGGACCGCTGTATAATAGTAAGTGCTTATGGCAGTGGTACATTCCACTGAATCCTGTGATACTTTTTACTTCCATAGCCGTAGAACATTGCAAGGAAAGTTACGTGATCTGGTGTGGTACATCAGACATCATTCCTCAGTCCCATGTACATTCTGCAACTTTTGTTACCCTAGCAACTAATCCAATTCTAATTCATCATTTAACGTTATTTTTACTTTCCTTGGCTCTATAAAGTAGAAAGGAAAGTTATGTAATCGGCTGAAAAAAAACATTTTTGAGTTCTCTTCAGATCTTTACGTTTCAGACCTCCCTTAGTCCGAAAAACACTATTTGGGAAAATGGTCTGTGTGTGTGTGTGTATGTGTGTCTGTGAACGATTTTTAGAGAAAACCACCGTACCAAATCAGCTGAAACTTGATGTCTAGCCTACAGGTTACCACGGGACGCAAAAATAAGGGCATGGGCAACATTCTCCAAAAGTTAACTATAGTTATCATAGTGATCAAAACACCAAATTTTTTAATCAAAAACGGCTCTAACGATTTTAATTAAATTTTTTATATTGATAGCTCTCAATAAGGCAGTTATACCATAAAATTCCCATTCGTGGGAAAATTACGAGAACAGTACAATAAATTATCAAAATGTTCGACGAAAAGCGTTTTTAGCGCAGTTTTTTCCTTATAAACTCCGCTGGAATGTTAGTAGAATGTTTTAAAAAAATTGGTGTAGTAGTCCAATCCAATATCTATATGGTGAGTGTTTGAAAACGTTCATGAGACATGGGGATCACGCCAGAAATTCCTGAATTTCAACTACTGCCGATTCGCTTACTATCACGTTTTACCCAACAACTCCGCAAAAGTAATTACTATACTTCTTCAAAAAATTTGTGTTTACAGCCTCATTAATTATCTGTGTACCAGTTGCTCAATAATGGTCCTGCAATGAGTACGAGCAGCACAATAAATTCCAGAACTGTAGGCGCTACCGCTTCTGTGAAGTGTTGTTTGACCAAGTTCAAAGGAACTGAGTGATAAATAAATCGATTAAATAGAATCAGCCGTGTACAAAGTGAATTGGCGTAGAGCTAAGGAAAGTTGTGTGTTGCAATGCACCAGATATTTTTTATTTTAGAAACTGGCAGTGCTTAAGGTTCTGGAATTTATTGGGTGGCACCTACTCATAACCTTCATATAAGGAGTTCATGGGGTTTTTGTGTGAAAAGTCTCGTGTCCCTGCTCTCCAAGTATAGGGTAGACACTGTCACTGTGAAGAAACCAGTCAATGAAACAGCTGTAGTTCTAATTCTAGAATTACGTCATTAAACTATCATTGTGTAGGTGTAATTTATTGGACTACGTACATGACGTTTGTGAGAACGCTGGTATTATATGACTAGGCTAGCCTGCTAATGTATATATAACGTTATGGGCACTTGGCACAGGTCTGCACCAAGGTAGCAATTGAGAACTGTAAACAAGGCACTCCTCTGCCACGCATTACCTGCATTGAACACAAGTTAGATTCCAATCCATCCATGTTCACGCTGCATCATCTATCAGTAAACAATCACCATCTAGAAGTCATGGAGCATGTATGATTTGGTTAAAGACCATTTATATTCTCCAGATATCGGGAATGGTAGCACTGCCATACACAGATAACCAGCACATAACTGCTGTGCTCATTCAAGCAGGTTATTATATCAGTCTACATACAATTTGCGGAGTCAATAGCTTACAGCCCCGAACAACTTGAGCGACTACAACTTTAGTCATTGTTCCCATAGCTATGAATGCGAAAATCCATCTCTTATTGTTAGGTTCTACAGACTCATCTTAGTCCCCCTGAGGAATTGGTATGGAGCAATAACAGATAACCCTAAGATGTGCACACTCGGCTAATTGTATGTGTACTACATGGCCCTTGATAAAACCCAACTCATCACTGTAAAGATCAAGATATTTTGTGAGAACTATAATAAATTTTGCTGTCTGTTCTTCAGTTGGATACTATTTGTCTTCAACTTATTCTTCTTCTAATTTACATATGTTATCATCAGCTTCAGTATAGCCTACCTAGTTCTCGCATTTCTGTAATGGGACAGGGGTCGTCCAAACCTCAACTATCGGGGGTCCTGTATCCTCAACTTCTTAGCAGTCACAAAATTGGCCACTCCCACATCAAACATGTCTATCTCGAGAGTATTCAATTTAATATTTAGCATAACCTATATTAATATCGTTCGAAAATCTATCCCTGCCATCCTATTTTTCACCATCACTTATTGCCGGACAATTATTTGAATGGAGTAGAGGAAACATCCACTATTGTATAAACGTAAACCTTGCAAAGATGAGGCTCTAATTTGCTAAACTTGGTGTCCATGGAGCGGAAATCACTTATCAGCCGTTACCAGCAGGAAGCGTTCTTAGCAACAAGATAATAATTATCTCCGATTCCCCACATCCACGTTGCTTGCACTTTTCTTTAATAGACAGCTTATGTTTTCGTGAATAACCTTGTCAATTTTGAGGAGTTGGACCGAAAAACTTCCCACTAAACATGGATTCTATTAACTTCTTCTGGCGTTTGAGCTTTTTCCAAGTTTAACATAAGGCTGTTGTTTCAAACTCTTGAAAAGCAGCATAATTTTTCTGGTGTAGTCTAATGAGATCATAGTGTTCTGTGTGGTGAAAGGATTGAATGATTCGACACGAGACTTTTAGGCAACTAGACAAAACTATATTCACACTCCCAGTTTCCCAATTCAAGTAGTGTGCTTTCGGTTTCTCATGTGCAATCCATCTTTTGGACGGGAGAAGGCACTTGCGAGCATTAGTGCCATAGCGTTCGTGATAATGACTGACTTCTGGGTCATCAGAGGCAGGCTTGGGAGTTGCCAAGAAGGGTTTTGCAGACCTGCTTCTGCGGGTGTAAGTTGGGTGTTTTGTGTCTCCTAACAGTTCACCCTGCAGTCGGGGGTCCAGAATTCCGCTGACGTATTCCCTGCGTGTCGTATGAGCCGACTAAAAGGGACAGCCGGGTGGGCCCAGCTTGAAAGACAACCTCACCTCTATGAGGTCCCCGCAGGATTACATCCAACGAGGCTTAACTGTGGCTGGGCGTCACAGTGTACTCTGTCGCCACACTGTGCTCACCCTGCAGTAGGGGGTCCAGAATTCCACTGCCGTACTCCCTGCGTGTTCGTATAAGCCGGACTAAAAGGGACACAACTTACACTTCATTCACATACACGACACACTGGGCACCCCCTACCTTTAGCTGGGATCGCAGAACACACCCCCCGCAGGAAGGGGTACAGAATTCTCCTGCCGTATCCTCTGCGTGGTCGTTAAAACCGGCCTTAAAGGGGCTTAAAGCTCACGACACTGACATACACAACATATTCCAGATACTAAATACACTGCAACGGCTTGCGTGGCAGAACACACTCACTTGAAACACTCATAATGAGCGAAAGACAGTCCTGGAAGTAGCTCACTAACACCTTTGAGCGATCCCCTATATAGGTGCGGCCTTCGGAATGAGGAGGGGAAAAACCAGGTTTGAGCGTTCCTGGGGCGGCTGATAGCGTGTGTCCCGCTCACCACATCACTAGTGGCCGAGGGCTGACTCTGAGCAGCAGCCGAAAAATCCCTCATGCGTCTTAGTCGGTGGGTGGCGGACTGGCAGCTGCGGCGCATGTGGGGGCCTCCCTTTGACCCTCAACGGACCAGCGAAAGGGGCTAGAATCAATATGCCTGAGGAGCTTCCAGGACACTGCCTCGAGCACCTCTCGCTCATACCACGAACACACACAACAAATGAACTCACAAGGATACACTACACCAGTCCGCTTCTTTAATCACCCCCAAATAAGTAAAAAACATGACAAAGTCAACTAAAACTTCAGCAGGTAATAAAAACGCCACCTGCGCCTCTTCCTCGGGCTCGCCAAGCTCGACCCCTCCCTCTTCGGACGATGAGCAACCTACTCGTCGTCCAAACAAACAAGCGTGGAAAGAACCGGGCAAACCGCGTTCATCTCCCCTTCTCCCCTAGTAGCCGGGCAACCCGGCTACTACAAGCACACGACACAGCGTGGACCCTAAACTGTCGGACATGGAGCAAATTTGCGCATACGTCCAAATCATCCCACGGCCAGCTGGCACGGATGAGGGCCAACGCGACAGGACCTATGCGGGACCTCGTAACTAGTTGCCTCTTCGAAATTTCGAAGCTGGCTATAAAGCTAATGCCCCCAACGACATCGCCCCCTGCCACTCCCCCTGCGGAAACTGTGGCGGCTGTCGTGAGGAAAGAGCTGCGTGGGGCAATTGCCCAGCAGCCAGTGCCACCAGCCCCCAAACTCGAGGAGCAACAACGAGCCAGGGTAGTACCCCAGGCCCCTCATATGCGGCAGTAGCGCTACTGCGCCTTCCTCCCCCTCATGGAGCTGAGGCGGAATGGCAGCCTGCCAGGGCCAGGAAGCGCAGAGGAAGCAGAAACAGGCCCCAGCTAAGCAGGAAGTGCAGGCCGAGGGCAGCGCCCGCCTATGCCTCCGCCCAAAAACAAGGGCAAAAATAAAAATAAAAACCAAAATAAAAGCCTCCACCGCTTGCCAAACTCCCCTAAAAACCCACGACAAAACGTGGTAGTGGTTAGGCGGACATGTGAGGAAGGAGAGGCTGGTCCCTCCAACCCTGACGCAATGGAAGCGCTTATGCGGGAGTGTCCCTGCTCACGGACCTCCAAGCTCTGAGTGTCCGAGTGCTGAACATCCGCACCGCAGTAGGAGGTGGCGCCGTCATTGTGACGGAAACGCCAGAAATGGCCAAGGCGCTCACGAGCCACATTTCCACAAAAAGGAGTTGAAGCTCCAAGCGTCAGCCCCTGGGTCGTTTCCACGCCTGCTGCTGTGCGACGTGCGGACCGACCTTCAAAAAGAGGACTTGGCCCAACAAGTTGTTGAGCACAACCCTGCGTTAGGCTTGCAGCCGCGGGATGTCAGGCCTCTCTTCACCAAAAAGCGTGGCAGACAGAAGGATTGGGTGATTGAGGTATCACCCAGCCTGTACAAAAACTAGAGGGCAAGGCACCTCCAAATAGCCTGGCAGCGGTGCGCCATACGAAAGTACCAAGCCCCCACTCAGTGCTACAAATGCCAGCGCTATGGCCACCTGGCAGTGGCCTGTACAAGACCTGTTGTGTGCGCCTGGTGCGCCTTGCCACATCTGAGTAAGGAATGCAAGCGTGATGCTCCCCTCAAGTGTGCCAATTGCGTCGAACGCAAAATCCAACAGGTCGCACACTCTACACGAGACGCACGCTGTACCATTCGTCAGCGAGCGATTGCCCTCCAGGAGTCACGAGTGGATTATGAATAGGTCAAAAACAGTTCGAATCCTTCAGCACAACACAAATAAGAGTTGCCCAGTTATGGCTGAGTTGCTGCAAAATGCACTCAAGAAACGCTGCAGTGTCCTCGCCATACAGGAACCGTACATAGGATCCAAAACTCTTGGTCTCGGATCGCAGGCACGAGTGGTGGCTGGAGCAAGAACGAGCCAAGGCAGCAGTAGCCTGCATCGACCCGTCCATTGACATGCTCGCACTCACTCACCTGAACAGCCAGCACTTGGCGCTGTGCTCATCCGAGCCGGTGGCTTTGAGCTGGTTGTAATATCATTTACAGGCAATTTGGCGCACCAGTTGCCAACAGCCTTGAACCACTCGGCGGGCTCTAGCAGGCCTATCGGGACGACCCTGCGTAGTCTGTGCAGATGGAAACGCCAGATCACCATTGTGTCGATCCCCAATCCTGGATGGGGCGGGCGAGGCGTATATAGAGCAGCTCAGCAGGTACAAATTGGTTGTGGCCAGCGACCCCATGACTGAGGCGACCTATGATGGCCGGGAGGAAGGTCGTGTATAGACGTCACAGCCGTGTCCCACACCCTGCTACTCAAATTGAAGGGTTGGCGAGTCGTACCAGGTGCAACGCAGAGCGATCACATGGTTATTGACTTTGCCATTACGGATGATAACATCCTCTGCAAAGACACGCGTGAAAAGCGATTCCGCACAAAAATGCTGACTGGCCGCAATTCTTTAGGGTACTGGAAGGTGAACTGCGTGCGCAGACACCGACCTAATAGTGCAAGCATCCACACCTGAAGAGGTGGACAGCAAAGTGGACACATTTACCACAGCACTGCACTCTGCTGGGCTCTCTGTACTTGGCCAACAGAAGCACAGGGCGATCAAAGTCCCATGGTGGACTGAGGAACTTAATCCCCTCAAGCAAAGTGCAAATAGAGCCAGAAGGATGTACCAAAACACTCGTGACCCTGATGCCAGAGCAACACTCCGAACTGCCTTCATCCAAGAGAAGAAGGCCTTCCACCGCGCCATCAAACGAGCCATGCGGCAAGGCTGGCGAAAGTTTGTGGAAGCGGAGAGCTCTGAGGACCCCTGGGGCAGACACTACAAGTCCTCCATAGGAAAAGCAAATGAAGAGCAGGTCTTGGCTGCGATGCAAAATGAGTCAGGCTGGGCCTGCAGTATCGAACGTTCACTGGAAACCCTCCTTGAGAAGGCGTTCCCAGATGACCAACTAGCTCGAGACACTGAAGCCCAGAGGGCAGCAAGGAGCTGATCATGGACCCTCGAACGAGCCCGACATCCCATTGTGGACAACAGGCGACCTCGGCAGGGCTCTTGCGACCTTAAAGCCCAACAAATCTCCTGGGCCAGATAAAATAGAAAGCAATATGCTAAGGAAGGCTGAGCGGACAATCTCCAGCGGTCTCCTTAATTTATTTAATGACTGTCTGCAGGTCGGACAGTTCCCCACTCAGTGGAAGTCTGCGCGCGTTGTCACTCTTCAAAGGAGGCGACCGTAATCAGTCGGACCCGCGATCATGGAACCACTCAGCCTTCTTTCCATATTAGGCAAAACACTAGAAATCTTGATGTTGCAGTCCCTCGAAGGAGTCTTTGGCCGCAACCTCACAGGCAGGCAATACGGGTGTACCAAAGGAAGGTCCACGCAGGATGTCATTGTCGAGATTCGGCGTGTTTCCCTGCTGGCACCGGCTAAGTACGTCGTAGCAGTTCTGATTGACATCAGAGGAGCGTTTGACAACCTTTGGTGGCCAGCGCTCCTTAATGAACTCAAAGGTAGGGAATCCCCGCAACCTGTACTCGCTCGTCAGAAGTTACCTGACAGACAGAACTGCTACGATCGAAAGTAGGCATGTCTCCGTCCGAAGAAAGATTGAGAAGGGTGCCCACAGGGCTCGGTCCTAGGACCAGCACTCTGGAATGCCTTCTTCGAAGGTCTTCTCAGGAAACTCATGGAGACTGACTGCGAGCCGTACGCCTATGTGGATGACTTGACTGTGCTGATCTTTGCAGAGTCAGTCCGCCAAATTGAAGAAAAACCCACCACGTGCTCCGCACTGTCAACCAATGGTGCGAGCACGTCAAGATGCAGGTGGCTGAGGAAAAACCCAGCTAATCCTCTTGAAGGGGAAAGTGAATAATCCACCCAGAATACGCTTTGGCGGCCACAGGCTCCTTCTTGAAAAGCACGTCAAGTATTTAGGAGTGAATATAGGTGAGAGGTGGGGTTTCAACCAACACCTCCAGTCCCTTAAAGGCACTACCATTGCAAGGTTTGCCTCACTGCGTGCCATTACTAAGGCCACTTGGGGTGTGTGTTACCACGACACCATCCTCATGTATAAGGCCATCTATTTAGGTGTGATTGGCTACTGCCCTGTTGTCTGGGGTAGCAAACTAACAGTCAATCAGAAGAGAGTATTGGCCCCATCCCAGAGAGCCGCGCTCCTGTGGATCACCAAGGCCTACAAGACTGTATCAACGGAAGCACTCCAGGTGATCACTGGTCAGTTACCAGTTGATTTGGCTGTTGAGTGCATGATTGACAAGTGGAGAGTGTAACGAGCTTCCCCCGCTTTGGGCTGAACTCCGTGCAGATCTCACCACAGAACAGAAACTTGCCGCCATCGATGAATGGGCTCTAGAGAAATGGCAAGCGAGATGGGAATCCTCGTCAAAGGGACGTGATACGTATGAGTTCTTCCCCAACATCCGTGAACGTCTTTCTAGAAAATGGGTTGAGCCAGACCACTGGACGAGCCAGTTCCTCACGGGACATGGTGACTTCAATGCGCGGCTCCACTTCTTTTCTCTGAAAGACTCTCCATTATGCACGTCTTGTGCCTCCAGTGCGGAGGAAACAAGAAACCATGTGCTGCTCCACTGTAGTTTCTACTACAGTGAGCGACGGTTGTTGAGAGGGCAAACGAACTTAGCAGCTTTGACTGCTACAAAGGAAGCCTATAACCATTTTGCAAAGTTCGCAAAGAAGGTAATGGCTAAGAAACGTGGTTATAGTTGATCAGTCCTTTTGAAACTTGCCACCCAAGTAAACAGTAAGATCAGGTAGGGAACCAGATTAAGAACTACTCCCAGATGGTACGGGATTCCTCAGGTGGTCACCTCAGCGGTAACACACGGGCAACAGCTCTCTACGGTGAGACTGGCTAACGACCACATACCTGCCGTACCTCCACAGGTCTGAGTTCGGTGGATGCTGCAGGGGCCGGCCTCTTGCATATTAGCGAAACCGCAACTTCTATGACTGATATAACCCTCGTCGAGGGTTTAGGTACAGTCATGAAATAAAGAAACAGATCTGTGTCTCCTAACAGTCGAAACGGTTGACTGGAGCCAGCACAGCCTTAACCTAGTACTGTGACGGGGAAAATTTGAAAACTTATCGACCACTATTGCTAAATTATTGAGTGTGTAAGCGAAAGCAGCAGGGATTGAACGAATGTGAATGGGTGTAGAAACATGATTTTTCGATCAAAAAGCGAAAACTGCATGACTGAGCAGCAGCGTTGAGTTGACAAAACTTACGCGAAAACCTGACAAAAACGTGATGAAAAATACTATTTGAAGAAACTTGCAAATTAATATAGCGAAAATTTCCCCTCAGCCTGCACTCATTTCTCGCCTCACTCTGACCACCCATTAGTTTGACTCGTCGCGTCACACCAATTGCCCAGTGTCGCCTCGAAAATGTCAATTTTCAATGTCCCGTTGAGTGGTCGTGTTTCGTATCGTTTACTAGTATTTTTCGGGGCTGAATTGAACCGAATGGGTCTCAAAGGTGATAGGTGCTCTACTAACAATGTCGTTTGCATATGAGTGAGTTGTCATTCCCTGTTGATACAGTCAAAATGTTTATAATTTTCGACGTTTTATAAAATAGGTTAGGTCGCAATCTAGGTGTACAATACATCATTGTGTAATAATTTGTAGCGTTTTTATTCGTCAAAGTATTGAATACTGCCCACAATCTATAACCAGTGGTGATTGCTTGTACATGTAGGAAACTCATTGGTTTCAGGATGAAATTGCTGATTTTGTTGGGACAATTTTGCTGTCACCATTGAATCACAGCTCATCAACAGGAGGAGCTAGTGGTGCAAATAAAATCGAAGGAAGAGCGAAAATGAAATTCGTAGAAAAGAAGAAGAAGTTTAGCAGTAACGAGGACTCCTCTCAACCCAAAAAATCTCGTAAGTTGTTAGATTACTCAAAGAAGGTACTGTTCTTTACTACATGGTGTTAACTTTCCCGAAATCTCTGAGAGGCGTCTGTGACAGATTAATAAGTAGATCCTTGCTTGGTTTATCAGTACCCAATGGTACGGGACCCACACTATCCAAGAATGGGGTTCTAATTCGACTGACACAAGCATGGAGCCCATTCAAGCAGTGGATATCCATGGAGGAATGCAACTTTTATGGTTGCACTGTCTTGGTCCCTAAGAAAGCAGCATACATGAGCATTCCTCATGAAACTGCGCCAATGTGCTATAGTGATACAGTGGAGTCGTGACCATGATGTGGTCAGGGCAGCAGCCAGGAGTATGTCTGAGCAATGATCTATGAAACCAGTACTTTATCTAACACATAAGATAGTGAAAGGAGATGAGGTAACACACGGGAAGGACATGGCACCATCCACCATAGTGCACAAGTGCAAATGGAGGATCTAGAGATGAGTGTGCAGTGGAAGATCCTCCACATGAGCTCACGTATGCAGATGGTTGTGCCAGCCTCTGCTAGATTTTTCCCACCCTGCAGGGAAAGGAGCACTCCTAGATGTGTCTGTGAAGATTTTAGGCCAATCCAATTAGATGCGATTAGAGCTCTACTACTTGGGTTTATGACAGTGTTTCGAAATCTTTGTCAAGACTACTCGACTGATAACGAATTTCGATAGTTGCTTTGAATCTTCCTCTAATTATGATCTGAACCGATTTCTTCATGCCATGGGAAGGATAGAAGTGATACAGGTATCTGTCACTGCCACCCGAACAGCAGCAATTCTTTTCTCAATTGAGCGTAAAGAAGACCGCCAAACCTTATTCCTCAGGTCGAAATTCAATGTATCCGAAAGGGGGGAAAAGTGTACTTTTTTTAATGGGTTTAAAAAGAACGGCGGAATCAATATTGTATTTTACTATGTGTTTCTAAACCATTATACAATATGTTCATATAACCGTTATTAAATTGAACTGAATCGTTCACATCTTTTAATGAAATTTTATGAAAGTATGACGACAATCGAGTCGTCTTGATCTGTAGTGGCTTCATCAAGCGGCTCTCCAGAATCATGTGCATTAGTGTTTTGACCGTTTTAAGACAAAATTGGAAAAGAAGTGAATTGGTGTTTTTGATCGATAACTGAACACTTAGTGTTGTTAGGGCCAGTGAGGAGTCAAGAAATAGTTGGATAGTAGACATCAGGTTTCGCATCTAGTAAATCCGAAGTACTAGAGGAAGGGAAAAGAGGCTCATGGGATGGAGAAGCGTTTGATACCTGTGTTGAGGCCAGGCAATTCTTACACGGATTGCGCTTTTCCATGTAGGTTCCTCAAGCATCCAGACTGGATTTGAGGAAACGTGGGCACTTTTTTTACCCCATGATGTTTGCCACAGATAGAGCAGGGGTGTGGATTGGGCAAACTGACATATTACTGTCATTGTGTGCCAGACCTTCTCAGAACCGCATGATTTCCCCAGACTCGTAGTTTGATAGGTCGTTTAGAGCCAGAAACACGGGAAGATTTAGAGGAAGGTTTTGGGACTAAGACATTTGGAACTTGCTCCTGAGACGTTCTGCAAGTCTCTAAGTCGCAGGCCATCTGGTTGAGGCGTGGAATGAGATAGGAGGTTGGAAAGTTGTTTGCAGAAATGCCATTCTCAGTGTGAATTTCTGAGTATGGGGGAATTTAATTATCAGTAGAGGGAGTTCTGGAGGGTATTTTCTTGTTCCGGCGACTGACGATTCTCAAGGCTATTCTGCAATACTTGGGGCGGACTGTGGAATATACCCAGTTGTAACAAGGAAGTGCCTTATTATTGCATCTAAACCCGATATCCATTTCATTACATTGACAATTATAACACATGTCCACTTTTGAGATGATTCCAGATTTTTCGAGGTTCTGAAGCTTCAGGTTGACTTTTTCCAAGAGTGCGTATGGAAATGGGTGTTCCTTCATGAAAATGGGGTTTGAATTAGATCGCAACTCGAGGGTACATATCCTACTTCTCGTTTGAAAATATCAGCGTAGTCGCGCATAATGTCTGCAACTATGTTAACTGAATGAATGTTAATACGAAAAGGTCTCCGAGAATCATTCAAATCTATCCTCGTCCAAACGTAAGGGTTCAGATTGGCGGAATGGTTTTTGGGGCTGACGAGCCCAAGAAGAAGAGAAGATTAGGGTGAATAACATATGTTGTTGGTGGGAACACAGTCTTTTGAACTAACTCTATTTCTGAGCCTCGGGGTAGAGTGCAGTTGTCGTTTCCTGCTCCCAAGGCATTTCCAAAGTAGGACTCAGAGTGGTAGTAGTATGGGAGGAATGCCAGGATTAATAAAAGGCTGCCAGTTGGCAAATGTAATCGAAATTCTCCCAGGTGAGAAGGAGTCTTAAACTGAAGTGGAACTCCTAAGCTAATAGAAAGGTCGAACTCTCAGTGCCAACGAATAGTGACGTGTAGGTTGAGATTCACCTGCTTTTGAATATCCTCATCCTTTCTTCTTCTTGTTTCATCCTTTCTTTCAGGTTATTGCAGGTCCGCATTCTGAAGCTGGTAAGACTGCACCTTTGCTAGTGTCTCCTTAATAATTAAAGCAAGGGATCCCTGGGCCAGGATGTGAAAATAATACTGGAGTATACTAACAAAATTAGATGCCTGGGTATCATCTTGCAATTTACTATGCACATTATAAGCAGATGCCAGTTAAAAAAAGTACATTTATATCTGTACAGCCTCAATAAGATGTATTGTATGTTGATTGAAGTAAGGTATTGTGTTGTCAACACACTGAGATCTCCCACGTAGCCTTCATTCACTGCTTTCCTGCTAATCTTAACTACATTGCCTATACATATGTAATCCGCATACAGCCATCATGTACTTTACCAAGGGAGGAATTCGCAATGCTTTTGGTAGCATTGTTGAGGTGTGTATCTGCCATAGTTCAAAAGAAAACTAGCTAAGGACTTTCACACTAGAATGATGCTTTTATAGCCATCCATTGTGTACGCCCCCCCCCCTGGCCCTGACAACCAAACACTGGCAGGTTTCTCTGCAAGTAGCGTGCTCTGCGTCTTCTCAGAGGACATTTCACTCCACTCGTCCTTCAATTTTGAATTTAAAAAAAGAAACAACACACAAGGTATACCTGCGCTAGGTAAATTGAGGGACGATGTATAACTTTCTCTTTACAGTTTGCTTTAGTGAGAAAAGTAAAACCCATAAAACACATGAGAAAATGGTTTTGCTTTTTCTAGAACTTTCGTCCAATGCAGTGAAAAGAGGAGCAGGTCGTCCAGCAACCCGAGGAGGGCAGCGAATGAAGTGGTCTCGAGTAAGCGAAGTTAATTCTTTAAACATCTGATTATTTGCCTCATGAAAAATCTCAATGTGCTTTCTATAAGATTCAACGCAGAATCAATATGTGGGCTATATGTATGATTCTTCGAGTTTCAGCAATAAAAGGTACCTCTTCCGAGTGGGCGATGCACATGGTTTCCCGAGATCCCTAAAACGACTGTACAGATAATGAAATTACTAAATATTACGAATTTACTGACTAGAAATTATTAAGATACAAACTACATTGCACAGAAATCTGGTGATCAAAAAGAAAAGTGAACTACTAATTCAGAATCCAATCACCATTTTTTGTTAAATGAGACGTAGGAGGATGGATCTGATCTTAGTGGCCCCATGAATTTACTAATGCAAAAGAGAACCAGCCTAGAACCTTTTTAGCACATTGCATTAGATTGGCCCTCACACCTCTCCCTTCTTGTCCGTGTCACCATCCCAAAACTCTAGCAGTGTGCCACCATTCCTATGCATTCCCCTATACTGCCCAGCAGTTTGGGAGGTTCTAGAGTGGTCTTTCCTCCATGTCTTCATTCTTCACTGCTGTCGTGATCCTGGCCCTGTGTCAGCTAGTCCATCCTCTTCTGGCTGATCACTACTCCGGCAAATTAATCAATGCACCTCCTGTTTTCTTCAGCATTTAATTTAACATGGTGTGGACAAAAGCTGGCTGTCTGTATCATTCACTGTGCATCACCAGCTTGCCCATCATAGGCATGAGAAGATGAAATGTTGAACATCATTAATTGTGGCCCTGCTGCACATGCAGTCTTACCAAGTATATGCATGTGTACTGACTGACTCCTACTAAAGGCATCGGGTGATCGTGGTCTAGTGGATAAGACATTGTTCATAATTCTCGACGTAAAGTTGAGGATTGTGGATCAGAGCTCCGGCGCAATTGCCGTAATTTTTGCCTGAGTCAGCAGCTCTTCAAAAGCATCTCCTAACTACCTCAGTACAATTGGCGCCCAACGTGGGGCCGAACTTCTTCATTCCAAGAAAGAGAAGAGGCCCAGAGAGAAAAATTACAAAATTAAGAGAAAAATAATGAGACGAATTCTCGGGTCCGGGATTCGCTGACGCTGTGAAAGTTCCAGCGCGAAGGGAAATAAAATGGGAGACACGCCTACTACAATGTGAAAGAAAAGACTTTCCTTGTAGCCCCCTCGTTTCTCGAATCAAAGATCGGATTTTCTGGGGATTCGCTCAACTCTCATAAATTCTTTCCTTAAAAGAGTCTGCTCCAGGAGCAGCGGCTAAAGACAAGGGGGGAGATGTGCTGACTGACTCCTATTAAAGACACCGGGTGATCGTGGTCTAGTAGTTAAGACATTGGTTCTTAATTCTCGACGCAAGTCGAGGATTGTGGATCAGAGCTCTGGCAGATTGCCGTAATTTTTGCTGGAGTCAGCAGCTCTTCAAAAGCATCTCCAAACTACCTCAGTACACATGCACCTGGCAGTCTTACCAATGTACAGGTGCAGGTATGCCCTAAATTATCCATGTCCCATGAGGAACTGGGTAATGGACTAAGTGCTGGAATCAGCTTCTGTACTGCGCCACCTCCCAAGGGTAGCGACTCCTTTATGTCCTCTGCTAGTCATTATCCAATTGCTTCCTTGATGGGTCCTCTCTTCTCTTAAGAGTGCACCCACTCCCTCCTACGCTGCTCCTTTAGAAACTACGTGATACAAGAAGGCAATGCTGATGGGGCACCACCTGTGAATCACTGGAATCCGGCCATGCTCAGTGTATCAGCCCATACCCCTGCCCCATATAAGAGGATGGAGTGTACTGCCTTCTACTTGCCCCTGGTCATTTCCCGTCACATTACTCGTTCCAACTTTATCTGAGCCCAGCATTAGGCCAATAATTACTACTGCCACGCCATCAGTTTACCCTACGTTATCTCGAGATGAACCAGGCCTACATACGTCGCACATACCCAAGCATCGGCCCCTGGGCAGCCCCTCCTGCACCATTATATACAAATTATGTTTGCCCGAAGGGAAACCGAGTTTTAAAAAAAAACGTTGAAAATTTATTACGGAATTACTTGGTTTACAAAGGGTACAATCGTTGGAGACGGCTAACACAAAAGTGAAGTGTCTCAAGTGCTGTATGTCTAACGACACCTCGTAGGGAGGTGGATACTGCTGAGCTAGTCTTTTAATCCCGAGAATCTTCGGGGTTAAAAGTTACATACTACGCAAATATCTTCTCGTAACTCCTCCCCTCTTAGATTAAACAAATTATTGAAATTAATTTGTTTCACAATTGTTATGAGGCTTTACAATGTTACATTTGTTGAGAAATACGTTTAGCATAGTATACGAAACCAATATACCAATTATAATTAACATAATTACAATCCATTTTGTTCCAACCGTTTGATTGTGCACGTGAGTTATAGTGGGTTTGGATATGTCGAAAACGTCCAACTGCTCCAAGTCAATTTCCTTTAATTTTGTTTTCCGAAACATTTAGCGAATTTAACTTTAGCTGAGGGAGACTAAGAAGCTTCGGGCTTCCTTTCGAGTTTTTCTGCTCCAAGAGTAATTTGTTATGATAATAAACTCGATCATTAGCGGGCTTAATAAGGTGGATACCTTTAAGTGTTATTGTTTCTATTTGGCTGCTACTTCTTATTTCGATGTTGTCCTCATTAGGGAATACTAATAAAAGTTGATTAGTTTCGGGTAGAAGAGTAAAGTAATTTTCTGATATTTCTAGTTGAGCAAATTTACAATGTTGTGTCGAACTATTAATCATTATTCCGGTCTCAGACAGTAGTTTTTCGTGGGATATTATATTGTTACTGCAATAAAATATATTATTCTTTTGGCACTCGCCTTTCAAGATTAACATCGTATTATCTTCGGTGTTAGAAAGGACAACCCTGTATTTGGGGACAACAGTTACGTATTGGTCGTTTGTCTGCCAAGGGATGGAGAATAAGTAAAAGAGGTTGAATTAGGTTTCTTTGTAGAGTGGGATATTGAGAAAATATATTATTTTGTCGTTTGTAATTTTACAGTTGACTTTTATGAGCGCTTCGTATTCGACGGGGTTAATTTCTGATAGTGCGTGCCTTGAACGTATGCTTTTTATTTCACTATCCAGTTCATTCGTGTTGATTATGCTCGGGTGTAACGTCCCGAGTTTACAAAAGGTGACAGATGTCTCGATTTCCTGGACAAGGGTTAAAATCAGATTTAACGTCGCCTGAAAATGGGACATGATATCTCTGTGTCGTATGCTCGAAGAACCTGAATTAAGGACGCTGTTTAAGTGGTACAATTTGGCTTTAATTTGTTTATTGTTGAAGTCTAACGTTTTGAGGGTTTTATTATAGGATTTCATTAATTTGACCGAGAGAGAATATTGGGAGTTTACTGTGAATTGCATTTTCTTCTGTTCGGATTGTATATTCGCCAGAATATCATCGCATTTATTTTTATCGTCGTCCAAATTGCCAGTGATGGCTTTTACTAAGGAGCCCAAACCGTTTATTAATCCCCTTTTAATTCAGCTGTTTTCATTGTGAGTTCGGAGGTGTGATAGTTTTTGATTTAGAATCTCGTAGGTGTGATTAAATATACGGCAATACTCGTCAATTTTGTTTAGTATTCCTGTATCGGATTTGATGCTTCGTAGGTAGGCAGTATAGGAAAGTTTTAGTTTGTCAGTTTCGTCATAAATCCCTTTTAAGTCATAGTAGTGAGTAAGTATGTGTTCTGAGTCCTCCAGTTTCGCAAGTCCCATGTTGATCGGAATTATTCCGCCGTTTCTAGTCGAGTCTTTGATTTCGGCGCATAATGAGGTTGTTATTATGGCTGATAAGAAGGCGGCGATCATAGTCGTCTTCTTCGTATGGTTTCCAATTCTTCACGAGGTGGGTCAGAGCCGGTGTCCTCCTGGTTGGTTGGTGAATTCGTCTTCAGGTGGGTCGGAACCTGTGTCCTCTTAAATGGTGGTGAATTGTCTTTAGGTGGGTCAGAGCCAGTGGCCTAAGACAATTCGGAGAAGTTCGATTTGCGAGGTGGGTCGGAGCCGGTGTCCTCAGAAATCTGGATAACAAAATTTGCTACGAGGTGAGACGATGCTGGTGTCCTCATTGGCAGTGTGTGAAATTTTGATTTTTTTTTTTTTTGTGACTAGTGCGTTGCCGTCCTCCTTTTTCCCGATGGTTTGTGAAAAAATGTGAAGTCTGAGTGAAACCAGTAGATCCGTGGGCAAGTTGTAAATCGTAGAGACGATCCGCTGATATGCATTCAACGTGCATTCAACTTGTCCTACTGAGTGCGCCAATTATGTTTGCCCGAAGGGAAACCGAGTTTTAAAAAAAACTTCGAAAATTTATTATGGAATTACTTGGTTTACAAAGGGTACAATCGTTGGAGACGGCTAACACAAAAGTGAAGTGTCTCAAGTGCTGTATGTCTAACGACACCTCGTAGGGAGGTGGATACTGCTGAGATAGTCTTTTAATCCCGAGAATCTTCGGGGTTAAAAGTTACATACTACGCAAATATCTTCTCGTAACTTACATAAGTGTACAATCCTGTAGACATGGATCTCATCCCCCAGGTTATGAATTCAGGTACCCTAAATATGACCTCCAGTACATCTTGTTGATAAAAGCCGGGCTTAAAGCTCACGACACTGACATACACAACATATTCCAGATACAAACAACTCTGCAAAAGCTCACGTAGCAGAACATATTGACTTAAAACACTCATAATGAGCGAAAGACAGTCCTGGAAGTAGCTCACTAACACCTACGAGTGATCCCCCATATAGGTGAGGCCTTAAGAATGAGGAGGAGGAACCACCAGGCTTGACATTCCTGGGGCGGCTGATCGTGTGTGTCCCGCTCACCACATCACCAGTGGCCGAGGGCTGACTCTGAGCAGCAGCTGAAAAATCCCTCATGCGTCTTAGTCCCGGTAGGTGGCTGGACTGGTAAACGGGACGGAACCAATGCGAGACCTAGTCATTAGCTGCCTCTTTGAAATATCGAAGATGGCTATCGAAGTGAGTGCCCCCCAATGACATCGCCCCCTACTACTACCCCCCTACAGGAAACTGTAGCGGCTGTTGTAAGGGAACAGCTGCGTAGGGCAATGGCCCAGCAGCCAGTGCCGCCAGCCCCCCAGGCTTAAGGAGCTCCAACGAGCCAGATTAGTACCCCACGCCCCTCGTATGCAGCAGTAGCCCTCATGGAGACGAGGCTGAATGGCAGTCTGCCAGGGCCAGGAAGCGCAGGGGAGAAAAGAAAAAGGCCCCAACTAAGCAGGACATGCAGGCCGAGGGCAGCGCCCCGCCTAAGTCTCCGCCCAAAAACAAAGGCAAGAATAAAAATAAAAAGCCTCCGCCGCTTACCAAACGCCCCCCCCCCCTTAAAAACCCATGACAGAACGTGGTAGTGGTTAGGCGCACGTGTGAGGAAGGAGAGGCTGGTCCCTCCACCCCTGATGCAATGGAAGCGCTGATGCGGGGTGTCCCTGCTACGGACCACCAAGCACTGCAGGGCGATCACATGGTTATTGACTTTGCCATCACAGACGACAACATCCCCTGCAAAGACGCATGAAAAGCGATTCCGCACCAAAAATGCTGACTGGCCACAATTCTGTAGGGTACTGGAAGGTGAACTGCGTGCTGCAGACACCAACCTAATAGTGCAAGCTGCTGAGGAACTTAATCCCCCAAGCGAAGTGTAAATAGAGCCAGAAGGATGTACCAAAACACTCATGACCCTGATGCCAGAGCCTCACTCCGAACTGCCTTCATCCAAGAGAAGAAAGCCTTCCACCGCGCCATCAAACAAGCCAAACGGCAAGGCTGGCGAAATTTTGTGGAAGCGGAAAGCTCTGAGAACCCCTGGGGCAGACATTACAAGTCCTCCATAGGAAAAGCAAACGTAGAGCAGGTCTTAGCTGCGATGCAAAATGAGTCAGGCTGGGCCTGCAGCATCGAAAGTTCACTGGAAACCTTCCTTGAGAAGGTGTTCCTAGATGACCAAGTAGCTTGAGACACTGAAGCCCAGGGGGCTGCAAGGGAGCTGATCATGAAACCGCCGAACGAGCCCGTCATCCCATTGTAGACAACAGGCGACCTCGGCAGGGCCCTTGCGACCTTAAAGCCCAACAAATCTCCTGGGCCAGATAAAATAGAAAGCAATATGCTAAGGAAGGCTGAGCGAACAATCTCCAGCGGCCTCCTTAATTTACAGTTCCCCACACAGTGGAAGTCTGCGCGTGTTGTCACTCTTCAAAAGGGAGGCGACCGTAATCAGTCAGACCCGCAATCATGGAGACCGCTCAGCCTTCTTTCTATTTTAGGCAAAACACTAGAAATCTTGATGTTGTAGTCCCTTGAAAGGAGTCTTTGGCCGCAACCTCACAGGCAGGCAATACGGGTGTACCAAAGGGAGGTTTATGCGGGATGTCATTGTCGAAATTCGGCGTGTTTCCCTGCTGGCACCAGCTAAGTACGTTGTTGAATGATGGCGAAGAATGAGCGGGTGTCCCAATGGCTGGTGGAAGCGGAGATGTCTTCAGGTTGGAGCGTTTGGCGTAGGTGAAGGGGTGATGAGGTGACGTCTCGGCGTCTTCTTTAACGGATGGTAACGATGAAATCGTCACGGAGTCGATAGTCTTTTGGAAGGTTGGCGGCGAGGAAGAAGTAGAAGAAGGGGTAGGTGTGAAGACTGCCGATGGAGGCAAACTCATCAGTAGAAGCAGATGAAAATCAATTATGGCCTCTGTATCGTCTAATAGGGAACAGATTGTGTTGTGCCATTTGGTGCTGACTACTTTATCTTTGATTCCTGATAGGTAATTCTCAACCTCAGGGAATTGATGGAATGCTCTGATGAAGGAGAACCACAGATTGAGGGCGTCAATTGAAGCGGAAGCTGCAGATGTATCCAGACTAGCTACAGAGAGTTGTAGATTAACCAGTTTTTTGTAGTAAGAGAATGGCGTTACGTCATTGATGATACAGTCTGAGGGGAGATGGAAGTTGTTACCCCATGTCGGTGAGAGGTCCATCTCAATACAGTTTCGAACAGGGGAATATACACTTTTCGCGCTGGACCCGGAATGCTACAGCCACGAAAATGTCATTTGTCTATCCGGCCCGGAGGACCAAATGTTTGGACCAGGATAGACGTGAATGAAACTCGGAGACGGATATTTACTGAGCACAAACTTGAAATTGGTGAGCTGCAATATCACAAGGTTTGAAGACTTGGATTGTACAAAGAAGAGGTGACTTACACAGGAGATGAGTTGAGTATGGAATCGCGAACAAATAGGGCTCTGAAGACGTGAAAACTGGTTGTACTCGGAAGGAGGGACAAAGCCGAACTAGAAGTCGATGAGAGATGAAAGAGGTATCCGTTGAGAGAATTGGAGACGGCCGTATCGCGAAAGGTGTTAGGAAACAAGTGTTGGGAGAGCTGGGGACGACTCACTTCGGCGAAACTTCGTAGCAGAATGAATATTTGGGAGAAGGTATCTGTTGTAGAGAAGGATCTGAGAAGGGTGGAGAGGGGAAGGATGGGAAAACCACCGTTGGAAATATCCGCCGATATGGGATTTCCATGGGCGCAAAGACCTGTAGAGGAACAATGACCTCGCCACAGGAGCCCATTAGACAAGGAGCGGAAATTCCGAGGTCAAAAGCCTGGAGGGATTCGGCGCTTGCATCGAACATACTCCCCCGCGCTGCGACAGCAGGACAACCCTCGAAGTGGGGTTACAGTGGTTTGTGGTAATGAAGGTGGGTGAGGAGGCTTGCGCACTTGAGGGGTGAGTCAGAGGACGTGGTAAGTGTTGTGGGTTCAAATTATCGGTGGTGAATAGAGCATGGCAACGGGAAACTGGAGCTTAGGTACGAGGATGAGGATGAATGCGAGATCACACAAGGAAGCATAGGATGTGGTGCATGAAGAATGGAAGAATATTGAGATAGCACTAACATGAAGTGAATAGGATCAAGGTAGGGTGAAATGGGAGTATTTATCGCATTACCTGAGGTTTAGGGAAGCACATGCACAAAAGGGGAATATAGATGGGGATATTCACAAGGTGGTGGTGCAAGCAGTCAACATGCTAGGTGGTGCAGGTAGGAGAATGCACATTGGGGTGGTGCATGTAGGAGGACGCACACTGAGGTGGAGTGCATGTAGGAGAATGGACATTGGGGTGGTGCATGTAGGAGAACGCACACTGAGGTGGGGTGGATGTAGGAGAATGCACGCTGATGTAGGGTGCAAGTAGGAGAATGCACACTGAGGTGGGGTGCAAGTAGGAGAATGCATACTTAGGTGGTGCATGTAGGAGAAAGCACACTGAGGTGGGGTGCATGGAGGAGAATGCACACTGAGGTAGGGTGCATGTAAGGGAATACATATTGGGGTGGTGCTAATAGGAGAAATTCATATTGAGCTGGTGTGCAAGTAGGAGAAAGCGCACGAAGGTGGGGCAAGTAGGAGAATGCACACTGATGTAGGGTGCAAGTAGGAGAATGCATACTTAGGTGGTGCATGTAGGAGAAAGCACACTGAGGTGGGGTGCATGGAGGAGAATGCACACTGAGGTAGGGTGCATGTAAGGGAATACATATTGGGGTGGTGCTAATAGGAGAAATGCATATTGGAGTGGTGTAAGTAGGAGAATGCACATTGGGGTGGTGTAAGTAGGAGAATGCACATTGGGGTGGTGTAAGTAGGAGAATGCACATTGGAGTGGTGCAGATGGGAGATGGTACGGATTTGGGCTTGGGTTTATGAACTGGGACCTAGTGTTGTCATGAGTGACGTGGTGAATGATACGTGGGGTGATAACGATTGGAAAGTGTGGAGAGTAAGGAAGGTTGTTGGGTCAGAACCTTGAAGGAGCCGGAAGGGTGAGGAAGATGACAGGGTGCAGGAGACTGGATGTGAGACATAAGACATTGAGGCTTGTGCTATTAAGGATGCGAGCTGAGTGAAATTGCAACGTAGAGAAACGGTTAGGAAGAAGCGACGGAAAAGGGGTGTAGGCAAACTATGTGAATGTAGTAAGGTGTTCAGAGGGGCCTTGGTAATCACACTCGAATTTAGGGATGTCCAGGAGTGGATGGTAGAAGAGGTAGAAGAAATCTGTGCTGGGGTAGCATTGAAGAAAACGAATGTTAGGGCAAGATGGCATGGGCTGCGGTAGGGTACAACAGTTAGGGATCAGAAAAGTAAGATGTGGAGACTAGGATTTAGAAAAGTAGGGTGTGAAGACCAAAAAGGGCGTTGAGACATGGGATACTAGAGATGAGGCCTGAGTTGAGTCGTAGGAGCAGAAAAACAGGCGGAAGGATGGGACAAAGGGATGTATAGGTAAACTACGTGAATTTAGAGAGTTGGGCAAAGGGGTCTTGGTGACAGCTCTTAAATTTTGGTGTGTGGGCACGAGATTCTGAGAGCAAATGTCTATGTTGAGGGCCTTGAAACACCAATAGAATGCTTCTGTTCTGTGTGGAGGTGTGAATGCACGAGTAGGAAAATGGTTGTGGGTTGCGTGATTTGGATGAGGATATGAGAAGAGCTGAGGCGTGACAGATATAAAGGGCGTTGGGGAATACTGTGCTAATTATGAGGTCTGCATGGAGTTGTAGGAGCAGAGAAATAGGTAGGTGGAAGAGACAAAGGAGGGTGGAGGCAAACTGTTTGATTGCAGAACGTTGGGCTTGGTGACAACACTTGAAATTTGGTATATAGGCACGAGGCGCTGAGGGCTGCCTCTGAACAGGAAGAGCTGAAGGCTCCTTCCTATATTCTACGTTGGGGAACAAGTTCACACGCTTCAGAGCCTTACCTTGAGTAACGTTCGTCGGCAGCGATTTGAAGATGCCAGGAGTGGAAGAAAGCGGTTGACGGGCGCAGTGTGCATCTTGAGTGACGTGAGGCTTCGTTTCGATGTTGGTTGTTGGCAGTTCGCATGGATTAGGTCGTTGTGAACAGCGAATTGGTGATGGAGACGAGAGGCAATACGGTGCTGTGACGAGAGACTCGGAGGCTTTCTTATCCGGTGAAGGTGAAGACATTGTACGAGAAGCGGAGAGCGACGGCGTCAGTTGCGGGTTCTTGAATGGCGGCGAAGAATGAGCGGGTGTCCCAATGGCTGTTGGAAACGGAGATGTCTTCAGGTTGGAGCGTTTGGCGTAGGTGAAGGGGTGATGAGGTGACGTCTCGGCGTCTTCTTTAACGGATGGTAACGATGAAATTGTAACGGAGTCGATAGTCTTTTGGAAGGTTGGCGGCGAGGAAGAAGTAGAAGAAGCAGTAGGTGTGAAGACTGCCAATGGAGGCGAACTCATCAGTAGAAGCAGATGAAAATCAATTATGGCCTCTGTATCGTCTAATAGGGAGCAGATTGTGTTGTGCCATTTGGTGCTGACTACTTTATCTTTGATTCCTGATAGGTAATTCTCAACCTCAGGGAATTGATGGAATGCTCTGATGAAGGAGAACCACAGATTGAGGGCGTCAATTGAAGCGGAAGCTGCAGATGTATCCAGACTAGCTACAGAGAGTTGTAGATTAACCAGTTTTTTGTAGTAAGAGAATGGCGTTACGTCATTGATGATACGGTCTGAGGGGACAAAGCCGAACTAGAAGTCGATGAGAGGTGAAAGAGGTATCCGTTGGGAGAATTGGAGACGGCCGTATCGCGAAAGGTGTTAGGAAACAAGTGTTGGGAGAGCTGGGGACGACTCACTTCGGCGAAACTTCGTAGCAGAATGAATATTTGGGAGAAGGTATCTGTTGTAGAGAAGGATCTGAGAAGGGTGGAGAGGGGAAGGATGGGAAAACCACCATTGGAAATATCCGCCGATTTGGGATTTCCATGGGCGCAAAGACCTTTAGAGGTATAATGACCTCGCCACAGGAGCCCGTTAGGCAAGGAGCGGAAATCCCGAGGTCAAAAGCCTGGAGGGATTCGGCGCTTGCGTCGAACAACATCATTCATCCAAAACCTTGACCAACAACAACACTGACATTTCCAACATATTCTAGATACAACACTGCAACAAATGTGCATTGCAAAACACTTTGACTCAAATACACTCCTAATGAGTGGAAGAGAATGCTCAGGGTTTAGCACGCAATGCAATCTTTGGAATGAGGTGGGGAAAAAACAGATTTTCAGCATTCCCTGGTCTGATGCGAGTGTCCTGGTCACCTCATCACTCGTGGTGGAAGGCTGATTTAAGCAGCAGCCAAATAATCCCTCATGAGTCCTTGGCCGATGAGTAGTCAGATCAGCAGCAGTGGTTTGTGAGGGGGCCTCAACAGACGAGTGAAAGGGGCTATAATCAATATGGCTGAGTAGGAACTCCCATGACATGGCTTCAAGCAACTTCCGCTCATACCACTGATACTGTCAAGAATACACTACACTCCCCAGTAACCTTATAGAACTGGATACAAAAGCACAGCGGCTGATTATGCACTCTTCGAGCCCATTAACAACATCTCATTCTGGACAACTGGCGTCCTCTGTAGGCCCCTTGCAACCTTGATGCCCAACTGGCTCTTAGGCAATATGTTTGGGAAGGCTGAGTGGGCAATCTTCTGCAGCCTTCTTAATTTATTTATTGACCGTCTCCAAGTTGGACAGTTTCTCACTGTCCCTCTTCAAAAGGGAGGTTAGTGCAGTCAGTCAGATCGACAATAGTAAACGGGAAAGTCCATGCAGAACATCACTGTTGACATCATCATTGAGTACACTGTAGCAGTTCTCATTGACATCAGAGGACTGTTCAACAACCAGCAGTGGCCAGCGCTCCCTAATGAGTTCATGTCAGGGAATTCCTTGTAACCTGTACTAGCTTATCGGAAGTTCCCTGACCACCGCTGATATGATTGAATGCAGACATGTCTACGTCTAGAGAACAATTTAGGAGGGGTGTCCACAGGGCTAGATCATCGGCCCAGCCCTTTGGAACACCTTCTTTGAAGGTCTTCTCAAGAGCATCATGTATACTGACTGTGAGCCATACATCTATGAAGACGACCTGACTGGTGATCCGTTTGCAGCCTTTCCACTAATAGGAGTTACAACCCCGTTACTCAGTGGTGCGACTATGTCTAGTTGCTGCTGGTAATAAAAACGCCACCTGTGCCTCTTCATGGGGCTTGCCTAGCTCGATACTCCCCCTTTCCCTCTTCGCCCCAGGCCCCTCAAATACAGCAATAGCCGCAGAGCCCTCCTCCCTCCCTCATGGAGCTGAGACCAAATGGCAGCCTGCCATGGCCAAGAAGCGCAGGGGGAAATGGCTCAAAAAAGTAGGCAGAGGACAGTGCCCACCCGCGCCTCCTCCCAAAAACCAAGCACCAAAACTCAGAAATAAAAATAAAACGGCTCCTGTCCTTAAAAAAGACACAACAAAACGTGGTAGTATTGACGCCTATGTACGAGAAAGGCGCAAGAAGGCTATTGTTGTCCCCTGAATGGAGTAAAGAGGCGTATTATGTTAACATTTATGAAGGCAAGAGTCACAAATGCTAATACTTTTTGTGGTTGTTGAACGATGTATGTCATTATTATGTACTAGCTGTTGAATTTAAGTAATTTGATAGTCTAGTAATTCTAGACTATGTGACGTTTTTGCATATTACGATACTGTCAATACACTCGTGTTTCTTGATGGTTCTAATTCTATTGCAGAGTTGTGACTCCGCTCCTCGAAAAACGTTGACTAAGGAAGCATTGGCGGCATCTCATCAAACAATGGATACAATTGACATTACAGACCTCGACCGTAAGTGGTCTCCTGTTAGGGTGTTGGAGAATAATGCATGATTTTGTGATTTCAAAATAGAATCTGCGAATCTAATTTGCTGTTTCATTTTTGGAAATTAAATTAAAATGAAAGTGGTAGTTAGTGAACAGCTGAATACTGTATCCACTCTTGTTTAGTTACTTTCAAGTTCGGTAATTATAGGGAAGCTTAGAGGTGATGTCTCGTAAAAATCGGGTTGCTGTGCTATGTAGGTACCAAAAGTACTTTCAGCAAGAAAGTTTGTCCACTACATATCACTCCTTTGTACCGGTAACAATTTCTTTTCATGATATTGATTGAGCCATGGTTCATCCTCTACGTCGTCCACAAATTCGTTCGAACACATCCGTTTTTACCACTCAACACATTCCCTTGGTGGCTCCCATATTCACAGTACTCAACCCAGGATTATTCACGTAATGTATCGACTTGTATCAGATATAGGACATGTTGGCCTATTCCTGTTGGCGCAGCGAAAAGGGGTGAATGAGCGTAACCGCTGACTTTCTCATTCCAACATGTGTTTTAACTGCTCTAGTATTAGGCACAAATGAAATTGTAGAATACTGGTACAAGTGATGATTATACGCCGTATGGGCTAAATTATAAAATCGGAAAAATCTGACCGGGAAGAAGTCCAAGGAAGTCTCGACAGAGTTGGAATACTGGGATCCAAAAGTGATGCCTATTCTCGTGGAGAGTGGGGAGTTGCTCACGAGGGATGCAGGGACCTTCGGCGTCACTCACGTCGAAAAAGGTGTGTTAGGTGCAAGAATGGGGGAGCTGAGAATCGCAACGAAACTGAACTCGGTGAGCGTGAGGAGGACTGTATTATACGTGCGTGTGGAATTGAGTAAAATTGAAATTGAGGTGAGATGAAGTACAAATGGGCAACACAAGGGCAGTACTCGGAACGCGTGAACTGACAACCGTGTGAATCCGTTATTGAAACGGTTGCAGACAATTAGGCGGACGGAGACAATGATGCGGGGAAGCCCGAGTTCGAAGACCCTGACAACTTTGACGCTTTACGTCGAACATACTCCCCCGCGCTGCGGCAGCAGGATAACCCTTAAAGACAGGTTACAGTGGTGTGTGGTAATGAATGTGAGTGAGGAGGCTAGCGCACATGAGGGCTGAGCGAGCTGGAGGATGTGGCTAGTTTGGGCTGCCTGATGAGCCAGAGCACAGAGAGATGAGGTGATGAGTGTGACACAATGATGTGGTAGTGAATTGAGCAGGACAACAGAGACCTGGAGGTGTAAAAATGAGGATGAATGAGTGATCTCATGAGGAAGCACAGGAGGCAGTGCAAGGAGAACGAAAGGAGAGTAGGACAGGCATAAAGAGGTTTAAGGTGTGGGCCACTAAGGTGGGAGTTGGCGGAAGGCATACTAGGGGGAGGTGAGTAGGGAAGGCACTTGGGTGGTGCAAATAGGGGGAAAGGCACGCTGGGGTGGTACAAGTAGTGAGAAGGGCACCCTGGGGTGGTGCAAGAGGGAGAAAGGCACGCTGGGGTGGTGCGAGTAGGGAGGTAGGCACGCTGGGGTGGTGCAAGAAGGAGGAAGGCACACTGGGGTGGTGCGAATAGGGAGGAAGGCACACTGGGGTGGTGCAAGAGAGAGGAAGGCACGCTTGGGTGGTGCAAGAGGGAGAAAGGCACGCTGGGGTGGTGCAAGAGGGAGGAAGACACGCTTGGGTAGTGCAAATAGGGAGGAAGACATGCTTGGGTGCTGCAGGTGGGGCTAGTGCATGTATGAGAATGCACACTGCAGCACATTGAAAGGGGCGGTAGGGGCAATTACAGTGAGGTGGTGAAAGTTGGAGGAGCTCACTGAGGTGGTGCAAATGGGGCTAGCACACTGGGGCAGTGAAGAGGAGAAAGCGTATGGGAGTGGTGCAAAAATGGCACGTGCAATGAGTAAGGGGTATGATTTAGGGCATGGGATTATGAGGCGAGACCTAGTGCTGTCCTGGGTGAATGCTGAATGATAAGAGGGATGATTACAATTCTGAGGTCGAGAAAGTAAGAAATGCTGCTAGGATAGAGCAGTGAGTAAGGTGGGAGGGTGAGGCAAGATGACAGGGTGCAAGAGAAACAGGATGTGAGGGCATAAGGCATTGTGAGGTTTGCACTATTAAGGAAGGGTGCGACCTGAGTGAAATTGTACTGGAGAGAAACGTTTAGGAGGAAGAAACGGAAAAGGGTTTAGGAAAACTACAGTTAGGGTTTGGAGAAGTGGGATGTAAAGACATAAATGGCGTTGGGGCATGGGAAACTAGTGATCAGGGCGACGCTTAGTTATGGGAGCAGAAAAACAAGAAGGAGGATGAGACGAAAGGAGGTGTAAGTAAACTATATGAATGTAGTAAGGTAGTCAAAGGGGCCTTGGCGATGGCAC
The DNA here is from genome assembly GCA_020466155.1 of Pachypeltis micranthus. Taxonomy (NCBI): domain Eukaryota; kingdom Metazoa; phylum Arthropoda; class Insecta; order Hemiptera; family Miridae; genus Pachypeltis; species Pachypeltis micranthus. The sequence goes on along the minus strand of CM035770.1, from coordinate 823,298 downwards.
TTGAATTTTATTATGATCAGGTGTGGAAGGTAGAAAGGGTAGAGGGAAGCTGTGCTGGTGTAGCATTGAGGAACTGAATGTTAGGGTAAGATGGTGTGGGCTGTGGTAGGGTACAACAGTTGGGGTTTAGATAAGTAGGATGTGAAGACCTAAAGGGCGTTGGGGCATGGGGTACTATGAATGAGGGCTGAGTTGAGTCGTAGGGGCGGAAAACCAGGTAGAAGGATGAGACAAAAATAGGTGCAGATAATCTATGTGAATTTAGTGAGATGGTCAAAGGGGGCTTGGTGACAGCACTTAAACTTTGGAATGTGGGCACGAGGTTCTGAGAGCAAATGTTTGTGTTGAGAGACTCGAAACACCAATACAATGCTTTTGTTCTGTGTGGGGATGTGGATGCACATGTAGGGAAATGGCTGTGGGTTGTGTGATTTGAATGAGAATATGAGTGGAGCTGAGGCGTGACAGATATAAAGGCCATTGGGGGATAGGGTGTGAGTAATGAGGGCTGAATAGAGTTGCAGGAGCAGAGAGGAGCTGAGGGCTGTGCCTCTGAAGAGGAGGAGCTGAGGGCTCGCTTCTATAATTTACTATGGGAAGCCAGTTCACGCTATTCCGAGACTTACCTTGTGTTACATTGGTCGACAGGCGATCTGAAGTTGGAAGAAGCAGACATAGGCGGCTGGCCGGCGGCGATGTGACCATTTCGAGTGTTGTGGGGCTTCACTTGGATAAAGGTGGTTGGAAGTTCGCAAGGATGGCGCCGTTGCGAGCAGCTAATTGGCGCTTGAGTGACGGGGCGATTTAGTGATGAGCCCAGCGAAGAGATCGTCCAGGGAGCGGCGAGCGACAGTGGCGGTGGTGAGTTGTCACAACGGATGGTGTCGGCGAGAGGCTGGTTGTGAGTTTCGATGTTGACGCGGGTGGAAGAGACAGAGGAGTTGCAGCGGGAGTCGGAAGACGAGAAGGCGCAGACATGATTATCGTTTCGCTTCTTTTCGCTGGTTTGAAACGAGTAGTGGGCGTCGTGGCGTTAACGTTCGGTCCTGGATGCTCGAAAGTTAACGAAATCCGGCCCGGAGGACCAAATGTTAGGTGCAAGAATGGGGGAGCTGAGAATCGCAACGAAACTGAACTCGGTGAGCGTGAGGAGGACTGTATTATACGTGCGTGTGGAATTGAGTAGAATTGAAATTGAGGTGAGATGAAGTAAAAATGGGCGACACAAGGGCATTACTCGGAACGCGTGAACTGACAACCATGTGAGAGAGTGAGAAGTGACTGGGGTGATAGTTGGAAGCAGAATGATTTTGGAAGAGCTCTGTCATTGATAGGAAAATGAAATTGGGAGAAAGAAATGAAGAAAGGGGAAAACCTAGAAAAGGGGGCTGGGGGCCCGCAGCTTAGGAATTCCCGCAGGTTAGGGTCCGTTATTGAAACGGTTGGAGACAATTAGGCTGACGGAGACAATGACACGGGGAAGCCCGAGTTCGAAGACCCTGACAACTTTGACGCTTTGCGTCGAACAAGGTGAATAATAAAAAGTGTTTTTGAACGCTAATGGGTTTAATCGTCGCATGGAGCTCGGATTGGAATGGCTCAGTAGCGAGGTTGAAGGCGTTATTTCGGTCGGTGGCAGGGAGAGGGCCGCTCTCCGCATGGCCGTCCTTCTACTGTGTTCGCGTCGTCTTCATAGCTACCATTAGTTCGATGTAGTATGGAAGGCTGGTGGCCTTTAAGCAGGCTGCAGTTTATTAATATTCACAAGAGTAGCGTTGCATGTTTGTAAACTGTTCCCCACAAGTTAATCTTTCGATGCATGGCCTGAACAATGGTGCCCAGGCACTTATTCTACATACTCCAGAATTCGCCTCTTACCCGCCTTTTGCTGACAGTCGAAAAATGTGTGTCTAGCATCATCTACCATGGTATTGCAGAAATATTATCCCATATTGTAGTGGCAACTGCAGTACATGCTCTGGCAGCACCCCAATGAGATAAATTTGTCTCGCCACGTTTTTTCTCAACTCACATCCTCACACTACTGATGAGTGTTACAGTTGAGTGTATCTTCTGCACCCCACTGGCTCCAATACTGTCAGGCTTCCATTATTTTATTCATTCTGTTGGCTAAATCTCAGCCTTCAGCAAGGTCCCTACTCTTGACAGACATGGTATTGATGATTGATGATGATGATGGGTATTCTTCTGGCTCGTACACTATACTGCAGTTGCAAACAAGGCTGTAAGCACTACATTGCTGAACATCTGTGATTCGCTTTCAATATTTCTCAAAAATGAAAGCGTCAACAGGTTATATCTGCACAGAAGTAGGGAATTTACATCTGGCGTGAGTTGGCTCAGTGGCTGACCTGAGGCCTGCTCTGTGCGATGATAGCCTGTGTCGCCTTTTCTCATCTTTGCTTTTGTTCTTCTGTAGTTAGTACATGGATGGATAGTTTTCCAGCTATTACCATAGGTTACCATAATACAATAACATTCGCCTAAACTAAGAATTTTTCAGTGTCAAAACTGACGCAACTCCAAGAAGTGGATGTTATGAATGAAAAACTCATCCATTGGTATATTGTGTGAAACAAATAGTGGGACACTATAACTCAGGAGTGACTTCATTTTGACTGCTTAGGTATCCTTGTCAATGGTGGAGACGGAGAAACGTACAAAATACTCCCACACATTAGAGGTAACGTATAATTTGTTTCATGTCTTCCATAACTGTTCACTGAAGTGAGCTACCATGTTGAAACTATAGCAGCTAACAATGGAAACTTTAAGATAGTAAAAGCATCCAGAAAGTAAGACATCGAGCTTGTCGAAATATGCTCACCCAACTTTTCTACATACACATTGCCTAGGTGGTCAACGTAATTGTTGACCCAGAAAGTGCCAGCTTTGAGAAACCTTAGCCATACCAATACTGCGCCATTTCCCCAAACCACTTTTTACCTCAGCGTTCCTCTTCTTTTTATCTTATGCCTCTTTATTCTGATGATATGCAGCAAAATTAATGGTAGCCCCTATGGGCACGAAATTTCTTTTTCGCTTATGAAATTATTTCCCTCTCACTTTCAATATGCTCAAGTAGTTGCACCCACTGTACGAACATTGCAAAGTATTCAAAACCGAAGTATTTCTGGTCCGATTTCACTCTGAACAGAGGCATGCAGTTATGCAGAAGAGTTACTTATGAAGTTGGAAGAGAATGCTCTCTGCTGGACTTTCTGTACTTAGGCAACAAAAGCACAGAGCGATTGAAATCCCAAGTAGCTCGAGACACTGAAGGCCAGAGGGGAAAAAAGAGGCCAAAACCCACCACGTGCTCCATACTGTCACCCAATGGTGTGAGTATGCCAAGATGCAGGTGGCTGAGGAAAAACCCAGCTAATCCTCTTGAAAGGAAAAGTAAATTGCCAAGCTCAATTCGTCAAGTATTTTGGGGTGAATGTAGGTGAGAGGTGCAGCTTCAGCCACCACCTCCAGTCCCTTAAAGGGGGTCATTGGCAACAACCAAGTTGTACTTGGTAAGGAAAATCCTATGTCGCTCACCCCGTCCAGGGTCGGAGATCACCACAATGGTGAGCTGGTGTTTGGATCAGTACAGACTATACAGGGTCGTCCTGCTAGAGCCTGCTCAAGTGGTTGAAGGCTGTTGGCAACTGGTGCGCAGAATTGCTTGTAAAATGATATTACAACCAGCTCAAAGCCACCTGCTCGGAGGAGCACAGCGGCGAAGTCCTGGCTGTGAGTGATGGACGGGTCAGCCCCTTTAAGGCCGGCTTATACGGCAGGGGAATTTTCCGTCCCCCTTCCTGCGGTGGTTGTGTTCTGCGATCACAGCTCAAGGTAGGGGGTCCCCAGTGTGTCATGTATGTAGAAAAAGTGTGCTCCTTTTAAGTCCGGCTCATACGGACATGCAGGGAGTATGGCAGTGGAATTCTGCAACCAACTGCAGGGCTTGAAACGTTAAGATCTGAAGATAACTAAAAAAAAGTAATATTTTAAGCAAATTACGTAGATTTCCTTTCTACTTCGTAGAGCCAAGGAAAGTGAAAATAGTATTGCGCCAATTATGTACTACTTATTAATATTTTTGTTGTGATCTCTTCTGTAATGATCTTACAATGACACGAGTTAACTCACAGAGTCTTTCTTTGAGTGACTTTATTGCGCTTGCTTAGCTAGCACAATTAGTTTTCATAGGTTTCAATATTACAACTTAGGTGTTTTCGATTTATATTTGTCGTCATGCAGCTTCTTGGTTGATGTTACTAATTACTAGCTTTAGAATGACTTCATTAACAGTATTGACTTAGTAGTGTGAAATTTCTGGTGAACACCAACAAAAATTAATATCCGTCAAGGCAACATCTCAGTACATAGCGTTTTAACTACAGGGTGAGCCATAACAAATGGTGCAGTTTCAAAGGGCGATTTAAAAAAAACGGTGCAACTTAGAAGATTACGGTTTGTTTTATTGAACGCCATACATCACCCCATTTCGGTAGATTAAGTCCTGAAAATTACATCAGGAAGGTGGGCGCCCTCAGCAGCGACGCACTGATGTAGGCGATTCCTGAAATTTTCAGCCGCCCTCTGGCACATTTCGATGGGAATCGCGGCGATTTCTTCCCTGATTCGAATCTTGAGGTCTTCCAGAGTGTGAGGTCGATGTTTGAACACCTTTTCCTTCAAGTAGCCCCACAGGAAAATATCTGGTGCGTTGCAACACACAACTTTCCTTAGCTCTACGTCAATTCACTTTGTACATGGCTAATTCTATTTAATCAATTCATTTATCACTCAATTAATTTGAACTTGGTCAAACCACGCTTTACGGCAGCAGGAAGCGGTAGCGCTTACAGTTCCGGAATTTATTGTGCTGCTCGTACTCATCGCAGGACCATTATTGAGCAATTGGTACACAGATAATTAATGAGGCTGTAAACACGATTTAAAAATATCTGGTGCGTTGCAACACACAACTTTCCTTAGCTCTACGTCAATTCACATTGTACATGGCTAATTCTATTTAATCAATTCATTTATCACTCAGTTAATTTGAACTTGGTCAAACAACGCTTTACGGCAGCAGAAAGCGGTAGCGATTACAGTTCCGGAATTTATTGTGCTGCTCATACTCATTGCAGGACCATTATTGAGCAATTGGTACATAGATAATTAATGAGGCTGTAAAGACGATTTAAAAAACAAAAGGATAGTAATCACTTTTGCAGAGTTATTGGAAAATAACTGTTGGAACTGGTAGTAACCGAAACGGCAGTAGTTGAAATTCAGGAATTTCTGGAGTGAGTCCCATGTATCTCATGAGCATTTTTAAACACTCACCCTTTAGGTATTGGATTGGAATACAATACCAATTTTTTTGAAACATTCTACAAGAATTCCAGCGGAGTTTATAAGGAAAAAACTGCGCGAAAAACGCTTTTGGTCGAAAATTTTGATAATTTATTGTGCTGCTCTCGCCATTTCCCCACGAATGAGAATTTTATAGTATCATTGCCTTATTGAGAGCTATCAATATAAAAAATTTAATCAAAATCGTTAGAGCCGTTTTTGAGAAAAAAAATTTGGTGTTTTGATCACTATGATGACTATAGTCAACTTTCGGTGGATTTTGCCCATACTCTCATTATTGCGTCCCATGGTAACCTGTAGGCTAGACATCAAGTTTCAGCTGATTTGGTACGGTGGTTTTCTCTAAAAACTGCGGTAAAATCGATTTCGTCGTAAGTTTTGGTAATTTATTGTGTTGCTCTCGTCATTTTCCCACAAATGGGAATTTTATGGTATAATTGCTTTATTGAGAGCTATCAATATAAAAAATTTAATCAAAATCGTTAGAGCCGTTTTTGAGAAAAAAAATATATGGTGTTTTGATCACTATGATAACTATAGTTAACTTTCGGTGGATATTGTCCAAACCCTTATTTTGGCGTCCCATGGTGACCTGCGGGCGAGATATGAAGTTTGAGCTGATTTGGTACGGTGGTTTTCTCTAAAAATCGTTCACAGACACACAGACCATTTTCCCAAATAGTGTTTTTCGGACTCAGGGGGGTCTGAAACGTAAAGATTTGAAGAGAACTCAAAATTTTTTTGCTAGAGCCCGCTCGAGTGGTTCAAGGCTGTTGGCAACTGGTGCGCCAAATTGCCTGTAAAATGATATTACAACCAGCTCAAAGCCACCGGCTCGGATGAGCACAGCGGCCAAGTGCTGGCTGTTCAGGTGAGTGAGTGCGAGCATGTCAATGGACGGGTCGATGCAGGCTACTGCTGCCTTGGCTCTCGTTCTTGCTCCAGCCACCACTCGTGCCTGCGATCCCATACCAAGAGTTTTGGATCCTATGTACGGTTCCTGTATGGCGAGGACACTGCAGCGTTTCTTGAGTGCATTTTGCAGCAACTCAGCCATAACTGGGCAACTCTTATTTGTGTTGTGCTGAAGGATTCGAACTGTTTTTGACCTATTCATAATCCACTCGTGACTCCTGGAGGGCAATCGCTCGCTGACGAATGGTACAGCGTGCGTCTCGTGTAGAGTGTGCGACCTGTTGGATTTTGCGTTCGACGCAATTGGCACACTTGAGGGGAGCATCACGCTTGCATTCCTTACTCAGATGTGGCAAGGCGCACCAGGCGCACACAACAGGTCTTGTACAGGCCACTGCCAGGTGGCCATAGCGCTGGCATTTGTAGCACTGAGTGGGGGCTTGGTACTTTCGTATGGCGCACCGCTGCCAGGCTATTTGGAGGTGCCTTGCCCCCTCTAGTTTTTTGTACAGGCTGGGTGATACCTCAATCACCCAATCCTTCTGTCTGCCACGCTTTTTGGTGAAGAGAGGCCTGACGTCCTGCGGCTGCAAGCCTAACGCAGGGTTGTGCTCAACAACTTGTTGGGCCAAGTCCTCTTTTTGAAGTTCAGTCCGCACGTCGCACAATAGCAGGCGTGGGAAACGACCCAGGGGGGCTGACGCTTGGAGCTTCAACTCCTTTTTTGTGGAAATGTGGCTCGTGAGCGCCTTGGCCATTTCTGGCGTTTCCGTCACAATGACGGCGCCACCTCCTACTGCGGTGCGGATGTCTAGCACTCGGACGCTTAGAGCTTGGAGGTCCGCAGCAGGGACACCCCGCATAAGCGCTTCCATTGCGTCAGGGTTGGAGGGACCAGCCTCTCCTTCCTCACATGTCCGCCTAACCACTACCACGTTTTGTCGTGGGTTTTTAGGGGGGAGTTTGGTAGGCGGTGGAGGCTTTTTATTTTTTGTTTTTATTATTACTTTGCCCTTGTTTTTGGGCAGAGGCGTAGGCGGGGCGCTGCCCTCGGCCTGTTTAGTTGGGGCCTTTTTATTCTTCCCCCTGCGCTTCCTGGCCCTGGCAGACTGCCATTCCGCCTCAGCTCCATGAGGGGGGGAGGAAGGCGCAGTAGCGGCTACTGCCGCTTATGAGGGGCCTGGGGTACTACCCTGGCTCGTTGTTGCTCCTTGAGTTTGGGGGGCTGGTGGCACTGGCTGCTGGGCAATTGCCCTACGCAGCTCTTCCCTCATGACAGCCGCCACAGTTTCCCGCAGGGGGGGAGAGGCAGGGGGCGATGTCGTTGGGGGGGCATTAGCTTTGATTGCCAGCTTCGAAATTTCGAAGAGGCAGCTAGTGACGAGGTCCCGCATAGGTCCTGTCGCGTTGGCCCTCATCCGTGCCAGTTGGCCGTGGATGATTTGGACATATGCGCAAATTTGCTCCATGTCCGACAGCTTAGGGTCAACGGAATGCCGAGTGCTTGTAGTAGCCAGGTTGCCCGGGCTACTAGGGGGAGAAGGGGGAGATGAACGCAGTTTGCCCGGTTCTTTCCGCCCTTGTTTGTTTGGACGACGAGCAGGTTGCTCATCGTCCGAAGAGGGAGGGGTCGAGCTTGGCGAGCCCGAGGAAGAGGCGCAGGTGGCGTTTTTATTACCTGCTGAAGATTTAGTTGACTTTGTCATGTTTTTTTACTAATGGGGGGGGGGAGAGAAAAAGAAGCAGACTGGTGTAGTGTATCCTTGTGAGTTCATTTGTTGTGTGTGTTAGTGGTATGAGCGAGAGGTGCTCGAGGCAGTGTCCTGGAAGCTCCCCCTCAGGCATATTGATTCTAGCCCCTTTCGCTGGTCCGTTGAGGGTCAAAGGGAGGCCCCCACATGCGCCGCAGCTGCCAGTCCGGACACAGACACACAGACACACAGACCATTTTCCCAAATAGTGTTTTTCGGACTCAGGGGGGTCTGAAACGTAAAGATCTGAAGAGAACTCAAAATTTTTTTTTCAGCCGATTACATAACTTTCCTTTCTACTTCGTAGAGCAAGGAAAGTAAAAAAGGATAGTAATCACTTTTGCAGAGTTATTGGAAAATAACTGTCAGAACTGGTAGTAAGCGAAACGGCGGTAGTTGAAATTCAGGAATTTCTGGAGTGAGCCCCATGTATGTCATGAGCGTTTTTAAACACTCACCCTTTAGGTATTGGATTGGAATACAATACCAATTTTTTTGAAACATTCTACAAGAATTCCAGCGGAGTTTATAAGGAAAAAACTGCGCGAAAAACGCTTTTGGTCGAAAATTTTGATAATTTATTGTGCTGCTCTCGTCATTTTCCCACGAATGAGAATTTTATAGTATCATTGCCTTATTGAGAGCTATCAATATAAAAAATGTAATTAAAATCGTTAGGGCCGTTTTTGAGAAAAAAATTTGGTGTTTTGATCACCATGATGACTATAGTTAACTTTCGGTGGATTTTGCCCATACCCTCATTATTGCGTCCCATGGTAACCTGTAGGCTAGACATCAAGTTTCAGCTGATTTGGTACGGTGGTTTTCTCTAAAAACTGCGGTAAAATCGATTTCGTCGAAAGTGTTGGTAATTTATTGTGCTGCTCTCGTCATTTTCCCACAAATGGGAATTTTATGGTATAATTATCATATCAAGAGCTACCAATACAAAAAATTTAATCAAAATCGTTAGAGCCGTTTTTGAGAAAAAAAATATTTGGTGTTTTGATCACTATGATAACTATAGTTAACTTTCGGTGGATTTTGTTCAAACCCTTATTTTGGCGTCCCATGGTGACTTTCGAGCGAGATATCAAGTTTGAGCTGATTTGGTACGGTGGTTTTCTCTAAAAATCGTTCACAGACACACAGACCATTTTCCCAAATAGTGTTTTTCGGACTCAGGGGGGTCTGAAACGTAAAGATTTGAAGAGAACTCAAAATTTTTTTTTCAGCCGATTACATAACTTTCCTTTCTACTTCGTAGAGCAAGGAAAGTAAAAATCACACGCACTCAAATCTGGCGATCTTGCCGGCCACCCCAAGTCACCCCTGAGAGAGACGAGGCGTTCGGGGAACATCTGCCGCAGTTTCACCATTGAGATTTGCGCTGTGTGGGCCGTAGCCCCATCTTGCTGAAACCAAATATCCCCCAGATCCTCTTCTTCAGCTAACTGGTTCAATTCGGGTTCAAAAAATCTTTCCAGCATGAAAAGATAACGCTGAGCATTGACGGTAACAGTCCTTCCATCCCCCTCGAAAAAATAATGCCCAATCACCCAAATTTTGAAATGGCACACCAGACAGTGACTTTCGGGGAGTGGAGAGGTCTCTCGTGAATTTGTCTTGGGTTGCGGTCACACCAATAGCGGAAATTTTGTTTATTAACCGCTCCAGAGAGATGGAAGTGGGCTTCGTCCAAACTGAAAAAAGTGGACGTTGGCGGGATGCGGTTTATCATCTCTTGGCATCGATTCAAGCGGTTTTGGTAGTCTGGAGGTGACAATTCCTGAACAATCATAATCTTGTACGGATGGAATGACAAGTCCATGTGCAAAATCCTCCTTAGTGAGGTGTTGGAGATGTTCAGTGCTACTGCGTGCCTCCGAGCAGAGCGCCGAGGCGACTGTTCCACTGCTGCTCTCACTCGAGCCAAATTTTCAGGCGTTCTTGCGTTTCTTGGTCTTCCCGCACCTCTACGCCTTACTGTGGAACCAGTTTCTTCCAATGCTTGAACCCAACGTGCGATAACATTGCGGTGAGGGACGGGATCACGACGTGGGATGTTGTAACGCAGTCAGAAGGCCCGCTGGGTGGCGATGAACGAACGGCCACTTTCAAAAAACGTGCAAATGACGAAACCTCGTTGCTCTCTGCTCTAAACCATTGTAACGACTGAAAACGGGACCACTGCGCGGGCACAATGAGACCCCTCCCAGGTCGTTAACCCCACTACAAGGCATGCAGCACCCCTTCGAAACTGCACCATTTGTTATGGCTCACCCTGTACCTTGTCTGGGGTGGGGGTGCAGCTCCACAGTTGCGCTTCATATGGTCAAACTTTCCTAAGACCAAAGTAGGTATTGCTGATGTATTCGTGAATGACACTTCTGAACATTGGGCCATTAGACTGCAAATTTTTCACAACTTGAGGACGATTTCTTCTTTCCTTAGTTAAAATGATCGTTATTTAATCGATTCTTCGTGTTGGTGAAATCAACCTGTAAAGGCTTCTTAGCCTCATTCGTTTTGATTCTCTGCTTGAGTGCACTGTCACAGTTCATTGAATTATTCGTTGATCACCAACAGCCTGAGCTAGGATGGCAGAGTATCGAACAATGTGGATGTGGCATTCTCGTCATTTATGAAGATGGTTAAAGTACACAATGGACCCATGTACATTCCAGCACCTCTGCATATTTTGTTCAAAGCCTTTAATTAGTGATTTAATGCATCTTGGCATACCATGTTGGATGCTTATGTAGCATCAAGGAAGATGAAGAAATTTGCCAGAGAACTTGTATAATCATTCACTTCTTCCAGATTGGCTTTAACATATTTCCTCGTGACAGTAGGTGAGAGGACTGTGAACCACAAAAGTCTTTTCAAATTAATTAATTATGGAATCCTGGCCACAACTGAGTTGAGACTTGAAATCCATTGTTGAAATGGAATGGTTTTAGAGGTCGAGCTAAGGACTAGTGAATGATACTGCATGAGAAATGGGCACACACAAGCTACATGGGGCAGTTCAGTTCAAAGTTTACAGTAGTGAAAACTGTACTGCTCCACCTGTCTCAATGTATGCCAAACCTTTCCTGTTCGTTGTTACTTACTTTTGTCACAATTTTCAAGGAAAAAAACAACTGTTACCTAACTTGATGTTTATGTGTTTCATCTTGTTTCTTTAAGTAATGGGGAGCGGTGAAACCTCATCTGGGATGATGGGTGACGATGATTTGATGGAACAGCTGACCCCTGACCGGCTGCTGGAGATGCCTGTTATAATTGCTCAAGAAGACAACAGTGAACCTACTTCTCCGAAGGTCAATTAATCTGTCCAGTTTTTCTGTGTAGTCAAATTGTCATTTGCTGTGGCATTTAAAATTTGGCAGTTGAATGCTCAACCAAGCAAAGGCTTAAGTAAATAGTCTCTTAGAGTGGTAGATGCACGAGAGGGGGAGCTTGAATTGGAATATGAAAAAAAATAAACCAAGTGAGCTTGAGCGAGGACTGTTTTACACTTTGACAGAAAGGATAGCATAGGATATAAGTTAAAGTATGAGTATTTAAGCGCAAACAAGTGTAAAAGAATTAACACAAAGTCAGGCGATTCAACAATATTTTAGATCGTTAACAATTATCACAACAATTCCAGAATAACAACCGAACCGTAACTCACTCTTCTTGGATACACAAACAATATTGGTTGCGAAGGAACGGACAATAACAGAGAGATCCACAACATTACCCTCTCTCTTTCTCTCTCTTTTAAAAATTTAGTCTTTTTTTAGGTCGTTGAATGTTCGGAGGCGGTCGCTGTGAATCACTTTCCGAGTACCCTGTGGAGTCCGTATCCTGAACAGAACGTCAGTTATCTTCTTCAGGACTTCACAAGGTCCGGTCCATGGCAACTGTAATTTTGAAGTTAGTCCAATATGACGGCGAGGGTCATATAGCCAAAGTTTGTCTCCAACTTTAAAAGTTGGGATCGTCGTACCGACATCGTATCTTGTTTTGGCATCAGTAGCAACTTTTCCCAAGGATTGTCTAGCAATTTCATGAGCCTCATCCAGGCGTTCTCGCAACATAATTCCATAGCTCGTTTTTTCATGTGAGGTGGGTGGTATACCAGTAACTAAGTCTACCGGAACGTTGATCTCCCTGCCAAATGTCAACATGGCCGGTGAGAACCCAGTGGATGCATGGACAGTTGCTCGGTATGCAAATAGTACAAGATGTAGATGTTGATCCCAGTCTCGCTGATGGTCATCAACAACCTTTGAAAGCATCTCCCAGATGGTTCGGTTGAATCGTTCCACCATTCCATCACTTTGAGGTCTCAATGGAGTGGTTCGGGTTTTATGAATTCCTAAGATCTTCATTACATCTTTGAATATAGCAGACTCAAAGTTTCGTCCCTGGTCCGTGTGCAGCTCTCGAGGAACGCCGAACCGTGAGAATACGTGCTGAACTAGACCATGTGCAACAGTTTCTGCGCGTTAATCGGGCACAGCAAAAGCCTCAGGCCATTTGGTGAAATAATCCATTGCCACAACTATGAATTTATTTCCATCACTGCTTTCGGGCAATGGGCCTGCGATGTCAACTGCTAACCGGTCGAATGGTGTTCCAGTTATTCGAGTTTGCAACGGAGCTTTCTTGGTCTGAGCTGATCTTTTGCCTCGCTTGCCACATGTGACACATGCTTTGCAATAGTCTCGGACGTCTCTGTGCATACCCACCCAGTAGAACTGATTCCTCAATAGTGAAATGGTCTTCCGGTAACCAAAATGTCCAAATCCATGAGTAAGTTGTAACAGATGTTTTATTTGGCTTCGAGGAACTACTAACTGAACTACTGTTTTGGTTCCTGAATCGTTTTCCCAATTCCTGACGAGTAAATCTTCTCTCAGTGCTAGAGAATCAAACATAGCCCAAAGAGACTTGACATTCGCGCTACAAGGAGCCACTAGTTCCCAATTGGGACGTTGCACCTGAGCTAGCCACGTCTTTACTAGGGCAATATCTGCATCATTCGTTTGTTCAGCTTTCCAATTAATGTCAGGCTGTAATTGGATTTTGTTAACATCTGGTAGTCCTTTCAACTCTTGTCTCAAGCAGTAGGAACAATCTGTTGCTAAACAAGGTCTTCTAGAAAGGCCATCCGCATTAGCATGAGATGTTCCTTTGCGAAATTCAATGGTTAGGTTAAAAGGTGCCATTTTTTCCAACCACCTGGCCATTTGACCATCTGGTTGTCGGAAGTTTCGCAACCACTGTAGAGAAGAGTGGTCAGTTCGAACTTTTACTGGGATACCACTATCAAGGCCATAAGGCTTAAAGTGCTCCAGGGCACTGACTACTGCCAACAGTTCTTTTCGAGTGACGCAATAATTTCGTTCCTGTTTTGAAAGACAGCGACTGTAATAAGCTATTACTTTTTCTTGATCGTCTTGATACTGAGATAAAACTGCACCAATTGCTTTATCGCATGCATCCACATCAAGAGTGAACGGAACGTTTGGTTTCACGTGACCTAATATGGGCGCTTCAGTAAGTGCTTGTTTTATGGAGTCAAAGGCAGTTTGACACTCAGAAGTCCATTCGAAACCAACATCCTTTTCTTTGAGTTTGAATAAAGGCTTTGCTACTTGGGCAAAATTTTGAACAAAGGGGCGATAGTATGAGCAGAACCCGATGAACGTGTTCACATCCGCAACGGAGGTTGGCTGAGACCAATTAGCCACTCTTTCGGTTTTCATGGGATCAGTACCGACACCAGCCTCAGAAATTTCGTAGCCTAAATAGCAAACTTTACGACGCATTAGTGTGCAATTTCTGGCATTCAGCTTGATTCCTTTCAATCTAAGTTCGGCAAATATATTCCGGAGCCAGATTAACTGCTCTTCGAATGTCGGAGTGTCCACTAAAATGTCATCGAGGTACACTTTCACTCGTCCTTGGCGAATAAACCTTCCCAGAACCCCAGTCATCGCCCGCTGGAATGTTGCGGGAGCATTACACAAGCCAAAAGGCATGACGCGGAATTGCCAAACTCCTCTAGGTGTGCAAAACGCCGTTTTAGGCTTATTGCACTCCCTCATCAGTACCTGCCAATAACCACTTTGGAGGTCAAGTGTCGTAAACCAAGCACTTCCGCTTAAAGAATGGATGAGATCGTCAATATTTGGAATAGGGTGACAATCTTTCAGAGTAACATCGTTAAGTTTGCGATAGTCGACGCAAAACCTGCTGGAACCATCTTCCTTGGCGACTAATACTATTGGACTTGCCCATGGACTGACTGAAGGCTCAATTATCTTGGCTTCTTCCATATCCGCGATTAATTTATCAACTTCGGCAAGACGGTGAGGCGGAAGTCTTCTAGGAGCTTGATGCACAGGCATTTCAGTTGTGACAGTTATCGAATGTTCCACAGAAGAAATTTGACCAAGGTCATGTTTACCCTGTGAAAACACATCGGAGTATTCCATCAACAACATCCTAACTGCTTCCTTCTGAACTCCTGACAGTGCTTCACATGACCTGAGAAACAACTCGGCAAGATGTATTGGTATGCCGTACTCACGTGTAGAGATTGTTTGTTCTTGCAAAGGACTGGACACAGTACCTTCATTAGAATCTAAGCTCCCCAGTTTCTGTTGACTGGCGTGTGTGTTCTCCTGGACAGTCGACGGACAAGTTTCACAGTCTCCAAAACTAATGTTGCGATTATCGATTTCCAATTGCCTATTTGTAACATCAATGATACAACGATAACGTTTCAAAAAGTCTAATCCAAGTATGCAGTCTTCTTCTATGGGGGCAATGATGGCTGGATGATGTCGAACTACCTTATCTCCAATATCGAACTGAAGAGCAGCACGGCCATGAATAGGTGTGAATAGGTGCTGTTGCTCCAGTGGCAGTGCGAAGGAACGTTGGTTGCCATGCCTCAACTCTCACACCAGTACCATCCAAGATCCTGGGATTAACAAAAGTAACAGTCGCGCTGGTATCCACCACGAACTTACACAATTTAGAATTTAGTGTCCCAAAAAGACAGAGACCCCTCAATTCCAACCCGGTAAATCACCTCCTTGCCGTAGAAAGTGGTCTGAGTTCCTAATGTTATTAATTTAGGCCTTTTCGGGTGGACCGTCAAACTAGGCCTAGTTAGGTTGACGGATGGAAGTTTCCCTGATTTTGAACCTCATTGGCTCGAGCACGTTGGCGAGAACACGTGCGAGAGATGTGGCCAGGCTCATGGCAGAACCAGCACAATCGTTCTCTTGAATCATATCTGCTTGGTCGGTGTACTCCATCAGTGGCCACATGATGTATAGGGCGATCAACATTCCACTTGTCAGTGTAGTAGAGCGATCGTCATTCAAAGTGGCTTCGAATCTAAGAGCGCATGTCAAGGCTTCAGACATCGTAGTTGGAGAACGACAAAGCAACAAGCGCTTTAGATCTTGATCCCTTAAGCCCCGCATGAAGTGGTATACTCCCTGTGTATTCAAGAATTCTTCTGGAGCAGCTGGGCAACTATTACGGGTAATGTGACGGATTGCTTCATGAAACTCTTTCACTCCTTCATTCTGACCCTGTGTTCCAGTATTCAGAAGCGTCAAGAACATTTGCGATTGGTTCTTAGTCCCATAATGTTCTTCGAATACTCTTATGAGTTGCTCATAAGTTCTGGGGAGTGGAACCTCATTTAGCAGAACGAGGGCAGAACCAGTTAAGGCACAAACAAATTCAGTCGCCATGACAGTTCTGTTCCAGCCATTATGTTCTGCGATACTTTCAAACTGGGTTCTATACGCTTCCCAGTCGACACTTCCATCAAAGGGTCTGGCCTTCTTCAGATGTCGGGATTCTCTTGATTCACTTAATAATCCAGGGAGAATAGCGTCTTGATGCTGTGAGATTGTGAGTGTGGTAGGCGGGGCATTGGCGATACAATTAATTACGTCTGCCACGAGTCTCTTACGCCAAATCTCCATGTGGCTATCTATTTGTTCAACAATAACGGAAGGTAGTACGTTGATGGGCGTGATATGAGGATCTGCTGATACAGACTCGTCTCTTGTACGTTCGTCAACTGCTTCTGTAGTTTGTGTGGCTGTGTCGCTCAATGAAGAAGGGTTGTGCTCGCTTCTAAGTCTTCTTGACGACATATCCCACTTCTGACACCAATTGTAAAAGAATTAACACAAAGTCAGGCGATTCAACAATATTTTAGATCGTTAACAATTATCACAACAATTCCAGAATAACAACCGAACCGTAACTCACTCTTCTTGGATACACAAACAATATTGGTTGCGAAGGAACGGACAATAACAGAGAGATCCACAACACAAGGATACGTAAACTGGTTGTATGGGGAAGGAGAGATGAGTGAGAATCAGTAGTTAGAGAGCTGTGAAACGAGTGCCTATTGTGAAGACTGAGAGACAAATGCGTTTTGGAAGAGCTATGTGTTGGGGAGAGGAAGTAAATTGAGGAGTGGGAAAAGGATATTTTGAGAAGTCCAGAAAGGGGAAAACTGTTGTCAGCTAGGAAATAACTAAACAGGCAGGCCAGATTTTCCCACAGCTACAGGAAAGGCCCGAAACCAGGTTTTCCCATTAGGGGAAAGGGCAGAAGTTCGAAGCTCAAGATTCCAACGGCCTGCGCCGAACACAGAGAAATCTCGATTTCCACAACAATATGCGTCCCCAGAAGGCATATCGAAGGGTGTGGGGGCATCTCACCATTGAGCAAGAGATGCTCAACTATTGTCTAAAGGTTGTAATAACGGTTCTGTAAGTATCGTTCCTAAAGTGTAGGAAAATCTTGCTGTGTATACTCATATTTGACTCCCCCCCCCCCTCTGGTATGTAAGACACTGTTCCGTCGCTGGAAATGAAAGCTTGAAGTTGAACTTCTGCATAACGCCGAGATAGCACAGTGCAGCCAAGCAAGTATGAACTAGAATCAGCTCCACTCTTTTTTTCGTATTCCGTCCCTCTTGAGTCAAGTTCCTCAAGTGTGGACGAAGTGAAGTCCCGTCCCCGTTTTTGTTATTAAGTTTATTCTTTATTAATTACGTGTTACCCGAATAAATTTTCCTACGTGGTGGCAAATTATTGTTAACGATTGACACTCTACCGCATGAACTCGCTGCAGGACTCCCAGCTGGGGTCGTCATCTCTTCTGCTATGTTTGGTGAGTGCACTTTTCTAAATAATTTGCGCAGAACACTAGTGAGTTTAAGTTGATATTTCCTTTCCACCACTTTCCGTGTCCCATTCCTGGAGTTGTCTGGTTCGGTTCAAATTAAGTGGACACACCCCTATAAAGTGCTCAGGGACTCCCTCAATTCCCAACAGAGCAATGCTTGTTAACAGTTTAACCCTCAGAGATTGCCAGTTCTCTCTTGTTACTGATGGGGAGTCACAGCCTATCAAATTTGCATCTACAAACTAGTATGAAAGGGCAGGGAACACTCACTACTAAGCTGAGTGTAAAACCTATTAGTCAATTCCAAAACATAGTGAGACTACATCTGCTGAAAGCCGTTGGTTTCTACAATTTTAAATTATGCATAAGACTTTGTTGAAAAAGTATTGTTGAGTATGAAATCGTAAGCTTCGTCTGTAATGGGCATTAATAAGGTATCACCCATTTGCATCCATGCTTTTGCAGTTGGTTGTGAGTCGAGGAGCTCGTATTGGTCGACCTCCAGGGACTTTGAAACGTCCTCCAACGAAGAGCCCAGTGAAGATCATTATCAACGACGACAGTCTCGATAGGGAGCCACCAGCTAAAGCGAAAAATTTAAATTCACCGATTGAAGAGAGTGTGGCCAAACCGTATGCCACCCGAATGAAACCGTTTTAAAGCTCAGGTTGTTCTGATTGGTTCGTAACCCTTGCCGGTTGAATCTGTATGCGTAAATTGATGTGAAAAAATGAATGTGTGAATGTAAATTTAAGTTTTGTGTATTTTTAACTTATCCTACCTCCATGATGTCGTCACTAGCATTAATTCGAAATATTTTACAGCAGCTACAACCGCGTGAAATAATGTCTATTTAAAACTATCTGATGGTGAGCTGCTGATGTGGTGGTTAACCTGCTCTTGATTTAAATTCTACTAAAATCATTTCAGCTCAAACGAACACGGTACAGGATTAAGAGGGAAAATTAAAACCTCAAAACTTCGCCACAGACTACGTGTCATTATTGACTGAACCCCAACAAACATACTCACATTTTGGGTGGTCCCCTTCACTAATCTCGCTGTCCTCGAATTCCCAATGCCTGACAGAAGACTCACAATTGAAGAAACTAGATTTTATTCAAACTTTGGGAAACTGAAAAACAGTGAGTCAAGATGGCGAAGCTCCCTGTCCACACTCTTGCTGTAAACTGCCCTTCCCCCTCTGTCTGAGGTGCTATGCTACTGATAATCTTGACGCTGTGGAGACGAACTGCTACATATTATGAAGATCTCGGCCAGACTCAATAAATTAAATTAATGAGACCGAGTGCTCCAAAAAATGATTTTCTCTCTCTTGGGCGGGGCTAAACAGCGTAAGACAGTATTTCGGAGGCCAACGGCTTCAACGTAAAAAAAAAGGAGTTGAATATTGTTTTATTATTCTATATTCTTTTTTTCTATTTCAAATAAATTAATAAGGAAACTTA
The DNA here is from genome assembly GCA_020466155.1 of Pachypeltis micranthus. Taxonomy (NCBI): domain Eukaryota; kingdom Metazoa; phylum Arthropoda; class Insecta; order Hemiptera; family Miridae; genus Pachypeltis; species Pachypeltis micranthus. The sequence goes on along the minus strand of CM035770.1, from coordinate 804,532 downwards.
TCTCATGTATAAGAGGAAAAAAAAACTAGGTAAAATAGGGATGACAAAAAAAAGGTGGTACTTTACCTTGCTCTTGCTCAGGGTTAGAGCGAGACAGAGATTTAGTGAACAGTATCACGGATTTAGTAGCAGAATGAGGATCCCGCGTAAGTTCTCCACTTCTTCTAAGGCTTGAGATTGACACAACTCAAAAAACTCAGCTTAATCGATGTTTTTTGGCTGCATAACTTCGTTCTTACTTCCGTTGTGATGCTCAGTAGCTCCCACTCGCCAAAGCGGCCAGAGCTCGGTCTGAACGTCTCCCAGCTTCCCGCTCTTCTTTCATCATGTCGCAAGAAAATGTGCCTCCACATTTACCCCCCCCCCCCCCCGTCAAGAGAAGAAGATGCTGCTCCCAAGAAGCATCTTCAGGATGATGTCAGTGGTTCAGTCCTTCGTTTCTCCAAGTTTGTTGCATCTTCCTCAGAGCGATTTCCCTTCCTGCAACATTCATTCTGGGGCGGCACTCTGGTCAACGAACGAAGGGTAAATGAGAATATTTATGAGAGCTTCAATCAGTGATACACCCTCGAGGTTAAGGCAGGGAGGGAGTGCCCAAATTTAAATTGCTGAGTGAAAAAATGTAACGGAAAGAAAGTTCCAATTGGAAGTAGTGCTAATTCTTTTATATTTATTTATTTTTATTACTTTTTTTATTGAAACAATTAAATGTAGTATTAACAAAGAAATAACCACCGAAAGGTAGGACAAACTGAGGACGATCGTGGTTTAAGTTTCAACATTTCAACAATCAAATATTATAAATGCGTTTAATTTTAAATAAATACGTTAAATTTTACTATGGCAAGCACAGCCCACGAGGGATGGGTTCTATGTCAGAAACATTGGCTACCTGCACACCTTCATTACCACTGCTGCAATAAGTCAAGTGAAAGCGCTTCAGATGAATCCGTCCATCCTAATGTGACAGCTCGTAGGAGCCGTTATTGTAGGATGCCAATATAAGGTAAGGACATGAATACTTGGACCGAGATTTGTGGTAAATTCTACGTCATTACAAGTCTTCCATAGGAAAAGCAAACGTTGAGCAGGTATTAACTGCAATGCAATATGAATCAGGCTGGGCCTTAACATCAAAAGTTCACTGGAAACCCTCCTTGAGAAGGCGTTCCACAACGACCAAGTAGCTCGAGATACTGAAGCCCAGAGGGCAGCAAGGGAGCTGATCATAGACCCCCCGAACGAGCCCAACATCCCATTGTGGGCAACAGGCGACCTTGACAGGGCCCTTGCGACCTTAAAGTCCAATAAATCTCCTGGGTCAGATAGAATAGAAAGCAATATGTCTGAGCAGACTATCTTCCCCGGCCTCCATAATTTATTTAATAACTGTCTACAGGTTGGGTGGTTCCCCACTCAATGGAAGTCTGAACACGTCGTCATTCTTCAAAAGGAAGGCAACTACAATCAGTCAGACCCGCAATCATGGAGACTGCTCAGCATAATTTCCATATTAGGCAACATATTAGAAATCTTGATGTTCCAGTTCCTCGAAGGAGTCTTTTTTGGCTGCAACCTCACAGGCAGACATAGCGAGTGTACCAAATGAAGGTCCACGCAGGATGTCATTGTCGAAATTCGCGATATCTCCCTGGTGCCACTGGCTAAGTACGTCCTGGCAGTTCTGATTGACGTCAGGGGAGCGTTTGACAATGTTTGGTAGCCAGCTTCATTGAGCTTAAGGGTAGGGGAATCCCCCGCAACCTGTACTTGCTCCTCAGAAGTTACCTGACAGATAGAACTGCTACAATCAAATGCAGGCATGTCTCAGTTGGGAGAAAGATTGAGAGGGGGTGAGAAGGGGTCACCCAATGGTGGGAGCATGTCAAGATGCAGGTGGCTGAGGAATAAACCCAGCTAATCCTCTCGAAAAGAAAGTTAAATAGCCAACGCCTGATACGGTTTGGTGGCCACAGGCTCCTTATTGGAAAGCACGTCAATAATTTGGGAGCGAATATAGGAGAGAGCAAACAAACAGCCAATCAAAAGAGAGTATTGGCCTTGTAGATCACCAAGGCCTACAAGACTGTATCAAAAGAAGCACTCCAGGTGATCACTGGTTGGTTACTGAATGACTTGGCCGTTGAGTGTATGGTTGACAAGGGGTAAGTGAAACGAGTTTTCCCCTATGTTCGAGACCGACAGCAATGTTTACTCTTTCACTTTTTGTTGTATTAATTTAAGTTGACCTTTGTCACCGTCCGCGTCTCACAGCCGGTCACCGTCACCATTGGCTCAAGTTGATTCGCACCTTGTTGTTTACGAAAGAACAAGGCTTCCCCTCCCCCTTCAAGAAAGCAGGTGCCAAAATGCTGCGCAGACACCATCATTACCTCGTTTGCGATCAAACTGACAACTCCCGTCTATTTTTTACATGCGTCGCCGAACGTTTTCGCCGAATCCATTTCATTTTCCCAAAATCGCCTTTGTATCTTCGGTTTCGGTTTGGATACGTTTATCCCTGGACTCCAACGAAAGTCCAGACCAAGGCGCGTCAACGCTGTGCTGTTCTCGGCACCATCTCAGCTTCCACGAAAAGAAGCTCTCCACTCAAATTGATTTTCACCATTAAGTTAAGTCTTTAGTTTTAAGGGCCCTTTAGGTAGGATATGTTTCTTTTAACCTTCATTTATACAATTTCAATAAATCTTTCCTCTGTTACGCTTGAAGTTCAGATATCGCATTTTTGTCTCATTTCACTCTGCTCCTGGTAAATGAAATACTGATGCTAAGTTAAGTTTTCTTTGAACTCGTCCGTTTAGAGGCCAGGGAAGAGACATTCTGATCCCAGTGGTAACAGACACCCTACTGTTGGTGTGATGAAAGCAGTCTTATTAAAACCAAATGCAACTGCTATTGCCTTCCACTAAGCTCAATTGTATAATGTATATACGGTTCGTTCCTACGTGAGCTATTGGCCTCTAGTGGTAATTAAGGATCAAAAATATCATCAGGAGCGTGGATAGTTATTGTTCGGTGTTGGGCAATGAAAGGCACCACCACCATAAACATAACCTGTCGATTGTTCCCTTCCACAAGCAGTAGCACATTATCAGAGATCCGATTATTATGAACAAGCCTTTTTCCTTCTACCTACCTTTTCTAATATATCGATGATTGTTTTCAAAGGAAGCTTTAACATGGTGTCAGGTGTGTTGTTGTGAGGAACAGTTTTACGTGGCCGTAAGTGAAGACGGAAATTTCGTTGTCAACTTCTTTCCGCCCCAGTTTCTTCAAAACACCGGTAAGCATTATTTGTCCAAAGACTGATCGCAGAAAACCCTTCAATCGAGATGTCAATTCCGTTACCTACAAAAATGTCAACAGCAGGCGACCAGGTTGAGAATTGGAAGTATTTTAAGGAGGAATGGACGAATTACCTTATTGCGTCTAGTCTAAGAGATAAAGACAAAGCAGTTATAGTCGCGACTTTCAAATGTTTACTTGGGCGTGAAACCTCACAAATATTAAATAACCTAAAAATTTCTGAGTCACAATCTCAAAGTCTCGACGACATTATAGTGGCTCTTGACAACTACTTTTTGCCAAATATTAACGTTATTTATGAAAGGTATCTGTTTGGTTCTGCAGTTCAGGGCGACTCTGATTCAATTGATCAATATGTAAGCAGACTACGTAATCTTTGCTCAGCTTGTGATTACAATGCTATTGAAGATGAGATGATTCGGGACCGTTTAGTTTTAGGTATTCGTGATGAGGACTCAAAAAAACAATTGATTAGCAATTCAAAATTAAATCTGAATATGGCCACAGACATTTGTAGGGCAAATGAGCTGGCAGATAAGCAGTTGCGCAGCATGCAAGGCTTGCCAAGCAGTTCTGAACCAGTAAAGAAGCTGTCTCGTTCGCGCAACATAAAATATTCTAAAAGCAACCAGAAGCGTAAAAGTAAGGAAGGTGTTCCTTGCAAATATTGTGGTAAAATTCACTTGCATGACCGTAATTCATGTCCTGCTTATGGTAAAACATGCCGGAAATGTGGGAAGCTGAACCACTTTGATTCGGTATGTGGTCTTTCCGGATCAAATCCGAGACACAACGGCAACTTTAAAAGCGAGAAGCGGCGGTTGCATGTCCTTCAGGTAGAAGAGGAGACTGAAAGCGAGGAAGATGATCTTTCTGAAGCATTTAAGCTAGAAACGATCAATAATATTGGAAATAAACAACACAAGCGTGTTTGGGTGACAACCTTAACTTTTTTCGTCAACAAACATGTCAAACAAATTGAATGTCAGCTTGACAGTGGTGCGACGGTAAATGTTATAGAGTTAAGGCTGCTCACAAAATTTTTTGGAAAAAATCTCACGATAAAGCGAACCAATACTACTATTAAATGTTTTCGTGGTAGTCTCATCACACCAGATGGTGAAATTTTTGTACAGGTGGCTAGTAAAAGTGTTAAGGGCACATTGAAGTTCTTGGTGGTTGAAAGCGAGGGTACTGCCAATACTCAAATGCCACTCATATCTGCTGCGAGCAGTTAGGTTTGGTAAAACTCACAGAGGTTAAGCAGCTCGGAACTTCAAGCAATGCGGAAGATATTTTACGGAAGTATAGCGATATTTTCACTGGGATTGGGTGTTTGAAAGGTGAGTGTTCCCTGAATGTGAATCCTGCCATTCAACCCATTAAGCAGAAACCACGACGAATCCCTGTCCCGCTCTGTAATGAAGTGAAATCTAAGCTTGATGAACTTGTAAAAAATGGAATAATTACAAAGGAAACAGGTCCAACTGATTGGATAAGCAACTTGGTAGTTGTAAAGACTCCAAAGAAGCTCAGATTATGTCTTGACCCATTGTTCTTGAACCAAGCCTTACTTCGTACTGAATATGAGATACCAACTATTGAGAGCATCAAGCCTGAGTTGAATGGTGCTCGGTATTTTTCAGTTGTGGATACGAAGGACGGTTTTTGGAATGTGAAACTGGATGTGAAAAGTTCTAAGCTAACCACATTCTGGACGCCTTTTGGACGTTTCCGATTCTTGCGACTTCCTTTTGGACTGGTGGTATCAAGTGATGTCTATCAGTGTAGGCTTCATGAGATTTTTGCAGGAATTCAGGATGTTATCGTCATTCAAGATGACATTTTGATCATCGGTAGAGGGGGTACGGATCGGGAGGCCTCTAGAAATCACGACAGGGTTCTGGAACAACTGCTGGAAAGGGCGAGAGAAGCCAATTTGAAGTTTAATAAAGATAAAATAAAACTCAAGAAGCGCGAGGTGAGATACATGGGACACATAGTGTCCAAGGATGGGCTAAAAGTTGATCCAGAAAAGGTCAAAGCAATTAGGGAGATGAAGCATCCAACAGACGTCACTCAGGCCAAAAGCTTTGTAGGTCTGGTGACATACTTGTCCAAATTTGTTCCCCATTTGTCGTCGCTGTGTGACCCCATCCGCAAACTTACTAGGAAGAACAATAAGTGGGAATGGGGAGTAGAACAAAAGCGCGCCATTGAAACCATCAAGGAGATAGTATCAAAAGCTCTAATATTGGCATACTTTGACCCAAGCAAGCAAGTTACATTGCAATCAGATGCATCCAGCAAAGGACTTGGGGCAGTTATACTTCAAGACTGACGCCCTGTAGCTTACGCTTCAAGAAGCCTCACTAAAAGTGAACACAATTTTGCACAAATTGAGAAAGAGTGTCTAAGCATTCTATTTGCTTGTGAACGATTTTCTCAGTACATAGTTGGCTGTGGTAAAGTTATAGCGGAGACTGATCACCACCCACTCGAGGCTATTTTCAAGAAGTCCCTGTTGGAAGCTCCTACACGTTTACAGCAGATGATGCTGAGACTGCAACGCTACAATCTCGAAGTCCGATTCATCAGTGGGTCAAAAATGCACATAGCTGATGCATTATCAAGAATGCAGCTACCAGACACTCACCAGGATACAAGATTGGATGAGGTTTATTTCATCGATTCCATTTACAAAGAACTGGAATCGATAAAATTGGCTGATCATTTAAATATCACCCAGATTAGCCTTGAAAAAGTCAGAACTGAAACAGCGACAGATGATGCCCTTCCTCTTCTGGCTGCTACTATAAAAAGTGGATGGCCTGATTCCAGAGAGAAACTGCCAACTTCATTGTACGAATACTGGCCTTTAAAACATGAGCTTATGGTTCAGGATGGAATCATATACAAAGGTAATCAGATTGTGGTACCTAAATCACTGCGATCTGAGTTCATGGGCAAAATACACCAATGTCATCTAGGTCAGAATGCTTCGCTGAGGAGAGCCCGTGACACTTTGTTTTGGCCATTCATGAGCTCACAAATCAAGGATGTTACTAAAACTTGCACAACATGCCAAGAATTTTCGTCAAACTTCCAGAAGACGCCTATGAAGACACATAGAATAGATTTGATGCCTATTCTGATTATTTTGAAGTTGAGAGGCTTACAAACATAACTGCTCCAGAAATAATTATGTTTTGTAAAAGATCATTTGCGAGACATGGTATACCTCAAGTGTTGATCTCAGATAATGCTCCTTCATTGGTTGGTGCTGAATTTGTGAAATTCGCCAAGGATTGGGAGTTCCTACACTCAACGTCTTCGCCCATGCACAGCAGAGGAAACGGTAGGGCTGAGTCAGCCGTAAAAATCGCAAAAACTCTGTTGCGAAAGTGTAAACATGAAGGGACAGATTTTTATGCTGGACTTCTTGAGTGGCGTAACACACCAACTGTTGACATAGATTCTAGTCCAGTTCAGCGCCTCATGTCTAGACGTACTAGAACCATGATACCAGTTTCAGAAAAGCTCTTAATACCGGAGGTTATTCCAGAGGTCAAAGACATGATTACTCTGAAAAGAAGAAATACCAAGTTTCACTATGATAAGTCTGCGAAATTGCTGCCTCAATTGGAAATCGGTCAAGAAGTTCTGGTTAGACCAAACACGGGCAAGTTGTGGTCGATAGCAGTGGTTGAACAGAAACACGGATCTTCATCATATGATGTTGTTGTAAATGGAAGTCACCTTAGACGGGAAGGACCTGGTTGAAGGAGTTTCATAGGCCTGAGATACATAAACAACAACGTAAATCAGTGATACTTCCTGAGTCAACTACGTCATCGTCATCTGCTGCTGAGCAACTGTCAGATGCTCCAAATATTACTCCTCCAATGGAAAACCGTTCCTTTGTAACCCCTGGTTCTGAAAACAAATCCTTGGATAAACCAATGCTCAGTAACCCAAAGATTCCAATTGTACCTGATTCTAATTCAAAATTGTCGAGGTCTTCCTCTCCACGTTCTGCTGCTGATGTATCATCCCAAACCAAAACTAGTCGGTATGGACGTACACTGAAACCTACTTCGAAAACTCAGCAGTGGCAAAGTGGTTCCAAAAGTTAATAGTGTGTGACATTTTCTGGTCGTTGTGTTTTGGAGTGTTTGATAAATTTTGTTAATTATTCTGTTTGCTTATATAGATATATATTAAAAAAAAAAAAAAAGAAATTGTTCGGTATTGGGCAATGAAAGGCACCACCACCATAAACATAACCTGTCGATTGTTCCCTTCCACAAGCAGTAGCACATTATCAGAGATCCGATTATTATGAACAAGCCTTTTTCCTTCTACCTAGCTTTTCTAATATATCGATGATTGTTTTCAAAGGAAGCTTTAACAGTTATGCTGAAAGCAGCGATCCCTGGCACCTATGAGGTCGACAATGAAATGGCAGTAACTGGAAATACCAGCAGGACTCTGTTAAGCACTGTTGCACCTTCTTCAATTCGTGGAAACATGATAAGGAAGACGCAAACGTAAGCACAACTTCGAAGAAAAGGAAAATGTATGGTAGAGCGACTTAGTGTGTTAACAGGCAGAGCGAAGGCATGCTCACAACAACAACAATAATAATAACGTACGAAGTGAAAGCAAAAGAAACCTCTCAGTCTCATTGAGGAGGGATATCTCGACAGAGTATATACCATTACCCGTATCAGCTTGGTGAATGATGAGTGGTGAACTGTGAAGGTTATGAAATCTGGACTAGTGGTAAGTAAAGCAAGAGGGAGATCAGAGTGCAACAATTCAGGGACATCAAGAGCCAATGGGTCAGCTGATATGGGCCATTCAGAGCGGGGCTTACTAGTCCAAGGAGGTCTATCTCACCATACTGAGAGTTGGCGCAACGAGGCAGGATCAATTCCAAGTGAGATGACGGCTGGGTTTTCATTCCCTTGAATGTGGTGCCACCCCTCAATCTGTGTGATTGTCAATATCTGCTGAACTCTGTTGGTCACAAATGTCTGTAATCGTTGAGGTGAGATTTTCAACCATGCGAGAACAATAATTGATTCTGTGAAACAATAGACTTGGATGATGAAGAGATTGCAGCAGGCCCCACATAGCTCCAGACACATTACTGGCAGACAGTACTAGAAAGTTGGAAGTTTTTCATTATACATGGAAATATACAGTTTTTAACATAAAAAACTCGTCAAGTCTTCACTAGAAATCTTCAGGAAACTGGAAAATCGTCTTTTGATCAAATCTTATTTCACATCTCCTCTGCCGAAAACAAATATTCTATTTTAGGTTTTGTCGTTGACTCACGCAACAATGTAGATGGAAAGGTGACTAATTGTCACAACAGGAAAGGGTTCTGGGACTACCTGCTTGATATGACTCAGAACTGTTTCGGAAAATTCCTTTCAGTTAAATTTGGTGGGGCGGGGGTTACACAGAAAGAAATAGGACGACGAGCTTCGATTTGTGCGCACTGACACCTTCATTCAGTTGTTTGCGCTCAAGTGATTACAACGTGTACCAGTTACAAGCTATTTTCTCTTCGACGGCATTAAGGTGAGTCCAAGACAATTCAATATTTAAACCCAACATCACTCCTTCTGACTGAATCAGCAAATATCTGTCATTGTGCGTTCTCTAATAAGTATATAAAAGATGCAGCCATGGGGAAATTTGTTCAAACACCGAATTTTCCAAGACTAGGCAAATTTTTAGATGAACAGCACACTTAGAGTCACCCTGTATTCTCTTCGACATCAAGTCAAGTAGTCATAGTTTCACTTGAGACAGCCACCAATCTCGTTCAAACTCACATCCTGGCGAAGTGCTAGAAACAATCTTACCCTGTTAACAAATCTGTCGGGTTTAAATTAGAGTCTGATCGATTTCTTCCTTTTTTGTAGATATTGGAGATCTTGGATTCACAATAACATACTTAGAATCGTGAGAAAACATGGAAACTTCAGGTGGAGAGCCTATTCAGACGTGCTCCATTCATTGTGAAAACACTGGACCAGACGAAATTATAAAACCCTTCACAGCTGTGCTTTTGAAGAAATGTTTGCATGCCCTAAAAGTGCGTTCCTTCAACTCATTGCAGTATGCAGATTTTAACATTCCCACTCGAGTAGATGGAGAAAATGGATACCATAGTGCATGTTATAAGAAATTCACTGCCATCAAAAAACGGTATTATGACAAAGTCCCACCCCTCGTCATGGCAATGCCATTTTCCAGCCAATTAGGCCCTGTTCCGGGGCCATCAGGACTAAATATGAGGACAAGAAGAGAAAATCTTATCACTTCAACGGGGGTGTTGAAAAAACAATGTTTATTCTGTGGGAAACGTAGGAAAAAACATGTTCAAAAGGAGCAAAAATTGGTTTTGGGAACGAACCTGATAGAAACGAGTGTAACAGAGGCTGCCTCATTACTCGATGATAGGAGAATGCTTACGATAATAGATGAGGGAGACTTCGTAGCAAAAGAAGTAAGGTACCATAACATTTGTCTGAAAAGGTATTTAGCAAAAGCAAAAGGAAAACATAGAGTTTCGCAGCAAAATCAACCAGGCACATCTTTCAATCATATCAAATTCATGTTGAACAAGGAGGGTTACAATTTTGTATTTGAGACAGTAGAAAAAGAAATTCTGTTGAATGAAAAGGTATTAACCTTGTCCGAGTTACACAAATTGTTCACAGATAAAATCGAGTCAATACAATCAACTTCAACAAGTAGTATGATACGGCCTCAGTACCTAGAAAAAAAACTTTTGAAACGTTATCAATCCCTTATCCTTGTTGACAAGTCGACCAAGGATCACATATTCTTCAAGTCTACTATGAATTTCGTTCCCTCAGTGGTTGAAAGCAAACTTAATGACTTAAAACGAGATTCCCTCCTTCGGGATGCTGCCTATATACTGAGAAAGGAAATAATTAGTGCAAATACTCAACCTCTGCCCTCAAGGGAGCTGTCACTAGCTGATTTATACAAGGGCGAAAGTGAACTTCCTGATAAACTTACAACTTTTATCAAAGACCTCATTTATGGACCAGTCGTAAGCAAAGACAGTGTGTCTCGAAATCGACGCACTGATTCAATTTGTTCTGACATAATATTTGCCACAACAAATGGTCGCATTAAGCCATCTAAGCAGCTTCTTCTTGGTAGTGCAACAAAAACCATAACTGGGAGTAAAAAGTTGGTTAACATTCTGAACCGGTTAGGCCACTCGATAAGCTATAATGCGGCTGAAGAAATTGAAACGGAGTTGTCATATTCATCCCATCAAAGTAAATCACTGGTTCCCTACCCCATCAAGAAATCTCCGAACTTATTTACCAGCACAGCTTTCAATAATTTTGACAGATTTGTCGAAACTGGAACTGGTAAGAGTACTCTCCACGACACTGTTGGAATAATTTTTCAAAACAAAACAGTCCCAGACGAAGACACAGCAGATGTTGACGTAATTCAAGATCAGGTACATGGTCAAATGAAAGACCCTGAAGAAAGTGGAGGTAGTTCGGCGCAGTTAAGAAAACGACGGACTTTCGAAGAAGTTATGTCTGAAATACAGCCATACTTCACTAAACCAAAACTTACTCTTATATCTGTACTAAACGATCCTCAATCAAAAATTGCAGCACCCAAAAATTTTCAATACTTGGATATAATGTGGGTTTTGAGTTTTATTCATAAACCAGAGACCCCAATGTGGGTAGGCTTCAACTCCCAAATGTTTGTAGACGAATCGCCACAGCAAGCACTTGCCTACCTCCCTCAAGTCAATTCTTCTCCAACCTCGTATGCAGTCGTGAGGCACACTCTTAAAATGGCTGTTCAAGTAATGGAGGAATGTGGCCAAAGCCAAATATTTTGCACGTACGATTTGAATATTGCAAAAATGGCTCTTGAGATCCAAAGTAATGACCAACCAGAGTTTGATAATATTTTTATTGGACTGGGTCCCTTCCATATTGAAATGGCAATATTCAAAGCCCTGGGGAAGTATGTAGACGGCTCAGGAATAGTAGAGATCCTTGTTGAATCTGGCATAATCGCTGCTGGCTCTGTTCTTGGATTTATTGGCGGGACCAATTACAATCGTTGCAAGAGAGTTCACCGGCTATTAGCTCTAAGTCTTCGAAAACTTCATTATGACTCTTTCCTCTCATTAGAAGAAAATGCAGACATTTCTGAAAAACTGGACATACCAAGACTGGTTACAGAAGCAACAATGCAGCCAATCTCAATACTTGATGATGTCAAAGTTGATGATAAATTGAAATCCCATATAGAAAAATATATAGACTTCGAAAAACAAACAGCTCGTGGGGATCATGGTTTAACAGCCCAAATATGGATTCTCTATGTGCAGTTTGTGGACTTGTACAATAATTTCGACAGAAGCATACGTACAGGAAACATTTTTCTATTTGTGAAGAGCCTGTTACAAATAACTGACCTTTTCTTTATGATGAACCACCAAAACTACTCTCGTTGGTTAGTACCGTTCACCGACAATATCATAACAGCTCTTCAAAGTGACAACCACATTTCTATGCAGCTTAAAAACGGGCTGTTCTCAGTAAAAAGGACGTCTAAGAGCTTTTCGAGGACTCCTGTAGACTTGACTTTGGAGCAAACAATCAACGCTGATGCTGCTAATAAATTGGGTGGCATCATTTCAGCAACCAACTCAATTTCGGCTCGGCAGAGATGGGCGTACAGTCATTCACAGCGAACAGAGATTGTGAGTCATCTGCTGGACACTGTAGGCATAACAGTGAAAGAAGACACTGCCAAGGATTTAAAAAAAGGGAGAATCACTCGTGCCCACAACGACTTTACAAAAATACTCGAAACCCTTAATGTCATGATGAATCCATTCGATAAGCAGTTGGAACCAAGTCTTTTATTTAATCTATGTACAGGGAAGTCCGCCAGCTTAAACGTTTCCACTTTTTTGAAAGAGGTCCCCCTCAGAGGGCAGGAGCAACATTTAAAATTTAGAGCAGAATGCTCGGAGGATTTCTCGAGGTTTTACAAACCCATTCGCAGGAATGAGATTATGAATTTTGTTGCTGATCGCCCTAAAATAACTATTGCAAGGGCTCATAAGTCTCAAACTGTGAAAATGGAAAGAAATTTATTTTGTCGGCTCCTTACTTTATCTTTGAGAGAAAAAATTGATTTACAGTCAGTTTTGAGATTTCCCTTAACGCCAATTCCACTTTCCTTGGGCCATCCAGATGGAACATTGGTAAAAACACAAAAAAGTGTTATGCTTCGATACCTGGAAAGTCTAACTTCCCATGAAGCACCTCCTACAACTGATGTGCTAATTATAGATGGTTTCCATTTACTGCACCAGTTGGGAAACTCCTTGCCGGCTACATTCGGAGGCATTGCAAAAGCAATACTAACGAAAATCCGTGCTACAACTGAATCTTCCTGCATTCACCTTATATTTGACCGATATGTTTCTCCATCGATTAAAGACCTGGAAAGAGATGGAAGAACAGCAACTATAACCGGTGGCTTCAATATTAGCTACCACATTTCCAAGTCGGACCAAAGGAGACCAAATGATATGACCAAAGCTCTAAGAAACATCCAATTTAAGCAGAGTTTGGTGAATTTTTTCATTAATGAATGGGCTTCAGAACAATACGTTGACTTTTTCAAACGTTTCGTTCTTTACGTAAATAGAGAAGAAACCTGCTACGTTTATTATTCTTTGACCGGAGAATCCATTATTATCCGCGAGGAAAACAGTTTGAGTAGTAGTCACATTGAAGCTGACTCAAGGATGGTATACCATGTGACTAAACTAAGAGAAGCTGCGAATGTTGTTGTAAGAACTTGTGACACAGACGTACTGATTATAGCCATTGGTAACCTCCATAATATCAAGGAGAACGTGCGAGTTTGGCTTGAAACTGGGTCTTTTACCAGGAACGACCACAGATTCATCAACTTAAATAAAATTGGAGACACTCTCGGTCCTGACATGTGCAGAGCTCTTCCTTCTCTTCATGCAATCACAGGGTGTGATTATAACTCAGCATTCTTCGGTATCGGCAAGAGAAAACCTTTTAATATAGTTAGCACCCATGAAGACTATAAAAAAGTGCTGTCTCAATTTTATAGTAGCCAAGAATTAACTAATGCAGAATTCTGCATTATTGAACGATTCATCTGCCAACTTTACAGCCGTAGACAATTTCAGGACGTTGATGAACTGCGCCTACATTTGTTCATGGATGCTTACAAACGAACTTGTGAGGCAGACCCTCTCAGGCCCCCTAAGGGAATAGACAGCGCTAATTTACCTCCATGCAGAAAAGTACTGTGGCACCATTTACTTAGAGCAAAGTTCGTCACATTGATGTGGTGTGATTTACACTTGCTGAATCCTCCCAATATAGATGCCAAGGACTATGGGTGGCGTGAAAAAGACGGATCGTACACTATAAAATGGTATGAGGGCTCTGCTCTCCCAGAAAAACTGGAAGATATTGTTTTGAACGAGACCTCAGAAAATGAAGAGGACGATGATGGTCTGGATACATATGGTACGAGTGACGAAGAAGATTCACTGTGAATAGTTAGATTATGAGTTAATTAATTATTTTTCCTCGAATTTCCGGTATTTTATATGCTAGCTTTAAAAAAAGCTTTTAAGATTTAATAAACATATTCTAATCTGAGCGTTCTTTGTATTCGAGTTCCAAAATATTATTATTACAGTAACTATTGTGATTTGCTGTGGAGGATTTCCTGAGGATCTATTCATCATGATGTATGTATCCACTGACATTTTTTACTGATCCTTATCCTGAAAATTATTCGGTACCGCCAGTGTTCGGCACAAGCCAAATTAGATGGGTTTTTGACCTCAGAACGTCCGCACTTGACCTTATTCAGTGGCCCTATGGAATATCATTGTTTTCCTTGACACCTTTCTACCACAACCCTTCTGTTCATACCTGTAGAAAGCCCAACTTCTCAGTTCTTTCCAAATTACAACGGATTTCCCCTGTCCTGGACTTTCCCATCTATCTTTGTCCACTCTCAATTTTAGATTCCTCTTCTCAACAGATAGCTCCTTCCAAGTCAGTCATCCTTCAACACTCGCATATAACAGTCGTATAACGATTTGTCTCTCAGTTCGCGCTACTCACAACCCATCTTGACCTATCTCTCTGTCCCTCTCTCTCGCCTTAGTGTCTCAGAACCAGTTCACGTGTATTGAGAGTCTGTTGTTCCCGTTTGTATAATCATACTCGCCATTCTGTCAAGCGTAACAGAGTCCTCACTCACACGCTCCATGTTCCTTTATTTCTGTTTCAAGCTCACCCATTCATGCGCCCATCACTAGCTTTGATACCAATGTCTTATTACGGCCACAAATACCAATAATGACGTTATTTGATATTTTTGGTAGTCTACAGTCTTATTACATATGCTAATGTTGATCGTTATTGAGCTGAGTAAGCGATAAAAGTACTTTAGTGCATAAGATGAACCTATCCATAAACATAAAAAAGCTATTAAGTGCATATTACTATGTGAAATTTACTGTAACATTCAAAATATTCGTTTCTTTCCTAGGTATCTGAAAACGACTATCCCTTCATTCTATACTTTTTCAGGATCATGGCGCTACTAATATTAGTTAGAATAATATATTAAGGAGGATTAAACAAGTTCTATGTAAATCGGTAATGTTCAGGCACCGTCTGCCAGTACTTTCCACCCAGTATTAGATGGCAGACTAGGTTCGTTCGTCTCTATATGCCCAGTAGTCCCATTGACCAAAATTTCGTAAGTCCAAAACAATTTTCATTTTAGTACAAAAAAGTACCCTTTTTTAACCATCGTCTGCCAGTACTTTCCCCTAAGTATCAGATGGCAGACTAGGTTCATTTGTCTCTCTATGCTCAGTAGTTTCATTGACCAAACTTTGGTCAGTCCATAAAATGTTCCATTTTTGTACAAAAAAGTACCCCTTTTTCAACCATCGTCTGCCAGTACTTTCCCCTAAGTATCAGATGGCAGACTAGGTTCATTTGTCTCTCTATGCTCAGTAGTTTCATTGACCAAACTTTGGTCAGTCCATAAAATGTTCCATTTTTGTACAAAAAAGTACCCCTTTTTCAACCATCGTCTGCCGGTACTTTCCACCGGGTGTGTGGCGGCAGACTAGGTCCGTTCTTCTCTCTATGTCTAGTAGTTTCAGCGACCAAAATTTCATCAGTCCACAACAATTTTCATTTTAGTACAAAAAAAGTACCCTTTTTCAAGCACCGTCTGCCGGTACTTTCCACCGGGTGAGGGGTGGCAGACGTGAATTTTCTATATCCTCGTGGTTTGTAGGATCTCTCAGACAATTTTCAGCTCTCCAGAAGTACTTGCAATTTTCACGAATTTTGGAAATTTAAAATGGTCGCCATTGCTGAACCCCCATTATGATCTGTATTATCGATATAGTCTCGTTTCATTGTTTGTTTGTTATTCTAAACGTACGTGGTGTATCGGAAGATACAAATAAAGTTTTCAAAATTTAAAAAAAAAAAGATTGGCTACATTCCGTAAGTTGATGCCATAGGGTTAGTGACTGTCCGTAGTAAAAAGCGTAAATTAGCGGCTTTTGCGGCGGGTATTTTTTTAATTGCCCATAAAACGGCTAAGCCAAAAAAAAGACAAGTTTGGGAGAAGTCATGGGTTTCGGCTGTGAGCTGGCAGACGTGCAGTTATGAGTTCAGCAGAGTGAACTCTTTCGCCTTATATGCTTGAAAATTGATCACCTTTTACGACATGTTTTTGGAGCTGGCTCCAGGTCTATTCTACAACAGTGACCAACGACCAATGTTGACAATTAAATTATTCTATTATTATGATCTGTATTATCGATATAGTCTCGTTTCATTGTTTGTTTGTTATTCTAAACGTACGTGGTGTATCGGAAGATACAAATAAAGTTTTCAAAATTAAAAAAAAAAAGATTGGCTACATTCCGTAAGTTGATGCCATAGGGTTAGTGACTGTCCGTAGTAAAAAGCGTAAATTAGCGGCTTTTGCGGCGGGTATTTTTTTAATTGCCCATAAAACGGCTAAGCCAAAAAAAAGACAAGTTTGGGAGAAGTCATGGGTTTCGGCTGTGAGCTGGCAGACGTGCAGTTATGAGTTCAGCAGAGTGAACTCTTTCGCCTTATATGCTTGAAAATTGATCACCTTTTACGACATGTTTTTGGAGCTGGCTCCAGGTCTATTCTACAACAGTGACCAACGACCAATGTTGACAATTAAATTATTCTATTATTATGATCTGTATTATCGATATAGTCTCGTTTCATTGTTTGTTTGTTATTCTAAACGTACGTGGTGTATCGGAAGATACAAATAAAGTTTTCAAAATTTAAAAAAAAAAAGATTGGCTACATTCCGTAAGTTGATGCCATAGGGTTAGTGACTGTCCGTAGTAAAAAGCGTAAATTAGCGGCTTTTGCGGCGGGTATTTTTTTAATTGCCCATAAAACGGCTAAGCCAAAAAAAAGACAAGTTTGGGAGAAGTCATGGGTTTCGGAAAGAAGAGAGTCAGGCACATGAAGTTGTTGAAGCACCATAGGGAGAACAACCTGCGGGATTTCCACAACTACCTGCGGATGAACGAGGAAGACTTCGACGTACTTCTTGGTAAGTACGTATCTACAAAGTATATCTATTCATCCGGTGACCAGAGGTAGTCCTTTTGGGAGGGCAGGTACCAACTAAGCATGTGCTTTTCGAATTTGGGTCCTCATATTTCTGAAAACACGAAAAGGAAGAAATGGTAGGTAATCCTTTTTTCAAGTGATACTCCCTAGGTCCTACTTTTGGAAGTTACTGGTAGGTGGTAGGCATAGGCAGACTCAGGGGTGGGATAGATCCCCCTCCGAAAGTTTTTAAAAATTTTCATGAATAATAAAGATAAGTGGTACAAAACTTCTCATTTCTCTTTGGTTTTTACCTCCTTTAAAAATGGAAGTATTGTGATAGGCTCTGGCACGGGTACAGGTTTATTCTCTAATGATGGAACATGATGACAATGATTAATTTCCATTTTGTCTGTGATAGCCACCACACACACGATGTGAGACAAATGTTTTGAGTAGATGAGGGGCTGTTTTAAGCCAACCCAGTACTAACTGCGAATCAGAGACCAGAAGTATTGTTGCACACCTACCTCTTTTATCCAGCCTTGCAAGGACTCGTAAAGTTGGCACAATAATTGAGCGGCTAATAACTCTAAACGAGGGATTGTGATGGTTCGTATGGGAACCAATTTAGTTTTTGCCTTGAGCAAATAAACATAAACATGATCGTCATATTCCACCCGGATGTAAATGGCCGCACTGTACCCATACGTGGACGCATCACAAAATCCTATCAGTTTAATGTTTGGGGCATTATTAAAGGATATAAAACGGGATATTTCTAATTACTTTAACGCTGGTAAATCTTTAATAAAACGATCCCACTTCTCTTCCCACTTGGTCGAAGGGGATACCTGAACGTCCCAGTCAGTTCCAAGTTGCCAGCACGCCTGGAGAATAATCTTAGCATACATAACTACTGGCGATATGTAACCCAAAGGATCGTAAATTTTTGCAATGGCTGGACGGAATTCCTCTTTTCGTGTAAATGAGTAACGGAGGTGATATTTTGTAACGAAAGACGTCTTGGGTGGGCTCCCATTGAAGAAACAAAATTTTGACGAGTCCATTACTGTCACCATCAAAGTCCAAGGGTTTCGTGCAGGTTTCAGGGACGGTATTCGGAATTTCTTGTGAATTGCTTGACCACTTACTAAGAGTAAAGCAACCCTTACCAAGCATTTCCACAAGTTCGGATTGTAAAGCGAGTGCATCGGTTGAAGTTGAACTACCAGTTACGATGTCATCCACAAAAACATCATTGGTTAATGCATCCGAGGCAAGAGGGAATTTGGACCCTTCGTCCAGCACTAGCTGTTGAATGGTACGAAGAGCAAGGTAGGGAGAGCATGAAAGACCATTAGTGACGGTGTTGAGCTCATACTCAGTTAGTTGTGATTCGGGGCCTTGACGCCAAAAAATATGCTGATATTTGCTATCAATTGGATTCACTAAAATCTGCCTATACATCTTAACCACATCCGCTGTGAACACAACCGAATGAAGCCGTAACCTTAACACCAGATCAGCAATATCTTTCTGCAATTAGGGACCAGTATGCAGGTTTTCGTTGAGTGAACCGTTTACAATTTGACAGGAGCCATCAAACACGACTCGTCTAGTTTCTTAATTGACCCTTATGCCTTCCAAATTCCGTGATGTGGGATAACGTATTCCCCCACTGTACGGTGGCGACTTCTTCGACTGACCATAATTTTGAAATAAGATCTGATATGTCAGACGATTGTTTAGTAAAGAGACACGAATATCTTACTGCGGAGTGTTGATATTTCCCCGCCACAATGTGACCAAAGACTGTTGGAAGCAACTTAGGCATGTCACTGCACACCGTCACATGTGGGCCTACGATGATTTCAAAGAACAAGTCTGCCCCAAGCAAAAATTCTATTGGACCAGGCTTGCGAAAGGAGGGGTCTGCCAGAACAAACCTTTTAAGGGAGTCAACGAAATGCCGAGGTAGGGAACTGTGAGAAGGTAACTAGTGATACTAGGCACCACCACAGCTTCTGTTTCAAAAGAGGTTTCGTTAGCCAGTAGTGTGCAATCAAG
Source organism: Pachypeltis micranthus (assembly GCA_020466155.1). Classification (NCBI taxonomy): domain Eukaryota; kingdom Metazoa; phylum Arthropoda; class Insecta; order Hemiptera; family Miridae; genus Pachypeltis; species Pachypeltis micranthus. The sequence goes on along the minus strand of CM035770.1, from coordinate 785,387 downwards.
TACTCCATTGACGTTCCCCTGTTGCGATTCCCCAAGGCCAGTGATGGTTTTGTGATAACCTTGCGAGTTCAGATCTAGCCGAATTTTATATTCATTAATTATGAATGAAACCTGGCTACCTCCATCTACTACGGCTCTCACTGACTGTGGAACGCCCCTAACATCACTGTTCGCGCAAAAATAGGGGTGATGAAATCTACACCAATTAATTTGGGCGAGCACGATAAGTGAGGGCCTCGTGTTGAAAGTGTAAATTAGCACATGAAATTAAAATAAATGAATGCTTCTGTAATGATCATGTAAATTGCACACGTTTAAAATAATGCTTGAAACTTACTTAAAACCTCCAGGACGAGTTAACTTATACGTAGTTGGTCTCATTCGATTCAGAATAAAAACCCGCGTTACATTTTCGAGTTTATGTAGCAAAGTAAAGACATAACACTATAGCAAATGAGTGGGCACACACTTTTGTCTAATTTGAGAAACACAAACGGTGGGTACAGCTTTCGTATAAGTACGCAACCACTAGGGACATTTTATGTCTTTTATTTTTGTTTTTATGCAATGATAACTACATTTGATTGTGCTCGTTGATGGTTTTGATATAATGGCCGCGTCCATTGCAGTTGACATCATCACTTGGTCACTGAGGTTATTAAAAAAACGTGTGATGTAACCAAGCGTTACATTTTGTAACAGACGTTACCAAGCGTTACACTTCAACCATTCGATATTTCGTGACGCTTCTCCGTTACATCTCCCGCGTTACATTTTCGAGTTTATGTAGCAAAGTAAACACATAAAATGTCAAAAACTACTGTCCGTAAATAAATAAATTGACTGTCTTCTCGGCAACGGAAGATTAAAATCAGGCAGGTCTGACCTTTTGTCGGAAGATGACGGCGAAGGAGTGGTAAAACCAGTGTGGAGAGACTGTAGTGAGTGATCGCGATGACACCGCTAAATTCGTAGCATGTGTTCAACTAAATGTAAAGTTGAATGTCTCTACGGAGCACAATTTGGTTGAGTACGAAACAAAAGGCGATTTCGATCAACCTCTTCTTCGGGCTCTCGAGCGCAAATGGCCGGAGATTCAAGCCCACCAGGCCGGCAAACGTCCTCGTGAGGAGGGGCAGTAACTCCGTCAGGTCCGGTCCGGTCAGAAGCTCTTCGACGCGCCGTCGACCATTGTGAAGCTCCGTGGTATCAAGAAACAAAATAAATAAAGAAAGAAAGGAAACGAACAGCAAACAAAAGTAACAGACACTCTCTTGGGCGTAACAATCACGAATGTTGACGATTGCTGTGCCAAGCAAAACCCCAACAGATTCCGTAGTCTCCACTAACAGAGCGACTGCATCTGAATCGGAAGGAGAACTAGTAGAGGTGGAAGGTGAACTTATGTCACCGTGGCAGGGAGCTGAAGCACCGTCAGAATCGGATGGCAAGTGTAGCCAGGTGTGATGTTTCTTTGAACATGTTCGACACAGCGATGAAGATTTACAATTTTGAGTAAAATGTGCATCCGACGAGCAATTTTTGCAACCGCGCCAATTCCACAATGAATCAAATCGTTGGTGAGGTGTTAAATTGCGAAATGTCTCACAGTGGAACAGGTAATGGGACGTACGACATATTGGGCAAGGTAGCGGAACGCTGGTGTGACCCTTCTGGTTCACAGAATGGTTTGGAGTGGCCCTTTTTGAACCATTACCCACAAAAAATGCAGACCTTGGTGAATGTTGTTTGGGAGAATGAGATAGTGGTGAATGTTTCAGGGGTTCAAGTGTGGGGTTGGAGAGCTCTAAACTACGACACTCTTCGTTGACGAACTCAACAAGTTGTGTGAAAGTGGGAAATTCTTCGTTTACATTCCACCTTTCCAAGTCTTGTCGGGTTGGCAAATCTAGAGCTCGAATGGCAAGAGATAAAAATATGAACTCTTGAGAATGTTCCACACCAAGAAGCCTATACACAGCAAAATTATCTGTCATTAATGAGTAAGTATTTAAGATTGTCTCCCAGGCTCTTTTGTACTCTGTTTCTTGTACAGGTATGCCTTTAATTAGTGAAAGATCAGCATCCTTCAAAGATGAGATTAAATAATGAAATTTTTCAATCACTGGTATATCGGGATCATTATGCACGATCGAGATGAATGTGTCTCGGAACATCGGCCAAAGCGCAAAATCGCCATTAAATTGAATTAATTTAATTGTGGGTAGGCGAGCGCGGGAGGACATATTTTGAGAAAGCCTCATAGCCGATTCAGCACTGGCACCTGGAGATACCACAGTAGAAGGTGGGCCTAGTGTTTCGTAAATAGCCTGACATTCGTAATAATCATTATCATTGTGGGTCTTGAGTTTTTGTTCCCTCTCACCCGGGAAACTCAATTTTATTAGCATCGGAATATAGATCTATTAATTCTTCCCAAAGTTTATTAAACTTATCGTTGTGAGATTTACACTCGTTTTAAACATCCCTTTAAAAAGGTTGGATCTTTGTTGGAATCACTAAAGTTAACGTACCTGTTAGGTGAGTCCATCTCCTCTGGCTCGTGAGTTACTGTGGACAAGCGCTTTCGATGTAAAGACATCATCGTCTGGCCGTTAAGTCAGTACTGGAGTCAGTCAGTTAGTCGTGGTCTTTATATACAAAGAGAAAGGTGAAAAGGGTGATGGAGCGTCGGGGAAGGGGCGGGGAGAGGAGATCATGTACCTCAGGGGGAAACCCCCTAGATCAATTACTTATAAAACTCAGCATACACTCGATCGTAATCTCAAAACCACGTGGTTTTTTAATTATTTTCACGACGCCGATTGCTAGCGATCACGCACAATGACAAACACCACGCGGCGATTAAATTATAAATCTTACGTGATTAAATCCGGTTCGGAGAAACCAAAATGTTGGTCTAGGATTGGACGAGCGATACGCCCAAGGAAACTTCCCAACATGTGATGTGTGGAGTGTATTTGTACAATCAAAGCAAATGATATCGTGTGGGGCCATCGATGGTCTAGCTGAAGGCAATACTACAATAAATAAAATCACTTCTTCTAAAGATAAACAAAGAAGCGCAATCGGAAAGTAAAGATGGATGTCAATGATGTGTCGTGACTTCGCGGACAAAAAGACAAGCGAGGTGGTGACTTGCAGACGTGACGAGAATAGATTATAAATTCAGCACAATACCTTGATCCGCTGTTACCAGGCAATGTGCCGAAGGTACTTTACCAGTCTTCACAAGCGTGGCCTCCTGGAGGTACGATAACGCGGGGAAGAGCAAGATGGACAAGGCAAGACGAGAACAAAACCAGCATGAGGAAGCGAATGACGAGAAAAAGTTGAAGACAAGATGAGATCCGGCCAGGGGCTGACGTAATGATGACACAACAAAACAATGTCATGGGATCGAGCTTGGGTGAATCATGCAGCGCTTGCTCGACTGATGGAAATGAACTTTGACGAAAACGCGAAGGACTGAACGAATGATTTGAAGTCGACATTGGTGAACAGTAGGGTTATATCTATATAATGTATTCCCCGTTAACATGGCTATTTTTTGGGGTTAAGGTTTGATCAGGGCTAGTCTGGTGGAGACCGTTATTGTGGCGATAGCGGGTTAAGTGCTGTTAATCGACTCTAAACGAGATCAACGCAGTTGGTGAACGCGGCCCTTAATTGATTCCTATTTAGTTTCAGGGCCCATTCCGTCGTTTGTTTTTTGTAACTTGTGGTCCCTGCACGCTTAGGGCCGTATTCACCAACTGCGTTGATCTCGTTTATAGTCGATTAACAGCACCTAACCCGCTCCCGCCACTATAACTAGGGTTACCAGATGTACTGATTTTATCAGTACGCGTACTGATTTTTAGACCCCCGTACTGATATACTGATTTTTCAATGAAGTGTACTGATTTTCAGCGCAAACGCCTTTTTTTCGCAAATTTATCCAATTTTATTAAATTTAAATACACACACGCGCACATTCGATAAACGCACCGAATGATTTTTAAATCGAAGGAAAAGAGACGAAATATATCGATCGTTATCGATACTTTCGATGTACTGTTATTAACTATAAGAACATGTCATGCAGCGATTTCCATAAGTATCTAATGAAAACTGAAAATGTTTTTTTTTTTTTGCTATTTTGATGGAGACGTACTGATTTCTCGCTGAACCGATCTGGTAACCCTAACTATAACGGTCTTCACCAGACTGGGTTAAGCTCTAGCCCTGATCAAACCTTAACCCCAAAAAATTGGGTGGTTTGGCACGGTTAGCTCTTATCGTTCTTTATCATGTTCTGATATTTGTCCGCCATTACCCGTGCTGTGCCGAGTATTCGCTTCTATTATTGTGAATAATTTACGTATATTTTGGAACAATGATAATAAACAAAGATGCTGTTTACTAGTGCGCAGTTATAACAGTTGCTATTCCACTACGATGATAATCTAATATGTTGGGTTATCATCATCTCACCACGTGCCTCAGATGGCTTTGAGCGGGGTCTGACGACTTCTAGAAGTATGAATTTAAATTCTGTAGCGAACAAAAGTATTACGTTCGTCGAAAACAAGTTGTTTGCGTAAAATACGTGCTGAGCAGTTTCTGAAAAAACCAGTCATCATATTGCCGTATTAGAAAACCCAAACGAAAATGGCTTACCTGGGTGGATTTAGTAGTTGATAAGTAGGAAATATTAAATAATATCACGCTTTTACGCAAACATTAGTATATTAAACAACTTTTATTCAACAACACAATTCTCCCTTGTTAAAGTTCCTTGCTTGCAAAAGTTGTAACCTCATAATTTGGGTTTTTATTATTTCTTGCTCAGTTCTCATTTTCTTGTACTGCTTCCAATTTTTCCTACACGCACAAAGCATTTTCCCGGACTAATTTGGCTTTTTCCTGCAGCTCTTGCAGTTGTAGTACGCGTATTTTCACTTTAACCTCCTCACAAAATTCAGCTTCGGCAGAGGTTAATGCAGCCACTTTGGTGTATGACAATAATTATATTGTTTCTAATAATTTGGTCAAATCCGGATTATTGAGCATTGAGCATCTACGGGATACTGACGAGGTCAGGTTATCGATATGCCCGACATCGTAGGCTCTGGCGCCATGTTTGAAATTAGAAATAACGACAGCTGTACGATTATACCAATTATTTAAAGTTCATTATGTAATAACCCGTTATATAATTATTTTAAATGTACAAAGACTATGAATAGGAGTTAATTCAATGAAATTAAGAATGGGTATATGAAATAAATATGAGATAACTTACGGATTGGCGAAACACAGAGCATTTAGGAGATATAAATTATTGCGGTGTCATCAAGAGCTCATTCACGATATCCTGATTGTAGAGATTTTTGTAAGTTTTCCGGACGTACTCCTGATTGATCATCCTTCAATTGGGCGTCGATTATAAGATGTTTTGTACCTTTCGAAGTGGGAAAACAATTGAGAATAAATTGAGTAAACTGGCAATAAATTAGTAGTAATAGAATGAATTCACAGAAATAGAGATGTCTAGTAATTAGAAATCCCCTCAACTACGGTGATAGTTCTTTCTCATTCTGTTATCGCCTTGATCGTTCTGCTCGTAGCCTACAATGTCGGGCATATTGATAACCTGACCTCGGTCGTGATATATCGATATATTGCCTTATCAGAGGAAGTGGTCCCTGTTCTTTGTTTCACCCACTCTACCCCATAGGGTATTATTTATGGCCTTCTTGACTGTTGCCATTGTAACTGCCATATAGGATTCTGGTCCATGGAAGTGAACAGACTCTTTGGCCAGAATGTCCGCTCTTTCATTCCCGCTGTATGCCCTGTGTCCCTGAATCCATTTCACGATCAAGATATTTCCTCTCTGTGCAAGTTCTTTCCCTTTGTTATTTGTGTCTTCGACTAGTAGACTCCTAACTATTGGATTGGCCAGCGTTTTTATTGACGACTCGTTGTCTGTGTATATTGTTGGGTCATCGATTTGTTGATGCAGTGGTTGATTGCTTACAGTTAGCTCTGGAAGACCGTTGTTGTTCGACGCAAGGCGTCGAAGCTGTCAGAGTCTTTGACCTCGGACTTCCCCGCGTCATTGTCTCTGACCGCCTAATTGTCTCCTGTCTCCAACTATTTCAATACCTGCCCCTCACCTGCGGGAATCCCTCAGCTGCCCCCCCCCCCCCCAAGGCCACTTTTCTAGGTTTTCCCCTTTCTTTATTTCTTTCTCCCAATTTCATTTTCCTATCGACGACAGAGCTCTTCCAAAATCATTCTGCTTCCAACAACCACCCCAGTAACTTCTTACTCTCTCACACAGTTGCCCACACCAGTTCACGCGTTTCGAGTACTGCCCTTGTGTCGCCCAGTTGTACTCACCTCAATTTCAATTCTACTCAATTCCCCACGCACTAATACAGTCCTCCTCACCGAGTGCAATGGAAGCGCTGATGCAGGGTGTCCCAACTACGGACCTCCAAGCACTAAGCGTCTGAGTGCTAGACATCCGCACCGCAGTGGGAGGTGGCGCCGTCATTGTGAGAGAAACTCTGGAAATGGCCAAGGCGCCTGCGAGCCATATTTCCACGAAAAAGGAGTTGACGCTACAAGCGGGTCTGGCCCCCAGGGTCGCTTCCCATGCCTGCTATGGTGCAACGTGCGGACCAACCTACAAAAAGAGGGCTTGGCCAAACAAGTTGTTGAACACAACCCTGCTTTAGGCTTGCAGCCGCAGGACGTCAGGCCTTCTTCACAAAAAAGCGTGCCTGGCAGAAAGATTGGGTGATTGGGGTATCACCCAGCCTACTCCAAAAACCAGAGGGGGCAAGGCACTTCCAAATAGCCTGGTAGCGGTGCGCCATCCGCAAGTACCAAGCCCCCACACAGTGCTACAAATGCCAGCGTTATGGCCACCTGGCAGTAGCCTGCATGAGACCTATTGTGTGCGCCTTGCCACATCTGAGCAAGGAATGCCAGTGTGAGGCTCCCCTCGAGTGTGCCAATTGCGTCGAACACAAATGCCAACAGATCTCACACTCTACATGAGACGCACGCTGTACCATTCGTCAGCGAGCGATTGCCCTCCAGGAGTCACGAGTGGACTATGAATGGGTTAAAAACAGTTCGAATCCTTCAGCACAACACAAATAAGAGTTCCCTGGTTAGGGCTGAGTTGCTGCAAAATGCGCTCAAGAAACGCTGCAGTGTTCTCGCCATACAGGAACCATACATAGGATCCAAAACTCTTGGTCTGGGATTGCAGGCACGAGTGGTGGCTGGAGCAAGAACGGGAGCCAAGGCAGCAATGACCTGCATTGACCGGTCCATTGACATGCTCGCACTCACCCACCTGAACAGCCAGCACTTGGCCGCTGTGCTCATCCGAGCTGGTGGCATTGAGCTGGTTGTAATATAATTTTACAGGCAATTTGGCGCACCAGTTGCCAACAGCCTTCAACCACTCGAGCGGGCTCTAGTAGGCCTATCAGGATGACCCTGCATAGTCTGTGCTGATGCAAATGCCAGATCACCATTGTGGGGATCCCCAACCCTTGATGGGGCAGGCGAGGCGTATATAGAGCTGCTCACCAGGTACAACTTGGTTGTTGCCAACGACCCCATGACTGAGGCGACCTATGATGGTCCGAAAGGAAGGTCGTGTATAGTCGTCACAGCCATGTCTCACGCCCTGCTACTCAAATTGCAGGGTTGGCAGGTACCAGGTGCAAAGCAGAGTGATCACATGGTTATTGACTTTGCCATCACGGATGATAACATCCTCTGCAAAGACACGCTACAAGCAGGGTTGTGTTCAACAACTTGTTTGGCCAAGCCCTCTTTTTGTAGGTTGGTCCGCACGTTGCACCATAGCAGGCATGGGAAGCGACCCTGGGGGCCATACACGCTTGTAGCTTCAACTCCTTTTTCGTGGAAACATGGCTCGCAGGCGCCTTGGCCATTTCCAGAGTTTCTCTCACAATGACGGCGCCACCTCCCACTGCGGTGCGGATGTCTAGCACTCAGACGCTTAGTGCTTGGAGGTCCGTAGCAGGGACACCCTGCATCAGCGCTTCCATTGCATCAGGGTGGAGGGACCAGCCTCTCCTTCCTCACACGTACGCCTAACTACTACCACGTTTTGTCGTGGGTTTTTCGGGGGGAGTTTGGTAAGCAGTGGAGGCTTTTCATTTCTGGTTTTATTTTTATTTTTGCCCTTGTTTTTGGGAGGAAAGGTAGGCAGAGCGCTACCCTCGGCCTGCACATCCTGCTTAGTTGGGGCCTTTTGCTTCTTCCCCCGGCGCTTCCTGGCCCTGGCAGACTGCCATTCAGCCTCAGCTCCATGAGGGAGGGAGGAGGGCACAGTAGCAGCTACTGCTGCATATGAGGGGCCTGGGGTACTAATCTGGCTCGTTGGAGCTCCTTTGAGCTTGGGGGGCTGGTGGCACTGGCTGCTGGGCAATTGCCCTACGCAGCTCTTCCCTCATGATAGCCGCCACTGTTTCCTGTAGGAGGGTAGTAGCAGGGGGCGATGTCGTTGGGGGGGCACTAGCTTTCATAGCCAGCTTCGATATTTCGAAGAGGCAGCTAGTGACGAGGTCCCGCATTGGTACCGTTGCGTTGACCCTCATCCGTGCCAGCTGGCCGTGGATAATTTGGACATACGCGCAAATCTGGTCCATGTCCGACAGGTTAGGGTCCACGGGGTGTCTAGTACTTGGAGTAGCAAGGTTGCCCGGCCTACCAGGGGGAGAAGGGAGAGATGAACGCGGTTTACCCGCTTCTTTCCACCCTTGTTTGTGTGGATGACGATTAGGTTGCTCATCGTCCGAAGAGGGAGGGGTCGAGCTTGTCGAGCCTGAGGAAGAGGCGCACGTGGCGTTTTTATTACCTGCTATTGTTTTATTTGACTTTGTCATGTTATTTTTACTAATTGGTGGGAGGGGGGGGGAGATTAAAGAAGCAGACTGATGTAGTGTACCCTTGTTAGTTCATTTGTTGTGCGTGTTAGTGGTATGAGGGAGAGGTGCTCCGTTGAGGGTCAAAGGGAGGCCCCCACAAGCGCTGCAGCTGCCAGTCCAGCCACCCACCGGGACTATGACGCATGAGGGATTTTTCAGCTGCTGCTCAGAGTCAGCCCTCGGCCACTGGTGATGTGGTGGGCGGGACACACGCTATCAGCCGCCCCAGGAACGCTCAAACCTGGTTTTTCCCCCTCCTCATTCCGAAGGCCGCACTTATATTGGGGATTGCTCATAGGTGTTAGTGAGCTACTTCCAGGACTATCTTTCGCTCATTGTGAGTGTTTTAAGTCAATGTGTTCTGCCACGCAAGCCGTTGCAGCGTATTTTGTATCTGGAATATGTTGTGTTTGTCAGTGTCGTGAGCTTTAAGCCCCTTTAAGGCCGGCTTTAACGGCCACCCAGAGGATACGGCTGGAGAATTCTGTCCCCTTTCCTGCAGCGGGTGTGTTCTGCGATCCCAGCTCAAGGTAGGGGGTTCCCAGTGTGTCATGTATGTGGAAGACGTGTAAGTTGTGTCCCTTTTAGTCCGGCTTATACGAACACGCAGGGAGTACGGCAGTGGACGCTGGACCCCCAATGGCAGGGTGAGCACAGTGTGGCGACAGAGTACACTGTGACGCCCAGCCAATGGTGCAAGCATGTCAAGATGCAGGTGGCTGAGGAAAAAACCCAGCTAATCCTCTTGAAGGGTAAAGTGAATAATCCATCCACAATACGCTTTGGCGGCCACAGGCTCCTTCTTGAAAAGCACGTCAAGTATTTAGGAGTGAATATAGGTGAGAGGTGGAGTTTCAACCAACACCTCCAGTCCCTTAAAGGCACTACCATTGCAAGGTTTGCCTCACTGCGTGCCATTACTAAGGCCACTTGGGGTGTGTGTTACCACGACACTATCCTCATGTATAAGGCCATCTATCTAGGTGTGATTGGCTACTGCCCCGTTGTCTGGGGTAGCAAACTAACAGTCAGTCAAAAGAGAGTATTGGCCCAATCCCAGAGAGCCACGCTCCTGTGGATCACCAAGGCCTACAATACTGTATCAACAGAAGCACTCCAGGTGATCACTGGTCAGTTACCAGTTGATTTGGCTGTTGAGTGCATGGTTGACAAGTGGAGAGTGAAACGGGAGCTTCCCCCGCTTTGGGCAGAACTCCGTGCGGATCTCACCACAGAACAGAAACTTGCCGCCATCGATGAATGGGCTCTAGAGAAATGGCAAGCGAGATGGGAATCCTCGTCAAAGGGACGTGATACGTATGAGTTCTTCCCCAACATCCGTGAACGTCTTTCTAGAAAATGGGTTGAGCCAGACCACTGGACGAGCCAGTTCCTCACGGGACATGGTGACTTCAATGCGCGGCTCCACTTCTTTTCTCTGAAAGACTCTCCATTATGCACGTCTTGTGCCTCCAGTGCAGAGGATACAAGAAACCATGTGCTGCTCCTCTGTAGTTTCTACAACAGTGAGCGACGGTTGTTGGGAGGGCAAACGAACTTAGCAGCATTGACTGCTACAAAGGAAGCCTATAACCATTTTGCAACGTTCGCAAAGAAGGTGATGGCTAAGAAACGTGGTTATAGTTGATCTGTCCTTTTGAAACTTGCCACCCAAGTAAAAAGTAAGATCAGGTAGGGAACCAGATTAAGAACTACTCCCAGATGGTACGGGATTCCTCAGGTGGTCACCTCCGCGCGGTAACACACGGGCAACAGCTCTCTACGGTGAGACTGGCTAACGACCAAATACCTGCCGTACCTCCACAGGTCTGAGTTCGGTGGATGCTGCAGGGGCCGGCCTCTTGCATATTAGCGAAACCGCAACTTCTATGACTGATATAATCCTCGTCGAGGGTTTAGGTACAGTCATCAACTAAAGAAACAGACCTGTGTCTGTAGTTCGATTTGCGGGAGAACGGCTGATCCGATTGAGCTGGTTCTTTTTTTGTTTCGTTCGTTTTTTTTTCTAGTTTCTCTACATGTGAGATTAGCGGTTCTAACTCCGATAGGGTGTTGGGCGCCGCATGGAACTGAAAATTTCCCCTGTGTGGTCGTTGACTTCCAGCTATAATAATCTCAATGATCTCTGTAGGCTGATGAGATTGCAAGATATTTTTAAGTGTATTCGACGTAGCCACGAAAATGTTCACCCATAAGTTGAGGCCAGAAAACGAAATCCAATTGGTAGATATATATATCTAGAAAAAAATTCAGACGACTTTATCGATGCTTTGCATGCAAGACACACAGAGGACACCATTGGGCCTTACGAGCTCCCTCTTTTGCCCAATTTTGAACAGTAAACCGCAGCAAGTTGGGTAAAAAGCTCCTTGCACAATGAAAAAATTGCAACTTTTCTTGGTGTATACGCGCAGCACACTTGTCACAAGTATCCGCCATAGTAAATGAGAATATTTTTATGATTTATAATTATTACCTAAATTAGGTAATAATATTATAATCGTGATGGACAGTGGTGACTCAAAAACTGCAATATTATGCAAAGGTCGTTCTACTACCACTTGTGTGATGCTTTGTTTAGACCTTAGTGGATGAAAAATAAAAACCCAAGGCTTGGCAATATTGTGATACGTATAAAATAGTAAAATAAACGGTACCTTTATAAATGAAATAATAAAAACCCTGCAAATTATTACACAACGGTTTATTATTCGGATAATCAGCTTGACCTAGCATTAATGCTCCGAGATCCATCCTGTTCGATTCAGCATCGAAAAATATCATAATGAAACCCAAAAAAGGTCGAAAAGAACTGAATCGTAATATTAAAATAAACAAAAAAAACGAAAGTATCTAGAAAAAACTGAATTTTAATATGAAAACATGCACGCTAAATACTAATATCAAAATTTAACCAAAATTGATGAAAAAACCAAAATGAGAATGAAACGAAAGAATCTAAAAAAATTGAATCGTATTAAAGAGACGGGGAGGGAATTCAAACGACGAAACGCTTGTAGCTCCCGCGTTGTACTGCGTTTCGTTAATTTTTTTAACAGTTTTTTGCCCATTACAACCACGGGCTTCGTCCGATCGGATTGCCGAGATGGTGGGCACAACTAGATACCAAATCGGATTTTTGGGCGAAAGAACGAATTTTTTATACCACGTTAAAGGCACAAAATGGCCCGGACGGCGGACGGGGGACGGGGGACGGCGGACGGACATTGCAAATTTGGAATCTCCATGTCTTGAAACGTAAAGTATCAAATTTTGAGGGGGGGTTGTAAAAAATTTTTCGTGACCGAAAACATAGGGTTATTATTCAGAATGAATAATAAACCAAAACCAACCGCTCTCGAGGCGGCTCTCGCCTCCCTCCCAACGACCCCTTTGGCCTCCCAACGACGACGCGCTTCGCTTCGAGCGCCCCCCCGTTCCAATTTCCCCGACGTTTTGGTTTTAAAAAACCCTGCAAATTATTACACAACGGTTTATTATTCGGATAATCAGCTTGACCTAGCATTAATGCTCCGAGATCCATCCTGTTCGATTCATCATCGAAACATATCATAATGAAACCCAAAAAAAGGTCGAAAAGAACTGAATCGTAATATTAAAATAAACAAAAAAAACGAAAGTATCTAGAAAAAACTGAATTTTAATATGAAAACATGCACGCTAAATATTAATATCAAAATGTAACCAAAATTCTATGAAAAAAAACAAAATGAGAATGAAACGAAAGAATCTAAAAAAATTGAATCGTATTGAAACCAGAACGTCGGGGAAATTGGAACGGGGGCGCTCGAAGCGAACCCGGGGGGAGTCGAGCGGGAGGCGCGCTGAATGAAAGGATGCTGAATCGAACAGGATGGATCTCGGAGCATTAATGCTAGGTCAAGCTGATTATCCGAATAATAAACCGTTGTGTAATAATTTGCAGGGTTTTAAAGTGACGGGCGGGGCGGGGCGGAGGGAATTCAAACGACGAAACGCTTGTAGCTCCGCGTTGTACTGCGTTTCGTTAATTTTTTTAACCGTTTTTTGACATTACAATCACGGGCTTCGTCCGATCAGATTGCCGAGATGGCGGGCACAACTAGATACCAAGTCGGATTTTTGGGCGAAAGAACGAATTTTTTAGACCACGTTAAGGGCACAAAACGGCCCGGACGGCGGACGGGGGACGGGGGACGGACATTGCAAATTTGGAATCTCCATGTCTTGAAACGTAAAGTATCAAATTTTGAGGGGGGGTTGTAAAAAATTTTTCGTGACCGAAAACATAGGGTTATTATTCAGAATGAATAATAAACCAAAATAACGATCGACGAATGGGCTGACAACGAGCTCCATTTGTTCGGGGGTTTCCTTCACATTTTACCTTTACCACCCTTCAAGTTTGTGCGTTTCTATTTATTCTACGTTTGAATCGTGTGAAAGTCTTCTGTCCTGCTCTATATTTACTCTTCCCAACTTTATATTCATAAATTATGAGTCCTCAAAGACTTACAACTTACTTTTTCCATCGTTTGAGTGCGAAATCTCTGATCCTACTGCTACCGACTGGATGATGTTTTGTCGTGAAGTATGTATGGAAGTGTGTCGTGATCAAGCATGCTTGAAGTTAGGTGGCGATGGAAAAGTTGTTGAGATTGACGAATGTAAATTTGGTAAGAGGAAGTTTAATCGGGGCAAATCGGTAGACGGACGCTAGGTGTTTGGTGGGGTGGGGCGTGGGTCCCGAAAGTGCTTTTTTCGGGTCGTTGAAAACCGAGGGAAGGTAGTCCTCCTCGCAATCATAAGGGAATTCATTCTTCCGGGCACGACAGTGATCTCCGATTGCTGGAAGGCCTATGATTGCCTGGAGGATTAACCACTCCTGGTTTTTCAACGACCCGGTAACAGAGGCCCACACAAATTCGATCGGGGGAACATAGGCGGCAATCAAGCGAGGGATTCCCTCTAGATCGGTCACAGATCATTTTGATTCATACTTCTTCGAATATATTTGGAGAAGGACGAGAAGTGACTGTGATGATCTAATGAGGGCATTCGTGAAGGATGTGGTACAGGTGTATAAACTGAACAGTGGAGGAGAGGAAGCATCCGGCAGTTCGTCAGGGACTTCTTAGAACCTGTAAGTACACAATGTCGTTATTTCTAATTTCAAACATGGCGCCAGAGCCTACGATGCGTCACAGGCGCAGTTGGCGGGGAAGAGCCTACGAGCGATGTCGGGCATATCGATAACCTGACCTCGGTCGTCATATATCGATATATTGCCTTATCAGAGGAGTCGGTCCATGTTCTTTGCTTTTACCTATATTGTTAAGTACGGATCCGAATGTAATAACTTTGGACGCTCGAAAAGATGTCAAAGCTCTTTCCAAAATCGTTCTCCATGTAGACAAGGTAAATTATTCCCATTTGAAGCAATCAAATACCGCCAAAGAAGGATAAATTGACAAGCATTTATTAAGACACCTTTCACGTAAAATAGGTCTAATTCGAAAATTTGTGTCGACTAAACTTGTTGATTTTAAGAGTGTAGACGAATATTGCGACTCAATTATTACAACCGCCTACAAGCTCACCGAAATCGGCCTTGTCGTTCCCGACGAATGGACCGGAGCGTTACTTTTAGCCGGATTACCAGAAAAATACGATCCGATGATAATGGCAATTGAAAATAGTGGCACGAAAATTACAGTGGATGTTATCAAAGTAAAATTACTTCAAGATGTCAAGTCGCCGGGTTCACTAGCGCCTGACCAAGCTTCAGCTGGCTCAGATTCGGCATTTTTCACGAAGAATAGTCACAATTCTAGTAGAAAAATACCGCGGTGTGGATATTGTTGAAAGTTGGGTCACTTAATCTCGGATTGTCGTAAAGACCCCAAAAATAAATATAAAAATTTCAACAATAAGGGAGATGACCATATACGTAAAAATGGAAGCAAATCAGGGAAAACAGCCTTCTTGGCTTGTTTATTTTCGAGTAATACACACTCTGGCGGATGGTATCTCGATTCTTGCGCTTCTGGTCATATTACGAATAACAAAAATATCTTGAGTGATGTTAAGCCAAAATCAGGCATTACGATTACGACTGCTAACAATGGGAGTCTAAACGTTCAAGAAGCGGGTACTACCCAAATAAAATTGCTGACTGGGAAACCAGCTCCCAAAATCCATGCACAATTTGTATCGAAGCCAAACATTCAAGGGATCCATTTAGAAGTGGCACACATCGTGCTTCAGAGCCACTAGCTCTAATCCATTCGGACCTATGTGGTCCTATGAAACAAACCAGCATAGGAAAATCGAGATGGTTCATCACATTCATCGACGATTACTCTCACATGTTGTTTGTTTATTTTCTCTCCGAGAAAACTCAAGTTTTGCAGGTCTTCAAAGACTTTAAGCAAATGGTGGAAACCCAAACTGGCTCAAAGATCAAGAAGTTTCGATCAGACCAAGGAATATGACAATTCAGTTTCAGATATTTCAAAGTTTCCTGACAGAGAATGGAATTCAACATCAAACCACATGTAGGTACACTCCCCAACAAAACGGTGTAAGTGAGCGTGCCAACCGAACTATAATTGAATGGGCAAGAAGTATGCTTTTTGATGCTAATCTTCCAGATGAATACTGGGCAGAAGCTGTAAATGTAGTCGCTTACATTATGAATAGAACCCCAACTTCAGCACTCCAAAATATGACTCCTTAAGGTGGCCACTGACGATCGTTCCAACAGGCCAAATGGCGCGGTAGCGCTCCAATGGAACGACGTGAATGGCGAAACTCGTCGGGTTTGGAGTGGAGTGACGGGGCGTGATGGAATTCCAACCGGTTCAAAAGCCATCGCGCCGCGCCAATACAGCATCACTCCAACTGCTCGTGAATGGGGAACGCGACCGGACAGATGGAGCGATGGAACGAACGTGAGTGGGGGAACCGGGCACTTTCCTGTGATTCGCAATCGAACAACTCACTTATCGCCTTTTGCCCTGTGTTTAATCTGTCAGTTCTTTCCCCAATATACGGTTTTTCGCCGCAAAATGAGTGTTTCCAATAAGGATTTCGTAATTTCCCTAATTGATTTATACAAGGCACATAGCTGCTCGTGGAAAACGAGTGACCCAAATTACCACAACAAGGTGAAAAGAAACCTCGCTCTACAAAGCCTCGTGGATCTTTTCAAAACTGTAGATCCCACCACAGATATTGCAGTGACGAATTTCAGCTCTTCAAAATTCATCCCAGTTGCCAGAAATCGTAATGTAGCAGTGAGCCTCTCCTGGGGAGTAATGCACTGTCTCATGACTGTGTATTTTTTTTTTTTACTTTCCTTGGCTCTAGGAAGTAAAAAGGAAAGTTATGTAATCGGCTGAAAAAAAATTTGGAGTTTTCTTCAGATCTTTACGTTTCAGACCCTCCTGAGTCCGAAAAACACTATTTGGGAAAACGGTCTGTGTGTGTGTGTCTGTGAACGATTTTTAGAGAAAACCACCGTACCAAATCACCTGAAACTTGATGTCTAGCCTACAGGTTACCATGGGACGCAAAAATAAGGACATGGGCAAAATCCACCGAAAGTTAACTATAGTTATCATAGTGATCGAAACACCAAATTTTTTTCTCAAAAACGGCTGTAACGATTTTAATTAAATTTTTTATATTGATAGCTCTCAATAAGGCTATTATACCATAAAATTCCCATTCTTGGGAAAATTACAAGAGCAGCACAATAAATAATAAACATTTTCGACCAAAAGCGTTTTTAGCGCAGTTTTTTCTTTATAAACTCTGCTGGAATTCTTGTAGAATGTAAAAAAAATTGGTATTGTAGTCCAATCCAATACCTAAAGGGTGAGTGTTTAAAAACGCTCATGAGATACATGGGGGTTACTCTAGAAATTCCTGAACTTCAACTACTGTCATTTCGCTTACTACCAGTTCTGAAGGTGTTTACCCAATAACTCTGCAAAAGTAATTACTATCCTTCTTGAAAAAATTTGTGTTTACAGCCTCATTAATTATCTGTGTACCAATTGCTCAATAATGGTCCTGCAATGAGTACGAGCAGCACAATAAAATCTGACCAAGTTCATATTAACTGAGTGATAAATGAATTGATTAAATAGAATTAGCCATGTACAAAGTGAATTGTTGTAGAGCTAAGGAAAGTTGTGTGCTGCGACGCACCAGATATTTTGTACACTAATTTCTTGTCTTGGGTGACGCGAAGGTATCATAGAATCCTTTTTCCAGCTTGCCATGACTGTGATGTTGGTTTGGCAAGAGAACGGCTGTGGTAAGAGACAGCAAACATTATATCTGGTCTTGATGTGCAGGCTAAATACGTTAAATAGCCAATTAATTTACGATAGGGCACGTCTATGATCTCGGAGTTAGGATCGTTTTGGAAGCCAACTTCCATCTGTGTTGCAACTCCTCTTCCATTTTCCATATTAAATTCCTGTAAAATTTTATTTATGTACTTTGTTTGAGAAATTTCTAAAGAATTCGAAGTTCTGTTAATTTCCATTCCCAGAAATTTGGTGAATTTTCCCATATCTTTTGCTGAAAATGCTTCTTTTAGGATTTTTACGATACTATCGACTTGTTTCTTCTTTCCTATTGCCAGAATATCATCAACATCGACGACCAGATATGCGCCATTTTTTATGAAAGGCAGAAATCATGTTTTGACCTTGTGAATCCCTTATCTTCCAAAATCCTGTTCAATTCGTTGTTCCAATTTTTGGGACTTTCTGCCAATCCGTAAAGACTTCGGTTAAGCTTCAAAAAACTGTTTTTGTTCCCCTTGACTCCTTCAGGAATTTTAATATAAACTTCACTTTGGCATTTTCCATTTAAGAAAGCTGTTGGAATGTCTAGAAATTTTATTTCAAGCTCCTCCCAGACAGCATGTATGAGGAGGGTTCTTATGGTCGAAATTCTGGCTACAGGAGCATACATTGATGCAACTGGGTCCTCTTCTTTCTGTTGGGATCCTTTGGCGACAAGTCGCGCTTTCCTGGTACCATCTTCCTTGGTGCGGAAAACCCAGCGCGTATCAATTGCTTTGTGTCCGCTTGGGAGATTTGCGGGACTCTATGTCTGGAGTAGGTCGTGTTGTAGCAGCTCCTTCTGAATGGCAACCTTCCACTCATTACGTTCTACTGCTTCTCTATTTGAAACTGGATCCCTTTTGGAATCGTCGCTGCGAATGACGGCCATGATGTCAAAATTATTTTGATTTTTTTGGTGGACGACAGACTCTTCTTCCAGAACGAGTCATCTCTGTACTGGGAAGTGCTGGTGAACTTTCCACTATGTTTTCTCATCAGTAATTATATCTTCTCCTGTTGAGAACGATTCTGACTGGGTGTTACTTGAAGAAGTTGAAGTATTTTGCGAAGAGTCTTTGTCTCCTTCCTCACCCTGATCACAATTGACCAATGATTCTTACCCATAGCTAGAAAATTGGATAGCTGGCTGATCTTGAGTTTTATCCTCTTCAGAAATTTTCGATTTTATTGCGTTTTCGATAATGTCTCGACTATAGGTTACCTTCTTTGTGATAGGGTTCGTTAATCGGTCGTACCTACGAAGATTTGTTTCTTTGACTTTCTGTCCTGTTTGTGACGCAATTGTGCTGGAATGTGTATCATCGCTTCACAACCAAACAGTCTCAAGTGCGAGAGGTCTGGCTTTTCGCCATGCCAGGCTTCGTAAAGGCGGCCACTGACGATCGTTTCAATTGGAGTGGCGCGGCGCGAAGTCAGGCGATATTGGAACGACGGAAAGAAGAGTCGAAAGTGGGGTCCATTGACGATCGCTCCACTCCACTCCAATCCACCAGTGCCGTTCTGTCTTTTGTGGTGTATCAAAATTGCCTATTACCTGTATTATCATTTGATTTATTAATGATAGTTTGAAAAGCGTCCTGCCGCAAGATGGACGAAGAAGAATCTCTTCTTTTGGCCACAGTTGTATGCTTGTATGCCAAACAAAGAAGACCCAAACGGAAGTGGGCGAAACAATGGTTTCTCAACAGAAGACAGCACACACACGTAAATTTACTTCAAGAGCTGCGTTTAGAACAATCTGACAAGATCTGGTTAACATCAAGGGAATACTGGCAGATATCGGAGTGAATCTCGAAACCATCCTGTACATGGACAATATGAGCGCAATTTCAATGGCTCAAAGTTATGAAAACTCAAAACGAGGCAAACATATTGAAATAAAAGAACATTTTATTAAAGATCTTGCTGCTAAAAAGATTATGAAAATCTAGTATGTTGAAACAAATGAAAATCTAAGTGATATATGTACAAAACCGTTATGTAAAAACAAATTTTGGCAGTTGAATAACAAAGTTGGTATTGTTTAAAACGTTATTTGTTATCAATTAATTAATTATCTGTAAAATCAGTCAAGTGCTGTTGTTCACTAGGAGAATTCAATATTTGTATACATTTGAATAGAATGGTAATTAAAAAAAGGAAAAAAATTATGTAATTCAAACTTGTTTTATAACGCTTTATAAGTTTTATTACGCGTTATTCAAATCGAGAAGGAATGTTGAATTTTGAATGTAGCGGGAAGTCTCTAGTATCTTATCCTTTGTTATCACTAGATATCTGTAACCTTCTCGATATCCAAAATTATTAATCCCACGTTGTGCCGTTCTCTAATTAAAAGTTTGTCCTCATTATTTTATTGGTCTTATTATAAATTAAAACCTCAAAAGGGGTAATAGTTGTTCTTAATGCCACTATGGCGCTGTAGGTTGTCAATTGTGGGCGCTCATATTGACCTGCGCAGTTTCTTATCACTTCTTGACGGTCAGTATCGAGCGTCTCCGGTTGCGTTAATAGCGTTTAAGTTTCGTCTGCCGCAATCACACCTTAGTTGAGTTTTGCTTCGTATTCTCTAGCTGTTGTTCTCATATTAGTCAATTCAAACCCTTGCCGATTGTCATCGTTGTTATGAACGTTTCATCTGAAGTCGAAAGGACGTGTGGTAAATTGTCTACGTCGTCGCACCGGATGTCTTCGAATCGCTAGTTCGCGTGAAATCGATATCCACGGCAATTAGTTTTGGTCCCCTCGGCCTCAAAAATCCGTCAAATGTTGAATCACTGCCGAAATGTCAACGTTGAATTTAGCGATGTTCAACCCCACGCCGACGGTCCTCGAACAGCTTTTGGAAGAAATAAATTTCCAGAGAGCGAAAGAAATGCGGCAGCTCATGAAAGATGGTATATCAATTTCATTGTATTCTTTTATCATACACGAGCTTCAATGGCTTCCAAATGTCGTTCCCCAATTACCGACATTCAAGGTTGTGTTTTGTAGGTGCATTATTTGCAGAACAGTTCTTGTACCACAAAACTCTTGAAGTACGCGGGCGCACTCCCAGTAGCGTGGTTTAAGGTTTATCTAGTTTAATGTCGTAAACAGTTCGTGGTAGACTAAGTTTTTGTTTATCAATTGAGTTTGGTGGTGACGAAAGGGTTTATTGGGTTTTAGGGAGGAACTTACTAACAAACGAAAATAACGTGAGATGAGTTGTGTTTTTCCAGTGAATGTGAAACCCCTTGGAAGGGTCAATACTTCTCTGGCCTCTTAAATTTGAAATAAGAGTGTTTGGAGCCCAAAGTGGTCGTGACGACTATAACCTTATTTTGGTGTCTACAAAAAATGACGAACAAAACAAAAAAAGAACCAGCTCAATCGGATGAGCCATTCTCCCGCAAATCGAACTACAGACACATACACACGGACCACGCGCCGAAATTAGGTTTTTTAGACTCAGTAGGCCTCAAAACGTAAAGATCTGAAGAAAACCCAAATTTTTTTTTTGGCCGATTACTATACTTTCCTTCCCTTCGGGTAGCGGAAAGTAAAAATATCTGGTGCGTAGCAACACACTACTTTCCGCCACCCCTTTAAGTTCAAACACCACCTACATAGGCGGGCGCTATATCTTCGTCCAACGCATTTTTACAGGAACATTTATGCAGAACAAAATGTAGGGACTAGTTAGCTGAGAGTACTCCGAAAGTTTGATCAAAATCGTTAGAGCCGTTTTTGAGAAAATCGGAATACCGATAAATTAATATTCGACAAATCTCCTTTTCTGAGTTAACTTGGCTTATATCTCCGTTCAACATATATATACAGAAATAATTATAGGAAACGAAATGTGGGTATGGGTAACTAAAAGACACTCCATTAGGATTTATCACATCTGGTGAAAAAGTTACCCTGGAATTTACGGAAATGTTAGAAAAAACGTTATTTTTGACACATTTTGATTTTTATCTCTGTTCAATGGACCATCACAGGAACATTTATTGAAAAGGATATGTAGGTAATAACTATTTGAAAACATCCTGTGAGTTTGGTGAAAATCGCTGAAGCGGTTTTGCCAAAAAGCGTAAAAACCTATTTTTGCTTCAGGGGCCCATATCTCCGTTCACCGTATTTTCATGGAGATATGTATAGATAAGAAAAGTTAGGTATTGATTAGGAGAAGATAATTTGAAAGTTTAATCAAAATCGTTAGAGCCGTTTTCGAGAAAAATGCGAAAAACCCTGGTTTTTGGCACATTTTCGTCCCCCACCCCCTCTTCCCATCGGCCGAAATCGTCCATAACCTTATTTTGATGTCTACAAAAAATAACGAACAACACAAAAAAAGAACCAGCTCAATCGGATCAGCCGTTCTTCCTGCAAATCGAACTAGACACACACACACACATACACACGGACCACGCGCCGAAATTAGGTTTTTTAGACTCAGTAGGCCTCAAAACGTAAAGATCTGAAGAAAACCCAAATTTTTTTTTGGGCCGATTACTATACTTTCCTTCCCTTCGGGTAGCGGAAAGTAAAAATGAACTCTTCGAGTCTGGGTCTTCTGGATATGGCTACTTCTCCTACTGGTGGATGTCGGATTCAATGAGTCGGTGTGGTGGTTTGCGAATGCGACTTGATCTTCTGAGGGTTTCTGGGGAAGAGACAGACGCTTGTTCTGGTGCTGTGCATCCAATACTTTTCCGTTGAGACGAGGTTTGATTCTGACTTGGTGGTGTCCCAGAGACTGGAGGAGGTCCAACACTTAGTTGATGTGTGTGAGGACTTATGGCATGGGTTCTCCCTGGGGATGGTGCAGAAGGTGATAAGGTCTGAGATGAGTCGCTGATTTGAGGGTTGACTGGTGGACTGACATCCAGTTGAGCTGGGAATAAAGGTTGCTGGCTAGCAGATCCTTGGATCCCCTGGTGAGTTTGACGGACTAGGAGGTCTTGTCCAAGTTTTCTCATTTGGTCTACATGTCGACGCCAAATTGCACGGCCCACCTGGATGCTGTAGTGCAAGTCACCATCTTTGTTTACAACCAGGCCAAACTCCCACTTCCGATTTGGTGACGAGTATGACCGCACTGCAACCTTTTCACCCCGAATAAACGTCACAGGGTTATCTGGAGTCAATTCATGATGGCGGATATAGTCAAGCTTTGGTTTTAAAAGGTCCAGTGCTGTTCGTATCTCTCTTCCCAACATTAGTCGTGCTGGAGACACACCAGTGGAGGAATGGGGTGCTCGTCTATAAGCCATGAGAAATTTGTTCAACTTCTCTGGGGCAGAGCCTGGTGAGGACATGAGCTTTCGTAATGCTTGCTTCATGGTTTGAACCATCCGCTCTACCTGGCCATTAGTCGAGGGATGAAATGGTGCACACGTTTTGTGATGCATGCCGTTCCTTCTCAAAAAATCCTGAAACTCTCGGCTGGTGAATGCTGCATCATTATCACTGACAAGTACCTTCGGGGCTCCATACCGTGAAAATGTATCGGCCAGGTGCGCTATGGACTGGGTGGAAGACATACTACTTACAGTGATGATCTCAGGCCATTTGCTGTATGAGTCCACAATTAACAAGTAAGTGTGGTTCTGGAAAGGCCCTGCAAAATCAATATGAACTCGTTCCCACGGGTGTCTTGATGGTTCCCAGTGGTGGTTGGCAACCTTGTCTGGGTTCTTTGAGTAGAGGGCGCATTCTGTACAGTGTTTGGCGAGATATTCTATGTCTGCATCTATATGTGGCCAGTATACGTAGTTTCGTGCTAGGCTTTTCATTTTGACTACACCGAGATGACCAGCGTGGAGTTCATTTAGAATCTGCTGGCGGAGACGTGATGGCACATACACTCTAATCCCATAGAAAATACAACCCTGGTGTAATGACAGTTTGTAATCACTATCCCCTTGGGATACACCCTCCAGAAGACCAGCGTAGATTACCTTCATAAGTGGGTCCTGCAATGTTTCCATCGCTATCTCCTTGACTGACACAGGTAAAGGTTCATACTGCATCACCATGAACATGGAAGGACTATCTTCACCCTCATAATTCTTCCACTCTTCAGATGTTTGTGGTAACCGTGACAAGGCATTTCCATGTTCTAATGATTTTCTGTATTTGACGTCGAAATTGAAGATCTGCAACTGGAGAGCATAATGAAGCATACGGGTTGCACTCAGTAAGGGTAGTTTTTGGTTACTTCCAAATATGTAGATCAATGGTTTGTGGTCTGTGATCAGAACAAAATGGCGGCCATAAAGATAATGAAAGAACTTGAACATGGCCCATTTGATGGCAAGGGCCTCTTTGTCGATCATTGAGTATCCTTTCTCAGACTTGCTCAACATACGAGATGCAAAAGCAATGGGGTATTCAGATTTATTCATCACATGAGAAAGGACAGCACCAATTCCCCATGGACTTGCGTCAGTGGCCAATGTTACAGGCAGCGATGCATTATAGTGAACCAGGACTCGATCAGAAGCAATCTCCTCTTTTATTTGTGTAAAACTGTGCTCACACTCAACCGTCCAAGTGAATTCGACATTCCTTCGTGTCAATGCGTGCAAGGGTTCTGCAATGGTAGAGAGCCCTGGTACAAATTTCGAATAAAAGGTGACAAGGCCATGAAAGGATTTTACATCTTTCACATTTTTTGGTAGTGGAGTACCCAAAATAGCACTCACCTTATCTGCAGTTTTATGAATGCCCTGAGAATCTACTTGGTACCCCAGGAACTGCACAGTCTTCTCAAGAAATTTGCATTTTTCACGATTCAAATGAATGCCATGCTGCTGGCATGTATCCAATACTGCAACCAAATTTCTAAAATGTTCTTCATCTGTCCCTCCAGTCACAATTATGTCATCGTGGACGACATAACAGCTAAGCCCTTTGAATGTCAGATCAACATACTTTTGCCACTCAGCTGGGGCCGTCGACACACCATACATCAAGCGTTGTGGCTCAAAGAGGCCACGGTGGGTTGTGATTGTTAGGAGTTTAGCTGTGCCTAGAGTGACAGGCATGTGTAAAAACGCAGAGCGTACATCCAAGGTCGAATTACTTGAATGTGCTGATTCAATGTTGACGAATAGTCAGCACAGATTCTTATCTCACCCGAGGGTTTCACCACAGGAACTATCGGTGTTGCCCACTCTGAGGTTGATACGGGTTTGATGATTCCTTCTGCTACGAGCCGATCCAGTTCTCATTCGATGCCAATTCTAAGTGACAGTGGGACTGGTCTGGGTTTCCTGAAAACTGGTTGTGCAGCGTCTTTCAATTGTATATCACAGTGATAGTTCTTTATTAGGCCAACCTCCCTTTCAAAAACCTGTGAATATTTGTTAAGCAGTGATTCGACCCTTTGGGAACAACCAGGGGTACCAACCAAGTGCAAATTCTGCAATTGAATATCCAAAGCTCCCATCCAGGCTCTTCCCAAAACAAGCGGATAATTCTCTTGAACCACTATTGCCTCAAGGCTCAAGTTGAAGTTATTATAAGTCACAGGCAGCAAAACTGTTCCAAGAGGCTGAATGGTACTTCCGTTAAATGTTTTCAAGATAGTAGTTGTTGGACGTATTTTAGTGGTGGGAGCAATCTTGGAGAGAGTATTCGAGTTTATGATAGTGTTTCGACTACCTGTGTCAAGCTCTAGCTGGACATTGTGTCCATTGATGACTACCGATACCATAAGCGGGGGGTAGCTGGGACACTCATCAGTTGTAACTGTGTAAACTGAGTCATAATTGTGGTCCAAGATGTGCTCTAAAAGGCAGTCAGCGTCATCCAGATCTGTCATTTGATGAACATTATGGAACGGGTTCTCTGGAGTTCTTAGTTCATCCGACAAATAGTCAATGTGATGTCCCTCTCTATTTTCTACCTCTTCATCATCTGAGGCGGGCATAGACTGGAGTAATTTTATCATGGCAGACCTTCGCTTTTTTAAACAAACCGCATCCACGTGACCAGTCATACGGCAAAAGCCACAAAATAAATTTGTAGCCTTGCAACTATTTGCTTTGTGGCTATTTTTTACACCACATTTGTAACAAACAACTCTCTTTGGCTCTGAGTACATAGGCGCATGAGGATGCTGTTTATTGACTTTATGTACCACTGAGAGAGGATGTAAAATTTCCGAGGCTCCCTCCGACGCCTTTTCAAGAGCTTGGCTGATTTGCACAGTTTTGGCCAACGATATATCGTCCTCCTCGAACAAGCGGTCAAGCATGACACGAGATCGCAGTCCACTGACAAACACATCCCGAAGCATCACATCAAGCATTGTCTCTGGGTACTTACATTTTGCAGCGAGTTTTCGTAATTCTGACAGAAATTGAGCAATTGTCTCGCCCTCAAACTGTTTCCGATTGAGAAATGTGTGTCTGCTCGGAATCACAAGTGGAGTGGGATTGAGATGTTTCTTTAGCTCGTCTTTCAATTCATCATATGACTTTGAGCTTAATACAGCTGGAAACAAAAGACTTTTTAACAGAGCGTGATGTTTAGGGGATAACATCACAATAAATGTATCCGCTTTGACTTGCTGTGGGACCATCTGAGTTTTGAAAAATGATTCGAGGCGGCCAATGTAATCGTCATATGTCTCTGCTGTTTCGTCATATTTGTCAATATTGACGTGAACTGGACGTGATGAGTTCGTGTTACCCAGTTGCATTGTATCCAATAGGGCTATAACTTGTTGGTTTTGTCTAGCAATCGTTTGGAGGATACCAGCTATATCGATTGCCGGGTTTTGATTACCAGCGGACGGCGCCGGTTGATTGCCAGAAGCCATGTTAGACTAGATCCGTTTAACTTGAAAGCTATTTGAAATGAACGTACCGTAATCCTGTGTCGCAACTTACATACGTATTATCGAGTGTTCTAGTATTCAGGGATAAAAGCACGAACAACAGGTCACCGTCGGATGCGAACTGATAAGGGTTTCCGTCCAATCTTCTCACTGCGTCGAATATTTCCGTAGACTCTTGAAGTGTAGGTAGAAACGTAGGTTGAAATCGAACGACTGCGCCAATTGTAGTGTATTTACTGGCGGAGGTGACTTAATAGATTTGAATGCGTAGGTAAACGAGACGTATATGTATTGATCAAGATACAAAACTAAAACTCTCTGATAACACGCACAGTTATAAGAGGCGGGCTGTGACGTAGCACAGTTAAGGTATTCATCAACTGCCTTGATGGCTTTAAAGAAATCCGTCATTTATGACTTGTGTCTGCCAAATATGCTCGTACAAGTCAAGCGCTTCTTCCACTTCATCGCCGACCTTGTACCCTTCATGGAGTTAGTGTAAGCTCTGCTTTCAGGGTCCTTGAAGTGGAGGGAGTGATTCACACGCAGGTGTGTGTGTGGCTCGATATGAGCCTATATAACTGCCAACAGTTTATCTGAAACTCTGAAGAAGTAGTTATTGGATCCTCTTGCAATCCCATCAAACACTCGTTTCCCCTCAACCCTTCTAGCCCTATTAAATTTGCGTTTCCCGTACTTTGATTTGTCCATTTTTATCGCCATGGCTTCCAATCATGCAATGAGCTCTCTTATAATCAATCACTTCTCTTCAGAAACTCATCAGTCAGTCACGATGTTCTTCATAACATTCAAATCTATCACATACGTGTCTGTCGGTAATCTCATTACCCGATTAAGGGTGATAAAGGAAATACAATATGTAAGGTTCATGAATTGAAAACAGAAACTAAACTAACTTTATTTCAAGTTTATACAAAACTAAGTAGTGTTGCTAAATTAAAATGTTCGGTAACAATAATAATATTTTGTTAGGTGTTAAATCCTATACTTTTCCCCTGTTAAGTTTCATTCAACTGCCTTTTCATCATTTACAACCCCTTCTCTTTTTCTCAACTGGTCTGCATGTTTTCTTTTTATTACACCTCCGGTCAGTACTTCATCTGAAAACAATCCATTTCGCTTTTCAATGAAACCAGCTGTCCAACCATTCTGGCGCTCGTTTTTTTACCCTTCTTCAAAATGTCTTGGTTTTCTTCTACTATGTTGATCTACTTGTTGTTTCCATATTTGTCTTTCCATCTCTTTCCCCAAGTCAGGTTTAATATTGTCAAAGATTGTAAAGAGTCGCTTGTCTAGGAATAATTCTGCAGGAGTTTTACCAGTAGTTTTCTGGGGACCATTTCTATAACAAAATAAGGGCCGTTTTCACCAACTGCGTTGATCTCGTTTAGAGTCGATTAACAGCACCTAACCCATTCCTACCTCAAAAACGGTCTTCACCAAACTGGGTTAAGCTCTAGCCCTGATCAAACCTTAACCCCAAAAAGTTGGGCAGTTTGGCCCGGTTAGCTCTTATCTTTCTTTATCATGTTCTGATATTTGTCCGTCATTACCCTGCTCTGCCGAGTATTCGCTCCTATTATTGTGAATAATTAACGTATATTTTAGAATAATGATAACAAACAAAGATACTGTTTACAGATGCCCAATTTCCTTACTTACTGTAACCTCATTAGTCCACTGCCTTCTCGATATGGCTTAATCGCAGATTAATCACGTCTATGCTTACTGCAAACCGCATACCACAGTGATCTCAGGCTAGTGTGGTGGGCACGAAAATGGCTAGCCCTGATCAGTTAGATCACGACCAGCGGCGTTTTGGTGAACACGGCCCTAACACGTTTTGTAGAGCCAATGTTGAGTTGCTGATATCTTGTTTAGTTGCTTTGTAATGCTGTTTTAGAGTTCGAATCAAACGTTCAACCAAACCGTTACTTCTTGGGTGGTGAGGCGTAACCTTAACATGTCAAACAGCATTTTTCAGCAAAAAATTCTTCCATTTCGGCAGAAACAAATTGGGGTCCATTGTCAGTGA
The DNA here is from genome assembly GCA_020466155.1 of Pachypeltis micranthus. NCBI lineage: Eukaryota > Metazoa > Arthropoda > Insecta > Hemiptera > Miridae > Pachypeltis > Pachypeltis micranthus. Next base: position 757,097 of record CM035770.1, on the reverse strand, counting down.
CAATTTCATTTGGGTTACCATACCTAGTAAACCAACCTCTTAGATTATTTATGAGAACATTTGATGTTGTTGAATTTAGGACCTCAACTTCTGCCCGCTATGACAAAGTATCAATACCACAAGCCACATCTTTCCTTATATTGGTCCAGCAAGGTCCAAATGTACCCTTTGCCACACTGTTTCAGGAACGTTCCAAGGGTAAATTGGAACCTCTTCCGCATCACCTGTTTTTCTGATAGGCCGAACGTCTCCCAACGAATTGTTCTATGTCCCGGCCCTAATTCGACCACCACACAATATCGAGATATCGATCTCATCGCAGCGATGCCAGGATGCCCACAGTGTAGAATCTTGAGTACATGGTCCCTAAGTTTAGTTGGTACCGCTACCCTACTAAATGAGAATAACACATCATCTTCCAAAAATAGTTCAACGTCTCGTTGTTTATAAAGTTTCAAAATTTGAGGAATTGTCATTGTCCAAGCATTGTTCATCATGGAGTGACGAATGAGTTTGAAATCTTTGTCTGAATTGTTTTCTCTCTTAAGTTTTTCAATCTTATTGACGTTTAAAAACGTGGTGTCAAGTTCTTATTTCTCAATCACTTCACAATCTTGTAATGGTAACCAAGAGAGCGAATCAGCACACACGTTTTCTTCACCTTTCCTGTAACAAATCTCATAGTTGTACTGGTTAAGCTCAATTGCCCATCTCACCAATCTGTTATTCATCACGTTTGGTGGGTTCCTATCACATCCAAAAATCCTCTGAAGTGGTTTGTAGTCTGTCACCAGTAAACGTTGACGACCATGAATGTATTGGGGGAATTTTTTCACTCCAAACATAATGGCCAATGCTTCACGGTCAATGTTTGGATGCCGTTTTTCTTTGGTAGTCAGTGTCCTACTTGCATAAGCAATCGGTTTCTCCAATCTTCAAATCCAATTTTCAAATCTATGCATAAGAACACTGCCCAACCCATCTTCACAAGCATTACAAACTAACACAAGTGGTTGTGTTTCATCATAAGGGACAACCGTATCTGAGCTAGATAAAATATTCTTCGCCATACTAAAAACTTTGTCTTAATCCTCAGCCCATCTCCATTTTGCTTTAGCTCCGGTCAGCGCATGTAATCTTGAACATAACGAATGTAATTTAGGAATGAACCTTACATGGTAATCAATTGAGCCTAAGGAAGATCTCAATTGCTTCATATTGGAAGGTGAAGGAGCATTCTGAATAGCTTTTATTTTTTCTTCTAGTTGATGAATTCCTTGTTTGTCGATTCTATGTCCCAAATATTTGACTGAATTTTTAAAAAATTACACTTTTCCATCTTGACTCGTAACCCTGCCTCTTTCAACCTTTTAAAAACTTCTCTTAGAGTCGTTTCATGATCATTTCGGTTCTTTCCAGTCACAATAATATCATCCAATAGAACACCTACTTTGGATAAGTTACGCAACAGCCCTTCCATAAACCGCTGAAAAATACCAGGACTAGATGACAAACCAAAAGGTGGCCTTTGTGAGTAGCAATCATCTTCAACAACTTCGAGTTGTAAATATGCATCTCGCAAATCAATTATTGAAAATTCCACTCCACCAGTTAATTTGCTTGTCAGTTCTTCAAATGTTGGTAAGAGAGCCGTTTCTAAAACTATATTAGGGTTTAGAGTCACTATAATCTCCACAGATGCGCACATCTCCATTTGGTTTCTCAACATTGACAGTTGGTGTTGACTATTAAATCGGAGTCTCTGATGGGTTCACTTTTTCCAAAATTTCTTCTTACCAATCTATTCAATTCTTGCTCAATCCGTTTTTTCATAGGAAAAGGCCATTGGCCATTATGTTTGGAATGAAAAAATTCCACCAATACATTCATGGTCGTCAATGTTTACTGGTGACAGACTGCAAACCACTTCAGAGGATTTTTGGATAGAATAGGGACCTACGTGCATAGCAACCTCTTGGTACAGCATCTGCCATGAGGCGAATCCTTGCCTGATGTCCTTTCATTGTCCCCCACTTGTTGCGTTCAAGTTCTTTTCTAAATACCTCCTCAAAATCCTGTGTCAAGTTTTTAATCAACTCTTCTCTTTTCTTGTCAGTTCCTTTGGCCAACTCTTTCTAATCGATCTCTTTAGCACTCTTATTTATTTTCAAACCTTTTGGAAGAGGCATGTTGAACGCCATCATCCAAGGCAATCCAAAGAGTGAAGTTTCATCTCTGTCAACTACTGCCACGTGTACGTTTTTTATATTATTATTCAGTTTGACATCCACCATACACTCTCCCAACATTCTAAGTGAATTTCCTCCATAAGCTGTGAATTGTGAATGACATTTCTGTAACTTAGGAGAACTCATTTTCTCCCTCAAAGAACGTCCAATAATCGATGCCCTACCTCCTGAATCAAAATTATCCATATTAACAGGAAACCCATTGATCGTGACCCCAGTCGATGCTCTTTGAATTTTCCTTGTATCCATCTCTGCTGTTCTAATCTGAATTTTATCATTCTCCCCACTATTGTCATTCTCCGAACCCTCAGTTTCGTCCTCATTGTTTCTTGTTCCTCAACCCGTCTCACTCTCTCTTTGTAGTCCATTTTCTTGAAAAATGGCCCACGTCCTTACCAATAAAACACTCAGCATTCCTAGTAGGACAGTAACTATCCTTTTCATGTGTCCAACCACATTTGTTACAAGAGGTAGTTGGTGCATCTTTTGTAAAAGGTTTCTTAGTTCGCTGGCCCTCTTTTTTTTAAAGGCATCTACTCTATAAACTGCAGGTTTAACGAGTAAATCAGACCCTGATGAGTCTGGCACGTCGCATAGACTCTGCAAGTTCCAAAAGTTGACATGAAGTTACTTTAGAGCCATCTGAGTTGACACCTAATTCCAATCTCAAACGTTGGCAACTTAATCCCCCCAGCAAATCTATCCCTTATTCGTTCTTCAAAATATTCGCCATATTGACAAAATGTTGCCAGTTCTTTCAATCGTATAAGAAAACTTGAAAAACATTCATTCTCATGGCAAACACATTGCTCATACTCCAAACGAGCAGCAAAACGTGTCTTCTTGGGTTTTTAAATCGCCCTAAAACTTGCTATCACTGTATCCCATGGTGAGACGTATACATCTTTTGGTAGGAGAAAATTCGTTACTTTTTTTAACGGGGTAGGTCTTGCCTCTTGCATCTCTTCGCTGCTCCTTCCCTTGCCCTTTATCCGGCATTTCAAAATTAACTGGTTTTCATATTCGACCCAGTTGTTTTCTTCGTTGAATGATTCACATGAAAACTTCTCCACTTTTCTTGCCAAAGTATCAATTGTTTCAAAGTCGTTTTGAACCAATTCATTGGTATTACTATTTCTCCTTCCTCTTCTCATCCTCGTCACCAATAAAGGAAATACAATATTAATTGAAAACAGAAACTAAACTAACTTTATTTCAAGTTTATACAAAACCTAGCTGTTGCTAAGTAGTAATAATATTTGGTTTGGTGCTAAATCCTATAGGTGACAAGGATGATATCATACATACTCAGTTCACTCCAACTGAGGGCGGCAGTGGGAAAAGCTCTAAAGCAGAAGGTGGACAGACGCGAAAAAAAGACACGTACTGCACAGTTTGGCGGCTACTCGTTAATTGAAGGATGATATTAGGTTACAACAGAAAATTCACCCAGTGAGGGTTTCGCACAATGATTCCATAGTTAGTCGAATGATTTAATTCGAGTACTCAAGAAACACAGCGCTAGACAGTTGCCAGTTACTAGCACCAATAACAGTGATGCTAGTAACCGTTCCATATTGCAAACCGAAGTTCCAGGCAAATGTACCCACAGCCATTGTTTTGGGATTCTACTGTCAATCTTACAGCAGTTTTTCTTTTCCGTAGCCCTATGAAGTAGGGTTGTGTTATTAAGGAACTCACCGAATTTTCTTTAGACCTTAGTGTTGCCAAGATCTGAATAGAACACAACATTTTTTCAGTCAATTACGAGTATATAACATTCCGGTCTACAATGAAAGTAAGAATGCGAGCTGACAGCCTCATAAACCACAACCTCATTACCTACTTTGTTTTGCCAAAATCCTTTCAAGTATTATTTGAATGCTAATCAATCTGCTTTAGTACTAACAATCTACGAGTTAGTGAATGTGTGCAGAATATGATATTCCATTATCCAACGTTCACTTTTTGCAGTTCCCATGTAATTATTGTTCTTGAATCAAGTTGAAAAAGTATTATTATCATTATTTATAGTTTTACTTTTATTGCAGTACACAAGAAGCAGATGAGGTTTAAATTATCTTAAATAACTTGTTGGAAACGTAAGCTGCTTCCCGCCGCTTCGCTCTGAGGCCCGCCGACCAGCCCTTATCGTTTTCCCCTCCAAGATCCCGCCTCACCTCCCACAGACCACCATCCCTTCCCTCTCACGTATTACTCTCCATCACGCGGGTGATCAAGACGGAGCCCTCAAGTTTTTCGTGTTTTTAATTACACCTACTAACAATCTTTTATACCCCCTTCTGTGTAGCTTCCACTAAGTATAGTTGTGACGCGACAAAGTGGTTCCCATCGCTAAGTCCAGTATTTCCCGGCCGGGGAAAAGTGTCTGTCACGTTCATAAAGGTGGGTCCCTCGATTTCCTATTTCTCCGTTCCTGAATTTGTTCCCTTTTCAGGCCGGCCAGGTCTCGGCATCAGTGGAGGCACAGTTTGCAGACAAGGGGGGAGAAATTAATTTGATTGGATCCGGGGTGTTGGATAATACAGTTCGCTTTTAATTCAGACAACTAGGTTTGGCTACCCCGGTATGTTTTTAACATAACCATTTTTCAGATCCATACTAAAGCTATGCATACAGACGTTGGAACAGGATCAGTACACCCAGTGTCCATAATATTATGGTCTCCAGTTGTTTATAAAATCTTGATTGACTAACTCCCATATGGTACGCAAATTATATTCAGTTTGTCACCAGAGTTTGCGGACGCATATTTGTGTAACAATTAATTTCTATTAATTTAGGCCACGGGCTCACCTTATTTAAGGTATTCCTCACACCCAATGAAACCTGTGTCGATTCCAGAGGCACTTGACCACATTGAGCAGCCACCCCTGTACTTTATCCGCCAGCGCAGAAGTGAACAGGGTTGTCTGTGCTCCTACCATACCTACCTGTATATATTATCAAATGTATAATAATATTTTATTTGTTTTAGAAGGGTTTTTGAATTTTAGTTTCATTAAGTTAAATAAATCACTTATTTAAAGCACATTTTCATTTCTGAATTAATCCCGTCAGTATGATGTTGGAAAATTCAAAGCAGAGTATACTTCAATGTTAGGTTATAACCTTACTGCAGTGGTTTCAATTCACTAGCTGAATAGTTCTACAGAACAGATTGCATAACTAGGTTTATTCAATTTTCAAATTATTTTCCCTTAGAGGTGAATACCAGCACTGCTACCATGCCGGACCATGCTGATACTGCAACGAATGAGGCCACATGGAGACGTTCGGGATCATGTCAATAGCTTTGTCCATCATGTTGTTATACAGCTTACCAGACGAGTTCAAAAACTTTCGTTGTGCAATTGAGTCACGGGATGACCTGAAAAAACCCGAAACATTGAGAACGAAGGTTGTGGAAGAGTCGGATGCAAGAGGGAACGAAGCAGCTGACAACGTAGGACCAAATGCATTAATCGCGAAGTTTAAGAAACCCCCACGAAAACCTAAAGACCGTAAGAAACCTAAAACAGTTCAGCTTCGGTGCTTCAAGTGCAAGAAGTTAGGTCACAAAGCTTTTGAGTGTCTAAGTAAAATGCAGAAGGCATCAATAGCTGGAGAACTGACGTCATACCATCTTGGCACGCAGGCCGGTGGAGCTAGTATAGGATGGTGTTTGGACAGTGGTTGCACGAGTCACATGTGTAACGAGACTGCCAAGTTTAAAACCTTTGAGCCAGTTAGTAAAATGGAACTCAAGCTAGCAAATACCTCCAGTACTGAAGGGAAAGGCCTGGTGGAAATTTGCACAGGAGACACGAGATCGATGGCGACCATTCACCCAAGTGACACATTGTTCGTACCGGATTTGAGGACGGGATGGTCATCAGTTTCGAAAATGACAGACCACGGATTCCAAGTTTTGTTCACCAAGAATAACGCGCGCGTTTTCGATAGGACTGATAGAGAAGTACTTCGTGCCGAAAGGATGAACGGGTTGTACTGCTTGAAGGAAGCCAGGAAGTCAGAAACAGCGGGGCATACGAATGGTTTGGTAGTATCTAAATTAGTGTTGTGGCATAATAGGTTGGACACCTGAACCAACGAAAAACTTCCAGTGTGTGAAACATGTCTAAAGGGGAAAATGGCACAATCTCCTTTTCCCAAGAAATCCCAAAACTCCATTTCTCCTCTCGAAATTGTGCACTCCGACGTGTGGGGACCGGTGAAGGAACCTTCGAATGGCGGTTCGAAATATTACGTCACTTTTGACGAGGCGTTTCAAGTGTTTAAAGAGTTTGTGGAAAACACTAAAGGAATACAAATAAAATACTTGCAGTCGGACAATGGCGGCGAGTATGACAATAAGGAATTCAAAGAGTACCTTGAGAAAAGTGGTATTGGTAGGCGATTTACTATTCCTGGCACGCCACCGCAAAACGGTATCTCAGAGAGGGCTCATCGAACTATTTTGAATATGGTTCATTTTATGTTGTCAGACTCCAAATTGCCAAAATCGTTTTGAGCAGTAGCAGTGGCAAGAGCAGTTCACATAAGAAATCGGTGTCCTGCATCGGGGAATGATGGACAAATTCCTTACAAGATGTGGCATGGGAAGTCTCCAGCTGTTCTTATTTGGGAGCAAAGCTTACATGCTTGACAAATTTGTTAAGGGAAAACTGGAACCGAGGTCACGTGAACGCATTTTGGTTGGTTACTCGGATACCTCCAACGCCTACCGTGTGTGGGACGTTGAAAAGAAGAAAATCCAAGTCACTAGGGATCTCAAATTGGTTGATGAGTTTAAGCCGAAAGAGTTTCAACAGGGGGAGATGGACGAACTCATGGAATTAGGAGTTGATTTTTCTCCTACATCCTCTCAGACTGGAAATAGTTCCATGCCGGTCATGATTGCCGATGCTCCTGGAGTTTCAGAATCGCTGGGAAGAACAGAAAGTGATTCCATTGAAGGCGGAGCGAACGATAATGAGATGGAGGAAACTTTAATTAGAGGGAAGTGAAGACCTAAGTTAGTGAAAACGTCAGAAGGTCCTGGATGGCGAAAGAAGGTCTACCACATGATCCCGAAAAATAATGAGGAACTTACCATCCCCGAATCTGATGCAAATGAAGAAGACGATGACAACTAAACTGGTGCTAGCTGGGAAGATTCTACACTCCAATCAGCAAGTGTTTGTGCAGCTGGAGTGAATGCTACTGAAGCATTTCAGGGACCAGATGTGAGCGATTGTTTTGCTGCAGTCAGGAAAGAGTTGGTTTCTTTGTTGATGAACAACACTTGGGAACTCGACCACAAACCAAAAGATCAAAATGCTGTGGGTAGTCGAATTGTGTTGGTCAACAAGTACTCTGCAGATGGAGCTCTGGAACGCCGTAAAGCACGTTTGGTAGCAAAAGGCTACAAGCAAGAGGCAGGTGTGGACTACCATGAAATATATTCCCCAGTAGTTCGGCTCTGTTCACTCAGAACTGTGATGGCATTTACGGTAAAACATAATATGGATGTGATCCAAATGGACGTTGAGACCGCATACTTGAATGGTGAACTAGAGAAGAAAATATTTATGGATCCACCTGAACATTTTGAGAGCATCTTGATGGACATAATCGAGAATGACGTTGGAAATATTAAAAAAACAGCGTGGGAAATGCTGAGAAGTTTTAACGATGGCAAGAAGCACTGCAGATTGAAATTCAGATCTTTACTTTTCAGGTCGCCTACTGAATCCAAAACTTGGTACAACCTGAAAGTTGACTGATGAGCAGTGGGTACTTCTGATGCAATGAAGATGCCCCAAATGTCAAAATTTAAAATCACTCACACAAACGGTGGGTACAGCTTTCGTACAAGTACGCAACGATGATGGACATTTTATTTCTTTTTCTTTTAAAAATCTGTTAAAAACTACGTTTGATTGTGCTCGTTGATGGTTTTGATATAATGGCCGCGTCAATTGCAATTGACATCATCACTTAGTCACTGAGGTTATTAAAACGTGTGATGTTACCCAGTGTTAGATTTTGTAACAGACGTTACCATGCACTTAACCCAACACAAATTTCGTGACGCTTCTCCATTACATATCCCGCGTTACATTTTCGAGTTTATGTAGCAAAGTAAAGACATAAAATGTCAAAAGGCTCTTTATGGTTTGAAACAATCTGGACGACAGTGGTACTTGAAACTTGATGAGAAATTGAGGTTACACGGGATGAAACTGCTCAACACCGATCCTTGTATTTATACTTGTGGAAAAGGGAATGTTTAATATTGGGGAATAAATAAAACAAAACTTCCGGAACTCGAGAATATAAACTGGACTGTATTTATTTACAAGGGGATTAACGTTGTGGCACTGACGTACTGCGATGTCCACGGTACATATAGTTCCAGATACCACGAATGTTCGTAATCTCGTGAACGGGTCGCGGATTCCGCCAACCGAACGCGAACTCAGATACGCGATTGACTCAAACCACGATGGTAAGTTACGAACTAAATGGTTGAGACGTTTTAAACAAAACGAAAAAATGTTAGTGAGTAAAAAAAAAAAGGGAATATGGCTGCGCTCAGCGCAAGCAGGTGATTAGTAATAAATACTGGAGTCGCCTCGTGATGTCGAGATCCTGAACATTCTAGATCCGCGGAAAAATGGCGAATTCCGCAGGCGGTAAATAAAGTAGCGGTCAACAGTAAAATAAAGAAAAAACCATAACAAACTCCACGAACCGCAAATTTTAAACAAATTTCGAACACACTCCCCCCATTTGCGGCTCTTGGATAGTTGGGTCGGCGTGTAGGTCCTCCAAGGTCAGTGGCACCATCTTCACAGCTGGTCTCTTGTAATGACCGGTAGCCGTCTTCACTGTTACCACTTGCACAACAGTGTCAGGACCTGGATGGACTTCCTGGAGTCTTCCCAAGGCCCACTGGGCCAGGGGCGTCTGGTCGTCTCTCAGCAGCACTAAGTCATCAGTCTTCAGGTTGGGAGCCTTCACGTCCCACTTGTTATGTTGTTGCAGGGTGTTAAGGTATTCCTTATACCACCGATGCCAAAAAAACTGTACCCGTTCTCGGATCAACTGCCAGCGGGTCAGTTCAGTTGACCTGTTGAAGTGGTGATTGATTCACTCCTGCTATGGCTCCTTGAAGTGGTCGAGAGGACTTCATCAGACGTCTTGCACATGCCTCAGTCAGGAATGAAAAGTGAGAACCAGCATCCAAGATTCCCTGGAATTCCAGGGGTCTTCCATTTACATCCATTATGCAGGCAATAACTGTGCTAAGTAGTACCCCAGACTTGGTATGGGTATTCATGCCTGCAAAGCCTGAATCCACCGGAGGGGTTGATTCTGTGTTGACAGTTGTGGGAAGGTGTAACAGGGTATGATGATGCTTATTGCACTCCTGGCACGTTGTGGTGGATGTACAATCCTTGGTCTTGTGAGCTGGATTGAGACAGTTTCGGCAGCCATTGAAGCGTCTCAATAAATCGAGTCGCTCAGCGGGAGAAGAGTGAAGGAAACGAGGGCATTTCAAGATCTCATGATCATCTCTGCAAATGTAGCATGTCCTGGGTGTGTCAGAAGATTGGTTCGAGTCAGACCTCCTGGCCATCAATGCCGGCTTCGGGGAAGATTTGGTAAACTGGTTATGTGGTTTGGGAGGTTTGAAGGAATCTCGGGGGTCCAATTTGGCACTGGGAATCCCAGGAGAAATCTGAAGAACTCTGTGGCGTATTTGCACCAAGTCTTGGAGGTCCAAAAAGCTTGGAAATGGAGTGCCAGCCATAGACATTTCAAAATCACGACGTGTGTAAGGATCTAAGTTGCGAAGAGCCAGCTCACATTGCAGGTAGTCCGATAAATCAGGTATGTCCAAATTCCTGAAGGAAGACACACTCTCCATAACAGGTGACAGGTATTTTTGCAAAGAAGCAGCTATGGGTTCACCTGGCTGTGGTTTGTAGCTGAGAAAGTGGTCTAAATACAGGCAAGCCAACTTGCGGGGGTCATCATAAGTCCGGAGTAAGACCCTCCAGGCTTGATTGAAATTTTCACCAACAACTGCAATGTGGCGGATGGTGTCATAGGCAGGGCCTCGTAGGTAGCTGACGAGGTAGTGGAATCTCTCAGCGTCAGACAGAGAGGGTTCATCTCTGATTAGAGCTGTGAAGAGTTGTTTGAACGTTGGCCAGTTGGTCATGTCGCCATCGAACTCCTTAATGAGTATTTTGGGCAAAACAGCTCGTGAGGAACCACCCACAGATTGGTTGAGGTTCAAAGTTCCTCGGGGAGCATTATTGGCGATAATATTCATTTGCTCTGTAAGGGCAATATGAAAGCCTTTAATATCGTAATATGTCCTTTCTATACTCATGTAATAATCCTGCTCCTCCGCTGATGGAAATTCCAGCATTTCTTCACTATCCTCACAATATTGTATAGCTTCCTTCCACTTGGTTTGAAATTTCCCGAAAGTCTCCTCCACCTTCGTAAACATAGCATGGAATAGAGTACGGTCGGCTTCCGACCCTAGTGCCGTAGCACCTTTCTGATGAATGCGTTGGAGTTCGTCACCGAGGGTCTTCAACATGCGTTTTATTCGTATGAAACCCCAATCAGCCACACCACTCATACTAGCACGGGGCTGGTCGATACCCCTGGTTTCTCTTTTAGGCATTTCTACGTAAATTTAAGGTTAAGATAGTGAACAAAGATGAGGGTACGATCGACGAATAATAAAAGGTTATAAATGATAGCAAACGAAAACTAGGCCACTGACGTTTGCACATAAAGAGTAAAGAGTTGTGAACACTCGCAGTTGCACGACCCGTAGGAATCACACAGGCGCGTTGCCAAAATCCGGATCGGACGAACCCAATGTTTAATATTGGGGAATAAATAAAACAAAACTTCCGGAACTCGAGAATATAAACTGGACTGTATTTATTTACAAGGGGATTAACGTTGTGGCACTGACGTACTGCGATGTCCACGGTACATATAGTTCCAGATACCACGAATGTTCGTAATCTTGTGAACGGGTCGCGGATTCCGCCAACCAAACACGAAATCCGATACGCGATTGACTCAAACCACGATGGTAAGTTACGAACTAAATGGTTGAGACGTTTTAAACAAAACGAAAAAATGTTAGTGAGTAAAAGAAAAAAAGGGAATATGGCTGCGCACAGCGCAAGCAGGTGATTAGTAATAAATACTGGAGTCGCCTCGTGATGTCGAGATCCCGAACATTCTAGATCCGCGGAAAAATGGGCGAATTCCGCAGGCGGTAAATAAAGTTGCGGTCACGAGCGCATTATCAGCCTGTGTCAAGCTATTATCGTTTCTTTGTTATGGGTGGAGTGCAAAATTGATGATTTTGGGTGGGCAGTGTATGCGCCTTCGAAATGAGGCACTCAAATGCGCTGTCCAGGAGGTGGCGTCACCTAGTGAGCCACCACAAAAGCCATACTGCTCTACCCTGCTCCTTCCAGTAAGCCGCTCACTGTTATCGGGTTTTCTTCTGTGTACCTCCCGTGCTATCACGCTTTTCTACGTTGTTTTCGTGTTATATATATTTATTTACTATTTATTTAACATAGGGATTTGTCGGCTGTCCAAGTGTATCTTAAATTCCTTCCATCACTATGCAATAAATGCATTTATCCTGTCAACTTGCAATATCGCCCGAGTTGTCTCCTCGCCCCTCCCGCTGGAGCGGACTTGATTTTGGCAATTAGATTGTCTGAACTGAAGGAGGTCAAAGACTGCAAAACGTCAAACGAAGTTTGGTTCAGGTTGCGCGAAATATATCACTTGAATGGAGAGGCGCAAAAGGCTTTTGAAGAAGCTGATACTGCAACGAATGAGGCTAGATGGAGACGTTCGGCATGATATCAATAGCTTTTTTGCAACAGTAGATAAGCTGCATGATATGGACGTGGCGGTTAATGAGGACCTTTTGTCCATCATGTTGTTATACAGCTTACCAGACGAGTTCGAAAACTTTCGTTGTGCAATTGAGTCACGTGATGACCTGAAAAAACCCGAAACATTGAGAAAGAAGATTGTTGAAGAGTTGGATGCATGAGGAAACGAAGCAGCTGACAATGCAGAATGAAGTTTAAGAAACCACCGCGAAAACCTTAAGACCGTAAGAGTTCCGATAAAACAGTTCAGCTTCGGTGCTTCAAGTGCAAGGAGTTAGGCCACAAAGCTTTAGAGTGTCCATGTGAAATGCAGAAGGCATCAATAGCTGGAGAACTGACGTCATATCATCTTGGCATGCAGACCGGTGAGCTGGTATAGTATAGGCTGGTGTTTGGGCAGTGGTTGCACGAGTTACGTGTGTAACGAGACTGCCAATTTTAAAACCTTTGAGCCAATTAGTAAAATGGAACTCAAGCTAGCAAATACCTCCAGTACCGAAGTGAAAGGGAAAGGCCTGGTGGAAATTTGCACAGAAGACACGAGATCAATAGCGAACATTCACCTAAGTGACACATTGTTCGTGCTGGATTTGAGGACGGGATTGTTCACCAAGAAGAACGCGCGCATTTTCGATAGGACTGATTGAGAAGTACTTCGTGCCGAAAGGATGAACGGGTTGTACTATGTGGAGGAAGCCGGGAAGTCAGAAACAGCGGGATTTACGAACGGTTCGGTAGTATCTAAATTAGTATTGTGGCATAATAGGTTTGGACACTTGAATGCAAACGACCTTAAGGACATGGTGAAGTTGAAAAAGATTAGCGGTGTGAAGTTCAACGCCAACGAAAAACTTCCAGTGTGTGAAACATGTCTGAAGGGGAAACTGGCACAATCTCCTTTTCCCAAGAAATCCCAAAAATCCGTTTCTCCACTCATGGGGTCGTTGGCAACAACCAAGTTGTACCTGGTGAGCAGCTCTATATACGCCTCGCCTGCCCCTGTTGGGGATCCCCACATGGATATCCAATTTCATCCAAGAACCTCATCAGATACAGTCCTTCTTTCACAATGTCTGAAAGACTCAGGAACTCGGCTTCTGTGCTGGACAGTGCAACCGTCCTCTGCTTTCTTGCCCACGAAATAGCTGCGCCTGATGACGTGAAGAGATAACCACTGTATGAACAACAATCAATTGCACAATTGCCCCAATCTGCGTCAGCATATCCCGTCAATTGATCCTCAGATCGTTATAAGTCAGCCCGTAGTCAATCGTCCCTTGAAGATAGCGCAAAATTCTCTTCGCAGCCTTCCAATCAGCTTCAGTGAAACAATTGTTGAACTGACTCAGACAGTTGACTGCGTAGGTAGTGTCCACTCGCGTTCCCATCGTCAAGTACAATAAAGAACCAATCAAACTTCGGTATGGATCTTCCTCAACTCTTCTGTCTTGGCCTCTTCTTTTTCGGCAACCACAAATTTCGTATTTACATCTATTGCGTTCCAATTGGTTTACACGACTCCATCTTGAATTTCCTCAAAATATCGTTGATGTAATTTCTCTGTGAAATTTGAACTCCTCGTTTTTCCTTGTTATAGTTGAATTCGAGACCTAAACAATAATGAATTTTGCCCAAATCTTTCATCTTGAACTCTTCCATCAATTTTTCTTTCAAATTTTTATGAGAATTTGGGTTACCGGACGTAAACTGTCAATAAAACTTTTTCTTCCCGTTTCCACAAGTATAAACACAAGAATCGGCATTGAGTGGTTTCACCGCGTGTAACCTCAATTTCTCATCAAGTTTCAAGTACCACTGTTGTCCATATTGCTTCAAGCCATAAAGAGCCTTTTTCAATCTGCAATGCTTCTTGCCATCGTTAAAACTTCTCAGCATTTCCCACGCTGTTTTTTAAATATTTCCAACCTCATTCTCGATTATGTCCATCAAAACTTTCTCAAAATGTGCGATATTGACTGCACTAGCCCGTCGATCGCAAACGGAGTCGCCTTCATTTCCAGGTAGATAACCCTCAGCAGCTATACATGTTCGTTTGATTTCAGTGCTGTGCAGCCTGTACATTTCATCCCTCAATAGGGTTCCGGTTAGGTACTGCACCTATAACTTTCCTTTCTACTTTGAATTCCGTACTGTCATACTCGCCGCCATTATCCGACTGCAAGTATTTTATTTTTATTCCTTTCGTGTTTTTCACAAACTCTTTAAACCGTTGAAACGCTTTCAAAGTTTCGCTTTTCGCTTTTAAGAAAGTCGCAACACACCATCTCGTAGCCTCGTCAATAAAAGTGACAGTGAAATATTTCGAACCGCCATTCGAGGGTTCCTTCACCTGTCCCCACACGTCGGAGTGCACAACTGTGCTATTGATGCCTTCTGCATTTCACATGGACACTCTAAAGCTTTGTGGCCTAACTCCTTGCACTTGAAGCACCGAAGCTGAACTGTTTTATCGGAACTCTTACGGTCTTAAGGTTTTCGCGGTGGTTTCTTAAACTTCATTCTGCATTGTCAGCTGCTTCGTTTCCTCATGCATCCAACTCTTCAACAATCTTCTTTCTCAATGTTTCGGGTTTTTTCAGGTCATCACGTGACTCAATTGCACAACGAAAGTTTTCGAACTCGTCTGGTAAGCTGTATAACAACATGATGGACAAAAGGTCCTCATTAACCGCCACGTCCATATCATGCAGCTTATCTACTGTTGCAAAAAAGCTATTGATATCATGCCGAACGTCTCCATCTAGCCTCATTCGTTGCAGTATCAGCTTCTTCAAAAGCCTTTTGCGCCTCTCCATTCAAGTGATATATTTCGCGCAACCTGAACCAAACTTCGTTTGACGTTTTGCAGTCTTTGACCTCCTTCAGTTCAGACAATCTAATTGCCAAAATCAAGTCCGCTCCAGCGGGAGGGGCGAGGAGACAACTCGGGCGATATTGCAAGTTGACAGGATAAATGCATTTATTGCATAGTGATGGAAGGAATTTAAGATACACTTGGACAGCCGACAAATCCCTATGTTAAATAAATAGTAAATAAATATATATAACACGAAAACAACGTAGAAAAGCGTGATAGCACGGGAGGTACACAGAAGAAAACCCGATAACAGTGAGCGGCTTACTGGAAGGAGCAGGGTAGAGCAGTATGGCTTTTGTGGTGGCTCACTAGGTGACGCCACCTCCTGGACAGCGCATTTGAGTGCCTCATTTCGAAGGCGCATACACTGCCCACCCAAAATCATCAATTTTGCACTCCACCCATAACAAAGAAACGATAATAGCTTGACACGGGCTGATAATGCGCTCGTGACCGCAACTTTATTTACCGCCTGCGGAATTCGCCCATTTTTCCGCGGATCTAGAATGTTCGGGATCTCGACATCACGAGGCGACTCCAGTATTTATTACTAATCACCTGCTTGCGCTGTGCGCAGCCATATTCCCTTTTTTTCTTTTACTCACTAACATTTTTTCGTTTTGTTTAAAACGTCTCAACCATTTAGTTCGTAACTTACCATCGTGGTTTGAGTCAATCGCGTATCGGATTTCGTGTTTGGTTGGCGGAATCCGCGACCCGTTCACAAGATTACGAACATTCGTGGTATCTGGAACTATATGTACCGTGGACATCGCAGTACGTCAGTGCCACAACGTTAATCCCCTTGTAAATAAATACAGTCCAGTTTATATTCTCGAGTTCCGGAAGTTTTGTTTTATTTATTCCCCAATATTAAACATTGAATACGTTCGTCAATCCACCTCAGATTTCTGATATCTTCAAGTAGATGTTCTTTTTTTCTCTGATACTGTTTGACTCATATGTCTAATCGCCACTGAAATATAGGGGGCTGACATACCAAAGACGTGCTCCAAATCGGACAGCCTATTTGGATAGCTCAGTCTTCATAGCATAACACGCAGAGCAGTCATGCCAGTCATCCGGTATCTTCCTGGAAGGATTCGCTGTTATCTTCCGCAGAAAGGAAGATGCTCTCTATCAAACCTGAACATTAAAGAGATCTCTTCGTTAGTCATCTGTTCCAAGTTGAAGTCGACAAACCTTACACGTGTACGATGCGAAATTCTCCTTAGCATGTATAACTCCAAGTAGCAATCAAGTGCGTCGTCCATCTGTTCATCAATAACTTATTCATTGAAGGGATGGTGAAGTCAGTAGAGTTCATTTATTACACTTATTGAAGACACTTAGAAAGCACTAGAGACAGAAAACAAATGAACCTAAAAGCCGTGTTGATAAAGGTGTGACGCCTTGTCACTACATCGTACGGGTTTTCATGTCGTTGTAGCGCACCGTCAAATATCAGTTTTTCCTAACTCTCGTGAGGGTGACGGCTGGGTTCGCGGTGTGCGGGTGAAAACAATTAATGAGAAATGAACCTGACGGGACACGGAAAGCGGCGGAGAGTGAATCGGAGTTGAAATTCGTTAGTAGTCTGTGGCAAATTATTACGAAATGCACTAACCAAAAGGAAAGGAGGAGACGACGATCCTGGCCGGGAGTCCTGCTGCTGGTTCATGCGGTAGAGGGTCGATCGTACAATAATTATTTGCCACCCGATAGAAAATGGTATGCGGGAAACACTCAATATCAATAAAAACATTTTTACTCGAAGTTTTACGGGCAGATTGTTAATGTACTTGTCGAATTTGAAAACTTGCCCGTAAAACTTCGAGTAAAAATGTTTTTGCGATGCGTTTTTCCACTTTTCCGTTGTTTTTCCACTTGTCCGTTGTGATTCGTTTTTCCACTTGTACGTTGCGATTCGTTTTTGCACTTGTCCGTTGTGATTCGGTTTTGCACGTTAAAGTTTCACTTCTACCATGTGTGACTGTCACACATTTCTTTATGCGCAGGTTTACTGCAAATTATGATTTGGTTATGGTAGGTAATGAATGCATTTTTTATATTATTTAAACATATTTTATTTTATTAAACAGGAAAACAGAATTCAATCCGGGAAAAAAACATCCATAGTCTACTCTACAACACGGCGCGCTCTATTGACGCCGCGAGGCGAGAGCACACGAGCGAATTAAGCAGTTAAGGAGAGCAAAAACGACAGGCGGAGGCAACGATGCCCAGCCACGTGGAGGGCGGCAATAAGAAAATAACAGTTGAGCACACGCCATCGGGACTCTGGTGGAGGACATATCACACGAGAGCATCTGCTCAGCTGTCCCTCCGATTCCGGCTCTCCGTGCGTGGCTGCGCATTACGCAGTTGCCCTCTCTCCACCGCCCCTAGCCTTCCCTCTCTCTGTCGCTGCTACACCTGCTCTCGCCATCGTCTTGCCCTACCACCTGACCAGTAACGGATTTTCGTGACTCGAAAATCCTAAGACTTCTGTCCATATAGAAGTTTCACTTCAATAAACTTATTAAAAAGGAAAGACTTCACTAAGTCGAATTTACTTCACTCTGAGGGAGCGGGAATTGAAAATAAAAGAAAGCGGAGCGGTTGGCGGTTCACACGGGAGCTCGAGAATTAATAATCCGCCCAAGAGCCGCGGAGGGCTCTTTGCCTTCACAGTCAACAGGGGGCAGCACCTCCTGGACCTAACTTTGGCCGTAACACCCCCTGTCTACTTTTCTGCTGGGTGTTACCACCTAGAATTATTCTATCGGTTTTTTTCTGCAACTTCCATTTTACAAAACTACGGGTGCTGTCTGTGTCAATCATTATCATTTGGGTAGAATTCAGGTCAACGCAGCAGCAATGCCTGAGTCCACGCAGATCCATCATATAGATGAAGGTCGTTGAAACGAATGGATGCTGCCCCACTATGATGGCTCCATTGATTGGACCTCATATCAGTTGCAATTTGAAGTCATTATGAGACAGAATGGGTGGAGGGAGAATGACAAGACGATGGCCGTTTGCGCGGGCCTGCACTCCCAGTCTTGATAGAGGTTGCACTACCTCTGGAGTTCTCCAGTTTAGTTGAGGTTCTTGAACCACGCACCCAGGTGAATTTAGTCATCTTCAGAGCAGAGTCCTGTGCCCCTACGATGACGGTGCCACCTTTCACCAGGCTATTTTTGAATTGGGCCATAAGGCCTGACCACAAAACAATGCATCGTCCGAGGACACCTCACTATGCACTTCATGCGAGGATTACGAAACGCTTGTGTATGAGAGCAGGTAATGCATTGAAGCAGCAAACCAGTTGGCAGTTACAATGGTGCCGAGTGGCCAAACTGAGGTGGACTTAAGTGAATTAAAAGGAGTGCTCACCACAGCATCCCGAATAGTACCGCCTCGTTGTTGGTGATAGGATTCACTTAAACACATTTTTCGACGTTGCCCATTGAGGAGACTAAATCAGCCAGAGAAACGTGATGTATCTATACTGAACAGGTCCAACCAGGTTGCGTTTGAAAAGGCCCCTATTCCCTTAGTAACTGCCACCACGCAGTTGGAGCTTTCTTCTTGTAAAACCCATCTGAAGAAAAATGGAGAGGAAGTGGAATAGGCTAACCAACAGGTTCGTGATGCTTTGCCTGTATGTTATTTAAGGAATTATGTTCTTTACCGCGTGTTGATTAATGGGATCAAGTGCGAATTATTGGTAGAAACAGGGGCATAGAGGACAATTGCAGAACCATGAAGTTCTGCAGCTCGTTGGAGGCTGTGGTGTATCTTCTGTTGGACACATATGGCTTCGATCAGTTCCTGGTGAACTAGGGGAGGTCATTTTGCAGTTTGATGTAAGAGATGAAAAATTCTGGTCCCATGCAGCATGTTTGACGAAAGCGCTGAATCAGTCCAGTCCTTTGACCTTGGACTTCCCCAGTCATTGTATCTTTCAGATACCCCCTCGTACCTGCAGAAATTCCACTACAGCGGTTGCAGTTATTTTCAACGGCTACTGGACTTCCCTGAAGTGGGTTTATCATTTCTTTATTTTCCCTCTCCTTCTTTTTTAGATTCCTCTCCACAACAGAAACCTCCCCCAAAATCATTGTGCTAAGAAGTATCACTGAAGTTGGTCCTCTCCCGTTTCCCACACATTCATCTTCTACCGCCTTTTACGATACAATCGTCTCCAAATCTCCCAACAGACACTAGTTTCACCTCTCATTGACTTCGAATTCGGACTTCTCCTTCCTTCCCACTACAACCAGTTTCACGCCTCTTCTTTGTATATCTAAGTCTTCAAATCTTGTGATATACTAACTCATCAATTACAAGTTTGTGCTCAACTAAAACCCATCTCCGAGATTCATTCTCGTCTACCCTGGTCAAAACACAGCACTTGTTGCTAAGGTGCACGAACGTTGCATTTTGGGATTTGATTTTTTGGTGACCCATCGTTGTCTATCTATCTGACCCTGCAACCAATCATCAGACCCTGTATATATCTTCCCTGTATGTTTTCAAATTTTAGATTCTTATAATCCGAAGACTGCAAAATATTTTCACGAATCGAATTATCCCAGAGACCACGAATCAATTGAGCGTGCAGGAACATGTCTGCGATGCTGGACTTACAGTTATCTTCAGGACAAATGAAATCACAATCGCTGAAGTCGCGACTAGGAGTGCTACATATTCTGTGTTCGTCTGTCCTTCTTGCTGACAGCTTGAAAGAAACCTCTGCTGACTCACCAAGATGTTTTTCGAGCAAGAAATCTGATTGGTATATGATTCTCCAGAAACTGTTGTGGGAGATAATATAGACACCAAGAGTAGGTAATTGTTGGAGGCAATTCTGTTAGCACCTGTTTGCTAGACATAGGTGTCCTTACTCCCTCTCCACACATCCTGATACCTCCCTGCTCTCGCTTCAGATTCAGGGTCTTTCTTTCTTCACTTCTTAGCTAGGGGTCGTTCTGATGTTAATAAACCTCGATTCGGTTTGAATGGAAATGTTAACCTAACCCATATAAATACTTCAGACCAAATTGCTGATTGCCTTACGAAAGCCTTTCCTAAGCCGAAATTATGTGAGTTTCGCGACAAGTTAGGAGTTCATGTGTTCATGTGAAGAACAAGTCTAAATGTTCGCATGACATTTAAAACTATTTTTGTTCGAATTGTTTAGTGTACAGCACTGTGCCGGAGAGAGAATTTTTAGGGGAGGCTGGTGAAAAAACAACCCCAACAAAATAAAACCAAATAAATCAATATGAATGTAATAATTAATAGGAGGGGGACTCGAATAGTTCTGTTGGCAATCGAGCCCGCAATGCGCAAAACGCGCGTACAACAAAGGCGACGTACCTGTGAGCTGGGTCGTGATAGTTTCCCGTCGACGGGTTTGCGGCTCTGAAACTGCCTTCCACATACAATATCAATTTTCGTAAGGTAAATGACACAGGTGGTTGGTGATCGGCGACAGACGTAAAACTGACATAAACTGAAGGGAGATGGGCTTGGAAGACTGAGGAAGTGGGTGGGCGTTATCGCCAATGCGAACACGGAATGAGCTTTGCTCCGAACGTCAAGAACAGAACTAAACATACCCCCTACCCAATATTGCAAAATATTGTATTTAATTACCCATGCAAGAGGGGGGAAAACAGTAATAATAAACAAAAAATGAAAAGCAACAAAAAAAACTCCGAGAGAAAGGTAGGTGACCTCCTAAAACAAAAAAAATGTATATCCATCTCGAGGAAAAAAACAAAAGAAAAAGGTCACCCAAGAAAAGAAAATTATTCGGTTGGGAGCACCACCAATTTATTGATGGGTCTCACCAGAACTTCACTAGCAGTTCGCACCTGCACCACACTGGCAGACCCCGGAAACACCCGCTCCACCCGAGCTAGTGGCCACTACGTCGGCGCCGTATTAGGGGTTTTTAACAGGACTACCGCTCCTTCTTTAGGTGCAGGAGTTTGGGCCGTCCATTTCAAGCGAGGCTGAAGTGAGTGGATATATTCCTTACTCCAGAGGTTCCAAAATGATTGCACGAGTTGTGAAACCAATTGCCAACGGCGTAGGCGGCTGGGGTTTTCCTCCAGCAACGTTTCTTCAGGCCTTGCGAGAAGAGGACCGCCTATAATAAAGTGACCGGGTGTCAAGCAATCGACTGGGTCGTCAGGTAACCCTGAGAGAGCTGCTATGGGCCGTGAGTTTAAAATGGCTTCGATCCGAGCGAAAACCGTTGAAAGCTCTTCGAAGGTCATACTTCGATCGCCTGTTATTCGGTGGAGATGATATTTGACTCGTTTTATTAATGCTTCCCAGGCGCCTCCAAAGTGGGGTGCTAGGGGAGGATTAAAAATCCATGTGATCTCTCGTTGCGCCAAATAAGTTTCGAAATCGGGACTTGCTTTTTTGAGAAATAGATGAATTTCAGACATCTCTCTGGCAGCTCCCCGGAAAATTTTCCCATTATCGGAATATAAGTGACTTGGGAGACCCATTCGGGACACGAAACGGTCGATGGCTGCAAGGCAGGCCTCTGTGGTAAATGCTGACACCATCTCAATGTGAATAGCACGTGTGGCCATGCACACGAACAATGCGAAATATCCCTTCTCTGTCTTGGCACGTTTACGGGAGCTAAACCGAATTATTAAGGGTCCTCCATAATCGACACCAGTGTGGCTAAAACATCGACCAGGAGTGAGGCGCGATTTCGGCAGGTCAGCCAGGTAAGGATTATTACTGGGTGCTGAGGATCGAGCGCACGTCACGCATTTATGGATCCGCTGTCTAATGAGACTGCGTGCCGACGTTATCCAGTACTCACGCTGGAGTAACGACTGCACCAAACGGGAACCTCCGTGAGCTGTAAACGTATGGAGATGGTCCACGAGAAGCCGTGACGATGATGGGCTTGTGTGGCTTTTATCAAAAGCTCCTAGGCAGCATGATACTCTGCAGTTGAAAGGGGTTCAGAGCGCCGCACAAGTGATGTTGATTCTGAGCCTGGATATCGCCAGTTGTATATCACCCGCTGGAGGTAGGCTATAATGCGTTGACATTTGAGCCAAGACGAACACTTCTCCATTACTTGGATCACAGGTGCAGGATCTACCAGCATGACAAAGGAAAACACCGTGGGATTTTTCAATTCAGTTACGCTAGCTGAGGAAATTACTGGCTCCTTGGGCCATTCCTCCATTGGGCAAGATAGGAACGCTGGGCCGCGCCACCAAAGATCATGATCCAGGAGTTTGCTGGGTGTTAAACCTCTGCTAGCTGCATCTGCGGGATTTAGCTTTCCCGGAACATGCCGCCAATGAACAGTGGGACAGGCTTCTAGAATTTGAACCACTCTATTGGAGACGAACGACTTCAGTTTACAGGGTGGAGTTTGGAGCCACGCTAGAGTAGTCATTGAATCTGAAAACCCCGTTATTTGTGTAATGGAGAGAAATTCAATGAGCTTTTGGGAGGATTGAAATACCTTTGCTGGAAGATGCACGGCACCTAACTCCAAACGAGGGATGGTCCAAGATTTTAATGGGGCCACTTTGGTTTTAGCCTTGACGACATTGACTCGAACTCCCACCTCCGTTTCGACACGCAAATAGATGATCGCGGCCATACCCAGTTCACTGGCATCAGCAAACCCTACCAAGTGTAGGTGCGTGTATGGAGTGGGAAGCAGCAGACGGGGTATTCGCACTTTCTCCAAAAGTGGAAGTTCATTCTCGATTTTTCTCCAAGTAGAATGAAGGTTCCGGTAGGTGGGCGTCCCAATCTAGTTTCAACAGCCAAAGCTGCTGCACCATAGACTTGAGAGCGAATACCACTGGCGCAAAATACCAGTTGGGATCGTACATCCGTGCAACCTTAGACAAGACGCCTCTTTTGGTAGCGGGTACGCACATGGAATCAATATGACAACAAAATGAGTCAGTAGTGGGCTCCCAACCAATGCCTAAAACTTTAGTGTCGGCCGAGGATGGATTGCTGTTTGCCATGTGGACCATAGGCAGACTATTGGACAGGAGAGATATGGAGGAGCTAGCCCACTTGCCAAGCTCAAAACCGCCAGATGTTAATAGGGATACCAATTGAGAGCACAACTCTTGAGCTTCATCCTCTGATGACGCTCCCGTAATTATGTCATCGACATAAGTCTCAGCACTCAATGCTGTAGCAGCTAAAGAATACCTATGACCTTCATCTTGGACCAGTTGTGCCATTGTTCTCTGGGCTATAAACGGACTCGACGAGACACCAAATGTGATGGTGGTAAGCTGCCACTCAACAACTGGGTCCGAGGGAGTAAAGCGCCAAAGGAAATGGAGATGGTCTTGATCCTGTTGATGTAGACCAATTGCCCTGTACATTTGGCGGACATCGCACTTCACCGCTACCTTGTGGGTATGGAAACGACTGATGAGTTCACCAATGCCGCCTTGTTTCTTAGGACCTACCCATAAGCTGTCATTCAAGGTAGCACCTTGGGGGTCCTTTTCTGATGGGTTGAAAACGACTCTAACCTTCATTGAATTTTGCAATCCCTTAATCACCCCATGGTGAGTAAGGATATAGTCCACCAGTTTGGTTGCCCTAATCATGTGCCCTTGCTCCAAATAGTCTCGCAAGCACGCAATATAGAGGTCCCGATATTGGGAATTGCATTCGAATTGATGCTCCAGACGGAAAAGGCGCTTGAGAGCTCTACCTCGACTGGTGCCAAGGATGGGAGGGATGTTGTTAATGAATGGAAGGCGAGCAATGTACCGACCTGATTTGTCTCAAGAGATGGTCTCCCGAAAGTGCTCTTCACAGGCCATATCCTCCCTGGACACTGGCTGAGGCACACTAACTTCCTCCTGCTCCCAAAAGGCTCGTATTACTTGATCCAGGCTAAACGAGTGCGAATCTATTGATGTGGACATCAGTAAAGAGCTAAGCACCTGAGGGCCAGGTTCCAAAGGAACCGAGCCCATGATGACGTAACCAAATATTGTGGGAACCGCTCAACGGAACCCTTTGATAGAACTTGAACTAGCCAAAGTTGCATCCAAGACAGCTTGAACTCCGAGAAGAAGATCAATTGATCCCGGATTCACAAAATCAGGATCTGCTAAAGTCAGGTGAGAAAATTCCGAAATTAATTTTGGATAAAGAGCCGCAGTAGGAAGTTATACGAGGGATTATGGCGGTGTCCAAATGCAAGACCGCCTTTGGATCGTGCCGAGATGCTAATTTACACGAAACTAAGCCTTGAACCTCGGGGTGGACTGTAGAGTGACCGACGCCTGAAATTTCAAAACAGCATCGTTGTTTAGGAAGACCTAGACGGTCGGCTAACGTGGAAGTGATGAAGTTCGCCTGACTGCCCGAATCCAAAGCCAAACAGCAAACGTGAGGCTTCCCCGTCACATCAAAAATAGTGGCTGTAGCCGTTCCCAAAAGAGTTGTAAAAGTTGGCGAGGGCTTGGGACAAATATTGGCTAAAGCCACAGCCTCACAAGTTTCCGTCGGGGCAGCTGGTGAGGTGACGACCGTCTTGGAATTGGAGGGAGAACTATCAAAATGTATGAGGGTGTTGTGTGATTTTCTATGGCATACTCGGCATGAAAAATTGGACTTGCACCGGGATATGGAATGCCTAGCAAAACAGGAGTAGTTTTTCTTGAATGAAGGATTTACGCTCCCCCACGCTCATCGCTAGAAAATGCTCACAATGGGACAGCTTGTGGTGAGGGGATTTCCCACAACATGGGCACGGACCAATATACGGACCAGATACTCAGAACACATTAAATCTCTTAGTAGGAACAAAGACGATTCAAACTTTGCCAACCACCTCAAAACAACTGGACATGAACCCACCAAAATACAGGACTGCACCATCTTACTACACAAACAATACAAAGGACGAAAACTGAACATATTAGAAAACATGGAAATTTATAAACAAAAAAACTTCAATGGACAAATCATAAATGAACAAATCAACACAAAATGCGACACCATATTCACACCACTCAAAACACTACACAAACGAAAACAACCAACTGACGGATTTACAGACCACCCTACACAAAAAGACGTAAATTCCACAATTGACAGACCATCCATCCAACACGTCCCATTTATCTCTAGGGGGTATTCACCCTGAGGTACATGACCTCCTTCCCCGTCCCTTCACCGACGCTCCATCACACCTTTCACTTTTCTCTTTGTATATAAAGACCACGACTAACCGACTGACTCCAGTACTGACTTACCGGCCAGACGATGATGTCTTTACATCGAAAGCGCTTGCCCACAGTAACTCACCAGCCAGAGGAGACGGACTCACCTAACAGGTACGTTAACTTTAGTGATTTACGCTCCCCCACGCTCATCGCTAGAAAATGCTCACAATGGGACAGCTTGTGGTGAGGGGATTTCCCACAACATGGGCACACCGTTGAAGCTGCAACCGCTGACGTAGAAGGAGAAAAGTCACAACTGGAATTCGTTAGGAAAACCTTTGCCCCCTGCTTACGTTCTCTGCCTACACTATTAGTAGGAACCGGTGTGAAGCTCTTAATTGGGGCACTAAGGAGATCTGAAACCATGCTTTGGTTCCGCAAATAATCGGAAAATTGCTGAAATGTTGGAAAAGCTACCCAATTGAGAATCTTCAAACCCCTTACGCGTCTTCGCATCCAAGAGACGTCGGCTGAGATGTAATAAAATGAAATCAGCCAGATCCGGAATGCCCACTGACTTTATTGACGCTACTGTGGTTAAAATTGAGTCCGATAACGCCCGGTTAACTGAGGTGTCAGACTTAGCGGGTGTTAGGTTTAGCAGTCAACCTAGATATACTTTAGCAACAACCCTTTTATTGGTATACCTATTTACTAGGAGTTCGTAGACTGTCGTGTAGTTGTCTGATTGAAAATGTACTGTGTTAACCATTTTTAATGCTGGACCCTCAACGTTGGACACCAAATAAGAGAATTTTTCTATAGCCGACAAAGAGGATGTGTGCACTAGGGCGTTAAATAACGACAAAAATGAAGAAAAATTCTCTATCCGTCCGTCAAATTTGGTTAGGGAAATTTGAGGCAATTTGGGTTTAACTTCTGACCCAACCGAATAGGCAGCATTATGTACCAGATTGGTTAGCACGATTGAGCTCTCCCAACTTTTGGTGTTCCCTCGCTACTGCCAGTATGCTGAAGTACAGATCTTCAAACTTACTTGAATATTTAGAAGAATCCGAGGCCAGTGCGGGATTGGCTGCATGAACCTCCTCTAAGCTATCTAAGACTTGATTAAACTCAGAAAATAAAGATGGTAAATTTTCTACTCGCACGAGAAAAATGTCTAATTGTTTTGGAAGTGAGGCGATCATGCTGTGGGTTGTCTATAACCGATCGAACTATCTCTTTCGTTTCTCCACATAACGAATATGAGCAACGCTCGGATCCTCGGCCATTTTGGCGAAAATTAAAGAAGCTCCAACTTGAGACGAGACCGATGTCTCCGAGGACCAGCGGCGAGGAAACGAGCGAGCGACGCGAACGGAAAAGGTGATAGTGGAGGGGAAGGAAGAAAGAAATGGGGGAAGTCACCTGACCCTCTTCCACCCGAGAAATGTGAAAGAAAAGAAAGTAGGGGAATGATCGCTTACGTAATAGCGGATCCCCACTAGACGTAATTCGTGAAAAGAAAATGGATGCCCCTGAACCACGTTGCCGATTACGAACGAAATTAACCCAAATTCGGCCCATGAGAACCACTATGTTTAATGTACAGCACTGTACCGGAGAGAGAATTTAAGGGAGGCTGTACAGCGCTGGTGAAAAAACAACCCCAACAAAATAAAACCAAATAAATCAATATGAATGTAATAATTAATAGGAGGAGGACTCGAATAGTTCTGTTGGCAATCGAGCCCGCAAAGCGCAACTCGCGCGTACAACAAAGGCGACGTACCTGTGAGCTGGGTAGTGATCGTTTCCCGTCGACGGGTTTGCGGCACTGAAACTGCTTTCCACATACAATATCAATTTTCGTAAGGTAAATGACAGGTGGTTGGTGATCGGCGACAGACGTAAAACTGACATGAACTGAAGGGAGATGGGCTTGGAAGACTGAGGAAGTAGGAGTGCGTTATCGCCAATGCGAACATGGAATGAGCTTTCCTCAGAACTAAACACGAATGATATATTATAAATTTGAATTTTTGTTATCACTTGTTACGTAAAGCTAGAAATTTGTTTAAACAAAAATTATGTAGAATTGTAGAATTGAAGCGGGGTGTTGGAGGCAAATCTGTTAGCACCTTTTTGCTAGACATAGGTGTCCTTACTCCCCCTGTACACATCCTGGTACCTCCCTGCTCTCGCTTCAGATTCAGGGTCTTTCTTTCTTCACTTCTTAGCTAGCGTTCGTTCTGATGTTAATAAATCTCTATATAATTACTTTTTCTCGTTTCGTCTCTTACTCTGCCCAAGAGTAATGTGTTGGGCCAATAGAGTTCAGTAACATTTAAACACGAAGACTTTTATCCTCAAAAACACCCTTCATGATGAGATAAGTTTTCGAATCGGTCCCTATACATCCTGAAATTTTCTTTGGCAGGTGCGAAATGTTCTAAAGGGGCCTCAAATGCGGCAGAATTCACTGAAGTCGATGCTGACGTGTCAGGTGTTTGTGACAGTTTTGAAATTCCTTCAAGTAGTAAGTTATGTTGAGCAAGAGACAACTGCTGTTGCTGTTCAATTTGTGCTTGTTGAGCACGAAAAGCCGACATAAATGCTTTGAATTGTTTGGTGTCCATGTTGAAATGTTAACATGATTCGACGTTAAGTGCACTAGTGGCGTGAAAATCGTGGCGTAAACGAAGAAAAGAAAGCGTAGTGAAACGACACACTGAAACGAAATCACCTGATATAGACTGATCTTGAAAGCATTTGAATGTGATATCCTCGATCTCCAACGCGGACGTCGTTGGATGTAAAGAAAACGCCTTGACGACTCACCAGACTATTGACGAAAAATAAAACGAACACGCGAAACGATTTGCCGATTTAATCCTCGTCGCCATTCTTTTATGTTATTTTATTATTATTATTATTCCGGTGGACAATTTAGAATAAGTGTTGAAATAGTTGAACATCGTACTTTTCTGCAACTGAAAAATCCTTATGTTGCCTCGGCTTGAACAGCTGATGCTTCTTGTGACGTCGAGGTTTAATGCAAAACCAAATGTTCACTGGATGAATTTGTACATAGCACTAAGTTTTCCCCTCGGAGTTGACAATTGTGCCGAAAAAAGGCGACTCGTAAAGTTAGCACTTCCAGTGGGGAGTTGATTGTTTTTGTGGAAGCGGAGAGCTTTGAGAACCGCTGGGGCAACACCTACCGACTACAAGTCCTCTATAGAGCAGGTTTAAGAAATGACACAATGTGGGCAGCAAGAAACCTGATCATGGACCCTCCAAATGAGCCAGACATCCCATTGTGGACAACAGGCAACCTTGGCAGGACCCTTGCCATCTTAAAGTCCAACAAATGCAGATAATTCTCAGTCCAGAGAACGATAGAGAAAGGGTGCACACAATGGCGGGGTTCTCTGACCAGCTCTTAGGAAAGCCTTCTTCGAATGTCTTCTAGGAGCCTCATCAATGGAAAAACCCATCAAGTGCGGTGAACCATCACCCGATTGTGCGAGCACATCAAGCTGCAGGGGGATGAAAAAATCCTGCTCATCCCCTTAAAGGGTAAATTAAATAGCCAACTGTCAATACGTTTTGCCGGCTCCAGGCTCCTCAAATACTTGGGAGTCAATATAGGTGAGAGGTGGCGTTTCAACGAACACCTTCAGTCGCTCAAAGGCACTACCCTTGCAAGGTTTGCCTCGTTATGAGCAATTAGCAAAGCCATTGGGGTGTGCATTACCGCAACAAAATCCTCCTTGACCATGACTTCTGCCTTGTTGTTTGTGGTAGTAAAGTTACAGTCCATCAAAGGAAAGTGCTGGTCGGAGGATAAGGCCTCCAAGACAGCATCCACTAAAGCACTCCAAGTGATCACTGGTCAGTTACCCATCGACTTGGCCATTGAGTGCATGGTGGGCAAGTGGAGAGTGAAAAGGGAGCTTCCCCTGTTCTGGCCCGAACTCTGTATAGGCGCTCCACTGAACAAAACATACTGTTCTAGATGAATGAGCATTAGATAAATGGTAAGCCAGATGGGAATTGTTTAACCATTGTGAGGTGGGAGTAAGTTAGTTGACTTTTTTACCTGTTGTTGAGAACAATGAGGGGGAAGTAGTCACTCCTTTTTGCCCATTATGAAGTGGACTGTAATCTAATGACAATAAACCATAGGCAAAGTGTCCCCAAAAATGTGTGCTGGGTTTACTCTCAGAGGCCCCAATCCGGAAACCAATCACCCGGAGAACCACCCCCAATAATCCACAAACTAGGAAATAAATTATGGGACTCACCAATCTGCGCCAAACCATCAGTGTTCCCCGGGGATAAAAGAACAGGTCTCAGTCTTGGAGGCGACGGAATTTCGAATGAAGTACGTGTTGAGAGTGATGGAACACTTCCGAAAAAACTCCACAGCACAAAAAAAAATTAGATATCGTCTTGGAAAAAAGCACAATGCTGGAGAGAGGCAGACGACGAAATGTTAGGGAAAATTGGAAGTAAAAAGGTAAGAGAGGGGACATGGAAAAGGGAAAGGGATTGCTTGTAAATACAGAGGACGACTCCCCGGGCAAAAGGCACCAAACCAATCGACCCCTGAGAACAAACCCAACACCTGTACTGCTGTACTGCAATATTTTGAGTTATTATGTTGTTGCATTCGGAAGAAATGTTTTGGTTTACGGTTCATGGTTCGCTGCTGATCACCCGAGATCGGTTGGCGCCTGAGAATGATCGCCACCCTACCTTTTCTTTACCTTCTGTCCGTCTCTATCCTCTATATGTGCCCCCATTTCCAATCGCCACGGCTCGGAGCGTTTACGCCAAATCTGTGTTTTATTTTATATTCAATATAACTTTACGGAGTTTTTCGGTTCCTGTGTCGGGACGCATCCAACCTCTTCATGAACGAAGGACTTCTTCACTCCTTCAGCTGTAGCTTTTGTGTAGCATTGGCGCCTATTGACCTGGACGGGAAAATTAGGATGAGTCGATGCTTTTCCTCATTCCTTTAATTTCTATGTTCCATTTCAGGTACTCGCTCGCTGAGTGACCTATCTGGCGATCTTTGTTTTGGGGGTCATTCTTCTTTTTTATTTTACTTTCAGCCCTTTTAGTTCATTCGACCAGAACGATGGTTTAGAACAACGTTTAGAAAGACGTTCTTTTATAAATTTACATATTTTAAATCTATAAAGTCATCGGTAAATTTTGATCGGTTGCAGATTCAGGGTTTGTGATACTCCATGGTTCTTCGTACTGGTCAGATCTGTTCATACGTCATTTCCTTTTTCAACCTGAGCACTGTATCGACGGAGACGACATGTTATTTTTCGTCAGAAAAAAACACATTAAGGGGACGCCTCGTTACCTTCCCAAATTCGAGGTTGGTATATTTTCGCGTTTCTTCGAATTTTAAAGCTCCTCATTTGATAGCCATACATACATACTTTTAGATGTTTGCATTACATGTACTTCTTACATTTACGTTGTACGTATTTTTTAAAGTGAATAATCTACATTATAATTTACCAGTGACACCGAAATAAGGGCGCTATCTTCGTAGTTTACGGAGACGCCCAAAATGGATTGCATCCAAAGAAAACGTGGAGGTCGGGGACCTCGTACTACTCAAGGAGCCTTCACTCCCCCTACAGTGGAAGTTGGGTAGGGTGACCTCATTACATCCAGGCAGTGATGGCGTGGTACGTGTCGTTAAGGTTCAACGAGGGAATTCAACATTCAGCCGTCACGTTATAAACCTAGTACCATTGCCTCATCAAATTGGTGGGTGGGATGTTCCGGACCGACCGATTGTTATTTATTTATTGCTCGACCCTCATTTGACTCTTTCACCGCGTCCTGTTGTTACGCATCTTAACGTAACGGCCGGCTGAGAGAAGAACGACCTTACCGCGCGGATGGAACACCCCCTCTTCCAGACTGCGGGACTCGCGATCCACGTGCCGTACGGTTTGGTCACTGCGTCGAACGCTCAACTGTTTTTTCCTTTGTCCTCGGGATTTCGATAAATCCCACATTCCCTTCTATTTCTCCGGAGCGATCACCGGAAAAGGGACACAAATCTTCGGAGAACGCGTCTCCCAAAGACGAGGGTCACGCACTCCGTCAACGCCAAATCTCCCGACTTTACTCAATCCGCAACCTATAGCCGAAGTCATCTCTCAGATAAGACACTCCTTAGAATTGATTCATTTTCTTTAATACTTGGTGTCAGTTATTTTATTTTTCTATATTTACTTTTTACAATAAATCTGTACATAGTTCAACTTGGTAGTTATCTTATTTTTTTATCTGTTAATAATGTTAGCACAGTCTTGTCTAACGATTCCGGATTAATTATTCCTGAGTCCGGTGTTAACTAATAGTCTGTGGACCAGTCCCATTGTACTGGTTGGCAAGAGAGACTGTTCGACTCGTTTTTGCATAGACTATCGACGACTGAATGACGTGACACGTAAGGACTCATATATTCTCCCTCATATCGACGACTTCCATGGAGATCTTTCTGGCAGCAGATGGTTTTCCACTTTAGACCTCCAAAGCGGGTATTGGCAAATCAGGATGCGTGAGCAAGATAAAGAAAAACTGCATTCTGTAGCACCGAGAGGGCTGTGCGTGTAATGCCTTTTGGTCTTCGCAATGCCCCAGCTACATTCCAGCGCGCAATGGCTGGGGTGTTACAACGTCTCTGCGACGTTGGAAGAACACCTTACCTTCGTGACGTTCTCTTAGAATTCCGTAAGCGGGGCATTAAGCTGAATGTCACGAAGTGTGAGTTTTTTTGTTCTTGTGTGAACTATTTGGACTACAAGATTTTCGCCGATGGTGTTTCAACAGATTCTGCAAAAACCGAAAAGGTCCAGAAATGGCCAACTCCTCAGTCTACTAAAGATGTTCGCACATTTGTTGGATTCTGCTCATACTACTGTTCATTCATTCCCCACTTTGCTGACCGAGCGCACCCACTTTACCGAGCCCAAAACAGCAAGGGACCCTTGCAATGGACCAGTGAATGTGAGGCAGCTTTTAGTGATCTCAAGTTTTCTCTCACGCAAGCACTTATTTTAGGACACTCATTACCAAATTGTTTTTTTACATTGGATGTAGATGCCAGTGAGAGGGCAATCGGAGCTGTACTATCTCAACAGCAAGGCGGCCGGGAAATAGTTCTGGTATACTACAGTCGCTGCATGTCACGACAAGAGCGAAACTACTGTGTTACACGGAAGGAACTTCTGGCAGTAGTTGCTGCTCTCAAGCACTTTCGTTCCTATGGTTTGGACTATGGAAAGCCCCTGAAAATTCGATCCGATCACTCTTCTCTGTATTGGTTGAAAATTTTCAAACATCCTGATGTACAAATGGCTCGATGGCTTGAATTTCTTTGTATGTTCAATCTTTCGATTGAGTATCGACGTGGGGCAGCTCATACGAATGCAGATGGCCCATCCCGAAGGCCTTGTCTAGGGGAGGGTTGTAAGTACTGTCAAGAGGCAAATGAAGTTGTGGACTTACATCGAGTAAGAATTGAAGAAGGGGTCGAGGGGTAGAAAGAGCAGCTCGAGGATCCAGACATTCGTTCTGTATGGGAATAGAAGGCTGGAGGAACACGTCCAGTTTGGCACCAAGTCTCTCCACACAGTGCACATACAAAAGCTCTGTGGGCGGCGTTTAATTCGTTGGTACTCGTCGAAGGTGTACTGTACCGAGTTAGGGGGGGGGGTGGTCACTGCAGTTCTGGCAAGCAAGCTATACGACAGATCATTGTTCTTCGTAAGCTCAAGGACATGATACTTACATCGCATCATGGAAATCATTTTATAGTAGTGGTCATGGACTACTATACTAGATGGCCGGAAGCGTTCGCAGTTCCTAACCAGAAGGCAGAAACTGTGGCGGAAGGGCTGATACACCATGTATTTCCCAGATGTCGGCTTCCTCTTTAAGTACATATAGATCAGGGTGGAAACTTTGAATCCGCAGTTTTTCGGAGAGTGAAGAAGATTCTGAACATCAGTAAAACTCGAACGACTCCCTTACGTCCACACAGTGATGGATTGGTTGAACGGATCAACCGAACGCTTGGAGAAATGCTCTCAAAGATTGTTGCCGATCACCAGCGTGACTGGGATCAACGGCTTCCCTTGGCTCTACTTGCATACCGTTCTTCAGTTCACAAGTCAACAGGATTCTCTCCTGCAATGTTAGTATTTGGTCGAGAATTGACTGTTCCAGCAGATCTGCTTACAGGCGTGGCCCCTGAAAGTAAACCTCGGACACAGTTTGCAATAGATCTTAGGCAGCGATTACAAGAAACGCATGATATTGCTCGCGAGACCATGGGAAAGGTAGCAGCAGAAGCCAAACGACTCTACGATCAAAACGCGGCAGGAAGCCGATATCAACCAGGAGATCAGGTATGGCTGCACTATCCCCGTCGATATGTTGGACGCTCTCCTAAACTCCAGCGCCCGTGGATTGGTCCATGCAAAATAGTGAAATGCATCTCCGACTTAATTGTTCGACTTGTTACTCCTAAGCGCCAAAAGATGGTAGTGCATGTTGACCGTATTCAACCATACTTTCTTCCATCTGAAGAAGCGGGAAGGGCTCTTTAAAAGAAAGAAGAGGGTGATATTGGAATGTTACTACATTAGATGTTGTTGAACTTTTATCAGGTGTTTGATGCTTGGTGACGAGTTGTATTGTGGTTGTTAAGGGCAGAGGATTGTTCATTCGAAAATGTGAAGAGATAAATTGACCTTCGCTTGTTTCTGAACATATTTCTTACAGTTGTTACGTGGGGGGATTTATATCGTAGCGATATCGCACTAAGAGAGTCGGGAGAAAGTTAGTACGATATCAAACCGAATGCAATTGGAACAGAGAGTTTTATTCGCGAATCACATTCGGAGTTTTACCACCACTTACAGGGGAACTGAGTGGGAGCGACCGCGAGCGCGGGCAACACGGCGACGAGGGAACCGGCTCGGATTCAACTGACTCCTGCGAAGTCCCGAGCGAATCGGGGCATTTGAGGTGCCCAGTCACCATAAATGCCCCGGACGAGCCTCCGCTGAATCGAAGGGTTTGGTTCGTCCCGTAACACTGTATTTGCATGCTTTGGCTCGATCTGGAGGACTTGGGGTTCCATTTGTCTCTGCTACTATTCCGTGCCGTAAGTACCCGCTTGCGTTGCAACGCATGTGGTTGGGGAGGTGCATGTGCTGTATCAGGTCTTGGATTTATGCGCTGGTCCGGCCGGTATCCAGACTCTCCTTAGTCTTTAGCGTGGTTGGATTTTCTTCATAGGGAAGACATTACCTGGAACTTTCACGCTTTTTGTGTAGCGTCACTGCCTACTACTATTGGCTGACAAAAGGCAGGGATTGTAAGGTTGTAGATTCTCCCAGTCATACAAGTGGTAACTCCCTTCTCACTCCCCACTTGTCCACCACGCAATCAATGGCCAAGTCGATGGATAACTAACTGACCAGTGATCACTTGGAATGCTTCAGTGGATGCTGTCTTGTAGATCTTGCTTGGTGATCCACAGGAGAGCAGCTCTCTGAGGTTGGGCCAGAACTCTCCTTGGATAGACGTCAGTCTGTTACCCCAGACAATGGGGCAGTAGCCAATAAATAAATGACTGTACATGAGAATTGTGTAAACCAGATTCTATTGCATTTCCATGTGCGTCTGTAAGAGGCGGACTGAAAGGCACACGTTTAACGCTTCTCTCACATACACAACATACTATGGGGACACCCTTCTTTGAAGTGGGAAGTAGAACATACCCCCGGCAGGATGGGGGACGGAATTCCCCTGCCGTATCCTCTCCTCCTTTTATGTGTGACCATAAAAGCCGAATTTAATGGGGCTTAATGCACATAACACTGCACAGACTTTCATGGTAGGACACGACTCAAAAACATTCCTAATGAGCGAAAGATTGTCCTGGGAGTAGCTCACAAACATCTATGAGCAATCCAAAATTAAAACGAGGAAAGAAGGAACGATGGTCTATTTTTAAATTTGAGTTACAGGGTTAGATCGATTTCGACGGTTAATTCATCATCAGTAATAAGAATGCAACTCCGTAAGTGGGATCTTTCTCCTGATCCACCTGCAGCTTGACATGTCACACCTAATGGTGTGTCATGGTGGACTGATTGTGCATGGATCACATAGCTATATGTCTCGCAGTTAGTCACCATTAGGCTCCTTCGAAGAACGCAGTCCCAGCTAAGAACGTCGTAACAGTTTTGACATCAGGGGACCTCCTCAATGAGCTGAAAGGTAGGGGAATCCTCCGCAACCTGTCCTTGCTCACTAGAAGCAGGCATGTCTCCGTCTGAACAAAGATTGAGAAGGGGTGACCACTCTCAACTCGGCAAACACCCACCATGTGCTCCGCCCTGTCACACAAAGGTGCGAGCATGTCAAGATGCAGGTGGCTGAGGAAAAAGCCCAGCTAATCCTCCTGAAAGGAAAATTAAATAGCCAACCCCCAATACGCATTGGAAGCCACAGGCTCCAGAGAGGTAGGGCTTCTGCCAACACCTCCAGTGCCTCAAAGGCACTACCATTGCAAGGTTAACCTCAATACAAGCATTTGTAAGGCCACATGGGGAGTTTGTTACCATGACACTATTCTCGTGTACAAGGCCATATATCTAGGTGTGATTAGCTACAGCCCCATTGCCTGAGGTAGGAAACTAACAGTCAATCAAAAGAGAGTATTGGCCCATTCTCAGAGAGCTGCATACCAAGGCTTATAAGACTGTATCAACGGAAGCACTCTAGGTGATCACAGGTCAGTTACTGGTTGACTTGGCCGTTGAGTGCCTGGTTGACACGTGGAGAGTGAAACGGCAGCTTCCCCTGCTTTTGGCTGCAATCCAAGCGAATCTCACCACAGAATGGAAACTTTGGGTGAATGGGTGTTAGAGAAATGGTAGTGGCGAGATGGGCATCTTCATCAAAGGGACGAGACACCTGTGAACGTCTTGAGAGAAAGTGGCTTGAGCCAGACTACTGGACGAGCCAGTTCCTCACGGGCCTTGGCGAATTCAATGCGCTGATCCACTTCTTTTCTCAGACACAGACTCTCCATCATGCACATGTTGCACCTCCAGTGCGGAGGAAACCAGAAACCACATGCTGCTTCTATAGTTCCACATAGTTTCTATAACAGTTAGTGACGGCTGTTGGGAGGGCAGACGAACTTAGCGGCATTGATTGCTACAAAGCAAGACTATTACTTTTTCACTGAGTTTGCGAAGAAGGTGATGACTAAGAAATGTGGTCACAGTGGATCTGTCCCGTTGAAACATGCCCCCAAGTAAATAGTTAGATCAGGTGGGAACCCAGGCTAAGAACTCCCAGATGATACGGGATTCCTCAGGTGGTCACCTCCACGCTGTAACACATGGGCAACAGCTCTCTACCAGGAGACTGGGGAACGACCAAATACCTACCTGAGTTCCTGTGTGTAAACCGAACCATGGAATAGCCTCTGCTGCTGCTTCAGCGGCACCATGGCAGCTTTTTGAAAATAATCACTATCGTCTACGCAGCTTCCAGTTGAGGAAGTTGGAAGTTCAAGAAGACCACAGACGACACATTAATCAGACTGTAGCTCCCAGACCCACCACCTACCCTGCGCCCATGTGAATAAACCATTCTTCAATAGCTACTGAAATATGGTAGTGGAATTGCTCTGCCAGGTGTTCATTGGCATGGCCTACTCCCTCCCTTTTAGAGGGCGCTGCAACTGTTTCAATGCGGCGCATCTCCTCTGAGCCATACCCGTAAACTGACCAGTCTATCCATACTTCATCTCATTTCTTTCGACGGTATGCTTCTGCTAGATGAGGGCACTGAAGCCTTTGGCACTCATTAATGCCTGGCCACAGTATCAGCACTAGCAGTCCTTAATGCCTGTGGACATCATCTATTGTGGAGGAAATGGAAGGGCTATATGAGAATGAAGAGGATGTGGAAAGGTGAGAAGCGACACTCCCTACCCCAACATTTCTGTTTCGACCAGGATAGACTTGGATGAATCTCGAAGACGGGTTTTAGTTAAGCACGAACTTGTAATTTGAAGAGTTGGTATATCCCACAATTTGGAGACTTATATGTACAAGAAGAGGTGACTTAAACAGTATATATACGCGAACAAGGAGGGCTCAGAAGGCATGAAACTGGTTGTATGCGGAAGGAAGGAGAAATCCGATTAGATGTTGATAAGACGTGAAACAAGTGTCCATTGAGAGAATTGGAGAAGATTCTATCGTGAAAGGTGTTAGATGACTGTTGGGAGAACGGGAGATGACCGACTTTCGCGAGGCTTTGTAGGAGAATGAGTTTGGGTGGAGCTGTCTGTCGTGGAGGGGAATATGTAAAGAGGGGAGGAAATGCTGTTTCGGAATGTCTTGACGAAGGGGAAATCCATCGTCAATTAAAATTAATTGAAGAGGTGGGATTTCCGTATCTAACAAAAAGGGGTTGAGAACGAAGGTCTTTGGGGAAACAGTGACTTTGCCGTTAAGGGTCAGGGAGTCCCATTAGGGCAGGTGCAGGAATTTCGACGTCAAAAAACTCACACTGATTCGGCGTTTTGCAACCAACAATCTCCCCGAAAACACTCATTCAGGCACAGTTTTTCTCGCTCAAGGTTAAGTGTTAGGACCAGGATAGATTTGAATGATTCTCAGAGATGGGTTTTAGTTGAGCAAGAACTTGTAATTTATGAGTTGGTATATCACAAGATTTGAAGACTTGGATGTACAGAGAAGAGGTGACTTACACAGGATGTGAGTTGAGTGCATAAGCGCGAACAAGTAGGGCTCTAATGGCGTGAAACTGGTTGTGCTGGGAAGGAAGGAGAAGTCCGAATTAGATGTCAATGAGAGGTGAAAACTGGTGTAGGGAGACGACTGTTTCGCGAGAGGTGTTAGAAAACAAGTGTTGGGGAACTGGAGAGGACCGACCTCGGCGATACTACGTTGCAGAATGATTTTGGGAGAAGTTATCTGTTGTGGAGAGGAGTTTGAAGAGGGTGAGAAAACCACCGTTGGAAATATCCGCCGATTTGGGATTTTCATAGGTGCAAAGACCTTTGGAGTAACAATGACCTTGCCACATGCCCGTTGGTCCGGAGCGGAAATTCCGAGGTAAAAAACCTGGACAGATTCGGCGCTTACGTCGAACACTAAGGGAAGGTAGAGAAGCAGTACGGAAGGGTTAGTTGCAAGGTCAGATTGTGTATGCAGCAGATGACTTGTTGTAAATTATTAACTGTGACATTCAAAGTTTTATTATTTCTTTGTAGACGGAAATCGCTGTTTACCGTAAAGACAGCAAGAAGTTGCCAATCGGCGATCCAGAGTTGGATTGGGAAGAAACCGTTTATCTCAACCTCATCATTCATCAGTTTGAGTACATTTTGACGCTGGCCATATGCACGAGAACTTCGCCCAAACAGTTGCAAATCCTTAGAAGAATTTCTCAGGTTTTCCGTACCTTACTTTATGTAAACTCGTTTTGGTTCTTTCTGATTTATTTAGGTTAAAGATTTCCTTTTGCTGAGGTGCTTTTTAAGAAGGTTTATTAACTTTTATACAATTGATATTTAATAAAAAGCTTTAACAAACTCAAAAACGACAGAGCGGAAGTAAGAAACGAACAGCAAGACGTCTGATAGAGAACATACTGAGCTTTGGTGAGGGGATTCAGCGTCTTTGGTACAATACAGCAGATTCTAGTGATGTATGTCCTCCCCCCCCTCCCCTCAAGTTTCAAAAACAAATTAAACTACACTGTTGCCTCCATGATTATTCAATAGCCAGATTACAATGAGAAAAAGTTACAACCCATAAATTCCCGAGAACTTAACATCAGTACAAAAGAACGGAATACAAGGTAGTGAAGCTATTGCTTCTACACTGAGTTATTCTGGCTTGTTACTCTTATTTTCCTCCTATGGAGCTGGTATCGATAAATTGAATATTAAATTAGGTAAAGAGAAATTATGTACAAAACTATCGTCCAGAAGCATGGCACTAATAATTCACTCCGCTGGTTGAAATTGGTTTCTAATTGGTATTGAATTTTATTCTTTAAAGGAGACAATAACGTTAGGTCTTCCAGCGGAATTTGTTTGTTTGATTGAATTTAAAATGTGGGTTTTTAGTTTGCGTTATCCATTAACAAAGGTTTTCCCACTACTATGATTTTGTGTGCTACAATTTGAGTTTTTTTTTATAAATTAAATTTTCATTATCAGGCTTTATTAAATAAATTCCCTGGAGGTTTTTTATTTCCGTGACGGTCTCCTTAACGATTGTAATACTATCCTTTTCTGGAAAAACGATCAAATACTGATTAATTTCAGGTATTAAACTTATAAAACTACCTGCATTAAGTGCCACTTTAACATATTTACAATTGTGTACATTTTCAGACCACACGAAGATTTTTTCCCAATCAAATCCTGTTTCCACAATTAAATGAGCTGGGCATGTGAATATTTTGCCTGGATCACAATTACTGTTGAGCCCTATTTCGTCTAGTGAAGACTTCAATGTATATTTAATTACAGGGATAATGCTATAATATTTGTTTCAAACTTCCCGCCTATGACGCGCGCTAGGAGGCAGTTGCGCGGATTTTCCTCCGCGCCATTTTTTCGTACATTCATTCCGCTTCCTTCGCCCGCCGCAACGTGGTCATTTTCTTACGAGGCCCGCCCGCGATTTTTATGTACTCGGATTTCCATCCCCCCGAAGTGTACAGTTCTTTACGTTTTCGAAGTTCGTTTTGATTTTTTTATTTATTTTCAACTAGTGCTTCCCGTTCCTCTTCCTTCATTATTTTCCCCTGGCTCCGACTGTGAAACGGCGTCTGCTGCTGCTACTGCTACTGGGGCCCCAGGTATTAACGGTTCATTCACGAATACATAACTTTCCTTTCTACTTCGTAGAGCAAGGAAAGTAAAAAAGGTAAGCCGCACACTCACACTCGTTCCCATACCTCTTCACTCTTCCCGCATTTCTTTCTCCGATAAATTCAGTCGAAATTTCCTGTCAAAATTACAGATTCCAGTCCGAAGAAATTTACAGTCCACAACCGCCTACTTTCCCTCACCTATTCCTATTTTCCTCTTCACGACAAACAAATTGGTCCTTCAGGCTACGATCTCATTTGGAAGGCTTAAAATTGAAATTGTATTAGAGAAAGACGTCCTATAAACGCCTTTAGAGTTCGACTCGCTGCGAACCGTTTTCTCAGAATTCAGGGTCAAACTCGTCGCACAATCTGACTCGACGGCGCCCGACCCTTCTTCACTCGTAGGTTCGAGAAAACAGTTATTCTTTTCTTTCTTTCGAAAAGTTGTGAAAGAGCTGGAGAGATTTCCGCGAGTTTGTTTGTTTTATTTTTCCTTTATTATTCTACTGTTTGTTTCTTGTGTTTTCAAGAAACACAGAGTATCAGCGTAATGAAGGACGAAGAAAAAAGGATCGCACTCATCGCGCAGCGGGACAAGTATTACACGAGTATGCAAGCCGCGTATGATCTTTCCAATAAGTGTTGTGATATTTTAAAAGACACAAACATGATAACTTCCGATCAAGCTTCGCAGTTTGATACTCGAATGGGGCAAATTGACCGCACTCATGAATGTTTTGAACGTACATTAACCTCCATTGACGAATTAAATCCCAAGTTCGAGGAAAATTCGCGTGAAGATACCGCCAAGGTCATGACTATTTTTCTTGGCCCTCAAAGTACATAGTCGGGTTAAAGAGTATTTAACCCCGTCGTCGAAATCTATTGACGATTCCGTTTGCGCAAGCCCTTCACACTCGCGTTACCACTCAAATCAGTTAAAGTTACCTCGCATCAACATACCCTAATTCGACGGTAAATTGGACGAGTGGTCTAATTTCTTCAATTTATTTACTTCTTTAGTGCATGAAGAGCCTGCTTATTCCCCTTCTGAGAAATTCCACTTTCTCCGCGTTTACTTTAAAGGTGAACCCCGCGACCTCATAGCTTCGGTTGATGTCTCCGAAGCTAACTATACAATTGCTTGGGATATTTTGGTAGCGCTGTATCAAAATGTGCGATTGTTATCAGCACATTACAT
The DNA here is from genome assembly GCA_020466155.1 of Pachypeltis micranthus. Taxonomy (NCBI): domain Eukaryota; kingdom Metazoa; phylum Arthropoda; class Insecta; order Hemiptera; family Miridae; genus Pachypeltis; species Pachypeltis micranthus. Next base: position 715,584 of record CM035770.1, on the reverse strand, counting down.
AAACTATTTATTAAACTTTTGGCCAATGTTGGAGCCCTCAGTCCCCGTTTCTCAATTTTTGAAGGTTTTCAAAACCAACGTTGCCGTACTAGGTTCTCTCAACATAAACAGGGTCGAAGATGTGTTGCTGTTTCACATCGCCATCCGCAATTTCGACCCCCTCACCAGGCAAGCCTTTGAGAAAGAGTATGCTGACCGAGACTTACCCGCTCATGCAGATCTAATTACCTTCATGGAGGAGCACCAGAAGGTTCTCAAATTGACTAAGGGTGTTCTGCCAAGTCTACCTTTCCTAGTCAAAATCTAAATAAGAGCAAACGGAACCCTTAGTTATTCCTCAGATCACGGATTACCAACCACGGCTGGAATTGAGTGGTGCACTATTACTAGCTGACATGCTGTCATCTCTTCGCACATTTGTTGAAGAAATTAACATTGTTTCCATCCACCTATTTTGTGACTCAACTGTCGTTCTTTCCTGATTACGCACTCCACCACACCTGAAAACTTGGCACAGAGTCGTCAGTATATTGCAGCAAACTGCTCCGCATTATTGGCACCATGGCCGCTCTGCTCAGAATCCAGCCGACCCAGCATCCCGAGGACTCGCCTCAACAGATTTAATAGCATGTGACATTTGGTGGAACGGGCCTGGTTTCATATTAGAAGACCAGTCGGGCTCTCACTCTTGCACTGATGATTGCAACCCCTTGTACCTCAATGAGGTTAAGGCGAGTACTCCAATCACTCTGCTGATTACCTTCGACTCCAAGGGTTATGTCGATCTCCTCGAACGTTATTCCACGTTTGATAAGGCCAAGAGAATATTTGCTTACGCCTTGCGATTTATCCGAAACCGAATAGTTGCAAATCATGACCGCAAAATCGGCCCTTTGGAGCCTAGGGAGCTAGTTGAGGGACTATACTCTCATCAGAGTTACTCAACGGCACCATTATGACAACGACATTCTTCTGATCTCGAAGGCGAAGCCGCCGTCATCTAAGCAACTGAAGAAACTCACAGCATTTATTGATGAAAAGGCTCTTCTCCGCGTTGGTGGAAGAATTGGCTTGGCCCCCATCGCATACAGTGCCCGCCATCCTTTCATCATTCCGCACAAATCTCGCTTAGCTACCCTCATTGTGGAATTTTACCACAGGAATTCCTTGCATGGTAGTACAAGAATTATGTCCACACTTATCCAGCGAAAATTTTGGATAACATCTCTTTATTCAGTGATCCGCAAGTGTCTTGTCCAATGTAAGATTTGTTATCTACCAACTGCCCGAGCCATGAATCCTATTATGGCTTCACTACCATGCGTGCGTCTCGAGAATATTCGTCCATTCGTTTCTGTCGCCCTTGATTTCGCTGGACCATTTTTGATCAAATCATACTCCCGAAGGAACGCTGCTCATTCTAAGGGATACCTCTCTGTTTTCGTTTGTCTCGAAGTCAAAGCAGTGCATTTGGAACTCTCTGCTGATTTCAGCACTGAAGGCTTCCTGAGAGTTTTAGACCGATTCGTTGCTCGACGTGGGATTTGTCGTAAAATCTATTGTGATAATGGCACCAATTTTGTGGGTACTGCGAGACATCTCGATTCAGTATACGAATTGCTCACCTCTACAGAGAGGAACATACACAATCATCTTGCTAGTCGAGAAATCGAATGGCACTTCAGCCCAGCCGCAGCACCCCATTTCAACGGCATCGCAGAAGCAGGAGTCAAGTCTGCGAAGTTCCACTTGAGCAAGGTACTAGGTAGTCTTACCATGACACACGAAGAGCTCTTAACTGTAATAATTCGAGTCGAAGCCGTGCTCAATAGTCGCCCTCTGGGAGCAATCTCTGCTGATCCCAATGACTCGGATTATTTGACTCCGGGACACTTTATAGTGGGTGCTCCGCTTCTTGCGGTGCCTGAAAACGATCTCTCTCATCTTTCCCAGAACAGATTATCACGTTATCAGACCATCCAGCCATGTATTCAGTCTTTCTGGAAACGTTGGATGACAGAAAGTTAAGTTTGGGAAGGCGAAAAATCCGTTTTTAAAAACTGTTCCAATTTTATTGGCACCTTTTGACTGAGTACACGGATGTGATGGTTGAACAGAAATTTAAACTTAGTTTACGGATGAATCGGAGGAGAGCGAGAAGCGCACAACAGACAGTAAACGAAGACTAACTTTCGTCGTCGCGTCTCACGGTACGTGGAGCCAGGAGGCGAAGTCCTGAACGAATTTTCGGTAGTATCCCAGGAGTCCCAAAAACGCTTTAATTTCTTTGGTTGTTCTAAGAAGGGGAAAATTTTTTTATTGCTTTGATCTTTTCCGGGTTCGGTTTCACTCCATCGGCACTGATGACATGGCCTAAATAACCAACTTCTCGACGGAGAAATTCGGTTTTGTCTAACTGAATCTTGAGGTTAGCTTCACGCAATCGCTCAAATACTTTTTTCAAGCTTACAAGATGTTCTTGCAGACTAGCACTATAGATTAACACATCGTCGAGGTAGACAAGACAGATTTCATTATTAAGACCGCGTAATACGTTGTTCATCAGTCTCTGGAAGGTTGCCGGGCTGTTTTTCAGTCCCATAGCCATTCGTGTGAATTCATAATGGCCAGAGTCTACTGAAAACGCAGTTTTCGGAATGCTAGCTTCGTCCATTTCGATTTGGTGGAAGCCAGAGGCTAGGTCAATGGTGGTGAAATATTGACATCTTCCGAGGCGAGTCCGTTATGTTCGGGAGGGGAAATTTGTCCGATATAGTTTTCTCATTCAGTTGCCGAAAATCGATCACTATTCGGTATTTCTGCTTTCCTGAAGCATCTGCCTTTTTGGGAACGACCCAAAGGGGGGCATTATACGCAGAAAAGCTAGGTCTTAATATTCCCGTTCCTAACATGGAGTCTATTTGGTTCTTGATTTCCTTCTTAAAAACTTCGGGATATCTGTACGGTTTAGCGTATACTGGAATTTCGTCTGTCGTCCTGATATGTTTGATTTGGTTGGTGAAAGTTAGGGGTTGGTCATCATCTTGGCCCAACCCCTCTGAATAATCGGTAATAAGTTTCACAATTGCTCGTCGTTCTTCACTATTCAAGTGATTCAGACGTACTTTTGTGAAGTCTATTTCGACTTGATTAGGGGAGTTTTAGTAGTTTTAGTACTTCTCGTTTCCAAATGGTTCAAGTTGGTAAGTTTTTCTCGCTGGAGAGGTTCAACGTTTACAGGCTTTCCTTGTTTCACAGACACTTGTTTTTCGGATGAATTTATTACATGGACGTAAGCCCAAGAATTTTCTATTTTGACAATGCTTTGTGGAATTTCGAGGCAGGGGGTTTTGTGGTATTCAAGAATTCCTTCTCCGTTTTTCACATTTCCTATTTGAATTTTGATTTGTTTGATCGTACGGGGCTCTATTATCCAGGATTCAGGGTTTTTTAACTCTGAGTACAGGAGTGGGATAGACACCGATCGTGTTTGGAGAACTTTATTCTTGAGGTCTATCGTCGCATCGATTTTCTTCAAGTTATCCATTCCCAATAAAAGATCGAATTTATCGTGGAAGTAAAATACGTGAAATGGCAGGGTCAAATTCTTAATCTTGAAGAATTCTCCGCATTTAACGTTCGTGCAAGAATCTATTTTAGAGGTTCCGTGAGCGGTGTTTACCAAGAAAGGGGGAATTTTAAATTTATTCGCTAAGTGTTTTTCTGATATGCGGGGATTAACGTAACTTTTCGAACTTCCTGTATCAATCAAAATTTTGAAATTTCGGTTGGATAAGATATACGGGAGTTCGTCGATTCTATTCGCGAGGTTCATTAAATGGACTCGCTCTGGAGGCTCTTGTCCTCTAAAAAAAGAGCTTCTCCAGTCGGTTGATTCGGGGAGTTGTTCCTGAGAGTTTATCATTAAATTAGCGAATTCATGTTCAAAATTTAAATTCGTTTTCGCGCTATTTTGATGGTCATGATAGTAAGCATACGGGTCTTCATAATAATCGTACTGGTATGGCTCTGTCTCGCAGATATTGGAGAGATTCACATGCGAATTTTTAATGTTACCGGACGTAGGGGCGGCGTACGTTTTCGTTTGGCCTGACGGATTACGATTCGTCTGATTCATTGGTCTCGGGAATTGATTATGGAAGGCTGGTCGAGGGGCAAACGTCTGCGGGGGCCTGTATGGCTGGTGTGAAAAGGGGGCTCGAGGAAGATAGCTAGGTTGTTGCGGGAGATAATTTTGTTGTGGCGGTAGCGTTTGGTTTTTTGAAACCGGAGCAGGCTGCCGATAAAAAGAATTAGTTCTCAGAGGCAACGGTCGCTGCTGCTGAGACGGGAAGTTTGGCTTATCTCTTTTCTCGCTCCTCCGTTTCATATTGAGCTCGTTAATCAACATGTTAACTGCTTCATCCAAGGTGCTGGGACCTCTAGCTCGCAGAGAGTCACCATTTCTCAACCCACGTAAAAATGCTCGTAACGCGAGTTTTTGGACAAACCGTATAAGTGTCTGGGCTTCTGATGGCATGTGATTTTGCACATAAGCAATTTGCGAGTTCAGAATTCCAACTAAGCGATCGTGAAATTCAAAACAGTCCTCATTGGGTTTTTGAGAGAGCTCGCAAAGGTCGAGAGTTAGTGTATAAATATCGGATCGATCTAGATACGCATTTAACAGCACTTGTCGGAGCTGCGGATACGGTTCTACGTTGTTAGAAAATACTTTATTTATGGCGTCTCCGTTAATTTTCGAAAGAATTGTGGAGAAAAGATATCGGTTTTGAAAACAGTCCTCATCATTGGGGTTGCTAAATTTAGAAATAGGCTATCGCAATTTTTGATAAATGAATTCAACAGCAATTTCTCGCCTTTGAAGTCAGGTATCATTCTCAAATATTCGGGTCTCAATTCCGGCCAATTTAAAGATTCGGGGGCAGATTGTCGTTCGAAGATAGGGGGGAGAACATTCGGGGCATTTTCAGTGTCTCGTAAAACGTGGCTAACAGGTGTTTGAGGTAGGGGGATGTCAGAGACCGAATGATGAGCCATAGCGTCCGAAAAATCAATTCTGAAAAGATTTTTGACAGAAAGATTCGGGCGTGGTTCTTTTAGTTTCGGAATTTCGCGGCTTTTCTAAAAATCAGGGATCCTCAGACAACGTCGAAATTAGTCAAATTGATGAAAATAGCAGTGGAACGTACACAAATAGAATAAAATAATAGTGGAAATCTTAAAACTATTACAATTAAAAAATCTTCAATATTAAGAATAATCAATTACAATGTTTCTTTGTGTTACTTACGTTTTTGCTTTACTTTTCTTCAATAATAATCAATTTAATATTTCTTTACGATACTCTACTTTTTCCTTTACTTTTCTTTTGAATGGAACTTAACTTAAGGACTTAAAGGATTGCCCTGTGGAAATCACGAAGAGTGTTGTCGTACTTACAGAAGAACGGCAGACATCTCTCCGGAGCCTCGTTCTGTCGTCTCGCTTCGGATCGGCTGGGCCACAATATTCCCTTGTGTTGCCAAATCTTCGGCGGTAGCTCCTCGGGGTACGATTTTCCTTCGTGTGAGGGCTGGCTTGGTTCTGCGACGCGACGGAGTTACGATATTCCCTCGTAATGCGCGATGATCTTCAGAACAAGCGTGCTGATGTTGTTCGCTCTTGATTCTTCCCAGTTGAGAGTTCGTTCGCAAATTTCGTGTTTCGTGTGTCCGATCCGACTGCGCCAGTTAAGTTTGGGAAGGCGAAAGATCCGTTTTTAAAAACTGTTCCAATTTTATTGACACCTTTTGACTGAGTACACGGATGTGATGGTTGAACAGAAATTTAAACTTAGTTTACGGATGAATCGGAGGAGAGCGAGAAGCGCACAACAGACAGTAAACGAAGACTAACTATCGTCGTCGCGTCTCACGGTACGTGTGGCGCGACCAGGAGGGGATTTTAGCAAGTCCACAATTTAAAAGGGACACCTCCACAATTTACGTTACCTAAAATTCATACGTTATGTATTCATACCAACCCTTATACCCCGCTCCAAATGGATTGATACGCAACAGAATTGCAAGCCAGGTGACGTTGTGTTCTTGCGTAAAGAGCGCACATTGCCCCAGCAATGGCCTCTTGGACGTGTAGTTGAGACATTCCCTGGCAAGGACGGAGTAGTCCGTGTTGCTCGTATAAAGACTTAAACAGGATCATACATCAGGCCAGTGCACAATCTCATACCACTACCGCCTGTCCAAGAATAAAAACGCACCGCTCCACCAACCGCACCAGTTCCTCAACCGCATTAACTACTCAACCGCACCAGTCCTTCCACCGCAGCATCAGTTCATCAACTGCATCAAGTATCATCCGCTCCAGAAGAAGGCATCCATAGTGTCTGTTACTCATTTACGCATCAATTAATTCTATGCTTGCAAAACTCGAGGAGTTTCACCCTGGGGAGTATGTTTCAAACTTCCCGCCTATGACGCGAGCTAGGAGGCAGTTGCGCGGATTTTCCTCCGCGCCATTTTTTCGTACATTCATCCCGCTTCCTTCGCCCGCCGCAACGTGGTCATTTTCTTACGAGGCTGCTTTAAGTTCCTTCTTGATATACCCAGCTTTAGTTTTTTCTTTCATCTGTTTATTCTTTATGAAAAGTTCCTTGGGGAGTTCTGGAATTTCCTCGCGATGTTCATTTAATTTTTCGACTATTTTTCCTTTACCCAATTTACTTCTTTCACGAACTGCTTCGTAAATGAAATATTTAACATTGTATCTTCTGTATTAACATACGGAGTCATTTTCCACATGTCCGTTGAGGACTTCAAACCCCTTTTGAGCTTGGTGGACGAGCGGATACTATTATCGTAGGCTATGATGGCGTAGCCCATTTTATCTTTGATGATATCCCTTTTAAATTCATCACTATTATTTAGCAATAGTCAATGTTCTATTATTGTGGAGTGGAAACGTTCTATTAATCCGTTCGACTCTGGGTGTTGAGTACTTATGAAATGGATTTTAACTTTATGTAAATTTAATAAATCTTCCACTAACGAACCTTTAAATTCCGCGCCATTATCGGCCATAATTATTTTTGGAACACCATGGTGACCGAAAAATTTTATAAGTTTCTTCACTACTTCCAGGCTGTTATAGGAATTGGCTGAGTATGCTTGTGCATATCTGGAGAAAGCATCGATTATTGTAAGGAATTTTGAACATTCAACAGATAATTTATCTACGTGTAAAATTTCGAAAGGTCTTGTCGGAGTTAGCGTTATGTTGTATTTCGGCTTGATTGGGCACCGCTCATATTTGCATAATTGACAAAGTTCACAATTGTTGATATAAGTTTGTATGGACTTCTTTAAATTTGGCCGAAAGTAATTTCTTTTCATTTTTTCGTAAGTTATCTCAATACCGCGATTCATCAAGTGAGTTTATATCTCCGATTCGTCCAGTACGTCAATCAATAGTTTAGAACATTTTATCAATTTTATGTGGGTGTTTTCGAAATTTTTGGAAACTACTTAGGAGAATTCTTCATAGAAATCCGGTTTAAAATATATCAAATATTTGGTTTTTGGGGCCACTTATGATTTAACACAGTTAACTATATCCTCTTCAAAATTGTTCTCGATAATTTCAGCCGTGATCATAGTTTTCGATTCAAATAATCTTTCGATTTTCGCTTGTTGGGTTTTTGCCATGATTCAAGGAACTTCCAGATGTTGGGATTGTAGTGCCTTTGTTTCCAAACGCATTAGAATGTACAGTGGCGTTTAAACTGTAAGCATTGGCCGGAACCATAGTGTCTCGTAGGAATGCAATCATAGATTGGTTATCTGAGTGGTGGGGATCTTCGTCAGTTTCGGTATCCAAGGTCCTTGATGAAATGTTCTATCTTTATCTGTTTTAATTTTTTAGTTAGTTCGTTATGGTTAATTTCAATCCTAGACACATCGTCGGCGTTTAGAGTTTTCTTCCCCTGTATATACAAAATTTCAAAATTAAACGCAGCTAAATTCTCCCTCCATCGGAAAAGTTTTGAACTCGGATTCTTGATGTTCATTAGCCACTGAAGGGGCATGTGATCCGAATAAACTTTAAATTTTCTTCCAAAGAGGAAGGGTTTAAAATATTCAACAGCCCAGTGAATCGCCAGGCACTCTTTTTCGATGGTTAAATACCTTGTTTCTGTTTCATTCCTCTTTTAATTTATTATTTCCCTCATTATTTCATCATTTTCCTCTTTTATTTTTATTTTTCCTATTTGGCCGTTACTCTGTATCATATTTTTTGGTACATTTCGACTTTTATTCACTTCGCGCAACTCATCTTTTTCCTCCTCTAAAAACTTCAACGGCAATGTAACACGAGGCAAGTGAAAAATATTATTCTTTAAATCAGTAGTAGCTTTTCAATTTCTAAGGTGGTTCATACCTAGCAACATATCGAATTTATCATGAAAGTTAAACAGCTTGAAGGGCAGAACTAAATTGGGGATTTTGAACAGTTTCCAGCATGGTATTTCTGTGGAGTATTGCTCCCTAGAGATGCCATGAGTGGTTCGGATTTCAAAAGGATACTTCCTAATGTTAGCGGAAAACCTGGCTTTCGCCACTTGTGGACTTCGAAGGAGCCGATTAATCTTCAATCAATGAATATTTTCAGGCCGGGGATATCAGGTAGGGCAAGATGTTTGAATTTTGGCTCAAGTACATTAGACTGAATCCCCTCGCCCAATTAAATTGCTGGTGTGGCTGAGGATTCGGGAACTTGTTAAACGTTTGCCGGCGATAATTATTATTAAGCCAGTAGCTAGTGTTGGGTTTGTCTTTCTATGCTGTACAAATTCGGTCGACTATTTCTATTCGAACTAACCGCTTGATAATTGTTGGTCATCATCGAGAGCGCCTGACCTAAAGATTCCCGGCTGACGATTCATTAGAAAACTTCCTGTTTCACGCAAGTCAAATCAGTTCGATTCTTTTCACCTCGGACTTCCCCAGTCATTGTCTCCTTTTAACCCCTCGTACCTGCGGAAATTCCATCGCTGCGGTTGCGGTTATTTCTAACGGCAGCGGATTCCCCTGAAGTGAGTTTTTTCCTTTATTTATTTTCCCTCTCCTCAATTTCAGATTCCCCTCCACAAGAGACAGCTCCTCCCAACTTTCATTCAGCTAGGAACTCTAGCGAAAGTAACGCTCGTCTCTTTGTGCCCACTCAGACACGTTCCTATATCAATTCTCAGCCTAGTTAACAGCTCGCTCTCTCGTTCCGACACTGGTTGCCGCCAGTTCATGTGCGTTTCCGAGTCGTCCTTCTGTGTCGCTCTTTTGAAAACAAACGCTGCTTACTTCATTGCATTCAATACAGTCCTCCTCACGCTCACGAGTTTCTTTATCTTCGATCTTCAACTCTCGCCCTCTCGTGCGCCCAACACTTCCCATAGGATCTTTCAAATGGGACAAGACTCTTAGCGTCAACTTTTCGCAGTGGTTTATCAAATTTTCCGCCGTGTTAGATTCATAATTTTGTATGTAAGCTACGATGTTGTTTAATTTTTTTTTTTTAGTTTTTCAAAGAATGGAAACGGTGTCTCTCCCTCACTTTGTTTGATCTGAATTAACTCTTATGTTGAGCGTATAAATGTCTTTTTTATCAGTGTACGTTGATAATAGTGCTTGTTTGATGTCATGGAACGAATCCAAATTTTTCGACTGTATTAATTCTGCTGCTTGCTCCTATATCTTAGAGATCATTGTGGTCACGAGCATCACGTTCTGGAAACTGTCCTCATCCTGTTCATTGAAGTATCTTTCGCACAGGCGTTCGTAAATGTGGAGGAACCTTTGTAGTAACTCCGGTTCTCTTTTAAAGGTCGGGATGAGTTCCAGATACTCGCGTGGGATTCTATCCCTTTCGGGTTGATTCCCTAATGCCAATCGTTGCATCGTGTGTTGCAATTGATCGATGAGTGCTTGTTGTGTTTGTAGCTGTTGTATTAATGCTTTTTGTAAAGGATTTTGAGCCATAGTGTTCAGTGCAGTTCTGTCTGTTTCTTCTATTATCGTCCCAAGGATCGGAGCTTGTAGTGAACGTGTTTCTTCATTGTTTTAGGAGTTTGGACAATAATGCGTCCCTAGTTTCTCAAATTTCATAATGTTAATTTTTTTACAATTTGCTTCGTAGTGTGCAAATTACAATAAGAGTGGGGACTCGACAAACTTTAACTTGAGTTTATAGGACAGGAAGTTGACTCACAGTTTTCTCAGGAAGTTGGCTTCTGCAGAAGTGCTGACTTGTGAGAGAAGCGGCGATGGAGATTTCCTGACGTCGAAGGGCTTTGCTGGATGAGCAAAACGTCAAGATATGTAGTAGCAGGTTGAGGTCGACGTCGAAGGTCGGCGATGAAATGGGTTGTCTCTTTAACTCCGGATGAAAGCGAGCTGCCCAATTTGTTCGGAAAACTTTTTTTTCAGCCTGCGTGAACGATAAGAGTAAACTTCAGTTATTAGTGATGAAAGATTTTTAATTTGCCGCCTTCAAGTTCTTCAGCGTCTCTGCCGTCTGTCCTCTTGACTTCGTAATTTGAGAGCTTGGTTCCTGAATTCCAGTGAAGTCCAGCTATATATTTTCTCGAGGATTTCAACTGCTTAGTCCGATGTGCGTTCGAAAAATTCAGGTCTGGAACGACTGCGCAAGTTAAAAGTTTTTTTTTAAAGGGGTGTTTTAAAAAGGTGTTCATTAACTTTTCTACAATTTAAATTTCATAAAAAGCTTTAACAAACTCAGAAACGACAGAGGGGAAGCTAGAAGAATGGAGAACATTAAAACGTCTGATTGAGAACGCACCAACCTGTGGTGAGGTGGGAGCATTTATACCCTTCTTATGAGCTGACGTGGCATTAATAACTTGGGATTCAGCGTTTTTAGTACAATACAGCAGATTCCAGTGATGTAAGTTGTATATGTTGATGTATAATGTTATCTACAAATGTACCGGGACGAACCAAACCCTTCCATTTAGTGGAGGCTCGTCCGGGGCATTTGTGCTGACTGGGCACCTAAAATGCCCCGATTCGCTCAAGACTTTGCTGCCATCAGTTGAAACCGAGCCAGTTCCCTCGCCGCCCTGTCGTCCGCGCTCGCGTTTGCTCCCACCTGGTTCCCTGTTTGTGGTGGTAAAACTTACCCGAATGTAATTGAGAATAAAACTCTGTTCCAATTGCATTTGGCTTGATATCGTACTAACTCCCCAACTCTCTTAATGCGATATCACTTCAATATTAATTCCCCCGTGTAACACAAAGTTATATATTAGGTACACTATTGTAATAGGTCTTATTATAAGAGGATTAGCTTCCTCTTCCCTCAATAACTTAACTATGCATGCTCTCTCCTCTCCACATTCTGAACTGTGTCGTTGTAGTGTCTTTCTTCAGTGTCTCATTCCTCTCCAAAAACCTCACAGGTTTTATTAACGGCCATAAGAGTAGAAAATACACCACACTGATGGCTCAAGGCACATATTGATCGGTTGAAAAATTATTATTTTGTAGTTATCTTCGTTTGACTGACTACGAGCTGGCTATTTGGCAGAGGGGTGGGAAGAATTTACAAACAACCGAAGCATATGTCATTGAGGGACTTCTGCAGAGGGAGTTCCGCAGTTTTGGAGAGCTCTATTCCATTTCCAATAAATTTGGAAACTAAGTTTACAATTTGTATAGGAAACACGATTATAACATATGATTGAAAACATGAGTTCGCCTCCAGGAGTTCTACTTGCACAATGACTGGATCGTACTCTATGCCAGGAGTTAGTAGACGTTTCAACAGCACTTGTCCAGGTGTTGATGGCCATATTGGTAGGAACGGCCCATTTGTTGATCTACCCAGGTGATTGAACAACCTATCATGGGGAGTTGTGTTAGTGGCTGTGCACAAAAGCGATCTAATTGAGTGTAGAGCTTGAGGTAAAACCTGTCCCCACTGTCGTGTGTCCAACCCTGCAGAATGGAGATCCATCCGTGTGCTTTTCTAGATTATGGCGTTGTGCTGCTCAATCTGCCCATTACCTCTAGGGTTGTAGGAAGTTGTTCGACTCGTAGCAATTCCTTGTGATATCAGAAAAGCTTTGAGTTCGGTGTGACATGAAAGCTCCATCGCCAGATCCACGATCTGAAGTATGTAAGCTGGCATGCCGAATGTCAAAAATTAAGTCCATCAAATGATCGATCACTATAGATGCGGACAGGTTTGAACAGGGGAAGGCCAAGGGGAATCGAGAATACTTTTCTTCACATGGAATATGGAAGTGTTGGGGAATGGGAATTCCACGTTCCCCTCTCGCTTTAGATAGAGTTGGTAATATCGGAGTGGACTGTAAAGAAACGAAAACTAAAATTAAATTGTTCTTATATCGGCAAAAGAAAATGAATAAACACGTAGGGATCGATAATCGCAATAGAACACGGAGCTTATGATTTAACGGCAAAAAGCGCTGGAGCAGACTGGGAGTCGTAGGCGGTGCAGCGATGAGCCGGGGAGAACCTCGGAGAAACTCGGACGTGTAGCCGCGCGTCGTTAGTTGCCGATAGGCCGGAGTGTGAGCGTTGAATCTCCATCTTCCGCTGCAGGCGTTCGCGCGATTGGCGCTAACAGGAAGATTTTTGCATCTGATAAAATGGGTCATCCTAGTAACCCCTGGATGAGACATTGTTTTATGCAGTTCTATCAGATCTGAAGTCGATGCTGACTTCAGCCGGACCCTTGACAGCAACTATATTTTGCTTTCCTGCACGATAGAGAATTTCGTATTTAAAACATGATAAGTCGAGGCGCCAACGCATAATTTGTCGTTTTTAATTTTGCTGTGCCTAACACTGTCGAACATGAAAGAAACTGACCTTTGATCCGTGATGATTTGAAAAGGCCGGCCTATCAAATAGTGACGCCACTTGCGAAGGGATTCAACTATTGCTGCTGCTTCCTTTTCTACTGCCGGCTGTCGCTGCTCCAATTCTGATAGTGTCCTTGAAAAAAAGCGTCGACCTTCTTGTGACAGTGTTGCTGCAATAGCAAAGTCCGATGCATCTGTTTCGACTGTGAAAGGTAGTTTGTCATCTATTGCTGTCAATGCTGCTTTTGAAATGTCAGATTTTAATGTTTCTATGATGATTACTAAGTTTTCTGACAATGGGAACGACTTGGCTAACACGAGTGGGTAATCTTTTCCAAAAAGTTGGGAATCTATTTTGAAAAATGAGCAAACATGCCCATGACTCTTCTTGGTTGTTCTATATCGCTAAGAGTCAAAATCTCAGGAAGTTGTAGTAAGCGGTCTTCGTCTTGTGTGACAGTCAATTTCAAGTTCTTGCTCAACTACAACCCGTCTTAGAGAGTCATTCAGTAACTGAACGGACCTGTTTATAGTTTGGAAGTAGTCAATACACTTCACTCTTGAAAACAAAGACCTGGGCTCTCCATGGGGATGTGCTCTCCCCAATGACGTCGACGTCACTAATTTTCTGAAATTCAGATTTAATGAACCCTGATTACTCCCACGTGTGGCTACCTGATGGACGAGAAATCGCCATTTGGCCCTTGTTGGGCGCACGGGAGGAAGAGTTGCAGACCGAAATGAAAAGAAACTCGGTGAGTATTGAGAGGACTGTATTATATGTGCAATAAATGGAGCTGAGTTCGTGTACAAAAGGGTGACGCAAGGGGACTACTCGGAATATGCGTGAATTGGCTCGGGAAACTTTATCAGAAGGAAAGTGCAAGCTGTTACTGGGACAAGAATTGATAGCGAAATGTCGGTGTGACCACTGGGAGACGAGTGTCTCTGGGAAGAGCGATGTGTTGGGGAAGGAGGTAAATCGAGGGAAAGTTCAAAAGAGGAAATCCGTTGTCGGAGGTGAAGCCAATGACTGAATGGGCAGTTCTCAGACTTCCCCGCTGCATCACATGAAAAGGGTCGAAACTGTTGTGTTGGGCTGCCACACCAGGTAAAGGAATCAGCCCTTCAGCATGTGCTGAACAACCCCTATGGATGAAACCTCTAAGGATTCTAACGAGGAAGATATTCAAAACATAGCCATATACGAAGTTTCTGAGCCATCTCTTTGGAATACTGACGAGATTTAATAGCGATGGACCGGCAATCAGGCAGTAAATTGGTGAATAATAACACAGGGGGGATGGCAGTTGCCTTGTTGCAGATCAGGAGGGGCGCGTTTCGACATCTGCAGTATTTTGAGCTAATTTGAGCAGAAAATATGCTGAAATTGATAATGTTCACAGGAGACACTCAGAAGGACAATGTGGTCTTTTGGAAACGATATCACAACTGAATATTTATTGTTATCTTTTAAGAAGGTTATAAATCATTATGAAGGAATACGTAAAACTTCTGTGGTGCTTGTTTCAATAATAACTGTCTCAGCCTAGTTACCACAACCTCCTTATTTCATGTGGAGTGAGTAGAAAGTAAATCATGGCCTATTATGACATCTGTGCAAAGGTTCTTAATGATCAAGAGTTTTACTTTTATATATCTCCTTGAAGTTCTATTCTTACTTCACAACATCCTTCTACTTTGTAAGAGAGAGAGAGAGAGAGTAGAACTAGCCATGGTTATTCGCTCATTAGAGGGTTAGGAATGGACAGTACACTTGTTCAATAGGGTTGGGTCAATCAAGATAGATGAGCTTCCTGTATCAACTAAGGCAGAACAGCTTTACTTAGGGATACAGATGAGGAATGGCTAATGTGGCTCTAATAGTTATATTTGGTCCTCACTTTTTTTAATCAACTTTACTTTTGCAAACAGACGAATAATGACCCAGCTTGTTGCATTTTTTACAAGTCTCTTTGTTGTCTGGACATTTGCTTCTTGGATAACGTTCAAGGACGTGTGAAGCCTGTAAATACTGATCAACATACTCGCCAGGGTTTTGTTTCTGAGTCGCCACGCAGTGTCGAGCATAAATCTCGTTTTTGGGCTTAATATAAATCCTGCCTAGTGCCTCGAGAGTCGTCTGAAAATCTGGCTTGTCGTTGACCAATTTATAGATGGAAGAAGTCAGGAAGTTAGTAAGCAATTTCAACTTTACCATTTCTGCTATTGGATTCTCTGTTGCGTTCATTTCATCCAGGAAGTTGACGAATGTTTGCTTTGTCACACAGCTTGAGGATGGGTCGGTTAAAAACCCCTCAAGATGAAGGTATTTGTCCATTGTAGTTTTGATTTTAAGTGGAATAAATAGTAATAAGAAGGCCGCAGCATTATAGGCTTTATTCCACTTAAAATCCTACGTAAAATGAGAAGAGTAAATGTGGAAACTAAGTTTACAACTTGTAGCTAGGAAACACGATGATAACGTATGATTGAAAACATGTGATTATAACAATGTGCATATTTAGCAGTGTCAGAAAGGTTTTAACAAACACTGCAAACAAACTGTGAAACGACTGCAGCTAAATAAGGGTTGTCAGTATTATCTTGCTGAGCACGTGCAAATGGATTGAATGCTAGGGTGGGGGTGGGGGTGGGATATGGGTAAATATTATGCAGTGAGATTCCAAGTCACACTTGGCCTGTTACTCTGCCCAATGCAATTTGATACTGAGTCGATAGTGCAGTAATGTTTCCATCAATCAACTAAACATTGAGTTGACGTCATATGAGTACTAATTACGCTTTATTTGCAGAAAGTGTATGCATCACCATCTCGTCGAAGGATGGATACTAAAGGGGAAGTTGAAGAAATCACTTATCCACACATCTGTTTTATGGTGGACAACTTCAACGAAGTTAGTTGTATTTTATTAGAATGCTTAAGTCTATTATTGAGTTATGTTAATTTGGTCAGCAGTCTTGTTAACGTATAGACGTATAGAAGTAAATGCACTGGAAACAGTCAGCTTCTTCCTCCTCCTAAATAAACTGGAATTGTGCATTAGTGTTCCCTGTAACTTTCAGTGTATACTCCCAACCTCACTCTTAGGGGGGGGGGGGGTTTATGAGCCGCCATGACGTCTCCAGGCAACCTCCTAAAACCATACGGCTGGGGTGACAACCCCTCTGCCTCTTCGATGGTTTCCTGGATTCTGAGTTGGCACATCTTTTCGAAAAGCTTACTGCCCGTGTCCAACATGAACAGCAGCCAAAATGCTGATGGTGAGGTGCGATCCTTCTTTACCGTATGAGTACTAGCCATGCAATCTTCCATCGGGCAGGGAAGATGCCAGCCACGAGGCAGGCGTTATACGCTCAGAGAAGGGTACTAGAAGGCGTCTCTGCAACTACCTGTTTCAAATGTTGGGCCATTGTGTTTTATCCTCCTTCCAAACCTCTTCTTAATCCTTAATTCCACCATTATTGTCGCTTGTATTATGTAAATGTTGGACTCAATGTTCTTATCTTTTCCCACAGGTTATGTCTGAGATGCTAGTGCGAGATGGCGAATTGGTTTGTGTTGAATTGATGGCTTCAGATCGGGATGGTAAACTGCAAGGCGTTTTGTTTTCTGGATCCATTCGTTACGATGCTCTGAAACACGTTTATGATGCAAGAGTGAGTCAAGTAAATTGGTTCTAGAATGCTAACGCACACAAACAAGACAAAAACCGTCAAGAAGTATTCTTTTTTGTGTATATGTCTATGTATTGACGTGTAATCTTGCGTATTTGTGGTGTGCCAACTGGGTGACTGATATATGGTGTTTAGTATGTATTCACGTTGAACTTTGGAATTTTGTAAGGAAGACAACCCCCTTTTCCTTTTCTTTTCCAAGGCATACGGGACAAAGTACTTACTATTGTTACACTATCCCTTTCTTAATAGAAGACGTCGCACATAGGAACCCGAGTATGTCCATCGCCTCAGACTCCACTACAATTTGGGGTTCAATGGGCCCCTGAGAAAAGTATTCAAAGCGTTTGGTTCCCTAGGCAGGGCAGTCACATAGGATATTCTCTGTTGTCTCGTCCTCCTCACTGCACAATCTGCACTCCACCGCTTCTGAGATGCCCATCTTGTTGAGGTGAGATACTTAAGTGAGCAGTATCCGGGGAGGAAGCTAATCAAAACTCTCAGATCCTCTCTGGAGAATGTCAGCATTGCCTTCGCCCTTAGAGAAGAAGGTTTAATGAGCCTTTTTGCCTGTAATAGTTGTGGCTGGCCAATGGCATTGCTTTCCTATTTTTCCCATTGGACCACCAGACGATTCAGGTGACTTTTTGTCACTCCTGCGTGGTGTTCAGACCCAATAGGTAGGGATTCCATACCCCGTTTTGCAAGGCAGTCAGCCTTTTCATCGCCCTCATGCTGTCTATGCACCAACACTCAGATCAGAGAAAGTCTACTATGGACACCGAGTCGCTTGAGCGCTTAAAGACACTCCCACTCCAGCCTGGACCTGAAGTTGTTGGCTGCAATAGCCTGGCTGTCCGAGAATATGTAGATTCGCTTGCCCTTAAGTTCTTTAGTCAGGGTATCTACTGGGCAGATATTTAAAGTTAGGATTTCCACTTGAAATAGCGTACCCTCCCAGCGGCTTGGCAAGACTGTAATTGGGCCCTACAATGCCCAATCCAGCTCTGCCCCCATTACAGAACCGTCAGTATACCACTGCAGGGTGCCCCCCTCAGTCTGGAACAGCCCTCTCTCTCTCATCGTTCCTGTGAGTGGAAGCTAACACTGAATGGCAGCTGAAAGTTCGTTAGCTCTGGCAAGAACTGTCAGTAGCAAGTACTGTTTGTTGGTGTTCAGATACTTGTAAATTAATTAATAGAAAAAAAACCCTGCAAATAATTACACAATGGTTTATTATTCTCATGAACAGCTGGACCTAGTATTACTGCTCCGAGACCCATCCAATTCGATTCAGCATCGAAAAATACTAGTTAACCATACGAAACATGACCTGACTACAATGGAACTACGGAAACTAAATATTCCCCAGGCGCCTGTAGGCATTTATGATCCGATGTAGGAGTGTGTGCGGAGAAAGTGCTGGCCTCATCGGCCCTAACCTTCCTCCGCCCCCTCATCGGCCCTAACCTTCCTCTGCCCCGTCGGGCAAAAAGAGTCGGGGAAATCGGCACGAGGACTACTTCCAGCGAACGCTCAGCGATTGGCATGATGTTGCGAGTTGAGCGGGTGGGTGGTTTTGATGAGACGGCAGGGAGGGAGTACTAACGACGAAACGTTTACTTCCGCTGTAGTTCCCTCGAGTTCTTTCAATTAGTTGACTTTGGCACACTATAATTACTGTAATTTCACTATGCGCAGTTGTACACGTCTGATGCTTATTCCATTCGACCTAGGATGCAAAAATACTTTGAAAACGATACGAAACACGGCATATTTGCGATTATACTGCGTTTTGTTAATTTTTTTAACCATTTTTTGTCCATAACAATCATGGTCTTCGCCCAATCGGATTGCCGAGATGGTGGGCACAACTAGATACCAAATGGGATTTTTGTGCGAAAGAACGGATTTTTTAGACCATGTTAAAGGCACAAAACGGCCCGGATGGGGGATGGCGGACAGACATGGTAGATTTGGAATTCCCATGTTTTGAAACGTTAAGTATCAAAGTTTGAGGGCGGGTTGTAAAAAATGTTTTCGGACCGAAAACATACGGTTACTATTCAGAATGAATAATAAACAAAAATGACGGGAATAAAATTGACTTACATAAATAAATTCGGCTAAATAAAACAATTATAATTGGAACATTGTGAACTTGAGGAACGTGAAATGAGAAACTAACTAATCTTCTTAAGAATTAAAATCGGATAATGTTTTGAAGGGGGAAAAAACGTAACATAAATGGCTGGCCTGATCGAGGTTCGAACAAGTGCTGCATCCAGAGTTTGTGCTAGGATGGCGTACGCTGGTTAGTGGCAGATTTGGTTGATCGTTCCAACAGCAGCTGTCGAAGTAGTCGATTACGTCTGCATACGGTCTGATTTGAGGTATGTCGAGTCTGAAGTCAGTGCACCCAACGAAGCGAAATTCGGTACGCCGTTGTGACAAAGTAGTGGAATTTTGGGGTGAATATTCGGCTGGTTTTAAGATTCTGAAGCGAGCGGCAAGGTCGGAGCGATCGCAATATCGAGACTGAGCCCGCTGACAGCGGCAATGAGAGTCGTTAAGCCTTCGGTTCATTCGCTTCTTGTAGAGGATACTAAAAAGAGGCTTCCAAGCACGTAAATAAACGTCGAAATTGAACAAAAAATTAAACTTGGCTATCTATACAAGTACTGCTGCCTCTTCTAGCTTGAACTGCCTAGTCGTTTCTTGGAGGCTGACCTTAGTCCTGGTAGAAAAATTTCCTGTCTGCAAAAGCCTTACTATTCAAAATATTCAAAAGTACTTCCATTGCAGCCTGTTGCTGCAATTGGTGGAGTTTCCCCTGAACCGCTAGCCAGCCTTTCGCCTTCAGTTACAATGAAGGGGGGGGGGGTCTGGAAATGTTTGGAGAGCCGTTGACTTAATCAAAAATTACAGCGATCACGTGCTTCAATCCTTTGACCCATTGTTTTCGTCGGATTATGAACCTTCGTCTATCCCCACTAAACTACGATCACTAGGGTGCCTACAGTAGGAGTCAGGCGGTACATCTCCCCCCTCACCATTAGCCACTGCTCCTGGAATGGACGACTTTAATGAATGGATTTATGAGAGTTGCGTCGCCATTCCCCACTACAGACACCAATTAGTAAGGGGAGGGGTTTGGAAATGTTTGAAGAGCTGCTGACTCAGGCAAAAATTATAGCAAGATCACAATCTCTGATCCATTGCCCAACTTTCGTCAGATTAAGAATCTTCGGCTATCCCAACCAGACTACGATTGCTAGGGTGCCTACAGTGGGAGTTGGACGGTACACTTCCACTATGCAGTGGAGGCATGTGTGTCTGGTCCCCTTGTAGAGCCACTCCATCATTTTTGCAGTGATGCCCCATGATTTGGTGCACAGCTTCCTACAGGCCCACAGAGCTGTAGTTGCCTTTGTAACGGGACGAACCAAACCCTTCGATCAGCGGAGGATCGTCCGGGGCATTTATGCTGACTGGGCACCTCAAATGCCCCGATTCGCTTGAGACTTCGCTGCCGCCAGTTGTAACTGAGCTGGTTCCCTCGTCGCCGTGTTGCCCGCGCTCGCGTTTGCTCCCACTCAGTTCCCTGTCTGTGGTGGTAAAACTTCCCTGAATGTAATTGAGAATAAAACTCTGTTCCAATTGCATTCGGCTTGATATCGTACTAATGTTATGAGGTAGTTTGGAGATGCTTTTGAAGAGCTGCTGACTCAGGCAAAAATTACGGCAATCGCGCCGGAGATTCGATCCACAATCCTCAACTTATGTCGAGAATTATGAATTGACTGTCTTATCCACTAGACCATGATCAACCGGTTGCCTCTAATAGGAGTCAGTCAGTACATCTTCCCCCTCGTCTTTTAACCACTGCTCCTGGAGCGGACTCTTTTAAGGAAAGAATTTACGAGAGTTGAGCGAATCCCCGGAAAATCCGATCTTTGATTCGAGAAACGAGAGGGCTACAAGGAAAGTCTTTTTTTCTTTCGCATTGTAGCGGGCCCCATTTTATTTCCCTTCGCGCTGGAACTTTTACAGCGTCAGCGAATCCCGGACCGGAGAACTCGTCTCATTATTTTCTCTCTTAATTTTTCTCTCTGGGCCTCTTCTTTTTCTTGGAAAGAAGAAAATCGACCACTTTTTTTTTTCTTCAATAAACGGTGGATGCAGGCAATACCCTCACTGCAGCCACAAACGGGCCTATTGTAAGGGCGTCCATGATACTCGGATCATCTAGGAAGACCTCCAGTGCAGCTGTAGGGCATGTTGTCATACAGCCTGTAATGGCTAGACACGCCCTACGCTGCAGTTTATTTAGCTGCAACTGCACTGTTTTGTTTTCCACCCTAGTCCACCAGACCAGGGCTCCATAGGTGACTACAGGCCTGACAACCGCAGTGTACAACCACCAGATCATCCCAGGACTCAGCCCCCATGTCTTCCCCACCATTCTTTGAGCTGCCCACATCGCCACCGACGCCCGCTGTAAGGCTTTTTTCACGTGTATGGCCCAAGAGAGCTTACCATCAAGAAAGACTCCCAAGTACTTGATCTCATGCTGGATCTTCACCACCTTGCCACCCAGCCTGAGTTCCCGCAGCGTAAGGCTGCGCCTTCTGGTGAATGGGATCAGGCTCGTTTTGTCTGGATTGACAAACAGTCCTTGCCCATTGCACCATGTCTGTAGGGTATTCAGTGCATGCTGCATGCATTCACTGATTACACTCGTGAATTTACCCCTGACTATAATTACCAGGTCATCCGTGTATCCTATTACCTTGTAGCCCTCCTCCTCCAGCAGCTCGAGAAGGGTATCAGCTACCAGTAACCAGAGGAGAGGAGAGCACCCTGTGGGCATCCCTGGTGGGCACCACAGAGAGTGTCTCCCCCAACTCCGAGAAGACCACCCTGCTACTCAGCATCTCGTTGGTCCAAGAGATTAGGTAAGGATCTACTCCCTTCCTACCAGCCGCAGCCGTAATTGAGGCATACGACGTATTGTCGAAAGCCCCCCCAATATCCAGAAAGCAGCACAGCGGAATCTCTCCGGATCTCAGAGTATCCTCCAGCACTGTTGCCAGTTCGTTCAGAGCAGTCTCAGTGGATCTCCCCCTCTGATAGGCATGCTGGGAACTCCGAATGGGGTTCTGAGTAAGATAGTACTCCTTTATTGATAGGCACACTATCTTCTCCATTGTTTTCAACACGAAGGACATGAGACTGATGGGGCGGTAGCCCTTAGCCAGGGCCGAGGAGCCACCCGGCTTTGGTATAAAGACCACCTTCACCTTCTTCCACATAGTGGGTATGTACCCAAGGACATAGCTCGCCCTGAAAAGCCTCACCAGTATAGGACCCAGAGCCTCCCTACCATGCTGCAACATGGCTGGGAAGATCCCATCCGCACTTGGCGCCTTGTAAGGTTTAAATGAACCAATAGCCCATTTAACCTTATTAAGTGTGAACATTTCTCTGGAGGCTGCAGCTAGCAGTGGGTTCCTTGATTGCCCATGACAGGTACCCCCATCGGCGCTCAGCCGATGGTGGTGGCTATCTCCCCACTGCAGGCTTTGAGACCCTGGGAAGTGAGCTGTCAGTAGCTCCTCCAAGGTCTCCTTGCTGCCCCTTGTGTATGTTCCCCCTGCCTTTAGGAGAAAACCGATTTGCGGCCTCTCTTCTCTAGAGAGGATCTTCTGAACCTTGGACATGGTAGACAAGTCTTTCATGCCCCCACAGAAGTCTCTCCAGGATTTCCTTTTAGCCTGTCTAAGGGCTTTATTGTACGCTGTGAGGGAACCTCTATATGCGTCCCACTCACCCTTCTTTTTTGCTCTGTTAAAGAGCCTCCTCGTTTCTTTCGAAGCCTTTCCCAGTTCCTTGTTCCACCAAGGAACCTCCTAATGGATCTTCGGGTTTTCAACTCGCAGCTTTCTTCATACGCCTCTACCATAGCTGCGCAGATCTCCCCTGTCGCCCTTTCTACACCTTCGACAGTTTGCATTTCACAGCTGTAGCTCTCCAAACTGGAGGCCAACACACTGCTGTACAGAACCCAATCTGTGTTCTTGGGGTTCCGATATGTCTCCGTCACACTATTAGGAAACCGCAGCCTGAACCTCACCATCCGGTGGTCAGACATTGAAGTTTCCCCAGAGACATGCCAATCTGTTATTCTGCTGGCATAGAAGGTACTTGAGACCGTGATGTCCAGCACCTCCCTCCACCTGCGTGTAACAAAAGTTGGCGTGCTCCCCCTATTAACCACCACCATTTCATTGCACAGTAAGTAGTCAAGAAGGGACTCACCTCTTTCATTTGTGTCTGTGCTGCCCCATGCCATGTTATGTGCATTGGCGTCGCACCCGACAATCAACTGAAGGTCTTCCCTTCTGCAGTAATGGATAAGCTGCTGCATCATCAGCGGGGGGACCTCAGCGTCATCGCCTGGGAAGTAGGCTGACGCCACCACTGTCCTCGCCCGGAGTCCATTACTGTCTTGAGCTTCCAGCATTACCGCCACCAAATCCCTGTGACAGAACTCGGGAATTTTTAGAATATGCAAGTTGTGTCTTACCAAAACAGCCACCCTAGGACGACCTTCTGTGCCACAGTAGACCAACTTACCTGTACTAGCAGGTATCCCTTTTATGTCCCTGCTGTCCGCCCAAGGCTCCTGCAGTAGAGCCACATCACAGCTCCCCCAGACAAAGCTCCTGCACATCACTGCCGTAGCTGCTTTGGCCGTGTGCAGGTTGATCTGGAGGAAGCCCACATGCTGCGCAATCATCGTCGCCCACGCCGACCCCCAAACCCCCGTGGGACCTTACATCCCTGCGGAGCGCCCGGGGGGCGAGCAGGCGCGACTTGCCTGCAGCCTCTCTGCAGTTTGGGCCGGAAGGACCTTGTCGTCCTTCCTGCCCTCCCTGCCAAATCTGGACCCACCAGCCCCCCACCCCCCACCCCACCCGCAGCCACTGCCGAAGCAGTCACCACAGGAGGGGGAGGAGGGGCCACCAGGACCCCACCACCGCTGTTTCCAGGAGCCACCACCATTCCCGCCGAGGTGCCCGAGGCGGGGCCCCCAGCCAGGACCGCGCAGCGGGACCCTAGGTCACCGCTGCCTGCAGCCCCCCGGCCAGCAGCCCCACCCCCCGACACCCCCGCGGTGGCAGCACTCCCTCTTCCCCTTCCACTGTCTCCAGGGGCATCCAAGGAAGGGACACTCGAGGTAGGTACCTCTCCAGAGCCCTGCTTCCTTACTCTGATGCTGCCTTGCCTCAGCTTTATGGAGACTGCTGGCTCAGCCTCCAAAGCCTGGGCAGATTGCGCATCTATCAGCAGGCCCAGAAGCACCGCTGATTCCTTATGGACCCGAGAGAGCACTGTCCAGAACCGTGTGCAGAGTCTCCTATTTTGCTTCGCCAGAAAGCCCAGGATCCTCGCATCCGGCTCGTCCTCACACCCCGGCAGGTACGCCACGGCTCTTCTTGGTCTCGGAAGGTCCTTACCTTCACAGACCTTCAGCCTGGCACCCTCCCAGGGCTGTGCGGTGGCAAAATGCTCCCTCAGCCATGCTGCCGTGCCCTCATCCTTACAGGTCACCGCGTACCATCCCCTTCTACACATGGTACTGGTGAACCCTGGCTCCGGCCCCTCATCTTCGTCAAGAGCAAACACGGCCTCCACCATGCTCCTCTCTACAGCCTCCATCTGCTCCGCTGTGAGGAGCTCCGCCTGGTAGTCCTCATGGAACACCCCCAGCTTCACCCCTGACACAGCTATATGAGACTGGTGGTCGCCTGCCAGGACCGCCCTTAGGCACTCCCTGCTGCCCGGAGCCTCCAGCCCCACCGAGGTGGGCTGCAGACGTGGAACCTACATCCCCACGCTGCCCTTCACCACCTCTCACTCCCAAAGAGCGCCTCGCCTTCTTTCTCTCCTCGGGAGTGTCTCCAGTGGAAGGCCGCTCTCTTTTTTGGCCACCTTCCACCTCCTTTGTCAGCCCTCCTCTCATCGCAAGAGCCCTGGCATCAGCCACACTCTTACCCTCTGACAGGAGGGCTTTAAACCGGCGCCTCTGTGTGCCAGTAAACTTAACGTGGCGCCCTCGCTTGTGCCCAGAATGCGTGCCCGATGGCCCCGCCATCGCCATGGGCCCTTCGGTCAGCGGCTCCAAGCCCGTGTCCTGGTTCTCAGGAGCCCCCGAGGACCCCCCCGCCTGGGGAGGGCCCAGCACCAGCACCCCCCTATCGGGAGGCGCCCCGGCACCAGGCCCCACACCGGCAGCTGGGACCCCCAGAAGCCCCCCGCCCGCAGAATAATACCTTGCGTCTCCATCCGCTGCAGATGAACCTCCTTCTACAGCTGGGAGGTCACAGTACGAATCCATGACCTCCTCCTCCATCACTGAGGAGGGACTCAATAGCAGTCTCTCTTTCTCAGCTAGGGTAAGCTCCTGAATTTAAAGTTTACGTATCTGTTAGGTGAGTCCGTCTCCTCTGGCTGGTGTGTTGCTGGTGGCAAGCGCTTTCATGTCCTGGGGTTCTATCCCCCTATGCGTTGCTCTTGCCACTATGGAGCTGAAGGAGGTGTTATCAAAGGCGCCTTCAACATCCATGAACCAACACAATGCCACCTCTCTTGTCTGAAGGGCATTGTCAACCATTGAGACCAGCTCCATGAGTGCGGTTTCAGCCAACCTGCTCCTGAGATAGGCATGCTGCACCTTCGAGAGGGGTTGGATCTCAAGCAAGCCTTGAAGACCAGATCTTCGATCTTTTCTACAGCCCTTAGGAGAAAGAAGGAGAGGCTTATGGGTCTATGTGATTTTGCAGTTGAGGAGTCACTGCCTCCCTTTGCCTTAACCAGGAGGGGAAGTAGGGCTTCCAGGCCCCGTTGAAGCAAGGCTGGGAAAACTCCATCCCAGGATGGGGCTTAAAGGATTTATCGCCCATATAACCTTTTCAGGGGTGAAGATGCAGTTCATATACCCCAGGAGCCTACGCAGCTGCGGACGTGCCCCCTTCTTCAATGATGGTACATCCTGGAAAGTGGGTACCAACCAGCTCCTCCAAGGCTTCCCTTGCATCTTCTGTGCAAGTTCTGTCTGTCCTCCTGATAAGGCCTAGTTCCTGAGGTTTGTCCATGGAGAGCGCTTTCTGCTGCCTGGAGGCTTCAGAGACACTTGCTACGCTGCTTTAGAAGTCTCTCTAAGACTTCCTCTTTGTTCTTCTGATGGCGCTGCTATAACTTGTGATTGCCAATAGGCCTTCAAATACCCCATTCTCTTGGACCTGTTGAAGAGCCTCCTTGTTGAAGACCTTAGTTTGCCCAGCTCCTTATTCCATCAGCATGCCTCACCGTTGGTCTAGTGGGTATGGGATGGGCAGTTGTCTTCATAGGAGCTTATGACTGCCCCTTTCATGAGACTGGCTGTGGTGTCCAGGTCTTTCACCGTATGAATTGCCCAGACCATTCCTCCCAGCTATGTGTAGAGCTAGGTATGATAGAGTGGTCAGTCTGTATTCTTAGGAATGCGAAAGTTTCTAATAGTTAGGGTCCAAATCTCTGTCCAAGCGAGATTATCCTGAGGGCAGACAGCGATGTTAGTCTCTGACTCTAAAGGCTATAAACCAACTGGAGAAAGTGAAGTCAACCACCTTCCCTTGCACTCGTAACAAAAGTGGGGACATTGACCCTATTGAGGATCTCCAGTTCTTGCCCTACAAGATAGTCTAGGAGCTTCCCCTCCAGCCATCCACCCTCAGGGGAGCACTGGTGCGGCTGCACAGCGGCAGAGGAAAAAGAAGTGGAGCCCTGCTCTTCATTGTCCGCACCTGACGGCCCAGATGATCTTCCCCTCTTCTGCAACGCAGGGGATTCATGATGAGGCTTGGCCCCTTCTGTGACATACCTGTTCCTGAAGGACCTGTAGTTTCTGTGGGGCCAGCCACCCCCTGTTCCTACATGTAACCCCCTCCTGTGGACCCTGTTGTAGCAGGGGTGGAGTCTGTGCTCCCAACTGAGTGCACACTGCCTGAATACTTTTTCCTTCCTCCTCATCAATGCTCATTCTCCCTTCCGCCTCCTTCTTGCTTTCTTTAAGCTTTGTCAGCCTGAGGCTAGTTGAACATGGTTGTTGCCAACAACCCCATGGCAGGCCAGGAGGAAGGTCGTACATAGACATCACAGCCGTGCCCCACACCCTGCTACTCAAATTGCAGGGTTAGTGAGTAGTACCAGGTGCAACGCAGACCAATCACATGGTTATTGACTTTGTCATCACAGATGACAACATCCTCTGCAAAGACACGCGTGAAAAGCGATTCTGCACAAAAAATGCTGATTGGACACAATTCTGTGGGGTACTGAAAGGTGAACTGCATGCTGCAGACACCGACCTAATGGTGCAAGCTGCCACATCTGAAGAGGAAACTGGACATATTTACCACAGCACTGCACTCTGCTGGGCTCTTTGTACTTGGGCGACAGAAGCACAGGGCGATCAAAGTCCCATGGTGGACTTAGGAACTTAATCCCCTCAAGCAAAGTGTAAATAGAGCCAGAAGGATGCACCAACACACTCGTAACCCTGATGCCAGGGCCACACTCCGAACTGCCTTCATCCAAGAGAAGATGCCTTCCACTGCGCCATCAAATGAGCCAAATGGCAAGGCTGGTGGAATTTTGTGGAAGTTGGAGAGCTCTGAGAACCCCTGGGGCAGACATTACAAGTCCTCCATTGGAAAAGCAAACGTAGAGCAGGTCTTAGCTGCGATGCAAAATGAGTCAGGTAGGGCCTGCAGCATCGGCAGGTCACTGGAAACCCTCCTTGAGAAGGCTTTTCCTGACGACCAAGTAGCTCAAGATACTGAAGCCCAGAGCTGATCATGGACCCCCCGAATAGAAAGCAATATGCTAAGGAAGGCTGAGCAGAAAATCTCCAGTGGCCTCCTTAATTTATTTAATGACTTCTTTCCATATTAGGCAAATCACTAGAAATCTTGATGTTGCAGTCTCTCGAAGGTGTCTTTGGCCATAACCTCGCTGGCATGCAATATGGGTGTACAAAAGGAAGGTCCACGCAGGATGTCATTGTCGAAATTCGGCGTGTTTCCCTGCTGGCACCGGCTAAGTACGTCGAAGCAGTTCTAATTGGCATCAGAGGAGCGTTTGACAACCTTTGGTGGCCAGCGCTCCTTCATGAACTTAAATGTAGGGGAATTTCCGTAACCTGTACTCGCTTGTCAGAAGGTACCTGACAGACAGAACTGCTATGATCGAATGCAGGCATGTCTCCATTCAGAGAAAGATTGAGAAGGGGTGCCCAAAGGGCTCAGTCTTTTGACCAGCACTCTGGAATGCGTTCTTCGAAGGTCTTCTCAGGAGACTCATGAAGACTGACTGTGAGCCATACCCTTATGATGATGACTATACTGTGCTGATCTTGGCAGAGTTAGCCAAATAAAAAAAAAACCCACCACGTGCTCTGCACCCAATGGTGCGAGCATGTCAAGATGCTGGTGGCTGAAGAAAAAAAAACCCAGCCAATCCTCTTGAAAGGAAAAGTGAATAATCCACCCTCAATGCGCTTTGGTGGCCACAGACTCCTTCTTGAAAAGCCTGTCAAGTATTTAGGAGTGAACATAGGTGAGGTGGCGGAGGACAACACCTCTAGTCCCTTAAAGGCACTACCACTGCAAGGTTCGCCTCACTGCGTGCAATTGCTAAGGCCACTTAGGGTTTGTGTTACCATGACACTATCCTCGTCCACAAGGACATCTACCTAGGCGTGATTGGCTATTGCCCCGTTGTCTGGGGTAGCAAAGTAATGGTCAATCAAAAGAGAGTATTGGCCCGCTTTGTTCCCAACTCTGTGCAGATCTCACTACAGAACAGAAACTTGCCGCAATCGACGAATGGGCGCTAGAGCGCAAGCAAGATGGGGATCCTCGTCAAAGGGGCGTGATACGTATGAGTTCTTCCCCAACATCCGTGAACGTGTTTGAAGAAAATGAGTTGAGTCAGGCCACTGGACGAGCCAGTTCCTCACGGGGCATGGTGACTTCAATGCGCAGCTCCACTTCTTTTCTCTCAAAGACTCTAACTCATGCATGTCTTGTGCCTCCAGTGTGGAGGAAACAAGAAACCACGGGCTCCACTGTAGTTTCTACAACAGTGAGCGACGGTAGTTTGGAGGGCAAACGAACATAGTAGCATCTACTGCTAAAAAGCAAGCCTATAACCATTTTGCAGAGTTTGCACAGAAGATGGCTAAGAAACGTGGTCATAGTTGATCTGTCCTTTTGAAACTTGCCACCCAAGTGAATAGTTAGATCAGGTGGGAAACCAGGTTAAGAACTTCTCCCCGACAGCACGGGATTCCTCAGGTGATCACCTCTGCGTGGTAACACAGGGGCAACAGCTCTCTACCGGGAGACTGGCTATGCGCGGCCTCTGTAGGTATGAGTTTGGTGGATGCTGCAGGGGCCGGCCTCTTGCATATTAGCGAAACCGCAACTTCCGTAACTGATACAACCCTCGTCGAGGGTTTAGGAACAGTCATCAAATAAGTAAACAGACCTGTGTGTGAGTGTCTTTAGTTCGATTCGCTGATGAAGAGCAAAACCGATTGAGCTGGTTCTTGTTTTTTTAGAGGCGGCGGTTTTTTGTTTTTTTCCGTTAATGTTTGTAGAAACCAAAAATAGGTTATGGGTGATTTCCGTCAATTGGAAGTGAGGGAGGGGGGGGGACGAAAATGTACCAAAAACCAGGGATTTTCGCATATTCCCCTAAAACGGCTCTAACGATTTTGATTAAACTTTCAAATTATGTTCTACTAATCAATACAAATCTTTTTTCGCCTTAACTTATCTCCATGAAAATCCTTGAACGGAGATGTAGGCCTATGAAGCAAAAATAGGTTTTTAATGCTTTTTGGCAAAACGGCTTCAGCGATTTTTACCAAACTCTCAGGATGTTTTTGAATAGTGGATGTTGTTTGATGGGTGCAGTGAGCATCTCAAGTGTTGTGGGGCTTCGTTTGGATGGAAGCTCACAAGAATGGGGTCATTAAGAGCAGCTGATTGGTGCTTGGGTGGTGAGGCGATTCGGTGATGTAGGTAGCAAGAGACTTGGAGGCTTTCTAATCTGGCGATAGTATTGTCCCAGGAGTGAGGGGCGATAGCCTCGGTTGTGGGTTACTGCAGGGGGCGAAGATAGAGTTGTTGTCACAAAAGCATGAGGCTGCAAGGAACAAATTGTGAGATTGGAACGTTTGGAGTCGATGAAGGGGCGCTTAGGTAGCAAGACACCTTGCGATGTGGTGTGATGAAGATGAATCGACTAGAAACTCGGCGTCTTCATTGACAGACGTTGACGAGAAGGTCCCAGAGTCAGAGGCTTTTGGATGATTAGGTGGCAGCGGTGAAGAATGAACGCAAGTAGAGGCTATTCAGGTTCAGTGAGGACCTTCTTCATAATTGCAGAATTGTTGTCTGTCAAGTTCTGAAGTGAGGGCGACAGTGGTGGACAAGCATATTGGTGGTCTAGGTTCCTCATTTCTTCGTCCTCTAGGAAGCGATTCGTATGCTCCAGCCATAGTTGTTATGCTTGCCTTTTCAAAATAAAATTGGCCTTCTCAATCTTACTATTGATCCTGCAGGATTTGGCTTAACTCCTATAGAATAGAGTTAATGTGTATTGGATTCCTGGGCATAAGGGGATCATTGGAATTGAGAGGGCAGACCATCTGACCAGACACGGTTCGTCTACGGTACCTATTGGGCCACCACCCCACTGTGGGATTTCTCTGATACTAATCAAAGAGGACTGTGGGAGAACATGCCAGAAGACCGCATCAGACAGTCTGGAATGCTGCAGGAGTAAGGCACTCCAAACGCTTTACCTCAGAGCAAACAAGTAAGATAAGACATAGCCTTCTGAGTATTGAGAGGAAGGACTTAAGGAGGGCAGATTGTAGGGATCATCACTGGGCACTGCTGAATGAACAAACACGTATATGTTATGGGTATAGTCGACACCCCTCGATGTAGGTGGTGTGGCATGGATAGGGAGACTCTCAGTGCCAGAGACTTGAGAGAGAGCGACTTCTGGTCTTTGGTACCACTTCTCCCAGGGTGGATACCAATGAAAACTCTAGCTGGCTTCTCTCAGGAGGGTAGGCATTGACCTGTAAGACATCAGGACTGGCACAATAGGTCCTCTGGCAGCGGTGCATATCCCACTTTTGGGACAGCCAGAAGGCTATATAATGTGAGGATCTCGGCGGGAACACAATAAATTAAATTGATGTGACCAATTGCTCAAAAAATAGTATGACCTCTCACTCGGGCGGGGCTACAGCACACAGCAGGTTGTTTGACGGCTTTGACATAAAAAAGAACGAAGGAGTAGTATCTTGTTTTTATTATACTGAATACGGCTGTCTTTAAATAAATTAATTAATAAGGAGACTTATCACTCGTGAATATAAAGAAATCTGTGATATAGGGCTTGACCAGAAAAAAAGGCAAATGAAAAGAAATATGTGGCGGAACCCTACCTTGTGCTTGCTCAGGCTTAGAGTGTGACAGAAATTTAGTGCACACTGGTTATTATTTCGGAGGAGAATGTCCTCCACTTCTTTCGAGGCTTCACACATTGTCGCCATTGGTCCTAACCAGTCTACAAGAAGTATCTGGCAGGCAGGATCTTGCACTAACTTGGCAAGTCAAGAAGCGCAAACATGACAGGATGGATCCTCATATGGCTGTGTCGAAAGCTCATGGAGTGGAGGCAGGTAACATCAGGGTAGCAGTAAACTTACCAAGGACTCTCAACTAACTAGTCCTGACATTTTGTTATATCGAAACGTGCCTGTAGAAATGCGTCGAATGAAGATATACTGCCCGCATATTTAGCTGCTGTTTGAACTTACAGGGGTTGCCAAAAGTTGGGTGCCACCAGATTTTTTTTGTAGATGCGAAAATGAGATTATGGGCGTTTTCCATTGACTAGGGTTTTTCGATTTTTTCTTGAAAACGGCTCTAACGATTTTGATTAAACTTTTAGCTTATCTTCTACTAGTTAGTACCAAAATTTTCTTTTCCACAAATATCGCCATGAAAATACTGTGAACTGAGATATAGGTGTAAAAAGCCTAAATGGGTTTTTTACTCTTTTAGGTAAAGTGGCTTCGAAGATTTTCAACAAACTCTCACAAAATGTTTTCAAATAGTTAATGCCTGTATATTGTTCTGAACTCATTGAACAGAGATAGAAATCAAAATATTTCAAAAATAATGTTTTTTTTAACATTTCGTAATTTCCAGAGTTACTGTGTCCCTGGATTCGATCAATCTTACAGAGTGTCTTCTAGCCTATACCCACATTTTGTTATGCGTGATTGTTTCTGCATATATCTGTTAAACAGGTCTCTAACAATTTCGATCAAACTCACGGAGTACTCTCGCCTAACTAGTACATACATGTTTTTATAGGGGGGGGGGGATATGCCTCCAGAAAATATACACACAGTATTACATGTAACTTTCGACTTTTGTTTTCTGATTATATGGACTATTGACATTATGTTCCATTATAGGCAAGTATGAGCAGCAAAATGGCCCAGAGGATGTCATTTGGCCTTTTATCTAGCAGCTCTCAACGGGTAGAGTTTGTGACGATGAAAGGACCTCAAGGGAAAGGTCATGCAGAAATGGCAGTTACCAAACCAAAAGGTAGTCCTTTATTTTTACTTCTCTCATTAATTTACTTTTAGGAGGTAGGAAGGAAAGGGATGTAATCAGGGGACAAAAATTGTTTTAGTATCATCAGATCTCTATTTCTAAAACTTCGAAGTTTGAAAAGCATAATTTGAGCGAATGGTCCATGTGTGTACATAAGTAAGCCTTCCGAGTTTGTCACTGCTCTACATGGTTTCACTGACGAATGGGAACTCAGGTGTGTACTAGCTCCCCCTACTCTTCAGGATGAGACGAATGGGTTTCAGACAGCATAACAATGATGATGAATGGTACTTTTACTTCATTCCTGTGATGTTACTGCCAACCACAGTAGTAGTTTTTTCTATCAACTTACCTTGTTGGCTAGTGGCCTCAAACCTTCTGAGTTCACTAAAAAGCCAAAGAAGCTAATACTCAAAATTCTTCGAAAAAATGAGAATATCATCCAGATAAACAAAAAGAACCTAGAAATCCCTTATTAACCTCATCATGAACCTTTGAGGTGACTGTGCATTTCTCAGCCCAAAAGTTATAAAATGGGATTCAAACAGGCCAAAAGGTGTTGCGATTGCTCTCTTGCAAATCTCAGCAGGCTCAGTGGAAACAGGTGGCAAAGCCGATTTTCGAAAAGATGGTGAGCACCCGAAAGTTAGTTGGAGAGTTCTTGCATGGTTGGCAGTAGTTAACAATCGTGGATAGTTGCTGCATTCAGAGCCCATGCTATGCTGCTTTGCATGTATGAAAATTGCTTGCTGGCAATTGCTTTCTTTTCCAGGGAAATATCTCATGCCTTTGGTGTGACTATAAGTCCTGCTGTTTGAATCTGGTGTGTAACTATATTTTTAGTAACTCTTCTCCCACGTGAGTTATGGTTGGTGATTCCTACAAACTAGAAGGGAAGTGTTTCAATGGTAGAAATAGACGAATAAGCAACCTGCTCAGCTGAAACGGGAGTTACAAAAAAAGACCACTAAAAAACCTTAATCCAAAAACGATTTCACTATACTGAGACCTTGCGCCTTTTTCGCCATGACATAACTAAAATAGTTGCTCTTATATTGATCAGAAAATGACTGCTGGTTGTCATGTCAGAGACTAACAGACGAGTATTGTTATGTATGAGATTTCCACAGACGACATGGATGATGTTGAATAATTTTTAATCTAACATTGTCAATTGCAGTTATTTTACTCGTAATTGATATGGCACTAGAAGAGAGATTGTCACTAGCACGTCTTTTCGAATCTTTCGTATTCTAATGTACCTGTTGGCAAAGTGTGCACTCGAAGATTGTGTCGCTCGAAACTGTGTACAGGGAGTAATTCAAATTTTGGTTTATATTCATTTACCAATAGTCTTCCTTTCTCACCTTGTGGGCCGCAGAATTCAGATGGTGACTGTTCATTTCGGAAACACTACTTCACCCTGGGCCAAGGGAATGAGGTAGCGCAGATCACATGTGCCAATTTACCAATAGAAACTTCTTCCAGTTGCAAACCCATTTAAAACGTTCAATAAAATGTACAGTCCACCATTCATAACACTTGGCCAACCATTCCAAAACGAAGAGGTGTGTTTCTCCTGAAAGAACAAGGAAGGAGTCATGCTCTAGTTCGATCTTCATATATTTGATGGTACTGGTAAACATACCCCCTCCCTCTACGTGCGATGACTCACCTCATAGCTTGAGGCATCTTTTGACCCGGGTAGACTAGAAAGAATCACAGAGACGGGGTTTACTGTAGCATGAACTTGTAATTTGAAGAGTTGGGATATCACAACAAGACTTAGCACTTACATGTACAAAGAAGAAGTGACTAGAATAGGATGTGAGGTTGACTATACAAGCGTGAACAAGGGGGCTCTGATAGCGTGAAATTGTATTGGGAAGCAGAGGGGAATGCGAATTAGTTGTGGAGAGATGAGAAATGAGTGTCTATCATGAGAACTGGGATACAAATGAGTATCTGGGAAGAGCTGTGTGTTGTGGAAATTATCCTTTGTGGAAAGTCAAGAAAGGGGAAATCCATTGTCGTTAGGAAATAACTGAAGAGGAAGCGGACTTTCCTGCAGCTACGAACGACTTGAGGTATCAAAAATAGGTGGACTCGGGGGAAAGCTCGAAACAAGGACTTCCCATTAGGAGCAAGTTTTACGCAAATTTATGACTTCTCGAAGAAAATCAGTGAGACCAATGGTAAACTGTTTCTCAACCTGTTGGGCCAATGAACAAACCAAGTTTTTCACCCCAGAATAAGACGCACACCTTTGTTGCGTAGAACTTACACTGGAATAACCCAGTTACAGACTCAGCCATGCGCAGCGCAAGCCTTTGTGTAGCTTGCAAGTCAAAGAATTCGCATGCCTTGTTCTGTTGCGCCGCTTTCCAGGCTCCTTCCAAGCTCTTTGAACTGGTCAAGAAGTGAGTTCCAACAAACGTACCACCGTTGTTCAGGCAAACATCATTCGATGCTGCATTTTTCAACCTGATCACCCGTTCCCATCAATTCCATGTCGCCTACGAATAGTAGTTCATCATCACCAGTGCATGCAGCCGTTAGGCTTCAGTAGAGGAGCAGCCCTTGTGTTCGGCGACACTTGTTTCCAATTCAGCTCAGTCCACGACAGTGCTCCTTTCTACAGCGCAAGTGTTGGTCAGAGACTCGGCAGGGAGTGGTACCATTGTCCGAGCTCTACTTGATAGTACTAGCGAAAGCCACTTCATCACAAAGGATTGCTACCATCGACTAAAGTTGGTCCCTAGACCCTTGATAGCTGCAGTTGACTGGTCAGTCAGGAGAAGGTGACTTAGATGTTCTCTTCATTGAAACGCTTGTGTTGCGATTGCTCACTGGAAGCCTGTGTGCTTGGCGAGATTACGAACGAGTCCAGCAGTTCCAGTTCCATAGTCGTCCATACTAGACAGGATTCGATTTGACTGATGAGACTCTCAATATTCCCAGGATCCTTCAACCTGTTGATAGGCGCATCGTTATGGCCAAAAATTGTTAGTACCAGGCAAAATCGGGCTTGAATGGATCGTTATTGGCAAAACCCGTACACAACATCGGACCCAGAGTTTCCTCTCAACTATGGATCCATCCAAAGTTGCACCCGTGAAGGTCCTCTCGATTCCGCGTCATGAATTATGTGCAGCCTCGTTATTGTCTCAGCTATTGAAGTCAGTGATGACAACCTATCTTGATAGAAATACCTTTACCAAAGTCTACGCCTGCTCAGATTCAACTGTTGTATTAGAATGGACAACATTTCAACAGCACAGTGGAATCACATCAGAGGAGTATGGCCAGTCAAGTCTTGCTCACGAGTGGAGCAGAACCCCTCAACTGAGGAGATGAAAGTCGTTGCCCTGCTGATATCTGCCTTCCAGAGTGGATATTATACTCACTTCTGCAATCTACCAAATCATTGAGGCGCATACATCAAATTACTGCGTGGATTTTGCGATTTGCGCGTAACTTTAAGTGCCACAGAACCAATCAAGAATCTCCAAAAGCAAGAACATACTGATTCGACGCCTCAGCCTTTTCGTAGAAAATGGTCTCATCAGGGTCGAAGGGCACCTTCACAAGTCGATGTTGGTGAACGACCAACAGCACCCTGTACTCCTTCCCAAGAAGGAACGTTATGTGACTTTGCTGGTAGACATGGTACATCGGGAGAATTTACATACTGGGTCTCATTCATTGATATCAATTCTGAAAAATAGATATTGGATCCTATTCTCTCGAGATTTAGTTAGAAGCGTTGTGCACAGTTGTAAAACCTGCTTTCGAGCTAACCCAAAGCCAAGCTATCTCAAAAAGGCTCCGCTTCCAACCGGTCGACTTCAGCAAGCCAAAGCATTTACCAACTGCGGGGTAGATTATGTTGGCCCTCTGGACATTACCATTGCCAGAAGAAGGGTAGGTACTAGTCAAAAGGCGTACTTGTGTCTATTTGTCTGCATGGAAACTAATGCTGTGCACTTGGATGACTTCCAGCCATCACCTCCTTGTTTCTTGGCTGCATTCCGGCGTTTCCTTTCAGGTCGTGGTCATGTAGTGGCAGCGTTGGTGCCAAGAATACTTTCACGCACTCCAGCAGCGAGCAAAGTGGGGTAAGGATGTTCCTGCTATTGCTGTTTGCCAGGTAGTCGTCCTAAAGCACAAGAACGCTCCATCCCTCAAATGGCGTCTCACCACTGTGGAACAAGTGCTTCCCGTCAAAGATGGTATTTGCACACTCACTGGTGAAGCTATGCGTGCTTCCCTTGCAGTAGCTTATCCCCAACTATTTTATTGTCATGATTGTTGCTGTTGTTGGTTGTTCATTGCTACACATAGGATGATGAGTAGCAGGTACAGCTTCTCCAATGGCCATCCATGCTGCTGGAAGTTCGGCCAGTCCTTCCGGGGTGGGGGAAAATGTTCGCGCGACATTAGCGTCAAATGGGCTTGCCCTACTAAGGACTACTTGCAATGACATCTGGAAGATGGCCTTTGCATGTTCATTGTTAACAGTTGCGTATTTGGGGAGGCTAACCTGTTCTTTCGAAAACATCCGGAAGTAGTGGTTTTGAAAACGTGCCCTTTTCCATTTCAGCCTTGTCCAACATCTCCAATTTGTTACAATTTGAGATTGAGTTTGTTGTCGCCCTGGTGTCAACATTGAACTAATTGTGTTATTTCTGCCAGTAGGTAAATGACTAAAGTTAACGTACCATTCATGTCCAGTTGTCTTGAGGTGGTTGGCAAAGTTTGAGTCGTATATTTTCCTACTAAGAGATCTAGCAGGAACAAAGACCACTCAAACTTTGCCAACCACCCAAGACAACTGGACATGAACCTACCAAAATACAGGACTGCACCACATAAACAATACAAAGGACGAAAACTAAATGTTTCAACTTCCCTAAATTTCGAACTCCATCCTGCATTCGTTCCTTTCTTTAACTTT
Source organism: Pachypeltis micranthus (assembly GCA_020466155.1). Taxonomy (NCBI): domain Eukaryota; kingdom Metazoa; phylum Arthropoda; class Insecta; order Hemiptera; family Miridae; genus Pachypeltis; species Pachypeltis micranthus. The sequence continues at coordinate 678,239 of CM035770.1, read as the reverse complement.
TATTCCATCTTGCTTTTCTTCGTCACCAACAAGACAACCCTGCACCCTCATCCGAAGACAGGATCGATTTACATCCCATTATCTTATCTACTACTATCACCATTATCATCATCATCATCGATCGAACATCTCAACTTCAATCATCTTCTTTTGTCACCTCTTTTGAACCTTTTGCGACTGTATATTAGTTTTCATTCGTTCTTCCTGGTGAGTGTGATAGGCTAAGGCTCATCCCCACTGTTCCCTCCTGAAGATGATGAGAAATTCTATTGGGACGTGAAAGAATGTAACTTCGAAGCTAAAGGCTATCATTTGAACTTGGTAGAAAGGAACAAGGCTGCTTCAAGTGTTCGTCCTCATCTTTCTAATCTGAACGCATCCCAGTTTCCTGTATCGTAAGCAAGAGCCATTCTTCCTAAGATCCCTATTAAACGATTCAATGGTCATATGTCGTTGTGGCCTACATTTAAGCAACTCATATCTTTATTGATCAAGGTCGAACTGTACCTCTCAGATTCAGAGCGCTTTCACTCTTTGGTAAGTTATTTAGAAGGTCCTGCATATAAGACAATCAAACATATTGCTGTCACTGCGGAAAATTTTTCACAAGCATGGGAATGCTATTTTAAAGGTGTCTGACGATGAACGCAAAATGGTGGTGTGCTTGACTGCTTGTTGAGTTACAAGGCTTCCTCCGGTAAACCACAAACTCCTCCTTACAGTCATACCTTTCAACTGTAATGGAGAGTATTAAATCGTTAGAAAATTTAGAAATCCCTGACTTGATGTCACATTCTACCTCTAATTCCAACTCTGTCAAACCATCTACCTAGAGACAGCTCACAACGACACCTTCAAATGATCAGCTGCAAAACTGGTACAACTGCGTCTAAGTTCCATTCATGCCTAACGCCTCATGCATACCGTGGTTGTGAATTAAATAAATTAATAATACCACTTACCATAATTTCCAACCCCATCCTACATTCGTTTTTTAAAAATTTTTATTCCATCTTTCTTTGCTTCGTCACCAACAAGACAACCCTGTGCGCTCATCCAAAGACAGAATCGATTTACATCCCAATATCTTATCAACAACTATCACTATTATCATCATCAATTGAACATCTCATCATCATTCATCTTACTAAAGTTAACGTACCTGTTAGGTAAGTCCGTCTCCTCTGGCTGGTGAGTTACTGTGGGCAAGCGCTTTCGATGTATAAAGACATCATCGTCTGGCGGTTAAGTCAGTACTCAGTATTGACTTTCAATTAGTAGTCTTTGGCTCACTGTGATTACTGTGATTTCGGACACAGTCGTACACCTTCAAGACTTGTTCCATTCGACCCAGCATCGAAAAATACCTAGAAACCGTACCAAGTACTGTTCTGAATGAGAAAGGGTTCAAGGGATGTTAATTGAGTCTTGTTTCTTAATCCAAAACAAAATAATTGATCTATTAAAGTAAAAACTAAAGATATTGTCTCTATAAATTAATAAGTTCTTCGCAATAAAACTAAACCGAAAGTTCTGACCGGGTTTTGACGAATGCAGGTCGAACGAAGGTGAAAATCCCTGAGTACAGAGCAATTGCAGAACGAATTGAAATACGGGCTACAACGTAGTAGAGTCGATTAAGATGTCCCAAATTAGCAGCCTTTTATTCCATTCTTTTGCGCTCTCTCTCTCTCTCTCTCTCTCTCTCTCTCTCTCTCTCTCTCTCTCTCTCTCTCTCTCTCTCTCACACACACACAGGTCTGTTTCCTTATTTGATGACTGTACCCAAACCCTCGACGAGGGTTATATCAGTCATAGAAGTTGCGGTTTCGCTAATATGCAAGAGGCCGGCCCCTGCAGCATCCACCGAACTCAGACCTGTGGAGGTACGGCAGGTATTTGGTCGTTAGCCAGTCTCCCAGTAGAGAGCTGTTGCCCGTGTGTGGCCACGTCACTCTGGAATCTCTTCTTCGAAGGTCTTCTCAGGAGACTCATGGAGACTGACTGCGAGCCATACGCCTATGTAGATGACTTGACTGTGCTGATCTTTGCAGAGTCAGCAAGATGGGAGTCCTCGTCAAAGGGACGTGATTCGTATCAATTCTTCCCCAACATCCGTGAACGTCTTTCAATACAATGGGTTGCTCCAGACCACTGTACGAGCCAGTTCCTCTCAGGACATGGTGACTTCAATGCGTGGCTCCACTTCTTTTCTCTGGAAGACTCTCTATTATGCACGTCTTGTGCCTCCAGTGAGGAGGAAACAAGAAACCACGTGCTGCTCCACTGTAGTTTCTACAACAGTGAGCGACAGTTGTTGGGAGGGCAAACGAACTTGGCAGCGTTGACTGCTACAAGGCAAAAGGCTTTAACGATTTTGATTAAATTTTGTAATTGATAGCTCCCAGTAAGGCAACTATTCCATAAAATTCCCATTTTTCGGAAATGACGAGAGCAGCACAATAAATTACCAACATTTTCGACTAAATCGATTTTAGAGTGGTTTTTATAGAAAACGACCGATCCAAATCACCTCAAACTTGATATCTAGCTCGCAGGTTACCATGGGAAGCCAGAATAAGGGTATGAACAAAATCCACCGAAAGTTAACTATGGTTATTATAGTGATCAAAACACCAAATGTTTTTTTTTCTCAGAAACAGCTCTAACGATTTTGATGAAATTGTTTATATTGATTAACCAAACAAACAACAATTATACCATCAAACTCCCATCCGTGGGAAAATGAGCAGCACAAGAATTATCAAAATTTTCTACGAAAATCGGTTTTACTGCAGTTTTTTTCCATTCAATTTTTTTCGTTTTAATCGCAACTCTGCATTTCTTCTGGTTTATAAAATCTCTTCTCTCTATGTAGACACATAAGAAACTTGTGAGAAAATTTGAAAAATGGTGTTTGAATAATTTTAGCCTCAGAAGCACAGGTTCCCGTCTGAAATAACACCTTTGAGCTTCATTGGCGTTTGAGTGTGAAGGAGAAAAGAAATAAATTATCGACAATGTGTTACTTTGTTTAAGTGGATTAGTTAGCTATAGTTGCTATAATTCTTATAAACTCTCACGAGTAGTGTTCTGGCCATGTTTGTTTCTGAGTATTGTCGATATGCGTCCTCCGTTTGACGTACTCGTTCGATGTGATGATTAACGTTGCCAGCATTGACATTGACTCTCTTCAATAGTTCTAGGAATCAAACCTTACACCCCAACCGTACAGACTGATTGTGTTTTCAATAACATGAGAATGAGTAAATGTATAAGCAAGGTGTAATACCAGCTCTGGGTTAAACTGCATTCCGTTTCACAGGTTGTGGTGCAGAAACTCCCACTTCTGAACCTGGCTACTGCGCCATTGACATGTGGGATGAAGAATGGGAGCCAGATGACATGTTTTTGTTCAGGCATCAGGTAGTGCTGAACTATCTCAAGAACTGTTACTATTTCCGAAAAATGCACGATTTCAATTTTCACCCTTTGTTCCTACAGAGAAGATCAAGTGACCCAAGTGCCAATTTGAGTGTCTTCGTTCGAGCGAGTTGGCAAAAGAAACCAATAAATTCCGAAGGTTCGAGAGCCCGAAGTGAAAATGAAGGCCTTGACACAATGGCCAACTCTGCTACACACATACAAGCGGGCGATCTAAGAGATGGTGAGTTAAGCTATAAGTTCCTTCGCTCTTGTATCGCTCAAAGCAAATAGTTTATGTTCTGCATGTTCTCTTAAATGAAGAATTTTAGGGTGATATACTGTGATTTTCTACTTTACCGTTGATCCGTTTGAAATGAGTCCCTTCCACACTGTCGGGGACGGGAGGGTGGTGGTGGGGGGGGGGATGTTGAGTGGAAACTAGAAAAACTCCTACACTCATCAACCCAGAATCACAGTGCGTTAGCAATGGGTGTTTATTTACCACCCGTCTATAATAATCCTAGCTGTTTCCTTATTCTAATCCTTTAGTTCTATAATAATCTGCATCCCCCTTTTGCAGTCAATACAAGTTGAGTTACTTTTGGATAATCAATGTTCTACTGAAAACCCCCTTCTGCCTTCTTCAGACGTTTCTCTGTTACCTACAGAAAGTTCTTTCTGGTCTTTTTACTTTTCGCAACCCAAAGGGTCCTCGTGTCTAAAGAAGTTCGTTATCTTCAGATCTTCACGTTTTTGAGGCCCATTGAATCCAACTAACCTCAGTTCGACGCGTGGTGTGTGTGTCTGTGCGGGAGAGTGGCTAGACCGATTGAGCTGGGTCTTTTTTGTTTTGTTTGTTATTACTTTTTGCTCATTTTATTTCACGTATTCAAACAGCACTTACGTGTTGCCATTAGCTACTCAAAAAACCCCTCGCGGCTTTCTTTTAAACTAATGAAGAAGGAGGGAGGGAGTACCGTGTGAAGGGCTCTTTACCTTCAGGAGTTGCAGTCAACGTTCCATGCGTGCTGTTTGTGGCAATATGCGAACCTGGTTAAAACAAACCCGAAAAAAAAGTGAACGTACGAGGTCAAAGAAAATCCTTTAGAGAAAATTGAAAAAAGCTGATGTAAAATAAATGCCTAACTAAAACTGCTTCTAATTGATCAAAATAAAACCCAATCGAAATTAAAACCTAAAGGAGCTCCGTTACAAGAAAAGAAAAGTAATTTCACTTAAAATGAGAAATGAAAACCAAAGAAACGGCGTAAAATAAAAGTCAATTGCACGATGTTGTGAAGAAATAAAAGGAACGATCCGACCTGGTGTGAAATTCTAATGACGAGGGACGATACGCGTCTGACTCCAAAGCTTCGCCTGGGCAGCGACCAAACGAAAACAAAAATGTTCTCTGAACGAAAGTCAAAATTAAAGAAATTATGCCTGTGAGGGTGAGCTCAACCCTAAATAGATTGCACGGTTTTATAGAAAATTCGGCAAGTTGAGGGACGACACAATAATATGCGACTCTTGACGGCTAACTCAACGCAACTGATTTTACGCCCCTGGATCCGGCGAGTGACTTTCTCTGGCTGCAATAATGTGTGTGACTTGTCGTCACAAGGGACAGGTATTTCTCTTTTTTACTTTCCTTGGCTCTACAAAGTAGAAAGGAAAGTTATGTAATCGGCTGAAAAAAATTTTTGAGTTCTCTTCGGATCTTTACTTTTCAGACCCCCCTGAGTCCGAAAAACACTATTTGGGAAAATGGTCTGTGGGTCTGTGTGTGTGTGTGTGTGCGCGTGTGTGCGGGCGGGCGTGTTCGTATGAGCCGAGCTTAAAGGGACACAACTTACACTTCGTTCACATACATGACACATTGGGAACCCCCTCCCTTGAGCTGGGATCGCAGAACACACCCCCCGCAGGATGGGGAACAGAATTCTCCTGCCGTATCCTCTGGGTGGCCGTTAAATCCGGCCTTAAAGGGGCTTAAAGCTCACAACACTGACATACACAAACATATTCCAGATACAAAATACACTGCAACGGCTTGCGTAGCAGAACACATTGACTTAAAACACTCATAATGAGCAAAAGACAGTCCTGGAAGTAGCTCACTAACACCTAAGAGCGATCCCCTATACATGTGCAGCCTTCGGAATGAGGAGGGGGAAAAACCAGGTTTGAGCGTTCCTAGGGCGGCTGATAGCGTGTGTCCCGCTCACCACATCACCAGTGGCCGAGGGCTGACTCTGAGCAGCAGCTGAAAAATCCCTCATGCGTCTTAGTCCTGGTGGGTGGCCGGAATGGCAGTTGCGGCGCATGTGGGGGCCTCCCATTGACCCTCAACGGACCAGCGAAAGGGGCTAGAATCAATATGCCTGAGGGGGAGCTTCCAGGACACTGCCTCGAGCACCTCTCGCTCATACCACTAACACACACAACAAATGAACTCACAAGGATACACTACATCAGTCTGCTTCTTTAATCTCCCCCCCCCAAATTAGTAAAAATAAAATGACAAAGTCAAATAAAACAATAGCAGGTAATAAAAACGCCACCTGCGCCTCTTCCTCGGGCTCGCCAAGCTCGACCCCTCCCTCCTCGGACGATGAGCAACCTACTCGTCGTCCAAACAAACAAGGGCGGAAAGAACCGGGCAAACCGCGTTCATCTCCCCCTTCTCCCCCTAGTAGCCCGGGCAACCTGGCTACTACAAGTATTAGACACCCCGTGGATCCTAACCTGTCGGACATGGAGCAAATTTGTGCGTATGTCCAAATCATCCACGGCCAACTGGCACGGATGAGGGCCAACGCGACAGGACCTATGCGGGACCTCGTCACTAGCTGCCTCTTCGAAATTTCGAAGCTGGCAATCAAAGCTAATGCCCCCCCAACGACATCGCCCCCTGCCACTCCCCCCCCCTGCGGGAAACTGTGGCGGCTGTCGTGAGGGAATAGCTGCGTAGGGCTATTGCCCAGCAGCCAGTGCCACCAGCCCCCCAAACTCAAGGAGCTTCAACGAGCCAGGGTAGTACCCCAGGCCCCTCATATGCGGCAGCAGCCGCTACTGCGCCCTCCTCCCTCCCTCATGGAGCTGAGGCCGAATGGCAGTCTGCCAGGGCCAGGAAGCGCAGGGGGAAGCAAAAACAGGCCCCAACTAAGCAGGACGTGCAGGCCGAGGGCAGCGCCCCGCCTACGCCTCCGCCCAAAAACAAGGGCAAAAATAAAAATAAAAACAAAAATAAAAAGCCTCCACCGCTTGCCAAACTCCCCCCTAAAAACCCACGACAAAACGTGGTAGTGGTTAGGCGGACATGTGTGGAAGGAGAGGCTGGTCCCTGCAACCCTGATGCAATGGAAGCGCTTATGCGGGGTGTCCCTGCTACGGACCTCCAAGCTCTAAGTGTCCGAGTGCTGGACATCCGCACCGCAGTAGGGGGTGGCGCCGTCATTGTGACGGAAACGCCAGAAATGGCCAAGGCGCTTAAGAGCCACATTTCCACGAAGAAGGAGTCAAAGCTCCAAGCATCAGCCCTTCTGTGTCGCTTCCCACGCCTGCTATTGTGCGACGTGTGGACTGACCTACAAAAAGAGGACTTGGCCCAACAAGTTGTTGAACACAACACTGCGTTAGGCTTGCAGCTGCAGGACGTCTGGCCCCTCTTCACCAAAAAGCGTGGCAGACAAAAGGATTGGGTGATCGAGGTGTCACCCAGCCTATACAAAAAACTAGAGGGGGCAAGGCACCTCCAAGTAGCCTGGCAGCGGTGCGCCATCCAAAAGTACCAAGCCCCCACTCAGTGCTACAAATGCCAGCGCTATGGCCACCTGGCAGTGGCCTGTACAAGACCTGTTGTGTGCGCCTGGTGCACCTTGCCACGTCTGAGTAAGGAATGCAAGCGTGAGGCTCCCCTCAAGTGTGCCAATTGCGTCGAACACAAAATCCAACAGGTCGCACACTCTACACGAGACGCACGCTGTACCATTCGTCAGCGAGCGATTGCCCTCCAGGAGTCACGAGTGGATTATGAATAGGTCAAAAACAGTTCGAATCCTTCAGCACAACACAAATAAGAGTTCCCAAGTTATGGCTGAGTTGCTGCAAAATGCACTCAAGAAACGCTGCAGCGTTCTCGTCATACAGGAACCATACATAGGATCCAAAACTCTTGGTCTGGGATCGCAGGCACGAGTGGTGGCTGGAGCAAGAACGGGAGTCAAGGCAGCAGTGGCCTGCATTGACCCGTCCATTGACATGCTCGCACTCACCCACCTGAACAGCCAGCACTTGGCCACTGTGCTCATCCGAGCCGGTGGCTTTGAGCTCGTTGAAATATCATTTTACAGGCAATTTTGCGCACCAGTTGCCAACAGCCTTCAACCACTCAAGCGGGCTCTAGCAGGCCTATCAGGATGACCTTGCATAGTCTGTGCTGATGCAAACGCCAGATCACCATTGTGGGGCTCCCCAACCCTGGATGCGGTGGGCGAGGCGTATATAGAGCTGCTCACCAGGTACAACTTGGTTGTTGCCAACGACCCCATGACTGAGGCGACCTATGATGGTCTGGTAGGCAGGTCGTGTATAGATGTCACAGCCGTGTCTCACACCCTGCTACTCAAATTGCAGGGTTGGCGAGTCGTACCAGGTGCAAACTCAGAGCGATCACATGATTATTGACTTTGCCATCACGGATGACAACACCCTCTGCAAAGACACGCGTGAAAAGCGATTCAGCACAAAAAATGCTGACTGGCCACAATTCTGTAGGGTACTGGAAGGTGAACTGCGTGCCGCAGACACCGACCTAATAGTGCAAGCATCCACACCTGGAGAGGTGGACAGCAAAGTGGACATATTTACCAAAGCACTGCACTCTGTACTTGGGCAACAGAAGCACAGGGCGATCAAAGTCCCATGGTGGACTGAGGAACTTAATCCCCTCCGGCAAATTGCAAATAGAGCCAGGAGGATGTACCAAAACACTCGTGACCCTGATGCCAGAGCAACACTCCGAACTGCCTTCATCCAAGAGAAGAAGGCCTTCCACCGCGCCATCAAACGAGACAAACGGCAAGGCTGGCGAAATTTTGTGGAAGCGGAGAGCTCTGAGAACCCCTGGGGCAGACACTACAAGTCGTCCATAGGAAAAGCAAATGTAGAGCAGGTCTTAGCTGCGATGCAAAATGAGTCAGGCTGGGCCTGCAGCATCGAAAGTTCACTGGAAACCCTCCTTGAGAAGGCGTTCCCAGATGACCAAGTAGCTCAAGACACTGAAGCCCAGAGGGCAGCAAGGGAGCTGATCATGGACCCTCCGAACGAGCCCGACATCCCATTGTGGACCACAGGCGACCTCGGCAGCGCCCTTGCGACCTTAAAGCCCAACAAATCTCCTGGTCCTCATAAAATAGAGAGCAATATGCTAAGGATGGCTGAGCGGACAATCTCCAGCTGCCTCCTTAATTTACTTAATGACTGTCTGCAGGTCAGACAGTTCCCCACTCAGTGGAAGTCTGCGCGTGTTGTCTCTCTTCAAAAGGGAGGCGACCGCAATCAGTCGGACCCGCGATCATGGAGACCACTCAGCCTTCTTTCCAAATTACGCAAAACAAGAAATCTTGATGTTGCAGTCCCTCGAAGGAGTCTTTGGCCGCAACCTCACAGGCAGGCAATACGGGTGTACCAAAGGAAGCTCCACACAGGATGTCATTGTCGAGATTCGGCATGTTTCGAAGGTCTTCTCAGGAGACTCGTGGAGATTGACTGCGAGCCGTACGCCTATGTGGATGACTTGACTGTGCTGATCTTTGCAGAGTCAGTTCGCCAAATTGAAGAAAAAACCCGCCATGTGCTCCGCACCGTCACCCAATGGTGCGAGCATGTCAAGATGCAGGTGGCTGAAGAAAAAACCCGGCTAATCCTCTTGAAAGGGAAAGTGAATAATCCACCCACAATACGCTTTGGCGGCCACAGGCTCCTTCTTGAAAAGCACGTCATGTATTTAGGGGTGAATATAGGTGAACGGTGGGGCTTTAACCAACACCTCCAGTCCCTTAAAGGCACTACCATTGCAGGGTTGGCCTCACTGCGTGCCATTACAAAGGCCACTTGGGGTGTGTGTTACCATGACGCTATCCTCATGTATAAGGCTATATATCTAGGCGTGATTGGCTACTGCCCCGTTGTCTGGGGTAGCAAACTTACAGTCAATCAATAGAGAGTATTGACCCAATCCCAGAGAGCTGCGCTCCTGTGGATCACTTACAAGTTTCGTTTGGTAGCCCCTCATCAAACTTTCCCCTCAACATCATTATCTTTGTTTTTTCCCTCCGATACCTTCATCTTACTTTCCTTGCACCATTCCTCTATAACTCCTAATATCCTATTTCCTCTTTTCTCCAGCTCGGCCCTCGAGTTTCCTCCTACTATTGCTACTCTGTCGTCCGCATAAGCCACCATATCGAATCCTTCTCCTTCCACTTTTCCTATTAGTCTATCCATCACCTTCTTCCAGAACTGAGGGCCGAGCACACATCCTTGTGGGCATCCCATTGTCATCCTTCTCCTTACCAATTCCCATTCTAACCAAACCTCATTCGTCCTATTACTCAAGTATTCCACTAAAAATCTATATACATCTCCTTCTACTCGTTCTTCCCTCATACTCCATATTAGGTAAGGCCACCACGCCCTGTCGAACGCTCCTTCCATGTCAATAAAGATCCCCAAAACGTATTTTTTCCTTCTTCCTCCTACCACTTCCCTAATCTCCATCATAGCGTCCTCAGTACTCCTACCTCCCATAAATCCAAACTGCCTTCTACTAACACTCTACTCAAAATACTTCTTTAACCCTCCCACCACTAACCTTTCCAATATTTTCCCTAACGTCGGCAGCAGGACAATGGGCCTGTACGATTTTACTTCTCCTGGGTTCTTTCCCTCCTTCCTTAACAGAACAACCACTCCTCCCTTCCACCTGCTAGGAAACACTCCATACCTCAGGCACATCCTGTACATCCTAAACAAAATCCACTTTAACTCCTCCCATCCTTCCCTTATCATTTCTCCTACTATTCCTTCCTATCCTGGTGCCTTTCCCAACTTCACTTTCCAAACTGCTTCTTTCACATGTCTTATTCCCCGCATTTCCAGACATCCTTCTCCAACATATTCCTGATTTCCTCTCCTAATTTCCTTTTGCCAGTCGCTTTCCTCCTCCTCATTGTCCTGCACCAATAGACCATCCAATATTTTTCCGAGTGACTCTTCCATTGTGACACCACCTTCCCTAACACATCCCATCACGTCCTTTGCTGTCACTTTCCTCGTGGCTAGTTTGTACTCCAAGTCCCATGGGTTGGCCTCCATGTCCGTGGCAACGAATCTCCTCCAGCTTTCCCTTTTAATTTCTCTTACTCTTCCATTATACCTTCTCCTTAATTCCGCGAATTCTCTTATCTTCCGTTCCTTTTCACCTCCATCCCTTTCTCCTTGATACTCCCTCCTACTCCGCATCACCTGCTCCTTTAACTCCGTCAACTCCCTAGTCCACCCTTTGCTTTCTTCCTTTTCCTCGGTATTGCTACTCCCGCCGCCTTTATTATTGCTTTCTCTAGCCTTTCGCAGTTTTTCTCCACTCCACTCCTACTTGTTACTCTGCTACTTGTCGCCAATGTCAAGTCAATATAACTTCCCCCGAGCAGGGCCACGAATGTTGGTCCAGCACCTCCTTCCCTCACCACTTCCAACTCCAATTCTCCTATCACTTCCTCTAATAATCTACCTTTTTCATCTTCCTCTTGTCCTCTCCACCTTGGTGACTTGGCGTTGGCATCCATACAATAAATAATGTCTTTCCCTGCCAACATCCTTCTTACACTCCGTATGTAGTCGAGGTGCTGCTGGAAGTCCCCTCCGAACTGGCAGTACAGCGAGACCACATATATGCTTGTCCTCGCTGTCAGCTCCCGGACCTCCACACATCTTCCCTGCTCCCAGTACAGAGGAGTTACCACCAACGCCTCCAGTTCGGGGTCCAGCCGCGCTACCACGGCCCACGGTCTTCCTGTTCCTCTTACCACCACCCTGCTTCCTATTCCGAATCCTGTTACCTTTTCCTCGACTACATACGGCTCCTGCAAACACAATATTCCTGCTCCTTCCTTAACTCCTACTTCCCGTACCTCTGCCATGGTCACTGCTCTCCTATCCAGATTCACCTGGATTACCTTAATCCCCATATTCCGTCTGTCCTCTTATCCTTTCCATCTCCCTCCTAAGCGCATTACATCCTCCATTGTACGTTCCATGTCTCCTATCCTCTTCCTTTATTCCCATCCTTTCACAATTTCCACAATTTTCCACTCCGTTACAACCATATTGTGTGTGGCCCACCTTCCCACACCTGGCACACATGGTCTCGTTCAAGGACCACCTACCCACGTGTCCGAACCGCTGGCATTTGAAGCACCTGGTAACCTCCAGGTGCTCTTTCACCCGGCAGCTCCTCACCCCTAGGTACAGCATACCTTGCCGCTCCAGCACTGCCAACAACCGGGGGTCCACCTCCACGACCCAGGACACCAGGCCTCCTCTCGGCCGCCCCAACTTGTACTTGGGGGAGAATCCCTTCCTCCATCCTTCTTCCTCTCCACCCCACACCTTTCCGTTTTTGCGTGCTACGGAGGCCACCAGCTCATTTCCTGTCAATTCTTCCTCCACATCATACACCACTATCCTTGGCCTTCTCCTTTCCGGTGCCTTCCCGAGCCTTAGACCTACGCTTCCTAAATTCTTCTCCTTCACCTTTTCCACATCCGTGTCGTTGTGAACCTCCATGATGTACGCAGCACCCTGCCTCCATAACCTTCTTATTCCTACATTTCCTTCCTTGTCCACTGCTTCCAAAACTTCCTTCTTTCCTATCCTTTTTCCTGGCTACGCCCTTACTGGAACCTGCGGGCCCCTCCTTAGTCCTCGCCGCACCACATCGACCCAACTTCCTTCGCCTTCTTTCCTCATCTCGTGGGGTTCCTCTCTTCTTTCTTCCAATATCCTTCTCATCTCCTTCATTTCTTCCCTAATTTCTTCTTTACCTACTTTTTCCTTCTTTAAGTACTTTTCTCTTTCCTCCTCCATTACTTTTCCTACTATCTTTTGCAGCTCTTTCCCTAATCCGCCTTCTTTTTTTATTACACCTTCCCCTCCTTTCTTCATTTCTTCCATTCTTTTCCCTACTTTTTCTGTTCCTGCTTCTATTTTTCTTTTAACCATTTCTCCTGTTTCCCTAACCTCTTTTACTACCTTCTCTCCTAACTCTATCGTCTTCTTCCCTACTCTTTCTTCATAGGCGTCGACCCTTTTCCTAACTACCACCGCCATTTCTCCAATTTCTCTTGCTAGTCCTTCTCCTAATTCTTGATATTCTCCTTTCATCTTTTCCCACATTTTGCGTGTTTTCAGGTAAGGTTGGCAGACAGTAGGACCGTGTGGTCGAGGTGTCACCCTGCCTACATTGAAAACTGGAGGGGGCAAGGCACCTATAAATAGCCTGGCAGCACCATCCACAAGTACCAATCCCCCACACACTGCTACAAATGACAGCGTTACGGCCACCTGGCAGAAGCCTGCATGAGAACTGAGTTGTTGGCCTGGTGCTCCATGTCACATCTTAGCAAGGAGTATGAGGCTTCCCTCACTTGTGCCAATTTTGTTGAACGCAAATTGTGTTGTGGTGCTCGGACTCTAGATGAGACGCACACTTTACCATTCGTCAGCGAGCAATTGCCCTCCAGGAGTCAGTCATGAGTGGATTATGAATTGGTCAAAAACAGTTCGAATCCTTCAGCACAACACAAATAAGAGTTCCCCAGTTATGGCTGAGTTGCTGCAAAATGCACTCAAGAAACGCTGCAGCATTCTCGCCATACAAAAACTGTATATATGTTTCATTGCCCTTGGTCTGGGATCGCAGGCACAAGTGGTGGCTGGAGCAAGAAAGGGAGCCAAGGCGGCAGTGGCCTGCATTCCCTCGTCCATTAACATGCTCGCATTCACCCACCTGAATAGCCAGCTGTTGGCTGCAGTGCTTATCCGAGCTGGTGGCTTTGAGATGGTTGTAATATCATTTTACAGGTAATTTGGCGCACCAGTTGCTGACAGCCTTCAAACACTTGAGTGGGCTCTAGCAGGACTATCAGAACGACCCTGCATAGTCTGTGCTGATACAAATGCAGCGATCCCTCACACTGTATGGAGCGGGCAAGGCGTATATAGAGTTGCTCACTAAGTAAAACTGTGTTGTTGCCAATGATGACTTAGGAGACCTATGATGGGCTGGGAGGAAGGTCATGCATGAATGTTACAGCCGTGTCCCACACCCTGCTATTCAAATTGCTGGGTTGGAGAGTCTTACAAGGTACTGTGACGACATAAACAAATTGAAATCTTGTGGGGATGAACCCAAGGTAAATCAAGGGTTAATATAATATAGGTAAGTGGAAAACAACAAAATAAACTTGATTAGGATAGGTGTCGCTTTATTTAAGCAAATAAGAAAAAAATAAAAATAAAAATTAACTTTATCTTTAAGTAAACAACTCAGGGTAGATCTCTGTCACAGATATACATGGTAGGTACGATAGACTTCTGAAATTAAGCGGGTACTCACTACTTCCAACGGCCGTGGAGTATATTATAAGTTTACTAACTAGAACTTCCCAAGGATAGGGACTTATCCAATGAAATGGAACGGGAAAGGAACGTAGTACTGGATGTATTCTTCGGGTTTGGAGCAGTCGGTGATCTAGCTTTTGAGCCGACCTGAAACTGAGCAAAAGACAGGGACCTCCTCATTATGATGTTTCCGAGATGTAGTTTGAGATGAGCTTGAGAGGAGTACGAATATTAGTACCACCTACCAGTACGTGATGAGTGGGTATCTTGGCAGAAGCCACGCAGTTGGTGAATAAATATTCTTTCGATCTCAACAAGGGTGAAATTTCGGAAGAGACGGGAAATGCTGATGAGTTGTAGATACGTCAATGCTGGACGGCGGAAAAAGAACAATAGAATTCCGAAACATGGTGCCGAGCCTGTTCTCCCAAATCGCCTGCAGGTAGCAGCACACGATGGATTCAACAATTTGTCTCCAAATTCATCAACGAATTCTGGACCTATCAGTGTTTTTTTTTCCTTCTGAAGAATATATTTTACATAAAATAACTGTCCCACTTCTTAATTCGAAACAATGGCTGGAAAAGAATTACACATAATTTTCCCGTATGCGTTTACTGCCATCTGGCAGAAGACTAGAACGGGTGGAGCCGAGAACCGCGAAATATGAAAGTGGCGGGACTACGAATTATTCACGCTACAGAACGTAGAGTGATCACATGGTTATTGAGTTTGCCATTGCAGATGACAACATTTTCTGGAAAGACACACGTGAAATGCGGTTCCGCACAATAAATGCTGACTGGCTGCAATTCTTTTGGGTACTGGAAGGTGAACTGCGTGCTGCAGTCACCGACCTAATAGTGCAAGCTGCCAGGGGGGCGTTGCCTGACGACTATGTAACTCGAGATACTCAAGTCCAGAGGGTGGCAAGGGAGCTGATCATGGACCCACCAAAAGAAGTGGACCCCATGAACGACTGAGGTTTGTAACGTAGAAGTTTTTACGCTGTCTCGTGTGAGGAGCTGTCTTTCAAACGCCGCCGCGTGACCGCCTTTTGCAGCTCCACCTCATCAGTCGTCTGTGTCCCAGAGTCTCATTTCCTGCCAGGCAAGATAACCTGAGACAAAGGAATGTTTAGAGGAGGTTATCTGCATTTTGGGTTCCCGATCCCAACATTTCAGAGTCCCGTAGGATTCTTCCCCAAATCTTGCGTACTTCTCCATCGACTGCTCTCATCATCGCTGTCCATACTATATCGACATCACCGCCACTTGCCAGAACATTAAGTTTTCCCTTTCCGATTTATTTATTTATTTGGATTCAGTTTATTTTGAATTTATTGTAATTATTGTTTGTGCCATTATACCCTGAGAAGGTAATTTATTTTGTCCCCCCCCCCCAAACAAACTTAACTTTATTTCGTAATTACATTCTCCCTAATTTCGAGTTTCATAATTCGTTTCAAGTTTCCTTCCTAGACTTTTTTCTTTGGTTTATTTTTTTGGGTCTTCAGAAAAGTAAAGTTACCTTTTTTGTTATTAGCACACCTTAAAGCCCATGAAATCTCCTATGCCACATAAAATAGTAAGCAATATGCTAAGGAAGCCTGAACGGACAATCTCCTGCGGCGTCCTTAATGTATTTACTGTCTATGGGTTGGACAGTTCCCCATTCAATGAAAGTGCGTGTGTCATTACTCTTTAAAGAGGAGGTGACTGCAATCAGTCAGACCCTTGATCATGGAGTGAAGGTCCACGCAGGATGACATTGTCGAAATTCAGCATGTTTCCCTGCTGGCACCAGCTAAGTATGTAGTAACAGTTCTGATTGACATCACGGGTGTGTTTGACATCCTTTGGTATCAATGAGTTTAAAGTTATAGGAATCCCCGGCAACCTTTACTTGCTCGTCAGGATTAATCTGAAGGTAGAACTGCTATGATCGAACACAGGCATGTCTCTGTCCAGAGAAAGATTGAGAAGGAGTGCACACAGGGATAGGTCCTTGGATCAGCACTCTGAAGGTCTTTAGATGGGTTTTTACCTCAGAACATTCGCATGGTACGCCCTGGCCGTACGGAAAGTCATTGTTTTCCCAAACACCTTCGTCCCCAACCCCTTTTCTTACCTATGGAAATCCCACCTCCTCAGTTATTTCCAAGTGCCAGCGGATTTCCCCTGTCCTGGCCTTTTCCATCCCTTAATTTCAGATTCCTTTTCACAACAGACAGCTCTTCCCAAACTCATTCCCCTACGAATTCTCACGAAAGTCGGTCATCTCCGGTTCCTCCAATACTTTGTCATCTAACAGCTCTCGCTATACAGACTCGTTTCACCTCTCATCGACATCTAATTCGGATTTCTCCTTCCTTCCCCTTACAACTGGTTTCACCCCTTCAGAGCCCCCCTTGTTCGCGCTGATATACTCAAATCATATCCTGTTTTAGTCACCTCTTCATTGTACATCTAAGTCTTCAAATCTTGTGATATTTTAACTCTTCAAATTACAAGTTCATGCTAAACCATAACCCGTCTTCGAGATTCATTTAAGTCTAACCTGTTTAAAACATTTTTGTCCTACGGGCCACATAGACAAACGATATTTTCGAGGCTGAAGCATTCCGGGTCCAGCGCAAAAAGAGTATATTCTCCTGTCCAAAGCAGTATTAAGATGGTCTTCTCACTTGCATTGCATCACAACGCCGATCTCCATCAAACCTCTCAACATCAGAAAGCTAAGAGGAAGTAAGTAACAACTTTCATCTCCCTGCATAGTCCAGGAGCCGAGGGCTAAAAACCTTGACCATTGAGTTGAAAGTTGGTTACTATTATTTCTGATAGTTCCCTCAATGTTTGGTAAAACCCCGCTTCTCTGCTCTCTCTGAGGTATGAACTAAGAAAATGACGGCTCATCAAAAAAGTCAAAATTTGACTTATTAGTTGATAGTTACAATATATACCACAGTTGATTGTCTTGTACTTTCCCAATTCACAACTCTGCTACCTCCTATGCTTGGCCATTAAGTTGCAGACTCAATCAAAATTCGTATTCCTGATTTTAACAGAACACGTTCATAAAATAACTGGTGCGTAGTAACACAACTTTAGGCGGCCCCATAAATACGACGACCTGCTACATATGTGGGTATAGATTGCTTTAAAAAATTTCATAGGATTGATTAAATCAAGTGACTCAATAACTCGGGAAAACATACTACTGTTCAAAAAACCATTATTTTCGATATATTTTCATTTTTATTTCTGTTCAATGAACTTTCAGATGTACATTTATATATATACGTACTATTTAAAAACATTCTGTGAGTTTAATGAAAATTATTGAAACCACTTTGCCAAAAAGCGTCATGTTGATTTCATGATGGGCTTTGTCTGAACTGAAGTCATGGATGATCCAAAACATGAATATGAAACATATTTGGAATCAGGACGGGAATATCTAGATGGGAGTTTTTCAGATTTTCGTTATTTGGCCTAGATCAAAATTGGCCACCTATTATAACCTTGGACCGTTTGCCCTGAAATCCTGGATGGTCCAAAACATGAATATGAAACATATTTAGAATCAGGACAGGAATATCTAGATGGGTGTTTTCCAGTTTTTCGATATTTGGCCTAGTTCAATATTGGCCACTTATTATAACATTTGACCTTTAGCCCGGAAGTCATGTATAATCCAAAACATGAATCTGAAACATATTTAGAATCAGGACAGGAATATCTAGATGGGTGTTTTCCAGTTTCCGATATTTGACCTAGTTACGAATGGGCACCTATTATAACCTTGGACCGTTTGCGCTGAAATCATGGATGGTCCAAAACATGAATATGAAACAGAACATATTTAGAATCAGGACAGGAATATCTAGATGGGCGTTATTGCGATAATACGCTCGCACGCAAAAAGTATGAACACAACATTTTGAAGGTAGCAGATACTATTTAATAGTTTACTGAGTGGCGGTAGATGCGATTCACGTCATTTTCAGCTGTAAACTATTCAGTTTTTTTTTTTTTTTTTTTGAATACTGGATAGTTCTATTTCAGCGACTCTGCTTTGAAAATGCCACGTTTTTGTGGTGGCAGATAACATTTTATAGTAATGCTGTTGGATAAGGAACTCATTCACGTCGTTTGCAAGTATTAACTAATAAGTCATTTTTTGAGCCATCAAATTCATCAAATTTTGATGTCGTCTGCTCGAAAGAGTCCTCAAAATGAAGAAAGCAGACAAGGTAATTTTACTTCACCTATTCGTAACATAAATTTCAAGTTTCAACTCCGTAGGTCATTTGTTGTCCAAAATTTCGTCAAATTTTGATGTCGTCCGCTCGAAAGAGTCCTCAAAATGAGGAAAGCAGACAAGGTAATTTTTAAAGTACTTCACTTCACCCATTCGTAACATAAATTTCAAGTTGCAACTCCGTAGGTCATTTTTTGACAAAAATTTCGTCAAAATTTGATGTCGTCTGCTAGTCGAAGTCCACGAAACTATTGTGGCAGAGTCGGGTTTTTCGACTCAGTTACTTGATGTAAATTCACCATACAAATTTCCGATGTCAACTAATAATTCAAAATTTGCTTCAAAATTCGACGAATTTTGATTGACTCTGCAACTTAATGGCCAAGCGTAGGTGGTAGCAGAGTTGTGAATTGGGAAAGTACAAGCCAATTCCTCAACTGTGGTAAATATTGTAACTATCAACTAATAAGTCAAATTTTGACTTTTTTGATCAGTCGCCATTTTTTTAGTCCATACCTCAGAGAGAGCAGAGAAGCGGGGTTTTACCAAACATTGAGGGAACTATCAGAAAAAATACTATCCAACTTTCAACTCAACGGTCAACGTTTTTAGCCCTCGGCTCCTGGACTGTCAGACCTCATCATCAATGATGTAACGCGGAGGCTATTATTTTACTCCCGAAAACTATAAAATCTACAACTCTCTGTGGTGCGTCAGGATATATCCACAGCTTCCGCTCCATTCGCAACCTGCAAGTTGTGCTGCCACTTCGCCAAAACAGTACATCAGTTCTCTGGGATAAAGAATTACATATCAGGAATCGACGATAAGGTACTCAGCACTAAATGGTACCGCACAATCCTGTACGATTTCAAGCCTAAACCACTCACCTCGTGGGGATGAACCCACGTCCACAAATAAATAATAGCGGGGGCTCAAAAGGAAACGAACAGAAATATGCGAAAGAACTTCAGCTAATATTAAACAATAAAACTTTATAACGAAAGAAAAGAAAAAAATATACGCAGTTGAAACTGAAACTAAAGGACCTAAGGGGATGGTGGATGAATGGGCAGAATGACGAGTTACAGTTTACCCGCAACGACATGGTGCTCGCGTCTCTCGGCAGATAGCGGCACATGCGGAAAGGAGATGCTTAAACCGCTTCCGCCCTAATTATTCATGTCACAATCCATTCCCAATTAGACGATATGTGGACCATAATTGCACTTCACCTTCATCCACTGATGAATTCTTTGTTCATAACCCCGTCGATTAGCCAACTCCCATCGCCACCACCTGCAGTGTTCACACTTACTTCTTCTCTGGCTCCAACCCTCCAAAAAACCATCGACTCTGTGACGATTTCATCGTTACATCCGTGTCAACGATGACGCTGTTAACCTACCCGAAATGCTCCAACCTCACGACACGTCCTTCGCTTCCACCATCCAGTGGGACACCCGTCATTCTTCACCGCCATTCAACAACCCTCAACCGGCGCTGCCGCCCTCCACTCCCGGTACAATGCCTTTGCCAGATTTCCTCTTTTCTCTTTTTACCTCATTTGTTCTGTCATGTTCTATCAACTATTTTTAATAAACGCAGTCATTAATCGATAATTTACATAGTCCATTGTCGAATGTAATTGAGAACAAAACTCTCTGTTCCAATTGCCTTCGGTTGATATCGTATCGTGTTGTAGTTGTTGGTACCTTCTTATTATTATTCCCGTTTTGCGACCTCCTGACCTAGTGTTTTCTGTGCGCTCCGCAGTTATCTTCTTCCCAATCCCTGTTCCTTTTAATCTTTCAGTACCTTACGCGGCACCGTCATCACCACGTTAGCGATTGGCTGGAACATTCGTTTTTTCAACATTTCCAGTCAGCTATTTTTCCTGTGTTGTGCCTGGGCTAGAGCAACTGTATTTAAGATTACCCAACCATTGAGGAAGAAGCTGAAGCGCTCTTAGAGAGTTTGAGAAAGTGGAAGGACTTCCGGAAGCCCTATCGTTTATGTTCAAGAAAAATCATCAGATGGGTCTCCAAGTACAGTCCGCTGGTGAAAGGAGGTAGAGCTTATTGAAGCTAATCCTGTGTATGCACTCATAAGAAAACAACTCTTGCCTTGAAGCATCTCACTCTACAGGCTGACTAAACAACCTTCAAGGATCACCAGCCGGAATCAGAACAACTACCTGGTTTTCAATCATCTCTAGAGCCTTCACACTCGCTGGGCTTAGATGATCAAGCCAATCAGTATTCAACGCTGCCTGAAACAACCCTTTCACCTCCAGCACCCAATCAACCTATGCCTGACAGCAACTCTATGGTCTCATCACCCAGTAATGAGGAAATTCTAGGACTAAAACGGTCGCAAAGGTTCAAGAAATCCCCTGCATACCTGTCGGAGTATATTTTAAAATAACAGGGAGAGAATGCAGTGAATCGGAGATTATTATTATCTTGTTCTAGGAACGCTTCCCGCTAGTGATGGCTGATTCGTCTTTTCCAGTTACGATTTCAACAATCTTTGTACACCAAGTTTAGAGTTTAGGCGTTGAATTTTGGGTTTTCACTACAATCCTGGCCATAATTGGTCATATGCTTTGGCTGCTTAGAACGAGACTGTTGAAGCATCTGTTTGCGCCATTTGTTTACCTTAAGTAAAAATTGTAATCTTTGGTCGTGGGGAAGCTTTCTGTCCGCGCCATCCCCACTTCTCTCACCTCTCCGGAGATCGACTCTTCCATTTTTCTAGTCAGTTGCTTCTCTTCTCTCGTTTCAAGTGATTCAAGTGGGTCATCAGCATCCCAAAATCAACGCAATTGGGTCACCAGCATCCCACAATACGCACTTCTGTTATCCGGTCAGACGTAAACTTTTGTAACTAGATTTCGAAGGACAGTAGTTTAAATATTTTCATTTTTAATTGTTCTTATTAAGTCAACCTAACTTTAGCTCTTAATTGTCCTTTCCTTTTCTTTCAATTTCCTTTTTGTATTATACGACTTTAGGTAATTGGTTTTTCAAATTAGAGAAAACCCTGCCTCTGTGTGAACATACATTTTTTTTTTGGTAGCAGAGCGTGGTTAGGTAGCATTTTGTATCAATAACTAGCTTCTTTCAATTAATAATTTGCACCTAACTCGATTTACTCATTCTATTCGTTTTTTTTTGTGAAGGCTTTTAAGTTGGTAGCCCTGACAATAATTCTCCCTTTTCGTTCAAAGTGTTGAAATTGTTTTGCTCGCTTTGCCTCTTCAATCGCTCTCCGAAAAAACAAAGGCCGTCAGCTCACTTTGTTTTGATTTATTGTTCATAGATCAATTTCCGATCTCGCTTCTTGTAAACATCTGCCTGAGTGACGATTTCCTAGTAGTTTTCCCCCGCACACATTCCTTCCGCTCTTCTCCGTCCCTTGTCTTACCTTTTATTTGCGCAGCTATGGAATCATCGGAGAGGACTCTCTTAAAAATGAAACGAAACATTACTACCGCGAAAACTGAAATCCTAACGATCTTAAACGTTGCAAGGAAGGCCTTGACGGAGAAGACTGCTAAACTATCTCAATTTAAGGGGATGTACTCTTGCCTTGAAAAATATTACTCAATGTATGAAAACGCGTACATGATGTTACAAGTTCTTTCTGATGAGGGGGTCGCGACGGCGAAAGATTTCCCAAACGAAGATGACAAGAGGGATTACGAGGCAATGCGTAAGGCATATTATGAAATAAATACGGCTTACGCTGCCTTAACTGAACCCCTCTGCAGCACCCTCCGGCTCAAGACTTGACGGGACTGCTGCTCGTGAATCGACAATTATTCACGAAAGTCCAGCGTCTCATTTACCCGAAATTAAATTGCTTCCGTTTGATGGGGAAATTCTGAACTGGCCCAAATTTAGGGATACTTATATTTCCATCGTACACGAGGACAAATACCTGACTCCAACCAAGAAGTTTCACTATTTGGTTACCTCGCTAAAGGGGCCAGCGCTTTCGTTGGTACGTGCTTTCCAAATCACTGACGCCAATTACGAATTGGCTTGGAAGGCACTAAACGACACCTACGATAAACAAAGGCTTCTCGCCACAGCTTATTTGAATCGTGTTCTCAATTTTCCACCTATGCAAGGAAAGCCTACAGTTGAGTCATTGACATCTTTCATGACACTAGTTTGTGATAGCATCTCGTCGTTCACTTTTCTCAATATCAACGATGAGTCCAAGTTCGTTTTGTTCCATTTGGCGTACAGACTCTTGGACCAAGCTACGAGAGAGCAATTCCAAAACGCCCATAAGGACGTGGAATTTCCTAGTTTTGACCTCTTATTTAAATTTGTCAAGGAACGCTGTTTCTCAATGCAAGTTTCTGCTGAAACCAACAGTACCTACAATTTTAACTCCTCTACATCTCGCTCAAAACAGAATTTGAATAAGCCCAAAGGAAAGTCAAGTCTAGTTGCTCATGAATCGAAAGGTACCCCTGAAGCGCTCGACAGAAAAGGCAGATGACTATCGATCTTCTAATCTTTGCTTCGTATGCCAGGAGTCCCCTCATGGACTGTTGAGCTGCAAAAAATTCTGTGCGGCCGAGTTGAAACAACGATTAACGTGGCTAACCAATTGGGCTGGGTGCCGAAACTGTTTGTCAAGTAAACACCACACGCATTCCTGTAAATCAAAATGGGCGTGTCGTTGGTGCAAAGCCAAACATAACTCTATACTTTGTGATTCAGACCCTCGAAATGCAGTCACCCACGGTGATCCACAGCCTGATCAGAGCAATCCTAGCTCTGGAGCGTATTGCACAACTCCTGTACAATTTCCGCTTGCTTGTCCAATAGCTCCTGAAATTGGTCTCAATTCACAGGTCGTCTTAGGAACTGTCCTCGCTGAAGTACTAGATTCTCGAGGCAATTATCAGACCATACGACTTGTTGTCGATTCTGCTAGCCATTACTCCTTTATGACGTTCAAATGTGCGAACCGTCTTGGCTTGTCAAAAAGTAAGTGCAACGTAACAATATCGGGTATTGGACAAAATAAAGAGGGTTGCAGAGGCTTTGTGACTTGTGTCATTAAGCCCAGGCATAAGTCTTCCCCTGTTATGCAAATCAACACTTTGCTATTAAAGACAATTACGTCAAACCTTCCGACTGTTTCTCTCTCCGTAGACTATGGGAAAAATACATCAGGTTTCCGCTAGCTGATCCTTGTTTCTTCGAAAGTCGGCCCGTAGATATTTTGTTAGGAGCTGACGTCTTCTCTGAAGTTTGGCTAGGTAATCCTATAGAATTGGATTCCAATTCGCCCAAGTTATTCCCGACTGTTTTTGGTCACATCGTCATAGGCCGATTTAACTCTTCATCGTCGGGTGCCTCCCAGGGTTCATCTCTGATTGCAGCCAACTCGATATCAACTGATGACATCAATTCTAATCTGCAACGATTCTGGGAAGTGGAAGAACCCAAACCTGTGAAAGCTTCCAACCCAGAGGACGAATTTTGCGAAGAACACTTCCAAATCACCCATTATAGGCTGAGAGATGGAAGCTACGGAGTTCGCTTGCCATTCAAGACTGTCCCTCCGGAGTTCACCGGAATTGAGTCTCTAGCTCGCAGTCAATTTCGAGGGTTGGAAGGTCGCATGTTAAGAAACGACAACTTGAACGGACTATATCGTGATTTCATGAGTGAATACGAATCTTTAGGGCACATGTCTACCACCACACGCAGACCAGCAAACATAATTCCTCATCATCACGTTTCCAAAATTGATCGAAATCAGTTGAAACTTAGGGTCGTGTTCAACGCATCAGCCAAATCCCTCAATGGCTCGCTTAATGACTACTTATTCGTCGGTCCAAAGCTTCAAACGGATGTGCGAGATATTTTACTCAACTTGAGAATCCATAAAATCGTTTTAGTAGGGGATGCAGTTAAGATGTTTCGTAGCGTTTGGATGCATCCAGACGATCGCAAATATCAAGCAGTCATATGGCGCCGTGAACCAAGGGATCAAGAGCAATATTTTGAACTCAATACTGTCACCTACGGACTTGCCTCAAGCCCTTTCCAAGCCAATCGCGTCTTGGAACAACTCGTGATCGATCATGGGGCAGAATACCCCTTGGCCAGCGTAGCTCTTCAACGAGACCGTTATGTTGATGACGTTGCATCAGGTGCTGACACCATAGAAGCTGCTGCAGAGCTTAAGCAGCAGTTGATCGACTTGATGGGCAAGGGGGGATTCAGGATGAGTAAATGGGCGAGCAATGATCCTCAACTGTTAAAGGATGACGCTGACTACTCTGACAATCCACTCACAATAATCTCTAAAGACGACACATCTGTGAAGATATTAGGGTTGCAGTGGCACCCTAATGTTGATTCCTTCAGCTACACTCTCACAGTCCCCCACGTTAGGCCCACTAAGCGTACGATTTTGTCTAATGTGGCAAGAATTTACGATCCCTTGGGATTTATATCACCGCTGGTCATCACACTGAAACAATTCATGCAAGAATTGTGGAAACTGGGAGTAGATTGGGATGATGAAATACCTGATGGCCTTGCCCAGCAATGGGAATCGGTGATGGAGCAACTGTCCAGTCTTTCAGACCTCATCATTCCAAGATTTCTCCGCACAGCTCAAACTTCGTCTTATCAAGTTGTGGGATTTGCTGACGCTTCGGAGACAGCATATTGTGCTGTCATTTATCTCAGAGCTATCGACGAGGATAGTACCATAAAAGTGTCTCTCCTAATTGCGAAAACAAAATTGGCTCCTCTAAAGAAGCTCACTGTTCCACGTCTTGAACTTTGCGCTTGCTTTCTTCTCGCAAGATTGTATAAATCTATCTCTCAATTTCTGGAACTCTTGTCCGGTAATACCACGATTATAACACCGTGTTTTTTCACCGACTCAACAATTGCGCTTGGGTGGTTGCAGACTCCCACTTTCAAGTTAAAAACCTTTGTTAGTAATAGAGTCAACGAGATTACACAAATTATATCTCAAACTCAATGGCATCATGTTCCTTCGGTCGAAAACCCAGCTGATTCTGGTTCCAGGGGTTGCTTTCCCCATGATCTCCTTCAAAACAATCTCTGGTGGCATGGTCCTTCTTGGTTAGGAGAACCCCTTACAGCCTGGAATTTCGACGTCCCACTAATCCACCCAAATTTGCCAGAGATCAAACCAGACAAAATTGCTCTGTTTTCAGTTACTACAATTCCATCTGTCAATTCAAATTTCGTTGTTGAAATAATTCAAAAAGTTTCCTCTCTCAACCGTCTACTCTACACTGTGGCGTACATCTTACGTTTCATTGAAAACCTCAAGAAAGGAAAGAGATCAGAAGACGGAGAACGACGATTTGTACCAATCACAGTCACTGAAATTAACTGTGCCAGACTTTTGTGCATCAAAGCGGTACAATCACGTTATTGGTTTAATGACGACCTCTCAGAGAAAAATCAATTAAAGGCTTTGAAAAGGTTCGTCAAGTTGAACCCGTTTTTTGACAATTCCGGCGTACTCAGGGCGGGCGGCAGGTTGCATAACGCAAATATCCCTTTTAATTATAAACACCCTGCACTTCTACCTCCTGATTCGAACCTATCAATTTTGATTGTCGATCACTTTCATAAAATTTACCTCCTTCTTTGCTTCACGCTTTGGTGCAACGAGAATTTTGGATACCCTCCTTGAGGCGTCTCACTCGAAATCGTACCTTTTCTTGCGCCAGATGCTATCGGCTAAAAGCGAAAAATTTTATTCCTAAAATGGCCGATTTGCCCTCGTATCGGGTCCAAGCTACTTGTGCATTTTTAAGGACAGGCTTGGATTTCGCCGGACCATTCTACATGAAAGAGTCGCATCGCCGTAAATCCAAAGTTTCGAAGGTATACGTTTGCGTTTTCATTTGCATGGCAACAAAGGCCATGCACCTTGAAGTAGTTGGCAATCTCTCAGCTGATGCCTTCCTTGCAAGCCTAGATCGGTTTGTTTCGTTACGAGGGATGCCTTCAGATGTGTATTCTGACTGTGGGTCAAATTTCATCGCCGCTGCACGGAAACTCAAGGAGATGTACAAATGGTATACCTGTGAAGCAACTCAATTCAAAATCGTGGAAGGAACGACTGCGCGCTTAATTAATTGGCATTTCAACCCTCCTCACGCACCTCATTTTGGTGGAATATGGGAGGCTGGTGTGAAGTCAGCCAAAAATATTATGCTACGTACTGTGGGTGACTCTATACTCACGTTTGAAGAGCTAGCTACTCTAATGGCCAAAATTGGAGCCATCCTCAATTCTCGACCGCTCTGCCCTCTCTCTAGCGATCCAGCAGAATCTGAATACTTATCTCCAGGTCATTTTCTCATAGGAGAACTACCACTTGCCATTCCTGAACCTACTCTCATGGATGAAGCTCTCAATCGGTTGGACCGGTGGCAACTGGTGCGCCGGATGTCACAATTCTTTTGGAACCGGTGGCACAAAGAATATCTCTCCACACTCCAAATGCGGCCAAAATGGAATAAAGAGAACCCCAATTTAAAGGTGGGTGATTTGGTGTTTCTCAAAGATGACAAGCAACCAATACTACAGTGGTCTCGAGGTCGTGTCACAGCAGTCCACCCCGGAAGAGATGGAAACGTCCGAGTGGCGACTGTGAAGACTCCCTTTTCCACTTTTACACGTCCAGCCACCAAGCTTGTCCCATTATTTGCTCCACAACCCCATCAGCAGCCATCTTCGTACCCACTTAACACAACCGAGCAGAAGATGTCTGATGCCTGGACTGCTGGAAGCCTCTCTTCAGCTTAACATCTTTCTGTCCCATCCTCTCCTTCTTAACCCAGGTAGATGTACCTATACTCATGCTTTACTTGACTTTAAATTTTCTCAAATTTGGCGGGCGGAATGTTTGCGCCATTTGTTTACCTTAAGTAAAAATTGTAATCTTTGGTCGTGGGGAAGCTTTCTGTCCGCGCCATCCCCACTTCTCTCACCTCTCCGGAGATCGACTCTTCCATTTTTCTAGTCAGTTGCTTCTCTTCTCTCGTTTCAAGTGATTCAAGTGGGTCATCAGCATCCCAAAATCAACGCAATTGGGTCACCAGCATCCCACAATACGCACTTCTGTTATCCGGTCAGACGTAAACTTTTGTAACTAGATTTCGAAGGACAGTAGTTTAAATATTTTCATTTTTAATTGTTCTTATTAAGTCAACCTAACTTTAGCTCTTAATTGTCCTTTCCTTTTCTTTCAATTTCCTTTTTGTATTATACGACTTTAGGTAATTGGTTTTTCAAATTAGAGAAAACCCTGCCTCTGTGTGAACATACAGCATCTACACTAAATTATTCATTTTTTAATCTTGGCTGAAATGCATGTTGATTGTTAGAAGCATCACAAACAACATGTCGAATTTAATAAATGCTCTCGGTTTTCGTTTGTGACTGAAATCTTTGGTTTTTGTCCCTAATAATTTCAATAGCTTATGGACCCAAATCACGTGAATAGTAAACAAGGAACAATTATTGAACAGTGATAGTGATATTAACAGCAATTGTACGTGTTAGCTTCCTGATGCATTCCTCATAGACAAAATAATTGAAACTTTGCCAAACGACTATTTTTCGTTCAAGTCCAATCGTATGATGATTGGATGATGTCCAAGACTGAGAGAACAATTTAAAACCTCACGAAAGTGCTCTGAAGTCAAAAAATGTTGAGCAACTTGATGAATATGCATTGACTAGCAAAACCAATAATATTTTAAAATCCAGTTTGCAGGTACTGGGTAACTAATGCAAATGCAAAATGGTGTGGGCAATAACCGTCTTCTTCAAAATCATCAGTGTTTAAGCCATTTAAATAAAAAAACAAGACGTTCACTTCAAACGTAAATGACATTGCATTTAACGCAGAAACAGCTGAGGTAGTTTCCTGTCTGAGTAAGTCAAGTACGTGGCATGTGGACATTGGTGCTACGAGGCATATAACTCATGAAAAATAATTTTTCGTTTCATTTGAAAATTTTTCTGTTGAACGTAAGAAAATGAAACGAAAATCACGTTGTCTGACGTCTGGTTTGTTCCAGATATAATAAAAAATCTTTTTTTACACTCTCTGCACGAGACAAAGTTTTTGACAGTGAATTCATTCCATATACTGAAAGTTGTGAATTTTTAGTGGGAAATGAGATAATTTTGAAAGGAAATCTGTCATGGAATACAGGGTAATATGCGCTCGATGACAAAAATCTGATACCCAAAATTTGTTTAGTGAGTTCAGTTAACAGGATGAACCTAGCCTTAACCATTCATGAGAGACCGGCACATCAGAACATGAAACGCGTAAAGAAAGTGGTGAAAGCTGAACTTGGAATCGAGATCAAAGATGACGGTAAGCTTTGTGGAGCATGTATGTATGGTGTTACGGGGGGATTTATATCGTAGCGATATCGCAATAAGAGAGTCGGGAAGTTAGTACGATATCAAGTCGAATGCAATTGTAACAGAGAGTTTTATTCGCGAATTACATTCGGAGTTTTACCACCACAGACAGGGGAACTGAGTGGGAGCGAACGCGTGCGCGGGCAACACGGCGACGAGGGAACCGGCTCGGATTCAACTGACTCCTGCGAAGTCTCGAGCGAATCGGGGCATTTGAGGTGCCCAGTCAGCATAAATACCCCGGATGAGCCTCCGCTGAATCGAAGGGTTTGGTTCGTCCCGTAACAATGGCAAAGCTCACCGGTGTAAGTTTGGATACGATACTGATATAAAGATACCTACACTAAATACCGTACTATTTACTTTTTACTAAATGAAAATGTGAAGTTATTGAAACGTTGAAACAATTAATTTCTGAAGAAAACGTATTAGGCCATGTAGTCAAAGAAATTTCGAGTGACTGGTGGTGAATTTGGTTGTGGAGCAGTGATGGCTTTGTTACACAAAAATGGCATAAAGCAGAGGCTCACAATGCCGTACACTCCTGTACAAAGTGGTGTGAGCGCCACCATAGAACAAGAGTTGAAACAGCCAGAACACTGATGCTTGCCCATGAGATTATACCACGGGGTTTGTGCGCTGAAATGATAAATACCGCTACACATACTCGTATTATCAACAGAACTGGTGTTGAGGGAATGTCTCCTTATGAATTATGGGTCGAAAAAAAACCTGATATAAAGAATAAAGGAGTGGATAACGAATCAGCCATCAACCTTGCTCATAACCCACAGTTTCACCGTCGAACCAAGCACATAGCGTCAGCACATTCGTCATTTTTTCGTCAGAGAGCAAGTGACAAACAGGAAAATTGGGAGGTGGACTCCGTGACTCCTACACACTAACATACTCACGAAGCCTCTTGTAAGTGTTAGATTCCGCCTACTCTGAGAGAAACCAGGGGTCGTCAATGTTGGGAAAAATTGAATCTAAATTGGGGTTCTAAAACTTCTAATTTGGGGGGATGTTGAAGTATGCGTCTACACTAAATTATTCGTTTTTGAATCCTGGCTGAAACACTAGTCGATTGTTGGAAGCATGATAACTTATTAAATTTAAAAAATGCTCTTGGTCTTCGTTTGGGACTGCAATCGTTGTTTTTTGTCTCTACTAATTTCAATAGAGACAAGTTTTATTGGTAGCAACTCTTCAAAAGTTCTCCGAGTTAACTCGATCACAAAATGAATCAAATTTTGATGAGACAGAATGGTATTTGAATGGTATTTTTCTTCCTTGCAAGACTTTGTTATCGGATTCTATTGATTCAATGCAAAATCTAACTCAACGAAATCCAAAACGTCTACGCTCCAATTTGTTCAGGGAATTTAAATTATTTCCATGAACGTTTAAAAATCTAAAAATCCGAAAAAGCTGTGCTATGGAATGGTTTGCATCCCAAAATATTGTTCATGAAATGCAGAGCTAATCTACGCTTTTCTTTTGATACCTACTGCAAATGAGTAGCTTTCGGCTTTTAGTGAGAAACTTGAAATTACTGTACAGCCAACAACTTTGAAGCTGGAACGAAGATATTGAAACTTCTTTCTATCATTTTTGGCAAGAGAAGGTTCTTTTTGAACGAGAGAATTAAACAAGCGATGACAATCCGTCCTTATTTGACGACTGTTCCTAAAACCTGGAAGGTCATGGAAGTTGCGGTTTCGCTAATGTGGAAGAGGCTGCCCCTCGAACCATCGAACTCAGAGCTGCCGAGGTACGACAGGTATTTGGTCGTTAGCTATTCTCCCAGTAGAGAGCTGTTGTCCAAGTGTTTTCGCGTTGAGGTGGCCATATGAGGAATCTCGTACCACCTAGGAGTTCTTAACCTGGGTTCTCACCTGATCTAACTGGGTGGCAAATTTCAAAGGGTCACATCAACTGTGACTGTGTTTCTTAGCCATCACCTTCGCGAACTCTGAAAAACGGTTATAGTTTTGCTTTGTAGCAGTAAATGCTGCTAAGTTCGTTTGCCCTCCCAACAACTGTCGCTTACTGTTGTATAGACTACAGGGGAGCAGCACGTGGTTTCTTGTTTCCTCCACACTAGAGGCGCAAGGCATGCATGATGGAGAGTCTTTCAGAGAAAAGAAGTGGAGCCGCGCATTGAAGTCACCATGTCCTGTGAGGAACTGGCTCACCCCATTTTCTTGAAAGACATTCACGGATGTTGGGGAAGAACTCATACGTATCACATCCCTTTGACGAGGATTCCCATCTCCTTGCCATTTCTCCAACACCCATTCGTTGATGGCAGCAAGTTTCCATTCTGTGGATAGATTCGCGTGGAGTTCAGTGAACCATTTCACTCTCCACTTGTCAACCATGCGCTCAATGGCCAAGTCAACTAGTACCTACCAGTGATCACCTGGAGTGCTTCTGTTGATACAGTCTTATAGGCCTTGGTGATTGACAGGAGCACAGCTCTGGGATTGGGCCATTACTCTCTTTTTATTGACTGTTAGTTTGCTACCCCAGACAATGGGGCAGTAGCCAATCACACTGAGCCTCCTAAGAAGACATTCGAAGAAGGCTTTTCAGAGTGCTTTTCCAAGGGCTGAGCCCTTCTTTCTCCAGACAGAGACATGCCTGCATTCGATCGTAGCACTTCTTCTGAGTTGGGAACTGTCCAATTCCTAGACGGTCATTAAATCAATCAAGGAAGCTCTGGCATCAGGGTCACGACTTGTCAGGCTACCTGGAGGTGCTTTGCCCCCTCTAGTTTTTTGTCTAGGCTGGGTGACACCTCGATCACCCAGTCCTTCTGTCTGCCACGCTTTTTGGTGAAAAGGGGCCTGACGTCCTGCAGCTGCAAGCCTAACTCAGGGTTATGTTCAACAAACTGTTGGGCCACGTGTTCTTTTTTTTTATAGGTCAGTCCACACGTCCCACAATAGCAGACGAGGGAAACTACCTAGGGGGCGTACAGCTTCAACTCCTTCTTGGTGGAAATGTTGCTCATAAGTGCCTTGGCCATTTCCGGAGTTTCCGTCATGATGACGGGGCGCCACCCCCTTCTGTGGTGTGGATGTCAAGCGCCAGTACACTTAACACTTGGAGGTCTGTAGCAGGGACACCTCGCATCAGCACATCCATTGTATCAGGGTTAGAGAAACCAGCCTCTCCTTCCTCACACACAGGCCTCACTACTACCACACTTTGTCGTGGATTTTTAGAGGGGAGTTTTTTAAGACGAGGAGCCCTCTTATTTTTATTTTGTTGTTCTAGCGCATTGTTTTCAGGTGCACGTGTGGATGGGGCACTGCCCTCAGCCTGCACGCCCTTCTTTTTGGGGTCTTTTCCCTCTGGGCTTCCTGGCCCTGGCAGACTTTGGCCTCAGATCTATGAGAGAGAGAGGAGGGCTCAGTAGCGGCTAATGCTGCATATGAGGAGCCTGAAGTACTTAGTTGGTTCGGTTGAGCTCCATGAGCTATGGGAGATGGTGGTAATGGAGGGAGAGGCTGCTGGGCAATTGCCCTGTGTAGCTCTTCCCTCCCGCAAGCTGCCACGATTTCCCACAGGGCAGGGGGCGCTGTTGTTGGGGGAGCACTTACTTTTATGGCCAGCTTTGAAATTTCAAAGCGCATGGCGAGGACACTCATCCGTGTCGCCTGGCCATGGATAATCTGGACATAGGAACAAATCTGTTATTGGTCCGACAGATTAGGGTCTACTGCGTGTTTGCTACTTGTAGTAGCAGTGTTGCCTGGGCTAATGGTTTGGAAGGGCGAAGAGAAGGCATTGCTTGGTGCTTTCTGCCCTTGTTTATTGGGACAACAAGCAAGTTGTTCACCTGAGAAAGAGGAGCAGGTGGCGTTTTTATTACCTGCATTGTTGTTTACTGGCTTAGTCAGGTTTGTTACTAGTTGCAGTGAGGGGAGGTGGATTAGAGAAGCGGATTAATGTAGTGTATCTTTGTGTGTTTGTGGTATGAGTGAGAGGAGCTCGAAGCAGTGTCCTGGAAGCTCCCCTTCAGGCATATTGATTCTAGTCCCTTTTGCTGTCCTTTGAGGGTCAAAGGGTGGCCCCCACATGCGCCGTAGCTGCCAGTCCAGACACCCACTGGGACTAAGATGCATGAGAGATTTTTCGGCTGCTGCTCAGAGTCAGACCTCAACCACTGGTGATGTGGTGAGTGGAACACACACTATCAGCCTACCCATGAACGGTCAAACCCGGTTTTTCCCCCTCCTCATTCTGAAGACTGCACCGATATAGGGGATCACTCATTGGTGTTTGTGTGCTACTTCCAGGACTGTCTTCCGCTCATTATGAGTGTTTTGAGTCAACATGTTCCGCAACGTAAGCCGTTGCAGTGTTGTTTGTATCTAGAATATGTTGTGTATGTGAGTGTCGTGAGCTTTAAGCCCCTTTAAGGCCAGATTTTACAGCCATGCAGTGCTGGCAGGAGAATTCTGTCCTCCTTCCTGCGGGGGATGTGTACTGCGATCCCAGCTCAAGGGGTTCACTGTATGTAACTAAAGTTAACGTACCTGTTAGGTGAGTCCGTCTCCTCTGGCTGGTGAGGAGACGGACTCACCTAACAGGTACGTTAACTTTAGTAATTTGCCTACTGGCGGACACAACCCAATTCACTGTATGTTGTGTATCTGGAAGAAGTGTAAGTTGTGACCCTTTAAGTCCAGCTCTTACGACATGCAGGGAATACAGCAGCGGCATTTGGGACCCCCAAACTGCTCAGTGAGAATCCAGGTGATAGATGTATGGGAAGATACTGTCTGTGTTTAACATGACGTCCAATGTTTCATTGATTTCTTGTGCTTCGAAGCTCTGGCTGACTTCATGGAGAAGGGTTCCTTATCAGTGGTGTCTTAATTGACAATGTTTGCACATACACACTTTGGAGCAGTTCTCGAAGGTGTGAGAAAAAACCTGGCAATTCATAGCAAGGTTATGGATTTCTACTTATATCCTCTGAGCATCCTGGTTGGATTTGAGGAAACACGGACACTTTCTCACGCTATGGTGTTTCTCAACCACACAGCAGTAATGTTGATCCATTGTGTGGATCTTGGTATGTGTAGATACTATGAAATGTTCAATCGATTCGTTTCTCAAATGTTGTTCAGGAACATTTTTTAATTCGGAGGATGCACATCTTTTAGTTATTCTTAGGAAGCTTGTATGATGGAGAGTTAGGTGGTGAAGAAATTGCTGGTTGCGCCAGCATAGTTTCCCATAGTGCTAGTTCAATGTACGATTAGACCTCATGGGTGGAACAGTTTTTTCAATTATGAAAGACGAGAAACTTCTCAACACCTCACTGGTGTTCCTTGAAGCAACCATCAACAACTCTGCCGACAATCTAGTCCAACTGCTGCTCAAGAACGCAGCGTCCCTTCACGTTAGTAGTAATTGAAGTGCTGGAGTTGTATTTATAACTCAAATGTGGAGAGAGGATTAACCACCACAAACTGAGAACTAGATGGGAGTGAACGCAATTTATAATGGACACCATTAGACAGTGACTCATGACATTGTTGTTAATTAGGACGTTAGGGTGCCATAGATATGCCATCAGCAAATAAACCCTTGCACGACGCAATGATTCTGACTTCTGTTGACTCACTTCCATTACCATGTTTCATTATTTTCTTTTGGTTTGTTTTTTTCCTTTTTCGCGTGCAATCATCTTTGTTTTTCTGCTTGTTCTGTTTTTTTTTTTTTGTAGACTCTTGCATGCCTCCTAAAGACGAGCTACTACAACTCAAAAAGATATGGAGAGAAGATAGTCAATTGTTCAAACCGAGGACCAAAATTGGTGCCGACGGAACTGTCATAACCTATTGGTGCGAGTTACGCGAAAAAAGAAAAAAGGCTTTAGCCGGTGGTACGTAAGTCGACCACAGAAAACTTCATTTTTAGGGGCAGTGAACGTCTCGATTTACTTTGTCTTCTTGGGTTGGTCTTTAAACAAATCAGTTGCATAAGCTCCTCTTGTAATTACATGCATGTGTTTTCCTTGTTTCAACGCACAAACAGAATTAACTAATTCCGTGGCTGTAATTTCTAAGTTAGTATTGTACAGCTTTTTTGTCAAAGACAATGCTTTCTGTGTAGTTTAGCCTCTAGCATTTGGAGGTTCAAAACTAAATTTACCAGTGCCAGAGTACAGAGAAATCAACCTCAGCTTATGAAACAGCAGTCCCCATGGACATATAAAAACATGTACCGCAACTTATGTAACCTTTCGTTCCTATCAGGTTCCTATTTTCACCTATCAGGTATTAGTTGCTCTGTGCCTTTGTGAATGCATCTTCATAGTGTCTAATATATTGTTAAAGATCGAAGGAAACCATTGCATCAACCCAAAGTGGTTGTTTCTGACACGTTGCTTTACTAGCCAGTAGCATAGTTACAAACTCCCAGCACGTCTTGCAGGCCTTGGTGGTCCTCAGGGATGCAGCCATCTTGGACCTTCACCTTCTAACGAGGCAGTAGCCAATGATTCTTAAATAAACGCCCTTGTTTTGGGGAATTGTTTCTCTGAAGATCCATCCTGTGTAGGCTTAGTAATTGCTCTCAGTCTGTCTTCTACAGTTATGCCTAGGCAGTTCACGTGGTTCTCAAGAATGAGCCTACGGTGGCTGTAATTAGCTTGCTAATTAATTTGCCTTTTAAGAGGAGTTAAGTTTTCTCTGCTGTCACCTACAACTTGACATGCTCACATCACTGAGTGACAATTAAAAGCACATGATTTTCAGGTTTCTTCCCGAATATAGATATTTGGGCCTCCAGAGTATCTGAGAGTTTGTACACATAGGATTTCGAACTACTATGCGCGTACCAGAAAAAATCACTAAGGGCTATGCCGATTGAACTCTGGCCACTCTGTATCATTGGAATGAAGGGCTTGAGAAGGTGTGCCTACAACATCTCCATGTTGTGTGTATCTGAACTGTTGCGTCTATTATAAGGAACTTTCGAGCCTTTTTATGTAACATGTTTGAATTTAGAGTTGTGTCTACTCAGTTCCTTAATAAAATTATTGACTAACAACCTAAAAGAACGAATTTGTTCATCAAATCATGTAATACAACTATGAAAGGTGCGCAATGCAAAGCGCACCAAGTAATTGCTTCAAATACGGTTTCAGAGCATTTTTATTGAGTTTAGACAGAAAGATCGAAACTTGGTAGTGTTATGCAGGCTAGCACTTTACTACAAGCACAACCTTCTCCTTAGCCTTATGGCAATAGAAACACAGGGTGGATGCTCAGGGTTACTTTAATTGACCTTGCTTGGTAAGTTTTGCCAACGCTGGCTGCCTCCAACAACCTCGTAATGAAACAGGTTCAGAAAGTTTTGGACTGGGCTGTTTCCTAATCATAATGATGCTCGTAAGGGAGTTATAACAGTCGAAAATCATGGAAGCCGTGGTTTTGCTAAGCATCCATCAAATCCAGATCTGTGGAGGTTTGATGGATATTGTCATTTAGCCAATATCCCAAAAGAGAGCTATTATTGCCCATGTGATACCGCGCGAAGGTATGGCCCTCGGAGCAGTTTTTAATCTGGTTTGCCACATGATCTAACTATCTACTTGGGTAGCAAGTTTCTAAGGGCAGCATCAACTGCGTCCCCTCTTTTTTGTCACAATCTTCTTTGTAAACTGAGTAAAATGGTTATAAGCTGGTGAGTAATAGTAACAAAGCAGGAAGGTTTGGCTGCTCTTCCAACTAACATCATTCACTGTAGTGTATAATACTTATCCATGCTGTCTGTGGTTCCACGATAGATATCTCATGTTACCTCCCTGCTCTCCCAGACGCTAACGTCACAATTGCACGTGTTGTTCGATTATTCAAGTATGCCGCCAGGGCCTGTTCCAAGTTTCAATGAAGCCATTCCTGTTTTGTTTAAACCTTTATTCTTGCCAGACACCGCATTCACTATGGTAGGAACTATAGTGGAGTGGCGAGAACTAAATCACTTGCAGTGATGCTGTGGAAACCCATTTCAATAGTGAATAGAGTTACGACGATTGTATATTTCCACTAAATTTTAGTTACAAAGTTATATCTCACTGGTCAATTACTCTAGGTGATGACTGGGCAGTTACTGGTTGACATGGTTGTTGAGGGCACGGCTGACAAGTGGCAAAAAAAACGGGAGCTTCCCTTTTAGGCTGAACCCCGTGCGGATCTCACCGTGGAACAGAAACTTGCGCCATCAACGTATGGGCTTTAGAGAAATGGCAAGGAGATGGGAATCCTCGTCAAAGAATGGATTGAGCCGAGCCAGTTCCTTACTAGACATGGCGACTTCAATGCACGGCTCCACGTCTCATCTTTTTACTTTCCTTGGCTCTACGAAGTAGAAAGGAAAGTTATGTAATCGGCTGAAAAAAAAATTTTGAGTTTTCTTCAGATCTTTACGTTTCAGACCCTCCTGAGTCCAAAAAACACTATTTGGGAAAATGGTCTGTGCGTGTGTGTCACTATAGTGTGTCTGTGAACGATTTTTAGAGAAAACCACCGTATCAAATCAGCTCAAACTTCATATCTCGCCCGCTGGTTACAATAGGACGCCAAAATAAGGGTATGAGCCAAATCCACCGAAAGTCAACTATAGTTATCATAGTGATCAAAACACCAAATATTTTTTTTCTCAAAAACGGCTCTAACGACTTCGATTAAATTTTTTATATTGATAGCTCCCAATAAGGCAACTATACCATAAAATTCCCATCTATGGGAAAATGACGTGAGCAGCACAATAAATTACCAAAACTTTCGACGTAATCGAATTTGGAGTGGTTTTTAGAGAAAACGACCGAGCCAAATCACCTCAAATTTGATCTCCAGCCTACAGGTTACTATGGGACGCAAAAATAAGGGTATGAACAAAATCCACTGAAAGTTAACTATAGTTAGCATAGTGATTAAAACACCAAATTTATTTCTCCAAAACGGCTCTAACGATTTTGATTAAATTTTTTATATTGATATCTTTTGATAAGGCAATTATACCATAAAATTCCCATTCGTAGAAAAATGACGAGAGCAGCACAATAAATTATCAAATTTTTCGACGAAAAGCGTTTTTAGCGCGGTTTTTTTCTTATAAACTCCGCTGGAATGTTGGTAGAATGTTAAAGAAAATTGGTATTGCAGTCCAATTCAATACCCAGAGGGTGAGGTGTTTAAAACCGCTCATGAGATAGATGGGGCTCACTCCAGAAATTCCTGAATTTCAACTACCTCTGTTACTACCAGTTTTACCAGTTATTTCCCAATAACTCTGCAAAAGTGATTACTATCCTTCTTCAAAAAATTCGTGTTTACAGCCTCATTAGTTACCTGTGTACGAATTGCTCAATATGGTTCTGAAATGAGTACGAGCAGTACAATAAATTCCGGAACTGTAAGCGCTACCGCTTCCTGCTGCCGTAACGCGTTGTTTGACCAAGTTCAAATGAACTGAGTGATAAATGAATTGATTAAATAGAATTAGCCATGTACAAAGTTGATTGACGTTGAGCTAAGGAAAGTTGTGTGTTGCAACGCACCAGATATTTAAAAATTTTTGATTTTACTTTTTTACTGTACCCTATGTTTTCGGTCACGAAAAATTTTTTACACCCCCCCCCCCTTAAAATTGGATACTTTACGTTTCAAGACATGGGGATTCCAAATCTGCAATGACCGTCCTCCGTCCGGGCCATTTTGTGCCTTTAACGTGGTCTAAAAAATTCGTTCTTTCGCAAAAAAATCCCATTTGGTATCTAGTTGTGCCCGCCATCTAGGCAATCCGATCGGACGAAGCCCATGATTGTTATGGGCAAAAAATGGTTAAAAAAATTAACGAAACGCAGTATAATCGCAAATAAGCCGTGTTTCGTTTCGTTTTCAAGGCCCGCTGGAGCGCCCTTTGGATTCGCAACGTCCTGCCAATTGCCGTTCACTGGAAGCCCTCGTCCCACCCCTCCATCGGATCAGACGTTTACGGGCGCCTGGCGCCGGGGGAATATTTTTAATTTCCGTAGTTCCATTGTAGTCGTATGGTTTACTAGTGTTCGATGCTGAATCGAATGGGATGGGGGAGCAGTAATACTAGGTCAAGCTGTTCATGAGAATAATAAACCATTGTGTAATAATTTGCAGGGTTTTTCATATTCATCTAATAATAATTTCTCAAATTTATTCCTAAAAGTGTTGGTATTTTCTCTCTAAATAAACTTATCTGTCGGGGCCCCCTTTTCAAGGGCGTGTGCGGCCATAAAAAGGGCCGACGAAATATTGTTGTTGTGTTTGTATGTCCTGTCTGCCGGTTGAGAGTGTGAGGCGAAG
Organism: Pachypeltis micranthus; assembly: GCA_020466155.1. Lineage (NCBI taxonomy): Eukaryota > Metazoa > Arthropoda > Insecta > Hemiptera > Miridae > Pachypeltis > Pachypeltis micranthus. Next base: position 639,019 of record CM035770.1, on the reverse strand, counting down.
AACGGGTTTCTCGGGCGTCGTTGCGTAGGTCGAAGGGCTCGGTTGAGCGGTAGCTCCTCACGGCTAGGGACTCGATTGAGTTGTTGCTCCTTCTCCCTCAGACGCGAGATGAGGGACTCGGTTGAGTCGTCGCTCCTTCTTCTTCAGACGCGAGAGGGCGGACTCGTCGTCCCTGCTGGCTCCGCTGATGGTGGTCGGTTGTTGGAAGAAGAGATCGGTGAAAGAATAAAAGAATGAATGCCGTTTGTCCGTTTTTTTTTTCTCCGGACGCTTCTAGGGAGGGGAAATCTTCAAAAGACACCCAAATGGGTAGTGTCGGATTTTTACCGACTAAAACCCCTCCCCCGCGGTTGCCAACCCAGGGGTTCTAAACCAGAAGGATGGGATGCCTGCAGATGCAGGGGGACTCATGCGCATGTGCGATGCAGGGAGGGTGGGACGGGGTTAGCGTGGAATGGGGGAGCAGGGCCTAAGGACGATGTCCGAGGGGTTGGGGGCATATTGTGTGAGGCAACTGATGGACAGGTTGGGGTGACCTGCCACTGAGTTGCGGAGGTTGAGGCGGCTGCGCTGAGCGAGGGGAGGCCTGTTTCCTTCAGGATACAGGACGGGGATAGCGTAGGTGCTGATGCTCCTGATTATGGCGTTTGTCCGTGCAGGCAGGCCCTTATATATGTACTCTTAGAGGGAGTCGTCCTCTCTGGTTGGCCACCTGCTATCCCCTCCAGGAGTCGTCTGTGGCTCGCCGCTGGCGCCCTCTGTCGGGATGACTTTCCTGTGAGGCGCCTTTTGTAGGTAATGGTGGCCAGCCGCCACATTATCGTTATATGCATTATAAATTTTAGTGCCCTGAATCAAAAACGATGGCTCGTATATTATGCTTCTATGTTTTGGGTATTTGCATTAGTTTATTTACATTTATCATGGCCATACTGTGCACATAGGACATCCAAGTAATTTTCTCATTAAGGTAAGCAGGATTGTGAAACTTCGTAAGTTCCTTTCTTTTATTTTTTAACCCTCCTAACTTGCTGTAGCCAGGTGTTACGTGGTCATCCCTTTTCAATCAGGGTACGAACCTTATTGCCGCATTCTGTGCTTTCTTTAGTTTTGCCATGTCCTCACTTCTCATATCGCAGTAAGCTGTCGTCGCATAATGGATTGATGGAAAAACTAAGAACTGTACTCGCTGCTTGCGAACATTGGTCGGGAAATCGATCGCTATGCGTCTCAATTTGGTACTGTTGTCGGTCGGGGAAGAGGTCTCAAAAAAAATTACCCAAGACCAAACATTTTGTTGTATATACATAGTCTTCTGACCATAGCCAGATGACCTATTGTGCCAGTTCTACTGCCCTACAGGTCAATGCCTAGTCTCCTGAGGAAGGCCAGGTAGTTCCTGAAAGAGTTTTTGTTGGTATTCATCCTGGGAGAAGTGGTGCCAAAGACCTTCTCAAGTCTCTGGCACTGGGCCAGGACCGGGTAGGGAGTCTCCTTGTCCATGTTATGATCCCAACAATCTGCCTTAAGTCCTTCCTCTCCATCCTCAGAAGGTTGTGTCTTATCTCACTTGATTGCTCTGAGACAAAACGTTTGAAGTGTCTTACTCCTGCAGCATTCCAGACTGTCTGCTGCAGTATTCTGGCCCAATAGGTACTGTAGACGTGGCCCAATAGGTACCGTAGACGAACTGCGTCTGGCCAGGTGGTCCGCTGTCTCATTTCCAAAGATCTTGTGTCCAGGTATCCAGTACACATTAACTCTATTTGCACTTGCCAAGGAGTTAAGCCACATCCTGCACTCTCACACCAGGTTTGACGTGTATTGACTATCAGTCAATATGTTGATAGTTCTGTTGCTACAGCCTTTCTCATGCATTAAGATTACCCCGGCGATAATAGCATAAATCTCTGCTTGAAAAACCGTTGGAGTGGGGTCTAGGGCAGTGTGCATCCTACTCCCTCGAGAGCCACGTACACACCCCAGGGCCTGTTCCTTCCAGAGTTTTCGATCCATCTGTATATATTGTAATAGATGAAATAACAACAAAACGTAACAATTAACTTCACGATTGGAATCTCGTGAGAATACTATTTTCTAATGACAACAAGGTAACTACAACAAAACAAGCAACCTAGCTACGATGTGGAGTTGGTTGACTCCACACTATCCCCTCCTTCTTTTTTCGGACGAACATTAGCCAGAGCCAACCTGTTGGCATGCAGACGTATTTTCTTTACTCCTAAGCGAACGTCAAATAGTACATCGTTGTGCCGCTTTTCAACGACCCACAGTCCCGTTCACGATGGTTGAAGTTTCGGGCATAGCCCACGTTTTCTTTTTGGCTCATATACCCAAACCCAGTCTCCTCGTTCAAAGCAGGGCACTCGAGCTCGTCTATCAAACGACTCCTTCTGGCATTGCATGTTTAATTTTGCCTCATGAAGTGCCAACCTTCTCATGGTTTCTAGATTAGTTCTCAAATCCAAAGCGTACATCGTGTCAACTGGTATTTGTTTTGAAGGAGGTCGAACCAATACCTCAGTAAGTCTTAAATCCCGCCCATACACCAACTGGGCTGGGGAAAACGCTGTTGTTTTATGAGGAGTGGCTCTGTATGCCATGAGAAACAAAGGAATTTGGGTATCCCAATCGTCCTCGTGTTTATTGACGTGCATGTGCATATGCTGGGTGAGTGAGCGGTTCAACCTCTCAACCAATCCTGCTGACTGTGGATGTAATGCAGTAGTACGAGTACAGTGGAATCCGAGAATGGCACCCACTTCCTTCAAGAGCTTGGACTCAAAATTCCTACCCTGATCCGTGTGTATCTCCAGGGGCACACTGATTCGACAAAACACGTGATCAACTAGAGACCTGGCCACTGTCTCAGCTTCTTGGTTTGGTACTGCTATTGCTTCCGGCCACTTGGTGAAATAGTCAGTGGCCACCAAAACGTACCTGTTACCTTGTTTGGTCATTGGGAAAGGTCCAAGAATATCAACACCCATTCTGTCAAATGGTGCTGCAACAACCATTTGTTTTAGCGGAGCAGGTTTGATTTGTCCTGGGCCCTTAAACCGTTGACAATTTGTGCACGTTTTGCACCACGACCGAATATCTCTGGTCATTCCTGTCCAGAAATAATTCTTGCGAATTTTGTCCAAGGTTTTCCAAAACCCAAAATGTCCACCGTCGTGGTTAAGTTTTAAAATGGGCTCAACCTTATCTGGGGGCACTACCAATTGTAGCCAACTTTTACCTTTGCCTCCCAACCAGTGATGAAACAACTGCCCATTTGCAATTTCCAAAGATTCCCAACGATTTACTAGCAGCCGCATTCTTGAGTCCTCTTCAATTAGCTTTTCAGCACTAGGACGTCTGTTGCTATTTTTCACGCAATCAATTGCTGAATAACCGCATCTTCCTTCTGTACATCGTTCTGCATACGAATGATATGGATAGTATTGACATGTAGGCATTTCTCCTCTTGACGCTGGCAGTAGTCACAAGTATCTCCACAAGGCCTTCGTGAAAGCCCATCTGCATTTTTGTGCCCCTTCCCTGAACTGTGGATAATGGTGTAGTCATAAGCTTGAAGTGCCTCAATCCAACGTGCCAGTTGCCCTTTGGGTTTCTTAAAAGAAGTCAACCCCTTGAGCGCTGAGTGGTCTGTCCAGAGAAGAAAATGATTTCCGTAGACATGCTGATGGAAATGGCTTATTGCGTTAACTACAGCCAACAACTCTCGGCGGGTCGTACAGTAATTTCCTTCTTGCCGAGAAAGTGTTCGGCTGTAGTATGCAACTGCTTGTTCTGTGCCATCATGTTCTTGTGATAGTACTGCGCCAATTGCGTGAGCACTCGCATCACAATCTATGAGAAATGGCCTACTCAAATAAGGAAAAACTAGAATGGGTGCCGATGTCATAGCTAACTTCAAAGACTCAAAACTCTGAGCACAAGCATCATCCCAGCGAAATGGAGTGTGAGTTTCAGTAAGCTGGGTAAGGGGTTTTGCAATTTCTGCGAACCTCTTCACAAATCGACGGTAGTAGGAGCAAAATACTAGAAAACTGTGCAGCCCTTTTTTGTTCCTTGGCACAGGCCAATGTTAAACGGCTTGTGTTTTTTTGGGTCAGTGTGTACACCTTTGGAGGAAATGATATGTCCCAAGTAGTTGATCTCACGCTTAAAAAATGAACATATTTTAATATTAATTTGTAAATTGGCGTGTTTTAAGCATTTAAATACTTGCTCAAGTTTTCCCAAAACTGTATCAAAGTCAGGTCCATAGACAATCAAGTCATCTAGGTAGATCATTGCTACTTCGGGTGGTATCAATTTCTCCATTAGACGTTGGAAAGTAGCTGGAGCATTGCAGAGTCCGAATGGCATGACTTTGAACTGCCAGAGTCCCCTTTGGTAAAGAGAAAATGCTGTTTTCTCTCGATCTTCTGGACGCAGAGGAATTTGCCAGTAGCCGCTCTTAAGATCTAACACACAAAACCACGAGGAACCTCCGAGTGCATCCAACAGTTCCTGGATACACGGAAGAGCATACGGGTCCTTTTTGGTCGCTTTGTTCAATAAACGGTAATCGATACAGAATCTTGTGGATCCATCTTTTTTGGGAACCAAAACAACAGGAGACGCCCATGCACTTTGAGATTCCTCTACGACACTTTGGTTTATCATGTCCTGCAGTAAGTCATTCACAACTGTTTGCTGAGAGTATAGGATTCAGCGAGGAGGCTGCTTAATGGGTCTTGTTTCACCAGTGTCAATTTTATGTTCTACAATGTGTGTTTGGCCAAAAAGCTTTCCATCTGGAGGTATTGTTGACTTGTATTTCCTTAAAACAGCAGTCAATGCTCCCCACTCTCGTGAATTTGGCGTGAGGTCAGTTGATTGGAGAATAGGGAGAAGACAACTTTCTTTATCCCGTTCAACGCTAACTTGCAGGACTTTTTGTGCACACTGCCATCTGCGTTTTAGAGGAAATCTCTCATATAATAAATCAAGAGTCGACTCTCTTATGTTAACACAAGCCTGTGAGTGACTAAGAAAATCCAGACCAAGGATAGCTTTGTCCCGAATATTTGCAATTTGGAAGCAGACATCAAATTTTTGTGTACCTAACGCAACGGGAACATTACACTCTCCGTACAGTTGAACTTGCTCCCCAGATGCCGTCTGTACGCCTGAGAGGGCGGCAATGCAGCCAAAACCACTTTTAGTGCTGCACCTCTCAAAGAAACGGCTAGTTTTTCACCCGTTTGTTATACCACCCAGCCATTAGCATTAGCAACAATCATCAAGTGACCAGGATAGTCATCCCAAAACGTAGTCCCATCATAGGTCATTAAAGGTGCATCTTGTCGAGAACTAGGTATATGCATTTGTTGGGTCACACTAATACCAGTAGGTGTAGAATTATTAATTCGAGTGTTTGCTAACTCTAACTCTCTGATTCGGCTCTCATACACAATTTGTTGCTCTCGTAGCCTAGTGAGTTCAAGATGCAAGGTCTCCAACTGGTTCGACTCAATTCCTTGGTTATTAGAAGTCGAACTTCCACTTACCGTTGCTTTTAGCTGCAAAGGTGGTTAGCAAACACTCGAATTAATAATTGCTCTCTAAATTATTATTCATACTAGTCAAATCGGATCGCACTGACTTGTCGTATACTTGATCAGGCTCTGCATCAGCCGCTCGACGTCGAGTAGTCACGGTCCGTCGTGTAGGAGGCATGTTTTCTACGGGCCCCCAATGTAATAGATGAAATAACAACAAAACGCAACAATTAACTTCACGATTGGTATCTCATGAGAATACTATTTTTTAATGACAACAAGGTAACAACAACAAAACAAGCTACCTAGCTACGATGTGGAGTTGGTTGACTCCACAATATGTTAATGCCATTGGAAGGCCGAAACCGACGACTTTCGCTGTTCCATGGTCCTCCCAATGGCTGACTTCATACATGGGCACCATCGTGTCTGTGATCATGTCGAGCTCCATAGAAGTCTCCAAGTGTCTGAATATAGCCAGGTGTCCACTAGTTGCCTGTGGCACTTCAGGTATACCGAGCTTGGTGAGTCTGTATGCTACCTTCATTGCCTCTGCCTTTCCATAAATGTCCAGGGGAAGAAGGTCGAACAGTCTCTCCTTGCTAATGGTGGCTGTGGTCTTCATCACCCCTGGTATTAGTAAGCACCCTAGCCTTTGTACTTTGGCCAGGCTGCTCTATGCCACCACACAATCGACCTATATGAGATTATTGGTCTCACAATGGCTTTGTAGAACTGGCAGGCCATTCTGGGCTTTAAGCCCCACGTCCTCCCGCATTTTTTCTGACACATCCACAAGGCTGTTGTCACCTTTATAGTCGTGTATCTGATGTGCTCTTTCCAGACTATTTTCCGATCCGGAATCACACCCAGATACTTGACCTGCTTGCTGAGCTGATTTTCCTTGCCCATCACTATCTGCGGCCTCAGTCCTGACAGTTGTTATTGTGACCATCATAACTCCAGTGTACATTATGCGCGTAACAACAACGTCCAGTCATCGATTGTTACCTATCCAGTTCCTCAGTATTATTCGTTTCTATCTATCTAAGTTCTGAATAAATGATTCAGCGTTATCGAGTGCTATTCGTCAAGTATACCTAACAAGGCACGACAAATTGGCGACGAGGTGAATATTTTTCTATCAAGAACGAAGAGCGGATCGCCGACAAACATTCGGCCAGTGTCAAGGTAACCCCACACTTCGACTCTCTTCCGCATTTTTCGACTCTTTCATTTTGTTTTACTTGATTGCCCTGTTTACCTATCAATCAACATGGATGCTGAGCAGTTTGCGCAGTTCATGGATCAACAGAAATCATTCTTTACTGCCCTTGTCAGTGCAGTTAAGTCCCAGAAATCGACCCCTGCTACAGCTTCTACATCCCCTACAGGTACGATCAATACACTTCTTGTGTTCAATTTTGACTCTTTTGATCCTCAGAAGGAATCATTCAAAACTTATAAACAGAGGTTCGAAAATTATCTTGAAATGAAGGGCGTGCAGCAGGCCACACCCTACTGTGCTAGAATGCTCCTCAACTCCATAGGGTCAAAATACTTTGACATGGTCGCTGCTCTGGGCGCTCCAGCAGCGCCCACAGACCATTCTTACATTGACTTGATCAAACTGTTGGATGATCATCTGGGCCCTCAACAAAACGAACTAGTTGCACAACATAAATTTTTATCAATCTACCAGCACGATCATCAATCAATAGCAGAGTTTGTGACTGCACTCAGTGCTGAAATTGGGGATTGTAACTTTATATCTCCATGTGACTGCAAGGTATCAATAGCAGATAAGTTTCTGCGTGCCCAATTTGTGTGCAGCCTCAAAGATGATTCCATCCGCCAGGATGTCTTGCAGTCCCAGAAAACAGAATTCAAGGACATAGTTGCTGACAGTATTGCTCTTGAGGCTTCCAAAATCAACTCGAGGGCGCTTGCACCAAAGCTACGAAGGGACATCAACAAAATTACACAAGAGAGAAAGCATAAGTATTTCAAGAAATCTTCACAGGAATCACACCCTAACAGCCGGAGTAAGACGCAGCATAGAACTAGATCCAAATCAAGGTCAAAAATTGATTTTGCTGCACTTGGTATAGATGGCTGCTGCTTACAGTGCGGGAAAAAGAATCACACTTCCAAAGAGTGTCGCACTGAAAAATCAAAACTCTACTGCAGTCTGTGCAAAAATCAAGGCCATGTTCAAAAAGTCTGTATTCGCTCACTATTGCAGGAAAAATCAAAGTCGCGATCTACCAATCGAATTCAAGAATCCCCCTACAGGTCAGGAGCGCTGCATGAATCTGATCAAACTCACTATTATGGAGTCAGCCACATTGTTGACATCTATCAAAACAGCCAGTCCCAAAATGTCAATCGCTATTATGTACATGTAACCATCAATGGGAAACTGGTTCAGTTTGAGGTCGACTCAGGATCAGCATATACATTTGTGCCTCGAAACAAATTCAATAAACTGGTCCTCAAACTCCCACTACTGCCCGCTACCATCGGGTTTCGGTCATATACCCAGACTGTCTTTGTTCCTCATGGGAAAATCAAAGTCACAGCAGAGTACAATGGTCGAGCAATTGAGGACGAGGTCTATGTTGTTCCTGATGAATATGCTGCTATACTCGGACGGGCATGGATTAGAGGGTTGGGGATAAACCTCCAGTACATTGACACCACCGTGACCCGTGCATCTCCACCAGACTATACCAACATCAACAGCATCAATGACATTAGTGCCCTCTGCCCACAGATCTTTGAAGAGAAGATTGGCTGTGTACCTGGATTCGAAGTTATCCTCAGGCTGCGCGAAAATGCCAAACCAGTCTATCATCGAGAAAGGGAGGTACCATACGCACTCATGGAACGTGTGGAACAAGAACTTCAGTCCCTAGAGGACGCGGGTATAATATCAAAAGTTGCCACCAGTGACTGGGGGTCTCCATTGTTCATAATACCAAAGGCTGATGGGGGAGTACGCTTATGCGTAGATTATAAAATAGGGGTCAATGAGAGGCTTGTCAATGCACATTACCCAGTGCAGAAGATCGACCACATTTTGAACAGCCTTCGAAACTCTAAATATTTCTGCAAGCTCGACCTTTTCAAAGCCTATTTGCACATTAAGGTTGACAAGTAATCGGCAGAAGTTCAAACGATGACGACACACAGGGGCTCCTACCGGATGAATCGCTTGTCTTTTGGGATAAAAACTGCTCCTGCAGATTTCAATAGAATTATTGATCAAATTCTGCGAGAAGTTCCCAAATGTGAATACTACTTCGACGACATTGTAGTTCATGGGGAAACAAGGGAGGAGTGTGCAACAAACCTGGATGCCTGCCTTAAACAATTACAAAAATTCGATCTGCATCTTAACAAAAGAAAGTGTGTTCTCTTTCAAGAACAAATTGACTTCTTGGGACACTTAGTGAGACACAACACCATATTGAAGTCACCATCGAAGATTGCAGCAATTGTTGACATGCCCAGACCAAACAATGTTGAAGCTTTACGCAGGTTCTTGGGTATGGTTACATATTACTCACGCTTCATCAGAAATGCATCAACACTCACTGCTCCCCTGCGTGTTCTCCTTAAAAGTAACCATCAATCCAAGTGGGATGCCAAACATGAAGCTGCCTTTATTCGACTAAAACAAGAGATTGCAAGTGACACTGTATTGATGCCCTTCAACCCTCACCTTCCAATCCAAGCTTGTGATGCCAGCCCATACGGAGTTGCGGGAGTCATTTCTCACATTGTGGACGGGGAAGAACGCCCTGTTGCCTTTGCCTCCAGATCTCTGACGTCAGCGGAACAGGGATACTCCCAGCTTGACAGGGAAGCACTAGCAATTATTTTCTCTGTTGATCATTTTTACCAGTACCTATTTGCGCGACCTGTCACACTTGTGACTGACAACCAGCCACTTGTGCGCATTTTTCATCAGAATGCTAAAATTCCAAAAATGACATCAGCCCGCTTACAGAGGTATGCTGCATTTTTATCTGGATTCACATACACAGTACAATTCAAAAAAGGGGTAGAAAATTCTAATGCCGACTGCCTCTCCAGAGCACCTATTAAATTAAATACATATCGGACTGACTCAGCAATCAATGATGAAGTTAAGCTGATTTTTGAGGCATCCATCAACCAAATACAGACATCAAGTTTGACTCATAAAGCACTTAAAGAGGCTTATTTGACAGATGAAGAGCTGTCCAAGATGATCGAAGAACTTCGTGCAAATCCAATTGATACATGGAATTTACCATTGAAGGGGACATTCTCTTCCGAGGACCCAGGGTTGTTATCCCAGCTATTATGCGACCAGCTGTCCTTCAGGAACTACATTGAACGCACATCGGGGCTACCAAAATGAAACAATTGAGCCGACGTTATGTCTATTGGAAATCAATTGACAAAGACATCGAACACTTAGTCCGTGCATGTCCTGATTGTGCCACAGTCCAGAGTGATCCTCCCAAGGCTCCTCTTCATCCATGGATGGAACCTGATCAGAATTGGCAACGTATTCATATTGACTACGCTGGCCCCTATCAAAATCACCATTTTTTAATAATGATCGATGCCAAATCCAGGTGGGCAGAAATCTTGCCATGCAATTCTTCACCAACATCAGCTTCAACGATTGACATGATGCAAGAAGTTTTCGCTCGCAATGGCTTCCCTGATATAATGGTTAGCGACAATGCTGCCGTATTTACGAGTGAGGAATTTCGAAATTTCTGTTCAGCCTCGGGGATCAGCCAGAAATTTATTGCGCCTGGCCACCCAGCAACTAATGGCCTTGCCGAGCGCAACGTCCAGACATTAAAACGTCGACTTGCTGCAATGGTAAATGAACCCTTACCAATGAGGAAGAAAATTCTCCAGATCCTGTTCAGATACAGAGCAACACCGTTAATAAATGGCAAAACTCCCAGCGAACTATTCTTGAACCGCCAAATCAGAATCCAATTGGACGCCCTCAAGCCTACCACTGAACAAGAGCAACGGTCGGAACCAAAGGGCCCTACACGTCAGCTGACTGTAGGAGATCGAATCCAGGCCAGGTACTACTCCAACAATAAACAACAGTGGAGACCAGGAGTGATCATCAATAAACTAGGTCGACTCCACTATACTATCCAATTGGATGATGGGTTCATCTTAAAAAGGCCTATAAACCAGCTTCGCCTCACCAATGTTCAAAAGAAAAGCGTTTCCATTGCCCCAGGGGAAGGCCAACTAGACAAAACCAGTCCACCAGCTCACAACCAACAGGAAGAGCCAATTCTCCAGGGCCTCGAGCTTCTAAATTCTACCAGAAACGCCACTGCCATGACTCAGGATGAAGAGGGAAGTCCCCCAATTAATGACGAAACCAGTACTCCAGTACCCATGGCTCTTCGAAGGTCAAATCGACAAACCAAACCACCAGCCCGTTTCAATGACTATGTGACGAGCCAAATTAGCGAGGGAGGACTATTGTGACCATCATAACTCCAGTGTACATTATGCGCGTAACAACAACGTCCAGTCATCGATTGTTACCTATCCATGTTGGATACCAGTTCCTCAGTATTATTCGTTTCTATCTATCTAAGTTCTGAATAAATGATTCAGCGTTATCGAGTGCTATTCATCAAGTATACCTAACAAGGCACGACAGTTATCTTAGCCTTTTGAATGGCACATGACCGTTTTGGCTCCCCATCTCCTCACACCACAGCCACACCATCCGCAAGGCCACCCCCATCAGATCTGACAGCACACTTTGCACTCTGCCCCAAATGAGCACAACCACATCATCAGTGCATGCTTGGGCATAAAACCCCGCCACCTGGAGTCTCATCAGTAGGGAGTCAATTACTAGGTGCCAGAGGAGCGGAGATAGGACCCCTCCCTTAGGGCATCCTCTCACAGTCCTCGCCCTAATCGACCAGTTTCCTAGCGAGGTTTGGATCTCTCTGCTTTCCAGTACAGCGATAATCCACTTTATTGCATTTCAGTTGACGTTAAATTTAATCAATACCGTTTCGATACTGCATATGGAGGTATTGTCAAAGGGGCCCCATATATCAAGAAAGGCCCCTAAGGCAGTCTCCTTATTCCTCATTGACTCTTCTAGTTTCCTAACTAGTGCATGCAGCACCGAGTCACTTGATCTCCCTGCATAGTAGGCATGTTGGCCATCTGCCAGGGGTGTCAATCTCAAACATCTGTCCCTCAAGTACCTGCCATGGATCTGTTCTACAGTCTTGAGCAGGAAAGATGTGAGGCATATTGGCTAGAGAGTTTTAGTGCTAGGGTTAGGTCGATTACCTCCTGTTAGCAATCACGAAAGTTGGTCTATTACCCAGATTTAATATATCCACATTGTTAGTAACGAGATATTCAAAGCGACACCTCTACGGTTAATGCCCTTACTTCCCCAAATGGTGTGATGCACATTGGAGTCCACTACCACAATCCCTTGGATATCATTGTCCTTGACTGTATCGACGATCTTCCTCAATCCTGTGGTTGGGACGTCATCTTCATTGGGGAGATATATCGAGGCTACCACTACATCCCTATTTCCATGGGTTAGCTGAACCGCTGAGGAGTCGCCGGAAAACAGCGACCACAGTGGTAGGAACTTGTTGTGGTACAATATCATATAACCCGGCACCCCAAGACTCGCCACCCTGCTCTTAACTATCCAAGGTTCTTGAACTAATGCAATGTCAATATTTTGACTTACCATATACTGCTGCAGCGTCCACGACGCACCCCTGCAGTGATGCAGATTGACCTAAAGCAGCCTAAGCATGCTTCAGATCCTCCTCCTTCGGGGTGTTCCCACCTGCCTCCGTTGTCCTCTTCATTCGGGGTCAGCGGGGGGCCCAACAGTAACAACCACCAGGCGCACCAGCAGCCCCAGAACCTGCAACTGCTGACTGGTGGGCCGTTGTGGCCTTCACACCAGCCACAGCACCTCCAGGCACCGAGACCCCCAATCCACCCAAGACAGAGCCACCCCCCACCACCCTGGCAGCACTTCCATATCACTGAGGCCAGTGGCTCCTCCACATCCATCCCAGCATCCGGGTTGGTGTCCGTACCTAGGTTTCTGCCGTCCACACGGTTGAACCCATGGTAGAGGCAGAAACCTGCCCTCTCTACCAGTAGGTATTGAGACTCAGGGATAGAGGCCACTAAGTATAGCCCCCTTTCCCCTTGTTTGTTGCCCAGAACTTTCCAGCGCTCTACCTTGAGGCCAGTGTTCTGAGCACCGATCATCTCCAAGCTGGCTTGGATGTCATTCACCGGTTTAGAGATGAACGCACCAATTCTCTTGAAGTCCTCCAGATGGCCAGGGTCACAGGTCCTCAGCAGGCCACTCTCCCATGGGGGGCATTGCGCGATTCTCTGTGTGAGCCAGTCTTTCGACAGCTCACAACGAGCCCACCATTCCACAGGGAGTGCCCGCAGAAGTGTATCGCGAAGTTCCACCTAAGGTGGCGCATAATCTTGTCCGCAGTGTACTGTGTCAGGAGACTGGTGAGGTAGTCTTTGTAGATCACTGCCATCTTGAAAGCACTCACAGCTCGGCTATACAGGGGCCCTACCCTCCTTCTTTTCTCCTCATTCCAAGGGGAGGGAGTCCCTTTGCGGTCCCAGGGACGCTTGGCGGGAGTTTCACCCCCTTGTCTCCAGAAGCAGGGGCGGAACTCTTCCGCTTCCTCCTTTTGAGAAACTTCCGCCTCTGTTGGTGTGTCATTGCACCCCAAGCCTCGTCCGGAAGTCTCTCACCGAGGGGCGTGGCTAGGGTTTGGGTGTGAGTACTACCCCAACTCCCTCACCAGAGCCCTCTTCCTTTTCCAGTGCAACCGTTGAGTCAATGACTGACTGGATATCATTGGATTTCTCCAATATCGAGATGACTTCAACGTTTTTGAAAATTTTTTCTGAATTGGTCTCCATATATTGGTCTCACTTGGTGCCATAAGTGGGTCGTTAGTGATACACATGTTTATACACCCTGTACCATTCAGCCTTGGCACGAGCACCCTACACCTTGGCTTGGGTGTTCCAATCCCTGTTAGCCTACGCAGTTGTAAGTGAACCTTTTCCTGAGGACACTGCGTGGAAGTCAGGATTTGTTCGTCCCCCCATTTTGTTGTAAATCTCCGATATAATTTAAAAGGAAATAAAATATGTATAAAAAATAAATAAACCAGGAACTTCTTCTCAGATAGAAATAAAATAAAGTAAAATTATTAGATGGAAATGTTCGTATAAAGACACCGAGAAAAAAAACATCTGGTGCGTTGCAACAAACAACTTTCCTTAGCTCTACAACAATTCACTTTGTACATGGCTAATTCTATTTAATCAATTCATTTACCACTCAGTTCATTTGAACTTGGCCAAACAACACTTCACAGCAGCATGAAGCGGCAGCGCTTACAATTCCGAAATTTATTGTGCTGCTCGTACTCATTCCAGGACCATTATTGAGCAACTGGTACACAGATGAGCCTGGAAACACAAGTTTTTTGAAGAAGGATAGTTATTACTTTTGCAGGGTTATTGAGTAAAAACGCTTACAACTGGTAGTAAGCGAAACAGCGGTAGTTGAAACTCAGGAATTTCTGGAGTGACCCCCATGTATCTCATGAGCGTTTTTAAACACTCACCCTTTAGGTATTGGAGCGGACTACAATACCAGTTTGTTTTAAACATTCTAATAACATTCCAGCGGAGTTTATAAAGAAAAAACTGCGCCAATAACGCTTATCGTCGAAAATTTTGATAATTTATTGTGCTGCTCTCGTCATTTTCCCACAAATGGGAATTTTATGGTATGGTTGCCTTATTGAGAGCTGTCAACATAAAATATTTAATCAAAATCGTTAGAGCCGTTTCTGAGAAAAAAATTTGGTGTTTTGATCACTATTGTTGTAGGATATGATTCTGGCGTCACACAATAATCAATCCGTCCCTCTAATAAACAAGTATCGTGTATTCAGTTCCGTTCCAATAAAATGCCCAAGCCCACAGGTATCGAGATAGTAAGAGGAGCGAAGTCGTGCTGCAGGAGTGTGGAAGAAGAATAGGCCAATTGCCTCGTTGCACGCCACGGACCCGATTTTCCTAACTTCCCGATCGCGGCAATGCGGTCCCCGCATTTTTATAGTTAACTATCGGTGGATTTGGCCCATACCCTTATTTTTGCGTTCCATGATAACCTGTTGGCTAGACATCAAGTTTCAGCTGATTTGGTACGGTTGTTATCTCTAAAAACCGCGCTAAAATCGATTTCGTCGAACGTTTTGGTAATTTATTGTGCTGCTCTCGTCATTTTCCCACGGATGAGAACTTTATGGTATAATTGGCATATTGGGAGCAACCAATATAAAAAATTTAATCAAAATCGTTACAGCCGTTTTTGAGAAAATAAATAATTGGTGTTTTGATCACTATGATAACTACAGTTAACTTTCGGTGGAGTTTGTTCATACCCTTATTTTGGCGTTTCATGGTAACCTGCAGGAGAGATATCAAGTTTGAGCTGGTTTGGTACGGTGGTTCTCTCTAAAAATCGTTCACAGACACATTATAGTGACACACACACGCAGACCATTTTCCCAAATAGTGTTTTTTGGACTCAGGAGGGTCTGAAACGTTTGATGACTGTTCCTAAACCCCCAACGAGGGTTATATCAGTCATGGAAGTTGCGGTTTCGCTAATATGCAAGAGAGCTAACTGAGACCTGCGGAGGTACAGCTGGTATTTGGTCGTTAGCCAGTCTCCCGGTAGAGAGCTGTGGCCCATGTGTGACTGCGCGAAGGTGACCCCCTGAGGAATACCGTACCATCGGGGAGGAGTTCTTAATCTGGTTTCCCACCTGAACTAACTATGTACTTGAGTGGCAAGTTTCAAAAGGGCACATCAACTATAACCACGTATCTTAGCCATCACCTTCTTCGCGAACTTTGCAAAATGGTTATATGCTTGCTTTGTAGCAGTAAATGCTGCTAAGTTCGTTTGCCCTCCCAACAACCATCGCTCACTGTTGTAGAAACTACGGTGGAGCAGCACGCGGTTTCTTGTTTCCCTCGCACTGGATGCACAAGACGTGCATGAGCGAGAGTCTTTCAGAGAAAAGAAGGGGAACCGCGCATTGAAGTTACCATGTCCCGTAGGAACTGGCTCGTCCAGTGGTCTGGCTCAACCCATTTTCTTGAAAGACGTTCACGGATGTTGGGGAAGAAATCATATGTATCCCCTCCCTTTGACGAGGATTCCCATCTCGCTTACCATTTCTCTAACGCCCATTCGTCGTTGGTGGCAAGTTTCTGTTCTCTGGGATTGGGCCAATACTCTCTTTTGATTGACTGCTAGTTTGCTACCCCAGACATCCAGAATCAAAGTTAGATACATGGCCTTATACATGAGGATAGTGTCGTGGTAACACACACTCCAAGGCCTTAGTAATTGCACGCAGTGAGGCTAACCTTGCAATGGTAGTGCCTTTAAGGAACTGGAGGTGTTGTTGAAACCCAACCTCTCACCTCCTAAATATTTGACGTGCTTTTCAAGGAGGACCCTCAGTTTCGTTTTAAACCTCATACGGATAACATCTCCGTTTTGAGGCTTTATTGCGCTCCTTATTCGTGAGATTTTCTGTTTCGTTATTATCGGACATTATTAACTGAACTCCTCGGAGAGCTACGAGTTTGTCCTTGTTATCGCGTTGTTTTTTTGCCCTATTGTCACAGTTCATTGTCTCGGCATCTGTGAGTGCCGTCGTCGTGCGGTGTGATCCTCAGGATATAACGATGAACACCGACGCTACTGTTGACCAACATCCTGCAAGAAAAAAGAGGAAACCTGACGATTCTGTAATTACACCAAATCCATTTGGGCCACTTACTGATATAGACGACATGAACACCGACACAATTCCACTACCTTCAGTAGAAAAAGCTATAGCACCACCCCCGATATTCATTCACAACGTCACTAACATAAATTTGGCTATTCAAGAATTCCGTAATTTTGAACCTACAACTTTCAAATATGCATCACTAAATAACAAAGTCAAAATAAATTTCTCAACAATTGATGGGCACCGAAAAGCTATCAAATCCCTCGAAGAAAAAAAAGCAGAATACTTCCAGCTACTAAGGCCCCTCTACCAATGCTCTTTGTGGATCTCAAACCCAATATAAAAAATCCTGAAATTTACAGTCTGACTAGGCTGTACCATGCTGTAGTGAAAATAGAACTCCCTCGTCCAAAACGCACAGTAATTCAATGCCTGAAGTGCCAAGAATTTTGCCACTCAAGGAATTACTGTCATAAAAAGGAACGGTGCGTCAAGTGCGATGGTACTCATTCTACACAGTTGTGTCCGAGACCTCCAAACTCCACCCCAATCTGCACTAATTGTCACGGAGCTCACACAGCTAACTATCGAGGGTGTCCTGTACACGTTCAACTCCAAAAAGCTAGAACAATCTCTCCACCTTCAAGGATGCAGGCACCCAACCAAAATGGCAAAATCCCGTGTAAAATACAACCCCTCAACAACATTGGCTCGTACGCCCAGGCTTTGAGTAGTCCAATCCACAATCCAAGCCCAGGGGATTCCCCACCACACATGACACAACTCCTGCAAAAAATAGACCAACTGTTATCTCTCGTTCAACCCCTTGTACTAGCACTGACTCAACTCCTCCCCAAACTAATCAAATCATGAGCAGCGCATCTCCTAAACTCAACATTTGCACTTGGAACTGTATAGGAGTCTACGGAAAATTCCATGAACTCGATCTCTTCCTGAAAGCTAACGACATTGATGTCGTATTGCTTACTGAAACAAAACTGTCTCCTCATATTAATTTCTTCATACCTGGATATAAGTTCACCCGGGCCAATCATCCATCCAATCGAAGAAAGGGTGGTTCTGCCATATACATTAAAGCTTCATTAATCCACAATGATTTACCACCCTTAAAGAATAACAATTATCAAGTAGTAAGAATTTCCATATTTCCATATTCGACCGGATGTACTGTGTTGCTGCATTCTACGCAGCACCTGAAAATGTGGTAAGAGAATGTGATTTTCAGGCGATAATTCAAAGTATGGGACCGAACTTCATTATTGGCAGTGACCTGAACGCCAAACACCCAAGATGTGGGTCGACAACGTCAAATCCTCGAGGGCTGAGTCTGATTAACCTCATCCTTGCACTTGATATCGAAGTCTTATTTCCATCGGAAGCCACACACTTCCCAGACAACCCTGCACACTCCCCAGACATTCTTGATTTCTTCCTCTCGAAGAATGTTTACCCTCATTGTTCACCTCCCAGCATCTTGCATGACTTGAGTTCGGACCACCTTCCCGTGTTACTAAAAATACAAGCTTCACCCACAACTTTCTCGAATAGTGGCCGAATCCAGACCAGTAAAATTGACTGGGAGAGGTACAAAGATCTCCTCTCAGCTGCAACAGACACACAAATGGATATAGCGGCTGGTAACCTAACTAGAATGATCCAGTTCGCTGCAACAGAGGCCTTACAACGATCAACCACCAACGCCGCCCATCGACAGAAACCACCACCCCTTCATATTGTCCAGCTTCTGCAGGTCAAAAAATCAGCCAAACATCTGTGGGATCTTACCCAATACCCCGCACACAAAACTGCACTGAATAGAGCGACCAAGGAATTAAAAGAAGCTCCCATCCAGGAAAAACAGGAACTAAACCAACGCAACCTTGCCATGCTGGATAGCAGTGATGGATCGTTATGGCGGAAAACGAAGATGTTCACTAAAGAACGCCCTGACATTCCTCCTCTCAAGATGAACCAACGTTGGCACTCCACGCCAATAGAAAAGGTCGAACTATTCTCGACAATCTTAGAAAAGCAGTTCACCCCTAATCCACAACCGAGCTCAATTGAGGATGATGTACAAGAGTCAAGTACATCTTCACTCCAGCTGAGTCCCTTTCATGATTTTTTCCGACCTGCACAAGTAAAATATCTGGTGCGTAGCAACACACTACTTTCCGCCACCCCTTTAAGTTCGAACACCACCTACATATGCGGGCGCTATATCTTCATTCAACGCATTTTTACAGGAACATTTATGGAGAACAAAATGTAGGGACTAGTTAGCTGAGAGTACTCCGAAAGTTTGATCGAAATCATTAGAGCCGTTTTTGAGAAAATTGGAATACCGATAAATTAATATTCGACAAATCTCCTTTTCTGAGTTAACTTGGCTTATATCTCCGTTCAACATATATATATACAGAAATAATTATGGAGAACGAAACGTTGGTATGGGTGACTAGAAGACACTCCATTAAGATTTATCACATCTGGTGAAAAAGTTACCCTGGAATTTACGGAAATGTTCGAAAAAACGTCATTTTTGACACATTTTAATTTTTATCTCTGTTCAATGGACCGTCACAGGAACATTTATTGAAAAGAGTATGTAGGTATTAACTATTTGAAAACATCCTGTGAGTTTGGTGGAAATCGCTGAAGCCGTTTTGCCAAAAAGCGTAAAAAACCTATTTTTGCTTCAGGGGCCCATATCTCCGTTCACCGTATTTTCATGGAGATATGTATAGAGAAGAAAAGTTAGGTGAAGGATTAGGAGAAGATAATTTGAAAGTTTAATCAAAATCGTTAGAGCCGTTTTCGAGAAAAATGCGAAAAACCCTAGTTTTTGGTACATTTTCGTCCCCCACCCCCCTTCCCATCGGCCGAAATCGTCCATAACTTTATTTTGGTGCCTACAAAAAATAACGAACAAAATAAAAAAAGAACCAGCTCAATCGGATCAGCTGTTCTCCCGCAAATCGAACTACAGACACACACACACACACAGACATCCACACACACAGACATACACACGGACCTCTCTTCGAAATTAGGTTTTTTAGACTCAGTAGGGTCTGAAACGTAAAGATCTGAAGAAAACCCAAATTTTTTTTTGGGCCGATTACTATACTTTCCTTCCCTTCGGGTAGCGGAAAGTAAAAAAGGAGGACCCTTTAGCCACCAAAGCGTATTGTGGTTGGATTATTCACTTTTCCTTTCAAGAGGATTAGCTGGTTTTTTTTCTTCGATTTGGCGGATGGAGTCTGCGTAGATCAAATCATCCACATAGGTGTACAGCTTGCAGTCAGTCTCTATGAGCCTCCTGAGAAGGCGTTCCAGAGTGCTTGTCCAAGGACTGAGCCCTGTGGGCACTCCTCAATCATTCTCTGGATGGAGACATGCCTGCTTTCGGTCGTAGCAGTTCTGTCTGTCAGTAAACTTCTGACGAGCGAATACAGGTTGTGAGGGATTCCCCTACCTTTAAGCTTGTTAAGAAGCACTGGCCACGAAAGGTTGCCAAACGATCCTGTGATGTCTATCAGAACTGCTACGACGTCCATAGCGGGTGCCAACTGGGAAACATGCCAAAGTTCGACAATGACATCCTGCATGGACCTTCCTTTGGAACACCCGTATTGTCTGCCTGCGTGGTTGCGGCAAAAGACTCCTTCGAGGGATTCCATCAACATTTCTTATGTTTTGCCTAATATGGAAAGAAAAGTGAGCGGCCTCCATGATGATGCTGGGATCTCCATGTGTACCTCCCTTTTGAATAGTGTCGATGAGTGCAGACTTTCACTGAGTGGGGAACTGTTGGCTGATGCGATTTATTGGGCTTTAAGTTCGCAAGGGCCCGGCCAAGGTCACCTGTTGTTCACAATGGGATGTCGGGCTCGTTCAGGGGTTCCATGATCAGCCCCCTTGCTGCCCTTCGGGCTTCAGTATCTTGAGCTACGAGTACTTGCCTGTCAGCAGCCAGCTTTTCCATTGCAGCGAAGACCTGTTTTTACGTTTGCTTTTTCTATGGAGGCTTGAAATGCCTCCCCAGAGATTCTCAGAGCTCCTGGCTTGCACAAAATTTCGCCAGTCTTGCTGTTTGGCTTGTTTGATGGTGCCATGGAAGGCCTTCTTCGCGTGGATGAAGGCAACTCAGAGTGTGGCTCTGGCATCAGGGTCACGAGTCTGTTGGTACATCTTTCTATCTCTATTTACACTTCGTTTGAGAAGATTAAGTTTGTCAGTCCACCAGGGGACTTTGATCGCCTTGTGCTTCTGACGTTTAAGTACAGAGAGCCCAGTAGACTGCAGTTCTGTGGTATGTATGTCCACTTTGCTGTCCACCTCTTCGGGTGTGGCAGTTTGCACTATTAGTTCGGTGTCTGCAGCACGCAGTTCACCTTCCTGTACCCTAGTGAATGGTGACCAGTCAGTATTTTTTGTGTGGAATCACTTTTCACGCGATTTTTTGCAAAGAATGTTGTCTTCTATGCTATTTGAGTGGTAGTGTGTGAGACGCGGGTGTGATTACTTGTATTTCCTTATTTTCCTTTCCTTTAACTTTCATTCATTTTTCTATCTTATTTACTTATTTATTTATTTGCTCATTCGGGCAGTAGCCTTGTTCCTCCAGCCCTATATACTTCAGGCGTTGAACTGAGGCTCCACCATTGACTTTCCTCACGCCTAACCAGACACTCGTTTCACCTTTCCTCGACATCTTATTCGGATTTCTCCTTCCTTCCCCGTACAACCAGTCTCACGCCTTCATAGCCCCCCTTGTTTCAGCTTATATACTCAAATCATTTCTGTTCTAGTCACTTCTTTTTTCAACACCCAAGTCTTAAAATCTTGTGATATCACAACGCTTCAAATTACATGTTTGTACTACACCAAAACCCATCTCCGAGATTCATTCAGGTCGACCCTCGTCCAAAAAGAAGGCAATTTACATGAGGATAGTGCCATGGTCACACACAACCCAAGTAACGGCAGTGCACTTAAGGGACTAAAAGTGTTGGCTAAAAAGCCCCACGTCACTCCTAAATACCTGTGTTTTTCAAGAAGAAGCCTGTGGCTGCCAAAGCGTAACTTCTGATGAGCAAGTACATACAGGTTGCGGGGGATTCCCATACCCTTAAGCTAATTGACGAGCACTGACCACAAAAGGTTGTCAAAGGCTCCCCTGATGTCTATCAGAACTGCTACGACGTACTCAGCCAGTGCCACCAGGGAAACGCCGAATTTTGACGATGACATCCTGTATGGTATGGTCCTTCTTTTGGTGTGGTATGGTCCTTATTTGGTACACCCGTATTACCAGCCTGGAGGTTGAGGCAAACGACTCCTATGAGACACCGCACCATCAAGATCTCATATGTTTTGCCTAATATGGGAAGAAGGCTGAGCGGTCTCCATGAATGGAGTGACGACATGCTCAGACATCCACTGATTGGGGAAATGTCCCACCTGCATTAAATAAATTAAGGAGGCTGCTGGAGATTTTTCGTTCAGCCTTGCTTTGCTTACTGTTTTATATTCTATCGCTCGTTTGCAGGGTCCATGGTCAGCTCTCTTGCTGCCCTCTGGGCTTCAGGATCTCGAACTAATAAAAAATTACTAGTAAACGATACTAAACATGACCTGAAAACCACGAAAATAGACATTTTCTAGGAGATGGTAAGCAATTGGCACGACATGGGTAGTCGAACTGATGGGAGTGAGACGTGGGCAGTGGAAATGAGTGCAGGCGGGGGATGATAACCTTCGCTATATTGCTCTATAAAGTAGTAGAATTAGCTTCACTATATTTACTGTGATTTCACTGTTGTCCATCTAGACGCGGTCCTGTTCGACTCAGCATTGCAAAATTTCTAGGAAACGACACCAAATACGATATAATTGCAATAAAACGGGCAAAATGTCCTGTTTGGGCAATTTCTTATACCGTTTAACCGTTTTTTGCCATAACAACCATCAGTTTTAAACAATCTGCTTTCCAAGTTGGCAGGCACTACTAGATCCTAAGTGGCATTTTTGTGCGAAAGAATGGATTTTTTAGACCGTGATAAAGAAGGGGGAGGGGGTGTAAAAAATTACCCCGACTGAAAACATACATGTATTATTCAGAATTAATCATAAACCAAAAGGATAAAGTAGTTTTTCGTCTTATACCTTTAGAGGAGATTAGATGTTCTAGTTGAATACTTGATGGCACCTAGTACACGAATAAACTTGAATATTTTTATAAGTTGAAGAACAGAACAAGTTTCTTTAAACT
Source organism: Pachypeltis micranthus (assembly GCA_020466155.1). Lineage (NCBI taxonomy): Eukaryota > Metazoa > Arthropoda > Insecta > Hemiptera > Miridae > Pachypeltis > Pachypeltis micranthus. The sequence continues at coordinate 616,232 of CM035770.1, read as the reverse complement.
GCACTGTATATTAATACAGCTGAACTATCCAGGGCTCTTTTGACTGAGATTACTTCGCCATTAGTGGCTTTCTTACTATCACAACTATAAACTGTCCTATATACCTCCGTTGACCTCACTGGACTGGTCACTTGAAGTTAAGGAATTTATTACCTCTTCTCTCACCATCTTAATATGATGCGTGTGACTATACTATTTCTCTCCTACCATTTGCGTTTAATTGTTGTCACATTTAGCTATTCACATGGTATGTTGTTGTATTTGGCGCAGAGCTTGACGATGGTGCAATCAATCCTCTGTGGACAATGAGAGGTTTCACACAAACCTTTCACATGTGGAAAGAGGGCAAGCGAGCTCAAAGTGTGCCACTTAATTCATTCCTAACTTACGTTACTTTACCATGGTGGAGCATCACTAAAGGTAATCATTTCGTTAACAGTAGTGTAATCAATTAACTGTATTCAACTCATCGAAAAATATCAGGTCAGACAGAGGTGAACTTACGTATTGTATGACTTTTGTCACTGAGGCCTAAGCCTTGAAAACCCCAACTGGTAAAGCCTTCTATTCATCTGTTTTCCTATTGTGTCTGCTGTTGTCTTGTTGTAGAAGAACAATGTACAGAAGGGTGCATCTCTATCTTATGCCCACAAACGTACCTACGATATTTGTGTTTCACAATGTAGGCTCTCGCGTTTTCTTAATAATGGACTAGATTCCAAGCACCTGCTCCTGAAGGGTTACTCCTTACTACAGTGCAATGGTGAGTACTGATGATCTAGTTGCGAAATGTTAGGATCCAGAGCACTTCAACTTTATAGACTTTAAAGTTAACGTACCTGTTTGGTGTTTCCGTCTGCTCTGGCTGATGAGATACATCATCTTCTGGCCGTTCAGTCAGTACGTTATCCAATAGAGTGAGGACTTCCTTGGGCACAGCGGATGATGGCTAAGAGAAAGTAACAAAACTAATCTTCATTTACTTGAGACAGCACAGGGATGTTTTGTTGTTGAGACCAAACGAAGTGGTCTTCGGGTGTTATGCAGATGATAGGGCAGTGGTCATTATTGGTAATACACTGGAGTCCAGCCAGATTAATCTGGAGCAAGTGATGAGACGTGCAGGGGATTTGTTTATTGCAAAATGGGAAAAGTGAACTTTAGGGAACGCAAGAATTAGTGGGGAAACTGTAGAAGACTAATGTTTGGAGTTACACAGACTGATAGATGAACACGTAAAAACACTTGAGATCACAGTAAAGAAAGTTCAAAATGAAGTCACTGGGGAATAGAGGCGCGACACGTTTCACTGTGCGGATACACGAGGGTAAATTTAGAAGAGACTCGGGTTAGTACAATTGACAGCACACAGTGAATGAGAGAGCTCTTTGAACAAGAATGAATACAGGCGGCAAGAGAGTCAATATACCTGAGAAATGCAAACCCTGGGTCATCGTGCGACGTTTTCAGGGTTTCACCCCAAACATTCTCCCCGCTGCTGCCAGTAGCAGAGTTGAGGCATGGTAAAGGTGAAACTGTAAATTATTAATAATTCAGGAAGATGCACTCACTACATAATCTGATCATGAACTGTATATATATGTATTTGTTATCCTTATTATTGTAGGTATAATAACAATTATGATAAGGAATAGAATAAAATAATGTATAACTTTTGGATGTCATTACGTCACGATTATAGTCTCTGACAGAAACTATTGAGAAGTCAAGTTGTGAGCATAGAAGTCGAGTATCTGAAAGTAGGTCGTTGGATCGTGGTGTTGCAGGAGTCCATGGTAAGAGGAACGCTGGTGAGGGGGCACAGTTTCTGAAGAGGCCTGGTGAGCGTACCAATCGGACAGTGGTAACTCATGAATTCCTTGCACCATGTTCTGAGAGGCCTACGTTGCAGCCTAGGCGCTGCTCAGTAGGCGGTAGGTTGGTGTCTATGAGTAGAACCACCTTTCCTATGTCTGGCTTCGGCCCTTCAAGGGATGTCCATTTAGCCTTTGTCTAGAGTGGGATAAGGTACTCAATTCGCCATCTGCGCCAGAAAGCTGCTGCCTATTGAATTATGGAGCGGTACTGTGAGCCTAAACTCTTTGATTCATCCAGAGTGTTGTTGGACTTTTTTTTTCCCCCAGAGGGCGTGCGGGACAAGTCCCTTTGTCACTGCGGGCCTATTGTGTCACTGACCCTTCCTTAGTAAAAGGCGTCATACATACCCGTCCCCTTTACAAAGCCAAGTATGTCCTTCACTGCAGATTCCGCTATGATTTGGGGTTCAATGGTCCCGAAACCGAAAAATTCGAAACGTTTAGCTGCCACGGCAGGGCATTCATGTAGGATGTGCTCTGTCCTCTCGTCCTCATCGCTGCAAAGTCTGCATTCCACCGCCTCTGAGATGCCCATCTTGTTGAGGTGATATCTGAGTGGGCAGTGCCCGGTGAGTAAGCTTGTCAGAACTCTCAGATCCTGTCTGGAGAGTGTCAGCATCGCCTTTGCCCTTTGACAGGAAGGCGTGACTAGCCTTTTCGCCTGTCTTAATCGTGGTAGGCGAGGCCAATGGGCACTGTTTTCCTGTATTTCCCATAGAGAAACCAGGCGGTTCAGGTGACTCCTCGTCATACCCACGTGTGGTTCAGGCCTGATGGGTAGGGATTCTGTACCCCTTTTCGCAAGGCAGGCCCCCCTTTTCGTTGCCCTCATGCTCCCTATGAGCCTGTTACGGGTGCTGAGCTGTTTGAGCGCATGAAGGCATTCCCATGCCAACTTAGACCTAAAACTATAGACTGCGATGGCCTTTAAGGCGGCCTGGCTGTCTGAGAATATGTAGATTCTTACCCTTGAGTCCTTTGTTCAGGATTTCTTCCGCACAGATCTTTATGGCTAGGATTTTCGCTTGAAGTATCGTGGCATACTCTCCCAGCAGCTTAGCAAGAGTGTAATTGGGCCCAACAATGCCCCCCAGTCCTGCTCTGCCTTCCACAACTGAACCATCGGTATACCACTGCAGAGCGGCCACCTCGGTCCGGAACGTCTCCTTCTCCCATTGTTCCTGTGAGTGGACGCTAACACTGAATGGCAGCCAAAAGTTCTTCCGCTCTGGCATAACGTCAGTAGCAAGGACTGCTGCCTCTTTTAGCTTAAACTGTCTAGTTATTCCATGGAGGCTCGCCTTGACCCTAGTGGAGATGTTACCTGTCTGCAAAAGCCTTACCGCTCCTAGGTAAGCAGTCCTCTGGATGTGTATATGGAGAGATGAGATGTTCAAAAGGACTTCCATTGCTGCAGTAGGGCAGGTACCCATTGCCCCTGTTATAGCAAGACATGCCTGTCGCTGCAGTTGTTGGAGTTTTCCCTGTACTGCCAGCCGGCCTGTCGCCTTCCACCACACAGTGGAGGCATACGTGACGCGGGGTCTTATTATCCCCTAATAGAGCCACTCCATCATTTTTGGAGTTATGCCCCAAGATTTGCTGCACAGCCTCCTACACCCCCGCTGGGCTGTAGTTGCCTTGTGCAGCGCATATCTCACATGTGGGTTTCATGTGAGCTGCTTGTCCAGTATCACCCTATGGTATTTCACCTCCTTCATTATCTGGAGCCTTGCACCTAGCATTGTGGGTGGTACTATGTGGAGGTTTCTTCGTCTAGTGAAAGAAACTGTGGTGGTCTTGGCTGGATTTATGAAGAGTCCTTCCTTATCACACCATCTTTGAATGATATCTACAGCTCCCTGCATCCTTTCAGACACCGTGGTGGCAAATTTGCCTCTCACCAGAACTGCAACATCATTAGCGTATACAACCACCTTGTAGCATTCAAGCTGTAGTGTTTCCAACAGCTCGTCGACCACCAGTAGCCACAGGAGGGGAGGAAGCCCCCCCCCCCCCTGGGGCAGCCTTGCGTGGGCACCACTGTGATGCTGTCTTTTCTAACGGGCCGTGATTTCCCTGCTCCTGAGCATGGGCATAGTCCATTTCACGGCCTGGGATTCTATTCCCCTCTGTACTGCTCTTGCCTCCATGGAGCCGAAGGAGGTGTTATCGAAGGCACCCACCACATCCATGAAGCAGAACAACGCCACTTCTCTCTCTGTTGTGCCTCGTTGATCAATGAGACCAGCTCCATGAGCACAGTATCAGCCGACCTGCCCCTCAGGTAGGCATTCTGTGCCCTCGAGAGGGGCTTGGTTTCTGGCTCCTTGAAGTCCAGATCTATGATCTTTTCCATTGCCTTTAGGAGAAAGGAGGAGAGGCTTATGGGTCTTTGTGATTTCACAGTCGAGGAGTCACTGCCAGCCTTAGGTAGGAACACAAGCCAGTGTTGACCAGGAGGGGAATTAGGGCAGGCCCCTAGGCCCTACTGAAGCAAGGCCGGGAATACTTCTAATGGCCTCACTGTAACTTGTAAGGGATTGCCAGTAGGCCTCCCAATCCCCTGTCCTTTTAGACCTGTTGAAGAGCCTCCTCGTTGAGGACCTTAGCTTTCCTAACTCCTCACTCCACCATCAGGCCTTGTGGGTACAGGATGGGCAATTGTCCTCATAGGAGCGAATAATCGCCCTTTGCATAAGGCTGGCCATGGTGTCCAGGTCTTCCACAGAGTGGATTTCCCTGTCCGGAAGAGAAGAGCTGGGTTTGGTAGAGTGGCCAGTCCAAGTTTTTGGGAATACGGAAGGTTTCCCGTACTTGGGAACCGGAACCCAGACCGAACGAAATAATTCTGTGATCAGACAGCAATGGTTCATCATCCAGTACTTGCCAGTCTTTAACTCTGCTGACTATGAAATGGCTGGAGATGGTGAGGTCAAGTACCTCTTCCCTTATCCTCATTTCGAAGGTGGGGGCGTTGCCCTATTTGAGGATCTCCAGTTCTTGCCCCGCAAGATAGTCCAGGAGGCACTCCCCTCTAGTGTTGGTGTCTGTGCTCCCCCAGACAATGTTATGACCATTTGCCTCACAGCCAATTATGAGTTGAAGTTGGTGGTTTCTGCGATAACTTACCAATCTTCAGACCTCCTCTTGTGGGGCATTCGTGTTGTGCGGGAAAGAGGCAGATGCCAACACCATCCTGGCTGCCCTCACTGGTGAATTTTCCCCTACCATGATAGCTGTAACATCTCTAGAGATAAAGTTAGGCATGATCATTACCTTTATCATACACTCCCTTACCTGACTGTGTTGGTAGGCCACAGATTTTCTTGTCCCAGGCCCAGGGTTCCTGGATGAGGGCGACATTGCACCCCTTCTTGCCGAAAGTCCTGTTGAGTATGGCCGTGGCTGCCTGTGATCAGTGCAGATTGACTTAGAGGAGGTGGAGTGTGGGCAGTGTCATTGACCTCTCTGGCCACTGTTCCTACTAGGCCTTGATGGCCTGTTATAAGAGGAGCAACCTCCCCACTGCTGTCTTCGTCCGGCTTGAGAGCGCTGCCTCGCGCCCCGACCAGCGCTTCCCCGCCCAGACAGCCCCACCTCTGGGCTTACACCCTTGGAGGGGCGCCAGGGAGGTCACGCAGCGGCAGAGGATGGAGTGGTAGTGGAGCCCCGCTCCTCGTTGTCTCCATCTAAGAGCCCCGGTTGTGGGATTGACTGGGGGATCCTTATTGGACATTAGTGGTGGACTGAGAGAAATGCCATGTGATGCTGAAAGCAAGGCTGGCTGTAGTGGAGGAGCAACTGGATTGAGGACAGGGAGCTGAGAGTTGGGTTGTCTGTGGGGCTCTGATCGAGCAGCCAAAAGTTGTGGAGGGGAAGAGCGCGGGTATGTATGGGACAGAATGGCACTTCATTCTGCCCTCGTCCCCTCATATTGGAGGCTTGTATCGGAGCGCTTTCATGTCTTGGAAAAGCGCTTGGTGTTGATGTGCAATATCCTAATGTTTTAAAATTATATACAGTTCTCTTAAATTACTCGCCCACAGCTGAGTGTCTCAAAGTGAGGAAAATATACTTAAATAGGACACAGAACCAAGGATTGTTCTATCGCCGAGACTTTAAAAAGGGAAATCTTGAGAGCTACAGCGATGCAGATCATGCTGGAGATACCAAAATGGAAGATCAACTCATCGTATGCAAGTACGCTTGAGGAGCCATTTCTTGGTCGAGTCAACGACAAACGTCAGTTCCAGTAGCGACAACCGAAGCAGAAGTGGTATCTGCAAGGGAAGTTATCTGGTTAAAACGCCTTTTATCAGAATTAGTGCTGCTCAAGGAAACGCCAGTTTTGTATGTTGACAATGAAGCTGCAAATCGTTGGTCTCAGAATCCAATGTTTCATCGGCTCACTAAACCTATTCGCACAAGACATTTTACGAATAAAGAAATTGTGGTTGAGAAAGTAGCCTCTCGCCAAGCCTCGACTCAGGGCATTTTGTCAGGAGCTGGGGATCATGAGTGAACATCATTTTAAAATCTCCAATGAGGGAAAGTCTTGACATATTGCGGTTTGAGGCATTATCGTTTCTAAACTTTTTGTCGGCTTCACATCTGTTCGGCCAGTTCGGACTCCATTGTACCTATCACATTTTATCTTTGTAATCAACTACTTCGTTACGAGCATTCGAGCAAGGAAGTCGTCTATAAAATTCTTTTAGTAAAGCTTGACAGATTTATGAGTTAAATCATAATGCTAAGATGTTACATGGCACACCACGCACACACGACAGGTGCAGGCTACTGGTAGATGGCCGGATTCGCAATGTTTCCCTTCGTAGCAGTTCCGATTGACATCAGGGGAGCGTTTGACAACCTGTGGTGGCCAGCGCTCCTCAATGAGCTTAAAGGTAGTGGAATCCCTCGTACCTGTACTTGCTTGTCAGAAGTTACCTGACAGACAGAACTGCTGTGATCGAATGCAGGCAAGTCTTCATCTTAAGAATGATTGAGAAGGGGTGCCCACAGAGCTCGGTCCTTGAACTAGTACTCTAAAACGCCTTCTTCGATGGTCTTCTCAGCAGGCTCATGAGGGCTGGCTGTGAGCTGTACGTCTGTGGGTGACCTGACTGTGCTGATTTTTGCAGAGCTGGTCTGCAAAACCCACTGTAACCCATTGGTGTGAGCTTCAAAATGCAGGTGACTGAGGAAAAAATCCAGCTCATCTTCTTGAAAGGAAAGTAAATAACCAACCCTCAATACGCTTTGGCTGCCTCAGGCTCCTTCTTGAAAAGCACTTCAAGTTTTTAGGAGTGAATATAGGTAAGAGGGGGGGGCTTCAGCCAACCCCTCCAGTTCCTTAATGGCACTACCATTGCATGATTTGCCTCACTGCATGCAATTAATAAGGCCTCATGGAGAGTGTGTTACCATAACACTATTCCCGTGCACAAGGCTATCTGTCTAGGCATGATTGGCTACTGTTCCATTGTCGAAGGTAGCATACTACAGTTAAGTATGAGGTAGGATATTACAGTTAATCAAAAGAGAGTATTGGCCAAATCCCAGAGAGCTGTGCTCTTGTAGATCACCAATGCCTGAGGCGTCCGTCAATTTACAAGCTACTTAACTTCACTTTAGTCATTTAGTTCAGTTCGGCAATTGTTTTACCATTACCGGGTTACATCAGCTGTTTGAAATTGTAACCCCGCTTTGTCTCGCCAGCTAATCAGTTGTAGAAAGTTCTCGTAAAATTAAAATAATTTCAGTCAATTAAAAATGTTCATTTCGATGCTTTATTGGTGACCCCAACACGAGCATTTTATGCCGTCATGGTAGTTTATCCAATGATCTCTACAGTTTCATGGCTGCCCCGCCTGTGAAACAGGAGTTTCCTTCGCTTTGGGCTTAACTTTATGCGGATCTCACCACAGAACTTGCAGCCATCGATGAATGGGCGAGCCCCATGGCAAGCCAGATGGGAATCCTCGTCAAAACCCCAGCCGAGGTGACCCCAACATTTGTCTGGAGAAAATCGGGTGAACCAGACCACTGGGCGAGCCAATTCCTTACGGGACTTCAATGTGCAGCTCACTTCCTTTCTCTCTAAGACTCTCCATCATACACATCTTTCGCCTAAAGTGCGGAGGAAACACGAAACCACGTACTGTTCCACTTTGGATTCTACAGCAGTGAGCGAAGGTTGTTGGGAGTGCAGACGAACTTAGCAGCATTGATTGCTACAAAGCAAGCCTATAACTGCTTTTCCAAGCTTGAGAAGAAGGTGATGGCTACGAAACGTAGTCACAGTTGATCTGCCCCTGTGAAACTTGCCACCCAAGTAAATAGTTGGTGTAAGCGCAACAAAGGAAGTTGTTTGTCGTCGAGGAAGATGCGCTGAGTTTGGAACCAAGTCTGCGTAGTGCGGCGATTGCGTCTGCACCGGTTAGCGTTACTGCGGACCCATTTCCAGCACTGAGCCCCCCTTCGCCCGCTTTATTCATTCACCGCGAAATCTTCGGAGACGACCGTACGGCTCTCGCCATTTTTCCCTTTTCTAACACGCGAACTTTCTTCGTCCAGGACGACCATTAGTTTTGGTGGCCACCGTTCACTGTGAATCAGTTTTTTCGCCGTTCACCAGTTTTCAACAGGAAACGTTTCCTACAGGTACATTGCCGTCGTAGTGCTACGCGCGTATTGTGCAAACCTTTGGGCCAAGCCCCAGTTAGTGGATCCATGATCCAATTAAAATTCTGTTAATATTTTTATTTGTTCAAGTTTCGTTGTTAGTTTGTATATATTTTCTCGAAGTAATTTCCCGTTTTTTGTTTCATTACATTCAGATTCAATTTTGTATTAATTTCTTCCGCCTTTTTTATTTTTCGCAAGGAGATTAACAATTAGGTCTTATATTGTACGAGCCCTAAGTTGACTCCACAATAGTGGTCCTCGCGTTCCCGAATTTATTGAACCCTAATTAACTCAAAGATTGTCGAAGGAAGTGTGATTGAGTGCATAGGCTATTTACAGTATTATAACATTTGTCGCTTAACATTAATGTTTGTCGTGTTTATTATTTATTAGAGCTAATTTCTGAAGCTGTGCCCCCCCCCCCTGCAGGTTTAGGATTTTCTTATATAACTTCTGTTTCCCTGAATCCATCCTGCTAGTTTGTCGAAATGGAATTGGGCAAAAAGGTTGTCGCAGTGATTCATAAACTGTCGTCAATATCTTCCAGTATTCAAGCTGTCACGTACACTGGGCGGGATTCTTTAAAGGAAAAGAGTTTGCCTGCTACAAAAACGGCCATGTTTAAGGATATGATGAAGGAGATCAAATCCCATTATGAAGATTACAAAACTATGTGGAACACTCATTGAACTTCATGTTGAGCGTGGTTCAATTGACAAATTTCCTTCTGCAATGGAAAAGGAAATCAAAGAATCTTGTGATAGGTATTATTATGAAGCGCTATCAATCCAAGAAGAATTAATGTTATTCTCCGCCGCTTCTACCAAAGCTGCTGATGAATCAATCAACCCTCATTCAGTGCTTAACACGACTGTTATTCGCCGTGGTTACCCTACAGAAAATTCACCTAAATTTGATGGTAATTTGGACAACTGGCCGTTTTTCCGGGATACATTTGTCGCTTTGGTTCATAGAAACGACAGTATTCCCGTTATGGAAAAATACAGTGCGGTTCTGTCTAAATTAGAAGGCACAGCGCTTACTTTACTGAGAGGAGTACCCATCCTTGAAGATAATTATCGGCAAGTTTGGGACATGCTCAATCGTCATTACGATAACAAACGTATTTTGGGTGGGAACTACCTGAGAAAGGTTGCCGAATTTAAACCAATTACAAATGCGACGCTCCCTAATCTTCGTTCCTACATTTCCAACGTTTGTGAAAATGTTACGGCGTTCAATATTCTTTCAATTCCTTCGTCCACTGACTTAATTCTTTTCTATCTCGCCATGCGAGGCTTAGACCCATCTACTCGGCACGCCTTTGAATGCTGCAATGTAGATGTTGAATTTCCAACATTTCAATCACTCTTAGACTTTGTGGAGGGTGAATGCACAGCGTTGACTTTAAGCAGTGGAGGAGCTAATTTGCCAAATAAGCCGACTTCATCCCATCATCAGTTTAGACGACCATCTAGAAATTATTCCATCCCTAAGAATGCGCTCCATTCATCTTCCGCACCTTGTTCTTCGGGTAATAAAAATAATTCTGGTGTTAAAGGAAATGTGACAGGTGGAAGGTGTCCAGCATGCCTTAAACCATCCTCTCTCCACGAGAAAAATTCTATCTTCTCCGAAACTGGTGGGGCTGTAAAAACCGCTTGTCAGCTCTACACTCAATAACAGATTGCCCATCAGAGAAGTCATGTCGGCACTGCCAGGCTAGACACCACTCATGGTTATGTTTTAATGGTGGAAATACCAAAGAAACATCGAGCTCTAAAGAGGCTTCTCCTCCTTCATCTCAACCAGCTGCTGGTGAGGTGTCACTCCTTGGTAGTTTTGACAGCGGAAGAATTATCCTGGGGACAGCTATCTGTCGAATAAAGGATGTCAACGGTGTTCACCAATATATCCGTGTGCTGATTGACGCAGGCAGCATGCTATCGTTCATAACTCTAGCATGTGCTCGCCACCTTGGTTTCAACTTATCTGATTTCCAAGGCTCAATCAGTGGAATAGGACAAACGCCACTCCAAGGAGCTGAAGGAACTTTGGACTGCTGTATAAGTCCTTGTCGTGATAGCACAGTACAATTGCACACCACTGCCGTTGTACTAAAGGAAATTACTGGGAATCATCCTCAAGTAAATATCTCGTACAAGCTTCGCCACTTGTACAACAAATTCTCTTTGGCAGATAGAGATTTTTTGAGGTCCGCCCACATTAACTTCTTGATTGGTGCTGATCTTTTTTATGACATACTTGAAGGTAAGCCACTTCATGTAGCTCCAAACATCCCCAAGGTAACTCCCACAATTTTTGGATATGTTGTCAGAGGGAGATTCAAAAGACCAATAGCACAGTCAGCCGCAAATACTTGCCTTCTCTCCCAACATGACAATCTTTCCGAACTCATGAATAAATTTTGGGCTATTGAGGAAGTGGCTGAAACAAGGCTTGTGTCATCTAACGACATGTACTGTGAACAGCATTTCGTAGAAACACATTCACGAACCCCCAGTGGAAGGTACATTGAGGTCCTGCCATTCAGCGCACCTCCTCCAAATCTCACCAGTTCTAGGCTCATGGCCATTACCAGATTTAAAACGCTTGAGCAAAAATTGTCGAGAAATCCCAATTTGAAATCTGCCTATTGCGACTTTATGCATGAATACCTTGCCCTGCATCACAAGTCACTCTCCAAGGGTGTGGCAGCATACACTATCCCTCACCATGCTGTGAGGGACCAATGAAGAGCATCTCAAACTGAGGGTGGTTTTTGATGCATCTTGTATAACATCACTTGGTAGCTTGAATGCATGCTGAGCCAACACTTCAAAACGACATTTGCACAATCATTTTAAGATTTCGCTGCCATTTCGTAGTGTTTACTGCTGATATTATCAAAATGTTTCGGCAGACATTACTCCGTCTTGAAGACAGGAAATATCAGCAAATAGTATTGTGCACAAATAAATTAAGAGGGCTGTATTTTTATTAAAACAGTGCACATCAGCGCCAAGCGCTTTCCCAAACACGAAACGGAGCAGACAGCCCGGCAACCCCCCACAAAACCCTGAGAAAAAAAAGGTGAATGAGGATACTAAATAGGAATACCTGGTGATACGTCCTCGTGGCTTCTTCCCAGGGCCCTGGGTGACTGGCAGCAGCTTCCTTCGCAGTTTTAGAAATCGCGACCTGGGCGTGTTGTGGCCGGCTCAGCCAATTAATGATGTGGCAAGCCCAAATGGAAATACCAGGAAAATTTGGAAATAAATAAAATAGAATAAAAGGAAAAAATGATCGGAGCTGTACACGCATTAGGCGACGGTCGGAACGAAAGTGAAGTAGGACGAACCGAAAAGGATAGGAGAAGGGCGTGTGTTGCGGGCTGCCCAACCCCGCTCCTCTCATGTCGAGGAAGAGCCTAAACATACCCCCCACCAAATCAAAATTATATACTTGATTTTAAATCTAAGTGCAATACTAATAGACCCGTCCACATTGTGAATAAGGAAATTAAGAAAGAAAAAAACTCTTGCCAGTCGGCTGAGAATAATAATAATAATAAAAGGCTAGTAAATTGAACAATCAAAAAAAGAAAAGAAAAGGGAATCCCCCCAAAAAAATCCTTCCTCCGGTATGTTATTTAATGTTAATTGCGTGGAAGAACCATCACCTTGTTGGTGGGGCGAACACAACAACCTTTTGCAGTGCGGATTCTAAATACCCTAGAAATTCCATCAGACCCAGGTAAAGCCTGTAAGACGCGGCCCATTGGCCACTCAGACACCAGAGATTTAGGACGTCCAGGGGGCGAATACAATACCAAATCCCCTTCCTCTACAATGGTATCAGTTCTTAACCATTTCGGGCGATGAATCTGTGTGTGCAAATATTCTCGCAGCCATTTGCTCCAAAATGACTGAGTGAGTTGCCTCAATAACGGTCATCTAGAAAGTCGATTTTGGGGTACGTCTATTAAATCAACCTCAGGACGAGCAAGAAGTGGCCCTTGTACCAAAAAGTGGCCCGGCGTCAGAGTGTCAAACTCATCTGGCGAAGTGGATACATCCGTAAGGGGACGAGAGTTTAGAATGACCTCAATCCTAACAAGAACTGTCATAAACTCCTCCAAGGTCAATATTTGGCCACCTACCACCCTTTTAAGATGAAACTTGACTGAACCTATCGCCCTCTCCCATAAGCCACCAAAATTGGGAGCGTAGGGTGGTTGAAAGATCCACTCAATTTCCGTCCTTGCAAGATAGTTGTGAATATCTGGGTATGAGCTCTTCAGAAAATTATTAATCTCCGTAATTTCTCGTGCCGCCCCACGGAAATTACGGCCTTGATCAGAGTATATTCGAGCTGGGAGACCCCTTTGCGAAATGAATCTATCCAGGCTTGCCAGGAATGCGTCTGTGGTTAGAGAAGTGAGGACCTCAATGTGTACGGCTTTGGTTACCATGCATATAAATAACGCGAAATATACCTTTTCCTGAGCTACTCTTTTCAATGTGCTCGTTTTGACTATAAAGGGACCCGCTATTTCAATGCCAGATTCAGAAAACGCCCGACTTGGCGTAACCCTGATAGCAGGCAGATCTGCCATCTTTGGCTGGACAGGTTTAGCCTGAAATCGATAGCACGTCATACACCTAAAAATTCTACTCCTCAATAAATTACGTAGAGAGGGAATCCAATAGTCTCGATGAATCAATGACAACCAAGCGGGGACCTCCATGACCCGAAAATTTATGATAGTAGTCACATAGCAATGTTGCTAAATGACTTTTCTTCGGAATGAGAAGCGGATGTTTCGCTTTGAAAGGAATGGGTGCCTTTGAAAGGCGACCCGCCACCCTAAGATATCCCAAAGCATCTACATATGGGGACAATTTCCGAATTTCTTTTGCACAAGGTTTTCCGCTGCCAATTTTTTCAAATTAGGCACAGTAATACTCTCGCTGGGTCGTTTCCACCAGCAGCAACCTTGTTTCCCTATATTCTTGAGTTAAGTAGCCGTTGGCTCCTAGGTAAATGTACTCGCTTCATTTGGATATTGTACAGAAACCTGATAGTGTACACACAGAAACGAACAAGTTTAAAGAAGAAGAAAATCGTTTAGCAGTCTCGATCAACATATTCGGGGTGTTGACATTAATGAAAACTTGTTTAGTTGGTTTTATTTCTTCATTTACCAATGAAGACTCCCTCGGGATGGAAACAGGCCAGTTATCAAATGACTTCTTCAAAAAGGGAGGGCCATACCACCTTAAATCATTATTTATGAGCGCTGAGGGTAATAGACCTCGGCTCGCAGGATCTGCTGCATTTAGGGATGTTGCGACGTGTCGCCAAATAATATCAGGACAATTTTCGGTGACTTAACGACCCTATTAGAAACAAAGGTTTTAAGTTTGTAACGCGGCGTATTAATCCAGGCTAATGTGCATGCAGAGTCAGTGAATCCAATTATTTCATTCGCCTTCAGGGATGTGCTGATAGTACATGCAGTATTCATCAATTGCGATAATAGGACAGCGGCCATGCCCGAAGAACTGGCATCCGAAAATCCAACTAACTGTAAACGAGCCCATCGAGGATCCAAGGCACAGCGAGGAATCGCTATATTTTCTAAGAGGGGCAACTCTTGGGAAATATTATGCCACTCTCTAGATACCCTATCCGGAACGGGTTCGTCCCAACCCGTGTTCGAAACCCATAACTGCAGCAGTAAGATTTTCATATAAAAGGTAACTGGCGACAGCTAACCATTTATATCGTACATCCTAGCTATTCGTGACAATAGACTACGTTTGATAATTGAAGCGTTATCAGGTGGTTCGATTTTATACCTAAATTCATCAACAACAGGATCCCATTTTAGTCCCAAAACCTTGATACCTTCCGATGCATCCCCACTCAAATCTTTACTATTTTATTGTCTTTACATTTGACAATACTGCTGGATGAGAACTATTCCATTTGCCCAAGGTGAACCCACCCAATGCCAACAATGTTTCGAGCTCAATTCGCAGATTTTTTGCTTCATCTACTGAATCGGCTCCACTCAAGAAATCATCTACGTACGAGTTGTGAAGGATGGCACGTGACGCATTGGGATAGTGCGAACCCTCATCTAGAACCAACTGCCGCAACGTTCGAATAGCCAGAAATGGAACACTGGAAATACCAAAAGTTACTCTGGTTAATTCCCACTCTTGAATAGGTTCATCTGAGGAGAATCGAAAATAAATATGCTGATACTTTCGCTCGTCAGGATGAATACTGATTTCTCTATACATCTGTTTAATATCACAGGAAAGTGCGACCTTGTGCAGCCTGAAACGAGTAATTATTTGCCCTATATCACCTTGCAACTTCGCACCCGGTAAGAGCTGTTGATTAAGAGACCGCCCTCGAAAGTCCCGTACAGCAGGAGAGAAAACAACTCTAATTTTTTGGTCCCCATTTTCTAGAGTTTTAATTACTCCACGATGCGTCATGATATACTTACTAGGCCCATTGATTTTAAGGAGGTGATTTTGATCAACATAACCTTTCAAATTTTGTTTGTAAAAACATTCATACTGGTGATCCTTTTGGAACCGCCTTTCTAATCTTTTCAACCTATCTTCTGCCCATTGTTTAGTAGATCCTAAAGTAGGACGGATCCCACCACGAAAGGGTAATCGAACTATATACCTACCTGAACTGTCCCTTGATACAGTTTCACAATAATATTTCTCACACTCCATCTCTTCAGGTGACAGAGGAACTGGCATACCTGCCTCCTCTCTCTCCCAAAACGACCTAACCAACTGATCTAAATGGGAATCAGAGTTGCCTTCCAGTGCGCAACTCAATAACGTAGTTTCAACATTAATGAAGACATTATTGGGAACAGCACCTAAAATAATCCACCCTAATCGAGTCATCATAGCAGAGGGCTCTCCTCGAATGTGTGCCGGAGTTTCCGGCATAATGTCCATAAATGCCTGAACACCCAACAGCACATCAATTGGAGCGGATTGGTCGAAATGGGGATCGGCCAATTGTACTGTTGAAAACATGGTTCTAAATTCTCCTTTTACGTCCGACGTAGGCAAATCGGAAGTGATCCTGGAAATCACAGCGCAGTCCGCACTGCACACAAAATCAGAAGCAAAATAAGGAGCAATTTGAGTACATATGGAACCATAAACTCTTACTGAGCCCATATCTCCAATTCCAGACACAGAAAAATCAGATTTCTTGCGTGTTAAACCAAGACGATTCGCGAGGGCATTCGTGATCAGATTAGAAGTAGAACCTGGGTCGCAAACTGCCCTGCATAATTGCCATCGACCCTGAACATCCATAACCTTTATTCGTGCAGCACCCAATAAACATCGTTTAGAATTTGAAGAAGAGCAACTAGATAAGGATACATTATTACTAGGGCATTGAACTGAGGCGCTATTTTGTGACCCAAGCCCGTCAATATCATTATTTGAAAGGAGTGATTCTTCATTTTTTCGAGTTACTATATCTTGAGATTCGCGATGCAGCCAGAAGTTGTGACCCCCTGAATTGCAATGTTTACATTAATAATTAGTGGTGCAATCAGACGCCATATGATTTCTCCCTAAGCATATCCAACATAATTTATGTTTCTGTACCATCGCTACCCTCGCCGCGACATTGGCCTTCCGGAATGCCGGGCAAGACACTATTTTATTATGACCTGACGGTTTTTCACAACCACATGGAGCATTCTGTGAGGTATTCTTTGAGGGCTCAGTTTTCTGAGTGGCCATCAATGATTTACTCCGGCGACCCTGTTTATATGGCACCCGATTGTAATCTACAAATCTGGCAGGATTGAACGTTTCCGATAAACTAGCCACCAAACAATGATTACGTACGAACGGAATTAATTCGGTGTATTTAGGAAATGTGTTATTAAGGTGGTTAGTTTCAAATTTCGACCTTACATCACTGGGCAGCAGCTGGAGAGTCAAATTCAAGAGAAGGAAGTCACCCAAGTCCGGAACTCCTAATGATTTAAAAGCCTGAACACTAACATCCAGACTATTAACCACATCAATAAGGGCTTGTACACTGCCACCCTTGGGAGTTTTCATATTCAGTAATTTTTTAATGTGGAAATTCGCTACTATCCTTGGTTGGGAATATGTTTCAGTCACCAGCTTGTAAGCTGTGTGATAATTGTCAGGAGTTAAAGGGACAGTATTTACTAATTTCAATGCTTGGCCTTCAAGCAACGAAACTAAATATGAAAATTTTTCAGCTGGCGTAAGCTGTCTCGCAGAATGAATATTTGCGCCATAAAGAGCTATAAATGCGGGAAAATTTTCCACCGAGCCATCAAACTTATCAATTTGAAGTTTTGGTAAATTCATCTTAATTACCTCAGGTTTTCGAGGGACTGTCTCCGCCGTTAGTGGAGTCTCAGTTTTATCGAGATACTTGCGGTATGCAGCAAGAACAGGATAATAAATGCTTTCGAAACCGTCGATCGCAGCAACACTATCAAATTTAAACGATTTCTGTCCGTAAAAAACCCGTTGAATATCCTCAAGAAGTTTATAAAAACGTTCGTACACTTCGTCTAACTTCATCGATCGCGCCATAAAAACTTCCAAGTTCACTGGCAACGTTGCTATCATCGCGTGTGTTGTGTTCAAACTACGGAAGATCCGTTCTTTACTTGTCTTCAGTTGATCGAATAACTGTTCCGCTTCCATTTTGATACAATAATTGAACAATGGCGAAACGGGAAGATAAATTCACCTGAATCGACAAGAGTACTACGGAATAGAACAACAATCAACAAGGATTGTTGCTTCGCTGCCGTAGATTGACTATCAACTTGGGCACAAGGATCAAGAATCGATGAAAGTCTTGCAGACAATCTCTAACCTGCCGATTCGTGAATTGAATCAATGCAACAACTCCGATCCTTTAGGCACTTACGAACAAAAAAAAAAAAAATTCCTAGTAAAAGAAATTACTTCTCTTTTTTTTTCTTTAAAGTCTACAAAATAAGATCGCAACTGCAAAGGCATTGTCGGTATTTCATAAAAGATGTTAGAATTCGAAACACGCAAGATTTCCCGATAAATAAATTATTGTCTAATTAAATTTACCTTGATAGGTGCCCAAATCGACCTCCAATATTCTTCCCTTCCCACAGTCAACCAACTCCTAAACCAAAGAAAACTAATAAAAGACAGGCCACAAATGTAATTAATGCGTATCGGATTTTCCCCTATTTTATCCCTAAATTCCAAAAATATGGAAAACCAATGTGGTCAAACCCTCAAATTCTTCCCAAATCTTGGCCCGGATGACCAGAATCAATGTGCACGAATAAATTAAGAGGACTGTATTTTTATTAAAACAGTGCACATCAACACCAAGCGCTTTCCCAAACACGAAACGGAGCAGACAGCCCGGCAACCCCCCACACAACCCTGAGAAAAAAAAAGGTGAATGAGGATACGAAATAGGAATACCTGGTGATACGTCCTCGTGGCTTCTTCCCAGAACCCTGGGTGACTGGCAGCAGCTTCCTTCGCAGTTTTAGAAATCGCGACCTGGGCGTGTTGTGGCCGGCTCAGCCAATGAATGATGTGGCAAGCCCAAATGGAAATACCAGGAAAATTTGGAAATAAATAAAATAGAATAAAAGGAAAAAATGATCGGAGCTGTACACGCATTAGGCGACGGTCGGAACGAAAGTGAAGTAGGACGAACCGAAAAGGATAGGAGAAGGGCGTGTGTTGCGGGCTGCCCAACCCCGCTCCTCCCATGTTGAGGAAGCGCCTAAACAAGTATGGAGGTTTGAACCTGAAGAACAAGTTCAGAGCTATGAGCTGAATACTATCACGTATGTTATGAAACC
Source organism: Pachypeltis micranthus (assembly GCA_020466155.1). Taxonomy (NCBI): domain Eukaryota; kingdom Metazoa; phylum Arthropoda; class Insecta; order Hemiptera; family Miridae; genus Pachypeltis; species Pachypeltis micranthus. The sequence continues at coordinate 597,743 of CM035770.1, read as the reverse complement.
GGCGCCGTATCTTGCCATCCGCACACTACATCAGTTGGTTAAAGACGAGGGCAATTCCTATCCAGCTGTAGCTCAGGTTCTATTTTCAGACACATATGTTGATGATATAGCGAGTGGGTCAGATAGCATGCAAGGAGCACTTAAACTTGAAACCCTGCAAATTAGTACACAATGGTTTATTATTCTCATGAACAACTTGACCTAGTATTACTGCTCCGAGACCTATCCTTTTCAATTCAGCATCGAATACTGGTAAACCATACGAAACATGACCTGGCTACAAAGGAACTACGGAAACAAAATATCTGATGATTTTGCCCCGTCGGGTCGAGGAAATTGGGACGGCGGCGCTTCGAGCGAACCCGTTGCAAGTCGAAAGGGGAGTCGGGCGGGCGGCGTTGCAAGTCGAGCAGGCGGGTGGTTTCGTTGAGACGGGAGGGAGTACTAACGACGAAACGTTGACTTCCGCTGTAGTTCCCGCGTTGTACTGCGTTTTGTTAATTTTTTAAACCGTTTTTTGCCCATAATAATCATAGGCTTCGTCCGATCGGATTGCTGAGATGGCGGGCACAACTAGATACCAAATGGGATTTTTGTGCGAAAGAACGAATTTTTTAGACCATGTTAACAGCACAAAACGGCCCAGACAGGGGACGGCGGACGGACATTGCAAATTTGGAATCTCCATGTCTTGAAACGTAAAGTATCAAATTTTGAGGGGGGGGGGGTTGTAAAAAATTGTTCATGGCCGAAAACATAGGGTTATTATTCATTCTGAATAATAAACCAAAATGAGCTCATCTGCTTACTACAGCTGGGTGGGTTTGAGCTTAGCAAATGGGCATCCAACCACCCTGATTTATTGAGCCATGATGCAGGACAGCAACATCCCCTAGTCTATCTCTTGATGACCATCGAACAATCAAAATTTTGGGATTACAGTGGGATCCTCTCAATGATTCATTCAGCTACAAAATCAATGCACCATCTTCAACCCTCACGAAACGGTCGATCTTATCGGCTATTGCCAGAATCTTTGATCCACTTGGATACATCTCTCCAGTAGTTTGTCTGGCAAAGATTATTCTACAAAGATGCTGGTTGGCTAAAATATAATGGGATCAATTAGTCCCAGATGAAATAGCAGCTGGCTGGCGTAAGTTAATTAAAGAGTTGCCTCTGCTGTGTGGGTTTCAGATTCCCCGCCTCATTGACACTCAAACTACCGGCAATATCAGCGTACTTGGGTTTTGCGATGCCTCACTGTCTGCATACAGTGCTTGCATTTACTTTCGTACGGATGGTCTGAAGGGCCCTTCAATTCATTTACTCAAAGCAAAAACGAAGTTGGCTCCAGTTAAGCCCCTTACAATTCCTCGATTGGAACTTTGCTTCTTTGTAGGCTGTTCAAATCACTTCACGAATATCTTGATCTTCTGAATGTGTGGAAGTATTTCTGGTTTTCATACTCCACCGTAACCTTAGGTTGGATAAAAACAGAACCCATACAGCTAAAAACCATTGTGGCGCATCGAGTTGTGGAAATTACTAAAACCACTAATACTGGCGACTGGCATCACGTTGTCTCCTCTCAGAATCCAGCGGATTGTTCGTCTTGTGGTTTACTTCCAGGAGAATTCATCACCCATTCTCTTTGGACAAGTGGCCCCAGCTGGTTGTTAAAACCAATAGTTGATTGGCCAATTATTGGCATCCCTCTCATAGCCACTGATGCTCTTCCTGACACCAAATCACTTAGTACGTGCCTTGTTGCTCAACCTGTCTCTTGTCCTATCATCACATGGATAAATAGGTTTTCTTCGTTCGGGAAACTATGTCGCATCACGGCCTACTTGTTGAGATTTATAAAAATGGTACGAAGGAAACAGAATGATCACACTTCATTACGAATGGGTCAACAGCATTCACTTCAGGAGCTCCTATGCAACATACCTCCAATGTCTGCATCTGAATATCAGTCAGCAATTGACACCCTCATTAAAGTCATCCAAAGACACCATTTTCCCGAGATGAAAAATCCAGACAGAGCCCTAAGGTCTGTTCAACTGGCTCGTCTGCATCCCTTCACTGACCAGTGTGGAGTTGTCAGGGTGGGAGGTAGACTTCAAAATGCCCCAATTCCAGAGAGTATCAAGCACCCCATCTTGCTACCTGGATCCAGCCACTTTACACGATTATTGATAGACCATCACCACCGAATCTATCTTCATATAGGTGCTCACGCTCTTCAAGCTATTCTCCAGACCAGGTACTGGATACTATCGGCAAGAAGAGTGATTAGACAAAGAATTTTCCGTTGTTCATCTTGCTTCAAACTGCTAAAAAAAAACCTCAACCGCCACTCATGGGAAACTTACCTGCAGCAAGATTTTCTGAAGGGAAAGCATTTATGGAGGTTGGCTGTGACTTTGCTGGTTCACATCACATCAGAGACTCTTTACACCGTAAGTCCCCAGTTTCATGACATACTTATGCCTTTTTGTTTGTTTGGCTAAGAAGGCCTATCATCTTGAACTAGTATTGAGTCTCTCTACCTCTGCCTTTCTTTCCACTCTAGACCGTTTTATTGCCAGATGTGGACTACCTAGCAGCATTCATTCAGACTGTGGTACTAATTTCGTTGGCGCCAACCGTGAGCTCAAGGAACTCTGGCTCTGGGTCAACAAACAAAATACAAGGGATTCCATCACCCATCACCTCACCCCCCCGAGGAATCAAGTGGTCTTTTATTCCCTCAAGAGCGCCTGCAATGGGAATCAGGAATCCGGCTATCAAAAGGAATTCTCCAACAAGTTACTGCTGATACTGCCTTCACATATGAAGAACTTTCCACGCTACTCTTTAGAATTGAGGCGCTCCTCAATAGCCGCCCAATAAGCTCGTTATCTTCAGACCCTGAGAGCTATGAGACTCTGACACCAGGGCATTTCCTGATAGGCGGCCCACTTATCGCAAGACATGAGGAATCGTTGCTGGAGGTACCTACCAACAGGCTTTCACGTTGGCAGTTAGTTCAACAACGAGTGCAGCATTTCTGGAAGAGGTGGAGAACGGATTATCTGCACCAGCTGCAACAAAGAGGGAAATGGACCAAGAAGGTTCCCAATTTAGAAGAGGGAGAGCTAGTAATTCTTAAAGAACCTACTGATCCACCTACCAACTGGACTCTTACCAGAGTAAATAGATTATTCCCAGGTAGTGATGGAATGATCAGAGTTGTTGAGCTACGAACTGCTCATGGAATCTTCACACCACCTGTCCACAAGCTCGTATCCCTCAAACTGGTTAGCCTTGCTGCGGACCCATTTCCAGCACTGAGCCCCCCTTCGCCCGCTTTATTCATTCACTGCGAAATCTTCAGAGACGACCGTACGGCTCTCGCCATTTTCCCCTTTTCTAACACGCATTTTTCGAACTTTCTTCGTCCAGGACGACCATTAGTTTTGGTGGCCACCATTCACTGTGAATCAGTTTTTTCGCCGTTCACCAGTTTTCAACAGGAAACATTTCCTACAGGTACATTGCCGTCGTACTGCTACGCGCGTATTGTGCAAACCTTTGGGCCAAGCCCCATTTAGTGGATCCATGATCCAATTAAAATTCTGTTAATATTTTTATTTGTTCAAGTTCCATTGTTAGTTTGTATATATTTTCTCGAAGAGTAATTTTCCGTTTTTTGTTTCATTACATTCAGATTCAATTTTGTATTAATTTCTTCCGCCTTTTTTATTTTTCGCAAGGAGATTAACAATTAGGTCTTATATTGTACGAGCCCTAAGTTGACTCCACAGTTGGATTAGGTAGGAACCCAGATTAAGAACTCCTTCTGGATGGTATGGGATTCCTCAGGTGGCAACCTCCGTGTGATAACACATGGCCAACAGCTCTCTACTGGGAGGCTGGCAAACGACCAAATACCTGGCATACCCCCGCAGGTCTCTTGGGGCTGGCCTCTTGCATATTAGCGAAACCGCAACTTCCATCTCGTCTTCTCCTCTTCGAGGGTTTAGGAACAGTCATTTAATAAGGAAACAGGCCTGATAGTAGTTGGAAGAGCAGCCAAACCTTTCAGCATACTTATGGCCTTTGCACCCACTTTCGAAGAAGGTTATGCCACAAAAACGTGGCCACAGTTGATCTGTACTTTTGTAACTTCCTGCCCAATTATAAGGTGGGAGACTAGATTAAGAACTACCCCCAAATGGCACACGTTCCGTCTGGTTACACTTTGGCAACAGCTCTCCTCCAAGAGGCTGGCTAAATGACAACCTGCTGTACCTGTTGGATGGACAAGCAGGGGAGCTTGAATTGAAGTATGAGAAAGAAATGGACGTTTTGAGCTTGAGTGAGGACTGTATGCCAGAAGAGCTTAGAATAGGATATGAGTTTGAGTGTGAGTATTTAAGGGTGGACCAGGAGGCTCTGAATATGTGAATTGGTTGTAAGGGGGAAGGAGAGAGGAGTGCAACAACTGTGAAACAAGTGTATAGCGAGAACTGAGAAACCAATGCACGTTTCAGAAGAGCTGTGTGTTATGGAGAGGAAGTAAATTGAGGGGTAGGAAGAGGAGAGTTTGGAAAGGGGAAAGCCCAGTTTTGTCTGCTCAGGAAATAGCTGAAGAAGCAGGCTGGGTTTTCCTGCATCTACAGACAAAGGGCTTCAGGCCAGATAGAGTTGGATGGAATGCACCTGGAAAAGGCACGAGTTCAATATTCCAACTAATTCAGCCTGTTCCAAGCAGTACCTCTACAGGTCTGGGTTCAGTAGGTGCTGACTAAGTACCATGGCTGTTGCACAACTGCAACCTTCCATGACTTTTGGTTTATATAACTCTTTTACGAGTGTTAAGGAACGGTAATTTTGATAAGGAAACAGATATATAATCAAGTGCGACAGTAATGCCTTGTTAGTTATAACATCCAGCAGAGACTGTGAGGAGATGAGGTTGTCTTGACTAAGTTGTGAGAACTCTCTCAACCCAAGCATATCTGGTGCTTCCTCACCAAACTACAGTACACAGTTACTCTACATGCTACAGCAGCTCTAAAAGCTCATGCCTCAGCAGCCGCAAAAGCTGAAAACACCAACTCACGGGACATCAACATGACGTACAAACTGACCCAACACTTGTGTGCACTTAAAGGGGGGGTTAGTGCAAATAATTCCACGTGACTGTCAGATACATGGATTTAAATTTGGATGATTTACATCAACAAATATCTAGTAGCTCAACAAGCTATATATTTATCCCACGCAAATATTTCAAACCTAAAGTAACCCAGATGTGTACCACAACACACAAATTTAATAACACGACTGAATGGCGAAAACACCATTTAATCCGGTAACCTGTAAGTGCATAACCACATTGATTTTGATTCATTCAGAACGAAACTACACTGTTTCACTGTTGTCCATGGACGGAATTGAACCCATTGAAACATGAACAACGCCAACATATCTGAAAACTAAAATCCATTATAAATGCACTAACTAGGAGGATAGGACATAAAACACTTATGTGACAAACTGATACAAAATCTCAACGAACAAAAATGCATCCTGAATCTGGAGAATATATACCTTCATTGTACCAATACAGACACAGAGTACGTGCAGGTATTGCCGAACATCATCTCCCCCATGGGTAAGTATCATGCCAAAAACTCTCCTCCTCCATCATTCCACTTTTTGTGCTATACATAAACATCTTCATTGAAATCCATCAATGCCTTGTACACAATTAAATTGTTCCATTTTTGCTCGTTCCCACCAAACTGGGTTTGTTAGTAATTAAGGATTGGACTAGTTAGTCGGTTAGTTATTAGAAACTTAAAATGCTGTAACAATCAACTGTATCCTTAAGTTGTAATTACGATGAGAGGTTGTACACGAAACGTGGCCCTCACCACCTTTTCGAAAACTTAAGCATGCAGTCTAATGGAAAAAGGACTTTGTGTTTCAGATATCTTGGATTCGAGGGTAGAACCAATTTTGACATTTTGACGTCGACTCATGTTGGTGATACTCTGCTTTTCAAATCCTCCTTACCTCCACCCATCCTCTCCCAATTTTATATTTCATTGATGCATGTGCACATTTTAACAAGCAGTCAATTTTTGTAAGTTTTGACGCGCTATTTTATAATGATTAGACGTTTCAAATATATATTCTTCAAATGCTATGAAGAGCGTTTAGTTAGTAGTCTTCCTCATACTAATGATTCATGTTCTGTGATGGATACTGTACTTTTCTTCCAATGTTCCCTTGTACTGTCCTGATTTTCGCTAACAACGGAATACATAGCCTACATAGTGTTTGAACAACAGAAGAAGGGTTTTCATTTAATTTGGCAACCAATTACCCAAGTGGTAAACGAAATGATGAAAAGGTTTATAATAAAAGATTTTTATAAATCTTGAAACATGAGTCTAGTTCGATAGGGCTGCCTAGCCATATTTCAGAAAATAGATCGGCTCCCAATAAAATATCAACAGGCTTGCTCTCGAAAAATGTGGGATCAGCAAGGGGAACTGTGTATATTTTCCCCAATGATTACGTGGAAGTGTGGCAGTGGGAAGGCGAGAAGTTATTGACTTCAAAAGCAAGGCTTTCAAATCCAGGATTGGGGCCAGTTGGTTGATTGGCTTAATTTGACAACTAACCAAGTTCTTGGCACCTTCCTGGCTTGGCCCAATACCAGAAATATTGATGTTACAACTTTTATGTGGTAGACCAAGACGTTTTGCACATTTGTATGTCATAAATGAAAAATGACTGGCTGAGTCAACTACCAGTCGGACAGTTTGTGAATACCCTCTACTGTCCTTTATTTCAGCGACAGCAGCACCTAGAATTACTTGGTAACTGGACACAGGCTCTGTTACACTGTAAGTGCTTGGAGACGCAGCACAGTAAGCTCTAGAGGTGGATGTACCTAGAGTGGGCTGAATAGCCATAGGTGAAAATTGATTGCCTTGCGATTCAGTATCGCAAAGCAAAGAGTTATGTTGCTGTTTACACCAGCGACATACACACTTACTTTTACAGGCAGCCAAAACATGCCTATCCGAAAGACAATTTCGGCATCCTCGCCAATTAACGAGCCATGCCAAACGTTGTTTCAGATCTGCAGTGCAGAACTTCCTGCAACTCACCAGCCCATGTGAATTTTCATGGCAAATGATGCATGGTGTTGAAGAATAAGAGTTGGGTTGCCGCTTTGAGCTATTTTTTGCTTCTTGTGAAACCAAACTAGTCCTTGAGGAGGATCTGGAGGCATTTTTCTTATTCTCACAGAACTTAGCTTAGCGTTTTGAACGGGTGCATCAAAACTGAGATTGGCTCCCGCAGAAAGCTGCATTGAAAAGCACCGATCCTTAACAAATTTGAATAATTGTCCAAATGTTGGATACTCCGTGTCTCGGTGGGAGTTCTGGAACTGATCCCTAGTAGTCTGATCTAAAAGTCTGTATGCCAAATGAAACAGTATAAACTTCGACTCATTGTTTATCTTGAGGACTTCGAAAGATGAGATGCTATCGCAGACGTGTGTCATAAAAGATTTCAACGAGTTGATTGAAGGCTTTCCTTGAATTGGAGAAAATGACAAGACTCTATTCAAGTAAGCGGTTGCAAGTAGCCTTTGTTTATCGTAGGTCTCGCACAATGCTTCCCACGCTAATGGATAGTTGTTGTCAGTAATTTGAAATTTACTGACCAGTGAAAGTGGTGGGCCCGATAGACTCGTAAGCAAATAATGAAATTTTTTCGTGTTAGACAGCATCTTGTCATCATTGACAATGGAAACCAACACGTCCCGGAACTTAGGCCAATTTAGAATTTCGCCATCAAAGGAAACGAGTTTAATTTCTGGAAGATGCGAAGAGTGATTATCATGGATGATAGTAGTTTCACTTGATTTAAAGGCGCTATCATGAGAAGGAACAGGTTTGGTTAAAAATTTAAAAATAGTTTGAATTTCGAAGTGAGCATTACGCATAGCGGACCTTTCGTTGACCTCTTCTTCGGTCGGAAAAACAAGCCCTTCAGTATCTTCAGACATTACAGCAAGTTCATCGTACGAGTCCTCATACCTACCATAATATTTTTCAAGGGACGGATACATACCCTCCAACATGGGTAGGTGTTTGTCCTTATCCCGTTTTGCGTTTTTTGCACAAGCCGAAATTCCAGAAACTTCTGATTTTGCAGAAGTCATTATGCGTCTTAATTTTGCAATATTTCTTTTCGAACTCTCCATAGCGCCGAGGAAAGGTAATGGGATTCGAATGAAATGTTATTTCAGGAAGGGAGACAACGAATTAGTAAACACTAGGTCAATATCTAGGACGATATTGGATTAAAAACAAAAGTGAGGCGGTATTACGGAGCAAATTAAACTTAAGTTCTTTGACCCCTCAAACTGATATTTGTTATTGTCTCACCTTTCGCTCGAGGAAAGGCCGAAAGGTGTTGCCAACCTAATTTGCAAATTACGAAATGAGCGATTTCGATGAAAACTTTAATTCATTTCCGTATGGTGCTCGCAAAACAATACGAATACCACTAAACAATTGATCTAGATTGAAAAAATAACAATATTGACAGTATTAAGAACCAAACCACGCTCTGCTACCAATATGTTTGAACCACAGAGGAAGGGTTTTCATTTAATTTGGCAACCAATTACCCTAGTGGTAAACGAAATGATGAAAAGGTTTATAATAAAAGATTTGTAACAAGTATATACAGGGAAATGCAATTAGGAGCTCCTACTATACTAATAATAAATTTAAGTGAAACTAATCTAAGGTATGATTTGAGTAGAAGAAATGTTCGTAAGGTATAATTGTGATAAAAAGAAAGTTTCGTCTGACCATTGTTGCTGAGACGTTGGGAAGGCGGAGGAAAGCGATCCAGGCGAGCTAGCCGGTCAGATGAAGGTGTAGCAGCGTATGGGGTGCTGCAGATCGCTGATTCCAAAAGTGCAATAAATGATAATAGTGGGATACTGATGACCCAGCTATTACCAGAAGTAGGCCAAATGTGAGAAGCAAGCACGCGTGCGGGTGAATGAAAAGGCGAACAACGTTGGAGTGAAGGCGAGGGCAGTTGAGCGTTGGAACGACTTGATGAAGAAGAAGGGGTAGGCACGTTCAATCCAGACGCGTTTTGGTAATCAATCAAAAGTCCGCAGCACTTCTTACGCCTACATTATTATTATTAGAAACTAACGACTACCTCCGGCGTTAACACGTAGCTTATCCCACATGTACAAGGACCAGGACCATACCTGTCCTGGGAAATGATTCATCAGATCCTTAATCCAATACGTCCTTCTTGCATATCCAGCTGCGTTAGTTTTTTTAAGGGACTTATAAGCTGGCAGTCGAGGCCAAACATGAGCTGACATCATTGTATCCATCCATCCATCTGACCATCATCTCCTCTCAATCTCTACACCCTTCTCCTACATCCCCTTACATTGGGTGTTCACGCTGTGTCTCATTGGGAGCTGATGTCCTTTTCAGCCTTGGCTGATATGGTGGCTCAATTGTGGTCGTCTCAACTAGGTTCATAGGTCGGGCAGTCAGTTGTCACTTGCAATATCTGACAATGGGCGCTCTATACTTGGATGAAAGGAAAGATCACATGGACTTCAAGTTTATTAGAAATCGATGTTAAAACGCACGTACTATCACTCTCTGAAACTCACGTAGTTTTTCAGTGGTGGTGGAGCTGTTCCCAGTGGCTAAGTCATTCTGTAGGTGCAGCTGCCTGGTCTGATTTATTAAGGATTTTGGTGGACTACGAAATCTTGAATTAGGAACCTCTCAACACTCGTGTACCATATTTCCTACCTTGTGATGGAAATGAGGCATGCTCAGCTTCCCCTCATTAGTAGTTGCTGCCCATCAGTGTTTGCAGTTTTCATGGTGACAATAATGATAGGTGTGCTGGGTTGTCGTATAATGCAACTGGTTTAATCAACATTAAAAACTCACGATGAGAAGAATTTCTCATTTACAATTGAGCTTTCCTGTGCTTGTGTCCAGAAAACAAGGCCCAATTGGTCGATTCCAAGCGACAATGCCAGCGCGAACAAACAACTTTCTTCAAGCTCATCAATCCCATCACAACAGCAATACCCACCTCGAAAGGGCCAAACCATGCGTCACCCCACTTCATCACTTATTTCATCCGATCTTGTTATGTTGGCCCTTCTGGCAAGGTAGGTTAGGGGTAGGCAGGTTACAAAAAGGAAAAAGAAAAAAGATTTTTTCTCGTGCTACGTACATTACCTCCTTTAATTCAACCCTTACCTTATACATAAAACTGGCGCAGTCGGTAAAATTATCTGTGATTTGATCGATCCAATAACTGAAGTTGAGTTTAGTGCTAGGCTAGCTAAGAATCAAGTGCCGGTTCCTGTCGTTTGAAGTGGTAAAGCAGTTTTGTTTACGAAGTTATTCGATTAATCCAGTAGTTATTGCAGTAACAATATATTATGCAAGGCCAAGAACAAGCTGGTATGCAGGCGTTAATGGCGGCAATCACTGCTCAAAACAATACGATCGGGAGATTACTTGCTCAACTATGTGCCCAAAAAACGTCAGTAAGTACCGTAGCGAGTACTTCTGGTGGACACGATATATCGGGAAGCCACTTTGACAAGATTAACGAAAGTTCAGAGATGTTTGATGATTATTTGGATCGATAAAATAATTTTTCAAAGCTCACAAAGTGCAAGAGACAGACAAAAGTAGTACATTTCTCTCAATGTTGTCTGCCAAGCATCACTCCTTATTGAAAACGCTGATTTTTCCAAAGACGTTCAAGGAGATGACATGTGCTGAATTAACTTCAAAACTGAAAGATCACTCGAATCCAACACCATTGATCATTCGCCTTCATCAATCTCAAACAAAAGGAGGGTGAGTCAGTTGCACAATATAAATCAGAGTTGAGAAGATTGTCAGTATAACAACAGTTAGATACCATGCTCCGTGACGTGTTCGTCAGTGGCCTACATTCAAAGGCGATGTTAGATAGGTTGTTTGAGGAGGATGACATAGATCTGACAAAAACTTTGAAGATCGCTCGCTCTTGCAATAGACTGTGCAACCGATGGGGCATCCGAGATTTTACAGCCAATCACGTCAATGACGTCAGGAGTGAATACAGTACAAACGCAGAACCAGGCCCGTCGTAAGAAGTTAATCAAAAATCGAGTATCAGATGATCAAATAATTTGTTATAAATGTTCCAAGAAACACCACGAGGCCCCTGATTGTCAGGAAACTGATTTACGCTGCACATTCTGTCAAGCTGAAGAGCATGTACAACAGGTGTGATTAAACGAAGAAATCAGAAGGGAAATGCTGTTAACCATATTGGAACTGGTAGCTTAAACGAAAATTACGAACCATCAGACGGGTTTCCCAGCGGTGACGATACATTATATTTCTGTGAAGCTCCATTTGCTCCGACGTACAAACTGACTGACAGTGATTGTTCATGTGTTGATGTTTGCCCCCCTCTCACGGTCACTGTCAAAATCAATGGTACAGATATCGATCTTAAGATTGATAGTGGGGCAAACATCGATACTGAATGAAACCCTACTAAAAATATCTAGTGCATAGCAACACACAACTTTCCGCCACCCCCGTAAGTTCGAACAGCAGCTACATATGCGGGTGCTATATCTTCGTTCAACGAATTTTTACAGGAACATTTATGGAGAACAAAATGTACGTACTAGTTAGCTGAGAGTACTGCGTAAGTTTGATCGAAATCGTTAGAGCCATTTTTGAGACAATCGGAATACCGATAAATTAATATTCGACAAATCTCCTTTTCTGAGTTAACTTGGTTTATATCTCCGCTCAACATATATATTGTTAGATTTAGCACAAGAAAGTCAATTAATACTGGACTATTAATAATAATGGAACACGAGCGTTGAACATCCAAACCAGAACTGAACTCTTTATTTATTGGTAACCAAGCAGACAACTCGACGCTGTTGTCAACGACACGTCACTTAACGACACGTCACTTAACACTCTTCCCGCTCCTCTTCAAAGGGGGCCAACCGATCATGGTGTACAACCTTCAGCTTCCCTGATGTAGTACGAATCCTGAACACTACGTCATTGAGGACAGTAACAACAGTACAAGGTCCTTCCCAGTTGCGTTGGAGCTTGGGGATTAGCTTTTTTCTACGTCTAGGGTTGTAGAACCAAACACGGTCCCCCGGTTTGAAAATGTTGACTTTCATCCGCAGATCATAGCGCCGACGCATTTCCTCCGCCTTGACTTGTAACCGCTTTCCTGCAATACTGTGAGCTTCCATTAAATTTTGACGAAGTTTCTCCACGTATTCTGGCAAACTTGTGTCGTTCGGACGTCTCCCTAAAAGCATATGCACTGGAAGACGAAGTTCTCGACCAAACATCATACGAGCAGGCGAAATCGTGGTACTGGCGTGTTCAGAAGCTCTGTATGCCAGAAGTGCCACTGGTAGGTGCTCATCCCAATCCTTTTGGTGATCCGAAACCATCTTGGATAAAAGCTGCCATAGAGTCCGGTTAAGTCTCTCCACTAAGCCATCGCTTTGAGGATGCAGTGGTGTTGCTCGGGTCTTGTGTATCCCTAACAATTTTGCTACCTCTTGGAACACTTCTCCCTCAAAACTCTTCCCTTGGTCGGAGTGAATCTCTATTGGAACTCGGAACGGCGTTACTACGTGATCCACTAAGGCTCGCGCAACTGTTGAGGACTTCTGGTCAGGTAACGCTATCGCCTCAGGCCACTTAGTGAAATAGTCTTGAATAGACAGAATAAAGCGGTTCCCCTTTTCTGATACTGGCAATGGCCCCATGAGGTCAACACCTATTCGTTCAAATGGAGCTCCTGAAAACTTCAATTGAAGTGGCGCTTATTGTCGACCTTGTGACTTCTCTCTGCAAACGGAGCACCATGCACACCAATTCCGGATATCTCGATGCATACCGAGCCAATAAAAATCTTCTCTCATAAATTTTGACGTCCTTTTTTCTGCCCAGTGTCCTAAATGATGCACTTGTTCCCATATTTTCTTTCTCCAAATCTCAGGAACCACAATTTGAAGTCTAACTTCTTTCCCATTTTCACTCTCCCATCTCCTGTACAAGCACCCGTCAACCAACTGCAACGAGCGACGCATGTTCCAGTACACCTTCACATCTTCAGCATGCGGCTCAATTGCCTCCCGTTGGGGCCAATCTTCTTGTTCTAGCCAACGTACCAGTATCCCTAATACTGGATCTTCTCTTTGAGCAACTCTCATCTCCTCTGGTCCAAACATGCCTTCTAAACCACATCGTCGGATTACGTTTGCGGCACCTAATTGCTCTTTTTCATCCCTAAGAGTGCAATAACGGCATTGATCTTTCAAGCAAGGACGCCTTGAAAGGGCGTCAGCATTCACATGTGACTTCCTCCCAGGACGATAAACTACTTGTAGGGAATACGGGGCCAACTGCTCAAGCCACCGAGCCATCTGCCCATCAGGATTTTTGAACCCAAGTAGCCATCTCAATGAAGCATGGTCAGTTCTAATGATCAACGGGAATCCATTAGCAAGCCCATAATCTTCAAAGTGTCGAATTGCGTTTACCACACTAAGCAACTCCTTCCTTGTTGTACAGTAATTGCGTTCTGGCTTCGAAAGACATCTACTGAAATACCCGATTACTCTTTCTTGTCCGAGTTGTACTTGGGATAGAGTTGCTCCAATCGCCAAATTGCTGGCGTCTGCATCAATTATGAACGTTGCTCCCTGCTGAACATGGCCTAACACAGGAGCACGTACTAACTGATCTTTCATTGATGTGAATGCTTCATTGCATTCTACTGTCCACAGCAAGGGAGGGTTATTTTGAGCTGTATAAAGAGGTTTCATTTTGTCAGCAAAATTTGGAACAAAGTTCCGATAGTACGCACACAACCCAACAAATGACATCAGCTCTTTGGTCGTTGTCGGAACTGGCCATTCTACAATGGCTTTGATTTTTTCCGGGTCAGTGTGGATTCCATCGCGTGATACTCTATGCCCCAAATAACTCGCTGTAGTTTGAAACAGCATTGTCTTCTTTGCATTTAGCTTCAACCCTGTCCTCCTGAGAATAACAAAGATCTCTCGCAAACTATGAAGCTGTTGCTGGAAGGTCTTAGTGTGCAGCAAAACATCATCAAGGTACACACTAGCTCCTCCCTTACGTAAGAGCTCCCAAAACAACTTGGCCATGGTGCGCTGGAACGTTGCTGGAGCATTACAAAGCCCAAAAGGCATAACCTTGAACTGCCATAGACCAGATGGAGTACAAAAAGCTGTTTTCTCTTTGTCTTTCTTTCGTAAAGGGATTTGCCAATACCCAGCCTGAAAGTCTAAAGCAGAAAACCACTTGCCCTGATCAAGGCCTCTCAATAACTCATCTATTTTAGGTAAGGGTGTGAATCCTTCTTCGTGACTTCATTTAAACGCCTATAATCCACGCAAAATCGGCTTGATCCATCTTTCTTTGGCGCAAGGACGATTGGGCTAGCCCATGGACTTTGCGAAGGTTCAATCACGCCTGCTTCCAGCATTTCTTCTACCAATCTATCAACTTCTGGTCGCTTCACTGGAGCCACCCGTCGTGGTTGCTGACGAATCGGATGTGCGTTACCAACGTCAATTTGATGTGGTTCAATCTGTGCCGAACCATACTGCACAGGTCCTTCTGCAAAAACATCCTGATATTCAGTTATCAGCTTACGGGTATCTTCATAATAATCTTGTGGGACGTTTGTGGCACATCTTTTCCACAAGGCTTCCAATGCAGGTCCCAAATCCTGTGTCTCAGCAAACTCTACAGTACCTACAATCGGATGCTCGATTGGAGTGTCCAACCGAACTCGGTGACTCCCAATGTGCATCCAGCCATCTTTCAAGTCGAGAATACACCCGTGTTGAGCCAGGAAGTCGAGTCCAAGTAAGCATGATTCCTTAATGTCTGCAAAGATGACTGGGTGTTCAAAACACAGATCTGGACCTAGTTGAAGTTGAGTGACCACTCGTCCACTGGTTTTAATGGGTAGTCCATTTGCAGCAGTTAACGTCTGTGGTTCAGGTAGCGTCACTTTTCCCATGGCTACTCCAATATCGTTTCGAACTACAGTAACTGCTGCTCCTGTGTCAACAACCATGATGCACATTTCTCCTCCCACTGAGCCTTGTATGCTAGCTGTGCGACCCTGTAAATTCGTGGATGACTCATTGAGGGAGTATTCTCTTTGCACCAAGCTTCCCCTCTCTAAACTGGTGCTGATGCGTTTCCCGACGACTGGTCACACTTGCAGGTAGACGCTGATGTCTTAGTTTTTCTTTGAGGACAATTTCTGTTCCAATGCCCATGGTGGCGACAGTTCCAACAGGCTCCTTTAGCCCTTTGGCATTGGCCATTCCAACTCGGTCTCTCGTCATGCTTAAGGCTATTGTGAGCCTGATCACGTTGGTGTACTGCCATAACTTCACATTCCTGCAGTGGGTCTGTACAATCAACAGTCTTATCATCGCATGCAGATGCTTCACTAGTGAAGCTGCGAATAGTAGGACGAATGCTTCCAGCTCTCAGTAAATTTGCTTCAACCCTCTGAGCATAGGCTAAAGCATCACGCACTGTTGTTGCAGGAAATCCAAGAACCAACTCCCGAAGCCTGTCATTACGTATCCCTTCATAGAATTGTTGTAAGGCAAGGGCTTCAACAGCTAAGGTTGAACCTCCTGGTTGGGCCCGGCGAGCCAATACCATTAGGTCTACTCCAAACGTAGCTAGATCTTCTTTAGGACCCTGCAGTCTTGTCCTAAGTCTACTCATATGTAGATGTTCTTGTCCTTCACCCCCATAATGCTGGCGCAGCACCGTTATTATCTCATCATACTCTGGTTCTCCGGGGATTAGAGATATGAGGGTGAGGGCATGTCCTTTCAGTGCTGCAATGAGTTGTCCACGTTTGTCAAGTTCATCAATCCAACCATTAACTCTACAGACCCATTCAAATTGAAACAAGAAATCAGACCATGAGTTTGTGCCGTCAAAAGTGCCAGGCCTAGTCATTGAACTGCGAGGAAGATGATGAACTTGGCCAGGTGCACCCCGGTGAATTGGCAATCGCTGACTCGCGGCCTCTCCCACCTCTGGTCCTACAGGTCTAACTTGATGGGCCACTGGGACGTCTGATGATCTTAAACAACAAGTAAGCTGACTTACTTGCTGTTGTAGAGCTACTACTGACGCAGCCAAACTCGGAAGGTCGAATTCTTCTGGCTCTTCTTGACGTCGCTGGCGAGTTTGACGAGGCATCTCAAAAGTAAAAACAGTTCGTCACACTAAAAGTCTTTATCACTTGCGATATGCGAAGATCCCACTTCTGACACCAAATGTTAGATTTAGCACAAGAAAGTCAATTAATACTGGACTATTAATAATAATGGAACACGAGCGTTGAACATCCAAACCAGAACTGAACTCTTTATTTATTGGTAACCAAGCAGACAACTCGACGCTGTTGTCAACGACACGTCACTTAACGACACGTCACTTAACACTATATATATATACACCCCCTTTGTCCTCTAAAGGAATCTTATCTTTTTCACTCCCTAATATTTTCTTTGTGGAATTTTGTGAATAAAAACCAACTCTGAAGCCCCTATTTTCTAATATACGGCCTACTTTCTGGGTTATATTTCCATAAAAGGGTAAGCTAACCCATTTCCTATTATCTGGTTCCCTATCTTCCCTTTCCAAATTCCTATCCTGCTAACAGCCAAGTAGCTCGAGATAGTGAAGCCCAAAGGGCGGCAAGTCAGCTGATCCCGTTGTGGTCCACAGGCGACCTTGGCCAGGCCCTTGCGAACTTAAAGCCCAATAAATCTCATCAGTCAACAGTTCCCCACTCAGTGAAAGTCTGCACTCATTGACACTCTTCAAAAGGGAGGTGATCGCAATTAGTCGGATCCACTATCATGGAGACCGCTTAGCCTTCTTTCCATACTTAATAAAACATTGGAAATCTTGCTGGTGCAGTCCCTTGAAGGAATCTTTGACTGCAACCTCAAAGCCAGGAAATAGGCATGTACCAAAGGAAGGTCCACACAGGATGTCATTGTCAAAATTCGCAAAGTTGTCATGGTAGCACTAGCAAGCGTTACGTTGTAGCAGTTCTGATTGACATCAGTGGAGCGTTTGACAACTTTTGGTGGCTTCTCAATGAGCTTAAAGGTAACGGAGCCCCCTGCAACCTGTGCTTGCTCGTCAGAAGTTACCTGACTGACAAAACTACTTCGATCGAATGTGGGCATCTCTCCATTTGAAGAAAGATGAGAAGGGGTGCCCACGGGGCTCCGTCCTTGGAAAGCACTTTGGAACGCTTTGTTCGATGATTTTTTCAGGAGGCTCACGGAGACTGACTGCAAGCTGTACGCCTATGTGGATGACCTGAATGTGGTGATCTTTGGAGAGTCCGTCCGCCAAATTGGCAAAAACGCACCACGTGCTTTGCAATGTCCCCCATTGGTACGAGCATGTATGACGCAGGTGGCTGAGACAAAAACCCCGCTAATCCTCCTGAAAGGAAGATTAAGTAGACAACCCTCAATACGCTTTGTCGGCCACAGGCTCCTTCTTGAAAAGCACAAAGTATTTAGGAGTGAGTATTGGAGAGAGGTGTGGATTCAGCCAACACTTCCAGTCCCTTAAAGGCACTACTGTGGAAAGGTTTTCTTATAAAAGACGAGTTAAAACGAAGTAGTCTATTTCCACGGGTAAAATAAAGACAATGATATCTTGTAGACGCGTTTCGGTTTACTAGACCATCATCAGTACAATACAGAGTGAGGAAGTTGTGAGAAGTTTCTTTTGTACAAAAGTGAAAGGTGCCTTCTGATGGGCCTGGCATTAGAAAGGTGGCACGAAAGGGAATGTGGAAGGCAAAAAGTGAAAGGAGATGGGAATTCACAAGAAAATATCAATTAGAGGGGAGCACCTAATTACATCCAGGTCGTTGACTGATATTCCTAAATTATGAATTTTTTGAATTTCCAAAGATTCTAAAGCATCCAATTTTGGACCTTTTTGGCAAACATGTGCTATCCCAATGGCTGGATTATTACTGCCTATCTCATAACTGATTCTATGGTTTTCTTCTGACAAATGCTTTTCAAAAGCTTCCCTACCCCTTCCTAACCTAAGATCATCACTGTGTTCCTTCATTCTAATTTTAAATTTCCTACCGGTTTGTCCTACATACTGGATTCCGTAGTCACATTTTAATATATATACACCCCCTTTGTCCTCTAAAGGAATCTTATCTTTTTCACTCCCTAATATTTTCTTTGTGGAATTTTGTGAATAAAAACCAACTCTGAAGCCCCTATTTTCTAATATACGGCCTACTTTCTGGGTTATATTTCCATAAAAGGGTAAGCTAACCCATTTCCTATTATCTGGTTCCCTATCTTCCCTTTCCAAATTCCTATCCTGCTAACTGGGATTTCTTCCTGCTAATCCTTCCCCAAATTCTATTTATTGTAGCTCTAGGATAACCATTACTCACCGCTATAGAGTAAATTATTTCTTTTTCTTTTTGAAAAGCTACTTGATTCATTGGGACCGATAGTGCCCTATTAATCATACTATAAAATGCCGCAAATTTATGAGATAATAACGTCGCAACTTATACGGACGTGGTTATCCATAATAGTTTCAATCACCCAACATCTCATAAATTTGCGGCATTTTATAGTATGATTAATAGGGCACTATCGGTCCCAATGAATCAAGTAGCTTTTCAAAAAGAAAAAGAAATAATTTACTCTATAGCGGTGAGTAATGGTTATCCTAGAGCTACAATAAATAGAATTTGGGGAAGGATTAGCAGGAAGAAATCCCAGTTAGCAGGATAGGAATTTGGAAAGGGAAGATAGGGAACCAGATAATAGGAAATGGGTTAGCTTACCCTTTTATGGAAATATAACCCAGAAAGTAGGCCGTATATTAGAAAATAGGGGCTTCAGAGTTGGTTTTTATTCACAAAATTCCACAAAGAAAATATTAGGGAGTGAAAAAGATAAGATTCCTTTAGAGGACAAAGGGGGTGTATATATATTAAAATGTGACTACGGAATCCAGTATGTAGGACAAACCGGTAGGAAATTTAAAATTAGAATGAAGGAACACAGTGATGATCTTAGGTTAGGAAGGGGTAGGGAAGCTTTTGAAAAGCATTTGTCAGAAGAAAACCATAGAATCAGTTATGAGATAGGCAGTAATAATCCAGCCATTGGGATAGCACATGTTTGCCAAAAAGGTCCAAAATTGGATGCTTTAGAATCTTTGGAAATTCAAAAAATTCATAATTTAGGAATATCAGTCAACGACCTGGATGTAATTAGGTGCTCCTCTAATTGATATTTTCTTGTGAATTCCCATCTCCTTTCACTTTTGCCTTCCACATTCCCTTTCGTGCCACCTTTCTAATGCCAGGCCCATCAGAAGGCACCTTTCACTTTTGTACAAAAGAAACTTCTCACAACTTCCTCACTCTGTATTGTACTGATGATGGTCTAGTAAACCGAAACGCGTCTACAAGATATCATTGTCTTTATTTTACCCGTGGAAATAGACTACTTCGTTTTAACTCGTCTTTTATAAGAAAACCTTTCCACAGTAGTGCCTTTAAGGGACTGGAAGTGTTGGCTGAATCCACACCTCTCTCCAATACTCACTCCTAAATACTTTGTGCTTTTCAAGAAGGAGCCTGTGGCCGACAAAGCGTATTGAGGGTTGTCTACTTAATCTTCCTTTCAGGAGGATTAGCGGGGTTTTTGTCTCAGCCACCTGCGTCATACATGCTCGTACCAATGGGGGACATTGCAAAGCACGTGGTGCGTTTTTGCCAATTTGGCGGACGGACTCTCCAAAGATCACCACATTCAGGTCATCCACATAGGCGTACAGCTTGCAGTCAGTCTCCGTGAGCCTCCTGAAAAAATCATCGAACAAAGCGTTCCAAAGTGCTTTCCAAGGACGGAGCCCCGTGGGCACCCCTTCTCATCTTTCTTCAAATGGAGAGATGCCCACATTCGATCGAAGTAGTTTTGTCAGTCAGGTAACTTCTGACGAGCAAGCACAGGTTGCAGGGGGCTCCGTTACCTTTAAGCTCATTGAGAAGCCACCAAAAGTTGTCAAACGCTCCACTGATGTCAATCAGAACTGCTACAACGTAACGCTTGCTGGTGCTACCATGACAACTTTGCGAATTTTGACAATGACATCCTGTGTGGACCTTCCTTTGGTACATGCCTATTTCCTGGCTTTGAGGTTGCAGTCAAAGATTCCTTCAAGGGACTGCACCAGCAAGATTTCCAATGTTTTATTAAGTATGGAAAGAAGGCTAAGCGGTCTCCATGATAGTGGATCCGACTAATTGCGATCACCTCCCTTTTGAAGAGTGTCAATGAGTGCAGACTTTCACTGAGTGGGGAACTGTTGACTGATGAGATTTATTGGGCTTTAAGTTCGCAAGGGCCTGGCCAAGGTCGCCTGTGGACCACAACGGGATCAGCTGACTTGCCGCCCTTTGGGCTTCACTATCTCGAGCTACTTGGCTGTCAGCAGCCAGCTTTTCCATCGCAGGGAAGACCTGTTTTTTGTACGTTTGCTTTCCTATGCAGGCTTGTAATGCCTGCCCAGGGATTCTCGGAGCTCTCGGCTTCCTCAAAATTTCGCCAGCCTTGCTGTTTGGCTTGTTTGATGGTGCCATGGAAGGCCTTCTTCCCGTGGATGAAGGCAGCTCAGAGTGTGGCTCTGGCATCAGGGTCACGGGTCTGTTGGTACATCTTTCTCTATTTCTATTTACACTTTGCTTGAGAGGATTAAGTTTGTCAGTCCACCATGGGACTTTGATCGCCTTGTGCTTATGACGTTTAAGTATAGAGTTCTGTGGTAAGTATGTCCAATTTGCTGTCCACCTCTTCGGGTGTGGCAGTTTGCACTATTAGGTCGGTGCGAAATGTGTAGAGTGTGAGATGTGTTGTAATTTGCGTTCAAGGCAACTGACACACTTGAGGGGAGCCTCACGCTCTCACTTCTTGCTAATATGTGGCATGGTGCACCAGCGCGCACCACAGGTCTCGTGCAGGCTACTGCCAGGGTGCCTTAACGCTGGCATTGGTAGCACTGTGTGTGGGGGCTTGGTACTTGTGGTTGGCACACTGCTAACAGGCTTTTTGGAGGTGTTCCCCCCCCCTCTCCAAGTGTTTCGTGTAGGCTGGGTGACACCTCGATCACCTAGGCGTTTTGTCTGCTCCGCTACTTTGACAAAACGGGCCCGACGTCCTGCTGCTACTAGCCTAATGCAGGGTTGTGTTCAATAACCTGTTGGGCCAGGTCCTCTTTTTGTAGGTTGGTCCGCACGTTGCACAATTGCATGCGTGAGAAGCGACCTAGGGGGACTGATGCGTGTAGCTTCAACTCTTTCTTAGTGGAAATGTGGCTCATAAGCGCCTTGGCCATTTCCGGAGTTCAGGTCACGATGACGGTGCCACTCCCTACTATGGTGTGAATATCAAACTCCCTGATGATTGGAGGTCCTTAGCAGGGACGCTCCTCATCAGAGCTTCCACAGTATTAGGGTTAGAGAGACCAGCCTCTCCTCCCTTACACGTAGGACTCGATAATACCAGTTTTTTTACTCAATACTACCAGAGCAGGAGCCGTCTTATTTTTATTTTCGAGTTGTGGCGCCTTGTTTATCAGCGAAAGCGCAAGCAGGGCACTGTTCTCGGCCTGCACGTCCTGCTTTTTTGGGGCATTTCTCCCCCTGTGCTTCCTGGTCCTGGGCTATTTGGCCTCAGCTCCATGAACTTTCCGAAGAATCACCAAGGTCCACGCAGCTTCCTGCAGAAGAGATTGCACCAAGAAACTCGATTCAAGCTACAGCCATATCTCGAGAATGCCTCTTACCAGAGCTCAACATTACCCAATGGCGTAAGCTGCATCCACGACCATCAATGTACAGAGAGCTCGCATAATCGATCACGAACCACCTCACCACAGAGGCATTCTGCCTCTGGTTGCTTACTATGTCAAAAGACGTGGCAACGTCCAAGAGATCCATATCTAACCCACACACACACACAGTCCATGCGCCACACTCAAATTTTTTTGATTCAGTAGACCTCAAAACTATCTATCTATCCAGCAGACACCAAAATATGGACATGAGAGAAATAAACTTAGAATAAATTATAAACCTGTTTTTGGGACAGAACATTTTGATGCATTACTTTTCAAGGCATCAGGATTCCAAATCTGCAATGTCCGTTCTCCATCCTTCACCATCAGGGCCATTTTGTACCCTTAATATGGACAGCAAAATTTGTTCCTTCGCACAAAAATCCCATTTAGTATCCAGTTATGCCCGCCTGCCTGGAAATACGATCGGACTAAGCCCATAGTTGTTATGGGCAAAAAATGGTTTAAAAAATTATCAAAATTCCAATTTTGGCAGTTTTATCGCTAACACGCCGTGTTTGGTATAGTTTTCTAGGTATTTTTGTATGCTTGATCGAGTGTAATGAGCCTTGGAGGTGTACGACTGCGCATAGGCCGAATACCTCATTTTCCCACGGATAGAAATTTTATGGTACTGTTGTCTTATTAGTAATACTAGATCAAGCTGTTTATCAGAACAATAAACTGTTGAGTAATAATTTGCTGCGTTTTTTCTCTAAAAACCAGCGATGATGACTGTGATTAAATTTTTTGTACAGACAGCTTCTAATGAGACAACAGTACCGTGTTTTTCTCCGTGGGAAAATGACGTGAGCAGCACTTGGGTTTTAGTGCAGTTTTTTCCTTATAAACTCCTCTCAAATGTTACTAGGATCTCAAGAAAAATTCAGGGAGTGCTCCAACTCAGTACCTTTGTGATGAGTGTAGTGAGCTAGTTACCAGCGACACTACTGTTATTATTATAAACAGCTGATTGCTTGTCATCTGGGTTGTAGATTAAAAATATAGATTCATTCTGTGTTCTAACGAATTGACGTGCAGTCATTTTATATTAATTTACATTAATATGCACAAGATACTACATATTTTGGCGCAGTCGGCGTAATACGGACAGCTCTCAATCGGAGGTCGGTGGTCCAACTGACCGGGTTGTGAGTATTAACTATCATTATTTTACTTATGATCCAGTAGGTAGCTGTCGCTTTTGTCTAGCGAATCACTGCAATGGAAGCTTCTACTAAACCTCGAAAATTTGATCCGTTTTTGGACAATAATGCTGCCGCACGATGGAAATCTTGGGTCAATGAGTTGGAAATTTACTTACTAGCGGAAAATGTTACGAATGTCGATCGAAAACGAGCCGTTCTTCTGAATTGTGCAGGAAGTGAGGTGATTGAAATATTTCAAAATTTACCAGAGGTTGGGGCATCATATGAGGATGCGAAAAAAGCGTTGAATGGTCATTTTTTGCCAGAGGTCAATATTCTGTTCGAAATTTTCAACTTTCGTAGCGCGAAACAAGAATCTGGCGAGAAGTTGATGGATTATCATGTGCGACTACGTAAACTAGCGTCGTCGTGTGATTTTGTCGATAAAGATTTTGAGATAAAAGTACAAATTCTCATGGGGACGAATTCCGATAGGTTGAGAAAAGAAATGTTAAAAAATCCTAACAAAACTTTAAAAGAAATTCTAACTATGGGACAGTCTAATGAGTTGGTAAAATCTCAAATGTCTTCTTCAACAACATGGTTTTAAAAAACGTTAATAAATTGACATCTAACCAAAAACGAACCTGCTATGCTTGTGGTGGTGATTTTCCCCACGTGAATGCTCAGTGCCCTGCTAAAGGAAAAAACTGCAAGGAATGTGGGGGGAGGAATCACTTGCCCAAAACCAAATGGTGTGGAACTTCCACGTCGGGAGAAAAACAAAAATATTCAAAAACTCGGAAAGGAAAAGTCTACGAAGCTAAAGATTCCGATGAAAGTAGCAGTGAGGATTCCTCTAATGAGTGTGATAAGTCACTGAATGTTGTAAATATAGCAAAAACCCGAGAAATTCCCACAACAATTGTGAATGTAAATGGACAGCAAGTACGTTTCATTATAGATACGGGAAGTTCGGTTAATTTGATTGATAAATCCATTTATGACAGTTTTGAAAGTCCGCTCAAACTCAAACCTACTAGCAGAAAGCGATTAGCTTATCAGGCTCGTCGTATTCACCTCCTGGGAAAATTCAAGTGCACTATGAAACACAAAAATAGAGAAGTTATCACCAGCATTGTGGTAGTAGAGATGGGAGACGCAATTCTGTCTGGTGAAACGGCAAAAGAGTTAGGTATCGTGTCATTTGCGTTAAGTGTGCAATCTGAACTAACTGACCCAGTAAAACGAAACTTGATTCAACAGTATCCTAACTTGTTCAAGGGTGTTGGAAAATTTAAAAACGAACAAGTTAAACTACACATTGACGCAAGTGTTACTCCTATAGCGGTTGGGTTTCGCAGAACACCAGCGCATTTAAAAAAAAAAAGTTGAAAACGAACTAAACAAACTACTTGAAGATGATATTATTGAAAAAGTAAACGGACCAACCACTTGGGTTTCACCTATGGTGTTAGTTCCTAAAAAAGATGGAAGTCTCCGAATATGTGTGGACATGAGAGCTCCGAACAAAGCCATAAAAAGAGAGCGGTTTCCTGTTTCTACAATTGATGATGTTGTCTCACTTGTCAATGGGTCTACAGTGTATTCAAAACTAGACTTGAATAAAGGTTTTCATCAGCTGGAGTTGTCACTGGACTCAAGGAATATAACCACGTTCGCTAGTCATTTGGGTTTATTTCGCTACAAACGTCTGAGTTTCGGCATTTGTTCAGCACCAGAAAAGTTCCATCAAATTGTGCGACAGCTCATTGCTGACATTCCAGGGTGTATAAACGTCAGTGACGATATATTAATTTTTGGTAAATTTGGAAAAGACCATGATAAAGCACTGCATTCGGTTCTGTCCAGGTTACAGGAGTCCGGGTTAACTCTGAATATAGATAAATGTATTTTTCGTCAGAAAAGTGTTCCATACCTTGGACTAGAATTATCTGGAGAAGGAATTTCTCCAGCAAAGGAAAAATTGAATGCAATTGAAGCCTTAGGACTTCCTCAAGACATTCATGAAATGAGAAGTTTCCTTGGCATGCTAAATTTTCTGCGAAGATTTATTCCGAATTTAGCTAACGATACAAAACTTTTTAGGAATTTGATAATCAAAGATTCCAGGTATTTTCAGTACCTGGAAATGGACGGACAAAGAGGAAGCATTGTTTAGGAAAATTAAGAAGAAGGTAAAAAACGCCATAAACAACAAATTCTTTGACATTAATAAAACTGCCCACTTGTACGTTGATGCTGGACCTGAAGGTTTAGGGGCAATTTTGGCTCAACCTGGAGATGGAAACCCTAAAATCGTGGCCTGTGCAAGCATCAGCTTGACTAGTGTTCAAAAGCGATATGCACAGATAGAAAGAGAAATGTTAGCCATCGCTTGGAGTGTCCAACACTGGAACGATCTGCTAATAGGGTCTAAATTTGTGATTCATACCGACCACAAGCCCCTGGTATCACTTCTGAACAAAACTCACGGAGAATTTTCTCCTCGTTTGGACAGGCTCATGTTCAAATTGCTAGGGTACGATTTTTCTATTGAACACATTCCAGGAAAAGAAAATCCATCTGATTATATGTCTAGACATCCCTTACAAAACAAATTCAAAAGTGATGATTCTTACATTAATTTCGTTACGGAGATCAATCTTCCGTCAACTATATCTCGTGAAACTCTTTCCCGCATTTCCAAAGAGGATGAAGAGCTTAATAAACTCACCCAAGCTCTTCGGAACAACCAGTGGGAGGATCCACTGGTACAGAGATTTAAGATCCTTAGGGACGAGTTGGCAGTTACAATGGATAACATTGTTCTTCGTGGTTCGAGAATAGTCATTCCCAAAAAACTACAGGCCAAAGTGATTGCGTTGGCACATCGGGGACATCAAGGCATGACGAAAAGCAAGGAGTTACTAAGGACCAAAGTATGGTTTCCTAACATGAATAAGCATCTATACGCAGCTATATCAACATGTATACCATGCATTGCCAACAGCTCTAAGACAAGTCGAGGTCCTATCAAGCCCACTCCTACACCATCCAGTCCATGGGAGTCGCTTTCATTGGACTTCGCTGGACCTTTTCCAAACGGGAGGTATGTTGCGGTGTTGATCGATGATTACAGCCGATATCCAATTGCTGAGGGTATTTCATCTTTGACTTCTAACATCGTGACCCGCTGGTTGTTCAGGCATTTTGCACTTTTCGGAATTCCTACTTCACTCAGGACTGATGGAGGACCTCCTTTTGACAGCCATCAATTTTCATCGTTTTGTGAAAAGCTCGGAATAAGACACAAGAAAGTTACGAGTTTATGGCCCGAGGCGAATGGAAGAGTAGAACACTTCATGTCAAACATGAACAAAACCATCCGATCGGCAATAATAGAAAGTAAGAATTGGGAAGATGCATTGATGGAGTATTTGATCCAGTATAGAGACACTCCACACTGTTCCACTCAAATCCAACCTTCTAAAGTATTGTTAAGGTCTAATTTTCGTTCATTTTTACCTCAAATGGCATCCAATTTATTCTGTGATGATGTAGATGAACAACTCTTGGAAAATGATGAAAGGTCCAAAGAAAAAATGAAGAACTATGCAGATGCTAGGAGACATACTAAGATTCACGAACTTAAGCCAGGAGATCAGGTACTAGTGAAACAGCAGAAGGTCGACAAATATTCCACACCTTTCAACCCAAATCCATTAGAGGTTGTCGATGTCCAAGGAACTCGGATAACTGCTCAGTCGGATCGTCATCTAATCACAAGAAACTCTTCACATTTCAAGAGGATACCCGAACGAGAAGAGGAGTTGGTGGAAATGGAAACAGAAGGAGCACCCGTCAGTTCTCCTGGTAACTTCATACCGAATGTTGAAGAGAAATCCCAAGAACAAGCATCAGGGACTCCTGGAGAACAAGTATGTTCTAGAAGCGGTAGAGTGATTAAACTCCCTTCAAAATTTAACGATTTTATCATGCGTTAGAATATTTCTGCCTAGGGAGGAATGTAGTGAGCTAGTTACCAGCGACACTACTGTTATTATTATAAACAGCTGATTGCTTGTCATCTGGGTTGTAGATTAAAAATATGGGCTAGAAGTAAGCCGGTATTTTGCGAGCCACTGAATTTTCTCGATGGCTTATGCCAGACCTTTGGGGATGGCACTTAGCATAGCCAGGCTTAAAAACATCTCCAAACCTTCACGAGGTCTAGCCTGTTAGTGCCCATATCCTTTGGAGTGGGGCCGACAGATTGGAGCAATGTTGGGTTGTCCCCCCCCCCCCGTTCTGGGAGGTGGATAGCTTTCCTTGAGAGGTGGTGAGGGGGGCGAGTGGTGGCGCCTGCTCGTGCTCCCCGCATCAACTTTTTTTTTTTTTTTTTCTTTCTTTATTTATTTTCTTTTGCGCCCCCAACCCAAGCTGTAAAGCGACCCGTGGCGAAGGGTGGATGGCACATGGGACATTGTGTCAAACACGGAGCCTCAAGGATACCAGGCGACCTCCTTGCAGTAAGTAGCCTTGTCACGGCATGCGGGGCTCTGCCGTGATCGACTGTGTATTACCCTAGCTACTCGTGGGAACATGAATGAAGAAAATCAAATAAATTTGAACATTCAGGAGCTTACCCTAGCTAAGGAAGAGAGATTGCTATTGAGTCCCTCCTCAGTGATGGAGGAGGAGGTCATGGATTTGTACTGTGACCTCCCAGCTGTAGAAGGAGGTTCATCTGCAGCGGATGGAGACGCAAGGTCACATTCTGCGGGCGGGGGGCTTCTGGGGGTCCCAGCTGCCGGTGTGGGGCCTGGTGCCGGGGCGCCTCCCAATAGGGGGGTGCTGGTGCTGGGCCCTCCCCAGGCGGGGGGGTCCTCGGGGGCTCCTGAGAACCAGGACACAGGCTTGGAGCCGCTGACCGAAGGGTCGGATGCGGGGCCATCGGGCACGCATTCTGGGCACAAGCGAGGGCGCCACGTTGTTTACTGGCGCACAGAGGCGCCGGTTTAAAGCCCTCCTGTCAGAGGGTAAGAGCGTGGCTGATGCCAGGGCTCTTGCGATGAGAGGAGGGCTGACGAAAGAGGTGGAAGGTGGCCAAAAAAGAGAGCGGCCTTCCACTGGAGACACTCCCGAGGAGAGAAAGAAGGTGAGACGCTCTTTGGGAGTGAGAGGTGGTGAAGGGCAGCGTGGGGACGTAGGTTCCACGTCTGCAGCCCACCTCGGTGGGGCTGGTGGCTCCGGGTGGCAGGGAGTGCCTAAGGGCGGTCCTAGCAGGCGACCACCAGTCTCATATAGCTCAGCTGTGTCAGGGGTGAAGCTGGGGGTGTTCCATGAGGACTACCCGGCGGAGCTCCTCACAGCGGAGCAGATGGAGGCCGTGGAGAGGAGCATGGTGGAGGCCGTGTTTGCTCTCGACGAAGATGATGGGCCGGAGCCAGGGTTCACCGGTACCATGTGTAGAAGGGGGTGGTACGTGGTGACCTGCAGGAAGGGGGACAGAATTCTCCTGCCGTATCCTCTGCGTGGTCGTTAAATCCGGCCTTAAAGGGGCTTAAAGCTCACGACACTGACATACACAACATATTCCAGATACTAAATACACTGCAACGGCTTGCGTGGCAGAACACATTCACTTGAAACACTCATAATGAGCGAAAGACAGTCCTGGAAGTAGCTCGCTAACACCTTTGAGCGATCCCCTATATAGGTGCGGCCTTCGGAATGAGGAGGGGGAAAACCAGGTTTGAGCGTTCCTGGGGCGGCTGATAGCGTGTGTCCCGCTCACCACATCACTAGTGGCCGAGGGCTGACTCTGAGCAGCAGCCGAAAAATCCCTCATGCGTCTTAGTCCCGGTGGGTGGCCGGACTGGCAGCTGCGGCGCATGTGGGGCCTCCCTTGACCGTCAACGGACCAGCGAAAGGGGCTAGAATCAATATGCCTGAGGGGGAGCTTCCAGGACACTGCCTCGAGCACCTCTCGCTCATACCACTAACACACACACCAAATGAACTCACAAGGATACACTACACCAGTCTGCTTCTTTTTTCTACCCCCCCCTCACAAATTAGTAAAAATAACATGACAAAGTCAAAACCCAAAATTGCAGGTAATAAAAACCCCACCTGCGCCTCTTCCTCGGGCTCGCCAAGCTCGACCCCTCCCTCTTCGGACGATGAGCAACCTACTCGTCGTCCAAACAAACAAGGGCGGAAAGAACCGGGCAAACCGCGTTCATCTCCCCTTCTCCCCTAGTAGCCCGGCAACCCGGCTACTACAAGCACACGACACAGCGTGGACCCTAAACTGTCGGACATGGAGCAAATTTGCGCATACGTCCAAATCATCCACGGCCAGCTGGCACGGATGAGGGCCAACGCGACAGGACCTATGCGGACCTCGTAACTAGTTGCCTCTTCGAAATTTCGAAGCTGGCTATAAAAGCTAATGCCCCCAACGACATCGCCCCTGCCACTCCCCCTGCGGGAAACTGTGGCGGCTGTCGTGAGGAAGAGCTGCGTAGGGCAATTGCCCAGCAGCCAGTGCCACCAGCCCCCAAACTCAAGGAGATTCAACGAGCCAGGGTAGTACCCCAGGCCCCTCATATGCGGCAGTAGCCGCTACTGCGCCTTCCTCCCCTCATGGAGCTGAGGCGGAATGGCAGTCTGCCAGGGCCAGGAAGCGCAGAGGGAAGAATAAAGGCCCCAACTAAACAGGCCGAGGGCAGCGCCCTGCCTACGCCTCTGCCCAAAAACAAGGGCAAAGTAAAAATAAAAGTAAAAATAAAAAGCCTCCACCGCTTGCCAAACTTCCCCCTAAAAACCCGCGACAAAACGTGGTAGTGGTTAGGCGGACATGTGAGGAAGGAGAGGCTGGTCCCTCCAACCCTGACGCAATGGAAGCGCTTATGCTACGGACCTTCAAGCACTAAGCGTCCGAGTGCTAGACATCCGCACCGCAGTGGGAGGTGGCGCCGTCATTGTGACAGAAACGCCAGAAATGGCCAAGGCGCTCACGAGCCACATTTCCACAAAAAAGGAGTTGAAGCTCAAGCGTCAGCCCCTGGGTC
This sequence comes from Pachypeltis micranthus, assembly GCA_020466155.1. NCBI lineage: Eukaryota > Metazoa > Arthropoda > Insecta > Hemiptera > Miridae > Pachypeltis > Pachypeltis micranthus. Next base: position 567,383 of record CM035770.1, on the reverse strand, counting down.
GTTTCACGCCTGCTATTGTGCGACGTGCGGATTGACCTTCAAAAGAGGACTTGGCCCAACAAGTTGTTGAGCACAACCCTGCGTTAGCTTGCAGCCGCAGGACGTCAGGCCTCTCTTCACCAAAAAGCGTGGCAGACAGAAGGATTGGGTGATAGAGGTATCACCCAGCCTATACAAAAACTAGAGGCAAGGCACCTCCAAATAGCCTGGCAGCGGTGCGCCATACGAAAGTACCAAGCCCCCACTCAGTGCTACAAATGCCAGCGCTATGGCCACCTGGCAGTGGCCTGTACAAGACCTGTTGTGTGCGCCTGGTGCGCCTTGCCACATCTGAGTAAGGAATGCAAGCGTGATGCTCCCCTCAAATGTGCCAATTGCGTCGAACGCAAAATCCAACAGGTTGCACACTCCACACGAGACGCACGCTGTACCATTCGTCAGCGAGCAATTGCCCTCCAGGAGTCACGAGTGGATTATGAATAGGTCAAAAACAGTTCGAATCCTTCAGCACAACACCAATAAGAGTTCCCCAGTTATGGCTGAGTTGCTGCAAAATGCACTCAAGAAACGCTGCAGTGTTCTCGCCATACAGGAACCATACATAGGATCCGAAACTCTTGGTCTGGGATCGCAGGCACGAGTGGTGGCTGGAGCAAGAACGGGAGCCAAGGCAGCAGTGGCCTGCATCGACCCGTCCATTGACATGCTCGCACTCACTCACCTGAACAGCCAGCACTTGGCCGCTGTGCTCATCCGAGCCGGTGGCTTTGAGCTGGTTGTAATATCATTTTACAGGCAATTTGGCGCGCCAGTTGCCAACAGCCTTGAACCACTCGAGCGGGCTCTAGCAGGCCTATCAGGACGACCCTGCATAGTCTGTGCCGATGCAAATGCCAGATCACCATTGTGGGGATCCCCAACCCTGGATGGGGCGGGCGAGGCGTATATAGAGCTGCTCACCAGGTACAACTTGATTGTTGCCAACGACCCCATGACTGAGGCGACCTATGATGGTCCGGGAGGAAGGTCGTGTATAGACGTCACAGCCGTGTCTCACACCCTGCTACTCAAATTGCAGGGTTGGCGAGTCGTACCAGGTGCAACGCAGAGCGATCACATGGTTATTGACTTTGCCATCACGGATGACAACATCCTCTGCAAAGACACGCGTGAAAAGCGATTCCGCACAAAAAATGCTGACTGGCCACAATTCTGTAGGGTACTGGAAGGTGAACTGCGTGCGGCGGACACCGATCTAATAGCGCAAGCATACACACCTGAAGAGGTGGACAGCAAAGTGGACATATTTACCACAGCACTGCACTCTGCTGGGCTCTCTGTACTTGGCCAACAGAAGCACAGGGCGATCAAAGTCCCATGGTGGACTGAGGAACTAAATCCCTCAAGCAAAGTGCAAATAGAGCCAGAAGGATGTACCAAAACACTCGTGACCCTGATGCCAGAGCAACACTCCGAACTGCCTTCATCCAAGAGAAGAAGGCCTTCCACCGCGCCATCAAACGAGCCAAACGGCAAGGCTGGCGAAATTTTGTGGAAGTGGAGAGCTCTGAGAACCCCTGGGGCAGACACTACAAGTCCTCCATAGGAAAAGCAAATGTAGAGCAGGTCTTAGCTGCGATGCAAAATGAGTCAGGCTGGGCCTGCAGCATCGAACGTTCACTGGAAACCTCCTTGAGAAGGCGTTCCCAGATGACCAAGTAGCTCGAGACACTGAAGCCCAGAGGGCAGCAAGGGAGCTGATCATGGACCCTCCGAACGAGCCCGACATCCCACTGTGGACAACAGGCGACCTCGGCAGGGCCCTTGCGACCTTAAAGCCCAACAAATCCCCTGGGCCGGATAAAATAGAAAGCAATATGCTAAGGAAGGCTGAGCGAACGATCTCCAGCGGCCTCCTTAATTTATATAATGACTGTCTGCTGGTCGGACAGTTCCCCACTCAGTGGAAGACTGCGCGTGTTGTCACTCTTCAAAAGGGAGGCGACCGCAATCAGTCAGACCCGCGATCATGGAGACCACTCAGCCTTCTTTCCATATTAGGCAAAACACTAGAAATCTTGATGTTGCAGTCCCTCGAAGGAGTCTTTGGCCGCAACCTCACAGGCAGGCAATACGGGTGTACCAAAGGAAGGTCCACGCAGGATGTCATTGTCGAGATCCGGCGTGTTTCTGCTGGCACCGGCTAAGTACGTCGTAGCAGTTCTGATTGACATCAGAGGGCGTTTGACAACCTTTGGTGGCCAGCGCTCCTTAATGAACTCAAAGGTTGGGAATCCCCCGCAACCTGTACTCGCTCGTCAGAAGTTACCTGACAGACAGAACTGCTACGATCGAAAGTAGGCATGTCTCCGTCCAGAGAAAGATTGAGAAGGGGTGCCCACAGGGCTCGGTCCTAGGACCAGCACTCTGGAATGCCTTCTTCGAAGGTCTTCTCAGGAAACTCATGGAGACTGACTGCGAGCCGTACGCCTATGTGGATGACTTGACTGTGCTGATCTTTGCAGAGTCAGTCCGCCAAATTGAAGAAAAACCCACCACGTGCTCCGCACTGTCAACCAATGGTGCGAGCATGTCAAGATGCAGGTGGCTGAGGAAAAAACCCAGCTAATCCTCTTGAAGGGGAAAGTGAATAATCCACCCACAATACGCTTTGGCGGCCACAGGCTCCTTTTTGAAAAGCACGTCAAGTATTAGGAGTGAATATAGGTGAGAGGTGGGGTTTCAACCAACACCTCCAGTCCCTTAAAGGCACTACCATTGCAAGGTTTGCCTCACTGCATGCCATTACTAAGGCCACTTGGGGTGTGTGTTACCACGACACCATCCTCATGTATAAGGCCATCTATTTAGGTGTGATTGGCTACTGCCCCGTTGTCTGGGGTAGCAAACTAACAGTCAATCAAAAGAGAGTATTGGCCCAATCCCAGAGAGCTGCGCTCCTGTGGATCACCAAGGCCTACAAGACTGTATCAACGGAAGCACTCCAGGTGATCACTGGTCAGTTACCCGTTGATTTGGCTGTTGAGTGCATGATTGACAAGTGGAGAGTGAAACGAGCTTCCCCGCTTTGGGCTGAACTCCGTGCGGAGCTCACCACAGAACAGAAACTTGCCGCCATCGATGAATGGGCTCTAGAGAAATGGCAAGCGAGATGGGAATCCTCGTCAAAGGGACGTGATACGTATGAGTTCTTCCCCGACATCCGTGAACGTCTTTCTAGAAAATGGGTTGAGCCAGACCACTGGACGAGCCAGTTCCTCACGGGACATGGTGACTTCAATGCGCGGCTCCACTTCTTTTCTCTAAAACACTCTCCATTATGCACGTCTTGTGCCTCCAGTGCGGAGGAAACAAGAAACCATGTGCTGCTCCACTGTAGTTTCTACAACAGTGAGCGACGGTTGTTGGGAGGGCAAACGAACTTAGCAGCTTTGACTGCTACAAAGGAAGCCTATAATCATTTTGCAAAGTTCGCAAAGAAGGTAATGGCTAAGAAACGTGGTTATAGTTGATCAGTCCTTTTGAAACTTGCCACCCAAGTAAACAGTAAGATCAGGTAGGGAACCAGATTAAGAACTACTCCCAGATGGTACGGGATTCCTCAGGTGGTCACCTCCGCGCGGTAACACACGGGCAACAGCTCTCTACGGTGAGACTGGCTAACGACCAAATACCTGCCGTACCTCCACAGGTCTGAGTTCGGTAGATGCTGCAGGGGCCGGCCTCTTGCATATTAGCGAAACCGCAACTACTATGACTGATATAACCCTCGTCGAGGGTTTAGGTACAGTCATCAAATAAAGAAACAGACCTGAGGGGAAGGACCTTCCGAGACCACGAAGAGCCGTGGCGTACCTGCCGGGGTGTGAGGATGAGCCGGATGAGAGGATCCTGGGGTTTCTGGCGAAGCAGAATAGGAGACTCTGCACACGGTTCTGGACGGTGCTTTCTCGGGTCCACAAGGAATCAGCGGTGCTTCTGGGCCTGCTGATAGATGCGCAATCTGCCCAGGCTTTGGAGGCTGAGCCAGCAGTCTCCATAAAGCTGAGGCAAGGCAGCATCAGAGTGAGGAAGCAGGGCTCTGAAGAGGTACCTACCTCGAGTGTCCCTTCCTTGGATGCCCCTGGAGATGGTGGAAGGGGAAGACCTAGGGTCCCGCTGCGCGGTCCTGGCTGGGGGCCCCGCCTTGGGTGCCTCGGCAGGAATGGTGGCGGCTCCTGGAAACAGCGGTGCTGGGGTCCTGGTGGCTCCTCCTCCCCCTCCTGTGGTGATGGCTTCGGCAGAAGCTGCGGGTGGGGTGGGGGGGCTGGCGGGTCCAGATTTGGCAGGGAGGGCAGGAAGGACGACAAGGTCCTTCCGGCCCAAACTGCAGAGAGGCTGCAGGCAAGTCGCGCCTGCTCGCCCTCCGGGCACTCCGCAGGGACGTAAGGTCCCACGGGGGTTTGGGGGTCGGCGTGGGCGACGATGATTGCGCAGCATGTGGGCTTCCTCCAGATCAACCTGCTCGCGGCCAAAGCAGCTACGGCAGTGATGTGCAGGAGCTTTGTCTGGGGGAGCTGTGATGTGGCTCTACTGCAGGAGCCTTGGGCGGACAGCAGGGACGTAAAAGGGATACCTGCTAGTACAGGTAAGTTGGTCTACTGTGGCACAGAAGGTCGTCCTAGGGCGGCTGTTTTGGTAAGACACAACTTGCATATTCTAAAAATTCCCGAGTTCTGTCACAGGGATTTGGTGGCGGTAATGCTGGAAGCTCAAGACAGTAATGGACTCTGGGCGAGGACAGTGGTGGCGTCAGCCTACTTCCCAGGCGATGACGCTGAGGTCCCCCCGCTGATTATGCAGCAGCTGATCCATTACTGCAGAAGGGAAGACCTTCAGTTGATTGTCGGGTGCGACGCCAATGCACATAACATGGCATGGGGCAGCACAGACACAAATGAAAGAGGTGAGTCCCTTCTTGACTACTTACTGTGCAATGAAATGGTGGTGGTTAATAGGGGGAGCACGCCAACTTTTGTTACACGCAGGCGGAGGGAGGTGCTGGACATTACGGTCTCAAGTACCTTCTATGCCAGCAGAATAACAGATTGGCATGTCTCTGGGGAAACTTCAATGTCTGACCACCGGATGGTGAGGTTCAGGCTGCGGTTCCCTAATAGTGTGACGGAGACATATCGGAACCCCAAGAACACGGATTGGGTTCTGTACAGCAGTGTGTTGTCCTCCAGTTTGGAGAGCTACAGCTGTGAAATGCAAACTGTCGAAGGTGTAGAAAGGGCGACAGGGGAGATCTGCGCAGCTGTGGTAGAGGCGTATGAAGAAAGCTGCGAGTTGAAAACCCGAAGATCCAATAGGGAGGTTCCTTGGTGGAACAAGGAACTGGAAAGGCTTCGGAAAGAAACGAGGAGGCTCTTTAACAGAGCAAAAAAGAAGGGTGAGTGGGACACATATAGGGGTTCCCTCACAGCATACAATAAAGCCCTTAGACTGGCTAAAAGGAAATCCTGGAGAGACTTCTGTGGGGGCATGAAAGACTTGTCTACCATGTCCAAGGTACAGAAGATCCTCTCTAGAGAAGAGAGACCGCAAATCGGTTTTCTCCTAAAGGCAGGGGGAACATTCACAAGGGGCAGCAAGGAGACCTTGGAGGAGCTACTGACAGCTCACTTCCCAGGGTCTCAAAGCCTGCGGTGGGGAGATAGCCACCACCATCAGCTGAGCGCCGATGGTGGTACCTGTCATGGGCAATCAAGGAACCCACTGCTAGCTGCAGCCACCAGAGAAATGTTCACACTTAATAAGGTTAAATGGGCTATTGGTTCATTTAAACCTTACAAGGCGCCAGGTGCGGATGGGATCTTCCCAGCCATGTTGCAGCATGGTAGGGAGGCTCTGGGTCCGATACTGGTGAGGCTCTTCAGGGCGAGCTATGTCCTTAGGTACATACCCACTATGTGGAGGAAGGTGAAGGTGGTCTTTATACCAAAGCCGGGTGGCTCCTCGGCCCTGGCTAAGGGCTACCGCCCCATCAGTCTCATGTCCTTCGTGTTGAAAACAATGGAGAAGATAGTGTGCCTATCAATAAAGGAGAACTATCTAACTCAGAACCCCATTCGGAGTTCCCAGCATGCCTATCAGAGGGAGATCCACTGAGACTGCTCTGAAGGAACTGGCAACAGTGCTGGAGGATACTCTGAGATCCGGAGAGATTGCGCTGTGCTGCTTTCTGGATATTGGGGGCTTTCGACAATACGTCGTATGCCTCAATCACGGCTGTGGCTGGTAGGAAGGGTGTAGATCCTTACCTAATCTCTTGGACCAACGAGATGCTGAGTAGCAGGGTGGTCTTCTCGGTGTTGGGGGACACTCTGTGGTGCCCACCAGGATGCCCGCAGGGGGTGCTCTCCTCTCCTCTGGTTACTGGTAGCTGATACCCTTCTCGAGCTGCTGGAGGAGGAGGGCTACAAGGTAATAGGATACGCGGATGACCTGGTAATTATAGTCGGGTAAATTCGCGAATGTAATCAGTGAATGCATGCAGCATGCACTGAATACCCTACAGACATGGTGCAATGGGCAAGGACTGTTTGTCAATCCAGACAAAACGAGCCTGATCCCATTCACCAGAAGGCGCAGCCTTACGCTGCGGGAACTCAGGCTGGGTGGCAAGGTGGTGAAGATCCAGCATGAGATCAAGTACTTGGGAGTCTTTCTTGATGGTAAGCTCTCTTGGGCCACACACGTGAAAAAAGCCTTACAGCGGGCGTCGATGGTGATGTGGGCAGCTCAAAGAATGGTGGGGAAGACATGGGGGCTGAGGCCTGGGATGATCCGGTGGTTGTACACTGCGGTTGTTCAGCCTGTAGTCACCTATGGAGCCCTGGTCTGGTGGACTAGGGTGGAAAACAAAACAGTGCAGTTGCAGCTAAATAAACTGCAGCGTAGGGCGTGTCTAGCCATTACAGGCTGTATGACAACATGCCCTACGGCTGCACTGGAGGTCTTGCTAGATTTAGCTCCACTCCACATACATGTTAAAAGGATGGCGTTCCTCCAGGCTGCGCGTATGTTGGAGTTGGGTCTGATCATGCGGGGGAGGAGGAGTTCCTGCCACTTGATCCTTGACAAGGTGAAGGTGGGGGGGCCTGAACTGCATGTGGTAGACTCAATGCCCGCAAGGTTCAACTTCGTGCTACCCTTTCGGATACTCATTCATGAGCGATCCAGGTGGGTAGGGGGAGCTCCCGCTTTCGAAGCTGGGGCCCTGGTATACTACACTGATGGCTCGGTGCAGGGTGGCCTTGCAGGGGCAGGCATCTTTGGGCCGAGGATCAGAGCAGCGATCCCATTGGGGTTGCTGGCCACGGTGTTCCAGGCAGAGGTGGCTGCGGTGACAGTCTGTGTGCAGCGGCTGCTGCAGAGGGGACTGAAGCGGCAGAGAATCTACATCATGGTGGACAGTCAGGCCACTCTCAAGGCCTTAGCCTCATACTGTCTTACATCGCGGCAGGTGTGGGAGTGTCTGACTGGACTGAAGGCCCTGGCCGAGGACAACAGTGTAACACTGTGTTGGGTGCCAGGGCATCAGGGTATAGAGGGAAACGAACGGGCTGATAGGTTGGCTAAGAAGGGATCAGAGCAGATCCCTATTGGCCCTGAGCCCTTTGTTGGGACTACCAGGAGCCATCTACGTAGAGAGGTTGGCAAATGGGAGGATAGGTGCAGGGCTGCTCATTGGCAGGGGCTGCCCGGCCTTAGACAGTCAAAACTCTTTATCCGGCTCTCCAGAGAGAGGTCCAAGGAGGTGCTTGCTCTGGAAGGATATGAGGATCATATGTGGCCTGTTCACAGGTCACTGTCCGCTGAGGTACCACCTTGCAAATATTGGCAAGTGCGAGGTACAGGTATGCAGGTTCTGCGAGGTAGGGCTAGAGACGGTAGAGCACGTGCTGTGCGTATGCGATGGACTCGCGGCATCGCGCCGTTCTGTGTTTGGGAGGCCCTTTCTTCAGCCCGAAGAGGTGGCAAATGCAGAACTTGCGGATATCCTCCGCTATGTGCGGGGGTGGTGGGGGCGCATAGGTGACGTCACACCAAGTGAGACCAGTGCTGTGGGGCCTGGGGGTGGTGCAGGTGGGCCATGATCCGAGTATCATGGACGCCCTTACAATAGGCCTGTTTGTGGCTGCAGTGAGGGTATTGCCTGCATCCACCGTTTCAAAGAAAAAAAAAAAAAAAAAGATTAAAAATATAGATTCATTCTGTGTTCTAACGAATTGATGTGCAGTCATTTTATATTAATTTACATTAATATGCACAAGATACTACAATGAGTATTGAAAAACGCTCATAAGATATATTGGGACAACTCGAGAAGTTCCAGAATTGTAACCACCGCTGTTTTGCTTACTACCATTTCCAAACGTCTTTACCGAACAACTCTGGAAAACTGTTCATTATCCTTCTCAAAAAAATCGTGTCTCACAGTTCTGAGACCCATCCCATTCGATTCAGCATCGAATAATACCAGTAAACCATACGCAACATGACCTGAATTCAATGGAACGACGAGAACTAAGTATGCCCGTAGGCGCCTGTAGGCAATTGGCACTACTTTGCGAGTCGAGCCGGCGGGAGGTTTAATGAGATGGGAGGGAGGGAGTACAAACGACGAAACGATTACTTTCGCTGTAGTTCCCGCGAGTTCTTTCAATTAGTAGACTTTTGCTCATTATAATTACTGTAATTTCACCATACGAGCTTGTACACGTCTGATACTTATCCCATTCGCCACAGGATCTTAATAATACCTTGAATACGATACCAACCACGGGGCATTTACGTTTAAACTGCCAAAATTGCGTTTTGTTAATTTTTTTAAACCGTTTTTTGCCCGTAACAACCATGGGCTTTGACCGATCGGATAGCCGAGCAGGTGGGCACAGCGAGATACGAAATGGGTTTTTTGTGCGTAAGAACGGATTTTTTAGACCACGTTAAAAGCACAAAACGGCCCAGACTGCGAACGTACATTGCAGATTTAGAATCCCAATGTCTTGAAACGTAATCAAATTTTGAAGGGGGTTTGTAAAAAAAAATTTTCTGACCGAAAACATAGGGTTATTATTCAGGATGAATAATAAACCAAAAATTAGATTAGTAGCAAAACCCAGGAATACCAGTGAAGATGCGTAGAGCTAAGGAAAGTTTAGCGATGTGGTGCGTGAAATATTTAACTAAATTTTGGTGTATGTTCATCATTCCCTATATTGGTCAGCTCTATAAACGTTTGCTTGTCATCGTGGTTCAACATTGCAGAGGTGTATCGACATTAGTGTCAACAGTCGTACCTGATGGTTAAACAATGCACTTCAGAGGGTCATGTTAGAGCAAAGAATTCAGCCGTATTTCAGCGGCCAGTTGTCGAGCGGGGGAGTCGATGGGTGAACCGGCGTTTCGGGAGGAACAAGATGGCGGCTCGGGAAGAGGTGAGTTTCGATCCGAGTGGGTAGCTGAAGGCTGGCAGGTTGACAAGTGGTGGCAGAACCGTACAATCGAGGGGATCGTCGACGGTAGGTACGTCGACGACGGAGATCGAGAAGTCAACCGAAGGCTCGAGCTTAGCGAGTGTCGACCCGCGAGTGTCAAGTTCCAGTGTTCAAGTGCCCCCTACGTTTACGGTCTGGTCGACGGAACATTATGTTGTCCGGAGAAGAAATGGAATCCTCGTCCGAAGAGGATAGTTGTCGAAAGAAGCGGCGCTCCGACAGATACGATTCGTCTGAAAGTTCTGACAGGTACTGGACTTTTGTTTCTCTTTGTAAGTCACGTCTTATCTACCACACCCTCATATTTTGTTCATCTACCTTTATAATATTTTATTATTTTCATATTCATCATAATACTTTCATCCTTGTTCAAAATGTCATTTAAATGAACATATCTACTTTTTTAGATTTTCACTCTTGAGCAGGCATCTAACACCGAGTTTCCTTCTGGTTTTAGACTTCCGTGTAGTGAAAAATATTGTATGTACAATAAGCAAATACAGATGTGAGGGAATCTCTCAATTGTCAAGTTGGGTCATGGCTGTAGTTGAACTCATTTCCCAAGTCAGTAAGCTGTAAGTGATATGTGGTTTGTCGCAGTGAGTGTACACTGCTTAGGCCAGGGCCATTTTTGCATATTTTGGGGAACATAGTTTGGATGGAAGTCGCCAAACTTCGGTCTACAACTGCATAGGCTCTGAAGAAAGGTGCTAATGTGCACGACACTTTAGCCAACAGATTCTGAACGCAACAGTGCATCGATTGTCTGTTTCAGAACAAGTTGACTCAAATACGCTAGTAATGAGCGGAAGATAGTTCTGGTGGTAGTTCAGTAATATCTACGAGCCATCTCCTTTATACCGAGGGAGCAGATGCCTGCTACATTTGTGGGCGATATGTCTTCGTTCAACGCATTTTTACAGAAACATTTACAGAGAACCAAATGCGTTAGTTGTGATTACTTCGTAAGTTTGATCGAAATCGTTATAGCCGTTTTTCAGAAAACTGGAAAACCAATAATTAATATTCGACAAATCTCATTTTCCGAGCTATCATGGCTCATATCTCCATTCAGCAGATACGTACAGAAATAATTACTGAGAACAGAATGTGGGCATGGGTTGCTATAAGACGCTCCATAAGATTGATGAAACCCAGGACATTACGAAAAAGTTTTAAAAAACCATTATTTTCTACCCATTTTCATGCTTATCTTTGTCCTAAGGAATGTCAAAGGTACGTTTTCTAAAACACAAAGTGTTAACTATTTAAAACCATTCTGTGTGTTTGGTATAGATCGTTGAAGCAGTTTTGCCAAAAAGCGTAAAAACCCTACTTATGCATCTCTGTTCATCGAATTTTCATGGAGATATTTATGGAGAAGAAAAGTTGGATACTGACTAGCAGATGATTAAATGAAAGTTTAATCAAGGTTGTTGTAGCCATTTTCGAGAAAAATGCTTAAAACCCTAGTTTTGGGCACATTTTCGTTCTACTCCCCTTTACCATTAACCGGAACCGCCCATAACTTTATTTTCGCGTCTACAAAAAATCAGAAACAAAACAAAGAAGAATCAGCTCAATCGGTCCAGCCGTTCTCCCGAAAATCGAACTGCAGACACATACACGTCTGTTTCCTCAGCAATATGACTGTATGTGAACCCTTGGAGAGAGTTAAATCATTCGACTGACGTGGACGTTGCCGTTCCACTATCATGTAAGAGGCTGGCCATTCGCTCAGCATCCTCCAAACCCAGACCTGTGGCAGGTTTGGTCATTTTGCCAGACCAGAGAGGTGGAGGTGGTGATCGGTAGCCAGTGTGTTACCAAGCGGAGGCATGACCCCTGGAAAATCCCGTACCATCAGGAAGGAGTTATAAATCAGGTTTCTCGTCTGATCTAACTACTTACATAGGTGGCAAGTTTCCAAGGGGCAGTTGAACTGTGACCATGTTTTCTTGCCATGACCTTCTTCGCAAACTGGGCAGAATGGTTATAGGCTTGCTTTGTAGCAGTCAATGTTGGTAGGATTTTCTGCTCTTGCAAGAACTGTCACTCACTGCTGTAGGAACTACAATGGAACAGTACCTGGTTTCTTGTTCCATCCGCACTGGAGGCGTAAGACGAGTAGAGTGGAGAGTTTATGAGAGAAAAGAAATAGTCGCGCATTGAAGTGTGTGTCTCGTAAGGAACTGGCTCCTCCAGTAGTTTGCCTCAACCCATTCTCTTCTTAGACATTCATGGATGTTGGGAAAAAATTCGTACGTGTCTCGTTCCTTCGACGATTCCGATCTCGCTCGTCATTTCTCTAATGCCCATCCATCAATGGGGGCATGTTTTTCCTCGGTGGAGATATCTGCCAGGGGCAGCCCAGTGTAAGCTCCCTTTCCACTCTCTACTTGTCAAGCATGTACTCAACGGCCAAGTCAACTGGGCCAACCAGTGAACACTTGAACTACTTTTGTCGATACAGGTCGATAGGCCTTGGCGATCCACAGGAGTGTCTGGCATGGGGCCAATACTCTCTCTTGATTGACAATCAGTTGCTACCCCAGACAATGGGGAGGTAGCCAATCACGCCTAGGTAATGGCCTTGTACATGACGATCGTGTCTCAGGCACACACTCCACAAGTGATCTGACTGACTGCTCGTAATGAGGCAAACCTTGCGATGCCTCCAGGGACTGGAGGTGTTGGGTGAAACTCCACCTCTCACCTATATTGACACCTAAGTACCAGACTGGCTTCTCAAGAAGGAGCCTGAGGCTGCCAAAACGAAATGTTGGTTGGCTATTTACTTTTCCCTTTAAGAGGATTAGCTGGAGTTTTTCTTCAGTTATCTGACATGCTCGCACCATTGGGTGGCAGTGCGAAGCACATCGTGGGGTTTTGCCTCGATTTGATGGATCGTCTGGACATGGATCAGCACAGTCAGATCATCCACATAAGTATATGGCTCACAGTCAGTCTGTGTGAGTGTCCTGAGAAGACCTTTGGAAAAGGCGATCTAGAGTGCTCGTCTGACGACTGAGCTAGTGAGATCTCTTTTTAGGACGGAGACATGCCTGCATCGGATCGTAGCAGCTCTATCTGTGCTTCCAGCAGTATGCCGAGCAGGTGCAGGTTGGGAGGGATTTCCCTACCTTTAAGCTCATTGAGGAGAGCTGGCCACCAAAGGTTGTCAATTAGAACTGCAACGACGTACTTAGCCTGTGCTTCCAGGGAAACATTGTGGATTTCGGCAATGACATCCTGCATGGATCTTCCTTTAGTACATCCATATTGCTTGCTCTGTGAAGTTGGGGCTGTTGAATATCAATTTTACTTTTAATTAACCCTTCATTTATTCGTTCTGTATGTAATATGATTTTGATATCATTTTATATTTTTCATAATTATTTCTGATCAGCTGATTTTGGTCTTCACTAATTAACCTCGATCAGCCATCTTTGTTTGGTTCATGTTCAGGTTCAGTCTCACTCCATACCTATTTTGCTGCGCTTGTTGCCGCATGCTATTTTTCGTTACATATTCATTTGATTGATTTATTTGTCTCTTGATTTATTTTATCCACTGCCTATTTTAGCGGCCTAAGACTCCTTCAATGGCTGTGACATCTATACCTTCCTTCCTGCCCATCATAGGTCATCTCAGTCATGGGGTCGTTGGAAATATTTAAATTGTAGTTGACGAGCAGCTCTGTACACGCCTCATCCGCCCCAGCCAGGGTGAGGGTTCCCAAAGTATTATCCGACGTTGGCGTAACCACAAACCGACGTGACGGGCTAACTAGAGCCTACTCAAGTGGTTGAAGGCTGTCGACCACTGGTACATCAAATTGCCTGTAAAAGGATATAACAACCAGCTAAACGCCACCAGCTTGAATGAGCTCAGCAGCCACCGGCTCGAATGATCACAGCAGCCACATGCTAGCGGTTCAGATGGGAGAGTGCGAGTAGTTGAGTGCATGGTAGTTCCGCACAGAACTACCCCTTCCGGAATACTTGAGGTCTTCAGAGAAGGAGGGAAACTCCGACTCCCCTTACTAAGAGAATCGTCTTTCGTCAGGAGATGAAACCGATTATCCGACTCCTAGATGTCGCAGCTGTGTGGAACGAAGACGTTCGATCCAACGAAGATGTTTAGGTCAGAGACAATATTGTGAAGTGCGTGTTTATTGTTCGATCAACTTTGTATTTGTTAATTCAATATTTCCACCACAAACATGGGCACCTGTTTGGAGCTTTAAACAAAATTCTCTCTCTCTCTCTCCGTAGGAATTCCACATCAGATGGTGTCATGTTTCTCGTCGTACTTAAGGGATCGGCAGCGGTGTGTTCCCTTAACACGGATGGTACAATGACCAAATGGAGAGACACATGTCTGTGTACCCTACAAGTTTGTTTGCTTCACTTTCAAACTTGTTCTCGGCTGAAACTAAATACATGTTTTATGCAGATGTATCAATCGTGTAGTAGAAAATATTGGGCCTGCGATAGGCAGCCTTAATTCGACGGGCTTTAACGGGTTGGTGTAACGAGCATGGAACGCGATTACAAGGTCAAAAACGAAGGTTTATGTTATGTGTTAGTTATGTATCTTGGGAACTAATACTATCCTGGGATCTGCAGGTTACAAACATGAGTAGATGGGTGTTTTCAGGTGTGTACCGGTTGCGTAGGATTGCGGATGACTTCCCGACACGAGTACGGCGGCAGCTTGTGCAATCGTCGATCTTCCCGATCATAGATTATGCAACAGTGGTCATGTGTGATTTGAATGGTAAGCACATCAAGAGAATCTAGAAAACACAGAACTCGACAGTACGCTTCATGTTTAGACATCGTGTTGATGAACACGATCACGTTCATCGCGGACTGGCTCACCATTAAAGAAAAGAAAAAGCTGACAATTGCTGAGATGGTTTTCAAAGTGTTGAAATTCATGAAACCAGAATAGGAGTAGGAGTTTTGTTTATATACGAGATGTGCTTTCAAAAATTACAAGGAATGCGGGAGCTTTGTTACATATTCCGTTGCATAGAATATATAACCGTACAACCGATTGTTTGCCGTTCAAGGAGCACGTTTGTGCAATGAATATAGGGAATTGTCCAATGTTGATTAAGAACAAATGTATTCAGAAGCAACTTTCGATAACACCTACTTGCCCAGGGTGATGTTGGTGGAGAGGAGATGTAACTGTTATATGTATTGTCCGTTTTTGTTAAGTTTTCTTAGTACTTGAATTTACATGTGATAATGCTTATAAAGTATTAAGTATTTGTATGTTTAGCGAGTAAAGGCCGGTTTCACACGGAGAGCCGTACGGCTCTCACTCGCGATGAGGAGCGTTTTCCGCTCTTGACTCCCACTCTTTCACACGGAGAGCCTTCTTGTCTCTCGATCGCCTTTTTTTGGCAGTCATCTGCACCGAGTTGAAGAACGATGGATCGCTCAGTGATTTTATTTTTTAAGTTGTTTCCAAATTATTTTTTTAATTGATGTATATGTTACAATGAGTTGTTTTGCCTTTCTGTTAATTTTAGGGGCCGTCTCAGTACTGTCCACTGTCCAACGCTCAGCACGTCGAGTCCATGGGAGGCCCCTGGGAGGGTGGGCTCGTGGCTTGCTGGGGTTTTTCACCCATCTCAACCAGCTGGTATGAATGGTGTGAGCGTAGAAACTTTGAGAGTTATTTATTCATTTGGATTGAAAGTAATTTATTTGGTATGATGAATTTTTTTTTATGAAGTGGGAATTAGTAGTTATAATAGAATTTTACGAAAGAATCAATTATAGAGAAAATTGATGAAATTTATTCATGAGCCGGAAAAGCTGAAGAAATGTTGTACTCTTGTTTTTCAGGGAGAATGAAAGGGAGGGCCTAATGACCCTAATTTTCCCTGGTCTTTAAATAGATCATTCATTCATTCTCTCCCTTAGTTTTGTTGGGTTGACAGCAACGCTCTGATTGAAGTACACATCAAGAAACTGCAGTGTACCGGGACAAGCCAAACTCATCAAGTTAGCGAAACGCTTGTCCGGGGCATTTGTGCTGATAATGCACCTCAAATGCCCCGCTCTCAAACCTCAAAACTTTGCTCTCTCGACGAGGCGTCGCCCGCGCTCGAGTTCGACCCCATCCAGTTGGTTTGTGGTGGTTAACCTTCTCCGAGTGTAACTGCGAATAAAACTCCTTGGAAAACTCCTATAAAAACTCGGTGGATATCGTACTTACTCCCATCCACACTTGTGCGATATCGCTACTTATATGTAACAATAATGAAAAATGACTCTAACGAGTTCGATCAAACTTACGGAGTACTCTCAATTAATGATAACAACGCTTTCACAAATACAATACTTTCCTTACCCAGCGGGTGGCGAAAAGTAACTGAGACTGGTTTAGTTGTTATAAGTGAGGACTGCATTAGACTTGACAGAATAGCGTTATCAGTTTTAGTGTGCATGTATAAACGTGAACAAGGGACTCTAAATACACATGAACTGGTTGTAGACACTAAGTAGAGAGAGAGTGAGAGAGAGTAGAGTCTGAGAGATTACTGAGAGATTACTGTCGTTCCAGAGTGCTGATGGATGACTGACTTGGAAGGAGCAGTCTGTTGAGGAGAGAAAAGTAAAAAGAAGGGTAGGACAAGAATAGTTTTTGAGAAGTCCAGGAAAGAGGGAAATCCGTTGTCACTTCGAAATAACTGAGGAGAGGGACATCTCACAGGTACAAACAAAGTGGGTCGATCCTCGGGGAAACTATGACTTAGGGTGAAGTGTGTACATTGGGAGGCCAAAAAAACCTGCACTCGTTTCATTTTCGCATCACCTACCTATCCCTTTACAGCTCGTTCCCCTGGGCTTTTGTCATTCATGTGCGCTCCTATAATGGAATGCATTTACTTTTAAGAAATTGGATTAAAGTATTACTGTACAAGAATATAATGAAACACTGGAAAAAGTGAACTCATTATAAAATATTATCAATACAGCAGTAGCAAGTTTGGTTCCCTTATGCAGCGTAAACTTAGGACTTCGTCAATCTACGAATATCTATCAAAAATGAAGGGTAAATGCCTATCCTCAACCGTGAACTTCAAAGCGACGTGAGGAGAGACCGTGATTTTGGGTGAAGGTCGTGACGGTTCCAGATGACGGAAGTTGCGGTGCAGCACCTCGAAGAAAGCTCAGCTCGTGATTATCTCCCAGAGGTCAGGGCCAGCTCTTGAGCGCCTCGATTTCTTCAGTCTCCTTTAACGAGATTACCTTGACAATGAATACTGCCATTTTAGTGAATGCTCTGTAATTTGTCATCGACTCGGATCAGCACAGTCAGGTCGTCCACATAGGCGTATGGCTCGCAGTCAATCTCCATGACTCTCTTGAGAAGAAGAGCTTGTCCGAGGACCGAGCCCTGTGGGCACCCTTTTCTATCGTTTTCTGTACGGATACGTGTCTACGTTCGATCATACGTGTGTATTTATCAGTTAACTTCTTACGAGTAGGTGTAAGTCACGAGGTGTCCCCGACCTTTAAGATTATTGAGGAGCTCTTGGTACCATAGATTGTCAAACGCTCTTCTGATATCAATGAGTATGTACTGCTACAATGTACTTAGCCTGTGTTTCTACGGAAACATTGCCGGTTTCAACAATGATGTTATGTGAGAACTTTCCTTTAGTACACCCTTTAGTTGCCCCTGCAAGATTGGGACCAAAGAACCCTTCCACGAAATCCCGGCGTTTGCGATGTTAGTAAAATCGTATTTGTCCGAACCTTATAAACAATACCCTTAAGGAAGTAGTAAAGGGATCTTAAACCGATTTCGAGACGCAATGGTCTTCTTCGTCACAAGCGCTTGACATATGTGGTAGCTCCTGCGACGGCAGAATTTCAGCGAGAAATGGAGAATTTCAAAGGGAGTAGAGAAAGGGGTAGTAGTTCCGATGGATAGGCACGTTTGATGTTGAAACCCTGATAGCCAGAATCACAGAAGTTCTGACCCGATTAGAGCGTGAAAGGTTAACTTACTCTGAAAATAAATGCGAAATTAGTGATTCTATAGTATATCTGGAATCAAAATCGATACTAAAATATTGCATACCACTCATAACAAGGTTAGGACACTTGTTGATCCCCTTCCACCTAAAAATGTAAAACCGCTGTAACTCTTTTAGGGCTTGTAAATTGCATTGCGAACTTCATTCCCAAAAAAATATAAATTCTGCGTCCCCTCCATAACTTTGTGCGTAGCAACACACGACTTATTTACGGTCGTAGAACACCGTAAATTTGATTCATAACGCCGTAGCCGGTTCATGTAGCCGTTTTCGAGAAAATTGGAATACCGATATATGATATGTCAACCCAATATTCTGGACGATAATTTATTTATCTGAAGCAGTTAGCGTCAAGATTATCAGTTTGATCGTCCAAAGTCGCGTCCTGTCGGACGGAGTTGGAAGGGCACACCATCACCAATCCCAGGGAGGTTTACGGCAAGAGTCCGTACGGGGAGCTTCACCATATTGATGCGCCGTTTTCGATTTTCCATAGTTCACATTAAATTTAGTTTCTTTTGTTGTTCATTAGTTTCATCAAAGTACTTGCGGAAAGTTTGGGGTCAGGAGGCTTCGATATTGGTCCTTCATGAAAAATATCAGTGCTGCCTGTCTAAAAGCGCTTGGGGTTGTAGAAAGTTGTGAACCTCTCCATGACCGTTGTTAAGGGATTAATGGCGTCATCAGTGGCCTTTCGATCTCCAACACTGATAGCCTCCCAGTCGGCAGTACCAAAGTGTGGGCTGATCATCCTAACCGACCGTCCTAAGGTGTCAGGGAGTCCTCAAATGCAATCACAAAAAAGAAGCGCTTAGCACCTGCTATGTCTTGCTGGGATAGTGTGGTTGCTAGGGAAAATACCTGGTGCGTAGCAACACACAACTTTCCGCCACCCCCGTAATTTTGAACACCAGCTACATAGGCGGGCGCTATACCTTCGTTCAACGCATTTTTACGGGAACATTAAGAAGAACAAAATGTAGGGACTAGTTAGCTGAGAGTACTCCGTAAGTTAGATCGAAATCGTTAGAGCCGTGATTGAGAAAATTGGAATACCGATAAATTAATATTCGACAAATCTCCTTTTCTGAGTTAACTTGGCTTATATCTCCGTTCAACATATATATACAGAAATAATTATGGGGAAGGAAATGTTGGTATAGGTGACTAAAAGACATTCCATTAGGATTTATCACATCTGGTGAAAAAGTTACCCTGGAATTTACGAAAATGTTAGAAAAAACGTTATTTTCAACAGATTTTGATTTTTATCTCTGTTCAATGGACCGTCACAGGAACATTTATTGAAAATAATATGCAGGCATCAACTATTTGAAAACATCCTGTGAGTTTGGTGAAAATCGTTGAAGCCGTTGTTCCAAAAAGCGTAAAAAACCTATTTTTGCTTCATGGGCCTATAGCTCCGTTCACCGTATTTTCATGGAGATATGTATGGAGAAGTAAAGTTAGGTATTGATTAGGAGAAGATAATTTGAAAGTTTAATCAAAATCGTTAGAGCCGTTTTTGAGAAAAATGCGAAAAACACAGCATCAGTCTGCTTCTTTAACCCCCACCCACCATCACACCGTCAGTAAAATCAGTTAAAACATCAGCAGGTAATAAAAACGCTACCTGCGCCTTTTCCTCGGGCAACCCAAGCTCGACCCCTCCCTCTTCAGACGATGCTCAATGTACTCGTCGTCAAAATGAACAAGGGCGCAAAAAAACCAAGCAAAGCGCCTTCACCTCCCCCATCACCACCTAGTAGCCGGGCAACCTGGCAACTACAAGCTGTAGACATTCAGTGGACCCCAATCTGTCGGATATGGAACAGATTTGTGTTTACATCCATATTATACACGGTCAGCTGACGCGAATGAGGGTCAATGCGATGGGTCCAATGCGTGACCTCGTCACCCACTGCCTCTTTGAAATCTCGAAGCTGGCCATCAAAGCAAGTGCCCCCTCACCCAAAAACATCGTCCCCTGCCATTACCCCACTGCGGGGAACTGTGAGGGAAGAGCTGCGTAGGGCAATTGCCCAGCAGCCTACCTAGTACCACCTGCCCCCCAAGCTCAAGGAGCTCTATAGAGCCATTTGAGTACCCCAGGCCCCTCATATGCAGCAGTAGCCACTACTAAGCCCTCCTCCCTCACACATGGAGCCGAGGCCAAATGGCAGCCTGCCAGGGCCACGAAGTGCAGGGGAAAAAAGAAAAAGACCAAAAAGAAGCAGGATGTGCAGGCCGAGGGCAGGGCACGTAGTAAGGTCTTTGTGTGAGGAAGGAGAAGCAGCTCCCTCCACCCCTGATGCAATGGAAATGCTGAAGCGGGGAGCCCCTGCAAGGCACCTCCAAATAGCCTGGCAGTGGTGTGCCATCCACAAGTACCAAGCTCCTACAAAGTGCTACAAATGCCAGCGTTATGGCCACCTGTGGTGTGCACCTGGTGATCCATGCCAGATCTGAGCAAGAAGTGCAAGCGTGAAGCTCCCCTCAAGTGTGTCAATTGCGTCTAGTGCAGGTCTTGCACTCTACACGAGGCGCATGCTGTACCTTTCGTCAGCGAGCAATTGTCCTCCAGGAGTCACGAGTGGATTATGAATAAGCTGAAAACAGTTCGAATCCTTCAGCACAACACAAATAAAGGGCCCTGGTTATGCCTGATTTAGTAAAAAATGCACCTAAGAAACGCTGCAGTGTTCTCGCCATACAGGAACCATATGTTACGGGGGGGATTTATACCGTAGCGATATCGCACTAAGAGAGTCGGGAAGTTAGTACGATATCAAGCTGAATGCAATTGGAACAGAGTTTTATTCTCAATTACATTCGGAGTTTTACCACCACTGACAGGGGAACTGAGTGGGAGCGAACGCGTGCGCGGGCAACACGGCGACGAGGGAACTGGCTCGGATTCAACTGACTCCTGCGAAGTCTCGAGCGAATCGGGGCATTTGAGGTGCCCAGTCAGCATAAATGCCCCGGACGAGCCTCCGCTGAATCGAAGGGTTTGGTTCGTCCCGTAACATATATAGGGTCCAAAACTCTTGGTCTGGGATCGCAGGCATGAGTGGTGGCTGGAGCAAGAACTGGATCCAAGGCAGCAGTGGCCTGCATTGACCCATCCATCGACATGCCCGCACTCACCCACCTGAACAGCTCATCGGAGCTAGTGGCTTTGAGCTGGTTGTGATACCATTTCACGGGCAATTTGACGCACCAGTTGCCAACAGCCATCAACCACTCGAGCGGGCTCTGGTGTGCAGTGCCACACCGACCTAATAGTGCAAGCTGCCACACCTAAAGAGGTGAACAGCAAAGTGGACATTATTATCACAGAACTGCACTCTGCTGGGCTCTCTGTACTTGGGCAACAGACTGAGACAGACTTACCCTCAAGCAAATTGTAAATTTGGCGAGAAGGGTGTACGACAGGCGACCACGGCAGGGCTCTTGAGACCTTAAAGAATATTTGTGGAATATTGATTTATCGACTTTCCAATTTTCTCAAACACGGCTTTAATTATTTCAATCAAACTTATGAAGTGCTCTTAATCAACTAGTACCAACACTTTGTTCTCCATAAATATTCCTGTAGAAATGCGTTGAATGAAGATTTAGTGCCTGTATATGTAGCTGGTCGACGAATTTACAGGGGTTGTGGAAAGTTGTGTGTTGTCACGCACCAGATATTTTTATTGTTCGGGATTTTTTTGAAACGCGAGAATAAGGTTTTGGGCAATTTCGCTATTCGGAACTTGGGGTTTTCGCAATTTTTTCAAAAACGGCTCTAACGAATTTTATTAAAGATATTAAAGAAATAGGGTTATATCCGCCAGTAGGCAAATTACTAAAGTTAACGTACCTGTTAGGTGAGTCCGTCTTCTCTGGCTTGTGAGTTACTGTGGGCAAGCGCTTTCGATGTAAAGACATCATCGTCTGGCCGTTAAGTCAGTTACTTAACGGCCAGACGATGATGTCTTTACATCGAAAGCGCTTGCCCACAGTAACTGACAAGCCAGAGGAGACGGACTCACCTAACAGGTACGTTAACTTTAGTAATTTTATTAAACTTTCAAATTATCTTTTACTAGTCACTAACTTACAAATTGAGGTCGCTGGCCTCAGTGTGCCAAGCAGAGGTGGCTGCGGTGACAGTCTGTGTGCAGTGGCTGCTGCAGAGGGGGCTGAAGCGGCAGCGGATATACATCATGGTGGACTCTCAAGGCCTTAGCCTCATACTGTCTTACATCGCGGCAGGTGTGTGAGTGTCTGACTGGACTGAAGGCCCTGGCCGAGGACAACAGTGTAACACTGTGTTGGGGGCCAGGGCATCAAGGTACAGAGCTTACAGTTCCGGAATTTATTGTGCTGCTCGTACTCATTCCAGGATGGAATTGGTAGACAGATAATTAATGAGGCTGTAAACACAAATTTTTTGAAGAAGAATAGTAATTATTTTTGCAGAGTTATTGGGTAAAAACTTTTAGAACTGGTAGTAAGCGAAACGGCGGTAGTTGAAATTCAGGAATTTCTGGAGTGACCCCCGTGTATCTCATGAGCGTTTTTAAACACTTAATCTTTAGGTATTGGATTGGACTACAATACCAATTTTTTAAAAACATTCTACTAACATTCCAGCGGAGTTTATAAGGAAAAAACCGCGGCAAAAACGCTTTTCGTCGAAATGTGTCGTTAATTTATTGTGCTGCTCTCGTCATTTTCCCACAAATGGGGAATTTTATAGTAAAATTATCTTATTAAGAGCTACCAATATAAAAATTTAATCAAAATCGTTAGAGCCGCTTTTGAGAAAAAAAATTTGGTGTTTTGATCACTATGATAACTATGGTTAACTTTCGGTAGATTTTGTCCATACCCTTATTTTGGCGTCCCATGGTAACCTGTAGGCTATATATCATGTTTCAGCTGATTTGGTACGGTTGTTTTCTCTAAAAACCACGCTAAAACCGATTTCGTCTAAAGTTTTGCTAATTTATTGTGCTGCTCTCGTCATTTTCCCATAGATGGGAATTTGATGGTATAGTTGCCATATTTGTAGCTACCAATATAAAAAATTTAATCAAAATCATTAGTGCCGTTTTTGAGAAAAAAAATATTTGGTGTTTTGATCACTATGATAACTATAGTTAACTTCCGGTGGATTTTGTTCAAACCCTTATTTTGGCGTCCCATGGTCACCTGCGGACGAGATATCAAGTTTGTGCCGATTTGGTACGGTGGTTTTCTCTAAAAATCGTTCACATACGCTCACACAGGTCTGTTTCTTTATTTGATGACTGTACCTAAACCCTCGACGAGGATTATATCAGTCATAGAAGTTGCGGTTTCGCTAATATGCAAGAGGCCGGCCCCTGCAGCATCCACCGAACTCAGACCTGTGGAGGTACGGCAGGTATTTGGTCGTTAGCCAGTCTCACCGTAGAGAGCTGTTGCCCGTGTGTTACCGCGCGGAGGTGACCACCTGAGGAATCCTGTACCATCTGGGAGTAGTTCTTAATCTGGTTCCCTACCTGATCTTACTTTTTACTTGGGTGGCAAGTTTCAAAAGGACAGATCAACTATAACCACGTTTCTTAGCCATCACCTTCTTTGCGAACTTTGCAAAATGGTTATAGGCTTCCTTTGTAGCAGTCAATGCTGCTAAGTTCGTTTGCCCTCCCAACAACCGTCGCTCACTGTTGTAGAAACTACAGTGGAGCAGCACATGGTTTCTTGTTTCCTCCATGTCCCGTGAGGAACTGGCTCGTTCAGTGGTCTGGCTCAACCCATTTTCTAGAAAGACGTTCACGGATGTTGGGGAAGAACTCATACGTATCACGTCCCTTTGACGAGGATTCCCATCTCGCTTGCCATTTCTCTAGAGCCCATTCATGGATGGCGGCAAGTTTCTGTTCTGTGGTGAGATCCGCACGGAGTTCAGCCCAAAGCGGGGGAAGCTCCCGTTTCACTCTCCACTTGTCAATCATGCACTCAACAGCCAAATCAACTGGTAACTGACCAGTGATCACCTGGAGTGCTTCCGTTGATACAGTCTTGTAGGCCTTGGTGATCCACAGGAGCGCAGCTCTCTGGGATTGGGCCAATACTCTCTTTTGATTGACTGTTAGTTTGCTACCCCAGACAACAGGGCAGTAGCCAATCACACCTAAATAGATGGCCTTATACATGAGGATGGTGTCATGGTAACACACACCCCAAGTGGCCTTAGTAATGGCACGCAGTGAGGCAAACCTTGCAATGGTAGTGCCTTTAAGGGACTGGAGGTGTTGGTTGAAACCCCACCTCTCACCTATATTCACTCCTAAATACTTGACGTGCTTTTCAAGAAGGAGCCTGTGGCCACCAAAGCGTATTGCGGGTGGATTATTCACTTTCCCCTTCAAGAGGATTAGCTGGGTTTTTTCCTCAGCCACCTGCATCTTGACGTGCTCGCACCATTGGTTGACAGTGTGGAGCACGTGGTGGGTTTTTTCTTCAATTTGGCGGACTGACTCTGCAAAGATCAGCACAGTCATCCACATAGGCGTACGGCTCGCAGTCAGTCTCCATGAGTTTCCTGAGAAGACCTTCGAAGAAGGCATTCCAGAGTGCTGGTCCAAGGACCGAGCCCTGTGGGCACCCCTTCTCAATCTTTCTCCGGACCGAGACATGCCTGCTTTCGATCGTAGCAGTTCTGTCTGTCAGGTAACTTCTGACGAGCGAGTACAGGTTGCGGGGGATTCCCCTACCTTTGAGCTCATTAAGGAGCGCTGGCCACCAAAGGTTGTCAAACGCTCCTCTGATGTCAATCAGAACTGCTACGACGTACTTAGCCGGTGCCAGCAGGGAAACACGCCGAATCTCGACAATGACATCCTGCGTGGACCTTCCTTTGGTACACCCGTATTGCGTGCCTGTGAGGTTGCGGCCAAAGACTCCTTCGAGGGACTGCAACATCAAGATTTCTAGTGTTTTGCCTAATATGGAAAGAAGGCTGAGTGGTCTCCATGATCGCGGGTCCGACTGATTGCGGTCGCCTCCCTTTTGAAGAGTGACAACGCGCGCAGACTTCCACTGAGTGGGGAACTGTCCGACCTGCAGACAGTCATTAAATAGATTAAGGAGACTGCTGGAGATTGTCCGCTCAGCCTTCCTTAGCATATTGCTTTCTATTTTATCTGGCCCAGGAGATTTGTTGGGCTTTAAGGTCGCAAGGGCCCTGCCGAGGTCGCCTGTTGTCCACAGTGGGATGTCGGGCTCGTTCGGAGGGTCCATGATCAGCTCCCTTGCTGCCTTCTGGGCTTCAGTGTCTCGAGCTACTTGGTCATCTGGGGACGCCTTCTCAAGGAGGGTTTCCAGTGAACTTTCGATGCTGCAGGCCCAGGCTGACTCATTTTGCATCGCAGCTAAGACCTGCTCTACATTTGCTTTTCCTATGGAGGACTTGTAGTGTCTGCCCCAGGGGTTCTCAGAGCTCTCCGCTTCCACAAAATTTCGCCAGCCTTGCCGTTTGGCTCGTTTGATGGCACGGTGGAAGGCCTTCTTCTCTTGGATGAAGGCAGTTCGGAGTGTTGCTCTGGCATCAGGGTCACGAGTGTTTTGGTACATCCTTCTGGCTCTATTTGCACTTTGCTTGAGGGGATTAAGTTGCTCAGTCCACCATGGGACTTTGATCGCCCTGTGCTTCTGTTGCCCAAGTACAGAGAGCCCAGCAGAGTGCAGTGCTGTGGTAAATGTGTCCACCTTGCTGTCCACCTCTTCAGGTGTGGATGCTTGCACTATTAGGTCGGTGTCTGCGGCGCGCAGTTCACTTTCCAGTACCCTAACGAATTGCGGCCAGTCAGCATTTTTTGTGCGGAATCGCTTTTCACGCGTTTCTTTGCAGAGGATGTTGTCATCCGTAATGGCAAAGTCAATAACCATGTGATCGCTCTGCGTTGCACCTGGTACGACTCGCCAACCCTGCAATTTGAGTAGCAGGGTGTGAGACACGGCTGTGACGTCTATACACGACCTTCCTCCCGGACCATCATAGGTCGCCTCAGTCATGGGGTCGTTGGCAACAACCAAGTTGTACCTGGTGAGCAGCTCTATATACGCCTCGCCCGCCCCATCCAAGGTTGGGGATCCCCACAATGGTGATCTGGCGTTTGCATCAGAACAGACTACGCAGGGTGGTCCTGATAGGCCTGCTAGAGCCCGCTCGAGTGGTTCAAGGCTGTTGGCAACTGGTGCGCCAAATTGCCTGTAGAATGATATTACAACCAGCTCAAAGCCACCGGCTCGGATGAACACAGCGGCCAAGTGCTGGCTGTTCAGGTGGGTGAGTGCGAGCATGTCAATGGAGGGGTCGATGCAGGCTACTGCTGCCTTGGCTCCCGATCTTGCTCCAGCCACCACTCGTGCTTGCGATCCCAGACCAAGAGTTTTGGATCCTATGTATGGTTCCTGTATGGCGAGAACACTGCAGCGTTTCTTGAGTGCATTTTGCAGCAACTCAGCCATAACTGGGGAACTCTTATTGGTGTTGTGCTGAAGGATTCGAACTGTTTTTGACCTATTCATAATCCACTCGTGACTCCTGGAGGGCAATCGCTCGCTGACGAATGGTACAGCGTGCGTCTCGTGTAGAGTGTGCGACCTGTTGGATTTTGCGTTCGACGCAATTGGCACACTTGAGGGGAGCATCACGCTTGCATTCCTTACTCAGATGTGGCAAGGCGGACCAGGCGCACACAACCGGTCTTGTACAGGCCACTGCCAGGTGGCCATAGCGCTGGCATTTGTAGCACTGAGTGGGGGCTTGGTACTTTCGTATGGCGCACCGCTGCCAGGCTATTTGGAGGTGCCTTGCCCCCTCTAGTTTTTTATATAGGCTGGGTGATACCTCAATCACCCAATCCTTCTGTCTGCCACGCTTTTTGGTGAAAAGAGGCCTGACGTTCTGCGGCTGCAAGTCTAACGCAGGGTTGTGTTCAACAACTTGTTGGGCCAAGTCATCTTTTTGTAGGTCGGTCCGCACGTCGCACAATAGCAGGCGTGGGAAACGACCCAGGGGGGCTGACGCTTGGAGCTTCAACTCCTTTTTCGTGGAAATATGGCTCGTGAGCGCCTTGGCCATTTCTGGCGTTTCTGTTACAATGACGGCGCCACCTCCTACTGCAGTGTGGATGTCTAGCACTCGGACGCTTAGAGCTTGGAGGTCTGTAGCAGGGACACCCCGCATCAGCTCTTCCATTGCATCAGGGTTGGAGGGACCAGCCTCTCCTTCCTCACATGTACGCCTAACCACTACCTGTAGTGGGTTTTTAGGGGGGAGTTTGGCAAGCGGTGGAGGCTTTTTATTTTTGTTTTTATTTTTATTTTTGCACTTGTTTTTGGACGGAGGCGTAGGCGGGGCGCTGCCCTCGGCCTGCACGTCGTGCTTAGTTGGGGCCTTTTTCTGCTTCCCCCTGCGCTTCCTGGCCCTGGCAGACTGCCATTCAGCCTCAGCTTCTTGAGGGAGGGAGGAAGGCGCAGTAGCGGCTACTGCCGCATATGAGGGGCGTGGGGTACTACCCTGGCTCGTTAAAGCTCCTTGAGTTTGGGGGGCTGGTGGCACTGGCTGCTGGGCAATTGCCCTACGCAGCTCTTCCCTCACGACAGCCGCCACAGTTTCCCGCAGGGGGGGAGCGGCAGGGGGCGATATCGTTGGGGGGGGGGGGCATTAGCTTTTATAGCCAGCTTCGAAATTTCGAAGAGGCAACTAGTGACGAGGTCCCGCATAGGTCCTGTCGCGTTGACCCTCATCCGTGCCAGTTGGCCGTGGATGATTTAGACATATGCACAAATCTGCTCCATGTCCGACAGATTAGGGTCGACGGGATGTCGAGTGCTTGTAGTAGCCGGGTTGCCCGGGCTACTAGGGTGAGAAGGGGGAGATGAACGCGGTTTGCCCGGTTCTTTCCGCCCTTGTTTGTTTGGACGACGAGTAGGTTGCTCATCGTCGAAGAGGGAGGGGTCGAGCTTGGCGAGCCCGAGGAAGAGGCGCAGGTGGCGTTTTATTACCTGCTGAAGAATTAGTTGACTTTGTCATGTTTTTTACTAATTGTGGGGGGGGGGAGAAAAAAGAAGCAGACTGGTGTAGTGTATCCTTGTGAGTTCATTTGGTGTGTGTGTTAGTGGTATGAG
Source organism: Pachypeltis micranthus (assembly GCA_020466155.1). Lineage (NCBI taxonomy): Eukaryota > Metazoa > Arthropoda > Insecta > Hemiptera > Miridae > Pachypeltis > Pachypeltis micranthus. The sequence continues at coordinate 539,567 of CM035770.1, read as the reverse complement.
CAAGAGGTGCTCGAGGCAGTGTCCTGGAAGCTCCCCCTCAGGCATATTGATTCTAGCCCCTTTCGCTGGTCCGTTGAGGGTCAAAGGGAGGCCCACACATGCGCCGCAGCTGCCAGTCCGGCCACCCACCGGGACTAAGACGCATGAGGGATTTTTCGGCTGCTGCTCAGAGTCAGCCCTCGGCCACTAGTGATGTGGTGAGCGGGACACACGCTATCAGCCGCCCCAGGAACGCTCAAACTTGGTTTTTCCCCCTCCTCATTCCGAAGGCTGCACCTATATAGGGGATCGCTCAAAGGTGTTAGTGAGCTACCTCCATGACTGTGTTTCGCTCATTATGAGTGTTTTAAGTCAATGTGTTCTGCCACGCAAGCCGTTGCAGTGTATTTTGTATCTGGAATATGTTGTGAATGTCAGTGTCGTGAGCTTTAAGCCCCTTTAAGGCCGGATTTAACGACCACGCAGAGGATACGGCAGGAGAATTCTGTCCCCCTTCCTGCGGGGGGTGTGTTCTGCGATCCCAGCTCAAGGTAGGGGGTTCCCAGTGTGTCATGTATGTGAATGAAGTGTAAGTTGTGTCCCTTTTAGTCCGGCTTATACGAACACGCAGGGAGTACGGCAGTGGAATTCTGGACCCCCAACTGCTGGGTGAGCACAGTGTGGCGACAGAGTACACTGTGACGCCCAGCCACAGTTAAGCCTCGTTGGATGTAATCCTGCGGGGACCCCATAGAGGTGAGGTTGTCTTTCAAGCTGGGCCCACCCGGCTGTCCCTTTTAGTCGGCTCATACGACACGCAGGGAATACGTCAGCGGTATTCTGGGCACACACACACACACACAAGACAGACACACAGACCATTTTCCCAAATAGTGTATTTCGGACTCAGGGGGGTCTGAAACGTAAAGCTCTAAAGAGAACTCAAAAATTTTTTTTCAGCTGATTACATAACTTTCCTTTCTACTTCGTAGAGGAAAATTGTTATTGTAGTCCAATCCAATACCTAAAGGGTGAGTGTTTAAAAACGCTCATGAGATACATGGGGCTCATTCCAGAAATTCCTGAATTTCAACTACTGCCGTTTCGCTTACTACCAGTTCGAACAGTTATTTTCCAATAACTCGGCAAAAGTGATTACTATCCTTTTTTTCAAAAATCGTGTTTACAGCCTCATTAGTTATCTGTGTACCAATTGCTCAATAGAGGTCCTGCACAGTACGAGCAGCACAATAAATTCCGGAACTGTAAGCGCTACCGCTTGCTGCTACCGTGAAATGTTGTGTGAACAAGTTCAAATTAACTGAGTGATAAATGAATTGATTAAATAGAATTAGCCATGTACAAAGTGAATTGACGTAGAGCTAAGGAAAGTTGTGTGTTGCAACGCACCAGATATTTTTTCTCAAAAACGGCTCTAACGATTTTGATTAAATTTTTATATTAGTAGCTCCTAATATGGCAACTATACCATAAAATTCCCATTCGTGGGAAAATGACGACAGTAGCGCAATAAATTATCAAAGTTGTCGACGAAAAGCGTTTTCAGCGCGGGTTTTTCCTTATAAACTCCGCTGGAATGTTAGTAGAATGTTTAACAAAATTGGTATTGTAGTCCATTCCAATACCTATAGGGTGAGTGTTTAAAAACGCTCTAAGATAGATAGGGGTCACTCCAGAAATTCCTGAATTTCAACTACCGCCATTTCGCTTACTACCAGTTCTCAAAGTTTTTACCCACTAACTCTGCAAAAGTAATTACTATCCTCTTCAAAAAATCAATTTTTACAGCCCCATCAATTCTCTGTGTACCAATTGCTCAATAATGGTCCTGCAAAGAGTACGAGCAGCACAATAAATTCCATAACTGTAGGCGCTACAGCTTCCTGCTGCTGTGACGTGTGCTGTGTGTTTGATCAAGTTCAAAGGAACTGAGTGATAAATGAATCGATTAAATAGAATTAGCCATGTACAAAGTGAATTGACGTAGAGCTAAGGAAAGTTGTGGGTTGCAACGCACCAGATATTCCCTTTTAAACTCCGCTGGAATGTTAGTAGAATGTTAAAGAAAATTGGTATTGTAGTCCAATCCAATACCTAAAGGGTGAGTGTTTAAAAACGCTCATGAGATACATGGGGCTCACTCTATAAATTCCTGAATTTCAACTACCGCCGTTTCGCTTACTACTAGTTCTAAACATTTTAACCCTAGAACTCTGCAAAAGTAAAAACTATCCATCTTCAAAAAATTGATGTTTACAGCCTCATTAATTATCTGTGTACCGATTGCTCAATATAGGTCCTGCAATGAGTACGAGCAGGACAATAAAATCTGGAACTGTAAGCGCTACCGCTTCCTGCTGCCGCAAAGCGTTGTTTGATCAAGTTCAAATTAACTGAGTGATAAATGAATTGATTAAATAGAATTAGCCATGTACTAAGTGAATTGACGTAGAGCTAAGGAAAGTTGTGTGTTGCAACGCACCAGATATTTTAAAACGCTTTTGTAGTTTCACGAGTCTCGGCGTCCTATACCCACATTTCGTTTAGTAATTATTTCTGTCTCATTCTGTTAAACGGAGATAAAACCCATTATAACACGGAAAACGAGATTTGTCGAATATTAATTTTTCGATTTTCCAGTTTTTTGATAATAGGCTCTAACGGTTTCGATCACACTTACTAAAGACTGCTAACTAACTAGTATCTAATTTTGTTGCACATAAATGTATCTGTAGAAATGCGTTGAACGAATATATCGCGCCCATATATACACCAGCTAATCGAATTTACGAGGTCTGCCGAAAGTTGTGTGTTGCTACTCCCCACATATTCCAAGTAGGAATATCTATTTTATCTATCTATTCGGAGAAAATCGAGGGACAATATTGCGAAAGTTATCGTTTCTTAGAGGCCTGCGCTCATTTCCCATTCTTCCTCCTGTCATGCTCCATTTATTCATCAAAGCGTGCCAATTGCCTAGCGCCGAAAAGCAAATGTCAATTTTTGTTGTTGTGTAGTAGTAAGGCCACGTTCCGTGTTTTTCGAAGCTAATTTCGAATGTGATCAAATTCAATACTGTTGCTTAAAAAGTTTTAGCCTAAATTGCAATGATCACCTTGATGCAACGGCCTCTTAAATATGCAAAGATGTAGTACATTGAAGTTGACTTCATGCAGTCAATGACCAAGTTGATTGTCTAGCGAGAGAACTGGTTCCTGAGACAGGGTTATTAGTTTATTTGGTCAAATGTTAATCTGCTTCCTCACCCGCTGCATGAGGATGATAATTGCTCTAAGAGATTCCAAAGTCCCATTGTTAAAATATTTCATTCACGTAAGTTGCTTTACTTATTTATACTACTTTAGGCAGTGAGTTGACATTACTGTCGCTATGACTGCTTTTTCCATAATGGAAACTTATCGATAAGCTTGTGAGTCTAATTTTCATTGTTCACATAATAAAATTACGTGAACTTATTTTCGTATGATTGTCTTCTTCTCTGTCCTTGACTTCAGGTGGAAGCTTTCTCATTTGCTTCTGTAGGAGTTCCTAAGGGATCCTCCATACACGCAACACGATAATTTATTGGAGCGTACGAATCACGTTTCCCGTTATCTGTCGGTGGACTTATTAGAATTATATACTTACCTTCAGAAGTTCTAGTCCACACAAATACCCATTGGAGTCTCTAACTGTTGAAAACAGAAAAGTCCTTGGCACCGTACAACTTCCCCCCGTTTGAGTTTCCCTCCCCTTTGGATAGAGTGCAAGTTGCAATATTATTGGCAGTTAGTTGCTGCACTTACAGCCGATATATCCGTTGCCTGTATTGAAGTCAAGGTAGCTAGGAAGTGCATCGGGAGGCCCTCCAAGGTCCACTCGGTCGAAACGCGTTTTTACGGCCACCGCACTCTCAGTCGTTGTCTCAGATCCTAGGCTCTCTAGATTCAACCTTCGCTACTTTGTCCGGGCTCCCTCCTCCCACCCCCAACCTTCAGCTTACTATTTTTTCTTCACCTATCAGGTTAGAAACTCTTTTCTTTTTCTCTTCTAGTATTTTTCTTTCTGGTTGAATAACAAATAATTATGAATATCATTGAATATCATTTGCGTAGTATGAGGTGATGGCTCGAGTTGGGACTATTAACTGCACATGTTCGGACTGATATTGACGGAACATGATCCACCCCCACCCCCACCCATGGCATTATATGTATTCTGCAATCGGCAATTGTTCGGCCTCCTCGGCACACCTTTATTCGTCATTGAACGTAGTTTTATTGCTTCTGCTCAGTATCTGTGTTTGACAAAACGTGTACATAGTCAGACTTACCCCATCAATACAAATAAATTAACCATATTATAAAAGTATACTCCAAACGATAGTCAGCCCATAAGAGTAAAATCTATAGTGTTACTAAATTAGCACAAGATCAATAATGAACGCGATACTACTCTAGTGCAAATCATTTTATGAATCTCCAGGCCTGCTGACTTCGGGAAAAACGCTGAAGCATCACCATGACAACACGTGATCGCTAACTTGCGAAATAACTAATGGAGTGGCTGGCAACACTCCCCCCCCCCCTTCTTATGGTTGTCTCATGCTTGATATCTTGTCTTTTCGTTTTCCGAGCTATCGTGCTTTCCCCTTGAAACCTATTTTTGCTTTTAGGCCTATATCTCCGTATGTCAATCGAGATATGTATGGAGAAAAAATTTAGGTATTGACTTGTAGAAGATGTCGGCGCAACAAAAGAAAATATCTGGTGCGTAGCAACACACGACTTTCCGCCACCCCCGTAATTTCGAACACCAGCTACATATGCGGGCGCTATATCTTCGTTCAACGCATTTTTACAGGAACATTAAGAAGAAAAAAATGTAGGGACTAGTTAGCTGAGAGTACTCCGTAAGTTTGATCGAAATCGTTAGAGCCGTTTTTGAGAAAATTGGAATACCGATAAATTAATATTCGACAAATCTCCTTTTCTGAGTTAACTTGGCTTATATCTCCGTTCAACATATATATACAGAAATAATTATGGAGAACGAAATGTGGGTATGGGTGACTAAAAGACTTTCTGTAAGATTTATCACATCTGGCGAAGAAGTTACCTTGGAATTTACGGAAATGCTCGAAAAAAACGTTATTTTCGACACATATGATTTTTATCTCTGTTCAATGTACTGTCAGAGGAACATTTATCAATAAGAATATGTAGGTATCAACTATTTGAAAACATCCTGTGAGTTTAGTGAAAATCGCTGCAGCCGTTTTGCCAAAAAGCGTAAAAAACCTATTTTTGCTTCATGGGCCTATATCTCCGTTCACCGTATTTTCATGGAGATATGTATTCATAAGAAAAGTTAGGTATTGATTAGTACAAGATAATTTGAAAATTTAATCATAATCGTTAGAGCCGTTTTCGAGAAAAATGCGATAAACCCTAGTTTTTGGTACATTTTTTATCTCTGCGCAGTGCACTTTCAGAGGAACATTTATTCAAAACAATATGTAGGTTTTGACTATTCGGATACATCTTACATCTTGAAAGTTTGGTGATGATCGTTGAAGCCAAAAATAGGGTTTTCACGCTTTTTGGCGAAACGGCTTCAACGATTATCACCAAACTTTCAAGATGTATCCGAATAGTTAATACATACATATTGTTTTGAATAAATGTTCCTCTGAAAGTCCACTGAGCAGAGATAAAAATGAAAATGTGTCGAAAATAACGTTTTTTCAAACATTTCCGTAAATTCTGGAGTAACTGCTTCACCAATCTCGATCAATCGTTCAGAGTGTCTTTTAGTCACCCATACTCTCATTTCGTTCTCCTTAATTATTTCTGTATATATATGTCGAACGGAGATATAAACCAAGTTAACTCAGAAAAGGAGATTTGTCGAATATTAATTTATCGGTATTCCAATTTTCTTAAAAACGGTTCAGACGATTTCGATCAAACTTACAGAGTACTCTCAGCTAACTAGTCCCTACATTTTGTTCTTCATAAATGTTCCTGTAGAAATGCGTTGAACGAAGATATAGCGCCCGCATATGCAGCTGGTGTTCGAACTTAAAGGGGTGGCAGAAAGTTGTGTTTTGCTACGCACCAGATATTTTTAAGATCGTACGTAGTTCCAATACGTTGTCCACGCAAGAGTTCCAAATTGTAGGAATAGGTTGGCTCGGATCGAAAACTTAACGTAGGGTTCGACGGTAGAAATACGTCAAATAGTTCGCCTTCCTCGACAGACTCTTGTAGCGTGGCAACGAGACTATCTAGTATGAACAATTTTCAGCATTCTACCCGGATAGTAGGTATTATCATTCAATTGTATTTGTATTTGCAAGAAGCAGAGTTGAATCTATCGACGAATGTTGCCATCGTATGACTGTGCTCCTATACTGGCGTATGCTGAGTTATAGGATAGTTCTTATGGGCGTCACACAATAATTACTTCCTTCCAAGATGAAATGGTATATTCGTGCAAGTATAAACCACCACTTCTCCTTGTCCGTAACAGTTTTCTTCTTCTTCAGATTTAATCGGGTCCGATATACTGTAAGGAACGGGTCTGCCCGGTAAGAGCGGCTTCCCGTTCCAGGTCACGACTTAATCCGATTGTGCCCATAACATCACTCCCACTTGCGGGAAGATCATGGGTTACTGGGCACGGAGCAGTCGGGTTTTTAGTGATTGGAGTGTTTCAGAGCATAAGGCGCTGGGCGTGAATGAGGGCGTTCAGCGTAGGGCCTGGTTAGGCAGCAGTAATCTGGGCCTAGGCGGTTGAAGGTTGGCGTCCGTGGAAAAATATAGGCCATGGAGCGCTATGCCTGGTTGGTGGTTTGTTTGCAGGAGGCTCGCGTCCATGGGAAACGTATTATGTTCGAACGTTGCCCGTTCCTGACGAACAGTTGAACACAGCTCTGTGTTCAATCGACAACGGCTGCTTCGAGGAAAGCAGGATAGATGTCAAGGAGCTTCTGGTCTACATCTCGCGCAAATCTACTTAGAGAAGGTCAATGCTTATCTAGCATTGCAGCAGCATAAACCTACTAGTCAGCGGAAACCTACGGACCTACGCACATCTCACGACTCAATTCTCCATCCTGCATCAACATCGACATCTTCCCGCATGTCTGTCTCTGAATGACCTTTCCAACAACGTGTCTGGGGGAACGACGCGCCTTCAAAAAGGCCTGGTGAAGGCAAAACTCTATCGCCAGAGCCACATCCCTGCCCTATCTGCGGCAAACATCATGGGGTAAAAAAGTTCCCACTTTCCTCAACACCAGCCAGGAGGCTCGAAGAATTTACGTGGAAGTCCACAATCCGTGTACGAATTGTCTGGCAGCCTCACACACGCTCAAGAGCTGCCACTCGACGTACACGTGTGAATGCTGTCAACACAGGCATCACACCCTGCTACACCCCATGAGCCAGAACGCCACAATTTTTCCCAAAAGTACAATTACGCACGGTAGACGCAGCATCTTCGCTCTACACTACCCCTTCTGGAACACCTGATGGCAAGTGTCATCTGAAGAGGAGGGAACTCCCGACTCCCCTTACTGAGAGAATCGTCTTTCGCCAAGAGATGGACCGATTCTTGAGCCATGGATGTCGCAGCTGTGTAGGACGAAGACATACGATCCACATAAGGTGCGTACCTCAGAGACATAGTGAGGTGACTGTTTATCTGTAGTACTTAATTCAATACTCCGACCACAAACATGGGCCACTTTTGGAACTTTAATCAAAATTCCCTCTCTCTCACTCACTCTCTCTCTCTCACACAGGTCTGTTTCTTTATTTGGTGACTGTACCTAAACCCTCGACGAGGATTATATCAGTCATAGAAGTTGCGGTTTCGCTAATATGCAAGAGGCCGGCCCCTGCAGCATCCACCGAACTCAGACCTGTGGAGGTACGGCAGGTATTTGGTCTTAGCCAGTCTCACCGTAGAGAGCTGTTGCCCGTGTGTTACCGCGCGGAGGTTGACCACCTGAGGAATCCCGTACCATCTGGGAGTATTTCATAATCTGGTTTCCTACCTGATCTTACTTTTTACTTGGGTGGCAAGTTTCAAAAGGACAGATCAACTATAACCACGTTTCTTAGCCATCACCTTCTTTGCGAACTTTGCAAAATGGTCATAGGCTTCCTTTGTAGCAGTCAATGCTGCTAAGTTCGTTTGCCCTACCAACAACCGTCGCTCACTGTTGTAGAAACTACAGTGGAGCAGCACATGGTTTCTTGTTTCCTCCGCACTGGAGGCACAAGACGTGCATAATGGAGAGTCTTTCAGGAAAAGAAGTGGAGCCGCGCATTGAAGTCACCATGTCCCGTGAGGAACTGACTCGTCCAGTGGTCTGGCTCAACCCATTTTCTAGAAAGACGTTCACGGATGTTGGGGAAGAACTCATACGTATCACGTCCTTTTGACGAGGATTCCCATCTCGCTTGCCATTTCTCTAGAGCCCATTCGTCGATGGCGGCAAGTTTCTGTTCTGTGGTGAGATCCGCACGGAGTTCAGCCCAAAGCGGGGGAAGCTCCGGTTTCACTCTCCACTTGTCAATCATGCACTCGACAGCCAAATCAACTGGTAACTGACCAGTGATCACCTGAAGTGCTTCCGTTGATACAGTCTTGTAGGCCTTGGTGATCCACAGGAGCGCAGCTCTCTGGGATTGGGCCAATACTCTCTTTTGATTGACTGTTAGTTTGCTACCCCAGACAACGGGCAGTAGCCAATCACACCTAAATAGATGGCCTTATACATGAGGATGGTGTCGTGGTAACACACACCCCAAGTGGCCTTGCTAATGGCACGCAGTGAGGCAAACCTTGCAATGGTAGTGCCTTTAAGGGACTGGAGGTGTTGGTTGAAACCCCACCTCTCACCTATATTCACTCCTAAATACTTGACGTGCTTTTCAAGAAGGAGCCTGTGGCCGCCAAAGCGTATTGTGGGTGGATTATTCACTTTCCCCTTCAAGAGGATTAGCTGGGTTTTTTCCTCAGCCACCTGCATCTTGACATGCTCGCACCATTGGTTGACAGTGCGGAGCACATGGTGAGTTTTTTCTTCAATTTGGCGGACTGACTCTGCAAAGATCAGCACAGTCAAGTCATCCACATAGGCGTACGGCTCGCAGTCAGTCTCCATGAGTTTCCTGAGTAGACCTTCGAAGAAGGCATTCCAGAGTGCTCTCTCTCACACACACACACACACACACACACACACACACACACACACACACACACACACACTCTCTCTCTACGTCTCAGGACCTCCCACGGGATGACGCTCTGAAGGTCGGGTCCGAGGGAAGTCCGTTGGTGGGTTGGGCTTGAGGCTGGCTGGGGTTTTTTCACCCACCCCAATCGGCTGATATGAAAGGTGTGTGTGTCTGCATTATGTGTGTGTGGTATAATTGGTTGGAATGCATGTAATTTAATCGGCATGAACGTTGATGAATTATGTGTTTAGTTTAGTTTAAATGTAAAGAGCGGCGTGAAGGCTATTACTTTCCGCTACCCGAAGGGAAGGAAAGTATAGTAATCGTCCCAAAAAAAAAAGTTTGGGTTTTCTTCAGATCTTTACGTTTCGAGGCCTACTGAGTCTAAAAAACCTAATTTCGGCGCGTGGTCCGTGTGTGTATGTGTGTGTGTGTCTCTAGTTCGATTTGCGGGAGAACGGCTGGTCCGATTGAGCTGGTTCATTTTTTGTTTTGTTCGTTATTTTTTGTAGACACCAAAATAAGGTTATGGACGATTTCGGCTGATGGGAAGGGGGGTGGGGGACGAAAATGTACCAAAAACTAGGGTTTTTCGCATTTTTTTCAAAAACGGCTCTAACGATTTTGATTAAACTTTCAAATTATCTTCTGCTGATCAATACCTAACTTTTCTTATCCATACATATCTCCATGAAAATACGGTGAACGGAGATATAGGCCCATGACGCAAAAATAGGTTTTTTACGCTTTTTGGCAAAACGGCGGAATAGTTAATACCTACATATTGTTCTCAACAAATATTCCTGTGGCGGTCCATTAAACAGAGATAAAAATCAAAATGTGTCAAAAATAACGTTTTTTCGAACATTTCCGTGAATTCCTGGGTAACTTTTTCACCAGATGTGATAAATCTTAATGGAGTGTCTTTTGGTCACTCATACCAACATTTCGTTTCCCATAATTATTTCTGTATATATATGTTGAACGGAGATATATGCCAAGTTAACTCAGAAAAGGAGATTTGTCGAATATTAATTTATCGGTATTCCAATTTTCTCAAAAATGGCTCTAACGATTTCGATCAAACTTTCGGAGTACTCTCAGCTAACTATTCCCTACATTTTGTACTTCATAAATGTTCCTGTAAAAATGCGTTGAACGAAGATATAGCGCCCGACTATGTAGGTGGTGTTCGAACTTAAAGGGGTGGCGGAAAGTCGTGTGTTGCTACGCACCAGATATTTTTTACTTTCCTTGCTCTACGAAGTAGAAAGGAAAGTTATGTAATCGGCTGAAAAAAAAATTTTGAGTTTTCTTCAGATCTTTACGTTTCAGACCCCCCTGAGTCCGAAAAACACTATTTGGGAAAATGGTCTGTGTGTCTGTGAACGATTTTTAGAGAAAAACACCGTACCAAATCAGCTCAAACTTGATATCTCGCTCGCAGGCCACATTGGGACGCCAAAATAAGGGTTTGAACAAAATCCACCGAATGTTAACTATAGTTATCATAGTAATCAAAACACCAAATATTTTTTTTCTCAATAACGGCTCTAACGATTTCGATTAAATTTTTTATATCGATAGCTCTCAATAAGGCAACTATACCATAAAATTTTCATCCGTGGGAAAATGACGAGAGCAGCACAATCAATTACCAAAACTTTCGACGAAATCGATTTTAGCGCGGTTTTTTTTCCTTGTAAACTCCGCTGGAATATTAGAAAGTGAATTGACGTAGAGCTAAGGAAAGTTGTGTGTTGCAACGCACCAGATATTTTTTCTCAAAAACGGCTCTAACGATTTTGATTAAATTTTTATATTAGTAGCTCCTAATATGGCAACTATACTATAAAATTCTCATTCGTGGGAAAATGAAGAGAACAGCACAATAAATTATCAAAATTTTCGACCAAAAGCGTTTTTCGCGCAGTTTTTTCCTTATAAACTCCGCTGGAATTCTTGTAGAATGTTAAAAAAAAATTGGTATTGTAGTCCATTCCAATACCTATAGGGTGAGGGTTTAAAAACGCTCTAAGATAGATAGGGGTCACTCCAGAAATTCCTGAATTTCAACTACCGCCATTTCGCTTACTACCAGTTCTCAGAATTTTTACTCAATAACTCTGCAAAAGTAATTACTATCCTCTTCAAAAAGTCAATTTTTACAGCCCCATTAATTCTCTGTGTACCAATTGCTCAATAATGGTCCTGCAATGAGTACGAGCAGCACAATAAATTCCATAACTGTAGGCGCTACAGCTTCCTGCTTCTGTGACGTGTGCTGTGTTGTTTGACCAAGTTCAAATGAACTGACTGATAAATGAATAGATTAAATATAATTAGCCATGTACAAAGTGAATTGACGTAGAGCTAAGGAAAGTTGTGTGTTGCAACGCACCAGATATTCTTATTTCTACATATCCATCTTCTTATTTGATTACAAATTTTACCTCTCTTATTTTTGTATATACCACACTTCTCCTTCACCCTTTTGAAATGTATCCATAAATTTTCCTGGTTTCATAATCATCAGACATTTGTAGCGTGTAATATACTTTTTTTATGCACGTACGTACTGTTCTGCTATATCGATCTTGATCTCATAAATTATTTACTAATTTTTTTAATAACCCAGGGCTAGTAATTGTTTATAAATATACTTGAAATAACAAGCATTACGTACTTCAAATATTATTCGTGGGTGTCTGTTTCAAATATTCTTTTTTGCTAATTAGCACTGATATTTTCTGATATGGACGATTATATGACAAGTTTAGCTCAGCGTGTAGTTGAGAACCCCACATCAGTGGAGGAGATTGAATCTGGAATCTCAGCGGAATTGTGTCGTAGGGTATGCGCGAGTGTTGAGATAAGAAAACACAGAGTCGAGCAGCTACGCAACCGCATTAGATTTTATTTTTCCGGTAACGTCAAAGGTTTTGCGGATTACGTTCGCTCATCACTGTCAAATAAATCAACTTTCCCTCAAATAGGCCGAAAAGCGGAACGTATTCAAGTTCTTCAAGATGCAAATGAAATGTGCATTCATCGTAAACGAACTCACTATAGTCAATATCTTGGGTTAGTACACATTGATGCATCGAGTTGCATTAGAGGAGGAGAACTATTACATGATCTGTTACACGAGAAATTAAGACTAGAATTGCCGAATCAGGTCAGTGTGGAATGCATAATAGTTTTCCAAGGTCTACAAAAGAGAAAATCAAAGCGTTCAACTTTTGTGGACTACGGAAAATGTAAACAGTCACTGTGCCTTCGAAGGTTTAAATTCGAGGGTCGTTTGTCCGAGTTCAAACTGGCCGTATTTGTTAGTAGTTCTGACCACGCGGTTCAGCACACAGAAGCGCTATCGTACCAACTAAGAGGATTGCGGCGGCGTAACAATAAAAAACAATAAAGATGCGTTTTACCAAGTGAAGTACATTTGGACCAGTTCACTTCAATCGACACCCGGCTTGCCTCTGCAGGCAATTTTCAATTCACTCACCCTCTAGCGGTCATTCAAAAAGCTCGATCTGAAGAACTAGCTAAAGATGATGAAGACAAATCCGATATTTTAGATATTTTTAAAAAAATGCTGGCATCTGAAAGTATGACTCATCCATTTATAAGGAGAATCATTTCTCCATTTACTATGTATTTATCGAATAACGAACAGGAACGATTTTTGGCAAATAGTAATGGAATAAATTTACATTTTGACGCTACTGGTTCCATCATTAGGAAACCGTACGAAAATTAAAAGCGGGTGTTTTTGTACGCTGGAGTCACTGGAACAAATCGAGCAACTATACCCACATTCCATATGATCACCAATGACCACACTGCTAGATGTATAAGGGAATTCTTCGTATTTTACAGGGAACTTTAGTCACATTCTAAAAAGGCTTTTCCAGTTAAAAGAGTAATCGTTGACTAGTCATGGGCATCTATCAACGCAGTTATAGGGGCGTGGAATTAGAAGAGTGTGAATGCATATCTGAATGAAATATTCGAATGTTTAACATCACGAAGAACTCCCTCTAACGGTTTGGTATTAGTACACATGTATTATTCTCATTCGATGAAAACGTTTTCCAGAAACGTAGAACGTAAGACCACAGGGAAAAAGGGAAGGACCAAGTGGTTTATTCTTGAAACAATGTCTACCTTAGTGCATACTTAAAGTTTGGAAGAACTTGAACGCTTATATTATCATTTTGTAAAAATTTTGGCCGGACAGAATAAGGGCAGTTCATTAAATAATTCTTTACAAGTATTGGCCCGTGCTTCTTCCCAAAATAAAATTGATGACTGTTTTATCACAAATTTACAAAACAAAACTAACGAATATCGAAAATCTGAAAAACGCCCATCTAGTGATTCCTGTCTTGATTCTAAATATGTTTCATATTCATGTTTTGGATCATCCATCACTTCAGGGCAAACGGTCAAAGGTTATAATAGGTGGCCATTTTTGAACTAGGCCAAATATCGAAAATCTCAAAAACACCCATCTAGACATCCTTCTACGGATCCTAAATATGTTTCATATTCATGTTTTAGATCATCCATCACTTCAGGGCAAACGGTCAAATGTTAGAATAGGTGGCCAATGTTGAACTAGGCCAAATATCGAAAATCTCAAAAACACCCATCTAGACATCCTTCTACGGATCCTAAATATGTTTCATATTCATGTTTTGGATCATCCATCACTTCAGGGCAAACGGTCAAATGTTATAATAGGTGGACAATTTTGAACTAGGCCAAATATCGAAAATCTGAAAAACACCCATCTGGAGATTCCTGTCTCGATTCTAAATATGTTTCATATTCATGTTTTGGATCATCCATCACTTCAGGGCAAACAGTCAAAGTCATAGGTGGCCAATTTTGAACTAGGCCGAATATCGAAAATCTGAAAACCTCCCATCTAGTGATTCCTGTCTTGATTCTAAATATGTTTCATATTCATGTTTTGGATCGTCCATTACTTCATGTCAAACGGCCAAATGTTATAATAGGTGGCCAATTTTGAACCAGGCCAAATATCGAAAATCTGAAAAACACCCATCTGGAGATTCCTGTCTCGATTCTAAATATGTTTCATATTCATGTTTTGGATCATCCATCACTTCAGGGCAAACGGTCAAAGGTTATAATAGGTGGCCAATTTCGAACTAGGCCAAATTCTGAAAAACTAAACAAAGACCCAGGTAGATATTACTCTCCTGATTCCAAATATGTTTTGCGTCAATCGCTGCGACCATCCATGACTTCAGGGCAAATGGTCAAAATTTCGATTGTAAATATGTAGCTAACTTCAGTCCCAGTCGCTAATATCAGTAGGAGGGGGTTTAAAAATGAGGTATTATAACGTAATTGATACAAAAGTGATGTCATCCAAACACTTGGATTTTTCTGTTGATGGGAGGGGAGGACCCCTACAGTAGTACATTCGTTAGTGGGAGGAGGCTGCAAGGGTGTCAATCTGACGTATAATAACGTACTTGGTCGGTGGGTGGGTGGATAAGATGGAACGAGAGGTGGACAACTTCCAGAAATTGGTGCTGGGAGGGGGGTGGTATAAAAGGTCGTACGATTGGTTGACAATTTCGGCAGAGGGGGCAAAGGGGCGGTGTGGAGGGGATAAAAAATAACATACTGCAACGTGATTGGTCAGTGGGCATGGCCAAAAACCTTGTACTATAGTACGAGGCGAGGTTTTCTTCCTCCACTCCAATGGAACGAGAACCCCCATTTCCGGTTTTGCTCTGTCATTTCTCCCCTACTCATTTTATTCAGTAAAACATCCTTTATTTTAATTTAAATAATTTAATTTAAAAACGAACATTTTATTATACCAGTAAAATATTGATACTTTTCACCTCGTTTTTCCATATTCGGTAGTCTCTTCACCGCAAAGATGCCTTAGGCAAAGCCTCTCTCTGCTTGTTTATTTCCATGCAGATCATGCCTTACACCTAGAAGTGGTGTGAAGCTTAAGCCCTGAAACATCTACAGCGACTGTAGAACACATTTTGAAGGCGCATCAAATTACTTGAAACATACTTAAGATAATGCCTTAACTGAGCCATCCTTACTAGATACCCAAGACTGCGCACACATTTGAGGGAAGTGGTGTTTGGTGATGATCTCCCGACATACCCAACATGCCAGCGACTGGCTTCTCGAACTCTCCGAGGCACACCAGAAGGCCACTGGCGGACTTGGGAAACCTAAGAGCTGCTTAGCAGCTAGTAGCATGGGCTGCTAAACTCCCCTGTGAGGGGGGGGGGGGCTCCTCTGGCAGATTGAGGAAGGACTCGTGCTGGTCTAGTTCACTAGGAACTGGAGGGTGGGCTCCAGAAGCCATTGGGCCAAGGAGTTGCTTTCCCATGTCAACGACTTGGAAACGAGTTTAGAGTCCTCGGACTGGCTTACTCGGATTGAGAGATCGGCAGTACAATTTCTCACAGTACTCCTAAAAGGTAATTGAAACCCATTCTTAGCTAAGATGGAACTGTACGAGTTGTAAATTTGCGCAAATCCGCAGGGGGCAGGTAAACAAGACGTGAGGAGCGTTCCACACGGACAATTGCTGAACATATTTTCGCAAAACCACAAGTTATTGTATGAAGAATGGAAGGATCACCAATTAGAACGTGTTTGATAGAGTGCTCACCTTCAGCTGGCGACACCTGTTCATTGAGAGGACTCAGAAGGGTGTTCTCATGTTGGGTGAAGGGATCACTTCACCTCTGCTAGCCTTCTCCTGAACACCTGGGCGTCGAGCCTACTGCGCACTGAGTTGCCGACCCGCACACATGTGCCATCCCGTTTGGAACGAAACTGGTTCCGCGAGCGGTCATCTCCCTAAAAACTTGAACGGGCACACCCTTTTGAATTGACCCTTCTGCCGTTGAATAAAAAAGGGAAACTCATAAATAATCGCCAGGCCTAGTCAATTTCTACGTTAGTACACCTATCATCTAGAGACGAGTTGTTCAGTCAAACACTACAGTTTTCCACGAGTATCAGCTCCGTAAGGAGTACTAGATCCTCAATTATTTAATCGACTTGAGCTACATCCAGGTTGAAGTTTTTTAAAGGTATAAATGAGCAAAATCTAAGCGTCATCTTATTGAAAACAATCAATAATGAGTTGGGACGTATGAACGGTCCTAACATCCTAATAGTGTAAAATCTAAGACGCCCCCCCCCCCCCAAGTAAAAACTCTCCCTCATCTGCTGATGCCTTTTTCCAAGGCGCAGAATGTCTGTGTACCCTTGGGAAGAGCTTTTGTCAGGAAATCTGCTGGCATGTATTCCGTCTTGAGATGGATAATTTCTATCAGCTCATCTTCCAAAGTTTGCATATCATCATATACATCAATGTGATTAGTAGGGGAGATGTGGGGGAGGGAAACCGGAAATAATGGTTCTAGCTCAATTGGAGTAGGGGAAGAAAACCACCCTATACTACGAGGTTTATGGCCAACACCCCCCCCCCCCCCGAACAATCACATTGTATTACATCATTTTTGACCCTCCACACACCGCCCCTTTACACTCTCCATCACATTTTCCAACCAATCGTACTGTAGTGCTGTAGTACGACCTTTTTTACCACCACCCCTTGCCGCAGTTTCTGGGAAGTTGACCACCTCTCCTTCCATTTGCCCCTCCCACCAACCAGTCACATTATAGTACGACCTTTTTTACCCATCTCTTTATTCTAATATGTGTGCCCCCTCCCCTCCTTCCAGTACTTGCCTTTCCCCCCTCCATCCAGCCTTCTCCCACAAGCCTCATGGTGAATGTGCTGTAGTAGGAGTCCCCCCCCGACAACTGAAATTACCGAACGTTTGGATGACGTCCTTTTTTAAAAAAAGTTCCTTCCCTGGGATCAAACACAGCACCTCACGCACCATAGTTGAAAGCTCTATCCACTAGACCACCAATGAATTGTTGAAGAATAATGTAAGCTTGTGGTATACGAGGGACAGGCGTGACATCATCCTTGTGGGACGCGAGAGTGTTCACATGATCGTCCAAGGGCATGACTCATCAACATGATGTAGTAGCAGATGCCTCAGGCTACTGCGTAGTATTCTCGGAAATGTTTAATAGCTGAGAGGTTACAAAAATGATGCAATAGCATGATGTGTTCACGTGGTTGTATAGCCGCAGGCGTTCTATTCGTGGAAATTAATATTGACGCACAAATTATCTCTAAACGTGTTTCGACTCGTCTATTGCGCAGTTGGATTGGCATGTTTCGTCTCAGGCTACCACCACATGATCACCGCCCCAACTCTATATAAACTGAGCTGATTCATCCACCATTTTAGTTCTCGTTTGAATATTACGCGAAAATAACCTTCAACATGAGGAAATTCAGTGCTATCAACGGTAATTTAGTAACAGTGCCGCTCGATAAAATAGTCGAAAAGTTCGGGGTTGGTGAAACTATCGATGTTATCTCGGCGTTATCGAAATACAAAAGTGACGTGTGTGCTAGATTGAATCATCATCTCGATCTCGACTCGGAGGATTAAAGTGGTACATTGCAGTGTTGATTAAATTTAGCAAGACTGTTAACAATGAAGAAATTTATTCTAATCCGAAATTTCACGGACAAATAAGACCTCTACTACAAAGTAATGATTGTATGAAGCATTACAATGACGCCACCACTAAAATATTGGAGAGTATGGCAAAATTCGTTAAAGACGGAAGCGGATGGAAATTGGAGTACATTGAACGAATCGACTTGATCATGGTGAAATATCAACCATTGTACGCTTCTTCTTTCATCCCCGCTCCAAAGGAAATATCCAACCCCAAAGTGGGCATCATTATTATAAAGAACAACGATGGAAAGTGCTTTCTCTGGGCAGTGCTGTTGGCTTTGAACCCTGGTAAAAATGACGATCGCCCGACGTTTCTTTCACAGCGAATCATCCATTAACATGAGTGGAATTGAGTACTCAGTAAAGATAACTGATTTAGATAAATTTGAGGAGAACAATGCGAATTTATCAGTCAATGTATTCGGCTATTATGAAGAGGTTTTTCCAATTAGAATAACCAAACTTTAAAGTCGTCTACGCGTTAACCTCTTACTATTAACAAATCCTGAGAGGAACAGTCATTACTGCCTAATTAACAATTAATCAAGATTTCTCTTCAATCTAACAAAGTATAAATGTCAACAATTTTACTGCAACGATTTACTCGTTTTACGCCTGAAACGATTTACTGGAAAGCCACGATTGTAATCCACCTCAAGTCATCTCTCTTCCCATCAATACATCGAGCATAAAATCTTGCTACATACCAACTACCAAGAAATTGACCAACAGTTTGTAAGAGTTAATAAATATTAAACATCACAACGATGTAAAGAGCTTCGTGTGGTCCTTATTGTGCGCATATCACGGAAGTACCAATGTGGAGATCCTCAAACAATATGAGCACACCACCAATATGGAAGGGATCAAATACCCGGTAGAAGGCGATGATGTAGACAAAGTCGAAAAGAAGAGTATCGAGCTATCAGTTAACATTTTCGGCTATGAGAATGAAGAGGTGTACCCAATCAGGATAACGAAGGAGAAGGGGAGAGAAACTCATGTTAACCTTCTACTATTGACTAATGCACAAGCCAAAAACCATTACTGTCTCATCTCTAACCACTCACAATTCCTAGCACATTTAACCAAACATCGTGAAGCAATATATTACTGCAACTATTGTCTCCATCGCTTCTGTCGACAAGATTTACTGGTGGAACACGAATCGTTGTGCTCTCCCCACGGTGCACAGAAAACAAGATTACCCACTGAGGAAGAAAAGTGGCACTATCACAAAAATTATACCTACTGCCACAAAGTGTAATTTACCATATACTGCAATTTCGAATCGTTCACCGTTCCTATGCACACCAGCACCAACAATCCTCAACGTTCGTACACGAGTAATGTTGCCAAGCACCATGATCTGTATTTAAAATGCATGCCATCGTCCTAGCGGATGTGTACGAAAATGTCCGCATGACCAGTCTACCGTATTACGAGATTAATCCATGCAATATGTATTCGGCTTCTGGTTTGGCATGGTTTTCTAAGATGAAGATGACTGATGTACGGCTCGAACTGCTGACGGACATCGATCAACATCTTTTCTTAGAGTCTAGAATCCGTGGTGGCATAGCAATGATTCCCCACCGCTTCTCCAAAGCCAAGAATCCCCTCCTACCAGAGTTTACCGAAAGTAATCCTGCCTATTTCTTGATGTATTTGGACTGTACCAACCTCTATGGCACCGCTATGGCGTCTTCGCTCCCCCACTCTGAGTTCAAATGGATGGAGAGAAGTGAAATTCAACCCCAAGATGTCGAACCAAATTCCATGATGAAATTCGACGATGTGGCGTGTGAAAAGCAAGACAACATAAGAAACTATTTTACCATGGGAAGGTAAAATGGTGCTGACACTTCCTATCTCTGGCAAACGTACAGCAGAGTGCCGAAGCAGCTAGTGCGCGATAGCGCCAATGTTCTCAGCGTATTTAAACAAGATGGAATGAACTTGAGACTCATTTACAACGATCAAAAAATAGTTTATTGAAGAACACCGTTGACACAAAATTGAACATCTGCTATGGTAATAAGCTAATGTAGATTTCACAATTGAAAAATTATTAAAGACAAGAAACAAACATTTCAGTCACAAACGAAGACCAAGAGCATTTCATTTTTCTTATAAAAAAATAAATTCAACATGTTCACATGCTTCAATCAACATGTGTTTCAGCCAGAATTCAAAAAAGAATAATTTAGTGTAGAGGCGTACTTCAACATCCCCTCAAATTAGAAATGTTTGTACCCCAATTTAGAATCAATTTTTCCCAACATTGACGACCCCTAGCTTCTTTCGGAGTAGGCGGAATCTAATACTTCCAAGAGGCTTCGTGAGTATATCGGCGAGTTGGTCCACTGAGTCCACCTTTTCAATATTCAGTTCCCAATTTGTCAGTTGCTCTCTGACGAAATAATGACGAATGCGAATGTGCTTGGTTCGACGATGAAACTGTGGATTATGAGCGAGGTTGATGGCCGATTCATTATCCACTCGTAGCACAGGTCAGCCTTCCACGTGGTCCATATCTTTCAACACTCGGTTCAAATCATTCACAAATATATTCAAATCCTCATTCAATTTTGACGCTACTAACCGATCATCCACATACATACGACCATGATTTTTGTGAATTCTGATTGTTTAACGAATAAGCAAGGGTCAGCATGCATCACTTTGTTTGAACCCGATTTTGAACAAATATGCTGCTAATCTCTGATTCCAGCAACGTAGAGCTTGTTTCAGTCCATACGGTGCGCACATCTGTGATCCAAAATTTGCCGCGCAAGCAGTGATATCATTGTTCAAACTCCTGCATGGTGGGGTGCGAAATGCTGTTTTCGAACGAATGCTTGCATAACATAGTTTCTCCCTGGTAGCAAAGCAGGATTCATAAAATCATCTGAGTCTTCACTGATATATCAACCTAGTTTTCAGTCTTAGTAGTCCTTCTACGCCCCAAAATATTTCCAACTCTTTCGTGAAATTTCTCCCCCTTCGAGCATAAGATTTCTGAACCACTCCGATCCGATTCCTCTGACAGTCCATTGAACAGAGATAAAAATCAAAATGTGTCGAAAATAACGTTTTTTCGAACATTTCCGTAAATTCCAGGGCGACTTCTTCACCAGATGTGATAAACCCTATTGGAGTGTCTTTTAGTTACCCATACCAAAATTGCATTTATCGACTTTTTTTTATTTTTATTTTTCAAAAGAATCGGATCAGCTGTTCTCCCGCAAATCGAACTACAGACACACACACACACACACAGGTTTATGCATGCCACTTCCCTTGAACGGTTTCACGTACAACCTCTTTCCCTTGAGAGTGATAGCTTCCATAGATTGATTGTGTCTTTACATCTCGGAGAACTTTTTTGCATTGTTGTTGACCTCTGATACGGCTTTAGCAACAGCTGCTGCTCCACCTACCACACTTCCCAATGCGCTCAAACCGGCTAATATTGGAACCGATGGTAGTATACCTCCAGTTTGGTTCGTTACCCTCTTTTTTTTGTTTTTTCTTTTCTCGAATCTTGACCGACCTCTTCTTCAACGAACCTCCCAACTTTGCTTTAGCCTTCATTGCTGTAGCAACTGCTAAACCTGCTGCTCGCTCTCCGAAGGAGGCAGATCTGTTTCTTTATTTCATGACTGTACCTAAACCCTCGACGAGGGTTATATCAGTCATCTCCGAAGGAGGCGTCTGAAGACTTGACACGAGCCCACGCAGCCTCTGCCAAACATTGATCAGCCAGTCCACGATGTACGTTATCCTTGTGCAAAGCGTACGCAATGTCATGTGTCTTGCAGGCTTGATCCAATTTATATATATCAGGATCACCACGAGCTAATCTTTTTCTCAAGCTTGTGCCTGGACCGCAGCATTGATATTCACCAGGAAGATGAAGTTCTATTGGCAGTGCGTCTATTGCCTTGTTGATTACTGTGCCTGTCGTCTCAATTAATCCGCAACCTTTGATTGTTTTTTCGAAGACTGAGTCGTTTGTTCCTAACTCTACCCATTGTATAGCGAGACTGGAGGATCCGTTGGATTCCGCTTTATTAGGCGCTTCTCAGAGTATTTCTCCTTGTATCTATAAAGTACTTTGCGACAAAGTTTCGCTCCAACCATTTTGCTCTGTAATTAATCATCACTGTGTGCTCGGTAGTGCTTTGTATTGTACAAGTACATTTCTCCCATACGCACATGAGACAAGTGACTGACACGGCATCGTTAAGGTTTTTAGGTTCGCCTATCCCCTTCAAATTTCTATTTTCTAAATGCCACGCGTCGGTTGTTTTAATAGGGACGCCACTTATGTAGAATTTCGAATTACGGCGTCAGTATCCTCAATCGGATCATCAACGTATCGTACAGGTAGGTATTTACAGTTCCAGCTGTTATTGTATAATGTGGGTGTCATTAAATTGAGATATTCTATATTCACAGCATCGTACCGTGACACCGGTTGAGAGACTCGAGTCAATCGTCGATCGTTACAATTCCAACACTCATCGTCCAATTGTAATGCTACTTGATCTAGATAGTCTTCATTTACGGCGTCGTTGGGTTCTTTCGGCAATCCTCCTACATTTTTAATAGGTTTGTTCTTGGCGTCCAAGGTATCACGATCAAGCACGAGACATTTGTCCTTTAAATACTTTAATCGAACCGCATCTCCATCTTCAGTGGGCTCACCCAAGTTGCATATTCCCTTCCCAACGACGTCAAATTTCCTCTTTTTACATTCAACTTTACACACTTGTCAGTTAAAGCGTATAGTGATCGTTGATGAGCAGATGGATTAGCCATATTAGGCAGACGTTCATTGGTAATATCGTAGTTTCCTATTGTTGGTTAATTCAAACTCCTCCCTCGGTGGACTTTGAACCATCTTAGTCACCATACTACCATCACCAAACCGACCAAACTTGTTTACGGACGTTTTTACACTAATTGAAATACACGTGGCTAAAGTCTATTATAATCCCAGCTTCGTACCGCTCCATTATGGATAGAATCTCGTTGTTGCGTCCGGTATTACTAGCCTGCTTGGAGGCAATCAGAACACGTAACCGGATGCAAAGTTCGTTGGGGGACGAAGCCCATGGTTGTTATTGACAAAAAATGGTTTAAAAAAAGTAACAAAACGCAGTATAATCACAAATACGCCGTTTCGTATCGTTTTCAAGGTACTTTTACGTCCTGGGTCAAATGGAACGAGTCAGAGGTGTACAACTGCATCTAGACCGAAAACAGTGAAATCACAGTAATTATAGTGAGCTAAAGTCAACTAATTGAAAAAACTCGCAGTAACTACAGCAGTAGTAAACGTTTCGTCGTTTGTACTCCCTCTCTCCCGTCTCATCAAAACCACCCGCCCGCTCGACTCGCAATGACGTGCCAATTGCCTACAGGCGCTTACGGGCGCCGGCGCTGGGGGAATATTAAGCCAAATCAGTGGTTTCATGTTGCTGGGGCGATCAGTATTGCAGGCTTACCATCTACAGGGTGTACCGCTAGAGTTTTGTTTGAGTTGAAATGGTGAGAAGGACCATAATGCTTAATGTTGGAAAGGAATTGGCCCAAGGATAATACAGAGCTTAGTGAGCGAGATCAAAAACAGGTCAATAGAGAGGTCTGCAAGGGTGAAGCTACTAATGTGTTGGTAGCACAGTGTCAAAACATAAGAGTATGGGAGTTTCTATTTGCTAAATTCGTGAGTAAGAATGTTAAGATGGAAGATTCTTAAGAGAGAGGAACGCAGTGAACCATTTACTAGTGAAGAGTTCTTAGAAGCCGAAAACCGTGTTTTTAGAGTGGTTCAGAAATCTTATGCTCGAAGGGGAAGAAATTTCACGAAAGAGTTGGAAATATTTTGGGGCGTAGAAGGACTACTAAGACTGAAAACTAGGTTGATATATCAGTGAAGACTCAGACGATTTTATGAATCCTGGTTTGCTACCAGGGAGAAACTATGTTATGCAAGCATTCGTTCGAGGACAGCATTTCGCACTCCACCATGCAGGAGTTTGAACAATGATATCACTGTTTGCGCGGCAAATTTTGGATCACAGATATGCGCTGAGTTATCAAAGGTGTCATTTGAAAATGAAAATAATGTAAGCGACAAAGTGCTAAGCCAATAGAGACACCTTTTGCACCGTTGCCCAAGGACAGAGATCGGCAATCGTCAGTTTTCGAGTTAACAGGCACTGTGATTACGCCGGACCTCTATACTTGAGGGGAGGAGGAAAAGCTTGGGTAGTGCTTTTCATTTGTGCAGTTTATCGAGCTGTACACCTGGAGCTTTTTGGAAGCACTGCGACGGTTCATTGCACACAGAGGGCGTCCATCTGTGATATATATGGACAATGGCACATCATTTTTAGGCGCAAATAACGTTGCCCAAAATTAATAGGGAAATGCGAATAACAGGAACAAATGTCAGAGCTCTCAAATACGAGTAGAATTTCATTCTTCCCGCCTCGCCTTGGTGAGGTGGTACTGGGAAAAGAGTATTGGTATGAAATTTACGTAAAGCAACCTGAAGGTTACTGTGATGGTCTAAGCGAGTATGTAAATTGAATTGAAGTCTGTATGGGCTGAAACAAGCTCCACGTTGCTGGAATCAGAGATTAGCAGCATATTTGTTCAAAATTGGGTTCAAACAAAGTGATGCTGACCCTTGCTTATTCGTTAAACAATCAGAATTCACAAAAATCATGGTGATATTGTATGTGGATGATTGGTTGGTAGCGTCAAAATTGGATGAGGATTTGAATATATTTGTGAATGATTTGAAACGAGTGTTGAAAGATATGAACCACGTAGAAGGCCGACCTGTGCTTCGAGTGGATAATGAATCGGCCATCAACCTCGCTCATAATCCACAGTTTCACCGTCTAACCAAGCGCATTCACATTCGTCATTTTTTCGTCAGAGAGCAAGTGACAAATTGGGAGCTGGATATTGAAAAGGTGGACTCAGTGGACCAACTCGCCGATATACTCACCAAGCCTCTTGGAAGTATTAGATTCCGTCTACTCTTTTCATTTCTCATTTGAATGGATGTTGAAGTACGCGTCTACAATAAATTATTCTTTTTTGAATCCTGGCTGCAACACATGTTGATTGAAGCATGACAACATGTTGAATTTATTTTTTATTAAAGAAAAATGAAATGCTCTTGGTCTTCAATTGTGACTGAAATGTTTGTTTCTTGTCTTTAATAATTTTTCAATAGTGAAATCTACATTAGCTTATACTATAGCAGATGTTCAATTTTGGGTTCTACGGTGTTCCTCAATAAACTATTTTTACTTTCCTTGGCTCTACGAAGTAGAAAGGAAAGCTATTTGACACTCGTTCATTAACAGCACTCAAGGTTTTTGCTTCTCATAAAATATGATTATCCCAGTTCTTAAACAACAAATCCTCACCATATTGTATTACTGTTCAGCAGCTCGAGAAAACTGCCATTCAAGTATTAGCGACCTCGTCTGATTTTTGCTGATGTATGAAAACATACAACGAAGTTTTGGCTAATGAAACAAGATTGTTTAATGCGAAATGTGAAGAGGCGAACTTGAGGGAACGCAAGAATTAGTGAGGAAACTGTAAAAGACTGTAATGTTTGGAGTTGCAGATAGATGAACACGTAAAACACTCGAGATCACGGTGAAGAAGATTCAGAATGAAGTCATTGGGGGACCGAGACGCGACACATTTTACTGTGGGGATACACGAGAGGGAATTCGGGAGAGACTAGGGTTAGTCGAACTGACATAGCGCACGGCAAACGCGAGGGCTCTTCAGATGAGAATAAATAAGGAGCGGTAAAGAGGGTCCACATATATCTGGAGTCGGAGGGTAAACTAATAAGGAAGTCCTTCGTGTGGGGTAAATCGGGGTCATTGGCCGAGGTTTTCGGGGTAAAATTCCCAACATGCTTCTCACTGCTGCCAAGCGTATGGCAGAGGTGAAACTGTTGAGAATTTAAGTTGCAGGCAGAGAAGTCGAGTATCTTGGAGTAGGTCGTTGGATCATGGTGTTGCAGGAGTCCTTGGTGAGAGGTGTAGCATCATGAGGAAGTGAAGACGGAAGCCATCACTGCATTGGGAGGGGCAGAGTTGTCGAAGAGGCCTGGTGATTGTTCCAATTGATTTATAGACTATGGCAACTCGTGCAATCCCTGCACCATCTTCTGAGGCCTTCAATACGGCCTAGACGCCACTAAGAAGGCGGGAAGTTGGTGTCCATGAGTAGAACCACCTATTCTATGTGTGGCTTGGGGATGTCCATTTACACTTTACACGAGAGGGAATTCGGGAGAGGTTGGAGTGAGGTAAGAAAGCCAGAAAGCTGCTGTCAACTGAATCACACAGCAATACTGGGAGCCTAAGCTCTTTGATTCATCCAGGGTGTTGTTGGGCCTGATTGTGGACTGAGAGACAGATCATATGATGCTGGAAGCGGTGCTGGTTGTAGTGGAGGAGCAATTGGACTGACGACAGAGTTGGGTCGTCTGTGTGGCTCTGATGGAACAGCAAGAAGTTGAGGAGGGGATGGAACTACAGCAGGGGCCATGGGAGGGGGAAGTATAAGAAAGCGACCAGGAGTGAGGAAGTGTAGGTCATTGGCAGAGGTTGAATGGGCAGTGAAGGGGGGCGAGAATTGAGAATTGCTTCCACTCGGGACAGGACAGAGATGAATCACTCCAAGGTAGGGTGCTGCTCTCGCAAATCCTGGTGTTGTAGACGCTTTGCAGACTTCAGAGCCGCTTCCCACAGTCCTCCAAAATGCGGGGGCAAGGGCGAAATGAAGAGCCATTCCGTCCCATGCACTTCGCTTTCAAGGATGTTTCCTGAAATCAGGGCCTTCAGTTGCTTCATTTCGAAAGCAGTGACTGCAAAGTTTGAGCCATTGTCCAAATACATGAGAGTTGTTGCCACGTCGGTCACAGAAACGTCTGTATTGTTATAATACAAAGCAAATATCAAAAGATCTCATTAACGGACACAGTACGAATAAAACAGTTTTATTGGCTTCCCTTACAACCAGACGCGTTGCTATGTTGACACGTAACTCTTGACGACGTTACTAACACTGCACTGGTTCTTCTGTCTTGGAGGGCTGGTTGCTGGAACATAGCCAATGAGTCTGCATGGACAACGCGTCTTTTCCTATTGGGCATGACAATTCGAAAAATTACATCAGAAATGGCCTTGACAACCCGACATGGCCCGACCCATAGAGACTGCAGCTTCACACACATTCCTAAGCGCCGTCTCGGCCAGTGATACCAGACGTCATTCCCCACCTCAAACTTTGGCTGCTTCGCATAAACATCGTACCGCAGCTTTGCGCTGATGAGTCCCTCACCAATCCTCGTACGAGCCAGCTCGTGAGCTTCCTGGAGACCAACCTTCAGCTTTTGAACATATGTGGTAGTTGGAATATCTGTAGCGTGTCCACTGATTCTTAAATCCACTGGAAGTGTTAGTTCTCGTCCCAGGGCAAGGCTACCTGGTGTGAGAAACCTGCTACTGCAAGCTCGGTAGCACGGTAAGCAAGGAGAACGCAGGAGAGGTGTCGGTCCCAGTCTTCTGGCGTGTTAGGCCCTAACTTGGCAAGCATCTCAATTAGCGTCCTATTGACACGCTCAACCTGACCATTGCTTTGGGGTCTCAGTGGGGTGGTTCTTGTTTTGCAAATTTGGAGGAGCTTACACATTTTTTGAAATACTCGGGATTCAAAGGAAGTGCCTTGATCAGAGTGAAGCTCACGTGGTACTCCAAACCGAGAGATCACGTTGTCTAGCAGGCCTTGTGCCACTGTTTCAGCTTTCAGATCTGGGGTTGAGAATGCTTCTGGCCACTTTGTAAATGCATCGACAACAACTATTATGTACTTGTTCCCTCGTTCAGTTTTGGGGAATGGTCCCACAGCATCAATGAATAGTCGTTCAAAGGGAACCCCACTGGTGTACTGACCCATGGGTGCTTTGGCATATTTCCGGGGTTTTCCACGCTGCCCACACGCCTGACAGGCTGCACATACCACCTTAACGTCTCGGGTCATCCCTGACCAGTAGTAATTTCGTCTCAGACAAGCAGGAGGTTTGCTCGATGACATCCTGACCAGTATCATGTTCCCATTGACGTACGAGCAACCCATCCTGTAATTTGGGGGTCTCCAACGCTGCCCAAAGCGCTTTTGTTGTCTCTCGAACCTCACCACCTCTTCCCAGGAGGGCCGCTTTCCTTCCCGTACCCAGTGGTACACAGGTTTCAGTGCAGGATCTGCTTCCTGCTCCTGGGGCCACAACTGATCAGAACAAATGCCAACAGCATTCACCGAAGTCTCAAGAGACGTATATTTCTGTTCTTGGTGCTGGCAGTGTTTTTACAGTTGTCTTCACTACATGGCCTTCTAGATAACCCATCTGCATTTAGATGTGCTTTCCCAGACCGATGTTTCCCTTGAAAATTGAAAGGGTCCAACGCTTCTATCCACCTAGCTAGTTGTCCATCTATCTCCTTAAAGTTGCACAGCCATTGCAACGATGCATGGTCTGTTCGTACGATGAAAGGCTCTCCACTCTCTAAGCCAAACGACCTCAACCGTTTGAGAGCCTACACCAAACTCAACAGCTCCTTTCTAGTAGTGCAATAGTTTTTCTCAGCCTTTCCCAAACACCTACTGTAGTACGCAATTGGTCTTTCCTTCCCACCATGGACTTGTGAAAGAACAGCACCAATCGCAAAATCTGAAGCGTCGGTATCGAGGACAAATGTTGCATCTGGATCAACATGGGCTAGAACAGGAGGTGACTTCAAAGCGTGCCTGATGTCTTCGAATGCAGCATGTTCCTCCTGACTCCATTGAAATTGTCTTCGTTGGTCTTGCAAGACAAACAATCTACATGCCCGGGATGCAAAGTTAGGGATGAACGTACGATAGTAGGAAACGAAACCAAGAAACGACCTCAACTGCTTGCTGCTCTCAGGAACTAGCCAGTGCACAACACGCTCCACCTTCGCAGGATCTGTAGCAACACCATCTCCGGAGATGATGTAGCCAAGATAGGCTACTTTTTGTCGAAACAACTGGCACTTCTTGGCATTCAGCTTAACATTGGCTGCTCTTAATGCTTGAAAAACTTGCCTCAGCCACAGTAACATCCCTTCGAAAGAGGAAGTATCAATGGAGACATCATCTAGGTAGGAAGTATCAATGGAGACATCATCTAGGTAGACTTTTACCCTTCCTTGTCACAGGAAGGTTTGCAGAACCTTGGTCATCGCACGTTGAAATTTTGCAGGAGCGTTGCACAGACCAAACGGCATGACTCGAAACTCCCAAAGGCCCCAGGGTGTACAAAAAGCTGTCTTCTGTTGATCGGAGTTTGATAACGGGACCTGCCAATAACCACTTTGCAGTTCCAAAGTGGTGAACCAGCTGCTTCCTGCTAACGCGCAAATGAGGTCATCTACCCGAGGAAGTGGATGGGAATCCTTCTTCGTTACATCATTAAATTTACGGTAGTCAATACAAAATCGTGTGCTACCATCTTTTTTCTTGACAAGCACAATTGGGCTCGCCCATGGGGTTTGAGAGGGCTGAATGATTCCATTAGCTTCCATTTCGATGATAAGTTTGTCTACCTCTTGCATGCGACCAAGCGGCACTCTGCAGGGTGCCTGACAATAAGGTGACAATCCCCCCACGTTGATGGTATGGGTGGTTCCTTCTATCCTTCCCAAGTCAGAAGCATTTCTAGCAAAAATGTCTGCAAACTGAAGCAACAGCTGCTTAACCATTGCTTCTTGGTGATGTGACGACATAAAACAAATTGAAATCTTGTGGGGATGAACCCAAGGTAAATCAAGGGTTAATATAATATAGGTAAGTGGAAAACAACAAAATAAACTTGATTAGGATAGGTGTCGCTTTATTTAAGCGAATCAAAAAAAAAAAAAAATTTATCTTCAAGTAAACAACTCAGGGTAGATCTCTGTCACAGATATACATGGTAGGTACGATAGACTTCTGAAATTAAACGGGTACTCACTACTTCCAACGGCCGTGGAGTATATTATAAGTTTACTAACTAGTGGAACGGGAAATGGAGCGGGAAACGAACGTAGTACTGGATGTATTCTTCGGGTTTGGAGCAGTCGGCGATCTAGCTTTTGAGCTCCAACCTGAAACTGAGCAAAAGACAGGGACCTCCTCATTATGCTGTTTCCGAGATGTGGTTTGAGAAGAGCTTGAGAGGTGTACGAATATTAGTACCACCTACCGGTACGTGATGAGTGGGTATCTTGGCAGAAGCCACGCAGTCGGTGAATAAATATTCTTTCGATCCCAACAAGGGTGAAATTTTGGAAGAGACGGGAAATGCTGATGAGCTGTAGGTAGATACGTCAATGCTGGACGGCGGAAAAAGAACAATAGAAACTCGGAAACGTGGTGCCGGGCCTGTTTTCCCAAATCGCCTGCAGGTTGCAGCACACGATGGATTCAACAGATTGCCTCCAAATTCGTCAACGAATTCTGGACCTATCAGTGTTTCTTTTTTTTTTCTTCTGAAGAATATATTTTACAGACAATAACTGTCCCACTTCTTAATTGGAAACAATGGCTGGAAAAGAAATAAACATAATTTTCCCGTACGCATTTACTGTCATCTGGCGGAAGACTGGAACGGGTGACGCCGAGAACCGCGAAATATGAAAGTGGCGAGACTACGATTTATTCACGCTACAGTGATCTGTCAAACCTTCGACTGTCCGCTTTTCCAGTTCCCTTAGAGACAGTCCATTGTCCTCAAGGCCTGCTACCACACGACACGCAGGTTCCTCAGGTCCCAACTCTTCAAACCCCATCAGCTGACATTCCCCTGGTCCGTTACTGAATATCTCAGTTTCCTCCATTACAACCTGGAGCGTCTCTAGGGGCTCCCCCGTCAGCTGGGACAAAACCTTTGTTCCTTCAATGATCACAGCCTGACCAGCCGGGTCAATCAGACACCGATGGGTCACCAAAAAGTCAAGTCCCAAAACGCATGGCTCATGCACCTTAGCAACAAGTGCTGTATGGGACCTGGCTTTGCCATCCCCTACATCAAACTGTAAAATGGCTTCTCCTAACAATGGGATGCGCTCACCAGAAACTGACCGAAGCCAAATCTGTCCAAGCTCCAACTCGCTGTAGAATTTCATGATTTACAATTGTCCTCGAATCCCCTGTATCTACCACTAATGCGCACTGGGTCCCATTAATTTTTCCTCCTAGCAGCAGAGAGGATTGAGAAGAGGTACGGTAAAGAACATAATTTATATTTGAACATACCAACAAAGCGCTCTGAACCTCTGGGTTAGGCTGATCCACTTCCTCTGCAGTTTTCTTCAGATAGGTATTGAAAGATGAAGACCCTACACCTTGTGTTTCACGTGGTTCCCCTTCAATTTGACGACTCGACACCATCGTAACTGCCAATTGGTTTGCTGCTTCAATGCGTAGAGTAGTGATCAAAGCCTGCTGCATATTCTCTGGCCACATGGTCATGACCTGCTCTCTCACGCGGGCATTTCGTAGTCCTTGCATGAAGTGCAATGTGAGGATGCCTTCGGATGATGCATCTTTTTCAGGCCAACCTTTACGTCCCAGTTCACAAATAACCTGGTGAAACGTGGCAATGTCCTCACTGGGGTGCTGGAGTCTGCCTTGAAGAAGTGCCAAATTCACCTGGGTGCGTTCAGTGTTCCCATACCGCGCTTCAAGAGCCTCGACCAAACTGGAGAACTTCAGGGGTGGACCAACCTCTGTCTAGACTGTGAGGGCAGGCCCGCGTAGGGCAGTGGCTAAAGCAGCGGCCTTCTGGTTCTCTCTCCACCCGTTGTGTTTCGCAATGACTTCAAATTGCAATCGGTATGAGGTCCAATCCGCGGAACCATCATAGGGGGACGGCTTCCATTCGCTTCGACCGCCTTCATCTATATGACCAATGTGTGTGAACTCGGGCTTCGGTTGTTGCTGCGCGCCTCCGAATTCTTCCCGAAGCCTGTCTCGCATTTCCCCCAAACAGTCATTCAGTTGAGCGTCGAGTTGCTCCCTAAGATCACGAAGCAACGAATCGAACAGAAATCTGTTTTCCAACACGGAGGCATTACTTCTCCTGGTTCTTCGGTTCTGTCGAATACGTCACCTGAACGATCGTCTGTCACGGCCAACGAGAATCCCTCTTCTTCATCGTTTATCCCATAGTGGGTCCCTCTACGAGTGGCCATTCTAGAATCCCACCGCTGTCACCAATTGTTATAATACAAAGCAAATATCAAAAGATCTCGTTAACGGACACAACACGAATGAAACAGTTTTATTGGCTTCCTTTACAACCAGACGCGTTGCTATGTTGACGCGTAACTCTTGACGACGTTCCTAACAGTATGCTAGGAACAGGAAGGCCGAAGCATACTCGAATTGCACAGCCTTTCAGGAAAAACACACTAAGTGGTATTTATACTTTCTTTGGCTCTACAAAGTAGGAAGGAAAGTTATGTAATCGGCTGAAATTTTTTTTTTTTGAGTTTTCTTCGGATCTTTACGTTTCCGAATTCGTGGGAAAATGACGAGAGCAGCACAATAAATTATAAAAATTTTCTCCGAAAATCGGTTTTAGCGCGGTTTTTACTTTCCGCTACCCGAAGAGAAAAGTATAGTAATCGGGTAAAAAAAAAAAAAATTGGGTTTTCTTCAGATCTTTACGATTTGAGGCCTACTGAGTCTAAAAAACCTAATTTCGGCGCGTGGTCCGTGTGTGTGTGTGTATGTATGTGTGTCTGTAGTTCGATTCACCCTGCAGTTGGGGGTCCAAAACACCGCTGACGTTTTCCGTGCGTGTCGTATGAGCCGACTAGAAGGGACAGCTGGGTGGGCCCAGCCGGAGTGATAACCTCACCTCTATGAGGTCCCCGCACGATTACATCCAACGAGGCTTAACTGTGGCTGGGCGTCACAGTGTACTCTGTCGCCACACTGTGCTCACTCTGCATTTGGGGGTCCGGAATTCCACTACCTTACTCCCTGCCTGTTCGTAAAAGCCGGACTAAAAGGGACACAACTTACACTTCATTCACATACATGACACACTGGGAACCCCCTACCTTGAGCTGGGATCGCAGAACACACCCCCCGAAGGAAGCGGGACAGAATTCTCCTGCCGTATCCTCTCCATGGCCGTTAAATCTGGTCTTAATGGGGCTTAAAGCTCACGACACTGACATACACAACATATTCCAGATGCAAAATACACTGCAACGGCTTGCGTGGCAGAACACATCGACTTAAAACACTATTAATGAGCGAACGGCCTTCGGAATGAGGAGGGGGAAAAACCAGGACCAGGAGTGAGCGTTCCTGGGGAGGCTGATAGTGTGCGTTCACCAGTGGCCGAGGGCAGACTCTGAGCAGCAGCTGAAAAATCCCTCATGCGTTTTAGTCCCGGTGGGTGGCCGGACTGGCAGCTGCAGCGCACGTGGGGGCCTCCCTTTGACCCTCAACGGACCAGCGAAAGGGGCTAGAATCAATAAGGCTGAGGGGGAGCTTCCAGGACACTGCCTCCAGCACCTCTCGCTCATACCACTAACACACACAACAAATGAACTCACATGGATACACTACATCAGTCTGCTTCTTTAATTTCCGACCCCCCCAAATTAGTAAAAATATCATGACAAAGTCAAATGAAACAATAGCAGGTAATAGAAACGCCACCTGCGCCTCTTCCTTGGGCTCGTCCCCTCCCACTTTGGACGATGAGCAACCTACTCGTCGTCCAAACAAACAAGGGCGGAAAGAACCGGGCAAACTGCGTTCATCTCCCCCTTCTACCACTAGTAGCCCGGGCAACCTGGCTACTACAAGTACTAGACACCCTGTGGACTCTAACCTGTCGGACATGGAGCAGATTTCTGCGTATGTCCAAATTATCCACGGCCAGCTGGCACGGATGTGGGTCAATGCAACGAGACCAATGCGGGACCTTGTAACTAGCTGCCTCTTCGAAATATCGAAGCTAGCTATCAAAGCTAGTGCCCCCCCAACGACATCGCCCCCTGCCACTCACCCCCCTGCGGGAAACTGTGGCGGCTGCCGTGAGGGAAGAGCTGTGCAAGGCAATTGACCAGCAGCCAGTGCCACCAGCCCCCCCAATTTCAAGGAACTTCAACGAGCCAGGGTAGTACCCCAGGCCCCTAATTTGCGGCAGTAGCCTACGCCTTCGCCCAAAAACAAGGGCAAACATATAAATGTTTGCCCTTGTTTGCCCAATCAAAAGAAGAAGCCTCTACCGCCTACCAAACTCCCCCCTAAAAACCCACGACAAAAAGTGGTAGTGGTACGTGTGAGGAAGGAGAGGCTGGTTCCTCCACCCCTGATGCAATGGAAGCACTGATGCGGGGTGTCTCTGCTACGGACCTCCAAGCACTAAGCGTCCAAGTACTTGACATCTGCACCGCAGTGGGAGGTGGCGCCGTCATTGTGACGGAAACGCCAGAATTGGCAAAGGCACTCGCGAGCCATATCTCCACGAAGAAGGAGTTGAAGCTATAAGCATCAGCCCCCCTGGGTCGCTTCCCACGCCTGCTATTGTGCGACGTGCGAACAGACCTACTAAAAGAGGACTTGGCCTAACAAGTTGTTGAACACAACCCTGCGTTAGGCTTGCAGCCACAGGACGTCAGGCCCCTTTTCACGTGCAAGTACCAAGCCCCGACACTGTGCAACAAATGCCAGCCTTATGGCTGAGCAAGGAATGCAAGCGTGAGGCTCCCCTCGAGTGTGCCAATTGGGTCGAACGTAATTGCCAACAGATCTCACACTCTACATGAGACGCACGACGTACCATTCTTCAGCGAGCGATTGCCCTCCAGGAGTCACGAGAGGACTATGAATGGGTTAAAAACAGTTCGAATCCTTCAGCACAACACAAATAAGAGTTCCCTGGTTATGGCTGAGTTGCTGCAAAATGCGCTCTTGAAACGCTGCAGTGTTCTTGCCATTCAGGAACCATACATAGGATCCAAAACTCTTGGTCTGGGATCGCAGGCACAAGTGGTGGCTGGAGCAAGAACGGGAGCCAAGGCAGCAGTGGCCTGCACTGACTTGTCCATTGATATGCTAGCACTCACCCACCTGAACAGCCAGCACTTGGCCGCTGTGCTCATCTGAGCCGGTGGCTTTGAGCTGGTTGTAATATCATTTTACAGGCAATTTGGCGCACCAGTTGCCAACAGCCTTCAACCACTCGAGCGGTCTCTAGCAGGCCTATCAGGACGACCCTGCATAGTCTGTGCTGATGCAAACGCCAGATCACCATTGTGGGGATCCCCAACCCTTGATGGGGCGGGCGAGGCGTATATAGAGCTGCTCACCAGGTCCAACTTGGTTGTTGCCAACGACCCCACGAAGGAGGCGACCTATGATGGTCCGGGAGGAAGATCGTGTATAGACGTCACAGCCGTGTCTCACACTCGGCTACTCAAATTGCAGGGTTGGCGAGTCGTACCAGGTGCAAAGCAGAGCGATCACATGGTTATTGACTTTGCCATCACAGATGACAATATCCTCTGCAAAGACACGCATGAAAAGCGATTCCGCACCAAAAATGCTGACTGGCCACAATTCTGTAGGGTACTGGAAGGTGAACTGCGTGCTGCAGACACTGACCTAATTGTGCAAACTACCACACTGGAAGAGGTGGACAGCAAAGTGGACATATTTACCAAAGCTACTCTGCTGGGCTATCTGTACTTCGACAACAGAAGCACAGGGCGATCAAAGTCACATGGTGGACTGAGGAACTTAATCCCCTCAAGCAAAGTGTAAATAGAGCCAGAAGGATGTACCAACACACTCGAAACCCTGATTCGAAGAGCCACACTCCGAACAGCCTTCATCCAAGAGAAGAAGGCCTTCCAGCAAGGCTGGCGAAATTTTGTGGAAGGGGAGAGCTTTGAAAACCCCTGATGCAGACATTAAAAGTCCTCCAGAGGAAAAGCAAACGTAGAGCAGGTCTTAGTTGCGATGCAAAATGAGTCAGGCTGGGCTTGCAGCATCGAAAGTTCACTGGGAAGCCTCCTTGAGAAGGCGTTCCTAGATGACCAAGTAGCTCGAGACACTTAAGCCCAAAGGGCAGCAAGGGAGCTGATCATGGACCCTCCAAACGAGCCCGACATCCCATTGTGCACAACAGGCGACCTCGGCAGGGCCCTTGCGACCTTAAATTCCAACAAATCTCCTGGGCCAGATAGAATAGAAAGCAATATGCTAAGGAAGGCTGAGCGGACAATCTCCAGTGGCCTCCTTAATTTATTCAATGACTGTCTGCAGGTCGGACAGTTCCCCACTCAGTGTTCTCACTCTTCAAAAGGGAGGCGACCGCAATCAGTCAGACCCCCGATCATGGAGCCTTCTTTCCATATTAGGCAAAACACTAGAAATCTTGATGTTACAGTCCCTCGAAGGAGTATTTGGCCGCAATATGAGTGTACCAAAGGAAGGTCCACGCAGGATGTCATTGTGGAAATTCAGCGTGTTTCCCTGCTGAGACTAGCTAAGTACGTCGTAGCAGTTCTCAGGACATCAGGGGAGCATTTGACAACTTTAGGTGGCTAGCGATCCTTAATGAGCTTAAAGGTGGGGGAATATCCCGCAACCTGTACTCGCTCGTCAAAAGTTACCTGACAGACAGAACTGCTACCATTGAATGCAGGCATGTCTCCGACGGGGGAAAGATTAAAAAAGGGTCTGGTGCCCACAGGGCTCGGTGCTTGGACCAGCACTCTGGAAAGCCTTCGTTGAAGGTCTTCTCAGGAGGCTCATGGAGACTGACTGCGAGCCATACGCCTATGTGGATGACTTTTGACTGTGTTGATCTTTGCAGAGTCAGTCCGCTAAATCAAAGAAAACACCCTTCACGTGCTCCGCACCGTCACCCAATGATGCGAGCATGTCAATATGCAGGTGGCTGAGGAAAAAACCCAGCTAATCCTCTTGGAAGGGAAAGTGAATAGTCCATCCACAATACGCTTTGGCGGCCACAGGCTCCTTCTTGAAAAGCACGTCAAGTATTTAGGAGTGAATATAGGTGAGAGGTGGGGAACCAACACCTCCAGTCTCTTAAAGGCACTACCATTGCAAGGTTTGCCTCACTGCGTGCCATTACTAAGGCCACTTGGGGTGTGTGTTACCACGACACTATCCTCATGTATAAGGCCATCTATCTAGGTGTGATTGGCTACTGCCCTGTTGTCTGGGGTAGCAAACTAACAGTCAATCAAAAGAGAGTATTGGCCCAATCCCAGAGAGCCGCGCTCCGGTGGATCACCAAGGCCCACAAGACCGTATCATCAGAAGCACTCCAGGTGATCACTGGTCAGTTACCAGTTGATTTGGCTAATGAGTGCATGGTTGACAAGTGGAGAGTGAAGCGGAAGCTTCCCCTACTTTGGGCTGAATTCTGTGCGAATCTCACTACAGAACAGAAACTTGCCGCCATCCATGAATGGACGTTAGATAAATAGCAAGCGAGATAGGAGTCCTCGTCAAAAGAACGTGACTCATCAGTTCTTCCCCAACATCTGTGAATGTCTGTCAAGAAAATTATTTGGGCAAGACCACTGGATGAGCCAGTTCCTCACGGGACATGTGACTTCAATGGGTAGCTCCACTTCTTTTCTCTCAGTCATGCACGTCTTTGGCCTCCAGTGCGGAGGAAACAAAAAACCATGTGCTGCTCCACAGTAGTTTCTGCAACAGTGAGCGACAGTTGTTGGGTGGGCAAACAAACTCAGCAGCGTTGACTGCTACAAAGCATGCCTATAAACATTTTGAAGAGTTCGCGAAGATTGATGGCTAAGAAACGTGGTCATAGTTGATCTGTCCTTTTGAAACTTGCCACCCAAGAGAATACTTTGATCAGGTTGGAATCCAGAGTAAGACCTCATAGAGTTGAGGTTGTTATTCCAGCTAGGCCCATGCGGCAGTTCGTTTAAGTCTGGCTCTTACGTAGGGAAAACGACAGTGGCATTCTTGACCCCTGACTGCAAGGTAATTGTCCTCCTCCACATTGTGGGTATGTCTCTCAGCACATAGCTTGCCCTGAACACCTTCGTTTGCAGTGGTCCTAGGGTCCCCTGGCTATATTGTAGGAACAACCTCCGTCCCTAGAGCATTAAAGTGTTTCAACGAGCTTATTGCCCATTTGTTGAGCTTCACAAATTATTTGTTGACGGTCACTTTCTCGAGCGTAAATATTTCCCTGGGTGCACTCAACAGCGTTCTTTTGCTGCTTCTGGCAGGTGTTTCCCTCATTGCTTGGCCGTTTAGAGTTACTCATTCGGTGCTGCACGCTAGGAGACCTTGGAAAGTGAACCGCCATCAGTTCCTCCAGCATCACCCTACAGCTCCCAGTAAATGTTTCTCCTGCCTTAGGTATCAAACCTATCATAGGCCTCTCATTCCTTGCGTGAACCATCCACAACCTAGCCGTGGTGGACAAGTCGTCCATCTCTCCATAGGCGCTCTGCCAGAATAATTCTTCATCCCTCCTCAGGGCCTTATTATATTCCGTGAGGAACACCTTATCGACATCCCAATCACCAGCTTTCTTTACTCTACCAAAGAGCCTTCTCGACTTCTTCCAGAGTCTGCCTAGGTCCTTGTTCCACCATGGAACATCCCTATTTGACTCCCAAGTTCTCAATTTGCAGTTCGCCTCAAAGTTCCGAGACTTTTACAAAGTGTCACTCAGAAGCTTAGTAGATCGAGCAAAACGAAGTGCAACTACAAATCGTCCACTAACCACACGCCTCACTGCAAAATTAGTTTGTGATATGTGAATGTAGAACGATGGCGGGTGTGTTTAGCGCACCTCTTGCGAATTTCCGATTCGCGGAAATATCGTGCAATAGTCCGGGATCGTCTCTTAGTCCCGAGGATTTGAAATTAACAACACGGAATTATAGGCGGAATATAATGTATAAACAACTGAATAAATTAAAGTGTCTACTGCTGTAAGAAAAAGAAATAAAATTGGCTGATCTGACCGAATTAGCTTCTGGGTCGCCGAGCGTAGCGTCTTTGTAGAAAGGTCGCTGAAGATGCAGAGATGCGGTAGATGCAGCTGCTGCGGAGGTGGTGCTGTACGGCTTCGATATGGTAGGTAGCGAAACACACGATAGCGAAGTGCGCGAAACCGAACAATGGAAATCGTCGCTGTGGTAAGCTTTGTTCGCGTGAAAAAATAGTCTTTTTCCTTTCGCTTAGCACAGCCAACTCGCAACTCGGCTACTGAGGAAAGCGCGGGGAACCCCTCCCCCTCCTATGGATGAGAGTGCTTGAGTTGATTTGGCCAAAACCCTGGCAAGCCAGATTAAGAGTCGAAGGGTCCAAATCAACTGCAAGGCTTGGTCGAGATTCTGTCGTCAATCTCCCGTAGTTGTCCAGCTAGCTGTTAAAGGTTCATAGTTCCTTTATCTCTTTTTTTTTTTTTTTTTCTTACTTCTCTCTTTGTTGCGGTTGGCCGCAACACCTCACATTTTCTACAAAATGGACTTCACCTTCTTTATCATGAGGGCTGATGAACTTAGGCGATAGAAGCTCTTCTGCGCACCAAAACATTTATAGGAGAGTATCAGGGGATGAGAGGAAACGTCGAGCAGCAGGGGTATGGTGTTGTGTACGGGTTTCGCCTATAACAATCCATCCAAGCCCACTGTTAAGTGAAGCCAGACTGCCGAGCGGACAGATTTTTGCTGAGTACAAACAATTTTTGGCCACAATCATCAACATCAACAGGTCAAGAGGTCCTGTGATGTTGCAAGTCTCTCGGCGAAATCCAATCCTGATATTGTATAACACTTCGAGTGTGGATGGCAACTCGTTTGTAATGAAATGGCTTTGGCTCCCACTATCGTAGAGCTCAGACAATGTCACAACTGCCTGCCGAGTCTCTAACCAATACTTGCGCTGTAGAAAGGAGCACTGTTGTGAACTGCCCAGAACTGGTAACCAATGTCACCAAATGTCAATGCTGCTCCTCTACTCCTACAGGAGCCTCAACAACCGCATTGGTGACGCACCACCAGTGATGTCCAGGGAATCAGGTGATCGGATTGGAAAATGCAGTGAAAAAATGGAATGATTTTTTGAGGCGATCAACTTCGTTTGTTCGTAGGCGGTAAAGGTTAGCGAGCAACAATTTACTCTTCATTTCTCGTGAATGATTCCAAATCGGAAAACGGCGGCATATACTTTTGACCAAAGGAGGGTTCGAGTATCTTGCAAGTTTCCCTATCCAATTTCTTTACTGCAATGGAAACCAGTAGAAAATACAAGAGATTGGCATTTAATTCTTGAAATGCCATTGATGAAATTATTTGAAAAGTTATTGAAAATCCTTTTCAGTATGCGTACTCAAAGGTTTAGAACTTTTTAAGTTTTTCGACGTAATAATTTCCAAGCAGACGAGGGTCCTCAAAACGCTTGACTAATGTAGCATACAAATTATTCTAATTTTCTTTTGAATTCCAGCGCATATTGCTTTGACGCACCTTTCCATATTAGTGTACTAGTAATTAACCCGTAAAATCAACTCAGAATCGACGAGGACGATGGGTGAGCTAAACCGAAATACCAGTAATTATGCATAACAGCTCTGATTTTTGTAGGTTTGTAGTTGGGTTATATACAAAACGTCATGTGACGAAACAGTCATAATTATTTTTGGTGAAATGCAGGCGTTAGGTTAGTTCCCCAACCTCTCGTGCTTCTTATGAGCTCCGAATGGCGAAGAGAAATTTTGCTGCATATAAGACTGTTGGAGAACGAAGGAAGTCCCGGGCCGCCCGATGTAAAATGCATTCGGGTGTCTTCCTCCCGGTGCCTGGATCGATATATTTATCAACCTAGCTGGTAACCACGAGAAATAGTGGTCGTCCCGTTTCAGTGTGCCCCAGAGATCCTCAGATTTCGGTTGCTACCTGAGAAGGGTTCCTTTAAAGGCTGTCTTCTATACCTAAAAAAAAGTTTTTTAGAAATGGAAGGTCGTTTTGAAGGGCAGCTGTTGAGAGTACGAGAACCATTTGAGGCCTTTCAGGTGTAGAAACCTTTGAGAGGTCCTGTTGATTTCCTTGATATAGAACCGCGAAATGGCAAAGGTGGCGTAGTATACTGTTGACGCTATTGTCCTCCTTCCTCGTTAATTCGTTCTTTCGCACGAAAATTCTTTTTGGGGTTTGGTTGTACCTGCATAGTCTACGAATCAGACGAAACTCATGGTTGTTTTGTGCAAAAAATGGTTTGAAAAATTAGCCAAAAACAAAATTTTCTCAGTTTCACTGCAATTACTGTGGAGTCAACTTTGGGCTTGTACAATGAAATATCTAATTGTTCATCTCCTTGCGAAAATAAAAAAAGGTGAAAGAGAATTAAGACGAAATTGAATCTTGATGTAATGAAACAAAAAACGGAAAATTAACTTTTTGAGAAAATATGTACAAACTAAAACGGAACTTAAAACAAATAAAATTTGCCACAATTTTAATTGAATCGTGGATCCACTACTTAAGCCTTGGCCCAAAAGTTTGCACAGTACGCGTGTAGCACCACGACGGCAATGTACCTTTGGGAAATGTTTCCTGTTGAAAGCAGGTGTATGGCGAAGAAACGTATTTCACCGTCGGCGGGAAAAAAATGGCGTGAGCCCTATGGTCGTCTTTGGAGAATTTCGCAATGAATGAAAAACGGCCGAAGGGGGGCCCGGTGCTGAAACGGGTCGGCAACACCGCCGAGATCCGCCCTACGCAGATTTGGTCCCAAACTCAGCGCGTCCTCCACTTCCGCGCTCGCCTTGTACATTGTGTTTGGTATCATTTTATTAGGTATTGTTTGAAGCTGAATGGAATAGGACGAGTCCCAGAAGTATAATACTGCGTCCAGACGGAAAAATGGGAGATCATAGTGATTGTAGTGAGGCATTTCTACTACTTATTAACTCGTAGCTCATTACCCGTACTGCCTCCCGTCTCACTCCAGCCACCTGTCAGTTCGACTCATCGCTTCCTGCGTATGGCCTGTCCGTCATTTTCTGTATCGTTTACCAGTATTTTTCGATGCTAAATCGAATGGGATGGGCCTCAGAAGTGCGCTACAAACACAGTTGTTTCCTGAATTGTTGCTATAGTCATGTTGAATTCTTATTATTTTTCCTTGGATTGAATAGGATCACAATCATTATATGCAAGAGAATAATAAACCATTGAGTAATAGTTTGCAGTATGTTTGAGGAAAGAGTGCACTACATACGACCAGTATGACAAAACTTGCATATCGTGTTTTTGACTATTCTGAACAACTGGGTTCTCGTATTAGGCTGTCTATGTGGGTACGTGTGTATGATTTGACATGTTTTGAATTCATTGGTATTGCAAAATCGGACTATTACATTGTAGATTTCGGAAAATTTCGAAACTCGCTTTGACCTCTGGCGACTCAGGAGTGATTTTTGGGTCGTTTTTTACTGCAGCTGTCATAGGCTTGGTGATAGCGGCGAAATCTTTGAAAAGCGCCGATAGTAATCATACCGAGAACCTTTTTAATTTGTCTTCTGAGAAATTCTCTCTTGTCGACTTGAATATTTAAATTTGCTGCCCGAAGGCGATCAAAAACCTGCCGAAACCTGTCAATTTGTTCCTGAAAGGAAACTGAAAATATTAACATGACGTCTAGGTACACAAGGGCGAGTTCTCTAATAATTCCTCTGAGGACAGAACTTATCAATCACTGAAAGGTGGCTGCGGGGAAAATTTTCGAAGCAACAATATTTTTGGGGTTTTCGTCTCCAATAACGTAATATTCCAAAGCGATGTTGACGCGAGGGGTTTGGAGCAAATCTTTGTCGAGGTTCACTAGGGCTTTTAAGGTTTTCAGATTATCTAGGCCAATAAGCATATGAAAGAAATCGTGGAAATTAAAAAGGATGAATGGTAATTTCAAGTTTTTTTGATTGAAAAGTTGTTCGGGCAGTTCCAGTCTCAGATTCTATTATTTTGGAGAAATGTTTACGAGCTGCTTCAGGTAAGATGAAGGGTCGAGTGGAACCAGTGTTGACCATAGCTCTTAGATTGAGCTTTGGAAGGACGACATTGGGTAAATTCGGACCTGTCAAATATAGCTCGATAGCATCGCCTGATGGGGGATGCGAGACTGTCGGTGTGTCCCAATGACGGAATTGGGAATTGTGTTTAAGGGAAAGGAGGCTGAAGACGAGCTTAAGACTTCTGGGTTTCCTCTAAAAAATGACCATTTTCTTCTTGTTGAGTTTCTGATGGCTCAACCGCAAATTAAAATATTTCATGGTTTTGGGCTTCTGGCTTCTGGGGGTTCCCGTTATCTGTTTGTATCATGTGAAAGTTATTCTGAGTGGACATATTAGTTTTTGATTGTCCGTGTGATGGTTGTCTCTAAAACGGTCTTGTTTGTTGAAG
Source organism: Pachypeltis micranthus (assembly GCA_020466155.1). Taxonomy (NCBI): domain Eukaryota; kingdom Metazoa; phylum Arthropoda; class Insecta; order Hemiptera; family Miridae; genus Pachypeltis; species Pachypeltis micranthus. The sequence goes on along the minus strand of CM035770.1, from coordinate 496,100 downwards.
TGTTTAGGGTCCTAGGACATAATTATTTCGTTGAAAGCTCTGATTGGGCTGCCAAGGGCGTGTGAAAGGGCCTGTTTCCGTTGGGGCTTCGATTTTGGGTTTGAATTTGATGTGTCAGGATTAAAAGTTTTGGCGAAATTCATAGAGAAGTTTTGAGGTTTATTAAACTTTGGAATTTGATTAGTTGTAAACGAGGGGCGGTTGGGCAAGTTGGTTCTAGGGAATAGAATCGATGGTTGGCTTCGTTGAGAAGTGAAATTAAACTCGTTTTGAAGTATGATTAGTACTTCGTCCAACGATTTGCATTTACGTGCGCGTAGTACTGCGGCGGTGGATTCGGGGAGTCCGTTGATAAGGGTTCTCAGGGCAAATCCTCTAGCGAGATTTATTAGGACCGATTTCGAAGGTTTCAACATGTAGGTGTGTGACATTGTATTTAGTAGGTTGACCATTGGAGGTACATGTGTTGTGTCTCAAACGTGTTTCAGAAGATTTTTGTGTCATTATGGACATTTTGATAACTACAGTATGAAAACCTCTTTTTTCACTGAAATTGGTGACATCTCTTAGTTCAGTATAGTCCGTCACACTGTTAGAAATACTATTTTGTTTGCTTATCCGTTTATTTGTGCTAAAATTGAATCGAAAAGGAAATGATTATGGAAACAGTCTGCGTCATTATTATCATGGAAATTCTCATATAGTCGGTCACATGCTTGTAGAAAACAGAGAGATCCTGAAAAATTCGGTATCACATTCATGTATTCGGTTTTGATGGTTGGAACTGCACTGACGACAGAGCGTAAATCGCAAGCAAATGGGGTTGTAGGATTTTCGTCCATAATATTTTCGTCGGATCAAGTGAGTAGGATCGTATCCAATTCGGGTAAACCTTTTACACCAATTGGTTCAAAGTTTTCGGAATTTTGAAGAATGTTTAAACAAGGGTAGTAAGAAATATCTATGGGAGGCTGGAAACACAAGTGAGAATAGAACAATATTAAACAATATATGTCTAAATGTAAATTTTAAATTTTTGGACAGATGAAACTTAAATGAGGCGAAGATGCTAAATAGGGCTTTGCCTCTGTGTTGCTCTACCATGAAATGTAAACGTAATAAAAATTGTATGACGAGAAGAATGTTTTGATGACGAAGGTGGAGGTGTCGAGAGCTGGAATCGTACGCTGGTAAGATAAAGTAGAGCGTTGTTAATGGAATTGCAACGGCGATCGTTAGAATTGAATGATCTCGAAGAGACGTTTGAAGGGCTCAGCAAAGGATGTGAGAGAGTTTGAAGTCAGCAAACTGAGAATATCTCGTCTTTTGGTTTATTATTCATTCTGAATAATAACCCTATGTTTTCGGTCACGAAAAATTTTTTACAACCCCCCCTCAAAATTTGATACTTTACGTTTCAAGACATGGGGATTCCAAATATGCTATGTCCGTCCGCCGTCCCCCGTCCGGGCCGTTTTGTGCCTTTAACGTGATCTAAAAAGTCTGTTCTTTCACACAAAAATCCCATTTGGTATCTAGTTGTGCCCGCCATCTCGGCAATCCGATCGGACGAAGGCCATGGTTGTTATGGACAAAAAACGGTTTAAAAACTTAACGAAACGCAGTATAATCGCAAATACGCCGTGTTTCGTATCGTTTTCAAGATATTTTTACATCCTGGGTCGTATGGAATGAGTATCAGACGCGTACAACCGCGTATAGGAAAATTATAGTAATTATTAGAGTCAACTAATTCAAAGAACTCGTGGGAACTACAGGAGAATTCATCAAAACCACCCGCTCGCCTCGCAAAGCCCGCTCGAAGTTCGCTGGAAGTCTCCCTCCCAATTTCCCCGACTCTTTTTGCCCAACAGGGCGGAGGAAGGTTAGGCCGATGAGGCCGGCACTTCCTCCGCACACCCCTACTTCGGATCATAAATGCCTACAGACGTTTATGGGCGCCGGGGGAATATTTAGTTTCCGTAGTTCCATTGTTGTCAGGTCATGTTTCGTATGGTTAACTAGTATTTTTCGATGCTGAATCGAATGTAATGGGTCTCGGAGCAGTAATACTAGGTCAAGCAGTTCATGAGAATAATAAACCGTTGTGTAATAATTTGCAGGGTTTTTATTTTAATGAGGAAATGGATATAGTTCACTTACTGATATAGTTCACTTACTGACGGATGTCAACTGGAACCATCGCTTATCCTATAAGTTGCGGATTTGGTGATGCTGGGCATCACGTCCCTCACTGTGTGTAGGCCTTTTTGCGGAGTTTATTTCGGCGTTCGTTTCGTTTAGAACTCGCGTACTCGGCTTGAACGTTGTTGTGAAGGTAGGTGGACCACCAGTGTTCCACCAAAAACACAACTGCGTTTTGCTTGGTTTCACAATTGTCCTAAATCGACTGGGCCAGATATTTCTTCAGACCCAAAAAGTTAGTTTTTAAAAATGATTTATTCTTCAATTCACAACACTTTCAAAGATTTCAAAATTAACGCTTAGAGAAATGTACAATTTGTTGGGGAGAGTTCTAAACAGCCGCAACACACGAAGGCAAACCGACAACTGAAGAGCCTAGCGTTCGGATCGTGCCTTTATAATACTTAGATGCTGCATCAGCAGACTTCTGAGGTGGACAGTATATAATTTACATGCATTGTAATTGCCATTGGCGAGGGCATACCACTATGCACGATTAATGCTTTCAAGTTGGTCGGCTGTGAGTGAAGCTTTGTGGAGCAAAGATCGGCAATTCCTGACATCAATAATCCCGTTCATTTCCAGATGAGTGTCTCACAACACACTCAGTCCACCTGGTAAACACTCCCCCCTCCCCGACATAAGTGGTCCTCCGGGCCGGATCTATCAGTTCATAAACTTAATTGGGTTAGTTCACGATTTATTTTGCTCATTTCTCTTCAATTTTTTCAGCATAATAGTAATTATATTATTCGAATTAAGTGATCAAAAAATTCAATCCTGTGTTCCGCTATCATAGTCCTTGTTCAGCCATTTTTTCGTTGATCCACACTGTTCCTTGCCTTGCCCTTGTTGTTTGGGTTCTTGCCAGTCTAGTGTTTGTTCTCGTCTCAATCAGTGCCAGCTTGGATAAATCAAAATGCCTCAACCCAAACAAGTTGAGCTGGCGAGGTTTAAATCCCTCATGAGTGAGCTTGATCGCCAGTGTTTAAGGGCACAGCGAGCTTTCGTCCTGATTGCCTCGTTACCTAAGAAGTTGGATGAGTTTTTGATATGGACAGCACAAGTAGTAGAAGCTTACCTTCGTTCTGAGGGTATTCTCACAGAATTGGCGGAAATAGCAACCGTTTCCGAGGAATTTACAGTCGGCATTGTGGGTAGAAGCACCGCTTTCGATGATCTTTACGTCGATGTAATTGAAGCTAGAAATAAATACAGAGCCTATTTAATTGCCGCGCTCTTAGTGTAGGAAACGTTTTTGGAGATATCAACAAATTCCCTGAATTTATCGCTTTTATTTGATTCAATTATTCACATCAACAACACTAAGCTCTGCTGAAAAATTTAGTTTTTTGCTAAACTACCTAGACCACTAAAGCTAGCTGCCAGTTTCTTAGAAAGCAGTATGAAAATAGCCAGACGCTGGCGAATCATTATTTGAACGCAATACTCAATTTAACTCCATTCAAGTTAGCATCGCCGCAAACAATGAAAGAATTGGTCGAAACAATTAACGCAAATGTTTCTGGCTTAAATGCTATGAAAATCCCAAACGTGGACAATTTCATACTATTCCACTTCAGCCTACGCCTTTTGGAGCAACACACTCACAAGGGATTTCGAACTAACCCGTCTTCTCCGTATCCCGAAATTCAGCGCAAATTATTTTTTTTAAAAACTATCTTTGGTTTCTACATAACATCCATCTCCGCGCACAACCCCACTTCTTACATTCTACGCAACCAGCATTGCACATGTCTCGCTGTTTAGTAATCCACCATGACACCCACGTGGGGCCCTGTGCTTGTCCCCCTTTGGGGAAGGTAAGTGAATATAAATATCTAGGGGTGACTATTGACGACAGGCTCCCCTGGGGAAAGCATGCGGATTCCGAGGTTCGGAGCGTTAGTAAATTAACCCGCATTTTCTATAATATTAGGCATATTGGGCGGAAAGACATTAAAAACCATATATTATTCCGTTGAACAGTCCGTTCTCCAATATGGCATTATTGTGTGGGGAGAGGCTATGAGTTCTCACTTGAATAAAATTTTTTTGGGTCAGAAAGGTCAGAAAGGCATCTTGAAAATTATGGCCCGTAAGCCACGCAGATATCCTTCCGCCGATTTCTTCAGAGAGAACCTTGCTTTCTCTCTCAAGCAGGTCTTCGCGAGGAGCCTCCTGCTTTTTTTTCATAAGCATGCTACTCTGCTTGAGACTACCGCAAGGTCAGCTCAACGTCATTACCCTACAAGTTTTGCACTTCAGAGTCACATAGTCAATCCCAAACCTACACTGGTTCTGACCAGTAGACGCCTCTGTATATATTGCACATTCTCCGCAAGCACCTAAATAACGAGTTGAGGTCTCTGGGTCGCTACATAGAAGCAAATATAAAACGCTAATTTTTTCATGGGTTGTAATGACACGGTTGATTTTTTTTAACGAACTTGAGAAGTGTATACTCCCAATAAGTTTCGCACGATATTTTTCTCTACAGAAATTTGGTATTAGTAAGACTTTCTTTTCCACTTGGTAATTACGTCCTTCCTGTTTTTATTTTGAGTCCGTAAACAGTACACCACAGGCCTAGCCTATAGTTGGGATCTATTATTCAATAACCTATAAGTTTTCCTTTTCTTTTAATGTCTATTATTATGAATCATTAATCTCTCTCTCTCTCTCTCTCTCTCTCTCTCTCTCTCTCTCTCTCTCTCTCTCTCTCTCTCTCTCTCTCTCTCTCTCTCTTGTCAGCTAGGCTATTCACCGTTTTTTCAGACCAGCTGCCTCGTCTCTTTACGCAGTGCGAGTGTATGGTGTACGCGGATGACCTACAGCTTTATACAAGCGTACCATTGTCTCACATGACACACTGGGAACCCCCTACCTTTAGCTGGGATCGCAGTACACACCCCCCGCAGGAAGGGGGACAGAATTCTCCTGCCGTATCCTCTGCGTGGTCGTTAAATCCGGCCTTAAAGGGGCTTAAAGCTCACGACACAGACACACACAACATATTCCAGATACAAAATACACTGCAACGGCTTGCGTGGCAGAGCATATTGACTTAAAACACTCATAATGAGCGAAAGACAGTCCTGGAGGTAGCTCACTAACACCTTTGAGCGATCCCCTATATAGGTGCGGCCTTCGGAATGAGGAGGGGGAAAAACCAGGTTTGAGCGTTCCTGGGGCGGCTGATAGCGTGTGTCCCGCTCACCACATCACCAGTGGCCGAGGGCTGACTCTGAGCAGCAGCCGAAAAAATCCCTCATGCGTCTTAGTCCCGGTGGGTGGCCGGACTGGCAGCTGCGGCGCATGTGGGGGCCTCCCTTTGACCCTCAACGGACCAGCGAAAGGGGCTAGAATCAATATGCCTGAGGGGGAGCTTCCAGGACAATAAATGAGGAGTTCGTACGCATGGTATCATGGTGCGTAAGTCATGGAATGACGATAAATGCTGCCAAATCTAAAGCCATGATCCTGGGGACCACTAAGCTAGTGACACAGTGTGATGCGATGTGGATACCAGAAGTGTGCATTAATAATGAACCACTAGAATACGTGACCAACATAAAAAACCTGGGGATAAATGTATCACGCACGCTGTCATGGTTGCCACACGTCACGCTCTTATGCAAACGTGTGTATGGTTCAATATACCAGCTTCGCAGGTTAGCAATAGATATGCCGTTAAGTGTAAGACGGAGGCTTGTCGAAAGCTTGGTACTGCATAACTTTGATTACGCCATACTAGCTTTCTGCGACATGAACAGCGAGCAGTGCGATAATATGCAGAAAGCACTGAATTCGGCAGTACGTTTCGTTTATCTCCTCAAAACGGATCAGCACGTAACGCCATACTTTCTGAATTTGGGCTCGTTGAAGGTGAGGGAAAGACTCGCGCTCGCCTCTGCGACCATGTTGTTTAGGATTCTCAAGTACGGAAACCCTAGATACCTCCGTGAAAGGTTTATGATGCTGGGTGAAGGTCACAAGCATGGTACGCGGGGCGAACTCATGCAGGTTCCAAAGCACAGGACTGTACTGTATAGTAGATCTTTTAGAATTCGAGCAATCCATGTATGTAACGAACACAAAGATGTATTTGATTTTAATTTAAGTGTAAATAGTTTTAAGAATAGAATGAAAAAAATGTTAATTAGAAAATACGAGGAAACCAACCAATGAGAGGTATTTACGTAAGTGTGAAGTGTAAGTGCAAAAAGTGTAGTGGACGTAGAAGTGTAAGTGCAAAAAGTGTAGTGGACGTAGAAGTGCAACGGAAGATTTGTCAAGATACAAGATACTTTTTATTTTATTCACGTGGTAATGACAACTAGAAACAGTGATTGCTACGTAATTAATTCCTGGGAACAGGGAAGAGAGGGCCTTAAGGCCTTATTGTTTCCCAGGTTGTTAAATAAATTCTTCAGTCAGTCTCTCTCTCTCTCTCTCTCTCTCTCTCTCTCTCTCTCTCTCTCTCTCTCTCTCTCTCTCTCTCTCTCTCTCTCTCTCTCCATCTTTCTCTCTCTCTCTCTCTCTCTCTCTCTCTCTCTCTCTCTCTCTCTCTCTCTTTCTCTTCTGATGATGAATATTGCCCCTGTGGCATGTCAACACACAAATTTCCGCGCTGCCCCACATTTCTTAGCGTACCTCTAACTAAAAAGCTAGAATTGGTGAAATTGCATCGTCGATGTTGCGCATATGTTGGGCGGCATGTCAACATATTCATGTAAATTTTGCAAAAGCAAAAAGTATCACAGCGAACTACTTCGGATCCTGAACACGCTTTCAACAGACTGCAAAGCGAATTCCACTATTGCCTTCCCCTTCACAATTCTTGCTGGTCGTCATCACCAGAGACGCTCCTTGGTACTGCTCGAGCAAGAATTCGAGATATCAGACGTAAATGGCATTCCTGTCGGTTTGGGGTCGATTCAGGGCGTCAGACCATCTTTATCACGAATACCCTAGCCAGCAGGTGGCGCTCCCTCAGAGGCGTTGTCCTTACCAAGTCTCTGGGGGAGAAAACTCTTGGTTTGAAAAACTGTTCGTATCGTCTCCTGCTGCGTTTCTCATACTAATCACGAGAAGCATTTCGTTAGGTTTGATGCAGTTGTGGTGTCACGAACTTTCCGACCTGTAAAATTCCAGGTACAGTTCGAACTCACTTTAATAACCTTCAATTAGCCGATCTAGACTATCATCTGCTGGCATGTGTTGACCTACTTTCTGGAGTCCACGCATTTTTGGGCTTGTTACCTACTGAACCTGTGCATCTCCTCGGTGAAACCTCGGCTAATCTCACTACGTTGGGTTGGGTGATCCTTGATAGTATTCGTGCTGAGAACCCCCAATCGTATGTCTCTTCACTCTTCGTTTCTTGCGTGTGACTCCACACTTGTCTCATTGGTTCGAGGTCTCTGGGAGACCAATGAGTCAACCAATGTCACCAATGTCTGCTTCTTGTTCCAGCTAGTCCGGATGACATATTCTGTCTTACTACACGGCAACAACCACAGTATTGGTCGATTTATTACTCGCCTCCCCTTTGAAAATGGTATTCCTCCTCAACTCGACTCTATTCGCAGCTTGAAACGTCTACTCAAATTTGAATCCCTGTTTTCAAAGGACTCGTCATATTCAAAAATGTACCAAGACAATTTTAGACTATTTTCAGAAGGCGCTCCTGGTTAAAGCCACGTCGCCAGCGGATTATCTTATGACGCACCATGGGGTTTTGACCACTACTGCGAAAGGTACGACACCCCAAGGGGTCTTTCCTCCAGCTGAGAAAGAACTTTTGGGCGTCAGTCTGAATAGCTCGCGTTTGTCTGACCCCACACTACAATCCGAAATCGGTTGAATTGTCATCCAATTTCGAACGTCCCAAGACCCGGTTACGGGCGACATTAAATCCACTTTTCGATGCATTTTATTACACGAGGAATACTGTATTTAAGCATTTTTTATGGCAGCTTACTCCTACTGACCCTATCACTGATTGGGAACTCCGCACCGTTATTTTTCGGGGTGACAATTAGTCTTAGAACTAATATATATAGAGCACACAGAACCATTCAGAAATTAATAAAGGACGAAGGCTAATTGTATTCTAGAGCGCCTCACGGTTTCATAACAGTTGCTATATTGATTTTTTAGTGCTTCGACTGAAAACGAGGCGCTATGTCTATGTGCCGAATCGGTTGTCTTATATAGAGCAGGTGGATTCGACAGGGGAGTGGGCAAGTACCTCTTTTTCAATAATGTGGGGTTTTTCAGAGAATCAACGCGAATTTCCTTACCCCTCGGAAACCCCTTCAGTCATTAAGGTTTTAGGACTTATATAGGACGCTGGACGTTTTCGCTATCGCTTAAGAATGTAACGAAAAGAGGGATTCTGTGGCCCGCATCTACGATATGAATGGTTATTTGGCTCTAGTTACTTTCGCCATCAAAATTTTCCTCCAGGAGTTGGGCTTCCACGCTCAATCGGACGATTCCCTGCCCGACCATTTTTCAACGAGGTGGTTTGGTTTCTTGAGCGAACTCTCTGAGTTGGGTAGGATACGAATTACCAGATTCGTCTTGATTAAGCCATACATAAAACTACAAGTGGTAGGGTGCGAGTTTCGTGGGTATGGCGGCAGCTATCTATTTGAGGGTGGAGGGTGAACATCAGGTATGCGGACATCTACTGCGTTCCCTAACCAGAGTGGCTCATTAGAAGGCGTGGTTCATGAATCGCTTGGAGTTGGAGCGGCTTGTCTTTTTGCCAAGCTCGTGGAATCGGTCTTGTTTCCAACAAGGTTTGTCCTATAGATTCTACAACAGCCTTAAGTTGGATCGGGACTCCACCTTACAGACTTGCAACCTTTTTGCCTTTCGCGTCACTAATATACATGAAGCTTGTCCGGTGGCGATGGCATGGTCCTGGCAAGTTCAATACAGCAGATCCGGCAAGTCGGATTGATAGAGTGTAGCCTCTCGTGGAACGGCCCCAAATTTTTTTCTTCTCCTCGATACCAATGGCCAATTAAACAACTGGGCACCTCTTGTTCCATCCCAAAGCTGAAAGCTTTTCAATATTCGTCGTCTCTAAGGATTACTCTTTTTTTGTTGACTTTCTCCAGCACGCCAATTCCCTATTGAAACTACAACGCCTATTCTCTCTCGTCGTCCGTTTCGCCTACAATCTTTTCATGAAGAAGCAGCAGACTCCTCCTTGTGGATGGCTCCGGGGGCCGATCGCATCAACTGAATATCGAGTATCGATATGAGTACATCTCCTTGATTCGAGTCAACTTCATTTTGTTGGTAGATATGATTTTTAAATACTTGAATTATTTGTTCGATGTAGTACGTCCGTCTTCACCCTGATGCACTATAGTTTGATTCAAAATATTTCTGTATATTTGTAAATCTTCGGTGGAATAAATGTCATCCGATTTAATAACATCGGACTTAACAATAACTTAACAACCTTGGAGTCCCCGGTTATGTAACATATCAATTATGAGATTATTGTTTGTTACAAAATAGGAAGGGGTGAACGAAAGAATTAACTTCGTGAGCTGTAGATGACTGGAATGTTCGGAATTACACAGATTGATAAGATGAACACCTAAATACACATGAGATCACTGGGGAACAGAGACGCGATACTTTTCACCGAGGCTATACACGAGTGTAAATTCGGAAGAGATTCGCGTTGGTTGGACTAAAAGCGAACGCGCTATTGACGAGAGAGCCATTCAGACGGAATGAATCGAAGCAGTGACGAGAGTCTGTATACATCTGGGGTTCAATAAGTAAGCGGGTTCTGTGGGAAAACACCGCAACGAGGAAGTCCTTTAACATCGGCGGAGTAACGGACCGGCTTAGGGGAGAAAATCCCGAGCTTCGACTGGAGGTTTTCGGGACAACACCGAACATGCTCCCCATCGCTGCCAATGGCAGATTTGCTGTATTGCAGAGGAGGATCAACATTCTTGAGATGTCAACTTGCAGGCGGAGAAGCCGAGTAACTTGAAGTAGCTAAAGTTAACGTACCTGTTAGGTGAGTCCGTCTCCTCTGGCTTGTGAGTTACTGTGGGCAAGCGCTTTCGATGTAAAGACATCATCGTCTGGCCGTTAAGTACGTTGAGTACTGACTTAACGGCCAGACGATGATGTCTTTACATCGAAAGCGCTTGCCCACAGTAACTCACAAGCCAGAGGAGACGGACTCACCTAACAGGTACGTAAACTTTAGTAATTTGCCTACTGGCGGATATAACCCAATTTCTTTAATAACTTGAAGTAGGTTGTTGGATCGTGGTATTGTAGGAGTTCTTGGATCAGACCTGGTGAGCGTACCAATTGATGTACGAACAGTGGCAATCCGCGCAATCCCTGCACCATCTTCCAAGAGGCTTTCAATACGGCCTAACCGCCACTCAGTAAGTGGTAGTTTGGTGTGCTTGAGTTCATGAAGGGGTTGAGTCTTCGGGGGATATTCATTTAGCTGTTGTCTGGAGTGAGGTAAGGCATTCGATTCCCCATTGGCGCCAGAAAGCTGCTGCCAACTTAATTACGGAAGGGTACTGTGAGCCAGGGCGTTGTTCGACATAAGAGGCGGACTGAATGACAGGTCATATGATACGGGAAGGAGTACTGGCTGTAATGGAGGAGCAACTGGACTGGGGACAGGAGCCAAGAGTTGTCCATGGGTCCCTGCCACGGCTTACTGGGGTCCTTCCAAACCTCAGGGAGGGCAGTCAGTCCGAACTGCCTTAGCCGTAAGTTCTATTGAAAGATGGGGTGGGCCAGCGACCATTCTGGCGTTAAGGGTTCTTGACCCAATCATGACAGCCCATGGCCTTGCGTCGATGCATTATGGGTTAGGGTCATGACAGGTGGTTGCCTCCACAGGGCAAGGTAGGTAGGTAGCTTAGCAATCCAACTCCCCAGGGCACGGGCTGCAAATGCTGGAAAATGCACTTGCTCAGCAGACATCGTGGTGGTCGTGGAGTCGCTGGAGGGTAGTTCTCCCATCCCAAATTTTTCCCAGACATTCCCAAATGCAGAATAGTAACTGTCAATGGGTCTCTGATGAAGCAGCAAGGAGTTGTGGAGGGGATGCAACTGCTGTGGTGGCAATGGGAGGGCGAAGTATAAGAGTGACCGGGAGTGTGGAAGTGTAGGTTATCGGCAGAGGTAGAAAGTGTTTTATTACTATTATAATGATAATAATATCGAATTGTATAGCACTGTTTTGTTTTATTATTCATTCTGAATAATAACCCTGTTTTCGGTCAGCATAATTTTTTTAAAACTCCCCCTCAAAATTTGATACTTTACGTTTCACGACATCGGGATTCTAAATTTGCAATGACCGTTTTGTGCCTTTAACGTGGTCTAAAAAATTCATTCTTTTTCGCACAAAAATCCCATTTGGTATATAGTTGTTCCCACCTGCTCGGCAATACGGTCGGACGAAGCCCATGGTTGTTTTAAGCAAAAAGCCGTTAAAAATACAACAAAACCGCAATTTTGGCAGTTTTATAGCAAATACCCCGTGTTTGCTACCGCTTTCAAGGTATTTTTAGATCCTGGGTCGAATAAAATGAGTATCTTACGTGTACAGTATGATACAGTGAAATTACAGTAATTGCAGTGAGCCAAATTCTACTAATTGAAAGAACTCGTGGGACAATAACTACAACGAAAGTAATCGTTTCGTCGTTTGTACTCCCTCCCTCCCGTCTCATCAAAACCACCGCTCGACTCGCAACGTCCTGCCAATTACCCACGGGCGACTGGAATATTTCGTTTTAAAACTCACAGGATGTTTTCGAATAGTTAATACCTATATACTGTTCTCGATAAATGTTCCTCTGACAGTCAATTGAATACAGATAAAAATCAAAATGTGTCCAGAATAATGTTTTTTCGAACATTTTCGTAAATTCCGGGGGAACTGTAATTTTTAGTGTTCAATATTATGTTTCTCAATACTGTATGAATTACAAAGATAGTTCTTCGTCGTCCTTTGGTGTAGGACCTACAGTCGCCCGTGATAACACATCAGCTAGAAGTATTTTGTTACCAAGTATGTGGACTAGTTTGTAATTGTATGTTATTAGTTTTAATAACATTCTCCAACTAGGCACTTGGTCCATGTTTCTACCAACAATGCTTATAAGTCGCATACGATCACTAAAGTTAACGTACCTGCTGATGGGCTCGTCTTCTCTGACTGGTGAGATACTGTGGGCGAGCGCTTTCGATGTAATGACATCATCGTCTGGCCGTTAAGTCAATACTCAATCAGTTAGTTGGTCATGGTCTTAGGAGGATATAGGAGGAGAAAAGTGAACGAGACAATGCTGTCCTTACTTCGAAAGCGCTCACGTACAGTATCCAACCGGACAGAGAAGACCAAACCACCTACCAGGTACGTTAACTTTAGTAGTTTTTTAAATTTAGTAGTTGGCGGATTTAACCCAATCACTTTACTACCTGGTTTATGATCCGTTTGAATTATAATTTCTCGACCATATGTATAGTAGTGAAAGTGTTACACTGCGTTGCAAATTGCGAGTAGTTCCTTTTCGATCAGAGCATATCTTTGCTCGGTCTTTGTTAATGATCTAGAGGCAAACGCTATGGGCTTTCCGTCCCATCCGTCTTTGCAAGCGACACATTGTATAATTAGCTGCTTATGATCATAGTTTTATTGATAAGGATTAGTGGACAATATCGTTTTTAGTTATTTTTATCAGATTGTTCATTAGTCCACAACCATTTTACGTCATTCCTAGTTGATTTTCTAATCGGAGCAGTAATGTGAGACAGAATTGGAATCAATTTAGAGACGTATTTGACCCCCAAACAATATTTGACATCCCAAACAATCGCATTAAGGATTTTAAATCAGTAGGCTCCTGTATTTCAGTTACTGTCTTAATTCTGTCAGGATGAACTTCTAATACTTTTTCAGTGATCACGTGGCCTTGGATTCGTGTAGCTTCCTGCCTAGAGCTAAACATTGTTGCATTGAAAGTTATTTCATTTTGAGTGGCAATTTTTAGTACGCTCTCCAGTATTTCATCGTGTTCTTCCACACTCCTCTCTGCTATTGTTAGATAGTTTATATAAATGTTCACACCTTTTCTATAATTAAAAAGCTCATTATTTTTTCTTTGGAATACTTCGGCTGTTGTTTTAATAACGAATGGTAAACGTAGAAATTTATAACGTCCATATGGCGTCGCGAAGCCCCCTAAGCATCCACTGCAGCAGAGTATGGTTCACTCCTGGGATGTCAGATTGGCTCCACTCTTCCACCCCCACAGGCAGCCGCACAGCAAATGCTGCATCCACGAAGGAAGACCCCCAGTGGTCCCATGAAGGTCGCCTTTTTCCGAGGTGTTTGTGGGCAGAGTGGGATGTGGATGACTGGGCCCTGCCTGCTGTGCTGATGGTGGGGCAGTGCCATTGTCTACTCTCTGCACTGAGGCTTTCAGCGCAGAGAGATAAGTCGGCAAATGCCGGCTGAAGCTGTGTGGTATGCTAGGCGTTTTGATTTTGTGCAGTTTGCACACTTGGGACCAATGGTTTTGGAACAGGATTTGTCGTCATGTCCCACACGCACCATGTGCATACCTGGAAACCCATGCACTTGCTCAAGGAGTGCCCAAATCCCTGGCATTTATTGCATCGGGTCAGGGAAACATGATCTCTGACTGGTAGGACCAGCCAGCCCAAACTTGTGAAGCCTTCTTCTAGCAGGATCAGGTGCTGAGATTGTGAGACCTCCACCACCCATAAGGTGAGGGGCTGGTTGCACTGACCGGTTTTATATATGGGTGTCAGTTGGGCACCAACAGCCACAAGGTGGGGATTGCCCTGGCGGAGGCTTTCTACCAGGGTCTGTGCTTTCAGGTGTAATGGGACGCCACAAATAGGCGTAGGTGGCAGGCGTGTGGTGCGTGCTACAGCTCTGACGCCTTCCATAGTGGCTGCCGCTGTCAACAGCCTAGTTGCTTGCTCAGGGGTTCTCACATCAATCGCGACTCCCGAGACAGTGGATCGTGTTTTCTTTATTCCCCAGGCTTCAACTCCTGCACCTGACAGCTTTGCTGTTGAACTGTGTTCCTGTGAGAGTCTCTTGAAGTCCTTCAACTGCTGGCCGTAAATGTTTTGGTAGTGGACGTGGTGCTTCATCCAGTGCTTGCTGTTCTGTTGCACACAGTCCAGAAATCTGCAGATGTGCTGTCTCATCTCGTTCTCTCAAGCTGATTTTTTGCCCTACAATGGACAAAGTTCCTTCGCCTATGTCAATGACACACCTTCTGTCTCGTAACACGTCAATTCCAACAATGTACTCGCCTTCTATGGGCGCCACTATAGCGTAGACCCTGCATCGAACTCCTTGTCCCAGATTCAATGGAATGACAGCCTTTCCTAAAATTGTTGTCGTTTCCCTCGTTGCAGTTAGTAAACACGCTGCAGAGCCAACTGGCTGAATAATCAGTCCAGCCTTCGCTATTGCTTGTGTACTAACAAACGTATCTGACGCTCCAATATCCACAACGATTGAGCATGATACAGATCCCAAATGCCCCTTTTTAGTGGCCTTCTTCCGTTTCCCGTCTCTTCTTCGTCTTCTCTGCCGATTCGGCATGGTCTTCTCTTGTTCGTAAGCCCCAGGTGGGGCAATTACGGAAGTAGTGGCCTGGTTGGTCACAGCGCCAGCACAGCACTTTTGGGCGTTGTCTTTCAATAACTTGAATCTTTCAGAGATGACTTTCAGGGTTTCTAGGTACTTCATTATTGTGGACCCCCTTGTAGTGATTCTTGCAACGGCTACCATTCGTAGTTCAACAGTAAGGGCGTCATTCATGATTTTAGGCCATGCAGTAAATACTTGATCTCCAATTTTCGGGTCCCGTAGACCTTCAAAAAATCGTACCGCAAGGAAACTCTCAGCTGCTACATCTCTTGATGCAGTAGGCCATGCCTTCCGCCCGAGCTCTCTCATTTCTTGGTGTTACTCAGTAATGCTTTCAGCTACTCCTTGCATTCGCGTTTGTAATAAAGCCAGGTTGATCTCTGTTCCATTCCCCGTCCCATATCTATTGTCAAGGGCTTGCACTAGATCATTGAATAAAACTGGCTGTGCCACTTCCCCCAAGACTGTGAGAGCGGGGCCATGCAGGACAGCTGCAATCTCCACTGCTTTGTCTGCTTCTCCCCAAAAATTCCTGGTAGCAATTAACTCGAACTGGCACTTGTATGCATCACAATCTGTAGTTCGGTTGCAAGGTCTCGCCTTAGTTTCACGTACCTTCTTTTGTGGGCAGTTCTACTGAGGCTGCCATAACTGGGTTGTGTGTTCCTGTACTGACCCGCAGCTCATGTAGAGCTTCAAACAATTCGCCCACATCTTGGCGCATTGAATTGCGGAAAGCACTCATTTGCCGAGGTACGCTCTGTTGAAGATCGATGACATAATCTCGCTTCTGCATAAGTCGCTAAGCTCTCTCTCTCGAAAGTTGGGCTCCATCTTGTTCAGTGTAATATAGTATCGTCACGTCTTCCTTCTTCAACCTCCCGAGGACCGAAACGTCGTCCGGAATGCGTGGTCATAACTTCTGACACCACGCGTCGTCAACATTACACTCGGAAACCTCACAACAGTATCCAACGTTAATACGAGAGGTGCTGTGCTCAATCCCTCCGACGGAAATTTTTTTAACTCAGTGAAATCATCCAGGCGCTTAAAATTTTGGGTTTGTAGAGAGGAGGGACCTGGGACCTATAGAACTATATATTACTATATTACATCAACAACAAAAAGTTACAACACCACGGTTGGTGAATAAGGTGGAGGGGATAAAATATGACGTACTGAAAAGGGATTGGTCGCGGGGGGGGGGCAAAAACCTTGTACTATAGTACGATTGGCCAGGGGGAAAGCTCGCGTTTCACTTTCCACTTGTCAACCATGCACTCAACGGCCAAATACCTTCAGTTATGGTCGCCGAGCTTCTTGAGCGCACGAAGGCATTCCTATGCCAGCTTGACCTAAAACTATAGGCTGAATAGCCTTTAAGGCGGCTGTCAGAGAATATGTAGATCCGCTTGCCCTTGTGTCCTTTGGTCAGGATCTCTTCCGCGCGCAGATGATTATAGCTAGGATTTCCGGTTGAAATATCGTGGCGTACTCTCCCAGCAGCTTAGCCCTACAGCTCCCCGTAAATGTTTCTCCTGCCTTAGGTATCAAACCTATCATAGGCCTCTCATTCCTTACGAGAACCATCCGCAACCTAGCCGTGGTGGACAAGTCCTCCATCTCTCCATAGACGCGCTGCCAGAATAATTCTTTATCCCTTCTCAGGGCCTTATTATATTCCGTGAGGAACACCTTATCGACATCCCAATCACCAGCTTTGTTTGCTCTACCAAAGAGCCTCCTCGTCTTCTTCCAGAGTCTGCCTAGGTCGTTGTTCCTCCATGGAACATCCCTATTTGACTCCCAAGTTTTCAATTTGCAGTTCGCCTCAAAGTTCCGAGACTTTTACAAAGTGTCACTCAGAAGCTTAGTAGATCGAGCAAAACGAAGTGCAACTACAAATCGTCCACTAACCTCACGCCTCACATTTTCTACAAACTGGACTTCACCTTCTTTATCATGAGGGCTGATGAACTTAGGCGATAGAAGCTCTTCTGCGAACCAAAACATTTATAGGAGAGTATCAGGGGTTGAGAGGAAACGTCGAGCAGCAGGGGTATGGTGTTGTGTACGGGTTTCGCCTATAACAATCCATCCAAGCCCACTGTTAAGTGAAGCCAGACTGCCGAGCGGACAGATTTTTGCTGAGTACAAACAATTTTTGGCCATAATCATCAACTCATCACTCCTACAGGAGCCTCAACAACCGCATTGGTGACGCACTGCCAGTGATGTGGAATTGAAGGAATCAGGTGATCGGGTTGGAGAATGCAGCATCAAGAAGAACGTGGGCTGGTTGCTGCATCAAAAAACGGCCAGGGATGAGTGCTTGAAGGTCATTAGGGTCTGAGCTAACGGGAGTAATCGGTCTTGAGTTTACGATAGCTTCTACGTGAGTGAGAATTGTGTAATATTCCTCTAACGTAAACTTTTGTTCACCAATAACTCGAACCAAATGCTTCTTGACAGATTTCACACCGGCTTCGACCAACCCATTCATATGAGGGCTCCCGGGCGCATTCAGCTTCCATGATATGCATTTCTCACCAAGTTCTCTGGCGACGGCTGAATTTTTGTACTGTTTGGTTCCAGTGACTTCTTACCACTGAGCCAGCTTTCGTTTGGCACCGGCGAAATTCGTGCCTGAGTCACTGAACTGTTCCCCATCGTGCCACGAACCTCCTCAATCCGGCAATGAAAGCATCAGTTGTGAGTTCTGATACGAGCTCGAGGTGGATGGCCTTCATGCTACAGCATACAAAACTGCAGATTTAAGCCTTATAAACCTTGCGTTTCGAATTCGCCCTGATTTTATAATAACTGAACCTGCATAATCAACTGCACATCGATTGAATGCACTTATTGCTTCCAGTCGAGCCGCAGGCAATTCGCCCATTAGGTGTTCTTGTTCCTTGGGCTTAGCTCGAAAGCTAGTGACACATTTCGAAAACTGATTGCGAATTACCTCTCTCGCATTCAGTATCCAAAACTCAGCTTGAATTACGCTATGCACCTGCAATGGACGTACATGAAAGTATGCCTTGTGCATGTAATCGATAACGATTTTTGTCAGTCTTTTGGTGGTAGCATGGATTGTTTTCGATCTTCTGAGATTAAATTTGATTTCTTCAACCGCCCTCCAACCTGGGTTACTGAATTTGACTCAATTAACGGATTTAGTTTCCTAAGTGTATATGGAACAGGTTTTTCCGTTTTCAAGTACTTAATTTCAGTTTTGAATGCTTTCTGCTGTACGATAAAGATCAATCTAACAGTATCTAGACGTAATTCATCAGATGTCGGTCCGTTGAGTGAAAATTCCTTATTTTTGGGGTCCCTAAGGAATTTGAGGAATCTTATCCAATAAGCGGTAAAGCGCCTTAATTTTTGATATGAGGAGATACCGGAAATGCAGCAATCGTTTGATGCCCCAGATGCCGAAGTGTTTACCTCGTCAAACCCGTTCAGAACTTCAGGGATTTTTGGCCAATGGGACGGATTCTTTCTTACCCACTCCTGCTAACATGTATGCTGCCAACATGGATCGTCTAAAAACTGTTGAGGCAATACACCACGAGAAGCAATATCGCTGGGATTTATGGCGCAGGGAACATGTCGAAAATTGGAGGGAGAAACTTAGGGCTAGTACGATTAGCCACGTAGGTTTTCCGCCTATGGGTATAAGCCTTCACTCATTGAAGAGTGACCATAGAGTCACACCAGGCTGTAATGGAGTCAATACAACAATGCCTTTCTAATATTTGTCGAGTGTAGTCTAGCAAGTCCGCCATTAGGACTGCTCCGCACAATTCCAATCTAGGAAGTGATTCTCGCTTCAATGGCGAGACTCTTGATTTGGCTATCAACGATGAAACCGGAACCTGGTGATTTTGATCGACAATGCGCAAATACACCAATGCTGCAAACCCTCGCTCACTAGCGTCCGAAAAGCCATGTAATTGTACGTCGACTGCTGAGTCCAAATTTAAGTACCTGGGGATCGAAAATGTGGACAAAAGTGGGATTGCGTTTCGATGCTGGACCCACTGTTGCATAATCTATTTTCCATATATGGTGACTGAACTCAAGAACCCTAACAGATCGTACAACCGAGCTATGCCTGAGAAAATTATCTTCTTGGTTGTCTTCTCGTTCCTACTGACGTGTATTCGATATGAGAACGCGTCATTCACTGGATTCCGTGCTAACCCCAATATAGCTGTACCAGGATTAATGGATCCATCCGTATCCTGGAAGAAGAAAATATCCTTAATCATGGCCCCTTCAGGCACATTTTCCAGGATTTCTGCTCGGTTGCTCAGCCACTTTCTTAATTCGAACTTCCCCTCGCCAAAGAGTTCAGTCAAATCTTTCTGGAGGTCTAAGGCTTGTTCGAGAGGGAGAACTGACATACATATGTCATCAACAAAGGTGTTTTCCAGGACTACCCTTGACGCCGTGGCATAGCCCTTACCACTGTCTTCCACCAATTTTGCAACTGCTCTCAACGCCAGGTACGGGGCGGCTGCGTTTCCATATAACACTGAGGTAAGTATATACTCTAATAGGGGATCAGAAACTCCACAAAATACGCTGGTAGTCGAGATCTGATTCAGCTACACTGATGTTACGGTACATCTGCCGAATATCAGCTACCATGCAAAATTTGTGCAGCCGGAATTGAAACCAGACGTCACAAATATTCCTCTGCAATTGCGGGTCAATGTGCATCATATTATTCAAGGCGAGACCACTACTAGTTTTCATGGAGCAATCGAAAACACGAAAGCGAGAAAGAGTCTCATCATTACGATGGATGCAGTGATGGGGAATATAATAGGCACTTCCCTCTGCGGGAGTAGGAGCAACTACAATGTGCCCTTGGGACAGATAATCGGCCTTAAATTCATTGTACCGCTGACGCAGCATTGAATTTCTATTCAGACGATTTTCCAAAGAGTGAAAGCGTCTTCGAGTGAGAGCTTAACCGTCACTCAAATAGCAATATATTTGAGGAAAGGGAAGGCGAACAAGAAATCTTCCATCGTCCTGACGCTTGAAAGTTTTCAAAAAAATTCCTCACACTCCTGTTCTTCTTTAATCCGAATACTGCGCTTAGGAGCCTCTTCCGATTCCCAAAAGGCCCTGATTAAGCGATCGAGATGAGAATCGCAAGTGGTACACATGGTGTGCACCAACGGGTCTTCCTCGCATGCAACTCAACCCAATAAACAATACACAAATAGTGTATGCAATAAATCAGGAGCTCCTTCTGGTCCTATGATTGGTGCGCCCCTTACGATACTTGCGTACCAGTCAGCTCCTAGTAGAATATCTACCTCTTGATCTAGAAAAAATTGCGGATCAGTTAGAGTACGCCCAATGATGTGCGGCCACAAAATGCGATGCGAGTTGACAAACGAGGGTACCTAGCTATACGTTCAACAACAAGAGCGGATTTCACATCCGAATGTCTTGGCATAATTTTAACTTCAGCCAACCCACGAGAAATGCCAGCCTTAGACTGCCCGAACCTGAATATTGGGGTGTCGCGGCATTTATATTTGAGTCCTAGCCGTTCGACTGTTGCCTGTGTGATGAAAGAAGCTTGAGATGCGGAGTCGATCAGGATTTTCACCATGTATTTAGTTCCTGACTGACTGATGGCAACAGTACACGCGGTAGCTAACATGACCATCGATATATTGGAACGTGTCGAAATTTGATAACTCTGGACACTACTGACATTTTTGGAGTCATCCCCTCCCCAGGGAGCGCTGGTGTTATTCTCACTATGACTTGGGTTGCCATGCAACTCGGTTTTATTGTCAGAGTTTTGCTTAATTTAGTTTGGAGGGACACTCTCGCAGAAAATGTTTCCCAAAACACAAAAGACACAAACGTTTGGATTTCACGAATTTCAACCTAGCTAAGGGTGGCATTGTAAGCATTTTGTTGCAGACGGCGGGCAAGTGGTGTTTTCCACAGGGACACGACTTCCCCTCATCAGCACTCGTGACGAAACTACTAGTACCTTTACCTTTGCGGACCCTGGGTGACTTATCAGCAATAGCATTAATGTTGTTTGAGTATTCCAGAACGTGAACCTCGTTATCAAGAAAACGTAACTCCCTGTAAGGCCGATCTCAAATAAGTAAATTTCCTAATGTCTGAGAGATCCGTTTGATGTACGGAATTAAGAAATATATCTTGGAATGACTGCCATTCTAAAATATTCCCATCAAAATCGGTTAACTTCATTTTTGGTAAGGCCATTCCCGCTGAATTATGGCCATCCCCATAGGATGTATTTAACAAAAGCCGAGGAGGAGCAACTGAAATTTGAGATGATTTTGTCATTACAATAGCCTTTACGTTATAAAACAAAGTTTCGTATTCCGCGAATTTCTGTTGCAAACCTTCATCTACTGGAGGGTTTGCTTACTGTAAATAGAGGATAATTTATTTATTACCTCATTAAATTGGGCAATAGGTCATCAAAGTTATTTGCAGCAGCCCTAAGCAAGTTTTGTTTTTTCTTGTCACTGGGAGTTGCTTCAAGATCTGTTGCAATTGCATGGATTCTTTCCATTTTCCCGAACAACAATTCTGCCTTGAATTTATCATCGTCGATGGCAGGCATCTCAAATTGGGATCACTAGCGCGAAAAGGTGACAAACAACTCACATAAGGCCACGAAACTAGTCGAGAAAAAAAACGCGTGAGCGCAATCGAGTGGGTTTTGAATGACTAATCGTCCGATCAAGAAAAATCTCGCAATCTAGGCCTCGTTAATTTCGAAAAGACCGCTTACGATAAGACAAACGACAACATGAAACTAGTCAGATTAGTTCCTCGGGTATCTTCACGCGACAACGAACCAATTTTAATTCCAACGTTTAAGCTAACAAATTTTATTTTTTACTGTTAACTTAAATTTTATCCTAATATTTTCAACGAATATTTTTAGTTCAATACGAACAATTCGGGCCGAAGAAGGACCATTTCCTAATGTTGGGTTTGGTAACAAAGTAATGGGTAGCGAGACCGTAATAGTACAGCTCAATATGAACAGACAGGGCCTCGTGGCGGACCAGCTGAGACAGCTGTCATCGGAAAGGAAAATCACGCTGGCAGCAGTGCAGGAGCCACCGGTAGCTCGGAACAAAATTTTAGGGGCGAGAGTGAGGCTGGTATATCTCAAGAATCGGAATGTTAGGCCATGGGCAGCAATCGCGATCTTCGACGCGGGAGTCACAGTCACTAGCCTAGACCATTACATGACAGAGCACCTTGCGGTGGCTCAAGTCATGGTCAAAGGGCACAGGGCGGCGGTGGCCAGCGTACATCTGCCCAGGAATGGGCCGGTGGAGCACTTGCTGAACAAGTTGTCTGAGTTGAGCAGATCTGCTGGCAGTAGCATCGAGGTCATTGTGCTGGGTGATTTCAACGCCAGGTCCGAGTCTTGGGGAGACAGACTGACGGACGCCAGGGGCAGAAACATCCAGCTGTGGTTGGCTGAGACGGAACTTTCCCTCCTCAACAACCCCTCTACAGCGGCGACATTTTCAGGACCCCAGGGGCGCTCTTGTATAGATCTGACCCTAAGCAGAATGTCCTCAAATGTTAGAGACATTAGGTGGACAGCAGAATTATCTACAACAAGTGACCACGCGCTGATTTTGCTGTCCTGGAGGTGGGAGAGAATGCCCCAAACCGACAAGGCACCACCGAGGTATGCCACTAGAAAAGCTAGGTGGAGGGCATACAGGGCCGAGCTGGCTGCACAGATGACGGGATTCTGGATGGCAGAGACAGCACAAAGCTCTGATGAACTGGCAAACGACCTACATCATGCAGTAATCGCAGCGGCAGAGTGCACCATCCCTCGCCGAAAGGCAGGAGGATTGAGGCCAATGCCCTGGTGGTGCCCGGAAGTCCAGAACATCAGGAGGGCGGCTGTAAGGGCCAGGAGGCGGGCACAGCAGGAAATAACGGATGAGGGAAGGGCGTGGGCCTGGCAGCAGTATAAACAAGCCAGGCGAGCCCTCAAAACGACGATCAGAAGACTGAAGAGAGCCTCCTGGCGTAATTTTGTCACAGAGGACACCGGTCAGAACCCCTGGGGGACAGTATACAGGATACTTAGGGAGAGGGTAGCTCCCGAGGCGGTAATGGGCAACATAGGAGCCATGACCGCAGGTACCTTATCTCCCCAGGACAAGTGCAAAAAATTTCTGGAGCACATTTTTCCCAGACACAACAGAATGGAGGACGATGAGGATGACAGGCGCCTGAGGAACCTGGTGAAACAACAGATAAGAGGGGAGCCAGCACAGAATTAGACAATGGATGAGCTGAAAGTAGCCCTGAAAACGTTTGGGAGACGCAAGGCGCCAGGGGAGGATGGGATAGACATAGCTATGATGGTTGAGGCCCCAGATTCCTACAGGATGGCCCTCTTGGAAGTCTGCAACGAGGCGCTGCGCTCTGGAATAGTGCCCGGTAGGTGGAAGTTGGCAGTCATCAAGGCACTTCTGAAATCTGAAGATAGGGAGGCCTCAAACCCAAGTAGCTATAGACCAATAAGTCTGCTGTCGATGGAAGGGAAGGTTATGGAAAAAATGATCTACTACAGAATACGTGACCAGTTGGAAGGTGCACTTCACCCTAGACAGATTGGCTGTGTGAGGGGTAAACGCACAAATGATGCAGTAGCCACGCTGATGAGGGAGCTCAAAACGCTAGGGAGGAGGCATGTGCTGGCAGTATTCTTTGACATAGCGGGGGCGTTCAATACGGTTTGGTGGCCCCTGCTGATGGAAGAAATCCGCAGACTGGGGGTTCCACCAAACCTGTACGAGCTCATTCGTGATTACTTCAAGGGAAGAAAGGTTAAAATGTACCTGGCTGGACCCTGTACTGGGGCATAGGTAGAAGTTGAGTGAGGCTGCCACCAGGGTTCAGTCCTCGGGGCTGCATTTTGGAACCTAATGTTCAGTGGGCTAATGAGGAAGTTGGATGAGGCAGGGGTAGTGGCAGTAGCGTATGTCGATGATTTAGCCATTGTAGTGACAGGAGGCACCAGACAGGAACTCCGTGAGGCTGCAGGGCATGCAGCGAGCTTAGTCCAAGGGTGGTGCAAAAAGGCAAGGCTCACCCTGGCAGTAGACAAGACAGCGGCTATATAATTTAAGGGACAATCCAGCCCGCAGCACACGGTGGCCTTTACCATTGGGGATGCGCAAGTTGCAATAAGTAAGGAGGTGAAATACCTCGGTATTATTCTCCGAAAGAGCTTCCTGGCAGCATCACAAGTGACATACCTCATGTCAAGACTAGGAAGCCTGGCTGCAATGATGAGGAGAGTGTCTGGTGAAGGATGGGGCGCATCATACGAAGTTAGGAGAAAATACTACGATACGGTGTTCCTGCCAACAGTTACATATGGTGCTTCGAACTGGTGGTACAGTCCATCGAGGAATGTCAGGGCCAAAGTCATCAGCATCCAGAGGGCCATCCTGGTCGGATTAACAAGGGCGTACCGCACGACCTCGACAGCAGCCTTACAGGTGATTTCCAACTGTCCTCCATTGGATATCTACCTGGATGCGCAAGTAGCCCGAATGGCAGCCACACAGCCGGACAGGGTAACAGTCCCAGTTAAACGTGCGCTAGCAGACCGCATGGCATTAGTGGGTCATGGTACAGACAAACAAGAGGCAGTGAAAGAATGGATGCTAGATGAGTGGCAAGCACGTTGGGATAGTGAGACTACAGGAAGACATACGCACCAACTGTTCCCAGAAGTAAGGACGAGGGCCAGGTGCCCAACAATCAGCCCTGGATATAAATCTACCCAATTATACACCGGGCACGGAAGCTTCAACGCCAAGTTGTTCGAGTTCAGGAGAAGGAGCTCTCCAAGGTGCCCGTGTGGACACAGAAGGGAAACTGCTGATCACATCCTGAGAGATTGTAGCCTGTTCGCAACAGAACGAGCAGAGTTGACTGGGTCAACCCGCTACACGGGGCCACTACACAGGCTGATTGATCAGAGTAATGGCGGTTGCAAGATGGAGAGGTTCGCAAGGAAATGGCACGATCGGCGGGATACTGGCCCTGATATGGTAAGGGAGGGATTAGGTGCAAGGATTGGTATGTGTGATGTGTTTCTGTTAGGATTATGTTAGACTGTGATATAGGTTAGTTTAGGCTAGGGAGCCTGGGGTGGAGGGGGGAAGAGTATTAAGTACTCGCCCTCTCCCCCTAGCACCAGTAGGAGTAGGTAGTGTAATTGGAGGGAGGAATATCCAGTACTCTCTCCGTAGTGTGCATGTAAATGATTATGGATGAATGTAAATTATATGGAGTGAATGCATCAGTTATACGTGTTTTGTGTTTGTGTCTTCAATGTTAGCTTCGTTAATTGATAAATTATTTTAGCACTAGGAAGGCCAGTACACAGAGCGAGGACTCTGTAAAACCGCCCGGACTAGACTGGGATGGTAAGAAAAATCAACAATTGATCGAAACACCCAGTTGGACGTCCATTCAGTTTAGACAACAATGGGAAAACTCCAAGCTACAAGAAGAGGGAGCAGAGTACCTAGCCTTACGAACTGTGTGCCTTACCTCTGCCCCTGCCCTAGTAAAGTTGAAACAAAATTAATAAATAAATGATTGTGAATCGCCGTCTCAGCCAATCAAAACCTGGCTCCGCCACGAGGTCCAGCCCAGACATACCAAGAGGTATGACTGATGCCAGGAGAAGGAAGTAAAATATCTGGTGCGTAGCAACACACAACTTTCCGCCACCCCCTAAGTTCGAACACCACCTACATAGGCGGGCGCTATATCATCGTTCAACGCATTTTTACAGGAACATTTATGGAGTACAAAATGAAGGGACTAGTTAGCTGAGAGTACTCCGAAAGTTTGATCGAAATCGTTAGAGCCGTTTTTGAGAAATTTGGAATACCGAAAAATTAATATTCGACAAATCTCCTTTTTTGAGTTAAATTGGCTTATATCTCCGTTCAACATATATATACAGAAATAATTATGCGGAACGAAATGTTGGTATGAGTGACCAAAACACACTCTATTAAGATTTATCACATCTGGTGAAAAAGTTACCCTGGAATTTACGGAAATGTTCGAAAAAATGTTACTTTTGACACATTTTGATTTTTATCTCTGTTCAATGGACTGTCAGAGAAACATTTATTGAAAAGAATATGTATGTATTAACTATTTGAAAACATCCTGTGAGTTTGGTGAAAATCGCTGAAGCCGTTTTGCCAAAAAGCGTAAAAAACCTATTTTTGCTTCAGGGGCCCATATCTCCGTTCACCGTATTTTCATGGAGATATGTATAGGGAAGAAAAGTTAGGTATTGATTAGGAAAAGATAATTTGAAAGTTTAATCAAAATCGTTAGAGCCGTTTTCGAGAAAAATGCGAAAAACCCTAGTTTTTGGTACATTTTTGTCCACCCCCCCCCCTTCGCATCGGCCGAAATCGTCCATAACCTTATTTTGGTGACTACAAAAAATAACGAAGAAAACAAAAAAAGAACCAGCTCAATCGGATCAGCCGTTCTCCCGCAAATCGAACTACAGACAGGTCTGTTTCTTTATTTGATGACTGTACCTAAACCCTCGACGAGGGTTATATCAGTCATAGAAGTTGCGGTTTCGCTAATATGCAAGAGGCCGGCCCCTGCAGCATCCACCGAACTCAGACCTGTGGAGGTACGGCAGGTATTTGGTCGTTAGCCAGTCTCACTGTAGAGAGCTGTTGCCCGTGTGTTACCGCGCGGAGGTGACCACCTGAGGAATCCCGTACCATCTGGGAGTAGTTATTAATCGGGTTCCCTACCTGATCTTACTGTTTACTTGGGTGGCAAGTTTCAAAAGGACTGATCAACTATAACCACGTTTCTTAGCGAACTTTGCAAAATGGTTATAGGCTTCCTTTGTAGCAGTCAAAGCTGCTAAGTTCGTTTGCCGTCCCAACAACCGTCGCTCACTGTTGTAGGAACTACAGTGGAGCAGCACACGGTTTCTTGTTTCCTCCGCACTGGAGGCACAAGACGTGCATAATGGAGAGTCTTTCAGAGAAAAGAAGTGGAGCCGCGCATTGAAGTCACCATGTCCCGTGAGGATCTGGCTCAACCCATTTTCTAGAAAGACGTTCACGGATGTTGGGGAAGAAATCATACGTATCACGTCCCTTTGACGAGGATTCCCATCTCGCTTGCCATTTATCTAGAGCCCATTCATCGATGGCGGCAAGTTTCTGTTCTGTGGTGAGATCCGCACGGAGTTCAGCCCAATGCGAGGATGCTCCCGTTTTACTCTCCACTTGTCAATCATGCACTCAACAGCCAAATCAACTGGTAACTGACCAGTGATCACCTGGAGTGCTTCTGTTGATACAGTCTTGTAGGCCTTGGTGATCCACAGGAGCGCAGCTCTCTGGGATTGGGCCAATACTCTCTTTTGATTGACTGTTAGTTTGCTACCCCAAACAACTGGGCAGTAGCCAATCACACCTAGATATATGGCCTTATACATGAGGATAGTGTCGTGGTAACACACACCCCAAGTGGCCTTAGTAATGGCACGCAGTGAGGCAAACCTTGCAATGGTAGTGCCTTTAAGGGACTGGAGGTGTTGGTTGAAACCCCACCTCTCACCTATATTCACTCCTAAATACTTGACGTGCTTTTCAAGAAGGAGCCTGTGGCCGCCAAAGCGTATTGTGGGTGGATTATTCACTTTCCCCTTCAAGAGGATTAGCTGGGTTTTTTCCTCAGCCACCTGCATCTTGACGTGCTCGCACCATTGGTTGACAGTGCGGAGCACGTGGTGGGTTTTTTCTTCAATTTGGCGGACTGACTCTGCAAAGATCAGCACAGTCAAGTCATCCACATAGGCGTACGGCTCGCAGTCAGTCTCCATGAGTTTCCTGAGAAGACCTTCGAAGAACCGAGCCCTGTGGGCACCCCTTCTCAATTTTTCTCCGGACAGAGACATGCCTGCTTTCGATCGTAGCAGTTCTGTCTGTCAGGTAACTTCTGACGAGCGAGTACAGGTTGCGGGAGATTCCCCTACCTTTGAGCTCATTAAGGAGCGCTGGCCACCAAAGGTTGTCAAACGCTCCTCTGATGTCAATCAGAACTGCTACGACGTACTTAGCCGGTGCCAGCAGGGAAACACGCCGAATCTCGACAATGACATCCTGCGTGGACCTTCCTTTGGTACACCCGTATTGCCTGCCTGTGAGGTTGCGGCCAAAGACTCCTTCGAGGGACTGCAACATCAAGATTTCTAGTGTTTTGCCTAATATGGAAAGAAGGCTGAGTGGTCTCCATGATCGCGGGTCTGACTGATTGCGGTCGCCTCCCTTTTGAAGAGTGACAACGCGCGCAGTCTTCCACTGAGTGGGGAACTGTCCGACCTGCAGACAGTCATTAAACAAATTAAGGAGGCCGCTGGAGATTGTCCGCTCAGCCTTCCTTAGCATATTGCTTTCTATTTTATCTGGCTCAGGAGATTTGTTGGGCCTTAAGGTCGCAAGGGCCCTGCCGAGGTCGCCTGTTGTCCACAGTGGGATGTCGGGCTCGTTCGGAGGGTCCATGATCAGCTCCCTTGCTGCCCTCTGGGCTTCAGTGTCTCGAGCTACTTGGTCATCTGGGAACGCCTTCTCAAGGAGGGTTTCAAGTGAACGTTCGATGCTGCAGGCCCAGCCTGACTCATTTTGCATCGCAGCTAAGACCTGCTCTACATTTGCTTTTCCTATGGAGGACTTGTAGTGTCTGCCCCAGGGGTTCTCAGAGCTCTCCGCTTCCACAAAATTTCGCCAGCCTTGCCGTTTGGCTCGTTTGATGGCGCGGTGGGAGGCCTTCTTCTCTTGGATTGTTGCTCTGGCATCAGGGTCACGAGTGTTTTGGTACATCCTTCTGGCTCTATTTGCACTTTGCTTGAGGGGATTAAGTTCCTCAGTCCACCATGGGACTTTGATCGCCCTGTGCTTCTGTTGGCCAAGTACAGAGAGCCCAGCAGAGTGCAGTGCTGTGGTAAATGTGTCCACTTTGCTGTCCACCTCTTCAGGTGTGGATGCTTGCACTATTAGGTCGGTGTCTGCGGCACGCAGTTCACTTTCCAGTACCCTAAAGAATTGCAGCCAGTCAGCATTTTTTGTGCGGAATCGCTTTTCACGCGAGTCTTTGCAGAGGATGTTGTCATCCGTAATGGCAAAGTCAATAACCATGTGATCGCTCTGCGTTGCACCTGGTACGACTCGCCAACCCTGCGAATTGAGTAGCAGGGTGTGGGACACGGCTGTGACGTCTATACACGACCTTCCTCCTGGACCATCATAGGTCACCTCAGTCATGGGGTCGTTGGCAACAACCAAGTTGTACCTGGTGAGCAGCTCTATATACGCCTCACCCGCCCCATCCAGGGTTGGGGATCCCCACAATGGTGATCTGGCGTTTGCATCAGCACAGACTACGCAGGGTCGTCCTGATAGGCCTGCTAGAGCCCGCTCGAGTGGTTGAAGGCTGTTGGCAACTGGTGTGCCAAATTGCCAGTAAAACGATATTACAACCAGCTCAAAGCCACTGGCTCGGATGAGCACAGCGGCCAAGTGCTGGCTGTTCAGGTGAGTGAGTGCGAGCATGTCAATGGACGGGTCGATGCAGGCTACTGCTGCCTTGGCTCCGTTCTTGCTCCAGCCACCACTCGTCCCTGCGATCCCAGACCAAGAGTTTTGGATCCTATGTATGGTTCCTGTATGGCGAAAACACTGCAGCGTTTCTTGAGTGCATTTTGCAGCAACTCAGCCATAACTGGGGAACTCTTATTGGTGTTGTGCTGAAGGATTCGAATTGTTTTTGACCTATTCATAATCCACTCGTGACTCCTGGAGGGCAATCGCTCGCTGACGAATGGTACAGCGTGCGTCTCGTGTAGAGTGTGCGACCTGTTGGATTTTGCGTTCGACGCAATTGGCACACTTGAGGGGAGCATCACGCTTGCATTTCTTACTCAGATGTGGCAAGGCGCACCAGGTGTACACAACAGGTCTTGTACAGGCCACTGCCAGGTGGCTTAGCGCTGGCATTTCTAGCACTGAGTGGGGGCTTGGTACTTCCGTATGGCGCACCGTTGCCAGGCTATTTGGAGGTGCCTTGCCCCCTCTAGTTTTTTGTATAGGCTGGGGGATAGCTCGATCACCCAATCCTTTTGTCTGCCACGCTTTTTGGTGAAGAGAGGCCTGACATCCTGCGGCTGCAAGCCTAACGCAGGGTTGTGTTCAACTACTTATTGGGCCAAGTCCTCTTTAAAAGGTCAGTCCGCACGTCGCACAATAGCATGCGTGGGAAGCGACCTAGAGGGGCTGACGCTTGGAGCTTCAACTGCTTTTTCGTGGAAATGTGGCTCGTGAGCGCCTTGGCCATTTCTGGCGTTTCCGTCACAATGACGGCGCCACCTCCTACTGCGGTGCGGATGTCTAGCACTCGGACGCTTAGAGCTTGGAGGTCCGTAGCAGGGACGCCTCGCATCAGTGCTTCCATTGCATCAGGGTTGGAGGGACCAGACTCTCCTTCTTCACATGTGTGCCTGACCACTACAAGGTTTGGTGTGGGTTTTTAGGGGGGAGTTTGGTAGGCGGTGGAGGCTTTTTATTTTTGTTTTTATTTTTATTTTTGCCCTTGTTTCTGGGTGGAGGCGTAGGCTGCCCTTGGCCTGTACGTCCTGCTTAGTTGGGGCCTTTTTCTTCTTCCCCCTGCGCTTCCTGGCCCTGGGGGACTGCCATTCAGCCTCAGCTTCTTGAGGGAGGGAGGAAGGCGCAGTAGCGGCTACTGCCGCATACGAGGGGCCTGGGGTACTACCCTGGCTCGTTAAAGCTTCTTGAGTTTGGGGGGCTGGTGGTACTGGCTGCTGGGCAATTGCCCTACGCAGCTCTTCCCTCACGACAGCCGCCACAGTTTCCGGCAGGGGGGGAGTGGCAAGGGGCGATATCGTTGGGGGGGCATTAGCTTTTATAGCCAGCTTCGAAATTTCGAAGAGGCAACTAGTGACGAGGTCCCGCATAGGTCCTGTCGCGTTGACCCTCATCCGTGCCAGTTGGCCGTGGATGATTTGGACATATGCGCAAATCTGCTCCATGTCCGACAGATTAGGGTCGACGGGATGTCGAGTGCTTGTAGTAGCCGGGTTGCCCAGGTTACTAGGGGGTGAAGGGGGAGATGAACGCGGTTTGCCCGGTTCTTTCCGCCTTTGTTTGTTTGGACGACGAGTAGGTTGCTCATCGTCCGAAGAGGGAGGGGTCGAGCTTGGCGAGCCCGAGGAAGAGGCGCAGGTGGCGTTTTTATTACCTGCTGAAGATTTAGTTGACTTTGTCATGTTTTTTACTAATTGAGGGGGGGGGGGAGAAAAAAGAAGCAGAGTGGTGTAGTGTATCCTTGTGAGTTCATTTGTTGTGTGTGTTAGTGGTATGAGCGAGAGGTGCTCGAGGCAGTGTCCTGGAAGCTCCCCCTCAGGCATATTGATTCTAGCCCCTTTCGCTGGTCCGTTGAGGGTCAAAGGGAGGCCCCCACATGCGCCGCAGCTGCCAGTCCGGCCACCCACCGGGACTAAGACGCATGAGGGACTTTTCGGCTGCTGCTCAGAGTCAGCCCTCAGCCACTGGTGATGTGGTGAGCGGGACACACGCTATCAGCTGTCCCAGGAACGCTCAAACCTGGTTTTTCCCCCTCCTCATTCCGAAGGCCGCACCTATATAGGGGATCGCTCAAAGGTGTTAGTGAGCTACTTCCAGGACTGTCTTTCGCTCATTATGAGTGTTTTATGTTAATGTGTTCTGCTACGCAAGCCGTTGCAGTGTATTTTGTATCTGGAATATGTTGTGTATGTCAGTGTCGTGAGCTTTAAGCCCCTTTAAGGCCTGATTTAACGGCCACGCAGAGGATACGGCAGGAGAATTCTGTCCCCCTTCCTGCGGGGGGTGTGTTCTGCGATCCCAGCTCAAGGTAGGGGGTTCCCAGTGTGTCATGTATGTGAATGAAGTGTAAGTTGTGTCCCTTTTAGTCCGGCTTATACGAACACGCAGGGAGTACGGCAGTGGAATTCTGGACCCCCAACTGCAGGGTGAGCACAGTGTGGCGACAGAGTACACTGTGACGCCCAGCCACAGTTAAGCCTCGTTGGATGTAATCCTGCGGGGACCTCGTAGAGGTGAGGTTGTCTTTCAAGCTGGGCCCACCCGGCTATCCCTTTTAGTCGGCTCATACGACACGCAGGGAATACGTCAGCGGTATTCTGGACCCCCGACTGCAGGGTGACAGGGTGATTACTCACACACACACACGGACCTCGCTCCGAAATTAGGTTTTTTAGACTCAGTAGGGTCTGAAACGTAAAGATCAGAAGAAAACCCAAATTTTTTTTTTTTTTTTGTTTTTTGGGCCGATTACTAGGTATACTTTCCTTCCCTTCGGGTAGCGGAAAGTAAAAAGGGGAGCCCTTTTTGGTTTTAATTCGAAAAGGTAGGATCTGGTGGTATGGCAGCTTATTACTTTCCTTGCTCTACTGAGTAGAAAGGAAAGTTATGTAATCGGCTGAAAAAAAAATTTTGAGTTCTCTTCAGATCTTTACGTTTCAGACCCCCCTGAGTCCGAAAAACACTATTTGGGAAAATGGTCTGTGTGTGTGTATGTGTGTCTGTGAACGATTTTTAGATAAAACCACCGTACCAAATCGGCTCAAACTTGATATCTTGTCCGCAGGTCACCATTGGACGCCAAAATAAGGGTTTGAACAAAATCCACTGAAAGTTAACTATAGTTATCATAGTGATTAAAACACCAAATATTTTTTTTCTCAAAAACGGCTCTAACGATTTTGATTAAATTTTTTATATTGGTAGCTACAAATATAGCAACTATACCATAAAATTCCCATCTATGAGAAAATGACGAGAGCAGCACAATAAATTAGCAAAACTTTAGACGAAATCGGTTTTAGCGCGGTTTTTAGAGAAAACAACCGTACCAAATCAGCTGAAACATGATGTATAGCCTGCAGGTTACCATGGGACGCCAAAATAAGGGTACGAACAAAATCTACCGAAAGTTAACTATAGTTATCATAGTGATCAACTATGATAACTAACACCAAATTTTTTTTCTCAAAAGCGGCTCTAACGATTTTGATTAAATTTTTATATTGGTAGCTCTTAATAAGATAATTTTACTATAAAATTCCCATTTGTGGGAAAATGACGAGAGCAGCACAATAAATTATCAAAATTTTCGACGAAAAGCGTTTTTGCCGCGGTTTTTTTCTTATAAACTCCGCTGGAATGTTAGTAGAATGTTTTTAAAAAATTGGTATTGTAGTCCAATCCAATACCTAAAGATTGAGTGTTTAAAAACGCTCATGAGATACACGGGGGTCACTCCAGAAATTCCTGACTTTCAACTACCGCCGTTTCGCATACTACCAGTTCTAAAAGTTTTTACCCAATAACTCAGCAAAAGTAATTACTATCCTTTTCAAAAAATTTGTATTCACTGCCTCATTAATTATCTGTCTACCAATAGCTCAATAATAGTCTTGGAATGAGTACGAGCAGCACAATAAATTCCGGAACTGTAAGCGCTACCGCTTGCTGCTGCCGTAAAGCGTTCTTTGACCAAGATTCAAATTAACTGAGTGATAAATGAATTGATTAAATAGAATTAGCCATGTAAAAAGTGAATTGTTGTAGAGCTAAGGAAAGTTGTGTGTTGCAACGCACCAGATATTTTTAACGGTGGATGCAGGTGATACCCTCACTGCAGCCACTAACGGGCCTATAGTAAGGGCGTCCATTATCTGAGGACCTTGCACCACCCCCAGGCCCCACGGTCTCTAGTCTCACTTGGTGTGAGGTGACCTATGTGCCCCCGCCACCCCTGCACCTGTACAAAGCGGAGGATATCCGCAAGTTCTGCATTCGCCCATTCTTCTGATTGAATAAAGGGCCTCCCAAACACACGCCGGCGCGATGCTGCGAGTCCATCGCATGCGCACAGCACATGCTCTGGCGTCTCTAGCCCTACCTCGCAGAACCTGCATATCTGTATATCGAACTTGCCAATATTTTCAAGGTGGTACCTCAGTGTACAGTGATCTGTGAACAGACCACATATGATCCTCACATCCTTCCTCCCCAGTACAAGCACCTCCTTGTTTGTTGGTAGATGTGAAGCAATGTCGAAGGCGATCCAAAAGCGACTCATAGTGGCCCGATCCAATCGCGCCTAATCTATTGAAACGGGCTGCCAACTTGTCCACAAAAAAATTACCATCTCCAAAAAAAGGGTAGACAAAAAAAAAGAAAAAATATTTCATTGACAATTTAACAGGTAGGATTAGGAGACACAGCAGTGACGTCTATGCACGACCTTCCTCCCCACCCATCATAGGTTGCGTCAGTCATGGGATCGTTTACAACAACCAAGTTGTACTTGACGTGCAGATATATGTCTCACCCGCCCCATCCACGGACGGTAATCCCCCCATTGGCACAAACTATGCAGGGTCGTCCTGAGCCTGGGTTTTAGAGCCCGCTCAAGTGCTTGAAGGCTGTCGCCACTGATGCGCCGAATTACTTGTAAAATCATATTACAACTAGCTAGATTGAGCACAGTGGCCAAATGCTGACTGTTCACTGCCACTGCCACATTGGCTCCCGTT
Source organism: Pachypeltis micranthus (assembly GCA_020466155.1). Lineage (NCBI taxonomy): Eukaryota > Metazoa > Arthropoda > Insecta > Hemiptera > Miridae > Pachypeltis > Pachypeltis micranthus. The sequence continues at coordinate 461,412 of CM035770.1, read as the reverse complement.
TTTACTCCAGCCAACACTCGTGCTAGCAATCTCAGCCTCCACATGTGCCACAGCTGCACATTTTGGCTGCTGCCCAGATCACATGGGTCATTCAACGGGTGACCCCAATTTTTGAGACGGCGCGCGTTCAGGTGCACAGGGGTGGCTCATGCTGGTCCCCTGACTAATACGAGAATGGGCCGCTATGCCATTTATCTCAGTGTTTGAGAGAACTGCCATGTGGTGCTGCATTCGATTTGAAATCCTTACCTTTAGGGGGGATTTCCGTTGCTTTGGAACAGTCCTTCCTGTCATAGCGCACATTATGCTGAAATCGAGAGGAGAGCAGGTGCAAGAGTTGTTGCCCTGAAATGTTCTTATTCGCCATTTCAGAGTTAGAGTTAAGAATACAGTAACCGAAACAGAAGAAAATAGAATTACGACGACACAACTATAGAGAAATTACAGAAAACAGATAACCAGGCCACACGGAAATTAAATGCTTAGATACAGTAGACACAAGGTGTACTTCAAGATTTTACTGGATATGGCTCGCCGTATATCTTATTGATGGTGCTGCACATCGCAATCGTCTTATATACTACGAGTACGTTCACGCCCACAGCAATGGAAAAGAATAGGTTTTCCAGGAAAGCACAGAGTGAGAGCCACAAACACAAAAGAGATGGATTAGGGCTGTGTTCACCAAAACGCCGCTGATCGTGATCCAACTGATCAGGGCTAGATAAGTAAATCAAGGCTAGCCATTTTCGTGCCCACCACGCTAGCCGAGATCACTGTGGAATGCTGTTACCATAGACGTGATTACGCTGCAATTAAGCCATACCGAGAAGGCAGTGGACTAATGAGGTTACAGTAAAGTAAGGAAATAGGGCATCCCGTCTCGTAAACAAGTGTCATGTAAACGTAAACGGCCGCGTAACCGTGTATCCCGTAGATGCCCAATGATCAATAATCCGGATTTGACCAAATTATTTGCTATGTACATATTAACCCAGTCGAGCGCAGCCAGTGAACGAACATCTGGTTTTGCATTAAACCTCTACGTCGCAAGAGGTGATCAGCCGTTCAAGCCGAGCGCAACATATGTTTTGTTTCTCAGTTGTCAGTAATATACGATCTTCGAACGTTTCAACAAATATTCTAAATTGCTCACCGGAATAGAAATAATAATTATAATAACAAACACAACATTATTGTTTCTAATTATTGTCATACACCAAAGTGGCCGCATTAACCTCTGCCGAAGCTGAAACTGGTGAGGAGCTTAAAGTGAAAATGCGCGTACTACAACTGCAAGAGCTGCAGGAAAAAGCGAAATTAGTCCGGGAAAATGCTTTGCGCGTGCAGGAAAAATCGGAAGCGGCACAAGAAAATGAGAACTGAGCAAGAAATAATAAAAACCCAAATTATGAGGTTACAATTTTTGCATGCAAGGAACTTTAATGCGGAAGGGAGAATTGCCGTGTTTAATAAAAGTTGTTTAATACACTAATGTGTGTGTAAAAGCGTGGTATTTTTTAATATTTCCTACTTATCTGTTACTAAATCCACCTAGATAAGCCATTTGAGTTTGGGGTTTTCTAACACGGCAATATGACGTCTAGTTTTTTCAGAAACCGCTCAGCACACATTTTACGCAAACAACTTGTTTTTGACGATCTTAATACGTTTGTTCGCAACAGAATTTAAATTCAGTCTTCTAGAAGTCGTCTGATCCCGCTCATAGCCATTTGAGGCGCTGGGTGAGATGACGATAACCCAACATATTAGATTAGCATCGTAGTGGAATGGCAACTGAAATAACTGCGAACTAGTAAACAGTATCTTTGTTTATTATCATTATTCCAAAATATACGTAAATTATTCACAATAATAGAAGCAAATACTCGGCAGAGCACGGTAATGGCGGACAAATATCAGAACATGATAAAGAAAGATAAGAGCTAACCGGGCCAAACCGCCCAACTTTTGGGGGTTAAGGCTTGATCAGGGCTAGAGCTTAACCCAGTCTGGCGAAGACCGTTTTTGTGGCGGGAGCGGGTAAGGTGCTGTTAATCGACTCTGAACGAGATCAACGTGTACTTCCAATTGGATTATTGTATTTAAAAGAAATAAAAATCGAAAATTGGGTAAAATAAATCGTCTCTAGCTAAGATGTGAAATTAAATTTAACTTGAACTAAATAGGCCTGACCAGTTCTGCGGTGGCACGCGTTGCGGCCGATGGAAGTCGGAGACCTGCGGAGATCGAAATCGAAACGAATTCGCGAAATAATAGTGGGAATGTACCCTAACTAAATCGTGTGGAAGTCCTAGAAAGGAGGTGCCGAAAGCTGTTCCTTTCTGTTCGACAATGCGTCGCGTACTAGCTTGGTGACGAAGCGATCGGACACAGGCGCGACGCGATCCTACGTCTCATCAGGGCCGATATTTGCAGGTGAGCGGGTGGACTCTGGTGTTGCGCGTGCGATAACGGCCAAATGATCCTTCTTTGAGGTGAACGTTCCTGTGTACTGAACATTACCGCCCACCAAATTTCCACTGGCAAATGCACTAAGCAAAAGCACTAAGAGTGCTAGAGGAACGAGTCGCACTGATGGTCGGTTGTAGGTTGATCCAGAGGCTGTCTTGACTTCAGCTACTCGCACAACACCATCCAATCCTGGATAGACCTGTGTAACTCTTGTACGTGGCCAGTGTAAAGGCAAAGACTCGTCCTTCAGCAAGACCAGATCGCCAACTGCAATGTTGTCTCCGTGTTTTACCCACTTTGGTCTTTTTTGGAGGGTGGCGAGGTACTCTCGTTTCCATCGTGTCCAAAAGCATTGCACCATCTTGGATACAAGTTGCCATCGGTTCACAAGATTATGGTGTGCTTCCGTAAAGGAGGGCTCAGGTAAAGCAACAAGTGGATCGCCCACCAAGAAATGTCCAGGGCTTAAGTATTCCGTCTCATCAGGACTTGTAGACAAAAGGCACAATGGTCAGGAGTTGAGGATAGCCTCTATTTTGCAGAATAAGGTACCAAGCTCTTCCAAAGCCAGAGGTGTTGCCCCTGCCATGCGATGCAGGTAGCCCTTTACTGACTTAATACCTGTCTCCCATATACCTCCCATATGAGGTGACCGAGGGGGGTTGAAGTGCCAGTCAATTCTGTGGGACTTAGTGAATGCTTCCAGCTTGATACGGAAGTCGTCTGTGATCATCCAACTATACAGCTCTTTCAAGTATCGGGATGCACCAAGAAAATTGCTTCCACAGTCTGAATAAATATCAGTTGGCAATCCTCTGCGTGAGATGAACCTTTCGAGCATAGCTATGAAAGCATCACTGCTGAGTTTAGTGACCACCTCCAGGTGAAGTGCCATCGTTGCCATACATATGAATAGGCATAGATAGCCTTTCCCACTAGTTGCATTCCTTCTGGAGGATTCCTTCAATGAGAATTGCCCTGCAAAGTCGACTCCAACTCGCAGAAATGCTCTGCCTATGTTCACACGGCAACTGGGGAGATTGCCCATGAAGGGGGTTAAAACCCATCCCTTTGACTTATAGCAAGTCATACAACGAAAACCTCTCTAACGAATAAGTCGCCTCAATGATGGGACCCAGAATTTTCGCTGGATGATAGCCTGTAGTACTGTGGGACCTGGATGAAGAAACGCTCGATGGTAGTGGTCCACGAGAAGAAAGGTTTTAGCCACTGAATGAAAGGATGTTCCCCTAAACAGATGCTGTCCTTGTACAGCACGGACACACATGGTCAACCCAACATCAACATCAATTCTCTTTAAGGGTCCTGTACGTATGGTGCAACAGCAAGGCATGCTTAGCATTGTACATCCACCACTTGATCCACAATGCCACTCTGACAATAAACTCATACGAAGAAAAACCGAAGCATCCATGTTACGAAAGGGTTATCAATTGCACATGTGGCTAAGCAGGGCTGCTGGCTTTTAATTTCTGGAAGATCAGATGGGATGAATGTAGAACTTGGCGGCCAACACATCAATGGTAGGCTAAGCCACCTGGGTCCCAACCACCAAAGAGTGTAGCGGATCAACTCGGAGGGAGGAATCCCTCGAGAGGCAGCATTGGCAGGATTGTCTTCAGAGGCGACATGATAGCATATTGCGGATGGAACCAAGTCATGAATGGCAGCTACTCGTTTGGCTAAGTCTTCAGCCAGCCCAACACGATGGTGGAGTCAGAATGAAAAAGCGGAGGACCCTCAAGTTGTAGGAGTGTAAAGTTGAGCCAATAGAAAGGCTGCGGACAACTCCAGTCTGGGCACAGTTAGGATTTCGGTGGGTGCCAATTTTGATTTTGCGGTAAGCAAATGGGGCATGTATCGGTTGGACTCTGTGTGAACCAGAAGGTATACTACGGCTGCATAACCTTTACTCAAGGCGTCAGAAAACCCGACTATCCTATAGGGATACCGCTTAGCAGTGCCAACAAAACGTGGAATTTGGACCTGATAAAGCTGAGGTAGCTGCTCCGTTACAGCCGTCCAAGATTCCTTCAGCCTGTTTAGGATCGGATTGTCCCAATCTAGCTTCAATTTCCATAGCTCCTGTATGAAGCTTTTCATGAGAAGAACAGTGGGAGCCTAGAACCCTAAAGAGTCATAGGGGCGTGCCACAACAGACAATACTCCCCTCTTGGTGTGAGCCGCACCGGGACATTTATGGAAAACACAAATACATCTCTAATAGGATCCCATTGAAGTCCAAGAATTTTCACAGTAGTCGGTTCATCAGAAGAGATTGTGACAGGTTCATTGGTGCATGTGGCGTTAATAGGGTCTAAGAGATCTTTGGAATTGCTTGCCCACTTGCTTAAAAGCAATTTAGCATGCTGCAACAGCTGAATCAAATCTCTTTGAATTTTAACTGCTTCTTGAACACTTTCAGCACCAGTCATATGGCGTCCATGTATATATCATTTCTGAAGACTTCAGAGGCTTCGGGGTAGCTAGCTAACGCCATGATCATGTATGAGTTGCCACAGCACTCTCAAGGCTAGGAACGGAGCCCCAGATAAACCATAAGTTACGGTGTTCAACTCATACGTCTGAATGTCAGAAGCATCACCATACCGCCAGAAAATATGTTGGAACTGTCGATCCCGTTCATCCAACTCAATGTTCCGATACATTTTTACTATGTCAATAGTAAATACTATTTTGTGACGACGGAAATTGAGAACACTCCGTATATCGCTTTGGAGTTGATCTCCTTTCAGTAAAGCGTCGTTCATTGAACCTCCGGACACCTTCACGCTACCATCAAACACCACACGTATTTTTACATTGGTATTTTCCAATTTGGATACGATATGGTGGGGAATGATGAATTTTGAAACAACCTGCGCTGGTCCCATATGACCAAGGTTGTGGTATTCATGCATGAATTCGTAATATTTTTTCTTCAACGCAGGGTTTCGATTAAGGTTCCTTTCCAGGTCGCGGAACCTTCTCTTTGAAATGTATGAGGAGTCCCCTAATGATGAAGGTTCTGTAGTGAACGGTAGACGTACAACATATCATCCGTCCTGGGAACGATGATGTGTTTGAAGAAAGTGATCCTCACACTTGACCACGTCAGGATTTTCGAATTTAGCTGGAGCTACTTCTTCCAATTCCCAAAATCGTTTTAATTGGGAGTTTAAATCTGCTAAACCATTTATGGTAAACAGTGTGGTCGTATCGTGGGAAGGGTCACCTAACCTCCCTATTACTACGTGACCAAAAATTGATGACAGAAGACGAGGATACAAAGGAATGAGTGTGGTGGAGGTTCCCTGTATCACCTCCATGAACAGGTCAGCACCTAAAAGGAAATCAATCGGTCCTGGCTCCCAGAACTTGGGATCTGCTAATGTGCAGCCTTCGTATTGAGAAGCTACATTCATCGGCAATGCTGTGCTGGGAAGAAACGAGGTGATATTACTCACAACAATTGCCTCAGTTTCCAGAAGAGAGGAATGCATGCCTCTGGGTTTGAGAGTGCAATGCACGCTACCCTTTACACCTTCGAAAGGAGTTTGGCCAATTCCCTTTACCTGCCTCCGCATTTTAGTTAACGTCAACCCAATCCTATTCAAGCATTTGCTGGTGATGATGGAGTTTTGGCTGGCGGACTCTGTCACTAATCTAAGGGTTTGATATATCCCCCTGGAATCTTTAATTTCTGCTAAGGCAGTTCCTAGGACCACTTGCATTCCATGAGAAGAACAACTTAGTGCAGTGGATGCTGGAGTTGCTGAAACGTTGGCTACTGAAGTGTCCACATGTAGCAACGAATGATGTTTCTCTGGACAAAGACTGCAATGCCACTTGGAAGGACACCGTTCAACAGTGTGGTTATGACAGAGACAGTTGTTGCCCCCTAGCCATCCCTTCAACATCTCGATTCGCCCACCAGGTAAGGCGTTATTGAACCTTTTACAGTTTAATAGGTGGTGATTTTCATGCTTGCAAATCCAACATGGAGGGTGTCTAGGTGTCGATTCCATAGGTGGATTTCGGGTATTCCCATTCTTGAAACCCCTAGCTTTACTCTGGCTCACTAATGTCTGAGAGGGAGTTCTCGGCTTCGGAGGTCGATCCCTACCTAAGTTGTGCTTGATCTGCATGCTGGGAGCATCCATGGGGTTTACACTACTAGCTAACTTCAGGGCTGCACAACATTATCTTACGAACGTTACCAAGCTCGCGTAACTAGGAAACGTTTCGATTCGACTACTAGTTTCCAACAGTTCCCGGGTCGTAGGGTCGAGGCACCTTATGGTAAGGTGAAAGAGAATTAACTCGGCCTCATTATTGACGTTGAGAAGTCGAAATGCAGAAACATTATCTGCAATGTTCGCTAGAAACAACTTCAATCCCTTCCACGCTAATGGATAATTCTCCTCATTGAGGGGCAAATGACTTATGACAGTCAATGCAGGACCCTTTAATGACGTTCGGATATAATGAAACTTATCCATTTGTGGAAGGGCGGGTCATTATGAATGAGTGAGGCAAATGTATCCCTAAATTTTGGCCAATGCAAGAGCTGCCCCTCAAAACACGGGAGCTGAATCTTTGGCAGGCTTCTGGCGTTTCTGGAGTCGTTAGCCCTGACGGACGAGTCAGAGGCCATTCCTCCGGTGGATTGGCTCTTTTGTTTAGCCTTAATCGATTCTAGACATCCATTAGCTTTATAGTAGAGTCGATCGATAGAGTCATGGAGGTCCCTATCTGCCTTATTCGGAACAGTTTCAGGTAGACTTTCTTCAGCCTGCAAATCGTCGAAATCCTGCCACAACTCATTGAATTTTTGAAATGTGTTCAACAAATGGTGAGTCATACCTTTGAACACAGAGACGGCGGATGGATCAGCATCAGCACCACTGCCCTGAGGCCCTGATCATGTATAGTCTGAATAGTTCTACCCTAATCTTTAATTTTGCGGCGGTAAGAGCTAATCCGTTTCTCCATGCTCGGTACGAAAACAGTCGGGGCAATGGAAACAACGAGATGACAGCGTGTCTTAGTAGAACGAACTACTTGGTAATCGCTAAAGTCGAATCAACTATCAAATCAAATTGGTGCCTGAAAGTTTACAAACTAGATATCACCGAACGAACAACAAAATAGAATAGGCAAAGCTCGTAATAATTGCAAATTAATTAGAACATCAACAGTGAAAGCGTTAGTGTGGATCTCAATTTTACTTATCGAAAAAATTGTAGACAACTGGCCAACTATTTCAAAGAGCCTAGCAGGGTAATATAGATTGTAATAGCACTTGATCGTAACCACGTTCTGCTACCATGATGTTCTCTCGTAAGTGGTTACGAAAATCAACGTATACTTCCAATTGGATTATTGTATTTAAAATAAATAAACATCGAAAATTGGGTAAAATAAATCGTCTCTTGCTAAGATGTGAAATTAAATGTAACCTAAACTAAATAGGCCTGACTAATTCTGCGGTGGCGCGCGTTGCGGCCGATGGAAGTCGGAGACCTGCTGAGATCGAAATCGAAACGAATTCGCGAAATAATAGTGGGAATGTACCCTAACTAAATCGTGTGGAAGTCCTAGAAAGGAGGTGCCGAAAGCTGTTCCGTTCTGGTCGTCAATGCGTCGCGAACTGACTTGGTGACGAAGCAATCGGACTCAGGCGCGACGCGATCCTACGTCTCATCAGGGACGATATTTGCGAGTGAGGGGGTCGACACGTCCTTGGACTCTTCATTGTTGCGCACGCGATAACGGCCAAATGATCCTTCTGTGGGGTGAACATTCCAGTGTACTGATTCCGAAACTGTCATCTCCTGTTGATTGCCAGGATGCAGTGAACAATTAACTGCCTCCAGTCTCTGACTGCTCTTTTTCTTGGGAGGAGAATTTTCAAGGCAAACTCCTACTCCAATGGCAATCGTGGTACAGCCGCCTGCAATCAAAGTTTCCTCAGTGATCTGGCAAGGAAAGGAGGAGACACAACTTGCTGAAAAATATGAACGCTTTAATATCCAACATTTACACAAAAATCACATCAGAGTACGCGTAACTTCTTCATTAGAGTTATCATAATCATTACAGAGTGTCTCCGCACTATTTGATCTCGTTCTCCGCAACTATTTTTGTATCCTCTGGAGACTCTGGGTAGCTCGGAAAACGAGTTTCGACGAATTTATCGATTCTCCTATTTTCTTTAAAAGGGCTATAACAATTTCGTTCAAAATTACGGGGGTTGTGGTTATGTCTTTGCTACGCACCAGTTATTTTTTATTGAGGTGATAACAGTTAAAATGGAGCTGTAATAGAATTACAATTGCAAGTTTTTCAATGTACGTTAGAGTGTCTGATAGTCTTGGCAGCCGGATGACAGGAGTAGTACGCCTATGAAGAGTACTTCTTCCTTTTTTATTTTTTTTACTCCTCTTTACTTTTTACTTTCCTTGACTGAAGTAGAATGAAACGTGTTATAATATGTTAGGTTGAAAGACTAAATGAATTCAGAGGCAATGAAATTGAAATAAATTACGTTCCAAGGGCCTCAATGTGAAAAAAAAAACCATTTGAGATAATGGTCTGTTCGTTTATGTAGACATATATCTGTTGTAACTCTTCATTTCTCACCCCGCCCCTTGTCTTCAGCGAGTTATCACTAACAACTAACAATGTGTTTTTTCACTCCGTTAATATGATCTCTGAAGAACTTAACTGTATGCACACAAGACTGTTATCGCGTTTTGGAATTTATTGAGTTGCTCCAAATTATGTCACGACCTTTACTGAGTGATCAACGTATAGACGTTCACAGTTCTAGTATTATATGGTAAACACTGTGAAAACATCTGGAGCGAAGGATCACACAACTTTTCTCAGCTCCAAGTGCATTTAGCGGAACTTGTAGATCTGCTCATACACTGCCAAACCTGAAGATAATATCGCGATTGGCAGACATACCAGGAGTGCTACAGGATAATCACCGCATCTTGAATGTATACGTAACAGACGCTTACAAGAAATACAATTCCACAACAAAAATGAAGGCTGGGCCTATTTTCCGAAGTAGTGGAAGTGTAATTGTACGCTGCAGAATCCGATCTAATAGTGCTGTTGCGTCAAAAGCGGTAGGCAGTGAAGTGACAGTGTCAGTATAGCAAAGCCATCTGCTGGACTCTCTGCGCTTGGGTAACTGAAACACAGGGCGATCGATTCTCTCAAGAATAGTGAAGAAAGAGCCAGACAGCAAGGAAATATAACAAAGGAAACATCACGAACCCCGAATGAAGATAGATTTTTGAAACAAACACGCTGACCATCCAATCTAGGAAACCTCGAAGCCACTGTAGATAGGCATGGTTAGTTGTTATAGGAACGGCAAGAAAAAAGTTACGTTCTGTAATTCTGGTTAATTATACGTTAAGTAGATGTGAATACGTAATATTTGTGGCATAAACCAGTACGTATTACGGCATTTGGTTTGACTATCACACTTGATCTTATCTGCTAACTAAATAAGAAGTAATGAATGCAGCAAGACCTCATACCTCAAAGGTGGGCGCTTCTTTTCGCGCCTCTCTTAAACCATTTGTTGTCCCTCGTTTCAAAGAAGAAATCACTATTTTCTATGAAGAGCTTCAGGACTGGCAGTATTTGCAACTGCAGGGAGCTTCTGTACAACAGAGCGGAACCTCGCTTCGTTGAGGGAGGGTCACAATATGAGTATGTCGAACAGATCGCGCAGCTGCTTGATGAAGGCATCCATGCAAGATCCTTGTTCCTATTTCAGCCCTCTCTTGCCAAGATATTCGTCAACACGAAATCGTAGTGAAAAGGAGAATCACAGATTTCAAAATTACATGTTAATTACTTAGCTACTGTAAGACCAGCATAGCTAATTCTTGTTCTAGCTTCCGTATATAAGATAGGCTATAGGGAGGGTTGTGAAATTCGTCGGACGCAGTTGAAATATAATACTTGTAGTTCAGGCCTCTATACAAGATTTTATTTAATGAAAAACTACGTCGTACGGAATTTGGTAAGCGAGGAAAAGAACAATGAGAATGCAAGTAACTAAGGAAGATCATACTTGGATACATAACATCGATTCATATGATATCAGAGAATTGAATAATCCCCACAATCACCCCTCTCTAGAAATCAGTATTTTAATCATCAATATTTATAATCATCATTTTTTTTAATCAGTGGTTTCTCTGACGAGGTCCTAGTAGGTGTTTTAGGCCAGCCCGAGCCGGAGAGACCTCTTAATTTCTAGTTTCAACGAAATGGTCTGCAGGTGTACTCACGTTTTCCATTAGCCCTGATGGCATTGAAACTCCATCTTTGTTGTCCGTTTGTGAGTGAACATCCTTTCATGTGGCGTTGTATTTGTTTCAGTGTACAATAAAAATCGTATGGAAATATCTGGTGCGTTGCAACATACAACTTTCCTTAGCTCTACGTCAAGTCACTTTCTATATGGCTTTGTCTACTTACTCAATTCATTTACCACTCAGTTCATTTGAACTTGGTCAAACAACACTTCACAGAAGCAGTTCCGGAATTTATTGTGCTGCTCGTACTCATTCCAAGACCATTATTGAGCTATTGGTAGACAGATAATTAATGAAGCCGTGAATACAAATTATTTGAAAAGGATAGTAATTACTTTTGCTGAGTTATTGGGTAAAAACTTTTAGAACTGGTAGTAAGCGAAACGGTGGTAGTTGAAATTCAGGAATTTCAGGAGTGAGCCCCATGTATCTCATGAGCGTTTTTAAACACTCATCCTATATGTATTGGATTGGATTACAATACCTCTTTTTTACCATTCTACTAACATTCCAGCGGAGTTTATAAGGAAAAACCGCGCTAAAAACGCTTTTCGTCGAAAATTTTGATAATTTATTGTGCTGCTCTCGTCATTTTCCCACTAATGGGACTTTTATGGTATATTTGCCTTATTGAGACCTATCATAATAAAAAATTTAATCAAAATCGTTAGAGCCGTTTTTGAGAAACAAAATTGGGTGTTTTGATCACTATGATAACTATAGTTAACTTTCAGTAGATTTTGCCCATACCCTTATTTTTGCGTCCCATGGTAACCTGTACGCTGGACATCAAGTTTCAGCTGATTTGGTACGGTTGTTTTCTCTAAAAACCGCGCTAAAATCGAATTCGTCGAAAGTTTTGGTAATTTATTGTGCTGCTCTCGTCATTTTCCGAATGAGAATGTTGTGGTATAGTTGGCATTATGGTAGCTACCAATATAAAAAATTTAATCAAAACGTTCGAGCCATTTTCGAGAAAAAAAATATTTAGTGTTTTGATCACCATAATAAATATACATAACATTCGGTGGATTTTGCTCATACCCTTATTTTGGCGTCCCATGGTAACCTGCGGGCTAGGTATCAAGTTTGAGCGGGTTTGGTACCGTGGTTCTTTCTAAGAACCGTTCACTGACACACATACACAGGTCTGTTTCCTTATTTGATGACTGTACCTAAACCCTCGACGAGGGTTATGTCAGTTATGGAAGTTGCGGTTTCGCTAATATGCAAACGCCGGCCTCTGCAGCATCCACCAAACTCAGACCTGTGGAGGTACGGCAGGTATTTGGTCGTTGCCAGTCTCCCGGTAGAGAGTTGTTGCCCGTGTGTGACTGCGCAGAGGTGACTGCCTGAGGAATCCTGTACCCTGCATCGACCCGTCCATTGACATGCTCGCACTCACTCACCTGAACAGCCAGCACTTGGCCGCTGTGCTCATCCGAGCCGGTGGCTTTGAGCTGGTTGTAATATCATTTTACAGGCAATTTGGCGCACCAGTTGCCAACAGCCTTGAACCACTCGAGCGGGCTCTAGCAGGCCTATCAGGACGACCCTGCGTAGTCTGTGCTGATGCAAACGCCAGATCACCATTGTGGGGATCCCCAACCCTGGATGGGGCGGGCGAGGCGTATATAGAGCTGCTCACCAGGTACAACTTGGATGTTGCCAACGACCCCATGACTGAGGCGACCTATGATGGTCCGGGAGGAAGGTCGTGTATAGACGTCACAGCCGTGTCCCACACCCTGCTACTCAAATTGCAGGGTTGGCGAGTCGTACCAGGTGCAACGCAGAGCGATCACATGGTTATTGACTTTGCCATCACGGATGACAACATCCTCTGCAAAGACACGCGTGAAAAGCGATTCCGCACAAAAAATGCTGACTGGCCACAATTCTGTAGGGTACTGGAAGGTGAACTGCGTGCTGCGGACACTGACCTAATAGCGCAAGCATACACACCTGAAGCGGTGGACAGCAAAGTGGACATATTTACCACAGCACTGCACTCTGCTGGGCTCTCTGTACTTGGCCAACAGAAGCACAGGGCGATCAAAGTCCCATGGTGGACTGAGGAACTAAATCCCCTCAAGCAAAGTGCAAATAGAGCCAGAAGGATGTACCAAAACACTTGTGACCCTGATGCCAGAGCAACACTCCGAACTGCCTTCATCCAAGAGAAGAAGGCCTTCCACCGCGCCATCAAACGAGCCAAACGGCAAGGCTGGCGAAATTTTGTGGAAGCGGAGAGCTCTGAGAACCCCTGGGGCAGACACTGCAAGTCCTCCATAGGTAAAGCAAATGTAGAGCAGGTCTTAGCTGCGATGCAAAATGAGTCAGGCTGGGCCTGCAGTATCGAAAGTTCACTGGAAACCCTCCTTGAGAAGGCGTTCCCAGATGACCAACTAGCTCGAGACACTGAAGCCCAGAGGGCAGCAAGGGAGCTGATCATGGACCCTCCAAATGAGCCAGACATCCCATTGTGGACAACAAGCGACCTCGGCAGGGCCCTTGCGACCTTAAAGCCCAACAAATCCCCTGGGCCAGATAAAATAGAAAGCAATATGCTAAGGAAGGCTGAGCGAACGATCTCCAGCGGCCTCCTTAATTTATATAATGACTGTCTGCTGGTCGGACAGTTCCCCACTCAGTGGAAGACTGCGCGTGTTGTCACTCTTCAAAAGGGAGGCGACCGCAATCAGTCAGATCCGCGATCATGGAGACCACTCAGCCTTCTTTCCATATTAGGCAAAACACTAGAAATCTTGATGTTGCAGTCCCTCGAAGGAGTCTTTGGCCGCAACCTCACAGGCAGGCAATACGGGTGTACCAAAGGAAGGTCCACGCAGGATGTCATTGTCGAGATTCGGCGTGTTTCCCTGCTGGCACCGGCTAAGTACGTTGTAGCAGTTCTGATTGACATCAGAGGAGCGTTTGACAACCTTTGGTGGCCAGCGCTCCTTAATGAGCTCAAAGGTAGGGGAATCCCCCGCAACCTGTACTCGCTCGTCAGAAGCTACCTGACAGACAGAACTGCTACTATCGAAAGTAGGCATGTCTCCGTCCGGAGAAAGATTGAGAAGGGGTGCCCACAGGACTCGGTCCTTGGACCAGCACTCTGGAATGCCTTCTTCGAAGGTCTTCTCAGGAAACTCATGGAGACTGACTGCGAGCCGTACGCCTATGTGGATGACTTGACTGTGCTGATCTTTGCAGAGTCAGTCCGCCAAATTGAAGAAAAAACCCACCACGTGCTCCGCACTGTCAACCAATGGTGCGAGCACGTCAAGATGCAGGTGGCTGAGGAAAAAACCCAGCTAATCCTCTTGAAGGGGAAAGTGAATAATCCACCCACAATACGCTTTGGCGGCCACAGGCTCCTTCTTGAAAAGCACGTCAAGTATTTAGGAGTGAATATAGGTGAGAGGTGGGGTTTCAACCAACACCTCCAGTCCCTTAAAGGCACTACCATTGCAAGGTTTGCCTCACTGCGTGCCATTACTAAGGCCACTTGGGGTGTGTGTTACCACGACACCATCCTCATGTATAAGGCCATCTATTTAGGTGTGATTGGCTACTGCCCCGTTGTCTGGGGTAGCAAACTAACTAAAGTTAACGTACCTGTTAGGTGAGTCCGTCTCCTCTGGCTGGTGAGTTACTGTGGGCAAGCGCTTTCGATGTAAAGACATCATCGTCTGGCCGTTAAGTCAGTACTGGAGTCAGTCGGTTAGTCGTGGTCTTTATATACAAAGAGAAAAGTGAAAGGTGTGATGGAGCGTCGGTGAAGGGACGGGGAAGGAGGTCATGTACCTCAGGGTGAATACCCCCTAGAGATAAATGGGACGTGTTGGATGGATGGTCTGTCAATTGTGGAATTTACGTCTTTTTTGTGTAGGGTGGTCTGTAAATCCGTCAGTTGGTTGTTTTCGTTTGTGTAGTGTTTTGAGTGGTGTGAATATGGTGTCGCATTTTGTGTTGATTTGTTCATTTATGATTTGTCCATTGAAGTTTTTTTGTTTATAAATTTCCATGTTTTCTAATATGTTCAGTTTTCGTCCTTTGTATTGTTTGTGTAGTAAGATGGTGCAGTCCTGTATTTTGGTGGGTTCATGTCCAGTTGTTTTGAGGTGGTTGGCAAAGTTTGAATCGTCTTTGTTCCTACTAAGAGATTTAATGTGTTCTGAGTATCTGGTCCGTATTTTTCGTCCTGTCTGTCCTATGTATGCGTTTTTACAAGTACAAGTTATTTTATATACCCCACTTTGGTCGAGTGGGTCTGTCTTTTCAGTCTTTGCAGTTAGTTTGGTTCTAAGTGTGTTGTCCGTACGTAATGCAATTTGTATACCTTCCTTTCGGAGGATATTAGTTATTCCGTATATGTGTAATAACTATGATGAACTAATAACGATTCAAACTTTGCCAACCACCTCAAAACAACTGGACATGAACCCACCAAAATACAGGACTGCACCATCTTACTACACAAACAATACAAAGGACGAAAACTGAACATATTAGAAAACATGGAAATTTATAAACAAAAAAACTTCAATGGACAAATCATAAATGAACAAATCAACACAAAATGCGACACCATATTCACACCACTCAAAACACTACACAAACGAAAACAACCAACTGACGGATTTACAGACCACCCTACACAAAAAAGACGTAAATTCCACAATTGACAGACCATCCATCCAACACGTCCCATTTATCTCTAGGGGGTATTCACCCTGAGGTACATGACCTCCTTCCCCGTCCCTTCACCGACGCTCCATCACACCTTTCACTTTTCTCTTTGTATATAAAGACCACGACTAACCGACTGACTCCAGTACTGACTTAACGGCCAGACGATGATGTCTTTACATCGAAAGCGCTTGCCCACAGTAACTCACCAGCCAGAGGAGACGGACTCACCTAACAGGTACGTTAACTTTAGTAATTTGCCTACTGGCGGACACAACCCAATTTCTTTAATACCTAGCAAACTAACAGTCAATCAAAAGAGAGTATTGGCCCAATCCCAGAGAGCTGCGCTCCTGTGGATCACCAAGGCCTACAAGACTGTATCAACGGAAGCACTCCAGGTGATCACTGGTCAGTTACCAGTTGATTTGGCTGTTGAGTGCATGATTGACAAGTGGAGAGTGAAACGGGAGCTTCCCCCGCTTTGGGCTGAACACCGTGCGGATCTCACCACAGAACAGAAACTTGCCGCCATCGATGAATGGGCTCTAGAGAAATGGCAAGCGAGATGGGAATCCTCGTCAAAGGGACGTGATACGTATGAGTTCTTCCCCAACATCCGTGAACGTCTTTCTAGAAAATGGGTTGAGCCAGACCACTGGACGAGCCAGTTCCTCACGGGACATGGTGACTTCAATGCGCGGCTCCACTTCTTTTCTCTGAAAGACTCTCCATTATGCACGTCTTGTGCCTCCAGTGCGGAGGAAACAAGAAACCATGTGCTGCTCCACTGTAGTTTCTACAACAGTGAGCGACGGTTGTTGAGAGGGCAAACGAACTTAGCAGCTTTGACTGCTACAAAGGAAGCCTATAACCATTTTGCAAAGTTCGCAAAGAAGGTAATGGCTAAGAAACATGGTTATAGTTGATCTGTCCTTTTGAAACTTGCCACCCAAGTAAAAAGTAAGATCAGGTAGGGAACCAGATTATGAACTACTCCCAGATGGTACGGGATTCCTCAGGTGGTCACCTCCGCGCGGTAACACACGGGCAACAGCTCTCTACGGTGAGACTGGCTAACGACCACATACCTGCCGTACCTCCACAGGTCTGAGTTCGGTGGATGCTGCAGGGGCCGGCCTCTTGCATATTAGCGAAACCGCAACTTCTATGACTGATATAACCCTCGTCGAGGGTTTAGGTACAGTCATGAAATAAAGAAACAGATCTGAGGAATCCTGTACCATCTGGGAGGAGTACTTAATCTGGTTTCCTACCTGATCTAACTACGACTATTTACTTGGGTGGCAAGTTTCAAAAGGACAGATCAACTATGACCACGTTTCTTAGCTTTCACCTTCTTCGCGAACTTTGCAAAATGGTTGTAGGCTTGCTTTGTAGCAGTCGGTGCTGCTCAGTTCGTTTGCCCTCCCAACAACCGTCGCTCACTGTTGTAGAAACTACAGTGGAGCAGCACATGGTTTCTTGTTTCCTCCGCACTGGAGGCGCACGGCGCGCATAATGGAGAGTCTTTCAGAGAAAAGAAGTGGAGCTGCGCATTGAAGTCACCATGTCGAGTGAGGAACTGGCTCGTCCAGTGGTCTGGCTCAACCCATTTTCTTGAAAGACGTTCACCGATGTTGGGGAAGAACTCATACGTATCACGTCCCTTTGACGAGGATTCCCATCTCGCTTGCCATTTCTCTAGAGCCCATTCATCGATGGCGGCAAGTTTCTGTTCTGTGGTGAGATCTGCACGGAGTTCAGCCCAAAGCGGGGGAAGCTCCCGTTGCACTCTCCACATGTCAACCATGCACCCAACAGCCAAATCAACTGGTAATTGACCAGTGATCACCTGGAGTGCTTCTGTTGATACAGTATTGTAGGCCTTGGTGATCCACAGGAGCGCAGCTCTCTGGGATCGGGCCAATACTCTCTTTTGATTGACTGTTAGTGTGCTACCCCAGACAACGGGGCAGTAGCCAATCACACCTAGATAGATGGCCTTATACTGTAACGAAAAATAAATAAGGAAAAGGGGCAAATAATAAAATAAATTCTAGTGGGGATGAACCCAGGTATTTAGGGGAAGGAAAAGCAAAAAAACAACTGAGATACATTTATTCGGGAACTAAGTATTAAAAAGAAATGGGGCTTCCTACACAGCATAAAAAGAAAAATATTTACCAGTATAAATAAAGAAAAAGGGAATGATAAATTAAACGTCCTCTCCTACCTATAGCATGCCAAAAGAAAAAAACGAAACCAGAGCCACCGACTTGCAGAGACGTTCGAGTTTCTTCGAGCTTCGTTCGAACCGTTGCAGGAACGTACTCACGCGGGAAGGGAGCAGGGAACTGAAGGAGAACCAAATTTTTAACGGGAACACGCGCCAGGACAAATCCAACGGGAAAAACGGGAGAAGGACAAACCGGCCTAACCTTCCTTCAGTAACCTTTCTTCTATAGTTTGTTCCCTGGAGCTTCGACGGTTCAAGGGTTTTACGTAGCCCAACCCCGAAACTGATTTTGTCAGATATCAGGTCACAATACATGAGGATAGTGTCGTGGTAACACATACCCCAAGTGGCCTTAGTAATGGCACGCAGTGAGGCAAACCTTGCAATGGTAGTGCCTTTAAGGGACTGGAGGTGTTGGTTGAAACCCCACCTCTCACCTATATTCCCTCCTAAATACTTGATGAGCTTCTCAAGGAGAAGCCTGTGGCCGCCCAAGAATATTGAGGGTGGGTTATTCACTTTTCCTTTCAAGATGATTAGCTAGGTTTTTTCCTCAGCCACCTGCATCTTGACATGCTCGCCCCATTGGGTGACAGTGCGGAGCACGTGGTGAGTTTTTTCTTCGATTTGGCGGACTGACACTGCAAAGATCAG
This sequence comes from Pachypeltis micranthus, assembly GCA_020466155.1. Taxonomy (NCBI): domain Eukaryota; kingdom Metazoa; phylum Arthropoda; class Insecta; order Hemiptera; family Miridae; genus Pachypeltis; species Pachypeltis micranthus. The sequence goes on along the minus strand of CM035770.1, from coordinate 442,974 downwards.
CACAGTCAAGTCATCCACATAAGCGTACGGCCCGCAGTCAGTCTTCATGAGTTTCCTGAGAAGACCTTCGAAGAAGGCATTCCAGAGTGCTGGTCCAAGGACCGAGCCCTGTGGGCACCCCTTCTCAATCTTTCTCCGGACGGAGACATGCCTCAGAACTGCCACAACGTACTTAGCCGGTGCCAGCAGGGAAACACGCCGGATCTCGACAATGACATCCTGCGTGGACCTTCCTTTGGTACACCCCTATTGCCTGCCTGTGAGGTTGCGGCCAAAGACTCCTTCGAGGGACTGCAACATCAAGATTTCTAGTGTTTTGCCTAATATGGAAAGAAGGTTGAGTGGTCTCCATGATTGGGATCTGACTGATTGTGGTCGCCTCCCTTTTGAAGAGTGACAACATGCGTAGACTACCACTGGGTGGGGAAGTGTCCGACCTGCAGACAGTCATTAAATAAATTAAGGAGGCCGCTGGAGATTGTCTGCTCAGCCTTCCTTAGCATATTGCTTTCTATTTTATCTGGAAGGAGATTTGATGGGCTTTAAGGTCGTGAGGGCCCTGCCAAGGTCGCCTGTTGTCCACAATGGGATGTCGGGCTCGTTCGGAGGGTCCATGATCAGCTCCCTTGCTGCCCTCTGGGCTTCAGTGTCTCGTGCTACTTGGTCATCTGGGAACGCCTTCTCAAGGAGGGTTTCCAGGGAATTAAAGAAATTGGGTTATGTCCGCCAGTAGGCAAATTACTAAAGTTAACGTACCTGTTAGTGAGTCCGTCTCCTCTGGCTTGTGAGTTACTGTGGGCAAGCGCTTAACGGCCAGACGATGATGTCTTTACATCGAAAGCGCTTGCCCACAGTAACTCACAAGCCAGAGGAGACGGACTCACTAACAGGTACGTTAACTTTAGTTTCCAGGGAACTTTCGATGCTGCAGGCCCAGCCTGACTCATTTTGCATCGCAGCTAATACCTGCTCTACGTTTGCTTTCTCAATGGAGGACTTCTAATGTCTGCCCCAGGGGTTCTCAGGTATCAGGGTTGCGCATGTGTTGGTACATCCTTCTGGCTCTATGTACACTTTGCTTGAGGGGTTCAAGTTCCTCAGTCCACGATGGGACTTTGATCGCCCTGTGCTTCTGTTGCCCAAGTACACAGAGCCTAGCAGAGTGCAGTGCTGTGGTAAATATGTCCACTTTGCTGTCCACCGCTTCAGGTGTGGATGGTTGTACTATTAGGTAGGTGTCTGCGGCACGCAGTTCACCTTCCAGTACCCTACAGCATTGTGGCCAGTCAGCAATTTTTGTGCGGAATCGCTTTTCATGCGTGTCTTTGCAGAGGATGTTGTCATCCGTGATGGCAAAGTCAATAACCATGTGATCACTCTGCGTTGCACCTGGTACGACTCACCAACTCTGCAATTTGAGTAGCAGAGTGTGAGACACGGCTGTGACGTCTATATACGACCTTCCTCCCGGACCATTGTAGGTTGCCGCCTTCGTGGGGTCGTTAGCAACAACCAAGTTGTACCTGGTGAGCAGCTCTATATACGCCTCGCCCGTCCCATCCAGGGCTGGGGATCCACAGAATGGTGATCTGGCGTTTGCATCAGCACAGACTATGCAGGGTCGTCCTGATAGGCCTGCTAGAGCCCGCTCGAGTGGTTGAAGGCTGTTGGCAACTGGTGCGCCGAATTGCCTGTAAAATGATATTACAACCAGCTCAAAGCCACCAGCTCGGATGAGCCCAGCGGCCAAAGTGCTGGCTGTTCAGGTGGGTGAGTGCGAGCATGTCAATGGACGGGTCAATGCAGGCCACTGCTGCCTTGGCATCCGTTCTTGCTCCAGCCACCACTCGTGCCTGCGATCCCAGGCCACGAGTTTTGGATCCTATATATGGTTACTGTATGGCGAGAACACTGCAGCGTTTCTTGAGTGCATTTTGCAGCAACTCAGCCATAACTGGGAAACTCTTATTTGTGTTGTGCTGAAGGATTCGAACTGTTTTTGACCTATTCATAGTCCACTCGTGACTCCTGGGGGCAATTGCTCGCTGACAAATGGTACAGCGTGCGTCTCGTGTATAGTGTGAGACCTGTTGGCATTTGCGTTCACCGCAATTGGCACACTTGAGGGGAGCCTCACGCTTGCATTCCTTGCTCAGATGTGGCAAGGCGCACCAGGCACACACAACAGGTCTCGTACAGGCCACTGCCAGGTGGCCATAACGCTGGCTTTGTAGCACTGAGTGGAGGCTTGGTACTTGCGGATGGCGCACTGTGGCCAGGCTATTTGGAGGTGCCTTGCCCCCTCTTGTTTTATGTGTAGGCCGGGTGACACCTCAATCACCCAATCCTTTTGTCTGCCACGCTTTTTGGTGATGAGTGGCCTGACGTCCTGCGGCTGCAAGCCTAACGCAGTGTTGTGTTCAACAACTTGATGGACCAAGTCCTCTTTTTGTAGGTCAGTCCTCACGTCATACAATAGCAGGCGTGGGAAGCGACCCAGAGGGGCTGACGCTCGGAGCTTCAACCCCTTCTTCGTGGAAATGTGGCTCCTAAGCGCCTCGGCCATTTCTGGGGTTTCCGTCACAATGACGGCGCCACCTCCTGCTGCGGTTCGGATGTATAGCACTCGGACGCTTAGAGCATGGAGGTCCGTAGCAGGGACACCCCGCATCAGCTCTTCCATTGCATCAGGGTTGGAGGGACCAGCCTCTCCTTCCTCACATGTACGCCTAACCACTACCTGTAGTGGGTTTTTAGGGGGGAGTTTGGCAAGCGGTGGAGGCTTCTTATTCATGTTTTTATTTTTATTTTTGCCCTTGTTTTTGGGTGGAGGCGTAGGCTGCCCTTGGCCTGTACGTCCTGCTTAGTTGGGGCCTTTTTCTTCTTCCCCCTGCGCTTCCTGGCCCTGGGGGACTGCCATTCAGCCTCAGCTCCATGAGGGAGGGAAAAGGGCGCAGTAATGGCTACTGCCGCATATGAGGGGCCTGGGGTACTACCCTGGCTCGTTGAAGCTCCTTGAGTTTGTGGGGCTGGTGGCACTGGCAGCTGTGCTCAACCCAATTTCTTGAAATACATGCACGGATGTTGGGGAAGAACTCATGTGTATCACGTCCCTTTGACGAGGATTCCCATCTCGCTCGCCATTTCTCTAGCGCCCATTTGTCGATGACCACAAGTTTTCGTTCTGTGGTGAGCCCTAAGCTGGGGAAGCTCCCGTTTCAATCTCCACCTGTCAAACATGCACTGGTAACAGACCAGTGATCTCCTGGAGTGCTTCTGTTGATACAGTCTAGTAGGCCTTGGTGATCCACAGAAGCGCAGCTCTCTGGGATTGGGCCAATACTCTCTTTTGATTGACTGTTAGTTTGCTTCCCCAGACAATAAGGTCCCAAGTGGCCTTAGTAATTGCGCACAGTGAGGCAAACCTTGCAATGGTAGTGCCTTTCAGGGACTGGAGGGGTTGGTTGAAATCCGACCTATCACCTCCTTCCTGTGGCCGCCGAAGCGTATTGAGGGTACATTATTCACTTTTCCTTTCAAGAGAATTAGCTCGGTGTTTTCCTTAGTCACCTGCATCTTGACATGCTCGCACCATTGGGTGTCGGTGTGGAGTACGTGGTGGGTTTTTTCTTCGATTTTTGGACTGACACTGCAAAGATCAGCACAGTCAAGTCATCCACATAGGCGTATGGCTCGCAGTCAGTCTCCATGAGTCTCCTGAGAAGACCTTTGAAGAAGGCATACCAGAGTGCTGGTCAGAGGACTGAGCCCTGGGGGCACCCCTTCTCAATCATTCTCTGAACGAAGACATTTCTACATTCGATCGTAGCAGTTCTATCTGTCAGGTAACTTCTGACGACCGAGTACAGGTTGCGGGGGATTCCGCTACCTTTAAGCTGGCCACCAAAAGTTTTCAAACGCTCCCCTGATGTCAATCAGAACTGCCACGACGTCCTTAGCCAGTGCCAGTAGGGAAACGTGCCGAATTTCGACAATGACAACCCGACTGCAACATCAAGATTTCTAGTGTTTTGCCTAATATGGAAAGAAGGCTGAGTGGTCTCCATGATCGCGGGTCTGACTGATTGTGGTCGCCTCCCTATTGAAGAGTGACAACACGCGCTGACTTCTACTCAGTGGGGAACCGTCCGACCTGCAGACAGGGAGTTACATGTTGAATTCTTGGTCGTAGAACTGACGCATTCGTGCATACAACTAACGGCAAAATATGATGCATCAGCTGAGCTTCCGTTCACCCTGTGCGCCACGTTTGTCATTATCGAGCGAGTTATGCGAGAGAAGGGTCCTCCAGTTCGCTCCTACCCCTTTCCACTCCCCCTTATCGATCTCTTAGAATGCGAGCTTCATCCCTCCGCCCGCAACATCGAGTTTTGTAGGACGAGGGGTTGTGGTATGTCAGTCCAAGGGGAAAGTAAAGGAAGGGGTTTTCGAGCTTTGGAGCTGAAGAGACTTCCAGCTGAGCGGCTGAGCCATGAGGAGCTATAAGTTTTACGGGGTGGGAGCCCTGACACCGCCCGGAGCGCCGATCGTACCTTCTACCTTTTTGATAGCTGAACAACCAGGAAGGAAAAGAGCCCAGAAACGGTAACTTTGCCAGCAAAGTGCAACATGGCAACTAACCAGGTGTTTGTTGAGTTGTGGTCACAACTAACATAGTTAGCCTATTAACCCCTCTTACTGGACTGAAATTAATTAGTATCCCCGAACAAACACTATGTTCACAAGGGCTTACCAGCGCTAGATATTTCCAGTTATTTACATTTCTGGAGCTTGGAAGTTATAAATTCGTCTCATTCCACATTCCAGAGCAACGATGTAGTTCACTGTGGCGGTGCTACATCCGTTTTTTTTCTGCAAGAAGCCAATATTGAATGCACATGGCTGTAGTAGAGAGCACATGCATCATTCGATTTCAAAATGATAGCCTGCGCTAGCTTTCCTTTAGTTCACCCATGTTGTCTGCTCGTTCGGGCCACAACCTCTTCGAGGCACTGAAACATAAAGATCTCTAACGATCTCTACGATTGCGGGTATGACTGATCGCGATCGCTCCCCTTTTGAAGAGCGACGACAGTGGCAGATTTCCACTGAGATAAATTAAGAAGGCTGCAGAAGATGGTCCAATCGATCTTTTTTAGTATTTTGCTTTCTATCTTATCTGGCCCAGGAGATTAATTGGGTTTTACAGTCGAAAACGCCCGCCCATGTTGCCTGTTGTTCACAATGCGATGTCGGGCTCGCTCGGAGCGCCCTCTGGCTTACGTATCTCGAACTTTCGATGCTTCAGTTCCAGCCTGACTCACTCTGCTTGAGGAGATTAGGTTCATAAGTCCACCATGGGACTTTGATCGTCCTGTGATTTTGTTGCTTAAGTACCGAGAGCCCAGCATAGTGCAGTGCTGAGGTAAGTATGTCCATTTTCCTATCCACCTCTTCAGGTGTGGCAGCTTGCATTCTTTGGTTGGTGTCAGCAGCACGCAGCTCTCCTTCGAGTACCCTAGAAAATTGTGGCCAGTCAGCATTTTTTGGGTGGAACAGCTTTTCACGTGTGCCACTGCAGAGAATGTAGTAATCTACAATGGTAAAGTCAATAACCATGCGATCACTCTGCATTTCACCTGGTACGACTCTCGCCAACCCAGCAATTTGGGTAGTAGGGTGTGAGACACAGCTGTGAAGTCCATACACGGCCTTCCTCCCAGCCCATCATAGGTCGCCTCAGTCGGTTGTTGGCAACAACCAAGTTGTACTTTTTTAGCAACTCTATATACGCCTCGCCTGCCCCATCCAGGGTCGGGGATCCCCACAATTGTGATCTGGCATTTGCCTCGGCACAGACTATGCAGGGTCGTCCTGATAGTCATGCTTGAGCCTTGAACGCTGACGTACATGATAATACAACCAGGTCAAAGCCACCAGCTTTGATGAGGACAGCGACCAAGTGCTGGCGGTCCAAGGGTTTTTGAATCTATGTACAGTGCTTGTATACGTCAGTGTATCCATATCATCAGGGCTGTCTGAAACTGGCAGTAGTGGTCAAATGTGTTCAACCTTAGCTAGCGTGGTTGTGGGTTCCTACATGGTATGTGAGCGATTACCTTACGATTTGTAGATGAGGGCTTTGGCATCATATGGGGACTATGGGGGGGATCGAATTTCCAAGTGATTGACAGATTGGAGGTATGCTTGATCAAGGAGTCTTGTGTTCGTATTTGCTGAACCACTTACATAGTGTAGGTTTTAGCTGCGATGCAGAATGAGTCAGGCTGGGCCTGCAGCATCGAAAGTTCACTGGAAACCCTCCTTGAGAAGGCGTTCCCAGATGACCAAGTGGCTCGAGATAATGAAGCCCAGAGAGCATCAAGGCAGCTGATCATGGACCCTTGGTACGAGCCCGACATCCAATTGTAGAACCAGGCGACCTCTGCAGGGCCCTGGCGACCTTAAAAAATCTCCTGGGACAAATAGAATAGAAAGCAATTTGCCAAGGAAGGCTGAACGGACAATCTAAAGCGGCCTCCTTAATTTATTTAATGACCCTCTGCCGGTTGGACAGTAAAAGTGGAAGTCTGCGCAAGTTGTCGCTCTTCAAAAGGGTCTTAACCACTAGACCACGATCACCCGGTGCCTTTAATAGGAGCCAGTCAGCACAGATGCGATAGTGTGATTCCAGGCAACCTCCCTATGTCCCTTATCGTGCCATGCGGGCTCCCTGTTGCGATGGACTTTTCAATTCCCAGCTACTCGTGCGAGCCGTACGCCTATGTAGATGACTTGACTGTGCTGATCTCTGCAGACTCAGTCCGCCAAATCGAAGAAAAAACCCACCACGTGCCCCGCACCGTCACCCAATGGTGCGAGCACGTCAAGATGCAGGTGGCTGAGGAAAAAACCTAGCTAATCATCTTGAATGGAAAAGTGAATAACCCACCCTCAATACTCTTTGGCGGCCACAGGCTTCATCTTGAAAAGCACATCAAGTATTTAGGGGTGAATATGTGAGAGGTGCGATTTCAACCAATACCTCTAGGCCCTTAAAGGCACTACCAATGCAATAGTAGTTTGCCTTACTGTATGCAATAACTAAGGCCACTTGGGGTGTGTGTTACCATGACACTATCCTCATTTATAAGACCATATATCTGGCGTGATTGGCTACTGCTCCATTGTCTGGGGTAGCAAACTAACAGTCAATGAAAAGAGAGTATTGGCCCAATTCCAGAGGGCTGCGCCCCTGTGGATCACCATGGCCTATAAGACAGTATCATCAGAAGCACTCTAGGTGATCACTGGTCAGTTACCAGTTGATTTGGCCTTTGAGTGCATGGTTGACAAGTGGAGAGTGAATCGGGAGCTTCCCCCGCTTTGGGCTGAACTCCGTGCGAATCTCACCACAGAACAGAAACTTGCCACCATCAATGGATCGGCATTAGAAAAATGGCAAGCGAGATGGGAATCCTCGTCAAAAGGACGTGATACGTATGAGTTCTTCCCCAACATCTGTAAACGTCTTACAAGAAATTGGGTTGAGCCAGACCACTGGACGAGCCACTTCCTGACGGGACATAGTGACTTCAATGCGCGGCTCCACTTATTTTCTCTCAAAGATTCTCCGTCATGCACGCAACACACACCCTTCTCCTATCCTTTTCGGTTCATCCATCCTTCTTCACTTGCGTTTCGCCTAATTCGTGTGCATTTATTATATTTTATTTCTTTTCACATTTTCTGGGCATCACTTCCATTTGGGCTTGTCCCATCATTATTAATTGGCTGAGCTGGTACATACGCCCAGCTCGCAATTTTCTAAAACTGCGAGGGAAGCTGCTGCCAGACACCCAGGGCCCTGGCAAGAAGCCAAGAGGACGCCGTACGAAAGGTATTCCTATTTCTCATCCTCATTCACCTTTTCTTTCAGGGTTGTCGTCTGTCTGCTCCGTTTCATGTTTTGAAAGCGCTTGGTGTCGATGTGCACTATCTTTCTTTATTATATACAGTCCTCTTAAGTTACTTGTGCACACCATTTTGCAGAGTTCACCAAGAAGGTGATGGCTAAAAAACGTGGTCGTAGTTGATCTGTCCTTTTGAAACTTGCCACCCAACTAAATAGTTAATTAGGTGGAAAACCAGATTAAAAACTTCTCCCAGACGGACGGGACGTGCCGTAATAACTGCCGTAGCTCCGCAGGTCTGAGTTCGATGGATGCTGTAAGGACTGGCCTCTTGCACATTAGCGAAAAAGCAATTACATTACTGATATAACCCTCGTTGAGGGTTTAGGAACAGTCATCAAATAAGAAAACAGACTAGCAATCTGGTGTTCCTAGCATTTGTAGGACTCTCAAATATGCATGTACCTGGTCGGCACCCTCAATTTCCTGCTGACCCCACACAATGATTTTTGGGGCAGGGGATGCAGTGAAGACCACATCTATAAACATTGATCCTTGAGACCCAGAGAATGTTGGCTGACTAGGAGTACGGTGGTGTTAGATTGCACACTTGCACACTACCAGTGCTGCCACTTCCAAGCCTCGGGCATTTGTGTGTGGGGCCTCGTCGAGTGGGTGATGGGTGTTGAGATCGCCTGCAACTGCTTCTGTGGCAGGGGTGTGCACTGTAGTTGCTCCAAAATCGGTGCCATGTCTATGGGGTGTGATGCCAGGTACAGACATGTTGTGTATAATTCTAGGTATAAAAGAGGCAGCAGGTGACTAGGTCATGCATTGGTCCTGTCGTGTTGACCCTCATCCGCACCAACTGACTGTGGAGAATCGGATCATAGGTACAAAATGTTCCCTGCCCGACTGATTAGGGTCAACAGAAACACCCCAGATGATCACTGGTCAATTACCGGTTGACTTGACAACTGGAGAGTGAATCGGGAGCTTCCCCCGGCTTTGGGGTGAACTCCGAGCGGATCTCACCTCAGAATGAAAACTTGCCGCCATCAACGCGAAATGGTCTTCGTCAAAGCTTCGTGACACGTATGAGTTCTTCCCCAACATCCTTGAACGTTTCGCTGAGTTCACGAAGAAGTTGATGGCTAATGTGGACTCAGGTGGTCACCTCCACGTGTAATACTCGGGCAGCAGCTGTCTAAGGAGACTGGCGACTAAACACTTAACACCTGCCGTACCTCCGTAGGTCCTTGTTGCAACGAGTGCGATGCTTCACAGTTACTGAACAACTAACGTGTTAGTTAATCTCATGTTAGGGGGCACCAGTGATACTCTTAAATAGATTTCGTTTTATTGAAGGATTCGATGCAATGAGGAGGCTGACTGACTATCAAAGATGGAATCTCCTCGAGTGCACAGATCTCATTCATTTTAGGAAAGCGAAGTCTTTTCAGTTGCAATTAACTTGAAGCTTTTGGTATTGGCCTACACTCTTGACCAGGGGACAAAGGAAGAGAACGGGTATTACAGTGAGATAAAAGTGTTTGCTGGAGACATGAAAATGCACCAATAGACTGTTTTCCGTTACGTTTCCTATATAAAACAGTTAACTGGTATCTTCGCTGCTTCACACAAACGGAGAGTCAAGCTTTTCCCCACCCACAGACAAATCATAGGTGGGGTCAGTACTGAGCTTCTAATAAAATGAAGTGCTTCGCATTCTAAGGTAGGCAAATATTGCTGCTAAATGAGGGTTGGTGTACAGGAACCCACGTACCGTTGTGTGCCACATTGCTCTACTCGTGGACATTGAGGAGGATTTGGCACGTCGGAATTCCCACTGGAGCCCAGGAGATGCGCCTCACGTTCGAAGCATGCGCTGTGCGATGGACGTAGGAGGTCGGCCACTTCCTGCTGCCCCACGAAGGAAATGACGTCACGTCTCGGCCCATCGTCCCGCGGAGTTACTACAAAACCAATAAACCTCTTCAGAGCACATTCGGCTCGGGGTGAGTCCGTCCGTCTATTTTCAAAACAAGAGGAGCACCACCCCGTACATTGCTTTATTGCATCCTTCTCAACTGACCTTCTGTCCTATATTCACGATTATGAGTTGCCTCTTCTGGAACGATATTATGGCGCTTCGTGCGATGATGTGTTCATATACTTCCTTATCCATTGGGGCGACCTCTCAGTGAACCCCGAGGAAAGGCACCTCCCTCACAATTGCTTCAAGTATCGAAGCCACTCATCTCAGCAATCTGATACCTAAAGGTATTTAAAATTACGAAAATGAAATTGAAAATTATGACTTCCGCAGTGGTCCATATCTGAGCCAGATTGTACACTATAGCGGTACTAATCCAATTTCCCTCGGCGGCCATTCATATACAAAAAGAATTCTAATGTAGCACAGTCGCTCAAAATTTAATGTAATAATAATTATTATTATTATTGAGGAATCGGAAAAATATGTAACAGTAATTTTATTCAAGAGTCTGGTATTCCAGGTTTGTGGCTGGTCGGTTTTATAGCTATCAATGACTTCTATTGTAAAACAACTTCTGTCATTATTTTCCCCCCTCCATCAAAGGATCAGCCATGAAGTAAATTTATTAAATTTTAAATGAATATCAGGTATATTCAAGGAAATACATATCAATTTAATTTTATAATTGATTGTGTTAACGAACGCACACATCCCTAGGACGGTCTGACCCAGCAGATTTGTTGGGCGATAGGATCGCAAGGGCCCTGCCCAGGTCACCTGTCGTCCACAATCGGATGTAGATTCGCTCAGAGTGTCCATGATCAGCTCCTGTGAGCTCCGCCTCAAGGGCTTCAGTATCTCCAGTTACTTGCTCGTCTGGGAAAGCCTTCTCAAACGGATCTTCGATACTGCAGGCCCAGCCTGACTCATTTTGCATTGCACCTAAGACCTGATCTACGTTTGTGTTTCCTATGGAGGACTTGTAATGTCTACCCCAGGAGTTCTCAGAGCTCTTTGCTTCCACGAAATTTCGTCTTCGTCATTTGGTGGAAGGCCTTCATCTCTTGGGTGAAGTCAGCTCAGTGTGTGGCTCTGGCTTCGGGATCACGAGTCTGTTGGTACATTCTTCTAGCTCTATTTACACTCCACTTTAGGGGATTAGGTTTGTCAGTCCACCATGGGACTTCGATCGCCCTATGCTTCTGTTGCCCTAGTGCAGAGGTCCCAGCAAAGCGCAGCGCTGTGGTAAGTGTGTCCAATTTCCAGTCCACCTCTTCGGGTGTGTGAGCTTGGACTATCAGATCAGTGTCTGCAGCATGCAGTTCACGTTCCAGCACCCTGGAGAATCGTGGCCAGTCAGCATTTTCTGTGTGGAATACGGAATCGGTTTCCTAGTGTGTCTCAGCAGAGAATGTTGTCATTTGCAATGACAAAGTCAATAGCCATGTGATCACTTTGCGTTGCACCTGTACGATTGGCCAACCCAGCAATTAGAGTGGTAGGGTGTGAGATATGGCTGTGGCGTCTATAAACGGCCTTCCTCCCAGCCCATCATAGGTCGTCTCAGTCATAGGTTCGATGGCAAAAACCAGGGTAAACATGGTGAGCTACCCATCCAGGGTCAGAGATCCCCAATAATGGTGGTCTGGGGTTTGTATCAGCACAGACTACGCAGGGGCGTCCTACAAGTCCAAAGTACCTAAATTCGAACGTCTGTTGTAAAAAAATCGTACGATCAAGTACTTTACGCTGATCAACTTTCGCCTTCATCCCCACTGAGTGGCAATCGCCACACTTTACTAACATCTTATTAGAAGCCCTAAGTACCCAATTCTAAATGTCTTTTCTGAAAAGCGTACGTTCAATTACTTTACTCTGACCGACTTTCGCCATCGTCCTGAGAGAGTGGCAATCACCACACTTTCCTAACATCTCGTTGGGAGCCTAAAGTACCGAAATTCGAACGTCTGTTGTAAAAAATCGTACGATCAATTCCTTTACTCTGATCAACTTTCGCCATCGTCCTGGGAGAGTGGCAATCACCACACTTTCCTAACATCGTAGTAGAAGCCCTAAGTACTAAATGTCTGTTTTAAAAATCGTACGTTCAATTACTTTACTCTGATCAACTTTCGCCTTCATCCTCACAGAGTGGCAATCGCCACACTTTCCTAGCATCTTATTAGGAGCCCTAAGTACCCAAATCTAAATGTTTTTTTTGTTGGAAAATCGTACGTTTAATTCCTTTACTCTGATCAACTTTCGCCTTTATCCTAACAGAGTAGCAACAACAACAAAATAACTTCAATGGACAGATCATAAATGCACAAATCAACACAAAATGCGACACTATATTCACACCACTCAAAACACTACACAAAGGAAAACAACCAACGTACGGATTTACAGACCTCCCTACACAAAAAAAGACGTAGATTCCACAATTAACAGATTATTCAAGACGTTTCATTCACCTCTAAGGGGTTTTCCCCCCTGAGGTACATGACCTCCTCCCCCCACCCTTTACCGATGCGCCATCACCCCCCCCCCTCCCGTTTACCTTTTCTTCGTACATGAAGACCACGACCAACTGACTGACTCCAGCACTGACTTAACGGCCAGACGATGATGTCTTTACATCGAGAGTGCTTGCCACAGTAACTCACCAGCCAGAGGAGACAGACTCACCTAACAGGAGCCAAGAGTACTCAAATGTCTATTTGGAAAAATCGGATGATTAGTTACTTGCCTCCTGTCGTCATTCACCTTTTTCCCCAGAGAGGGGCACTTATCACACTTTCGTAACGTTATGACCTAGTAGGAGCCTAAATTACACCACTACTATCTAGTTTTAAAAATTGAACGTTTAATTCCTGGCCTCCGCCTGTGTCGTCAGTCAGAGGCAATCACCACATGTGTCTCCAGTATGAGCGGGTGTTTTAATAATTCGTTGGCTAGCTGGCGTATCGTTTAAATGACATGTGAGAAACAGAAATAATCAAAAATATTCAGAAAATCGGAAATATCACCTCAGTTACGAGATAAAATAGGAATTGGTCGCTCCTGTATTATATTGGATGCTGATGCCCGAATAGAACATCAGTTTCCCGACCAGAGAAAATTAGAAAGAGAATAGCCGGTAAATCGAAAGCGAAAAACTCCAAGCGCTGCGTACAAAACCGGTGACAGGCAAAATTATACGAACGACTGTGAAGGAGGTAGACGAGAGGCGGCAACGACGTCACAGTGGAAGAACGCGTCATCAGAAGAGTCACGAAGTGTTTCTCAAATACCACACTTTCTTGAGATACAATTATCTATAAGGTACTATTAAGCACACAACGCGAAACACTTGAATACAAGTCGTACGTTTAATTCCTCACAGTGTGACGAAAATAAACGAAAATTTTAGTAACAAAAAGGAAATAACTGTAGGGGTCGGTTCCCACTCGGAACTAAAATAATAAAAGGGTAAACTTAAAGAAATCAACAGGAACCACTAAAGGTAAAATAAAATTTAATTTGTGGAAAATAAATAATAAATGACATTTTGGTTTAAAATGAATCTAAAATAATAATTGTCCTTGTATACCTGCCTATGGCATGCCGATACTAAATAAACAAAAATAAACGGCCAACTTCAGGAGGCCTGAAATTTGGAAAATGAGAAGTCGGAAGGCGGGAGACGTCGCGGGAGATCGGGACTTTCCGTAATGGGAGAAAGAGGGAGTACGAGGTATCAATGGTAAAAATATCTGGTGCGTTGCAACACACAACTTTCTGACGAAGTGTTCGTGGCACAGGGACCTGATTTCTTGGAAACCCTACACAACTTACCACTTTCTCCGTAGCAGCGCGTCGGTAGCGACGATCCGGTTCAGCGGACGTTCACCCACCGAATTGCCGCTGCACCAAAGGAGTATTTTACGGCACACACCGCTCTCCAGCGGTAAAGGTGGGAAGGTAGGGTTTCAGTTTAGCAGGATGCCACAGACCAGCATCCTTGCCTTGTGCATCCTGGAGTCTGCACGTGCCACCGGCTGTAACAGAAGTAACTGTAAATGGTCCATCGAACTTATGGTATAGCTTAGAAGCTGAGTGATCTAGGGCTGAAGAAACGTTTATTGATGCACGAAGTACTTGGTCCCCCACCTGGAACCTATCTTGCCTACGACGCAGATTGTAGCGGCGAGCTGACGTACATAGCAGAATGTCATCGAGGATGACGACGACTTGTGGATACATATCCATAAATATGGTGTCGGCATGCCGTTGATAATAAATAATAAATGACCTTTTGGTTTAAAATGAATCTAAAATAATAATTGTCCTTGTATACCTGCCTATGGCATGCCGAAACTAAATAAACAAAAATAAACGACCAACTTCAGGAGCGTTGTCTTCTCTCTTCGTTCGAACGGCCTGAAATTTGGAAAATGAGAAGTCGGAAGGCGGGAGACGTCGCGGGAGATCGGGACTTTCCGTAACGGGAGAAAAAGGGAGTACGAGGTATCAACGGTAAAAATATCTGGTGCGTTGCAATACACAACTGTCCTTAGCTCTACAACAATGCACTTGGTACATGGCTAATTCGATTTAATCAATCCATTTTTCACTCGGTTAATTTGAACTTGGCCAAACAACGCTTTACGGCAGCAGGAAGCGGTAGCGCTTACAGTTCCAGATTTTATTGTGCTGCTCGTATTCAATGCAGGACCATTATTGAGAAACTGGTACACAGATAATTAATGAGGCTGTAAACGCAAATTTTTTGAAGAAGGATAGTAATTACTTTTGCTGAGTTATTGGGTAAAAACGTTTAGAACTGGTAGTAAGCGAAACGGCAGTAGTCGAAATTCAGGAATTTCTGGAGTGACCCCCATGTATATCATGAGCATTTTTAAACACTCACCCTTTAGGTATTGGATTGGACTACAATACTGATTTTTTTAAACATTCTACTAAAATTCCAGCGGAGATTATAAGGAAAAAACTGCGCTAAAAACGCTTTTCGTCGAAAATTTTGATAATTTATTGTGCTGCTCTCGTCATTTTTCCAAGAATGGGAATTGTATGGTATAATTGCCTTATCAATATAAAAAATTTAATCAAAATCGTTAGAGCCGTTTTTGAGAAAAAAGATTTGGTGTTTTGATCACTATGATAACTATAGTTAACTTTCGGTGGATTTTGCCCATACCCTTATTTTTGCGTCCCATGGTAATTTGTAGGCTAGACATCAAGTTTGAGCTGATTTGGTACGGTTGTTTTCTCCAAAAACCGCGCTAAAATCGATTTCGTCGAAAGTTTTGGTAATTTATTGTGCTGCTCTCGTCATTTCCCCACGAATGAGAATTTTATGGTATAGTTGCCATATTGAGAGCTACCAATATAAAAAATTTAATCAAAATCGTTATAGCCGTTTTTGAGAAAAAAAAATTTAAGGTTTTGATCACTATGATAACTATAGCTAACTTCCGGTGGATTTTGTTCAAACCCTTATTTTGGCGTCTCATGGTAACTTGTGGGCGAGATATCAAGTTTGAGTGAATTTGGTACGGTGGTTCTCTCTAAAAATCGTTCACAGACACACATACACACAGACCATTTTCCCAAATAGTGTTTTTCGGACTCAGGGGGGTCTGAAACGTAAAGATCTGAAGAGAACTCAAAATTTTTTTTTTTAGCCGATTACATAACTTTTCTTTCTACTTTGTAGAGCCAAGGAAAGTAAAAAGGGACGAGAGGCTGACGGTGTGTTCGTGGCACAGGGACCTGATTTCTTGGAAACCCTACACAACTTACCACTTTCTCCGTAGCAGCGCATCGGAAGCGTTGCAGCGCGTCGGTAGCGACGATCCGGTTCACCCACCGAACTGCCGCTGCACCAAAGGCGTATTTTACGGCACAACAGTCATCCTCCAACTTTGTCTCTATAAAGATACGCATTAACGGTGCTCTATAAAGTTACTAAAAATTCAATCTTCGTCAGTACTCAAAGGTATTACATGTAATTTGAGGGATGTAATTTGGACGCATTCAAAATAGGCTATCAAAAATTGTTTCATTGGCCCTGACGTCGTGGATGGTCACAGACATGGATATAGACCTACTTGAAGTACCATGCTAGTTGCCCGAATTTGAACTAGGCAAAATTTCCCACCTAGATTTTCTCTCCCTGACTTCAAATAGAAGTCAATATCTTTTATATTCGTGTCCGTGAACATCCATGACTTCTTGGCAAACGTTCAAACTTATTGTTAGAGTGCCAATTTTAGAAGAAGCCAAATTTTGAAAAACTGAAAAACGTCGCTACCAGATATCCTTCCGCTGATTTCAAATATGTGTTATACCAATCACTGCGACCTGCCATGACGTATGGGCGAACTAGGTGGCCAATTCAAACTGGGTAAATTACGGAAAATTGAAAAAAGTCCGTCCTTGATATTCTTTCCGTGATTTCCAATTTGTTTCATATTTTTGTTTCGGACCATTCATGACTTCTTGGCAAACGGTCAAAGTTTTTTTGGTGGCCAATTATGAGCGTGGCCAAGTTTCGTAAAATAGAAAAAAATCCACCTGGATGTTCTTCCCCTGATTTTCAATTTGTTTCATGTGTACGTCTGGGACAATCCGCGACTTCTTGGTCAAAATCCAGTGGCCAATTTTGAACGAGGCCAAATTTTGAAACCCTGATTTCAAATAAGTTTCATATTCATATCAGCGAACTCCAATGACATCTTGGCAAACATTCAAACTTTGTGTTAAGTTATCATTTTTGAAGGAGTCCAAATTCTGAAAAACTGATAAACGTCCCTTCCACGTATCCTTCTGCCGATTCAAATTTGTATCATATCGTATTTGCCAGCATGCACGACTTCTTGGCAAACGGTCAAAATCAAGTCAACCTTGGTCAGGACAACCTACATGAAAGCTTCCGTGACGTTTGGTTACGAAGGACCATCTTCTCCATCTTCATACGTGTGCCTCCGTTACCACTCCCACATTTTTACTTTTAAAGGAGGAGCTTTCCCATTTTTATTTCGGCCTGATTTGGGTGATGGCGCGTACAGGTGCTCTGGACTGGCAGTCGCGCTTTTGGCTTCCCTTTTTATTTATGTGCTTCTTTGCCCTGCTGGGGCTGGCGTTCAGTGTCTGACACCTTTGAATGAGAGGAGACTCGGTGGCAGCTACTGATGGGTATAGGGGTGCTGGGTTAGGGGGCCCTTCCCATTAGGGAGGACAGGGCAGTACCGTAGTGGTCTGCTGGGCAATCGCCTTGTTCAGCTCCTCCCAGAAAGGGGCTGTTGCTCTGGGCGCAGTTGCTTGGAAGCTACCTGCGTTTGTAGCCAGCCAAGTAATGTTTGCCAGATTGCTGGTTACCAAGTCTCGCAATAGAATCGTAAGTTTGGCCATTTGTCCAGAGGTCCTGGATGGTCGCAGTAATGAATATCAAACTGATTTGTCATCAGGGGAAGAATATATTGGTTGAACATTTTTCAGTTCTTTTAAATTTGGCCCCATCCAAAATTGGACGTTTAATCTGCCCAGAAAGCATACATTGGTTCCCAGACATATATATGAAACAAATTGCTCTACAACAATGAAACAAACCTCTAGATTTTGACCATTGGCGAAGAAGTCATGGATGGTCAAAGACATTAATATGCCACCAAAACTTGTACACTTTCAAAATCGGCCACCTAGTTTGCCCAGACGTCATGGAATGATGGGACCATTGATATGAAACAATATGAAGTTTAAATCAGGGATAAAATACCTAAGTAGGCCTTTCTTCAGTTCATCGGAAGTTGAAACCTTTCAAAATTGGCTACTTGATGTTCACCATTGGCCGAGAAATCGTGAATGGTTGCAGGCATGAATATGTGACCAATTTGAAATCAGGGAGAGAAAATCTAGGTGCGACTTTTTTCAGGTTTTCGAAATTTTGCCCGGTCAGCATCGGCCAACTAGCAAGGTATTTCGAGAAGGTTTCATATCCATGTCCGAATTTCATGTAATACCATTAATTACTTTAATGCCTCCCCCCCTCCACCACACTCTCTGCTCTCTTTCCCTCTTTGGAGACTACAGTGGAGGACGGCTGTCAGGAATTAAACGTACTTCTTGTAGTGTAGATATTTAAAGTTGAGTACTTGATAGCACTTATCGCATTATTGTATATTAGGAGTGTGTAGATTAGGACAAAGATGGAAGTTGATCTGAGTAAAGGAATTAAACGTACGAACTTTTAAAACAGAAATTTATATTTGTGTACTTTAGGCTCTTAATAGGATGTTAGGAAAGTGTGGTGATTGCCACTCCGTGAGGACGAAGGCGGAAGGTGATCAGGAATCAAACGTACGATTTTTTACAACAGACGTTCGAATTTCGGTTCTTTAGGCTCCCAACGAGATGTTAGGAAAGTGTGGTGATTGCCACTCTCCCAGGACGATGGCGAAAGTTGATCAGAGTAAAGGAAGTAATCGTACGATTTTTCAATACAGACATTCAAATTTCGGTACTTTAGGCTCCTAACAGGATGTTAGGAAGGTGTGGTGATTACCACTCCGTGAGGTTGAAGACGAAAGTTGATCGGAGTAAGTTATCACGCATCATTATTTTCCCTCCATTTATTTCCGACGGAGATTTGCGGTTCTAAGTTGGAGGAAACTAAAGGAACCTAAGTGAATTGAATAGTTAGTATTTTTGCGGGGCGGAGACGTTGTTGAGTTGTAGAAACTTCGCCCAGCCACAGTTAAGCTTCGTTGGGTCTCTGTCACGTAGAGGTGAGGTTGTCATTCCAGCTGGGCCCACCCGGCATCCCTCTTAGTTCGGCCGTTATGGACATACAGGAAATGGTACTGGACTACTACTGGGCATAAATCATGAATATTAAGAAAACGCTGCAAACTATTACTCAACGGTCTATTCTCCTTTTCAGCTTTACGCTCACACATCCGATACCCATCCTGTTCGATTCAGCACGGAAAAATACCTGTACATCATGAATATACATACGAAACATGACCTTACTACAACGGAACGACGACAACTAAATATTTGAGGCGCCCCTACGCGCTTGTGGGCAATTGACACGACGTGACGAATCGTGCTGGCGGGTGGTTTTAATGAGAGGAGTACAAATTATGAAACGATTACTTTCGCGGCATTGTCCCACGAGTTCTTTCGATTACTAGACTTTGGCTCACTATAGTTACTCCGATTTCAATGTTTTCGGTCTAGACGCAGTTGTATATGACTGAGGCTCAATCAATTCAACCAAGTACCAAAAAATACGTAGAAAACTATACCAAACGCGACGTGATTGTGATAAAACTGCCAAAATTGCGTTTTTGTTAATTTTTTTTACTCGTTTTGCTCGTAACAATTATGGGTTTCGTCCGATCGGATTGCCGAGCAGTCGGGTATAACTAGATAGATAAAGGCATAAAATGGCCCGGACGTCAGCAGGCGGACATCGCAGATTTGGATTCCCCGATGCCTTGAAACGTAAAGTATCAGATTTTCAGAGGGGGTTGTAAGTAAATTTTCCTAACCGATAACAGGTATATTGTTCAGAATGAATAGTACTCCAAAACGTGTATGTGTATCCTATTTACCCACAGCGTTTGAACGTGCTGCTCCCCGAATTTATTTAGACGTAGCTGCAGAAACACATGTTATCATATTTCACAAGAAACGACATTTTCCCTGGGTATGTATGTCGAAAAAAATTAATTTTAATCTTGTACTACTATTCCAATATAGTTCTTTTTGTCAACAACATACTCAAGGGCTGTGATATCTTATAGCCTTGATGATGCTTAATAATTGTTATGAAACGTCGGCCTACAGTAACTGTTTGTTTTACTGTGACTGACTCTCAACAAAGAAAAACTTACTAAAATAATTTCTAAGTTTTTATCTTTTTTGGTAAGTTAGTTTTTCTTTTTCACGCTCTTAGAATAGTCAAAGTTGTTCTTCTCAATATTGGGAATAGCCCAAAATGATATGCAGCAGTAGTTTCATGACATTACTAGGATGACTATTCGCATACCGAGTCCACACCCATCAGAAAAACAGGAAAATATTACGACTGTTATTCAGGACGTCTCTGACCTAGGCTACCTTGACCTAGGCTACCGAGGCTACCTTGACGAGCGCTTGCACGTGGGGTCAGGTCTGGTTGCTTTCCTAAGTTTCATCGGTAGTATCGCTATTTCCGTGGGTCATGGGTATAATAGAACAATATTCATCACATTTCTTAACATCAAGCTACACTTAATTAACAATACATGTTGTGCACTGAGCCAACAAGTTTCGCTCTATAACATAGCGGGTTGAAGCATCTGGTTCGTTGACATTTACAAAAATGATAAAGAGCGCGCAATAAATTTTCAACTTGTCACCACATGTTGGAGCTAGGGAGGGCGAAGAAAAAGACGTCGTACTCGTAAGCAGACACCCACGCGTCGCTGGTTTACCCACGGATAGTTTGATTGCGAAATAGCACAGCTTCCATCTTAATGACGTTGTAGGACAAGATTAGAACTTCTTTTTTAGCAGGAGGTACACATTATTGTGTGAACGACTTACCTTATGTTTATTGCCTTCTAATATACGAGCAAAAAAGGTTTAACCCCATCATTTAGCGATGCCGTTGACTTTTCTTTTCCTCTCGCGTTTCTTGCTCGTTATGGATTCCCACCAACAGTTAACAACAATAATCAACCTCCATTTCGAGGACTCGTATGATCAAACTGTTGGGATTTCTGAAATAAAGTACGTTCCAAGGCATGGGGATTCCAACTGTACTGTATCCGTCTGCCGTCGAGTCCTTGTTTTGCCTTTAAAGTAGTCTAAAAAATCCGTTCTTTCGCACAAAAATACCGTTTGGTATCTCTTTGCGCCCGCCTGCTCGGCAATCCAATCGGACGAAACCCATGGTTGTTATAGGCAAAATTTGGTTAACAAAACCGCAATTTTGACAGTTTTATAGAAATTACGACGCGTTCGGTATTGTTTTCTAGGTATTTCTATATACTTGGTTGAATGGAACGATTCTCAGAGGTGTACACCAGCTCAACTCGTCGTGCCAATTGCCTACAAACACCTAGGGGCACCTCAAATATTTAGTTTTCGTCGTTCCGTTGTAGTCAGGTCATGTTTCGTGTGATTTACTTATACGTGACTGATCTTGGATGTGTGAGACTACGAGAATAATAAACCGTTATGTTTGCAGCGTTCTACAATTATTTGTTAATATTTTTCTTAGTCCATCTTCTCCTCTTGGGATGAATGAGGGTGGGATTTCAAAACCTTCTGACACCTTTTAGAGGGAATTGCAATTATGGAGGGCCGTTGAGTCAGGCTAAAATTATAGCGATTCAGAGCTCTGACACTGTACCTAAGTTTCCTTGGGGTATGAATTTTCTTCCTCAACCTGCCAGTACACCTGATCTAACTATTGACATAGATGCCTTACCTCTGATGGAGAGATCAGCTGTGGCCATGGTTTTTAGCAACATCCTTCTTCGCAAACTGAGCGAATCGGTGATAAGCTAACTTCATAAGTTGGAACGTTTGCTTTTTGAACAACCGTTGCTTGCTGTTGTAGGACCCACAGTGAGGCAACACATGGTTTGTTGCTGTGATCGAGAATCGCAATATCGAGAGTATTTAGGGAGAAAAGAAGTAGAGCCGAACCACATTTTCAAGTCACCATGTGCAGTAATGGATGATGGTCTTGCTCAACATATTTCCCAATATGACGGTCTCGATTGTTGGGGAAAAACTAGAATGGGGCACATCCCATTGACTAGGATTTCCATCTCGCTTGTCATTTTTCTAATATGTCCATTTGACTAATGCTCAGTGGCGAGGACGTCGCGGAATAAGCTGCCTATTTACTCTCTACCACAACCCTATCAACAGCCAAGTCAAAAGGTAACTGGCCAAGGTTCAGGTCGGGCGCTTCAGTGGGTACAGTCTTATGGGCCTTCATTGGGCCAGTACTTTCTTCTGTTTCAGCGTAAGCTTGCTACCCCATACAATGGAGCAGTAGACAGCCATGCGTGAATAGCTTTGTTTATGTGTGTAGTAGTAATACACTGCCCGAGTGGGCTTGATAATGTTAGAGGAATTAGAAATGAGTATGCAGACTTATCGAACACCAAACATGTAATGCATCGAAAATGTCCGTTTTGTTTTTAGGTAGCTACGTAATAACCATAACAACTGGAGTTTCCTAACACTTCTCCCCTCTCATCTTTGTAAGGAGCCAGTCTACTATGGCGAACAACTCGCAGCTTCCCCCTGCGTAGTCTTGATTCAAAAAACCACATCATTTAGAACGGCTACTATAATACATGGTCCTTCCCACGGATGTTGAAGTTTGAGGTTCAATCCTTTTGGTTTATTATTCATTCTGAATAATAACCTCATGTTTTCAGTCACGAAAAATTTTTTACAACCCCCCCTCAAAATTAGGTAATTTACGTTTCAAGACTTGGAAATTCCAAATTTGCAATGTCCGTCCGCCGTCCCCCGTCTCCCGTCCCCTGTCCCCGTCCACCGTCTGGACCGTTTTGTACCTTTAAAGTGGTCTAAAAAATTCGTTCTTTCGCACAAAAATCCGATTTGGTATCTAGTTGTGCCTGCCATCTCGGCAATCCGATCGGACAAAGCCCGTGGTTGTAATGGGCAAAAAATGGTTAAAAAAATTAACGAAACGCAGTACAACGCGGGAACTACAGCGTCCCTCCCTCCCTCCCTATGTCAATGCCAACTGTTTCGAAAGGTGGTCCTGTTTGTTCGACCTTCATGGGAGCTCGATGTTGTCTTTGGAAACGTTCAAGACAAGTAGCACACCACATACACCAGTTCCGAATATCTTAATGAATTCCCACCCAGTGATAACTCCTGCCTAATGCAACTCCTGTCTTCCGTTCTCCAAAATGCCCAACCTCATGAAATTTTTCCCACAACTCTTTCCTCCATATTTCAGGAACCAGTACCTGCAATTGTTGTTGTTTACCATTTGAACTTTCCCATATGCGGTGCCATCTTTCAAACAAAGCGATTGGAACATTGCCCAAAATACTTTTACGTCCCTGCCAAGTTGCTTCACAGCATCAGCTTCAGGTCGCTTCCCTTCTTCTAACCATTGAATTACTATTTGTAGAACTCCAATCAGTTAACTGAAAACCCCCATCTAACTTGCAGCGGTTCACGTCAACGACCTCCCTTTCATCTTTACGAGCATAGTGCTCGCAGTTTTCCTTAAGACAGGGACGCCTAGAGAGAACATCTGCATTGCCATGATGTCGTCCATGTCGATACTGAATGGGCATTGAGAAAGGAGCAAGCTGTTCCAACCATCTAGCCATCTGTCCATCAGCATTTTTGAAGCTTAGAAGCCACTTCAAAGAAGCGTGGTCTGTTCTCACAATCAGTTGCTTACCATTAGCGATGCCATAATTTTGTAAATGCCTAACAGACTTCACAACACTGAGAAGCTCCTTGCGGGTGACACAATAGTTTCGCTCTTGCTTCGAGAGGCACTTGCTGAAGTAAGCGATCGCCCGTTCTTTATTTTCTTGCACTTGGGACAAAGTTGCTCCAACAGCTACGTCACTCGCATCAGCATCAATAATGAATTGATTGTCTTCTTGGGCATGAGCCAAAACAGGTTCTGATGTCAATGCAGCCTTCATCTGCATGAACGCCATGTCCCAACGCTTAGACCACTCGAACGATTTAGCATCCACAGCTTGATATAGAGGCTTCACGATTTGAGCAAAACATGGAACGAATTCCCTGTAATAGCTGCACAACCCAACAAATGACCTCAAATCCCTAGCTGATCCAGGAATGGGCCAGTCAGCAATAACCTTGATTTTCTCTGGTTCTGGACGAAGCCTCTCTTTCGAAATTGTATGCCCAAGATAGGATGCTGCTGCGATCGGAAGAGTGCCTTTCTTTGTGTTTAGCTTGAGGTTAACTTCCAACAAAATCCTCAACACATTCTGTAAATGTTTCAAATGATCTGAATAGCTTCGCCTGGACACAAGAACATCATCGATATAAACACCAGCATCCCCTTCATCAATGACTTCTCTCAAAACGCGCTCCATTGATCGTTGAAAAGTGGCTGGGGCATTACATAAGCCGAAAGGCTTGACCCGAAAGTTCCACAGTCCAGAGGGTGTGCAGAAAGCTGTTTTGTCTTTATCCTTTTGAGCCATTGGTATTTGCCAATACCCACTCTGGAAATCAAGCGTTGAAAACCGAGAGCATCTCTCTAAACCTTGAAGTAGCTCATCAATCTTGGGCAAGGGGTGAGCATCTTTTTGTGTAACATTGTTCAACTTACGATAGTCCACACAGAATCGAGCAGACCCGTCCTTTTTGTTTGCCAATACAATCGGACTCGCCCAAGAGCTTTGAAGGGTTCAATCACCCCAGCCTTTAACATTTCATCCACTAACTTATCAGCCAATCTTTTCTTCTCAGGTGGCAACCGTCTTGGTTTCTGATAAATTGGTCTGGCAGTCCTCACATCTGCGACGTGTGGATCCACTTTTGCTGCCCCAAAAATCATATCACCCTCGGCTAAGAGCTCACTTTATCGTTGTAGTAATTGAAACAATTGATCTGCTTGACCATCAGATAGATTTCTAGTTGGACGCTTCCATAGTTCTTCCAAAGACTGATGTAACCCGACGTTTTGTTTCACAGTACAAGATACCACTTCCCCTAAGCCAACTCCTTCAAGTGAAATCACATCCTCCCCAAAGCTTGAGTCTCCCTTTACCAAGTCCAGTCTGCACCCATGCAATATTAAGAAATCTAAACCTAACAAACAGTCCTCTTCAATCCTAGTCACCATCACCTTATGTTGATAAGTTTTAACATTGCATCCCAGTGTTATCTCCACAGTCATCTCCCCTAACACCTCAATTTGTTCACCGGTTGCCGTTCGAAGAATAATTCCTGAGGTTTTATGAACACACTCTCGCTGTGATACTATATCAGGCCTCACTACAGTAACAGTGGCCCCGTGTCTATCCCTATCATACAAGGCTTACCTTCAATCGCCCCACTTACAGCAATATTGTTACCCTGTGTTCCCAGTAAAGACTTACGCTCATTTGGCACCATTCTTCGTCCTTCAAGATTGGCGCTTACGTGTTTCCTCGGTGAGATTCTTCTTGATCCAGCTGATCATTTCTAATCAATGTAATCTGTTTCTTTGGACAAAACCGATATGACCTTTCTGCCCACATACCCACCAATTATTCCAAAACCTAGGGACTTGTGGCTTCTGCCTAACAGTTGATGTTAGAACTTCCTCTTCCTGCTGCGCTAACGCTACTGATCTTGTTGTCTGACGCTGGCGTTCTCTGCCAAAGCGCTCCTTCAATGCCTCCAACATTTCATTAAAACTTGGACATGGCTGATGTAACATGGTCACTACGGTTAGTGCAGGGCCTTTCAAAGAAGCTACAAAATTTGAGCACTTTTCCCTCTCTGACCAGCCATTAGACTAAGATGCATGCTCAAACTGAAATAGATAGTCTTCCAGCACACAGGAAACATCAAATAGCCCTGGTTTAACACTGCTTCCAATTTCGCCCGATGTTGCAGGGATATTATTAGTACTCGAGTATTGAGGCTCTTGACCGGAAGAAACATCTCTTACAGTAATATCATGCCTTCTCTCAGTATGGAATTGTATGAATTCGTCGAACATTTGTTCAAGGCGATCCATCCGTTGATCAGCCAAACTCAAGGAGTCCAAACGCCGAGTCAAATCCCCCAACGACTGTGTTATTGTCTCAATTTTATACTCACCTTGATCCTGTCTTCTATGGCCTCGCGTTCGCGGCATTTTAACAAACCGCACTTCTGACACCAAAATGTTAGAGGAATTAGAAATGAGTACGCAGACTTATCGAACACCAAACATGTCATGAATAATAAATGTCCGTTTTGTTTGTAGGTAGCTACGTAACAACCATAACAACTGGAGCTTCCTAACAATAATTTCTCGCACTGAGGCAAACCTTGCAGGGTAGTGCCATTAAAGGAGCGGAGGCGTTTTTGTCTTAAATGCTACCTTCATCTGTAATGGTGCCTAAACACTTAGGCACTTGCTTCTCAAGGGGAGCCTGTGGCCTCCAAACCGAATTGGTGGTTGGCTATCTAGTTTTTCTTTCAAAACGCTGCGTTACGGTTTTCCTCTACCACCTTCAACTTGACTCGGTCCCACAATTTAGAGCACATTATTGAGTATGAATCAATTTGCCGGGCCAACAGCGCACAGATTAGCACAGCCAGGTCATTCTGGTTGACGTTTGGTCCAGTCAGACTCAATGGACCCCCTGAGAAAACCTTGGTAGTAGGCATTCCAAAGGCCTGGTCCAAGGATCGAACCTCCTCGACTTTCAACTGATATAACTCTCTCATGAGTATTGAGTAACATCCATTGTAATAACGACACAGACTTGTCTGAATTTGATCCTATAGAGTGTGAATCTGGCATCAGGGTCACTAGTCCGCTAGTATAATATGCTTGAGGAGATCGTGTTTTTCAGTCCACCTGGGAACTTGGATTGTGCATTCATTGTCCGTGTACTGAAAATCCAGCTCAGTGCAGAGCTGTGGTGTTAATGTCTACTTTACTGACCACCTCTTCGAGGAAGCTAGCACTATTGGGTCCATGTCTGCAGAACGCAGTTCACCTTCCAATACTCCAGAAAATTGATGCCAGTCAGCATTTTTGGTGTGAAGACAATGATCAGGAGATCACACTGCGAGGTTCCTGGTACGACTCGCCACGATAGGACGACCAGCAGTTTAGATACGACCAGAGCAACATACCGAGGATGATACGACCCACCCAGAGGATGCATGTGCTCAGCACTTTTCTTGCACCACACACCACGCCAGGGCACGGCTAATGCTGCAACCCTGATGTTACCTGCCTCCACTCCACGAACTTCTGACACCACCATACAAAGAACCGGCAGTCATATTTGCGCCTCTTGGCTTGCTTCAGTTCTTTTCCAGAACTACCAGGTAGTGGTCAAACTGCTTACCAGAGGCACAACAGCGAGCATCCACGTTACTATCCCAGCCTCTTGTACACCTCATCACTGTAGACAGTGACACCGCATGAATGCTGTGAAAGTGCCGTTAATCCCTTCCATCATTGGGGCCTGTCACCCTGAGGGCGAGGAGGTTGCACTCAAGAATGCCTCTAGCTGTAACCTGGGAATCTCCAAAGACAAAACCAGCATCCATGACCTGCACAGTGTAACCTCAATGGAACGCCACCTAAGAAACCGAGCCACACTTCTAAGATCCACATATGCCTAGCTGCCTTACAAACTAGTCAAGGGCGATCTGCAAGCCCTGCTTGGTACCTGCAGGGAGCACAACATCATCAGCAAAGGCTAATGCGCCCACACACACACACACCTGGCCAGCTTACCCAGTGCAGTATCAATCATAGGATTGAAAAGTGTACAAGGCAGAGTCCCCCTGCAGAATGCCAAGGGCAATCAGCCAAGGCCTGATTGCTCACCATTTCAAAAGCCTTAGTGACGGCCAGGACAAACACATCTAATTGCTTCTTTTTCTTCCAAGCTAGGGACAGCGCTGTCTGCAGAATCATGAGATTCTTGGAAGTATCATCCACTGGCCGGAACGCGCTATGCACATTGCCAATGACACCAGCCATCTAGAGACGAAATACCAGCTCTTTTTAGGAGTGACGAAAGATTCAGACAATACTGAAATTGGTCTGTAGTTCCGTGGCCAGTCAACATTTTTCTTGGGGACAAAGACAGGATGAGTACGCAATGATCCAGCAGAAGCTTTTTCCATGATGAAAAGTAAGTTGAGAACCAGCAGCTTAATATTCCATCAGCGGGGTGAAGCGGAGTTGCTGACTCGCCACTAACGTGCCTCATCCTCGTGGGCCGGAGGACACATAACACTGGCTAAGGATTTCCTATAAGGAGCAGGGGAACAAACACCTCCACAACTCCTGGGCCCACTGGTACTCCACCTGTCTCATATTTTTGTCTGCCCACATGAACATTCAAGAAATTTCGGTTCTGTGGCTCCACACCAGTCGAGAAAACGCAGCGCTGATAAAATGCAACAGGTCTAGTTCCATATCCTCACGCTCAAAGATGGTTATATCACTCTACTCTGATGGAGGTTGCCTTTTTGCTATCATGCGAGAGGCGGGCCACTTGTGCAGCATCCACCCAACCCATACCTACAAAATGGCAGGTATTTGGTGGTTTGCCATTCTCCTGGTGGAGAGCTGTTGCTCATGCCATACCGCATAGAGGTCTAACCACCTACGGAATCCCAGATAATCTGGGAGGAGTTCTTGATCTGGTTTCCCACCTGCTCTAACTTCACTTAAGGCAACTTTCAAAGGGGCGTATTAACTGTTACCACGCTCTTTGTCATCAGCGAAACGGTTATAGGCTTGCTGTGTTGCGGTTACTAGGTTTGTTTGCACCTCCAACAACCATCGCTCACTGCCGTTGAACCTACAGTGGAGCAGCACATGGTTTCTACTTTCCTCCGCACTGTAGGCACAAGACGTGCATGATGGAGAATGTTTGAGAGAAAAGAAGAGGAGGAAAACACGAAAGAAATGGCTCGTAAATTTATCTGGGTGAACCCACTTCCTCCTATGACATTCCCGGATGTTGGGAAAATACTCCCCATTCTCATCTCGCTTGCCATTTCTCTAACCCCCATTCATCGATGGCAGCAAGTTTTCGTTTAGTGTTGAGATCCGCACAGAGTTCAGCCCAGAGGAAGCTACCGTTTCGCTCTGCATTTGTCAACCATGCACTCAACTGCCAAGTCAACCGTTAAGTGAGCTCTCTGGGACTATGTCAATACTCTCTTTTGATTGATTGTTAGTTTGCTACCCCAGACAATGGGGAAGTAGCCAATCAAACCTAGATATATGGCCATACATGAGTATACTGTCATGGTAACACATCCCAAGTGGTCTTAGTAATTGCTCGCAGTGAGGCCAATCTTGCAATGGTAGTGCCTTTCAGGGACTAGAGACGTTGACTGGGGCACCACCTCTCACCTATATTCACTCCTAAAAACTTGAAGTGCTCTTCAAGAAGGAGCCTGTGGCTGCCACAGCGTGTTGTGGGTGGATTATTCACTTTCCCCTTCAAGAGGATTAGCTGGGTTTTTTCCTCAGCCACCTGCGTCTTGACATGCTCGCACCATTGGGTGACGGTGCGGAGCACGTGGTGGGTTTTTCCTTCAATTTGGCGGACTGAGTCTGCAAAGATCAGCACAGTCAAGTCATCTACATAGGCGTACGGCTCTCACGAGTAGCTGGGAATTGAAAAGTCCATCGCAACAGGGAGCCCGCATGGCACGATAAGGGACATAGGGAGGTCGCCTGGAATCACACTATCGCATCTGTGCTGACTGGCTCCTATTAAAGGCACCGGGTGATCGTGGTCTAGTGGTTAAGACGTTCATAATTCTCGACATAAGTAGCTCCGGCGCGATTGCTGTAATTTTTGCCTGAGTCAGCAGCTCTTCAAAAAGCATCTCCAAACCACCCTCGTAACACATCCACAGCCCTAGCAAATACCTGCTCTACTTTCACTTTTTCCATGGAGGACTTTGAGTGCTTTCCCGAGAGGTCCTCAGAGCTCTCTGCTCCCTCAAAATTTGCTTGCCTTTGTGGAATGCCTTCTTCTCCTCGATGAAGGCAGTTCGGAGTATGGCTCTGGCATCAGAGTAACGAGTCTGCTGAATTATCCTTCTGGCTCTATTGACACTCTTCTAGAGGGGACTACGTTTGTTAGTCCACCAGGGGACATAAATCGCTCTGTGCTTCTGTTGACCAAGTACATAAAACCCGGCAGAGTGCAGTGCTGTGGTGATTATGACCAATTTTCTGTAACCCCTTTGGGTGTGGGAGCTTGTACTATTAGGTTGGTGTCTGCATCAGGTAGTTCATCTTCCAGTACCCTAGGGAATTGAGGTCAGTCAGCATGTTGTCTCTCCAGAGAACTGTTGTTTACTGCAATGGCCAAGTCAATAAGCAGGTGATTGGTCTGCTTTGCTTTGGGGATCATTAGCCAACTCACCAGTTTGGCAGTAGGGTGGGAAACACTGCTGTGACATCTATGCACGACCTTCCTCCTGGCCCCTTATAGGTCGCCTCAGTCATGGCAATAACTGAATCGTACTTGGTTAGCAACTCTACATACGCCTCGCCTGCCCCATCCATGGTTGGGGTTCCTCAAAGTAGTGTTCTGGCGCTTGCGTCAGCACAAAGTATGAAGGTTTGTCCTCATAGTCTGGCAAGAGCACGCTTGAGCAATTGCCCTGTCAGCCACTGGTATACTGATGTACCTGTAAAATTATATAATTGCAAGCTCAAAGCCACTGGCTTGATTGAGCACAGTGGCCAAGCACTGGCTGTTCAGGTGGGTGAGTGCAAGCATGTCCAGGGATGGATCAGTTGGCTCCCATTCTTGCTTCTGCTACCACACTTGCCTGGGATCCCAGACCAAGAATTTTCTAACCTTGCCCTTGGTTGTTGGATCGTGAGAACATTGCAACGTTTTTTAAGTGCTTTGCAGCGACTCAGCCATAACAGGGGAACTC
Source organism: Pachypeltis micranthus (assembly GCA_020466155.1). Classification (NCBI taxonomy): domain Eukaryota; kingdom Metazoa; phylum Arthropoda; class Insecta; order Hemiptera; family Miridae; genus Pachypeltis; species Pachypeltis micranthus. The sequence continues at coordinate 412,374 of CM035770.1, read as the reverse complement.
TTATGTGTGTTGTGCTGAAGGACCTGAAATGTTTTTAGCCTATTCATAATACAATCGTGATTCCTGGAGGGCAATCGCTCGCAGACGAATGGTACAGCCTAGCGTCTTATGTAGCATGCGAGACCTGCTCAATTTTGCATTCACCGCAGTTGAAGCACTTGAAGGGATCCTCACGCTTGTACGCTTTGCTGAGGAGTGGCATGGGACACAAAGCGCACATTACTTGTCTCATACAGCCCACTACTATCTGCAGGTGCTTAGTCCTGTCTAACATTTTATGTAGACTTGGTGAGACTTCTATCTCCCAGTCCTACTGCCTACCCAATTTTATGTTAAACAAACCTATGGCTGCAAGCCGAGGGCAGGATTTTGCTCAGCGAGTACTTGGACCTGGTATTCTTTTAGAAGGTCAGTCTACTAATCCCAGGCATAGGAAGCTACCCACTGAGGTCGATGCTTGTTGGGCTTCAACTCCCGCTTGGTGGAGATGTGGCTCGTAAACGCCATTGCCATTTTAGTACGGCCAGTTTGGGTAGTGGCACTAGCGGGGCATTGCCCTCAGCCTGACTGTAGTATCACGTACCTACGTCTTCCTGATTTTAGTACAATGAATTTCCAGGTTGCTGAACGGAACACATTTTATTTAAGAATGTAAAATCAATTTACAAAAGTAAACATACTCCGTGGTAACGTGTAACGGATAATTGGAAACTATAACTTTTATATATGGAAATTCTCGTCGTTAATCTTGTGATACTACAGTAGTACAAGAATGTATGTTCTAGGCCACCATGGGGCTCAGAGACGAGGGAATCACACAGCTTGCCTCGCACTCCTCCCCCGCCTCCCAGGGGGTGGTGGGTGGGTGGGAGGGGTGGGGGTGGCGTGACGTCACTGCGCGCATGCGCGGGAATCACGAAGCTTGCCTCGCACTCCTCCTCCGCCTCCTAGGGGTTGGGAGGGGAGGAGGGGTGGGTTTTCGCGCTTTCTTCGCGAGAGGGAATCGCGTAGCTTGCCTCGCGCTCATCAATTATCGCCTGTTCGCGACTCATAGGCGAGGCAATCGCGTAGCTTGCCTCACACTCATCAACCCCTTCCCCTCACCCGATACACCTCCCCCCTCGCACCCATCCCCCCTCACCCAATACACCTCCCTCGCACCCATCCCCCCATCAAACACCATACCCCTCATCCCACACCACTCCCCCTCACCCTCTCACCCCAAAAACCCTCACACACACACCCCCTCACACCACACCATCCCCCTCCCTCATCCCTACCATACCCCTCACCCCACACCACTCCCCTCACCCCACACACCCCCTCACCCACCCCAAAACCCTCACACCCCCACACCCCCTCCCCGGCCACATCAACCCCCCCTCATCACACACTCTACCATCACCCCACACCATCCCCCCACTCCACCCTCCCCACCCCCACTCCACCCTCCCCACCCCTCACCCTTCCCCACCCATCCCCGCCTCTCTTCCCATCACCTGCATCCCTTCCCTCTTCCACCTTCCTTCCACTCGCCCCCTTGCCCCCCCCACCCTCCACCCTTCTTCCTGTCACACAGTCCCTTGCATCGCATTCTCGATTGAAATTATATAGATTATACGACACCATACTATTGAATCGTCGATCCTTCTTCTTCACGTATACTATCTGACGTAATCACGTAGCTTGCCACACACACACACGTCATTCAATCACCGCTCCACCATCATAATCTCCATCACCACCACCATCAAAACCACCACCATCAAAACCACCACCACAATCTCCACCACCATCACAACCAACATCACAACCACCATCACAACCACCATCACCACCACCACCACAATATCACTAACATTACCTTGGCAACTTAGTTAATGATGTAGCTTACTTTGCAATCTTCAATCCCTGGTGCACGCTTCCCTTAGTCGTTGCATCCTTTCCAAACAAGTTATTGCTCGTCACAATACGAGTTTTTTTACTGCATCTCCACATTTGTCACTTTTAGGTAATATCGTAGCTTATCACACACACCTTTCGTCGCCAAAGAGGAAATGGAGGAGGAGGAGGAGGAGGAGGAGGAGGAGGAACAAGATTTTGCATGTCCAAACTCGTCCTATCATGTTTCAACTAGCTTTGACCACTGTTACTGTCACTGTGACGACGTCATCGCCGCACAATTTGTATCGCCTTTATATTATTCGTTTAGATTTATTCACACCCCTTTCTCTCTCTCTCTCTCTCTCTCTCTCTCTCTCTCTCTCTCTCTCTCTCTCTTCTTCTTCTTCTTCTTCTTCTTCTTCTTCTCCTTCTTCTCTTCCTCCTCCTTCACACTCATCTCGCCATTCTCTAATGATTCCGGCGCTTTGGGGTTGCCATCAATAAAAAAGGGATAAGAAGAAAACGCTTTTCTTTTAACAAAATATACGGAAACTTTATTCAAATTTAAAACACAATTTTTTTCTTTCATTTTCGTCGAATAAATTAATAAACGAAAGTAGCTCCTTCTTTTTATTAAATTAACAGTTTCTTCTTATGACAGAAAACGAACCTTTTTAACATAAATTATTTAAGACAACTGTCTCCAATAAATTGAATATCATTGAAATAAATCTAAAATCACAATTTAAAAAAACTTTTTTAGGCACGTTTCGTGTTGTTTTTATTTTTTTTTTAATTTTTAATAATTTTTATAAGAAAGAACAGAACTCAGATTTCATCCATTTACATAGAACGTGGACACGAGCATGACTGCACTTATGAGGAATCGTAGAATGAATGAAGCATTGACGATTATTGCATAGATGATCGTTGCAGAGAGGTGAATCCAATTTAGGGCATCTCAAATCCTCGAAATTGATGATTTCGACGTTCCGTGTAATGCAAATAAACTTGGAAAGGATTCTAGTTTTCACGCCACCTTTGACAAATATTTTTTGAAAACATTCCGTCAAATGTAACAATATTCGCGGTAAATGCTCATAGCTCACGTATCCTGCTTCCCAAGGAATGCGATGAAAATGTTTTGTAAGCCAATTATTGGTTCTGATTGTTTCAACGTCGGTCAATTGGTATTGAACTGGTGGTAAGAATATCCAGTGATCGCTGGACTGGGTGCGTAAATCGAGAGCGGATAGCTCTTTTATGAACTGTTGTCCTCCATTGCCTAGGAGGCAATGAAAGTCTACTATTGCGGCTTGATGCGTTCCGGATGAAATCATATTTGGAAGTAAGGGCTCAACCACTGATGTTCTTCATTTTATACTATTCTTTTGACGAGGTTGGAGAAGGGGTTGTACGTCAGTGTTTTATCGTGAATGACCAAACAGTAGGCCGTCGTTTCATTGGGAAATGGTTCACTGGCTTCAAATTCCAACCTGACGTCGATAGGGCCAGACTTGATGGATTCTGTTTCCTTATTACAATCTATAATTACCATCGGGCACTCAGCTTTGAATTTTGACAATGAGAGAAAAGGTGATGATTCCCCTCCTTCTGGACCCCACGAGTAGAAATTTTTCTGAAACGAGGAGTACATTCTGTACAACTCAGCAAATTTCTAACGAGAGAAATCTACGTTCATATCGTCATAAGGGTAACTTTTAGAGTTGAGGAAAAGTTTCACGTTGATCAAATTGCAATGATCAAATTGGCTGGTATTGGCGAGAATATTATTTTTTCGTTTAGTTTGGAACGCTAAACTGACAAAGCGAGGTTTCTCGAGAAGCGAAGATGTCTTAATGTTCCACATTTGCTTGGTGCTAGCAGGTAGTAGTGGAAATTCGTGAATACTCCAACTTCTGAAAGCCAACGTCAAATCCTTACCCCCTTTTTCCAAATGCTTGAGTAGCAATAATCTTTGATAATCGTTGACCGACAGATACGGGACTCTCCACGATAACGAAGTAAGTACAATTTTGGCGATTTCCGGTAGGTGTCCAGCTGTTGTGGGAGAGGGAGAAATATAGCAATTATCGTCCCTTCGACTTCTCAGTAGAACGAGTTCTTGTTTCACATTGATTATTATTTTTTGGTAGTCTTGGAAAATGCCCATGAGGATTCGTAGAGGTAATATAACGTTAAAGTAGCCATTAGTTTCTGACACAATCTTCAAAGTATCGGATCCACTGCTAACCCATCCGTAATTTTCGAGAATATTGTAGCATGTAGCGTCGAAAGAGGCAAAGCCTTTCAATGTTGACGTTATCCCCGGATTTTTAACACTGTCAATTTCAGTACCACATATTTCGTAGCGTATTTCGTCGAAGAGGAATGCAAACGCATTATTCGTCAACTTGGCAGAAATGGGGGCTGAGTGACTTCCATTATTTTCCTCTTTGAGAAATTTTCCTTCGAGACATAGATAACTTTGGCTCGGAAGAGTAAAAATGTCCTGACATTGAATTGGGATTCTGATTTCATCTCCAGATTCAAGCTGCGACGACGAATAAGGGAAATGGGAATGGAATTCAAAATTTTCAATCCCTTCTTCATCACCACTTTTTTTTTGTTGCGAGTGTTGTTTAAAGTTAAACATGGTGTCAAATGGCTTCCTCGATGTTCATCTGATGATGGTCAAAGGAGAACTGAGTGTAACTAGTTCATTCGTCCCTTTTTATACCCCTCATCCTCTCTACCTTCTCCGTCCAAATTTTTCATTTTATTTTTTTTTGTTTATTCGTTTTTCTCCCTCTCCTTTCGTCGTTCCTTTTTCGAGTACTTTTTGTATCGCGGGTCTTCGTCTGCTGAGAAGTTGACGATTTTTTCTTCTCTTTTTTCGTTTATATGGTAATCCGTTGTCATTTTGCCAACCACAAATAGGGTATGGTGGTTTAATAATCCGTCTCTTTGTTTTAGACATAATTAAACGTTTTTTCCGTATCTACTTTTTGTTATTACTGAGAAAAATCGTTCGTGTTTATCCAACTATTATGTTCTGATGAAAATCCCAACCATTTAACGTACGCTCGCCCCCCTTCGACTTTAAGTACTTTTTCAACCAAGTAGAAACGTGGGAAGGAGGTGAGCGACATCTCTTGTTCGTAAAACCCACCACTGATATCGACACCTTTCAAATCTCGCAATAAATATGTGTACGGCCGGGTTTTCTTCACTTGGCGTACCTCAAACAATTCTGTCGACCAATTAGGGGTGTAGCCTTTCTCAAAAACAGCTTTACATTTGGATATTCTAACGATATCTCCAATTCTAAATTTGTGGCGTGGTCGTCTCTTTTGGTTTCCCTCCTCGTTTGTCGATGAATATACTGATGACAGAAAAGGAACCTTTTAATCTTCTTCCCATTTACTTGGACGGGTGCCATTTTTATCGTTCTGTGTTTAGTTTTATTGTAGGCATCGACGATTTGGGGAAAGGTTTCGATCCACCTATAATTTCCCTGGATAGTAAATTGCTTCCACAACTTGTTTTTTAGCGTTCTGATAACTCTTTCCACTATAGAAGCTTTTACGTTGCTATAGACGGAATAATGGTTTATACAGTTCGCTCGTAGTAACCTCTTCATTTCGCTATTATAAAACTCCATACCTTGATCGGTTTGAAGGTTCTTGGGTTTTCTTGGAGCGGCTTGGGTGAGAGTTTCCTCGAATCCTTTTTTCATATCTACGGCGTTTTTTCCTCGTATTGCAATAGCCCATACAAATTTGGAAAAACAGTCTATTGTAGTCAAAATATAATTCATTCCATCATTTTCCTTGGCGTGGGGACGTAGTTCGATTAAATCTGACATCCATAAATCGTCAATGCTCTTTAATATGACTTTACGTCTAGGATAGATTTTTCTCGCTGGACGATGAATTTCATTCGCTATTCCCTCTTTGATATTCTCGCTAGTGGTTACCGTTGTGGTCCTCTCCATTGTTATTGCTTCGAGGATATTGTTTAACTGATCACTTCTTGCCACCACTCCCCGGCTTAAATAGTCTCGAGATAAGTTTGTACTTGGGACATTTCATGTTGACATTAATCTCGTTAGTCGTACTATAGCGCTTTCTAATAGCGTTCGTGGTCAGTAGAATTTGTTTGAAATTTTCTCGATCCTTGTCATTGATCAAATGTTGATTAGGGTTCTTCATGAACAGTAGCTCCATTAATCCTGGAGTACACTCGTATCTATTTTCTCCCCCAATAACCACAGTATTGTCTACGAAATTCACAATACTATCTCCAATAGCCAATGCATTCCCATGTTTTCTAATTCCATATACATGGTCGAAATCTCCTTCGTCTTGACTTTTCTTCGATAGGTAAGTCGCAATTATGGGATGCAGTTCTGTATGAAGGGCAATTGTTGCACTGCTGTTGCTGGATTGTTGACAAGAAGTTGTTGATGAGGAAGAAGGATTAGGATAAGTTGAGAGGTCTGCACGCAAAACGTCTAACTTATCATCTCGCGAAGAAATACTCGCAACCACATCACTACCAGCATCAAGTAAGGCTTTTTGACGTTTTGAATCGTCTTCTTCTTCTTCTTCCTCATCTACTGAAGATGATGTTTTTGGTGATGTTTCTTTATAATGCTTCGCCAAGTAAGGATGAGTTCTGTGTAGCTTTCTAGGTCTTTTGTTCACACATTTGGATTCGGTTGAATTGTCACTGCCTTCTGGAGAAACGTTTGCCTTCATACTTGAAGGAATTTTCAATATTTGTTGTAATTCCAATGGTAAATATCTGGTGCGTAGCAACACACTACTTTCCGCCACCCCTTTAAGTTCGAACACCACCTACACATGCGGGCGCTATATCTTCGTTCAACGCATTTTTACAGGAACATTTATACGGAACAAAATGTAGGGACTAGTTAGCTGAGAGCACTCCGAAAGTTTTATCGAAATCGTTGGAGCCGTTTTTGAGAAAATACGAATACCGATAAATTAATATTCGACAAATCTCCTTTTCTGAGTTAACGTGGCTTATATCTCCGTGCAACATATATATACAGAAATAGTTATGGAGAACAAAATGTTGGTATGGGTGACTAAAAGACACTTCATTAGGATTTATCACATCTGGTGAAAAAATTACCCTGGAACTTTCGGAAATGTTCGAAAAAACGTTATTTTCAACACATTTTCATTTTTATCTCTGCTCAATGGACTTTCAGAGGAACATTTATTGAGAACAATATGTAGGTATTAACTATTCGAAAATATCCTGAGAGTTTGATGATAATCGTTGAAGTCATTTTGCCAAAAGCTTAAAAACCTATTTTTGCTTCATAGGTCATTATCTCCGTTCACCGTATTTTCATGGAGATATGTATAGAGAAGAAAAGTTAGGTATTGATTAGGAGAAGATAATTTGAAAGTTTAATCAAAATCGTTAGAGCCGTTTTCGAGAAAAATGCGAAAAACCCTAGTTTTTGGTACATTTTCGTCCCCCCCCATTCCCATCGGCCGAAATCGTCCATAACCTTATTTTGGTGTCTACAAAAAATAACCAACAAAACAAAAAAAGAACCAGCTCAATCGGATCAGCCGTTCTCCCGCAAATCGAACTACAGACACACACACACACACACATACACACACACATACACACGGACCACGCGACGAAATTAGGTTTTTTAGACTCAGTAGGGTCTGAAACGTAAAGATCTGAAGAAAACTCAAATTTTTTTTTTGGGCCGATTACTATACTTTCCTTCCCTTCGGGTAGCGGAAAGTAAAAATGAACTTCCACCCGCTTGCAACCGCATTTTCCTTCTTCCTAGTCTCATAGAACTTCTTCCGCATGGTTTCCTTTGAACGGGATAGGGAGTAAGGAATGATCGCCGACGATTAGTAGAGTTTTCACGATTCTTCATCTCAAATTGTTTTTCCATCAACTGCTTCCCCATTTCTTTGATTGAGTTGGCAATTGGTTCGCATTTGGCTCTATTTTCGCTTTCCAGTTGTTTTTGACTCAATTTAAGTTGGCAATATTTGGTTCTGATGGTACGACGTATTTTGTCGATATCTCTGAGTGTATCAAGAGATTGATTTGAAGAAGAAACAGCCGACATAGATTTTTTTTTTTTGTAGCACTGAGTGATATTAATTAGATTCCTTCGCTTGATCCGATCGCTGTGAGATTGTAAAGTGAAATGAGATCAATTAGCTTTGTGCTCCGACTATTATATAGGTATCCAGGCCGGCACGATAACGTCCATTTTCCAATGGGGATTCCTTATCAATGACTGCGAATCCATATCTATTACCATCACCCCAGCACATTGAGCACACACGCTTGAAAGAGTCAAATGTCATATCTGGATCAACGTGATCGTCATAAATTTTGCGCAGGCTTTGAACATCCGTTCTAAATATGACCAAAAAGTTGGCACACTGTCGAATTAAATGTTTGGGAACCCTACAATAACTTTGGGTCAGGTAAAAACAGTCAACGAAGCTATGCCTACCCATGCTGAAATACTTTCGAATCCTATCTTGCTTATCACAAGCTATATCGTCAAAAATGAATATAGAATGTGGTTTCGCCGATGAAGGCTCGGGTATGTTCGTGGAATTGTCGTACATCTTAAGGCCAATTATTTTCTTAAGGGGGGCAAGAACATGATAGAGCTGATTGTATTTGGGCTGATGGAGGGTTTTCCCAAATATATACACATTTTCGAATTTCAAGCCATTTTTGTTGTATAGTAAGTTTAACATCAGATTGGTTTTTCCACCATTTGACGTAGCTATCATTAAACATCGAATACTATTCGGGAAAAGAGGTCCATGCTTTCGATAACTCTCTTTCTCACATTGCTGATGACGAATACCTCCTATTTCATCTACCGATTCAATGGAAAATGCTACAGGATGTTTCACAAGACGCATGGTGATATCAAATAACCCTGGGTCGATTACAGTTCATCCTTTTATATGTTTTTAGAACGGATCCCCCTCCCCGGACCCTCTCCGTCCACCTCCCCCTTACCGGCTATCCCGCAATCATACATGACTCGCCATTCACACTAATAACAAAATAACATTAACAATTAAAATCTCATTCAAGCTAACAAACACATTCACACGTAAGCCAGTTGGGCGGGGGAGAAGGACCCAGACTGGCTCCGAGCCCTCCCTTCCATCGGCATTGGGGGTGGATGGGTTCCCAAAAAACGTTAAAGCGGTTAAAAGCGATAAAATCAACATATGACTTTGTTCGATAACAAATTGAATGATTGATGAGAGGTAACAAAAATTTAAAAAAAAATTTGGGTCTCCTAATTCCACCCCCTGCAGCCACCCTGGAAAGATACAGCAGGAATTAACTGCGGAACTATTCTTGTACTACTTCCGGAGGTAGCCAATCTGTGAAGAATAGTTACCGTAACCTACTGCTCCTTTCGAGAAGAGGGAAAGATTATGTTCACCTTCCCTCTTCCCCTGCATATCAACTGCAGCTATCAAACTTGGCTGCTCTCATAAGCTCAGCCTGAGTTACTTCTTCCATGCACCAACTGGCTACATCCACCAAGAATGAGGAGGGATGGGGACGAGAGAATGGAGTACTTTTATTAATATTCCTCGCATCCTTTCTTTGAACATGACTAAAATAATAAATAAAAACTCTTTAGAAATAATTACTAACAACCTATCAACAAATTTTAAGAATTAAAACTTAAAATGACTAGAATGTTACGAAAGGGAGAGGGAGAATAAAAAGCGAGAAAAAAACCAAAAAACAAATAAAACACTGTTGTTCGTTTTATCAATTCTAAAATGACCCAGGGCTGAAGTATCTATACTATTCGGTAAAATATATCTTTTATCGTCGAAAGGGGATAGACATATTTTCTTTACGGAAACTGTAAAAACATTATGATTATAACTTCTAATGCTAGTACATACATCACTATGCAAAGACTGGGTTCTTAAACAATCCACGTAATCTTCTATTGTGATTTTATTTTGAACAACAGCATGCTGGACGCCTTTAATCCTTTTTTGCTGTTCACCACCTTCCAGTTCTATTGCGTACATTTTGGGACGCAACCCGACGAATCTCGTTATAATTTTACCGGCTGCTTCATCGGTGAATTTACCTAAAACCTTTTTATTTTTATTTGAATAGTTAGGATGATCAGTAGGGTAGTTTGAAGTGTCTAGAAATTCCATCATTCCACGCATGTCATCGTACAGATTTTTCGTCTTTATTGACCACACGAAACTATCGGTGTCCATGTATAAAAGCTTTAACGTGTCACCCGGATATTTCGACTTCATAACTTTATAATGGTGGTTATACATGGTTGACTTTGAAAGGTCGAGAACAGCTTGACCTACTACAATTGGTTTATTAAATAAAACTTTAGTTTTTGCCATGTGAATTGCTACTAGGTTTTCCGATATTATAGTTGAATCAATAAAATTGGATTTGGCTAGCAACTTTTCTGCTTGCTGATAGCTGGTGACTAATCTGACATCAATACGTTTTCTCACTGATTCAATCGTTTTCCCGAAAATTGCGTTATTGTACAATTTTATTTGAGATTTGTCAACATCATTTATAGCTCTTTTTCGTAATTCGGTATTGAAATCGATATATGGTTTCAGCCATTCTGATTGCCGAAACTTTATTACCCTATTGATTCGTACCAACCGCAACCCGTTTTCAATTGCTTGCTTTAACGCAATATAATGAACAACGTAATTTTTTCTATTGCCTAAATGAGCCACTAACTTTTCACACCTGGCCACATTATTCCTATTGCCCCCTGAAGGAATGATTCCAGTCACTTTAATCTTCTCTGGCAAAAAGGGTAGCTCATTGTGAGCATCATGCAACTCTCTTGGATATTCAAGATCCACATCCAACACATATCCGTAATCATCGGTTTCCGATAGCGTTTCCATTGGGGGAACACTGCTTGGATCCTCCCACGAGAAGTCGTCTATAGGAAGCTTCCCCAACATACTAACTCCATAGAGATTATTACAATCATGGTAAGCCAAAAACCGAGTATCCAACTCGGGGTCGTAAGAGAGTGGATTGGAACAGGGAAGATTTTGAGCTACAGCATATCGTCCCGAAACTTGGCAGAGCCCTCCTCGTATTCCACTTTCCACCATAAGGACCATATTGTAATCGGTGAGCAAACCAAGTCTCACTTTGGTAAACCGTAACATGGCTGTCCATGACATTCCTGGGGTCGTAAAAAACTGAGCTGGATCAACTTTGTGGGTGCGAAGGGTGAGATCTCGAAACGCCTCAAATACTTCGGCAAGCAAAAGAGTGTCAATTTTCATGTAGAGGTCATTGTAGTCACCCATGGTTGCACAATTAAATGAATCCCATACTCGCTGAGCGAATCGGTATTCCTCGTCTGAAATGTGTTTCTGTTTCAAATGACTGTAAAATTCTTCTATCGTAGGAAGCGACGAAAGATTGTATTTATCAACCGAATCCATAAACTCGTACGGGAAAACACCTTTTCTTTTGGCTAGCTCTATTTGATTTGGGTTAAAAAATTTGGGTAAAATGTTAAAATCGTTTAAATTACTTACTAAGTTTTCCAGGCCGGAGGATAAAAATTTATAGCTGTCTAAAAATCGGAGGGAAATGTGTTTGTTATATTGTTTACTAATGGAAATGAATCGTTCGCTAGTTGACGGTATAACTGTTATTCTTTTATTGTCATAATTTAGATGTGGAATAATGAAATGAGAATCATACGCGGAAGAGTTATGCATGAAAATCGGTAAGAAATTAGGTCGGATGAATTCGAGATTACATCTTCGATGCGCTGCTCCACGATAGTTTCCGAGAATGTGACAATGGTCACGTACTTTTTCAGAAGGGGAAGCAAACGGTTTGTCACATAAGAAACACGAAGTTGCATCGTCAAACTTTCTCAAATCGCCAGCTGATAATGGAATCATTGGGGTTTGAAGATTGTAAATACCGCTCACTTTCTCGGCCACGTCTTTTAAAAATTCTAAAAATCTATCCACTACTTGTTCCCCACGATATAAAAACAATTGCGAAGGTAGTGAATTACTAATTGTGGACTCGTATCCCTCCTGAATGTGGAGGTAAGCGCATACAGAAATAGGCTTGTGCTTGTTAAAATTATTGATGTACAAAGAATTTGGATTCGGTTGACAGGAGTGGATCCGCTCTAGCATACATTCAAAGTCTGCACAAATCACAAAAGGTACTCTCATACATTTTTTCACTTCCTCGAACTGAATATAAGGCTTTTGGGTCGGCATATGCACAAACTGAGGTATATTTTTATTGCACAACAGATCATGTTGAGCAACGCCAACAGTGTTCGATTCAGTGCGTTTGAAACACAAACACCGTTTGCACACATCTACCCTACGGCAATGCCTCGTAATTTGCCCTCTAACTAACTTATTAAAATCTTTAATCCACACGTAATGGTATCGACCAGTCCTATCGTCCTCTATTAACAGTAAGTCTCTATGATCCTGTTTTTCATTAGATACAATTTTTTTGGGGCACACGTTTTGGCTGCTGTCTAATGTGAACACGTTAATAGAAATATTATTAGCAGTTTCAAATTTGGAAATTTCCTTAAGTGGTGTGGGGAATGAAATACACTCAAAATTGTATTGGTGATTGACGTGGGTGTACGATGAAACTCTGCTCGGGTGATCGTCTACCAGCTTCGACAAAACTGCATACTTAAAACAGTAATTGTCGTTAATATTTTTAACGTTTATACAAGCATTACGATTTTCTATTTTTCCGGGGAGTGGAAGCCACGAGCCCCCTCTCAATGGGGAGTATTCGGCAATTTTCAACCTAGCTCCGTATATAGCTTCCAATTTCCATCCACTTCCTTTAGCCTCCATCTCAGTCAATTCGGTATTAATTTTTCGAACATCGAGTCTAATAAATACGGAATTTCCGACACATCCAATAAAATGTCGTATTTGGCTTTAATGTTACCGTCCATTTGGTCTCCAGCGGCATTTATCATTAACATGTCAATAAAAATTGAAAACTTAATAACGCCTACATTTTGTAATGTTGTGATTAAAATGGTAGATATTCTATCCTTAATGTCGGAGAGGAATGATGGAAAGTCTAGAGAGTGAAGAGATCGTATGAAATATGAAGCTATTCTGGACTGGAAAGCGGTTTCGTAGGGGGCAGTTAAATCATCGTTCGGGGGTATGGCTAATACTTGTCTTACAGTCGGATCGTTATTGTATCGTGAGGTGTTTACACCGTTACAGTTCGAATGGTGAAAATCAAAATGTGCCAAACTCGGGAAAACCACTCCACAGCGATCACATAGCATCAATCTCTCACAAATTCGTTCATGTCTCGCCCTTAATGCACTGTCAGAACATATTTGTCCGCATTTTGAACAAAACAGTCGATTGCACATACTAGTAGAGGGCTGGAAGGAACTGGTTTCTCTCGACGGACCAGCAACACTTTCGACTCGTCCGGAAGTAGGAACGTTATCGTGGGCACGGCGACGTTTTGGGGGAGAGGCAGGACATTCCTCTTTATGATTGGGCTGGTTCGTCATGTTACTTCCACAATAGTCACACAATGATGAAAAAATCTCTTCCTCACCATCAGAAAGGAGAGGGTGACTATTGGTTCGCCTTCTTAGCATTTTGAATAAAGCGTTGAAACCAAAAAACTAATTAAACTTTTAAGCAATAATAAACGAAAAGTAAATTAATAGCTAACTTGCAAACAAACCTAACAAAAATGAGTAAAGAAAAAAAAATCTCCTTCGAAAAAACGAATGAAAAACTTATTTTTAATAAATTATAGTATCAAATCTGATGAAATTATAGTGCGTTCGAACTCGCAAGAAAATAAAATAAGGCAGTAAAGTATAAACCTGATAACTGGTTAGGTTCTACTTTATCAGAAAATAAAAAAAGAAACTTGACTTATCGTCCTAATAATAAACTGCGTTAACGAAAAAAAGAAAGAGGATAACTCGGGAATATGTAACCCATAAACTGTATGTAAAGAAAATAAAATGAGAAAATGTTCGAACCAACAAAAATTGAACTGATGTAAAACTAAGTACTTTTTATGAAACAAAATTGATAAAACTAATTATATAATGGAACAGAAAAGAAAGCTGGTTTTAAAATGACTACTAATAAAGAATAATATCACGCGGATCGAAATGAACAAACAGAAAAAATGGTCTACCCTAGTTAGTAGGGATGAATTAACCGAAGTCGATTTAGCAAAGCGAATTGTGTTAGAACCTGAGCGAAACTTGTTCTACCAAAGCTCAACGCAGAATGAGACGAGCGCGGAGCGGGCGCGGGTTATATACGGAGAGTAAACCTCGACAAGCTGATACTTGCTCTAGGAGCGCTCAAACATTCCAATTCATCGCGAGCGATCAAGCGGCTCCGTTCGGAGACCCCCTTCCGCTTCCATTCTAATTATTTAACGATTACTTATAAATAATATCACGCGGATAGGAACGAACAGAAAGAAGAAATGGTTCACCATAGTTACTCAGAGTTAACTGAAATTAATTTAGCGAATCGGATATTGTTCGAATCTGGGCGAATCTTGTTCTACCATAACAATGAGACCAGCGGAGCCGGCAGGGGATATTAATGAGGTGGAGAGCAAACCTCGACAAGTTAATACTAGCTCACGGAGCGCTCAATCATTCCAATTCTACGAGAGCGTCGTCGGCACCTCCGTTTCCAAGACGCATCACGCTTCCCCTCAGATTTTCTAACGCTTACGAGTAAATAATTTCGCGCCGATTGCAAAAAGGAGAAATGGTTCACGTTAGTTAATTGACGTAAGTTAACCTAAGTCAATTTGGCATGTCGGATATTGTTGAATGCTGAGCGAACCTTATTCTACCAATGTAGTGGAGAGCAATCCTCAACAAGTTGATACTTGCACACGGAGCGCTCGAACGTTCCCGGGCGATTTAGTTCCGCGCCCCTTCCCGCAACCATTTGGCAACGTTGAGGAGTAACAAGTTTTTACTTGTCCTCCCCCCCCCCACCTCTCTACACAACCGCTCCACCGCCATCTATCTACAGACTCTCCCCCACCTCCGCTATGCGAGAGCTCTTCTCTAGTCAATCGTTCTTCGGCCGTCGTAGTAGCACAACATTGCGCTCGTCGTCACTTCGTCAATGTAAGTATCATTAATCATTTCATTTCGTTAGCTATTTCTTATTGTAAACGTCTTCTTTTAATTATATTTATTATTTCTCGTTTCTCAATTTTTTCCAGATGTTATCTGCTTCAATCCTAAACAGACTAAACAAGCAAAACTCGGGTATATTGAACCTGAGCGATTTGCATATTGGGACTTCGTACGAAGTTCTACCTTTCGAGAGAATTGTAACACAATATGGGAAGACAGTTATTGCTGAAGTGCGACCTTTTTCTCAAACTTACGACGACGAATCGACAAAAGTCTTCCTACCCAAACGATTCAGTGATGGAATTACTGACGATCAAATACAGTCATTCAACTCCACTCAAATTCGTCATCTTTTCCTCGTCTACAAAGGAATGAAGAATCGTAGGCATGATATCGAATTTTGTCAATGACTAATATACAAGGATAAGACTACAAACCTCAGAAGAAATAGGGTAAAAACAAAGAGGAATAACGTCTAAGAAGAAGAAACTGTTAATTTAATAAAAAGAAGAAGCTACTTTCGTTTATTAATTTATTCGACGAAAATGAAAGAAAAAAATTGTGTTTTAAATTTGAATAAAGTTTCCGTATATTTTGTTAAAAGAAAAGCGTTTTCTTCTTATCCCTTTTTTATTGATGGCAACCCCAAAGCGCCGGAATCATTAGAGAATGGCGAGATGAGTGTGAAGGAGGAGGAAGAGGAGAAGGAGAAGAAGAAGAAGAAGAAGAAGAGAGAGAGAGAGAGAGAGAGAGAAAGGGGTGTGAATAAATCTAAACGAATAATATAAAGGCGATACTAATTGTGCGGCGATGACGTCGTCACAGTGACAGTAACAGTGGTCAAAGCTAGTTGAAACATGATAGGACGAGTTTGGACATGCAAAAACTTGTTCCTCCTCCTCCTCCTCCTCCATTTCCTCTTTGGCGACGAAAGGTGTGTGAGATAAGCTACGATATTACCTAAAAGGGACAAATGTGGAGATGCAGTAAAAAAACTCGTATTGTGGTGGTGGTTGTGATGGTGGTGGAGATTGTGGTTGTGATGGTGGTGGATATTGTGGTGGTTGTGATGGTGGTGGTGATGGAGATTGTGGTGGTGGTTGTGATGGTGGTTGTGATGGTGTTGAAGATTGTGGTGGTGGTGATGGTGGTGGTGATGATGGTTGTGATAGTGGATGTGATGGTGGTTGTGATTAAGGTGGGGGTTGTGATGGAGATTGTGGTGGTGGTTTTGATGGTGGTGGTGATGGAGATTATGATGGTGGAGCGGTGATTGAATGACGTGTGTGTGTGTGTGGCAAGCTACGTGATTACGTCAGATAGTCTACGTGAAGAAGAAGGATCGACGATTCAATAGTATGGTGTCGTATAATCTATATAATTTCATTCGAGAATGCGATGCAAGGGACTGTGTGACAGGAAGAAGGGTGGAGGGGGTGGGGAGCAAGGGGGGTGAGTGGAAGGAAGGTGGAAGAGGGGAAGGGATGCAGGTGATGGGAAGAGAGGCGGGGATGGGTGGGGAAGGGTGAGGGGTGGGGGAGGGTGGAGTGGGGGTGGGGGAGGGTGGAGTGGGGGATGGTGTGGGGCGAGGGTGTGGGGTGGGGAGGGTGGAGTGGGGGATGGTGAGGGTGAGGGTGTGGGGGTAGAGTGTGTGATGATGGGGGGGGGGTATGTGGCCAGGGAGGGGGGAAGGTGTTGAGGGTGTGAGGGTTTTGGGGTGGGTAAGGGGGGGTGTGGGGTGAGGGGGAGTGGTGTGGGGTGAGGGAACCGGTGGCTTTGAGCTGGTTGTAATATCATTTTACAGGCAATTTGGCGCACCAGTTGCCAACAGCCTTGAACCACTCGAGCGGGCTCTAGCAGGCCTATCAGGACGACCCTGCATAGTCTGTGCCGATGCAAATGCCAGATCACCATTGTGGGGATCCCCAACCCTGGATGGGGCGGGCGAGGCGTATATAGAGCTGCTCACCAGGTACAACTTGATTGTTGTCAACGACCCCATGACTGAGGCGACCTATGATGGTCCGGGAGGAAGGTCGTGTGTAGATGTCACAGCCGTGTCTCACACCCTGCTACTCAAATTGCAGGGTTGGCGAGTCGTACCAGGTGCAACGCAGAGCGATCACATGGTTATTGACTTTGCCATCACGGATGACAACATCCTCTGCAAAGACACGCGTGAAAAGCGATTCCGCACAAAAAATGCTGACTGGCCACAATTCTGTAGGGTACTGGAAGGTGAACTGCGTGCCGCGGACACCGACCTAATAGCACAAGCATACACACCTGAAGAGGTGGACAGCAAAGTGGACATATTTACCACAGCACTGCACTCTGCTGGGCTCTCTGTACTTGGGCAACATAAGCACAGGGCGATCAAAGTCCCATGGTGGACTGAGGAACTAAATCCCCTCAAGCAAAGTGCAAATAGAGCCAGAAGGATGTACCAAAACACTCGTGACCCTGATGCCAGAGCAACACTCCGAACTGCCTTCATCCAAGAGAAGAAGGCCTTCCACCGCGCCATCAAACGAGCCAAACGGCAAGGCTGGCGAAATTTTGTGGAAGCGGAGAGCTCTGAGAACCCCTGGGGCAGACACTACAAGTCCTCCATAGGAAAAGCAAATGTAGAGCAGGTCTTAGCTGCGATGCAAAATGAGTCAGGCTGGGCCTGCAGCATCGAACGTTCACTGGAAACCCTCCTTGAGAAGGCGTTCCCAGATGACCAAGTAGCTCGAGACACTGAAGCCTAGAGGGCAGCAAGGGAGCTGATCATGGACCCTCCGAACGAGCCCGACATCCCATTGTGGACAACAGGCGACCTCGGCAGGGCCCTTGCGACCTTAAAGCCCAACAAATCTCCTGGGCCAGATAAAATAGAAAGCAATATGCTAAGGAAGGCTGAGCAGACAATCTCCAGCGGCCTCCTTAATTTATTTAATGACTGTCTGCAGGTCGGACAGTTCCCCACTCAGTGGAAGACTGCGCGCGTTGTCACTCTTCAAAAGGGTGGCGACCGCAATCAGTCAGACCCGCGATCATGGAGACCACTCAGCCTTCTTTCCATATTAGGCAAAACACTAGAAATCTTGATGTTGCAGTCCCTCGAAGGAGTCTTTGGCCGCAACCTCACAGGCAGGCAATACGGGTGTACCAAAGGAAGGTCCACGCAGGATGTCATTGTCGAGATTCGGCGTGTTTCCCTGCTGGCACCGGCTAAGTACGTCGTAGCAGTTCTGATTGACATCAGAGGAGCGTTTGACAACCTTTGGTGGCCAGCGCTCCTTAATGAGCTCAAAGGTAGGGGAATCCCCCGCAACCTGTACTCGCTCGTCAGAAGTTACCTGACAGACAGAACTGCTACGATCGAAAGCAGGCATGTCTCCGTCCGGAGAAAGATTGAGAAGGGGTGCCCACAGGACTCGGTCCTTGGACCAGCACTCTGGAATGCCTTCTTCGAAGGTCTTCTCAGGAAACTCATGGAGACTGACTGCGAGCCGTACGCCTATGTGGATGACTTGACTGTGCTGATCTTTGCAGAGTCAGTCCGCCAAATTGAAGAAAAAACCCACCACGTGCTCCGCACTGTCAACCAATGGTGCGAGCACGTCAAGATGCAGGTGGCTGAGGAAAAAACCCAGCAAATCCTCTTGAAGGGGAAAGTGAATAATCCACCCACAATACGCTTTGGCGGCCACAGGCTCCTTCTTGAAAAGCACGTCAAGTATTTAGGAGTGAATATAAGTGAGAGGTGGGGTTTCAACCAACACCTCCAGTCCCTTAAAGGCACTACCATTGCAAGGTTTGCCTCACTGCGTGCCATTACTAAGGCCACTTGGGGTGTGTGTTACCATGACACCATCCTCATGTATAAGGCCATCTATTTAGGTGTGATTGGCTACTGCCCCGTTGTCTGGGGTAGCAAACTAACAGTCAATCAAGAGAGAGTATTGGCCCAATCCCAGAGAGCTGCGCTCCTGTGGATCACCAAGGCCTACAAGACTGTATCAACGGAAGCACTCCAGGTGATCACTGGTCAGTTACCAGTTGATTTGGCTGTTGAGTGCATGATTGACAAGTGGAGAGTGAAACGGGAGCTTCCCCCGCTTTGGGCTGAACCGTGCGGATCTCACCACAGAACAGAAACTTGCCGCCATCGATGAATGGGCTCTAGAGAAATGGCAAGCGAGATGGGAATCCTCGTCAAAGGGACGTGATACGTATGAGTTCTTCCCCAACATCCGTGAACGTCTTTCTAGAAAATGGGTCGAGCCAGTTCCTCACGGGACATGGTGACTTCAATGCGCGGCTCCACTTCTTTTCTCTGAAAGACTCTCCATTATGCACGTCTTGTGCCTCCAGTGCGGAGGAAACAAGAAACCATGTGCTGCTCCACTGTAGTTTCTACAACAGTGAGCAACGGTAGTTGGGAGGGCAAACGAACTTAGCAGCTTTGACTGCTACAAAGGAAGCCTATAACCATTTTGCAAAGTTCGCGAAGAAGGTGATGGCTAAGAAACGTGGTCATAGTTGATCTGTCCTTTTGAAACTTGCCACCTAAGTAAATAGTTAGAACAGGTAGGAAACCAGATTAAGACTCCTCCCAGATGGTACGGGATTAGGGGGGAGTGGTGTGGGATGAGGGGTATGGTGTTTGATGGGGGGATGGTTGCGAGGGGAGGTGTATCGGGTGAGGGTGGATGGGTGCGAGGGGGGAGGTGTATCGGGTGAGGGGGAAGGGGTTGAGGAGTGTGAGGCAAGCTACGCGATTGCCTCGCCTATGAGTCGCGCACAGGCGATAATTGATGAGCGTGAGGCAAGCTACGCGATTCCCTCTCGCGAAGAAAGCGCGAAAACCCACCCCTCCTCCCCTCCCAACCCCTAGGAGGCGGAGGAGGAGTGCGAGGCAAGCTTTGTGATTCCCGCGCATGCGCGAAGTGACGTCACGCCACCCCCACCCCTCCCACCCACCCACCACCCCCTGGGAGGCGGGGGAGGAGTGCGAGGCAAGCTGTGTGATTCCCTCGTCTCTGAGCCCCATGGTGGCCTAGAGCATTCATTCTTGTACTTCTTACTACATCTTCTCCCCCTTTAGAAAGTCCTCGTCCTCTGCTCAACTGATCGGCGTGTTTCCTCTTTTCGCCTCCACCGACATCAACAATGTATGAATACGGTCCCGTTTGTGTTTTGATGAATCCAGGATTGGATTTGGCATTATGTGGATCCTGGACCCACACCGTTTCTCCCTCCTCAAATGAACGTTGTTTCACGTTGCTGTCATGCTGGATTTTCTGTTGGACTAGAGCCTTATCTATTTTCGACTCTACGTTGGGACGCAACAAGTCTAGTCTTTAGTTGATTCGCCGGGCATAAAATAGTTCTGCTGGTGAACGTTCAGTGGTACGCGGGGTAGTGACGCGATATGAAAACAGGAATTATTGTAGCCTCAGATTAACATCGTTTACTCCTCTCATCGTTTTCATTCGTTGTTTGAATGTCTTTACTTCCCTCTCCGCCAACCCATTGGTTTTCGGGTGATATGGGGTTGAAGTTATGTGATGTATACAATTCGACTGGCAGAACGATTTGAATTGGGAACTGGTGTACTGTGGTCCATTGTCACTTACGATAGTTTTAGGGAGCCCAGTTCTTGCAAACAGTTCTCTTAAAAGCTGAATGGTCTTGAACGATGTAATTTTCTCCATTGGGAATATTTCGAGCCATTTTGTACTCGCGTCAATCACAATCAGCCAGTATTTCTTGAGAAATGGGCCGCAAAAATCTATATGCAATCTACTCCATGGTTCTCGTGGAACAGACCACGAAAATAGCGGAACTTCAGGATCTTTTGGTCGATTCTCTTGACAAGTAAAGCATGCATGAACGTGTGATTCGATCTCCTTGTCAATGTTGGGCCACCAGACGTGAGTGCGCGCTACCGCTCTCATCCCAGTGATCCCTGGGTGCCCTTCGTGAAGCACATTGAGAACTGTTGCTCTCAAAATAGATGGTATCACCAACCGTCCTTGCCACATAAGGATGCCTTCTTCGTATGATAGTTCCATTCTCTCCTCAAAAAATGTATGTAACGTATTGGGAACATCTTTCTTCTTGTGGGACCATCCATGTTGTACATATGTTACTACACGAGTCAGTATTTCATTTTCCAATGTTTTCTTCTTCAGATGATTCGAAGATAGAGCGATATCCTCGAGCCTAACGTGCAATAATTTAGATCCGAATGATGCTGCCTCTTCTTCTGGCGTTGATACTTTTACTAAAGTTAACGTACCTGTTACTGTCTCCTCTGGCTTGTGAGTTACAAGCCAGAGGAGACGGTAACAGGTACGTTAACTTTAGTAATTTGCCTACTGGCGGACATAACCCAATTTCGTTGATACTTTTGTTGTGCATAGTGGAAGCCTTGATAGTGCATCTGCTGGATTATCTTTCCCAGGCAAATATTGAATTTCGTAATCGAAGCCTGATGGGATTATAGCCCAACGTGTTAATCTATTTGCAGCCAGTTTCAAAGTTCGTTTTTTTCGCCGAGTAAATGGATTAGAGGTTTGTGATCGGTTCGTATAATGAAATGTCTCCCGACTAAGTACTGTCGAAATTTACTCAATCCAAATATGATTCCCAATGTTTCTTTGTCTAAGGCCGAGAGTAGGGTAAGAATGTACCTTCTAGGACACCATGGGGCTCAGAGACGAGGGAATCACACAGCTTGCCTCGCACTCCTCCCCCGCCTCCCAGGGGGTGGTGGGTGGGTGGGACGGGTGGGGGTGGGGTGACGTCACTTCGCGCATGCGCGGGAATCACGAAGCTTGCCTCGCACTCCTCACACGCCACTTAGGGGTTGGTGGGAGGGGAGGGGGGTGATTTTCGCGCTTTCTTCGCGCGAGGGAATCGCGTAGCTTGCCTCACGCTAATCAATTATCGCCTGATCGCGACTCATAGGCGAGGCAATCGCGTTGCTTGCCTCACACTCCTCAACACCTTCACCCCTCACCCGATACACCTCCACCCTCGCACCCATCCCCCCCTCACCATCATCCCACACCATACCCCTCATCCCACACACCCCCTCACCATTAACATCACGCCCCTCACCCCAAAAACCCTCACACACACACACCCCTCACTCCACACCATCCCCCCACCTCATCCCACACCATACCCTCACCCCACACAACTCCCCTCACACCACACCCCCAAACCCTCACCCCCACCACTCACCACACACCATCCCCCTTCACAGCCCCATCACCCTCCCCACCCTCACCTCTCGCCCTCACCGCCCATCATCACACACCCTACCCCCACACCCCTAATCCCCCCACTCCACACCATCTCCCACTCCACCCTCCCCACTCCATCCATGCCTCGCTTCCCCTCACCTGCATCCCTTCCCTCCACCACCTTCCTTCCCTCGCCACCATCACCCCACCCCCTCCTCCTCATCACACACCATACCCCTCATCCCACACCATACCCCTCACCCCACACCCCCACTCATCCCTCATCCCAACCCCACACCATCCCCCTCCCCCATCATCACACACCCTACCCCACACCCCTAAACCCCCCCCACCATACACCATCACCCTCCCCACCACTCCACCCTACCTCTTCCTCACCCTTCCCCACCCATCCCTGCCTCTCTTCCCAACCTCTATTCCCCACACCCGCCTCCCTTCCCCTCCACCACCTTCCTTACCCTCACCACTCACAACCACCATCACCACCACCATCACCATCATCATCACCACCACCATCATAACTATCACTTCCATCACCATCACCACCACCACCATCATAATTATCACCACCACCACCATCATAATTATCACCACCATCACCATCACAAGCACCATCACCACCACCATTACCATCAGCATCACAACCACCATCATAATCATCAACACAACCACCTTCACCATCATAATTATTACCTCCATCACCATCACCACCATCATAATCATCACCACAACCACCATCATCATCACCGCCACCATCATAATCACCACCTCCATCACCACCACCATCATAATCACCACCTCCATCACAACCACCACCACCATCACCACCGCCACCACCACAATCTCCATCACCACCATTATCACAACCACCATCACCACCACAATCACCACCACTATCTCCATCACCACCACCACCACCAACACCATCACCACCACCAACACCAACACCATCACCACCACCATCATAATCATCACCACAACCACCATCATAATCAATTTCCGCCTTCGTCCACACCGAGTGGGAATCTCCACACATTCCTAGCATCACATCGCGAGGCTGAAGTACCCAAACGTAGATGTCCGTTTTAAAAAATCGGACGATAAATTCCTGATCAACTTTCACCTACATCTTCACAGAGTGGCAACCGCCACACTTTCCTAACATCTCATTAGGAGGGTTATGTACCCAAATGTACATGTCTGCTTTGAAAAATCGTACGATAAATTCCTTTACTCTGATCACCATCCGCCTTCATCTTCACAGAGTGGCAACCGCCACACTTTCCTAACATCTCATTAGGAGGGTGTAGTACCCAAATGTACATGTCTGCTTTGAAAAATCGTACGATAAATTCCTTTACTCTGATCACCATCCGCCTTCATCTTCACAGAGTGGCAACCGCCACACACTTTCCTAACATCTCATTAGGAGGGTTATGTACCCAAATGTACATGTCTGCTTTGAAAAATCGTACGATAAATTCCTTTACTCTGATCACCATCCGCCTTCATCTACACAGAGTTGCAACCGCCACACTTTCCTATCATCTCATTAGGAGGGTTATGTACCCATATGTACATGTCTGCTGTGAAAAATCGTACGATAAATTCCTTTACTCTGATCACCATCCGCCTTCATCTACACAGAGTGGCAACCGCCACACTTTCCTAACATCTCATTAAGAGGGTGAAGTACCCAACTATACATGTCTGCTTTGAAAAATCGTACGATAAATTCCTTTACTCTGATCACCATCCACCTTCATCTTCACAGAGTGGCAACCGCCACACTTTCCTAACATCTCATTAGGAGGTTGAAGTACCCAAATGTACATGTCTGCTTTGAAAAATCGTACGATTAATTCCTTTACTCTGATCACCATCCGCCTTCATCTTCACAGAGTGGCAACCGCCACACACTTTCCTAACATCTCATTAGGAGGGTTATGTACCCAAATGTACATGTCTGCTTTGAAAAATCGTACGATAAATTCCTTTACTCTGATCACCATCCGCCTTCATCTACACAGAGTTGCAACCGCCACACTTTCCTATCATCTCATTAGGAGGGTTATGTACCCATATGTACATGTCTGCTGTGAAAAATCGAACGATAAATTCCTTTACTCTGATCACCATCCGCCTTCATCTACACAGAGTGGCAACCGCCGCACATTCCTAACATCTCCTTAGGAGGGTTATGTACCCAAATGTACATGTCTGCTTTAAAAATCGTACGATAAATTCCTTTACTCTGATCACCATCCGCCTTCATCTACACATAGTGGCAACCGCCACACATTCCTAACATCTCATTAGGAGGGTTATGTACCCAAATGTACATGTCTGCTTTGAAAAATCGTACGATAAATTCCTTTACTCTGATCAACTTCCACCTTCATCTACACAGAGTGGCAACCGCCACACATTCCTAACATCTCATTAGGAGGGTTATGTACCCAAATGTACATGTCTGCTTTGAAAAATCGTACGATAAATTCCTTTACTCCGATCACCATCCGCCTTCATCTTCACTGAGCGGCAACCGCCACACATTCCTAACATCTCATTAGGTAGTTGAAGTACCCAAATGTCCGTTTTAAAAAATCGAACGGTAAATTCCTTTACACCGATCAACTTTCACTTTCATTTTCACTGGGTGGCAATCACGACACTTTGTCTGCTTTGAAAAATCGTACGATAAATTCCTTTACTCTGATCAACTTCCGCCTTCATCTACGCAGAGTGGTAATCACCACACTTTCCTAACATCTTATTAGGAGGATGATGTACCCAAATGTACATGTCCGTTTGAAAAAATCGTTTGATAATCGATCGCTCGAAGTACTGAAATGTACGAATTTTTAAAACTACTAATGATGCGTGTGTGTGTGTGTGTGTGTTCACCCTGCAGTCGGGGGTCCAGAATTCCGCTGACGTATTCCCTGCGTGTCGTATGAGCCGACTAAAAGGGAAAGCCGGGTGGGCCCAGCTTGAAAGACAACCTCACCTCTATGAGGTCCCCGCAGGATTACATCCAACGAGGCTTAACTGTGGCTGGGCGTCACAGTGTACTCTGTCGCCACACTGTGCTCACCCTGCAGTAGGGGGTCCAGAATTCCACTGCCGTACTCCCTGCGTGTTCGTATAAGCCGGACTAAAAGGGACAAAACTTACACTTCTTTCACATACATGACACACTGGGAACCCCCTACCTTTAGCTGGGATCGCAGAACACACCCCCCGCAGGAAGGGGGACAGAATTCTCCTGCCGTATCCTCTGCGTGGCCGTTAAATCCGGCCTTAAAGGGGCTTAAAGCTCACGACACTGACATACACAACATATTCCAGATACTAAATACACTGCAACGGCTTGCGTGGCAGAACACATACACTTGAAACACTCATAATGAGCGAAAGACAGTCCTGGAAGTAGCTCGCTAACACCTTTGAGCGATCCCCTATATAGGTGCGGCCTTCGGAATGAGGAGGGGGAAAAACCAGGTTTGAACGTTCCTGGGGCGGCTGATAGCGTGTGTCCCGCTCACCACATCACTAGTGGCCGAGGGCTGACTCTGAGCAGCAGCCGAAAAATCCCTCATGCGTCTTAGTCCCGGTGGGTGGCCGGACTGGCAGCTGCGGCGCATGTGGGGGCCTCCTTGACCCTCAACGGACCAGGGAAAGGGGCTAGAATCAATATGCCTGAGGGGGAGCTTCCAGGACACTGCCTCGAGCACCTCTCGCTCATACCACTAACACACACACCAAATGAACTCACAAGGATACACTACACCAGTCTGCTTCTTCAATACCCCCCCCCCCCATATTAGTAAAAATAAAATGACAAAGTCAACTAAAACTTCAGCAGGTAATAAAAACGCCACCTGCGCCTCTTCCTCGGGCTCGCCAAGCTCGACCCCTCCCTCTTCGGACGATGAGCAACCTACTCGTCGTCCAAACAAACAAGGGCGGAAAGAACCGGGCAAACCGCGTTCATCTCCCCCTTCTCCCCCTAGTAGCCCGGGCAACCTGGCTACTACAAGCACACGACACAGCATGGACCCTAAACTGTCGGACATGGAGCAAATTTGCGCATACGTCCAAATCATCCACGGCCAGCTGGCACGGATGAGGGCCAACGCGACAGGACCTATGCGGGACCTCATAACTAGTTGCCTCTTCGAAATTTCGAAGCTGGCTATAAAAGCTAATGCCCCCCCAACGACATCGCCCCCTGCCACTCCCCCCCTGCGGGAAACTGTGGCGGCTGTCGTGAGGGAAGAGCTGCGTAGGGCAATTGCCCAGCAGCCAGTGCCACCAGCCCCCCAAACTCGAGGAGCAACAACGAGCCAAGGTTGTACCCCAGGCCCCTCATATGCGGCAGTAGCCGCTACTGCGCCTTCCTCCCCCCCTCATGGAGCTGAGGCGGAATGGCAGCCTGCCAGGGCCAGGAAGCGCAGAGGGAAGCAGAAACAGGCCCCAACTAAGCAGGAAGTGCAGGCCGAGGGCAGCGCCCCGCCTACGCCTCCGCCCAAAAACAAGGGCAAAAATAAAAATAAAAACCAAACTATAATGCCTCCACCGCTTGCCAAACTCCCCCCTAAAAACCCACGACAAAACGTGGTAGTGTTTAGGCGGACATGTGAGGAAGGAGAGGCTGGTCCCTCCAACCCTGACGCAATGGAAGCGCTTATGCGGGGTGTCCCTGCTACGGACCTCCAAGCTCTAAGTGTCCGAGTGCTAGACATCCGCACCGCAGTAGGAGGTGGCGCCGTCATTGTGACGGAAACGCCAGAAATGGCCAAGGCGCTCACGAGCCACATTTCCACAAAAAAGGAGTTGAAGCTCCAAGCGTCAGCCCCCCTGGGTCGTTTCCCCCGCCTGCTGCTGTGCGACGTGCGGACCGACCTTCAAAAAGAGGACTTGGCCCAACAAGTTGTTGAGCACAACCCTGCGTTAGGCTTGCAGCCGCAGGATGTCAGGCCTCTCTTCACCAAAAAGCGTGGCAGACAGAAGGATTGGGTGATTGAGGTATCACCCAGCCTGTACAAAAAACTAGAGGGGGCAAGGCACCTCCAAATAGCCTGGCAGCGGTGCGCCATACGAAAGTACCAAGCCCCCACTCAGTGCTACAAATGCCAGCGCTATGGCCACCTGGCAGTGGCCTGTACAAGACCTGTTGTCTGCGCCTGGTGCGCCTTGCCACATCTGAGTAAGGAATGCAAGCGTGATGCTCCCCTCAAGTGTGCAAATTGCGTCGAACGCAAAATCCAACAGGTCGCAGATCTGTTTCTTTATTTCATGACTGTACCTAAACCCTCGACGAGGGTTATATCAGTCATAGAAGTTGCGGTTTCGCTAATATGCAAGAGGCCGGCCCCTGCAGCATCCACCGAACTCAGACCTGTGGAGGTACGGCAGGTATGTGGTCGTTAGCCAGTCTCACCGTAGAGAGCTGTTGCCCGTGTGTTACCGCGCGGAGGTGACCACCTGAGGAATCCCGTACCATCTGGGAGTAGTTCATAATCTGGTTCCCTACCTGATCTTACTGTTTACTTGGGTGGCAAGTTTCAAAAGGACTGATCAACTATAACCACGTTTCTTAGCCATTACCTTCTTTGCGAAATTTGAAAAATGGTTATAGGCTTCCTTTGTAGCAGTCAAGGCTGCTAAGTTCGTTTGCCCTCCCAACAACCGTCGCTCACTGTTGTAGAAACTACAGTGGAGCAGCACATGGTTTCTTGTTTCCTCCGCACTGGAGGCACAAGACGTGCATAATGGAGTGTCTTTCAGAGAAAAGGAGTGGAGCCGCGCATTGAAGTCACCATGTCCCGTGAGGAACTGGCTCGTCCAGTGGTCTGGCTCAACCCATTTTCTAGAAAGACGTTCACGGATGTTGGGGAAGAACTCATACGTATCACGTCCCTTTGACGAGGATTCCCATCTCGCTTGCCATTTCTCTAGAGCCCATTCATCGATGGCGGCAAGTTTCTGTTCTGTGGTGAGATCTGCACGGAGTTCAGCCCAAAGCGGGGGAAGCTCCCGTTTCACTCTCCACTTGTCAATCATGCACTCAACAGCCAAATCAACTGGTAACTGACCAGTGATCACCTGGAGTGCATCCGTTGATACAGTCTTGTAGGCCTTGGTGATCCTCAGGAGCGCAGCTCTCTGGGATTGGGCCAATACTCTCTTTTGATCGACTGTTAGTTTGCTACCCCAGACAATGGGGCAGTAGCCAATCACACCTAAATAGATGGCCTTATACATGAGGATGGTGTCATGGTAACACACACCCCAAGTGGCCTTACTAATGGCACGCAGTGAGGCAAACCTTGCAATGGTAGTGCCTTTAAGGGACTGGAGGTGTTGGTTGAAACCCCACCTCTCACCTATATTCACTCCTAAATACTTGACGTGCTTTTCAAGAAGAAGCCTGTGGCCGCCAAAGCGTATTGTGGGTGGCGTATTCACTTTCCCCTTCAAGAGGATTAGCTGGGTTTTTTCCTCAGTCACCTGCATCTTGACATGCTCGCACCATTGGTTGACAGTGCGGAGCACGTGGTGGGTTTTTTCTTCAATTTGGCGGACTGACTCTGCAAAGATCAGCACAGTCAAGTCATCCACATAGGCGTACGGCTCGCAGTCAGTCTCCATGAGTTTCCTGAGAAGACCTTCGAAGAAGGCATTCCAGAGTGCTGGTCCTAGGACCGAGCCCTGTGGGCACCCCTTCTCAATCTTTCTCCGGACGGAGACATGCCTACTTTCGATCGTAGCAGTTCTGTCTGTCAGGTAACTTCTGACGAGCGAGTACAGGTTGCGGGGGATTCCCCTACCTTTGAGTTCATTAAGGAGCGCTGGCCACCAAAGGTTGTCAAACGCCCTCTGATGTCAATCAGAACTGCTACGACGTACTTAGCCGGTGCCAGCAGGGAAACGCGCCGGATCTCGACAATGACATCCTGCGTGGACCTTCCTTTGGTACACCCGTATTGCCTGCCTGTGAGGTTGTGGCCAAAGACTCCTTCCAGGGACTGCAACCTCAAGATTTCTAGTGTTTTGCCTAATATGGAAAGAAGGCTGAGTGGTCTCCATGATCGCGGGTCCGACTGATTGCGGTCGCCTCCCTTTTGAAGAGTGACAACGCGCGCAGACTTCCACTGAGTGGGGAACTGTCCGACCTGCAGACAGTCATTAAATAAATTAAGGAGACCGCTGGAGATTGTCCGCTCAGCCTTCCTTAGCATATTGCTTTCTATTTTATCTGGCCCAGGAGATTTGTTGGGCTTTAAGGTCGCAAGAGCCCTGCCGAGGTCGCCTGTTGTCCACAATGGGATGTCGGGCTCATTCGGAGGGTCCATGATCAGCTCCCTTGCTGCCCTCTGGGCTTCAGTGTCTCGAGCTACTTGGTCATCTGGGAACGCCTTCTCAAGGAGGGTTTCCAGTGAACGTTCGATGCTGCAGGCCCAGCCTGACTAATTTTGCATCGCGGCTAAGACCTGCTCTACGTTTGCTTTTCCTATGGAGGACTTGTAGTGTCTGCCCCAGGGGTTCTCAGAGCTTTCCGCTTCCACGAAATTTCGCCAGCCTTGCCGTTTGGCTCGTTTGATGGCGCGGTGGAAGGCCTTCTTCTCTTGGATGAAGGCAGTTCGGAGTGTTGCTCTGGCATCAGGGTCACGAGTGTTTTGGTACATCCTTCTGGCTCTATTTGCACTTTGCTTGAGGGGATTTAGTTCCTCAGTCCACCATGGGACTTTGATCGCCCTGTGCTTCTGTTGGCCAAGTACAGAGAGCCCAGCAGAGTGCAGTGCTGTGGTAAATATGTCCACTTTGCTGTCCACCTCTTCAGGTGTGTATGCTTGCGCTATTAGGTCGGTGTCCGCGGCACGCAGTTCACCTTCCAGTGCCCTACAGAATTGTGGCCAATCAGCATTTTTTGTGCGGAATCGCTTTTCACGCGTGTCTTTGCAGAGGATGTTGTCATCCGTAATGGCAAAGTCAATAACCATGTGATCGCTCTGCGTTGCACCTGGTACGACTCGCCAACCCTGCAATTTGAGTAGCAGGGTGTGAGACACGGCTGTGACGTCTATACACGACCTTCCTCCCGGACCATCATAGGTCGCCTCAGTCATGGGGTCGTTGACAACAATCAAGTTGTACCTGGTGAGCAGCTCTATATACGCCTCGCCCGCCCCATCCAGGGTTGGGGATCCCCACAATGGTGATCTGGCATTTGCATCGGCACAGACTATGCAGGGTCGTCCTGATAGGCCTGCTAGAGCTCGCTCGAGTGGTTCAAGGCTGTTGGCAACTGGTGCGCCAAATTGCCTGTAAAATGATATTACAACCAGCTCAAAGCCACCGGCTCGGATGAGCACAGCGGCCAAGTGCTGGCTGTTCAGGTGAGTGAGTGCGAGCATGTCAATGGACGGGTCGATGCAGGCCACTGCTGCCTTGGCTCCCGTTCTTGTTCCAGCCACCACTCGTGCCTGCGATCCCAGACCAAGAGTTTTGGATCCTATGTATGGTTCCTGTATGGCGAGAACACTGCAGCGTTTCTTGAGTGCATTTTGCAGCAACTCAGCCATAACTGGGCAACTCTTATTGGTGTTGTGCTGAAGGATTCGAACTGTTTTTGACCTATTCATAATCCACTCGTGACTCCTGGAGGGCAATCGCTCGCTGACGAATGGTACAGCGTGCGTCTCGTGTAGAGTGTGCAACCCGTTGGATTTTGCGTTCGACGCAATTGGCACACTTGAGGGGAGCATCACGCTTGCATTCCTTACTCAGATGTGGCAAGGCGCACCAGGCGCACACAACCGGTCTTGTACAGGCCACTGCCAGGTGGCCATAGCGCTGGCATTTGTAGCACTGAGTGGGGCTTGGTACTTTCGTATGGCGCACCGCTGCCAGGCTATTTGGAGGTGCCTTGCCCTCTTGTTTTTGTACAGGCTGGGTGATACCTCAATCACCCAATCCTTTGTCTGCCACGCTTTTTGGTGAAGAGAGGCCTGACATCCTGCGGCTGCAAGCCTAACGCAGGGTTGTGTTCAAGAACTTGTTGCGCCAAGTCCTCTTTTTGAAGGTCAGTCCTCACGTCGCACAATAGCATGCGTGGGAAGCGACCTAGGGGGGCTGACGCTTGGAGCTTCAACTCCTTTTTCGCGGAAATGTGGCTCGTGAGCGCCTTGGCCATTTCTGGCGTTTCCGTCACAATGACGGCGCAACCTCCTACAGCGGTGCGGATGTCTAGCACTCGGACGCTTAGGGCTTGGAGGTCCGTAGCAGGGACACCCCGCATCAGTGCTTCCATTGTATCAGGGTTGGAGGGACCAGCCTCTCCTTCCTTACATGTATGCCTAACCACTACCACGTTTTGTCGTGGGTTTTTAGGGGGGAGTTTGGTAGGCGGTGGAGGCTTCTTCTTTTGGTTTTTATTTTTACCTTTGTTTCTGGGCGGAGGCGTAGGCGGGGCGCTGCCCTCGGCCTGCACGTCCTGCTTAGTTGGTGCCTTTTTATTCTTCCCTCTGCGCTTCCTGGCCTTGGCAGGCTGCCATTCCGCCTCAGCTCCATGAGGGGGGGAGGAAGGCGCAGTAGCGGCTACTGCCGCATATGAGGGGCCTGGGGTACTACCCTGGCTCGTTGTTGCTCCTTGAGTTTGGGGGGCTGGTGGCACTGGCTGCTGGGCAATTGCCCTTCGCAGCTCTTCCCTCACGACAGCCGCCACAGTTTCCCGCAGGGGGGTAGTTGCAGGGGGCGATGTCGTTGGTGGGGCATTAGCTTTTATAGCCAGCTTCGAAATTTCGAAGAGGCAACTAGTGTTGAGGTCCCGCATAGGTCCTGTCGCGTTGGCCCTCATCCGTGCCAGCTGGCCGTGGATGATTTGGACGTATGCACAAATTTGCTCCATGTCCGACAGTTTAGGGTCCACGCTGTGTTGTGTGCTTGTAGTAGCCAGGTTGCCCGGGCTACTAGGGGGAGAAGGGGGAGATGAACGCGGTTTGCCCGGTTCTTTCCGCCCTAGTTTGTTTGGACGACGAGTAGGTTGCTCGTCGTCCGAAGAGGGAGGGGTCGAGCTTGGCGAGCCCGAGGAAGAGGCGCAGGTGGCGTTTTTATTACCTGCAATTTTGGGTTTTGACTTTGTCATGTTATTTTTACTAATTTGTGAGGGGGAGGGGGGGGTAGAAAAAAGAAGCAGACTGGTGTAGTGTATCCTTGTGAGTTCATTTGATGTGTGTGTTAGTGGTATGAGCGAGAGGTGCTCGAGGCAGTGTCCTGGAAGCTCCCCCTCAGGCATATTGATTCTAGCCCCTTTCGCTGGTCCGTTGAGGGTCAAAGGGAGGCCCCCACATGCGCCGCACCTGCCAGTCCGGCCACCCACCGGGACTAAGACGCATGAGGGATTTTTCGGCTGCTGCTCAGAGTCAGCCCTCGGCCACTGGTGATGTGGTGAGCGGGACACACGCTATCAGCCGCCCCAGGAACGCTCAAACCTGGTTTTTCCCTCCTCATTCCGAAGGCCGCACCTATATAGGGGATCGCTCAAAGGTGTTAGTGAGCTACTTCCAGGACTGTCTTTCGCTCATTATGAGTGTTTTATGTTAATGTGTTCTGCCACGCAAGCCGTTGCAGTGTATTTAGTATCTGGAATATGTTGTGTATGTCAGTGTCGTGAGCTTTAAGCCCCTTTAAGGCCGGATTTAACGGCCACGCAGAGGATACGGCAGGAGAATTCTGTCCCCCTTCCTGCGGGGGGTGTGTTCTGCGATCCCAGCTAAAGGTAGGGGGTTCCCAGTGTGTCATGTATGTGAATGAAGTGTAAATTGTGTCCCTTTTAGTCCGGCTTATACGAACACGCAGGGAGTACGGCAGTGGAATTCTGGACCCCCTACTGCCGGGTGAGCACAGTGTGGCGACAGAGTACACTGTGACGCCCAGCCACAGTTAAGCCTCGTTGGATGTAATCCTGCGGGGACCTCGTAGAGGTGAGGTTGTCTTTCAAGCTGGGCCGACCCGGCTGTCCCTTTTAGTCGGCTCATACGACACGCAGGGAATACGTCAGCGGAATTCTGGACCCCCGACTGCAGGGTGACCAACAGGTCGCACACTCTACACGAGACGCACGCTGTACCATTCGTCAGCGAGCGATAGCCCTCCAGGAGTCACGAGTGGATTATGAATAGGTCAAAAACAGTTCGAATCCTTCAGCACAACACCAATAAGAGTTGCCCAGTTATGGCTGAGTTGCTGCAAAATGCACTCAAGAAACGCTGCAGTGTTCTCGCCATACAGGAACCATACATAGGATCCAAAACCCTTGGTCTGGGATCGCAGGCACGAGTGGTGGCTGGAGCAAGAACGGGAGCCAAGGCAGCGGTGGCCTGCATCGACCCGTCCATTGACATGCTCGCACTCACTCACCTGAACAGCCAGCACTTGGCCGCTGTGCTCATCCGAGCCAGTGGCTTTGAGCTGGTTGTAATATCATTTTACAGGCAATTTGGCGCACCAGTTGCCAACAGCCTTGAACCACTCGAGCGGGCTCTAGCAGGCCTATCAGGACGACCCTGCATAGTCTGTGCCGATGCAAATGCCAGATCACCATTGTGGGGATCCCCAACCCTGGATGGGGCGGGCGAGGCGTATATAGAGCTGCTCACCATGTACAACTTGATTGTTGTCAACGACCCCATGACTGAGGCGACCTATGATGGTCCGGGAGGAAGGTCGTGTATAGACGTCACAGCCGTGTCTCACACCCTGCTACTCAAATTGCAGGGTTGGCGAGTCGTACCAGGTGCAACGCAGAGCGATCACATGGTTATTGACTTTGCCATCACGGATGACAACATCCTCTGCGAAGACACGCGTGAAAAGCGATTCCGCACAAAAAATGCTGACTGGCCACAATTCTGTAGGGTACTGGAAGGTGAACTGCGTGCCGCGGACACCGACCTAATAGCGCAAGCATACACACCTGAAGAGGTGGACAGCAAAGTGGACATATTTACCACAGCACTGCACTCTGCTGGGCTCTCTGTACTTGGCCAACAGAAGCACAGGGCGATCAAAGTCCCATGGTGGACTGAGGAACTAAATCCCCTCAAGCAAAGTGCAAATAGAGCCAGAAGGATGTACCAAAACACTCGTGACCCTGATGCCAGAGCAACACTCCGAACTGCCTTCATCCAAGAGAAGAAGGCCTTCCACCGCGCCATCAAACGAGCCAAACGACAAGGCTGGCGAAATTTTGTGGAAGCGGAGAGCTCTGAGAACCCCTGGGGCAGACACCACAAGTCCTCCATAGGAAAAGCAAATGTAGAGCAGGTCTTAGCTGCGATGCAAAATGAGTCAGGCTGGGCCTGCAGCATCGAACGTTCACTGGAAACCCTCCTTGAGAAGGCGTTCCCAGATGACCAAGTAGCTCGAGACACTGAAGCCTAGAGGGCAGCAAGGGAGCTGATCATGGACCCTCCGAACGAGCCCGACATCCCACTGTGGACAACAGGCGACCTCGGCAGGGCCCTTGCGACCTTAAAGCCCAACAAATCTCCTGGGCCAGATAAAATAGAAAGCAATATGCTAAGGAAGGCTGAGCGAACGATCTCCAGCGGCCTCCTTAATTTATATAATGACTGTCTGCTGGTCGGACAGTTCCCCACTCAGTGGAAGACTGCGCGTGTTGTCACTCTTCAAAAGGGAGGCGACCGCAATCAGTCAGACCCGCGATCATGGAGACCACTCAGCCTTCTTTCCATATTAGGCAAAACACTAGAAATCTTGATGTTGCAGTCCCTCGAAGGAGTCTTTGGCCACAACCTCACAGGCAGGCAATACGGGTGTACCAAAGGAAGGTCCACGCAGGATGTCATTGTCGAGATTCGGCGTGTTTCCCTGCTGGCACCGGCTAAGTACGTTGTAGCAGTTCTGATTGACATCAGAGGAGCGTTTGACAACCTTTGGTGGCCAGCGCTCCTTAATGAGCTCGAAGGTAGGGGAATCCCCCGCAACCTGTACTCGCTCGTCAGAAGCTACCTGACAGACAGAACTGCTACCATCGAAAGTAGGCTTGTCTCTGTCCGGAGAAAGATTGAGAAGGGGTGCCCACAGGGCTCGGTCCTAGGACCAGCACTCTGGAATGCCTTCTTCGAAGGTCTTCTCAGGAAACTCATGGAGACTGACTGCGAGCCGTACGCCTATGTGGATGACTTGACTGTGCTGATCTTTGCAGAGTCAGTCCGCCAAATTGAAGAAAAAACCCACCACGTGCTCCGCACTGTCAACCAATGGTGCGAGCACGTCAAGATGCAGGTGGCTGAGGAAAAAACCCAGCTAATCCTCTTGAAGGGGAAAGTGAATAATCCACCCACAATACGCTTTGGCGGCCACAGGCTCCTTCTTGAAAAGCACGTCAAGTATTTAGGAGTGAATATAGGTGAGAGGTGGGGTTTCAACCAACACCTCCAGTCCCTTAAAGGCACTACCATTGCAAGGTTTGCCTCACTGCGTGCCATTACTAAGGCCACTTGGGGTGTGTGTTACCACGACACCATCCTCATGTATAAGGCCATCTATTTAGGTGTGATTGGCTACTGCCCCGTTGTCTGGGGTAGCAAACTAACAGTCAATCAAAAGAGAGTATTGGCCCAATCCCAGAGAGCTGCGCTCCTGTGGATCACCAAGGCCTACAAGACTGTATCAACGGAAGCACTCCAGGTGATCACTGGTCAGTTACCAGTTGATTTGGCTGTTGAGTGCATGATTGACAAGTGGAGAGTGAAACGGGAGCTTCCCCGCTTTGGGCTGAACTCCGTGCGGATCTCACCACAGAACAGAAACTTGCCGCCATCGATGAATGGGCTCTAGAGAAATGGCAAGCGAGATGGGAATCCTCGTCAAAGGGACGTGATACGTATGAGTTCTTCCCCAACATCCGTGAACGTCTTTCTAGAAAATGGGTTGAGCCAGACCACTGGACGAGCCAGTTCCTCACGGGACATGGTGACTTCAATGCGCGGCTCCACTTCTTTTCTCTGAAAGACTCTCCATTATGCACGTCTTGTGCCTCCAGTGCGGAGGAAACAAGAAACCATGTGCTGCTCCACTGTAGTTTCTACAACAGTGAGCGACGGTTGTTGAGAGGGCAAACGAACTTAGCAGCTTTGACTGCTACAAAGGAAGCCTATAACCATTTTGCAAAGTTCGCAAAGAAGGTAATGGCTAAGAAACGTGGTTATAGTTGATCAGTCCTTTTGAAACTTGCCACCCAAGTAAACAGTAAGATCAGGTAGGGAACCAGATTAAGAACTACTCCCAGATGGTACGGGATTCCTCAGGTGGTCACCTCCGCGCGGTAACACACGGGCAACAGCTCTCTACGGTGAGACTGGCTAACGACCACATACCTGCCGTACCTCCACAGGTCTGAGTTCGGTGGATGCTGCAGGGGCCGGCCTCTTGCATATTAGCGAAACCGCAACTTCTATGACTGATATAACCCTCGTCGAGGGTTTAGGTACAGTCATCAAATAAAGAAACAGATCTGTGTGTGTGTGTGTGTGTGGCAAGCAACGTGATTACGTCAGATAGTATACGTGAAGAAGAAGGATCGACGATTCAATAGTATGGTGTCGTATAATCTATATAATTTCCTTCGGGAATGCGATGCAAAGGACTGTGTGACAGAAGATGGGTGGAGGGGGCGGTAAGGGGGTGATGGGAAGGAAGGTGGTTGAGGGGAAGGGATGCCGGTGAGGGGAAGAGTGGCAGGGATGGTTATGGGAGGGTGGAGTGGGGGCGATGGTGTTTGGTGAGGGCGTTAGGGGGTGTGAGGGTTTTGGGGTGGGTGAGGTGGGTGTGTGTGTGTGTGAGGGTTTTTGGGTGAGGGGAGTGATGAGGGGAGGTGTGAGGGGGTGTGGCGATAAGGGCGGGGTGATGAGGGGTATGGTGTGTGATGAAAGTGAGGGGGGGATGGGTGCGATGGAGGAGGTGTATCGGGTGAGGGGTGAAGGGGTTGAGGAGTGTGAGGCAAGCAACGCGATTGCCTGGCCTATGAGTCGCGAAGCCACGAGTCTTGCGTTGGTCTAATTCCATGTTAATCAATCAGATGCCCAAGATAAATTATTTCATATTTGAACCATTTGCATTTTTCTTGTTGTGTCCTAAACCCTGATTGTTGGAGACGTTCGAGAACTTGCTTCATACGTGACAAATGCTCCTATTTTGTAGGTGCTGTTATAAACTGAGTTCCTCCATTGAGTTTAGTCACTAAGTCTTCAAAGGTTGGAATCGGATGATGGTCCGAATGCATGCAGGGATTGATGGTGACTTTGAAAACACCACACAGTCTTATTTTCCCGTTTGATTTCATAGATATCACGAGTGGTGAAGCCCATTCAATTGGTGTGATCGTCGGATCTACTCGTTCCAAAATTCACCCACTCTTCTGGGCCGAACAATTTTGTGGTTGGGCATTGTTTTTTTCAAGTGGATTATTGCTTTATGGTTTCTTATTGTACAATTCCCTCTTGGAATACGTTTGAAAACTCCTGTTGTAATTGTTTAACGTTATCATCTATCCATTTGATGTTTCCACTTTTCTGTTCATTTGTTTTCCTGATTTTAGCTCCTTTAGGCAGTGGTAATTGAAAAGCTAAAATCCAATTCATTCCGAATAAAGGAACATCAGTAGATTTTATTACAATTACTGGGAGTTCGATAGTTTTGTTGAACCCTCTCACACCTACAAATGTTTCACCCAATGTCTCTACCACTAACCCTGTGTAAGCTACCAGATTCGAAGCTTTCCCTAACTTGGGTGATCCAATTGACCGCCAAATTGTCTCGCTGATGACTGACTTAGATGCTCCTGAATCAAAAAGCATATTAACAGAAACGTTGTTGATTTCCACCGTTATAAAAGCTTCGCAGCCTCTCTCAATTTTTCGAATAAGTTCAACTTGATCTTCATCCGAGTCTGAATTTGCATGTTCTCCGATCTGCCGAGCCTTCAATTGCTTCTTTTTTAATGTTACCTTCCCAGTTTTTATACAGACGCGAGCGAAATGGTTCAGTTTCCTACAATACCTGCAGTCTAAACCTGAAGCAGGGCACTCCCTCCCTTCTGTATGTAATGAACCTCCGCATTTGAAACAATGAACACCCTCCCGTAAAATAACTGTGGGGCTATACATATTTCGTGATGATGAACTTGGTTTAACTCTATGTGTATTATATTTATCAGCTTTGGATGTCTGAATATTATTTTGCTGAACCTTAGCATTCTCTGGTAATTGTGAATATGATTCAATGTCGTCAAACGTGCTCTTGACAGACGGATATTTGCGTAATATCTCCTGTTGCCAACCTGGCTCATTAATTCCTAGTAAGAGTTGATCCCGCAATCGTTCCTGTCTTAAATTGGCATCGTGAAGCCTGTGAACGTAATCGTGCTACGAATTCCGTCACTGATTCAGTTTCATATCTGTTCATTTGAGTAAACTTTAACCTCTCACTCAATAAAACGTCTTTTCTTCCATAATTCTTACTCAAAACATCAATGAGGTCAATATAGTCGACATCCTCCAATTCCTCGGGATAGAAATAGTCAACCAATACGCGGAATGGTTTTCCATTTGCCTTGGCAAGTAAGAACTTACGTTTGTCATCGTCTTCATTAATATAGCATGATCTAAGCGCAATATTAAATCTGGAATACCAATATTCCCACTCTTCACTATCCGGGTTAAAACTGTCAACATTAAAATCTTTAAACGAAATAGATCTCCTCACCTCCGGTACTGTCTCTTCTCTGTCCTTCCGAGCTTTCGTTTTTGTCTTCGTCGCCATTCTGTAGTATCACGTACCTACGTCTTCCTGATTTTAGTATAATGAATTTCCAGGTTGATGAACGGAACACATTTTATTTAAGAATGTAAAATCAATTTACAAAAAACTTTTATGGTTGGACATTCTCGTCGTTAATCTTGTGATACTACAACGAATTACATTAAATTACACTGAGAATTTTAAATTTAATCATTTAAATCTTAATATAATAACATCGTCTTCATTAACATAGCATGATCTAAGCGCAATATTAAATCTGCAATACCAATATTCCCACTCTTCACTATCTGGGTTATAACTGTCAACATTAAAATCTTTAAACGAAATAGATCTCTTGGTGGAGATGTGGCTCGTAAACGCCATTGCCATTTTAGTACGGCCAGTTTGGGTAGTGGCACTAGCGGGGCATTGCCCTCAGCCTGACTGTCTCGCTTTTTGCGGTCACCATTATTCCGGGAACGAACGTGTCAAGTACGTTCCGATGACCCGATCACTATCTCGTCCGAGCCCCGGTTTTTCTCCAGTTCCATTTCGAAACTATTTGCGTCAGCCTGGTCACAGACAATGGCGCCAATAATTTTGTAAAGCACTTTCCATTTTTATTTGGCCCGCTTTTTTATTTTTATGTCATGTGTGCCAAAATAGTTTGGGTTTTACAAAGAGACTTTTTGTAATATAGTTTTACTCCAAGTGAATCTCTTCTCCGGGAAACGTAAATTGAAGATCACAATTGTTATACCAGTATTTCTTAAAACAGAAGTTGTTTACATCACTGTGATAACTACGACTAAGGGATTTCAGCTGGGTTTGTTCATACCCTTGTATTAATCATAAGAGAAAATATCAAATTAGAGGTGATTTGGTTCAGCCGTTTTTATAGATTTTGGTTAATATTCATTCTGAATAATAACCCTATGTTTTCGGTCACGAAAAATTTTATACAACCTCCCCTCAAAATTTGATACTTTATGTTTCAAGACATGGGGATTCCAAATCTGCAATGTCCGTCCGCCGTTCCCCGTCCGTGGTCCTCCGTCCGGGCCGTTTTGTGCCTTTAACGTGGTCTAAAAAATTCGTTCTTTCGCACAAAAATCTCATTTGGTATCTAGTTCTGCCCGCCATCTCGGCAATCCGATCGGATGAAGCCCATTGTTGTTATGGACAAAAAAATGTTTAAAAAAATTAACGAAACGCAGTATAATCCCAAATAAGCCGTGTTTCAAGGTATTTCAAGGTGTTTCAAGGTATTTTTACATCCTGGGTCGAATGAAATGAGTATCAGACGTGTACAACTGCGTATAGGGAAATTACAGTAATTATAGTGAGCCAAAGTCAACTAATTGAAAGAACTCGGGGGAACTACAGCGGAAGTCAACGTTTCGTCATTAGTACTCCCTCCGTCCCTCCCGTCAAATTAAAACCACCGGCCCATTCGACTCGCAACGTCGTGTCAATTGCTGAGGGTTTGCTGGAAGTCCCCGTCCCAATTTCCCCGACTCTTTTTGCCCGACGGGGCGGAGGAAGGTTAGAGCCTCTTCCTCCACACACCCCTACATCGGATCATAAATGCCTACAGACGTTTACAGGCGCCTGGCGCCGGGGGAATATTTAGTTTCCATAGTTCCATTCTAGTCAGGTAATGTTTCGTATGGTTTACTAGTATTTTTCGATGCTGAATCGAATGGAATGGGTTTCGGAGCAGTAATGCTCGATCAAGCTGTTCATGAGAATAATAAACCGTTGTGTAATACTTGGCAGGGTTTTTTTCTGTAGACACACGCACGTAAGGCCGCCATTTGTTCTCTTGTGTGTTTTTTGGACCTTAGAAGCATTTGAAACTTAAATGTCTGCGGAAGACTTAATTTTGTTACTTAACCGATTGCATAACTTTCATTACCACTTTGCAGGGCTAGGGAA
This sequence comes from Pachypeltis micranthus, assembly GCA_020466155.1. Classification (NCBI taxonomy): domain Eukaryota; kingdom Metazoa; phylum Arthropoda; class Insecta; order Hemiptera; family Miridae; genus Pachypeltis; species Pachypeltis micranthus. The sequence goes on along the minus strand of CM035770.1, from coordinate 371,190 downwards.
AGTAAAAACAGACCCACTTCCCACGAGCTGCTGAAACAGGGCTGTCAGTGGAGCGACTAGTTCCTTCCTTGTCAGTATTATTAGTGGTTTCTGATGAGGGAAGGAAGCTAGTAGCGGTGCCTACCGGAATGTATCTCCACAACGTTTCCCTCCACTCCGTGTCCAGTTTCCAGCGAGATGTTTGACGACCCGCATCTTACGTGAAAAGGGGTGAAGAAGGTAGGTGAATGATCTAGCCAAGGTCGCACAGCTGGCGAACGACAGGTCAGCTGGCTGCCCCCCCACCGATCTATCCTTAAGAGTGTTCTCATACGACTCCCTCCAACCCCCACCATTCTCTGTTGCGCAAGCGTAGCGCGGTGTGAAGAGTGTTCAATTGCCCTTCCCGTTTAGACCCGCTAACCACTCCTGAACGAAGAAACATCTCGAGATGTTGACTTCTTGCTTTTCTAGTCTACATCCCGCGTTTCTACCAGTATGCTCTGCTTCTCTTATAATTTGAAGTCTCTCCTCGCCATCGTTATCCGCGATAACCTTTTCTCAGCTAATTCAAGCAATCGCTTTTCCCTCTCGCCACATATTAGCTTACCTTATCAACTCATTAGGTGCCGACAGTACCATGTTCCTTCAAAATCCGTTTTCCATCCCTTTTCGAGCTACGTTGATGTGAACTAACCTTCCTGAACTACCTCCACATCACCTGCTGTCCCCTTCATCGCATATCTTTTTGCAACGTACTCAATAACGTGCTCCCCCCGGAAAAAATTAAGGAGTTCATCGTAAACGTTGAAATTAAATCGCAGCCGTTTGCTGACCGTAACCTCGCACGGTCTTATATTCCGAATTTCGTTTTCAGACTTTACATAATTTGGTGAATTCCTGCAGTTCAGTTCACCTTGAACTGGTTTAACCATGATGGAAGCAAGCTGGAGAATCATGGAGATTTTTTGAAAGAACACTCGGATGAACTAATTGGCACTTGTTTTCTTCGTTTGAACAATGTAAATAGTGGTCAACTTTTTAATTTTGTAATTTTATGTGCAGTAGAAGCTATTCTTCTTCGAAAACAAATGTTGTTCCTACTTTACACGGTTTCAGTGACACTTGCAGTCAGATGGAATGGCCTCTTAAATCGACGTTCTGCGCGTGTCAATCACAGACTATGAGCGGTAAACAACTACATTTATGGCCGGTTTATCAATTCTTTAGCTAAAACGTTGATTAGGTAGCGATCTGTTAACGATAATCAAGCAATGAAAAATACTAGAGCTCGGATCGCGTTCATCAATCGCCAATTGACTAATAGTTAGCTAGCGGGAGTTTGAACGCGGGGGGGGGGGGAAGGCTACCACTACGCTCATACGAGAATCCCTCGAAAGAAGAGGCAACTTGGAGAGGAGTTGTCATCCAAAACAATGTGAGTTGGTACCATTGGGCCACCTTCATTTGCCGCCTGTCGATCTCACTATTTGACATTTTCGTTCGAATACCCAAAATATCAGTTGCAAAATTGTTAAATAATATATTTGTGATCTTACTTGATACTTTTCTCTTTTTTTCCAATTCTCTTTTTATCTTTCCTTACTTCTCATTCTTTTCTTACTCCTCTTCTTATTGTGTAGCTCATTTTACTTTCCGCTACCCGAAGGGAAGGAAAGTATAGTAATCGGCCCAAAAAAAAAATTTGAGTTTTCTTCAGATCTTTACGTTTCAGACCCTACTGAGTCTAAAAAACCTAATTTCGGCGCGAGGTCCGTGTGTGTGTATGTCTGTGTGTATGTCTGTGTGTATGTCTGTGTGTGTGTGTGTGTCTGTAGTTCGATTTGCGGGAGAACGGCTGATCCGATTGAGCTGGTTCTTTTTTTGTTTTGTTCGTTATTTTTTGTAGACACCAAAATAAGGTTATGGACGATTTCGGTCGATGGGAAGGGGGGGTGGGGGACGAAAATGTACCAAAAACTAGGGTTTTTCGCATTTTTCTCGAAAACGGCTCTAACGATTTTGATTAAACTTTCACATTATCTTCTCCCAATCGATACCTAACTTTTCTTCTCCATACATATCTCCATGAAAATACGGTGAACGGAGATATAGGCCCCTGAAGCAAAAATAGGTTTTTTACGCTTTTTGGCAAAACGGCTTCAGCGATTTCCACCAAACTCACAGGATGTTTTCAAATAGTTAATACCTACATATTCTTCTCAATAAATGTTCCTGTGACGGTCCATTGAACAGAGATAAAAATTAAAATGTGTCAAAAATAACGTTTTTTCGAACATTTCCGTAAATTCTGGAGTAACTGTTCCACCAGATGTGATCAATCTTACATAGTGTCTTTTAGTCGCCCGTACCCACATTTCGTTCTCCATATTTATTTCTGTATATATATGTTGAACGGAGATATAAGCCAAGCTAACTCAGAAAAGAAGATTTGTCGAATATTAATTTATCGGTATTCCAATTTTCTCAAAAACGACTCTAACGATTTCGATCAAACTTACGGAGTACTCTCAGCTAACTAGTCCCTACATTTTGTTCTCTATAAATGTTTCTGTAGAAATGCGTTGAACGAAGATATAGCGCCCGCCTATGTAGCTGGTGTTCTAACTTAAAGGGGTGGCGGAAAGTTGTGTGTTGCTACGCACCAGATATTTTCGTATTGTGATTATTTTTGTTGAGTGTTTGTCGCGATTTTTTCCGTCGATTTTATAACATTCCGTTGTGAGTGGGGCAAACATAAGTAAAAAAATGTTCCTTACAGAAAACATTACGTGTATTATTCAAAATTAATCATACACCAAACAACTTTAAAAATTTGGAAAACGACACATGATGTTTCACACAAATTGACATTTTCAGGTATGTACAGTCGATAGCACCAGTGGCCTGTGGCATTCTAGCCCAGTGGTAAAACGCTCTGTTTTCTTCTCCAGATACCGTCTTCATGAAAGTGGGGGCAAGTGAACAATGGTCTGGGAAACTAGTTTCACAATGAGGGAGGCAGAAGTTTTACTAACGCCACAAAAGTCGCCTACAGCTAATAGCATCGAACCTGCAATGAGAAAACGAAAAAGATTATTCACGTGTTCTACATCCACATAATTCCAAAATTTTTACGAATTCGTATAGCCTCATTAATAGCCTATGTGATTGGTAAAAGAGATAATTATTGAGTTTTCTTCAGATATTTACGTTTCTAACTTCCAAAACCACCCTTTTCAGAACATGGTGTGCGATTGTAGACACGAATGAATAAGAACGACTGAACCTAGTCAACTCAAACTTGATATTCACGATCCCACACCAACATCGGACGGTCACAGAAAGTTATGAGTACAAAAATATACTTCTCACTGAGGTCAAAACGCATAATTCTGGTCTATCGTTCACACTACACTCATGTTCCAATAAGCTACGAAGTGGAAGGTCAATAATAATCATAAATAAGCAAACAACGTATATTTTATACGGTTCACTTTTTATAATTCCTAAAAAATCAAAACGGAACTTCACAACAATCGTCTCATCATACGTTTACGATACATGTCACTCAAAGCAATGAAGAATGTAAGTAGGAGCAACCCTGTAAATTTCATTTCTACGCACACAGTTAGGAACACCATTGCGTTACTTGGTAAAAACCGCCGAACGTACGAGGGGATTAGGAAAGTTGTGATTCGTCGAACCAGATTTTGGAACCAATGGAATTGAAACGTAAACATTCGATGAAAGCTCTAAATTACTTTTCGATCTTGACGTAAGTTATATCACGCACGAACGTAACGTGGTAGGTCGATAAAATATTAGGTCTGTACTTACCGAGGCCGAAGAACCTGAGCGTTAGGAGTTTCTTCATTGACGAAATTGCGTGATTTCGATTACTTGGTGATTCAATCCGCGTTAGAATTAGCGAAAGTACGAACAGCGTTGTTTCTTTCAACAATTGAAACCTAATATGAAAATTTACGTCTTCGAGCGTATCAAAATACTCGATTCTCGGAGGGACCTGGTACGCGTTGATCTTTTCGTCGGAGAAATCAGAGTCTGTGAGCTCCCAGTCGGAGTCCCTAGCTCATAAAATGATATTAAATTGAGTTGGCAGTATCAAAATCAATAATAGAACGATAATAATAATGTGATATCGAGAGCAGAAACGGAAACAGATCGAGGCAAACGAAACACAACCAAACATGGCTGCCAACAAAATTTTTCAGATAACCGTATAACTTTCTGATAACCGAAATAACAGATCAGAAATAAATAAACACTGATAATAAATAAATAAAAACAGATCGAGGTGAGCGACACACATTATTTGACAGATATAACGGTTAGTTATCCGATAACTAAAGAGCGAAGAGACGAGTTAAAAAATAACTAACAGCTAGCGCTAACAAGGCGTCAAAGTGAATTGATGAACGCGTCTTCGGGAGTTAACGAACGATTTGACTTAGTCAGCCTTTAGTCGAGCTAGCAAATGACATTGATAAACTGGCCCTTAATCCGGAAGTAGCGTCACATCAGCAGTTCACTTCGTTACCTCGAATATCGACTATTTATAGGAGTAATGGCACAAATTTAGTTGGAAAATATCTGGGTTGAATAATCCTTTGCCTCAACTGAATTCTCCAATTTTTGGTGTATTATTCATTCTGATTTCCTATGTTTTCGGTAAGGAAAAATTATTTACAACCTCCCCACAAAATTTGACACTTGACGTTCCAAGGCATTGGGAGCCAAATCTGCAATGCCTGTATGCTTTTAAAACTAACCAAAACCCTGCAAATTATTACACAATTATTATTATTCTCTTAAACAGCTTGACGGATTCTCACGGGCGGGTGGTTTTGACGAGACGGGAGTACAAGCGAATACGAAAGTAATACGACGATAAAAGTACAATCACTTAAGATCACTATATTTACTGTGATCAATAGCAAATGATCCCGAACACGGCGTATTTCCGATAAATCTGGGAAAATTTTTTAACCCTTGTCGGCCCATGACAACTATGGGCTTCGTCCGATCGGATCGCCAAATACTACAACTAGATACCAAATGGAATTTTGGTGCGAAAGAACGAATTTTTTAGACTACGTTGTCGATACATAATGCCCCAGACGGCGGACAGACATCGTAAATGTGGAATCCCGATGTCTTGTGACGTAACATATCGAATTTTGGTGGGGGGGGGGGGAGAGTTTGAAATGTGGCTCTGGCATCAGGGTAACGAATGTGTTGGTACATCCTTCTGGCTCTATTTACACTTTGCTTGAGGGGATTTAGTTCGTCAGTCCACCATGGGACTTTGTTCGCCCAATGCTTCTGTTGCTCAATGTGTGGCAGCTTGCACTATTCGGTGGGTGTCTGCAGCGCACGGCTCACCTTCCAGTACCCTAGAGAATTGTGGCCAGTCAGCATTTTTTGTGCGGAATCGTTTTTCACGCGTGCTGCAAGAAAACACAGCATTTACATCAGCAGAGGTGTCTGGGGACCTTGCAATATTGCGTGGTGTTTGTCAGGGGAACCCTCTGACTCCTATACAATTCAACCTTGTGACTGATACCTACTGCACTGCGTAAGCTGCCACAAAAAGTAGGGTTTGATCTCACCTCTCGTGTGGGGGTGGGCGCATTAGCCTTCACGGATGATGTCTTCCTCCCACAGGTACGAAACAGGGCTAGCAGTTTGTAAGCAACTTCGTAAGACCGCTGGAAATTTGTGGATTGGTAGTGAATCCGAAGAAGTGCAGCTCATTCTCACTCGTGCCGTCCTATCAAGGCTACCCCGTGAATGTCTTGGATGCCCGTTTCGTCAATGGCGAACCCCGTGTCCCAACCAGAGGTGTCCTTGAGATGAGGCAATATCGTGGGATCGAGTTTTTCAGTGCAACCTCCTTAGCTAGACGTTGTCTGGACCTTGGTGATTAGAACAGTTGCCAAGGCTCCACTGAAGGCGCAGCTCTGTTCTGTAGTTGCCAAGGCCCCACTCAAGCCACAGCAGAAGCTGCGCCTCTTTCGGACGTACTTGCTTCTTCTTGCCATCGTGGAGCCGGGGCGTAGGGTAATCTGGATGCCCTCCCCATTTCCTTACTTATTATTTATTCAGTTTCTCCTTTTTGGACGCCACTGTCGCAAAGGTTTGAGGTTTGAAAAGAAAGGAAATTCTTCCGATATCTCATTGTGGACAACAGGTAACCTTGGCAGGGCCCCTTGCGACCTTAAAGCCCAATAAACATCCTGGCCGGATAGAATAGAAAGCAATATGCTAAGGAAGGCTGAGCAAACAAACTCCAGCGGTCTCTTTAATTTATTTAATGACTGTCTGCAGGTTGGACAGTTCCCCTCTCTATGGAGGTCTCCAGACGAGGCTTCCTGCAGGGTGTATGTGGAATAAGTGTAAATTTTGTCCCTTTAAGTTTAAGTCTCTTATTGACACTCAGGGAGTACTGTACTGGAAATCTTGACCCCCAACTCCAGGGTGAGCGTAGTGTAGCCACAGAGTACACTGTGACGCCCAGCCACAATTATGTCTCGTTGGATGGAATCCTTCAGTGACCTCATAAAGGTGAAGTTGTCATTCCAGCTGGGCCCACCAGCTGCCCCTTGTAGTCTGGCTCTTATGGACTCACAGGGAACATGGCAGCGGCACTGTGGACTGCTCCTTCATGAACCACTAGGGCACCACTCTATTATCAAGGCTTACTACCAACCTTCCAAAAACCCCATAGGTCAACTTTGAGCTTTAACCTCAAAAGGATGACACCAAGGAACGGATCCACACTTTTCATGGTGCACCCACAATACACAAATGCCATGTTGCCTTACAACGTTGTCAAGGGTGATCTCCAAAGCCTTGCATGGTAACTGACAGGAGGATGAAATCATTTGCGAAGGCTAATGCACCCACCCGCACACCTGGGTCAAGATAAAACCCCACCTCTTAAGGCAGTTACCCAGAGCAGCTGCCACAAGATTGAAGATTGACGTTGATGTGATCGCACTCTTCTGTGTGAGAAACTCACAGCTCAGCCTGAGCATAGTTAAGTTCCACACATTCTTCCACACATGGATACGACAATCAGCATGTCTCGATAAGTTCTTAATACAGTTAACAACTATTGATAAACGAAAGAAGTTCGGTGCGTTGTTAACTAATCATAAACCTGTGAGCCTACAAAATCTTTAAAATACGATTTGATGCAATAAGGCATATAATTATGGTAAATTGCCCAAACGGGATTCGTATATAATATCAATCATGTACGGAAATACTATGGGAACAGGGGGTTTTCTATCAAGATATTCATTATTTATGTAGCAGATTATTAAGAAAACTTCAGAAGTAATAATTACTAATGGCATCGTAGCGAGTGTATGAAGAAGTACGCTGTAACCCAACTCTTGGGTAAGAGACGGCAGAATCGTGTTCACTTTTTTTGTATCGCCTCATCAAAAACTGCCACCTGCCACTTCCGTCCTTTTTATCTCCCTTGTTCTGACCTTTCTTTACTTCTACCGATCCTGCATCTGCTGCAGCGTTGTATGGCGGAGGGGGCCGACTATTTCCACTATTCTCGTCTCTCACCTGGAAATGATTTCGCGCCTACTGGAAGATTCTTCTTTACCCCCTCAGTACAATACAAAATATCTGGTGCATTGCGACACACAACTTTCCTGAATTGAGTAAGTGGAAAAAGCCATGTACACGAGTGGATCGACGTAGAGCTAAGGAAAGTTGTGTGTTGCAACACACCAGGTATTTTTTAAACATTCTAGTAACATTTCAGCGGAGTTTAAAAGGAAACTACATATCAAGTTTGAGCTAATTTGTTACGGTCGTTTTCTGTAAAAACCACCCTAAAATCGATTTCGTCGAAAATATTGGTAATTTATTGTGCTTCTTTCGTCATTTTCCCACGAATGGGAATTTCATGGTATGATTGTGTTATTACGAGCTATCAACATAAAAAATTTAATCAAAATCGTTTTTGAGCTGTTTTTGAGAAAAAAAATATTTGGTGTTTTGATCATTATGATAACTATAGTTACTTTCATATGGATTTTGAAGATATCAAGTTGGAGCTGATTTGATACGGTCGTTTTCTCTAGAAATCGTTCACAGACACACACACAGACCATTTTCCCAAATAGTGTTTTTCGGACTCAAGAGGGTCTGAAACATAAAGATCTAAAGAAAACTCAACTTAGGGGGAACCCCCCACCTTAAGCTGGGATCGCAGAACACACCCCCCGCTGGAAGGGAGACAGAATTCTCCTGCCGTATCCTCTGCGTGGCCGTTAAATCCGGCCTTAAAGGGGCTTAAAGCTCACGACACTGACATACACAACATATATAAACGTGAAAACCCAGGTTTGAGCGTTTCTGGGGCGGGTGATAGCGTGTGTCCCGCTCACCATATCACCAGTGGCTGAGGGCTGACTCTGAGCAGCAGCTGAAAAATCCCTCATGCATCTTAGTTCCGGTGGGTGGCCAGACTGGCAGCTGCGGCGCATGTGGGGGCCTCCCTTTGACCCTCAATGGACCAGCGAAAGGGGCTAGAATCAATATGCCTCAGGGGGAGCTTCCAGGACACTGCCTCGAGCACCTCTCGCTCATACCACTAACACACACAACAAATGAACTCACAAGGATACACTACATCAGTCTGCTTCTTTAATCTCCGACCCCCCCAAATTAGTAAGAATAACATGGCAATGTCAAATAAAGCAATAGCAGGTAATAAAAACGCCACCTCGTCAAGCTCGACCCTTCCCTCTTCAGACGATGAGCAACCTACTTGTCCTCCAAACAGACAAGGGCAGAAAGAAACGGGCAAACCGCGTTCATCTCCCCCTTCTCCCACTAGTAGCCCGGGAAACCTGGCTACTACAAGTACTAGACACCCTGTGAACCCTAACCTGTCGGACATGGAGCAGATTTGTGCGTATGTCCAAATTATCCACAGCCAGCTGGCACGGACGAGGGTCAATGCAACAGGACCTATGCGGGACCTCGTCACTAGCTGCCTCTTCGAAATACCGAAGCTGGCCATCAAAGTGAGTGCCCCTTCCCCCAACGACATCGCCCCCTGCTACTACCCCCCTAAGGGAAACTGTGGCGGCTGTTGTGAGGGAAGAGCTGCGTAGGTCAATTGCCCAGCAGCCAGTGCCGCCAGCCCCCCAAGCTCCAGAAGCTCCAACAAGCCAGAGTAGTACCCTAGGCCACTCGTATGCAGCAGTAGCTGCTACTGAGCAGTCTTGCAGTCTTCCCTCCCTCATCCCCACCCGCGATCATGGAGACCACTCAGCCTTCTTTCCATATTAGGCAAAACACTAGAAATCTTGATGTTACAGTCCCTCGAAGGAGTCTTTGGCTGCAACCTCACAGGCAGGCAATACGAATGTACCAAAGGAAGGTCCACGCACGATGTCATTGTCGAAATTCAGCGTGTTTCCCTGCTGGCACCAGCTGCGTACGTCGTAGTAGTTCTGATTGACATTAGAGGAGCGTTTGACAACCTTTGGTGGCCAGCGCTCCTTAATGAGCTCAAAGGTAGGGGAACCCCCCGCAACCTGTACTCACTCGTCAGAAGTTACCGGACAGACAGAACTGCTACGATTGAATGCAGGCATGTCTCCGTCCAGAGAAAGATTGAGAAGGGGTGCCCACAGGGCTCGGTCCTAGGTCCAGCACTCTGGAATGCCTTCTTCGAAGTTCTTGTCAGGAGACTCATGGAGACTGACTGCGAGCCGTACCCCTATGTAGATGACTTGACTGTGCTGATCTTTGCAGACTCAGTCCGCCAAATTGAAGAAAAAACCCACCACGTGCTCCGCACCGTCACCCAATGGTGCGCGAGCATGTCAAGATGCAGGTGGCTGAGGAAAAAACCCAGCTAATCCTCTTGAAAGGGTAAGTGAATAATCCACCCTCAATACGCTTTGGCGGCCACAGGCTCCTTCTTGAAAAGTACGTCAAGTATTTAGGAGTGCATGTAAGTGAGAGATGGGGTTTCAACCAACACCTCCAATCTCTTAAAGGCACTACCATTGCAAGGTTTGCCTCACTTGCGTGCAATTACTAAGACCATTTGGGGTGTGTGTTACCACGACACTATCCTCATGTATAAGGCCATCTATCTAGGTGTGATTGGCTACTGCCCCGTTGTCCGGGGTAGCAAACTAACAGTCAATCAAAAGAGAGTATTGGCCCAATCCCAGAGAGCCGCGCTCCGGTGGATCACCAAGGCCCACAAGACCGTATCGTCAGAAGCACTCCAGGTGATCACTGGTCAGTTACCAGTTGATTTGGCTGTTGAGTGCATGGTTGGCAAGTGGAGAGCGAAACGGGAGCTTCTCCCGCTTTGGGCTGAACTCCGTGCGGACCTCACCACAGAACTGAAACTTGCCGCCATCGATGAATGGGCTGTAGAAAAATGGCAAGCGAGATGGGAATCCCCGTCAAAAGACGTGATACGTATGAGTTCTTCCCCAACATCTGTGAACGTCTTTCAAGAAAATGGGTTGTGCCAGGTCCTCACGGGACATGGTGACTTCAATGCGCGGCTCCACTTCTTTTTTCTGAAAGACTCTCCCTCATGCTCGTCTTGCGCCTCCAGTGAGGAGGAAACAAGAAACCATGTGCTGTTCCACTGTAGTTTCTACAACAGTGAGCGACGGTTGTTGGGAGGGCAAATGAACTTAGCAGCATTGACTGCTACAAAGCAATCCTTTAACCATTTTGCACAGTTCGCGAAGAAGGTGATGGCTAAGAAACGTGGTCATAGTTGATCTGTCCTTTTGAAACTTGCCACCCAAGTAAATAGTTAGAACAGGTAGGAAACCAGATTAAGACTCCTCCCAGATGGTACGGGATTCCTCAGGTGGTCACCTCTGCGCGGTCGCACGCGGGCAACAGCTCTCGACCGGGTGACTGGCAAACGACCAAATACCTGCCGTACCTCCACAGATCTGAGTTCGGTGGATGCTGCACGGCCCGTCTCTTGCATATTAGCGAAACCGCAACTTCCATGACTGATATAACCCTCGTCGAGGGTTTAGGTACAGTCATCAAATAACCTGTGTTTGTGTCGACCTGTGTGTCTGTGTATGGGTGTGTATGTGTAATTGTGAAAGATTTTTAGAGAAAACCACTGTACCAAAACAGCTCAAACTTCATATCTCGCCCGCAAATTATGAAGTATGAACAAAATCCACCAAAAGTTAACTAGTTATCATAGTGATCAAAACTCCAAATATTTTTTTTCTAAAAAACGGCTCTAACGATTTTCATTAAACTTTTTATATTGGTAGCTCTTAATAAGATAATCATACCATAAAATTCCCATTTGTGGGAAAATGACGAGAGCAGTACGATAAATTATCAAAATTTTCGACGAAATCGATTTTAGTGCGGTTTTTAGAGAAAACAACCATACCAAATCAGCTGAAACTTAATTTCTAGCCTACAGGTTACCATGGGACGCAAAAATAAGGGTATGGGCAAAATCGCTCGAAATTTAACTATAGTTATCTCTGTGATCAAAACACCAAATTTCTTCTCATACGATTTTGATTAAATTTTTTATATTGATAGCTTTTTTATATTGATAGCTTTCAATAAGGCAATGATACCATAAAATTCCCATTTGGGGGAAAATGACGAGTGTTGCACAATAAATTATCAAAATTTTCGACCAAAAGCCTTTTTAGCGCATTTTTTTCCTGATAAACTCCCCTGGAATATTTGTAGAATGTTAAAAAAAAATTGGTATCGTAGTCCATTCCAATACCTTAAGGGTGAGTGTTTAAAAGCGCTCATGAGATACATGGGGTCACACCAGATATTCCTGAATTTCAAAAACTGCCCTTTCGCTTACTATTAGTCCGTCTACCGCCGTTCTAAAAGTTTTTTCCGATAACTCTGCACAAGTAATTACTATCCTTCTTCAAAAAATTTGTATTTACAGCCTCATTAATTATGTGTGTACCAATTGCTCAATAATGATCCTGGAATGAGTACGAGCCGCACAATAAATTCCATAACTGTAAGCGTCACCGCTTGCTACTGCCGTAAAACGTTGTTTGGCCAAGTTCAAAATTAACTCAGTGATAAATGAATTGATTAAATAGAATTAGCCATGTACAAAGTGAATTGTTGTAGAGCTAAGGAAAGTTGTGTATTGCAACGCACCAGATATTTTCCTAATAAACTCCGCTCATATGTTACTAGAATCTTTAAACTGCCTGCGTCAAGTGACGTTTTACATATTTCAAATGAACTGAGTGAAAATTACAATGACTTAGTGGACAAAACCATGAAAACCAGTAAATTTATGAACAGCTTAGGAAAGTTGTGTGACGCGTCCCTCTTTCCGCTACCCATAGGGAAAGGAAAGTATTGTAATCGTGTCAAAAAAAGTTGGGTTCTTCAGATCTTCACGTTTTGAGGCCTGCTGCGATTAAAAAACCTAATTTCGGTGCGTGGTTCGTGAAAACCAGATTAAGAACTCCTCCCAGGCGGTATGGGATTCCTCAGGTGGTCACCTCCACGCGGTAACCCACGGGGCAACAGCTCTCTATCGGGAGACTGGCTGACGACCAAAACCTGCTGTACCTACAGGGATAGGTCAATTTAGTGATACGGTTCCACTTGAGGCTCATTAGTTAGTAGTGACATTAAAACTGAGGGCCTGTTAGCATCAATACAGGGGAATGAATGTGAAGGAATGAAGAATTTGAATATGAAGGTATGCGAGAATGTTCCATACCGGACGGACACCTTGCGCACAGCTAACTCTTCGCAAAGACATTCGATATCAGTCGTCATGGATGATACTTAGTTATATCCGATATTTAGACGTTCAGAGAAGGATGTCAATAGTAACTACCAAAATGTACAGGTGCTTTAAAAATATACTGTTTGATTCTCTTTATTCACGTTGCAAATTATGGTTCATATATGTTTTTCATAGCTTTGAATGGTATAGGATTTAGCATCATCGAAAATATTATTATTGTTGCTACGAACATTTGTACTTAGCAACGGTGCTTAGTTTTGTATAAACTTGAAATAAAGTTAGTTTAGTTTCTGTTTTTCAATTCATGAATCGTACTTATTGTGTTTCCTTTATTGGCGACGAGGATGAGAAGAGGAAGGAGAAATATTGATACCAATGAATTGGTTCAAAACAACTTCGAAACAATTGATACTTTGGCAAGAAAAGTGGAGAAGTTTTCATGTGAATCATTCAACGAAGAAAACAACTGGGTCGAATATGAAAACCAGTTAATTTTGAAATGCCGGATAAAGGGCCTGGGAAGGAACACCGAAGAGGTGCAAGAGGCAAGACGGGAACTCTTCTTAGCTTTTGTTGGACCTACCCCGTTAAAGAAAGTAATGAATTTTCTCCAACCTAAAGATGTTACGTCTCATCATGGGATATAGTAATAGCAAGTTTTAGGTCGATTTATAAACCCAAGAAGACAGTTTTTACTGCTCGTTTGGAGTATGAGCAATGTGTTCGCCATGAGAATGAATGTTTTTCAAGTTTTCTTATACGATTGAAAGAACTGGCAACTTTTTGTCAATAAGGCGAATATTTTAAAGAACGAATAAGGGATAGATTTGCTGGGGGGATTAAGTTTCCATCGTTGGAGATTGAAATTAGGCAGCGTTGGCCAGAGGGTGTCAACTCAGATGGCTCTAAAGTAACTTCATGTCAACTTTTGGAACTTGCAGAGTCTATGAAACGTGCCAGAGATGAGTTAGAGTCTGATTAACTCGTTAAACCTGCAGTTAATAGAGTAGATGCCTTAAAAAAATATGAGGGCCAGCGAACTAAGAAACCTTTTACAAAAGGTGCGCCCACTATCTCTCGTAACAAATGTGGTTGGACACATGAAAAGGATAGTTACTGTCCTGCTAGGAATGCCGAATGTTTCATTTGTAAGTAGGTGGGCCATTTTTCAAGAAAATGCTACAAAAAGAGAGTGAGACAGGTTGAGGAACAAGAAAGAGACAATGAGGAAGAAACTGAAGGTTCGGAGAATGACGATACTGGGGAGAATGATAAAATTCAGATTAGAACAGCAGGAATGGATACAAGGAAAATTCCAAGAGCATCAATTGAGGTCACGATCAATGGGTTTCCTGTTAATATGGATTTTGATTCAGGAGCCAGGGCATCGATTATTGGACGTTCTTTGTGGAAGATAATGAGTTCTCCTAAGTTACAGAAATGTCATTCAAAATTCACAGCTTATGGAGGAAATTCACTTAAAATGTTGGGAGAGTGGATGTCAAACTGAATAATAATATAAACAATGTACGTGTGGCAGTAGTTGACCGAGATGAAATTCCACTCTTTGGATTGCCTTTGATGATAGCGTTCAATATGCCTCTTCCAAAAGGTGTGAAAATAAATAAGATTGCTAAAGAGATTGATAAGAAAGAGTTGGACAAAGGAATTGACAAGAAAAGAGAAGAGTTGATTAAATACTTGACACGGGATTTCGTGGAGGTATTTAGAAAAGAACTTGGAACAGTAAAAGGACATCAAGCAAGGATTCACCTCAAGGCAGATGCTGTACCAAGAGGTTGCTATGCACGTGGAGTACCTTTTCCTATGAAAAAACGGATGGAGCAAGAATTGAATAAATTGGTAAAAGAAGGAATATTGGACGAAGTGAATCCATCATAGAGTTCAATTGAATGGTCAACACCAACTGTCAATGTTGAGAAACTAAATGGAGATGTGCGCATCTGTGGAGATTGTAGAGTGACTTTGAACCCTAATAGTTTTGGAAACGGCTCTCTTACCAACATTTGAAGAACTGACAAGCAAATTAACTGGTGGAGTGGAATTTTCAATAACTGATTTGCGAAATGCATATGTACAACAAGTTGTTGATGAACACAGAAAATACCTTGTGATTGCTACTCACAAAGGCTATTTTAGGTATAAAAGGCTACCTTTTGGTTTGTCATCTAGTCCTGGTATTTTTCAGCGGTTTATGAAAGGGCTGTTGCGTAACTTATCCAACGTAGGTGCTCTACTGGACAATATTATTGTGACTGGAAAGAACCGAAATGATCATGAAAAGACTGTAAGAGAACTTTTTAAAAGGTTGAAAGAGGCAGGGTTACGAGTCAAGATGGAAAAGTGTAATTTTTTTTTTAATTCAGTCAAATATTTGGGACATAGAATCGACAAACAAGGAATTCATCCTCTAGAAGAAAAAATAAAAGCTATTCAGAATGCTTCTTCACCTTCCAATATGAAGCAATTGAGATCTTTCTAAGGCTCAATTAATTATTATGAAAGGTTCATTCCCAAATTACATTCGTTATGTTCAAGATTACATGCTCTGACCGGAGCTAAAGCAAAATGGAGATGGGCTGAGGATGAAGAGAAAGTTTATATTATCTAGCTCAGAAAGAGTATTTTATCTAGCTCAGATACGGTTGTCCCTTATGATGAAACACTACCACTTGTGTTGGTTTGTGATGCTTCTGAAGATGGGTTGGGCAGTGTTCTTATGCATAGATTTGAAAATGGAGTGGAGAAACCGATTGCTTATGCAAGTAGAATACTGACTACCACAGAAAAACGGTATGCAAACATCGACCGTGAAGCACTGGCCATTATGTTTGGAATAAAAAAATTTCACCAATACATTTTTGGTCGTCAATTTTTACTGGTGACAGACCACAAACCACTTCAGAGGATTTTTGGATGTAATAGGGACCTACCAAAAGTGATGAATAACAGATTGGTGAGATGGGCAATTGAGCTTAACCAGTACAACTAGGAGATTTGTTACAGGAAAGGTGAAGAAAACGTGTGTGCTGATTCGCTCTCTCGGTTACCATTACAAGATTGTGAAGTGAATGAGGCACAAGAACTTGACATCACGTTTTTAAACGTTGATAAGATTGAAACTATATTGTCACTCAAAAAACTTGAGAAAGAAAACAATTCAGACGAAGATTTCAAACTCGTTCGTCACTACATGATGAACAACGCTTGGCCAATGACAATTCCTGAAAATTTGAAACTTTATAAACAACGAGAGGGGGAACTATTTTTGGAAGATGATGTGTTAATGTGGTTTAGTAGGGTCGTGGTACCAACTAAACTTAGGGACCATGTACTCAAGATTCTACACTGCTTGCATCCTGGCATCGCTGCGATGAGATCGATATCTCGATATTATGTGTGGTGGCCGAATTTGGAACGGGACATTGAACAATTTGTTAAGAGATGTTCGGCCTGTCAGGAAAACAAAGATGATGCGGAAGAGGTTCCAATTTACCCTTGGAACGTTCCTGAAGGAGTGTGAGAAAGGGTACATTTGGACTTTGCTGGACCAATACAAGGAAAGATGTGGCTTGTGGGCATTGATGCTTTGTCAAAGTGGGCAGAAGTTGAGGTCCTAAATTCAACAACATCAAATGTTCTCATAAATAAGCTAAGAGGTTGGCTTGCTAGGTACGGTATCCCAAATGAAATTGTCACTGACAATGGACCCCAATTTGTTTCTGCCGAAATGGAAGATTTTTTAAATAAAAATGCAGTTCGACATGTTAAGGTTACGCCTTACCACCCAAGAAGTAACGGTTTGGTTGAACGTTTGATTCGAACTCTAAAACAGCGTTACAAAGCAACTAAACAAGATATCGGCGACTCAACATTGGCTCTACAAAACGTGTTATTTTGTTATAGAAATGGTCAGAAAACTACTGGTAAAACTCCTGCAGAATTATTGCTAGGTAAGCGACTTTTTACAATCTTTGACAATATCAAACCTGACTTGCGGAAAGAGATGGAAAGATGAATATGGAAACAACAAGTAGATCAACATAATTGAAGAAAACCAAGATATTTTGAAGAAGGGGAAGAAGTATTGGCAAAAACGAGCGTGTTGGACAGCTGGTGTCATTGAAAAACGAAATGGATTTTATTCATATGAAGTACTGACCGAAGGAAAAACATGCAGAAAAAAGTTAAAAGAAAACATGCAGACCAGTTGAGAAAAAGAGAAGGGGCCGTAAATTATGACAAGGCAGCTGAATGAAACTTAAGGGGGGAAAAGTATAGGATTTAGCATCATCAAAAATATTATTATTGTTGCTACAAACATTTGTACTTAGCAACAGTGCTTCGTTTTGTATAAACTTTGAATAAAGCTAGTTTAGTTTCTGTTTTTCAATTCATGAATCGTACTTATTGTATTTCCTTTAAATGGCTGCATATTGGACTCTAAAGTTTAATATTTCTATGTTGCAGGTGAGCCCGTTTTGCAAGACAGCTCACCGAGTGAAGTATCAAAAGCCATGAAACATCAAGAACCAGGATGAACCTTTTGATGAAGTTCATACCACCACTCTAGTCTTCATTCAGTAGTATACCGTTCAAATTATTTGTAATTGATCCTTAACAATTCAACTTTATTGATCTCATTATCATTGTTATGAGTCGAAGAACCTGCTCGGTGAACCTACGAGCGTATCTTCCTTGGTAGGTGGAGTGTCCAGAGCTAACGCTTTCGCTGGCGGCATTAGCCAGCGATCAGCTTATCTAGGAAGAAAAAAGAAAGTAATGGAACATTCCCTGGAAACTTTTTTTATTTCTGGAGGAGCTAGCCAGCAGGTTTGAAATCCCCTTAAAACCTGGAGATGTTCGACCTCAACACCAGCAGTAACCTCTCACTGAGAAATGATCCCTGAATGTCTTGAAAACCATCTCCACCAAAGATGTGTATCTAAAACAACGTTGAGAATTAATGTTCATCTCCAAGCATCTTTTTGAAGCTTTGATAAAAAAATATCACATTTCTTCACTTTGAACTCGTTGTTCCGACCTCGCTTCATGTGACACCGTTCGAAGGACCTCTTCGAAAGTTTTGGTTTATTGGCGGCCTCAGGCTGTTCAGAGGGGATACTTTTCTCTGTTCTGATGTGCTTTATTGCTCTATCCAATATTCCAGATTCAGACAACACTGCAACGGCTCACGTGGCTGAATACGTCGACTAAAAACACTCATAATCAGCCTGAAGAGGAAGTTTCCAGGATACTGCCGTCGAGCACCTCTCGCTCATACCACAAACACGCACAATAATTGTCCTCACAAGCGTATCCAACATCAGTCACTTCTTTGCTCTCTCCCCCCCCCCCCCCCACAATTAGTAAACACAGTTCAAAACACACCACACACAGGCTTTTGAACACATCAATTCAAAAAACAGCAGGTAATAAAAACAACACCTGCCCCTTGTTCAGTACACTGGAATGTTCAGCTCACAGAAGGATCATAGAATTTTATGGCGCGCGCAATAATGAAGAGTCCAAGTAAGAGTCCACCCCCTCACCAGCAAATATCGGCCCTGATGAGAGGTAGGTTCGCGTCGCGTCTGAGTCCGATTGCTTCGTCACCAAGTCAGTTCGCGACGCATTGTCGACCATAAAGAAACCGGTTTCGGCACCTACTTTCTACGACTTCCACACGATTTAGTTAGGGTACATTCCCACTAACATTTCACGAATTCGTTTCGATTTCGATCTCTGCAACTCTCCGACTTCCATTGGCCGCAACGCGCGCCACTGCTGAACTGGTCAGACCTATCTCGTTTAAGTTAAATTTAATTTCACATCTTAGCAAGCAAGTTGATTTATTTTACCCAATTTTCGATGTTTATTTCTTTTAAATACAATTGGAAGTATACTTTAATTTTCGTAACCACTTACGAGAGAACACCCCTCTTTCCCAGGCTCACTAACCTCGACCCCTCCGCCTCTTTAGATGATGAGCAACCTGGGCAGAAAGGACCAGGGTAGGCTCCTTCTCCTATTTCCCCCCCCATCGTAGTAGCCTTGGTAACCCGGCTACTACAACTATCAGACACGCAGTGGAACCTAATCTGTCACACAAGGAACAGATTTGTGCCCACGTCCAGATTATTCGTGGCCAGTTGTCACGGTTGAGGGTCAATGCAACAGGCCCAATGCGTAACCTCGTCACCCTCTGCCTCTTCAAAATTTCGATGCTAGCCATAACCTGAGTCTCCCCCTCCCCAGATACCCTACGGGAGTAACCATGGTGGCTGTCGTGAGGGAATATCTGCGTAGGGCAACTGATGGCAGCCTGCCAGGGCTAGGAAGCACAGTCACAAGGCACTACCACACCAAATTAAACATGAGACGGCCCCTCCCCTTGAGAAAATCCCCTCCTCCCCTGAAAAACCCACTAAAAAACGTGGTAGTGGTAAAGCCTACGTGCCAGAATGGAGAAACTCCGCCCCCCCCCCACCCACCCACCCACCCATCAACCCACCCTAATACAATGGAAGCGCTGATGCAGGACCTAGCCCAAATCTATCATGAGAAACTGTCACATCATAACATGAAACACGTAAAAAAGTTGTAAAAGCTGAGCTTGGAATCGAGATCAAAGAAGATGGTGAGCTTTGTAAAGCATGTGTTACGGTTACATAGCGACATAGCACTAGGTGATGGGGCTAGTAAGTACGATATCAACCAAATGCAATAGGAACAGAAAGTTTTGTTCGCAATGACACTCGGGGAAGTTTTACCACCACAAACAGGGAACTGGGTGGGAGCAAACACGGGCACGGGCGACAGGGCAATGAACAACTGCTCAATTACGACTCACGACAGCAAAGTTTCGAGCGGATCGGGGCATTTGAGGTGCCCTGTCAGCACAAATGCCCCAGACGAGCCTCTGCTGAATGGAAGAGTTTGGTTCATCCCTAAACACATGCATATATAGCAAAGCTCACAGGCGTATGTTTGGATCTTGACCGAAAACAACCACCCCAGGTGAGATTATTTCATGTGACGTAGTAAGACCATTCCTACAGTCAATTGGTTTACATAGGTACCTGCACTAAATATCGTACCATTAACTTCATGAAACGAAAATGGGAAGTTTTTGAAAGATTGAAACAATATAATTCTGAAACAACATTGGTAGGCCACGTTATCAAAGAAATTTTGACGGACAATGGTGGTGAATTTGATTTGCTCCACACAAAAATTTGTTGCACAAAAATGGCAAAGCAGAGGCTCACAATGCCGTACGGTCCTGAACAAAATGGGTGCTGTGTGCTGGACCATGGAACAATAGTTGAAGGTGCCAGAACCTGATGCATGCTCATGAGAATATAACACAGGGTTTGTGGGCTGAAATGATAAATGCCATCAACAGAGTTGGTGTTGTTGAGTGGCGTGTAGTGACGTCGCCTCCATGATCGGAATTGCTGTAACCTTCAGGTTGTTTTATGTAAATTTCTTCTTCCAAATCACCATACAAGAATGCCGTTGAGACATCAAACTGCTACGAGTGCCAATTTTGACTAGCTGCTAAACTGAGCAATGTCTTGACAGTATTGCTCTAGCAACTGATGAAAAAGTTTGTTCATAATCAACGCCTGATTTTTGTAAGAAACTACTAACGTTGCTTTGAAACCCAGCAGCCGAAAAATCCGTCATGCATCATAGGCCCAGTGGGTGGCCGGATTGGCAGCTGCGGTGCATGTGGGGACCTCCCTTTGACCCTCAAAAGACCAGCGAAAGGGGCTAGAATCAATATGCCTGAGGGGGAGCTTCCAGGACACTGCTTCGAGCACCTCTCGCTCATACCACAAACACCCAAGAAATGAACTCACAAGGGTACACAACATCAGTCTGCTTCTTTAATCCCCCCCCCCCCTCCATTAGTAAAAACAACATGATAAACTCAGTTAAAACATCAGCATGTAATAAAAACGCCACCTGCGCCGCCTCATCCTCTGGCTCGCCAAGCTTGACCCCCCCCCCCCCTACTTAGGACGATGCTGAGACGTGTTCGAGCATTTGCCTTGCTTTCCTCGAAGTAACCGTCGTCGATTAAAGACGACAACACTCACAACAGCTGTGTGTTCAACTGTTGTCAAGAACGGACAACGTTCGACCATAATGACGGGTGAGAATAGATCGCAGCCGAAGGACAGAAAATGTGAAGGTGGTAAAAAATCCCATCGCAATAGAAGAACTTTCAAGTTTTTCTGCGTGGTCGGCGTCGCGAACTAATGTAGGGAAATTTTGACCACTAGTTGGGCGCCAATGTTATTGGTGGGTGAGTGGGCGGGGGGGGGATATTGAAGCGATATCGCACTAAGACAGTCGGGGAGTTAGTACTATACCAACCGAATGGAATTCGAACAAGGAGTTTTATTCTCAGAAAGTTATGATTAATTACTACAGTAGGCAAAACGTACGATCCCGCATCAGAGCAGCAGCTGGTAGTTCGAAGCACGGGGTTGCAAAAAAAAAAACAGTATTATAATTACGCTGCTCCTCAATCAACAAGTGCAACATTTTTCATTTTGTTTTGGGGTCGTCGCCAGAACCAGACAATAGAATCGAATAGATCGCGTAATTTCCTCAATCGCGGTCACAACGTTCCCGTTCACAAGACCGGTATCAAAATACGAAATAAGATTACCGAGGGACGAAAACAAGAGCGTAGTCTTCCTACCTCTGGATGGCCTCCTCACCTGCCGGTACTCCACCTGCCGCAGGACTTAGACTCTCTCGACATGCTGCTAGCGATAATTTTAGGTTATTGGGAAGGTTGGAAACTAGGGAACGAATACCACAAGATGGTATCACCTGGTGAGGCTTGCAGACCGCAGAGCACGAAAAGACAGCTGTCGGCTTCATTTTCAAATGTTCAGTTGAAGTCAACGACGACTCAGACCGAATTTGAAATTTACAGAGTGCATGCAGTAAAAAACAAGTGGACGTTTTAGTTCGTAGCGCTCTGCCTCTCCTAGGATCGCTATCTATCCATCCTGGTGGTCAGTGGTATCGATTCAGTCAAATTACTGAATAAAATTGTTAGGTCTGTATAATATGATGACACCAACTGGATTGCCAAATAATGAAATAGTAGTTATGTTCCATGCTTGGACTGCAGCACAGTACCGGACATGTATTAGTAGAGCCCCATTTACCCTGGGGCTGATGGTTGTCAATCTAGAATGGAGCAGTTAGGCAACCACGTGGGAAAATGGTTGTACCAAATATAGTGAAACTTGAGAACACTCGTAAAACTGTAGTAGACGGCTAATGGAAACAACTTCCATCTTAGTTGCATAATTTCTTTTTTATTTTCCTAGGCTGATGTTATGACAAAGAAATGTGGCCGCTGTTGATCTTTCCGTGTGATGCCAATCTTAAACGCTGCAAATTATTACACAAGGGTTATTCTCTCCTGCACAGTATTATTGTTACCTATCCTATTCAATCCGACAGCGAAAAATATTTAGTGTATAACATGGCTATATTAACGACGAAATATCGAGTATATAACATGCGACAAACGACACGTGTAACAACAAACGACACATGTGTAAAACCTAATGTCTCAATTTATATTTCGGATAACTTCCTATTTATGAAGTGTGACGGAGTCTCACACCTCCGAGTTCCGTCCCATTTGATTCAGCAGGTATAAATACTATTAAACGATGCGAAATATGAGCAGACTACTGCGGAACAATGAAAATTGGCATTTTCCAGGCGAAATTACGCAACTGAACGGACGCGACGTGTCGAACTGACGGATGGTTTGACAGGGACAGGAGGTAGTACGGGAAATGTGCGCAGGCAGGGAACAAACGATAACTTCGCGATAGTAGAATTCATCTCGCTGTATTTATTGTCACTTCACTGTTCTCCATTCAGACGCAATCTAATGCCCCTGAGACCTATCCTCAGCATCCGCCCAACCAAAATTTGCTGACGTATGGCAGGTTGTAGTCTCCTGATGGAGAGCTGTTGCCCATGTGCCAATGCGTGGAGGTACGACCCTGGGGGATCCGGTACCATCCTGGAGGAGTTCTTAATCTCGTTTCCAGCTGATCTAACTATTTACTTGGGTGGCAAGTTTCAAAGGAACAGATCAACTGTGACCACGTGCTTTTGCCATAGCCTTCTTCATAAACTGAGTGAAACGGTTAAAAGTGTTACGGTGATCACACGGGGACCAGGAGTGGAACGAGGAGATTCAGCGCTCATCAAGCCGTTGACCGCGAAGCTCATTCTATTCGCTTTTCGCTCTATTCTGTTCTTTGGTAGCTTGTTACTTTACTTGGAACGGACTTATGGAAGATATATAAAATTACTGGAGGCTTCAAGTGATGTAGGTGATCCACCTCCCAGGATTGGGGTCCTTTGCATGGACACCTCGCATCAAGGTTTCCATAACTGCCTTTTGGACGAACCAGTCTCCCCCCCCCCCTTGCACAAGGCTTTACGACTTTCTTGTTTTGGTGTTTTTTTAGAGGGGAGATTAAGAGGATGCCTCTTCATTTCGATTCGGACGTTCTTGGGTGGGGGTGGTTGTAGGGTTCTGGCTTTGGCCTGGGTGTCCTATTTTCAGTTCCTGGACCTTGGGTTTGATGGGCCTGCAGTTGGCGATCCTGCCATTGTGCTTGGGCCAGGCTGCATGTTAGGTCCTGTCTGCACTGTAGGGAATGTATTCCCATTTGGGACATTTTTCCCTTTCAGCCTTTTGGGGAAGCTGGAAGCAGTAGCTTGCTGGGCCACTGGGCAATTGCCTTGCTCGGCTCTTTCATACCACTGCTGCAATGGGGCTATAGCTTGGAATATAGGTGCTTGGTTGGTGGGTAGCTTTGATGGCTAGCCTTTTAATGTTTGCTTGATTTCGATGTGGGGGGGGGGGGAGGACCAGCCGGCTTCCGCCTTTGCTAGTCAACATGCTCGCCATCCAAAGAGGCTGGGGTTGGGATTCGGCAACCCGCGGACGGGTCTCACTTGGCATTTCTGCTACTTGGAATTTTCTCTGTCGCACTCTCAGTTGGATTGGATTTACTCTGAAAGGGGAATAATTTGGGGTGAGTCTAAGTAACAATTGTCAGCAAGTGATATACCTTTCCATCACTCAACGTCAAAGAAAACGAAATAAGTTCATTGAGATAGCTCTAAACAGAAGCAACGAGCGATTTGTGCAAATGAGGTTGACACACCATTAATTTAATACTGCCAAAAGGAGCCGCTAGCTTGAATTATCACCACCTTACTACACTTCTGAGAAATTGTTCAATAAGGGTTGCATTCATATTTCAGTCCACATAGTGGCCGCATCTAGTAAACGCTGGGCAATAGGTTTACTAGTTGTTAATCATAATGTGGTGTAGTCCCCTTGGTCTTTAAAAATGCATTCCTTTGAGTATTCCAGAGTTTTGCGTGTTTTCGATAGAAATAACTTTCTTATGAGGTGCTCGTGTTTCGTTGGAACAGAGAGGAGACCACCGTTAGGCTAGATTGACCCTGACTGTTCACTTCCCTGGTCCGAAATAGGCGAGCGGTCCGAGACCTTTACCGAGTCATTGAGCCCGTGTAGTGGTAGGGTAGGGAGAAAGGTGAATGCCCCATGATTTGCTTCGCAACGCGACGTTGGGGTAGGTCCAGGCGAATATTCCCGCCACTTCTCCATGACCTCCGCTTTCACCTACT
This sequence comes from Pachypeltis micranthus, assembly GCA_020466155.1. NCBI lineage: Eukaryota > Metazoa > Arthropoda > Insecta > Hemiptera > Miridae > Pachypeltis > Pachypeltis micranthus. The sequence goes on along the minus strand of CM035770.1, from coordinate 346,643 downwards.
CGCGCGCAAGAAATATCTGGCGTTACACAACTTTCCTCAATCCCTGTTAAATCTATGATGCTATGTACGCAGGCGATGTATCTACATTCAACACGTTTCGACGAATCATTCATCGAGAACGAAACGTAGGTACTAACTAGCCCATTTGATTAAAACCGTTAATGCCGTTTTTGAGGACATGTTAAATAACGAAGTCAATGTAAACAATTTTATTTTGAATTCACACTTTTACTTATCATCACCTTCAAAATATACGCAGGTCTGTTCCCTTAGGCACAGTCATATACATAGTTAGTATCCACGTTTTGTTTTCCATTCAATATATTATATATAGATATATAAGTTATATACTCTGTGCCACATAAGTCCGCTGATGCTAAGTCGAAAATTTTGATAATTTATTGTGCTGCTCTCGTCATTTCCCACAAATGGGAATTTTATGGTATAATTGCCTTATTGAGAGCTATCAATTAAAAAATTTAATCAAAATCGTTTGAGCCATTTTTGAGAAAAAAATATTTGGTGTTTTGATCACTATGATAGCTATAGTTAACTTTCCGTGGATTTTGTTCATACCCTTATTTTGGCGTCCCATGGTAACCTGCAGGCGAGATATCAAGTTTGAGTGGATTTGGTACGGTGATTCTCTCTAAAAATCGTTCACGGACAGACTCCCAAATAGTGTTTTTCGAACTCAGGGGGGTCTGAAACGTAAAGATCTGAAGAGAACTCATAATTTTTTTTCAGCCGATTACATAACTTTCCTTTCTACTTCGTACAGCCAAGGAAAGTAAAAACTAACTTTTCGGGTCTGAAGAAGTATCTGGCGCAGTCAATTTAGTGAAACCAAGCAAAACGCAGTTGTGTTTTTCGTGGAGCAAACATCCTACTACCCTCACAACGTTCGGTGAGTACGTGAGTTTGTGCACAAACTCCACAAAAAGAACTGCGAACAGTGTGGGACGTGTTGCCAAGCAGCACAGCTCAAGATATATGCAACTCTAAGGGGGTTCCAATTGACGGCCGTGAGTAAGTGAACCGGTTCCTCGTCGCCCCCTCGGCGTATGGACCTACCCCTTTTGGTCATTAATAACTAAGAAAACAATTCATAAAAAAGCCAATTGATTTATTATATTGTTAAAGAAATTAGAAATGAGTACGCAGACTTATCGAACACCAAACATGTAATGCATCGAAAATGTCCGTTTTGTTTTTAGGTAGCTACGTAATAACCATAACAACTGGAGTTTCCTAACACTTCTCCCCTCTCATCTTTGTAAGGAGCCAGTCTACTATGGTGAACAGCTCTAATCTTGATCGTAATCTTGATTCGAAAAACCACATCATTTAGAACGGCTACTATAATACATGGTCCTTCCCACGGATGTTGAAGTTTGAGGTTCAATCCTTTTGGTTTATTATTCATTCTGAATAATAACCCTATGTTTTCGGTCACGAAAAATTTTTTACAACCCCTCCTCAAAATTTGATACTTTACGTTTGAAGACTTGGAGATTCCAAATTTGCAATGTCCGTCCGCCGTCCGGGCCGTTTTGTGCCTTTAACGTGGTCTAAAAAATTCGTTCTTTCGCACAAAAATCCAATTTGGTATCTAGTTGTGCCCGCCATGGGATAGGGGAGCACTAATACTAGGTCAAGCAGTTCATGAGAATAATAAACCATTGTGTAATAATTTGCAGGGTTTTTTCCGCCGGACATAGTAGAGCCATACCCCCTGGCTTGTAGTTTTCAAAACTCCATTTGAGATTGTAGCGATGCCTCATCTCTTCTGCTTTTTGATGCAACTGCTGTTGTGCTTGAAGATGAGCACTAATAAGGCTTTTTCGAAGTTTTTCCACGTATGTAGATAGAGGCACGTCGCCAGGACGTGCTCCAAACAGCATGTGGACAGGCAAGTGAAGCTCTGTTGGTGTTAACCCTGTGGAAGAATGTGATGCACTGCGATACGCTAGGCGAGCAATTGGCAACTGCTGGTCCCAATCCTTATGGTCCTCTGCCACCATTTTTGATAATAGGTGCCACAATGTGCGATTGAACCTCTCTACTAGACCATCACTTTGAGGGTGCAAAGGTGTTGCTCGGGTCTTGTGAATTCCTAAAAGCTTAGCAACTTCTGGGAAACAGTAGCCTCAAATATTCGCCCTTGATCAGAATGAAGTTCTAAAGGAACCCCAAATCTACTGATCACATGGTCAACCAACGCTTTTGCCACAGTCTCTGAAGTGGTATCCGGAATGGCGGTGGCCTCTGGCCATTTGGTGAAATAGTCCTGCAGCGACTATGTCAATGCCAACTGTTTGTTCGACCTTCATTGGAGCTCGATGTTGTCTTTGGAAACGTTCAAGACAAGTAGCACAGTGATAACTCCTGCGTAATGCAACTCCTGTCTTCCGTTCTCCAAAATGCCCAACCTCATGAAATTTTTCCCACAACTCTTTCCTCCATATTTCAGGAACCAGTACCTGCAATTGTTGTTGTTTACCATTTGAACAAAGCGACTGGAACATTGCCCAAAATACTTTTACGTCCCTGCCAAGTTGCTTCACAGCATCAGCTTCAGGTCGCTTCCCTTCTTCTAACCATTGAATTACTATTTGTAGAACTCCAATCAGTTAACTGAAAACCCCCATCTAACTTGCAGCGGTTCAGGTCAACGACCTCCCTTTCATCTTTACGAGCATAGTGCTCGCAGTTTTCCTTAAGACAGGGACGCCTAGAGAGAATATCTGCATTGCCATGATGTCGTCCATGTCGATACTGAATGAGCATTGAGAAAGGAGCAAGCTGTTCCAACCATCTAGCCATCTGTCCATCAGCATTTTTGAAGCTTAGAAGCCACTTCAAAGAAGCGTGGTCTGTTCTCACAATCAGTTGCTTACCATTAGCGATGCCATAATTTTGTAAATGGCTAACAGACTTCACAACACTGAGAAGCTCCTTGCGGGTGACACAATAGTTTCGCTCTTGCTTCGAGAGGCACTTGCTGAAGTAAGCGATCGCCCGTTCTTTATTTTCTTGCACTTGGGACAAAGTTGCTCCAACAGCTACGTCACTCGCATCAGCATCAATAATGAATTGACTGTCTTCTTGGGCATGAGCCAAAACAGGTTCTGATGTCAATGCAGCCTTCATCTGCATAAACGCCATGTCACAACGCTTAGACCACTCGAACGATTTAGCATCCACAGCTTGATATAGAGGCTTCACGATTTGAGCAAAACATGGAACGAATTCCCTGTAATAGCTGCACAACCCAACAAATGACCTCAAATCCCTAGCTGATCCAGGAATGGGCCAGTCAGCAATAACCTTGATTTTCTCTGGTTCTGGATGAAGCCCCTCTTTCGAAATTTTATGCCCAAGATAAGATGCTGCTGCGCTCAGAAGAGTGCCTTTCTTTGTGTTTAGCTTGAGGTTAACTTCCAACAAAATCCTCAACACATTCTGTAAATGTTTCAAATGATCTGAATAGCTTCGCCTGGACACAAGAACATCATCGATATAAACACCAATGTCCCCTTCATCAATGACTTCTCTCAAAACGCGCTCCATTGATCGTTGAAATGTGGCTGGGGCATTACATAAGCCGAAAGGCTTGACCCGAAAGTTCCACAGTCCAGAGAGTGTGCAGAAAGCTGTTTTGTCTTTATCCTTTATCTTTATCCACATACCTAGCAATGATTCCAAAACTTAGGGACTTGTTGTGGCTTCTGCCCAACAGTTGATGTGGAGACTTCCTCTACCTGCTGCGGTAACGCTACTGATCTTGTCGGAGTATTGTGAGTACCTGCTTCTTCAAAATGTCTCTGTACCAGTAGTGTGTATGAGTAGCATCTCTCAGAGTTCGATCTCTCCCCAAAACCAATTCTCTCAACCTTTTGTAGTGAATCCCTCGGTAAAATTGAAGTGAAGGGCTTATTCATCTATCTTCAACTAGCTTGCCCGGGTAAGCTCTAAAGGCCAACATTTCCAAATCAGCCGCAAATGCAGACAAATCCTCATTATAGAGCCTTGCCCCCTAGACTGAAAGTGGCTCTTGAAAAGTTGATGCTGGCGTTCACTGCCAAAGTATTGTAGGAGCTTCATCGCCAGATTCACTCTCTAAAGCTACCGTTCGTGCTACTGTCAATGGACAAATCGCACAATGTTTGATTGATACCGGTAGTTCAGGAAGTTTCATAAACGAATCTTTTACACAAACCCATGGATTTGTTCTTCCAGAAATAGGAAAAGTATCCATGGCATCCACATCGTTGTCTTCAACATTGAAGGGGTGCATCACAGCAGACATAAAATTACTCAATCACTCTTACGAAAGAATAAAACTGTCAGTCATCCCTAACTTATGTGCTGATGTTATTATTGGCCACGATATTCTTAAATCTCATTCACGCCTTGACGTAAATTTTGGGGGCAACAATCCGCCCCTTTCTTTATCAACTGTTTTTCCTCATGCGAATATACAGCCTACTCGAATCTTTCAAAATCTTCTGCCAAATACTAAGCCCATTGCGACAAAATCGAGACGCCACTCGGCTGTTGACAGTCAGTTCATCAAAGATGAGATTGCAAAACTCCTAAAAGCTGGTATAATTGAACCAAGCTGCTCACCCTGGAGAGCTCAAGTGTTGGTTACTAAAAATGCCAATCACAAGAAGCGAATGGTGATCGACTATTCAAGTACGATAAACAAGTTTACCCAGTTGGATGCATATCCTATTCCAAACGTCGAGGAAATTGTGGCGGAGGTTGCCCGATACAATCATTTTAGCACTATAGACCTCAAAAGCGCTTATCATCAGGTACCAATCTGTACTGATGAACGGCCATACACTGCCTTCGAGGCCGGGGGCAGACTGTATCAATTCACCAGGCTGCCATTTGGGGTTACACATGGAGTACCCGCGTTCCAAAAATTCATAGACAGGATTGTGGATTTTGAACAACTTGAGGGTGTCCGCTGCTACATCGATGACGTGACGGTTTGTGGTCGCACCAAAGAAGAGCATGATCGAAACTTGAGTCGCTTCCTGGATGTAGCCAAGAAATATAATCTTCGACTAAACGAAAAAAAAGTACTTTCTCTTCCAACTCAATAAAGCTGTTGGGTTACCTAATAGAAAATGGACCCATCAGACCTGATCCTGACCGCTTGCAACCTTTGCTGTCCATGCCCCCACCATCTAACAAAGACTCTCTGCAGAGAATTATTGGGATGTTCGCCTACTATGCAAAATGGATACCGAAATTCTCTGAGAAAATTCGTGTTTTGATTGACACTCACTCATTTCCTATGTCATCTAATGCTCTTACAGCTTTTGAAAATCTAAGAAGAGACATCGCCAATTCTTTGCTCGCCAGTGTGGACCCTGATGCTCCACTTGTTGTAGAGACAGACGCTTCGGACATCGCTGTAGCAGGTACGCTATCTCAGCATGGGCGTCCAGAGGCATTTTTCTCGAGAACACTCAGTGGCACTGAGAAGGGATATCCTTCGATTGAAAAAGAAGCCACAGCGATCATCGAAACTCTTAGAAAATGGAGGCACTTCCTTTCAAATCGCCACTTCAAGCTAATAACTGATCAAGAAGCTCTGTCATTCATCTTCAATCTCAAACAATCTAGTAAAATCAAGAATGACAAGATACAGCGATGGAGGCTGGAACTATCGTGCTACAGTTTCGATATTGAATATCGCCCAGGCAAACTTAATAAAGTAGCTGACCCAATGTCAAGAATTTGCGGGGCCATGAACACCGAAGAACTTTTTAATTTGCACAAATCTCTTTGCCATCCAGGAGTAACAAGAATGTTCCACTGGACACGGTCAAAGAATTTACCTTACTCTTTAAGCGACATCAAACGCATGACTTCTTCCTGTTCTGTCTGCGCTGAGCTGAAACCGCGTTTCTTCAAGCCACTTGACAGCCACCTCATTAAGGCTACAAAACCATTTGAGAGGCTCAATGTCGATTTTAAGGGACCAGTCCCCTCCTGCTCTGGAAACCACTACATTCTTACCATCATTGATGAATACTCCAGATTCCCTTTTGCTTATCCTTGTCGGGACATGACAGCTTCTACAATGAAGGACAAACTATTCAATTTGTTTACTATATTCGGGACCCCCGCATACATTCACTCAGACAGGGGAACATCGTTTGTTTCTAAGGAGCTTACTGACTACCTTCATGCGCAAGGGATTGCTACCAGTTCGTCAACTCCATACAATCCAGCTGGAAATGGTTTGATTGAGAGGTACAATGGCATCCTGTGGAGAACTATAGCATTGGCCTTGAAAAATAAAGGATGGAAGACATCACAGTGGGAACAGGTTTTGCCGGAGTCACTGCATGCCATACGCTCTCTACTGTGCACCACCATAAACTGTAGAACCCCAACGAAAGAATGTTCAGTCATGCACGTCGTTCGACAAATGGGGTAACGATTCCATCCTGGCTCTCGATTCCTGGAAAAGTTTTACTGAAGGTTAATGTTCGTTCTTCAAAATACAGCCCCTTGGTTGAAGAAGTCGACCTAGTAGAAGCTAACCCAGAATACGCCCTAATACGCAGGCCTGATGGAAAGGAATCAACTGTGTCACTCAAGCATCTGGCACCTGTTGGAGATAGCTCGATTGCTGGCCATCAAGATCCAAGCGACTTGGAACAAGATCACAGGATGGTAAACGATACTCCGACCCAACCAACAAGCACCAGTATCAGATATTACTGCCACTCCAACTTTACCTACATCGACTGCAGAAACAATGCCATGCCAGCCAGCTTTGCCTTTCTCCCCGGCTACCCTCAACACTTCACAGAACTCCGTACCAACTGTTATAAGAAGATCCTCGAGATCGAGAAAACCTCCAGCCTACCTGAAGGACTACCATTTAAATTGAGAGGGGGAGAATGTCATGTGTTTTATTATTACTCCGTTGTTAGGGACGCTCGTTTCCTTAACTACTTACTCAACTTTGATCCTCATAATTCCATTTCAATATGTGAAGTTCTTAATTCGATTAGAGCCTTAAGTTGAGAAGGTTTATTCATTACATGTAGCAAAGTAAAGACATAAAATGTCAAAATTACGCACGAAAACCCAGCAACCCCGCTTGCTTGCGATCTCCGCTCTGTTGTTCAGAACAGTTTCAACCATCAGAACCGAATACTTACATATGATCCCAAATTTTTCACAACCCCTTCTTCTAACTCGTTTTCTAGAACTATGTGACCGACTATACGAAAACTTCCATGATAATAATAACTCACACTGTTTCCAAAACCGTTTCCTTTACGAATTTTAGCGAAAATAAACGGCAAAGCAACAGAAATAGTATTTTCCAACAGTGTGACGGACTATCCCAAACTAAGAAATGTTCTGGTCACCAATTTCAGCGATATAAGAGGTTTCAAACTTTAGTTGCCGAAATGTCCAAAATGACACAAAAATCTTGTGAAACATGTTTCTCATACCACCGACGAATGGTCAACCTACTAAATACAATGATAGCCCACCTACAAGTCCACAAAGCTGACCCTTCTAAATAGGTCCTCATAAATTACTCCGCATTACTACGCGCACGTAATTTGCAAATGATTGAACGAAGTACCAAAAACGAGTTTAATTTCACTCCTCAACGAAACCAACCATCGACCAATTTTCATCCGGCATTCCTCATACAGACAATCTACAACTAATACATCCACCCCGAAACACTTTCACATGATACAAACAGATAACGAGAACCCCTAGGAGCCAGAAGCCCAAAACAATGAAATTTCGGTCCCGAATGCAACTTACACTCCAGGCTTCTTCGACGGGAATAACTTTTTTCAGTACGATTTTATTTTAGGGTTTGAAGACCTTGCGATTGAAACATCAGAAACCCAATAAGACGAAAATGGTCCGTTTTTTAGAGAAATCCTGAGAGTCTCAAGCTCGCCTTCAAACTCCATCCTTTTAAAACACAATTCCCAATTCCTTTATCCAAATAAACCCACAATTTCCCATCCCCCTTCAGGAATGCTATCAAAATATATTTGACAGGTCCAAATTTACCCTGCGTCGTCCTTCCAAAGCTCAATCTAAGAATTATGGTCGACACCAGTTCCACCCGATCTTTCATCTTACCTGAAGTAGCTTGTAAACATTTCTCCAAAATAATGGAATCTGAGACTGGTACAGTCCGAACAACCCATGGTTTTACACAGTTTACTGAACGAATCCAAGTGCCTTGTGGTGACCTTTTCAAAAAAAAGCCTAATGTTACCATTCATCCTTTTTAATTTCCATGATTTCGTCAATGGCGGCCAGTCTCTGTTCTGTCGTGAGATCTGCACGGAGTTCAGCCCAAAGCAGCAGAAGCTCCCGTTTCACTCTCCACTTGTCAACCATGCACTCATTAGCCAAATCAACTGGTAACTGACCAGTGATCACCTGGAGTGCTTCTGATGATACGGTCTTGTGGGCCTTGGTGATCCACCGGAGCGCGGCTCTCTGGGATTGGGCCAATACTCTCTTTTGATTGACTGTTAGTTTGCTACCCCAGACAACAGGGCAGTAGCCAATCACACCTAGATAGATGGCCTTATACATGAGGATAGTGTCGTGGTAACACACACCCCAAGTGGCCTTAGTAATGGCACGCAGTGAGGCAAACCTTGCAATGGTAGTGCCTTTAAGAGACTGGAGGTGTTGGTTCCCCACCTCTCACCTATATTCACTCCTAAATACTTGACGTGCTTTTCAAGAAGGAGCCTGTGGCCGCCAAAGCGTATTGTGGATGGACTATTCACTTTCCCTTCCAAGAGGATTAGCTGGGTTTTTTCCTCAGCCACCTGCATATTGACATGCTCGCATCATTGGGTGACGGTGCGGAGCACGTGAAGGGTGTTTTCTTCAATTTGGCGGACTGACTCTGCAAAGATCAGCACAGTCAAGTCATCCACATAGGCGTATGGCTCGCAGTCAGTCTCCATGAGTTTCCTGAGAAGACCTTCGAAGAAGGCATTCCAGGGTGCTGGTCCACAGACCGAGCCCTGTGGGCACCCCTTCTCAATCTTTCTCCAGACGGAGACATGCCTGCTTTCGATCGTAGCAGTTCTGTCTGTCAGGTAACTTCTGACGAGCGAGTAAAGGTTGCGGGGGATTCCCCTACCTTTGAGCTCATTAAGGAGCGCTGGCCACCAAAGGTTGTCAAACGCTCCTCTGATTTCAATCAGAACTGGTACGATGTACTTAGCCGGTGCCAGCAGGGAAACACGCCGAATCTCGACAATGACATCCTGCGTGGACCTTCCTTTGGTACACCCGTATAGCCTGCCTGTGAGGTTGCGGCCAAAGACTCCTTCGAGGGACTGTAACATCAACATTTCTAGTGTTTTGCCTAATATGGAAAGAAGGCTGAGCAGTCTCCATGATCGGGGGTCTGACTGATTGCGGTCGCCTCCCTTTTGAAGAGTGACAACACGCGCAGACTTCCACTGAGTGGGGAACTGTCCGACCTGCAGACAGTCATTAAATAAATTAAGGAGGCCGCTGGAGATTGTCAGCTCAGCCTTCCTTAGCATATTGCTTTCTATTTTATCAGCCCCAGGAGATTTGTTGGGCTTTAAGGTCGCAAGGGCCCTGCCGAGGTCGCCTGTTGTCCACAATGGGATGTCAGGCTCGTTCGGAGGGTCCATGATCAACTCCCTTGCTGCCCTCTGGGCTTCACTGTCTCGTGCTACTTGGTCATCTCGGAACGCCTTCTCGAAGAGGGTTTCTAGTGAACTTTCGATGCTGCAGGCCCAGCCTGACTCATTTTGCATCGCAGCTAAGACCTGCTCTACGTTTGCTTTCCCAATGGAGGTCTTGTAATGTCTGCCCCAGGGGTTCTCAGAGCTCTCCGCTTCCACAAAATTTCGCCAGCCATGCCATTTGGCTCGTTTGATGGTGCGGTGGAAGGCCTTCTTCTCTTGGATGAAGGCAGTTCGGAGTGTTGCTCTGGCATCAGGGTCACGAGTGTTTTGGTACATCCTTCTGGCTCTATTTACACTTTGCTTGAGGGGATTTTGTTCCTCAGTACACCATGGGACTTTGATCGCCCTGTGCTTCTGTTTCCCAAGTACAGAGAGCCCAGCAGAGTGCAGCGCTGTGGTAAATATGTCCACTTTGCTGTCCACCTCTTCAGGTGTGGATGCTTGCACTGTTAGGTCGGTGTCTGCGGCACGCAGTTCACCTTCCAGTACCCTACAGAATTGCGGCCAGTCAGAATTTTTGTGCGGAATCGCTTTTCACGCGTGTCTTTGCAGAGGATGTTGTCATCCGTGATGGCAAAGTCAATAACCATGTGATCGCTCTGCGTTGCACCTGATACAACTCGCCAACCCTGCAATTTGGGTAGCAGGGTGTGAGACACGGCTGTGGCGTCTATACACGACCTTCCTCCCGGACCATCATAGGTCGCCTCAGTCATGGGGTCGTTGGCAACAACCAAGTTGTACCTGGTGAGCAGCTCTATATACGCATCGCCAGCCCCATCCATGGTTGGGGATCCCCACAATGGTGATCTGGCATTTGCATCAGCTCAGACTATGCAGGGTCGTCCTCTGATAGGCCTGCTAGAGCCCGCTCGAGTGGTTGAAGGCTGTTGGCAACTGGTGTGCCAAATTGCCAGTAAAATGATATTACAATCAGCTCAAAGCCACCGGCTCGGATGAGCACAGTGGCCAAGTGCTGGCTGTTCAGGTGAGTGAGTGAGAGCATGTAAATGTACGGGTCAATGCAGGCCACTGCTGCCTTGGCTCCCGTTCTTGCTCCAGCCACCACTCGTGCCTGCGATCCCAGACCAAGAGTTTTGGATCCTATGTATGGTTCCTGTATGGCGAAAACACTGCAGCGTTTCTTGAGTGCATTTTGCAGCAACTCAGCCATAACTGGGAAACTCTTATTTGTGTTGTGCTGAAGGATTCGAACTGTTTTTGACCTATTCATAGTCCACTGGTGACTCCTGGGGGCAATTGCTCGCTGACGAATGGTACAGCAAGCGTCTCGTGTAAAGTGTGCAACATGTTGGATTTTGCGTTCGACGCAATTGGCACACTTGAGGGGAGCATCACGCTTGCATTCCTTACTCAGATGTGGCAAGGCGTACCAGGCGCACACAACAGGTCTTGTACAGGCCACTGCCAGGTGGCCATAGCGCTGGCATTTGTAGCACTGAGTGGGGGCTTGGTACTTTCGGATGGAGCACCACTGCCAGGCTATTTGGAGGTGCCTTGCCCCCTCTAGTTTTTTGTGTAGACTGGGTGATACCTCAATCACCCAATCCTTTTGTCTGCCACGCTTTTTGGTGAAGAGAGGCCTGAAGTCCTGCGGCTGCAAGCCTAACACAGGGTTGTGTTCAACAACTTCTTGGGCCAAGTCCTCTTTTTGTAGGTCAGTCCGCACGTCGCACAATAGCAGGCGTGGGAAGCGACCCAGGGGGGCTGACGCTTGGAGCTTCAACTCCTTCTTCGTGGAAATGTGGCTCGTAAGCGCCTTGGCCATTTCTGGGGTTTCCGTCACAATGACGGCGCCACCTCCTACTGCGGTGTGGATGTCTAGCACTCGGACGCTTAGAGCTTGGAGGTCCGTAGCAGGGACACCCCGCATCAGGGCTTCCATTGCATCAGGGTTGGAGGGACCAGCCTCTCCTTCCTCACATGTACGCCTAACCACTACCACCTTTTGTCGTGGGTTTGGGGGGGGGGGGGGGGGGAGTTTGGTAAGCGGTGGATGCTTTTTACTTTTGTTTTTATTTTTATTTTTGCCCTTGTTTTTGGGCGGAGGCGTAGGTGGGGCGCTGCCCTCGGCCTGCACGTCCTGCTTAGTTGGGACCTTTTTCTGCTTCCCCCTGCGCTTCCTGGCCCTGGCAGGCTGCCATTCAGCCTCAGCTCCATGAGGGAGGGAGGAAGGCGGAGTAGTGGCTACTGCTGCATATGAGGGGCCTGGGGTACTACCCTGGCTCGTTAAAGCTCCTCGAGTTTGGGGGGCTGGTGGCACTGGCTGCTGGGCAATTGCCCTATGCAGCTCTTCCCTTACGACAGCCGAAACAGTTTCCCGCAGCGGAGGAGTGGCAGGGGGCTATGTCGTTTGGGGGGCATTAGCTTTGATAGCCAGCTTCAAAATTTCAAAGAGGCAGCGTTCAGTGTCCGACAAGTTAGGGTCCACAGGGTGTCTAAGACTTGTAGTAGCCAGGTTGCAGGCTACTAGGGGGTGAAGGGGGAGATGAACGCAGTTTGCCCGGTTCTTTCCGCTCTTGTTTGTTTGGACGACGAGTAGGTTGCTCATCGTCCGAAGAGGGAGGGGCGAGCTTGGCGAGCCTGAGGAAGAGGCGCAGGTGGCGTTTTTATTTGACTTTGTCATGTTATTTTTACTAATGGGGGGGGGGGGGAGATTGAAGAAGCAGACTGGTGTAGTGTATCCTTGTGAGTTCATTTGTTGTGTGTTAGTGGTATGAGGGAGAGGTGCTTGAGGCAGTGTCCTGGAAGCTCCCCCTCGGGCATATTGATTCTAGCACCATGAGGGTCAAAGGGAGGCCCCCACATGCGCTGCAGCTGCCAGTCCGGCCACCCACCAGGACTAAGACGCATGAGGGATTTTTCAGTTGCTGCTCAGATTCAGCCCTCGGCCACTGGTGATGTGGTGAGTGGGACACACGCTATCAGCCGCCCCAGGAACGCTCAAACCTGGTTTTTCCCCCTCCTCATTTCGAAGGCCGCACCTATATAGGGGATCGCTCAAAGGTGTTAGTGAGCTACTTCCAGGATTGTCTTTTGCTCATTATGAGTGTTTTAAGTAAATGTGTTCTGCCACGTAAGCTGTTTGTTGTTGCTGCAGTGTTGTTTGTACCTGGAATATATACATACATATTTCAGTACACCTGCATATTTCAGTGTTGTGAACTTTAAGCCTCTTTATGGCCGGCTTTTACTGCCATTTGGAGGATACGGCAGGAGAATTCTGTCCCCCCTTCCTGCGGGGGGTGTGTTCTGCGGTCCCAGCTCAAGGTAGGGGGTTCCCAGTGTGTCATGTATGTGAATGAAGTGTAAGTTGTGTCCCTTTTAGTCTGCCTTATACGAACACGCAGGGAGTACGGCAGTGGAATTCTGGACCCCCAACTGCAGGGTGAGCACAGTGTGGCGACAGAGTACACTGTGACGCACAGCCACAGTTAAGCCTCGTTGGATGTAATCCTGCGGGGACCTCGTAGAGGTGAGGTTGTCTTTCAAGCTGGGACCACCCGGCTGTCCCTTTTAGTCGGCTCATACGACACGCAGGGAATACGTCAGCGGTATTCTGGACCCCCGACTGCAGGGTGAACACACACACAGATCTGTTTCCTTATTTCATGACTGTACCTAAACCCTCGACGAGGGTTATATCAGTCATAGAAGTTGCGGTTTCGCTAATATGCAAGAGGCCGGCCCCTGCAGCATCCACCGAACTCAGACCTGTGGAGGTACGGCAGGTATGTGGTCGTTAGCCAGTCTCACCGTAGAGAGCTGTTGCCCGTGTGTTACCGCGCGGAGGTGACCACCTGAGGAATCCCGTACCATCTGGGAGTAGTTCTTAATCTGGTTCCCTACCTGATCTTACTGTTTACTTGGGTGGCAAGTTTCAAAAGGACTGATCAACTATAACCACGTTTCTTAGCCATTACCTTCTTTGCGAACTTTGCAAAATGGTTATAGGCTTCCTTTGTAGCAGTCAAAGCTGCTAAGTTCGTTTGCCCTCTCAACAACCGTCGCTCACTGTTGTAGAAACTACAGTGGAGCAGCACATGGTTTCTTGTTTCCTCCGCACTGGAGGCACAAGACGTGCATAATGGAGAGTCTTTCAGAGAAAAGAAGTGGAGCCGCGCATTGAAGTCACCATGTCCCGTGAGGAACTGGCTCGTCCAGTGGTCTGGCTCAACCCATTTTCTAGAAAGACGTTCACGGATGTTGGGGAAGAACTCATACGTATCACGTCCCTTTGACGAGGATTCCCATCTCGCTTGCCATTTCTCTAGAGCCCATTCATCGATGGCGGCAAGTTTCTGTTCTGTGGTGAGATCCGCACGGAGTTCAGCCCAAAGCAGCAGAAGCTCCCGTTTCACTCTCCACTTGTCAACCATGCACTCATTAGCCAAATCAACTGGTAACTGACCAGTGATCACCTGGAGTGCTTCTGATGATACGGTCTTGTGGGCCTTGGTGATCCACAGGAGCGCGGCTCTCTGGGATTGGGCCAATACTCTCTTTTGATTGACTGTTAGTTTGCTACCCCAGACAACAGGGCAGTAGCCAATCACACCTAAATAGATGGCCTTATACATGAGGATGGTGTCGTGGTAACACACACCCCAAGTGGCCTTAGTAATGGCACGCAGTGAGGCAAACCTTGCAATGGTAGTGCCTTTAAGAGACTGGAGGTGTTGGTTGAAACCCCACCTCTCACCTATATTCACTCCTAAATACTTGACGTGCTTTTCAAGAAGGAGCCTGTGGCCGCCAAAGCGTATTGTGGATGGATTATTCACTTTCCCTTCCAAGAGGATTAGCTGGGTTTTTTCCTCAGCCACCTGCATCTTGACGTGCTCGCATCATTGGTTGACAGTGCGGAGCACGTGGTTGGTTTTTTCTTCAATTTGGCGGACTGACTCTGCAAAGATCAGCACAGTCAAGTCATCCACATAGGCGTATGGCTCGCAGTCAGTCTCCATGAGTTTCCTGAGAAGACCTTCGAAGAAGGCATTCCAGAGTGCTGGTCCTAGGACCGAGCCCTGTGGGCACCCCTTCTCAATCTTTCTCCAGACGGAGACATGCCTACTTTCGATCGTAGCAGTTCTGTCTGTCAGGTAACTTCTGACGAGCGAGTACAGGTTGCGGGGATTCCCTACCTTTGAGTTCATTAAGGAGCGCTGGCCACCAAAGGTTGTCAAACGCTCCTCTGATGTCAATCAGAACTGCTACGATGTACTTAGCCGGTGCCAGCAGGAACCACGCCGAATCTCGACAATGACATCCTGCGTGGACCTTCCTTTGGTACACCCGTATTGCCTGCCTGTGAGGTTGCGGCCAAAGACTCCTTCGAGGGACTGCAACATCAAGATTTCTTGTGTTTTGCCTAATATAGAAAGAAGGCTGAGTGGTCTCCATGAACGGCGGTCTGACTGATTGCGGTCGACTCCCTTTTCAAGAGTGACAACACGCGCAGACTTCGAGAGTGGGGAACTGCCCGACCTGCAGACAGTCGGTAAATAAATTGAGGAGGCCGCTGGAGATTGTCCGCTCAGCCCTCCTTAGCATATCGCTTTCTATTTTATCTGGCCCAGGAGGTTTGTTGGGTTTTAAGGTCGCAGGGGCTCTGCCGAGGTCGCCTGTTGTCCACAATGGGATGTCAGGCTCGTTCGGAGGGTCCATGATCAGCTCCCTTGCTGCCCTCTGGGCTTCAGTGTCTCGAGCTACTTGGTCATCTGGGAACGCCTTCTCAAGGAGGGTTTCTAGTGAACGTTCGATGCTGCAGGCCCAGCCTGACTCATTTTGCATCGCAGCTAAGACCTGCTCTACATTTGCTTTTCCTATGGAGGACTTGTAGTGTCTGCCCCAGGGGTTCTCAGAGCTCTCCGCTTCCACAAAATTTCGCCAGCCTTGCCGTTTGGCTCGTTTGATGGCGCGGTGGAAGGCCTTCTTCTCTTGGATGAAGGCAGTTCGGAGTGTTGCTCTGGCATCAGGGTCACGAGTGTTTTGGTACATCCTTCTGGCTCTATTTGCACTTTGCTTGAGGGGATTAAGTTCCTCAGTCCACCATGGGACTTTGATCGCCCTGTGCTTCTGTTGGCCAAGTACAGAGAGCCCAGCAGAGTGCAGTGCTGTGGTAAATGTGTCCACTTTGCTGTCCACCTCTTCAGGTGTGGATGCTTGCACTATTAGGTCGGTGTCTGCGGCACGCAGTTCACCTTCCAGTACCCTAAAGAATTGCGGCCAGTCAGCATTTTTTGTGCGGAATCGCTTTTCCTCGCGTGTCTTTGCAGAGGATGTTATCATCCGTAATGGCAAAGTCAATAACCATGTGATCGCTCTGCGTTGCACCTGGTACGACTCGCCAACCCTTCAATTTGAGTAGCAGGGTGTGGGACACGGCTGTGACGTCTATACACGACCTTCCTCCCGGGCCATCATAGGTCGCCTCAGTCATGGGGTCGTTGGCAACAACCAAGTTGTACCTGGTGAGCAGCTCTATATACGCCTCGCCCGCCCCATCCAGGGTTGGGGATCCCCACAATGGTGATCTGGCGTTTGCATCGGCACAGACTACGCAGGGTCGTCCTGATAGGCCTGCTAGAGCCCGCTCGAGTGGTTCAAGGCTGTTGGCAACTGGTGCGCCAAATTGCCTGTAATATATTACAACCAGCTCAAAGCCACCGGCTCGGATGAGCACAGCGGCCAAGTGCTGGCTGTTCAGGTGAGTGAGTGCGAGCATGTCAATGGACGGGTCGATGCAGGCCACTGCTGCCTTGGCTCCGTTCTTGCTCCAGCCACCACTCGTGCCTGCGATCCGAGACCAAGAGTTTTGGATCCTATGTACGGTTCCTGTATGGCGAGGACACTGCAGCGTTTCTTGAGTGCATTTTGCAGCAACTCAGCCATAACTGGGCAACTCTTATTTGTGTTGTGCTGAAGGATTCGAACTGTTTTTGACCTATTCATAATCCACTCGTGACTCCTGGAGGGCAATCGCTCGCTGACGAATGGTACAGCGTGCGTCTCGTGTAGAGTGTGCGACCTGTTGGATTTTGCGTTCGACGCAATTGGCACACTTGAGGGGAGCATCACGCTTGCATTCCTTACTCAGATGTGGCAAGGCGCACCAGGCGCACACAACAGGTCTTGTACAGGCCACTGCCAGGTGGCCATAGCGCTGGCATTTGTAGCACTGAGTGGGGCTTGGTACTTTCGTATGGCGCACCGCTGCCAGGCTATTTGGAGGTGCCTTGCCCTCTAGT
Organism: Pachypeltis micranthus; assembly: GCA_020466155.1. NCBI lineage: Eukaryota > Metazoa > Arthropoda > Insecta > Hemiptera > Miridae > Pachypeltis > Pachypeltis micranthus. The sequence goes on along the minus strand of CM035770.1, from coordinate 329,605 downwards.
TTTTTGTACAGGCTGGGTGATACCTCAATCACCCAATCCTTCTGTCTGCCACGCTTTTGGTGAAGAGAGGCCTGACATCCTGCGGCTGCAAGCCTAACGCAGGGTTGTGCTCAACAACTTGTTGGGCCAAGTCCTCTTTGAAGGTCGGTCCGCACGTCGCACAGCAGCAGGCGTGGGAAACGACCCAGGGGGCTGACGCTTGAGCTTCAACTCCTTTTTGTGGAAATGTGGCTCGTGAGCGCCTTGGCCATTTCTGGCGTTTCCGTCACAATGACGGCGCCACCTCCTACTGCGGTGCGGATGTCTAGCACTCGGACACTCAGAGCTTGGAGGTCCGTAGCAGGGACACCCCGCATAAGCGCTTCCATTGCGTCAGGGTTGGAGGGACCAGCCTCTCCTTCCTCACATGTCCGCCTAACCACTACCACGTTTTGTCGTGGGTTTTTAGGGGAGTTTGGCAAGCGGTGGAGGCTTTTATTTTGGTTTTTATTTTTATTTTTGCCCTTGTTTTTGGGCGGAGGCATAGGCAGGGCGCTGCCCTCGGCCTGCACTTCCTGCTTAGTTGGGGCCTGTTTCTGCTTCCCTCTGCGCTTCCTGGCCCCGGCAGGCTGCCATTCCGCCTCAGCTCCATGAGGGGAGGAAGGCGCAGTAGCGGCTACTGCCGCATATGAGGGCCTCGGGTACTACCCTGGCTCGTTGTTGCTCCTCGAGTTTGGGGGCTGGTGGCACTGGCTGCTGGGCAATTGCCCTACGCAGCTCTTCCTCACGACAGCCGCCACAGTTTCCCGCAGGGGGAGTGGCAGGGGCGATGTCGTTGGGGGCATTAGCTTTATAGCCAGCTTCGAAATTTCGAAGAGGCAACTAGTTACGAGGTCCCGCATAGGTCCTGTCGCGTTGGCCCTCATCCGTGCCAGCTGGCCGTGGATGATTTGGACGTATGCGCAAATTTGCTCCATGTCCGACAGTTTAGGGTCCACGCTGTGTCGTGTGCTTGTAGGAGCCGGGGTGCCGGGCTACTAGGGGTGAAGGGGAGATGAACGCGGTTTGCCCGGTTCTTTCCGCCCTTGTTTGTTTGGACGACGAGTAGGTTGCTCATCGTCCGAAGAGGGAGGGGTCGAGCTTGGCGAGCCCGAGGAAGAGGCGCAGGTGGCGTTTTTATTACCTGCTGAAGTTTTAGTTGACTTTGTCATGTTTTTACTTATTTGGGGGTGATTAAAGAAGCGGACTGGTGTAGTGTATCCTTGTGAGTTCATTTGTTGTGTGTGTTCGTGGTATGAGCGAGAGGTGCTCGAGGCAGTGTCCTGGAAGCTCCCTCAGGCATATTGATTCTAGCCCCTTTCGCTGGTCCGTTGAGGGTCAAAGGGAGGCCCCCACATGCGCCGCAGCTGCCAGTCCGGCCACCCACCGGGACTAAGACGCATGAGGGATTTTTCGGCTGCTGCTCAGAGTCAGCCCTCGGCCACTAGTGATGTGGTGAGCGGGACACACGCTATCAGCCGCCCCAGGAACGCTCAAACCTGGTTCTTCCCCCCCTCCTCATTCCGAAGGCCGCACCTATATAGGGGATCGCTCAAAGGTGTTAGTGAGCTACTTCCAGGACTGTCTTTCGCTCATTATGAGTGTTTCAAGTGAGTGTGTTCTGCCACGCAAGCCGTTGCAGTGTATTTAGTATCTGGAATATGTTGTGTATGTCAGTGTCGTGAGCTTTAAGCCCCTTTAAGGCCGGTTTTAACGACCACGCAGAGGATACGGCAGGAGAATTCTGTACCCCTTCCTGCGGAGGGTGTGTTCTGCGATCCCAGCTAAAGGTAGGGGGTTCCCAGTGTGTCATGTATGTGAATGAAGTGTAAGTTGTGTCCCTTTTAGTCCGGCTTATACGAACACGCAGGGAGTACGGCAGTGGAATTCTGGACCCCCTACTGCAGGGTGAGCACAGTGTGGCGACAGAGTACACTGTGACGCCCAGCCACAGTTAAGCCTCGTTGGATGTAATCCTGCGGGGACCTCATAGAGGTGAGGTTGTCATTCAAGCTGGGCCCACCCGGCTGTCCCTTTTAGTCGGCTCATACGACACGCAGGGAATACGTCAGTGGAATTCTGGACCCCCGACTGCAGGGTGAGAACACACACACACACACACACACACACACACACGCGCGCGCGCGCGCGCAGACACACAGACCATTTTCCCAAATAGTGTTTTTCGGACTCAGGAGGGTCTGAAACGTAAAGATCTGAAGAAAACTCAATTTTTTTTTCAGCCGATTACATAACTTTCCTTTCTACTTTGTAGAGCCAAAGAAAGTAAAAAGGAAGAAGGAGCTCAGCCGCTGCTGATTTGTTCGGCACGGGATCTGATGAACTCTCCGTCAAAAAACGGGAGTTCCCCAAAGGTTACTCCCCTTCCAACCTGAGACCCCCATATATTATTTCGTTTTACGGAGTCGATTTTGCTTTTTTACTGGACTCATCAAAGTCAATATGTTTTTTTGTATTGAATTTGTTTTTTGAGCAAACATCGTAGCTTTCCCGTTATTTCGAGAAAGCGCCGAGACAGAATATTATTGGTTCGTTAAGGTTGCGCTCCCCTTCGGTCCTTCGCCATGATTGGAATAAATAGAGTTTTAGCGATGTCATTGCTATTTTCGAAACTTTTTTGAAACCTGATATCCCTTCAAATTCGGTCAAGATCCACGATTACATCTGGGTGTCGTTCTGCATCGTACAGGCCTTGCTAGTCCACTCTAAGCTTTAATTTAAAATTCTCTGCAGCTCACCTTCGATCCACTCAAAGAGTCCAGAATCCATTCATATTCATAGAACTGGAGCGCAGAGCTGGAAAATTGGTTGTAGGATTTATTTATCGCCCCCCAAATATAGGCAAAATTGACAAAGTTTTCAATGAAGTTGCCAAAATTCTTGGCGATTTCTATACAGATTTACTCTCCGACTCTGCCTATAGCCGCCAGTTTCGTGGAATTTTAAAAATACTCTCTTTGCAACATCTTCCTCTCCGCGCAACCCATCACACGGCCAACTCCAGTACGCTTCTTGATCTCATCATCGTAGATGATGTGAATATTGTCAATAAGTTTTCACAGCTACCAGCATCCGGATTATCGCGACATAATCTAATGTGTTGCTCTCTATGTTTAAAATCGAACAAGGCAGAACGCAAATACATTGAGATCAGGAACAGGCGTGATATTGATAAGCAGACGATGCAAACTCAGTAAATTGGGGAGAGTTCATGACGAGCCAAATTTGAATAATAAGGTTCAAGGCTGTTTAACGAAATAATCCTCAAATTATACGATAAATACTGTCCATTGGTCCGCATCAAAACTAAACATCGGCCTGCCCCCTGGATTAGCTCTGAAATTCGTGAATAATGGCGGAACGCGATAAAGAATATTTAGAATTTCGTAAAATTAAAGATCAACAAGCGCACAATATATATAAAAAACTCCAAAACAAAACCAAACAAATGCTCAGAAATGCCAAAATAAGATACCATCACGATCTTTTCAAAACAAACAAAGATTTCAATGAGTTCTAGAAGATTGTGCGAAGCGTTGATATCGGAGTGAAGGAGGTAGAGACCGATCTTCCGGTCTCAACCGACGAACTGTGCCGGCGTTTCTGCCGTTTCTCGAATAATCCAGCCTCTCTCGACATCATCAATCGGTACGACAACCAGAAGCCACAGCGTGAGCCCCTCGTAAAGCTTACCCTTTCGGAGGAAATCGTCAGAAGAACTCTCTTCAACGTGAAGTCCAAATCAGTTGGTGCCGATGGGAACTCAGTAGAAGTCCTGCACATGCTCGCAGATGCAATCATCCCCACGGTGACACATATCTTTAATCAATCACTGCAGGCTGGATTATCCCCGGGCTTATGGAAGAAAGTCAAACGCGTAATCAAACCCCTGCCAAAGTGGAAATCATTTAGCTCCGTTGATGATTTTCGTGCAATATCACTGCTTTGTGCGATGGGTAAAGTTCTCGACAAGCTGATGTATCAGGAGCTGCGGGCATATGTAGATCGGCACAACATTTTGACCCTTTCCAGTCAGCCAGTAGAACTGGTTTCAGTACGGAGACGGCGCTCGTTGGAATGTTGGATAACATTAGATTGGCGACGGACTCGAAGAAAGTGATTATTATGGTCCTCGTAGATTTCTCGGCAGCGTTCGATCTTATCCGAAGAGATATCCTGGTTTCCATACTGCGTGTCGTGCTCACTCTTGTTGTGGTTTGAGTCGTTTTTGTCAGGAAGGCTCCTGGCGATGAAAGGAAACAATGGCGAGTCGTCGAGATGGGGAGTTCTGGAAGTAGGATCACCCCAAGGGTCGGTGTTGTCGGCGCTATGCTTCATACTCTACACTTCATCTTTGTCATTCGTATTTTCAGAAGGCACAAGGCACATGGCGTCATTTTTTCATTTTTTGACTATGCTGCAGCTGCAACTTGTGACTTTAATGGTGCCGAAATGAACTAGCTGCAGAGAACTGAAAATGCTGCACTCCGTTTCGCTCTAAGACTTCGCCTGGATGAGCACGTCACGCCTCATTATTCCCGGCTGGGTTGGCTGAAGATCAAAGAGAGAAAACGACTCCTGATGGCGACTCTGATCTTCAAAAACGTTCAAGCACCACCGTCCACCTTACATCCTCCAAAATTTTAATTTCCTTGATACCCGGAATACGCGTGGCAGAAATAAAGTTCTCCTTATCCCATCTCATCGAACGAATTTGTTCGAAAGGAGCTTCTCGAAATTATACAATGAGAACCTCGGAATGTTAGACCTAACTTTGAATGTCGATGTGTTTAAGAGTAATTACAAATATATGTTAGTGAAAAAGTATCTAAAGCAGTACAAGTTAGGAAAATTATTTTATTTTTACGTTGGAATTTTACCTGGACAGCACCAGGTTCAATTTGCCTGGCTTTCACACGAAAACGGATAAAGACAGGATAATGATGGCTTCTCGGCGAACAGCCGACTCGAGATCTGGGGTTCATGGATGGCTACGCGAGCAAGATCTATGTAGTCCAGAAGCCGAGGGCTAAAAACGTTGACCGTTGAGTTGAAAGTGGGTTGCTATTTTTTCTGATAGTTCACTCAATATTTGGTACAAACCCGGTTCTCTGAAGCATGGACTAAGAAAATGGCGGCTCATCAAAATAGTCAAAATTTGTCAAAATTTGACTTATTAGTTGATGGTTACAATATTTACCACAGTTGAGGAATTGGCTTGTACTTTCCGAATTCACAACTCTGCTACCTCCCATGCTTGGCATTTTGGCATTGAGGCATTTGAGGAATTGGCTTGTACTTTCCGAATTCACAACTCTGCTACCTCCCATGCTTGGCAAAACGTGGCATTTTCAAAGCAGAGTCGCTGGAATAGAATTATCCAGTATTAATAAAAAACAAAATAACTGAATAGTTGACAGCTGAAAATGAAGCGAAGAAGAAACTTCTCAATGCTGCAAAAATAAATAAGAGAGAGAGTGGCTACAAATTTTTATGAGTTGCAAATGGGAGCATTTATATGAAGAGGGAGGCACGCAGGCACTTTTGATCCGCAATAGTTGTGATTTCAAGGCGGTATGTTAAAAGAAACGGGGATCGTCAGGTGCGTACCCCACCATTGCCATAGTGCTGGGTATGTTCGTGTCGTGTTTCTGGACTCATGTGGCTTCGATCATCGGTTTTTCTTTATCACATACTGTGTCTGCCTCGTTTTTTTTCGCGTCTACGCTCCTCCTGTCGTTTGTTCTACCAATCGCCAAGTCGCTACGTGTTGCGTTTTTCGGCGGACTACGCTCTATGTGCGGGTTCGGTTTTACTGGGGTATGTCGTGACCATCTGTTAACCGGGTCCGTATGGGTGACATGAACACTGCAATTCGGAATCATATAGGTGATCTGCAGAAAAACGTGAATGTCGCACATATAAATGCCGAGTCGGTGGTTGCATATATCGACGAGATCAGAGCTATTTTCTACGGAAGTTTATTTGACATAATCGCCATATCCGAAACTTTTTTTTAGCCGACTATCCCTTCCCAGTCCATAAGAGTTGAGGGGTACCGCTGGATTAGGAATGGTCGTACTGGCCACGGCAGAGGTGGAGTCGCTCTTTTGGTGCAGGAAAAGCTATCTTTCAGGATTCATGGTGCCTCCCCATCAGCCTATTCAAAGACCCCCGAATTCATCTTCATCGAGTTGGCGCACATGTCTTCCAAAATCGTAGTTGGAGTGATTTAACGTCCACATAAGGTGGGGAGGATTCGGGAAGTTTTCGAGGAAGTGGCCAAGTTTTTAGCTGTGTACGATCATGTGATTATTTTGGATTATCTCAACTCCGACCTCCTTACCGACTCAGCTTATAGCCGTCAGCTGTTAAGAATTTTAGGATCTTTGGGTCTCCAATATTTACCACTGAATGCTACGCACCATTCCACGAATTCAAGTTCATTGCTTGATTTGATTATTGTCAATGAGATTGATCTGGTAAATAGAGTTCGTCAGGTTCCCGCGTGTACCTTTATCAAGGCATGAACTTATCTATTGCTCCTTGAAATTGAGGTCAGGCAGAAGTGAGCGCAAGTATGCATTGACACGGAATAAGCGAAATTTGAATAATTAGACGTTTCTTGTTGAAGCAAGGGCAGAGGATTGGGGGAGGATCTATCGAGAACCAGATCTCAATAGGAAGATTGAATGTCTCAACGAAATTATTGCTAGCCTTTATAATAAACATTGCCCCGTTGTGAAGATCAAGACAAAGCACCTTCCGCTCCATGGGTCACCAGTAAGATTAGGAAAATGATGGGGGAGCGCGACGTGGAATATAAGATATTCATTAAAACTAAGAACCGGGAAACACATAATAAATACATTAAACTTCGGAATAAGGTGAAGCAAAGGATTCGAAACGGAAAAAGTAACTATTATCGAGAACTCTTCGAGACAAATAAGCAATCTAGCGAATTTTGGAAGATTATGCGTAGCCTCGGGATTAGTGGAAAGCAATTTGAAACTAGGTTGGTTGTTCCCCTCCCGGAACTCAGCCGCCATTTTTGCCGGTTCTCAGGCCCACCAGCGCCCTCTGATTTTATCGACAATATCATAAACGCATCGCCAGCCCAGAAAGAATTTGTGTCCCACCCATTGTCGGAAGAAAAGGTAAAAAATGCTCTTTTGGGCATTAAAGCTGTGGGGGCGGACGGAATTCCAGTCGACGTGCTGCATTTACTTGTTGACATGATTATCTCACCAGTTACGCATATCTTCAATGTCTCGCGTACGACAGGCACATACCCAGATATTTGGAAAAGGGCTATTGTTAAACCTCTCCCAAAGTGTAAGTCTCCGGTGTCCGTCAATGACTACAGGTATTTCATTACTAAGCATTTGGAAAAGCTTTAGACAAACTTGTCACAAATGATCTGAGAGGAACAGCGTTCTGGACCCAATGGAGTCCGCATACCTTACGGGATTTGGCACGGAACGCTTGTTGGTGTGCTTGACAAAGTCAGATCAGCAATGGATCGAAAGAAGGTTACGATTTTTCTTTTGCTTTCGATCTGGTCCGTCGGGATATTCTTCTCGCAGTACTCCAGTCGATTGGTATCGTTGGAACTGCTTTATCATGGTTCAGTTCGTACTTGTCGGGACGCCTTTTGGCAGTAAAAGGGAACGATGGTGAGTAGTTGGCCTGGGAGTGGCTCGACGTTGGGACTCCGCAAGGGGCGGTGCTTTCCACTCTCTGCTTCGTGCTCTACATCACATCGTTACCAAAAGTCCTCTCGGTCGGGACTCGGTATATGTCGTATGCAGATGATCTCCAGTTGTTCCGGTCTTGCCGAGTGGGGAACATTGGGGAGGCGGTGCAGTCCTTGAGTGCCGATCTTGGCCGCGATATGGAGTGGTGCTCCTCTTACGAAAAAAATACTTCGTCCGCTAAGTCATTGTGAGAATTTTCGCACGCATGCGGACCAAATTCAGAAAATCAATACTATTATATCCCAATACGCTGAACCCGAAATCCTGAACAGTATTCTACACAATACACATACTAGCACTCCATAAAAATTTCAATTCAGTGTGAGGCCAAATAATTCCAGTGAGCTACAAAATTTGGTAGCTGACGTGGAAAAATTTGAATTGACAGAACATCTGCAAACACATTCATCAACACCTAATAGAAATTCGAAGCATCCTTCCAACAACTCGTCTTCTCATGGCACCAATTATACAGATTATTCGCAATCAGCTAACAGGAATGACTGGCACCCTCACGGTTGGAGCGCGGCTACCCCAACACGTTCCAATCAACATCAATGTGCTTATAGTCAGTCAAATTTTTCTAAGAGTGGCCACAACGCTCCAAAATAGAATCCTCTGTCGCGTCCTAATTCACCTCTGTACCGGGACGAACCTAACTCGTTTATTCAGCGGAGGCTCGTCCCGGTCATTTGTGCTGACAAGACTGGGCACCTCAAATGCCCCGAGTCGCTCGAAACGTCGCTGTAACCGAGCGGTTCCTTAGTTGACCGCGCCCGCGTTCGCTCCCACCCATTTCCTGTTTGTAGTGGTTAAACTTTCCCAAGTTTAATTGCGAATCAAACTCTGTGTTCTGATTGCATTCGGGTGATATCGAACTAACTCCCAGAATCACTTAGTGCGATATCGCTAATTTATACCAGTAACAAAATGATGCACAGTTTTTCAGACAGTCAACACTCGTACTCCAGGAGCCAGCACCAAAAAAATGTCGTAAGAGGTGATCAGTTTTCAAGCACATAAGGCGAAAGAGTTCACTCTGCTGAACTCATAACTGAACGTCCACCAGCTCACAGCTGGGTTCAGTAGAGGCGAAAATTTTAAATTTCCAAAATTCGTGAAATTGCAAGTACTTCTGGAGAGCTGAAAATTGTCTGTGAGTTCCTAAAAACCACGTGGGTATAGAAAATCAACGTCTGCCGCCCCTCATCCGGTGGAAAGTACTAGTAGACGATGGTTGAAAAAGGGGTACTTTTTTGTACAAAAATGGAATATTTTTTGGACTGACCAATGTTTGGTCAATAAAACTATTGAGCATAGAGAGACAAATGAACTTAGTCTGCCACTCAACACCGGGTGGAAAGTAGTGGCAGACGATGCTTGAAAAAGGGTACTTTTTGTACAAAAATGGAACTTGTTTTGGACTGAGCAAAATTTGCTTAATGAAACTACTGAGCATGTAGACGAAAAAACCTTCTCTGGCAGACAGTACTTGAACATTACTGATTCACGTAGAATTTGTTTAATCCTCCTTGATAATAGCTATTAACCAAACTAATGTAAGAAGTACGATAAATTTGAAAACATGTAGAATGATAAGTGCTATCAGATACCTAGGTAAGAATTTATATCTTCAATGTTGCAATACAGATCACAAAATAATATGCGTTTAATAAATTTGTTTATGTTTATGGATTGGCTCATTTTATGCACTAAAGTACTTTAATCGCTGATTCAGCTTCATGATCAGTATTAGCGTATGTAATAGGACTGTAGATGACTAAAAATGCCAAATAACTTAGAGGTTCCTATTGGTGTATGGGGTAGGAGTGGCACTAATCATTAAAGTTGCCGTAATACAATGGTATTGTACCGCCTGACTCCCTTTAAAGGCAAGCGGTTGATCGTGGTCTAGTGGTTAAGACAGTTGATTTGTAATTCGCGACATAAGCGAGGATTGTGGATCGAGCTCCGGCGCGATTGCCGTAATTTTTGCCTGAGTCAGCGGATCCCCAAAAGTGTCTCCAAACCCCCCTCGTAACAGTATCAAACATCATAAAGAATAAATTCTAGGATAAGGATCAGGTAAACATGTCAGTGGGTACCTACATTTGAACCAAAAATACACATGATGAATAAATCCTCCGGAAATCCTCCACAGCAAATTATGGTACAGTTAATCTAATCACAATAGTTACTGTCATACTAATATTTTGGAACTCGAATACGAAGAACGCTCAGATTAAAATGTATTTATCAAATCTTAAAAGCTTGTTTTAAAGCTAGCATATAAAATACAGGAAATTCAGGGAAAAATAATCAACTAACTCATCACACATTGAATCTTCATCGTCACTCGTATCATCTGTAACCAGGTCATCATCGTCATCTTCATTTTCTGAGATCTCATTCAAAACAATATCTTCCAGTTTTTCTGGGAGAGCAGAGCCCTCATACCATCTTATAGTGTCTTTTTCACGCCACCCATAATCTTCACCATCTATATTGGGAGGATTCGGCAAGTGTAAATCACACCACATCAACGTGACGAACTTTGCTGTAAGTAAATGCTGCCACAGTACTTTTCTGCATGGAGGTCTTACAACGTCGTTTGTAAGCATCCATGAACAAGTGTAGACGCAGTTCATCAACGTTCTGAAATTTTCTACTGCTGTAAAGTTGGCAGATGAATCGTTCAAGAATGCAGAATTCTGCATAAAATTGAGACAGCACTTTTTTATAGTCTTCATGGGTGCTAACTATATTAAAAGGTTTTTCTTGCCGATACCGAAGAGTGCTAGGTTGTAATCACACCCTGCGATTGCATGAAGAGAAGGAACAGCTCCGCACATGTTTTTTTCCCCCCCATTTATTAAGAGACTATTACATTTGTAATACTCCTCTATGGGATATAATGTTCGCTTTAAACTAACGCTTTAGGTGTACAGCCAAACATGGTGGCTGGACACATACTGGGCATTGTATTGCGTAATCTGTAAGTAACTGAACTTAATTAAGACACTAAAAACATTCACTGGGAATGAGATAGAAATGTGAGTTCAACACAAAACGCGGTTGACTCTTTGTTCATGGGATCAGCAGGTCGGTGATATGCCTCGGGCGAGTGAGTCTACGCCGTGATGGGGGTTCGAACCCTTCGTTGACTAGAGGATTGTGATGGTCGAGGTTGCGGGAGACAAAGCTGGTGAGGTTTTTACGCGGAAATATATATGGTGGGTCAATGTGCAGATCATTGTAAAGGGTCTCGTTGCGTACCAAAGGTGGAGCGTGAACTATCCTTTTTTGCAAGATGTTGTTTTACTGCTGTTCTATGCGACGGAACTGTGATCGGGAACAAGTGCCCCAGATTTCTAGGGCATATGTCCAGATAGGGCGGATAAGAGTTTTATATATAAGGATTCTATTTTGGAGAGATGTATATCCATTATTAAGTAATGGTTTTAGCTGGTTAGTTCTGCAGCGTAGGCGGTTGAGTAAGAGAGTTATGTGAGCGTTGAAAGTAAGACAGCGATCCAATATGACACCCAAACATTTGTAGGTTTGCGTGGTGGGGATGATATGTGTCTGGTAATGTAATGGTGGGTCATGTCTTTGTCTGTTATAGGTAACAGAACACGATTTGGATGGATTAACTTTTATCCGCCACTTATCGCACCATTGTCCAAATTCCGTCATAATTGTCTGCAGCATTTCCGTTGCAGCCTCCAGGTCTGGCGCCCGGACAGCGTAAAGTAAGTCATCAGCGTATAGTGCTGAGAAATGAGGAAAGGATGGTAGTGGTAGGTCGTGGCAGTAAATGGAGTAAAGATATGGGGCCCATACGCTGCCCTGGGGGACTCCAGCTCGAATGATCCTCGTTGTTGATGACTCCCCTTGTACTGTTACGACAAATGTACATCCAGACAGGTAAGAGACCAGGAGAGAGTAAAGATTGTTGGGCAAGTGTGGATGAATTTTGTGTAGAAGACCCTCGTGCCAAGTGCTGTCGAACGCTTTTTCAACGTCGAAAAAAGCAGTGCGACAAACCTCTTTTCTGTGATAGGTATTTTTGACGTATGTAGTGAAGCGTTGCAGCTGAAGAGGACAGGAGTGTACTTTTCTGAAACCAAACTGCTCGTTTGGGATAAGATGAGACGTATACAGGAGGAGGGTTGGCAGTACCAGGCGCTCTAATAGTTTGGAGATGATTGACAGTAAGCTGATGGGACGGTAGGAAGAAGGATCATTATCTGGCTTATCTGGTTTAGGAATCATACACAGTGAAGCGTGTTTCCACTTTTTCGGGAAATAACCCAGCCGAACGGCTGAGGTGAACGGATTAGCGAGTAATCGTCTTGGTGCTTTAGCGAGTAGTGGTTGAACAATTAGATCAGTACCGGGAGCTTTCCGACCCGAGGATTGTTTGATTGCCTCTTTTTCGTTTTTAGGTGAGAAATATATGAGGGGTGAAGGGAATCCTCCTCCCCGCTCTGCCTCCTCCAACAGAGCATCCAATGACGTTTCCTGCGGCGTGAAATGCTGTTCGCATAGGTCGGCAAATAGAGCAGCCTTTTCACTGGGGAGACAGATCCATCTTGTCCCAACTTTCAGTGGGGGGATGGCCTCCGTTGTTTTAGTTAGGACCTTGGTAGATCTGAAAAGTGAGCAGTCTTTGCTGCTCAATGATAGTATTTTGTCCCTTTGAACTTCATCTCGAAGGTACCTAATTTCATGTTTGAGAACGTTGCCTAGCTTGTTGTATAGTCGTTTTTCTGAGGGGTTCTTTGTCCGTAGCCAGCGCCGACGAGCTTGTTTGCGGGCAATCCAAATGTCGTGTACAGATGGCGGGAAGAATAAATTTGTTCTAGGCTTAGGTGGAAGGCGTGGGGCAGCTAAAGTCGCTGCCGCGGTGATGGTTTGTGTAATTCTGTCGACGGCGGTATCAATATCTGCAGGTGAATGGAGACAAGGTAATGATTGGAGTTCATTGGTAATGTGGGCACGGTAAACATCCCAATCCATCGGGTGACGAAGAAGGGTGGCTCTGGTGAACTGCGTTTGGGGGGTGGAGTGTAGTATGGTATGAACGGGTACATGGTCCGATGATAAGTCGTGACACACTCGCGTAGCTGTAAGTCTAGAAGTAAGACCCTTAGATACAAAGAAGTCAATGTGACTCGGTGCAACACCTTGCCGAGGATCATAGCGTGTGGGAACGCCTGGGGTTTCGATGTGCAGTTGGTAGTTTCTCCTCCATCTATCGATCAAGTTACCATAAGAGTTTGCGCGCCCATCGTTTCAGCTTGAGTGCTTGGCGTTAAAGTCCCCTCCCATTAAGACCTTGGGGCCCATTTCGTGCGACATAGAGACTAGTGTCTCCATCGATAGGCTACGATTTCTTCGCCTATCCATTGGTGGGACGTAGACCGCTCCAAGGTTAATGTTTTCACTCCCAGCGTGCAACACACACCGGGCCATCTGTACGTCATTCTCTCTGATCGGAAGAAGCGGAGATTGGTTTAGCGTTGAACGGACTAGCAGTAACGCACCTGCGCAACCATTATCACGAGGGTCATGTGCATAGTAGGAGCGGTATCCTGGGAGATTCCATTGCGCAAAGCTTGGCAGTTTTACTTCGGAAAGCATCACAACATCTACCTTGAACATGGATACGTGATGCAGGAGCTCTTCATATTTGCCTCGTATTGAACACGCATTCCATGTCATGAGTTGAGCAAAGTTTATGTTTTTCAGTGCATTATTAATATCAGTTTTCAATGACTCCATTATTTGTTTCACGACAGACGTTACGATGTCCTTGATTATGTCGCCAAGGAGAAATTGAGCCGTTTGTTGGTCCGGATTTTTACGAACGCAGTCAGCGTAGGTACGATTAGGGTGAGGTGTGACGGTAGGGGAAGAGTTACTATTGTTATTCAGGGTGGGAAACGCATTAATGGGAGGTGGTGTTGCTTGATTGGCTGGAAGGTGATTAGTTTCATGTCTGCGTACTTTAAAGAGATTGTCATAACCTCCGAGAAGTTTGCGATAGTGGGGGCATCCTCTCCAGCTTGATGCATGAGGACCGTTACAATTCACACATTTGCGTAGGGAGCCATCACACAGTCGCGTATCATGTTGTCCCGCGCATAGGCCACAACGGATTGAACGGGAGCATTGCCCCTCTTTGGCAATTCTTGCAATGAATCGGTCCAGAACGCGGTTTGAATTCCTCTGCTTTGCAAGAAATATGTGCTAGGCGTTTTAATGCGTAAAAGGTGGTCAAATCGTCGGCCGAGTCAAAATCTACATAGTAAATAGGCATCAGTTTCCCTTTCATATCTCCTGACATGTGTTTTGCGTTCACGATTTGCTTCGGGGATACTCCATGTTCGCTAGTGATTTGATTAGACAGGAAAGTGAGATCTAAGTTCGGTGGGAGACCACGTAGTACCACACGGCGAGGGCGATTCTCTTTTGGCAAATAGGTGTGAAATTCAAAACAGTCTTTAGAAGGTATATCAAGATCACCGTCTGCCATAGCCCTCAGAGATACGGCCGCAGCCGTTCGGAGAAGGAATGTAAACAATCAGTACGTAAATAATGACTCACTGTCGAGATAGCTGGAACAGAGATGTTACTCGATCCGCAGCCCAGTGTTTCCAATTTCGTTTAAGTTGATGAATCTGTGGTCGTTCCTTATAAAAGACCCAGTTTCAAGCCAAACTCGCACGTCTTCTTGATATCATGGAGGTTACCAATGGCTATACAGTACGTCTGTGTCACAAGCTCTTACAACAACATTCGCAGCTTCTCTCAGTTTAGTCCCATGGTATACCATCCTTGAGTCGGCTTCAATGTGCCTACTACTCAAACTGTTTTCCTCACGGATGCTAATGGATTCTCCGGTCAAAGAATAATATACGTAGCCGGTTTTTTCTCTATTTACGTAAAGCATGAAACGTTTGAAAAAGTCAACGTATTGTTCTGAAGCCCATTCATTAATGAAAAAATTCACCAAACTCTGCTTAAATTGGGTGTTTCTTAGAGCTTTGGTCACATCATTCGGTCTCCTTTGGTTCGATTTGGAAACGTGGTAGCTAACGTTCAAGCCACCGGTTATAGTATCTGTTCTTCCATCTCTTTCCAGGTCTTTAATCGATGGAGAAACATATCGGTCAAATATAAGGTGAATGCAGGAAGATCCAGTTGTAGCGCGGATTTTTGTTGGTAAAGCTTTTGCAATGCCTCCGAATGTAGCCGACAAGGAGTTTCCCAACTGGTGCAGTAAATGGAAACCATCTATAATTAGCACATCAGTTGTAGGAGGTCTTCATGGGAAGTTAGACTTTCCAGGTATCGAAGCATAACACTTTTTTGTGTTTTTACCAAGGTTCCATCTGGATGGCACAAGGAAAGTGGGATTGGCGTTAAGGGAAATCTCAAAGCTGACTGTAAATCAATTTTTCTCTCAGAGATAAAGTAAGGAGCTGACAAAATAGATTTCTTTCCATTTTCACAGTTTGAGACTTATGAGCCCTCGCAATAGTTATTTAGGGCGATCAGTAACAAAGTTCATAATCTCATTCCTACGAATGGGTTTGTAAATCCCCGAGAAATCCAGCTCTAAATTTTAAATGTCCTGCTCCTGCCTTCTGAGAGGAACCTCTTTCAAAAAAGTGGAAACGTTTAAACTGGCGGACTTCCCTGTACATAGATTAAACAACAGATTTGGTTCCAACTGCTTATCGAATGGATTCATCATGACATTAAGGGTTTCGAGTATTTTTGTAAAGTCGTCGTAGGCACGAGTGATTCTCCTTTTTTTAAATTCTTAGCAGTGTCTTCTTTCATTGTTATGCCTACAGTGTCCAGCAGATGACTCACAATCTCTGTTCAATCTCTGTGAATGACTGCATGCCCATCTCTGCCGAGCCGAAATGGAGGTGGTTGCTGAAATGATGCCACCCAATTTATTAGCAGCATCAGCGTTGATTGTTTGCTCCAACGTCAAGTCTACAGGAGTCCTCGAAAAGCTCTTAGACGTCCTTTTTACTGAGAACAGCCCGTTTTTAAGCGGCATAGAAATGTGGTTGTCACTTTGAAGAGCTGTTATGATATTGTCGGTGAACGGTACTAACCAACGAGAGTAGTTTTTTTGGTTCATCATAAAGAAAAGGTCAGTTATTTGTAACAGGCTCTTCACAAATAGAAAAATGTTCCCTATGCGTATGCTTCTGTCAAAATTGTTGTACAAGTCCACAAATTGCACATAGAGAACCCATATTTGGGCTGTTAAACCATGATCACCACGAGCTGTTTGTTTTTCCAAGTCTAAATATTTTTCTATATGGGATTTCAATTTACCATCAACTTTGACATCATCAAGTATTGAGATTGGCTGCATTGTTGCTTCTGTAACCAGTCTTGGTATGTTCAGATTTTCAGAAATGTCTGCACTTTCTTCTAATGAGAGGAAAGAGTCGTAATAAAGTTTTCGAAGACTAAGAGCTAATAGCCGGTGAACTCTCTTGCAACGATTGTAATTGGTCCCTCCAATAAATCTAAGAACAGAGCAGCGATTATGCCAGATTTAACGAGGATCTCTACTATTCCTAAGCCATCTACATCCTTCCCCAGGGCTTCGAACATTGCCATTTCAATATGGAAGGGGCCCAGTCCTATAAAAATATTATCAAAATCTGGCTGGTGATTACTTTGGATCTCAAGAGCCATTTTTGCGATATTCAAATCGTACGTGCAAAATATTTGGCTTTGGCCACATTCCTCCATTACTTGAGCAGCCATTTCAAGAGTATGCCTTACAACTGCATACGAGGTTGGAGAAGAATTGACTTGAGGGAGGTAGGCAAGTGTTTGCTGTGGCGATTCGTCTACAAACATTTGGGAGTTGAAACCTACCCACATTGGGATCTCTGGTTTATGAATAAAATTCAAAACCCATATTATATCCAAGTATTGAAAATTTTTGGGCGCTACTATTTTTGATTGAGGATCGGTTGATACGAATATAAGAGTAAGTTTTGGTTTTTTGAAGTATGGCTGTATTTCAGACATAACTGAACCTGATCTTGAATCACGTCAACATCCGCTTAACATCAACAGTGTCGTGAAGAGTACTCTTACCAGTTGCAGTTTCGACAAATCTGTCAAAATTATTGAAAGCTGTGCTGGTAAATAAGTTCGGAGATTTCTTGATAGGGTAGGTAACCAGTTATTTACTGTGATGTGATGAATGTGACAACTCCGTTTCAATTTCTTCAACCGCATTGTAGCTAATCGAATGACCTAACCGGTTCAGAATGCTAACCCACTTTTTACTCCCAGTTTGTTGCACTACCAAGAAGAAGCTGCTTAGATGGCTTAATGCGACCATTTGTTGTGGCTAATATTACGTCAGAACAAATTGAATCAGTGCGTCGATTTCGGGACACTCTGTCTTTGCTTGCGACTGGTCCATAAGTTTATCAGGAAGTTCACATTCGCCCTTGTACAAATCAGCTAGTGACAGCTACCTTGAGGGCAGAGGTTGAGTATTTGCACTAATAATTTCCTTTCTCAGTATATACCTACCGAAGGAGGGAATCTCGTTTTAAGTAATTAAGTTTGCTTTCAACCACTGAGGGAACGAAATTCATTGTTGACTTAATCATATGTAATCCTTGGTCGACTTGTCAACAAGGATATGGGATTGGTAACGTTTCAAAAGCTTTTTTTCTAGGTACTGAGGCCGTATCATACTACTTGTTGAAGTTGATTGTATTGACTCGATTTTATCTGTTAACAATTTGTGTAACTCGGACAGGGTTAATACCTTTTCATTCACCAGAATTTCTTTTTCTACTGTCTCAAATACAAAATTGTAACCCTCCTTGTTCAACATGAATTTGAAATAATTGAAAGATGTGCCTCGCGAAACACTATGATTTCCTTTTGCTTTTGCTAAATACCTTTTCAAACAAATGTTATGGTACCTTACTTCTTTTGCTACGAAATCTCCCTCATATGCTATCGTAAGCATTCTCCTATCATCGAGTAATGAGGCAGTCTTTGTTACACTCTTTTCTATCAGGTTCGTTCCCAAAAACAATTTTTGCTCCCTTGTGAACATGTTTTTTCCTACGTTTCCCACAGAATAAACATTGTTTTTTCGACACCCCCGATGAAGTGATAAGATTTCCTCTTCTTGTTCTCATGTTTTGTCCTGATGGCTCGGAACAGGGCATAATTGACTGGAAATGAGGACTTTGTCATTATACCGTTTTTACATGGCAGTGAATTTCTTCTTCTAACATGCACTATGATACCCATCTTCTCCATCTACTCGAGTAGGAATGTTAAAATCTGCATACTGCAATGAGTTGAAGGAAACGCACTTTTAGGGCATGCAAACATTTCTTCAAAAGGACAGCTGTGAAGGGTTTTATAATTTCAGTGTTTTCACAATGAATGGAGCACGTGTGAATACGCTCTCCACCTGAGGTTTCAATGTTTTCTTGCAATTCTAATTATGTTATTGTGAATGCAAGATCTCCAATATCTACAAAAAAGGAAGAAATTGATCAGTGTTTGGGAATTGAATATAATCTTTCTCCTGTGTTTACACGACGTTGAATAAGTCGAATGGTTGATGTTGTCTGGAGCGTTCTTCGCTTTGCACGTACGTGAGCCCCAACGAGGCATCGCCAACATCCCCGCTACCGACCCGCTCGACAGCCCATTCATTCGCCGCGTCTACGCCTACTCGTTTCTTCGCCCTCTTCTTTCCTTTGTGCTGGAAGTTTTCAGGATATTTCACTATCCCAAGTTTTAATCCCTTCAACCCGGAATTTCCGGAGTCGTCGAAGAGCTTCAGCTACTTTCACCATAAATCCGATACTTCGTTCCGATTTACTTTTTTGTATCTCGGGAACATTCGGAAAATTTTATTTTTATTTTTCCTGATCCCAATTGATTTATTTGATATCAAAATTTGACATTAATAATACTATTATTATCCGGACGTCCGTATGCATTTGATTTTAATGTAAATAGATTGTTTAAATTTCAATTGATTATTATTTTCTGAATGAACAATCCTTCATTTTCAATTCTTCGATACGCTTCAAATTTAAACTTGAATGTCTATTTTGCGGTTTCTACGTTTGTATTTCTTTTCAATCAGACTCTAATTGAAATCCGACAGATTGGTTAACGGGGTAAGAATGTTTGTAGCATTTTGCCAGCAAGTGAGTTTGAACTAATATTTGGAATTGGTCTGGATTCAGTGTAGAGAATGAATGAGATTGGTGGCTGTCTCAAGTGAAACTATAACTACTTAACTTGATGTCGAAGAGAATACAGAATGACTCTGTATGTCTGCATGTCTGTTGTTCACCTAAAAATTTGCCTAGTCTTGGAAAATTCGCTGTTTGAATAATCCTCCATTGCTGCATCTTTTATATATTTATTAGAGAACGTACAATGGACAGATATTTGCTGATTCAGGCAGAAGGAGTGATTTTGGGTTTAAATATTGAATTGTCTTGGACTCACCTTAATGATGTCGAAGAGAAACCGGCTGGCAACTGGTATGGATTGTAATCACATGAGCGCAAACAATTGAATGCAGGTGTCGGTGCGCAAAAATCGAAGCTCGTCGTCCTATTTCTTTCTGTGTAACCCCCGCCCCACCAAATTTAACGGACAGGAATTATCCGAAACAGTTCTGAGTCATATCAAGCAGATAGCCCCAGAACCCTTTTCCGTTGTGACAATTAGTCACCTTTCCCTCTGCATGAGTCAACAACGACAATACATAAAACAGAATATTTGTGTTCCGCAGAGGAGACATGAAATTGGATTTAATCAATGGTCAAAAGACGATTTTCCAGAGTTTCCTGAAGACTTCTAATTAAGACTTGATGACGAGTTTTGAGCAGACGTTTGTTAAAAACTGTATATTTCCATGTATGATGAAAAACTTACAACTTTCTAGTACTGTGTGCCGGTGTTCTGTATCAAGTACTGGATGGCAGAGTAGATTTTTTTTGACTCTATGTGCCCAGTAGTTTCATTGAGCAAACTTTCAAGTTCCATTTTTGTACAAAAAAGTACTCATTTTTCAAGCACCGTCTGCCAGTACTTTCCACTGGGTGTTGAGTGGCAGACTAGGTTCATTGTTCCCTCTATGCTCAGCAGTTTTATTGACCACACTTTGGTCAGTCCAAAAAATTTTCCATGTTAGTACAAAAAAGTTCCTCTTTTTCAACCATCGTCTACTAGTACTTTCCACAGGATGAGGGGTGGCAGACGTTGATTTTCTATACCCACGTGGTTTTTAGGAACTCTCAGACAATTTTCAGCTCTCCAGAAGTACTTGCAATTTCACGAATTTTGGAAATTTAAAATTGTCGCCTCTGCTGAACCCAGCTGTGAGCTGGCAGACGTGCAGTTATGAGTTCAGCAGGGTGAACTCTTTCGCCTTATGTGCTTGAAAACTGATCACCTCTTACGACATTTTTTTGTAGCTGGCTCCAGGTCTATCGTATCCAGATGGCGAAACGTGCATTGTGAACAAAACCGAGCGTTTGCTGCCCAAAGGTCAGCTTTCATCTACCCCTGACACTCGCGCGGGTCCTGACCCTTCCTTAGAGGTGGTAACCGCCCTGAGGACCATTTTTCATACCGACGATGGGATTAGTTCTATTTGCGAGCCCAACTACGCATTTTCCCCCCTTTCCTTCAAAATATTCCGTTGGTTTTGCTCTTCCCTCCCCCTCCCCCTTTCCACTTCCTACCGCTCAACTCTTGAACTCAAAAACGCTGCAAATGATTACACATCGGTTTATTATTCTCATGAACAGTTTAACCTAGTATTACTGCTCCGAGACCCGCAGCAGTATTTTTCGATTCAGCATCGAAAAATGCCAGTAAACCATACGACACACGCACAACGAGAACTAAATATTAAAGTCACCCGTAAGCGCCTGTAGGCAATTGGCATGACGCTGCGAGCCGTGTGGTTGTGATGTGGGGGGGGGGGGGGGGGTGATGAAACGGTGGGAGGGAGTACAAACGACGAAACGTTTACTTTCGCTGTAGTTCGAGCGAGTTCTTTCAATTAGTAGACTTTGGCTCACTATAATTACTTTAATTTCACTATACGCAGTTGTACACGTCTAATACTGATTCCACTCGACCCAGAATGCAAAAATTCCTTGAAAACGATACCAAAAAAGGCGTATTCACGATTGAACTGCGTTTTGTTAATTTTTTAAACAATTTTTTGCCCTTAACAACCATGGGCTTCGTCCGATCGGAATGCCGAGATGGCGGGCACAACTAGATACCAAATGGGATATTTATAAGAAAGAATTTTTTATACCAAGTTAAAGGCACAAAACGACCCGGACGGCGGGCGGCGAACAGCGGACGGATATTGCAGATTTAGAATGCCCATGTCTTGAAACGTAAAGTATAAAATTTTGAGGGGGTTGTAAAAATATTTTGCTGACCGAAAACATAGGGTTATTATTCAGAATGAATAATAAACCGCAAAGGCCTCTTCCGGCTATTTCTCTTGAACGTTACGTGTACAATACAGTCTTGTCTCACGCTCACCGAGTTCCCTTTTACTTATCAACACCGTTCTTACGCTCCCCCTCTTGTGCATCCAAAATTCGGTCCTCCGGGCCGGATATCGTTTTTTTTTCTCGCGCAGTCAGGACCAAAAATTAATGCCAAGATGTCCACTACGCGCTTCAACCGGCGAAAAGAAGCAGAAACCAAGATCAGGATTTTATTACTTTTGAGGGAACACGAAACCAGGTTGACTGCCCTGGCCTCAGTATGGCCATTTTTACGCAACATCCAGCAGGAAGTTGTTGGAGGGCCCTGGAGGGTGAGGGCGAAATGCGTCAAATACGTGAGCAACGTTCAACACAGCTGGCCTCGTCAGTAAAATTGGACTGCTTAACCCTACTCAATCATTAGCTTCAGCGCCGGTTACATACCCCCCAACGTCCCACGCAGTGCAATCGAGAAACACAAGTTTATTATAGATACGGTCCATAGTTTCGACAGAAACATCACGACCTTCACCTTCTTCAACACGATGTATGACGCTGTGGTACACTCCTTGGATATACCAGCTGTGATTCCCCAACCCTGGCTGCTGGGATACCCTATTCCCCACTGCAATTTGCAGCACCTACCACTCCATTCAGGCTCCTATTTGGCTCTGTCCGACTTTAAGAATAGGTAGGTGGTAGATGAAGGCAGACTTTACTACAACTGTCTGGTCCACTCTCACGCTGCAGACCATTGCACTAGTTGGAGCATGTGCTACAGCTGTGGTACGAGGCATCGTAGTACTCCCAACCAACCAGCATCATCACCAATATTACACTCGTTACAACCTGTTCCCGCAGTGGGGCAAGGAAGCCAGGAGGCTAGAGCAGAGGCCTGGGGAAGAAGCCCACGACTCCACCATAGCTCGAGTACAGTGATCCAGACCCCTGGCACTAGAGTCGTGGCTCTATCAGAGCCGTCAACTGGATCTGTCACCCCTGCAGTGTCTCGTTCAATTCTAAATGCCTTAAGAACAGTCTCCATCATCCCTACTGCAGTGGTTTACATCCTGACTCCCTTTAGCTGGTTCTAACTATGGACCTTCCTCGATACAGGTTCACAAGTCAACCTGGTATTGGCTCAGGCGATTGTGCAAAGCAGGTTATCCATGTACCCAGCTCCCCTCCCCCTCAGCTGTGACTCTACCCAGTGTCCCCCATCAATGGGCGGCCAACCAGTAGCTGAATATGTTGTACGAGCGACTTTTTGTTCTAGAAGAGCCTCCGTCTGTTGTACCTTTTACCCCAGAAGAGATAAAAGCGGAGGGGATGTTTCAGAACAACACAAGTGAATCCCTCCCGATTATCATTATTATTATCCTCCTCTGAAGAACCACCTAAGGACCTGTCGTCCAGATAGTTACCTTCGACACTGTGCCAACCCCTTGGCTAGCTTGCAGGGTTCTCAGAGCTCTAGCTGACTCACTTTCCGAAGCTCTCCAGGCGCGAGATGCCATGCAATATCTGCTCCAGAGCTCTCAAATGGAGCTCCAGAAGTGGGTTGCCAACCACCCTGCACTTCCTGATTGCCTTTGCCCTGCATCACGAACTACTGCTTCCTAGTCCTGAGATCCCACACTGAACTTGTTCGGGTTATGTTGGGTCCCAAAGGAAAATTCTTTCTTCTGTAGTGTTGAGCTGCCACAAGTACTTTCTACCAAACGTGAGCTTATCTCGCAGGTTGCTTGACTGTATGCCCCTTTCGGTTAGCTGACTCCTGTAACAGTCTTCTCCCGCCTAATTACCCGTCCAATCACACAAGAGCAATACCCGAGCAATGATTCTCTCGCCATGTCCATCAAAAACAGCAGGGCTAACTTTGCCTTACTGTGTCTAAACTATGGATTCCCCGCCATTTACTGCTCTCCACTCAAAGCTCGTATCTGGTAGGTTTAGCACATGCCTTTGGAAAAGCCTATGCTTCAGTTCTCATTACCTTAGTGAGACAGGTGCCAACTCAAGTCATGGTGCAACGCTGAGCAATCACGTGGTTATTGACTTTGCCATTGCAGACAAACGTGAAAAGCAATTCTACACAAAAAATGCTGACTGGCCACAAATCTCTAGGGTCCTGGAGGGTGAACTGCGTACAACAGACACCAACCTAATAGTTCAAGCTGCCACACCCAAAGAGGTGGGCAGCAAAATGGACAGTCCTACCACAGCACTGCACTATGCTGGGCTCTCTGTACTTGGGCAACCGAAGCTCAGAGCAATCAAAGTCTCATGGTGGACTGACAACCTCAGTCCCTTCAAGCAAAGTGTAAATAGGGCCAGGAGGATGTACCAATACACTCAGACCCTGATGCCTGAGTACACTCCAAACTCCCTTCATCCAAGCGAAGAAGGCCTTCCACCGCCCCATCAAATGAGCCAAATGGCAAGGCTGGCGACATTTTGTAGAAGCGGAGACTTCTGAGAACCCCTGGGGCAGGCATTACAAGTCCTCCATAGGACGTAGAGCAAACGTAGAGCAGGTTTTAGCTGTGATGCAAAATGAGTCAGGCTGGGCCTGCAGCATCGAAAGTTCCCAGGAAACCCTCCTTGAGAAGGCGTTCCCTGAAGACCAATTAGCTCGAGATACTAAGCCCAGAGGGCAGCAAGGAAGTTGATCATGGACCCTCTGAACGAGCCTGATATCCCACTGTGGATGATAGGCGAGCGATTGAACATAAAATAGTAAGCAAAGGAAGGCTGAACCGACAATCTCCAGCAGCCTCCTTAATTTATTTAATGCAGGTGGGACATTTCCACAATCAGTGGATGTCTGAGCATGTCGTCACTCTTCATAAAGGAGGCGACTGCAGTCTGTCAGACGCACAATCATGGAGACCGCTCAGCCAGCTTCCAATATTATGCAAAACATTAGAGATGTTGCAATACCTCAAAAGTCTTTGGCCACAACCTCCAGGACTGGTAGAACGGGTGTATCAAACAAAGGTCAACGCAGGATGTCATCGTCGAAATTCGACGTTTCCCTGGTGGCACTGGCTGAGTACGTCGTAGGAGTTCTGATTGACATCAGGGGAGCGTTTGACAACCTTTGGTGGCCAGCACCCCTTAATGAACTTAAAGGTAGGGGAATCCATCGCAACCTGTACTCACTCGTCATAAGTTACCTGACAGATAGAACTGCTACGATCGAATGCACGCATGTCTCCGTTCAGAGAAAGATTGAGAAAGGGTGCCCACAGTGCTCGGTCCTGGGACCAGCACTCTGGAATACACCGGACGCCGGACTCAGGAATAATTAATCCGGGCTCGTTAGACAAGGCTGTGCTAACATTATTAACAGATTAAAAAATAATAAAATAATAAGATAACTACCGAGTTGAACTATGTACAGATTTATTGTCGAAAGTAAATATAGAAAAATAAAATCACTGACACCAAGTATTAAAGAAAATGAATTAAATCTGAGGAGTGTCTTATCTGCGAAAAGACTTCGGCTATAGGTTGCGGGTTGAGTAGAGTCGGGAGATCTGATGTTGACGAAGTGAGGTAGGAAAGTCTTTGGGAGACGCGTTCTCCGAATATTTACATCCCTTTCCGGCGATCGCTGGAGAAATAGAAGGGAACGTGGGATTTATCGAAATCCCGAACACAAAGGAGAAAAAACTTGAGCGTTCGACGCAGTGACCAAAACCGTACGGCACGTGGATCGCGAGTCCCGCAGTCTCGATGGGAGGGTTCCGTCCGCGCGGTGCAGGGGGGTCGTTCTTCTCTCAGCCAGCCGAAGACACGTAACAACACGACGCGGTGAAACAGCCAAATGAGGGTCGAGCAAAACAAATAAAAATCGGTCGGTCCCGAACATCCCGCCCACCAATTTTGGAGAAATTCGGGTTCAGGGAAAGGAATTTGAGAGGATTTTGGGTGTGCAGCAACACTGGAAGCACTGACCTCGAAGTCGACAAGTGAGATATATAGCACATGAATCATGGGTTATGGAACGATGGGGTGCTGAGATGAGGCAATGGTACGAGGTTTATAACATGACGGCTGAAGGTTGGATTTCCTTGTTGGACCTGAACGACACGTACCACGCCATCACTGCCTGGATGTACTGAGGTCATTCTAGCCAACTTCCACTGTAGAGGGGGTGAAGGCTCCTTTAGTAGTACGAGGTCCCCAACCTCCATGTTTTCTTTGGATGTAATCCATTTTGGGCGCCTCTGTAAACTACGGAGATATTCAGAGCTCCAACGTCGCCAAAACTCCTCAGACATGCGGTTTACTCGTCTCCAACGGCTAAGGAGAGAATCTTTCAGATCCAGTAGTGATGGTTCAGGGGGTATGACGATGGGACCACCCACTAGGAAGTGCCCTGGGGAGAGATAATTACGCTCTGAAGGGTCTGTAGAAAGTGGGCAAAGTGGCCTTGAGTTAAGGATCGCCTCTATCTGGGCCAGCCATGTAGAAAATTCCTCATAGGTCATGTTTTGACCATCTGCAATTAGCTTGAGGTACCTTTTGACGCCCCTAACCCCTGCCTCCCATATACCACCCATGTGTGGGGTCCGAGGTGGGTTAAAATGCCACTCAATCTTGGTTGCAGTTGCATAGTCTAGTAGGTCTTGTTTCGTCGAGCCCTCAGTGAACCAGCGATAGAGATCCTCCAAGTAATGTGCTGCTCCCAGAAAGTTTGAACCATTATCGGTGTAAACGTCAGTTGGCAATCCCCGCCGAGCAGTGAAACGCCTGAAGGAAGCTAAGAATGCTTCAGTGGTAAGACCTGTGACCGCCTCCAAATGCAACGCCTTAGTGGCCATGCAAACATACAGGCACAAATAAACTTTGCCTATAGCCGCATTACGTCGTGTAGACTCCTTCAGAGGAAACGGACCAGCAAAGTCAATACCGACGTGCTGAAAGACCCGCCCACCGTTAACTCTGTGCGCTGGTAAATCGCCCATAATCAGGGCTACGGTTTGTTTTTTGGATGCGTAACAGCGATTACACCTGAAACCCCTCTGACGAATCAAACGACGGAGGGATGGCACCCAATAATGCCGTTGAATTAATGCCTGTTGCACAGTAGGTCCAGGGTGGAGATAAATCTTGTGGTAGTGATCAACAAGGAGCGCTGTTAGATGAGCTTGGTGTGGGAGAAGGATTGGATGTTTCTCAGCAATAGGCAAAGACGAGTGTACAAGTCTTCCATCAACTCTCCAGATCCCTTGGTCATCAGCATAAGGCCTTAGATCACCGTACCTTTTTAGGATGTAGGGTTGATCATGGAAGTGTAGTGCCTGAGTAGCCTTGATGCACATTTTAAGGCCTAGATCAACCTCTAGAGTGGTAAGTTTACCAGATCGAATTTTGCTGACATCTGATTTGTGTTGTCTCAGATTAAAGAGCCATCTCTGGAGCCATCCTGCGGATTTTATGAGGGATGTATAACTTCCAGACCGGGATATCCAATCAGTGAGGTAGTGAGAGCGAGTGTTGGAAGCTAGAGTTTGTACTTCCAGGGTCTTGACATCTGGAATAACATTCGGTGGATCTGGAGTGTGGGTAGGCCACTGCACAAGGGGTAGTGTGATCCATGAAGGCCCTGACCACCAAAGTTTGTGCTCCAACAGCTGAGTCGGTTGAGCACCCCTCGATCCCACGTCTGCAGGGTTTTCCTCAGAAGACACGTGTTTCCAACATGCTGGTGAGGTGAGCTCGTGGATCTTTGATATCCTGTTGGCAACAAAGACCTTTAAATTGTGTGCATGAGTGTTTATCCAAGCAAGTACTATAGTGCTGTCGGTGAAAAGAATAGGATCCTCATATTCGGCACTATCGAATTTGAGATCTGGTAATACTGCTGCTACAAGCTCTGCAAGAAGTAGAGCCCCTGATAGTTCCAGGCGTGGAACTGTTTGTGTTTTGGTAGGTGCAAGCTTTGATTTTGCAGCAAGCAGATAGACATGACAACCAGAAAGTGAAGAGACTCTGAGATACAGTACGGCTGCGTAACCTTGAACCGAGGCATCTGAAAACCCCACTAGTCGATAGGAGTTAAATCCACCCAATGGCGTTAGACATCTTGGTATGCGTAGTTCTCCAATCCGTGGAAGCTCTCTGATGGTGGCTTGCCACGACCTGCTAAGGTCAGAAGAAAGTTGTTGGTCCCACTCATAACCAGCGATCCAGAGATCCTGCACAAACTTCTTCAATAAAAAGGTAATGGGTGTCAAAAAACCAAGAGGGTCATACAGTCTGGCAAGTGTTGAGAGAACTCCCCTCTTCGTTTGATTGGGGTTAGGCTGTCCTATTGAGAATGAGAAGACATCTAACTGTGGGATCCACTGTAAGCCTAAAACTTTCACCCACCGCTCCTCTGGTGACGAGAGGTCAACTGGACCAGGAGATGATGAGTCCATCTGAAGGAGTTCTGGGGTATTAGAGCACCATTTGCTCAACTCGAATCCGCCACACCTTAACAGCCCTACGAGTTGGGTTTTAAGCTCAATCGCATCTGCCACCGTTGCTGATCCTGTTAGAATGTCATCTACATACGAATCATTCACCAGCACGTGAGCTGCTATGGGAAAGTCCTTGCAGTGGTCTTCAGCAAGTTGCCTCAAAACTCGCTGAGCTAAAAAGGGCGCGCACACTAAGCCATAGATGACAGTAGTCAGTTCAAAACGTTGAACAGGCTCACACTGATTGAACCGCCAGAAAATTTGTAAGTATTGACGATCTTCCGGTGCAATTGTAATCATGCGGAACATTTTGACAATATCTGTTGTGAAAACATAGCGGTGGTATCTGAAACGCAAGACGACGCTCCTCACATCATTTTGCAACTTTGTTCCAGTGAGGAGATGACTGTTTAATGAGCCATTAGAAGTGGTGGCACTAGCGTCAAAAACTGCCTTCAGCTTGGTGCCTTCAGAACCGTTTTTCATGATCGCATGATGAGGAATTAAATATTTGGGCTCTGACGTAGCTAGAGACATATGCCCGAGTTGGAGATATTCCTTCATGAAGTCATGATACATCTTCTTCAGGGGTGGATCGCGGCTCAGCTTCCTTTCGAGACCATAAAGCCTACCAAGCACTGTACCTGTCGAGTCCCCCAACTCTGGTAGTCCCAAACGGAATGGGAGTTGCACCACATAACGACCAGAGGGAAGCCTGGAGTGGGTGCGAAGGAAGTGTTGCTCACACTGCAGATCCTCTGGGTTGAGTGCCTTAACGATGGGTGCTGGCTGCTCGAGTTCCCAGAAGCGTTCCAATTGAAAGGTCATGTTTTCCATTGAACTGTTGACCATGAGGAGAGAAGTCATATTGGGGGGTGTGTTGTCATGGGCCACCCTGCCCATTACGATGTATCCGAAAATGGAAGGCAAAAGGTCTGGAGCTCCAGTTCCCAAGTGACGAGCAGGGCCTGTCAGGATACTTGTAAACAAATCTGCTCCAAGCAGAAAATCTACTGGACCAGGTTTCGAAAATGATGGATCTGCTAGCCGAAACCCCTTACACCTGTCTACAATATTCTGTGGAAGAGAAGATGTAGGTAAGTGAGATGTGATCGTGTTAACAATGACTGCCTCTGTGGTTAATTGAGCACCTAGAGAATGCCGTGGCTTTATGACACACTGAACCTTCCCCTTTGCTCCTTCAAACAACGTCTGTCCAATGCCAGAGACAGCGTGATTAGTCTTCTCCATCTTCAACCCTAGACGGATGAGGCACCTGTATGTCAGGAAAGAGCATTGACTACCACTGTCGATTACCATCTGTACAGCTCTCCAATTACCCGCAACATCGCCGACCTCTGCCAGGGCTGTTCCAAGAGTGACTGGGTATGATGAAGCGACTGAGGCTGAGAGGTTCGTCAGCGCTGAAGTTGTGTCAGTGGTTGAGGACGTTGCCTGTGAAGCTGAACTTGAGACATGCAGAAGGGTATGATGCTTTGCTTGGCAAACACTACACCTACGTGGGGAGCTGCAGTCCTCAATATGGTGGTGATAGGCCAAACAGTTTGTGCAACCTAGCCAATTATGAAGAATGTTACGGCGTTCTGGGGGAGTACTAGCAATGAACGTAGCACATGACCAAAGCATGTGTCGGTCTGATTTGCACATAACGCAGAGAGGTAATTCTGGTTTTGGCGGTTGGCTAGACAGAGAGCTCCTTCCCTTAACCTTGGACTTCTGGGAGTTTCGACTCCAAGCGTCATTCGTCATGAGTGAAGTCCTCTGAACTTTTGGAAGTGGTGGCTTCCAATGCCTCTTCTGAGTCTTATCAGAACTGCAAGTTGTGGGCTTCTCTAAGGTGGGATTCGAGTTTGATGCAAGCTGCAAAGAGAGCAGACGGTCCCGCACAAAACTCATCAGGGCGTCAAAGGTAGGGAAGTTAAGCTTGTCCCTTCCTGTTTCAAAAAGCTCCCGTGTATGAGTGTCGAGGCACCTTGCTGCCAGGTGAAAAAGCACAAAATCGCCTTCGGCTTGTAGTTTGAGCGACCTGAATGCTGCGATGTTGTCCCCTACTGAATGCAGAATGTGAGACAGCGACTCGGGAGTACCTTTACCCTGGAGTGGTTTAAACCCAAGTAGTTGCTCTAAGTAGGCACTCGCATGCATTCTTGGATTGTTGTAAGCATCCATCACAGCCGTCCAAGCGAGTTCATAATTTGCAGCTTCGAGCTTGAAGGATGAAATGGTGGAAAGTGCAGGACCCTTGAGACAAGCCCTCAAATAGCGAAATTTGTGTATGGGAGGCAATGTCTCTGAGTGAACCATCGAAATGGACGAATCACGAAATTCCACCCACTGAGTAAGAGTCCCATCGAAATCTGGGAGATCCAGGCGAGGAAGCGACTTTGAATAGGCGGGCTCACTAAATGTTATTTGTTGAGGCGCCTCGAGTTGCGGCTTCTGAAGCTCCTCAGCCTTGAGAGCCAGGATCTGTCCACTAGCCGTAAAATAGTTTGAGCGGTTTTTAGAGCGCTCCCTTTTGTCTGATTCACTGGGGAACTCGGCTGCCCTATCGTTGGCTATGTATAATTTGCCAATATTTCGATAGGCCTCTTCGTATTCACGATTGGCCTCATCTAGACGGTGAAGCATGCCTATCGCATTTTGTTTAGAGAAAGATGTCACCGAGCTAGGATCAGCGAATTTGCTCAAATACTTTGATACAAATTCCACTTCCTCAAAGGCTGAGTTTAAATCGAAACGAATTTGTGCGAGCTGAGCTTCAAAACTGAGTAGCCTGCCTCCAATAGCACCCTCTTCCCCTTTCTTCTTTCCTTCTGATTTTGTCTCTGACATGTTGCCGAACAGGGAAGGACGGAATGGGTGCGTGTAGGGTAAATTTAGCAGGAAAGGTCAGAAAGGAATCCGAATTTTCACAGAAGTTATCAAGGAAAACAAGTAAGAGTAAATAAAGACAAGTTCCGAGAATGTGAGCAGTGGAGAACAATATTTGAAGCCTACGAGAACAATTGAGATCAAGAATTCTAAAGTCTCTATGCTTAGGCAACCAGCAATGAACTGAATATCCAGGAAAATGTTCGACGAACTCGATGTATGAAGAGAGTTCGGTAATTAAAATTGTCAAAAGAATAACCACGTTCTGCTACCAAAATTCTGTTAACGCCGGACTCAGGAATAATTAATCCGGGCTCGTTAGACAAGGCTGTGCTAACATTATTAACAGATTAAAAAATAATAAAATAATAAGATAACTACCGAGTTGAACTATGTACAGATTTATTGTCGAAAGTAAATATAGAAAAATAAAATCACTGACACCAAGTATTAAAGAAAATGAATTAAATCTGAGGAGTGTCTTATCTGCGAAAAGACTTCGGCTATAGGTTGCGGGTTGAGTAGAGTAGGGAGATCTGATGTTGACGAAGTGAGGTAGGAAAGTCTTTGGGAGACGCGTTCTCCGAATATTTACATCCCTTTCCGGCGATCGCTCCGGAGAAATAGAAGGGAACGTGGGATTTATCGAAATCTCGAACACAAAGGAGAAAAAACTTGAGCGTTCGACGCAGTGACCAAAACCGTACGGCACGTGGATCGCGAGTCCCGCAGTCTCGAGGGTTCCGTCCGCGCGGTGCAGGGGGGTCGTTCTTCTCTCAGCCAGCCGAAGACACGTAACAACACGACGCGGTGAAACAGCCAAATGAGGGTCGAGCAAAACAAATAAAAATCGGTCGGTCCCGAACACAGTGCTCGAACACAGTGCTCGGTCCTGGGACCAGCACTCTGGAATAGTTCTTCGAAGGTCTTCTCAGGAGGTTCATGAAGACTGACAGCGAGCCATACGCTTAGGTGGATGACTCGACTGCGCTGATCTTTGCAGAGTCAGTCCGCCAAATCGAAGAAAAAACCCACCACGTGCTCGGCACTGTCGCCCAATGGTGCGAGCATGTCAAGATGCAGGTGGCTGAAGAAAAAACCGAGCTAATCCTCTTGAAAGGAAAAGTGGATAATCCACCCTCAACACGCTTTGGCGGCCACAGGCTCCTTCTTGAAAAGCACGTCAAGTATTTAGGAGTGAATATCGGTGAGAGGTGGGGTTTAAACCAACACCTGCAGACCCTTAAAGGCACTACCATTGCAAGGTTTGCCTCACTGCGTGCAATTACTAAGGCCACTTGGGGTGTGTGTTACCATAACTATCCTTGTTCCAAGAAGAAACTTGTTGCCATGGATGAATGGGCATTAGAGAGGTAGAACGCGAGATGGGAATCCTCGTCTAAGGGACGTGACACGTATGAGTTCTTCCCCAACATCCATGAATGTCTTGGGAGAAAATTGGTTCAGCCAGACCACTGGACGAAACAGTTCCTCACAGAACATGGTGACTTTAATGTACAGCTCCACTTCTTTTCTCTCCAGGACTTTCCATCATGCACACCTTGCGTCTCTAGTACGCAGGTCTGAGTTTGGTGGATGCTGCAGAGGCCAGCCTCCTGCATATTAGCGAAACACCAACTTCCTTGACTGATATAACCCTCATCGAGGGCTTAGGAACATTCATCAAGACAACAGGAGGAAGCCCTAATGGC
Source organism: Pachypeltis micranthus (assembly GCA_020466155.1). Taxonomy (NCBI): domain Eukaryota; kingdom Metazoa; phylum Arthropoda; class Insecta; order Hemiptera; family Miridae; genus Pachypeltis; species Pachypeltis micranthus. The sequence goes on along the minus strand of CM035770.1, from coordinate 297,155 downwards.
CAACTATCAGGCTCACCACCAGCATAAGCGAATCATTTGCAGGGTGAAGAGAGCCAGCAGCAATGTCAGTGGGGAGTCCCCTGAGAACCCATGGGGAGTTCCCCACCGTCAACAGTATATAATCATGGGCGGCTAAGGAGGTGTCCCAGGTGCTGCGCATGCTGGCCCTCCACAATGCCTCAGGTCTGTCAGGCTTGTATGCAGACTCCTATCGTCATAAAAGGTTCACTGACCTCTTCAACTTACGCCTGGCTATGGAGTATTTTCCGAAGGCGATGGAAGAGGGCGTCAGTGGTCTATTCTCCAAAACTCTGGACCATCCACTGGATAACATCAACATGTACTGCTCCATCAGCCTGCTGTGTGTGGATGGCAAATGACTCAAGAAGCCTGTTCTCGCATTTGTCTGCCCGCTGGTCTACCTCTCCCTCCACCCCCACCAGTTGAGAGGCATCCCTCAGCCCAATGTGACTGGAGTGATGGATTGCCTCTAAGAGATGGTGAGCCCCCACCATGTTGTCCTTGCAGCGACCTATTACGTAAAAGGGGCATTCAACACGGAGTGGTGGTGGGCAGTGCTGGGTGCACTTCGAAGGCCTGCACTCCCATCCAAGTTATACAGGATCCTCTCCAGTGGGGGGAAATCCACATTACGATGGGCTGCCTACAGGGGGTGTACTGTCAATGCTCCTATGGACAGTCCTATTAGACCCCCTGCTCCACGTCCTCACAGACCAAGGCTACACCCCCATGGCACATGTAGATGACCAGGTCGTGGTCATTGGCGCAGACAGCCCTGTGGCCACTATGCTTCTAGTAGAGAGGTGGTGCCGGGAGATGTGGCAGGAGCTTGCCGCTGCAAGTCATTGTTCTGTTATCAGAGGTATCACTCCAGTACAGCACAACCACTACAGTCCCCATCACCACGATTGCCTAGATGACTGTGACCAAGTACTTAGGTGTTGCCTTCTGTCCGAGGGGAAGCATCTGGCCCTACTACTTCGCAAGACATCAGCCCTAACTCCACACATATGAACACTACACTCTTGTACAAGGGGGGGGGGGATCACAGAAAAGGCTTCTGTATTGTCAGATGGTGTTCCTGCCCATTGTGTGATACGCCGCAGAGTGGATGTTGGGACAGTGGCAGGCACGGTGGGTCTACCCCCCCCCCCCACCTGCATGAGCTTCGTGCAGGATTGGCAGTGGATGAAGTGGTGGCACCTCACATTCGCCGTAACCCAACTGTTGGTGGAGCACAGGGCATTCAACGTATGACTGTTTTTCTTTAGACGTTGCACGTCCTCTTCGACTCCATTTGAGGTTCCTCTGCAGTCAGACTGCAACCTGCCGGTTTGCCCGTTATGCATACGCTTAGGCGAACCAGAGGAAGAATTATAAGCGTGGGAACCTCCAGGCCTGGGCCAAGAGCCCTGTAGTAACATTCCAACTATCCCTCATTAATAATTCCAGCGATTGCGGTCAAGAATCGAATAAGCTATTTTAATGGCCTCTCTTGTCATTTTTTTTTTATCACACATCATTATCATTTTGATTGTAACATCGTATACAACATCTCACCTTCATAATAGTTGGTATATTCAACGATTTTCGTTATTGATTCAACCGATTATTCTAATATGTTCGGAAGTATTTAAACTAGTTTATGTTATTAATTCAATCTATTTCTTTCGGCGTTTATTTGAACTTCGTAAAACATAACTTTGTAAGTAGAATATTGTAACGCTTAAAGTCCCAGAATTTATTGAGGCACTGCTGATCATGTCAATGCCATTATTGAGCAATCACACTGTTTATTAGACTATTTGTTCAACACTTTTTTTTTTGAGGACTATAGTGCTCACCGTTTTGGAGTTATCGGGTAAAACTTTGAGAGACGGCAAATGAAACAGTACTGGTTGGGATTCCGGAATTTATGGGTTCTCTCTTCATTATTAAACGCTCGGGCGCCTGGAACATTAAGTTTTCGTCGTTCCGTTGTATTCAGGTCATGTTTCGTGTAGATAACTGGTATTTTTCGATGCTGAATTGAATGGTCTCGCACCTGTCAGACTCCGTCAAGCTGTTCAAGAGAATAATAAATCGTTGTGTAATAATATGCTGCATTTTTCTGAAAATGCTGGATGGAGTTGTAGAAGCCGATTCAAGGGCGGAAGAGTTACTATGCGCCTGTCCCTCTCGCTCTTCTCATCCCGTCCTCCTTTCCTTCATGGCCAACTTCCGCACCATGCGTGACCCAATTATTTCGCCCGCATTTTCTCCCTTTCCGCATTTTTTTCGTCGGTTTGAGTGGACTCACACACTTCATGCAATACAGTTCGCCAAATCGGGGCCCCACTGCAATTTCGACGTCGTCGGAAGTGAAGTAAAACCAGAGTATTTTGTTCCCATATTCGAGGAATTCAACTCTAATTCCGGTAATTTTAAATCTTTTCGTACAGTTGTGGAAATCGTTCAAGTCTCAACTGGTAAAACCAAAATGGGCGCAAGGTGAACATTTATCGTAACTCCCATAGTTTCATACAGTCCATTTTATCGGTGACGTAACCGTACGGTCCCGTTTGGTCGTGTTCGATCATACTCCTTTGAAATTTGCGGTTCCTATTTTTTCTTTTCTTATTTTCTATAACCGCGAGTTCCATTTACCGACTGCTTAATTTTTCGGCGGGTCTAGGATGTTCAAGATCCCGGCGTCGTGGGGCGATGCCAGCACGACCGGCCCCAGAGATTATTATGAATCCTCGGCTCGCGCAGTTTGCACCCATTTTTTTTTTTTTCATTATTGTTCAAAATTGTCGTTGTCTCACGATACGCCAACTCAACAGTTAACGTCGTTTACCCTTGCGTTTTGAGTCAGGTCTATTTCCTTATTTAATTACTGTTCCTAAACCCTCGACGAGGGTTATATCAGTCATGGAAGTTGCGGTTTCGCTAATACGCAAGAGGCAGGCCTCTGAAGCATCCACCGAACTCAGACCTGCGGAGGTACGGCAGGTATTTGGTCGTTAGCCTGTCTCCCGGTAAAGAGCTGTTGCCCGTGTTTTACCGCGCGGAGGTGACCACCTGAGGAATCCCGTGCCGTCTGGGAAGAGTTCTTAATCTGGTTTCTCACTTGATCAAACTATTTACTTGGGTGGCAAGTTTCAAAAGGACAGATCAACTATGGCCACGTTTCTTAGCCATCACCTTCTTCGCGAACTCTGCAAAATGGTTATAGGCTTGCTTTGTAGCAGTCAATACTGCTAAGTTTGTTTGCCCACTGAACAACCGCCACTCACTGTAGTAGAAACTACAGTGGAGCAGCACATGGTTTCCTGTTTCTTCCACACTGGAGGTGCAAGACTTGTATGATGGAGAGTCTTTGAGAGAAAAGAAGTGCTAAAGTTAACGTACCTGTAAGGTGAGTCCGTCTCCTCTGGCTTGTGAGTTACTGTGGGCAAGCGCTTTCGATGTAAAGACATCATCGTCTGGCCGTTAAGTCAGTACTGGAGTCAGTCAGTTGGTCTTGGTCTTTATATACAAAGAGAAAGGTGAAAGGGGTGATGGAGCGTCGGGGAAGGGGCGGGGAGAGGAGGTCATGTAGCTCAGGGGGAAACCCCCTAGAGATAAATGGAACGTGTTGGATGGTCTGTCAATTGTGGAATTTAAGTCTTTTTTGTGTAGGGTGGTCTGTAAATCCGTCAGTTGGTTGTTTTCGTTTGTGTAGTGTTTTGAGTGGTGTGAATATGGTGTCGCATTTTGTGTTGATTTGTTCATTTATGATCTGTCCATTGAAGTTTTTTTGTTTATAAATTTCCATGTTTTCTAATATGTTCAGTTTTCGTCCTTTGTATTGTTTGTGTAGTAAGGTGGTACAGTCCTGTATTTTGGTGGGTTCATGTCCAGTTGTTTTGAGGTGGTTGGCAAAGTTTGAATCGTCTTTGTTCCTACTAACATACATAGGACAGACAGGACGAAAAATACGGACCAGATACTCAGAACACATTAAATCTCTTAGTAGGAACAAATTTATATATAAAGACCACGACCAACTGACTGACTCCAGTACTGACTTAACGGCCAGACGATGATGTCGTTACATCGAAAGCGCTTGCCCACAGTAACTCACAAGCCAGAGGAGACGGACTCACCTTACAGGTACGTTAACTTTAGTAATTTGCCTACTGGCGGATATAACCCAATTTCTTTAAGAAAAGAAGTGGACCAGGCATTGAAGTCACCATGTCCCGTGAGAAACTGGCTCGTCCAGTGGTCTTGCTCAACCCATTTTCTTGAAAGACGTTCACGGATGTTGGGGTAGAACGTGCTCATACGTGTCACTCCCTTTGACGAGGATTCCCATCTTGCTTGCCATTTCTCTAAAGCCCATTCGTCGATGGTGGCAAGTTTCTGTTCTGAGGTGAGATCCGCACGGAAAACAGCAAAAAGTGGGGGAAGCTCCCCTTTTACTCTTGCCCTCCTTGCACAGATGTGACATGGAGCACCAGGCACAGTTCTGTTCTCGTGCAGGCTACTGCCAGGTGCCCATAACGCTGGTATTAGTGCCACTGTGTAGGAGCTTGGTACTTGCGGATGGTGCACCGCTGCCTGGCTATTTGGAGGTGCCTAGCCCCCACACCATGTTACAAATACCAGCGTCATAATATGTGACATCTCAATCACCCAATGTTTCTGCCAGCCACGCTTTTTTGTGAAAAGGGGCCTGACATCCTGCGACTGCTAGCCTAATGCAGGGTTGTGCTCAAAAACTTTTTGGACCAGATCCTCTTTTGGTAGGTCAGTCACAGGCTGACGCTTGTAGATTTAACTATTTCTTGGTGGGAATATGGCTTGTAAGCGCCTGAGCCATTTCTGGAGTTTCCATCTTCATGACCGCACAACCTCCTACTGCGGTGCGGATATCATGCACTTGGACGCTTAGTGGTTGGAGGTCCTTAGCAGGGACACTCTGCATCAGTACTTCCATTGCAACAGGGGTGGATGGACCAGACTCTCCTTCCTCAAACGTAGGCCTAACTACTACTACGTTTTGTCGTGGGGTTTTACGGGGGAGTTTGGCCTTTTTATTTTTATTTTTGCTCTCGTTTTTGGGCGGAGGCATGGGTGGGGCGCTGCCCTTGGCCTGCACGTCCTGCTTGTTTGGGGTCTTTTTCTACTTCCCCCTGTTCTTCCTGGCCCTGGCAGGCTGCCATTCCGCCTTGGCTCCATGACGGAGGGAGGGGAGCTCAGAAGGAGCTACTGCTGCATATGAGGTGCCTGGGGTACTCATCTGGCTCGGTGGAGCTCCTTGAGGTTGGGGGGCTGACGGCACTGGTTTATCAGGCTGCTGGGCAATCACCCTCTTAGCAGCCGCCACAGTTTCCTGCAGTGGGGTGGTGGCAGGGGGCGATGTCGTAAGGGGGGGGGGCATACCCTTTGAAGGCCAGGTTCGAGATTTTGTAGAGGCAGCTGGTGACGAGGTCACTCATTAATCTAGTCGAGTTGGGCCAGCTGGCCGTGGATAATTTGGACATAAGCACAAATCTGTTCCATATCCGACAGATTAGGGTCCACAGGGTGTCTACTACTTGTAGTAGCCAGGTTGCCTGGGCTACAAGGGCGGGAAGGGGAGATGAAGGCGGTTTGCCTGGTTCTTTCCAACAAATCTCCTGGGCCAGATAGAATAGAAAGCAATATGCTATGGAAGGCTGAACGGACAATCTCCAGCGGCCTCCTTAATTCATTTAAAGAAGCAGACTAATCTAGTGTTCCCTTGTGAGTTCATTTGTTGTGTGTTTGTGGTATGAGCGAGAGGTGCTCGAAACAGTGTCCTGGAAGCTCCCCTCAGGCATATTGATTCTAGCCCCTTTCGCTGGTTCATTGAAGGTCTAAGGAAGGCCCTCATATGCGCCGCAGTTGCCAGTCTGGCCACCCACCGGGACTAAGACGCATGAAGGATTTTTCGGCTGCTGCTCAGAATCAGCCCTTAGCCACTGGTGATGTGGTGAGTGGAACACACACTATCACCCGCCTCAGGAACGCTCAAACCTGGTTTTCCCCCCTCCTCATACCGAAGGCCGCACCTATATAGGGGATCGCTCGTAGGTGTTAGTGAGCTACTTCCAGGATTGTCTTTCGCTCATTATGAGTGTTTTAAGTCAATGTGTTCTGCCACGTGAGCCGCCGCAGTGTTGTTTGTATCTTGCATATGCTGCTTATGTCAGTGTCGTGAGCTTCAAGCCTGTTTAAGGCCGGCTTCTATGGCCACGCAGAGGTTACAGCAGGGGAATTATGTTCCCCATCCTGTATGGGGTGTGTTCTGCGATCCCACCTCAAGGTAGCGGGTCCCAGTGTGTCATGTTCGTGGAAGAAGTGTAAGTTCTGCAGTGGAATTCTGGACCCTCAACTGCAGGGTGAGAACCGTGTGGCGACAAGTACACTGTGACACCCAGCCACAGTTAAGCCTCCGAAGTAATCCAGTGGGGACCTCATAGAGGTGAGGTTGTCATTCCGGCTGGGCCCACCCGGTTGTCCCTTTTAGTAGGCTCACACGACACGCAGGGAATATGGCAGCAGCATTCTGGACCCCGACTACAGGGTGATCGCGTTCAGCGAGTCAATTTTGCGGTCAAGCAGCGGATCCCACAACTGGTTTCATGAACTTACAAACATCCATCGTATCTCGAACTGTACGTACGTCAGTGCAACAACGTTTTGTTGGAAAGTGTACTTTAGTAAATACAGTGCACTTTGAATTATCGGACTTTCAAAAATTCATTTTACCTATACCTCAATATTAAACATTTAGGTTCTCGGGATGATTTGCCTCAGAATCATACTCCTCAAAATAGACAAGCAGTCTGAGGCTGATTGGCATGGCCAGTTAGCCAGTTTTCCGGGGGCTGCTGACCCATATCTGCGATAGGAGAGCCTGGCAGAGATTAGCCCCCCTCCCCTCTCCCGCTCAAACTTTCTATCCTCGGGCTTCCAGGGCAGTTGCTTCTGTGTTGGTGGGGGGTGTGCCATTGCTCTACCTGTGCACGTCGCTGAAAACTCCCAGTGCCAATGGGCAGTGTGCGGCTATGAAGCTTGTTGTTTAGCTCACTCATGACGAGGAACCCGTTGGCAAGGGGTAACGACCTCCTGCAGCATAAAGGTCGTTAAATAAGATTCCTGTACCTTGGCACCTGGTCTGACCAAGACACAGCTGCACCCCTTTCAGTCGGCAACCTGAATTCACTCACACAGGTGATGATGTTGACTTCCCGTATGGTTTACGTACTATATTTGTTGTCCCGACACTAAGCTTCAGTGAGGGTTGAAACACCCTCCCCCCTCCCTGTTGAACCACACGTATACGGTTATCCAAGCTAAGATCTTTAAGTAATACAGACGCGAGCTGTTTGACGAAGATGACTAACCAGACGCACGTTCTTGTCCGAGAATAACTCAACTCCCCCAAATAGAAAGAAGGCATGGTTGGTTGATGATGGGGGACGCAAGAGGAAGAGATGAGGTGGAAAGTTGCGGGGTCGAACGGATCGATCGGGATGCGCTCGCTCCTGAGACCCGCTGTGCCCGTACAGTAATGGGTGGATGGTTGACGGTACGACCCGACGGCGCTGCTATGAAAGAGTATGGAAAAGTAGCCACGGAATTGGTGGGAGGGGGGAGGAAGCCGAGTCTTCTCGAACAAAAAGAGTTGCACAATCCACGTGTTTTCATGCGATGGAGTTACAGTAGGACTAGTATCCGGGGGGAGTGAGAGAGAGAGAGAGCGAGTGAGCGAGAAAAGCTCGAAATGGAAGAAGGGGAGACCCCCAAGGGCAAATGTGGAGTAACCTCAGGTACAGTTCTCCAACACGAGGAGCGCCACTGTACGATCATCTCGACTCCCCTCTCTTCCCATTCGTTCGCCGAGTCGGCGTAGTCGTTCGAAGGGTGCACCGTGGGAAGGCATTGTGGGGCTTGTAGTGGGGATGATGATGGGTGGGGGGGTGGAGTGGACGAGTAGTGAGACTGAAAAAAAGTTCAGTTGTTGGGTCGAACTTGTGTGGGGTGGGTGTGTGTGTTGTCGTTCCGATGAATTTCAAGTGGAATTTCTTCAAACCCACTTGATTTTTAATTTATAATTTCCGTTAGATACGTGCATTCACTTTCGCTCTGCGCACACCCGCGACTTTCGCGCAAGTTACCTCCCAGTTTTGTGCTTAGTGATATGTGCCTGTGAAACGCCCGTTGAGTTAGTCTTACCTTGTTACACCTCATTTTTAGATTTTCATCTTTAAATCGGTTCGGTCTAGTGTGTGATTCAACGAGTGTGTGACCAGTGATGACGATAACAAGTTATGGCCAGGCAACTGAGACGGTGAACTCCGGCTGCACTGAAGCGTGGCTATGCTTTGGAAAAAACGACTTAGACTCGGATGCCCTCACGGGTCTTGACTCGACCGTCTTCCAAACGGAGTTCGACTACCTCTTCCTTCAAAGGTATTTCATCTCAGCAAAACTTCCCTCGCTTCTCTTTTCGAAGTAGCCTCATTCACCACCAGTCGGTTTGAATCTAATGGGGATCGCATGATGTTCAACAATTAGGATCCTTTTAAATTCTGCGCGTTTTGTAGATTGCGAGGGTACTCGTAATTTTGTCGACTGTATTACTTTCCACGACCTATGAATGGTAAGGAAAGTAATGTAATCGTGTCATTTTATCGTATAATCACAATACAGGGATATTTTTGACTCCTCGATCTCGTCCTTATGCAAAAATGGACACTATTAAATTGTTAACGTATTTAAACTACAAATCGATAAGTATTAGGGTCTAATGACACCTTGACGTCAGAGGCTTCATTATGGCATCAGTTACAAAACGTAAATTATTGACGACGTGAGGAATGCACGGTATGATTGCGTAGTTCAATAGTGACCATTCGAATTTTGTGTGAAAACGAGATCGCAATGCCATTGTAGGTGAGGTATTGATGCTTTGAAATGGAGCCTCTGGCTCTGTCCCGACACTGCAGTTTTACTAAAAAGGCTTATGGAGTAAACCGACAAATTTGAGCTCAGATGAGATTGAAATGCTTAGTATTAGTTTTACTTCCCCTGCTGTCGACAAAGTGAATCCTCTTTAGACCCCTCAAATTTGATATATATATTTTCACTCATTCCACCAAATCGTTTCTGTACGAAGTCCCCTTAGTCGAAATATCTGGTGCGACGCATCACGCATCCTTCCTCAGCCCCCACTAGACACTAATAAGTAAGTTTATTATAACGTAACGGTCAATAGCGAGAACTGGTAGTGCTTCTAGACGTTCTAGATTGTATTGCGTTGATCCTACTGATGCCAAGAAGTGGAGTGACCAGCGTATTCGCAATTTATGAGCCTGTCACATTGTCAACGTGGTTTGTGTTTTTTGTTCTGGAGTTATAGAGTGAAAACCTAGAAAAAGTCAATGACTCAACTGTTCCCGTATTTATCGAGTTGCCTCAAATTATCTTACGACTGTTGTTAAACATTCGTCGCACAGCTACTACATAAGGCTACCAGCACCATTTTTGTGAGCTTATGAGCGTGAAACCCCCTAAACTAAAATATATTTTCGACTGAACTTTTTATAATTTACCGTGCAGCTCTCGTATTTTCCCCACGAATGAAAATTTGATAGCACTGTTGCATAATTTTGAACTAACAAAATGTAATCAAAATTGTTGTAGGACTTTAAGAGTGAGAAAATTCGGTGTTTGGTTAACTTTTTTCCATATTTTGGCGTTCCATGGTGATCTGCAGGCTTAATATGGAATTAACATATGAGTAGATAAAGCCAATTTGGTGTAGGCGTTTTCTCAATCGTGTTCACATACGCAATTACGGATTTATTCTTCTTTCCTTCCCCTTTCCAATTCTTCCTTCCTTACAGCTGGAATAGGGTAGGCTGAATCAATCAGAACTTCTACGATGTACTTAGCCTGTGCTAGCAGGGAAACATGTCGAATTTCGACAATGAAATCCAGTATGGACGTTCCTTTGGTACACCCTCATTGCATGCCTTTGAGGTTACGGCCAAAGACTCTTTCGAGGGACTGCAACATCAAGATCTCAACAGTTTTACGTAATATTGAAAGAAGGCTGAGAGGTCTCTATGATCGCGGGTAGTTAAGGTCTCTTGAAATGCAGCTGTGCCTGTTTATAGTTTTGGTTGGTAAGACGAAGGAGACAGAAATTGGCAGGTTTAATATGTCTTTAATGTATGTAGATAGAAAGACCAAGTGCGTAACGCATGCGTACAAATACACTGTATCTATTGGGAGAGCTGATGAAAACTGATGGTAGAAATTAAATAGTGGTGGTAGTGGAAGGTGACTAGATTTGAAAATAAATGTAGAATAAATTCTGGCGGGTAAAAGGTTTTAGAGAAGGACGCAACGCAATCTTGTTGACTACGAAAAACGCGACTGGCGAGTCGGTCGTCTCAATCCTTAATCTGTTGCTTATCTCGACGAGCAGCTCGGCAAGCTGGACGGGGGGAGTGAGGATTGCAAGTAGGAGGAGGCAGTCCTCTTCCTATCCACCCAACTCGAAAGTCGAAACATTCGACCAAATTTGCATGCAAATTTCAGTAGAAAAGAGAAAACAAAAAAAGGATTGCATTGATCATGCACTGGGCATTCAGAGAGCATATGGTAGGAGGGGTGCGCAATGCAGAACATGCCGATGGACCACCTTGTTGTTGGCAGTGCGAAGGGAAACCACACGTACCAACCCATCCTTCCTCGGATGGACTTCCACTACATGAGCTGCTGGTCAGTGTAGTGGCATGCTGTCCTCCTTGAGGATCACTAAATCGCCGACCTCAATGTTCGGCGTTTGTCGCTGCCATTTGCAACGTGTTTGACGGGTAGCCATATATTCCGACCTCAACCGTTTCAAGAATTGCTGGTGCATTCGCTGAATAAGCTGCCAGCGATCCAGAGCATTATGGCGGAGGTCCACTAAGGTGGGTTCTGGAATCGACCGCAAGGGGCGGCCGCCCAAGAAATGGCCAGGGATCAAAAACTCGACATCCTCTGGGTTAGTAGAAACTGGAAATAGTGGTCGGGAATTGAGGGATGCCTCAATCTGAGCGAATTAGGTGGCATACTCGTAGGTGCAAACAGAATTGCCGGTGATTCGGCAAAGCCGAGCCTTGCCTGATTTGACCCCAGCCACCCAGATACCACCCATATGATGTGTTTGGGGTAGGTTTAATTGCCAATCCACGCCTTGGGTAGTAGTACAGCCGAGGATAGTATCCTTGGTGGCCTTTTGCTGAAGCCAGGCTCCAACAAAATTGGTCTGGTCACTGCTTCCAGGAGAATAGCCTTGGTTGCCACGCAAATGTAAAGGCATAGGTCGACGGGATAGGTTCGACGTCTGCGCCTTTCTTTGAGGGGATTCCTGCGCAAGCCATGGTCCCGCAAAGTCAACACCCACATGCTGGAATGCCCAGCCTTCTTTCAAACGGCATCGTGGAAGGCCTCCCATTAACTGTTGGCAAAGTCTTCCTTTGGATTTGTAGCATACAATGCACAGGAACCCTCGTTTGCGCACGAGTTCTTAAAGATGGTATCCAGTACCACATCTGGATGAGTACTTGTAGTTGAGATGGTCCATGGTGTGGAAACGCTCTGTGGTAATGATCGACCAGAGGGTAGCTGAAATGGGCGTCATTGAGCAGTAGAATGGAGTGCTTATAGCTGTCCAGGAGAGTAGCCTGAGATAACCGACCTCCGACATGCAGAACATTTTCTGGGTCAATATGCGGAGCAAGGTTCCCGAAGAGCTCTTAAATGTAAATGCAGCTTTCAGTGAGGGCTCCCTGTCATGAAAGATGTAATGCTTCTGGACTGCCTTTATGCAAGCCATAGTTGCTCCTTGTATTTCTGAGAGCGTCAGGGATCCAGTATGCATTCTGCAGCAGCAGCATCCTGCATGTCTCAAATTGTGCGTCCAACGTCTCAACCAGGCCACTGCCTGAATAAGGCGTTCATATGATGAGAAACCTGACATCCAGGTGACAAGCGGGTTGATAGTGGTAGTAGGTGAGAGGGAAGTAGGCTGCTTTAACTCTGGCAGCTCATCTATGTGGAACACTGTGGATTGGGGCCATTAAGCGCATGGCAATGATGATGATACTGGACCCTTCCACTGAAGGCAACTGTCCACTATGTCTGAGGGGACATACTCCGTGATCCCAAATCAGCCGTATTGTCTTCCGACCTGACATGCTTCCACCTGGCTGTTTGAGTCCTTTCATTGATGGGGACTAAACAATTGCAAACGAACGTCTTCGACAAATAAGGCGGTGTGGTTAGCCAACCTAGCACTATTGTTGAATCAGAGAAGTATAAGGGTGGCTCATAGGTGCCTGTCAGGCAGCCAGAGAATGGAATAGTCCTGAAAGCAGAAGAGCAGCGCATAACTCGAGCGTGGGAACACACTGTCTTCACTGGTCTCGATTTGGCTGTCAAAAGAAATATACTAATGCCGGACTCGCCTTGCAGGTGCAAGTAGATATGTGCTCAATACGGTTTTGTGGAGGCGTCTGCAAATCCCCTGCAGCTATAGTTGCCAGAGGTTAAAAAAAAACGCGGCACCCGGACCTCACGAATAAAGGGGAACTGTTGGATGGAGGCTCGCCATTGCTCTCTTAGATGGTTGGAGATGTTGGCGTCCCAGCCAACCCCAACTTCCACAACTCCTGTATGAAGGATTTAAGCCGCAGAGTGACTGGAGACAAGAACCTCGGGGGGGTCAAAGCTTCGTGCAACAATGGAAAGAATTGCTCGTTTGGTGTAGATGAGGTTTGGTTCTTTGATGTCATACGAGAAACAGTCTATGACAGGGTCCCAGTTCAATCCAAGTATCTTCACCGACCTTTCATTCCTCTCACTCAGCTGAACAGCAGCATTCTCAGTTTCGGAAGAAACTGCCTGCAGCACTGGTCTACAGTTCCTGGCCCCCTCTTACTGAGGGAAAATCCCTCGCTTCTTATGAGTCCCACCACTTGCTTCTGCAGTTCCAAGGTAGCTTCCAAAGTATTTGCACCCGTAGCGAAGTCATCCATGTATACTTCTTCTGATACAGCTCTCGCTGCATGCGGGAAGTTGTGGCCCTCATCCATGCAAAGCCTTAAGTCTTAAGGAAATAGATATCAACATTAGAATCAAGTGCTTGGCGCTAATATATTGCCTGGTATGGCCAGTCTGCCTTATCAACTCATATCATTTGAAATCTTCACCGCATCCGTCATGAAGACAAATCGATTTTCGCGGAACTTCATGAGGATAATTCGAAGATCCTTTTGTAGATTGGGCCATATCAACACTACATCATTAAATATGGCTGGAAAAACCTTGACACTGACATCGAATACCACGCGAACCTTCAAATCTGATGCCACTTCCCTAGTTACACAGTGATGAGGAATAGAAAATTTAGGGCTGGAGGTTGCAGGAGCCATATGGCCCATGGAAAGGTACTCATCCATGAACTCCCGATATTTAGATTTAATCACTGGGCTTCATTCAAGTTTTCGGTCATGGTTGAGGAACCGCCTCAGTGTCACCTTTGAAGTATCACCAATGACAGGGTTATCATCACGAAATGGGATACGAACGATATAACGATCATCCTCAGTACAGCGATAAGTACACCTGTAGAATTCTTCCTTCACATTGTTCATCTTCTGGGCTCATGATAACAGGGGCTGCTGAAGGCTCCTCAAGTTCCCCAAAGCGTTTTAGTCCCTTGCTTAGGTTAGAGAGTTCACTTAATGAGAATAACACAGTAGGAGTATCAGGAATGGGAGCATAACCATACCAGCCCATGACTATATGACCAAAATCTGAAGAAAGCAACCTTGGATAACCTGGTTCAAAGGTGATAGTGCTCTCTTTACAGATCTCACTGAATAGGTTAGCTCCCAGCAGAAAATCACTTGCTCCAGGTTGCCAGAACATGGTGTCAGCGAGAGCATATTTACAAAAGCGAGCCTGCACGTCAATTGTAGGCGGACAGTAGGAAGGTGCGACGTGATACCCGCCACCAAGATCGCCTCTCTACAAAGCTCGGGCTGCCGAGCACCTGTTGGTCGAATCATAACAGAGGTTTTTCCCTTAGCTCCCTCAAATATGGTTTCCCTCAGGTCCTCCTTTGAAATTTGGAGGAAGAAAGACCTATTCTGTCAAGGCACATTTTCGTTATGAAAGATGTCAACCACAGCAGTACCTAGGAGAACGTGGTTTTCACCAGTCATAGCACCCAACAATGATCCAATAAGTGAACTTCCTGACGGTGCGGATGCAGGCTCGTTAGAAGTAGTTGAGGTGTGTGAGTGTGCTGGTGCACACTGGCATGGTGCCTCTCTGAGCAGAATCGACAGTGCCATCGTGATTCGCAATCGGATGCACTATGACGAGGCGAAAGGCAATTCAAGCAGCCAGACCAGTCCCTAAGCTTCATGGTTCTTTCTGTTGCTCTTGCTGTGTCATACTTTGGGCAGCTTAGCAGATGATGATGGGTTTCATTCTTGCACACAAAATATGGAGTGGAATGCCCCTCCTGGTGAGAAGCTCTGTTCTTATCTCTCGTAGCATCAGCGAGCAATGCAGTCTGCCTGGCGAGTCTTGGCCTAAATTCAGGTCTTGATGATTTGCTCGGATTTCCCAGCACGCATCCTCCAGATGCCGAAGACCGAATGGTATAGCTAGATGCCAGTTGAAGGGGCAAGCAGCGGTCGTTAAAAAAACTGTCTAGTTTTCCAAAGGAAGGAAATTCTGACATACCTGCTGTAATCTCGAACTGCTCACGTGTACCTGGCTCAAGAGCCATCGATGCCAGATGGAATAGAATAAATTCGGCAGCGTCTGTGATCTTCAACCGCTTGAATGCAGCAATGGATTCAGGCACAGTAGCTCTAAATGACTGCAGGGACTGAACGGAGGCCCTAACTTGCACTGGCTTGTAGTCCAGCACCTGGTTTAAGGTTGTTGTATTGTTGTAAGCGTCAGTCGCTGCCTTCCATGCTAATGGATAATTAGTGTCATCTTCTATGGCATAGCGAGAGACCGCACTAGCGGCAGCACCTTTCAATGAAGACTTGAGGTACTGAAACTTAAGGCTAGGTGCAAGAGTAGCATCATTATGCACCAGGGACAAGTATAGATCTCGGAATTTTGGCCCCTGGGTAATCTCGCCGGAAGGCTTCTACTGGCCATGGATGTTTCATTATACCCAGAAAACGACGACCGTACCCGCACATTAAGCCTCTCAAAAGTCGTGTTGGCCCCATAATAGTACCTTTAAGTAGTAGTTTTCATTTGAGCTTAGGCAGCTGTAAGGAAAACTCAAAGGCATACCAGCGTCATCATACAGCTCAAGGAGATCTTCCCAAGTTGACTCAAACTTCTCGAAATATTTGTTGATCGCCCCGAACATACCTCGAAACGAATCGATTTGCGTCGAATCATTTATTGCCTGTATGTATGTATATTGTGAGTGTTGCAAGTATGGGGCGGCAGTCCTATACACGGGTCTGACTGATAGCGGTCAGTCACCTCCCTTTTGGGGGGCGCGGTGGCCAAGCGCGTTGGGGCGCGAGGCTCTCCGAGCCAGGCGGGGATAGAACCAGCGGACTCTGGTTCAATCCCCGACCGGGCACCCCCCTCCTCCAAACCCAGGGGGGTGAGGCAATGGGTACCAGCAATAGGCTGGGGAGATGTGCGGGCCGCCCAACAGGCTCGTGAAAGGGGAGTTGGGACATGGGCCCTCAGTGGCCACGGCATACTGCCATTGGTCCCGCAGCTTCAGTTGATGGTGCCGCGGTCAGTACGCCTGTAGCTGCCTCCCTGATATCACTCACTCTCACCTCAAAGTGTAACGACACACACAGACTTCCACTGAGTGTGGAACTGTCCAACCTGCAGACCTCAGCCTTCCTCTGCTGGGCATATTGCTTTCTATTCTATCTGGCCCAGAGGATTTGTTGGGCCTTAAGGTTGCAAGGGCCCTGCCATGGTCGCCTATCATCCACAGTGGGATATCAGGCTCGTTCCTTGGGTCCATGATCAACTTCCTTGCTGCCCTCTGGGCTTAGTATCTCAAGCTACTCAGTCGTCAGGGAACGCCTTCTTAACGAGGGTTTCCTGTGAACTTTCGATGCTACAGGCCCAGCCTGACCCATTTTGAATTGCAGCTAACCCCTGCTCTACGTTTGCTTTCCCTATGGAGGACTTGTAATGCCTGCCCCAAGGGTTCTCAGAGGTTTCCGCTTCCACAAAATTTCGCCAGCCTTGATGTTTGGCTCGTTTGGTGGCCTTTTTCTCTTGGATGAAGGCAGTTCGGAATGTGGCTCTGGCATCAGGGTCATGAGTGTGTTGGTACATCCTTCTGGCTCTATTCACATTGTGCTTGAGGGGATTAAGTTCCTCAGTCCACTATGGGACTTTGATCGCCCCGTGCTTCTGTTGCCCTAGTACAGAGAGCCCAGCAGAGTGCAGTGCAGTGTTAAATATGTCCACTTTTCTGTTCACCTCTTTGGGTGTGACAGCTTGAACTATTAGGTTGGTGTCTGCACCCCGCAGTTCACCTTCCAGTACCCTAGAGAGTTGTGGCCAGTCAGCATACGTCAGTTGTGGTTAGTCAGTTTGTACGGAATCGCTTTTCATGTGTGTCTTTACAGACAATGTTGTCATCTGCAATGGCAAAGTCAATAATCGTGTGGTTGCTCTGCGTTGCACCTGGTATGATTCGCCAACTCAGCAATTCGAGTAGCAGGGTGTGAGACACGGCTGTGACGTCTCTGCATGACATTCCCCCTGGCCTATTATAGGTTGCCTCAGTCATGGGGTCGTTTGCAAAAATGAAGTTGCACTTGGTGAGCAATTCGGCTATCCAGATTCAGGGATGCTCGCAATAGTGTTCTGGCGTTTGCATCAGCACAGGGTGCCCCCTCTAGTTTTTTGTGTTGGCGGGGTGACACCTCCATCACCCTGTCCTTCTGCCTGTCCTGCTTTTTTGTGAAAAGGGCACTGCAATTATAAGCCTAATGCAGTGCTCTGCTCAACCATTTGTTGGGCCAGGTCCTCTTTTGGTAGGTCAGTCCGCACGTCGCACAATAGCAGGCAAGGGAAGTGACCCAGGGAGGCTGATGCCTGTATCTTCAACTGTTTCTTAGTGGAAATGTGGCTTGTAAGCGCCTTGGCCATTTCCGGAGTTTGTGTCATAATGACGGCGCCAACCCCTACTGCAGTGCGGATGTCCCTACTGCCTCGGACGCTTAGTGCTTGGAGGTCCGTAGCAGGGACACTCCGCATCAGCGCTTCCATTGCATCTGAGGTGGAGGGACCAGCCTCTCCTTCTTCACACAGAGGCCTAACTACTACCACATTTTGTCGTGGGTTAAGAACGTTGACACTTAGTCCTTGTAGGTCCTGGGTACACTTCGCTGTGTATGTCCTGCTTTTTCAGGGTCTTTTTCGCCATGTGCTTCTTGGCCTTGGCAGGCTGTCATTTGGCCTCGGCTCCATGAGGGAGAGAAGAAGGCTCAGTAGCAGCTACTGCTGCATATGAGAGGCCCAGGGTACTCAGCTGGCTTGGTAGAGCTCCTTGAGCTTGGGGGGGATGGTGGCAATGGCTGAGCAGGCTGCTGGGCAATTGTCCTATGCGGCTCTTCCCTCACAACAGCCGCCACGGTTTCTTGCAGAGGGGATGTCATCAGGGGGGCACTCACTTTGTTGGCCAGCTTCGTAATTTCAGTGATGGCCCGTTTCCTGGTTCTTTCCGCCATTGTTACCTACTGTTTCTCGAACTGACTGTCACAATGTTTACTAATGGTGAGTGGGGGGTGGGAGAGAGAGAGAGTAATGAAGCAGAATAATGTAGTAGACTCTTGTGAGTTCAATTGTTGTGTGAGTTTGTAGTATGAGCGAGAGGTGCTCGAAGTAGTGTCCTGGAAGCTCCCTTCAGGCATATTCCTAGTCTAGCTCCTCTCGCTGTCCATTGAGGGTCAAAGGGTGGCCCCCACATGCGCCGTAGTGGCCAGTCCAGCCACCCACTGGGACTAAGATACATGAGGGGTTTTTCGGCTGCTGCTCAGGGTCTGGTGTTGCTGGTGATCAGCCACCCCAGGAACGCTCAATCCCAGTTTTTCCCCCTCCTCATTCTGCAGGCCACACCTATGTCAGTGCCGTGAGCTTCAAGCTCGTTTAAGGCAGGCTTTTAGGGCCATGCAGAGGATACGGCATGAGAATTCTGTCCCCCTTCCTGCAGGGGGTGTGTTCTGTATTCCCAACTCAATTTAGGGGGTTCGCTATGTGTTGTGTATATGGAAGAAGTGTAAGATGTGTCCATTTTAGTCGGCTCGTACGACACATTGGGAATACGGCAGCGTTATTCTGGACCCTCGACTGCGGACCACGCGCTGAAATTAAGCTTACTGATCTGAAGAAAACCCAATTTTTAAAAATAAGATTACAATACTTCTCTTTCCCTTTGGGCAGCGGAAATTAAAAAGGTTCCGAACTGTGACTAATATGAAGGAAAGTATAAATGGCAATTCCATTACAATGACAACGCTTTAAATTGCTTTCTTCACATTTACAATAAGCGTTGCCGATGTCGTCTTACTAAAAAGTTATAAAACACAATTACACAGTGCGGTTCATGTGTTGGGGGTTACAGTCTCAAAAAAGTAATTTGGTCTGATAAACGTTTTTACTATCAAACTTCTGGAGCTTTATTATTGTCCGACGCTAGCTTTACATGTCGAAATAATATGGGTTGACCGCCAGTTGTATAAAGGGCCTTTTCCTGAATATAACCTGGTTGGATCTGGAGTTGTATACGTGTTAATTTTTTTTTCCTCTTCCTTGGAGAAATCCATTATACATTTATTCAGAATGTCTTAGTATTCTAAATAGTTATTCTCACATTTCAAATGTGTACTAGGATCTCTATCATATTTACGTACCTGGCAGATCTTGTGTTGATGAATAAACTATGGGATCGTTTGCTTACGATTAGGACAGGACTAAATGCTTTTAATTTTCTTGTAGATCTCCGAAATTCCATTATGACTGCATTCTCCTATACGTTATCTTTCGATTATTTCATGAACTGTGTAGGCGCCACTGATGATGATGGCGGTGGTTGTGTGTCACTTGAACCTACTCCGATTGTGTAGACTTCGTTTTCAATACTTCCACGAATCTATGATACAGGTCTGTTTCCTTATTTGATGACTGTACCTAAACCCTCCACGAGGGTTGTATCAGTGGGCCAGCATTCGATCGTAGCAGTTCTGTCTGCCAGGTAACTTCTGACGAGTGAGTAAAGGTTGCGGGGGATTCCTTTACCTTTAAGCTCATTAAGGAGCGCTGGCCACCAAAGGTTGTCAAACGCTCCCCTGATGTCAATCAGAACTGCCACGACATACTAAAGTTAACGTACCTGTTAGGTGAGTCCGTCTCCTCTGGCTTGTGAGTTACTGTGGGCAAGCGCTTTCGATGTAAAGACATCATCGACTGGCCGTTAAGTCAGTACTGGAGTCAGTCAGTTGGTCGTGGTCTTTATATACAAAGAGAAAGGTGAAAGGGGTGATGGAGCGTCGGGGAGGGGGCGGGGAGAGGAGGTCATGTAAATCCGTCAGTTGGTTGTTTTCGTTTGTGTAGTGTTTTGAGTGGTGTGAATATGGTGTCGCATTTTGTGTTGATTTGTTCATTTATGATTTGTCCATTGAAGTTTTTTTGTTTATAAATTTCCATGTTTTCTAATATGTTCAGTTTTTGTCCTTTGTATTGTTTGTGTAGTAAGATGGTGCAGTCCTGTATTTTGGTGGGTTCATGTCCAATTGTTTTGAGGTGGTTGGCAAAGTTTGAATCGTCTGACGGATTAACAGACCACCCTACCCAAAAAAGACGTAAATTCCACAATTGACAGACCATCCAACACGTTCCATTTATCTCTAGGGGGCTTCCCCCTGAGGTACATGACCTCCTCTCCCCGCCCCCTCACCGACGCTCCATCACCCCTTTCACCTTTCTCTTTGTATATAAAGACCACGACCAACTGACTGACTCCAGTACTGACTTAACGGCCAGACGATGATGTCTTTACATCGAAAGCGCTTGCCCACAGTAACTCACAAGCCAGAGGAGACGGACTCACCTAACAGGTACGTTAACTTTAGTAATTTGCCTACTGGCGGATATAACCCAATTTCTTTAATACCTGACACAGCCAGTCCGGCTAAGGTATTACTAACAAGACTGACCAACAAGACGCTACAACTACACAAAACAATCGCTAACATAAGCTACAACAAACAATGCCTCACTCACAATATAACACCAAAATACGCACTCATACAGATCAACAGACAGACATACTCTGCACAAAAAACAAAACATTTAGCTCAAAAACTTTGGATCAGGACAGAAATACGGACGCTGTACATTAAAAAAGACAAACTTAATAGGGAAATATACAAGATACACTTAGAATCGGCCAACATAATGACGAAAAACAATTTACACGACATATTTATAGATTTCCTAGACTACCTACGTACAAAGACGAATACAATCATGACTAACAAATACAAAAATATGGAAAGAAAACTCGACAAACTTAAGAAAAAACTAGACCCTATCTCGAAACCTGCTACAACATTTCATAGTAGAACGGTTAACTTGACGGACGTAAAATTCACTGATAACGAATCGCAATTATTAGAAAGAGGACTCAAACATAACTTACCTTCAACTGACTTACAAAAAGAAATTGAAACGAACATTTTGGACGCTGAGACAGCCATACAATATCTACCGATTGAAAACCAAGAACGTATACGCCACAAAATTGCCGACAAAATCGAACGAACTATCAAACAATACAAAAAGAACAGGACGGACCACAAAGACGTAAAAACAGCTATACAAATTAGGACCAAACTCAACAACAATAATTTAATTTTGACAAAAGCAGACAAAGGAAACGTCATTGGTATACTAGATAAACAGAACTACATAAATAAGACGACTGACTTCATCAACCAAACCCAATGCACGAAACTGAAAAAAGATCCTATGGACTCGTATCAAACACAAATACGTAATGCACTTAGAAACCATACTAACATACCAAAAGAACAATATTATAAATACATAAACATGAACCCAAAACCACCACTACTCAAAGGACAACCATAAATTCACAAAAAGGATACACCCATCAGACCAGTCATAAACTTCACATCTGCACCAGCATATAAACTCTCAAAATATTTGACCACATTGCTAAAAAGTACCATTACATTACCAAACAGATATACGATACGCAACACAGAAGAACTCACCACTAGATTAAAAGACGTAACTATAACTCCAAACACTAGATTGGTATCATTTGATATAAAAAACTTATATCCCTCCATACCAATAAAAGAAACCATTGACATACTACAAACCAAACTAAGACAAATAGACACGACAACCACTAGAAACGTTACCAACCTCACCAAACTGACACTCGGACAAAATTACTTTCAATTTAACAATAGCATATACAAGCCAAAAGATGGATTAGGTATGGGAAACCCTACCTCGTCCATATTAACTGAAATATTTCTACAACATTACGAAGAAACTCACATCCAGACCTTAATGACAAAACACTATATCAAACACTACGCCAGATATGTAGATGATATCATCTGCATATTAGGCGTAGATGATATCATCTGCATATTAGGCCGTGATAACACTGACGATATACTAAAGGACTTAAACAATATCCACCATAACATCCAATATGACATGGACAAAGAACAAAATAAAACTCTTAATTACTTGGACCTAAAAAACACGGTTGGACAACGAATTACAATACGACATTTTTAGAAAACCTACCGCTACCGACACGACCATACATTTTACATCAAACCACCCACAACAACATTAACTAAGTGCATTTAGACACATGGTACGGAGATTAAAAACCATCCCACTATCCGAACAAAATTACAAAAAAGAACTTGATACTATAAATACTATCGCAGAAAATAACGGTTACTCCAAAAAAACAATAATCAAATTATTTAGACAATATGACTCCAAAACAAACGACTCAAAAACACAAAATACACAGACTTTAACAACACGCTGCACATTCACGTACACAGGACCACAAATATACGGAATAACTAATATCCTCCGAAAGGAAGGTATACAAATTGCATTACGTACGGACAACACACTTAGGACCAAACTAACTGCAAAGACTGAAAAGACAGACCCACTCGACCAAAGTGGGGTGTATAAAATAACTTGTACTTGTAAAAACGCATACATAGGACAGACAGGACGAAAAATACGGACCAGATATTCAGAACACATTAAATCTCTTAGTAGGTACAAAGACGATTCAAACTTTGCCAACCACCTCAAAACAACTGGACATGAACCCACCAAAATACAGGACTGCACCATCTTACTACACAAACAATACAAAGGACGAAAACTGAACATATTAGAAAACGTGGCAATTTATAAACAAAAAAACTTCAATAGACAGATCATAAATGAACAAATCAACACAAAATGCGACACCATATTCACACCACTCAAAACACTACACAAACGAAAACAACCAACTGACGGATTTACAGACCACCCTACACTAAAAAGACGTAAATTCCACAATTGACAGACCATCCAACACGTTCCATTTATCTCTAGGGGGTTTCCCCCTGAGGTACATGACCTCCTCTCCCTGCCACCTCACCGACACTCCATCACCCCTTTCACCTTTCTCTTTGTATATAAAGACCACGACCAACTGACTGACTCCAGTACTGACTTAACGGCCAGACGATGATGTCTTTACATCGAAAGCGCTTGCCCACAGTAACTCACAAGCCAGAGGAGACGGACTCACCTAACAGGTACGTTAACTTTAGTAATTTGCCTACTGGCGGATATAACCCAATTTCTTTAATACCTGCTACGACATACTTATCCGGTGCTAGCAGGGAAACACTTCGAATTTCGACAAAGACATCCTGCGTAGACCTTTCTTTGGTACACCCGTATTGCCTGCCTGTGAGGTTGCGGCCAAAGACTCCTTCAAGGGACTGCAACATCAAGATTTCTGTCTGAATGTTTTGCCTAGTATGGAAAGAAGGCTGAGCGGCCTCAATGATCGCGGGTCTGACTGATTGCATCGCCTCCCTTTTGAAGAGTGAGAACACGCACACACTTTCACTGTGTGGGGCACTGTCTGACCTACAGACAGTCATTAAATGAATTTAGGAGGCCGCTGGAGATGGTCCGCTCAGCCTTCCTCAGCATATTGCTTTCTATTTTATCTGGCCCAGGAGATTTGTTGGGCTTTGAGGTCGCATGGGCCCTACCGAGGTCGCCTGTTGTCCACAATGGGATGTCTAGCTCATTCGGAGGGTCCATGACCAGGTCCCTTGCTGCCTTCTGGGCTTCAGTATCTCGCGCTACTTGGTCATCAGGGAACGCCTTCTCAATGAGGGCTTCCAGTGAACTTTTGATGCTGCAGGCCCAGCCTGACTCATTTTGCATCGCAGCTAAGATCTGCTCTACTTTTGCTTTTCCTATGGAGGACTTGTAATGCCTGCCCCAGGGGTTCTCAGAGGTTTCCGCTTCCACAAAATTTCGCCAGCCTTGATGGCGCGGTGGAAGGCCTTCTTCTTCTCTTGGATGAAGGCAGTCCAGAGTGTGGCTCTGGCATCAGGGTCACGAGTGTGTTGGTACATCCTTCTGGCTCTGTTTTCACTTTGCTTCAGGGGATTTAGTTCGTAAGTTCACCATGGGACTTTGATCGCCCTGTGCTTCTGTAGCCCAAGTACAGAGAGCCCAGCAGAGTGCAGTGCTGTGGTAAATATGCCCACTTTGCTGTCCACCTCTTCCGGTGTGGCAGCTTGCACTATTAGGTTGGTATGGTTGGCAGCACGCAGTTCACCTTCCAGTACTCTACAGAATTGTGGCCAGTCAGCATTTTTTGTGCGGAATCGCTTTTCAGGCGTGGGAAGCGACCCAGGGGGGCTGATGCTTGTAGCTTCAACTCCTTGTACGTGGAAATATGGCTCATAAGCGCCTTGGCCATTTACGGAGTTTCTGTCACAATTACGCCGCCACCTGTCCCTGCAGTGCGAATGTCCAGCACTCTTGCAGCAGGCTTGGGATACTACTCTGGCTCGTTGGAGCTCCTTGAGCTTGGTGGGCTGGCGGCAGTGGCTGCTGCGCAATTGCCCTACGCAGCTCTTCCCTCACGACAGCCGCCACAGTTTCTTGCAGGGGGGAAGTGGCAGGGGGCGATGTCGTTGAGGGAGCACTAGCTTTGATCGCCAGCCTCGATATTTCGAAGAGGCAGCTGGTGACAAGGTCCCGCATTGGTCCTCCTCATTGGTTGACCCTCATCCGCGCCAGTGGCCGTGAATAATTTGGACATGGGTACAAATTTGCTCCATATCTGACAGGTTAGGGTCCACAGGGTGTCAAGTACTTGTATTAGGCAGGTTGCCCAGGCTACTGGGGTGGAAGGGGGAGATGAAGGCGGTTTGCCGGGTTCTTTCCGCCCTTGTCTGATTGGACGACGAGTAGGTTGCTCATCATCTGAAGAGGGAGGGGTTGCGCTTGGTGAGCCCAAGGAAGTGGCGCAGGTGGCGTTTTTATTACCTGCTGAGGTTTTAACTGACTTTGTCATGTTATTTTTACTAATGGGGGGGGGGGGATATTGAAGAAGCAGACTGATGTAGTGTACCCGTGTGAGTTCATTTGTTGTGTGTGTTAGTGGTATGAGTGAGAGGTGCTCGAAGCAGTGTCCTGGAAGCTCCCCCTCAGGAATATCCATTCTAGCCCCTTTCGCTGGTCCGTTGAGGGTCAAAGGGAGGTGCCCACATGCGTCGCAGCTGCCAGTCCGGCTAAGATGCATGAGGGATTTTTCAGCTGCTGCTCAGAATCAGCCCTTGGCCCTTGTCTGATTGGACGACGAGTAGGTTGCTCATCATCTGAAGAGGGAGGGGTTGCGCTTGGTGAGCCCAAGGAAGTGGCGCAGGTGGCGTTTTTATTACCTGCTGAGGTTTTAACTGACTTTGTCATGTTATTTTTACTAATGGGGGGGGGGGATATTGAAGAAGCAGACTGATGTAGTGTACCCGTGTGAGTTCATTTGTTGTGTGTGTTAGTGGTATGAGTGAGAGGTGCTCGAAGCAGTGTCCTGGAAGCTCCCCCTCAGGAATATCCATTCTAGCCCCTTTCGCTGGTCCGTTGAGGGTCAAAGGGAGGTGCCCACATGCGTCGCAGCTGCCAGTCCGGCTAAGATGCATGAGGGATTTTTCAGCTGCTGCTCAGAATCAGCCCTTGGCCACTTGTGATGTGGTGAGCAGGACACACGCTATCAGCCACCCCAGGAACGCTCAAACCTGGTTTTTTCCCCTCCTCATTCCAAAGGCCACACCTATATATGGGATCGCTCGTAGGTGTTTGTGAGCTACTTCCAGGACTGTCTTCCGCTCATTATGAGTGTTTTAAGTAAATGTGTTCTGCCACGTAAGCTGTTTGTTGTTGCTGCAGTGTTGTTTGTACCTGGAATGTGTTGCATATTTCAGTGTTGTGAGCTTTAAGCCTCTTTATGGCCGGCTTTTACGGCCATTTGGAGGATACGGCAGGAGAATTCTGTCCCCCCTTCCTCTGTGCGGTACACTGGGACGCTGGGGTGTTTAGCGATCCCAGCTCAAGGTAGGGGGTTCCCAGTGTGTCATGTATGTGAACGAAGTGTAAGTTGTGTCCCTTTAAGTCTGGCTCATACGAACACGCAGGTAGTACGACAGTGGAATTCCCGACCCCCAACTGCAGGGTGACGAATCTATGATACACTGGATCCTTGAACTGCAACTAGTATTCGAGTTTTGGGACACATATTTCTTGATAGAGTTTATGATTCCTGGTTTAAAAGTTGCTTGTAGCTACTCCAGAGTGAGCCAAGTTTCCAACTGAACAAAATAACGTTTTTTGGTCTTCAGGGTGTTCCGTCCACGAATTTTACAGTTATTTGCCAGGGCCCATGGTTCACACGGCTATCTGCTGTTGGAATAGTGAAGAATACGTTACACGTTTCGTCTTTTCTTGAGGTGTTAGGTAAGGCTGCGTATTATTGTTGGGATTTACTACCATCTATCGTTCTGATTCCTCGTTTTGAGACCTTACTGAGGATTCGCCTGGCGGGGATAGTCATGTAATAGCATCAATAGCATCAATTCACCAATCGTTTTCAATGAATCCTCGTCGTTTTCCTGCGGGAAATCTTCCTGTTTATGGTACTCTGAGTTACGATCTTGGCTACTTCCTTCTAGATTTCTGGGTACCTGTATGTAGGCTTTGGTGTAAGTTGGAATTTCAGCCTTAGTGCAAATGAGGCGATTCATTTCATGCGTAAACGTTAGCATTTCAGCCTTATTTTGGGAAGATCCTCAAGACTACAAACTTAAGGTGTTACCTGCATATTGCCGCATTCTCCGTGGCTACAGGGAGGCTAGTTGTACTACTTTTACTGTATTTTGTGTAGTATTGGAAATTCTTCACGATTTCGGTGCATTGTGGAATTTCGGCACAAAAGGACACGATTTCTGAGATAGGGATAACATATAGTGCGGGGTAACCCTTTCCTTTCCTAGCGAAGTTTTTAGCGTAACGTCGATAGTAGGAGCAAAATTTAAGAAAGCTATGTACTTCATTCTTGCTCTTGGCAATAGGCCACTCTTGAACAACTTGTGTCTTCCGTTGGATCTGTTTGGATTCCCTTGACTGAAATAATATGCCCGAGATACTAGGTTTCTCTTTTGAAAAACGGACATTTTTCTTCAAATTCATCTGCAGCTGAGCGTTGTGAAGACATTCCAATACTTGTTCCTACTTTGTGAGGACAGTTTTGAAATCGGGACCATGAATTATAAGGTCGTCCAAGTACAGAAGTGCCAAATGGGGTAATATGATTTTTTCCATCAGTCTGTGAAACCTCGCCGATGCATCGTACAGTCCAAATGGCACGACCTGCCAAAGTCCCTTGCGATAAATGGAGAAAGCAGTTTTTTCCTTGTCTTGGGGTCCAACGCAATCTGCCAATACCCACTTTAAGGTCAAGAACGCAAAACCATGCTGATCCGCCTAAGGCGCCCAATAAATCCTACACACAGGGCCATGCGTAGGAATCCTTCTTTGTCACACGCTTCAGTTTTCGATAGTCCACACAAAACGGGTGGAACTGACTTTTTTAGGGACAAGGACAACTGGAGCTGCCCAAGGACTTTTGGATCTTTCAACGACATTTTGATCGATCACCTCTTAAAGCAGGTCATCAACATACAGTTCTTGTGAGAATGGTATGTGGCATGAAGCTTGCTTGATGGGTCGACATTCACCTGTATCTATGTCATGTTGTACTACATCAGTCTGACCTGTTAGCTTTCCACTGCATGATTGGTT
This sequence comes from Pachypeltis micranthus, assembly GCA_020466155.1. Lineage (NCBI taxonomy): Eukaryota > Metazoa > Arthropoda > Insecta > Hemiptera > Miridae > Pachypeltis > Pachypeltis micranthus. The sequence continues at coordinate 269,600 of CM035770.1, read as the reverse complement.
GGTCAACCTTGACTAACAAGTTTTCCAGCTGTTGCCATTCTGAAGAGTTCGGAACTAAGTGAGTGTTTTGCAGTACCGGTAGCACCCAGTCAGGTAGTTGAGGAGCAATGCAACATTCCAAGCTGCGATTTACACATTGCCACCTGCGTGCCGAAGGAATCGAAATTACGGGTAGCGTCACACAAATTGATACACGCGTTCATTTTGTGTGGAAGATCGAGGCCAAGGATTGCATTGTCCCTTATTTTGGGAATGAGAAATTTGTGTGTGTATGTTTTAGTGACACTCCTGCTAGCGTAATTCGAGTCAAACATTCCCCAATAACTCTCAATACACTGCCGGACGCTGTTTCCAGTTCTTTACAACCTGTTCTATTACTTTTGGTTTATTATTCATTCTGAATAATAACCCTATGTTTTCGGTCACGAAACATTTTTTACAACCCCCCCTCAAAATTTGATACTTTACGTTTCAAGACATGGGGATTCCAAATTTGCAATGTCCGTCCGCCTGGGGGAGTTTCAGTTTGCCGGTCGTGAAATAACAGTGGCAGTTCAGTAGCTACATACATGTATTAGTACAAATTACTTCAACTGTTCCTCTACAGATTGTTAATGTTGTGTCCTTTCCTGTTCCACTATGATGAACAGTTGTTTTGGTTATTATTCATTCTCAATAATACCCGTATTCAGTCCGGGAAAACTCCCCCCCCCCCTTCATTTAAATTTAATCGTTTTGCCGTTCCGTTTCAAGTCATCGGGATTCCAAATCTGCAATGTCCATCCGCCGTCCGGCACGGCCCGTTTTGTGCTTTAATGTGGTCTAAAAAATCCGTTCTTACGCACAAACATCCCATTTGGTATCTAGTTGTGCCCGCCATCTTGGCAATCCGATCGGACGAAGGCCATGGTTGTTATGGACAAAACATGGTTAAAAAAATTAACAAAACGCAGTATAATCGCAAAAAAGCTGTGTTTCGTATCATTTTCAAGGTATTTTTACATGCTGGGTCGAATGGAATGAGTATCAGACGTGTACAACTGCGTATAGGGAAATTACAGTAATTATTAGAGTCAACTAATTGCAAGAACTAGCGGGAACTACAGTGGAAGTCAACGTTTCGTCGTCAGTACTCCTTCAATCCCTCCCGTCTTATTAAAACCACCCGCCCGCTCGCCTTGAAACGCTGGAAGTCCCCGTCCCAATTTCCCCGACTCTTTTTGCCCGACTGGCCAGAGGAAGGTTAGGGCCACTTCCTCCGCACACCCCTACATCGGATCATAAATGCCTACCGACGTTTACGGGCGCCTGGCGCCGGTGGAATATTTAGTTTCCGTAGTTCCATTGTAGTCAGGTCATGTTTCGTATGGTTTACTAGTATTTTTCGAGATTGAGAATAATAAACAATTGTGTAATAATTTGCAGGGTTTTAACTTGCAATGAGCTGCAACATTAGGTCTCAAAACTGAAACTGTTGCCCCAGTTTCCACTAATAACAAGCATGTTTTGGAACTGATTGTAGTTTCTACAAATGGTGCATCACCACCAGACCTTGCTGCTATTATGTATTTCCTTCAGCCGCGTCTATCAGGAGCCAGGGGTTGGCCAGTTCCCGAAGCTCCAATCAGTTTTCCTGATTCAGTTTTCTTTCGATGGGGTTTCCTGTAGAGTTCTTTATCTTTATGGACATCAGGTTTGCATGTGACCACAGATCCAACAGTCTCTCCTTTGAACTAACTCAGTACAATTCACAGCGGCGGATTCCTGAGGTTTCATGAGATTAGCCCCAGTCATTACATCATGCAAAGAGATGGGGCGTGCAGCTGCCAAAATTTTGCTGGCATTTCGAACTCGTAGGCCACGTAGTGCTATTTGCTCTTTACAGTCTGTTCGATCGTGTGCATGAACTGTTGTCAGCACCTCGAAGAGCGTTTGCCAGTTTTTGACCTTTCTTCTTCCATGACCACTCACTGGCATTCGCCACCATATTGAAATGTCCGAGGTAACCCTCCCAGATCGTGTTAGCATCATAGTTCATTAGGGTACCTTCTATTCGAGGCTCCATTCCGTGATAACCAAATCATTCACAGTTCGGCTGGAAGCGACAAGGTTATTTGCTGTTGACGTATACAATCCGGTGTTATGTCCTTCTTGGTGTGAGTTTTCCAGCTCATGATGACGAATTTACTGTTCACACGTTGTCGATTGGTGCCTTAATGTCACTAATTCTTCCTGAATTGTCTTCAACCTTGGAAGAATGGCAAGTGATGTAGCATCTATGCTCATGTGCTCAATGGCAAGTGATGTAGCATCATTTCTTACGTTCGTTCGTACGCTAGTTGAAGTTTCTTCAGCATCCGCTGCCTTCAGGCAGCGTATAAGTTGTTCATTTGTTGGCAGTTGATGGGGAGCCATAACCTTTTTGTTTTTTCAACAGGCCCCCAAATGTAACAATGTCGATCGCACGAGTGGTGGCTGGAGCAAGACCGGGAGCCAAGGCGGCATGGCTCGCATTGACCCGTCTATTGGCATACTCGACCTCACCCACCTGAACAGCCAGCACTTGGCTGCTGTGCTTGTCAGATGGCGAGGAAGCAACTCCGCTTACGTTTCACTCATTCTCATGATCGTCATTCCCATTCAAGTGGGCCTCCTCGCCATCACTAGTATCTGACGCCAACCATCCATTAAGGAGCTGTGCTTCAATTACTTGGCTACCACTCATTCGATAGACCATTGCACTAGCAGAGGCACGTGTTTCAAGTGCAATCAACGGCACCACACGAGTTTGCACTCTGAAACCCAGGGTGGCTTTAATACAGCTCCAGCAGAAGGCCATCATTCTCGCCCATACTACGACTGGAGCACGAGTCCAGTCAGCAGCATGAGGGTGCGGTTAGGCCTATACTACTAGGCCAGGAACTGCAACTCTATGTGCTACAGTTATATGTGCGACCCAGCCACTAAAGTCAGAGTAGTGCTCAATGCTTACCAGGCTTCCTCCTCTACTCATTCCCTCAATGATTTTCTTCTACCTGAACCTCTATATAAACTCAAGTCAGCCACCTGTCGTCAGTCCAGTTGCTCATCCACTACAACCAGCACTGCTTCCCAAATCATATGATCTGTCTCCCAGTCCACCACTCATGTCGAACGACACCCTAAATGAATCGAATAGCTTAGGCTCACTGTGCTTCTCCTTAATTGATTTGGCAGAAGCTTTGTGGCGCAATTGGCGAGTCGAGTACCTTACCGAACTCCAGACAAAGTCTGAATGGACATCCCCAGAAGGGCCGAAGCCACATATAGGACAGACGGTTCTACTCATAGACACCCACCTACCGCCTACTGAGTGGCGCCTAGGCTGCATCGACGACCTCTCAGAACATGGTGGAAGAAGGAATGCATGAGTTTCCACTGTCCGTACATCGATTGGTACGCTTACCAGGACATTTCAGAAACTCTGCAACCTCCCAACGCAGTGATGGCTTCCACCTTCACTTCCTCATGATGCTACACCAGCGTTACTCCTACTAAAGACTCCTACAGCACCACAATCCAATGCCCTACCTCAAGATGCTTGACTTCTCGATAGTTTCACCTCTGCCATGCAGCAAATCTGCCATTGGCAGCAGCGGGAGCATGTTCAGGGCTTTTACCCGGAAAACCTCTGAAAATGATCTGGGTTTTACGCCGCATGATTAAACGACTTCCCCGTTTCGGTTTTCCCATGGACTCCAGGTATATATGAACTCGCTTTACTGTCCCTGAATCATTCTCGCCTGAAAAGCCCTCTCGTTTGCCTGGGCTATGTCAGTTGGACTAGTCTGATTCTCTTCCGAATTCACCCTTTTGTATCAGCACAGTGAGTGATACGTGTCGCGTCTCTGTTCCCCAGGGGCTTCTACTTGAACTTTCTTCACCATGATCTCAAGTTCAGCGGTTACATGTTTATCTATCAATCTGTGTAACTCCGAACATTACAGTCTTCTACAGTTTCCCCTCTAATTCCTTCGTTCCCTCAAGTTCACCTCCTCCCATTTTGCATTAAACATGTAGAGTTGCTACAACTTGGTTGTAGTCAATGACCCCATGACTAGGGCGACCTATGATGGGCTGGGAGGAAGGTCGTGCATAGCGGTCACAGCCTCCTCTACTTCTAAAGTTGCCATTTGGCGAGTCGTACCAGGTGCAACACATGATAGCTCAGAAAACGAGATTTGTCGAACATTAATTTGTCGTTTTTCCAATTCAGCCACAAATGACTCCAACGATTTCAATATAATTTATCATGTACCCTCCACTAAACAGTATACGTACGTATTGCGTTCAATAAATGATTCTGCAGAAATGCGTTTAACGAAAATACAGCGCCATACATATAGCAGATCGTCGAATTTAGGGTCTTCATCTAACAGAAGAAAGCCTTAAATCCGCCATCAAAGGAGCCAAATGGCAAGGCTGGCAAAATTTTGTGGACACAGAGAGCTCTGAGAACCCCTGGGGTATTTCTTAGTCCTTCATAGGAAAAGCATACGTAGAACAGGAACTGTATACTGAGCCATGATCAAAGATATACTGTGGTGTGCCTAAAGGTTTATCTTCAATGCAGTCTGCTGGCAACTTAAGAGCTGATTCATGAACCATTTCTGCAGCACAAAAGCCCAGCTCTTCCTCGGTCAGTTGTGATTTTATCAGGAGCGCCGAAACGTTTGACCTAAAAAAGCGCAGGCTACCGTTTCTTCTTGCAATCCTGCGGTGGAACTACTTCAGGCCAACACTCATCTCTCAGGGCTCAAGATCGACACTCACAGCCCTACTGACTCTTACTACCGGTCCACGTATTAAGAAAATCAAGTAACCGTGTAATCAAAACTATCGTGTAAAGCAAGTGTATCAAGAGTTACACTATGTTCAGAGAACCAACCGTCTTACCAAGTGATAGTGTAATCAAAGCTCTATCGTGTTAAACAAGTGTATCAATACAGTACTATATCTCATTCAATTCGTGTGTCGTTTTCTCTTTCTTTTTCGTGCACCCAATATTTAGCTCTCCGGATCGGATGTACTGTTATTTTCGCGCAACTAGGTCTGAAAATTAACAGAATGGCCAACACGGCCAATGACGGCTCCTCGGCTCTGAGCCCCTCACGTACATCGCCCTCATCGGCGTCAACATCAGCACTCAGTCGCGACTGGAAGTATTTCCATGAATTGGCTCGTGCCTGCCTACAGCTAGTTGAGTTATTTGCTGCTAAATACACTTCAACTCATCACGACTTTCCCTCCATTGCTCAATATGTGAAAGTGAGGCTTCAAGAAACCGTCGAGCTGCTCACAGAGGTGGAGATGTTCCCAATATTGGATGTTCAAACGCATCCAACCCTTACACCCCAATTAATCTCTTCTGGTTTTCTTTTCCTACCCGCTTCTCTCCTTTCCACCAATGCCTTTATGTCTCTCACATCCTTTTTTCTTGTACTCTACCATCTTGCCTTACTCTTCCGTTTTCTTCAATCCCATGATCTACGTCGTACGAGTGCTGATGTTGACTCCTACTTGCACCCCATCAGTGTGCCTGCCTTACTGCACCACCCCTGTGTGCCACCCCTGTGTGCCTACCCTTTAATTTTCTTTGCAACATCCCCTGCATTGCCCAAGTGCTCAATCATACCCTCACCTTCGTGCCTAAGCTCAAGTTCAACATTCTTGTGCTCAACTCACCAGCCCATCATTTACCTCCCAACACCTAACCTTGTTTAATCACCCTGTGCTCTAGCTCACCCCATAGCTCAGTCCTTGTGCGCGCTATTGAGAATTGTTAGTGACAAGAAACAAACATTGCAATCACAAGCAAAGACCAAGAGCATTTTTTTAATAAATAAATTTAACATGTCATGGTTTCAACAATCAACATGTGTTTCAGCCAGAATTCAAAAAAGAATAATTTAGTGTAGGCAATCCACCCAAATTACAAATTTTTGAACCCCAATTTAAAATCAATTTTTGCCAACATTGATGGCCACTATCTTCTCTGGGAGTAGGCGGAATCTAACACTTCCAAGAGGGTTCGTGAGTACGTTGACGATTTGGTCCACTGAGTCCAACTTCTCAAAATCTAGTTTCCAATTTGTCAGTTGCTCTCTAACGAATAAATGACGAATGTGTATGTGCTTGGTTCGATGGTGAAACTGTGGATTATGAGCGCGGTTGATGGCCGATTCATTATCCAGAGCACACATCGGCCTTCCAAGTGGTCCATATCTTTTCGACCAGATAGCTTCCTTGGTACCTTAACAGGCTGCAACTATTTCAGCACCTGTTATTGAAATCATGCCCAAACATTGAAATCGCAGCACGTGACATCAGTGCAACAACAGTGTGTTGAGAGGCGTGTAGTGCTACTAACTCATCACCACGTAAAATACCACCATGATTTTTGTGAATTCTGATTGTTTAACGAATAAGCAAGGGTCAGCATCACTTTGGTTGAACCCAATTTTCAGCCCATATAGACTTCGATTCAACCTACATACTCGCTTAGAATCATCACTATAACCTTCAAGTTGTTTTATGTAAATTTCTTCTTTCAAATCACCGTACAAGAATGCTGTTGAGACATCAAACTGTAACAAGTGCAAATTTTGACTAGCAGCTACACTAAGCTAAGTCTTGACAGTACTTGCTCTAGCAACTGATGAAAAAGTTTGTTAATAATCGACGCCTTGTTTTTGTGAGAAACCATGTACTAATAACGTTGCTGTGAAACGTTCAACAGTACCGTCTGGGTTCATTTTAACTTTCTATACCTATTTGGTTGGTATGGCTCCCTTTTCTGCAGGTAGTTCAGTAAGTGATCGAGTAGTGTTTATCACAAAACCACGGAGTCCCTTAATGGCATAGTCATTGTTTCCCCAAAGATCTTCGTACCTGTGGAAATTCCACCTCCGTGGTTATTTCCAACGGCAATGGATTTCCCTGAAGTGGGGTTTCCCATCTTTTCCCAATCCTTTTTCAGATTCCTCTCCTCCCAAACTCATTCACTTGCGAACTAACTTGAAAGACACACGTCTCCCTTTGCTCACTCAGACATGTTTCTCTATCTACTCTCGGCCCGTACAGTTTGCTATCTCCTTCTGATACAGTTTCCCGCACCAGTTCACGCATATTCCAAGTCGTCCCCTTGTGTTGCCCTTTTGTACACAAACTCTACTCAATTCATTGCTGATAATACAGTCCTCCTCACGCTCACCGAGTTTCTTTTATGTCAATCTTCAAATCTCGCCCTCTTGTACGCCCAACAATTGGCATTTAATGAATCAATTTCATTATGCATCGCACTTTTCCAATTTTCTTTGTTTTTACTCTGCTCAGCTTCTCAATAACTCTTTGGTTCATCTGATTTTAGAATTTCATTTTCGCCAAACAACTAATGCGTCAAGACTATCACCAGTTTCATGAACTCTTAGTACTCGATAAAACCTTCATTATTTTGATCCCTCCTCTTCTGGTTCTTCTGCTGTAGCTGTGCGCATTTCTTGGCTCGTATGATTTTTGTCTTCTTTAATTTCTGAAAAATGACGTCAAAATGAAATCAACCACAGATTCTTCTGATCCATCGTGATCATTTTTATCTGAATTTTCCATCACTTTCAACGGTCGTTCATCAACTGTTCCGTTCCTAGACCTCACCAACTTTATCCTTCCAGGAGACCAAATTCTATATCCATCATTTTCGTCATATCCTATCATAATGCATTTTTCGGCTTTCTTACTCATTTTTTCTCTAAATATGAGCGTAAGGTGTACATCCTATAATCAGTAGATTTTTTATATCAGGCTTTTTTCCGACCCACAACTCATAAGGAGACATCCCTTCAACTCCTGAAACACCAGTTCTGTTGATACGTAGCATTATTTATCATGTCAGCCCACAAACCCTGTGATATACTCTCATGAGCATGCATCTGGATTCTGGTTGCTTCAACTATTGTTCTATGGTCGCGCTCACGGCACCCATTTTGTTCAGGAGTGTATGGCATTGTGAGCCTCTGCTTTATGCCATTTTTGTGTAACAAAGCCTCACTGCTCCACAATCAAATTCACCACCATTGTGCGTCTAAATATCTTTGATAATGTGGCCTAATACTTTTGGTTCAGAAATAAATTGTTTAAATGTTTTCTAACAAAGTGACGACTGTAGCCGGCAATCAAGGTCTGAATGCTCTCTCTGCACTTGCTGACAAAGTAGTGGAAGTGTGTCCTATTAGAATTAGTGCTTGTTTTGTTTGTTTGTATGTACGCGCCGACCCCCAAAACACATCTGTAGATACTACTAGCGATTTACTGATAGACACCAGTCACAAGCAACCTTAGCAGTAGAAGCATTGAGCAGGCAGGTAGAAAAACTATTCTTAGAACGTCGAGAAAATAGAAACCACTCAACTACTTTCTCGAGCGTGCTCCAAAGATGGATCTCAAAAACGTAATCTTGAGTCACCTAATATTGTGCGATTATGTTGGTACCACCTCCAATTTGGTAGTAATGCTAGAACTTGTGTACCTCCTTATAGCTTTGAAAACACAAAGAGAAACTAGTAGGCCATTCATTACGTGCGCAAGTGAAGTTGGCCAAAAGAACAACAGCCGCCTTTTCGATTCGGACAAAAGAACGAAATTAAGGATTTTAGTTGACACTGGTGCGGCCATCTCAGTAATAGATCCTACTAAATCAGATTGCAAGCTTTTTGCAGCAAATGTTACATAAATCAAAACTTACGACATAAAGGTAAAAACTTCGGTTTAAGGAGAGCGTTTACTTTGCCTTTCATTGTAGCTAGTGTTGATGAATCGATCATAGGTGCAGATTTCCTGCAGCATTATGGATTGCTTGTAGAACGTAAGCGACGATGTTTAAATTAATCTGTTACGAGTTTGTCATCTTCAGGGACTAGAACTTTATGCACCAGTGACACTTCGATTACATCAAATACGAACATGCTCCATGAAAGACGCCACTCGCGTAACATTATAAATCAAACCACCAAAATACAACGTTAAACGTAGAAACATCAGGACCTCCTATAACTGCAAAATTCAAGAGACTAGATCCCGTAAGACTAGCAGTCGCCAAAAAGGAGTTCGATTACATGCTGCAAAACGGGATTTAAAGACCGGCGTCCTTGTGGTGATTATAGAAGACTAAAGAAAGTCACTAAACCGAATCGATAGGCATTACCAAATATTCAAGATTTTTCAGGGCATAAATTATTTTTCGAAAATTGATCTCTTGAAGGCATATCACCTATCCTATGGCACTCGAAAGCAGCCAAAAACACCTTTTGCTTGTTTGAATTCCCACAGAGATGACGATTGGTTTATGCAATGCCGCTCAAACGTTTCAAAGATTTGTGAATCTAGTTACCCAAGGCCTCAATGTTAAACCTCGCATCCATGCATGACAGCTACTTCCAACGTAGAGTAACACTTAGCTAATTTGCTGTCATTATTTCAGCGCTTTAGAGAATACGGCATATTAATTAATCAACCCACTCAAATGTGAATTTGGAAAGTCCGAAATACAGTTCCTAGGGCATATTATTTCGAAAGATGGTAGTATCAAGCTTTTGCTGTTGAAAGTGGAACAGAACATCGATTCGCCCTGCAGTGCTGTAGTAAGTATGTTCACTTAGCTGTTCCCCTCTTTAGGTGTGGCAGCTTGCACTATTAGGTCAGTGTCTCTGCAGCACGCAGTTCACTTTCCAGTACCCTTTCTATGTCAATAACCAGGTAATCGCTTTTTGTTGCGCTTGGTATGACTCACAAACCCAACATTTTTAATAGTAGGGTATGAGAACAGCTGTGACATCTATGCACGACCTGGGTACCTCGTTCTGTTCAGCAGAAGGATCAGCAACCTTAGAAATTTTGGAATTTTTTAAAGGTATCTGAATTCTCCGGTAAAATCTTTTCGCAATGAACTTACTTAAGTCCAAGGCCATTGGAGTGAAAATACAATCATTAGCTGTAAGGATAACTTTAATACCCATACCTAAAGTTTCCGTGCCAATTATTGTATCATAATTAATGGAATCATCAGGAACAATATGGAAACAAATATTAAGGCATTTTTCATCAACAATTACTTCAGACACTTTTTGGCAATTACTGGTTGTTGGGCCCACAAGAGAGGGAGCTTGAGAACGAAATAGAAGCCTGAGCGTGGGAGAAGACTGTATCAAATGTATTATTAATGTTTAAGAAAAATTAATAGAATGAATATACGGAATGTTAGCAGAAGACACCATTGTGAGCTGTTTGCGGTCCAGAAATTTGACATTGAAATTTATTCCCAATCAGAGAACATCCGGATCCTGAATAAAAAATGAAGCAATATACTCGTATATTACCATTGTGTGTCAGAGAACTGAGTGGGTTTGCAGAGCATAGGTTAACTGTGCTCGGTAATCTTTCCTTTAGGCCTGGAGAAGTCCTTATGAGAGTTTCGAGAGTTCTTGTTGGGCCACGTGTCAGCATAATATTCTGGGGGTTGGCAAGCAAAGCATACTCCATGTCTTGAAGTTCCTCCTTTGTTTGAAGACGTTGCATTCATAAGTGCGGTGCACCTTTTTACGACACTTATGACTGTATGGAGAGTTGTAGGGTCCTGGTTGTGAGTCCATGGGTTTGAACCTCTTCTGGTTCTGAGTGGGGTTATCATGCGACTCTCCTGGGCGTTTCCCATAAGACAAAAACTTCAATTCTTTCGTCAAGGAGTTACGCGATATGTCATTGGTGAAAGCTAACTGATGAACACTTTTGTCATATCTTGATAAATGAGCCAGTACAAGGGAGATCGAAATTCCTTGAGGCGTAAGATCCTTGAATCGTGCATTCAAAATTCTCACCATTTGAGCAGCAAAAACTACGTGATAACTCGGAGCATTATTCAACTGGGTGGCGATTACAGCAGCGGGAGTATCCAACGAGTCGTATTCATCGATGAAAAGTATTTTAAAGTCATTTCATGTGATATTGGGGGTGGGGGACTTGAGATAGCCATTGAGCGGCTGGGCCTTTCAAAGCGCGTCCTAGTTGCAGAATGAGGTAACCCGAGGCCCGTGCGAGGATGGTCGTGCAAACAAAGATCGGCAATTTGCAACCAAGCCCTTGGATCTGTGCCCTCAGATGAGGGGTTGAATTCAGGTAGAGGAAGCAGACGAGTGGACTGTGAGGGGATTCGTCATATTAAGCCCTGAAGGAAATCCGAATGCTGGATGCTTTCAGTTTGAATAGTAGAAGTTACCAGTGTTGAATAACGATGTCGAGTCATTTGGCGAAATATGAATGTTTTCCGAACCTTGTCTTGTATGACTGGACATGGATTGACGAAATGACAAAGTTGGATCTGATCTCGCAATTACGTAGGCGTGGGCAAACCGACAAATTATGATGCGGAGGCTCAATTAGGGTTAATTCCTCTTCCTCTAAAACCAATGCCATGACCACACCGAAACTGAATACTTGGAGGGGCGTGAATTAAAACTGCTGGATGTTTGTAATAAGTCCACGGTATTTGTTAAGCGAGTAATTGAGACTGATGAGTGAAATAGTAATGAGTGGTAATTGAAACTACATTGGGGGTACTACCGCTTTGGAACGCTAAACTCCACGCCAGCACAAACGACGATGTTATCCGCTATGCAGCAAGATTAATCGATCAATTCAAACTTACAAATACGGGCATAGTTTTCGTTAAAGAATTCCGTAAATTCAAGACTCCTTCATCCTGGGTGATTGTTCGTGTCCAGAAGAAGGAGAAATTCAGGAACACCCAACTTATTCGCCGTCATATTTATTTATGTACAACTTACGCCAAGTTTTCTCAAGCGGCCACTGAAAATAACCAGGTTGTATCATCGATTCCTGAACAAATACTCATAAGCCGGCCTGCAGAAATCGTTTTTGTGCTGGTCCAATTGTTGGGGACCGACTAATTGGACTATCACTATTTCAGGGCCTTCAAATTGCTCTCAACCTGGTCACACCACTTTTTGACGTTTAGCCCGAACAGCGTGTCAGTGATGTATAGTCTGATGCTTCCCTCTGTATACATCAGTAATGCTATGGATTGAATACATAAATGGATTGATTTTTCGTTTTCAGTGGTGTCGCCGTCCACTGCGGCGACTGTGGCTCGAGCAATAGCGACATAACCGAGCCCTGTTCCCCGCTTTCGTCGACTTCACTGGATGAGATGCCGCCTACTCAAACTGTGATGAGCAATGGGCCAACTTGGCCCTGGTCCGAAGACGGATCCGACCTCAAAACCAACTGCTCCACACGACCGACCAAACGCCGCAAACAAGGCAAGATCACCGAGTTTTTCAAAATCAAATCCAAATCCTATCTTGGAAGCTCCAAGGCCAAAATACTGCCCATCTGTAAAGGTAGGGACAAACTCCTGTTATCAGAGATAAAAGATATATTAATAGATCGGCAGTATTTTTAATCTTTTCATTAATTCCAAGACGTTGTAGTTATCATTTCGTCTTGATACTAGTCCTCGTATCGCTTGGTAATTCGTCAATGGTACGGATCTACAACTGTAGGGCGAAAACGCAGACAATTGTCTCAAATACGTTTCATCTTACTATAAATTACTATTATGAACATGGAGTGAGCATTCCTTAAAACAGACCTGGAAATGTGAACAGGGCGTGGTCTTGATTTAGGGCGCCAAATCCTTACCATACGCGAGGGGAGACTTCACATTTTTCCTTTTTCTTTTTTATGAAACGTAGGAGGGAGGGTCTTACAAGGCTCCTAGTGGGCTCCTGGTCAATAGTGATAGTAAGGCCTGTTCTTGAATATTTAGTGTACAGAAAGGTCCTCTTTTCGATAGCCTGTGAAAGATTCGACCATTACATTAATTGTGTGGGCCACCAGTAGCCCTTTTTCTCTATAGCCACCCTCCTACGATTCATCTTTCGAGTTCATCCTGACAGTAGGTTGGACGTTCCTGAGTGGTGTCTCCAATCTCGTTCCGTTCCATTGTTACTGCAGGTTCCAATCCCGCAATCATGCACTTTCCCTTGTAGAAAGATCATGTCTTCATGATCAAGAAGCTTTGGAAGGGTTGCACACGTTCACGAGTGAGGTCCTGTTAGTCCCATTGGAGAATGTGGATGTAGGAACTCGTCAGGAAGCTGAAAGGCTTAGTGAGAGGATAGCTCTGGTGGTTGTGTGAAACTAAGCAATTAGGTAACTGGTTGTTATCGAATTTGGAAACGACAAGCATTAGCTTAGGCAGCAGCAGTTTGGCCATGGAGTGATGAGATGACGAGATAATCTGCAAGGAGGGGTGATTTTCCTGTTTTCGGTCTAGAATCAGTCTTACACTACTGAAATTCGTTCCATTCGACCTAGCATCGAACACTGCCTTGAAGACGATACCAAACACGACGTAATTGCGATAAGGCTGCCAATATTTCGTTGTTGTTAATTTTTTAAACCATTTCTTGCCCATAACCCCCCCCCCCACCGCCATTGGCTATTTGCCGAGCGGGCGGGCACAACTATATAGCTAACGGGATTTTTTGACCACGTTAAAGGCACAAAACGCCCGGATGGCGGATGGACATTGCAGATTTGGAATCCCGATGACTTGAAACGGAAAGGCAAAACGATCAAATTTTAATGGAGGGGGGGGGGTAAAAAGTTTCCCCGGACCGAATACGAGTATTATTGAGAATGAGTAATAACCAAAACAACTGTTCAACATAGTGGAACAGGAAAGGACACAACATCAATAATCTATAGAGGAACAGTTGAAGTAATTTGTACTAATACATGTATGTAGCTGCTGAACTGCCACTGTTATTTCACGCCCGGCAAACTGAAACTTTCCAACAAGTTAATTACTCATTTTCAGTCTTCACAGGCGCTATACCCGAGCACAAGCTTTTCGGGAAACGGGCCCTCCAACCCCCACCAACCGAGCAGGGACCGACGTAGAAGTTGCGAGTCAGTTGAGTCGGGATTACGAAGACGTTAGCTGATGGAATGCCTCCCTAGTCTTGCGTTCGCCAGTGTTTGGGTGTAGTGACTCACAATTTACTTGTTGATTTATTGCAATCACTACCGAGGTATTGTTCAACGCTTGCTTCGACATTAAATCGGTATCAACGCCCTCATCCCTCTTAATCTCGGTGCCAGCAGTTTTCCGATGAACTTGGGATTCGAAGGAGGTGAAAATAATCGTCCTGTTTCACCGGGGTTGGGTGAAATCAGAAGTGGTATTGATCCTTTATCTCCACAACAGTATTGTAAATTACAAGTCACGACAATTTCAGTCATGAAATTGTGACGCACATCGGCGCAGCCATGTTTTCCACAGAGCGTGTGAGGCGTTGGAGACTCCTGACGGTCGGAATCGCCAACTGCGTAGTACGGCCACGTGGCGTAGTCCGAACCCCACCGGTCGAAAATCCAACTACAGTGAACGCATATCTTGAAGAGCTGCCAACAAGATGTCAACAAATTATATTATTAACATGCCAAGTGCCGGCGAACTTGCTCTCATTACAAAAGGAGGAATAATTTTAGTTTATTATTCATTCTGAAGAATAACCCTATGTTTTCGTCCAGGAACAATGTTTTACAACTCCCCCTCAAAATTTGATACTTAACGTTTCAAGACATCGGGATTCTAAATCTGTAATATCCGTCCGCCGTCCAGGCCGTTTTAATGTCGCTTTAATATAATCATTTTAATAATCGCAAATACACCATGTTTGGTAATGTATTCAAGGTATTTTAAGATCCTGGGTCTAATGGAATGATTACGAGACGTGTAGAACTGCGTATCGTGAAATTACAGGAATTATAGTGAGCCAAAGTCTACTAATTGAAAGAACTCGGCAGAACTACAGAGAAAGTGAAAGTTTCGTCGTTTATACTCCCTCCCTCCAGTCTCATCAAAACCACCCGCCTGCTCGACTCTCAACGTCGTGTGCCAATTGCCTACAGGCGCGTATGGGTGACTGGAATATTTGGGTTTCGTCAGTCCATGGGAGTCAGGTCATGTTTCGCATGGTTTACTGGTATTTTTCAATGCTGAATCGAATGGGATGTGTTTCGGAGCAGTAATACTAGGCCAAGCTGTTCATCAGAATAATAAACCGTTGTGTAATCATTTGCAGGGGTTTTCATTCTGGTTCACCATTGAATAACATTGTTATTTATCGAAGTTTCTGGGAGATAGATTTTTCAATCAAGTCGTAGAGCATACTAAAATTCTTAGTTCGTAGCAATAAGAGCCCCTGTTGAAATCAATGGTTTCCAAATCAACATTTACTTCATACTGCCGAAACTCTACAGGTACACCTACGTTTTTCGACTAATACACGAATCTAGGGTTAAATCTCGTAATTTATATAATGAGCCATGTGTTGCTCCACTGTAGTTTCTATAACAGTGAGCGATGGTTGTTGAGAGGACAGGCGAACTTAGCAGCATTGACTGCTACAAAGCAAGCCTATAACCATTTTGCCGAAGAAGGTGATGGCTAAGAAACGCGTTCACAGTTGATCTATCCCTTCCAAACTTGCCACCCAAATAAATAGTTAGTGGTTCACATTTCAGACGGCACCACACATAAAGTGGCGAATTTGGCAAAAAAGGAAGTATTTTATTTTAATTGCATAAAAGCAAGGAAATGTTTTGTTTATCTGTTTTGGTTTATTATTCATTCTGAATAACCCTACGATTTCGGTCAGGAATTGAACGAACTCGCGGAAGTCAACGTTTCGTCGTTTGTACTCCCTCCCTCCCCTCTCATCAAAAACCACCCACCCGCTCGCCTCGCAACGCCTTGTCAATTGCCGAGGGTTCGCTGGAAGTCCCCGTCCCGATTTCTCCGACTCTTTTTGCCTGACGGGGCGGAGGAAGGTTAGAGCCGATGAGACCGGCACTTCCTCCACACACCCCTACATCAGATCATGAATGCCTACAGACGTTTACGGGCGCCTGGCGCCGGGGGAATATTTCCATTGTAGTCAGGTCATGTTTCGTATAGTTTACTAGTATTTTTCGATGCTGAATTGAATGGAATGGATCTCGGAGCAGTAATACTAGGTCAAGCTGTTCATGAGAATAATAAACCATTGTGTAATAATTTGCAGGGTATTTTCTTTTATTTTTATTACTGAACGATTTGTGACGGGATGTAGTTCGTAGTGCCATCGATTCTCTAGACTCGCCCACCACCGACAAAAACCATCCAGAGAAGAAATCTTCCTTTCGGTTGTTATCATCACCGTGTTTTTATATCTCGTCATACCTACTGTTTTTCCATTTCTTTCACCACTGCCAACTATACCTACTACCAAATTTAGTCATCAACATCTTTTATTTCCGCTTTCTTCAATATCAACCTCATCCATAGACCTAGAATAACTCTACCTGCTGTGAGTTATCCGTGGGTGGAAGAAGTGCAGTTAACTAAGCAACTATCTCCAAAGTAACATTTTATTTTAATAATTTATAAGATTGAAGTGTTTGTTTTGTTTCTTTTCTGTTCGATTATATTTTTTTATTACGCAAGCCGTATCTGTTTTTAAATGTTTAGTAACACTTTCTTTAAAGCAGCATATTAGAACTAGCTCCCTGCTCATCAGGACAAGGCTTTCAATAGCCCATCCAGTTAGATAAGGTGGGAAACCAGATTAAGAACTCAGGTGGTCACCTTCGCGTGGTAACACATGGGCAACAGCTCTCCACCAGGAGTCTGGCTAACGATCAAATACTTGCCGTACCTTCGCAGGTCTGAGTTCAGTGGATGCTGCAGGGGCCGGCCTCTTACATATTAGCAAAACCGCAGCCCCTTGTCAAGCAGATATGAACAGTCAAAATGAGGAAACAGACCTGTAGCTATTCTCCCGTAATAGGGTTTGGGACGAGAGATTAGGGAATGCTGGTGGATTTCATTGAGAAATTGGAATGACGGCGGAGAGAGAAATATATCTTTCCTGAGCCATCAAATGATGTGAACGATATTCTTGGTTCCAATTTGGCTGTTCAAACACTGCGAAGGTGTGACGATTCCGTGGCCTAGGAGTGGTAAATATTTGAACTGTGGTTGCAGTAGGTTGGTGATAGTCCCTTGTGGACCCTGCGATGTTGTTCCATTCCATTGTCACTGCAGGTTCCCTGTAACACCCCATTGCACCAGGTTGGCCCTCCCGCCTCTCTACATGGCAGCTCTTCTTTCATGTCCTCTTCACCCTCATGAGAATCTTGCGTTGTGCAACCACTTCCTTACATTCTTCCATACTGTCCAGCAGCTGTTTGAGCTATATTTTCTTGATGTACATTCTTCGTCCGTGCAAGATATTGGCCCTAGATCAGCAAGCTCCATCCTCTTCTGGCTGAGCGCTGCGTGGGTAAATTAAGCTTTTCTCCTATAGTTTTCAGCAGAATTCAACTTGGTGCAAACGAATGCCGTTGGTGTGAGCCAGCCAACTGTGTCCTCCACTGTGCGCTATCAGCCTACCCACCTTTAGGACGATACAATGGCTTGGGATGCTTCATCTATCACTGCCCTACCACTGTTTGGGCTTGCAGCCTTTCCAATCCAGTGAAGGTAAGCCCTAACTGATCTATGTCCTACGAGGAGCTGGGAGGTAAGAACCCACCCATCCGTGGCACTGCACGAGCATAAACCAAGTGCTGGAATCTGCTAGCGGGTCACTTGACTGGGCTGTTCAACTTGTTTTGCTACCGTTTACAGGACTACAGCCGTTCTAATTTTGTTCTGGTGGTCATACTCTAGTTATTCCCTCAATAAGGACAGCTCTTTCTGAACCGCTGCCATTTTAGACATTGCTCAGTGTATCAGCCCACACATTCGCTCATCGTAACAGGATGAAGGTGTAAAATGATACCTCCTCGTGCTTCCCCAGCCATCAGACGGGAAAGAGCCATTATTCTGTGGTAGCTTTATCTGCCATTGCCAGGTATAAAAACCGAATGACAACTTGATATTCACTAACTCGCCCGAGTGCAAACTGCTTCCCTTGTTTGTACCTCCATTTTTTTTTTTTCTCTGAAACGGTGGATGCAGGCAATACCCTCACTGCAGCCACAAACGGGCCTATTGTAAGGGCGTCCATGATACTCGGATCATGGCCCACCTGCACCACCCCCAGGCCCCACGGCCCCGCACATAGCGGAGGATATCCGCAAGTTCTGCATTTGCCACCTCTTCGGGCTGAAGAAAGGGCCTCCCAAACACAGAACGGCGCGATGCCGCGAGTCCATCGCATACGCACAGCACGTGCTCTGCCGTCTCTAGCCCTACCTCGCAGAACCTGCATACCTGTACCTCGCACTTGCCAATATTTGCAAGGTGGTACCTCAGCGGACAGTGACCTGTGAACAGGCCACATATGATCCTCATATCCTTCCTCCCCAGAGCAAGCACCTCCTTGGACCTCTCTCTGGAGAGCCGGATAAAGAGTTTTGACTGTCTAAGGCCGGGCAGCCCCTGCCAATGAGCAGCCCTGCACCTATCCTCCCATTTGCCAACCTCTCTCCGTAGATGGCTCCTGGTAGTCCCAACAAAGGGCTCAGGGCCAATAGGGATCTGCTCTGATCCCTTCTTAGCCAACCTATCAGCCCGTTCGTTTCCCTCTATACCCTGATGCCCTGGCACCCAACACAGTGTTACACTGTTGTCCTCGGCCAGGGCCTTCAGTCCAGTCAGACACTCCCACACCTGCCGCGATGTAAGACAGTATGAGGCTAAGGCCTTGAGAGTGGCCTGACTGTCCACCATGATGTAGATTCTCTGCCGCTTCAGTCCCCTCTGCAGCAGCCGCTGCACACAGACTGTCACCGCAGCCACCTCTGCCTGGAATACCGTGGCCAGCGACCCCAATGGGATCGCTGCTCTGATCCTCGGCCCAAAGATGCCTGCCCCTGCAAGGCCACCCTGCACCGAGCCATCAGTGTAGTATACCAGGGCTCCAGCTTCGAAAGCGGGAGCTCCCCCTACCCACCTGGATCGCTCATGAATGAGTATCCGAAAGGGTAGCACGAAGTTGAACCTCGCGGGCATTGAGTCTACCACATGCAGTTCAGGCCCCCCCACCTTCACCTTGTCAAGGATCAAGTGGCAGGAACTCCTCCTCCCCGCATGATCAGACCCAACTCCAACATACGCCGCAGCCTGGAGGAACGCCATCCTTTTAACATGTATGTGGAGTGGAGCTAAATCTAGCAAGACCTCCAGTGCAGCCGTAGGGCATGTTGTCATACAGCCTGTAATGGCTAGACACGCCCTACGCTGCAGTTTATTTAGCTGCAACTGCACTGTTTTGTTTTCCACCCTAGTCCACCAGACCAGGGCTCCATAGGTGACTACAGGCCTAACAACCGCAGTGTACAACCACCGGATCATCCCAGGCCTCAGCCCCCATGTCTTCCCCACCATTCTTTGAGCTGCCCACATCACCACCGACGCCCGCTGTAAGGCTTTTTTCACGTGTGTGGCCCAAGAGCTTACCATCAAGAAAGACTCCCAAGTACTTGATCTCATGCTGGATCTTCACCACCTTGCCACCCAGCCTGAGTTCCCGCAGCGTAAGGCTGCGCCTTCTGGTGAATGGGATCAGGCTCGTTTTGTCTGGATTGACAAACAGTCCTTGCCCATTGCACCATGTCTGTAGGGTATTCAGTGCATGCTGCATGCATTCACTGATTACATTCGCGAATTTACCCGACTATAATTACCAGGTCATCCGCGTATCCTATTACCTTGTAGCCCTCCTCCTCCAGCAGCTCGAGAAGGGTATCAGCTACCAGTAACCAGAGGAGAGGGAGAGCACCCCCTGCGGGCATCCCCTGGTGGGCACCACAGAGAGTGTCTCCCCCCCCAACTCCGAGAAGACCACCCTGCTACTCAGCATCTCGTTGGTCCAAGAGATTAGGTAAGGATCTACACCCTTCCTACCAGCCGCAGCCGTGATTGAGGCATACGACGTATTGTCGAAAGCCCCCCCAATATCCAGAAAGCAGCACAGCGCAATCTCTCCGGATCTCAGAGTATCCTCCAGCACTGTTGCCAGTTCCTTCAGAGCAGTCCCAGTGGATCTCCCCCTCTGATAGGCATGCTGGGAACTCCGAATGGGGTTCTGAGTTAGATAGTTCTCCTTTATTGATAGGCACACTATCTTCTCCATTGTTTTCAACACGAAGGACATGAGACTGATGGGGCGGTAGCCCTTAGCCAGGGCCGAGGAGCCACCCGGCTTTGGTATAAAGACCACCTTCACCTTCCTCCACATAGTGGGTATGTACCCAAGGACATAGCTCGCCCTGAAGAGCCTCCCCAGTATCGGACCCAGAGCCTCCCTACCATGCTGCAACATGGCTGGGAAGATCCCATCCGCACCTGGCGCCTTGTAAGGTTTAAATGAACCAATAGCCCATTTAACCTTATTAAGTGTGAACATTTCTCTGGAGGCTGCAGCTAGCAGTGGGTTCCTTGATTGCCCATGACAGGTACCACCATCGGCGCTCAGCTGATGGTGGTGGCTATCTCCCCACCGCAGGCTTTGAGACCCTGGGAAGTGAGCTGTCAGTAGCTCCTCCAAGGTCTCCTTGCTGCCCCTTGTGAATGTTCCCTCTGCCTTTAGGAGAAACCCGATTTGCGGTCTCTCTTCTCTAGAGAGGATCTTCTGTACCTTGGACATGGTAGACAAGTCTTTCATGCCCCCACAGAAGTCTCTCCAGGATTTCCTTTTAGCCTGTCTAAGGGCTTTATTGTATGCTGTGAGGGAACCCCTATATGTGTCCCACTCACCCTTCTTTTTTGCTCTGTTAAAGAGCCTCCTCGTTTCTTTCGAAGCCTTTCCAGTTCCTTGTTCCACCAAGGAACCTCCCTATTGGATCTTCGGGTTTTCAACTCGCAGCTTTCTTCATACGCCTCTACCATAGCTGCGCAGATCTCCCCTGTCGCCCTTTCTACACCTTCGACAGTTTGCATTTCACAGCTGTAGCTCTCCAAACTGGAGCCCAACACGCGGCTGTACAGAACCCAATCCGTGTTCTTGGGGTTCCGATATGTCTCCGTCACACTATTAGGGAACCGCAGCCTGAACCTCACCATCCGGTGGTCAGACATTGAAGTTTCCCCAGAGACATGCCAATCTGTTATTCTGCTGACATAGAAGGTACTTGAGACCGTAATGTCCAGCACCTCCCTCCGCCTGCGTGTAACAAAAGTTGGCGTGCTCCCCCTATTAACCACCACCATTTCATTGCACAGTAAGTAGTAAAGAAGGGACTCACCTCTTTCATTTGTGTCTGTGCTGCCCCATGCCATGTTATGTGCATTGGCGTCGCACCCGACAATCAACTGAAGGTCTTCCCTTCTGCAGTAATGGATCAGCTGCTGCATAATCAGCGGGGGGACCTCAGCCTCATCGCCTGGGAAGTAGGCTGACGCCACCACTGTCCTCGCCCGGAGTCCATTACTGTCTTGAGCTTCCAGCATTACCGCCACCAAATCCCTGTGACAGAACTCGGGAATTTTTAGAATATGCAAGTTGTGTCTTACCAAAACAGCCGCCCTAGGACGACCTTCTGTGCCACAGTAGATCAACTTACCTGTACTAGCAGGTATCCCTTTTACGTCCCTGCTGTCCGCCCAAGGCTCCTGCAGTAGAGCCACATCACAGCTCCCCCAGACAAAGCTCCTGCACATCACTGCCATAGCTGCTTTGGCCGTGTGCAGGTTGATCTGGAGGAAGCCCACATGCTGCGCAATCATCGTCGCCTACGCCGACCCCCAAACCCCCGTGGGACCTTACGTCCCTGCGGAGTGCCCGGAGGGCGAGCAGGCGCGACTTGCCTGCAGCCTCTCTGCAGTTTGGGCCGGAAGGACATTGTCGTCCTTCCTGCCCTCCCTGCCAAATCTGGACCCGCCAGCCCCCCCACCCCACCCGCAGCCACTGCCGAAGCCGTCACCACAGGAGGGGGAGGAGGGGCCACCAGGACCCCAGCACCGCTGTTTCCAGGAGCCGCCACCATTCCTGCCGAGGCACCCAAGGCGGGGCCCCCAGCCAGGACCGCGCAGCGGGACCCTAGGTCTCCGCTGCCTGCAGCCCCCCGGCCAGCAGCCCCACCCCCCGACACCCCCGCAGCGGCAGCGCTCCCTCTTCCCCTTCCACCATCTCCAGGGGCATCCAAGGAAGGGACACTCGAGGTAGGTACCTCTCCAGAGCCCTGCTTCCTCACTCTGATGCTGCCTTGCCTCAGCTTTATGGAGACTGCTGGCTCAGCCTCCAAAGCCTGGGCAGATTGCGCATCTATCAGCAGTTGTACCTCCATGGTCTCCACACTAATGGGGAGGAGAGTCTACATTCTTCCCATTATCACCAGGACCGGCTGTGTTCTGCAGGGCAAGAGGCCTCCGAACTTCTTGAATGGCTCCAATAGTTGCAAATCTCGTTCTGAAACCATGTTGATACCCTGACAGGTCAACTACTCACCTGATGTCTCCCTGACAAGCCCCTCTGAGCCTAGCTATGTCTTGATTCCATTCCAGGAAGTCTTGTACTGTGACCCTCACGACACCACCCTCACGACTCCACTATTGAGATAGAGGAGGTGTTGTCCTGCTCCCTCGCCAGATTGGCAGAGGAGGGGGGGACCTGGAGGTGTCTCCAGGCCACATCTACAGTTTGCCCACACCTGTGCAAACCTGGCAAATCCTGCCACCCTGTTGGAGGGGGAGGGGAGGATCCTGGCTACCAGGGAGCAGGGGAGCCACCTCCAGGGCAGGAAGCCAGGCCTACACCCAAATGTCGTAGTAGAAGGATCAGGTGAACAGCACATAGCTAGCGTCCCACATGTGCATCTGGCCTTGGTCCCACATAGACATCTTCAGAAGATCCAGCATGGGTGTGCCGCCGAGCAGTTGCAGTGCAAGGTGGGAGGTAGTGCAGTACGCTGGCAGGACAGTCTGGAGGATGTCTTGCTGGATCATGCAGTCCGTTTTTCTGTCTCCTTGAGACCCACTAAACCATTGCAGCGTAGCACACTAACTGCTGGAAGACTGCTCTGTATAAGTGTCTGGCAATGCGGGGAGGGTCCCCATGCTGGCCCTGTTAGGGATTGGACCTAAGCAGTGTGGTATCCACATTTGGTCTGCAGTGGTGCCAGGGCTACCTCTTGGGCAGAAAGTCACTCTCAAGTACTTGGATTCGCCTGTTGTGGCAGAACTTTATGGTGATAGTGGACAGTACTCGCAGTGACGGTCATGCATGCTCGCTGGTCACCTGACCCTGTGGAGGCAACCCTCTACCGAAAGAAGCTCAGCTGTGGCACGTGCCCCTACACTTCTGGCAGACCACTACTCACAGAAACACACCCTAAGCGTCCTTAGATAGCTCACTATCCGAGAAGGGAAGTTATTGGAGTTGGACACATCTCGTTTGTTATTTCAACGCCTTACTCATCACCATTGGCAATGCCTTTATTTATGCCAGCTGAGTCTTCCTCAATTTTGGTCCAAATCTCGGTAAAATGGTGTTGTGTCGTTTATCTCGTTCTTAAATGTTTTACTTTTTTGCGTTCTGTTTTAAATACAAATTATTACTTAGAACAGTGATCAAATTTCAATTGGTTATGGGCCCAGACAGTTGCAAGCACAAGCACTTCTCATACATTCTGGTTTATGGGACTATGTTTCAGGTACTAAACGAAAGTAGGGATGGCATAAATACTGTAGACTGGGACAAAAAGGATTTCTACGCTTGATCGGAATTAATTCTGATAATTTCACCATCAGAATTAAAACGAATAAAAAACCCTGCAAATTATTACACAACGGTTTATTATTCTCATGAACAGCTTAACCTAGTATTACTGCTCCGAGAAACATTCCATTCGATTCAGCATCGAAAAATACTAGTAAACCATACAAAACATGACCCGACTACAATGGAACTACAAAAACTAAATATTCCCCCGGCGTCAGGTGCCTGTAAACGTCTGTAGGCATTTATGATCCGATGTAGGGGTGTTCGGAGGAAGTGCTGGCCTCATCGGCTCTAACCTTCCTCCGCCCCGTCGGGCAAAAAGAGTCGGGGAAATTGGGATGGGGACTACTTCCAGTGAACCCTCAGCAATTGGCACGACGTTGCGAGTCGAGCGGGCGTTGCGAGGCGAGTGGGCGGGTGGAGTACAAACGACGAAACGTTGACTTCCGCTGTAGTTCCCGCAAGTTCTTTCAATTAGTTGACTCTAATAATTACTGTAATTTCCCTATACGCAGTTGTACACGTCTGATACTCATTCCATTCGACCCAGACGTAAAAATACCTTGAAAACGATACGAAACACGGCGTATTGGCGATTATACTGCGTTTTGTGATTTTTTTAAACCTTTTTTTGTCCATAACAACCATGGGCTTCGTCCGATCGGATTGCCGAGATGACGGGCACAACTAGATACCAAATGGGATTTTAGTGCGAAAGAATGGATTTTTTAGACCATGTTAAAGGCACAAAACGGATGGCGGACGGACATTGCAGATTTGGAATCCCCATGTCATGTAACGTAAAGTATAAAATTTTGAGGGGGGGGTTGTATAAAATTTTTCGTGACCGAAAACATAAAGTTATTATTCAGAATGAATAATAAACCAAAACTGCCGAACATCGAAGCAAGTTTGGGATACTCTGACGAACATCTACCAAAGTAAAGAACCTGCCCGGAATGCCCTTTATTGAAATTCCTCATCCTTCACAAAATTAATGAACGGGAAGTTATTCGCGACCATTTGAATAATTTTGTGACACCTTCGACAAACTTGCAGAAATGGACATCAACATTAATAATGATTTGTTGAGCATAGTGATATACTCTCTTCCAACATCGTTTGAGAACTTCAAGATTGCTATCGACTCGCGTGATGAACTCCTATCAACAGAAAATTTGATAATAAAAATAATGGAGGAATATGAAGCGCGAAACAAGAACAATTCAATAGCTGAGAGAGCATTTTTCGGAAAATGACTCAACAATCATAGACGTAAAAACAACAGCAACAAAAATCAGTCACCTGAATTAAAACCAAAGTGCGATACTTGCTCGAAATTTGGGCATATAATAGTGTTTATGCTCTAATACACCAACTAAGGATAATTCATGGTGCCTTGACAGGGGCTGTACTTCCCACATGTGCTCTTCTGACTTTTCGAACTTCGAAATACTGGACAAATTTAAGTCATTGTGTGAATTGAAACTTTCCAAAGAAGCAACTACCCTGATAGACGACACAGGAACTGTCATCCAAAATTTAAAGAAAAACCAATGCTCTGACGTTCATTTACCAGAAACTCTTTACGTTCCAATTTTGACAACGAATCTCTTGTCAGTAGGGAAAATCACGGACAAGGGATACAATCTAATATTCAAAAAGAGGGGAAACGTCATCGTTGATCATGAATTAGCACTCAAAAACTGGGGACATCTAAACGAAGCCAACATGAAACTCGCAGCGACAACTAACTAAACTCCTTGATGGATAAAGTTTTAATCCCTCTGCAAGATTGGGAGACTATGAAACTTGTATACAAGGAAATTTCACAAGAGTTCAATATATTTCAAGCGAAGAAACGAAAAACCTCGAACTCCTCGAATCGACCCCTTCCTTCACCAGGTGTCTTAGTCTCATTCATCGACGAATATTCAAGATACTCAACGATTTATTTCATGAAGAAGAAAAACGAAGTTATCGAACATTTTAAAACATACAAAACTTTCGTCGAAACATGACAGGCAAGAAAATTAAATATCTGCAGAGCCGAATAACCCAATAAAATGTTTGACGAATTTCTCAGGCAATCTGGGCATCCAACGGAGATTATCGGCTCCAGGAACACCCGAACAAAATGGGCTTGCAGAGCGAAAATGGGCTTGCAGAGCGAAACTGGACCTCGCTAGGTGTTAACTTCTTGAAGCAAAATTACCTGTAATATTTTGAGCTGGAGCTATAAATACGGCAAATTACTTGCTCAACTTCTCCCCATCACGATCTATAGATGAAGACACGCCTTTCCTCAAATGGAATGGCCATATCCCTTCCGCTCGACAGTTCACAATTTTTGGAGCCAAAGCTTCTGTTCACAACAAAACCTTAAACAAGAGCAAATTCTCTCCCGGAGCGATCGATGGAATTTTTATGGGCTTGTACCGCCTGACTCCCTTCAAAAGCACCGGGCGATCGTGATCTAGTGCTTAAGACCATGTTTCATAATTATCGATGAAAGTCGGGAATTGTGGATCGGAGCTCCGCGCCATTGCCGTTAATTGTTGCCTGAGTCAGCGGATCCCAAACCCCCCTCGTAACAGGCTACTCAGAAATCCCAAAAGTGTACAGAGTATGGATACCACACCAACAAAAAATCTTTGTAAGTAGAGATGTAAAAGCCTTGAACGATATTGATAATGCTTCTGTCAATAATATGAATACAGGGTGAGCCATAACAAATGGTGCAGTTTCAAAGGGCGATTTAAAATATCTGGTGCGTAGCAACACACAACTTTCCCCCACCCCCGTAATTTCGAACACCACCTACATAGACGGGCGCTATATCTTCGTTCAACGCATTTTTACAGGAACATTTATAGAGAACAAAATGTAGGGACTAGTTAGCTGAGAGTACTCCGAAAGTTTGATCGAAATCGTTAGAGCCGTTTTTGAGAAAATTGAAATACCGATCAATTAATGTTCGACGAATCTCCTTTTCTCAGTTAACTTGGCTTATATCTCCGTTCAACATATATATACAGAAATAATTATGGAGAACGAAATGTTGGTATGGGTAACCAAAAGACATTCCATTAGGATTTATCACATCTGGTGAAAAAGTTACCCTGGAATTTACGAAAATGTTCGAAAAAACGTTCTTTTTGACACATTTTAATTTTTATCTCTGTTCAATGAACCGCCACAAGAACATTTATTCACAACAATATGTAGGTATTAACTATTTGAAAACACCCTGTGAGTTTGCTAAAAATCGCTCAAGTCGTATTGCCAAAAAGCGTAAAAAACCTGTTTTTCCTTCATAGGCCTATATCTCCGTTCACCGTATTTTCATGGAAATATGTATGGAAAAGAAAAGTTAGGTATTGAGTAGGAGAAGATAATTTGAAAGTTTAATCAAAATCGTTAGAGCCGTTTTCGAGAAAAATGCGAAAAACCCTAGTTTTTGGTACATTTTCGTCCCCCACCCCCCCTTCCCATCGGCCGAAATCGTCCATAACCTTATTTTGGTGTCTACGAAAAATAACGAACAAAACAAAAAAAGAACCAGCTCAATCGGATCAGCCGTTCTCCCGCAAATCGAACTACAGACACACACACATACATACACACATACACACACCTATTCACACACACACACACACACACACACACACACACACACACACACACACACACACACACACACACACACACACACACACACACACGGACCACGCGCCGAAATTAGGTTTTTTAGACTCAGTAGGGTCTGAAACGTAAAGATCTGAAGAAAACCCAATTTTTACTTTCCGCTACCCGAAGGGAAGGAAAGTATAGTAATCGGCCCAAAAAAAAATTTGGGTTTTCTTCAGATCTTTACGTTTCAGACCCTACTGAGTCTAAAAAACCTAATTTCGGAGAGAGGTCCGTGTGTATGTCTGTGTGTATGTCTGTGTGTGTGTGTGTCTGTAGTTCGATTTGCGGGAGAACGGCTGATCCGATTGAGATGGTTCTTTTTTGTTTTGTTCGTTATTTTTGTAGACACCAAAATAAGGTTATGGACGATTTCGGCCGATGGGAAGGGGGGGTGGGGGACGAAAATGTACCAAAATTTAGGGTTTTTCGCATTTTTCTCGAAAACGGCTCTAACGATTTTGATCAAACTTTCAAATTATCTTCTCCTAATCAATGCCTAACTTTTACTTCTCTATACATATCTCCATGAAAATACGGTGAACGGAGATATAGGCCCATGAAGCAAAAATAGGTTTTTTACGCTTTTTGGCAAAACGGCTTCAACGATTATCACCAAACTTTAGAGATGTTTCCGAATAGTTAATACCTACATATTGTTCTCAATAAATGTTTCTCTGACAGTCCATTGAACAGAGATAAAAATCAAAATGTGTAAAAAATAACGTTTTTTCTAACATTTCCGTAAATTCCAGGGTAACTTTTTCACCAGATGTGATATATCCTAATGAAGTATCTTCTAGTCACCCATACCAACATTTCGTTCTCTATAATTATTTCTGTATATATATGTTGAACAGAGATATAAGCCAAGTTAACTCAGAAAAGGAGATTTGTCGAATATTAATTTATCGGTATTCCAATTTTCTCAAAAACGGCTCTAACAACGATTTCGATCAAACTTTCGGAGTACTCTCAGCTAACTAGTCCCTACATTTAGTTCTCCATAAATGTTCCTGTAAAAATGCGTTGAACGAAGATATAGCGTCCGCCTATGTAGGTGGTGTTCGAGCTTAAAGGGGTGGCGGAAAGTAGTGTGTTGCTACGCACCAGATATTTTTTTTTGACCCGATTACTATACTTTCCTTCCCTTCGGGTAGCGGAAAGTAAAAAACGGTGTAACTTAGAAGATTACGGTTTGTTTTATTGAACGCCTTACATCACCTCATTTCGGTAGATTAAGTCCTGAAAATTACATCAGGAAGGTGGGCGCCCTCAGCAGCGACGCACTGATGTAGGCGATTCCTGAAATTTTCAGCCGCCTTCTGGCACATTTCGATGGGAATCGCGGCGATTTCTTCCCTGATTCGAATCTTGACGTCTTCCAGAGTGTGAGGTCGATGTTTGAACACCTTTTCCTTCAAGTAGCCCCACAGGAAAAAATCACACGCACTCAAATCTGGCGATCTTGCCGGCCACCCCAAGTCACCCCTGAGAGAGACGAGGCGTGCGGGGAACATCTGCCGCAGTTTCACCAGTGAGATTTGCGCTGTGTGGGCCGTAGCCCCATCTTGCTGAAACCAAATATCCCCCAGATCCTCTTCTTCAGCTAACTGGTTCAATTCGGGTTCAAAAAATCTTTCCAGCATGAAAAGATAACGCTGAGCATTGACGGTAACAGTC
Source organism: Pachypeltis micranthus (assembly GCA_020466155.1). Classification (NCBI taxonomy): domain Eukaryota; kingdom Metazoa; phylum Arthropoda; class Insecta; order Hemiptera; family Miridae; genus Pachypeltis; species Pachypeltis micranthus. The sequence goes on along the minus strand of CM035770.1, from coordinate 240,399 downwards.
CTTCCATCCTCCTTGAAAAAATAAGGCCCAATCCCCCCAAATTTTGAAATGGCACACCAGACAGTGACTTTCGGGGAGTGGAGAGGTCTCTCGTGAATTCGTCTTGGGTTGTGGTCACACCAATAGCGGAAATTTTGTTTAGTAACCGCTCCAGAGAGATGGAAGTGGGCTTCGTCCGAACTGAAAAAAGTGGACGTTGGTGGGATGCGGTTTTGTAATGCTCCGACGTGGCCGAAACTGAGGGGTCGGAGGATTAACGAGAATAAAAAGGAAATAAATACCAAAAGGTGCGAAAGATAGGTGGTGATTGAGAAGGAAGACAAGGTGTTGGGAGACTAGGAAAAAGAATTACAGTGGAGACTAGAAATTTGTATTAGGGTTAGCGAAGGGTCTCTTGGCATCGATTCAAGCGGTTTTGGTAGTCTGGAGGTGACAATTCCTGAACAATCATAATCTTGTACGAATGGAATGACAAGTCCATGTGCAAAATCCTCCTTAGTGAGGTGTTAGAGATGTTCAGTGCTACTGCGTGCCTCCGAGCAGAGCGCCGAGGCGACTGTTCCACTGCTGCTCTCACTCGAGCCAAATTTTCAGGTGTTCTTGCGTTTCTTGGTCTTCCCGCACCTCTACGCCTTACTGTGGAACCAGTTTCTTCCAATGCTTGAACCCAACGTGCGATAACATTGCGGTGAGGGACGGGATCACGACGTGGGATGTTGTAACGCAGTCGGAAGGCCCGCTGGGTGGCGATGAACGAACAGCCACTTTCAAAAAACGTGCGAATGACGAAACCTTGTTGCTCTCCGCTCCAAACCATTGTAACGACTGAAAACGGGACCACTGCCCGGGCACAATGAGACCCCTCCCAGGTCGTTAACCCCACTACAAGGCAAGCAGCACCCCTTCGAAACTGCACCATTTGTTATCTCTCACCCTGTACTTTAGAACTCTCGAGCAAAAATATCAATGTAGACAGACTTCGAGATAATTTCTAACAGAACTTTATCAAGTGATGAAGAAACCTTCAGTAGAACTTACCAGCAACCAGCCTCTGAAATTGAAGAATCCGAAGACGAAAAAACAACTTTTCTTTCTAAGGATGGGGATTTCTTATCAGAAAATGCTTCTGAATGGAATGAAGCTGTAACCCAAGAAATTAAGTCCCACTTAAAATATGGAACATGGGTTCTCGTGGATTAGAAACCAGAGCACAAACCAGTTGCGTACAAGTTTGTTCTCAGACACAAACTTAATCCAGATGGCACTTTAGAGCGAAAAAACGCACGTCTTGTAGCTTGCGGATATACCCAGCGGTTAAACGTCGATTATTTGGAAACATTCGCACCAGTTACAAAAATGAGTTTTATTCGCATGCTCATTGGTTTTGCTGCCGAAGAAAACCGCCAAGTCACGCAGATGGGCATATCCACCTCATACCTCAAGGCAGAACTTGAAGAAGAGATCCGAGGTAAACATAATTCTTGAGAAGAGTTCAAATGAAAATTCGGAACTTTTGGACAAGGCGAAACTAATGTAATTAGACATGAGAAGAGGGAATACGAGTAAAGAAAAAGTTTTGTCTTTTGAAACGGGCTCTCTACGGTCTGAAACTAGACGACATCTTGCAAATAGTAGGTTTCAAACCGTCCAACACTGACCCCTGCATATATATCCTCACCAGGAAAATGTAAAAATGATCATTTCAGTCTACGTTGACGATATGGTTGTCGCTTTTACTAGTACAACGTTCGCTGAAAAATTGAGAAGCAATTACGAAAATCACTTGAAATTCGAGAAATGAGTGATCTGAATTACTGTTTAGGGATTCAGTTCTTCTTAAAAAATGATAGAATTTTTATGAGCGTAACCAAATATATCGAAGAATTTCTCGAAAAGTTCAACACGAAAAATTGCAACACCCATGGAAGCGGGTCTCAAGCTCGAAAAATCGACTCTGAGAAAAACATCAATCTGTCCTATCAAAAGTTAATTGGCTCATTGTTGTATCTTGCCGTAGCAACTCGTCCTGACAGCTTGTCCTGTAAGCGATCTCAGCCAGTTTAACACCAGTCACGATGAGACACACTGGAGTGCTGTTAAAACAGTTTTGCGTTACCTCCAAGGCACCAAAGAAAGGGATTTTTGTTTAAAAAATCTGGGATGCGAATTTCCGGCATCGTGCATCGTTGACAGAAGGTTATACACTGGCTTCTGTTTTATTTACTCTGGAGGACCAATAAGTTGGGAATCTAGGATCAGAGGACCAAGGCTTTGTCAACAGCTGAAGCTGAATACGTGGCCTTAATAGTCCAGGAACCGAGGGCTAAAAACGTTGACCCAATAGTTGAAAGTTGCTTACTACTTTTTCTGATAGTTCCCTAAATGTTCGATGAAACCCTGCTCTCTCTCTGAAATATGGACCAAGAAAATGGCGTTCATAAAAAAATTTGACTTATTAGTTGATAGTTACAATATTTATCACAGTTGAGGAATTGGCGTGTACTTTATGAATTCACAACTCTGCTACCTCCCATGTTATTACGCTACGGCCATTAAGTTGCAGAGTCAATCAAAATTCGTCGAATTTTGAACCAAATTTCGCATCTGAAATTTGTATGGTGGATTCGCATCAAGTAACTGAGTGGAAACCCCCAACCTTGCCACAATAGTTTTGTAGACTTCGACTTGCAGACAAAATCCAAATTTGATGAAATTTTGCTCAAAAATTGACTTACGGAGTTGAAACTAACAATTTATGTTACGAATAGGTGAAGTGGAGTACTTTAAAAATTACTATGCCTGCTTTCCTCATTTTGAAGACTCTTTCGAGCAGACAAAATCAAAATTTGATGGCTCAAAAAGTGACTTATTAGTTGATTGCTACATTTGCCCGAAGAATAGCTGAAGAGTCTCATATTTGAGTGACGACGCCATATCTACTACAGACGATGCCAGACGCCGATTAATACATTTACTTTTATATAATGTTGGGACAAAGCACATTATGAAATCGACATGAGCAGTTTATATGTAGCCGCAGCAATATTTTTTTACTTTCCGCTACCCAATTAGCTAGGAAAGTATTGTGATCGTGTCAAAAAAAGTTCGGTTTTCTTCAGATCTTTACGTTCTGAGGCCCTATGAGTTCAAAACCTCATTTCTGCCCGTGGTTCGTGTGTGTCTGTCGTTCGTTAGGAGAACTGCTGAACTTTATTAAGCTGGTTCTTTTTTTGAATTGTTTGTTATTTCGTATAGATGCGAAAATGAGGTTATGCGCGATTTCGGTCGATGGGTTAAGGGGAGCGGGGGAGGAAAAGATACCGAAAACTAGGGGTTTTCGCATTTTTCTCGAAATCGGCTTATTATTTCAAAAACTGCTATAACGATTAAAATCAAACTTACGAAGTACTCTCAACTATGTAGTACCTACATTTTATTCTCGATAGATGTTCCTGTAAAACCTCGTTGAACGAAGATGTAGCGCTGTATATGTAGCAGTATATTTTAAGAACGTGTTTTAAGAAAATAAGAAAGCCGTAGAATTATAGGCTTTATTCCACTTGAATCCTACGTAAAATGAGAAGAGTAAATTTGGAAACTAAGTATACAAACTTGTAGCTAGGAAACACGATATAACACATGATTGTAAAGATGTGATTATAACAATTTCCCCCCTTTTAGTTTAGAACATAGTCCAATAAGTGTTTTGGGGCTCGTCCTTTCTGAACGCCTCAAATCTTGGGTGTGTGTGGAGGGGGTCGCAACTGGGCTAGGAGAATCTGATTTCGAAAGAGATGGCTCGGAAACTTCGTCTATGGCTAGGTTGTGAATATCTTCTTCGTTAGAATCCACAGCGTTTTCACACATAGGGGCCAAATGGCGATTAGATACAGTTGTCTCTCGTCGATCAGGTAGCCGCACGTGGGAGTAATTAGGGTTCGCCTCAAGGAGTTCTACTTGCACAATGGCTGGATCTACTTGTGTCGTGGTAGACGTTTCATCAGCACTTGTCCAGGCGTTGATAGCCATGTTGGTAGGGACGGCACGTTAGCTGATCTACGCGGATGATTGAACAACCTCTCATGGGGAGTTGAGTTAGTGGCTGTGCACAGGAACGATCTGATTGAGTGTAGAGCTTGAGGCAGAACCTGTTCCCACTGTCGTGTGTCCAACCCTGCAGAATGGAGAGCCATCTGTGTACCGTTCAATGTGCTCTTTACCCCTAGGGTTGTAGGATGTCGTTCGACTCGTAGTAATTCCTTGCGATATAAGGAAAGTTTTGAGCTCGGCTGGCATGAAAGCTGATCCACGATCTGAATGTATGTACGCTGGCATGCCGAATGCCAAACATAAGTTCCTCAAATGATCGATCACTGTAGATGCGGACAAATTTAGCAGCGAAAGGCGAAGGGGAATCGAGAATATTCATCTACGATTGTGAGTAGGTACTGATTTTCCGTCGATGAAGGAAGAACCCCTTTAAAATCCAGGTTCAGCCTCTCAAAAGGTATTGTGTATTTGATGAGAACACCTTCAGTCTTGAAAAACTAAGGTTTTAGCTCCGCGCAATCTTGACAGCGGGAGGTTATCTGCTACACATCTTCAATAGAATATGGAAGATTTTTGCATCTGATAAAATGGGTCATCCTAGTAACCCCTGGATGATACATTGTTTTGTGTAGTTCCATCAGATCTGAAGTCGATGCTGTAGTGCAGACCCTAGACAGCGTATCAGCAACTTTATTTTGCTTTCCTGCACGATAGAAAATTTCGTAATTAAAACATGATAAGTCGCCTCGGCGCCTCGCCAACGCATAATTTTATCGTTTTTAGTTTCCTTGGCTCTACAAAGTAGGAAAGAAAGTTATGCAATCGGCTGAAAAAAATTTTGAGTTTTCTTCAGATCTTTACGTTTCAGACCCTCCTGAGTCCGAAAAACACTATTTGGGAAAATGGTCTGTGTGTATGTGCGTCTGTGTACGATTTTTAGAGAAAACCACAGTACCAAAACAGCTCAAACTTCATATCTCGCCCGCAGGTCATCATGGGACGCCAAAATAAGGGTATGAACAAAATCCACCGAAATTTAACTATAGTTATCATAGTGATCAAAACACCAAATATTTTTTTTCTCAAAAACGGCTCGAACGATTTTGATTAGATTTTTTATATTGATAGCTCCCAATATGGCAACTATACCATAAAATTCCCATCAATGGGAAAATGACGAGAGCAGCACAATAAATTTCCAAAACTTTCGACGTAATCGATTTTAGAGTGGTTTTTGGAGAAAACGACCTAACCAAATCACCTCAAACTTGATATCTAGCCCGCAGGTTACCATGGGACGCCATAATAAGGGTATGAGCAAAATCCACCGAAAGTTAACTATAGTCGATAAAAACACCAAATTTTTTTCTCAAAAACGGCTCTAACAATTTTGATTAAGTTTTTCATATTGATAGCCCCCAATATGGCAATCACACCATAAAATTCCCATTCGTGGGAAAATGAGAGCAGCACAATAAATAATCAAAATTTTCGACGAAAAGCGTTTTTAGCGCAGTTTTTTCCTTATAAACTCCGCTGGGATGTTAGTAGAAAGTTAAAGAAAATTGGTATTGTAGTCCAATCCAATACCTAAAGTGTGAGTGTTTAAAAACGCTCATAAGGTACATGGGGCTCACTTCAGAAATTCCTGAATTTCAACTATCGCCGTTTCGCTTACTGCCAGTTCTAACAGTTATTACCCATTAACTCTGCAACAGTGATTATTATCCCTCTTCAAAAAATTCGTGTACAGCCCCATTAATTTTCTGTGTACCAATTGCTCAATAATGGTCCTATAATGAGTATGAGCAGCACAATAAATCCCGGAACTGTAAGCGCTACCGCTTCCTGCTGCCGTGAAGTGTTGTTTGACTGTTGTTGTTCAAAGGAACTGAGTGGTAAATGAATTGATTAAGTGCAGAAAGCCAAATAGATAGTGAATTGACGTAGAGCTAAGGAAAGTTGTGTGTTGCAACGCACCAGATAAAATTTATACCATGAAATTCCCATTCGTGGGAATATGACGAGAGCAGCACGATAAATTATCAAAATTTTCGACGAAAAGCGTTTTTGCCGCGGTTTTTTCCTTTTAAACTCCGCTGGAATGTTACTAGAATGTTTAAAAAAAAAAGTCGTGTTGTAGTCCGATACAATACCTAAAGGGTGAAAATTTAAAAACGCTCATAAGGTACATGGGGCTCACTTCAGAAATTCCTGAATTTCAACTTCCGCCGTTTCGCTTACTACCAGTTCTAACAGTTATTACCCAATAACTCTGCAAAAGTGATTACTATCCTCCTTCAAAAAATTTGTGTTTACAGCCTCATTAATTTTCTGTATACCAATTGCTCGATAATGGTCCTGCAATGAGTACGAGCAGCACAATAAATTCCATAACTGTAGGCGCTACAGCTTCCTGCTGCTGTGACGTGTTGTTTGACCAAGTTCAAAGGAACTGAGTGATAAATGAATCGATTAAATAGAATTAGCCATTTACAAAGTGAATTGACGTAGATAGGGCAGCGATGTAGCTCTGGCGATGGAGTTTTGTCATTACCAGGCCTCTTCTAAGGCGTGTGGTTTCTCTGTGCTCGTTGTTTGAGAGGTCGTTCGGGGACAGACACGTGGGAAGATGTCGATGTTGATGCGCGAGATCTTGATATGCGTTGATCTTCTCAACATTTGCCCTGCTTTCCTCAAAGTAACCGTCGTCGATTGAACACAAAGCTGTGTTCAACTGTTCGTCAAGAACGGACAACGTTCAAACATAATGATGGGCGAGAGAATGGGTCGCAACAGATGGACAAAAAATTTGAAGGCGGGGCATAATTCCCATCCCATTAGAAGAACCTTCAAGTTTTTCTGCGCGGCCGACATCGCGAACTAATGTAGGGAAAGTTCGACCACTATTTGGGCGCCGATGTTACGGGGGAATGAAGCGTTATAGCACTAAGAGTGTCGGATGTGTTAGTACGATATCAACCGAATGCAAATGGAACACAGAGTTTTATTCCCAATTACACTCGGGGGAGTTTAACCACCACAAACCAGGAACTGGGTAGGAACGAACACGAGCGACGGCAACGAGTTCGGTTGCTCGGTTTCAACTGACGGCAGCTAAGTTTCGAGCGAATCTGGGCATTTGAGGTGCCCAGTCAGCGCAAATGCCAGAGACGAGCCTCTGCTGAATGGAAGGGTTTGGTTCGTCCCGGTACACCGCACCAGCTGAAAGCATGTAGAGGAAGCAATCTGACTAGAGTTCCTCGTTGAGGCAATTCAACTCGAATTACTCACTTGGATTGGCGTGTCTCTCCTTTACAGGGCACACCACGGTGTCAATCACCCAAGGATTGAGATGGAACTTAATGCAGACCATCTCCCCACTAACATTGCATTATCTGTAGAAAGAGGGGACATTGACCATTGAAAGGCAATTACTGGGTGAGCAGTCGATGTTGGCATGTGGGCTCTAAACAGATCACAGGAGGGGAGAACTTGGTCATTCCCTCCTATACTTCGGCACAATTGGAAATTGACCCTTGCATTCGCACCTTGACTCACAATAGGACTCGACTATTGCTGACGAAACTTCCTGGTGTGACATTGATTGAACAACCTCCGGTAATGGAAACCACACCCTTGGCACAGTGGCTGTAATTGGTATCGAAGTCTGAATCAGGATTTGGCTTGAATTGATCGCGGATGCATAACCTTTTCCTCCTGCTTCTTTGGCTGTCTTCGACTTTAGTCTTGTTGGAGTAGTTCTAAATAAGCTAAACCTCGTTCCATTCCTTTGTCATTGCAGGCTCCAATTGTGTCCCTAGCATCACTCTCCCTTGCTGTAAAATCATTTCCTCAAGATCACAAGGCTTCAGGAAGGCTGTCTTCAAAAGGGATATCCTTTTAGTCTCTTTGGAGAGTTGAAGATGAGGGGACTCGTCCAGCAGCTGCACAGGTTGGTGAGAAGGTGGCGCTGGTGGTAGTTACATGACACAGAGCAATTGAATGTGCAGGAAGTCGTAGGATTTGGGAACGTGGTGCATTAGGCTCATGCAGCACGAGTTTGGGATCAGGAAAGTGCGTATGCCGCTGAGTCAGCAGCAGTTATTTAGCATCTGTGGAGAGTGTATGCCATAGAGTTACAGGCCTGAGATAGTCGGTCGTAGGTCAATATCAGTGGGGAGTATAGACCACGGAGCGATAGCGCCCAGGCAGCAGTATGGATATTGGGGAGCAGTATTGGACGAGATAATAGTGACAAAAACGGACTCGCCTCAATGTACCTCTCTAAGGAGGTAACTGTGGCTTCAGGAAAGTCATTCGACTTGGGGCTGGGAACCTAGTACCATAAGGAAATTACAGTAAAAAGACAACAGTAGTACTTATAGAACAAGCCAGGTAACGAATTTATTGTTAGCATGTCATGGAAACGCTGTTTCGTTTCAACTTGTCGTTTGTTGCACATCTGTACTTTCTACTGTACTCTTGTTCATATTCTCTCATGAGTGCTTCCAACCACGTCCCTGAAGAATGTAAGGCGTTCCCAGTTCCCTCTAGGGAACCCTTAACCAGCATTATGTGTTCCCTGCTTGTCGAGAATGAGGCACGTAAGTACCATGTCAGTAACTCCACTTTGGCTTGACCAGATGGTATTTCAGCCCACACATGAATCCAGCCTGAACTGTCTTTGTCCCTAACAAAAGTGGTAATGGGCTGTAGGGCTACAGACCGATTTCGTCTGCAGGTCGCTAGTGTCATTGGCGACGTCGAGAGGTTCACCATAAGTGGGACAGTGGCACCCAAAAAGGAGAAAATAAGTAAATAATAAGTAAGAAAATGAGGAGAGTGCCCAGACCACCCTACGCCGGCGCAAGGGATACAAGGATTAGGGCGGGGAAAGGAAGAAGGATGTTCCACAGTAGAACGACCACCAGTTTGGACGCGATCTAAGCACCACACACGGGGGGGGGTGATACCTCGGAGAGCACCTGCTGACACGCCCAGCCGACGCATCTCCTCAACAGGACTGTTTCCTTATTTGATGACTGGTTCTAAACCCTTGATGAGGGTTATATCCATCATGGAAGTGGTGGTTACGCCAATGTGCAAGAGGCCGGGAGGTATTTGGTCGAAAGCCAGTCTCCCGGTAGAGAGCTGTTGCCCATGTGTTACTGCCCAAAGGTCACCACCTGAGAAATCCCGTACTGTCTGGGAGGAGTTCTTTTCTGGTTTCCTACCTGATCTAACTATTTACTTGAGTGGCAAGTTTCAAAAGGACAGATCAACTATGACCATGTTTCGTAGCCTTCACCTTCTTTGAGAAATCTGCAAAATGGGTATAGGCTTGCTTTGTAGCAGTCAATGCTGCTAAGTTTGTTTGCCCTGCCAACAACCATGGCTCACTATTCTAGAAACTGCAGTGTAGCAGCACGTGGTTTCTAGTTTCCTCCGCACTGGAGGTGCAAGACGTGTATGACGGAGAGTCTTTGAGAGAAAAGAAGTGGAGCCGTGCATTGAAGTTGCCATGTCCTGTGAGGAACTGGCTCGTCCAATGGTCTGGCTCAATCGATCAACTACAGGGGAGCAGATCACAGTACTACAGGAGCAGCACGACATACTTAGCCAGTGCTGCCAGGGAAACGTGTCGAATTTTGACTATGACATCCCGTGTGTACCTTCCTTTGGTACACATCTATTGCCTGCCTGTGGGGTTGTGGCCAAAGACTCCTTCGAGGGACTGCAACATCAAGATCTCTACATTTTTTTGTAATATTGAAGGAAACGAGCGAGGTCTCCATGGTCAGTGGTCTGACTGATTGTGGTTCCCTCCCTTCTGAAGAGTGACGACACTTGCATACTTCCACTGAGTGGAGAACTGTCTGACCTGCAGTCAGGATAAATTAGGGAGGCCGCTGGATCTCTTGTGAAGCGGCCACTGGCTGATGGTACTGACACGCCTCATGGTGGTCTGTGATGGAAACAGAGTGCCCCATGTAGGCGCATTTCTTCGAGGTACCGATGACGCCACAAGGGTTCTTGCACGACCTAAATGGGCCGGGAGGAAGGTCGTGCATTGACGTGACAGCCGTGTCTCACACCCTGCTACTCAAATTGCAGGGTTGGCGAGTCGTACCCCATAGTTATTGACTTTGCCATCACAGATGCCAACATCCTCTGCAAAGACATGCGTGACAAGCGATTCAACACAAAAAATGCTCACTGGCCACAAATTTTTATGGTACTCGAAGGTGAACTGTGTGCTGCAGACACCGACCTAATAGTGCAAGCTGCCTCACCTGAAGAGGTGGACTCTCTGTACTTGGGCAACAGAAGTGTTACGAGGGGGGTTTGGAGACGTTTTGGGGAATCCGCTGACTCAGGCAAAAATTACGGCAATCGCGCCGGAGCTCGACCCACAATCCTCGATCTTCGTCGAGAATTATGAATCGAGTGTCTTGACCACTAGACCACGATCCACCGGGGCCTTCTAAGGGAGTCAGGCGGTACATCTCCCCCCTCACCGTTAGCCGCTGCTCCTGGAGCGGACGACTTTTAATGAACGGATTTTTTTGAGAGTTGAGCGAATCCTCGGAAAATCCGATCAAAGATTCTGGGAACGAGAGGGCGACAAGGAAAGGGCGCTTACTTTTTCATTCACATTGTAGTAGGCGCGTCACCATTTTTCTCTCCGCTGGAACTTTCACAGCGTCAGCGAATCTCGGACCCGAGAACTCGTCTCATTATTTTCTCTCTTAATTTTTTTAATTCTTTCTCTCAGGCTCTCTTCTTTTTCTTGGAATGAAGGAGCGTGGACTTGTTCGCATATCGCTGCCACCAATGTTACGAGGGGGGTTTGGAGACGTTTTGGGGAATCCGCTGACTCAGGCAAAAATTACGGCAATCGCGCCGGAGCTCGACCCACAATCCTCGATCTTCGTCGAGAATTATGAATCGAGTGTCTTGACCACTAGACCACGATCCACCGGGGCCTTCTAAGGGAGTCAGGCGGTACAGAAGCACAGGGCCTTCAAAGTCCCATGGTGGGCTGAGGAACTTAATCCCCTCAATCAAAGTGTAAATAGAGCCAGAAGGATGTACCAACACACTCGTGACCCTTATGCCAGAGCCACACTCCAAACTGCCTTTATCCAAGAGAAGAAGGCCTTCTCCTGGGCCATCAAACGAGCCAAATGGCAACGCTGGCGAAATGTAGTGGAAGTGGAGAGCTCTGAGAACCCCTGGGGCAGACATTACAAATCCTCCATAGGAAAAGCAAACGTAGAGCAGGTCTTAGCTGCGGTGCAAAGTGAGTCAGGCCAGGCCAGCAGCATCGGAAGTTCACTGGAAACTCTGCTCGAGAAGGCGTTCCCTGACGACCACGTAGCTCAAGATACTGAAGCCCTGAGGGCAACCGTGGGGCTGATCATGAACCCTCCGATCGAACCAGAGATCCCATTGTGGACAACAGGCGACCTTAAAGCACAACAAATCGCCTGGGCCAGGCAGAATACAACGCAATATGCTAAGGAAGGCTGAGCGGACAATCCCGCCTCCTTAATTCTCGCTGGCACCGGATAAGTACGTCGTAGCAGTTCTGATTGTAATCAGGGGAGCGTTTGACAACCTTTGGTGGCCAGCGCCTTAATGAACTTGAAGGTAGGGGAACCCCTGCACTTTGTGCAGGCTCGTCAGAAGTTACCTGACAGACAGAACTGCTTCAGTCGAATGCTCGGTCGGTATGAGGATGACTTGACTGTGGTGATCTTTGCAGAGTCAGTCTGCCAAATCGAAGAAAAAACTCACCACGCGCTCTACACCGTCACCCAATGGTGCGAGCATGTCAAGATGCAGGTGGCTGAGGAAAAAACCCAGCTAATCAACTTGAGAGGAAAAGTGGATAATCCACCATCAATACGCTTTGGCGGCCACAGGCTCCTCCTTGAAAAGCACGTCAACTATTTAGGAGTGAATATCGGTGAGAGGTGGGGTTTCAACTAACACCTCCAGTCCCTTAAAGGCTCTACCATTGCAAGGTTTGCCTCACTGCGTGCAATTACTAATGCCACTTGGGGGGTGTGTTACCATTACACTATTCTCATGTATAAATAAGGCCATCTATCTAGGCGTGATTGGCTGCTGCCCCATTGTCTGAGGTAACAAACTAACAGCCAATCAAAAGAGAGTATTTGCCCAATCCCAGAGAGCTGCGCTCCCGTGGATCACCATGGCCTACAAGACTGTATCAACAGAAGTACTCCAGGTGAACCCTGGTCAGTTATTAGTTGACTTGGCGGTTGAGTGCATGGTGGACAAGTGGAGAGTGAAACGGGAGCTTCCCCCACTTTGGGTTGAACTCCGTGCGAATCTCACCGCAGAACAGAAACTTGCCACCATCGACAAATGGGCGTTAGAGGAATGGCAAGCGAGAGGGGAATCCTATTGCGCTCTCAATTGTTGTTGAGTTTCAGAGCAAGTTTGTAAGAATGACAACGAGTGAAGAGACAACGCGATATTGAAGTAAACTGGGCCGAAGGGTAGAGTTAGGTACAAAACACGTGAAACCTAGCGTATGGATTAGTCACAACTCCAACGTGTGGACATACAGAGATGTTGGAGGGCAGGTGTTATGTGGGAGAATTTGTCTACATTTCCCCACAAAACGAACCACGTGAACCCCGTTTGCATTTCCCTCGTTTCGATTTCCTGCCATTGCGGAACAATTCTCCCAATTCTTCTTTGTTCGAGTTTGGTGGCCACTGCTGTTGGGTGTATTCCAGGTACTAGTTTCGACGTTCGAACAAAACGATTTGCTGTGCAAATTTAATTCCGCATCCCTTGTTTCACAGTGGAGTCCTTCGTTTACAAGGTCCACATTTTGACATCTGTCAGGATCCAGGTCAGTTCGACGATAAGGATGCGCGATAAGTTCCTAGGTCAACACAAGGCAGGGGGGGGGGGGTTCGTTGGTCAGTCTCCTTTCCCTTTTGGCTAACATGTGACCCCTGACTCTGCGGACTTCACTCCAACCTTAAGATATTTCAACAGCAGGAGTTGAGAATCAATTCCTAGAAAACAGGCAACAATAATGATTCTGGGAAGCATCAGAACATTGCATGTTTTGTGTTAATGGTTTACTGATGGTAGGGATGGTAGGGGAATTATCTTGAAGGAGAAAGTAGTAGCGTTTTGAGCTTTTTCGTAACTAGAGCACGGCAAAAGGAGCGTGGGGGGGGGGAGGAGTACATCCAACCTGTATTTGCGTGTAGTGTTCCTCCCTGTGGGCACTCAAACACGCTCCTCCATTCCAAGAAAGAGAAAGGGGCCAGAGAGAAAAATACGAAAATTAAAGAGATCCGTTCAAAGAAGTCACCTGTTCCAGGAGCAGTGGCTAACTGTGAGGGGGAGAGATGTACCGCCTGACTCCCATTGTAGGCACCCCAGTGATCGTAGTCTTATGGTTGTAGACGAAGATTCATAATCCGACGAAAGTCGGGGGCATTGGATTAGAGCTCGTGATTGCTGTAATTTCGGCCTGAGTCAGCAGCTCTAAAAACATTTCCAAACCCCTTGTAACAATTCTGCCACTGGCATTGCCTTTAGAGTCACAGTCCTACAACACTGCATATCCACATGAATAACTTAGTTGTTTTTAATTGCAGATAAAGATGAAATAGCGCAATTGGTAGAGCAGACGTCGGACTTCCTCCCTTCTCTTTCACCGCAATGCGAGCTACCTGAGCCGGATTTGTTCGAGACGCCACCGCCATCGCGCGAAGAAGTCCAAACGCCCGCTCCGTGTCCGGACTCTTGTGAAGACTCGTCGACAGTCACCTCCGTCTTTCGAGACTACGACTATGATGAAGGCTCGGCGGACGTTACGTCACTCTTCGGTCGTTCTTCTGCATCTTCGTCTTCCTCGTCGTCCGTTCAGGGCAGTGACGGCCGGACGATACGATTTCCGAAAAAAGACGGATGGAACGGACATTTTGTGTCAGACATTGTATGTAGGTGGATGGGCTGTGAGGCCAAGTTCAACACGTCAATCGCTTTGCTAGAACATTTACAGGTAAATACGATTTTGAATCCAGATAATGCCCTACCCAATCATTTTGTATTTTAGTCACGAAAGCAAATCCTCACAAAGTGCTGTAGTATAAGTGTACGCTTTTTCTCGGATTATTCCGTGCTATTGAACTTAGTAGAAAACAACAACAATTAGCCGGTCGTGATTAAATAGATGAATCACTACTAGTTGTTCGCAGTATGCTTGTTACAACTTGAACTTGGTGCTTGGACCCTCTCGGATACGCGAGCTCTGAAGTGGCAATTCAAAAAATATCTGGTGCGTAGCAACACACAACTTTCCGCCACCCCTTCAAGTTCGAACACCACCTACATAGGCGGGCGCTATATCTTCGTTCAACTCATTTTTACAGGAACATTTGTAGAGAACAAAATGTAGGGACTAGTTAGCTGAGAGTACTCCGAAAGTTTGATCGAAATCGTTAGAGCCGTTTTTGGGAAAATTGGAATACCGATAAATTAATATTCGACAAATCTCCTTTTCTGAGTTAACTTGGCTTATATCTCCGTTCAACATATATATACAGAAATAATTATAGAGAACGAAATGTTGGTATGGGTGACTAAAAGACACTCCATTAAGATTTATCACATCTGGTGAAAAAGTTATCCTGGAATTTACGGAAATGTTAGAAAAAACGTTATTTTCGACACATTTTGATTTTTATCTCTGTTCAATGGACCGTCACAGGAACATTTATTGAAATAAATATGTAGGTATTAACTATTTGAAAACATCCTGTGAGTTTGATAAAAATCGCTGAAGCCGTTTTTCCAAAAAGCGTAAAAAACCTATTTTTGCTTCAGGGGCCCATATCTCCGTTCACCGTATTTTCATGGAGATATGTATAGAGAAGAAAGGTTAGGTATTGATTAGGAGAAGATAATTTGAAAGTTTAATCAAAATCGTTAGAGCCGTTTTTGAGAAAAATGCGAAAAACCCTAGTTTTTGGTACATTTTTGTCCCCCACCCCCCCCTTCCCATCGGCCGAAATCGTCCATAACCTTATTTTGGTGTCTACAAAAAATAACGAACAAAACAAAAAAAAAACCAGCTCAATCGGATCAGCCGTTCTCCCGCAAATCGAACTACAGACACAGGTCTGTTTCTTTATTTGATGACTGTACCTAAACCCTCGACGAGGGTTATATCAGTCATAGAAGTTGCGGTTTCGCTAATATGCAAGAGGCCGGCCCCTGCAGCATCCTCCGAACTCAGACCTGTGGAGGTACGGCAGGTATCTGGTCGTTAGCCAGTCTCACCGTAGAGAGCTGTTGCCCGTGTTACCGCGCGGAGGTGACCACCTGAGGAATCCCGTACCATCTGGGAGTAGTTCTTAATCTGGTTCCCTACCTGATCTTACTGTTTACTTGGGTGGCAAGTTTCAAAAGGACTGATCAACTATAACCACGTTTCTTAGCCATTACCTTCTTTGCGAACTTTGCAAAATGGTTATAGGCTTCCTTTGTAGCAGTCAAAGCTGCTAAGTTCGTTTGCCCTCCCAACAACCGTCGCTCACTGTTGTAGGAACTACAGTGGAGCAGCACATGGTTTCTTGTTTCCTCCGCACTGGAGGCACAAGACGTGCATAATGGAGAGTCTTTCAGAGAAAAGAAGTGGAGCCGCGCATTGAAGTCACCATGTCCCGTGAGGAACTGGCTCGTCCAGTGGTCTGGCTCAACCCATTTTCTAGAAAGACGTTCACGGATGTTGGGGAAGAACTCATACGTATCACGTCCCTTTGACGAGGATTCCCATCTCGCTTGCCATTTCTCTAGAGCCCATTCATCGATGGCAGCAAGTTTCTGTTCTGTGGTGAGATCCGCACGGAGTTCAGCCCAAAGCGGGGGAAGCTCCCGTTTCACTCTCCACTTGTCAATCATGCACTCAACAGCCAAATCAACTGGTAACTGACCAGTGATCACCTGGAGTGCTTCCGTTGATACAGTCTTGTAGGCCTTGGTGATCCACAGGAGCGCAGCTCTCTGGGATTGGGCCAATACTCTCTTTTGATTGACTGTTAGTTTGCTACCCCAGACAACAGGGCAGTAGCCAATCACACCTAGATATATGGCCTTATACATGAGGATGGTGTCGTGGTAACACACACCCCAAGTGGCCTTAGTAATGGCATGCAGTGAGGCAAACCTTGCAATGGTAGTGCCTTTAAGGGACTGGAGGTGTTGGTTGAAACCCCACCTCTCACCTATATTCACTCCTAAATACTTGACGTGCTTTTCAAGAAGGAGCCTGTGGCCGCCAAAGCGTATTGTGGGTGGATTATTCACTTTCCCCTTCAAGAGGATTAGCTGGGTTTTTTCCTCAGCCACCTGCATCTTGACATGTTCGCACCATTGGTTGACAGTGCGGAGCACGTGGTGGGTTTTTTCTTCAATTTGGCGGACTGACTCTGCAAAGATCAGCACAGTCAAGTCATTCACATAGGCGTACGGCTCGCAGTCAGTCTCCATGAGTTTCCTGAGAAGACCTTCGAAGAAGGCATTCCAGAGTGCTGGTCCTAGGACCGAGCCCTGTGGGCACCCCTTCTCAATCTTTATCCGGACAGAGACATGCCTGCTTTCGATCGTAGCAGTTCTGTCTGTCAGGTAACTTCTGACGAGCGAGTACAGGTTGCGGGGGATTCCCCCTACCTTTGAGCTCATTAAAGAGCGCTGGCCACCAAAGGTTGTCAAACGCTCCTCTGATGTCAATCAGAACTGCTACGACGTACTTAGCCGGTGCCAGCAGGGAAACACGCCGAATCTCGACAATGACATCCTGCGTGGAGCTTCCTTTGGTACACCCGTATTGCCTGCCTGTGAGGTTGCGGCCAAAGACTCCTTCGAGGGACTGCAACATCAAGATTTCTAGTGTTTTGCCTAATATGGAAAGAAGGCTGAGTGGTCTCCATGATCGCGGGTCTGACTGATTGCGGTCGCCTCCCTTTTGAAGAGTGACAACGCGCGCAGTCTTCCACTGAGTGGGGAACTGTCCGACCTGCAGACAGTCATTAAATAAATTAAGGAGGCCGCTGGAGATTGTCCGCTCAGCCTTCCTTAGCATATTGCTTTCTATTTTACTGGCCCAGCAGATTTGTTGGGCTTTAAGGTCGCAAGGGCCCTGCCGAGGTCGCCTGTTGTCCACAGTGGGATGTCGGGCTCGTTCGGAGGGTCCATGATCAGCTCCCTTGCTGCCCTCTGGGCTTCAGTGTCTCGAGCTACTTGGTCATCTGGGAACGCCTTCTCAAGGAGGGTTTCCAGTGAACGTTCGATGCTGCAGGCCCAGCCTGACTCATTTTGCATCGCAGCTAAGACCTGCTCTACATTTGCTTTTCCTATGGAGGACTTGTAGTGTCTGCCCCAGGGGTTCTCAGAGCTCTCCGCTTCCACAAAATTTCGCCAGCCTTGCCGTTTGGCTCATTTGATGGTGCGGTGGAAGGCCTTCTTCTCTTGGATGAAGGCAGTTCGGAGTGTTGCTCTGGCATCAGGGTCACGAGTGTTTTGGTACATCCTTCTGGCTCTATTTGCACTTCGCTTGAGGGGATTAAGTTCCTCAGTCCACCATGGGACTTTGATCGCCCTGTGCTTCTGTTGGCCAAGTACAGAGAGCCCAGCAGAGTGCAGTGCTGTGGTAAATGTGTCCACTTTGCTGTCCACCTCTTCAGGTGTTGATGCTTGCACTATTAGGTCGGTGTCTGCGGCACGCAGTTCACCTTCCAGTACCCTAAAGAATTGCGGCCAGTCAGCATTTTTTGTGCGGAATCGCTTTTCACGCGTGTCTTTGCAGAGGATGTTGTCATCCGTAATGGCAAAGTCAATAACCATGTGATCGCTCTGCGTTGCACCTGGTACGACTCGCCAACCCTGCAATTTGAGTAGCAGGGTGTGAGACACGGCTGTGACGTCTATACACGACCTTCCTCCCGGACCATCATACGTCGCCTCAGTCATGGGGTCGTTGGCAACAACCAAGTTGTACCTGGTGAACAGCTCTATATACGCCTCGCCCGCCCCATCAAGGGTTGGGGATCCCCACAATGGTGATCTGGCGTTTGCATCAGCACAGACTACGCAGGGTCGTCCTGATAGGCCTGCTAGAGCCCGCTCGAGTGGTTCAAGGCTGTTGGCAACTGGTGCGCCAAATTGCCTGTAGAATGATATTACAACCAGCTCAAAGCCACCGGCTCGGATGAGCACAGCGGCCAAGTGCTGGCTGTTCAGGTGGGTGAGTGCGAGCATGTCAATGGACGGGTCGACGCAGGCTACTGCTGCCTTGGCTCCCGTTCTTGCTCCAGCCACCACTCGTGCCTGCGATCCCAGACCAAGAGTTTTGGATCCTATGTATGGTTCCTGTATGGCGAGAACACTGCAGCGTTTCTTGAGTGCATTTTGCAGCAACTCAGCCATAACTGGGGAACTCTTATTGGTGTTGTGCTGAAGGATTCGAACTGTTTTTGACCTATTCATAATCCACTCGTGACTCCTGGAGGGCAATCGCTCGCTGACGAATGGTACAGCGTGCGTCTCGTGTAGAGTGTGCGACCTGTTGGATTTTGCGTTCGACGCAATTGGCACACTTGAGGGGAGCATCACGCTTGCATTCCTTACTCAGATGTGGCAAGGCGCACTAGGCGCACACAACAGGTCTTGTACAGGCCACTGCCAGGTGGCCATAGCGCTGGCGCACACACATACACATACACACACACGGACCACGCGCCGAAATTAGGTTTTTTACACTCAGTAGGGTCTGAAACGTAAAGATCTGAAGAAAACCCAAATTTTTTTTTTGGGCCGATTACTATACTTTCCTTCCCTTCGGGTAGCGGAAAGTAACAAGCAAGCACATAACGAAGTAAAACGCATTGTCAGAATGAGTTTAACCTAGATTTGCTATAGTGCAGTTGAAATAAATCGAACGATAGGGGTCTGCCAATTGAGGTGCAGGTCTCACTTGATAAGACTGGGTCCCTCGTCATACACATACAGTGCCAACGTTCTTAGTAAACTGAATTCCTTGTGCTCCTTCTTCTTTCTTCTACCTTCCTTCCATATCCACCTCAATTTACAATGTCTTGTTTGAAGCCTTGCAGTCCATAGATCATGTATCGCTAGGCGGTGGCCAGTAAATCTACCTTAGAATTGAATTTTGTTTACCGGGTGTAGATTGAAAGAAACATGAGTACTGAACTGCAAGCGTAAGACCAGTGAAACCCTTAAAAATGCCCACAAACTATGAAATGATATTTATCAGGATGATGGTGGACGAAGAATTTCTACTTTTTTTTTGTAAACCTTCCGTAGCAGATAGCTTAAGTTAGATGAACAGCGTTTGGTTTCGTCCTTGGCGTTCGTTGTAATTATGCCTGGCTCATAACATGAATGGAAAAACAATGTAGGTTCTGCTTCTGCACTAGTTAACTGGAATCATCCCTTGAGTTTGGCCAAAATTGTTACAGCTATTGCTGAAAAAATAGGAAAAACGATAATTTAATTAATGCTCGAAAAATCACATTTTATCTTCGTTTAAATACCTCTGTAAAGCACTCCTCAATGAGATTAAAGATAGAGGAATCCTCCGCAACCTACACTTGATAGAACTGCTACGATCGAGTGCAGGC
Organism: Pachypeltis micranthus; assembly: GCA_020466155.1. Taxonomy (NCBI): domain Eukaryota; kingdom Metazoa; phylum Arthropoda; class Insecta; order Hemiptera; family Miridae; genus Pachypeltis; species Pachypeltis micranthus. The sequence continues at coordinate 220,645 of CM035770.1, read as the reverse complement.
ATGTCTCTGTCCAGAGAAAGGTTAAAAAAGGGTGCCCACATGGCTTGGTCCTTAGACCAGCACTCTGGAACGCCTTCTTCGAAGGTCTCCTCATGTAGCTCATGGAGACTGACTGCGAGCCATATGGTTATGACCTGACAGTGCTGAACTTTGCAGAGTCGGCAGTCTGCCGAATTGAGGCAAAAGTCTACCGCATGCTCCATACTGTCACCCAGTGGTGCGAGCATGACAAGATGTAGGTGGCTGAGGAAAACCCCCAGCTAATACTCTTGAAAGGAAAGTAAATAGCCAACCCTCAATACACTTTGGCGGTCACAAGGCCCTTATTGAGAACTCAAGTACTTGGGTATCAATATAGGGTGAGAGGTGGCATTCCAGCCAACACCTCCAGTCCCTTGAAGGCAGTACCATTGCAAGGTTTGCCTCACTCCATGCAATTAATAAGGCCACTTGGGGTGTGTGTTACCATGACACTATCCTCATGTACAAAGCCATCTATCTAGGCGTGATTGGCTACTGCCCCGTCGTCTGGGGTAGCAAACTAACAATCAATCAAAGGAGAGTACTGTGCCCCTGTGGATCACCAAGGCCTACAAGACTCCAGGTGATCAGTTACCAGTTGACTTGGTCGTTGAGTGCATGGTTGAACTAATCAACTCGAAAGGAAAAATGAATAATCCACCCTCAATACTCTTTGGCGGCCACAGGCTCCTCCTTGAAAAGCACCTCAAATATTTAGGAGTGAATATCGGTGAGAGGTGGGGTTTCAACTAACACCTCCAGTCCCTTGAAGCCAGTACCATTGCAAGGTTTGCCTCACTGTGTGCAATTACTAAGGCCACTTGAGGTGTGTGTTACCATGACACTATTCTCATGTATGAGGCCATCTATCTAGGCGTGATTGGCTGCTGCCCCATTGTCTGGAGTAACAAACTAACAGTAAATCAAAAGAGAGTATTTGCCCAATCCCAGCGAGCTGCGCTCCTGTGGCTCACCATGGCCTACAAGACTGTATCAACAGAAGTACTCCAGGTGAACACTGGTCAGTTATTAGTTGACTTGGCGGTTGAGTGGAGAGTGAAATGGGAGCTTCCCCCGCTTTGGGTTGAACTCCATGCGAATCTCACCGTAGAACAGAAACTTGCCACCATCGACAAATGGGCGTTAGAGAAATGGCAAGCGAGAGGGGAATCCTCGTCAACGGGACGTGACACGTATGAGTTCTTCCCCAACATCCTTGAACATCTATCAAGAAAATTGATTGAGCCAGACCATTGGACCAGCCAGTTCCTCACAGGACATGGCAACTTCAATGCATGGCTCCACTTCTTTTCGCTCAAAGACTCTCCGTCATGCATGTCTTGTACGTCCAGTGCGGAGGAAACAAGAAACCACGTGCTGCTCCACTGTAGTTTATACAACAGTGAGCGATGGTTGTTGGGAGGACAGACGAACGTAGCAGCATTGACTGCTACAAAGGTAGCCTATAACCATTTTGCAGAGTTCGCGTAGAAGGTGATGGCTAAGAAACGTGGTCATAGTTGATCTGTCCTTTTGAAACCAGCCACCCAAATAAAAAGTTAGATCAGGTGGGAAACCAGATTAAGAACTCCTCCCAGATGGTATGGGATTCCTCAGGAGGTCACCTTCGCGTGGTAATACTTGGGCAACAGCTATCTTCCGGGAGACTGGCTTACGCCCAAATACTTACACTTTCAGGTCCAGGTTGACACGGGAATGCCTTCAAGCGCTCAAGCGACTAGGTGCCTGTAGTAGGCTTTCTCTAATCTGGGTGCTGGCTCATATGCGGCAAGACAGCAATGAAATGGTCGATTGCCTTGCAAGAAGGGGTATGTAATCCCTACCAATCGTGCCTGAATCCTACATAAGGGTGTCAAAAGTCGAAGTTCGATGGGTGTTGAGTGCACCTGTGGGGGGGACAACGGAACAAAAGGAAGCTCGGTGAGCGTGAGGAGGACTGTATTGATCACCCAAAAATCACTTGTAATCACGGGAAAATGTTCAGAACGAAGTCGGACCCTTTGCTAGGCGGATACACGAAGGTAACAAAAATGAAGAGACTTGGGTTATTGGGGTTAAAGTGGTGCACAGCCAACGAGGGGGCTCTTGAAACAAGAATGAAGATGGGCGGCAAGCGTTTCCATATATACCTGGATTCTGTGTGAAGTCCCCGCGTTCCGGGTACTGCATGGGGCAAACCGTGGTACATCGTCCAGAGGTTTTCATCACTGTGTTGGAAGGGAGCAGAGTTTCCAAAGAGGTCTGGTGAGCGCACCAATTGACGTACCTTGACGTTGTAGTGGGGGAGCAATTGGACTGACAACAGGTAGCTGAGAGTTGGATTGTCTGTGGGGCGCCAATGGAACAGAAAAAGTTGAGGAGGGGATGAAACTGCAACGGGGGAATGGGAGGGCGAAGGATAAGAAAGTGACCGGGTGTGAGGAAGTGTAGGTCATTGGTAGTGTAGGTTGGTTGAAAGGGCAGTGAGAGGGCGAGAATTGAGGATTGCTTCAACCCGTGACAGGAGGGAGATGAACCCCCCCCAAGGTAAGGTGCTGCCCTCGCAAACCCTGGCGAAGAAGATGCTTTGCTGACTACACTGCCTCCTCCCACTAGCCTCCCAAATGAGGGGCGGATGGCAGAATGAAGTGCCATTCCATCCCATTTCTCCATCCGTTTCAAGTGAGATAGCTCTTCTATGGAGGTTTCCTGAAATCTGGGCCTTCAATTTCTTCATATGAGAAGCAGTGCCCACAAAGTTTGTGCCATTGTCCGAATATACATGAGAGGGGTAGCCTTTGTTGGTCACAGAAACGCCTGTAAGCTGCAATGAAGGCAGCTGTGGATAGGGCTGAAGCAAACTCGAGGTGCAGGGCCTTTGAGGAGAAACACACAAAGGCAATGAGGTAGTATTTTTTGTTCAGGTGTCGGAAAGAGGCGAATTGTCCTGCTGGAATTGTTGGAAAGCACGAATTGGCCAGCATAATCCACTCCTACAGTATAGAAGGGAGGGTTGCCACAGTGCGAGCAGTTGGGAGATGACCCATGGGAGGCTGAAAGAAGTAGCTACGGTCGCTTGCAACAAGCTGCCACCGAACAATGCGTGCACCGTGAGGGTTAGCCCCCTAGTTGGTGAATGTCGGCTCAGCACCTGGGAAAATGGATCATCTCGAGCTCTGTGTAAAAATCGAACAATCCAACCAACAGCGCGGAGGAGACTAGAAAAGGAAGGCGCTCTAGCCTCTATCTCCTCGGAAGAGTCTTCAGCCAAAAGAGCAGCACTAATGTTGGAGCAAGGTAACTGGCTACCTCAGGGAGTTGGAACGAAGTTCTAGTTTGTGTGGCGAACCCATGGGGTCTTCTTTGAGCCAATCTGGCCCTTCCATCCTGAGGGTTTGGTTCAACAGGTTTTGAGGGGGAAGAGGGGAGGTGCAGTCTGCAGGGTTGAATTGAGATTGGACATGGAACCATTCAGGGGGAGGCACAAGGTGGGTAGCCACAGCTACTCGATTCCCTACAAAGGTTTTCTATACAGGAGTCGGGTTGGCAGTTAACCAAGCAAGCGCTATCTGGCTATCTGTGAAGGCAAGGACGTTGGTTGCAGGTATGTGTTGAAAGAGTGGGTGAAGGTAGGCCAAGAGTTTAACCAAAATCACACAAGCACAAAGCTCTAATCACGGCATAGTAGATCTTTTACGTCCGATTGGAGCTAATTTTGATTTAGCATATGCTAGAACTGGCCTGCAAAGGTGACGAGGTATACTGATGCTGCATAAGCCCTTTCAGAGGCATCTGAAAACCCTACCAAGTATGATAGGTCTGGTGTTACGGGACACAAAAACTGGATACGATTGACAACCTATGCGTTCTGTACAGATTGTGGCAAGGGTCATTCTAGCCAAATTGCCCTTACGCTATAGAGCGACCAATTAAGAGTGAGAAGAGTGTGACAGGTGTAAGCGAACCGAGAGGATCATACAGGTGAGCTATCTGGGAAAATAGCTGTCGTTTTGTCCTTACTTGCTCTGCTGGACGTACCTTGTAATAGAAGGCGTCCCATGTGGGGTCCCAGCACATCCCTAGAGCTTCACCGAATTGTCATTCTCTGGACCTGGGAGGGTGAGCTCTAGAGGCATTGTAGGGGTATGATGCTCCTTTGGAAGACGTTGGAGTAAGTTAGGGTGGTTAGCAGCCCATTTGCAAAGCTCCGTCTGAGCACTGCAATGATGCTCTTTTACTGCATCTCTGGCATGAATAGCTGAGAGGATCGAAGAGCCTCCCCCATTTATGTCATCCACGTAAGTCCTTTCACCTAAGATCCTGCAGAAAGGTTGAGAGGAATAGAATCAGCCAAGGATCGTAGAACATGGCACACAAGCGAGGGAGCTGAAGCTGTGCCATAGGTCACCGTTCGGAGCGCATAATCCTGCAGCGGTGGGTCAGGTGAGAATCTCTAAACAATGCGAAGAAACTCAGAATCTTGCGGAGAATGCTGAATCTGCCGAAACATTTGCTGAATGTTAGCTGTAAAGACGTATCTATCCTTCCAAAAGTGGGTAATTACAGAGCGGATGTCGAGCTGTAGTCGAGGTCCAGGTAGAAGACAGTCATTGAGGGAGTGAGTGGTGGAGGAATCCTGGGAAGCATTGAACACTACTCTGATCTTAGTTGCTGAGTCGCCTGCTTTGTGAACAGTATGATGAGGTAAGTAATATGCAGGAGTACCTGACAAGGGGCGTTTGATTGCTACCACATGCCCCTGATCAATGTAATCCTGCATAAAGTCCTGGTAACCCTGTTTCAAAACTGGGTTATTTTGAAGCCTGGTTTCAGTTCTAAAGAACCTATTTAGTGCCATGCCCCTTGAATCGCCTAGTATTCGTGGGTCATATCTGAAGGGTAGTGAATCACAAAACGCCCATTTTTGAGTCTCCCAATGGAATGAAGAAAGATTTCTTCTGCTTTGGGCTCTTCTGGCGTAAGTGAGGAAGCTGATGGAGGTTCATCCAAAGCAAAGAATTGTTCAAGTAACGTGGATAGTTCCCTATTTGCTGTGAATTTTGACGGCAGGTGCAAAGGCTTGGGGGGTTAGAGCAAACTAGGGTTGTGCTGTGGTGGCTGTAATGCTGGAGCTCTTGTTGTGGGAGGCTGCACTGTGTACTTGGCAATCGTGTGGACAGATGAACTAGATTCTGGAAGCTTGAAGCATACCCTTTTATCCGCTTCGTGCATGGGAAGGGCGCCAGAGACCAGCCACCCAAGATATAAAGATATAAAGACCACGACCAACTGACTGACTCCAGTACTGACTTAACGGCCAGACGATGATGTCTTTACATCGAAAGCGCTTGCCCACAGTAACTCACAAGCCAGAGGAGACGGACTCACTAACAGGTACGTTAACTTTAGTAATTTGCCTACTGGGGGACATAACCCAATTTCTTTAATACCTAACACAGCCAGTCCGGCTAAGGTACTACTAACAAGACTGACCAACAAGACCTCTCCCCGCCCCTTCCCCGACGCTCCATCACCCCTTTCACCTTTCTCTTTGTATATAAAGACCACGACCAACTGACTGACTCCAGTACTGACTTAACGGCCAGACGATGATGTCTTTACATCGAAAGTGCGTGCCCACAGTAACTCACAAGCCAGAGGAGACGGACTCACTAACAGGTACGTTAACTTTAGTAATTTGCCTACTGGCGGACATAACCCAATTTCTTTAATACCTAACACAGCCAGTCCGGCTAAGGTACTACTAACAAGACTGACCAACAAGACCTCTCCCCGCCCCTTCCCCGACGCTCCATCACCCCTTTCACCTTTCTCTTTGTATATAAAGACCACGACCAACTGACTGACTGGTACTGACTTAACGGCCAGACGATGATGTCTTTACATCGAAAGCGCTTGCCCACAGTAACTCACAAGCCAGAGGAGACGGACTCACTAACAGGTACGTTAACTTTAGAAGTTTATAAGGCTGGAATACAATAAGAGCGACCTGAGAGCGGGTGATAGCGGCTGAATTGCCGCCCAGGCCGGAGAAGCTTACAGGGGAGTGTGAAGACCACTTTTCTTCACAGCTACCTGAGAAATGAGATTAATTTCTGAACCAGTGTCAAGAACAGCCCTCAGTCGGAGCCAACCTGATGGTGCTAAAACCCTGACTGCTGTGGTAAGAATGATGGAGTACTTTCATGGAGTATTGAGAATGGGCTTGGGACATGCAGTGGTAGAGTGAAGGGGTTCCAACTGGCCTGGCTCTCAGTCATTCAAGGATCTGCTAGTGGATGGGGCTGGCGATGGAGGCCATATATCTCTGGACATGGAATAATTCTGGGTTTTCAGATTGTTACTTGGACTTTCACCTCTGGAAGTACTCGAGACACAACCTTCATGAGACCCTTCCTCAGATAGAGAAGGCGCTGATCGGTTATACTGGGTTGGCATAACAGTAGCAGATAGTGTATTAGGCGTGTCAGAGGTCTGGGACGAAAGGGTTGCGTTTGCTGGCCTGATGATATAGGACTTAATGTTCCCTCACGCGGCTGGTTGGGCCTCCAGTCATAGTTTGAGTTAGAATGGTGGCCTTCTGCTGGAGCTGCGTTAAAGCCACCCTGGTATGCTGAGTGCAAACTCGTGTGGTGCCGCTGGTCGCACTTGAATCATGTGCCTCTGTTGGGGCAACGGGCTATTGAATGAGTGGTAACTAAGCAATTGAAGCACAGCCTAGCCTCTCCCACTCTATTCTCTGTCTCTCAGCAAGAGAAAAGGCTTGATAGGATGGACAGCGCCTTAGTGAATGGATATCATCACACACTGGGCATGGAAACTGGCAAAAACCCGCGCCTGCCAAAGGAGGCACTCTTGAACGGGAATTACAATCATGAGGATGAGGGAAACGTAATGGAAGTTGTTTGCCCACCTCCTGACAAGCACATGACTCAAACTGATCAGAAAAGATATGTCCGTTCTCACCTGTACCCTCATATTTCTGAAGAGTAGCGTAAGAGCTATATTTTCTGTGCTTGGATGCCTTGGTAGCTGTGGGCTACTTGTAAACTTTTTTGTAGATTTTGAATGGACCGTGGCGCTTCATCTTTGTCAGCGACGTCAACATCGCTGACACATGCAGTAAAAGGTCCCAAGCCATTGTAAACAACCATTCAAAGTTTCTGTACTCATGAGAACTGCTCATGTACTTGAATGAGAAGACAACCATGTAGGAGCTGGACTTTCGGCTGAGTCTTGCCTGTGGGTGGTGATCATCTTCAGATAACCTCAGACCTGGTTGCACGAAGTTAATGAGTATATCCGGCCCAGAGGACCAAATTTTGAGCGCACAAGGGGGAGTTAACAACGGAATAAAAGGAAACTCGGTGAGTGTGAGGGACTGTATTAATCACGCAAAAAACACTTGGAATCACGAGGAAATGTTCAGAACGAAGTTGGAGAGGCGATACCTTTCCCTAGGTAAATATGTGAACGTAACAAAAATGAAGAGACTTGGGTTATTGGGGTTAAAGTAGCGCATGGCGAACGAGAGGGCTCTTGAAACAAGAATGAAGACGGGCGGAGTTTCCATATATATACCTGGATTCTGTGTAACGGAGGAGTCCCCATGTTCTGGGTACTGCGCGGGGCAAACCCTGGTTCATCGTCCGGAGGTTTTCGGGGTTTCCCCCGAACAATGGGAGACGCAGAAAAGTAGTGCCCATCGGCATCGCCAGCCATGACTAAGACAGACGGGCAAAAAGGTATAGGTTTTTCTTGTCTAAGGGCGAAGGCAAAGCTGACACACTCCAGACAGGATATGAGAGTTTTGACTAGCTTCCTCTCTGGACATTGCCCACTTAGGTATCATCTCAATAATTTTGTGGTGAGAGGATGAACACAGCACATCCTATGCAACTGCCCAGCCTTGGCAGCCAGACGCCTTGAATACTTCTCACAGGGGCTCATTGAACCCCAAACCATACTTGGCTACCTAAGGGTGGCGGGTGTAGCTTTGACTGCGTTGTTGGACGAATTGGCACAAACAATTCCATCTGTATCTAGTGGTTGCGGACCTGGAAGGTGAGTCTGATAAGCGCAAAGTCGCCGTTCTGCTGTCTCTTATCGATCCTCAGGGTATGGATGTTTTCCATTCCTTCAATTTGGATTTGGAGACAGTTAGTTACGACGATCTAGTCGCCGAATGTAAAGGCCACTTTGCTCCAAAAGTGAATATCACAGTGGAGAGGTACAATTTTCTGTCGTGCCGTCAAGGAGACCTCGAGTCAATCAATGAGTTCGTTACTAGACTCAAAAACTTAAGCCTTTCTTGTGAGCTCAGCACTCTTCACGATGATTTGGTCAGGGACATGCTGATTTGTGGTCTCAACAGTAACAACACCAAAATTCGGGAAAGATTGCTGCAAGAAGACAAGCTGACTCTCACAAAGGCCGTGGACTTATGTAAGACCATTGAAATGAGCCACCAACAGGCCCAGGCAATACAAGTCAAACCTACAGAAGAGATTAAACGAATATCCAAAACCCCAAAACACTACAGTAGCGGCAGTCACTCGCGTGCCAGACATGGTTACAGGTCACCTACGATGACTCAATCCCAGCCTCAGATTAGGACAACGTCTAGGTTTCATAAGTCGCCATCACTGTATGAATCAACGAGTGGATCATCCCGTGCCAGTTCACTCCTCAACCATCGGCGCCACCACTCTCCACTTCCAGAATCCCAAATTGTAGCTGAATCTGTGGTGAAGGACATACTCGGCTTCCTAAGGACGGCGGGTATGTACGATGCGTTCTGCTAAGAAAGGGCCAGTGTCACAATAGGCCCATGCGTGGCTGCAGTGACAAAGGGACTTTGTCATACATGCCCTCGGAACAACGCAAAAAAAAAACCAAATACCTGTTGTACCTCCACAGGTCTGAGTTCAGTTGATGCTGCAGGGGCAGGCCTCTTGCTTATTAGCGAAACTGCAACTTCCATGACCGATGTAACCCTTGTTGAGGGTTCAGGAAGAATCATATAATAAGGAAGTATACCTGTTTCTTCTGAATCCACAGACCAGTGCTTTGTAACCCCTTCTTAGGAGCATCATAGAGACTGGCTGCGAATCATAAGTGTATGTGCATGACTTGACTATGCTGATACATGCACAGTCTACTTAACAAATCAAGGCAAAAACCCATCAAGTGCTGAGACCTGCCACCAAATGGTACGAGAACGTCAAGCTGCAGGTGGCTGAAAAAAAGACTCAGCACATCCTCTCAAAGCAAAAATTAAATAGATAACTGCTAATACCCTGTGGCAGTCACAGGGCCCTTCTTGAGAACTCAAGTACTATGGAATCAATATAGGCGAGAGGTGGCATTCCATCCAACGCCTCCAGTCCCTCGAAGGCACTAACTACCCTCTCACGGTTTGCCTCGTTCTGAGCAAGTAGTAAGGTCATTTGGGATGCGCGTTAGTGCGACCCAATCTTCATTTACCTAGGCTTGATCGGATACTGTTCCATTGTTTAGGATATCGAACTAACAGTCAATCAAAGGAGAATACTGGCCCGATTCCAGAAAGCGGCGCTGCAGTGGATCACCTACGCCTACAAGACAGCATCCACTGATCCAGCTGAGCTCCACTTGTTCACTGGCTTAACCATTGACATGGCCATTGAGTGCATAGGGGACAAGTAGAGAGTGAAGGGAGCTTCCCCCGCTCTTGCCAAGGAGTAACTGCTACCTTCTCGAGATTCGACTAATATAACCTTCATGAGATTCGACTAATATAACTCCCTCATGAGTTCGAACTTCGGTCGAGGAATGAGTTCGTGTGTACCCTAATGCCCAAATACACCCTGAACTGACACACCTTCTCTTCTCAAAAACGAAATGTGGAGTTTTATTCGAAATTGCAGGCCGAAGAATATTTACCACTACGCACTGGGATTTTGTGGGAGGGAACGCAAGTGATCGATCGCAAGCACCTTTGAACAATGGCTCTGTTTGGTTTAATTCCGAGTAACTTCGGAGAGTTCGAGGTGTCTAGTCAGCACTTTAGTCCTTGGCAGCCGTTTGCTGAATCGGTGAGTTTTGTCCGTCCCAGTATAGAAGATTAAGGAACGTAGTCCCAGGTTTGGGATTAGTTTGATACGACGTGAACTGGCGAACTGGAAAGTGTGAACTAAACGAAAAATGTTAAAGGCTACTGGTCAATCCATTATCACATAAGACGTCATTTGAAAGGTACCCATTTAGTTGATTTATTGAAAAATATCTTCTGTGAAACTTTCCACAACCCCTGTTTACAAACTATTTTATTATAACAATTGACGACAATCGACGAGAACAACACGATTCCGACAGAAGCCAACAATGATCTGAACATTTAACATAATGAACTGCATGAATTGTACAGGTACGTCAGTGAACTAACCGTACATGACAAAAACAACAGCGATATGTGATTATCCCATAAGTGTCATCATATCTGTTATCATATCCCACAGTATCATAATTGTTTTATTGAAGTTGTTGGCTCTTTGCGGAGTTATCCAAAGGTGAGTTCACACCAAACTATTTTATCCGCGAGAGGGATCTTTTTTTACCCCTGGCGTGTTTAAATACGAAAGGTGACATTGTTCGGCTATCCAAAAACTCCAGACGGCCATAATTGGGGTTGTTTGATGTTTTTTTTAATCGTACACCATACTGGCTCTTCCTGTTCTCTGCTACTCAGAGTATTAGCCGTCTAACCAAATCGTGGGTTTTGACAAGTTGTTGCCGATTGTAAACATACTATATGTTTGAATTGGTCAGACGAAGCCAGAAGAGCTGGTCAGCAAAGGAGGCTGTGTGAATTTGCACGTAAACTTTAACCCAACATCTTAGAATCTCATCGTATCGTATCGCATCGTACCTGCATTTTTTTCTAAAATGTACTTGGCACAGCTCATAATTCAAAAGTATAACGCGACATGGCCATGGGCCTCTTAGTGTGCAGAAAGTTTCTTCTCTTAGATCTTGAAGATCTACTTTTCTCCAATGAATGACCTGCCATATAATAATGCCACTGCTACTTCCAAGGTCCTGAACCATTAGCTTCTTGTTGAATATTCTACAAGTTGAGATATACAAGGGGCGTTGTTGATACCAAACCTTGTGGAACTGTAATGCTCTGACGTCGCTGTAATTGAGAGGTCGGAGGATTGATAGTAATAATAGCGATGCTACGAGGGGTTTCCAAAGTGGTAACGCTGAGGAGGGGATGTAGGCACCCAACAATCGTACATCCTTCCATTATAGGCACAAGAGTGATAGTAGTTTAGTGGTCGTAGACGAAGATTCATAACTCAACGAAAAAACCCTGCAAATTATTACACAACGGTTTATTATTCGGATAATCAGCTTGACCTAGCATTAATGCTCCGAGATCCATCCTGTTCGATTCAGCATCGAAAAATATCATAATGAAACCCAAAAAAGGTCGAAAAGAACTAAAATCGTAATATCGTAATATTAAAATAAACAAAAAAACGAAAGTATCTAGAAAAAACTGAATTTTAATATGAAAACATGCACACTAAATACTAATATCAAAATTTAACCAAAATTGATGAAAAAAACCAAAATGAGAATGAAACGAAAGAATCTAAAAAAATTGAATCGTATTAAAACCAAAACGTCGGGGAAATTGGAACGGGGGCACTCGAAGCGAAGCGCGTCGTCGTTGGGTGGCCAAAGGGGTCGTTGGGAGGGAGGCGAGAGCCGCCTCGAGAGCGGTTGGTTTTTTAAAGAGACGGGCGGGGCGGAGGGAATTCAAACGACGAAACGCTTGTAGCTCCGCGTTGTACTGCGTTTCGTTAATTTTTTTAACCGTTTTTTGCCCATTACAACCACGGGCTTCGTCCGATCGGATTGCCGAGATGGCGGGCACAACTAGATACCAAGTCGGATTTTTGGGTGAAAGAACGAATTTTTTAGACTACGTTAAAGGCACAAAACGGCCCGGACGGCGGACGGCGGACGGGGGACGGGGGACGGGGGACGGCGGACGGACATTGCAAATTTGGAATCTCCATGTCTTGAAACGTAAAGTATCAAATTTTGAGGGGGGGTTGTAAAAAATTTTTCGTGACCGAAAACATAGGGTTATTATTCAGAATGAATAATAAACCAAAATCAGAGCTCGGGATCGCTGTAGTTGTTGTCTGAGTCAGCGGATTTCCAAACCCCTCGTAACAGAACCATTGCTTTTCTTACCAATCGGGTTTGCCCATGGAATAAAATATGGCTCGATCATTGAACATGCCTAAATTTGGATGGATATGGAATACGGAGCGAGTCTGCGGGGAACCTGAATGATTGGGGGACGAGAGCCTACGTTAAACCCGTGGAAATACCCATTAATGTAGCGTGGCAAACTGCGTTGGTTAAATGCGGCCTAACATTTTACGGTATTTTGCAGTATGCGCGTCTAAAGTAGCATATTTCTCATCAGGAACAACCACATGAAAAACATACAGCGTGTATCTTCTTGTTATCTATTGTAGTGATCCCTTTGACAAGATCATTTAATTAATCTAATAAATCCGTACCGATATCGCAGCCTTATGAGATTTTGGCCATAACAACTTGATGTAGGTGTTGCAACCTTGTTAGAGGTTGTTTAATACCTGACTGAGCTTCATTACGACCAGAAAGATTTTTCCTATATTTTTCTTCCAGGAGGAAAATCCCTTTGAATATACGAGACCTCAGAACCAAATGTAGGATCCAGTCAGCAGAAATTATCCTGTGAGTTTGGCTAAAACTGTTTGGGCCTTTTTGAGAAGGTTGGAAAAACAGTCTTTTAATGTTTGGTATTTCTCATTTTCCATAGTATTATACCGGGACACATCGAATTCCTTTCGTGTATAAAGGAAATACAATAAGTACGATTCATGAATTGAAAAACAGAAACTAAACTAGCTTTATTCCAAGTTTATACAAAACGAAGCACTGTTGCTAAGTACGAATGTTTGTAGCAACAATAATAATATTTTTGATGATGCTAAATCCTATACTTTTCCCCCCTTAAGTTTCATTCAGCTGCCTCTACATCATTTACGGCCCCTTCTCTTTTTCTCAACTGGTCTGCATGTTTTCTTTTAATTATACCTCCGGTCAGTACTTCATATGAATAAAATCCATTTCGTTTTTCAATGACACCAGCTGTCCAACCTTTCTAACACGCTCGTTTTTACCAATACTTCTTCCCCTTCTTCAAAATGTCTTGGTTTTCTTCAATTATGTTGATCTACTTGTTGTTTCCATATTCGTATTTCCATCTCTTTCCGCAAGTCAGGTTTAATATTATCAAAGATTGTAAAAAGTCGCTTGCCTAGCAATAATTCTGCAGGAGTTTTACCAGTAGTTTTCTGAGGACAATTTCTATAACAAAATAACACGTTTTGTAGAGCCAATGTTGAGTCGCCGATATCTTGTTTAGTTGCTTTGTAACGCTCTTTTAGAGTTCGAATCAAACGTTCAACCAAACCGTTACTTCTTGGGTGGTAAGGCGTAACCTTAACATGTCGAACTGCATTTTTATTTTAAAAAATCTTCCATTTCGGCGGAAACAAAGTGGGGTCCATTGTCAGTGACAATTTCATTTGGGATACCGTACCTAGCAAACCTGGCTCCTGAATCAAAATCCATATATGGAAGCTGGGTGGGCCCAGCCGGAATGACAACCTCACCTCTATGAGGTCCCTGCTGGATTACATCCAACGAGGCTTAGCCGTGGATGACCTTCACAGTGTACTGTGTCGCCGTGTCGCCAAACTGTGTTCACCTATGAGCGATCCCCTATATAGGTGCGGCCTTCGGAATAAGGAGGGGGAAAAACCAGGTTTGAGCGTTCCTGGGGCGGTTGATAGCATGTGTCCAGCTCACCACATCACCAGTGGCCAAGGGCTGACTCTGAGCAGCAGCTGAAAAATCCCTCATGCGTCTTAGTCCCGGTGGGTGGCCGGACTGGCAGCTGCGGCGCATTTGGGGGCCTCCCTTTGACCTTCAACGAATCAGCGAAAAGGGCTAGAATCAATATGCCTCAAGGGGAGCTTCCAGGACACTGCCTCGAGCACCTCTCGCTCATACCACTAACAAACACAACAAATGAAATCACAAGGGTACACTACACCAGTCTGCTTCTTTAATCCCCCCCCCCCCAATTAGTAAAATAATATGACAAAGTCAGTTAATACATCAGCAGGTAATAAAAACGCCACCTGCGCCTCTTCCTCGGGCCCGCCAAGCTCGACCCCTTCCTCTTCGGACAATGAGCAACCTACTCGTCGTCCAAACAAACAAGGGCGGAAAGAACCGGGCAAACCGCGTTCATCTCCCCCTAGTAGCCCGGGCAACCTGGCTACTACAAGTACTAGACACTCTGTGGACCCTAACCTGTCGGAGATGGAGCAGATTTGTGCGTATGTCCAAATTATCCACAGCCAGCTGGCACGAACGACGAACGAGGGTCAATGCGGGACTTTGTCACTAGCTGCCTCTTCGAAATATCGAAGCTGGCTATCGAAGCTAATGCCCCCCAAACGACATAGCCCCCTGCCACCCCCCACCCCCCTGTGAGAAACTGTGGCAGCTGTCATGAGGGATGAGCTGGGTAGGGCAATTGCCCAGCAGCCAGTGCCACCAGCCCCCCAAGCTCAAGGAGCTCCAACGAGCCAGGGTAGTATCCCAGGCCCCTCATATGCAGCAGTAGCCGCTACTGCGCCCTCCTCCCTCCCTCATGGAGCTGAGGCTGAATGGCAGTCTGCCAGGGCCAGGAAGCGCAGGGGGAAGAAGAAAAAGGCCCCAACTAAGCAGGACGTGCAGGCCGAGGGCAGCACTACGCCTCCGCCCAAAAACAAGGGCAGAACTAAAAATAAAACAAAAATAAGAAGCCTCCACCGCTTACCAAACTCCCTCCTAAAAACCCACGACAAAACGTGGTAGTGGTTAGGCATACGTGTGAGGAAGGAGTGGCTGGTCCCTCCTCCCCTGATGCAATGGAAGTGCTGATGCGGGGTGTCCCTGCTACGGACCTCCAAGCACTAAGCCGCTCTGGGAGGTGGCGCTGTCATTGTGACAGAAACGCCGGAAATGGCCAAGGCGCTTACAAGCCATATCTCCACGAAGAAGGAGATGAAGCTCCAAGCATCACCCCCCTGGGTCACTTCCCACGCCTGCTATTGTGCGACGTGCAGACCGACCTACAAAAAGAGGACTTGGCCCAACAAGTTGTTTAGCACAACCCTGCGTTAGGCTTGCAGCCGCAGGACGTCAGGCTCCTGTTCTCTAAAAAGCGTGGCAGACAAAAGGGTTGGGTGATCGAGCTATCACCCAGCCTACACAAAAAAGTAGAAAGGGCAAGGCTCCTCCAAATAGCCTGGCAGCGGTGCGCCATCCGAAAGTACCAAGCCCCCACACAGTGCTACAAATGCCAGCGCTATGGCCACCTGGCAGTGGCCTGTACAAGACCTGTTGTGTGCGCCTGGTGCCCCTTGCCACGTCTGAGAGAGGAATGCAAGCGTGAGGCTCCCCTCAAGTGTGTCAAACGCCAATGCCAACAGGTCTCGCACTCTACACGAGACGCACGCTGTACCATTCGTCAGCGAGCGATTGCCCTCCAGGAGTCAAGAGTGGATTATGAAAAGGTTAAAAACAGCTCGAATCCTTCAGCACAACACAAATAAGAGTTCCCCGGTTATGGCTGAGTTGCTGCAAAATGCACTCAAGAAACGCTGCAGTGTTCTCGCCTTAGAGGAACCATACGTAGGATCTGAAACTCTTGGTCTGGGATCGCAGGCACGAGTGGTGGCTGGAGCAAGAACGAGAGCCAAGGCAGCATTGGCTTGCATTGACCCTTTCATTGATATGCTCGCACTCACCCACCTGAACAGCCAGCACTTTGGCCGCTGTGCTCATCTGAGCCGGTGGCTTTGAGCTGGTTGTATTATCATTTTACAGGCAATTTGGCGCACCGGTTGCCAACAGCCTTCAACCTCTCGAGCGGGCTCTATCAGGCCTATCAGGACGACCATGCTTAGTCTGTGTGGATGCAAACGCCAGATCACCATTGTGGGGATCCCCAACCCGTGATGGTGCGGGTGAGGTGTATATAGAGCTGCTCACCAGGTACAACTTGGTTGTTGCCAACGACCCCACGTCAGAGGCTACCTATGATGGTCCGGGAGGAAGGTCAACTATAGACGTCACAGCCGTGTCTCACCCAGCTACTCAAATTGCAGGGTTGGCGAGTCGTACCAGGTCAATGCAGAGCAATCACATGGTTATTGACTTTGCTATCGCAGATGACAACATCCCGTGCAAAGACACGCGGGAAAAGCGATTCCGCACCAAAAATGCTGACTGGCCACAATTCTATGGGGTACTAGAAGGTGAACTGCGTGCTGCAGACACCGACTTAATAGGGCAAGCTGCCACACCGGAAGAGGTGGACAGCAAAGTGGACATATTTACCGCAGCAGCCAAACAGCAAGGCTGACGAAGTTTTGTGGAAGCGGAGAGCTCTGAGAACCGTTGGGGCACTTATTTCAAGTCCTCCATAGGAAAAGCAAACTTAGAGCAGGTCTTAGCTGCGATGCAAAAAGAGTCAGGCTGGGCCTGCAGCATCGAAAGTTCACTGGAAACCCTTCTTGAGAAAGCGTTCCCTGATGACCAAGTAGCTCGAGACACTGAAGCCCAGAGGGCAGGAAGGGAGATGATCATGGACCCTCTGAACGAACCTGACATTCCATTGTGGACAACAGGCGACCTTGGTAGGGCCTTTGCGTCCTTAATGCCCAACAAATCTCCTGAGCCAGATATAATCGAAATTAATATGGTAAGGAAGGCTGAGCGGACAATCAACAGCGGTCTCCTTAGTTATTTAATGACTGTCTGTAGGTCGGACAGTTCCCCACTCAGTGGATGTCTGCGCGTGTTGTCACTCTTCAAAAGGGAGGTGATCGCAATCAGTCAGACCCACGATCATGGAGACTGCTTAGCCCGATTTCCATGTTAGGCAAAACATTAGAAATCTTGATGTTGCAGTCCCTCGAAGAAGTCTTCGGCTGCAACTTCACAGGCAGACAATACGGGTGTACCAAAGGAAGGTCCACGCAGGATCTCATCGTTGAAATTCGGGGTGTTTCCCTGTTGGCACTGGCTAAGTACATCGTAGCAGTTCTGATTGACATCAGGGGAGCGTTTGACGACCTTAGGTTACCAGCACTCCTTAATGAGCTTAAGGAAGGAGGTAGGGGAATCCCCGCAACCTGTACACACTCGTCAGAAGTTACCTGACAGGCAGAACTGCTACGATCGAATGCAGACATGTGTCCGTTCAGAGAAAGATTGAGAAGGGGTGCCCACAGGGCTCGGTCCTTGGACTAGCACCGTGAGATGCCTTCTTCGAAGGTTTTCACAGGAGACTCATTGAAACTGACGGGCCATACGCCTATGTGGATGACTTGACTGTGCTTATCTTTGCAGAGTCAGTCCGCGAAATTGAATAAAAAAATGGATGACGGTCCAATGGTGCGAGCATTTCAAGATGTAGGTGGCTGAGGAAAGCACCCAGCTAATCCTCTTGAAAGGAAAAGTGAATAATCCACCCTCAATACGCTTTGACGGCCACAGGCGCCTTCTTGAAAAGCACGTCAAGTATTTAGAAGTGAATATAGGTGAGAGGTGGGGTTTCAACCAACACCCTTAAAGGCACTACCATTGCATGGTTTGCCTCACTGCGTGCAATTACAAAGGCCACTTGGGGTGTGTGTTACCATGACACTATTCTCATCTATCTAGGCGTGATTGGCTACTGTCCCATTGTCTGGATAGCAGTTCTGAGAAATGGCAGGCGAGATGGGAATCCTCCTCAAAGGGACGTGATACGTATGTGTTCTTCCCCAACATCCGTGAACGTCTTTCAAGAAAATGGGTTGAGCCAGACCATTGGACGAGCTAGTTCCTCACGGGATATGGTGACTTCAATACACTTCTGTTGTCTACAAGACTCTCTGTCATGCACGTCTTGTACCTCCAGTGCGGAGGAAACAAGAAACCACGTCCTGCTCTACTGTAGTTTCTACAACAGTGACCAACGGTTGTTGGGTGTGCAAACGAACTTAGCAGCATTGACTGCTTCAAAGCTAGCCTATAACTATTTAGCAGAGTTTGCGAAGAAGGTGATGGTTAAGAAACGTGGTCATAGTTGATCTGTCTTTTTGAAACTTGCCACTCAAGTCTATAGGAAAATGGCGAGAGCAGCACAATAAATTATCAAAATATTCGACGAAAAGCGTTTATAGCTCGGTTTTTTCCTTATAAACTTCGCTAAAATGTTTAAAAAAATTGGTATTGTATTCCAATCCAATACCTATAGGGTGAGTGTTGAAAAATGCTTATGAAATCCGGGTCTCACTCCAGAAATTCCTGAATTTCAACAAATTCCGTTTCGCTTACTACCAGTTCTAAATGTTTTTGCCCTATAACTCCGCAAAAATAATTACTATCCTTCTTCAAAAAATTCGTGTTTACAGCCCCATCAATTATCTGTGTTCCAATTGCTCAGTAATGGTTCTGGAATGAGTACGAGCAGCACAATAAATTCCGGAACTGCAAGTGCTACCGCGTTCTGCTGCCGTAAAGTGTTGTTTGACCAAGTTCAAATGAACTGAGTGGTAAATGAATTGATTCAAGTAGACAAAGCCATATAGAAAGCGAATTGACGTAGAGCTAAGGAAACTTGTGTGTTGCAACGCACCAGATATTTTCCTTTTCCTCCGCTGAAATATTACTAGAATGTTTTTAAAAAAAATCTGGTGCGTTGCAACACACAACTTTCCTCAGCTCTACGTGAATTCACTCGGGTATACTGCTTTTTTTCTATTTACTTAATTCATTTATCGTTCAGTTAATTTGAACTTGGTCAAACAACACTTTACGGCAGCAGAACACGGTAGCACTTACAGTTCCGGAATTTATTGTGCTGCTCGTACTCAATCCAGAACCATTACGCTTTACGGGATCCGAAGGAGAACGAGCAGCACAATAATCCCTCTTCAAGTGTTGAGATTTCTCCAATCTGCACCCTGCAAGTGGTCGTAGGGCAGTTAAAAGGATGAGGCGGGTGGAGTACCAGTGGGTCCAGAAGTTGTGGAGGAGGTATCCGGGTAGAGTCGCGGGCTGAGGTGCTGAAGAGTGCTGAGGGTGGGAAAGTTCAGCGTGCTCTTCAGGAGTTAGTGGCGTTTTGGGAGGCTCTCATGAGTGCTCGCAGGTACAGAAGAATGTGTGGCGTTATTCAGAATTAACAATAGACCAAGAGCTTTTTAAAAGCTTTTTAGCCCCTAACGATTTAAATATGTTAAGTTTTTCTTATAGTCAATATCCATTCATTGTTCTTCACGAATATTTCTCTGACAGTCCGTTGAACGGATCTAATCGAAACGTGTTCTATTTTCCTCAAATGCCAGTTCGAGTTAAACCAACCTGGCTGCATCAGCAGCTTTTTAATTTCTGTGACCATCCGTTGGATGGAGATGTAAGCAAAGATACGTTGGAATTGACGGAGTCTGACAGCTCTGAGACCAATCCCATTGTATTCAGCATCGAAAAATACCAGTAAACCACACGAAACATGGCGTGACTACAACGGAACGACGAAAAGTAAATATTTCAGGCGTCTGTAGCTAATGACACGACGTTTTGTTGTTGGGTTTTTTTCCATAACAACCATGGGCTTCGTCCGATCGGATTGCCGAGCAGGCGGGCTCAACCAGATACCAAATGGGCGAGAGAACTAATTTTTTAGACCACGTTAATAGCACAAAACGGCCTGGGCGGTGGACGACAGCGGATGGACATTACAGAATTAGAATCCCGATATCTTGAAATGTAAAGTATCCAATTTTGAGTGGGGGTTGTAAACAAATTTTGCTGACCGTAGGGTTATTATTCAGAATGAATAATGTTACGGGACGAACCAAACCCTTCGATTCAGCGGAGGCTCGTCCGGGGCATTTATGCTGACTGGGCACCTCAAATGCCCCGATTCGCTCGAGACTTCGCAGGAGTCAGTTGAAACCGAGCCGGTTCCCTCATCGCCGTGTTGCCCGCGCTCGCGTTCGCTCCCACTCAGCTCCCCTGTCTGTCGTGGTAAAACTTCTCCGAATGTAATTCTCGTATAAAACTCTGTGTTCCAATTGCATTCGGCTTGATATCGTACTAACTTCCCGACTCTCGTAGTGCGATATCGTCTTCGATATAAATCCCCCCCGTAACATTGGCGCCCAACTAGTAGTCCAACTTCCCCAGCATTAGTTCGAGATGCCGGCCACGCGGAAAAACTTGAAGGTTCTTCTAATGCGATGGGAATTTTTGATCCCTCACCTTCAATTTTTCTGCCCTACTGCTGTGACCTACTCTCTCGCCCGTCATTATGTTCGAACGTTGGCCGATCTTGACGAACAGTTGAACACAGCTTTGTGTTCAATCGACGACTGCTGCTTGGAGGAAGGCAGGACAGCTGTAAAGGAGCTTCTGGTGTACCAGCATCTCGGGCACATATACATAGATAAGGTCAATGCTTATCTAGCAGCGAAGAAGGACGAATCCCCTCATGCATCAATGGCGACATCTTCCCGCGTGTCTGTCCCCGAACGACCTCGCAAACAACGAGTCCGGGGAAACCACGCGCCTCCGGAATGGACTGGTCGACACGAGCCCACGTCGCCAGAGCCACATCCCTGCCCTATCTGCGGTAAGCATCATGGGGTAAAGAAGTGCCCACATTTCCTCAACTCCAGCCAGGAGACTCGAAGAATCTACGTGAAAGAGCACAATCTGTGTACGAATTGTCTGGCAGCCTCACACACGCGGAAGAGCTGCCACTCCACGCACACGTGTGAATGCTGCCAACACAGGCATCACACCCTACTACACCCCATGAGCCAGGACGCCACACTTGTTCCCAAAAGTGCAACCAACCACTGCACGGTAGACGCAGCATCTGCGCTCTGCGCTACCCCTTCTGGAACACCTGAGGGCAGGTGTGCTCTTAGGAGGATGGAAACTACGACTCCCCTCACCCAGAGAGTCGTCTTTTGCCAAGAGATGGACCGATTCTCTGAACCACAGATGCGTGGGACGAAGACGTACGATCCACATATTCGACTCACACATCGCCGTGTTGCCCGCGCTCGCGTTCGCTCCCACTCAGCTCCCCTGTCTGTGGTGGTACTTCTCCGAATGTAATTCTCGAATAAAACTCTGTGTTCCAATTGCATTCGGCTTGATATCGTACTAACTTCCCGACTCTCGTAGTGCGATATCGCCTTCGATATAGATCCCCCTGTAACAATAATAAACCAAAACGAGATTTGCCGTACATTAGTTCTCCAGTTTTTTCGAGGACTGCTCTAACGATTAGAATCAAATCGTTCTTCCAGCTAACTTTGTAGTCCCTAAAAGTTCTTTTCCATAAATTTTTCTGTTGGAATGCATTGCATTATGTATGGGCCTGTACATATAATATATTACCAAATTTACAGGAATATCAGAAAGTTGTGAGCTGTTTCGGACTAGATACTCGTGGGATATCAATCACCTATGTGCTTTCGAATCCCTCTTAGAGTGTTGAATCAAGGGGTTCACAATTCCGCAAATGTATACACTCTGTCAATTTGACGTTCCGCACAGAATTTACATGCAGTTAAACCCAATCCGTCGAAATCTACTTTGTGCGTGAAACTTGTTCTGTGCGTTTTCCTTATTTGTTCCATTTTGTTTCTTACTTGTACATCTATCATCATTTGTTTCTTACTTGTACATCTATCATCTCATGTTTTGCAGAAAATCCATGTCGACGGGCAAACGCTGGAAGAATATTTTTATTGCCGCTGGAAGGATTGCAAGGTATTTGATCGAAAAAGCTGTTCGAGGTCTTGGCTCGACAGGCACGTTTTGTCTCATGGTGGCAACAAAAGGTTCGCCTGTATAGTTGAAGGCTGTGGCCAACGATTCAATAGTCAGGTACGAGAAAGAATGCAGAATAGTCCTTGCCTCGTCTTTTAAAGTTACGTCTGGTAAATTTCCACTGTAGTAATTTTACCTGCTCACTTTTTAGTTTCCGTAGCCCGAAGTACGATGGGAAGTTATGTAGTCGACCAAAAATATCTGGTGCGTAGCAACACACAACTTTCCGCCACCCGTTTAAGTTCGAACACCACCTACATAGGCGGGCGCTATATCTTCGTTCAACGCATTTTTACAGGAACATTTATGGAGAACAAAATGTAGGGACTAGTTAGCTGATACTACTCCGAAAGTTTGATCGAAATCGTTAGAGCCGTTTTTGACAAAATTGGAATACCGATAAATAAATATTCGACAAACCTCCTTTTCCGAGTTAACATGGCTTACATCTCCGTTCAACATATATATACAGAAATAATTATAGAGCACGAAATGTTGGTATGGGTGACTAAAAGACACGCCATCAAGATTTATCACATCTGGTGAAAAAGTTACCCTGGAATTTACGGAAATGTTAGAAAAAACGTTATTTTTGACACATTTTGATTTTTATCTCTGTTCAATGGACCGTCACAGGAACATTTATTCAGAACAATATGTAGGTATTAACTATTTGAAAACATCCTGTGAGTTTGGTGAAAATCGCTGAAGCCGTAAAAAACCTATTTTTGCTTCAGGGGCCCATATCTCCGTTCACCGTATTTTCATGGAGATATGTATAGAGAATAAAAGTTAGGTATTGATATGGAGAAGAAAATTTGAAAGTTTAATCGAAATCGTTAGAGCCGTTTTCGCGAAAAATGCGAAAAACCCTAGTTTTTGGTACATTTTCGTCCCCCACCCCCCCTTCCCATCGGCCGAAATCGTCCATAACCTTATTTTGGTGTCTACAAAAAATAACGAACAAAACAAAAAAAGAACCAGCTCAATCGGATCAGCCGTTCTCCCGCAAATCGAACTACAGACACACACACACACACACACACACACACACACGGACCACGCGCCGAAATTAGGTTTTTTAGACTCAGTAGGGTCTGAAACGTAAAGATCTGAAGAAAACCCAAATTTTTTTTTTGGGCCGATTACTATACTTTCCTTCCCTTCGGGGAGCGGAAAGTAAAATTGTTTAGTTTTCTTCAAATCGTGACGTTTTAATGAATTCTAAGAGCATAAACGCATCCTTTGCGAAAATGATCTGAGTGTGTGCGAATAGGATTGAGACAAAACGGTGGTACCAAATGTGCTCAAACGTAAATATCTGGTGCGTTGCAACACACAACTTTCCTTAGCTCTACAACAATTCACTTTGTACATGGCTAATTCTATTTAATCAATTCATTTATCACTCAGTTCATTTGAACGTGGCCAAACAACGCTTTACGGCAGCAGGAAGCGGTAGCGTTTACACTTCCAGATTTTATTGTGCTGCTCGTACTCATTCCAGGACCATTATTGAGAAACTGGTACACAGATAATTAATGAGGCTGTAAAAACAAATTTTTTGAAGATGGATAGTAATTACTTTTGCAGAGTTATTGGGTAAAAACGTTTAGAACTGGTAGTAAGCGGAACGGCAGTAGTCGAAATTCAGGAATTTCTGGAGTGACCCCCATGTATCTCATGAGCGTTTTTAAACACTCACCCTTTAGGTATCCTACTAACATTCCAGCGGAGTTTAAAAGGAAAAAACCGCGGTAAAACGCTTTTCCCACAAAATCGGAATTTTATGGTATAATTGTCTTATTAAGAGCTATATAAATATCTGGTGCGTAGCAACACACAACTTTCCGCCACCCCTTTAAGTTCGAACACCACCTACATAGGCGGGTACCTACATATCTTCGTTCAACGCATTTTTGCAGGAACATTTATTGAGAACAAAATGTAGGGACTAGTTAGCTGAGAGTACTCCGAAAGTTTGATCGAAATCGTTAGAGCTGTTTTTGAGAAAATTGGAATACCGATAAATTAATATGCGACAAATCTCTTTTTCTGAGTTAACTTGGCTTATATCTCGGTTCAACATATATATACAGAAATAATTATGGAGAACGAAATGTTGGTATGGGTGACTAGTAGACACTCCATTAAGATTTATCACATCTGGTGAGAAAGTTACCCTGGAATTTACGGAAATGTTAGAAAAAACGTTATTTTCGACACATTTTGATTTTTATCTCTGTTCAATGGACCGTCACAGGAACATTTATTGAATAGAATATGTAGGTATTAACTATTTGAAAACATCCTACGAGTTTGGTGAAAATCGCTGAAGCCGTTTTGCCAAAAAGCGTAAAAAACCTATTTTTGCTTCAGGGGCCCATATCTCCGTTCACCGTATTTTCATGGAGATAAGTATAGAAAAGAAAAGTTAGGTATTGATTAGTAGAAGATAATTTGAAAGTTTAATCAAAATCGTTAGGGCCATTTTCGAGAAAAATGCGAAAAACCGTAGTTTTTGGTACATTTTCGTCCCCCCCCCCTTCCCATCGGCCGAAATCGTCCATAACCTCATTTTGGTGTCTACAAAAAATACCAAACAAAACAAAAAAAGAACCAGCTCAATCGGATCAGCCGTTCTCCCGCAAATCGAACTACAGACACACACACGCATACATACATACATACACACACACGGACTACGCGCCGAAATTAGGTTTTTTAGACTCCGTAGGGTCTGAAACGCAAAGATCTAAAGAAAACCCAAATTTTTTTTTTGGGCCGATTACTATACTTTCCTTCCCTTCGGGTAGCGGAAAGTAAAAATGTTATCAAAATCTTAACAGCCGTTTTTGAGAGAAAAATTTGGTGTTTTGATCACTATGATACCTATAGTTAACTTTCGTTGGATTTTGCCCATACCCTTATTTTAACGTCCCATGGTAACCTTTAGGCTAGAAATCAAGTTTCAGCTGATTTGGTACGGTTGTTTTCTCTAAAAACCGCACTAAAATCGATTTCGGCGAAAGTTTTGGTAATTTATTGTGCTGCTCTCGTCATTTCCCCACAAATGGGAATTGTATGCTATAATTGCCTTATTGAGAGCTATTAATATAAAAAATTTAATCAAATCGTTAGAGCCGTTTTTGAGAAAAAAAATATTTGGTGTTTTGATCACTATGATAACTATAGTTAACTTTCGGTAGATTTTGTTCATACCCTTATTTTGGCGTCCCATTGTAACCTGCAGGCGAGATATGAAGTTTGAGATGATTTGGTACGGTGGTTTTCTCTAAAAATCGTTCACAGACACACAGACCATTTTCCCAAATAGTGTTTTTCGGACTCAGGGGGGTCTGAAACGTAAAGATCTGAAGAACCCAGAACCCACAACCTCCGGTTTAGGAGACCGATGCCTTATGCATTACGCCGCAAGGGGGTGTGGTTGCAACTCGGGTTAAAACGTTGCCTTGTTCAATCAGCCTCAAGGTTAAATTTCCTGACGATTGGCCATTACACTTTTCGAGTTTATGTAGCAGAGTAAAGCATAAAATGTCAATTCGATATTCAGCTCGCTGACGAACAACCTCACCAAGTATTGAAAGACAATACTAAACAGAAAATTAACTGTAGTTATCATAGTAATTGAAATACGACGTTTCCGGCTATCCAAAGCTTTCAGAAAGCATTGGAATCTTGGACAAAAAGTAACTTTTATCAGATCTCTATGTCTACGTCTTGAGGTCCATATTTTGAAGATTTTGTTCTATTAGCCTCTCCCATGATTATAGTTTGGCATTCAAAACCATGTGTGCTTGAAAACATCGTATTTCCGGTCTATCAGGAGAACTGCTGGACAACTTTTTGAGCTAATGATTTTTATTCTTGAACTATTTTCTTTTTTCTCCATCTTGGGGGGGGGGGGGTTCTTGTCTAGGACAGCTGTTTCGAAACTCTCCAAATATCCCTACGTGAAACTCACATAATATCTTAAAGTAGTTAACACCTACAGATTCTGCTCCATGAATGGTGTTTTACTTGGTGAGCAAATGTATTGTGTGTGGAGACACAGTTGACGGATTTAAGGGGAGACTCGAGCTTGCAATCCTTGCTAAGCTGCGGCGTGGCTCACGATTGTTCTAGAGCAGCTGCTGCTAGGTGGCCATAATTTTTGCATTTTTAGCTCTGGCTAGCTGCCTGATATTCCCTAATATTGCAACGCAGCCAGAAGGTTAGAATCCTTCAACTTCTTATGGAGGCAGGGCTACGCTTCAACCACCAAGTCCTTTTGTCTACCTCTTTGTTGGAATAAACCGAGGCCTAACATCATGCTGTTGCATGCTTAGTAGTGCTCATCAAGCTGTTGGGCCATGTCCTTTTTCAAGGTAAGTCCACATGTCACACAAGAGCAACTGTGAAAGCAACCTAAGGATGCTTTGAGCCTCAATTCCCGTTTTGTGGAGATATGGCTTGTAGGCTTCTTGGCCATTTCACAGTGTACTGTCGTCACACTGTGCTCACTCTGCAGTTGGCGATCCAGCATTCCACTGCCGTATTCCCTGCGCATCCTTAAGAACCGACTTGACAACAAACAATTTACACTTCCTTCACTTACACAACATACTGTGAAACTCCCTTCTTTGAAGTGGCACTGCAGAACGTAACCCCTGCAGGATGGGGGACATATTTGCCTTCTCGTACCCTCTGCAGGACAGTAAGTGTCGGCCTTAAATGCGCATGACACTGACCCAACCGACATATTCCAGACGCAACACTGCAGTAACTTTTGTGGCAGGACACGCTGACTCGAAAAACGCTCCTAATGAGTGAAATATAGTCCTGGGAGTAGCTTACTAACATCCCCTATATAGATGCAGCCATCGGAATGAGGAAGGGGAAAAACTGGTTTGAGCATTCCTGGGGCTGATAGCATGTGTCCCACTCACCACACCACCAGTGGCTAAGTGATAACTCTGAGCAGCAGCCAAATAATCCTGCATACTCCATAGTCTCGGTGGGTGGGTGGACTGGCAGCCGTGTTGCATGTTAGGTTTCTGGAGGTTCCCCTCGACTCTCAATGGACCAGTGAAAGGGGCTATGATCAATATGCCTAAGAAGGACTGCTATAAGTGTGGTCGTTTGCCAAGTTCTCTACCAGTAGACTGGCAAACAACCAAATACCAGCCATACTCTGCAGGTCTTTGTTTGGTGGATGCTGTCGGAGCTGGCCTCTTGCATATTAGCAAAACTGCAACTTCCGTGACTGATATAATCTTCGTCGAGGGTTTAGGAACAGTTATTAAATAAGGAAACAAACCTGTCACAGCGAGCCCACTGTTATATCAACGTCTGCTAGCCTTCAGACGGGTAACCTCACAATGACTAGCCCATAGGTCAGCTTTAGGAGGCGCAGCTTCTGCTCTGGCTTCAGTGGAGCCTTGGCAGCTCTCCAAAGATAATCACCAAGGTCCACACAGTATCCAACCGAGGTGGTTGCACCAAGAAACTCAATCCAAAGTTACTGCCACATCACAAGGACGCCTCAAGCCTGGACCCAGGATTCGCTAATGGCAATACTGGCATCCACGATCCTCACACTGTAACGTTGATAGGACGGCAGCAAAGAAACAGTCACACTTCTTAGGATTCACCCCCAACCCACAGAGGCCTAGTTAGGGCAATCCTCTAGCCCTGCTAAGAGGCCGATATCATCTACGAATGTGTTGCAATATCGCTCTATGTGAGAAGGGGAGTGAGTACGATATCGTCCGAATTG
Organism: Pachypeltis micranthus; assembly: GCA_020466155.1. Lineage (NCBI taxonomy): Eukaryota > Metazoa > Arthropoda > Insecta > Hemiptera > Miridae > Pachypeltis > Pachypeltis micranthus. Next base: position 192,816 of record CM035770.1, on the reverse strand, counting down.
TAATTGGAACAAGGGGAGGATTCACGAATTACTTTTTGACAAGTTTAACCACCACAAACAGGGAACTGGGTGTTAGCGAACGCAGGCACGGGCAACAGGACGATGGGGGAACTGCTTGGTTACAACTGACTGATGCGAAGTTTCAATCAAATCAGGGCAGTTCAGGTACCCAGCCAGCACAAATGTTCGGACGAACCTTTGCTGAATGGAGGCTGCTGCCTGGCGGAGTCTGGTTGCTATTTGCGTAGGTTTGATCCTCCACAAGCTGCCTGCACGCAGGCATTCAGCGCAGGGTTTTAATGGCTGCTGCAGTACAGGAAGGGAATCCCTACAAAAACGTTCTCCAAACGTAGATATGGAGAATTATGATAAATGAGAGGGTAGGCTCAACCCTAAAATAAATTTTGTAGCTTTTGTACAAAATGCTAAAAATTAATAGGCGACATAACAATACGCAGACTCTTGGCAGAGAAAGCTATATGGCTGACTCATCGCCACCATATCTGGTAGGTGAATCACTCTGGCTATTATGATGCGTATGACTTGTTGTCACATAAGAAAGGACTTTTCTCTTTTTTTTCTTTCTTTACAGGATCCGTCTTCTCTCATATTTTTTCTTTGGTTGTGCCCACAATGAGGTCTCTGCCAAAAATGTGAATGGTACATGCATAATTACTGACTTACTTTCAGGTTCCAGTGATTAAATTGGCATATCTGCACTATATTTTCCAGAGCGTTGGGAACACAATTATGTGTTTTTGTAACCTGCGCCCTAAAAAGTGGAAGTAAGCAACAAAAATGATGAGGCCGGTTGAGTAACAGTGTGTCCAGAAGTTGTGTAGAAGGTATCTGAGTCATGGCTGAGGTGCCAGAGGGTGCAGGGCAGGAGAATGTGGCGTTTTGCCCCGTCACATCCAATACAACATGCAGCGTTGAGTTTGTGTTAAGATTAAATGGTCAAATCAATCACTTGAAAGTCAACTGCATTATTACTTGGATTCCGATACAATAAACCTGCTGTTTTTTTGGTGGCTGAGGTCGAAGTTAATGAGTAGTACGGAGACCAATATGGGATTAGATAACTCCTTCCTTTTTGGGAATTCAAGTTTTTTCTCAAAAATATAGAAAAAACTTCCGTACTTGGGATAAAACTCGTACGCAGCGTACGCGTTTTATCCCTGCGTATGAGCAGGGTATGAGCAGCTCATTTGGGCTATTTACACGTGCCACTAATGTTGCTATTAGTGAACTTAAATAATCATTGTACTGTTTATACTCAGGTTCTTCTCACACGGCATGTTAATGGTCATTTCGTCGACAAAGAAACCAAGCAAGATTCAAAGAAAGGATGTGAGCTAAATAACAAATTAATACGAAGAAATGGGAAAAAACTACGATATCGAAGGGAGCCCTTTTCAGGTAAAATAATAAATATTTTGGCTCAAATAGGTGAATTCATTTCGGGGGGGGGGGGGATAGTAGGGTTGGCGATATAAAACGAATGTGTAGAGGAAGAAGAAGCTGATGTACGTTGCTATGCATGAGTGTCTCCAGATACGCAGTTTTCTAATTACTTGCTCGGAGTTATTAGAACGATTCGGCCCAACACCGTTCGTTCATACCAAACTTACTACGTTATTTGAAATATCACACCAAAATGGTGCACTTTGTCGGGGTTATTCACAATTAGTAGATCGAGAGTGGAGCGCACTGAATTTCTATGAAAAGTAGAACTAAGGGGAAGAATGTGGAAGTCAAGGTTTTGCACTAATCTATGCAGCTGGGATCGGTACGAGCTCTGGAATTCAGGGCTTATGTTGATGTTAAAGTCCCCTATCAGAATGGAGTCTTAGAGGGTGAAGCAAGCTTCTGAATTTCCTCAAAGTATTCATTGAGGCCTGAGGCCTTCAGGGGGCGATAGACCGTATTAATGAGGATTTTGCTAAAACCATTCGAGATTTTTGGCTACAATGTACACAACACCTTTGATGTAAACGCCTTTGGACTGACCTAATATTGTACACTTTAGACCTCCATGCACGAATATTGCGACTCCACCTCCCTCTTTACCTATTCTATCGTTTCTATACATTTTGTAATTATTAAGTTCATACACACGATAGCAGGGAGAGAGAGAGAGAGAGAGAGAGCCTGTCTTTGTTCCAATAGCTGTGTCATCCAGGGTTCAGAGAATCAGTTCATCTCTTTCTTGGCGAAAGATGGTTGTTTCAGTAAGGGGAGTCAGGTTGTCCCTCGTTATCAGAGGAAACCTGCTCTTAGGTATTCCAGAAGTTCCAGAAGGTTCTGTGTGGGAATACCGTTAACTGATCAGTTGCACTCTTGAAAACAACTGTAGCCCATGGGATGGCGAACGTGTGATGCTTGCGTTGACAATGTTTGCATGTGTACATTGAGTGGTAGCTTTTGTAATTCGTACACAGATTGTGCTTTTTCAAGTCGGTTCCTCAAGCATCGAAGCTGGATTTGTGGAAACGTGGGCACTTTGTTTGCCCACAGATAGGTCAAGGATGTGGATCTGGCGGTGGAGTACTGTCATCACCAGACCTTTTGAAACTGCGTGATTTCCCTGGACTCATTGGTTTGAGAGGTCGTTTGGGGGCAAACGCGCTGGAACATGTAGAGGAAGCTTATGGAACTGAGACATTTCGTGGCTGTTCTTGAACATTCTTCTCCCAAGCCATCTGGTTGAGGCGTGGAACGAGATAGGTGGTTGGAAAGTTGTTTGCAGAGTTATCAGAAGTGGTGGTATGTATTCGGGGCACTATCAAACGGGTTGTCCATTGGGGTGTGGATGAGGTTTTGCCTTTCTACGAGTATTTTGAATACTTCTGAGTGGCCAACATTAGATTAGAGATTAGATGTGCATTTTCCCTCTCCTCACAGCCAGTCCCTAGCAAATACACAACACGTGCTCTCTCAACTCTTTCCCTGCCTCGTACACTCTGCAACTCACTACCTTTGGCCTGGTGGCAATGTCCCATAAACAAGTCGCGTACCATGTGTATGCTTTCTCTCTCCGTGCTAAGGACCTCTGTTGATCGCTCTCTCGGGAGTCTTATGAATAGCATTGTATGCCAGCCCCTGCACTTCTCTTCTTGCTTGCCTACCTCATAATGCAAATGGCTCTTGGTGTTCCCCACAAAGAGTTCAGGGCCAACTGGGATTAGTGCTATGATCCTACACCAATTTGTCGGCCCCCTCACTCCTTTCTATTTCATACATGTAGCATCTAACACACATTTGGACCACTCTTTTCAAGCATTCCCAAGCCAGTTCTGACGAAATGGAGTAAGACGCTTGAGCCTTGAGAGCAGCATGACTCATTTATTTACACCGACATAATGTATTTACTTTTTTTAGTTTTAAGCCTCTTTGCAGGAGGTGCTGCATGCACATAGTCACTACAAAGACTTCTTTCTAGGAGAAGTAGGAATTACCTGATAAATTTGCTTAAGTCGAAATTGTCGTAAATTGTAATCATAGTTATTACTAGAAGCTCTTGTTTATTTTCAGCAAGAACTCAAGATTACATAGACGTCGGGATTATGGAAGGAATTCAATACAACTTGATCAAAGTCACTGAAAGAAGAACACTTGGACTCTTCGATCAAGTCTCACCTGACTCTCTAGTTCTTAGAAGCGAGGTAGTGTTAACGGATATTCAGCCTATTCTCAAAAAGAAAAGGACATTCCTCGGTATGCAGTGTCATCCAAACTAGAAACCACAACCTTTACTCCATTTATTTTAATAGCTTCTCTTATGCACTCATCTTAATCCTAGGTGTTAACAAATAATCGTTTAGTGCAGCTGTTTTCCCTAGGAAGTCGGAAAGTATAATCGTAATAGTGATTTGTTAACTCAAGAAAGGGGAAGGGGAAGTTGGTTGTTTTTGGGAGGTTGATCGTCAGAAGGCTGATGAACCTTGATAGAATGGTGCGCTCTGCTGTGCATGCTTGGCTAGGCCTCCCACACACTACTCTTCTGCATTCACGCTCCATCTGGGGGTCTCTGTGTTCCACCTCTCTGTGCCACTATTCTGTTCTTGCGCCGTAATCGCCTGCTTGCTTTGCAGGCATTTGGCTGGGATGTTGCACACGCTGTGGCTGGTCTTGCATTCATAGGGGATCAGCTTGGTGTGACATAGCGACTCCATCTGCCCCCAAGTCCAGTAAGCCTTCAGATGTTGCAACTGCTCTGCATGGCTTGGTTGATGAATGGGAACTCAGGCAGTTTCCTGACTCCCCCTACTCTTATGTGTCGGTGGAGTGGGCATCAGAAGGCATTCATGGAAAGGATTACCGGCCTTTCACGCCATTTGTGTGGCGTCACTTCCTACAGGTATGAGGTGAACGAAAGGCTGGATCATGATGTTGTGAATGAATGAATCAATCATATGCTGTAACGTGTGTCGAACGACTCATGGGGGCTGTGTCAAGCGTCATGATGCAGTCTGGAAGCAGGTTGCTGGTGCATTGTAATCTTGGGGCTGGGAGGTGGAGAGAGTGCAGCACTACCGGGTTGTCTCTGGAAAGGATTGAGGCTTGACATCGTCGCCATTTGTCCCGACCAGTCTGCAGTGACCCTGGGTGTCCAGGTAGTATCTGGCAGCCAGGATCTTGCGCTAACCTTGCAAGCCAAGAAGCGCAAATATGACAAGACAGATCTTCGTATAGCAGTGTCAGAAGCTCGTGGAGTGGAGGCAGGTAACATCTGAGTTGCAGCATTGACCGTGTCCTGGCATGGTGTGTTGTGCAAGAAAAGTGCTGAGGAGATGCATCAGCTGGTTATGTAAGCAGGGGTTCTCCGCGGTATCACCACCCATGTGTAGTTCGGGTCGTATTTGAACTGGTGGTTGTTCTATTCTGGAACTTCCTCTTATCCTTCTTTCCTTCCATGTCCCAATCCTACTATCCCTTGAGCCAGTGTAGGGTTGTCTGGGCGCCCTCTCCATTATTATTTATTTATTTTCTCCTTTATGGTTGCCACTGTCCCATTTGTGGTGAGATGTTGGGCTGGTGGGGGGGGGGGGTTAGAGTATTTGTATGCACTGTCTTTGTCTCCAAGAAAAGTGATGATAGGCCAGGAGGCTACAGACCAATTTTAGTGTCGTCTGTGATCTTTTGGCACTTCCAAAAAATGCTGGCATCTCGTCTCCAAGTGGCATCTGCAGTGGCTGGTCATAGAGTCGTCCAGTATCAGCTGTGGTGGTGTAGTAGTATGGCGACTCCATTTGCCCCAAGCCCAGTAATTCTTTAGAGCTTGCGTCTGCTCTGCATGGTTCGGTTGATGGACCACTACTGGGTTGTATCTGGAGAAGGACTGAGGGTGACATGAATGAGTTCTTTCCTAACATCTGTGAACGTCTTGGGAGAGAGATGGTTGAGGTAGACCACTGGACGTGCCAGTTCCTTATAGAACATGGCGACTTTAATGCCCAGCTCTACTTTTACTCTCTTAAAGACTCTCCATCGTGTACGTCTTGCACCCCCCAATGTGGAGGAAACAAGAAACCATGTGCTACTCTGTTATGCTTGAGATCATGACTTGGGGCGTAGACAATTGTAAGATGGCTATCAGAACTAATGGTTCCTACTGTGTATACAAGTTCAAGTTTGACTAAGCCCAGCAATTTAATAGTGTTAAGACTTAGAACCGTTGGCAACCTCTTATTGATAACGTTAAAATACAAATCGTATACTTGATTTTTAACCCAACATGGTAGTGCACAATATCCAATATTTGGCAAGGAAGTACCTCTGTACGCCATTAACGTTTTTGGTTTGGTTATTCATTCTGAATAATAACCCTATGTTTTCGGCCAGGAAAAGTTTTTTGCAACCCCCCCCCCCTCAAAATTTGATACTTTACGTTTCAAGACATGTGGATTCCAAATCTGCAATGTCCGTCCGCAGTCCAGGCCGTTTTATGCCTTTAATGTGGTCTAACAAATCTGTTCTTTCGCACAAAAATCCCATTGGGTATCTAGTTGTGCCCGCCATCTCAGCAGTTCGATCGGATGGTTGTTATGGGCAAAAAATGGTTTAAAAAAAATTAACGAAACGCAGTATAATCACAAATAAGTCGTGTTTCGTATCGTTTTCAAGGTATTTTGGTTTATTATTCATTCTGAATAATAACCCTATGTTTTCAGTCATGAAAAATTTTTTACAACCCCCCTCAAAATTTAATACTTTACGTTTCAAGACATGGAGATTCCGAATTTGCAATGTCCGCGGTATAACGCGGAAACTACAGCGGAAGTCAACGTTTCGTCGTTAGTACGCCGTCTCATTAAAACCACCCGCCCGCTCGCCTCGCAACACCGCCTGCTCGACTCGCAATGGCCGTCCCGACAGGGCGCCAAGGCCACTTTGTCTGCACACCCCTCCATCCTACAGACGTTTACGGGTGCCTGGCGCCGGGGGAATATTTAGTTTCCGTAGTTCCATTGTAGTCAGGTCATGTTTCGTATGGTTTACTAGTATTCGATGCTGAATTGAATGGGATGGGTCTCGGAGCAGTAACACTAGGTCAAGCTGTTCATGAGAATAATAAACCATTGTGTGATAATTTGCAGTGTTTTCACATCCTGGGTCGAATGGAATGAGTATCAGACATGTACAACTGCGTATAGGGAAATTACAGTCATTATTAGAGTCCACTAATTGAACGAACTCGTGGGAACTACAGCGGATGTCAACGTTTCGTCGTTTGTACTCCCTCCCTCCCGTCTCATCTAAAAACACCTGCCTGCTCGCCTCGCAATGTCTTGTCAATTGGCGAGGGTTCGCTGGAAGTCCGGGGCGGAGGAAGGTTAGAGCCGATGAGGCCCCAACATCCGATCATAAATGCCTACAGACGTTTACGGGCACCTGGTGCCGGGGGAATATTTAGTTTCCGTAGTTCCATTGTAGTCAGGTCATGTTTCGTATGGTTTACTAGTATTTTTCGATGCTGAATCGAATGGAATAGCTCTCGGAGCAGTAATACTAGGTCAAGCTGTTCATGAGAATAATAAACCGTTGTGTAGTAATTTGCTGGGTTTTTTATTCTGAGGGCATACAGGACAAAGTCCCTTTGTTACTGCAGCCACGAATGGACCTATTGTGGCACAATCTCTTACTCATTAGAAGACGTCGAACATAATCGCCCTCCTAAGGAAGCCGAGTATGGCCTTCACCGCACCCCCTGATATGGTTTGGAGTTCAATGAGCACCTGAAAAAAGTATTCAAAAAACGTTGTGCTGCCAAGGCAGGGCAGTCGCACAGGATGTGCTCTGCCTTCTTGTCCTCCTCATCACACAATCTACACTCAACCGCCTCTAAGATGCCCTTATTACAACCTTAAAGCCTAGCAAATATCCTGTGCCAGATAGGATAGAAAGCAATATGCTAAGGAAGGCTGAGCGGACAATCTCCAACCACCTCCTTAATTTATTTCATTTCCCACTCAGTGGAAGTCTGCGCTTGTTGTCACTCTTCTAGAGGGGGGCAATCGCAATTAGTCAGACCTGCGATCATGGAGACTGCTCAGCCTTCTTTCCATATTAGGCAAAACATTAGAAATGTTGATGTTGCAGTCCTTCGAAGGAGTTTTTGGCTGCAAACTCACAGGCAAGCAATACGGGTGTTCCAAAGGAAGGTCCACGCAAGATGTCATTGTCGAAATTCAGTACGACGTTTCTATTGGATTTAACACCAACAAAATATTATTATTAGTGTGAGCATGTCATGGTGCAGGTGGCTGAAGAAAAAGCTCAGCTAATCCTCTTGAAAGGAAAAGTGAATAACCAATCCTCAATTCGCTCTGGTGACCACAGGATTCTCCTAGAGAAGCACCTGAAGTGTTTAGGAGTGAATATAAGTGAGAGGTGGGGCTTCAACCACCACCTCCAGTCCCTTAAAGGCACTACCATTGCAATATTTGCCTCACTGGGTGCAATTACTAAGGCCACTTGTGGTGTGTGGTAACATGACACTATTCTCGTGTATAAGGCCATATATCCAGGCGTGATTGGCTTCTGCCTCGTTGTCTGGAGTAGCAAACCAACAGTCAATCAAAAGAGAGTATTGGCCCAATCCCAGGGAGCTGCGCTCCTGTGGATCACCAAGGCCTACTAGGCTGTTTCAACAAAAGCACTCCAGGTGATCACTGGTCAGTTACCACTTGACTTGGCCATGGAGTACATGGTTGGCAAGTGGAGGGTGAGAACAGGAGCTTCCCCAACTTTGAGCTGAACCACCTGTTATCAGCTGGGTTTCGCTCCTTGCATAATGGGCGGTACTATTTCTAGGTTTCTTCGTTTGGTAAAAGAGACTGTGGGGGTCTTGGCTGGATTAATAAAAAGTCCTTCTTTGTCGCACCACCTTATGATGATGTCTAGCATCTGCTCTGATACTGTGTAGCCAAATTGGCTTCTCACTGCTACTGCAAGATCAGCCACTGCTTCGCCTTCAAGCTGCAGTGCTAACAACAGCTCGTCAGCCACAGTTGGGGAGAAAGTACTGCGTGGCTCTTGCCTCCATGGAGCTGAAGGAGGTGCTGTCAAAGACACCTCCTACATCCATGATGCAGTACAACGCACCTCTCTAATCTGAAGGGCCTTGTCAACCATTGAAACCAGCTCCATGAGTGCAGTCTCAGCAGACCTCAGATAGGTGTGCTCAAGCATATCCTTGAAGACCAGATCTACAATATTTTCCATGGGTCTCTGTGCTTTTCAGTTGAGGAGTCACTTCCTGCCTGGGGCAGAAACAAAAGCCCTGTCCTTCTCGATGGGTAGGGCACATGGGCCAATAAAAAGCTGGCTCTAAAGTCCTAACCAGGTGGGGAAGGAGGGCCCTCAGGCCCTGCTGAAGCTGTGCCAGGAAGACCCCATTTTCCTTTACCGTAATAGCTGAACACCACTAGAGATATCAGTCATGACAGTGTACTTTATGTTACGTTTTATCACAATTGCTGCACGGCTCGATCATTACCATTGTACCGAATAGATTAGCTAGATCTCTAAACCATCCGAATGAGCACCCAATTGGTTGATTTGTGATAGTTCACATAAAAGCCTGTGTACATTCAGGATATGGCACCCTTTGGACATAAATAACAGCTTCTTGGTGATGAGTTTGAAGTGTGAATGGACGTTTATAACGAATAGCGCAATATGAATACGTCAAGATATGAGTTAGCTTGATATAGAGTCTCTCTGGTCCAGGCACAGCGGAAATCAAATAGCTGGTTTAAAAAAGTTGAGAAAACGAATGTTTGAACCAGTCTCTTAGATGTCGTGGGGACGACGGTGCCACATAAGGAACAGGGATTGGGAATTTAAAAAATTGTAGAGCACACGGAAACGCAAGGTTGGGAACGATCGCAAAAAACGGGAAGAAGTAAATAAGAAGATAACAATAATAATAAAAACGAAAAGGACGGAAAATGATAAGGAAGGTAAACAGTTTGATATCGCTGTTCCTAGTTGCTTTTAGAGGTGAGTACGGCTTTAAGTGAGTTCCATCTGGTAAAGTATATGGTGGAAACATACTCCCCCCATTTTACAAATGGAACTCGTGGTGGAGAAAATGGATCATGGACAGCAGGGGGATTAGGTTGACCGATGAGCGTTTGAAGAGGCCCGATTTTGTTTTTAGGGTCACAACTCTGACTGTGTTGTCTTCTCCTGGGTGCACATCGACCACACAGCGCAAAGGCCATTGTGCCGGTGTGGGGTTAGAAGTCTCGATGATGACTACATCGCCAATCCTCAAGTTAAGAGATATCTTGTTCAATTTCTTGCATTCTGGAAGTAAGATAAATACTAATCTCTCCAATGCCACCAGAAATGCTGAATGCGTTCCCGGATGAGTTGCCAGCTGTCTTACTGATTTTCGGGTACATTAGAAAAAATCTGGTTCTGGTATGGCGTTGATAGGTTGGTCGATCGTAAAGTGACCTGGGGTATGGCTTTTAGGTCATCAGAGCAGTCAGATAATGGTTGGAGTTGTCTTGAGTTCAGCACTCCCTCTACCTTGGCAAAGAGTATGAAGCTCACTTTCAGTGTATGGCCTATGGTCTTAACCAGAAGGATCTTCGCCGATTTCACAACTAACCTCACAGAAACAATAGCTCTTCATATCACTATAAGTTTCGCTCAAGATATGATGCGTACTCAGGATAAGACTTCTCTCTGACAGATTCTTGGGAATTGGGTGTCGAGGTATGTCATTCACATATTTATTTTTAAATGCTGTTTTGACTTTGAAGTTTTGGCTAAAGTTCTCTAAGTCAATACTGAAAGCTCTGTATAGATGCTCGTCAGTGCAATCTGTTGCCCTTGACTAATATAACCCTCTTCGAGGGTTTAGGTACAGTCATCAAATAAGGAAACAGACCTGCAATCTGTTGCCCAAGAGAGAACAGCATTTTAAATCCTAAATTTCATCAATCACCTCCGCCAAATCTCATATTCACTGGGGCCATCTCCTTATCCAACTTCCCTGTCTTCTCCTGAGATGTGTCGTGTTACTCCGATTTTTCATGGTTAATTGAAATTATGTTCTACCAGCCTTATAATTTTACGTGCGAAGGGTTTTTTTTTTTGGATACACACCGTAAAAGGAATTTCTTTTTGTTTTTTCCCCTATTTTTCAAAACGAGTTTGCGAATGTCGTTTCTTTAATGTTTTGCTAACTATTTTTCAGGTCATTGCTAAAAGAACAGACTCGAAAGGGATCTCCGAGGTATTAGTAAGGTGGTTCCCTAAAAATATGTAAGTATTGAACGGTGTATTAGTATTTTGAGTTTTTCTTTGAGGTGGTTTATTTAGCTTTTTGGTTACGTTTAAAACCGGGGAAACGTTTTTTTTGCTGACTGCGGTGGTAGTGGCTTCGTTTAATTCTAACATTTCGAACGCAAGGTGTATTCCAACCTGGCAAATCACCTCCTTACTGTGAACAATGGTCCGAGTTCCTAATGTTATTAGTTTAGGCCTTCTGGGGTGGACCACTAAACCAGGAACAGTTAGCTTGACTAATGGGAGTTTCCCTGAATTTGAACAGCATTGGTTCGAGGACGTCGGTGATAACACTCGCGAGAGATGTGTCCAGGTTTATGGCAGAACCAGCACAATCTTTCTCTTGAATCGTCTCTGCCTGGCCAGTAGACTTCATCAGTGGCCACGTGATGTATAGGGTGAACACTCCAGTTAGTTGGCCTAATAGAACGGTCGTCATTCAATTTAAGGCTTCACACTTCGTAATTGGAGAACTTCAAAGTAACTAGTGCTTTGGACCTTGATGCCTTAATACCCCCATGAATTGGTATACTGCCTGTGTATTTGCCTACTGGCTGACATAACCCAATTGCTTTAATATTTAATAATACTTCTGGAACAGCTGGGCAGGTATTACAGGTAATGCGATGGATTGCTTGATGGAACTCTTTTACTCCTTCATTCTAACACTGTATTCTAGAATTCACAAACGCCAGGAACATTTGTGATTGGTTCTTAGTCCCATAACGTTCTTCGAATACTCTTATGAGTTGCTCATAAGTTCTGGGTAGTGGAATCTCATTTAGCAAAACGAGAGCAGACTAGTTAACGTGCAAACAAATTCACTCACCACACCAGCTCTCTACCAGCTTTGTGTTCTGTGATCTTTTCAAATCGGGTTCTATATGCTTCCCAGTTGACACTTTCGTCAAATATTTCGTCGAATATCTCCAGCTCCAATGTAATGGGATTGTTTCGGGCGTCTCACAGTCCCACGATAAGAAAAATATACTAAATGGTGAACAAAATAATACTTTCGAAAAGAAAACTTGCAATGAAATAATAAACTGAAAAACAATACTGTTTTACAAAAAAATAAAAAAAACTCAAAATACGTTACTTAAAACTAACCACCTTCTCTGGACGATTTCACAAATGAACTGTTCTTTTTTTTTATAGTTGCATAAGGGAGTTGGCTGATATAATAAATGAAAAAAACTTCTCTTTCAATAAATTGTGGGTGGGTCGTGAGACGGAACAGGGCAAACACTAAATCTTCGAGGGGACTCCTCGAACCGCCAAACATATGAGCGTCGAAATAATATTTCATCTTTGCTCATATATCCTTAGAGCAGTTTTTTCTTTGTTAGAATCCCTCATAAGGCAGCGACGAAAAAGAACACAAAAAGAAGGCATTCGAGACGTCTAAAGGAGAGCATGTCCATACTAAAGTGGCTGGCTCCTTACAGACTGCTGCCGAAATATCGGTGCTTTCTTTTTTAGTTTTCTCTTCTCTTCTCCTTTTTTTGTTTAAAAAAATAAAATAAAATTCTCCTTCATTTACTTTCGTTTTTTTTAGAAAGGACATTGTTGAGAGAATTAGCAAATGATGGGGAGGAGCAGTGTAGCTGAGCCACCAGTAGTAGTAACATCGCCTGCTAGATTGCTGTAGTTTGGAGTTGGAGTTTGGTTTGGAGTTTCGTGGTCATAGTGGGAGATATCCAGGTAGTGAATTGATGGTCGTAGCGCAGAGATATAGCTGACACATGTGTCTGTTGTGTCTCCCTAGTAGGTGCATGTGATTTTGCTGTGACCAAAACGCTGGCAGTGACAGTAGTAGTTAGGGGGATATGATCCTTCACAGGAAAGATTAGTTAAGCAAGACATAGGTTGATTTCCTGTAGGATCTGGAGCTAGTGTAATCTTAATCATCTATGATGTCTGTGGCTGCCCACTAGAGCCCGTGCAGTGGAACAACCAACAGGCAGATTGTTCTACAGAAGGTCGCATTCCACATTCGAGGGCTATATGCCAGTGGGTATGCCTCTGGTGACAATTGTTGACCTCATGGGGGTTAGTGAGGTTGCTGAGCCTCCCTGAATGTACAGAGCCACAGCAAACAGTTTTGATACATCCTCTGAAATGTCCACATCAAGCCCCAAGCACGATCCCACGTGACAAGACTGCTTAATCCTGTCTTGCCTGTTGTACTAAGTAGCTATGGCCTGTGCTAGGTCTGTAGGCTGTGGGACGACTGTGGCTTCCCTACTTGCTTGAATTACTGGGCTGCACCACCTCGAGAGCAACCACCAAATCTTTCCTTTTCTTCTTCCACTAATGGGGAAGTTATCCTAAGAGTGCAAGCTGGAGGCCTCCCTGTGCTCCTCAGAAGTAGGGCTATCAGCGTTGGCTGCAAGGTATTCTGCTAGAAACCCATACTGTCGAGGTGGTTCAAGAGTAGTGCGAGAATGAAGGTGGTGTGCTGTTTATTTAACAGCACAATAAAAATGCGATGCCTGATTTGGTGTATACCACTCTAGGGCTTGATGTGGGTATGTTGGGTTCATGGATATATTGGCCAAATGTCTGAGGGCCTAAACATGTAGTTTCGTCTTGTGGTCATTTATATGACAGAAATTGAGTACGCTAGGTTAGATGTGGTGGGCTTGGGTTAGCCTGGGGGGTGGGGGAGTGGATTTAACATCATAGCGTTGGTGTTTAGCATAATTAAGGGTGAAATGAACACCACAAGCGGTATTCCAGAACCCTTAGCAGGATTGAGCCAGCATCAGCAAAGAACTTAGGGTTCTTAGGGGGACCCAAGTCGAATCAGTCCCATCCAGTCACCAACTGGCTACGCCTGACTCAACAGGATTTTGCTCCAGTGGGGCTCCATTGGAAGTAGCATCAACTGCTCCCTGTCCTTCGTGAAGGATAAGTTACCTCCAACTCATCGCAGGGAACTGGATGCTAACAACACCTCTTACTCAGCGGTCACCATCCTGTGGGCTAGGGAAAGAAGTGAGAAGGAAAGGAGAGACCAATAGGCGAAGTGGTGGGATGCCAGCCCCTTTGCTTCAGTCTCAAAACGTTTGTATGTCATATTAGGCCGAGGCCATTTTGCAATACAGTGCGCCCCACCCTGTGAAGCAATACTGGTTCTGACAGATATGAGGGCGATATTCATAATCTGAGGACACACTCAATGGGGGATGTAGCCCTGCACAGAAACCTGTACATGTATGCCACCATGGGGTTAGGTAGGTATTACCCATAATCATTTAAATTGATATTAGACGGTGTCATGTTGACCACTTTTTCCCACCTTCTTGTGAATCTACTAATCATGAAGCTTTTTCTGATCACCTATTCCAAAACTGTTGCTTACTGTTTTTGTTAGCCTTTAAACGCTACAGTCAGAGTAGCTCATTAGACCACCAGCACAAATTGATTTGTTTCCTCCAGGATCTCATGCAACTAGTACATGTCAGGTGATGCATTGTATTAGCTATATCATACTGCGGCACCCATTATGATTTTATCAGATGCTATTGCTAACAAACCTGGCAGTTGAAATGACATACTAAGTATTACACTTCACTCTATCTCTCAAAAACCCCTATTCTTCTTACTATAGCAAGCCTGTCAGGAACTGATGGCGTTGATCTTGTCATATTTGTGATTACCAAGCAGGTAAATTCATTAACGATGAATTTCACTTGTGTACTGGCTCTAACTGATTTCTTTCAATTTCAAGTTCTCTTCCAACAATTTCTTGCTGCAAAATGCATATCCCTTGAGACTCTTCTATTCCATGAAAAATTACACCCTTGAATATTGTTAGTTTTCAACGAACGGGTGATAGTAGGTAAGTAAAAGCATCTACTACGGAACGAGCTCGTGAAATTTGTGATATAAATTCAGCGCTCTTCAAAACGTTACAAAAACTCACCTTCTGATTACGAAATTCATTTTCATTCATTTTTTTAATTGGGTAAAACTTTACAAACTCACTGAATTTGTGGGGTGTCATGATTTAAGAACATCTCTTATCGCTGGGAATGCCACAGCACACTGGATTTAAGAGTCGTCCAGAATTTGAGGGCCGAATTCAGCTGGCTTCAATTGCCTTAAACGTGGTCTAAAAAATCTGTTTTTCTCACAAAAATCACATGGGAAATCTACTTGGCCCTACCTGCTCAGCTTTTGTCGGACGAAACCTATGGGTGTTAAGGCAAACTATAATAACTATAGTTAACTTTCAGTGGATTTTGCTCATACCCTTATTTTCGCGTCCCATGGTAACCTGCGGGCGAGATATCAAGTTTGAGCTGATTTGATACGGTAGTTTTCTCTTGAAAATCGTTCACAGACACACACGTATGTTTCCTTATTTAATGACTGTTCCTAAACCCTCGACGAGGATTATATCAGTCATGGAAGTTGTGGTTTCGCTAATATGCAAGAGGCTGGCCCCCTGCAGCATCCACCAAACTCAGACCTGTGGAGGTACGGCAGGTATTTGGTCATCGTTCCAGTCTCCCGGTAGAGAGCTGTTGCCTGTGTTACCCCGTGAAGGTGACCACCTGAGGAAACGTGTACTATCTGGGAGGAGTTCTTCATCTGGTTTCCCACCTGATCTAACTAGTTACTTGGGTAGCAAGTTTCAAAAGAACAGATCAACTATGACCACGTTTCTTAACCATCACCTTCATCGCGAACTCTGCAAAATGGTTATAGGCTTGCTTTGTAGCAGTAAATGCTGCTAAGTTCGTTTGCCCTCTCAACAACCGTCGCTCGCTGTTGAAGAAACTACAGTGGAGTAGCACGTGGTTTCTTGTTTCCTCCGCACTGGAGGTACGAGACGTGCATGAGGGAGGGTCTTTCAGAGAAAAGAAGTGGAGCCGGGCATTGAAGTCACCATGTCCCATGAAGAACTGGCTCGTCCAGTGGTCCTGCTCAACCCATTTTCTTGAAAGACGTTCACGGATGTTTGGGAAGAACTCATACGTATCACGTCCCTCTGACGAGGATTTCCATCTAGTTTGCCATTTCTCTAGTGCCCATTCATCGATGGCGGGAAGTTTCTGTCCTGTGATGAGATCCCCATGGAGTTCAGCCCAAAGCGGGGGAAGCTCGCATTTCACTCTCCACTTGTCAACCATGCACTTAACGGCCAAAACAACTGGTACTCTCATTTGATTGACTGCAAGTTTGCTACCCCAGACAATGGGGCAGTAGCCAATCATGCCTAGATAGTGTAATGGTAACACACACGCCAAGTGGCCTTTGTAATTGCACACAGTGAGGCAAACCATGCAATGATAGTGCCTGCAAAGGTGTTGGTTGAAACCCCACCTATCACCTGTATTCACTCCTAAATCTTGATGTGCTTTTCAAGAAGAAGCTTGTGGCCGCCAAAGCGTATTGAGGGTGGATTATTCACTTTTCCTTTCAAGAGGATTAGCTGGGTTCATCCTCAGCCACCTGCATCTTGACATGCTCGCACCATTGGGTGACGGTGCGGAGGATGTGGTGGGTTTTTTCTTCGATTTGGCGGACTGACTCTGCAAAGTCAAGTCATTCACATAGGCGTACGGCTTGCAGTCTGTCTCTATGAGTCTCCTGAGAAGACCTTCGCTGAATGCATTCCAGAGTGCTGGTCCAAGGACCGAGCCCTGTGGACACCCTTCTCAATCTTTCTCTGAACGGGGACATGTCTGCATTCGATCATAGCAGTTCTGTCTGTCAGGTAACTTTTGACGAGCGAGTACAGGTTGCGGGTGATTCCCCTACCTTTAAGCTCATTAAGGAGCGCTGCCCACTAAAGGTTGTCAAACGCTCCTCTGATGTCAATCAGAACTGCTACCACGTACTAGTCCAGCCAGTGCCAGCAGGGAAACACGCCGAATTTCGACAATGAAATCCTGTGTGGACCTTCCTTTGGTACATCCGTTTTGCCTGCCTGTGAGATTGCAGCCAAAGACTCCTTCGAGGGACTGCAACATCAAGATTTCTAATGTTTTGCCTAATATGGAAAGCAGGCTAAGGAGTCTCCATGATTGCAGGTCTGACAGATTGCGGCCGCCCCCCTTTTGAAGAGTGACAACACGCGCAGACTTCCACTGATTGAGGAACTCTCTGACCTGTAGACAGTCATTAAATAAATTAAGGAGGCCGCTGGAGATTGTCCGCTCAGCCTTCCTTAGCATATTGCTTTCTATTTTATCTGGCCCAGGAGATGTGTTCGGCTTTAAGGTTGCAAGGGCCCTGCCGAGGTCGCCTGTGGTCCACAATGGGATGTTGGGCTCATTCGGAGGGTCCATGATCAGCTCCCTTGCTGCCCTCTGGCCTCAGTGCCTCGAGCTAATTGGTCGTCAGGGAATGCCTTCTCAAGGAGGGTTTCCAGTGAACTTTCGATGCTGTAGGCCCAGCCTGACTCTTTTTGCATCGCAGCTAAGACCTGCTCTATGTTTGCTTTCCCTATGGAGGACTTGTAATGTCTGCCCCAAGGGTTCTCAGAGCTCTCCGCTTCCACAAAATTTCGCCAGCCTTGCCATTTGGCTCGTTTGATGCACCGTGGAAGGCCTTCTTTTCTTGGACGAAGGCAGTTCGGAGTGTGGCTCTAGCATCAGGGTCACGAGTGTGTTGGTACATCCTACTGGCTCTAATTACACTTTGCTTGAGGGGTTAAGTATCTAGTTGTGCTTGCCATCTTGGCGATCAGATCAGATGAAGCTCATGGTTGTTATGGACAAGAAATGGTTAAAAAAAACTAACAAAACGCAGTATAATCACAAATACGCCATGTTTCGTATCGTTTTCAAGGTATTTTTACATCTTGGGTCGAATGGAATGAGTATCAGACGTACACAACTGCTTGTAGTGAAATTACAGTAATTATAGTGAGCCAAACTCAACTGATTAAAAGAACTCGCAGGAACTACAGCGGAAGTGAACGTTTCGTCGTTAGTACTCCCTCGCTCCTGTCTCATCAAAACCACCTACCCGCTCGACACGCAACGTCATGCCAATTGCCTACAGGCACGTAAGGGCGCCTGGCGCCAGGAGAATATTTAGTTTTCGTAGTTCCATTGTAGTCAGATCATGTTTTGTATGGTTTACTAGTATTTTTCGATGCTGAATCGAATGGGATGAGTCTCGGAGCAGTAATACTAGATCAAACTATTCATGAGAATAATAAACCGTTGTGTAATAATTTGCAGAGTTTTTGTCATACTGCTGTTTACGTTCATTATAGTCTGACTGTTCAATGCTATTATATCCATTTTGCCAGCACTCATAACAGGGGGACCCTTGCCAACGGATTCCCTGCCCTCTTCATTGTCCTTAACCTGCCATGCATGAAAGAAATAGCTAGGCTCATAGCCCCTGGCTTCCCATCAGTACCCAGTATTTTCAGGGAGGTACATAAGCTTGCCCTGGACAGAGACATTGGCCGCCTTCCCTTTCCCCATCCTCTTCTTCCTCCTAACCCCTCCGCTATCTCCACAACAATAGATGACTGCTGCTACTAATACTGTGGCTGATCAACAAGAAATACTGAAGACCTAAGGGCCCAAGTTTGGCAGAAGCATCCTGTGGAAAAGAATGATGAGATTAATGTAGGTAGGCTTGAGTACAGCTATGCTTCTGAGGAGATGAGCCTCTTTGCAGTTGTGGAGGAGCAGGCTGTGACGGAGTGGGTACGCCATGTCAACAAACATCTGACAGAGCAGTTGGTATCTTGTACTGTAGCAGCAATTAAAGCCTTGCACCAGAAGCCCAGTACAGTCAGTTTGTTGGGCAAACTTCCGCAAATAGCCACTGGGCTCTGCCAGGCTCTCCCACTACGGACGTGGGTCACCAGCCTCCAGAAAGCTGGCCAAAACTAGCAGCCTGAGTCTTCTTGTTCCTTTTGTGAAATGAGATTCGAAGGTTTGCTGAGGTGGTGGGTAGAGTAGAATGAAAGGGAATGAGAATCCTCACCTACTGGTTCTGGAAAGGATGGCTGTTTCTGGACGAGGTGTTTGTTTGTGTGGACGAGGTTGTAGATTGCTTGTGCTGCATGTTGCATGGCTCGTTTGCGAACTGGTGGTCGTTCGTCCTCATATCGTTTTTTCTTTACCTGTCATTCTATCCCTAGATCCAGCAGGGGATAGTCTGGGCACTCTTCCCATTTCCTCAATTGTTATTTCATTGGTTTCCTTATTTGGGTAAAACCATCCCATACACAGTGAGCTTAGGGGGGAAAAAATGGTAGTATTGTTTATTATTTTTTGACGACCGAAAAATAAGAGTGATCGATTTCCATCGATTGGAAGTGATGGGTGGGGGACCAAAATATACCAAAACTGCCTTCGTTTTCGTCTTTTGGAGGGTGAAATAGAGCTAGCTGATCAGCATGGACAACACTCTTGTGGTACTGGGGGAGGTATGGGTATGAAAAATTACGTCTGAAATTGCCTTCAAAATTTGGTATGTTCCTACCCAGGGTGACTGAAGTTTTGGACAGTCAGACGTGGCGTTTGGGCAAGTAATACCACACTAAGGCGCCGACTTGATTCCTTGGGACCTCAGTGGACGTGTCATAGCGGCGTTTGGTTTCTATTGCTGCCTTTAAAAGCCTTTCCCGAGCCAGCGTATGAACCTTCTCGAGTCGTGCCTGGAGCTCTCGACCATAGTTGGTGTTAATGAGGACTGTATAAAATGGGACTTACCCAGCCAAAATCTGGAAGCCACGAAACCTCGTCTGTCGTGCTGTCGAAGGGGGAAGGAGAAGTAGGAAAGGAGAAAAGAGAATAGGAGAGAAGGAAGAAAACAGCTTAGACAAAATGTACAGAACGCGTAAAACTAAAGAACAAAACCAACTAAAAACCGGACAGGGCCGAAACTATAATGCGATGCGCGAATAACAACCGAGAGAGAGAGTCGTAAGGTTTCCGCCTCGCCAGCTTACACCGCACGCGACATCAACGGCTTCCAATGGACATGAAGACTCTCTCTGTTGACCTGACCAGAAACAACATTGGAGGGTATGTCTTCACGCATTGCAGCCCTGTGCCCCCTAGTCTACTATTGCCAGAATGGCGCAAACATTTCCCCCACCCTAAAGGGCTGTCCAGTCTTTAGACCCTATCCCTTTGTTTTATTTGGGGGGTGTAGAAAGAACTTATAACAATATGAACATGACTAAAACAAAACCACAGCAACAACAGTAACAATGAACAGAACTAAAGGTTGTGTGAGGTTTGGGTTATTGAGTGGGTAAAATACACAATTTTACCACGGGGCGAGTCAAAATACGAGTGCCAACTCGCACTCTTGTCACTCGAATTGCACCATCACGAGAGGGAAACACCTCTTCCACTATCCCTAGTGGCCAGGTAAGTGGAGGGGTATCCTCTTGCATGACCACCACTACCGTGCCTGGTGTGATGGCTGGAGTTTCTTCGCCCCATTTGGGCCGTTGTTGAAGGTTGTGGAGATACTCCTGATTCCAACGTCGCCAGTAGTGCTGAACAATTCGATCCACATGCTGGTAATGTTCCAAACGGTCGAAGGGCTAGTCACTCACATCCTTAGCTGGTAAGCAGTCCAAGGTGGACCCCAGAGTCATAAAGTGAGCTGGCGTGAGAGCTTTAGGTGCGGCAGGGTCGTCAGAGAGAACACAGAGCGGTCTGCTGTTCAACAGAGAATTTGTACCAGTGCCGTGGTCATCTCCTCGTAGGTCAGTACTTGGTTCCCTATGATTTTGGACAGGTGGGTCTTGATGCTCTTCACATTTGCTTCCCACACACCACCGAAGTGTGGGGCAGCTGGGGGGTTCAGTCGCCATTCCATCCCGCGCTGAACCAACTCACCAACATAAGTTTTCTATGTGGTAATGGCAAGGTGGCCTGGTTTAGTGATTCCAGGATTTCGGGGAAATATATCTTTTGCACATAAGCCAGCCAAATATGTTCTGCACGTTGTAATTCTGGGATTTGTAGTGCTTTGCCTCTGTATCCCGAGTACTGAGGAGAACAACGGAATACCCATGCAGTGACCCGATGAAGGCGATGCAAAGAGGACATGCGTTCTAACAAGGAGGCCAATACAAAGTTTACTGGTGTAGATGTCTTCAGGGCGACAACTCTATCTTCTTCGGCAAGAGAACCCCCAGGGAGTTCAGAAAGTGGAGTGAGGGGCCAGCAATTCTCTGCGTCTTGTAGCCAGGGAGGTCCAGAGAACCAAAGAGAATTATCCATCAGGACTTGGACCCTGGTCCAGCGACTGAGTAAGTCCGCAGGGTTTGTTTCAGTTCGAACGTGCCACCAACACTTGGGTTCCACAATGCTCTGCATTGAAGCGACTCGATTGGAAACAAAGGTTTTCCATCGCGAAAGAGATGCACTCAACCACTGCAGTGCGACAGTCGAGTCTGAGCATGCATAAATTCTATCGAATGAGTGGCGATCTTTAAATATTCGAACTGCTTGCTCAATCAATCTAGCTAAAACCAGACAGCCACACAGCTCCAATCGCGGTATCGTTTGAGTCTTCATTGGGGCTACTCTACTCTTTGCGCATAGTAATCTGGACTCCCAAGGCTTACCTACTTCATTACGAGTGCAAACATACAACACAGCACCATAAGCTTCCTTTGAGGCATCGGAAAATCCTATAAGTACCGAGCAGGATCCTGGACGTATTCCTATGTGCCGAGGTACAGACTGTGAAGGTAGGATAGCCAGATCCCTGACAAACAACTTCCATTTCTGAACGATATAACCAGGGGGTGAGTCGTCCCAATCTATTTTTAACGACCAAAGAGTCCTGATCAGAAGTTTGGGAACAATTGTTAGAGGTGAAAGCAAACCTAAAGGATCAAATATCCTGGCGATTGCAGAGAGAATCGATCTCTTGGTGCATGCAGATAGGACCTCACTCAGTTTGAAGCCAAATGAATCAGACTTCGATTCCCAGTATAAACCGAGAACCTTGGTAGGAGCATCGTCATCAAAGGAAACGACGTCATGTAACTGGAGTTCTGCTGGGATTTGGGTGAGAAATGATGAGGAACTAGAGCACCACTTGGCTAGAGTGAAGCACCCCAAAGAGAAAAGTTCAACCAACTCCCGATAGGCTGTGAGGGCATCTGCCTCCAAAGGAATGGTAGTGGCAATAGCGTCCATGTAAAGGTCTCGTCGTACTATTTTCCTGGCAAGGGGGAATTGATCCCCGTCCAAGTCGACTAAATGGCATAGGACGTGTTGGGCTAAGTATAGAGGAGGCCATGCCAAGAACGACTGTGTTGCCCTGCATTATCCTCAATTCCTCATCAGGGCTCTCCCTCCACAAAAATCTTTGAAATCTCCTGTCTTCATCCCAGACTAAAATTTGGAGGTACATCTTGCGAACGTCAGTAGAAAAGGCTACCTGATACAAGCGAAAGTTAAGAAGGATGGCGAAGATACCTGCTTGAAGTTTGGGACCAACATGCAATAAATTGTTGAGCGAAAATCCAGAGGAACTAGGAGCAGTCCTGTCCCAAACTATTTGGAGAGGAGTACTCGTGCTGCTAGGCTTGGAGACAGCATGGTGAGGCACATAATAAGCTGGCCGATCCTCGCTCGCATCGTTGCATGAGAGCTGGCTGACAGAACCCTCCGCAATGTGATCCCTCATTACCTGCTTATATTGTTGATGGCCTCTGGGTTCCAGCAACAACCTTTTTTCGAGAGAAAGGAATCGCTGAGTGCTATGACGCAGAGAATCAAAGGGTAGGGGATTGCTTGAAAGGCAAAGATACAAGTTGGATCTCGAGAGACAGTGTTTACGAAAATCGCTTCGCATTCTTCATCTTCAGGACTCAGGAACTCCACTGCTGGGAGTTCTTCAATCTCCCAAAACTTTTGGAGAAGGGTATCGGTGGTAGTATCCGTCACTGCTAGGAAGTTTCTGGTAGGAGAAGTGAAACCTGAAAGTTTGGTCTCACCAAGGAGTAGCCAACCAAGACTACTTTCTAAGGCATCGGGGGTGCTAGCAGGGCCAGAACGTTTGTCACCAGAAACAATCCTAAGCCACAAAGAAGCTCCTATTAAGACATCGATTGCACCCGGAACATTGAAACGGTCATCAGCTAACTCCAAACCCGTAATATGAGTCATCCTATCCAAGGAATTATCATAGATGGAAGATCGCCAGTAATTTCATCCAAGACGGAGGCGTCTATGTGATAGCTAACGCCAGGGCGACAGATAGATGAAAATTGGAGGCTAGCTCTTTCTGTGCAATGAGTAAGTTTGTTGTTGAGACCATCAACCACACACCGTTGAGGAACTGTACGCAAATTCAGGCGCTTGCAACATTCTCGGGTGACAAAATGAGACTGGCTGCCACTGTCAAGGAGAACCCTAAGTACATGCGGTTCACCAATCGAATCTCGTACAGAGACCTTTGCTGTTGACAGTAACACCATTGTTGAAACTCGAGCACTGGAAGCTACTAGAGTGGTGCTCTGATCAGTCGAAGCAGTTTCCAATTGTTGGGAAGAAGAATTAGCGGGTGGTAGGGGTGATGTTTTGGGAGTATTGGTCTCGGTTGGAGTGACTTCAGCCCCACTGTTCGTCTCTTGCCACAGTGACGGCAAACTGTACTCGTCAAACAAAACCTAGCAAAGTGGGTTTTGCAAGCAGTTGTAGCACAGCTTATTTTGTTTAGCCATATCAAAACGGCCACGTGGCGACATGGTTTGAAAGACAGGGCATCGGTATAACACGTGCGGTCTCTTATCCTTAAAGGCCAAACACTTAACAACCTTTGGTGAAGTTGCTGTGTACGTACTATCCGAACTTTTGGCCACAAAGGCATGTGATTTTTTTGAAGACATCGTATTCGAGCCAGCTTGTAGATTGCTTGGGGTTTGATGTCTGGCTACTATCTTCACCTCACCTCGAACGAAGGTCTCTAATTCGGAAAATGAAGGCATCTCCACACCTTTAACCTCGTGTTCAAATCCCCTGCGGGTACTTTTATCCAGTTTCTTTGTTGCCAAATAAATTATAACAAAATCGAAGAAGTTATCAATAGGGACATGCTTCAAGGCCGCTGCGGGTTCGATAAAATTATTCAGAAAATTGTTCAAGTCCTTTTCAGAATCCTGGGACAAAGGCTTGAAATTTATTAATTTATCGAAATAGTAAGTTCCCAGTGCCCTAGGATCGTCATATCGCTTAACTAAAGTATAGAACAAATTCGAATAGTTTTCTTCAGTTAGAGCTATTCCCGCGCAGACTGCTCTCGCATTACCCTCCAAATGTGTGTATAAATAGTTGATATTAAAGAAATTGGGTTATGTCCGCCAGTAGGCAAATTACTAAAGTTAACGTACCTGTTAGTGAGTCCGTCTCCTCTGGCTTGTGAGTTACTGTGGGCAAGCGCTTTCGATGTAAAGACATCATCGTCTGGCCGTTAAGTCAGTACTGGAGTCAGTCAGTTGGTCGTGGTCTTTATATACAAAGAGAAAGGTGAAAGGGGTGATGGAGCGTCGGGGAAGGGGCGGGGAGAGGTCTTGTTGGTTAGTCTTGTTAGTAGTACCTTAGCCGGACTGGCTGTGTTAGGTATTAAAGAAATTGGGTTATGTCCGCCAGTAGGCAAATTACTAAAGTTAACGTACCTGTTAGTGAGTCCGTCTCCTCTGGCTTGTGAGTTACTGTGGGCAAGCGCTTTCGATGTAAAGACATCATCGTCTGGCCGTTAAGTCAGTACTGGAGTCAGTCAGTTGGTCGTGGTCTTTATATACAAAGAGAAAGGTGAAAGGGGTGATGGAGCGTCGGGGAAGGGGTGGGGATATAAAGACCACGACCAACTGACTGACTCCAGTACTGACTTAACGGCCAGACGATGATGTCTTTACATCGAAAGCGCGTGCCCACAGTAACTCACAAGCCAGAGGAGACGGACTCACTAACAGGTACGTTAACTTTAGTAATTTGCCTACTGGCGGACATAACCCAATTTCTTTAATACCTAACACAGCCAGTCCGGCTAAGGTACTACTAACAAGACTGACCAACAAGACCTCTCCCCGACGCTCCATCACCCCTTTCACCTTTCTCTTTGTATATAAAGACCACGACCAACTGACTGACTCCAGTACTGACTTAACGGCCAGACGATGATGTCTTTACATCGAAAGCGCTTGCCCACAGTAACTCACAAGCCAGAGGAGACGGACTCACTAACAGGTACGTTAACTTTAGTAATTTGCCTACTGGCGGACATAACCCAATTTCTTTAATACCTAACACAGCCAGTCCGGCTAAGGTACTACTAACAAGACTGACCAACAAGACCTCTCCCCGCCCCTTCCCCGACGCTCCATCACCCCTTTCACCTTTCTCTTTGTATATAAAGACCACGACCAACTGACTGACTCCAGTACTGACTTAACGGCCAGACGATGATGTCTTTACATCGAAAGTGCTTGCCCACAGTAACTCACAAGCCAGAGGAGACGGACTCACTAACAGGTACGTTAACTTTAATAAATAGTTGACCTTTTCTAAATTACTTAGTTGCGGATTTTCATGCACAAGTCTTTTGAACGATTGATAAAAATTGGGCCATTGCTCAAAGGTCCCATCAAACCTAGGTAATTCGTGCCTGGGAAGTTTAATTTTACACGAAAGGATAGGATTTGTATCCAGCTGAACTGCACAGTGGGCCTCGCGCAGTTTTAACCTATCGTGTGTATGATGTCAGCGAGTTCATCTAAATTCGACATTTTTTTAAAGTTTGGCTCGTACTTGTCATTTTCCTTCATCAACAACCTTTGTTCGTTATCCAAGTGCTCGCTAAATTGAGTGCGAAGCACAGGCACAGTAGCCGCCTTTGTCAAAAATATTTCAGAAGTTGACTCACTAAGTGTTTTGGTCAACTCGAAAATACCTTGGACTCGCCCAAAGATCTCCTTCATTTTACCTCTAACAAACTTCAATTCAGTCATTGTTACGCAAAAACTAAGGGTCAACTAAACAAACAAACGCAAGGTGCGCACAAAAAAAACTAAAACCTCAACACGTTTGACCCAGTTGCTTTACCGAATCAAACGGATTTTCTTACTGTCCCAAAAGCTGGACAACACCAACGCGGAAGAGGAAGCCTTCGAAAAATTGAGTAATCCCAGATCGTTTAAATACGAATTTTAGAAGACGCAGGGCATCTACTTTCGATTCGACTGCTTGGGACAAATATTTTATCTAAAATCCCGAGATCGAGCAGGTACTATTGAATGGTCGAAAAATAGGTAACTAAATTCACCTATCTCGGCTCGGTGGAACCAATGTTAATGAGGACTGTATAAAATGGGACTTACCCAGCCGAAATCTGGAAGCCACGAAACCTCGTCTGTCGTGCTGTCGAAGGGGGAAGGAGAAGTAGGAAAGGAGATAAGAGAATATGAGAGAAGGAAGAAAAACAGCTTAGACGAAATGTACAAAAACTAATGAACAAAACCAACTAAAAACCGGACAGGGCCGAAACTATAATGCGATGCGCGAATACAAGACCGAGAGAGAGAGTCGTAAGGTTTCCGCCTCGCCAGGTTACACCACACGCGACATCAACGGCTTCCAATGGACATGCAGACTCTCTCTGACCAGAAACAACATTGGAGGGTATGTCTTTACACATTGCAGCCCTGTGCCCACCTAGTCTACTATTGCCAGAACGGCGCAAACAGTTGGTCTTTGCTCTTTCTGAATGGCGCCCTGTGGGAAGCTGGCGGCCAAAATTGAGTTCTGGTGGCGAAAAGCCAGTAGTAGAATGCTCAGTACTACGATAGGCCAAAAGCAAGCATGGCAGCCATACGTCCCAATCACTCTTATGCTCATCAACTACTTTTGACAGCAACTCCCATAGAGTTCGGTTGAACCGTTCTATCTACCCATTACTTGAGGTCGTAAAGGAATTGTGCGGGTTTTGTGCAGCTGTAGAAAAGTCATCACTTCCTGGAACACTTCTGCCTCTAATGTTGTTCCTTGATCCGAAGGAACTTCTCTGGAAACTCCAAACCGAGTACTACAGTGTCGATAAACCGCGAGCTACAGTTTCTTCTCTTATGTCTGGAACTGGGAACACCTCAGGCCAGTTAGTGAAGTAGTCAACGACAGCGATTCTGATACAGACTCCAAGTTAGAGCGAATCAAACACCCACAAAAACGGATGTTAGTTTCGTAATGCCTAACGCCAAAATTAATATTTCACCGATTATTGGTCCTCAAGAAGTCAAAGGCCAGGTCTCAACCAACTTCATGCTCTGAAATAGTCGAATTGGGTCACGCAATTAAAATTGTACCTAACCGCAGCAGACCTAGAATATGAATCAGATAAAAGAAAAGTTGCTAATTTGTTGTCCCTAATAGGTCTGCAAGGAATGGCGATTTTCCAATCATTCAGCGTTGATTCAGAGACAGTTTTGTACAAAGATCTGGTGAAGAAATTTCATGATCACTTCACGCAAAAAAAAAAAAAAAAAAAAAAAAAAAAAAAAAGATTTCGTAGCAGACCTCAAAAACCTTACCCAAAGGTGAACTAAAGACCTCAAGAATAGTCTAATTACGGACGTTTTGGTTTGTGGGCTTAATAAATCAAACTTTAAGTTGAAGGAAAGGCTTTTACAAAAAGACAGTTTGACCCTGGAAAAAGCCGTTTCGATTTGTAAAAGCCTTGAAATGACGCATCTACAGGCTCAGTCACTTCATAAACCAACGGAGGGAGGAGACTGTTTTCTAGATTTCGCAGAATTCTACATCAGCTTCTTGGAGTTACTCCCGCTTCGAGGAATGACTGGCAAAAAACACGTCCAGACAGGGAAAGCGTCAAGTAAGCAACAATCCCGATCAACTCCCGATCCCGATCTCGATCGAACTGGAGCGGTGATAATCGCCACAACATTGGTCAGACGACGTCTCGTCACGAGGTATGCCCAAGATGTGGTCAAATACATCGTGTGAAATGACCTAAAATTGGTGAACAGTTTTTTTTAGTTCGTGGTAGCGGTAAAATGTGTCGTTCAAGGCCAACTGAAACGCAAATACTGTGAAAAGATCCGGAAATAATGTAAACTCTGTAACAGTTGGTGATCATGACTACTTCGTATGCCATGTTAAATCGGATTGTCGAATAAACAATCGACAACGGATGTTATGTAAACAAGTCGATAATTGTAATGTTCGAGCCCAGCTAGATACTGGTGCTCAGGTCAATTGCATATCTATGAATCAAATTTATCATTTAAACCCTGCTAAGCTAGTTAATTCATATACAAAAAAATTAACGGCCTATGGAGGCACTTCGTAAAAATATAAATGCAGGTGATCAACAAGAAGGTTCATCATCTCACATTTCATATTATCAATGAGCCAGTGCCTACCATTTTAGGATTTCAAGCGTGTAAAGACTCAGGCCTTGAGACAGTGTTCATTCCATAAACAACGATAACACTGAGTTAAAGTACAATCAGCTCAGAACATTATACAGCGACGTCTTTCTAGGATTAGGATGTTTCCGGCGGTTCGTAAATTAACGTTGAAACCTAATGCACAGCCAATTATTGATCCACCAAGACGACTACCATTTAAATTACATGAGATCACACTATCAATTACCAAAAATAGAGCCCAACTGAATGGGTCTAGCAGATTTTCTACCCTTGACGCCAATTCAGGTTTTTGGAACGTGCCCATGGATCCTGATAGTTCGAAGTTGTTCGTTTTTGGGACACCGTTTGTTCGATTTAATTTTTTCCGTATGCCATTCGGAATTTTTGTCGCGCCTGAAACATTCCATCGCACAAGGACCGAGTGCTTTGGTGGTCTAAACGCATCTAGATGCATCTACCAAGATGATCTGCTCGTATATGCACAAGATGAACGAGTCCATTATAATAAGTTAAAAGCAGTTTTGAATCGGGCTGGTCGTTTAAATAAAATTATTTACTCCTAGCAAATGTAAGTTTGGGTAAAGTCAAGTCGAATATATGAGTCGTTGGTTCTCAAGAGATGGGATGAAAGTCGATTCTAGTCGAATTCATGCAGCTTGTGCGATGCCACCCCCAAAAGATAAAAAATCACTTCATAGTGTTAAGTGACGTCGTTGACAACAGCGTGGAGTTGTCTGCTTGGTTACCAATAAATAAAGAGTTCAGTTCTGGTTTGAATGTTCAACGCTCGTGTTCCATTAATATTAATTGTCCAGTATTAATTGACTTTCTTGTGCTAAATCTAACATTTGGTGTCAGAAGTGGAATCTTCGTAATCGCAAGTGATAAAGACTTTTAGTGTGACAAACTGTTTTTACTTTTGAGATGCCACGTCAAACTCGCCAGCGACGTCAAGAAGAGCCATAAGAATTCGACCTTCCGAGTTTGGCTGCGTCAGTAGTAGCTCTCCAACAGCAAGTAAGTCAGCTTACTTGTTGTTTAAGAGCAACAGATGTCCCAGTGACCCATCAAGTTAGACCTGTAAGAGAGGCCGCCAGTAAGCGATTGCCAATTCCCCAGGGTGCACTTCGCCAAGTTCATCATCTTCCTCGCAGTTCAATGACCAGGCCTGGCACTTTTGATGGCACAAACTCATGGTCTGATTTCTTGTTTCAATTTGAATGGGTCTGTAGAGTTAATGGTTGGATTGATGAACTTGACAAACGTCAAGTCATTGCAGCACTGAAAGGACATGCCCTCACCCTCATATCTCTAATCCCCGGAGAACCAGAGTATGGTGAGATAATAACTGTGCTGCGCCAACATTATGGGGGTGAATGCCAAGAACATTTACGTATGAGTAGACTTAGGACAAGACTGCAGGGTCCTAAAGAGGATTGGAGTAGACCTAATGGTATTGGCTCGCCGGGCCCAACCAGGAGGTTCAACCTTAGCTATTGAACCTTGCCATTCAACGATTCTATGAGGGATATGTAATGACAGGCTTCGGGAGTTGGTTCTTGGTTTTCCTGCAATAACAGTGCGTGATGCTTCAGCCTAAGCTCAGAGGGTTGAAATTTACTGAGTGCTGGAAGCATTGGCCCTACTATTCGCAGCTTCACTAGTGATGCATCTGCATGCGGTGGTAAGACTGTTGATTCTACAGACCCACTGCAGGAATGTGAAGTTATGGCAGTACACCAACGTGATCAGGCTCACAATAGCCTGAAGCATCACAAGAGACCGAGTTGGAATGGCCAATGGTTGGAATGGGCTAAAGGAGCCTGTTGGAACTGTGGCCTCCATGGGCATTGGAACAGAAATTGTCCTCAAAGAAAAACTAAGGCACCAGCGTCTACCTGCAAGTGCCACCAGTCGTCGGGAAACGCATCAGCACCAGTTTAGATAGGGGAAGCTTGGTGCAAAGAGAATACTCTCTCAATGAGTCTCCTCTGATTTTTGAAATTGGCGGAAACTGTAATTTTGACGAGGTCAAAGGTTTCCTTAGTGTAGTTGTCAAATGTCTCCCGTTCAAAGCTATGGTTGTGACTCACGAAATGTTAGATTTAGCACAAGAAAGTCAATTAATACTGGGCAATTAATAACAATGGAACACGAGCGTTGAACTCTTTATTTATTGGTAACCAAGCTGACAACAACTCTGCTGTTGTCAACGACACGTCACTTAACAATAGGTTGATTGGGTTAGTTACCTACCTGTCTGGCTTCATACTAAATTTCTCCCAGGAAAGATGTGCCTTGGCACTGGGAAGAACAGCGCCAAAAGTCATTTAGATAAATCTAAAAAATGTGTCACTGAGGCACCTTTACTAACTCATTTTGATTTGGATACTTCAATAGTCTTGTCTGTCAACGCATCCAAATTTGCTGTTGGGGTAGTGCTGCTTCAGAACAATGGACCTGTCGAATATGCGTCGAAACGTTAGCAAGGTGTTAACAGGGCTACGCCCAACTCGAGAAGGAGTTGTTTGTATAGTTATGGATGTACAAAATGTCGACAATATACCGAACAATCGTTTGTAGTTGTAACAGACCATTATCCTTTGGCCAACGTCCCAACCACACTCCAACGAATGTTATTCCTGTTACAAGCGCACGATTTTCAGGTAATTTATAAGCCTGGAAAACATATGTTCATTGCAGATACATTGTCTCGTGCCCCGTCACTGGAAACTTACGACGAACTTGATGACGAAATTTTTGTCCACGTCAATTTAATCAAAAGTACCCTTGCAGTACTCCGCAAATGTTGTTATTAGTGAAGCCAGTAAAAACGATGAAACGTTACGGCCATTTTCGAAAACAGCTAATCCAGCCAAGCCATACTGGAATTATAGGGGAGAAATGAATGTCATGTTGTGTGCCAAAATACAAGCATGTTGATACCCTCGACATTAAGAAAATCTGTATTCCACACAATGCACTCGGCACATGTGGGAATTGAAAGGACCAAGTCGTTGGCAAAAGGTGTCTTATTCTGGCCCTAAATGTCAATCGACGTAAAAAATCGCGTTGAAAGTTTCTTATAAATATTTATAAGTTATTTATCCACTATCAAGGGGTGGGTGTCTTCTTCAACACTAAATATTTGATCGTCGTTAATTATTTCTCAAAATATATTGAGGTATGCCAAATAACTTCATTAACAGCTTCATGGGTCATTAATCACTTCATATCAATATTTTATCGCTTTGGCAAAGGAATTCACAACGGAAATTCAAAGAATACTCTGAGCAATTAAGTACTGCAATCAAGTTTCTGTTGGTATACGGTATCAGAACATTTTGCTACTGGTTCCTCTCTTGCTACCCTGATTTTAACACAGGAAGTTACTCTTCTCATGCACTTGCAAACTTGCACTTCCCCACATACTAGGCGCACAATAACTCAATATTGTCAGCACCTACAACAGCAACTGGATGAAGAACTTGAAGCAGCGCGACTACAATGGAACTACGAAAACTAAATATTCTCCCAGCGCCAGGCGCCCTTACACGCTTGTAGGCAATTGGCACGACGTTGCGAGTCGAGCTTGCGGGTGGTTTTAATGAGACGGGAGCGAGGGAATACTAAAGACGAAACATTCACTTCCGCTGTAGTTCCCGCGAGTTCTTTCAATTAGTTGACGTTGGCTCACTATAATTACTGTAATTTCAC
Organism: Pachypeltis micranthus; assembly: GCA_020466155.1. Taxonomy (NCBI): domain Eukaryota; kingdom Metazoa; phylum Arthropoda; class Insecta; order Hemiptera; family Miridae; genus Pachypeltis; species Pachypeltis micranthus. Next base: position 160,883 of record CM035770.1, on the reverse strand, counting down.
TATACGCAGTTGTACACGTCTGATACTCATTCCATTCGACCCAGGATGTAAAAATACTTTGAAAACGATACGAAACACGGCTTATTTGCGATTATACTGCGTTTTGTTAATTTTGTTAACCATTTTTTGTCCATAACAACCATGGGCTTCGTCCGATCGGATTGCCGAGATGGCAGGCACAACTAAATACCAAATGGGATTTTTGTGCGAAAGAACGATTTTTTTAGACCACGTTAAAGGCACAAAACGGCCCGGACAGGGGACGGCGGACAGACATTGCAGATTTGGAATCCCCATGTCTTGAAACGTAAAGTATCAAATTTTGAGGGGGGGGGGGTGTAAAAAATGTTTCCTGGCCGAAAACATAGGGTTAGGGGGGAGGATTATTCAGAATGAATAATAAACCAAAACGAGATTCATTCTTGTGTAATTCTTCAACCAAGCCAGTTGTGTCTTTCTGCTAATTGTAACAATACACAAGTACTCCCTTCTCACTGTTTGCTTGTGTTCTGTTTTCAGGTCGGCTTCGAAGATTTTTTGGTTTGCATGTAATTTATGATCGTACGGCTGGAGTTTCTGTGTGTACTTGTGTTTTCAGTGTTGGGGTGAACGTATTTATTTTGGTATGACTGTAATAATGAACGAATGAACTTGATGAGAGTTTTTGTACAGAGTTTTCGAGTAAAAACATGAGACCAACCAAGACTGGTCAATAGATAGAACAATAAATTAATCAATCTCTTTTGGTTTATTATTCATTCTGAATAATAACCCTATGTTTTCGGTCACGAAAAATTTTTTACAACCCCCCCTCAAAATTTGATACTTTACGTTTCAAGACATGGAGATTCCAAATTTGCAATGTCCGTCCGCCGTCCGGGCCGTTTTGTGCGTTTAACGTGGTCTAAAAAATTCGTTCTTTCCCCCAAAAATCCGATTTGATATCTAGTTGTGCCCGCCATCTCGGCAATCCGATCGGACGAAGCCCGTGGTTGTAATGGGCAAAAAACGGTTTAAAAAATTAACGAAACACAGTACAACGCGGGAGCTAGAAGCGTTTCGTCGTTTGAATTCCCTCCGCCCCGCCCGTCTCATTAAAAAACCAACCGCTCTCGAGGCGGCTCGCTTCCCTCCCAACGACTCCGCCTCCCGCTCGCCGCTCAACTCCCCTTTCGCCTGCCTTTCGCTTCGAGCACCCCCGTTCCAATTTCCCCGACGTTTTGGTTTTAATACGATTCAATTTTTTTAGATTCTTTCGTTTCATTCTCATTTTGGTTTTTTTCATAGATTTTTGGTTAAATTTTGATATTAGTATTTAGCGTGCATGTTTTCATATTAAAATTCAGTTTTTTCTAGATACTTTCGTTTTTTTTGTTTATTTTAATATTATGATTCAGTTCTTTTCAACCTTTTTTTGGGTTTCATTATGATATTTTTCGATGCTGAATCGAACAGGATGGATCTCGGAGCATTAATGCTAGGTCAAGCTGATTATCCGAATAATAAACCGTTGTGTAATAATTTGCAGGTTTTTTTTCATCATCTCTCTCTCTCTCTCTCCTCTCTCTCTCTCCCCCTCTCTCTCTCTCTATCTATCTATCTATCTCTATCTCTCTCACCAGAAGGATCGGTTTTATTCAGACTATGCTACTCGTACATACTTTATGTAACAACTTCACCACAAACTTTCTCAGAGGAGACAGAATATACTGCCTACGCAGATTACTATTATTATTATTATTATTGAGCAGTCAGAACACCCAGTAGTGATCTCCCACGAGTAGCGTACGAATGGTATGCAGATTAACCAGCAAAAAACCAAGGCGATGGTATTGGGATATCCAAAAATGCTCCATAAAGCAAAGAATTTAGGAATCCCAAAAATTATCCACAGCGATACCCCTCATGAATACGTCGAGTCTGGAAGTACCTTTGGAATCTCAATTGACAATAATCTATCTGGAGATCTTCAAACCACGTCGATTTGTTGTAAGGTCTTTTGCAGCATGTACCAACTACAGCGAATTGCCATGGGTTTTTCCCACACATGTGCGCAAGCAGCTAGTGCAAACCCTAATAATGCCACAATTTGATTACGGAACCTCTGTGCTATGTGATCTCAAGAGCTGGTAAATCGATCGTCTGCAGAAAGCACAAAATGCGGCACTCCCACTCGCTTTGAGACTGCGTCCTGACGAGCATGTAACCCCCATATTACTGACGTCTTGGTCGTTAAAATTAGGGAGTGAAAATTGCTTCAGATAGCTGCAGCGCTATTCAAAATATTAAAAACGAAAAAACCACCGTACGCATATAACAAATTTCAGTTTTTCAACCAACGCCCAATCAAAAAGCAAGCTTAAAAATCCTGGCGCACAGTTCCTCGACTTACTCATGATCCTTTGTGGTACAGTCACAATCAATAAAATAAAAATTATATAATTAATAATAGTTTTAAAAATTAATAAATGCCTAATGTTTGTCCCGGATTCCGGGTGGTTTCTTTCCATTTTAGTTTGGAAGATGAGTGGACGGACCCAACCAAAGTCGAGCGAACGAGAGCCGTCAGGATCACAACCCTAACCCCAGAGAGCAAAGACTGCCTGTACGAGTACTTGTGGGGACATCAAACTTCATCGAGGCATCTCCGAAGTCGGAAACAGAGGCATACATCGCTTTCTGCCTCCTCGTGATATGCGTCTTCATCTTCACTTTCATCTTCATTATTTTGACTCTTCTTCTTCTCCAATAGAATCGCCTCTAATTGGGAAAGACAATTTTAATTATAGTCGAGTTCATTATTCTAAACACTATAGGGGGACGGCGAGGGGGGGGGGGGCTCAAAATTACCTAGGTATTTTACATTTTGTTGTGAAACTAGAATGAACTAGTTCCCCCCAACCTCTCTCGCTCCCTCTCCTCTCAAAATAGTCGTAATTAATTAGCTCTAAGAATATTTGCGTCTTTGTCCCTATTTTATGTAAGGGGACTATTGTTTGTCTTATAAATGAAATGGAAAAATAAAAGAACCATAAACAAAATAAACCTGTTACTTCTAAGATAAATCAAATTGCTGTCGTATGACAAGTTCGTGTCAATTTGAAAATAATTTTTTTTACTGCGAGAGAGTTTTTTCTCGTTCTATTTTAGAACCTCGTTCGGCGAAAAAGTGGACTAAATTTCAGTACAAATATAATTCTTGAATGAATTCGAGCAGCCCAATGGATCGAGTTACAACGATTATATCTTCATACTTTTGTTTTGTTCCTCCCAAGGTGTTCTTCTTCGAAACTCCATAGCGTCGAAAATTTTATGATCTCAAAAATTAAAACGAAAAAATTAGTCTAATTTGTGTTTAACTAGTCGTGTCAAGTTTATGGAGCACTTTGCTGAAACCATTCAGTTGAACCGTACAATTTTGAATATTTGCGTCGAGTTTGGCTTCAGATGGGAGGATGTTTTGCAACGTTGTTTTACTTGTTTGTTTTTGCGAGATTTAGAGTTTTCTTTCTTCTTCTTTCTTACTGTTGTATCTTTAGCTACAGTTAGTGCTCAGAATGCCGATTGCTTCATTTTGGTATTTTCAAAACCTTACTCTAGTTAACCAGAGTGCTTCGTGTTGGTTGAATGTTATATTATGCTGACTATTTTGTAAAGCTCAGGGTATCGAATAGGAGGCCAATATTTAGCCCTCAGAAATCTGTAGGAAACTAGCAGCTGTAAAATTGTCCCTGAAACACTTTAATGTGAAGTACTGGTATCCATTGAATCTGTATGTAGTATCCACGAGGAGACCATCCATATTTAAATGCTGAAGACAATCTCGCTATTCAAAGTTCCCTTCGCAAAAGAGTTGCAGAAGGAAGCTCTAAAAAAAAGAAACTCCTCAAAGGCTTGCTTCTGGGGATCGTTTCTTCCCCGTGGTGAATGGCTTCTACACATACAGCAAACAGTACATTGAGCAAAGAGATATGCTAGTTCTCGGGTAAACTGCAATGACCTTGAAGTTTCTGTCTAGTTAAGGCTCCACATCATGCTACATTGAATGGAGGTTCATGCACCACCAACTTTAGTATGAAAGGCATTTGCAGTATTTGCCCTTCCCAGATTTCAGAAGACAAGGGATAGGATATTTCCCCTCACTTCTGATTACGTTATATGAGCTTACTCCCTCTAATTGTTTTTCGATTAGCCAATTCATTTAATTGAGACAAGCACAAGGAGATATCAATGATTCTTAGAGCTGGGGAGAAGGCTCTGAAGCTGTTGACTTATTGTGCTCTTTGCTACCCTGGTGAGGGCCAGTTATCCCTTGACTGAACTTGGGTAGAGGAGATCAGCCATGGAAGTAGGGGTTTCAAAGAGATCAAGCAAAACCTGTTAACCAAATATTATCGTGGAACACTTACCAGCTTTCGAACGGCTGAAACCTGGAGCCTCACAATGTGGTGAAGGTGGTCTAAAGCCAGTCCCAATGCTCATCCCCTATTGTGCCACAGCAGCTCATAGACAACCCTTTTCCCAGAACTTGTTGTGGGTGTGCCCTTCCAGTTCCATGCTTCCCTGGTTGTTCAGTTTGTTTATAGTCCCCTAAGTCTGCATCTAGAGATGCCTTTGACCAGTTCAGGCCCAATAAACGAAGTCACAGCCTTTACAAACCAGTGTGTGAGCCATTGGTTCATTTTTGGTTCCACCAACAATTGCGGAATTAGACCATGTGTCACAACATGGTAACGTTCTTGCCTGCAAAGAGATTGTGTGGTATTCTTCAGGCTCTGTCTAAGACAATTCACAACACTCTTCATACGCCTCTTGGCAACTAGGATTGACGACACTACAAATGTGTGGAACTTGTGATCAAGGTAGTATTTCCCCTTCCCTTTGGTAGCCCTTACTAGTTCTAGAAAAACTCGTGGCCCTGGTTTTAAAGCATATCAGCATCACAAACTAGACTGGTATTAAGATTATCAGACGTTGTGCATACAAATAGCTCGGTTCAGAAACCTGCACCTTAATTTTCTTTATATTCCATTCTATTTATACATTCGCTATTAAAACCGTTTCTTGTAACTCGACCATTGGGCAGTGCTTGTAATTTATACAAAAGAAAAGACTGACTAGATTATAAGGAATTTAAGAAAAATTCAAAAGCCTGCATTCTATCCGAATTTCAGTTGGACCGAAACGAGTAACAAAATTGGATAGCCAATTGAATTGTAGTTATTTATACGTGTAGTGCCAAAGTTCCAGTTCGCTTTTCATGAATTCGTAGGAATTCAAATTATAGTTGGCCTTGAAGTGACTAGTTGACCGTTCTGCTTGAGGTGGTTTCGTTTGAATTCATTTACAACCACAATCATGAATTATGGATGACTTGAGTCATTATAGTCTGGAAACTGAACATGTGCGCTTGTTTGTTTGAATTCTTCTGTTCTTTGTAAAAAAAAAACAAACAAAAAACAATTAGTCTAGAGGAAGGCTATTGCAACTTTCTGAATTGCGTTTTTAATGAAATTTCTGTAATCCTTTGTGTATCCCATTAGTGGAGATACAAAAACATAAACTGAAGGATTGAACCATTTGAAGGTCAGCTGAATCATCCATGACCTTGTTATGTATTGAGCAATGCTTGAATACGTGAATGGTATGCACACTACAATATGTAATGTACGAAAACATCGAATCTGTTCAGGCTCCATCCGTTAGCTTATATACATGAGCAGCCGTCATGCTGGCACTTGTTGAGGCGCCTTTAGCTCTGAGCATAAGGGACTGTCGAAATACCTGTTGGGTATATAGGGCTAAGCAGATTTAGCCTGTTGGTTCTTTGGTATTAATCATCACTAACTATTCTATAAATTAGAACCGTAAACTTATATTTACAATATTGCATGATATTTATTCAGTCCATGCGTTGCTTTCTGGCGAACGCAAATCTTCCAGCTGCTTTGTCAAGGTGAGAGTAGGCCCAAAAACAGCCACCTTGCCCCACATCCCAGTATGTGGACCTGAATCAATGAATTACCAAATCAAATCAGCTAAGTGCTAAAGCAAATAACTCTTATCAACTGGAAAAATCTAAATTGGGGCTCAATAGGTATTTTCAACTCACAGGATAAGCGTGAACACACTCAACCTTTCTCTCCCAATTTGTCCCTAATACGTACCATTTACCATCCAATGGCTAACATAATCCGATTATACCTAATCCAGTTCACAGACTACCCCAATTACACGATCTTGAGCAATTATTATTGTCACGCCTCAAGGTATACTGAGTGGGTGTTTTTTAATTCCCTTCTCTTTGAGCATTCCTCATTTTTTAGATAATAATCCAGACAAGTAATTGTGACCAAATTCCCCCTTTAACATAATTAAAAAATTATTCTTACCTACTAACTGTACTAAACAATCCTCACTGACTTGTCTTGGAATACCCAAGGACCAGCTGCAGTTCAGCCGGCGTGAGCAAAAGAATGCTACTCATGACGTTGCATCGATGCTTTTACGCATGTCCTCTCTTATCCATCCCACCTCCCTCCTTCGCCTTTACCTTCCAAACCATCACCAAGTTAGGGAAAAGGGCAATGCAGTCAGTCATTCGTCAAATGCGTTCATCGGATGTGCACCTCTTCATGCAGAAAGCAAAACTATTTTTCATTGTGTTAGTTCGCAGGACCACGGCGGGAGCTTCACTTGGCCAGTACTTTACATACCTAATGTCTAATTGAGACCCGAGGTTTATTTATCGAATCTCTCTTTATTTGAAAAAAATTATTTTTGAACAAAATTTGATTGCCTTTTTCAAGTATAAAATGAACAATTACACAGTCAGTCCCCGACGTCAAGTACAAACTAATAATTTTTTATGCTGACGAAGTTGGTCATGGATTTTGTATTTGAATCGCGTTGTTATGGGCAAACCTTAGAATCGAGGTCTCGAGTTTTTCTCCAATGTTTTGAAAAGGTAAAAAAGTTGTATAGGGGTTGTTTCTTTGTTTCTGTTTGTAGCAGTTTTAAAAGGAATTAATTGTACGTATTATTAGTAATTTCCCATCCTTCAAGTAGGACCTTTTAGAGTTTAGAGTATTAAGTTCCTCGTACGTTCTTTCTCGTGTGAATAGAAAATTATTGAAGTAGGAAAAACAAATGCATTCAGTTTTGAGATATAAATGTGTAAATAAGACACAGATTGAGTTTATTGTAGTTGATAAGGAATTGAGTTCGTAGAAGAAAAACAGAACAATTGTCTGTAGGTTATAAGTACAATTCTCTCTGTAAATATCACTGCCATGGCAACAATTGAACTTTTGCGATAAATTAATAAGACAAATGTAATGTTTGAGGAAGGAAGGAAACTGTTAAATTGTTTTTGTCGTCCTGTGTTTGTTTTGTAAGTTACTTATCTTCTTTTTAATGCCTTAAATGCTTGATTGATCTCAACCAACATTCTTGTGTTTTTAATCAGTGCTTAGTTACATGCTTTGCTTTCAAAAAGGACGTGTTCTTTAAACTAGTAGTAAACCCCATAATTAGTTGAAAAATGAGGCAAGACTGAGTCTTAGTTGCTGATCAGGTTGTTTTATAAATGAACGGAATGGCCTACTACTCAAAAGCTCCCTGAGACTGGTAACTCCCAAAAATGCGGATTGCTGACATACAAAAACCCTATAACCCTAGTTGGCACAAGCCAATTGCTCTCAAGCATGCAAACCTGAACCTATCATCTTTGCCACTTTAAGGAACGTGGCAACAGCTCTTCTATTCTGACTCGCTTGCATTCCACTGTAGCTACATTGTAACGTTAACCTTACCATCCTACAAAAATGTTCCATCGACAAATGTAGCTGCTGCACGTAATAGATGGACTACTTAGTGGATACTGATAACCAACTTGAACATGTAGGATCGCAACTCTTGATCTGCCAGGTTTTAGGAAGGTAGAAAGTAGAAAGGTGGTTTTGTAATTGTTCATGCCGTGTTATAAATGTGATGTATTTTGACGTGGATTGGGTAATGTCTGTGTCTGACGTATAAATGAATGTCCCAGGAAAGCTGGATTACCAATCCCCGCCACTAAGTGTGGTCTGCACACCTATAGAGCACAGCAAAATCACACTGCTTGAACTAATCCAAACCACCAGTAGGCCAAATGTATGTGTTGGTTTGAGGGAAGCAGTATAGGCGTTTCTATGAATGTGTGCTCATGGCATGTCAGATTGTTCACCTTGCGTGGCTGTCACTTGAAGTCCATGTCTAATATTGATCAAACAAGAAAGGAGGTTACCCTACTGTGTGCAATTAGCGTTTAAATCATTATGTTTTAATCAATACAAACTTCCTGCACTAGCTAACTCAAATATCACTCATTGGAATATATACTTGGTAGCTAATCTGTTGGTTTTCTGGTTCCAGAGCAAAAGCGCTTCAACAAATTGCTAAGATGCATTTATAAGTGCTTACCATGCATGGTTGCCAGCCAACCAGTAGTGGCCCTTTAGTCTACATGCAGCCTAGTGCACACTTTTATGTCTGTTTTTCTTCTTTATCACCCACTAATATTGACTGCTGCACACAAATGAACCACATGATGGTCTACTAAGCTTGATCTCTTCATGCTTTTCATGTTTACTGCTTTGATTGGAAGAAGTACTAAATCAAAGACGTATAACTGTAACACTAACTCGTGACAACACTAAACTACGTGTTACACAAAATGTAGATATCAATATGTTGTCTATTTACAATAATTCGAGTTATGTGCATTACATGGACGATTTAGTCATAAAGTAAGTGGAAATAAATAATATTTTCGTAACTCCTTAGTATTACTTTGAAGGAGTTACTGCCCCCCCCCCCACCAACTCCACCACCGCCACCATTATTGAGTTCGTTATACCATTTGTATCGCCGACGTAGTTCGAAAACCCCAACAAAACCAAGTCAAACACCAATGTTATCGCTAGTGATTGTACAACATTTCAATAAAGACTATTCGTGGATTGCTCTCCAATACCATAAGTGCCAACTGCATTAATCGTTAGTGAATATTGCATCTATGAGAAAAATAAGATTGAATGAATGTGAAAAAGAGAAAAATGCTCTCTCACCTTTCTCGCTCCCCAATCATTAAATAGGTTAAAAACTCCTGTGCAGACAGTAACATTAATTTCAACGTGAAGGGCGTTTTAGTTTTATTTGAAATGCGTGCTTTTGTACATCAAGGAATTTTCTTTGGTTCGTTCTAACATCTGGCTACATCTAACGTTGCACTGCCTGAAACAATGTGTTGTATATTTTTAAGGTGGGATCGCTAGGTATTGTCAATGTAAGTGAAAATTAGTGTTATTTAGAAACGTAAAGGTTTTGTAGCCTGAACTTATTTTTGTCATTGATAGTTTACGCATTGTCGATGACAAATTGGAATTTTTTAAAAATAATAAATCGCTTTCTTAATATTTTAGTGGCTGAATTCGACAAAAAGATGAAGGATATTAAAATGATGTTCATGAATAATAAACGACCAAAAATCAAAATGGAGGGTGGTGTGCATGTTATGATGTATAAGCATTAGTTAATGTATTTATTATAGAAACAGGTTTGTATATAGGATTGCTAGGAACGAATTTTATCTTCGGTAAATTTCGTTTATAGGGTGAGATTCTCGTATTTTATCTAAACGGTTTTGTGTCCTGAATCTTAACTTTGAAATTAAACATAACACAATGACGTCAAAGCGCCAGTTCCTTGAAAAAATCCCTAGTCCTCCCCCCCCCCCCCCAACAACGCCATATATGACTTGGGATTCCCATGAAGCTTGATGAACGTCTGTGACTGTATTTCAAAAAACACTAATTTACTGGGTGAATACGATTTATTCGAACATTTGAAAAACGTCAATAAACGAGAAACCTAAGAAAACCATGTGTTAACCAGGGGATATCTTGTTCTATTTGAGGAATTGAATAAGATTCTCTGTGTCAACCAGAAGTGCAAGGGAAGGAGAGGTGTCACAAGAAAAGGGTATAACTTTTTCATGGTCTACAAATGAGAAGACCCAAATGAAGGGATCTCGATGTTCATGTTGTAAACGTTTTTTCCCTGAAATCATTAGATTAGACAAAAAGGCTCCCTGGACCTCCATTTTAAGGATTATTGTTCACACATTCTTTGGAAAGTGTGCTGACCAGTAAAAAATAAGTTAACTTACCCACTTCTGATTTGAAAGGGACCTTCAAGGTCAGATTGATTTCAACTTATTTTGTGTATATAATAAGTTATACACGATATGTTAGTATTGATTACTCACGAGAAAGTGTCAATGATGAGGTGGTTTATTAGTAAGAAAGGATTCATTCATAAAAGTAGTCTTCCAGCTAGCAATAATAAGCTGCGGTTTAGCTTTTAAAATCCTTTATTGCTGGCATTATATTTCCCCATCTCTTTATGAATATCGGTAAGGTCCTTGTTTCTTATTTATTTAATATAACTATGAAAAAAATTCAGAACCTTGCGATCAGAGTGTAACTGTAGTGCACTTACATTTCAAAATGTTGTGGATTTCAGTAACAAAGTAATTTCATAAAGTCATTTAAAATATGGACCACCTTCCAACTGTATCCATTCAACCGTCAATGAAACATCAAACCATTGCTTTGATACAGTTTCACAAAACTGAAATGTAGTCTGCTGGACTTTGGGTCGTTGTGGATAACACACAACTGAAACGATCGGTCCTAACAGCCATCTACTAAATGAATGTTACTACGCATTGCACAATGCTTGACCAAAGCTAAGAACACACTGGGTGCTTTCCCAAAACATAATATCTACTTTGGCTGGGCGTTTCCTTTAAAACAAAAAGACGAGAGAAATTACCTTTTCCACAGTTAAATAATTATGCTGATGATGGGCAAACAGCCGAACCAGTTCAAATTTTAGTAAAACGAATGGAAAAGATAATTTCTCTCGTCTTTTTATTTAAAAAGACTTTCCATAATTTAAATATCAGATTAGCCTGCAGTGAGGTGTAGCACTAATATAACCCAACAGATTAGTTCCACAAACCGAGCTTTTATTGCTTTTTGGCCCTTGGAAACCACTTTGCTACTTTCCGGGGAAAGATTATTTTTTACATTTACAATGACCCCCAAAATAACACTCGATACTAACTCCACCTACCCCTAAGAGCAATCTTCACATGATTCAACTGCAATTCACTAGTCATTACAGACACGCTCAAGTAGTTGCAAGAACCACTTCTCTAATTCATAGGTAATGAAATGTAGTGCACTGACGGGTGATATTTACTTAATGAGAGCTGGCTATCTTGTCACGTGATGTGAGGAAGCGTTTTTGATGTTTGACAGTAGTTTGGCCAAGCAGTTTTGGACACCCCCTTTAATTGCTGGCCTACCCTTAAAGAACGTGTCTCACTGCTGGATGTAATAGCACATCTGTAACTCTGTTCTAGTTAATAATGCTTTTCTTATGTGCAGCCGCTAACAAAAGCAGGGGCGTCCAGGAACAGGGACGCATTACCTCTAGCTGTGTTTTTGATTTGGAGCAATCTCCTTTGCTTAAGTTGCGGTTACTAGATTCATTTGCCATGCCAGGTGGTCCCAAAGATAAAACCACATAGCTATGTTAGAGTCAGAAGTTTTGATAAACAGCACGTTTCTTGAGAACTTGAGAAATACGGAATTGTGGCATACTAAGCTGTCTTGACATTTATAACCAATTGCAAGGTTACTTTTGCTACCAACTAGCAATGCCCTTCAACAACACGTCTTCCAAAAAAGTCAGAGAAATTTCATCATGTTGTTCAGTTTAGAGCTAAATCAATCGCATGAATGATGAAAAAGTGATACCAATCTCATTTAGCTCGTAACTTTGAAGCTAAAAATGACTGCCAATTTATAACATTCATTAATAAAACGAATACCGTCTGTTCCATATTGACTCTCCTATTAGCGATGTAGTCAGAAGAGTTTGTAAAAAAAAAGACAATCCAGAAGTTGCAACGCGATATAAAGACCGTTCTCTTTTTCATATTTAAATAGAAACTTGGAGTGCCATTCGTTCAATGAATGAAAGTTATCGAATGTGTTCAATTTTCATTTAAGCGTTTGATCAATCTAATACGACTTTAATGATCTCTAGTGATTTGTGTCCACTTCTTGTACCTTTTTTTAATGGTAATTAGTTGATTTTGCTTGAATTATTTATTTTTCGTCTGCAATGACTTTCAAAGCAGGAAAAGTAAACCAGATTACAGAGTCACTTGGTTGTCTTTGGAGTGTTATTGTTCATATTTCCTTTATAATGGTTAAGGTTTTTTGTATTTCTACGAAAAGTAAAAATATCTTTGTCTTTTCCACTCGAAAACTGCACTGCCACTGCTGATTTTCTTTCAATAGCTCAATTTTTATTTGTGAACGTCTATTATTTTAGATTCTAGAACCAGTCGCCAGACAAATGATATTTCAAGAAGAAATTATTGGTGTTGATAAAGATAAATACTACGAGCTTCACAAAACGAATATGATTTTGTTGCTTTACATTATGTTGCTCCATTTTAGCTTGAGCATAACATGATTGTTAAAAGCCAATGTGTTATCCCTTGATGTGTTGCTTTTGTTTTTTTCTCAAAATATAGTTGGCAGTTGGAAGTGACATTCTGTACCTTGTTGATAGTGCTGAGTCATGTTTCTAGCAAATTATCACGCAAGTGGGTTGTTATGGAATTAATTGGATCTCTAAGAATTAGATGATACTTCAAACACTTCTGAAGCCTATGCATCAGGTACAACTCTGAGTAGAACTTCCTTCTTCCTTAACCCAGTGTTTTATTCTTATCTAATGCAGCAATTGTAAGAGCAATACAAATATGACTTCAGAGCATACTCCTCACAAATTCATTTTTCTATTCCAGAGAAGCTAGGAATCAAACTGAACCAGGAGTTTCTTGTCTTTGAATTCCAAACACACTTGGCGTCAGAATATTGAATGTAAATAAATAAGTGTCCTATAAATAAGAAATCAATTAGTCTCCTGTAGTTAATTGATTTCAGGTCTCAGCTTAGGTCTCACAAATTCATTAAGAGTTTGTTATCATGATACTATATTCACAAGTGTTAGTAAAGCTAGCTGATTTTTTTATTAACTTATGAATTGGTCCTTGAGGAAGAACTAAGACCTATGCACGTGTATCAACTAACCTAGTAGCAGGGATTTCAATCTTCAAGGTCATAAATGAGCAAGTAGCTAGTTCTACAAGCCCAAAATGCGTAACCCTTAACTTGTGAAAAATATGGTATTATGAAACAAAACTCGATTCCTGTTATCAGCTGTAGTTGCACAGGGGATAGTTGTTGGGGATATACCCCAATTGTTCACATCTGTACTTTTCAAATCAACACCATTTTTTCTTCTTCCAGCCTATAAAGTCACATTTTGGTCATTAACTTCTAATTGACGTTATCTACTCTGAACAATTTAGTATTATTTAGACGAATTAAGAGTACCGATGTTTCAGCTGGAGTGTTCATTATTAATAAATGATACTTAAAAAACAAAATGGACGGAGTTTCGTTTTTGTCTTAATATAACATTAACTATTAACTGGGAAATCTCACGTGAAAAATGAAAAAACGCCAATTAATTTGTAAAATGTGCGTCACTTGAATTACCTAAAGACATTTTTCCATATTTGACGCTTAGTGCAATTAAGAAGAGCCTAGTTACGAACCGAACTAGTTGAGTGTCTTGAATCAACACCATATCTCATTTTTTTTGTACGTTTTGTGATTTTACGTGTGACGCTATCAAATTCTAAATTAATGTCCCTTTTTGATTGGATGGAAGAAAAAGTGTCACTTGAGTTGAGAAAACTTTTTTTGTTCGTTTTATATTTCTTAACGAGTATTCGTTTTAGGTTTCTCGATAAATTGACTGCGTTTATAGACTTATAGGGTTAGCTTATTTCGGTTAATTCTCTTTCATTTGAAAGTTCTAAACGGTGTAAGTAATAAATGAAAGGCTTAATGAAAAAATGGGCTCCAGCCTTCAAATGTTTGTTTTGACGTCTCTAATCCTGTTCGTTATTTTCTTTTAGAGAAGAAAATGTTCTTCTTTGTAAACTGTAATGATTTTTGCAAGAAACAAAATATAATGGTAATAATGGTGTCGATTTTTTTATTTGAATGTACTCTTGATGTAGGGGGATACCTCAAAGCCTGATTGCGATGACAATAACTAAGGGGAAAAAAGACATCGTGAACTACTCATCCAAAGGAACTGTTGATTGATAAGAGTAAAAAAATGAAAGAGGATGATTTAAATGAACTGGGGGGGGGGGGCACCACCTATGCTACCAACTGAACCAGTTGCCCCCATTGACTGCAAAATGCACTGTCCCACAAATCTGGATATGTATGTACTAGGAAGTGGGGGAGGGGGACTTGGTGGAAGGTGAGGTGTTAATAGCATGAGTGTAGACAGAAAAATTTGGTTCATGCAGCACCAAAAAACAACTCACGCATTTGTCCAAGGTTTTTGTAGCATAATGCAAGAGGCAGCTTGATGATAGTCTCATATCTGATAAGCTCTTTAGCTGGCTGTTGACAAGTAGTTGAGCGTGGGCATAGAAAATACAACTAGATTGCAGAGAGCACACCATGCTCGTTCCATGATGGATAGTCTGAAGGGAGGGTCACCCCTCCACTGGCCACTACCATCCTCCATGCTAAATCTACCAATAAATACGCTGACCTAAATAAATACCCTTTTGAAAAACCTTCCTCAGTTAACTAACCAATCTGACGAATTTTATACCCCTTCCAAAGTGGTGGTCCTCTCCCCTGACCCAGCTCTGACATTTAGGGTTGCAGGTTTGTGTTATGTTTTACTGACTTCACAGTAAGCGTTTGAATCTTGTTGTGATTTCCCAACTCTTCAACTACAAATGTTATGCTACAGTAAAACCCATCTCTGTGATTCATTCAAGTCTACCCAGGTCTAGACATTTTGGTCTTCCAGACTGGATAGACAAACAATATTTTTGTGGCTGAAGCATTTCGGGTCTAGCTCGAAAAGTGATTATTCTTCTGAACGAAGCAGTATCAAGATGTCTACGTACTCCACACATAATCCACACATACTGGCACTGGCATCGGTGATGACGAAATTGACGACTTCTCATCTGCACTGGATCACGACGCCAATCTCGATCAAAATTGGGTTATATCCGCCAGTAGGCAAATTACTAAAGTTAACGTACCTGTTAGGTGAGTCCGTCTCCTCTGGCTTGTGAGTTACTGTGGGCAAGCGCTTTCGATGTAAAGACATCATCGTCTGGCCGTTAAGTCAGTACTGGAGTCAGTCAGTTGGTCGTGGTCTTTATATACAAAGAGAAAGGTGAAAGGGGTGATGGAGCGTCGGGGAAGGGGCGGGGAGAGGAGGTCATGTAGCTCAGGGGGAAACCCCCTAGAGATAAATGGAACGTGTTGGATGGTCTGTCAATTGTGGAATTTAAGTCTTTTTTGTGTAGGGTGGTCTGTAAATCCGTCAGTTGGTTGTTTTCGTTTGTGTAGTGTTTTGAGTGGTGTGAATATGGTGTCGCATTTTGTGTTGATTTGTTCATTTATGATCTGTCCATTGAAATTTTTGAAAACAACTGGACATGAACCCACCAAAATACAGGACTGTACCACCTTACTACACAAACAATACAAAGGACGAAAACTGAACATATTAGAAAACATGGAAATTTATAAACAATAAAACTTCAATGGACAGATCATAAATGAACAAATCAACACAAAATGCGACACCATATTCACACCACTCAAAACACTACACAAACGAAAACAACCAACTGACGGATTTACAGACCACCCTACACAAAAAAGACTTAAATTCCACAATTGACAGACCATCCAACACGTTCCATTTATCTCTAGGGGGTTTCCCCCTGAGCTACATGACCTCCTCTCCCCGCCCCTTCCCCGACGCTCCATCACCCCTTTCACCTTTCTCTTTGTATATAAAGACCACGACCAACTGACTGACTCCAGTACTGACTTAACGGCCAGACGATGATGTCTTTACATCGAAAGCGCTTGCCCACAGTAACTCACAAGCCAGAGGAGACGGACTCACCTAACAGGTACGTTAACTCTAGTCGATCAAAATTCTTCAAATGATATGCCTCGAGCAACATTGGAAAGCTCGGAGGAAGTAAGTAACAACTTTCTCCCTTCAGACCTCATCATCAATGGATCACGAAGGCAATTCTTCTACTCATGGAAACCACATAATGTACCATGCTCTGCTGTGCATCTAGGCACTTCCACAGCCTCCGCTATAGTTGCAGCCTGGTGTTCTGCCTCTTTGCCAAAACACGAGAAGAATTCTCTGAGCTGGAGATTTACGTGTTCAGAATGCACAATGTGGTACTTCTCACTAAATGGATAGATAAAATCACTTCCCAATCACTGGAAACGGAGCACTTAATTGAGCTTCGCATTCGTCCGCTGATTACACCATTACCGGTTCAGTACCGTACTGATGGTCATCAGAAAGGAGTCCCAGTGAATAGGAAAACTGAGCAGCCAACTTCTCAAGACGCATCAATAATAGCCATGAAGCATCACAATTTTTTGGTTGGGACCATACCAAAGTTTTCTTGAAACATCACGGAATTCCATCATTTCCGCTCAATGTTTGAAGATGCTGCTCACCTTCTGAAAACACCTATCAGGGTACCCCTTATCCTTATACATTAGGGTACATCTTATCCATATTGGCAATACAGATGCTGACTATGGAAGGGCATGCGAGGCAGTAGTTGGCGAGTATACAGAAAAAGGAGAATGGTCAAGGTCACACTCAAGGCCTTTCATGAAACCGCTCTGGTGAAACAAAACCCTGATGCAGACGAGCTCAGTTGTTTTCTCTCGAGGATCATCAATATAAGGAATGGGGTAACTAATCTGAACCTCACCCCCTGGACCTTCTACTTCTGCTTCCCAACCACTATGAAACACCCATTCCCTCGCTTCTATTTCTTCTTACTACTCCCAAAATCAAGTAGCAATAGGGAATGTGACACGGAAGCAAGAGGTTTCTGGCCTTCCCCCCCAGGGGCAACGAATAACGTTCCCTCATCGCATTTGAGGGAGCAGAACACCTAAATCACATCAGCTCTCATCCACCAACTTCCTCATGGGATCGTACGCAAGTAGATTAGCAGTATGGCCGACCGATGCCCCTCATTGCCAAGATATCTTCCTTTTCATATCTTCGACACACTCCTCTAAATCTAGCAACAATCCCCACAGCGGAAATTTCCATTTATAACGCTGGAGGCAAATGGCATCGATCTTGGGCCGTACTGGATTCCAGTAGTGAGCTGAACCTGATAATGCAGGAAGCTGCTATCAGAACTGGCATGATAATCCTCCCCTCTCCACCTATCAGCATTTCTGGTGTTGGTGGCACCTCTAGCTCAACAATTCTATTCGAGTAAGTTGGTCTTCAAACTGTAATATATCCAACTCAAGGGTCTCCTACCGCCGGACTAAATTAGGATGAGTAATCACGGGCAGCTACTTCACTTCCCTCCAGAAGAAGGCCGTAAGTTTCCACCCTTCCATTCCAGAACACAGAGACAAACTGAAAGCCTCGATTAAACTTATCTAATTGGCTTCATTGATGCTTCAGAACAAGCATATGCTGCTGTGGTGTATCTGGTAGTTGTTCGTGCTCTGGGGAATGCTTCCAGAATCATATCAGCAATCACAAGGATGTCTGTTTAGCCCAAAACGCCAAATCAGTATTAGTTTTTTGACCTCGGAATTCCCGCACCTGCTCTAACGGCTAAGTCACTGTTTCCCCTTGTTACCTGCAGAAATTCCACTTCCACGGTTATTTCCAACAGCAATGAATTACCCCCTGGTTTTCCCATCTTTATTTTCCCTCTCCTTAACTCTTCACAACAGACAGCTTCTCCCAAATTCATTCTCCTACGAAAGTAAGTCGTCTCCAATTCTCCCAACGGACACTTGTTTCGCCTCTCGACATCTAATTCGGATTTCTCTTTCCTTACCTGTACAACCAGTTTCATGCCTTCAGAGCCTCCTTGTCGCGCTTATATCCTGAAATCACATCCTGTTTAAGTCCCCTCTTCTTGTACATCTAAGTCTCCAAATCATGTGACATACCAACTCTTCAAATTAACAGTTCGTGCTCAACTGAAACCTGTCTCCGCGATTCATTCAAGTCTATCCTGGTCGAAACAATGTCCCCAGACTGGAACTGTGTGCAGTACAACTCCTCGCTAAGGTAATGCCCAAGGTAACCCCTTATTCCCAGAACTCAGCACTGAACACATACTAGCAATTCACTCTCATGGCTAACAACTTCGCTGGCTCCAACATGTAAAACATCGGTATCCGATACTCTGTCTCATGTACCAGTTCAGCAGTGGTTTCATCTCTGAACGTCTGAAAATCCAGCCAATACTGCCTCCCGTGGGTTCAGACCTCAGCATCCTGGGTTCATCACTGTCAGTGGATGGAAGGTCAGCCTGGTTTTAACGGTCAATGTATGAGTAGCCCCTTTCTTCGGGTTCGTTCTAAATTGTTGAAACCTTGATGTACGATTTAAGTTCGCCTAAACAAACCAGTTTCCATAAGCATGACTCCTGTTTATGATGACATATCACTCCGCAACGTAATCACCTGGATACATGAATTCACTGCATCAGCTCGTGGATCCTCTGATCCCGCACTTCAGCGACGCCGCTCTGTCATACTTGCCGGTCTGTTTCCTTATTTGATGACTGTTCCTAAACCCTCGACGAGGTTTATATCAGTCATGGAAGTTGCGGTTTTGCTAATATGCAAGAGGCTGCCCTCATATGAAGAGAGCTGTTGCCTGTGTGTTACTGAGCGGAGGTGACCACCTGAGGAATCCTGTACCATCTGAGAGGAGTTCTTAATCTGGTTTCCCACCTGATCTAAGTATTTACTTGGGTGGCAAGTTTCTTAGCCACCTTCTTCATGAAATCTGCCAAACGGTTATAGGCTTGCTTTGTAGCAGTCAATGCTGCTAAGTTTTGTGGTTACTACACTGTGAACCAGTTTAAATTATTAACTCCTGAGACAACAGTAAAGGAACGATTGTTTATTAATTAAACGTTGGGTAAGAAAAGATAATTCGATCAAATTTAAATGGAAGGACACGTAAGATAAAAAAAGACAATCTGTCGGTCAGCTGGTAACCCAGGTGTTGGCCATGGCGTTAAATGTCACTCCCCCCCAAGTGTTAACGATATCGTGCAGGAAACTGAACATGCCGGCCACTGCGTGTGCTGGTCAGACGCTGGTTGTCTGCAGCATCGGTCGGATTTGGTGGCACTCTGTCTGTGGGTTGAGGCAAGGGCAAAGGCGAATGGGTTGGATGATTAACGTGGTCTGTAGTCTGGTTGAGCATAAACGCTGGCTTGAGTCTATCCACTGAAATAGTCTGTTCGCCTCGAGTAGTCTGTAACCGGTAAACTTTATCAGTCCGAGAAATCACGCGATAGGGACCATCGTAGGTGGGTTGAAGAGGTCTTCTAACTGCATCTTGCCGGACAAATACATGGGAACAATCTGGAAGCTCTGGATGTACATATACTGTTCTGTTAGTGTGGTTCTGGAAAGGCACTGGGCAGAGGTTTCGGACATGATCGCGTAATTTTGATATGAAGTTTGGAAGGTCTGAAGAGCATGGTGAGGAAGTTAAAATATCGAGTGGGAGGCGAATGGGCTCTCCATATATAATTTCTGCAGGTGTTACGTTAAGTTGTGGAATGAGGTATGAGCGTAACCCCAGGAGAATAGTTGGTAAGGCTGGGACCCAATCTTCCGTCAGTTGAGCTTGCAATGCGCACTTCAAGTTGCGGTGCCAACGCTCAATCACACCATTTGAGGCGGGGTGGTAGGATGTAGTGCGAATATGATCAGCACCTAGCAATGCAGAGAGACTACTGAAAAGTTTGCAGTCGAATTGTTTGCCCCGATCAGTGGTAATACGACGTGGAATTCCAAACCGGGAAAACCATGTAGTGACTAGAGCAGAAGCAACAGTCTCGGCCGTTATATCATTTAATGGAACTGCTTCTGGCCATCTTGAAAAACGATCAATGATGGTCAGGAGGTATCGCGAACCTTGAGAAGTTGGCAATGGCCCCACGATATCAACATTGATGTGATCAAATCTAGCTTCAGTTGATTGATACGTACCAATAGCGCTGGATGTGTGGCGCCAAGTTTTGGCTCGCTGGCACGAAATGCATGTCTTGGCCCACAGTGCGACATCTCTTTTAAGGGAAGGCCAACAGTACCTATTCTGAATCAGATTGACAGAGGCGGCAATTCCTGGATGTGAAAGATTGTGGAGAGCCTCAAAAATTTTACGACGAAACTGATCAGGGATAAATGGGCGCAGTTTGCCAGTAGAGGAGTCACACACAAGTATAACATCGTTTTCGAGAGTCATGTCCTGGAGGTTGAGCTTAGAGGTAGTAGACGATTTTAGATGCTGAAGTTCGCTGCACGTGGCCTGTGCCGCAGCTATTTCCTTTAGCAAAAGTGGTGAAGAAAGGTCGATAGCTGCAATGCGAGAACAAGTATCTGCAGGGGTGTTAGCCGAACCAGGAACATACCGAATATCTGTAGTAAACTGCCCAATGTAATCCAAATGACGAGGTTGACGTGGAGAGGCTTTTTCTGGTCGTTGTGCAAACGCATAAATGAGTGGTTTATGGTCGGTAAGAATAGAAAATTGTCGACCTTCAAGCATAAATCGAAAGAATTTGACACCTAGGTATGCTGCTAAAAGCTCTCTGTCATAGGTGCTGTATGAGGTCTGAGCCGAGGACAATTTCCTTGAGAAAAAACCTAATGGTTCTAAAATATCACCTCAAAGTTGTTGTAAAGAAGCACCGACTGCGAAGTCGGAGGCGTCTACATCAAGACCATGGGGCGATTGCAGGATGGGTGTGCGAGCAATGTAGTATTAGCTAGAGCGTGTTTCAACTGTTCAAAAGCTAATTTAGAACTCTCACTCCACTCTACTTTGCGGTGGTCATGTTTTTTTGGACTCTTGCATAGGTCAAATAATGGTTGCTGAAGAGTGGCAGCGTTGGGCAAGGAGCGTCTATAAAAGTTCACTAAACCCAAAAAGCGACGCAAGTCCTCGACTGTGTCAGGTAGTGTATAGTTGATAATGGCTTCCACACGTTCTGGAAGTGGTTGGATACCTTGGGGGTTGATGAGGAAACCAAGAAATGAAATTTCCGACACTCCAAAAATGCACTTTGCCACATTAATACAAATTTTGTGGGCATTCAAACGTTCGAAAAGGGTATTTAAATGTACTGCATGTTCTTCTGATGATGAGGAGGCAATAAGAATATCGTCTAGGTAAACATAGAGGAAGGGTAGGTCTTGAAGGATTGAATGGATATAGCGCTGAAAAGATTGAGCTGCGTTTTTTAAACCAAACGGAAGACATACAAACTCGAAGAGTCCAAAAGGAGTGACAACGGCAGTTTTGGGTATGTCTTCTTCAGCAACTCTCACATTGTGGTTGGCTCGAACGAGGTCAACCTTTGAAAATATTGTTTTTTCTGCGAGTTGAGAATTGAAGTCTTGCAGGTGGGGAATAGGGTACACGTCAGGGACTGTCACTGCATTCAGGGCCCTATAGTCTCCACATGGCCTCCACGTTCCATCTTTTTTTCGGACCATATGGAGGGGACTAGACCAAGGACTCTTAGAAGGGCTACAGATCCCTAAGTCCATCATCAGCTGGAATTCTTGTTTTGCTTGAGCAAGTTTATCTGGCGGAAGTCGGCGTGGTTTCGCTGAAACAGGAGGACCTTTGGTTTCTATTACATGGGCGTAATCACAGCCAGGATCACAAAAAGTAGGGCGTTCCTGTAAGAGATTAGGAAACTTTTGGAGAAGAGAGGCATATTCATGATGGGGGTCGATAACATGCACTGAAGAGTGTTCCGTCACTTTTGCTTCAGACGCCGGTTGCCATAAGCTGGTATTGGAATCAATTAGGCGCTTATTTTTTAAATCAATGAGCAACCCAAATTCTCTCAAAAGATCAGCACCAATAATGGGGTACTTCACATCTGCTATAATAAAAGGCCATCTGAACTGACGACGTAAACCTAGGTCGAGAACGTGAAGGCGTTCACCATAGGTTGAAATGTGCGAACCATTAACGGCAAACAAAGGTCGTTGTGAAGGGTAGCGTCGATCAGCAGCACTGGGAGGGACAACAGAAACATCTGCACCAGAATCAACAAGATATTTTGTCTGAGTTAGGCGGTTGAGTACGAATAAGCGACTAGAAGGTTCTGTGCCCATGCTCCCAGCCGTCGCATCCGAGGAGGGGGCTATTAGTTTTCCGTTTGAGAGTTACCATTTGTAGTCAGGGGTTTGAATGCGCAGGGAAGTAAGCATTTCCGTGCATTAATACCATATCGTTGGTGAAAACGGCAAATTTTGGGTTCGCCATCGCCTGGCTTTGGTGTAGCCGAGCGATTGCGAGGTTGATAAAAATTCCTGCCTGTAGAACGGGAACGGTCAGACTGATGTTTTAAAGCTGCGACTGAAGCGGTCAATTGAGCAATTTGTGCTTCTAATCGATCAAATCGGGTGTTGGAAGTATCAGAAGTCCCTAAAGCTTGAACGGCATATTGTGTTGGGGCCAATTCTAGGACTTTATCTGCCATTACTGCCAAATTGTCGAGGGGATCTGACGATGGAGCCAGGATAGACCGAACATTGACGGGTAAGCGCTGCAGGAACATAGTTTTAAGAAAGTCGTCCTGAACTTGACTGCCTGCCAATGATCGCATCTCACGAAGTAACTGCGAGGGTTTCCTGTCACCTAAATCGAGTTCTGTAAGGAGCTTACTGACTTTGCGACCTTCCGAAATTTCAAATTCAGCCTGTAAACGGTCCATTATATCTTTATAAGGTGTTGCAGAGAGAGGTTTCAACAGAAAATCGGAGATTAGTTCAGCCACATCACTATCCAGGGAAGCTAATACATAGTTATATTTAGTAATTTCTGTACATACTGGGGAATTCTCGAATTGAGCGTCGACTTGCATTCTCCAAATCTTCACATTACGCCGCCAGAGAGGTGGGATCTTGATTGATACTCTAGCAACATGCATCTCAGCTTGTGTGTTGTTTGAGCTCGAAGCGGTCGGCGAACCTGATTGTGGTGCCGAATCTGTCATTGTAGGTCGTTGTAGAAGTAAGGGAATACGAGAGTAGAATCGCCGTCGGTGGAAAAACGCGTAAGTTATGCGAAATGTAAAAACGACACGGCAAACTTCGCGGAATAATCACCGAGAGAAGGTAAAAGCGCGCGGTCCGTAGGTAGGTAAATACACCAAAACTAAGATTTTCACGGGGTCACCACTGTGGTTACTACACTGTGAACCGGTTTAAATTATTAACTCCTGAGACAACAGTAAAGGAACGATTGTTTATTAATTAAACGTTGGGTAAGAAAAGATAATTCGATCAAATTTAAATGGAAGGACACGTAAGATAAAAAAAGACAATCTGTCGGTCAGCTGGTAACCCAGGTGTTGGCCATGGCGTTAAATGTCAAGTAGTAGCCACAGTTTGTTTGCCCTCCCAACAACCGTTGCTCGCTGTTGTAGAAACTACAGTGAGCAGCTTGTGGTTTCTTGTTTCCTTCGCACTGGAGGCGCAAGATGTACATAATGGAGAGTCTTTGAGGGAAAAGAAGTGGAGCCGCACATTCCCGCACATGTCTTGTGAGGAACTGGCTCACCCAGTTGGTCTGGCTAAACCCATTTTCCAGAATGATACAGGTTGCTGGCCACCAAAGGTTTGTCAAATGCTCCCCTGTTGTCAATCAGAACTGCTACGACGTATTTAGCTGGTGCCAGCAGGGAAACACCAAATTTCGACAATGACATCCTGTGTGGACTTTCCCTTGGTACACCTGTATTGCCTGCCTGAGAGATAGCGGCCAAAGACTCCTTCAAGGGATTGCAACATCAAGATGTCTAATGTTTTGCCGAATATGGAAAGAAGGCTGAGCAATCTCCATGATCGGGGGTCTGACTGATTGAGGGCACCTCCCTTTTGAAGAAAAGGCAACATTTCATATGAAGGCAGTTCGGAGTGTGGCTCTGGCATCAGGGTCATGAGTGTGTTGGTACATCCTTCTGGCTCTATTTACACTCTACTTGAGGGGATTAAGTTCCTCAGTCCACAATGGGACTTTGATCGCCCTGTGCCTAAGTACAGAGAGCCCAGCAGAGTGCAGCGCTGTAGTAGTTGTGTCCACTTTGCTGTCCACCTCTTCAGATGTGGCAGCTTGCACTATTAGGTCGGTGTCTGCAGCAAGCAGATCACCTTCCAGTACCCTAGAGAATTGTGGCCAGTCAGGATTTTTGGTGCAGAATCGCTTTTCACGCGTGTCTTTGCAGAGGATGTTGTCATCTGCGATGGCTAAGTCAATAACCATGTGATCGCTCTGCGTTGCACCTGGTACGACTCTCCAGCCCTGCAATTTGAGTTGCAGGGTGTGAGACACGGCTGTGACGTCTATGCATGACAGTCCTCCCGGCCTCAGTCATGGGGTCATTGGCAACAACCAAGTTGTACCTGGTGAGCAGCTCTATATACGCCTCGCCCGCCCCATCCAGGGTTGGGGATCCCCACAATGGTGATCTGGCGTTTGCATCAGCACAGACTATGCAGGGTCGTCCTGATATGGCTGCTAGAGCCCGCTCAAGTGGTTGAAGGCTGTTGGCAACTTGTTCGCCAAATTGCCTGTAAAATGGTATTACAACCAGCTCAAAGCCACTGGCTCGGATGAGCACAGCGGCCAAGAGCTGGTGTTCAGGTGGTGAGTGCGACCATGTCGATGGGAGGGTCAATGCTGGCCACTGCTGCCTTGGCTTCCATTCTTGCTCCAGCCACCACTCGTGTCTGCGATCCCAAACCAAGAATTGTGGATCCTAAGTATGGGCACTGTATGGTGAGAACACTGCAGCGTTTCTTGTTTGTGTTGTGCTGAAGGATCAAACTGTTTTTAACCTATTCATAATCCACTCGTGACTCCTGGAGGGCAATTGCTCACTGACGAATGGTACAGAGTGCAAGGCCTGTCGTAATTTGCGTCAATTGGCACACTTGAGGGGAGTCTCAGACTTTTCACTCCTTGCTCACATGTGGCATAGAGCACGAGGCACACACCATAGTTCTCGTGCTTGCTACTGCCAGGTGGCCATAACACTGGCATTTCTAGCACTGTGTGGGGGCTTGGTACTTGAAGATGGCGCACCACTGCTAGGCTATTTGGAGGTGCCTTGCCCCCTCTAGTTTTTTTTTGTAGGCCGGGTGACACCTCGATCACCCAATCCTTTTGTCTGCCACGCTTTTTTGTGAAAAGGGGCCTAACATCCAGTGGCTGCAAGCCTAACAAATGCAGGGTTATTCTCAACAACTCGTTGGGCCAGGTCTTTTTTAGGTCGGTCCACTTGTCGTGCAATTGCGCTGGCAGGCCTTACTACTACCACGTTTTGTCGTTGGTTTTAGGGGGTAGTTTGGGATAGGGCGGAGACTTTTTATTTTTATTATTATTTTTACCCTTGTTGCTGGGTGGAGGCCTGGTTGGGGCGCTGCCCTTGGCCTGCACGTCCTGCTTTTGTGGGGTCATTTTCTTTTTTCCCCTGTGCTTCCCGGCCCTGGTAGGCTGCCATTCATGAGGGAGGGGGGAGTGCTCAGTGCAGCTACTGCTGTGTATGAGGGGCCTGGGTACTCATCTGGCTTGGTAGAGCTCCATGAGCTTGGGTGGCTGGTGATACTGGCTACGAAGGCTGCTGGGCAATTTCCCTACACAGCTCTTCCTTCACAACAGCCGCCACAGTTTCCCGCAGTGGGGTAGCGGCAGGGGATGATGTTGGGGGGGCAATTGCTTTGATGGCCAGCTCTGAGATTTTGGAGAGGCAGTGGGTGACGAGGTCACGCATGGGTCCTGTCGCATTGACCCTCATTCACGCCAGCTGGCCGTGAATATTTTGCACATGGGCATATATTTGTTTCATGTCCGACAGATTAGGGTTCACTGGGTGTCTACTACCTGTAGTAGCCAGGTTGCCCGGGCCATTAGGGGGGGGGCAGGTGAAGGAGCTTTGCCTGATTCTTTCCACCCTTGTTTGTTTAAACGTCGAGTAGGTTGCTCATCGTCCGAAGAGGGAGGGGTCCGAGCTTGGCAAGCCTGAGGAAGAGGCGCAGGTGACGTTTTCATCACATGATGATGTTTTAACTGACTTTGTCATGACCCTTATGAGTTCATTTGTTGTGTGTGTTAGTGGTATGAGCGAGCGGTGCTCGAAGCAGTGTCCTGGAAGGTCCCCTTCAGGCATATTGATTCTAGCTCCTTTCACTGGTCCGTTGAGGGTCAAAGGGAGGCCCCCAAATGCGCCAAAGCTGCCATTCTGGCCACCCACCGGGACTAAGACGCATGCGGGATTTTTTGGCTGCTGCTCAGAGTCGGCCCTCAGCCACTGGTGAAGTGGTGAATGGGACACACGCTATCAGCCACCCCAGGAACGCTCAAACCTGGTTTTTCCCCCTCCTCATTCCAAAGGCCGCACGTATGTAGGGGATTGCTCATTGGTGTTAGTGAGCGACTTCCAGGACTGTCTTTCGCTCATTATGAGAAGGTTTTAAGTCAATGAGTCCTGCCACGTGAGCCGTTGCAGTGTCGTTTGTTTCTGGAATATGTTGCGTATGTCAGTGTAATGAGCTTTAAGCCCCTGTAAGGCCGGCTTTTACTGCCACACAGAGGATACGGCAGGAGAAACCTTTCCTGCAGGGGGTATGTTGGGTGCAAGAATGGTGGAGCTGAGGATCAAAATAAAACTGAAACTTGGAGAGCGTGAGGAGGACTGTATTATACGTGGGTGCGGAATTGAGTTGAATTAAAATTGAGGTGAGTACAAATGTGCGGCACAAGGGCAGTACACGGAACGCGTGAACTGGCGTGGGTAACCCTTGAAGAGGGGTTACAGTGCTGTGTGGTAATTAACGTGAGTAAGGAGGCTAGTGCTCATGAGGGCTGTGCTGGAGGACATGGCAAAGCTGGGCTACCTGATGAGCCAGAGCACAGAGAGATGAGGTGATGAATGTGAGACAATGATGTGGTAGTGAATTGAGCAGGACAACAGTGACCTATAGGTGCAAGAAGCTGTGCTGGTGTAGCATTGAAGGAACTGAATGTAAGGGTAAGATGGTGTGGGCTATAATCTACTATGGGAAGCCAGTTCACGCTATTCCGAGACTTACCTTGTGTTACATTGGTCGGCGGTGATCTGAAGTTGGAAGAAGCAGACGTAGGCGGTTGGCCGGCGGCGATGCGACCATTTCGAGTGTTGTGGGGCTTCACTTGGATAAAGGTGGTTGGAAGTTCGCAAAGACGAGGCCGTTGCGAGCAGCGAATTGGCGTTTGAGTGGCGGGGCGATTTAGTGATGAGCCCAGCGAAGAGATTGTCAGGGGTGCGGCGAGCGACAGCAGCAGTGGTGATTAACTGCAGGGAGGCGAAGTGAGAGCGGGTGTGACAACGGATGGTGGCGGCGAGAGGCTGGTTGTGAGTTTCGATGTTGACTCGTGTGGAAGCAACAGAGGAGTTGCGGCGGGTGCCGGAAGACGAGAAGGCGCAGACACGATTATCGCGTAGTGGGCAGCGTGGCGTTAACGTTCGGTCCTGGATGCTCGAAAGTTAACGAAATCCGGCCCGGAGGACCAAATGTTGCGTGCAAGAATGGTGGAGCTGAGGATCACAATAAAACTGAAACTCGGTGAGCGTGAGGAGGACTGTATTATACGTGGGTGCGGAATTGAGTTGAATTAAAATTGAGGTGAGTACATATGTGCGGCACAAGGGCAGTACTCGGAACGCGTGAACTGGCGTGGGTAACTGTAGGAGAGAGTAAGAAGTTACTGGGGTGGTTGTTGGAAGCAGAATGATTTTGGAAGAGCTCTGTCATCGATAGGAAAATGAAATTGGGAGAAAGAAATAAAGAAAGGGGAAAACCTAGAAGAGGGGGCTGGGGGCCCGCAGCTAAGGGATTCCCGCAGGTGAGGGTCGGGTATTGAAATGGTTGGAGACAATTAGGCGGTCGGAGACAATGACGCGGGGAAGTCCGAGGTCAAAGACTTGGACCACTTCGACGCTTTGCGTCGAACAGGGTGTGTTCTGCAATCCCAGCTCAAGGTAGGGGGTTCCCAGTGTATCATGTTTGTGGAAGAACTGTAAGTTGTGTCCCTTTTAGTCTGGCTCATGCGACATGCAAGGATTACAGCAGCGGTATTCCGGATCCCCGAATGCAGGATGACTGCCATACTTTCGCTAATGTCACTGCGCACAATACCTGTCTTCATCCAGTCACACGTACCTCCCCTTACTCTTAATGAGTCGAACGAAGCAGAATGCGTCTTGGTCCACCATGCTCAGCTCTCAGTTCCTAGCTGAAGAACGCTAATTTAGACTGCATCAAATCACATCTTGGCAAATTGTCAGCCTATTTTATTAGCTCTGAGGACAATATTCTACGAGTAGGGGGGCCATTGGCTTCATTTAGACTTTGGCACCTGGCATGCAATGCTACTGCCACCCAATCATTATCTGACACATCTTCTGATCAATGACCCAACATTGCCAACCTCCACACTGGACCTTCCTCCACGCTAGCATTCCTCCATAGGAAGTATTGGATGGTGGATGGGAAACGAGTTGTTCAGCATCAGCTTTCCAAGTCCAACAAGTGCTTCTCCTACTGCCCTACACCATTCCAAATAGTCGGTGTGGATTATGCGGGACCATTTATCCTTACATCATCCTTTCGGTCATCGTCATGTTCAACACAGAGTAAAACAAGCCAAACTTACATGGTAGTCTTTGTGTATTTCACCATGAAAGCAGTGCAGCTTGAATGAGCTATTTCTCTCTCCACTCCTGCCTTCATCTCGGCCTATCGCAGATTGTGTAACTGATAATGGGACAAATTTTGTTGGGGCTGCTGGCGAACTCCGCCGTCTTCGAACCTTCCACTCCTCTGAAGTCCATAAAGCTGCTGTCAGTAGGGAAAGCCTCTCAAATGGGACACACGTCTGTTTCCTTATTTGATGACTGTTCCTAAACCCTCGACGAGGGTTATATCAGTCATGAAGTTGCAGTTTCGCTAATATGCAAGAGGCCAGCCTCTGCAACATCCACCGAACTCAGACCTGTGGAGGTACGGCCTTGTACATGAGGATAGTGTCATGGTGACACACACCCCAAGTGGCCTTACTAATTGCACGCAGTGAGGCAAACCTTGCGATGGTAGTGCCTAAGGGTAAGGGACTGGTGGTATTGGTTGAAACCCCACCTCTCACCTATATTCACTCCTAAGTACTACTACTGCCCCAGGGGTTCTCATAGCTCTCCGCTTCCACGAAATTTCGCCAGCCTTGCCGTTTGGCTCGCTTGATGGCACGGTGGAAGGCCTTCTTCTCTTGGATGAAGGCAGTTCGGAATGTGGCTCTGGCATCAGGGTCACGAGTGTGTTTGTGAACACTTTGCTTGTGGGGATTTAGTTCGTCAGTCCACCTGGGACTGATCGCCCTGTGCTTCTGTTGCTCAAGTACAGAGAGCCTAGCCGAGTGCAGTGCTGTGGTAAATATGTTACGCGTGTCTTCGCAGAGGATGTTGTCATCTGTGATGGCAAAGTAAATTACCATGTGATCGCTTTGCGTTGCATCTGGTACGACTTGCAAACCCTGCAATTTGAGTAGCTGGGTGAGACACAGCTGTGAGGTCAATTCACGATATTCCCCCCGGAGCATCATAGGTCACTGCAGTCATGGGGTCATTGGCAACAACCAAGTTGTACCTGGTGAGCAACTCTATATACGCCTCGCCCGCCCCATCCAGGGTTGGGGATCCCCACAATGGTGATCTGGCGTTTGCATCAGCGCAGACTATGCAGGGTCATCCTTATAGGCCTGCTAGAGCCCACTCGATTGGTTGAAGGCTGTTGGCAACTGGTGCGCTAAATTGCTTGTAAAATGATATTACGACCAGCTCAAAGCCACTGGCTCGGATGAGCACAGCGGCCAAGTGCTGGCTGTTCAGGTGGGTGAGTACGAGCATGTCAATGGATGGGTCAATGTCGGCCACTGCTGCCTTGGCTCCTGTTCTTGCTCCAGCCACCACTCATGCCTGCGATACCAGACCAAGAGTTTGGATCCTATGTGTGGATCCTGCAGCGTTTCTTGAGTGCATTTTGCAGCAACTCAGCTATAACTGGGGAACTCTTATTTGTGTTGTGCTGAAGGATTCGAACTGTTTTTAACCTATTCATAATCCTGGAGCAATGTCAAAATGTATGTAGGAGGAAGGCCTGTAAGGCGTTGTGTTGTTGTGAGGGGTGGGGTAGTGCGGGTTTGCGACGGTTAATGGAAACGTTGACCGGATTATTGTCTTGTTCGATGGTGACGGTTTTCCCGTTATTTGTCATCACTGGGACAAATAATGTTTCTTCGAACATTTCGTTAAATTCTGTGGAAACTGCTTCACCAGCTGTGATCAATCTTACAGAGTATCTATCGCCCTGTGCTTCTGTTGCTCAAGTACAGAGAGCCTAGCCGAGTGCAGTGCTGTGGTAAATATGTGTACCAAGGCAATTTGATTTTTAAAACTTCAAATATCAGAAGCACATTACAGCATAATTTTGATGAGATGGTTGTTAATTTAGGTAATATGATTAAAAAACCTGACTTTATTTGGTTAACTGAGACTTGGAGCGTGACGGAGAATATAGCACATAATATATCGGGCTACGTCTCCTTTAGCTCAACGAACTTTATCAATCAGAACAGTGGTGTAGTGGTATTTTTCAATGAAGATTGCAGGAATACTGTGGTTAAAGAAATACTGATGTCTGGAGCTACTTGTTTGGTGAGCGATTTCTTTTTCTGTAACCATAGGATAAGGGTGATCTGTATTTACAGACCTCCCTCGGAAGACATTAATATGTTTTTAGAAGAGCTAGTGGGTATATTGCAAGATAAGCCCCAGGCGTTGACTGTGCTCATGGGGGATTTTAATATTGACATTTTACCCTCTGCCTCGGGATCTTCGAGAATCATTTATTTGGCCACCCTAGCAGAATACGGTTTTGTGCCTTATATAAATAAACCAACACGGGTTGTTTGGGAACAGGTTTCATGTTTGGATCATATATTGCTGCGTAAGCCCACTTGTCATGTATACACCAGAGCTATATCGTATATTTGGGAATCAAATGTAACTGACCATTTCATGACTAATTGGTTTTATTTTTGCTGAAATTGGAAACAGACCTACAGAATCAGAAGAATGTGCCGAAGGCAGGATTTTCTACGACTATGTTAAGTTGATTGAGTTAATTAAAAATGTACACTGGGATCCTGTGTTCCTGGCCAGCACTGTCAATTCTTGCGCTGAGTGTTTTGAGCAGACCTTTTTATCTTTTTTGAAGCAATATAGCTACACCACTCGCAGGTTTTTGCATAGTGTTCGTCCGATCAAGCCATGGATTACCCAGGGAATTGTGAAAAGTATTCGTGTAAAGGAATAAATTGCTCAGAGACTTCGTAAGGAGCCTTTTAATATTAAGCTTGTGGAATGTAAATATGCTGCCATCCTTTTGCAGAGAGGTAACCCGTGAAGAAGAAGAAGCTGGAGCCGAGATGGCTGGTCCGCGTTTGTCTGTCGCGTAGTTACGAGTCATGTGTTAGTTGCGTCTGATAAAAAAAGAAAGCTAAGGGCCGCGTTCACCAAAACGCCGCTGATCGTGATCCAACTGATCAGGGTTAGATAAATAGATCAAGGCTAGTCATTTTTGCACCCACCACGCTAGCCGAGATCACTGTGGTATGCGGTTAGCATACACGTGATTACACTGCGATTAAGCCACATCGAGAAGGCAGTGGACTAATGAGGTTACATTAAAGTAAGGAAATTAGGCATCTGTTTGACATCCTGTCCCATAAACAAGTGTCATGTAAACATAAACGGCCGCGAAACCGTGTATCCCGTAGATGGCCAATGGTCAATAATCCGGATTTGGCCAAATTATTGTTTCTAATTATTGTCATAGACCCAAGTGGCCGCATTAACCTCTGCCGAAGCTGAATTTTGAGAGGAGCTCAAAGTGAAAATACGCGTACTACAACTGCAAGAGCTGCAGGAAAAAGCCAAATTAGTCCGGGAAAATGCTTTGTGCGTGCAGGAATAATCGGAAGCAGAGAACTGAGCAAGAAATAATAAAAACCCTAATTATGAGGTTACAACTTTTGCAAGCAAGGAATATTGAAAAATGAAGACACGATTTATTGAGAACACGAGAACAGACTATAATGAGATTCATACAACGACTGACTTGATCAGTTAGGTAGGAGAGGGGCTGACAGAAGTTCTGTGCACAACACAAGAAGCTAATTCAACACCCCCCCACAATTCTATAATATATAACAACTAAATAGAATTGAACAACACTTCACAAACAAACAAAATCAGACAAGACATTTGGAAAAAAAATTTTCAAACATGACAAAATTTAAAACAAAATTCAAGACAAATTCAACTTCTGTCTATGCTCAGCAAATTTAGGAAAAGGTAATGCTTTTCTTTTGTAAAGGAATCTGCCAATTGCTGATCTGTTGAGATATAATCAAGACTAACACTTCCTTCAGCAATATGGTTACGCACAAAATGATGCTTCACATCCACATGTTTAGTCCTTTTAGTTTCCAAGGTAGAAGCCATCCGAATACATGACTGATTGATTGTCTTCGAAAACCCGAATATGAACATCACCATTCGTTAAATCACAAAGTATTTGTTTCAAGAATAAACATTCCGAAATACAATCAGTTAATGAATAATATTCAGCTTCTGCTGAAGATAAAGCTACTGTTTGGTGCTTCTTACTTCTCCAAGCAATTGTATTATTGTTAACGAAAATTACATAGCCACCTATACTTTTTCTGTCAATGGTACTGTTAGCCCAATCTGCATCTGCATAAGCAAGGATTTTCAAATTTTCATTTGATTTTTTAAAGGACAGTTTAAGATCAGAAGTAGATTTAAGATATCGAAGCACCTGCTTCAAATGTACCCAATGGGCAGAAGTATATTCATTCTGAAATTGACAAAAAAATGCTATCGGAAAACAAATGTCAGGTCTTGAACCAACCATTACATACATTAGACTTCCTATCAACTCCTTATAAGGCAAATTTGATGCTGTACCTTTCTCGTTAAAATCCAAATTTAATCTATCATAGGCACTGGAGATGGTTTAGCATCCTCCATATTAAAGCGTTTAATAATTTTTTCAATCAAAGAACGCTGAGAAACATGAATTCCAAAATCATCAATTTCAATATCCAAACCAAGAAAAGTAAACTTGTTATCTTTAGTTAAATCTTTAATTTTAAAATTTTGACTTAGAGCTGATTTAATTTCTTTTAAAGTTTCAACATTTTTAGAAAATAAAAGTACATCGTCTATCCAAATCAATAAGAAACAATTTTCATTAAAGTATAAGCAAGGATCTGTCAAGCTGCGATGCAACTTCAAACTCAACAATTTATCATTTAAGACAATATTCCAACATTTTGGACTACTTCGAAGACCATAAAGACTTTTCTTTAATTTACATACCGATGACCTTGGATCACTTGCATCTACACGAAGACCCTTAGGAATATTCATGTAAACAGGCTGCTTTAAAGTTCCATTTAGAAAAGCTGCCTCAAAATCCACTTGATGAATCAATAGATCCCACTCAACTGCTAAAGCAAGCAATAAACGAAGAGTGTTCATGCGTGCCACCGGCGCATAGATGTCGTCATCAAGAGTAGGCTGTTGTTGAAAACCTCTTGCTACGAGACGAGCTTTCTTGACTTTTCTTCCATCCACTTCTTTGATCCTGAACACCCATTTCGAATCAATAGCCTTCGTATCACCAGGTAATGTTGACAGTTCCCAAGTATCATTTTCGTTGAGATTTGATAATTCCGTCTGTATCGCATCTTTCCATCCATCATCCAAACACGCTTCTTCGTATGACGTAGGTACTTCAGAGGGTATGGAGCCTGTAGACAGCGCCCACATCAAGTTCAAATTACTGTCAGAGTCAGCACTCAAGACGTAGTCGTTCAGCTTCACTGGCAAACGTTTTTCTCGCGTTGGTCTCTTGATAGAACTAGATGGTAATTCTACTTCTTCATCTACATCAGGGGTTTCTGCACGAATTTTTGCTGGTTCTACAACATAAGGTTCCATTGTTTCATTAAAAGTTACATTTCGAGAAGTTACGATTCTTCTAGTTTCCGGATTCCAGAGGCAATAACCATTATTTGTGTAACCAACCATGTACATCAAGATACTCCTAGCATCGAGGTTGCTTCTTCTATCTTCTTTTGGTATAAGAGAATAAGCACGACATCCAAAAATACGAACAGTTTCAACATCAACAGGCCGTTTGTACCAAATTTCAGCGGGTATTCCATTATTTTTCAATGCATTTGTTGGTAAACGATTAATAACGTATACAGCTGACCTCACTGCCTCACCCCAAAGTTCCTTTTCCAAACCAGAATCCAAGAGCAAACACCGTCCCATATTCATAATGGTTCAGTTCATCCTTTCCGAAAGTCCGTTCTGCTCCGGGTTTCGAGGGATTGTATATTGTATGGAAATACCTTTAGAACGGCAGAATTCTTGAAAGGCATTTGAAGAAAATTCTCCGCCGTTGTCACATCTAAAGTTGACAATGTATGACTGGAATCTCGCAGTTACAGCCGCAACATATTCCATAAATTTTTCTAACACTTCCGATTTCCTTTTCATCAAATAAATAACAGTAAAATGCGAGTAGTGGTCAGTGAAGGTTACATAGTATTTCTTGCCATCATGAGTTTGTGGGGTAATCGGACCTTTTACATCAGAACTCACAGTTTCAAGAATTCTTCTGGGTTTTTTAAAAGGGTTTTCTTGTTTGTTTCCCCATAATGCACACATCACACTGATCAGAAGAAGGATACAAGCACGAATGACCCATTCTTCGATGCAACACATCTTTGTTTACACTTACAGAATACGCAAAAGGTTGACGCACCACTTCAAGTTTGACGACAAATAAACTCCCTCTGGATTCACCTTCAAATAACATACTTTCCTGAGTGGCAACAGTCACTTTGTTTATTCCAAAAGTTACGGTGAGGCCATTTTGAACCATTTTAGGTACCGAAAGTAAGTTGTAGGGTAATTCAGCACATTGCAAAACATTTACAAGTTTGAAAGTTTTTCCGCGACACTGCACACGTAAAGATCCGCGTTTTGTTGCAACAATTTGTTGTCCCTTTTTAGCGACATTTACCGTAATACACACATTTTCTGTGTCAAAGAGGTACTGACCGGTTCTTTCGGTGACGAGATGACAACTTGCACCCGAATCACAAATGAAATAACCTTCCGAGGCGGTTTCAGTTTTCCCTTCGCATCCACTATCAACTAATAGTGAATCCAATTCTATTGATTCCGAGGAACAAACAAACACAATTTCGTTGTCGGTTTTCTCTTCCGTATAAGCACAGTTCGCTCTCGAAGTAACATTCCTCGGACAATCGGCGCGTTTGTGACCAACACGACCACAAAGATGACACGCGAAAGGGAAAGGGACACCAGCTGATCGAGAGTTAGCCGTTGAATTGTTGGCACTAGAACTTCCAACAGTCATAGATGATTTGTTGTGATTGGGCCAATGTGAACGCGATGTATTTCCTCTCCATCTTCTAACTCCCCTCGTCCCTCGCCAACCGGCTCCATTGCCACGAAACGACGAAAAGGCCACCTGTTGCGATCCGCCATTTTCCTTTCCTGCGACTAACTTTTGCCGATTTTCATCCAAAAACAAACGATTCTTAACATATTCAAGAGTTACTGCCGATTGATCTTGATTAAAGGCGATATCAATTGCGGTTGTGACGGCTTGAAAAGAATCAGGCAACGCTGATAGAAGTTGCGCGATAATATCAGCATCGGTCATATTTCCGCCACTTGCCTTATACTCATTTATGCGAGTTTCGAAAAGTTCAACATAATCTCGAAGGGCTCCTTCGTTGTTATATTTCATATTGGTTGTCTGCTGTTTTAACCCAACTTGAGCCGTAAGACCTTTTCGTACGTAAATAGATTCCAATGTTTCGAACATTTCTTTTGCAGTTTCCTTCGCCATTACCACATCTAAAATCCGATCATCCAGCCAGCGCACAATTATATCTCTTGCTTTCAAGTCCATTTTTCTGTAGTCTTCCTGTTTAACATCACTTTTCCCCTCGCTGAGAGCGTCCAAGACTTCATTCTGTTCCAGTTGCAGTTTCACACGAAACGCCCACTGTGCGAAATTTCCGCCATTGAAGGGCTTTAAACCCGGCACCATCACGTGTGTCGCCATTTGCCGACCGTGCTACTTCCACACGAATTTCCACGCGAACTTAAACCAAAGGAAAAAAGAAAAACAAAACTTCTTGGCATAAACTAAATAAACTGAACGCGAATATCTGGAACTGGGCCCATAACCTATTGAAAAATGAAGACACGATTTATTGAGAACACGAGAACAGACTATAATGAGATTCATACAACGACTGACTTGATCAGTTAGGTAGGAGAGGGGCTGACAGAAGTTCTGTGCACAACACAAGAAGCTAATTCAACAAGGAACTTTACTGGGGAAGGGAGAATTGTCGTGTTTAATAAAAGTTGTTTGATACACTAATGTGTACGTAAAAGCGTGGTATTATTTAATATTTCCTACTTATCTGCTACTAAATCCACCCAGGTAAGCCATTTGCGGTTGGGTTTTCTAACACGGCAATATGACGACTGGTTTTTTTATAAACTGCTCAGCACGTATTTTACGCAAGCAACAACTTGTTTTCGACGATCATAATACTTTTGTTCGCAACAGAATTTAAATTCATACTTCTAGAAGTCGTCGGACCCCGCTCATAGCCATTTGAGGCGGGTGAGATGAAGATAACCCAACATATTAGATCATCATCGTAGTGGAATAGCAACTGAAATAACTGCGCACTAGTAAACAGCATCTTTGTTTATTATCATTGTTCCAAAATATACGTAAATTATTCACAATAATAGAAGCGAATACTCGGCACAGCACGGTAATGGCGGACAAATATCAGAACATGATAAAGAAAGATAAGAGCTAACCGGGCCAAACCGCCCAATTTTTTGGGGTTAAGGTTTGATCAGGGCTAGAGCTTAACCCAGTCTGGTAAAACCGTTTTTGTGGCGGGAGTGGGTTAGGTGCTGTTAATCGACTCTAAACGAGATCAACGCAGTTGGTGAATAAGCGTTGTAAAGTCGAATGTTGAGTCCGTAACATTTTCGTTCAAATTGTCATTATCAATAAATTCAGTTGAAGGTAAAGGCGCGCGTCAACTTATTTTGGTCGCTACAATTCCCACATATGTATGGGGGCCGCTCCGGGATTGTGCAGTGTTTACCACGTTTGTTTTTCATGCGTGAATAAACGGTTTGAGTTGGCCGACCTTTTCAGACGGAACGAAAAATGGCTTCGTTCGTGAAATAATCCTTATTCAGTTTTCTTCAATGTAGATAGTATTTGCGTATAGAAGTTCTGCAAGTTGCTGTATTGTGAGTAGTTTGGAACTTGTCTACCCAAACATCAAGTTTCAGTTGCGTTGTCTACATTTGCCTCCCCACCTACGTTGTGTGAAGTTGTTTTGACCGTAGCAGTACTATTCGCCTCCAATTTCGTGCATTTCTTGTAATCCCTTTCAAAGTTGTGGTATCTACGTTGAGTGATAAGCACCTACAAAGTTGTGTAGAAGTAGCGTGTTGTTCTTACTATCTTTACCTGCATAAGAATCTTTTAATTTGCATCTTGAAATTGTGTTGTGCTGAGTATCTGTCAGATATGAGTCAGTTAACCAAGGATGATGTTGCTAAGTTGAAGGTGGTTGAGTTGAAGGAGGAATTGAGAAGTAGAGGGTTCAAAACAGCAGGCAAAAAACGCGATCTGGCTGAAAGGCTCAAAGCAATTTTACTTCTCCATGATGCGAAAGCTGAAGATGATGATGCTGTTGATGTGTCTGAACAAGAAGAGAATAGAGCTGATGACACAGAAAGTGAATGTGAATGTACTGATAACGGTAGTGTTAATTCGAGGGTTAGCAATAGTAATGTAGAATCAAGTGATGATGAAAAGGAGATGAGAAGGAGGTCCTGCAGAAGGAAATCAATTTATAAAAGTGGCCTGCTCTCACATTTAAAGATATTGAAGATTCGATAAATCCAAAACGTTTGTTGACAGGGCCTGCCAAGTTGTTTGCTCGCCATGAAAAGTGCAAATCATGGGATGCATTGGCCAGGGCATTAAAAAAGGAGTTTACGGTGAGGATATCCAGTAAATTAGTACATGAAGAGCTTGCTTGTCGCAGGAAGTTACCCGGTGAGACTCTTCAAGAGTATTCTTACAAAATGCTTGATATTGCATCCCAGTGTGACATCGAACAAGAGGCTTTGATTCATTATATCATTGATGGAATTCCTGATGATCCATCAAACAAATCAATGTTGTATGGTGTCCAGTCGATGAAGGAATTTCGGGAAAAATTGAGGGCGTACGATTTGATGAAATCGTCATCTCAGAATTTGAAGGATAATCGACCGAAGGATGCTGGTAGGAATAATACGAACGTCAAGACAACGTTGCATGCAGAGAATAGAATCAGTGGTGTCAAGAAAAATAATTGTTTCAGTTGTGGGTCAGATGCTCATTCTGTTGGGTCATGCCCTGATAAGGGGAGGGGCCCAAAATGCTTCAAATGCAATCAATTTGGTCATCTTTCTAAAGCTTGCCCTGGTACTGCGTTGTGCATAAACTATTATCCTCCAAATGATGCCAAGACCAGTATACCTATTATCATAGGGAGCGCAACGATAACAGCCCTGTTGGATTCTGGGAGTGATTTCACTCTCATTAAAAGGTCTGTTTAAAATCAGTTGGGATCTCCTCCAATGATGCCTGGTGCCACGATGCAGGGACTGGGTGAGGGATCATTAACTTCTGATGGATGTTTCTCCTTTGCTGCTGGTGATAGTTATGAAGTGGTTATGCATGTAATTCCTGATCATGCGGTGCATCACAAAATTCTTCTTGGGCGCAATTTTACTAACCAAGTTAGAATGGTCATTACAGGTGGGAAAATTGTTGAGATGTCAGAAATAAAGAATGATGTCAACAACGATTTACCAGAAATAATGAATATCGAAGTAAATGACAGAACCACACCAAGGTTTGAACCAGATGTGGCAAAGTTGATTCATGATTTCTGCCCGATGAAGACTAAGGATATTGGAATAACAATGAAGTTGATCATGACTGACGACATTCCAGTTTATTAACGAGCAAGACGACTGTCGCCTGCAGATCAAGTTGATGTTGATAAGCAAATTCAGGAATGGCTTTTGGCAGGCACAATTCAACCCTCAAAGTCGGATTATGCTAGTCCAATTGCAGTTGTCCGAAAGAAGAATGGAGATGCGCGAATTTGTGTTGATTTTAGAGCGGTAAATCAAAAAGTTGTGAAAGAAAGATTTCCTGTACTGTCAATCGATGCACAGTTGGATAGGTGCTAATTGTTTTAGCAAGCTCGACCTTCGGAATGGGTATTTTCATGTTAGTGTAGCAGAAGATAGTAGGAAAATAACTGCATTCATCATACCAAATGGGCACTACGAGTTCCTGAAGGCGCCATTTGGACTATGCAACTCTGCATCAGTGTTTCTTAAATTCATCAGCGCAATATTTAGAGATTTGATGGCCGATGGTATCCTCAATACATACGTAGACGATTTTATTATCCCATCTAAGACGAGAGAAGAGGGTATCACAAAGCTGAAGGTTGTCTTGAACCATGCTGCTGAATATGGTCTAGAGTTTAACTGGGCTAAGTGCGAATTCCTTAAAATGAAGTTGAATACCTTGGCCATTTAATCAATGATCGGATGGGCATCAAGACTAAAGTTCAAAGCTTTACTCATGCAAGATTTTGACTTCAAAGTGATTCATCGACCCGGAAGCAAAATGCCACACGTTGATGCACTAAGTAGATACCCGATTCCAGAAGTGTTAACGATTGAAGAAGAAAGTGAGTCATGTTTCCTTGCTCGATTGAAGGTTGTACAAGACAAGGATAAGGAAATACAATCAATTATAGTTAGCATCATTTAATAACAACAAGTGTTCCAAGAAGTAACGGACAGATTGAGAGAACCAACAGAATGCTTATACCACTACTAACGAAGCTTTCTCATCCGAAGCCTACTCCAAGTCGCTCTACTGGTTTTACATCTTTCCAATTGCTGACTGGTAGAGAAATGAGGTTCAATGATTTTGCGGAATTGAAGAGGGTTATGGAAGAAGAAACCATTGTGATGTTTGGAGAAGACAGAGGCACGCTTAGGATGGAAGCAAGGCGAAGGATCGAACTCATTCAAGACGAAAACAGAAGACAATTCGAGAAACGACGTAAGGAAGCCCGACTGTACAAGAAAAAAGATTTGGTCGCTATTCGTAGAACACAACGCAGCGGAAAATTCCAGAATAAATACCTTGGACCCTATCGAATCAAGGAGATGGCTAATCAACGCTATGCTGTTGACAAGGTTGGTTTTGGTGAAGGGCCCAGGCATACCACATCAATGGCAAAATTCATGAAACCTTGGGTGGCTGGAATACCTGATGACGATACTGACGATGAATATGTGGCGGCGATCAGACGTTTTAAACAGCTGTTACCGCGCGCTTAGCAACGAAGGGCTTCTTGTTGTTTTTGTAAACAAATATTTTGGGAGTGTGTTGTCAACCTTAGTAAAGCTAACATTAATCTACGGTTAAACTAAAATCTTAATAAAATAGGAGTTACAACCCTTACTTCCTATATTGGTGACCCCGACAGTGAAAATTTAACGCGAATTTCACTTTTAACCGGTTTACTTTTTCCAAAATGATTCGTGACGAGGTCCAACTGCTCGAGCTACGCGAAGAAAACCAGGAGCTGCAACGACAGATCGAAGCTCTACGCCTTCAGAACGAGCAACTGCAACGTGAGCCGTCGATTCAGCAACAACAGCAGCAGCAACAACAACCTCTGGGTACCGCCGCTAACCTCGCTGATCATCGCCCTGCAGTCAACCGTGTCGCTGTCAAATTGCCGCCATTTTGGTCAGACAAACCAAGCTTGTGGTTTATTCAAGCTGATTCGCAATTTACGCTTTCCAACATTACGAGTGAGGTAACCAAATTCCACTATGTCGTTTCTCAGTTGGACGGTCGCATCGCTGTTGAAGTTGAGGATGTCATTAAAAATCCTTCTCCACTAAATCCTTACACATTTTTACGCACCAAAATAATTGAGCGTTTGTCTGCATCCGAGGAACAACGCGTCCGTCAACTCATCAGCGCGGAGGAGCTCGGCGAACGTAAACCTTCGCAGTTTCTTCGTCATCTCCAATCTCTCGCTGGCGCAACCATCGTGCAAGATAATCTCCTTCGTCAACTTTGGCTCCAACGTCTTCCGCCAAACGTCCAGGCTATCCTTGCATCGCAACCTGAAATGGCGCTCGACAAGCTTGCAGAGCTCGCCGATAAAATTATTGAAGTTTCACCGTGCTCTCCGAACCTCTCGGTCAACGCTGAATTCAATAACAGAGGTATCGAAAACGATTTATTAAAAGCAGTTGCCGAGTTACAACAGCAAGTCGCCGAGTTATTAGCTTCTCGCTCGCGACCTCGTTTTCGTCCACGCAGTTCTAACCGCAGTTCTCGACCGCGGAGCAAATCTTGCATTCGGGATGATTCTAACCAACACACTGGCAAAATTTGTTGGTATCACAAAAAATACCAAGAGAAAGCTCAAAAATGCATCGAACCGTGCAGCTTTTCGGGAAACGGCCTAAGCAGTTCGTAAGGACGGCAGCCGACTGCTCTTCATCTAGTAGCCGTCTTGTTGTTTACGATAAAAATTCAAAACAGAAATTTCTCGTTGATACCGGCTCTGATTTGTGTTGTTTTCCTCGTCGCTTCCTCCGAGATCATCGCTCTTCTGTTGACTATGATTTGTGCGCTGCAAACGGAAGCACAATCAAAACATATGGTTTCGTAACCTTAAATCTCAACTTATGCCTTCGACGTAGTTTCTTGTGGAGATTCATCGTAGCTGATGTTGATTTGCCGATCATTGGGTCCGATTTTCTCGCTCACTATCATCTATTACCTGATTGCCGTACAAAGCAAATCATCGACGTATCCACCGGACTCCAGGCTCGAGGTTTAACGCAACGTTCTTCGCAGAGCAGCATCAAGACTGTTCAAAATTCTTCGTCGTACGCTTCTCTCGTTGCTGAGTTTCCTGAAATTACTCGTCCACCAGGTTTACCTCGACTTATTAAACATGAAACTGTTCATCACATTCGCACGACTCCTGGTCCACCGGTTACACATAAAGTTCGTCGATTAAGTCCTGAAAAATTGAAAATCGCTCGGAAAGAATTCGAAGACATGTTGCAAGCTGGTACGACTCGTCCTTCCGAGAGTTCCTGGTCTTCTCCTTTACACTTAGCACAGAAAAGTGACTCAACTTGGCGTCCCTGTGGTGATTTTCGCGCGTTGAACGCCCGAACGATTCCGGATCGTTATTCTGTTCGTCACATTCAAGATGCCACTTTCTTCATCGATGGGTGTACGGTGTTCTCAAAAATTGATTTAGTCAAGGCTTATCAACAAATTCCAGTCGCTGAAGAAGATATTGGGAAGACTGCTATCATCACCCCGTTTGGTCTTTTCGAATTTCCATTCATGACGTTTGGACTTCGAAATGCCGGGCAAACTTTTCAAAGATTTATGGACGAAGTTTTGCGTGGTTTAGACTTTTGCTTTGTTTATATGGACGACATTCTCGTTTTCTCTTGTTCTAAAGAAGACCATGAACGTCATCTTCGAATTGTTTTCGGACGTCTTTCCAAATACGGATTAGTCATCAATCCACAGAAATGCATCTTTGGAGTTTCTGAAGTTCCTTTTATTGGTTATACGATTTCTGCTGCTGGTATTCGTGCTCCTGACGAACGAGTTCAGGCAATTAAAGACTACCCTCTACCAAAAACAGCGCAAGGTCTTCGCCGTTTCCTGGGTATGCTGAACTTTTACCGCAGATTTATATCTCACGCCTCCGAGTTTGAAGCTCCTCTACATGACGCAATCAGCAATCCACTCTTGAAAGGTTCTCAGCCGATTCACTGGACACTTGAACTCGAAGAAGCTTTCTCAAAATGCAAAAACTGCATTTCTTCCGTTTCACTTCTTGTCCATCCTCGAATCGGTGCGCCACTTGGTTTGTTTACAGATGCTTCCAATCATTCTGTGGGCGCATGCCTACAGCAGCTCGTTCATGACGTTTGGCAACCACTCGCATTCTTCTCGAAGAAAATGTCCTCGAAAGAAAGTTCTTGGCCTGCTTACTATCGCGAACTACTTGCGATCTACGCTGCAATTCAGCATT
The DNA here is from genome assembly GCA_020466155.1 of Pachypeltis micranthus. NCBI lineage: Eukaryota > Metazoa > Arthropoda > Insecta > Hemiptera > Miridae > Pachypeltis > Pachypeltis micranthus. Next base: position 117,110 of record CM035770.1, on the reverse strand, counting down.
TTCGTCACATGTTGGAAGGGCATCCATTCACGATCTATACAGATCACAAACCATTGGGTTACGCTTTTCAACAAAAACGCGAAAAACTTCCACCAGTTCAACTCAGACAACTCTCATTCATCGCAGAATTTTCGACTGACATTCAGCACATCAAAGGTGTCGACAATATCGTCGCTGATACTCTTTCTCGAATTGAAGCTATCTCTGCACCACTTGACTACGAGTTGCTAGTTGAATCTCAAGCAAATGACGAAGAGCTCAAGAGGATTACTCATGAAAACTCATCTCTCCTCATCTCACGTGTGCCGATTCCTGGGTCCTCACTTACTGTCTTCTGTGATACATCAACAGGAAAACCTCGGCCTTTCATCACACAGCCATTTCGTCGTCGGGTTTTCGATCAACTCCACAACCTAAGTCATCCAGGTGCCAAAGCCTCTGCTAAATTAGTTGGTGATCGCTTCGTTTGGCCTTCCATCAATAAGGATTGTCGAAATTGGGCTCGTGCTTGCAACGATTGTCAACGATCCAAAATCTCTCGTCATGTTCATGCTCCTCTTGGAAATTTTCAAACACCGACAAAGAGATTTTCGCACATCCACATTGATCTGATTGGTCCACTTCCATCTGCACATTCCTCTCGGTATTGCTTGACTGTCATCGATCGCTTTACTCGATGGCCCGAGGTTTATCCTTTACAGAATATAACTGCAGAAACTGTGACTCACGCGCTTTTGGATTGTTGGATCTCTCGTTTTGGCGTTCCTGAAACTTTAACCTCAGATCGTGGTGCTCAATTCACTTCTCATCTCTTCAAAAATTTCGTTGAACAATTTGGAATTCGACATAACTTCACAACAAGTTGGCATCCTGCCGCAAATGGTTTGATCGAACGTCTACATCGTCATTTGAAAAGTGCAATAATGGCTCATTGCGACATCGATTGGGTTAAAGCTTTACCTTTTGTTCTTCTTGGCATTCGTTCTGCTTTCAAAGAGGATATCAAGGCTACATCTGCTGAGATGGTTTATGGAGAAACTCTTCGTTTGCCTTTGAACTGGTCTCTTCAAGCGTCGCAAACAAGAATCTCGAAGATTCAAGCAGCTTTCTATCAAGCTTACGAGAATTCATGTCTCGCTTACGACCAGCTCCAGCATCAAGACATTGTCAACCTGGTATTTTTGTTTTTAAGGAGCTCTCGACGTGCAGTCATGCATATTTGAAGGAAGGACCTATCCTTAAGGCACTCCAACCACCATACAACGGCCCCTACGAAGTCATCGATCGAGGCGACAAGACAATCACACTAAAAATTTACAACAAGCCTACAAAAGTCTCTATCGATCGAGTGAAACCTGCATTTATTTTACAAGATGATGTTCCTGTTCCTACGCCTGTTCCTGTTCCTACGCCTATTCCTGTTCCTACGCCTGTTCCTGTTTCTACACCTGTTCCTGCGCCCGCACAACTGACACCAGCTCCCGACCGCACAACGCGATCTGGCAGAAAAGTCAAGTTTAGAAACATTTTGAATTTGTAGCCTAATTCTCTGCCAAGGGGGGTAGTGTGGCGGCGATCAGACGTTTTAAACAGCTGTTACCGCGCGCTTAGCAACGAAGGGCTTCTTGTTGTTTTTGTAAACAAATATTTTGGGAGTGTGTTGTCAACCTTAGTAAAGCTAACATTAATCTACGGTTAAACTAAAATCTTAATAAAATAGGAGTTACAACCCTTACTTCCTATAAATACGATGTCCTACTCGATGAAGATGAGGAAACTGTTGAAGTACGCGTCTACACTAAATTATTCTTTTTTGAATCCTGGCTGAAACACATGTTGATTGAAGCATGACAACATGTTGAATTTATCTTTTATTAAAAAAAAACAAAAAAAAAAACGAAATGCTCATGATTTTTCACTTGTGACTGAAATGTCTGTTTCTTGTCTTTAATAATTTTTCAATTGGTTATGGGACCAGATTACGTGAATAGTAAATAAGTGTACTATCAAGTATTGAACAGTGATAGTGATTGAAGTGAACATTGACTATGGATTTAGCAAAGGTGAAAGTGGGCGACCTAAACGGGAAAGTGAATTGGACACTTTGGAAATTCAAAATGACTACGTTATTGCAAGGTCTGCCAATTGCATTCAAAGTTGTTGAAGGAACCTTGAAAGAGCCTGCCTCGCCATTGCATGAAGCGACTGTTACGGAGCTGGCTGCCTACGAAACGGAAAAGCAAAAATTTGCCACTGCGAACAGTACAGCGATGATTGTTATAATGAATAATCTCGGCGATGAAAACATCCAGAAAATTATGCGTTTTTCAAAAGGATACGACGCATGGCAAGAGCTTCACCGACTCTTTGACGGGACTGCTGATGATAAGTCTTTTGAGTTATGTTTGCAATTTTTTAGTTATAAGCGTGATGAAAATGATGACATGCCCACGTTGTTGTCTAAACTTAAAAATTTGTGGTATCAACTCAAAGAAGAAATGAAACTTAGTAACAACAACTGTACATGTAGACTTCCTGATGTGTTTCTCACGTGCAAAATACTTGAAACTTTGCCAAACGACTATTTTTCATTCAAGTCCAGTTGGATAATGATGTCTAAGACTGAGAGAACAATTGAAAACTTGACTTCTCAATTATGCGCTCACGAAAGAGCTCTGAACTCAAAAAATGAAGAGCAACATGATAAAGATGTGTTGACAACTAGAACCAATAATATTTTCAATAACAATAACAATACTTCGCTCAAAAAAATTATTTGTAATTATTGTGGAAAGAATAACCATAAGATTCAAGTTTGCAGATACTGGATAGCTGATGGAAGACCACCAAGACCTGCAAAATGGAGTGGGCAACATCCGTCTTCTTCAAAATCTTCTATGTGTAAGCCATTCAAATCGAAAAACAAGACGTTCACTTCAAACGTAAATGACATTACGTTGAGTGCAGAAACATCCGAGGTAGTTTCCTGTCTGAGTAAGTCAAATTCATGGTATGTGGACAGTGGTGCCACGAGGCATCATACCAAAGAATTTTTCACTTCATTTGAAAATTTTTCAGTTGAGCATAATGTGAGAACAGCCAACGGCAACGCTGTGAAGGCCGTAGGTAAGGGTAGCACTGTAATGAAGGCTACAGTAAATAGCTTCAAGCGGAAAATAACGTTATCTGACGTCTGGTTTGTTCCAGATATAATGAAAAATCTTTTTTCCACTCTGTCTGCGCAAGACAAAGTTGCTAACAGTAAATTCGTTTCTTATACTGAAAGTTGTGAATTTTTAGTAGGAAATGAGATAATTTTGAAGGGAAAACGGTCTCGGAATACAGGGTTATATGAACTTGATGTCAAAAATCTGATACCCGAAAACTTTTGAATGTCTGTTCAGTTGACAGGATGAACCTAGCCCAAATCTATCATGAAAGACTGGCACATCAGAACATGAAACACGTAAAGAAAGTAGTGAAAGCTGAGCTTGGATTCGAGATCAAAGATGATGGTAAGCTTTGTGAAGCATACGTATATGGCAAAGCTCACAGGCGTAAGTTTGGAACTCGACCAAAAACAACCACCCCAGGTGAGGTCGTTTCATGTGACCATTTACTTCATGAAAGAAATAGTGAAGTATTTGAAAAATTAAAACAATTTATTTCTGAAACAAAAGTATTAGGCCACGTTATCAAAGACATTTTGAGTGACAATGGTGGTGAATTTGATTGTGGAGTAGTGAGGGCTTTGTTACACAAAAATGGTATAAAGCAGAGGCTCACAATGCCGTACACTCCTGAACAAAACGGGTGCTGTGAACGCGACCATAGAACAATAGTTGAAGCAGCCAGAACCCTGATGCATGCTCATGAGAATATACCACAGGGTTTGTGGGCTGAAATGATAAATACCACTGCGTATATTATCAACAGAACTGGTGTTTCTGGAGTTGAGGGAATATCTCCTTATGAATTGTGGGTCAGAAAAAAGCCTGATATAAAAATTCTACGGATTATAGGGTGTACATGTTACGCCCATATTCCAAAGAAATTTAGAGGAAAGATGAGCAAGAAAGCCGAAAAATGCATTTTGATAGGCTATGATGAAAATGATGGATACAGAATTTGGTCTCCTGGAAGGATAAAGTTGTTGAGATCTAGGGACGTAACGTTTGATGAACGACCGTTGAAAGAGATGGAAAATTCAGATAAAAATTATCAAAACGGATCAGAAGAATCTGTTGTTGATTTTCGTCATTTTTCAGAAATTAAAGAAGACAAAAATCCTGCTAGCCAAGAAATACGACCAGCCACATCAGAAGAACCAGAAGAGGGGGGACAAGACACTTGGTACGATCAAAATAATGAAGGTTTCGATCGAGTGCTAAGAGATCGTGAAACTCTTAGGCCACCCGAAAGGTATGGTTTTGACGCATTAATTATGTTTGGCGAAGATAAAATTCTAAAATTAGATGAACCAAAGAGTTATTAGGAAGCTGTGCATAGTAAAAACCAAGAAAATTGGAAAAGTGCAATGCAAAATGAAATTGATTCGTTGAATGCCAATAATACTTGGTCACTTATTGAACTACCTGCAGGAAAGAGAGCCATACCAACCAAATGGGTATACAAAGTTGAAATGAACCCGGATGGTACGGTTGAACGTTTCAAAGCAGGAGAGCAAGTGACTGGATATTGAGAAGGTGGACTCAGTGGACCAACTCGCCGATATACTCACGAAGCCTCTTGGAAGTGTTAGATTCCGCCTACTCCGAGAGAAGCTAGGGGTCGTCAATGTTGGGAAAAATTGATTCTAAATTGGGGTTCAAAAATTTCTAATTTGGGGGGATGTTGAAGTACGCGTCTACACTAAATTATTCTTTTTTGAATACTGGCTGAAACACATGTTGATTGAAGCATGACAACATGTTGAATTTATCTTTTATTTTAAAAAAACAACGAAATGCTCATGATTTTTCACTTGTGACTGAAATGTTTGTTTCTTGTCTTTAATAATTTTTCAATTGCAACTGCACAAAAGGACGACGATGATCAAGACAGCCCAATATCCTCGTGGAGGAGGAGCTGCCAGGATAACCGAGTGTGGAATGTAAATTTGCTGCCATCCTTTTGCAGAGAGGTAACCCGTGAAGAAGAGGAAGCTGGAGCCGAGATGGCTGGTCCGAGTTTGTCTGTCGCGTAGTTACGAGTCATGTGTTAGTAGCGTCTGAGCTAAGCGTTGTAAAGTCGAATGTTGAGTCTGTTACATTTTCGTTCAAATTGTCATTATAAATAAATTAAGTTGAAGGTAAAGGCGCGCGTCAACTTATTTTGGTCACTACAATTCCCACAAGCTTAAGAAATATTTTAAGAAATACAGAAATAAGTTAACCTCTATCATTAGAAATTGTAAGGATTCCTTCTATAGAAAAAAAATAGGAGAAGCTTGATCAGATTGTAAGAAAGTCTGGAATGTTATTAATGACGCCACTGGACGGAGGAGGTTAAACTCTAAAATATTAAGCATTTTACAGGTACAAAATGTACTGGAAGTTGGTAAGAACACTAAACTTGTGGCTAATGCTTTCAATTCGCACTTTTCCACTGTCGGTGAGAAGATATCATTGAAGGATAATGTTGGTGGGGGTGACCAAAGTACGTAAGTACTTTTAGCACGTAAGTGTAATACTTTGTGATGAGAATGGCGTGGTGCCGAAGTATGAAGCGTTTGCTAGGGTTGGTGAAGAGGATGTTAAGAGGATCATCGATTCGCTACGTGGGGGTTCAAGTCCTGGATACTATGGAAGTCCTGAAAAAAGTTAAAACGTATATTTCCAAGCCATTGGCACATCTCATAAACATGAGTATTGCTACTGGTGTTTTCCCTGAAATCTATAAGATGGCCATCGTCACTCCGCTATTTAAGGCTGGGGACCCTCGGACACTGGATAATTACAGACCTATTTCCTTGGTCTCTAATGTAGCTAAAATTATAGAAAAGGCAGTGAAGCACCACTTAGTTGAAAACCTAGCAAGGAATAACTTGTTGCATAGCAGACAGTTTGGCTTCCGTGCAGGTCTGGGCACTCAGGACGCTGTTGCCGCGCTAACGGAGAGGGTCTTTTCCGAGCACGACAAAGGAAATAAACCATTGGCAGTTTTCCTGGATATGAGGAAAGCTTTTGATTGTGTTTCTCATAAGAAGTTAGTGGAAAGTATACGCGCATTAATGGGGAATACCATTGCTGTTTGGGTACAGTGTTATTTACGTGGGCGATGTCAGAAAGTGAAAATAGACGCAATTTTGAGTGAGGGATCTTCCTTCTCCTATGGAATTCCGCAGGGCACAGTTCTTGGACCCCTTTTATTTATCTGTTTTATGAATAATCTGTTTGGCGTTCAACTTGATGGGGACGTAATTACCTATGCTGATGATACAGCTGTCGTGGGTTCGCGAAATAATTGGGATGCATCCTTGCAAGTGGCGTCTGCTTGCTTGCTTGTGGTCAGGGATAGGCTGGATGGAGTCGGCTTAAAGCTAAATTTTAGCAAATCCAATTTTGTTGCTTTTTCCTTGCGTAATACCTCTGTCCCTGTTCTAGGAAATATCAAATGCCACATTGTGTCAACCCGTAGTGCAAGTGATTGCAATTGCCCTGGTATCAAGCAGATTCCACAAGCTACGTATTTGGGGGTGGTTGTGGACCAACGTTTGTCCTGGAAGTACCATATTGACAATATATGCAACAGACTTTGTTAAGTCATACCCCTGTGCATTGAAATCGGAAATTTAATGTCTATGGGCTTTGTTTCAAACTTCCCGCCTATGACGCGCGCTAAGAGGCAGTTGCGCGGATTTTCCTCCGCGCCATTTTTTCGTACGTTCATTCCGCTTCCTTCACCCGCCGCAACGAGGTCATTTTTCTTACGAGGCCCGCCCGCGATTTTTATGTACACGGATTTCTATCCCCCGAAGTGTACAGTTCTTTACGTTTTCGAAGTTCATTTTTATTTATTTATGTATTTTCAAGTAGTGCTTCCCGTTCCTTTTCCTTCATTATTTTCCCCTGGCTCCGACTGTGAAACGGCGTCTGCTGCTGCTACTGGGGCCCCAGGTATGGACGGTTCATTCACCAAAAATGGTAAGCCGCACACTCACATTCGTTCCCATACCTCTTCACTCTCCCCGCATTTCTTTCTCCGATAAATTCAGTCGAAATTTCCTGTCAAAATTACAGATTCCAGTCCGAAGAAATTTACAGTCCACAACCGCCTACTTTCCCTCACCTATTCCTATTTTCCTCTTCACGATAAACAACAGGCTTTATGTTTACTGCGTAAGAAAATGAGATTCCCCTCCTCAGCAGTTTTTAAGACATTCGAGGTATTGAACATCTTTCACATTTACAAAAAAATTGTATCCATATAAGTTATGTATCATGTAATAGCTGATCGTAACTGAATTATGCTGCGTCAACGATGTAACCTGCTGACTAACAATCCGGAGGATATAAAAACTGGCCTGCGCGCCTGCATCCTCAGTCTCTTCCCGTGCTCCATCAAGTCCGTATTTCTGTCCGTTGTGTGAAGTTGTAAATAAAAGTGTTTTTAAAAACTCAATCGACAAGTGCGAACACTTAACTGGCGCAGTCGGTAGGACAAGTTGAATCTTATGTTATGATTACGAACTAATTTGCGTCGTTGGAGCAGAGCCGTTGGGGGCTGCTGGAAAGAATGCTGACGAGACGTAAAGGGTCGGTCGGTCGTTATCTCGTTTCTTCAACGGTTTTTTCTCCGACGGTTACTTGGATTAATGAGTCAAGTCGAAGGGCAGATTTACTTTCGGCGGTGTTTCGACTCGATCAACAATGAATATTAAATGTTCAAGTTCACTTAGTTTTCGTCTTATTGACAATTGAGGTTTTCGTCTTATCGACAATTGAAGTTTTTCGGTCAAGAGGGGGGAATTTTTCCACGGTGTCTCTTGATGGCGAAATAAGTTAAATGATGACACTTAACTTATATATAAGTTATATTGTGAATAATGGTTAACGAAGTGATATGACACACAGTATTCTAAGAAGCCACCTGCAACAGTTCGTAAACAAGGTGACTCATTGCCAGCCATGCGAACGCAGCAAACTAAGTCGCTGCGTCGGCTATGCGAACCTACATAAACCCCCTCTCGAGCTCAGCTCGGTGTGTACTCGTTTAGCTGTCTTGCCGTCAGTATCTGTCCCTGTCTAACGTTTGTAAATTAAATTTTATTTGTGGAAAATTAAATGTTTGTTTTTAAAAACTTCTTCGTCCCCAAGAAGAACTTAACTTATATTCCTCAGTCGTACTAAAACCTCACTTGGTCGTACTGAAACCTCACTTCGTCTATGGTTCGTTAAAAAACCTCGCCAATTCTGCCGCTTTTTTAACTTGCCCCGACAAATTTCCCTCTTTCAACTAACTAATTTAAGTGCTGTTTGCACCCACTTTAAACATTACTATTATCGACTAGGTTTTGTGTATGTTTGACGTAGGCGTTGAGGAACTGCTTGTAAAATTTGAAAATGCTGTTCATGGTGAAGGGGGGGGGGGTGAGAGCCTTAAATCTACTTTCGTTCGAAAAGAACATTTTTCACCGTGTAATATGGTTGATGACCTTATGAAGTTGTGGGTCACATACTCAGACACGGTTTTCAACATTTATGAAGCATCCCAGACACGAGGCAATCACACTCCTCACCTCACATTCTGTACCAAAGACGTAGCAATCCACAAATTACCTACCACCTCCTTAGATTAGGTTGAAGAGGGACGGAGGGAGAAACAGACGACTATTGTTGTATCAGACACGAAGCAATCACGCAGTATTCCTCGCACACGTCCATCACTACTAATAAGAGGTTGGTGAGGGAGTAATGGCCGGAAAACACCTCGCGCTACATCACGCAGACGAGGTAATCACACAGCTTTCTTCACACACACCCCCATCAGTCAAAAATTGATAAAGGTGGATTCAGCAGTTTGGCAGCAGCAATGATATTTACCGCCCAGCGTCTCGTGGATCAGTGGTTACTTAGGATGGTGGCGGTGTTGTTGGGGGGGGGGGGGAGAGGCTCAGGTTAAATGATCAAACTTCTTATGAGTAGCCAGATTTGACAATTTAATTTTTCGCGATGAACTCCACAGTGGGGCGGATGCAAATGATGTTAACCGTCGAGTTATTCATCACCACGATCAGTGATCAGTCGAGAAGAGGGTAACCGATCAAACTTGTTATGAGTTGCCAGATTTGACAATTAACATTTTCGCGATGAACTCCACATTGGGCTGGATGCCAATGATGTTAACCATCGAGTTATCAATCACCACGATCAGTGATCAGTGTAGAATGGGGTAATCGATCAAACTTGTTATGAGTAGCCTGATTTGACAATATATTTCATCATGATGGACTCCACATTGCAGGGAGTGCTGGACATGTTTACCTTCGAATTATTAACCACCACGATCAGTGATCAGTGTAGAATGGGGTAATCGATCAAACTTCTTATGAGTAGCCAAATTTGACAATTTATTTTTTCGTGATGGACTCCACATTGCAGGGAGTGCCGGAGATGTTTACCTCCGAATTATTAATCACCACGATCAGTGATCAGTTAGTGAGAGGGTAAATGATGAAACTTGTTATGAGTGGTCAGATTTGACAATTTATTTTTTCGTGTCGGACTCCACATTGGGGCAGATGTCAATGATGTTTACTTTCGAATTATTATACACCGCGATCAGTGATCAGTTGGGGTGTGGATAATGATGATACTTCAATTTTACCGCCCAGTTTTTAGTGGATCAACGATCAGTTGAGGGGAGGGTAAGTGATCCAATTTCTAATGTGAGGCCCGATCTGAAAAATTATTTTTCCTAATGGACTCCAGATTGAGGGGAATGCCAATTATGTTTCATCAATCACGATAGGTGATCAGTTCGAGACGGGGTAAGTTCCCCTAGGAGCATCCCCCTCAACACAGTGTCCATCACGAAAAAACAATTTTTCAAATTGGGCAACCCATAAGAAGTTTTCTCATTTACCCCCTCCTAACTGATGATTAATAACTCGACAGGTAACGGCATAAGGCTCTACTTCAACGTGTAGTACTATCCAAAAAAAGAATTTTTCAAATCGGACAACGTCTAAGGTTTTTACTAATTTGCCTCGAAATTTCCCCGCTGATGAGTCGTGCGTTTTTGCCTATTCAATGTTTCGTGAAAAGACCTCACCACCTCGTGAAAACACCTTATGTTCCAGCCCCGATATGATCCTTTTTCACGAAAAGTGTAGTCTTTTGACGACTGGGGTACTTCCTTCGTACTAAAACCTCAGTCTTAGTCTCTCGTTCGTGAAAAGACCTCACCAAATCTGCCCCTCATTGAACACTCAAGTGGGGAACTTCCCCCGACAAAGTTCCCTCTTTCAACTAACTAATTTAAAGTGCTGTTTGCACCCATTTTAAACATTACGATTTTCGTCTGGGTTTTCTGTATGTTTGACGTAGGCGTTGAGGAACTGCTTGTGTCAAATTTGAAAATGCTGTTCTCGATGAAGGGGGGGGGGGGTGAGAGTCTTAAATCTACTTACATTCGAAAAGAACATTTTTCACCCAGTTATATGCTGATGACCTTATCAAGTTGTAGGCGACATACTTAGATACGGTTTGCTTGATTTATTACGCATCTCGGATACGTGGCAATCACACTCCTCACCACTCATTCTGTACCATTTCTGTATTTCAAAATTAAATGCTGTTAAATTCTCCCTCCACCTAAAAAGTTTTGAACTTGGATTTTTTATTGAATTTAACCATTGAAGTGGATTGTGGTCCGTGAATATCTTGAACTTTCCACCATACAGGTGTGGTCTGAAGTATTCTGTTGCCCAATGAATCGCAAGGCATTCCTTTTCGATAGTCGAGTATTTTTTCTCGGTATCGTTCAAGGTTCGACTTGCATAAGCAATAGACAGATCACCACTGTTTAGGTCTTGGCTTAGGACTGCACCCAGTGCCACGTTGCTGGCGTCTGTTGTCAAGTTAAAAGGCTTGCTGAAGTATTGAAGTACTGGGTCACTGATCAGTAGTGTTTTACACGTTTCAAAAGTCTCAGCGTAGTCCGGGTCACTGATATTGATTTTTGCATTCTTTTTCAGCCTAAGTGTGAGTGGTTTTGTTACGTCCGCTAATTTTTTTATAAATTTCCTATAGTAACCAAGTAGGCCTAGAGATCCTTTGATTTCTGTAGTGGTTTTAGGTATAGGGTAATTTTTTATGGCAGCAATTCTCTTCGGGTCAGGCTTTACTCCCTCAAGTGTAACAAGATGGCCTAGGTAGTGCACCTCCTTGCATAAAAAGTTGGTTTTGTCAAGTTGGACTTTTAGGTTTGCACGTTTCAGTCGTTCGAACACTTTACGTAGACTAAATATGTGTTCTTGTAGACTCGTGGAGTAAACCAGTACATCGTCGAGGAAGACTGCAGACTATTGTAGAGAAGTACTGACACCGTCCAAACTTATCGAGAAGCGAAGACATGTCAGGCAGAGGATACTTATCGTCCACTGTTTTTGCATTGAGACCGCGAAAATCAATGACCAGCCTATACTTTTGTTTTCCAGAGTTGTCGGTTTTCTTGGGGACTATCCAAATTGGGCTATTCCACGGACTGAAACTTGGTCTTATTACTTGCTGGTCCACCATATCATTAATCTGTTTTTTGACCTCGTCTCTGTAAATTTCCTGTTACCTGTAGTTTTTTTGTTTTTTTTTACCCGAGGGCGTGTGGGACAAGTCCCTTTGTCACTGCGGCCACATATGGGCCTATTGTGACACTGGCCCTTTCTTAGTTGAAGGCGTCGTACATACCCGCCCCCTTTAGGAAGCCGAGTATGTCCTTCACCGCAGAATCCGCTACGGTTTGGGGTTCAGTGGTCCCCTGACCGAAGTATTCAAAGCGTTTTGCTGCCAGAGCAGGGCATTCACATAGGATATGCTCTGCTGTCTCATCCTCCTCACCGCAGAGTCTGCATTCCACCGCCTCTGAGATGCCCATCTTGTTGAGGTGATATCTGAGTGGGCAGTGCCCGGTGAGGAAGCTTATCAGTACTCTCAGATCTTGTCTGGAGAGTGTCAGCATCGCCTTCGCCCTTTGACAGGAAGGCGTGACAAGCCTTTTTGCCTGTCGTAGTCGTGGCTGGCGATGCCAATGGGCGCCATTTTCCTGTATTCCCCATCGAGCAACCAGACGGTTTAGGTGACTTTTCGTCAATCCCACGAGTGGCTCAGGCCCGATGGGTAGGGTTTCTGTACCCCTTTTCGCAAGGCGGTCAGCGTTTTCATTGCCCTCATGCCCCCTGTGAGCCGGCACCCAAATGAGGGAGAGCCTGTTACGGGCGCCGAGCTGCTTGAGCGCATGGAGGCATTCCCATGACAGCTTAGACCTAAAACTATAGGCTGCAATGGCCTTTAGGGCGGCTTGGCTGTCTGAGAAAATGTAGATCCGCTTGCCCTTGAGTCCTTTGTTCAGGATCTCTTCTGCGCAGATCTTTATGGCTAGGATTTCCGCTTGAAATATCGTGGCGTACTCCCCCAGCGGCTTTGCAAGACTGTAGTTAGGCCCTACAATGCCCAGCCCTGCTCGGCCTTCCTTAACTGAACCATAGGTATACCACTGCAGCGCGCCCACCTCGGTCTGGAATGTCTCCTTCTCCCACCGTTCCCGTGAGTGAACGCTGACGCTAAATGGCAGCCGAAAATTCTTCTGCTCTGGCATGACGTCAGTAGCAAGGACTGCTGCCTCTTCTATCTCAAACTGTTTGGTTGTTCTGTGGAGGCTCGCCTTAGCCCTGGTGGAAATTTTCCCTGTCTGCAAAAGCCTTGCCGCCCCCAGGTAAGCGGTCCTCTGGATGTGTATATGTAGAGGTGAGATGTTCAGAAGGACTTCCATCGCAGCAGTAGGGCATGTACCCATGGCCCCTGTGATAGCAAGACACGCCTGCCGCTGCAGTTGTTGGAGTTTTCCTTGTACTGCCAGCCGGCGTGTCGCCTTCCACCACACCGTGGAGGCATACGTAACACGGGGCCTTATTATCCCCTTAAAGAGCCACTCCATCATTTTTGGAGTTATGCCCCAGGATTTGCTGCACAGCCTCCTACAAGCCCAAAGGGCTGTAGTTGCCTTATGCAGCGCATATCTCACATGCGAGTTCCATGTGAGCTGCTGGTCCAGTATCACCCCAAGGTATTTCACCTCCTTCATTATCTGGAGCCTTGCTCCTTGCATTATGGGTGGTACTATATCAAGGTTTCTTCGTCTAGTGAAGGAAACCGTGGTGGTCTTGGACGGATTTATAAAAAGTCCTTCCTTGGCGCACCATCTTTGGATGATATCTATAGCTCCTTGCATCCTTTCAGACACCGTGGAGGCAAATTTGCCTCTTACCAGAACTACAAGGTCATCCGCGTATGCGACCACTTCGTAGCCTTCAAGCTGCAGTGTTTCCAGCAGCTCGTCGGCCACCAGTAGCCACAGGAGGGGAGAGAGTACCCCCCCTTGGGGGCAGCCTCGTGTGGGAACCACTGTGATGCTGTCTTCCCCTAGCCGGGCCGAGATTTCCCTACTCCTAAGCATGGACATAGTCCATTTCACGGCCTGGGGTTCTATTCCCCTCTGTGCTGCTCTTGCTTCCATGGAGCCGAAGGAGGTGTTATCAAAGGCACCCCCCACGTCCATGAAGCAGCACAATGCCACCTCCCTTGTCTGAAGGGCCTCGTCAACCAATGAGACCAGCTCGATGAGAGCAGTCTCAGCTGACCTGCCCCTCAGGTAGGCATGCTGTGCCCTCGAGAGGGGCTTAGTTTCAAGAATTTCCTTGAAGACCAGATCCATGATCTTTTCCATTGCCTTCAGGAGAAAGGAGGAGAGGCTTATGGGTCTCTGTGATTTTGCAGTCGAGGAGTCGCTGCTTGCTTTAGGCAAAAACACAAGCCTCGTCCCTCTCCATGAATAGGGCACATGGGCCAGTAGAAAGCTGGCTTTGAAAGTCTTAACCAGTAGGGGAAGTAGAGCCCCCAAACCCTGCTGAAGCAAGGCCGGGAACACCCCATCCCCCCCAGGGGACTTATAGGGCTTGAAAGAATTTACCGCCCATTTGACCCTTTCGTGGGTGAAGGTGCGATTCGCGTACCCCAGGAGCCTGCGCGGGTGCGGACGTTCCCTGCTTTGTTCCTGGGGTGGGGCGGCAGCCCCTTCGTCAATGATGGTGCACCCCGGAAAGTGGGCGTTAACCAACCCCTCCAGGGTTTCCCTCGCATCCTTCGTAAACGTTCCGTCCGTCTTCCTGATTAGGCCTACTTCTTGAGGTTTATCCATGGAGAGCGCTTTCTGCAGCCTTGAGGCTCCAGAGACACTTGCTATCCCGCTGCAGAAATCCCTCCAGGATTTCCTCTTTGCTCTTCTAATGGCCTTACTGTAGCTTGTAAGGGATTGCCGGTAGGCCTCCCAATCCCCTGTTCTTTTAGCCCTGTTGAAGAGCCTCCTCGTTGAGGACCTTAGCTTCCCTAACTCCTCATTCCACCATCGGGCCTCACCGTTGGTCATGTGGGTACGGGATGGGCAATTGTCCTCATAGGAGCGAATAATCGCCCCTTGCATAAGGCTGGCCATAGTGTCCAGGTCTTCCACTGAGTGGATTTCCCTGTCCATACCTCCCAGTTCTGAGAAGAGCTGGGTTTGGTAAAGTGGCCAGTCTGTGTTTTTGGGAATACGAAAAGTTTCCCGTACTTGGGAACCGAATCCCAGACTGAACAGAATAATCCTGTGATCAGACAGTGATGGTTCGTCCAGTACTCGCCAGTCTTTGATTCTGCTGGCTATGAAACGGCTGGAGATGGTGAGGTCAAGCACCTCTTCCCTTGTCCTTGTGACGAATGTGGGGGTATTGCCCCTGTTAAGGATCTCCAGTTCATGCCCTGCAAGATAGTCCAGGAGGCACTCCCCTCTAAAGTTGGTGTCCATGCTCCCCCAGACAACGTTATGAGCGTTTGCGTCACAGCCAATTATGAGTTGAAGTTGGTGGTTTTTACAATAACTTACCAATCTTCTTACCTCTTCCGGTGGGGCATTCGCGTCGTGTGGGAAATAGGCAGATGCCAACACTGTCTTGACTGCTCCCTCTGGCGAATTCTCCCCTACCATGATAGCTGTAACATCTCTAGAGATAAAGTTAGGCATGACAGTGTACTTAACATTACGTTTAATCACAATTGCCGCACGGCATCGATCACTATCTTTATCATACACTACCTTACCTGACTGTGTTGGTAGGCCACGGATTTTCCTGTCCCAGGCCCAGGGTTCCTGGACTAGGGCCACATCGCACCTCCTCTTGTCTAGGTTCCTGTTGAGCACGGCCGTGGCTGCCTGTGACCGGTGCAGGTTGACTTGGAGGAGGCGGAGCGTGGGCGGGGTCATCAACCCCTCCGGCCACTCCTCTTACCAGGCCTTGACGGCCTGTTATAAGAGGAGCGACCTCCCCACTGCTGTCTTCGTCCGGCTGGAGAGCGCTGCCTCGCGCCCCTGCCAGCACTTCCCCGCCCAGACGACCCCGCCTCTGGGTTCACGCCCTCGGTGGGGCGCCGGGGAGGCCGCGCAACGGCAGAGGACGGAGCGGTTGTGGAGCCCTGCTCCTCGCTGTCTTCAGCTGAGTGCCCTGTCTGTGATGTCCTGCGTCGCGGGGGATTCACAATCAGGCTCGGCCTTTTCTTCTCCTCCGTGCCTGACTGCGCCATACCAGAAGGGCCTGCACTCCCTGTGGGGCCAGTAGCCCCTTGCCTTCCTGTGCCTGCCCCTTCTGTGGGCGCTGCCTCGACAGGGGCAGAGTTTGAGCCTTCGACCGGGGGCACATTGCCTGAGGTACTTGGCCCTTCCTCCCGGTCGACGGTCATCCTCCCCCCCGCCTCTCTCCTGTTCTCTCCCTACCCTCTACCCTTATCTCCTCCGCCACGTCCCTGTAGCTTGGCCTACTCTGCTGGCGGGTGGTTTTCTGCTCTTTTTGTTTTTGTTTTGAGGGACCTGCTTGAGGCGCTGCCTTCCTCTTCTGGTCCCCGCCCTTCTGGCTCTGCGGAGTAGACCCAGTCGAGGGTCTGGGTCTTTTCCTGCTGGTCTCCGACCGACTCTCCTGGACCGTCATGGCTGACGCCTTAAAGGCCTCTTCCGGTGCTAGCCCTCGCCTGAGGAGGTGGTTATACCTCTTCTTCCTAGCACCCCCCAACCTTTTGCCATCAAGTCCCGCTCTGGAGGTGTCTCCTTTGACCTCTTTACTTCCACCCTCCCCGCTTGCCCCTGCACGGTATTCCACTGCGCACGCCCCGGAGGCCACACCGGCGTCAGCCGTGGTGCCCTCTGGCCGCCAGGCCGGCAGCGAGGGGGTTCCCTCTTCACGGAGTTGCGAGCTCCAAGGGGTGAGGGATCCTGGGTCCTCAAAGAGACCCTCTAAGCTTATTGGGGACACAGCCCCTGTTTGCAGTGAGGCGGTAGCCTCTCTAGACGCTGTAGGACTGTCGTCTACAGCCATCTGATCTTCGAGGTCTGGCGTTATGCACAGAAGCTCCTCTTCGATCTCTGAGGCAATTTCTTCCTCTTGGTTTTTGTTTTTTTCTTTTTCTTTTTTGGTTTCCATATGTGGTCCCACGAGAAGCTAGGGAATTATACGGTCGCCTGAGACAGAGCCCCGCATGTCTCAGGAAGGCTACTTGAAACTGGGGGTCGCCCGGTGCCCAGAGTCCGCATACTATAAGACCAAACTCCCTTTGGCCATGCATCCTTGGCGTATGCTGTTCCACCGTGGATTGGGTTTTGCCCATTGTTCGCGGCTGCTTATTCAGTCAGCATGCTGACCTTATTCACAGCTGGCCACAGACATGCCCCTGGGGACAGTGCCGTGGCCGTTCCACTATCCACAACCCGTGGTCGCGCCTGGTAGCATGGGCATGCTCCTGGGAAGATAACCCAGAACCAGGATACCTGTAGTTTCTTGAGTAGACAGGAATTTCATCCGTTGTACGAATAAAATGTTTGACATTATTTGTGAAAGTTAATGGGTCTTCGTTGGCTTGAAATATCTCTTTGTATTCGTAAATTAACTTCATAATAGATTCTTTTTCTATTGTACTCATGTGATTTGTCTCAATTTTACTTGGGTCAAATTCTATTTTCCCGATATCGTAACAATTTAAATTACTATCCCTATATACGCAAAATTATTTTCAACACTTACCAAACTTTCGGGGATTTCGATCGTATTATCTATTTTATACGTAACGGTACCTACTCCATTATTTATATTTTTTACTGGTACTTTTACTTTAGTGAACATCCTTGGTTCTAATTCAATTTCCATCTTTTCTTCTGAATTGATCGTCTCTTTTCTTTTTTCATTATTCCCTAACGTGCTCTTTGGCGTCTTTCTCTCAACACTTTTACATTTGACTTTTTCCTCCTGATTTTCGTATTTTTCCTTCGCGTTAAGTTTAATTTCTTTACTTCCGTGATCATTTCTTTTACTTTTGTTACGGGGGGGATTTATATCGAAGCGATATCGCACTAAGAGAGTCGGGAAGTTAGTACGATATCAAGCCGAATGCAATTGGAACAGAGAGTTTTATTCGCGAATTACATTCGGAGTTTTACCACCACAGACAGGGGAACTGAGTGGGAGCGAACGCGAGCGCGGGCAACACGGCGACGAGGGAACCGGCTCGGATTCAACTGACTGCTGCGAAGTCTCGAGCAAATCGGTGCATTTGAGGTGCCCAGTCATCATAAATGCCCCGGACGAGCCTCCGCTGAATCGAAGGGTTTGGTTCGTCCCGTAACACTTTCATTCCCAGTCTCATTCAAATGTCTGTTACATGTACCAGCGTTTCCCAATTTTCGAGATAGTTTTATTTCTTTCGTTACTACTTCCATTTTCTTGTTATTATTATTATTATTATTATTTTGTTTATTTAGCGAATTTCTACTTTTTCGTTCTACGTCGAAAAAGTGCAATGGCAGGGTCACGTGCGGTAGTCGGAATACATTATCCTCCAAGTCGATTGTAGCTTTAAGTTTGGTCAAATGGTCCATTCCTAATAGCATGCCAAAACTATTGTGAAAGTTGAATATTTTAAACGGCAGCTTGAGTCCTGGGGTTCTAAACAACTTTTCACATAAAATTTCTGTAGAAAATTTTTCTCTGGAAATTCCACGGGCTGTTTTAACCTCAAACGGGTCTTCGATGATATCTTTAGAAAATCTGGCTTGTGCCACGGTAGGATTTACAAAAGAACTCATTGACCCACTATCGATGAAGATTTTTAAACCGGTACTTGTTGAGATAAGGTATGGCAGTTTTGTGTTTTTATATTGGAAATGCATTAAACTGAACCTGGGGGTTCGTTTCCTCCTGAACCCTGCTCTAAAAAATTATTCTCTGGATGTTAGTTCTCTACAGAAGGGTTTTCTGTAGTTTCAAAATTATTGAGGTTCGGAGGGTGAGTTGTTTGCCACGACATTCTTGACGTGTTGCTTTGCGGGCTAAAATTTGACTTAAAATTCGGGTGCGTCCTCGAATTTAGTTTTGAACCCGTTTGTTGCCGCGAAGGAGGTCGCTGAGCTTGAAAGTTTGGCGGATTCCTGTTAAATGGTACAAACGGTCGATTTTGGCTAAAATTCGGGGGACGGTAGAAATTATTGGGCCTGAAATAAGTATTTTGGCTTCTAAAGTTATTGTTTTGAGTTCTAAAGTTATTTGGTTTAAAATTACTGGGTTTTGCACTGCCTTCACCCTTTGTCGTGCTACTCACCTGCACGTCATTATTCATCATCGAGAGTGCTGATCCTATGGATTCTGGCTGCCTGCTCCTCAGAAAATTGCCCATAGGGTCCTTTAAGTGGAGTAACAGTGTACGAAGTGCTAATTATTCGAAGTGGCTGGAGAGGATCTTTGCTTCGCTCCTTTCATGATTCAATAGGTAAGCCACGATGTTGTTTAATTTTTTTTGAATTTTTTCTAGAAATTGAAATGGGGATTCATTTTCCTGTTGTTTTAAGTGAGTGAGTTCAATACTCAAGGTGTATATGTTCTTTTTATCCGTATATGTTTCCAATAGTGCGTTTTTTATTTCCGCGAATGAATCTAGATTCTTGGATAGGATTAATTCAGCCGCAGGGCCTTGAATTTTCGCAACTATAACAGCTAACAGCATTTCGTTATCGAAACTATCTGGGTCAATTTTGTCATAGAATCGATAGACGAGTTTTTCGCTGACGTGTATGAACCTCTGTAGAATTTCCGGTTCTCCCCTGAATGTAGGAATTAGGTCTAAATATTCCCTGGGAATCGCCTTCCTAGGATTCCTATCCGTACTCAATCTAAACGAATGTAAGCTATTTTGCAGGTCATTTATCATTGCTTGCTGAGTTTGGAGTTCTTGGATCAATTGTTGTTGCGATAATTGTTGGGTGTTAATTTCTGCATTTTGTGGAAACATTTCTGAGTTTTGAGGCAGAGACATTGTTTCGTTTGGCAACTCCTCTTGTGCCGTTATAGGACCTAGTGAACGGAGTTTATAGTGGACGTATTGCTTCAGTGATTTCGGAATCTTGAAGCTTTTTATTTACGAACCCTTCAAGTTAAAATGCTTTTTACAAATGTTCCAAATGTTTCTTAATATGCTCGGAACTTAAATTTTTTTATTACAAATGATTTGAATTACTTCGTGAGAGAAAAAGTTAATAAATTGGTTAATAACCCCTCTATAGTATTACTTCGTGAAATTTTTTAAATAAAAAACTTGGAGTTGTGACTCACAGGAGTTTCCTCTGGCGATGTTGAAAGCCGTTGGTCGTCTCGGGTTGAGCTCGTTGACGATTTTCGCAACGTCTAGCGAGATAAGCTGCTGCTAAGCGAGTTTTCTGCGAATCTGCAACAGGCGACGTTTCTCGCTGAAGTAGAGGACAGTGCCTTTTAATTTTTAAAGGCCGAGGAGTTCGCAAATCGACGTTTTCTGTGGATGAGAAAAGAAGTAATTAATAGAGGAATTGCTGAAAGCGAGATGATCTTCGCAACCGTTCTTGACGGGGTGTCTCGACGTCTGCTCCGCTCTGTCGTGAAGTTGAAAAAAGCGTGGTTTCCCGAAAGGAGTCTAAATCTGCGATGTTCCCTCGCGGATTTTGACTTGTTCTACGATATTCGCTCGAGAATTTCGGACCCGGAACGACTGCGCCAGTTAAAAGTGTAAAGACTTAGGAGGACTTTTTAAAAAGAATTTATTTTCACTTTACAGAAGATTTTAACTTTTACAATTCCCGTACTTCCATCTGCCCATTTACTCTGAACGTTGTGTGGTCCGTGTAATAAAGTTTTTGTTTTTAAACTAAATTCTCTGGGTTGAACTCCTAACTCGCGCAGTCAGATCGGACGCAATTCGTGGCCGACTTCTTTGAAAGAATATCGACGATATCGGCGGAACGCGCAACCTATACCACCATCGGCCAGGGGCAAATTTCAACAGGATGTCTGCCGAAAATGGCAGACCTACCTCCTATCAGGGTTAAGCCAAGTCGGGCGTTTTCTGGCGTAACCTGGCGTTGACATAGCTGGTCCCTTTATAGTCAACATGAGCACATTGAAAAGAGCAGCTCAGGAAAAGGTATATTTCGCGTTATTTATATGCATGGTAGCCAAAGCCGTACACATAGAAGTCCTCACTGCCCTAACCACAGACGCATTCCACTGATCTGATACACGATGCTGCAGTCGTTGCATACGAGGTAAGTTTGATGCTGTACGATGGAACATTACCTTGAGAAGAATTTGAAATCCACGCTCAAGTGACAGCACAGGCAAATGGATGGAATGAAGTCAGACTAGGATTTAAGTTGGCTAGTGTATTAAGAGGCCCAGAGTTGTCAATATTAGCTGATCTCACTCCATCTGAACGTGTCAACTATCGCTGCTTGAAAACACATTAGCCAGTAGAATCGGATTACACAACCACGCACCAAGATTGCAAGAGTTACTGTTGGCCAAGCACCAAGAAGTTGGTGAAAGCTTCACCAAGCTAGCAACGGATATTGAACATTTGGTGAGGGGGGCTTTTGCTGATGAGTCTAAGGAGTATAGGGATCGACATCCCATGAGGGCATTTCTGAAAGCCATTAGGGACAGAAATCTTGCTCATGCACTGACAATATATCTCCCTAAAACTCTCTAAGATGCTCTAGCGCGTGCCCAATTTATGGAAGTATTAGATCAACAGAGACCTCTTGTCAGCAAAACTACAACAAGTGTTCGCTGCTGGAAGTGTAACCACACAGATTACATCAAAGACAGATGTCCAAATACTCAGCACTGGGAAAACCTAAAGAAGGCTATGTGACAATGGACTCTGCCCTGGCCACAGACCACTGTGGTCCAATAATTCGAACCAAACAGGCTGGAACACATTCGCTTTTTGTTGAGATGAATGTCAAGGGACAATGGTGGGCACTTCTGTTGGACACGGGGGCAGCAATATCAATAATCCGTCCGGATGTCGCCACGAAATTTAACCTCGAAGTATTGCCAGCTACTTGGAAGACACTACTGACTGCAGAGGAAGAAAAATTGAATGTTAGGGGGGATTGTCAGGTGTCACTATCGATAGTGAAACACCTTATAACGCACAGGTTTTTGGTGGCTGACATACGAGACGAGGGGATATTGGTACTAGATCTCCTTACTCGCTTACAAGCCTACTTAGAGATTCAGCGCAGTGTTTTTGTGGTGCAAATACAGAACATCACAATTCCTCTTCTGAATAGAGAACAATGCATGCAGAGAGTGCTGCAAGCCGCGATCAAGGAACACGAAAATGAGTGGATCAATATGGCGATCCAAGCGTCTGCTCTTCAAGAAGGTTCAACAGAGTGTGATATGGCTAAGACTTTACTGTTCAAGTACCGCCACATCTTTGCTTACAATGGGCAACCTTTGGGACGCACCAATATAATTAAACACGCAATTGATACTGGTATAACCCATCCAATCAAACAAGCCCCTCGACCAATTCCATTCAAGAGACAGGAAGAGGTAGACAGATTGCTAAAGGACATGATAGACCGAGGTATTATCGAAACCTCCAAGAGCCCCTGGGCTTCTCCAATTGTTTTGGTCCCCAAGAAGGATGGAACTATGCGCTTTTACGTGGACTATAGGCGACTCAATGTCGTTACAAAGAGAGATTCCTACGCTCTTCCAAGCATACAGGCGTTGTTGGACACCTTGAGTGAAGGGAGTTGGTTCTGTACATTGGATCTCAAGAGTGGATACTGGCAGGTGGCTCTGCAAGAAGACGATAGAGAAATATCTGATGCGTTGCAACACACACCTTTCCTTAGCTCTACAGCAATTCACTTTGTAGTGGCTTTGTCACTTTGGTCTATTTAATCAATTCAGTTATCACTCAGTTCATTTGAACGTGGCCAAACAACGCTTCACGGCAGCAGGAAGCGGTAGCGTTTACACTTCCAGATTTTATTGTGCTGCTCGTCCTCATTCCAGGACCATTATTGAGAAACTGGTACACAGATAATTAATGAAGCTGTAAACACAAATTTTTTGAAGATGGGTAGAAATAACTTTTGCAGAGTTATTTGGTAAAAACGTTTAGAACTGGTAGTAAGCGAAACGACGGTAGTCGAAATTCAGGAATTTCTGGAGTGACCCCCATGTATCTCATGAGCGTTTTTAAACACTCACCCTTTAGGTATTGGATTGGACTACAATACCAATTTTGTTTAACATTCTAAAAGAATTCCAGCGGAGTTTATAAGGAAAATATCTGGTGCGTTGCAACACACAACTTTCCTTAGCTCTACAACAATTCACTTTCTACATGGCTAATTCTATTTAATCAATTCATTTATCACTCAGTTAATTTGATCTTGTTCAAACAACGCTTTACGGCAGCAGCAAGCGGCAGCGCCCCATCTATCTCATGAGCGTTTATAAACACTCACCCTTTAGGTACTGGATTGGACTACTACACTAATTTTTTTTTAACATTCTACCAACATTCCGGCGGAGTTTATAAGGAAAAAACTGCGCTAAAAACGCTTTTCATCGAAAATGTTGATAATTTATTGTGCTGCTCTCGTCATTTTCCCACGGATGAGAATTTTATAGTATCATTGCCTTATTGAGAGCTATCAACATAAAAAATGTAATCAAAATCGTTAGAGCCGTTTTTGAGAAAAAAAATTTGTTGTTTTGATCACTATGATGACTATAGTTAACTTTCGGTGGATTTTGCCCATACCCTCATTATTGCGTCCCATGGTAACCTGCAGGCTAGACATCAAGTTTCAGCTGATTTGGTACGGTGGTTTCCTCTAAAAACTGCGCTAAAATCGATTTCGTCGAAAGTTATGGTAATTTATTGTGCTGCTCTCGTCATTTTCCCAAAAATGGGAATTTTATAGTATAATTGCCTTATTGGGGCTGGTTAGGTTAGGGCTGAGAAAAAAAAAATTTGGTGTTTTGATCACTATGATAACTATAGTCAACTTTCGAAGGATTTTGTTCAAACCCTTATTTTGGCGTCCCATGGTGACTTGCGGGCGAGATATCAATTTTGAGCTAGTTTGGTACGGTGGTTTTATCTAAAAATCGTTCACAGACACACACACAAACTGACACACACACACACACACACACACACACACACACACACACACACAGGTCTGTTTCTTTATTTGATGACTGTACCTAAACCCTCGACGAGGATTATATCAGTCATAGAAGTTGCGGTTTCGCTAATTTGCAAGAGGCCGGCCCCTGCAGCATCCACCGAACTCAGACCTGTGGAGGTACGGCAGGTATTTGGTCGTTAGCCAGTCTCACCGTAGAGAGCTGTTGCCCGTGTGTTACCGCGCGGAGGTGACCACCTGAGGAATCCCGTACCATCTGGGAGTAGTTCTTAATCTGGTTCCCTACCTGATCTTACTTTTTACTTGGGTGGCAAGTTTCAAAAGGACAGATCAACTATAACCACGTTTCTTAGCCATCACCTTCTTTGCGAACATTGCAAAATGGTTATAGGCTTCCTTTGTAGCAGTTAATGCTGCTAAGTTCGTTTGCCCTCCCAACAACCGTCGCTCACTGTTGTAGAAACTACAGTGGAGCAGCACATGGTTTCTTGTTTCCTCCGCACTGGAGGCACAAGACGTGCATAATGGAGAGTCTTTCAGAGAAAAGAAGTGGAGCCGCGCATTGAAGTCACCATGTCCCGTGAGGAACTGGCTCGTCCAGTGGTCTGGCTCAACCCATTTTCTAGAAAGACGTTCACGGGAAGAACTCATACGTATCACGTCCCTTTGACGAGGATTCCCATCTCGCTTGCCATTTCTCTAGAGCCCATTCATCGATGGCGGCAAGTTTCTGTTCTGTGGTGAGATCCGCATGGAGTTCAGCCCAAAGCGGGGGAAGCTCCCGTTTCACTCTCCACTTGTCAATCATGCACTCAACAGCCAAATCAACTGGTAACTGACCAGTGATCACCTGGAGTGCTTCCGTTGATACAGTCTTGTAGGCCTTGGTGATCCACAGGAGCGCAGCTCTCTGGGATTGGGCCAATACTCTCTTTTGATTGACTGTTAGTTTGCTACCCCAGACAACCGGGCAGTAGCCAATCACGCCTAGATACATGAGGATAGTGTCATGGTAACACACTGGTAATCACTTTTGCAGAGTTATTGGAAAATAACTGTTAGAACTGGTAGTAAGCGAAACGGCAGTAGTTGAAATTCAGGAATTTCTGGAATGAGCCCCTTGTATCTCATGAGCGTTTTTAAACCCTCACCCTTTAGGTATATGATTGGACTACAATACCAATTTTTTTAAACGTTCTACAAGAATTCCAGCGGAGTTTATAAGGAAAAAACTGCGCGAAAAACGCTTTTGGTCGACAACTTTGATAATTTATTGTGGTGCTCTCGTCATTTTCCCACGAATGGGAATTTTATGGTATGATTATCTTATTAGGAGCTATCTATATACAAAATTTAATCAAAATCGTTAGAGCCGTTTTTGAGAAAAAAAAGTGGTGTTTTGATCACTATGATAACTATAATTAATTTTCGGTGGATTTTGCCCATACCCTCATTTTTGCGTCCCATGGTAATCCGTAGGCTAGACATCAAGTTTCCGCTGATTTGGTTAGGTTGTTTTCTCTAAAAACCGCGCTAAAATCGATTTCGTCGAAAATTTTGATAATTTATTGTGCTGCTCTCGTCATTTTCCCACAAATGGGAATTCCATGGTATAATTATCTTATTAAGAGATAACTATATAAAAAATTTAATCAAAATCGTTAGAGCCGTTTTTGAGAAAAAAAAAATTTGGTGTTTTGATCAATGACAAATAGTGTTTTTCGGACTCAGGGGGTGTGAAACGTAAAGATCTGAAGAGAACCTAAAAAAATTTTCTCCGCCGATTACATATCTTTCCTTTCTACTTTGTAGAGCCAAGGAAAGTAAAAACGGCGTTCACACTCTACCAAAGAGGGCTATGGCAATTCAAGGTTTTACCCTTCGGACTCTGCAATGCTCCAGCTACTTTGCAGCGCCTGATGGAAGCAGTTCTACCTTTGGAGCTAGCATTGGTCTACCTTGACGACATAATTGTCTTCGGTCCTGATTTCGCTAGTGTTGAGTAAATTAGAAAAAGTGTTGCAGGTCCGACCAGACAAATGCTTATTTTTTACAAGAGAAACCCAGTATCCTTGTCACTTAGTCTCAGGCGATGGGGTACGTACAGATCCAAAAAAGACTGAAGCTGCAACATGGCCAGTCCCACCCTGTCAGAAACAGGTAAGATCTTTTCTCAGGATGTGCTCATACTACCGCCGTTTCATAAGAGGTTTTTCTGAACTCGCCCGTCCACTCACTAATCTGATCGAGGGATAACGAAACTTCCAATGGGACACTGCATGAGAAAAGAGTTTCGGGGCATTGAAAAAGGCCATGACGTCAACTTCTGTGCTGCGATACCCAGGCTTGCAAAAACCGTTCATCCTCGATTGTGATGCAAGTGAACATGATATTGGAGCAGTTCTTTCCCAGAATGACGAACAAGGCGAAAAAGTGATCGCGTACTTCAGTCGAACTTTGAGCAGATCTGAAACGAACTACTGTGCTACACGTGGTGAGCTACTAGCAGTATTGCGGAGCGTAGAACATTTTCATCAATATCTGTATGGCGCTCCTTTCACCCTTCGCGCTGATCACGCATCATTCACCTGGTTGACATCTTTTCGTTCCGAAGGCCAGCTAGCTCGTTGGATCGAAATCTTGCAATTTTACACGTTCTCCATAATGCATCGTAGAGGCACACAACACCTATGCTGACGGGCTCTCACATAGACCCTGTGCTGATCATTGTGAATATTGCAAGAGGAGAGAGAAACAAGACGAAAAAGCGAGCATTCGAGCAATACAACTCCAGCCAGCAGAGGAAGATAAGCATCAGACAGAAGATGAAAATATTCAGTGGGTTTTACAGAGCCTTTTGGAGGGACGCAGACCAAACCAAGAACAGTTCCCAACACTCCACCCAGGGATCCGCCAACTTTTAGCGAGATGGGATTCTCTGGAAGTTCACAATGACGAACTGTTTCATGGTTGGGAACAGAACACAGGGAGAAGCAGACTTCAATGGGTACCGGGTATTTCATAATAGAAAAGCGAAGAGACCTGCGTTTGCAGATGGTGATTGGGTGTGGGTACATGACCTCAAACGAGTTCGAGGACAATATCCCAAACTACAACCACAATGGACAGGTCCATGGGTCGTCATAGAGAGGAAAAAATGATGTTCTTTTTCGTGTTCAAATGGGACGAAAATCGCGCCTCCTACACGCCAACTGACTCAACCATGCAGACGTACGGCCCAGGGGCGGGCCTGAAGATGTCGAGGGGAGTAGTGTGGTGACTCCATAGATCACACATGATCATTCGGCGTCGTTGTCAGAGAATGTTGTTGTCAAGTTCAGTTGTAAAAATTGAGTTGAGGATTGTTATTACGAAAATACATGTTAAATTTGTGTTAAGTTAACAAAAAATACAATACAATATTTTTATTGTATTGTTTTTTGTTTTTTTTTTCATGTTAAATTTGTGTTGAGTTAACAAAAAATACAAAACAATACAATATATTTTTATTTATTTATTTAGTTACACTATTTTGAGACGTGCTCAAAACATATTCTCCCGAGCTACGGTGACATAGCAGGATCTTACTAGGTAGTGTTACGAAGGGACTGACGGAGTTTGGAGATGCATTTTGAAGAGCTGCTGACTCAGGCAAAAATTACGGCATTCGCGCCGGAGATTCGATCCACAACCCTCGATTCACGTCGAGAATTATGAATCAACTGTCTTAACCACTAGACCACGATCAACCGCTTGCCTTTAATGGGAGTCAGTCAGCACATCTCCCCCCTGGAGCGGACTCTTTTAAGGAAAGAATTTACGAGAGTTGAGCGAATCCCCGGAAAATCCGATCTTTGATTCGAGAAACGAGAGGGCTACAAGGAAAGTCTTTTTTCTTTCGCATTGTAGTGGGCGCCTCGCCCATTTTACCCAGCGAATCCCGGACCCGAGAACTCTCTCATTATTTTCTCTCTTAATTTTTTAATTTTTCTCTCTGGGCCTCTTCTTTTTCTTGGAAAGAAGAATTCGACCACTAGTTGGGTGCCAATGTTCTGAGGAGGACTGACGAAGACGAGGGGGAAGATGTGCTGACGTAAGTTGAGGATTGTGGATCGAATCTCCGGCGCGATTGCCGTAATTTTTGCCTGAGTCAGCAGCTCTTCAAAGCATCTCCAAACTTCCTCAGTACATTGGCGCCCCACGTTGGGCGCCAATTGTTACGAAGGACTGACGGAGTTTGGAGATGCATTTTGAAGAGCTGCTGACTCAGGCAAAAATTACGGCATTCGCGCCGGAGATTCGATCCACAACCCTCGATTCACGTCGAGAATTATGAATCAACTGTCTTAACCGCTAGACCACGATCAACTGCTTGCCTTTAATGGGAGTCAGTCAGCACAGTAGGAAGGGGGCATAATTTACTCAATGGACATATGAGGGAGCTAGATGAAGTAGCTACTTCAAATACTCAAGAGTTACCTGGTCCGTCCTGGAAAAGACTGTTGATACGCTCCAATAATCTTTGTGGTACTGGAAGATTTGGCTTCATAAATATCACTACTTGCCCAGGAGAAAGATTGATCCCTGTCCGTGGATGACTTTGTCCTACCTTGTAGTGTTGTAAGATACTACACTTCCATCCCTTCCAGAAATCCCTTCACCTCGCCTTACAACAAAATTCTCAACGAATTCCCGAGCGTTACGTTCCTGGCGACGCCACTCGGCTACAAGGATACAGGGGTCCTCCACCACATCGAGACGTTCGGTCAACCTACGACCCACGTTTAGCACCAGACAAGTTACGAGCTGCCAGACAGGAATTCGATGAACTCATTCGTCAAGGGTGCTACTTCGCCCGTTCAAATCTTGGTGGGCAAGCCCGATCCATCTAGTTCCCAAATACGACGGATCATGAAGACCGCGCACTAAATAAAAACATCTGGTGCGTCGCAACACCCAACTTTCCGCCACCCTTATAAGCTCGAACACCAGCTACACACGCGGGCGCTATATCTTCGTTCAACGCATTTTTACAGGAACATTTATCAAGAACAAAATGTACGGACTAGTTTAGGAGGACCCCTCCAAAATGGGTATAGGCTTGCTTTGTAGCAGTCAACGCTACTAAGTTCGTTTGCTCTGCCAATAGCCAGCCATACACGAGCAGATATCTGCGACAGATATCGCGTTTTTAAACGATATCTGTGGGAAAGATCTGTGCGTTAGTGGGCGTTAAAAAATGATGAAAGATGTGAAAATCGACCAGAGATATCTGCGAGAGTTCAAATCTGGCAGATGGTAGTCGGGCGTCCCCCTTAACCTGCAGACTTCTCGGAAGCGATGTCTGTGGTTTAAAGAACTGTTCGATTGGATCGGGCAGTCACTTAACGTTAAGATGTTCTGTTGTCCACGAGTGTTTTCCCCTGTTTTCACATAAGTAATTCAAAACTCGTAACAGCAAACATTCGTAGGAAACTACAATTTTCGTAACTACAAAAACCGATCTCCCCACAACCTAATAAATTCGTAAATACATTATTACTGGTTGGCACCTACCCCCAGTGGCATATTTACCCAGAATGGGGGGGGGATAGTATTTTCAAATTTAGTTGTAGTTTTTTATCAACAAAAAACCAAACGAATTGAATTACGGGAGCCGGGGAGATGAGCTAGCAAAATGTTCACAATCGCGCGGGTTGTTCTCCTAAGGTGCGTTAACAACTTCATGTGCCCGAACTTTCTCCTTTCCGGAAACCCATGACTTCTCCCAAACTTGTCTTTTTTGGCTTAGTCGTTTTATGGGCGATGAAAAACATACCCGCCGCAAAAGCCGCTAATTTACGCTTTTTTTACTACGAAAATCACTAACCCCATGGCATCAACTTACGGAATGTGTGACCGATCTAGAAAATATTTCGGATTCGACCGATAACTCGAGTCTGCCAGACGAACGTCGGTGACAGACCTGAATCTGTCAGATTTCATCCCACGAACGAACAGATGACATCGGCACTGGTCAGGTGACAGATCTCGGGCATGAAAGATCGGCCGATAAGTTTTTCGTGTTAAGGGGCAACGACCGATCTCATCGGTCACTCCAGATCGTTAGCGATATCTGTCAGATGAGATCGGGCGACCAAATCTGCCGCAAATATCTGCTCGTGTATGGCTGGCTAATAACCGTGCATGAGGGAGAGTCTTTCAGAGAAAAGAAGTGGAGCCGCCCATTGAAGTCACCATGTCCTGTGAGGAACTGGCTCGTCCAGTGGTCTGGTTCAACCCATTTTCTTGAAAGACGTTCACGGATGTTGGGGAAGAACTTACGTATCCTGTCCCTTTGACGAGGATTCCCATCTCACTTGCCATTTCTCTAGCGCCCATTCATCGATGTTGGCAAGTTTCTGTTCTGTGGTGAGATCCGCACGGAGTTCAGCCCAAAGCGGGGGAAGCTCCCGTTTCACTCTCCACTTGCCAACCATGCACTCAACGGCCAAATCAACTGGTAACTGACCAGTGATCACCTGGAGTGCTTCCGTTGATACAGTCTTGTAGGCCTTGGTGATCCACAGGAGCGCAGCTCTCTGGGATTGGGACAATACTCTCTTTTGATTGACTGTCAGTTTGCTACCCCAGACAACGGGGCAGTAGCCAATCACGCCTAGATAGATGGCCTTATACATAAGGATAGTGTCATGGTAACACACACCCCAAGTGGCCTTAGTAATTGCACGCAGTAAGGCAAACCTTGCAATGGTCGCCTCAGTCGTGGGGTCGTTGTCAACAACCAAGTTGTACCTAGTGAGCAACTCTATATATAGACACACACATACGGACCAAGCGCCGTAATTAGGTTTTTTAGACTTAGTAGGCCTCAAAGCGTAAAGATCTGAAGAACACCCAATTTTTTTTTTTTTTTTACATGATTACAATGCTTCCCTTTCCCTTTGGGTAGGGAAGTACAACTACATACACAGACTTTTTACTTTCCTTGCTCTACGAAGTAGAAAGGAAAGTTATGTAATCGGCCCCCCTGAGTCCGAAAAACACTATTTGGGAAAATGGTCTGTGTGTCAGTCTGTGTGTGTGTATGTGTGTCTGTGAACGATTTTTAGAAAAAAACCACCGTACCAAATCAGCTCAAACTTGATATCTCGCCCGCAGGTCACAATGGGACGCCAAAATAAGGGTTTGTACAAAATCCTTCGAAAGTTAACTATAGTTATCATAGTGATCAAAACACCAAATATTTTTTTTCTCAAAAACGGCTCTAACGATTTTGATTAAATTGTTTATTAATAGCTCTCAATAAGGCAATCATACCATAAAATTCCCATTTGTGGGAAGATGACGAGAGCAGCACAATAAATTACCAAAACTTTCGACGAAATCGATTTTAGCGCAGTTTTTAGAGGAAACCATCGTACCAAATCAGCTGAAACTTGATGTCTAGCCTACAGGTTACCATGGGACGCAATAATGAGGGTATGGGCAAAATCCACCGAAAGTTAACTATAGTCATCATAGTGATCAAAACAACAAATTTTTTTTCTCAAAAACGGCTCTAACGATTTTAATTACATTTTTTATTTTGATAGCTCTCAATGAGGCAATGATACTATAAAATTCTCATTCGTGGGAAAATGACGAGAGCAGCACAATAAATTATCAAAATTTTCGACCAAAAGCGTTTTTCGCGCAGTTTTTACTTTCCGCTACCCGAAGGGAAGGAAAGTATAGTAATCGGCCCAAAAAAAAAATTTGGGTTTTCTTCAGATCTTTACGTTTCAGACCCTACTGAGTCTAAAAAACCTAATTTCGGCGCGTGGTCCGTGTGTATGTGTGGTCCGTGTGTATCTGTTCATTCACATACATGACACACTGGGAACCCCCTACCTTTAGCTGGGATCGCAGAACACACCCCCCGCAGGAAGGGGGACAGAATTCTCCTGCCGTATCCTATGTGTGGCCGTAAAAGCCGGCCTTAAAGGGGCTTAAAGCTCACGACACTGACATACACAACATATCCCAGATACAAAATACACTGCAACTGCTTGCGTAGCAGAACACATTGACTCAAATGAGCAGAACACTCATAATGAGCGAAAGACAGTCCTGGAAGTAGCTCACCAACACCTATGAGTGATCCCTTATATAGGTGCGACCTTAGGAATGAGGAGGGGGAAAAACCAGGTTTGAGCGTTCCTGGGGCGGCTGATAGCGTGTGTCCCGCTCACCACATCACTAGTGGCCGAGGGCTGACTCTGAGCAGCAGCCGAAAAATCCCTCATGCGTCTTAGTCCCGGTGGGTGGCCGGACTGGCAGCTGCGGCGCATGTGGGGGCCTCCCTTTGACCCTCAACGGACCAGCGAAAGGGGCTAGAATCAATATGCCTGAGGGGGAGCTTCCAGGACACTGCCTCGAGCACCTCTCGCTCATACCACTAACACACACAACAAATGAACTCACAAGGATACACTACACCAGTCTGCTTCTTTCCCCCCCCCCCTCCCTCAATCAGTAAAAAACATGACAAAGTCAACTAAATCTTCAGCAGGTAATAAAAACGCCACCTGCGCCTCTTCCTCGGGCTCGCCAAGCTCGACCCCTCCCTCTTCGGACGATGAGCAATCTACTCGTCGTCCAAACAAACAAGGGCGGAAAGAACCGGACAAACCGCGTTCATCTCCCCCTTCTCCCCCTAGTAGCCCGGGCAACCCGGCTACTACAAGCACTCGTCATCCCGTTGACCCTAATTTGTCGGACATGGAGCAAATTTGCGCATATGTCCAAATCATCCACGGCCAGCTGGCACGGATGAGGGTCAACGCGACAGGACCTATCGCGGACCTCGTCACTAGTTGCCTCTTCGAAATTTCGAAGCTGGCTATAAAAGCTAATGCCCCCCCACCGACACCGCCCCCTGCCACTCCCCCCCTGCCGGAAACTGTGGCGGCTGTCGTGAGGGAAGAACTGCGTAGGGCAATTGCCCAGCAGCCAGTGCCACCAGCCCCCCAAACTCAAGGAGCTTCAATGAGCCAGGGTAGTACCCCAGGCCCCTCATATGCGGCAGTAGCCGCTACTGCGCCTTCCTCCCCCCCTCATGGAGCTGAGGCGGAATGGCAGTCTGCCAGGGCCAGGAAGCGCAGGGGGAAGCAGAAACAGGCCCCAACTAAGCAGGACGTGCAGGCCGAGGGCAGCGCCCCGCCTACGCCTCTGCCCAAAAACAAGGGCAAAAATAAAAATAAAAACAAAAATAAAAAGCCTCCACCGCCTACCAAACTCCCTCCTAAAAACCCACGACAAAACGTGGTAGTGGTCAGGCGCAAGTGTGAAGAAGGAGAGGCTGGTCCCTCCAACCCTGATGCAATGGAAGCGCTGATGCGGGGTGTCCCTGCTACGGACCTCCAAGCTCTAAGCGTCCGAGTGCTAGACATCCGCACCGCAGTAGGAGGTGGCGCCGTCATTGTGACGGAAACGCCAGAAATGGCCAAGGCGCTCACGAGCCACATTTCCACAAAAAAGGAGTTGAAGCTCCAAGCGTCAGCCCCCCTGGGTAGTTTCCCACGCCTGCTATTGTGCGACGTGCGGACTGACCTTCAGAAAGAGGACTTGGCCCAACAAGTTGTTGAGCACAACCCTGCGTTAGGCTTGCAGCCGCAGGATGTCAGGCCCCTCTTCACCAAAAAGCGTGGAAGACAGAAGGATTGGGTGATTGATGTATCACCCAGCCTATACAAAAAACTAGAGGGGGCAAGGCACCTCCAAATAGCCTGGCAGCGGTGCGCCATACGAAAGTACCAAGCCCCCACTCAGTGCTACAAATGCCAGCGCTATGGCCACCTGGCAGTGGCCTGTACAAGACCTGTTGTCTGCGCCTGGTGCGCCTTGCCACATCTGAGTAAGGAATGCAAGCGTGATGCTCCCCTCAAGTGTGCCAATTGCGTCGAACGCAAAATCCAACAGGTCGCACACTCTACACGACACGCACGCTGTTCCATTCGTCAGCGAGCGATAGCCCTCCAGGAGTCACGAGTGGATTATGAATAGGTCAAAAACAGTTCGAATCCTTCAGCACAACACCAATAAGAGTTCCCCAGTTATGGCAGAGTTGCTGCAAAATGCACTCAAGAAACGCTGCAGTGTTCTCGC
Source organism: Pachypeltis micranthus (assembly GCA_020466155.1). Lineage (NCBI taxonomy): Eukaryota > Metazoa > Arthropoda > Insecta > Hemiptera > Miridae > Pachypeltis > Pachypeltis micranthus. The sequence goes on along the minus strand of CM035770.1, from coordinate 83,183 downwards.
CATACAGGAACCATACATAGGATCCAAAACCCTTGGTCTGGGATCGCAGGCACGAGTGGTGGCTGGAGCAAGAACGGGAGCCAAGGCAGCAGTGGCCTGCATCGACCCGTCCATTGACATGCTCGCACTCACTCACCTGAACAGCCAGCACTTGGCCGCTGTGCTCATCCGAGCCGGTGGCTTTGAGCTGGTTGTAATATCATTTTACAGGCAATTTGGCGCACCAGTTGCCAACAGCCTTGAACCACTCGAGCGGGCTCTAGCAGGCCTATCAGGACGACCCTGCATAGTCTGTGCCGATGCAAATGCCAGATCACCATTGTGGGGATCCCCAACCCTGGATGGGGCGGGCGAGGCGTATATAGAGCTGCTCACCAGGTACAACTTGGTTGTTGCCAACGACCCCATGACTGAGGCGACCTATGATGGTCCGGGAGGAAGGTCGTGTATAGACGTCACAGCCGTGTCCCACACCCTGCTACTCAAATTGCAGGGTTGGCGAGTCGTACCAGGTGCAACTCAGAGCGATCACATGGTTATTGACTTTGCCATTACGGATGACAACATCCTCTGCAAAGACACGCGTGAAAAGCGATTCCGCACTAAAAATGCTGACTGGCCGCAATTCTTTAGGGTACTGGAAGGTGAACTGCGTGCCGCAGACACCGACCTAATAGTGCAAGCATCCACACCTGAAGAGGTGGACAGCAAAGTGGACACATTTACCACAGCACTGCACTCTGCTGGGCTCTCTGTACTTGGCCAACAGAAGCACAGGGCGATCAAAGTCCCATGGTGGACTGAGGAACTAAATCCCCTCAAGCAAAGTGCAAATAGAGCCAGAAGGATGTACCAAAACACTCGTGACCCTGATGCCAGAGCAACACTCCGAACTGCCTTCATCCAAGAGAAGAAGGCCTTCCACCGCGCCATCAAACGAGCCAAACGACAAGGCTGGCGAAATTTTGTGGAAGCGGAGAGCTCTGAGAACCCCTGGGGCAGACACTACAAGTCCTCCATAGGAAAAGCAAATGTAGAGCAGGTCTTAGCTGCGATGCAAAATGAGTCAGGCTGGGCCTGCAGCATCGAACGTTCACTGGAAACCCTCCTTGAGAAGGCGTTCCCAGATGACCCAGTAGCTCGAGACACTGAAGCCCAGAGGGCAGCAAGGGAGCTGATCATGGACCCTCCGAACGAGCCCGACATCCCACTGTGGACAACAGGCGACCTCGGCAGGGCCCTTGCGACCTTAAAGCCCAACAAATCTCCTGGGCCAGATAAAATAGAAAGCAATATGCTAAGGAAGGCTGAGCGAACGATCTCCAGCGGCCTCCTTAATTTATTTAATGACTGTCTGCAGGTCGGACAGTTCCCCACTCAGTGGAAGACTGCGCGTGTTGTCACTCTTCAAAAGGGAGGCGACCGCAATCAGTCAGACCCGCTATCATGGAGACCACTCAGCCTTCTTTCCATATTAGGCAAAACACTAGAAATCTTGATGTTGCAGTCCCTCGAAGGAGTCTTTGGCCGCAACCTCACAGGCAGGCAATACGGGTGTACCAAAGGAAGGTCCACGCAGGATGTCATTGTCGAGATCCGGCGTGTTTCCCTGCTGGCACCGGCCAAGTACATCGTAGCAGTTCTGATTGACATCAGAGGGGCGTTTGACAACCTTTGGTGGCCAGCGCTCCTTAATGAGCTCAAAGGTAGGGGAATCCCCCGCAACCTGTACTCGCTCGTCAGAAGCTACCTGACAGACAGAACTGCTACGATCGAAAGTAGGCATGTCTCCGTCCGGAGAAAGATTGAGAAGGGGTGCCCACAGGGCTCGGTCCTAGGACCAGCACTCTGGAATACCTTCTTCGAAGGTCTTCTCAGGAAACTCATGGAGACTGACTGCGAGCCGTACGCCTATGTGGATGACTTGACTGTGCTGATCTTTGCAGAGTCAGTCCGCCAAATTGAAGAAAAAACCCACCACGTGCTCCGCACTGTCAACCAATGGTCCGAGCACGTCAAGATGCAGGTGGCTGAGGAAAAAACCCAGCTACTCCTCTTGAAGGGGAAAGTGAATAATCCACCCACAATACGTTTTGGCGGCCACAGGCTTCTTTTGAAAAGCACGTCAAGTATTTAGGAGTGAATATAGGTGAGAGGTGGGGTTTCAACCAACACCTCCAGTCCCTTAAAGGCACTACCATTGCAAGGTTTGCCTCACTGCGTGCCATTACTAAGGCCACTTGGGGTGTGTGTTACCACGACACCATCCTCATGTATAAGGCCATCTATTTAGGCGTGATTGGCTACTGCCCCGTTGTCTGGGGTAGCAAACTAACAGTCAATCAAAAGAGAGTATTGGCCCAATCCCAGAGAGCTGCGCTCCTGTGGATCACCAAGGCCTACAAGACTGTATCAACGGAAGCACTCCAGGTGATCACTGGTCAGTTACCAGTTGATTTGGCTGTTGAGTGCATGATTGACAAGTGGAGAGTGAAACGAGAGCTTCCCCGGCTTTGGGCTGAACTCCGTGCGGATCTCACCACAGAACAGAAACTTGCCGCCATCGATGAATGGGCTCTAGAGAAATGGCAAGCGAGATGGGAATCCTCGTCAAAGGGACGTGATACGTATGAGTTCTTCCCGTGAACGTCTTTCTAGAAAATGGGTTGAGCCAGACCACTGGACGAGCCAGTTCCTCACGGGACATGGTGACTTCAATGCGCGGCTCCACTTCTTTTCTCTGAAAGACTCTCCATTATGCACGTCTTGTGCCTCCAGTGCGGAGGAAACAAGAAACCATGTGCTGCTCCACTGTAGTTTCTACAACAGTGAGCGACGGTTGTTGGGAGGGCAAACGAACTTAGCAGCATTAACTGCTACAAAGGAAGCCTATAACCATTTTGCAATGTTCGCAAAGAAGGTAATGGCTAAGAAACGTGGTTATAGTTGATCAGTCCTTTTGAAACTTGCCACCCAAGTAAACAGTAAGATCAGGTAGGGAACCAGATTATGAACTACTCCCAGATGGTACGGGATTCCTCAGGTGGTCACCTCCGCGCGGTAACACACGGGCAACAGCTCTCTACGGTGAGACTGGCTAACGACCAAATACCTGCCGTACCTCCACAGGTCTGAGTTCGGTGGATGCTGCAGGGGCCGGCCTCTTGCATATTAGCGAAACCGCAACTTCTATGACTGATATAATCCTCGTCGAGGATTTAGGTACAGTCATCATATAAAGAAACAGATCTGTGTGTATGTGTGTGTGTCTGTAGTTCGATTTGCGGGAGAACGGCTGATCCGATTGAGCTGGTTTCTTTTTTGTTTTGTTCGTTATTTTTTGTAGACACCAAAATAAGGTTATGGACGATTTCGGCCGATGGGAAGGGGGGTGGGGGACGAAAATGTACCAAAAACTAGGGTTTTTCGCATTTTTCTCAAAAACGGCTCTAACGATTTTGATTAAACTTTCAAATTATCTTTTCCTAATCAATACCTAAGTTTTCCTTTCCATACATATCTCCATGAAAATACGGTGAACGGAGATATAGGCCCATGAAGCAAAAATAGGTTTTTTACGCTTTTTGGCAAAACGACTTCAGCGATTTTCACCAAACTCACAGGATGTTTTCAAATAGTTATTACCTACATATTCCTCTCAATAAATGTTCCTGTGGTGGTCCATTGAACAGAGATAAAAATCAAAATGTGTCAAAAATAACGTTTTTTCTAACATTTCCGTGAATTCCAGGGTAACTTTTTCACCAGATGTGATAAATCCTAATGGAGTGTCTTTTAGTCACCCATACCAACATTTCGTTCTGTATAATTATTTCTTTATACATATGTTGAACGGAGATATAAGCCATGTTAACTCATAAAAGGAGATTTGTCGAATATTAATTTATCGGTATTCCAATTTTCTCAAAAACGGCTCTAACGATTTCGATCAAACTTTCGGAGTATTCTCAGCTAACTAGTCCCTACATTTTGTTCCCCATAAATGTTCCTGTAAAAATGCGTTGAACGAAGATATAGCACCCGCATATGTAGCTGGTGTTCGAACTTAAAGGGGTGGTGGAAAGTCGTGTGTTGCTACGCACCAGATATTTTCCTTATAAACTCCGCTGGAGTTCTTTTAGAATGTTTAAAAAAAATTGGTATTGTAGTCCAATCCAATACCTAAAGGGTGAGTATTTAAAAACGCTCATGAGGCTTCAAGGCTCACCGTAAATGGGACAGTGGCAACCTATTAGGAGAAAATAAATAAATAATAAGTAAGGAAATGGGGTCGCTGGCAGCTTTGTGGGTGAGGTGGCAGTGCTGAATGAATCGCTTTGCAATGTTCAAGCACCTTACCTGCAGGTCGTTTTCAGGGCTGGAGCTCATGGTGGTCTGTTTGCTCCCTATCTCCTTGGCGAATATGTTACATGCCGCTGGTGCTAGCCTGCGCTGTGGTAGGCGGAGCAACACTGCAGTCCACCTTCTGTACTGATGCCTTCAGCTCAGCCAGGTACCTGCCAATGGGGCGCCTACAATGGGAATCAAGTGGTACGTCTCCCCCCTCACTGTTAGCCGTGGACGACTTCGATGAACGGTTTTTTTGGAGCGAATCCTCGGAAAATCCGTTCAAAGATTCGAAGAGCGGCAGTAGCTGAAGCTAGTAGCTATATCGCAGCTTTTGGCCGAGTCAAAGAAGGGCAGGCGACGAGGAAAGGGCGCCTACTTTTGGTTTATTTTACTTTTTGGTTTCATTCTGTATAATAACCCTATGTTTTCGGTCAGTAACCTTTTTTTTACAACCCTCCCTCAAAATTTGATGATACGGTATCAAATGATACGTGTCAAGATATCGGGATCTCGAATCTGCAATGTCCATCCGCCGTCCGGGCCGTTTTGTGCCTTTAACGTAGTTCACGTGGAAACACTTCCATTTCTAATGAAAGTTGTTCTTTCCTAGGATTGAAAAAAGTCCTCAAATGCCCCGATTCGCTGGACACTTTGCTGTCGTCAGTTGAAACCAAGCGATTGCCTTGTCGCCCTGTTGCCCGCACCCACGTTCGCTCCCACCCAGTTCCCTGTTTGTGGTGGTAAAAGTTCCCCGAGTGTAATTGAGATCAAAACTGTGTTCCAATTACTATTCGGTTGATACTGTACTAAATCCCCGACTCACATAGTGTGATATCGCATATTCACTCAGTAAATGTAGCTAATAATGCTGACGTCACCAGTAAGGCGGCATACAACGTGGCGGAAAGGCTGAGCCACTTCAGTTCTGCTGTAACCCTCTTGCTGTTCTTTTGTCCCCGTGAGTCGTCCACATAAGTCTGTCATTATTTTTAAGCCTGTACTTACATTAACTTCAACAAAATTTCATACCTTCTTTCGAAGTGATGTGAATGCAAATAAACCTTTTACTACACATAACTTAGTCTTTCTCATTCTGTACTGATCATCAACTCCATTGTGGTGGAAGTGCTATTGTGATCTTTATTGCACGTATGTCTGTAAGTTTTGTGGAAATAAACTTACTTTCATTTCATTTCAGTATTATGAATCAGGAATAATGTTGCTAAGGAAACGAAACTTTTTTGTATGCTGAACGCTAATTCCCTCTAAACTAGTCTTGGTCATTAGGATAGTGTGGTATACATTTTTTCTGTAAATGGGAATATTGTAATCTCCACTTCTAAACATAATTTTATTACCGATTTGGAATCAATTGTGCCACTGATATCGAGGGGTACTCATATTGTTTCTTTGGAATCGTCATTTTCCATTTTCGTTGCTAGGGGACTGGCATCTGTAGACTCCTTTGGAGTTGATACCTGACTGTTGCTGCTTGGTGCAGAAACGGCATCAGATTCTACTAGAGACCCTTCAGTCTTTCCGTCAGGTATATCGACTACAAATAACTGTGAACTAGGTGTCAGCCCAGTGTGAATCACGACTTTTCGGGGTTTTCGTACTATGGCAGTTTCGCCTAATATAATGTCAGTGTTCGCAATAACCTTGTTCATTGCACTGAGTTCAGTTTTGAGTTTTTTGGTATTGTTTTCAACCTTTCTTCTCTCCATCATCACATCTTTCAAGGATTGAATTTTATCCAAATCTTTCGAGTTTGGAATTTTGTACATAATACTTTTGATAAACTTCTGCTCTTCGTTCCTCAACAATTTCATTTCCAGCTCATTGATTTGATTCAATGTGTAGGCCTGTTCTCTTCTCGATTCGGCAACTCGACGCTCAGTTTGTTTGATTTCCCTTTCCAACTTCTTCAATCGGTCTTCAACTTCGGCAGATGTTTCTTGAGCTTTCTTCTCATCTACTTTACCGGAGATTCTCAACGGTTTGTAAATCTCCAAAAGTTCGAGCATAGCTTTAGCCGCCGTCTCATGCAAATGTATAGCCAGGAGTTCGTTCTCTTTTTTCCCCTCCTGATGCTGGTGTAATCTGACAGTCGGCCCTCGCATTTCGACCTGATCCATAACACTTCATTTCAGATCCATATGAACGACAAGTACACATAGTTGTCCAAGCTTTTCTTGCGAACAAATACTATCTGTCCTACAACAACAAAGAGTAATAATTTTCATAATAAATATTTGTACAATAGTCATGTTTTATTATCCCTCCCCATCCTTACCACTCAAGGTAAGCAGACGTGAAGATGCACTCGATTGCGTCATGACAAATTTTACAACTCCCAGGTTGATCCAATTGTTGGTCCTCCAAGTTTATAGTTAAGAATTGTTCGGCTCAGTTCATGTCTCAAGTGAATGTTCTACTACCCGGTGTAATAATATAGTCCTCTCAATCGTCAATGCATGTTTTTGCCATTACTGAACGTCTGCACTTAACCCTAAGCCATGGTTTCCCCTTTGATTGTACTTGTGGCAAGTCCCGCTCTTCAGTTATTTCCAGGTGACAATGGATTTCACCCTTTTCTGTTTTCTGGAGTTCTCCTAATGATTCGTCTCTCTTCTCAGCTTGCGCTACTCACAGCTCAACTCAATTCTCTCACTCTCTCTCTCTCTCCCTCTCCCTCCACTTAGTGTCTCACAACTAGTTCATGTGAGTAGGGGAGAAATGCTGGTTCTGGGTCAATTGGAGTGGGGGAAAAAAACCACGCCTCGTACGAGGATTTTGGCCACACCCCTCGACCAATCAGTGTAGTACGTCATTTTGTATCCCCTCCACTCCTCTCCTTAACCCCCTCTACCCCACCCATTTAACCTCTTTGCCACATTTTCCAACCAATTGCACTGTAGTACAACCTTTTTTACACCCCCTCCTCCATCCAGCCTTCTCCCAGGAGCCTCCTAGTTAGTGTGCTGTAGTTGGAGTACTTCCCCCCCCCCCCCAACTGAAATTCCCAAGTGTTTGGATGAAGTCGCTTTTTTAACCCATTCAATGCGGGACCTTCCTAGCGCTCTACACTCCCCTACTGAAGAAAAAACAGGATTTTCGAGTGTGTACTTCTCTGGTGTATTGGGGCTCAGGTATAAGAGGTACGGAAAAACGGCGAGTACTGGTGTACTGAGAAAATCATAATGAAGGCTATCCCATCCCACTGCAGCCCCTAAAGTAGAAGATCCCTCCTTCGAATACGAAAACCTACAGAGCGATGCGAGAGGGCCTTGGGGTAATATTACCTCAAACGTAAGAGGAGTGAAGTGACATGAGGTAATATTACCTCATCCGCGTTGAATGGGTTAAAAAAAGTTCCTTCCCTGGGATCGAACGCAGCATCTCACATACTGTAGTTGGACGCTTTATCCACTGGGCCACGAATGAATCGCTGAAGAATAGTGTAAACAAGTGGTATAAGAGGGACAGGCGTGTTGTGGGGCGCTAGAGTGTCCACATGATCGTTCAAGGGCATGACTCATCAACATGACGTAATAGCAGCTGCCTAAGGCTACTGCATAGTATTCTCGGAATTGTTTAATAGCTGAAAGGTTTCAAAATATGATGCAGTAGCATGACGTATTCACGTGATTGTATAGTCCCAGGCGTTCTAGTCTAGGCATTGACGCACACATTATCTCTAAACGTGTTTCGACTCGTCTGTTGTGCAGTTGGATTGGAATTTATTGCCTCAGAAGGTTCTAGTAGTTTTGTCACGTAGTCAAAAATATAAGTGCACATGCATGAGGACCATGATGTAAGAAGCATACGCTAGCATGGAAGCACAGTCGTACAATGGCTACATTCGTGGATAGATCCAACTCTGCATCTTGCAAATACAATAAAACGTTAAAGTAGGAGCAACTGAAAGATAATACCTACCATCCAGTTAGAAAGTTGAAAATTGTTCATACTCAGTACGGAGACAGTGTCGTTGCTACACTACAAGATCATGTTGAGGAAGGCGAAATATTTGACGCATTCCTACCGAAAAGTTTTCGATCCGAGTCAACCTTTTCGAGACAACTTGGAACTCTTGCGTGGACAACGTATTGGAACTACTTACTACCTTAAAATAATCGAGGTACATACGTAAAAAAAACACAAAAAACAATTTAATTTAAATTATTCATTTAAGTTATATTGTGAATAATGGTCAACGAAATGATATGACACACAGTATTCTAAGAAGCCACCTGCAACAGTTCGTAAACAAGGTGACTCATTACTAAAGTTAACGTACCTGTTAGGTGAGTCCGTCTCCTCTGGCTTGTGAGTTACTGTGGGCAAGCGCTTTCGATGTAAAGACATCATCGTCTGGCCGTTAAGTCAGTACTGGAGTCAGTCAGTTGGTCGTGGTCTTTATATACAAAGAGAAAGGTGAAAGGGGTGATGGAGCGTCGGGGAAGGGGCGGGGAGAGGAGGTCATGTAGCTCAGGGGGAAACCCCCTAGAGATAAATGGAACGTGTTGGATGGTCTGTCAATTGTGGAATTTAAGTCTTTTTTGTGTAGGGTGGTCTGTAAATCCGTCAGTTGGTTGTTTTCGTTTGTGTAGTGTTTTGAGTGGTGTGAATATGGTGTCGCATTTTGTGTTGATTTGTTCATTTATGATCTGTCCATTGAAGTTTTTTTGTTTATAAATTTCCATGTTTTCTAATATGTTCAGTTTTCGTCCTTTGTATTGTTTGTGTAGTAAGGTGGTACAGTCCTGTATTTTGGTGGGTTCATGTCCAGTTGTTTTGAGGTGGTTGGCAAAGTTTGAATCGTCTTTGTTCCTACTAAGAGATTTAATGTGTTCTGAGTATCTGGTCCGTATTTTTCGTCCTGTCTGTCCTATGTATGCGTTTTTACAAGTACAAGTTATTTTATACACCCCACTTTGGTCGAGTGGGTCTGTATTTTCAGTCTTTGCAGTTAGTTTGGTTCTAAGTGTGTTGTCCGTACGTAATGCAATTTGTATACCTTCCTTTCGGAGGATATTAGTTATTCCATATATTTGTGGTCCTGTGTACGTGAATGTGCAGCGTCTTGTTAAAGTCTGTGTATTTTCTGTTTTTGAGTCGTTTGTTTTGGAGTCATATTGTCTTAGTAATTTGTTTATTGTTTTTTTAGAGTAACCGTTATTTTCTGCGATAGTATTTATAATATCAAGTTCTTTTTTGTAATTTTGTTCGGATAGTGGGATCGTTGTTAGTCTCCGTATCATGTGTCTGAATGCACTTAGTTTATGTTGTTGTGGGTGGTTTGATGTAAAATGTATGGTCGTGTCGGTAGCGGTAGGTTTTCTAAAAATGTCGTATTGTAGTTCGTTGTCCAACCGTGTGATTTTTAGGTCCAAGTAATTAAGAGTTTTATTTTGTTCTTTGTCCATGTCATATTGGATGTTATGGTGGATATTGTTTAAGTCCTTTAGTATATCGTCAGTGTTATCACGGCCTAATATGCAGATGATATCATCTACATATCTGGCGTAGTGTTTGATATCGTGTTTTGTCATTAAGGTCTGGATGTGAGTTTCTTCGTAATGTTGTAGAAATATTTCAGTTAATATGGACGAGGTAGGGTTTCCCATACCTAATCCATCTTTTGGCTTGTATATGCTATTGTTAAATTGAAAGTAATTTTGTCCGAGTGTCAATTTGGTGAGGTTGGTGACGTTTCTAGTGGTTGTCGTGTCTATTTGCCTTAGTTTGGTTTGTAGTATGTCAATGGTTTCTTTTATTGGTATGGAGGGATATAAGTTTTTTTTTTTATATCAAATGATACCAATCTAGTGTTTGGAGTTATGGTTACGTCTTTTAATCTAGTGGTGAGTTCTTCTGTGTTGCGTATCGTATATCTGTTTGGTAATGTAATGGTACTTTTTAGCATTGTTGTCAAATATTTTGAGAGTTTATATGCTGGTGCAGATGTGAAGTTTATGACTGGTCTGATGGGTGTATCCTTTTTGTGAATTTTTGGTTGTCCTTTGAGTAGTGGTGGTTTTGGGTTCATGTTTATGTATTTATAATGTTGTTCTTTTGGTATGTTAGTATGGTTTCTAAGTGCATTACGTATTTGTGTTTGATACGAGTCCGTAGGGTCTTTTTTCAGTTTTGTGCATTGTGTTTGGTTGATGAAGTCAGTCGTTTTGTTTATGTAGTTCTGTTTATCTAATATAACAATGACGTTTCCTTTGTCTGCTTTTGTCAAAATTAAATTATTGTACCACTCAAAACACTACACAAACGAAAACAACCAACTGACGGATTTACAGACCACCCTACACAAAAAAGACTTAAATTCCACAATTGACAGACCATCCAACACGTTCCATTTATCTCTAGGGGGTTTCCCCCTGAGCTACATGACCTCCTCTCCCCGCCCCTTCCCCGACGCTCCATCACCCCTTTCACCTTTCTCTTTGTATATAAAGACCACGACCAACTGACTGACTCCAGTACTGACTTAACGGCCAGACGATGATGTCTTTACATCGAAAGCGCTTGCCCACAGTAACTCACAAGCCAGAGGAGACGGACTCACCTAACAGGTACGTTAACTTTAGTAATTTGCCTACTGGCGGATATAACCCAATTTCTTTAATACCTAAGGTGACTCATTGCCAGCCCTGCGAACGCAGCAAACTAAGTCGCTGCGTCGGCTATGCGAACCTACATAAACCCCCTCTCGAGCTCAGCTCGGTGTGTACTCGTTTAGCTGTCTTGCCGTCAGTATCTGTCCCTGTCTAACGTTTGTAATTTAAAATTTATTTGAGGAAAATTAAAAGTTTATTTTAAAAACTTCTTCGTCCCCAAGAAGAACTTAACTTTTATTTGTCGTACATTATTTGGAATATTATTCATTTGTAGTAACTTTAGTATAAGTAAATCTTTTCATAAACTCTCGATCGAAGGTTTCCAAGTTTTTTTGAAATTCAGTCCACTGTTCCATGTTGATCATTACACGTTGTTCTTTTGACTCAATAATCAGAATAGTATCCAATTGTACATTTTTAATCAACACACTAGTGTCGGTTGATGGATTTTTGGATTTGGGAAAACGGGTTGGGCTGCAGTCCAGTACGCTACACGTTTTCATATGAACACGTTTCTTCTTTATTTACATTTAGTTAGGTTAGGTTGAACCAAAAATGAAAGGATACTTCGAGTGTAAAAAGGAGATGGAGCGAGCAGACGACAAGAGAGAAGTCAATACATAACAGGTGGTTATAGTAACTGTTTTACTCTCCATGATGCTTTTACGATAAATGACGATTTTTGTAACGAATTTTTTCCGCTTTACATTACGGAGACAACGAATAAACACCAACTTTGACGAAGGAGCCATTTTCAATCCAAAGAACCTCTTCGAGTTGAGTGCTACAACCGTAGCCAAAAATACCAATACCTACATGGACATTGAATCATTTCAACTTCCACGAATTTTGGAGAACCACGTTAAAGATATTTGGAAGGAAATTACGTTGTACTGTGACGAGGAAATACCCGACAACTTTGAGGAGAACGTACAGTTGTTCAATCTTGGGGGGGAAAAGACCTTAGAGCTTTAATAGAGAGTCAATATGCTCCAGCAGTACGGGCTCTCTTATGTTCAAATACTCGGTATATCGCTTGATGCACGGTAACGTGCTAACAAAGTTGTGCCACTCCATCGGATTCAAAATCATGCTGCGACCTTGAGATCTAATTTCCACGTGCGGTATAAAGTACATGGATTTCACTACGACTTTGACGTCATCGGTGACTTGGAAACTTTTGACGTTGGCTGTCTTGACGTTTCGAAGCACAAAAATGCTTGAACAGAACAGCACAGAAATGCTAGCTGGTTGAACTGGTAAAAACTCAACAACACGGACTTTTTCATTCCTTGCTTCAAGAATAGCACTCCAACGTGAAAATCTAGTTGTTTATAAAGTCCAATTGTCACAAGTTTAGTGTTTATCGGATTGACGTTGTAGGTGACTTGTAGAAAGGCGGAGAAATCTTTTTGTTGCTGTGGTTTGTCCAAAGGAAATTCTACGATAGACGACTCGTCTTGTTGCGATGACTCATGTGATGGTTGATGATTCACCTCTTGAATATTTCCCTCTTCTCCATACTCGAGCTCTGGACAAAATGGAAATATCGGACACGTTCCAAAAGTTGTACAAAGGGTCGAGGATTCTTCCCTCTGTACGATGCTTGAAATTTGGCGTACATTTCATACATCAGAGCAATATCACCACGTAGGTTATCGTACGGAAAATATTGTGAATTCAAATATAGTTGACTCCCCTCAAACTACACATGTCAAACGTGCTAGTGTGTCTCCCGTCGAGGTTTTTTCTCAAAACCTTAATGTTTGAAATGCCAGAATAACTTATCTCGGCTTTTCCAATTACGACGATGTTTTGATGGTCCATGATTGACGAACGGTAGTTGGTAAGTTAGGATAATCTTGTAGCTCCTAACTTCTTTATGACATTTTGATGGGTAATGTCGATCATGGAGACCACTCAGCCTTCTTTCCATATTAGGCGAAACACTAGAAATCTTGATGTTGCAGTCCCTCGAAGGAGTCTTTGGCCGCAACCTCACAGGCAGGTTCCAAGACTCTCCATTATGCACATCTTGTGCCTCCAGTGCGGAGGAAACAAGAAACCATGTGCTGCTCCACTGTAGTTTCTACAACAATGAGCGACAGTTGTTGGGAGGGCAAACGAACTTAGCAGCATTGCCTGCTTCAAAGCAAGCCTATAACCATTTTGCAAAGTTTGCGAAGAAGGTGATGGGGAAGAAACGTGGTCATATTTGATCTCTCCTTTTGAAACTTGCCACCCAACTAAATAGTTAGATCAGGTAGGAAACCAGATTAAGTACTCCACCCACATGGTACGGGATTCCTCAGGTGGTCAGGTCTGTTTCCTTATTTGATGACTGTACCTTAACCCTCGACGAAGGTTATATCAGTCATAGAAGTTGCGGTTTCGCTAATATGCAAGAGGCCGGCCCCTGCAGCATCCACCGAACTCAGACCTGTGGAGGTACGGCAGGTATTTGGTCGTTAGCCAGTCTCCCGGTAGAGAGCTGTTGCCTGTGTGTGACCGTGCGGAGGTGACCACCTGAGGAATCCTGCGCATTGAAGTCACCATGAACCGTGAGGAACTGGCTTGTCCAGCGGTCTGGCTCAACCCCTTTTCTTGAAGGACGTCACAGATGTTGGGGAAGAACTCATACGAATCACGTCCCTTTGAAGAGGATTCCCATCTCGCTTGCCATTTCTCTCGAGCCCATTCATCGATGGCGGCAAGTTTCTGTTCTGTGGTCGGATCCGCACGGAGTTCAGCCCAAAGCGGGGGAAGCTCCCGTTTCACTCTCCACTTGTCAACCATGCTCTGAACGACCAAATCAACTGGTAACTGACCAGTGATCAGCTGGAGTGCTACTGTTGATACAGTCTTGTAGGCCTTGGTGATCCACAGGAGCACAGCTCTCTGGGATTGGGCCAATACTCTCTTTTGATTGACTGTTAGTTTGCTACCCCAGACAACGGGGCAGTAGCCAATCACGCCTAGATAGATGGCCTTATACATGAGGATAGTGTCGTGGTAACACACACCCCAAGAGGCCTTAGTAATGGCACGCAGTGAGGCAAACCTTGCAATGGTAGTGCCTTCGAGGGACTGTAGGTGTTGGTTGAAACCCCACCTCTCACCTATATTCACTCCTAAATACTTGACGTGCTTTTCAAGAAGGAGCCTGTGGCCGCCAAAGCGTATTGTGGGTGGATTATTCACTTTCCCTTTCAAGAGGATTAGCTGGGTTTTTTCCTCAGCCACCTGCATCTAGACATGCTCGCACCATTTGGTGACAGTGCGGAGCATGTGGTGGGTTTTTTCTTCAATTTGGCGAACTGACTCTGCAAAGATCAGCATAGTCAAGTCATCAACATAGGCGAATGGCTCGCAGTCAGTCTCCATGAGTCTCCTGAGAAGACCTTCGAAGAAGGCATTCCAGAGTGCTGGTCCTAGGACCGAGCCCTGTGGGCACCCCTTCTCAATCTTTCTCCGGACAGAGGCATGCCTGTTTCGATCGTAGCAGTTCTGTCTGTCAGGTAACTTCTGACGAGCGAGTACAGGTCGCCGGGGATTCCCCTACCTTTGAGCTCATTAAGGAGAGCTGGCCACTAAAGGTTGTCAAACGCTTCTCTGATGTCAATAAGAACTGCTACAACATATTAGGTGGTGCCAGCAGGGAAACACGCCAAATCTCAACAATGACATCCTGCGTGGACCTTCCTTTGGTACACCTGTATTGCCTGCCTGTGAGGTTGCGGCCAAAGACTCCTTCAAGGGACTGCAACATCAAGATTTCTAGTGTTTTGCCTAATATGGAAAGAAGGCTGAGTGGTCTCCATGATCGCGGGTCTGACTGATCGCGGTTGCCTCCCTTTTGAAGAGTGACAACACACGCAGACTTCCACTGAGTGGGGAACTGTCCGACCTGCAGACAGTCATTAAATAAATTAAGGAGGCTGCTGGAGATTGTCCGCTCAGCCTTCCTTAGCATATTGCTTTCTATTTTATCTGGCCCAGGAGATTTGTTGGGCTTTAAGGTCGCAAGGGCCCTGCCGAGGTCGCCTGTTGTCCACAGTGGGATGTCGGGCTCGTTCGGAGGGTCCATGATCAGCTCCCTTGCTGCCCTCTGGGCTGCAGTGTCTCGAGCTACTTGGTCATCTGGGAACGCCTTCTCAAGGAGGGTTTCCAGAGAACTTTCAATGCTGCTGCCCAGCCTGACTCATTTTGCATCGCATCTAAGACCTGCTCTACGTTTGCTTTTCCTATGGAGGACTTGTAATGTCTGCCCCAGGAGTTCTCAGAGGTCTCTGCTTCCACAAAATTTCGCCAGCCTCCTTTGATGGCGTGGTGGAAGGCTTTGTTCTCTTGGATGAAGGCAGTTCGGAGTGTTGCTCTGGCATCAGGGTCATGAGTGTTTTGGTACATCCTTCTGGCTCTATTTACACTTTGCTTGAGGGGATTATGTTCCTCAGTCCACCATGGGACTTTGATCGCCCTATGCTTCTGTTGCCCAAGTACACAGAGCCCAGCAGAGTGCTGTGCTGTGGTAACTATGTCCACTTTGCTGTCCACTTCTTCAGGTGTGGATGCTTGCACTACTAGGTGGGTGTGTGCGGCACGAAGTTCACCTTCCAGTACCCTACAGAATTGTGGCCAGTCAGCATTTTTTGTGCGGAATCGCTTTTCACGCATGTCTTTGCAGAGGATGTTGTCATCCGCGATGGCAAAGTCAATAACCATGTGATCGCTGTGCCTTGCACCTGGTACGACTTCCCAACCCTGCAATTTGAGTAGCAGGGTGTGAGACACGGCTGTGACGTCTAAACACGACCTTCCTCCTGGACCATCATAGGTCGCCTTAGTCATGGGGTCGTTGGCAACAACCAAGTTGTACCTGGTGAGCAGCTCTATATACGCCTCCCCCACCCCATCCAGGGTTGGGGATCCCCACAATGGTGAACTGGCGTTTGCATCAGCACAAACTATGAAGGGTCGTCCTGATAGGCCTGCTAGAGCCCGCTCGAGTGGTTGAAGGCTGTTGGCAACTGGTGCGCCAAATTGGCGCACCAGGTCGTGTACAGGCCACTGCCTGGTGGCCATAGGGCTGGCATTTGTAGCACTGAGTGGGGGCTTGGTACTTTCGGATGGCGCACCGCTGCCAGGCTATTTGGAGGTGCCTTGCCCCCTCTAGTTTTTTGTACAGGCTGGGTGATACCTCAATTACCCAATCCTTTTGTCTGCCACGCTGTTTGGTTCTGTTCGGGTCGGAGTTATTTCCTATGTTCGGTTCTGTTTGGGTCGGAGTTGTTACAGTCTGTTTCCTTCGGCCTCTCCTCCGTTCCCGCCTCATTGAGCCCCCCTCCTTTTCCATTCATTCAGTTTGACCAATGCGACGTGTTACGAGCGCGCTCCCTAAGTTGCTCCCCTTTTCCTTTATATTTTGCGTTTATTTCCCAACTACGCCCCCACCTGCGGTACGTGAGCTCGTTGCCGAAAAGGACGCCTCACCTTCAATAGCTCGATACCAGGAGACTGCCCCGTCGGCGGGAAGCTACGAGACGCCGGACACCAGGTCAGTTCCTATTCTCTTTACCTTACACAGATTGTATTTTGTGCCTGTGCTTTGGGGTGCTCCGTACTGCGAGTTATTAGCTCCGACCATAATATACAGTCCACTCGTGCGCTCCTCTTGTCGAATTTTCTCCCCGGATAGCAGCGTACGTACAAAAAGTGCTCCTCCGAGCCTCGGATAATAGGAAATCGGCGTAGGTCAGTTTCATTTAGTTGGGATCCATCTTGCGGTTGTAGGAGCGACGTAATTCGCTCGTATTGGCTAGAGAGAAGGTGTTTACACCTTCGAGTTCAAGGTTCACCTCTTCTTCGGTTCCCCCCTTCGCTGTCGTCAAATTCCCCTCCTCTTTTCTCCTCTGCCAAGATTCCACTCGCACTTCGTCATCGGCCTCTGGATCATCGGCTCTTGGGCATCAGCTGTTCCGCTTGATTCCGCTTATCTCCGCTCATCTCCTCTGCCTTCCGTTCAGTTCCAGTTCCGTAACCCCTTGTCCCGCGCAGAAAGATGGGTCACTAAGAGGAATTAGCAGCTCAGTTTGCGAAATTCTTAGAGAGGAAGAAAAGGCTCCTACCACGGCTGCAAGTTACTTCCGGAATGACCGCAAGTCTCCCTAAATATCAAGACGTTTTTCTGGCGAGGGTGGAAAAATTAGACGACATTTTCTCAGAATTTAACTCAGTGTTAGACTCGCTGGCCTCGTTACAATTAGAGGATTCCTCCCTTACTACAGATTGCATTGGTGAAACTACAGCTTTCGAGGATCTGTATTTTTCAATTATGGCAGTCGCTAAACGATGCGAAGCCAGTTCTCGAGTCAATGTTAACGATTCAGTCGCTTCCGACCAATCGTTGCACAAATTTCAGGTGAAGCCGAAATTGTCGGAAATCCGTCTCCCCAAATTTGACGGTCAAATTCAGAATTTTGCCTCGTTCATTTCTTTGTTCAACGCCCTAATTCACGAATCCGTATTGTCCGACATGGAAAAGTTTACATATCTTTTGGCAAACGTCGAGGGACCCGCTCTGCAGTTGGTGAAAACAGTCGACTTTCGGCCCAAAAATTACAGCATCGCTTACCAAACCCTTGTCAACCGTTGCACCAATAAGCGAGTGATCGCTAACTTCTATCTCAACAATCTTCTCACTTATTCTCCTGTAAAGTCGGAGTCTCCCAGAGCTATCCAATCGACTGCGGACTTCATCATGACGGCGGTCGCTAGCCTGAAGTCCCTCAATATCCCTGACTTGTCGGACTTCATGTTCCTACATTTGGGACTACGCCTTTTAGATCCCATCACAAAAAGAGCTTTTGAGGCGAGATTTGCTGGCACAGCGTTTCCCACTTTTCTGGATTTCCAGGACTTTATGAATAGTCAAAGTTGTATCTCGGATCTTGTAAGTACCCCGATGTCAGGTTCTACGATTTCTCCCGCGGTTAAGGAACGCAAAAGAGTGCTGCTTGCTGCCAATTCCGCGACGAATGTCGCCTCCCCTCCGGTTAAGTCAGCTCCGTCCCCGACAGCAGCGTGTTTATGCTGTGCTAACCCCAACCATAAGCTATCAAAGTGTGAGCTCTTCCTGTCAAAGAGCGTACCGGAACGGAAACTTTTGATTCAGCAAAACCGTCTATGCTTTGCCTGCTTTGGTCGGCACCCTGTCTCAAGGTGCAAGTCCACCTTTAGCTGTCGGATCTGCAAGAAGAAATCCCACAATCATTTAATACATCCACCGCCAGGATCAGAAATTTCCCAGTCGTCTCCTTCGGAAGAGTCCCCTACGGATGATCTCCCTTCCTCTTCCAACAGCCCAGCGTCTAAGGCGATTTCCCTCGCGAAAGTGTGTCCAAAGCCTTCGACCACTTCAGTTGCGCTTCTAGGAACTGCTCAAGCCACTATTTTTGACGTTTCGGGGTGTCCTCATTCATGTCGGATTGTATTTGACTCGGGAAGCCAAGCCAATTTTATTACCTCGTCGCTAGCGGAATGGCTAGGTCTCCCCCGGAAGAAATGCTCGTTTGATATCTCCGGCGTTGGACAATCTCCAGTCCCCTCTAAAGTGCAAGGAATGGTCTCTTGCAGGTTGGCGTCCCGACTTGCCCCGCAATCGTCTATGCTCATCGAGGCAGCTATCATACCCCGGATAACGGCTGATCTTCCGACGACTCCTCTCTCAGATCAGCTGCGTTCACAGTTTAAGTTTCTGTCCTTAGCGGACCCCGACTTCGCTAGACCCAGCCCCGTTGACCTGCTGTTTGGTGTCCAAGCGGTGTTAGATGCTACTCTCGATTTCTCAGGAACTATCAAGGGGCACCCGTCCGCCGTCCACACTATTTTCGGCTATGTACTGATGGGAACAGTCCCTTTAGCATCATCCCCTGTTGAACATCTCACTTCTCTACTAGTCTGCTCTCCGGCGAGCCCAGCTCTAAGTTTAGAGGCAGTCATGAGCGCTTTCTGGGAAAGTGAAGAGGTAGACGTTCGAGTTCCTCCTTCCGAAGAAGATTTGCAGTGTGAACAGCATTTTCAGCGCACCATTTCCCGTGATGCAACCGGTCGCTACATTGCCCGTCTTCCCTTTATTGGTGGCACGACCCCGCTCCTGGGTTCCACCAGGGATCGTGCTTTCAAAAGACTCTTTGGCCTCGAAAGACGTTTTGAGAAGAGTCATTCATTTCGAGACCTCTACCATTCGTGTCTCAAAGACTACGTACGACAGGGACACATGGTTGGAGCATCTTCACCAGCTGATTATTTCATGACACACCTAGGCGTCTTGAAGGGGCCCCCTGACAAACCCAAGTTGCGGGTTGTTTTCAACCCATCCGAGAAAGACCCCTCCGGTCTCAGCAACGACACCCTACTTGTGGGCCCTAAGCGGCAGGGGAACATTGCCGAAATAATTTCTCGTTTTCGAACACACAGAGTTGCTCTGACGTGTGACGTTAAGCAGATGTTTCGTGCCATCGCCCTGCACCCCGACGACCAATCTTTCCTTCGATTTCTTTGGCGCTTCTCCCCTTCGGATCCGGTGACGGAGTGGCAGCTAACTACAGTCACATTTGGAGTCACTTCGAGCCCCTTCATTGCCCAAAGGACCCTTGCTCAGTTGGTGGCCGACGAAGGTGGCAAGTTCCCCCTTGCGGCAGAGGCCTTACGCTCAGAAACTTACATTGACGACGTCATTTCTGGTGCCAGCTCTGAGGAAGAAGCTCGATTGCTGAAGTCACAGCTCTCTGAACTGCTCAAGTTAGGTGGCTTCGAGCTAGGAAAGTGGGCAAGTTCGTCTCCCTCTCTTCTCTCGGACGTGCCGTCGAGCAGCATCAACTTTCCACACAATTCCTCTGATCAGAGTGCTCTCAAGGTTTTGGGGATTTGTTGGGAACCCAAGGACGACGTCTTCTGTTGCAAAATTGACCCAACACCTGCAAGACCGAGCAAGCGAGGCGTTTTGTCTAAAATTGCCAGGATGTTTGATCCGAATGGATATTTTAGCCCTGTCATTTTTTCCCTCAAAGCTCTACTCCAACAAATCTGGATTTCTCGTATCGGCTGGGATGACCCTCTCCCCCCTAACCTGTTGTCTATTTGGGCGCAACTTGAGCTTGAACTTCCGCTGCTGGAACGAGTACGAGTCCCACGCTGCATTCTTCCTCGTCCTTACTTGAACCTCGATCTCGTTGGATTCTCGGATGCCAGCGAATTAGGCATGGCTGCGGTGCTTTATCTACGCGTCAAGACCTCAGATGGTGTCCAGGTCCACCTGCTAACTGCTAAATCCAAGGTGGCCCCGCTCAAGTCCTGCACAATACCCCGTCTAGAACTAGGAGCTGCTCTTCTGTTGGCCAGGTTACTGCACAATTCCAAAGGTTTCAGCACTCATTTGGCAATATCCAGAGTCACCTGTTTCTCAGATTCGTCCACCGTCTTAGCCTGGCTTTGTACCCCTCCCTACCGACTCAAAACCTATGTTGCCAATCGGGTTGTTCAGATCCATGACTTATGTCAATTGGTTGATAGGAGACATGTTCCAGGAAACCAGAACCCTGCGGACGCAGGAAGTAGGGGGTTGGCGCCGTCCAAGCTCATCCATTTGGACAGTTGGTGGAATGGCCCATCTTTTCTTTATCAACCTTGGGATGAGTGACCCGCTGATCGGCATTGGCCTACAGATACTCTACCAGTGTGCAAAGGACCCACCGTACTCAGTTTTCTCTCAAGTATTCTTCACCCTGGTCTTGTGCACTTGATGACTAAGTCTTCAGTTCTACTCAAATTGCAGCGCATCGTGGCTTACTTGCTTCGTTTCAGTCACAATGCTCGCCTGTGCGCTGAGTCCTCTGCCGGTCACCTGTGCAAATTCGGTCCCATCTCAGCCTCTGAATACAAGATGGCCTTAGCAGTGTTGGTTCGATTTACGCAAGTCCATCACTATGGGAGCGAAATATCCTTGTTAGAGAGGCAGAAGGAATGCTCGTCAAAGCTCGCTCCCCTCTCTCCCTTTCTTTCGCCTGACGGTTTTCTCAGGGTGGGGGGTCGCCTCGCGTGGGCACCTCTTCCTGAAAAGGCCGACGCCCTTTGTTAATCCCAAAGGATAGCCAATTGGCCTGTTTGTTGGTGGATCACTACCACCATTACACTGCCCCGCTTGATACAATCTCTGCTCCATCGGGAGTATTGGATCTCATCCCTCCGAAGTCTCATCCGTCAGCGAATCTTCAAATGTGTTCGCTGCACCCGCCATGCCGCCCCTGTTGTCAACCCTCTAATGGCAGATCTCCCGAAGTCACGACTTTCACCTGGAAGGTGTTTCACTCATACGGGCCTCGATTTTGGGAGACCCTTCCCAATCCGGCTCAGCAACAGACGGAATGCCAAAATTGACAAGGGCTACTTCGCTCTCTTCGTTTGTATGACTACTCGCGCAGTGCACATCGAAGTTGTCTCTTCCTTGACCACAGAGGCGTTCCTGGCATCTCTGGACCGCTTTATCGCCAGACGGGGTCTCCCTTCACATATTTATTCCGATAACGGAAGGAATTTTCGTGGCGCAGCACGAGAAATCTCCGAAGTATATCATTTTCTACTACAATCTAACTCCGATTTGGAATCGTATCTAGCAAAGCGAGAGATTACTTGGATATTCAACCCCCCCATTGCGCCGAATTTCGGAGGGGCTTGGGAGATAATGATAAAAGGAGCAAAACACCACCTAAAACGGGTCATTGGTGACCGGTGCCTATCAATCGAGGAATACTTGACAATATTTTCTCGTATTGAGGCGATCATGAACTCCCGCCCTCTCGTCTCCATCCCCGGAACACCAGATGACCCTGCGGATTGCCTTACTCCAGGGCACTTCCTGGTGGGAGGCCCCCTTCTCGCTCGTCCAGAATGAACCCTGCAGGAGGAAAACCCAAATAGGCTGAAGAGATGGCAAATGGTAACTCATCTCACGCAATCGTTTTGGCGTCGATGGAGCCGGGAATACCTACACTCCCTCCAACCACGTTCCAAGTGGACCAAGAAGTCTCCCAATTTGAAAGAAGAGCAGTGGTAATCCTTCGGTCACCCAACACTTCTCCTACTCAATGGCCTCTGGGACGCGTAGTTCGGTTGTTGCCTGGGGCTGATGGCGTCGTGCGAGTTGTCCAGGTGAAGACATCGTCAGGTGTCTTAATCCGGCCCACCAACAAATTGGTGGCTCTGCCGGTTGACTAAATTCAAAATCTTTAATTTTGGGTGGGGGGTATGTTCGGTTCTGTTCGGGTCGGAGTTATTTCCTATGTTCGGTTCTGTTTGGGTCGGAGTTGTTTCCCGCTTGCGGAGTGCCGCCGTGGCGGCGCAGGTTACAGTCTGTTTCCTTCGGCCACTCCTCCGTTCCCGCCTCATTGAGCCCCCCTCCTTTTCCATTCATTCAGTTTGACCAATGCGACGACGTGTTACGAGCGCGCTCCCTAAGTTGCTCCCCTTTTCCTTTATATTTTGTGTTTATTTCCCAACTACGCCCCAACCTGCGGTACGTGAGCTCGTTGCCGAAAAGGACGCCTCACCTTCAATAGCTCGATACCAGGAGACTGCCCCGTCGACGGGAAGCTACGAGACGCCGGACACGAGGTCAGTTCCTATTCTCTTTACCTTACACAGATTGTATTTTGTGCCTGTGCTTTGGGGTGCTCCGTACTGCGGGTTATTAGCTCCGACCATAATATACAGTCCACTCGTGCGCTCCTCTTGTCGAATTTTCTCCCCGGATAGCAGCGTACGTAGCAGCGTGCTATTGGTGAAAAGGGGCCTGACGTCCTGCGGCTGCCAGCCTAACACAGGGTTGTGTTCAACAACTTGTTGGGCCAAGTCCTCTTTTAGTAGGTCAGTCCGCACGTCGCACAATAGCAGGCGTGGGAAGCGACCCAGAGGGGCTGACGCTTGGAGCTTCAACTCCTTCTCCGTGGAAATGTGGTTCGTAAGCGCCTTGGCCATTTCTGGCGTTTCCATCACAATGACGGCGCCACCTCCTACTGCGGTGCGGATGTCTAGCACTCGGACGCTTAGAGCCTCGAGGTCCATAGCAGGGACACCCCGCATCAGCGCTTCCATTGCATCAGGGTTGTTGGGACTAGCCTCTCCTTCCTCACATGTACGCCTAACCACTACCACGTTTTGTCGTGGGTTTTTAGGGGGGAGTTTGGCAAGCAGTGGAGGCTTTTTATTTTTGCTTTTATTTTTATTTTTGCCCTTGTTTTTGGGCGGAGGCGTAGGCGGGGCGCTGCCCTCGGCCTGCACATCCTGCTTCGTTGGGGCCTTTTTCTGCTTCCCTCTGCGCTTCCTGGCCCTGGCAGACTGCCATTCAGCCTCAGCTCCATGAGGGAGGGAGGTGGGCGTAGTAGCGGCTACTGCCGCATATGAGGGGCCTGGGGTACTACCCTGGCTCGTTGAAGCTCCTTGACTTTGGGGGGCTGGTGGCACTGGCTGCTGGGCAATTGCCCTACGCAGCTCTTCCCTCACGACAGCCGCCACAGTTTCCCACAGGGGGGACACTAGCTTTGATAGCTACCTTCGATATTTGGAAGAGGCAGCTAGTGAAGAGGTCCCGCATAGGTCCTGTCGCGTTGACCCTCATCCGTGCCAGCTGGCCGTGGATGATTTGGACATACGCACAAATCTGCTGCATGTCCGACAGGTTAGGGTCCACTGGGTGTCTAAAACTTGTAGTACCCAGGTTTCCCGGGCTACTAGGGGGAGAAGGGGGAGATGAACACAGTTTCCCGGTTCTTTTCGCCCTTGTCTGTTGAATGACGAATAGGTTGCTCATCATCCGAAGAGGGAGGGGTCGAGCTTGGCTAGCCCGAGGAAGAGGCGCAGGTGGCGTTTTTATTACCGCTATTGTTTTATTTGACTTTGTCATGTTATTTTTACTAATTGGGGGGGGGGAGATTAAAGAAGCAGACTGATGTAGTGTATCCTTGTGAGTTCATTTGTCGTGTTTGTTAGTGGTATGAGCGAGAGGTGCTAGAGGCAGTGTCCTGGAAGCTCCCCTTGAGGTATATTGATTCTAGCCCTTTCGCTGATTCGTTGAGGGTCAAAGGGAGGCCCCCACATGCGCCGCAGCTGCCAGTCCGGCCACCCACCGGGACTAAGACGCATGACGGATTTTTCAGCTGCTGCTCAGAGTCAGCCCTTGGCCACTGGTCATGTGGTGAGCGGGACACACGCTGTCAGCCGCCCCAGGAACGCTCAAACCTGGTTTTTCCCCCTCCTCATTCCTAAGGTCGCACCTATATAAGGGATCACTCATAGGTGTTGGTGAGCTACTTCCAGGACTGTCTTTCGCTCATTATGAGTGTTCTGCTCATTTGAGTCAATGTGTTCTGCTACGCAAGCAGTTGCAGTGTATTTTGTATCTGGGATATGTTGTGTATGTCAGTGTCGTGAGCTTTAAGCCCCTTTAAGGCCGGCTTTTACGGCCACACAGAGGATACGGCAGGAGAATTCTGTCCCTCTTCCTGCGGGGGGTGTGTTCTGCGATCCCAGCTCAAGGTAGGGGGTTCCCAGTGTGTCATATATGTGCAAGAAGTGTAAGTTGTGTCCCTTTATGTTCGGCTCATACGAACACGCAGGTAAAACAGCAGTGGAATTCTGGACCCCCAACTGCAGGGTGAGCATAGTGTGACGCCCAGCCACAGTTAGTGGCTAGTGGTTAGTGTAATCCTGCAGGGACCTCGTAGAGGTGAGGTTGTCTATCAAGCTGGGCCCACCCGGCTGTCCCTTTTAGTTGGCCCATACGACACGCAGGGAATACGTCAGCGGTATACTGGACCCCCGACTGCAGGCTGATTCCTCACGTGGTCACATCCGCGCGGTCACACACGGGCAATAGCTCTCTACCGGGAGACTGGCTAACGACCAAATACCTGCCATACCTCCACAGGTCTGAGTTTGGTGGATGCTGCAGGGGCCGGCCGCTTGCATATTAGCGAAACCGCAACTTCCTTGACTGATATAACCCTCGTCGAGGGTTTAGGTACAGTCATCAAATAAGGAAACCGAGCTGTGTGTTTCACTCACAGGCTCCTTCTTGAAAGCACGTCAAGTATTTAGGGGTGCATATAGGTGAGAGGTGGGGTTTAAACCAACACCTCCAGTCCCTTAAAGGCACTACCATTGCAAGGTTTGCCTCACTGCGTGCCATTACTAAGGCCACTTGGGGTGTGTGTTACCACGACACCATCCTCATGTATAAGGCCATCTATTTAGGTGTGATTGGCTACTGCCCCGTTGTCTGGGGTAGCAAACTAACAGTCAATCAAAAGAGAGTATTGGCCCAATCCCAGAGAGCTGCGCTCCTGTGGATCACCAAGGCCTACAAGACTGTATCAACGGAAGCACTCCAGGTGATCACTGGTCAGTTACCAGTTGATTTGGCTGTTGAGTGCATGATTGACAAGTGGAGAGTGAAACGGAGCTTCCCCGCTTTGGGCTGAACTCCGTGCGGATCTCACCACAGAACAGAAACTTGCCGCCATCGATGAATGGGCTCTAGAGAAATGGCAAGCGAGATGGGAATCCTCGTCAAAGGGACGTGATACGTATGAGTTCTTCCCCAACATCCGTGAACGTCTTTCTAGAAAATGGGTTGAGCCAGACCACTGGACGAGCCAGTTCCTCACGGGACATGGTGACTTCAATGCGCGGCTCCACTTCTTTTCTCTGAAAGACTCTCCATTATGCACATCTTGTGCCTCCAGTGCGGAGGAAACAAGAAACCATGTGCTGCTCCACTGTAGTTTCTACAACAGTGAGCGACGGTTGTTGGGAGGGCAAACGAACTTAGCAGCTTTGACTGCTACAAAGGAAGCCTATAATCATTTTGCAAAGTTCGCAAAGAAGGTAATGGCTAAGAAACGTGGTTATAGTTGATCAGTCCTTTGAAACTTGCCACCCAAGTAAACAGTAAGATCAGGTAGGGAACCAGATTAAGAACTACTCCCAGATGGTACGGGATTCCTCAGGTGGTCACCTCCGCGCGGTAACACACGGGCAACAGCTCTCTACGGTGAGACTGGCTAACGACCACATACCTGCCGTACCTCCACAGGTCTGAGTTCGGTGGATGCTGCAGGGGCCGGCCTCTTGCATATTAGCGAAACCGCAACTTCTATGACTGATATAACCCTCGTCGAGGGTTTAGGTACAGTCATGAAATAAAGAAACAGATCTGTAGTTTCTACAACAGTGAGCGACGGTTGTTGGGAGGGCAAATGAACTTAGCAGCATTGACTGCTACAAAGCAAGCCTATAACCACTTTGCAAAGTTCACGAAGAAGGTGATGGCTAAGAAACGTGGTCATAGTTGATCTGTCCTTTTAAAACTTGCCATTCAAGTAAATAGTTAGATCAGGTAAGAAACCAGAATAAGAACTACTCCCCGATGGTACGGGATTCCTGAGGCGGTCACCTCCGCGCGTTCACAAACGGGCAACAGCTCTCTACTGGGAGACTGACTAACGACCAAATACCTGTCGTACCTCCACAGGTCTGAGTTTGGTGGATGCTGCAGGGGCCGGCCTCTTGCATATTAGCGAAACCGCAACTTCTATGACTGATATCACCCTCGTCGAGGGTTTAGGTACAGTCATCAATCAAGGAAACAGACCTGTGTGCGTGCGCGTGTCACCCTGCAGTCGGGGGTCCATAATACCGCTGCTGTATTCCCTGTGTGTCGTATGAGCCAGACCTGAAGGGACACAACTTACACTTCATCCATATACATGACACACTTGGAACCCCCTACCTTGAGCTGGGATTGCAGAACACACCCCCCACGGGAAGGGGGCAGAATTCTCCTGCCATATCCTCTGCTTGGCCGTAAAAGCCGTCCTTAAAGAGGCTTGAGGCTTAAAACTCACGACACTGACATGCGCAACACATTTCAGATACAAACAATACTACAACGGCTTACGTGGCAGAACACATTGACTTAAACACTCATAATGAGCGAAAGACAGTCCTGGAAGCAGCTCACTAACACCTATGAGCGCTCCTCTATATAGGGGCGGCCTTCAGAATGAGGAGAGGGAAAAACCAAGTTTGAGCGTTCCTGGGGTGGCTGATAGTGTGTGACCTGCTCACCACATCAAATTGTTGAGCACAACCCTGCGTTAGGCTTGCAGCTGCAAGACGTCAGGCCCCTTTTCACAAAAAAAGCGCGGCAGGCAGAAAGATTGGGTGATTGAGGTGTCACCTGGCCTACACAAAAAGCTGGAGGGAGCAAGGCACCTCCAAATAGCCTGGCAGCAGTGTGCCATCCGTACGTACCAAGCCCCCACACAGTGCTACAAATACCAGCGTTATGGCCACCTGACAGTAGCCTGCTCAAGAACTGTGGCGTAAACCTGGTGCTCCATGCCACGCCTGAACAAGGAGAGCAAGCATGTGGCTCCACTCAAGTATGCCAATTGCGTTGAACGCAAATTACAACAGGTCTCGCGCTCTACTCGAGATGCACGCTGTACCATTTGTCACCGAGCAATTGCCTTCCAGGAGTCCTGAGTGGATTATAAGTATGTTAAAAACAGTTCGAATCCTTTAGCACAACACAAATAAGAGTTCCCAAGTTATACATAGTTGCTGCAAAATGCGCTCAAGAAACGCTGCAGTGTTCTCGCACCATACAGGAACCCTACTTAGGATCCAAAAGTCTTGGTCTAGGATCGCAGGCAGGAGTGAGGGCTGGAGCAGGAATGGGAGGCAAGGCAGTAGTGGCCTGCATTGACCCGTCCATTGATATGGTTGCACTCACCCACCTGAACAACCAGCACTAGGACTGTTCATTCGAGTCGGTGGCTTTGAGCTGGTTGTAATATCATTTTTCAGGCAATTTGACACACCAGTTGCCAACAGCCTCTACCAACAGGCTCTAGCAGGCCTATCAGGACGACCCTGCATAGTCTGTGTTGATGCAAAACGCCAGATCACCATTTTAGGGATCCCCAACCCTTGATGGGGTGGGGCTGGCGAGGTGTATATAGAGTTGCTCACAAATTACAGCTTGGTTGTTGCCAATGACCCCATGACTGACACGACTTATGATAGGCCAGGAGGAAGGTCGTGCATAGACGTCACAGGTTTGTCTCACACCCTGCTACTCCATTTGCACTGTTTGTGAATGGTTCCAAGTGCAACGCAGAGTGATCACTTGGTTATTGACTTTGCCATCACAGATGACAACGTCCTCTGCAAAGACACGTGTGAAAAGCGATTCCGCACCAAAAATGATGACTGGCCACAATTCTGTTGAGTACTGAAAGGTGAACTGCATGCTGCAGACAGTGACCTAATAGTGCATGCTGCCACACCTGAAGAGGTGGAACGCAAAGTGGACATATTTACCACAGCACTGCACTCTGCTGGGCTCTCTGTACTTGGGCAACAGAAGCACAGGGCGATCAATGTCCCGTGGTGACTGAGGAACTTAATCCTCTCAAGCAAAGTGTAAATAGAGCCAAAAAGCAAGGCTGGCGAAATTTTGTGGAAGCAGAGAGCTCTGAGAACCTGTGGGGCAGACATTACAAATCCTCCATAGGAAAAGCAATCGTAGAGCAGGTCTTAGCTGCGATGCAAAATGAGTCAGGCTGGGCCTGCAGCATCGAGTTCACTGAAAACCTTCATTGAGAAGGCGTTTCCTGACGACCAAGTAGCTCAGGATACTGAAGCCCAGAGGGCAGCAAGGGTTGGGGCGACAGGAAGCGGTGGCGCTTACAGTTTCAGAATTTATAGTGCTGCTCGTATTGTGCTGCTTGGGAATGGTCCTCATTCTCGGAACATTTCAGCGGAGTTTAAAAGGAAAAAAACCACGCGAAAACCGTGGATAATTTATTGTGCTGCTCTCGTCATTTTCCCACGAATGGGAATTTTATGGTACAATCGCCTTATTGAGAGCTATAAATATAACAAATTTAATAAAAATCGTTATAGCGTTTTTTGAGAAAATATCTGGTGCGTTGCAACACACAACTTTCCTTAGCTCTACAACAATTCACTTTGTACATGGCTAATTCTATTCAATCAATTCATTTATCACTCAGTTAATTTGAACTTGGTCAAACAACGCTTTACGACAGCAGAAAGCGGTAGCGCTTACAGTTCCGGAATTTATTGTGCTGCTCGTACTCATTGCAGGACCATTATTGAGCAATTGGTACACAGATAATTAATGAGGCTGTAAACACGATATAAAAAAAAAAGGATAGTAATCACTTTTGCAGAGCTATTGGAAAATAACGGTTAGAACTGGTGGTAAGCGAAACGGCAGTAGTTGAAATTCAGAAATTTCTGGAGTGAGCCCCATGTATCTCATGAGCGTTTTTAAACACTCACCCTTTGGGTATTGAATTGGACTACAATACCAATTTTTTTTAACATTCTACAAAAATTCCAGCGGAGTTTATAAGGAAAAAACTTCGCGAAAAACGCGTTTAGTCGAAAAGTTTGATAATTTATTGTGCTGCTCTCGTCATTTTCCCACGGATGAGAATTTTACAGTATCATTAACTTATTGAGAGCTATCTATATAAAAAATGTAATTAAAATCGTTGGAGCCGTTTTTGAGAAAAAAAATTTGGTGTTTTGATCACTATGATGACTATAGTTAACTTTCGGTGGATCTTGCCCATACCCTCATTATTGCGTCCCATGGTAACCTGTAGGCTAGACATCAAGTTTCAGCTGATTTGGTACGGTGGTTTTCTCTAAAAACTGCGCTAAAATCGATTTCGTCGAAAGTTTTGATAATTTATTGTGCTGCTCTCGTGATTTTCACACGAATGGGAATTTTATGGTATGATTGCCTTATTGAGAGCTATCAATATAAACAATTTAATCAAAATCGTTAGAGCCGTTTTTTAGAAAAAAAATTTGGTGTTTTGATCACTATGATAACTATAGTTAACTTTCGGTGGATTTTGTTCAAACCCTTATTTTGGCGTCCCATGGTGACCTGTGGGCGAGATATGAAGTTTGAGCTGATTTGGTACGATGGTTTTATCTAAAAATCGTTCACAGACGCACATACACAGGTCTGTTTCTTTATTTGATGACTGTACCTAAACCCTCGACGAGGGTTATATCAGTCATAGAAGTTGCGGTTTCGCTAATATGCAAGAGGCCGGCCCCTGCAGCATCCACCGAACTCAGACCTGTGGAGGTACGGCAGGTATTTGGTCGTTAGCCAGTCTCACCGTAGAGAGCTGTTGCCCGTGTGTTACCGCGCGGAGGTGAACACCTGAGGAATCCCGTACCATCTGGGAGTAGTTCTTAATCTGGTTCCCTACCTGATCTTACTGTATACTTGGGTGGCAAGTTTCAAAAGGACAGATCAACTATAACCACGTTTCTTAGCCATTACCTTCTTTGCGAACTTTGCAAAATGGTTATAGGCTTCCTTTGTAGCAGTTAATGCTGCTAAGTTCGTTTGCCCTCCCAACAACCGTCGCTCACTGTTGTAGAAACTACAGTGGAGCAGCACATGGTTTCTTGTTTCCTCCGCACTGGAGGCACAAGACGTGCACAATGGAGAGTCTTTAAGGGAAAAGAAATGGAGCCGCCCATTGAAGTCACCATGTCCCGTGAGGAACTGGCTCGTCCAGTGGTCTGGCTTAACCCATTTTCTAGAAAGACGTTCACGGATGTTGGGGAAGAACTCATACGTATCACGTCCCTTTGACGAGGATTCCCATCTCGCTTGCCATTTCTCTAGAGCCCATTCATCGATGGCGGCAAGTTTCTGTTCTGTGGTGAGATCCGCACGGAGTTCAGCCCAAAGCGAGGGAAGCTCCCGTTTCACTCTCCACTTGTCAACCATGCACTCAACAGCCAAATCAACTGGAAACTGACCAGTGATCACCTGGAGTGCTTCTGTTGATACTGTCTTGTAGGCCTTGGTGATCCACAGAAGCGCGGCTCTCTGGGATTGGGCCAATACTCTCTTTTGATTGACTGTTAGTTTGCTACCCCAGACAACGGGGCAGTAGCCAATCACACCTAAATAGATGGCCTTATACATGAGGATAGTGTCGTGGTAACACACACCCCAAGTGGCCTTAGTAATGGCACACAGTGAGGCAAACCTTGCAATGGTAGTGCCTTTAAGGGACTGGAGGTGTTGGTTGAAACCCCACCTCTCACCTATATTCACTCCTAAATACTTGACGTGCTTTTCAAGAAGGAGCATGTGGCCGCCAAAGCGTATTGTGGGTGGATTATTCACTTTCCCCTTCAAGAGGATTAGCTGGGTTTTTTCCTCAGCCACCTGCATCTTGACATGCTCGCACCATTGGTTGACAGTGCGGAGCACGTGGTGGGTTTTTTCTTCAATTTGGCGGACTGACTCTGCAAAGATCAGCACAGTCAAGTCATCCACATAGGCGTACGGCTCGTAGTCAGTCTCCATGAGTTTCCTGAGAAGACCTTCGAAGAAGGCATTCCAGAGTGCTGGTCCTAGGACCGAGCCCTGTGGGCACCCCTTCTTTATCTTCCTCCGGACGGAGACATGCCTACTTTCGATCGTAGCAGTTCTGTCTGTCAGGTAGCTTCTGACGAGCGAGTTCAGGTTGCGGGGGATTCCCCTACCTTTGAGCTCATTAAGGAGCGCTGGCCACCAAAGGTTGTCAAACGCTCCTCTGATGTCAATCAGAACTGCTACGACGTACTTAGTCGGTGCCAGCAGGGAAACACGCCGAATCTCGACAATGACATCCTGCGTGGACCTTCTTTTGGTACACCCGTATTGCCTGCCTGTGAGGTTGCGGCCAAAGACTCCTTCGAGGGACTGCAACATCAAGATTTCTAGTGTTTTGCCTAATATGGAAAGAAGGCTGAGTGGTCTCCATGATCGCGGGTCTGACTGATTGCGGTCGCCTCCCTTTTGAAGAGTGACAACGCGCGCAGTCTTCCACTGAGTGGGGAACTGTCCGACCTGCAGACAGTCATTAAATAAATTAAGGAGACCGCTGGAGATTGTCCTCTCAGCCTTCCTTAGCATATTGCTTTCTATTTTATCTCGCCCAGGAGATTTGTTGGGCTTTAAGGTCACAAGGGCCCTGCCGAGGTCGCTTGTTGTCCACAATGGGATGTCTGGCTCATTCGGAGGGTCCATGATCAGCTCCCTTGCTGCCCTCTGGGCTTCAGTGTCTCGAGCTAGTTGGTCATCTGGGAACGCCTTCTCAAGGAGGGTTTCCAGTGAACTTTCGATGCTGCAGGCCCAGCCTGACTCTGTGCTTCTGTTGGCCAAGTACAGAGAGCCCAGCAGAGTGCAGTGCTGTGGTAAATGTGTCCACTTTGCTGTCCACCTCTTCAGGTGTGGATGCTTGCGCTATTAGGTCGGTGTCTGCGACAGGCAGTTCACCTTCCAGTACCCTACAGAATTGTGGCCAGTCAGCATTTTTTGTGCGGAATCCCTTTTCACGCGTGTCTTTGCAGAGGATGTTGTCATCTGTGATGGCAAAGTCAATAACCATGTGATCGCTCTGCGTTGCACCTGGTACGACTCGCCAACCTTGCAATTTGAGTAGCAGGGTGACGTCTATACACGACCTTCCTCCCGGACCATCATAGGTCGCCTCAGTCATGGGGTCGTTGGCAACAACTAAGTTGTACCTGGTGAGCAGCTCTATATACGCCTCGCCCGCCCCATCAATGGTTGGGGATCCCCACAATGGTGATCTGGCGTTTGCATCAGCACAAACTATGCAGGGTCGTCCTGATAGGCCTGCTAGAGCCCGCTCGAGTGGTTGAAGGCTGTTTGCAACTGGTGCGCCGAAGTGCCTGTAGAATGATATTACAACCAGCTCAAAGCCACCGGCTCGGATGAGCACAGCGGCCAAGTGCTGGCTGTTCAGGTGAGTGAGTGCGAGCATGTCCATGGACGGGTCAATGCAGGCCACTGCTGCCTTGGCTCCCGTTTTTGCTCCAGCCACCACTCGTGCCTGCGATCCCAGACCAAGAGTTTTGGATCCTATGTATGGTTCCTGTATGGCGAGAACACTGCAGCGTTTCTTGAATGCATTTTGCAGCAACTCAGCCATAACTGGGGAACTCTTATTGGTGTTGTGCTGAAGGATTCGAACTGTTTTTGAGCTATTCATAATCCACTCGTGACTCCTGGAGGGCAATCGCTCGCTGACGAATGGTACAGCGTGTGTCTCGTGTAGAGTGTGAGACCTGTTGGATTTTGCGTTCGACGCAATTGGCACACTTCAGGGGGGCGTCGCGCTTGCATTCCTTACTCAGATGTGGCAAGGCGCACCAGGCGCACACAACAGGTCTTGTACAGGCCACTGCCAGGTGGCCATAGCGCTGGCATTTGTAGCACTGAGTGGGGGCTTGGTACTTTCGTATGGCGCACCGCTGCCAGGCTATTTGGAGGTGCCTTGCCCCCTCTAGTTTTTTGTACAGGCTGGGTGATACCTCAATCACCCAATCCTTTTGTCTGCCACGCTTTTTGGTGAAGAGAGGCCTGACATCCTGCGGCTGCAAGCCTAACGCAGGGTTGTGTTCAAGAACTTGTTGCGCCAAGTCCTCTTTTTGAAGGTCAGTCCTCACGTCGCACAATAGCATGAGTGGGAAGCGACCTAGGGGGGCTGACGCTTGGAGCTTCAACTCCTTTTTCGCGGAAATGTGGCTCGTGAGCGCCCTGGCCATTTCTGGCGTTTCCGTCACAATGACGGCGCCACCTCCTACAGCGGTGCGGATGTCTAGCACTCGGACGCTTAGGGCTTGGAGGTCCGTAGCAGGGACACCCCGCATCAGTGCTTCCATTGTATCAGGGTTGGAGGGACCAGCCTCTCCTTCCTTACATGTATGCCTAACCACTACCACGTTTTGTCGTGGGTTTTTAGGGGGGAGTTTGGTAGGCGGTGGAGGCTTCTTCTTTTGGTTTTTATTTTTACCTTTGTTTCTGGGCGGAGGCGTAGGCGGGGCGCTGCCCTCGGCCTGCACGTCCTGCTTAGTTGGGGCCTTTTTATTCTTCCCTCTGCGCTTCCTGGCCTTGGCAGGCTGCCATTCCGCCTCAGCTCCATGAGGGGTGGAGGAAGGCGCAGTAGCGGCTACTGCCGCATATGAGGGGCCTGGGGTACTACCCTGGTTCGTTGTTGCTCCTTGAGTTTGGGGGGCTGGTGGCACTGGCTGCTGGGCAATTGCTCTTCGCAGCTCTTCCCTCACGACAGCCGCCACAGTTTCCCGCAGGGGGGTAGTTGCAGGGGGCGATGTCGTTGGGGGGGCATTAGCTTTTATAGCCAGCTTCGAAATTTCGAAGAGGCAACTAGTGACGAGGTCCCGCATAGGTCCTGTCGCGTTGGCCCTCATCCGTGCCAGCTGGCCGTGGATGATTTGGACGTATGCACAAATTTGCTCCATGTCCGACAGTTTAGGGTCCACGCTGTGTCGTGTGCTTGTAGTAGCCGGGTTGCCCGGGCTACTAGGGGGAGAAGGGGGAGATGAACGCGGTTTGCCCGGTTCTTTCCGCCCTTGTTTGTTTGGACGACGAGTAGGTTGCTCATCGTCTGAGGAGGGAGGGGTCGAGCTTGGCGAGCCCGAGGAAGAGGCGCAGGTGGCGTTTTTATTACCTGCAATTTTGGGTTTTGACTTTGTCATGTTATTTTTACTAATTTGTGAGGGGGGGGGGAGAAAAAAGAAGCAGACTGGTGTAGTGTATCCTTGTGAGTTCATTTGTTGTGTGTGTTAGTGGTATGAGCGAGAGGTGCTCGAGGCAGTGTCCTGGAAGCTCCCCCTCAGGCATATTGATTCTAGCCCCTTTCGCTGGTCCGTTGAGGGTCAAAGGGAGGCCCCACATGCGCCGCAGCTGCCAGTCCGGCCACCCACCAGGACTAAGACGCATGAGGGATTTTTCGGCTGCTGCTCAGAGTCAGCCCTCGGCCACTGGTGATGTGGTGAGCGGGACACACGCTATCAGCCGCCCCAGGAACGCTCAAACCTGGTTTTTCCCCCTCCTCATTCCGAAGGCCGCACCTATATAGGGGATCGCTCAAAGGTGTTAGTGAGCTACTTCCAGGACTGTCTTTCGCTCATTATGAGTGTTTTATGTTAATGTGTTCTGCCACGCAAGCCGTTGCAGTGTATTTAGTATCTGGAATATGTTGTGTATGTCAGTGTCGTGAGCTTTAAGCCCCTTTAAGGCCGGATTTAACGACCACGCAGAGGATACGGCAGGAGAATTCTGTCCCCCTTCCTGCGGGGGGTGTGTTCTGCGATCCCAGCTAAAGGTAGGGGGTTCCCAGTGTGTCATGTATGTGAATGAAGTGTAAATTTGCCAACCTCTCTACGCAGGTGGCTCCTGATAGTCCCAACAAAGGGCTCAGGGCCAATAGGGTTCTGCGCCGATCCCTTCTTAGCATACCTATCAGCCTGTTCGTTTCCCTCTTTGCCCTGATGCCCAGTCACCCAACACAGTGTTACACTGTTGTCCTCGGCCAGGGCCTTCAGTCCAGTCAGACACTCCCACACCTGCCACAATGTAAGACAGTATGAGGCTAAGGCCTTGAGAGTGGCCTGACTGTCCACCATGATGTAGATTCTCTGCCGCTTCAGTCCCCTCTGCAGCAGTCGCTGCACGCAGATGGTCACCGCAGCCATCTATGCCTGGAACACCGTGGCCAGCAACCCCAATGGGATTGCCGCTGTGATTCCCGGCCCAAAGATGCCTGCCCCTGCACCAAGCCATCACTGTAGTATTGTACCGCCTGACTCCCTTTAAAGGCAAGCGGTTGATCGTGGTCTGGTGGTTAAGACAGTTGATTCATAATTCTCGACGTAGGTCGGGGATTGTGGATCGAGCTCCGGCGCGATTGCCGTAATTTTTGCCTGAGTCAGCGGATCCACAAAAACGTCTCCAAACCCCCTCGTAACATTGGTGACAGCGATATGCGAACAAGTCCACGCTCCTTTATCCCAAGAAAAAGAAGAGCCCCTGAGAGGAAAAATTGAGAGAGAAAATAATGAGACGAGTTCTCCGGTCCGAGATTTGCTGACGGACCATATCTATAGGGTATTCAGTGCATGCTGCATGCATTCAAAGATTACACTCGCGAATTCACCCCTGACTATAATTACCAAGTCGTTCGCGTATCCTATTACCTTGTAGCCCTTCTCCTCTAGCAGCTCAAGAAGGGTGTCAGCTACCATTAACCTAATGGGGAAACGGGCCAGGCCTAACGTATGGCCTACTGGCTCGTAGTTGCAAGAATGGGAGGGAGGGGGGGTCACTTGTTACAACCAACCCTGGACAGGTGAGCACGCCACTGCTTTAAATCCTGCCATCAAGGGAGAACAGCGGGGGTGGGCCTGTCACTCCTAGTGAAGAGGGGAAGCCACTGAAGGGGGGGGGGGACCAAGCTTCTAGCAGTCGCCTCCTAGCCGCCCAAGCTTGGGCGAATCTGGAGAACCTTTGCCTTGCCAACCGCGGAAGGCATCAAATGAGTGGCGCCTAAAGACGTATATGCACTGGTTGAAGGCTCCATGGCCAGATAGCAGTTGGACTGTTGGAAAAGAGGGATGCCATCGTCCCATTCCCAGATGCTCCTTGACAGCGGGAATGAGGGAGTGTAGATGACGTGCTGTTGGTCCCACATCCCACCTTGCCTGCCAAATGTCGAGGACAGCCTCAAATGTTAGTTCTAGGCGGTGCCCGGGAGCTCCTTCCATTGGAAGGTGGGGACCAGTGACTCCAGAGCTCCGTGGTAGCTGTCTAGCGCTGCACCCTTGATGCTAACTCGCAGGATGGTCAAGTCTAGGGCAAGATCTAGGGGGGGGGGACACCCACGAGCATCCGTAAGGCCAGATGGGACGTTGTCCAGTACGCTGGCAATATGGCTAGGAGGACGTCCCTCTACAGTGTGCGAGCCCGCTGCCGAACCTGTTCCAAGGGGGCGACCCACCAGACAGTGGCAGCATGAAGCGTCAAAGGCAGGAAGACTGCCTGATAGTAGAGGCAGCGGGTATGTGGGAAGGCCCCCCATGTGGGACCGCAAAGAGATCGAACTAGGTGGTGAGGTCAGAACACTTGGCACGAAATGGGCTAGGTGCTGAGAGGGGCTGCCGCTGGAAGAGAAAGCGATGCCCAGGTACTTGGCAGCTATGCCAGGGCCCGGGCACATGCCGGTAGCATCTCCAGTCGATGGGAGGGGGGGGGCACGGACAGATCCAAGCAGAGAGCGACGAGTTGCATTTTCAATGTGGCCAGCTGCAGGGATTTGCGAGTGCACCAGTTCGTGGCGAGTCAGGTAGCACGTCTCAGGTGGAGCTTGGACAGTGCTACAGAGTCCGCCTCCACCAGGACTGTGAGGTTGTCCACGAATGCCACTGGGCCATAGGTGCTGGCTTACAGCAGATGAAGGAGGGGGTCCAGGAGAGTAGGGCGGACAGCACTGCGCCCTGTGGATAGCCAGCCGTTACTGCAAGCCAAGCACGTTGTGCCCCTGGTCCCGTGTAGGCAGATCGGCCCCTGAAAAAGCTCGCCATTAGTTGGTAGAGGTTGGGCGGCAGAGCCAGGGCACACAGGGAGCCAAGGATGGCTGGCCACCACACAGTGTCGAACGCACCCCTGACTTAGAAAAACAGTGCCATTACGACGCAGTGAGGGCTCGACTGGGCTCTATCGCGAGGACAACGAATGGCGTCCTCGCTGTTGCGCCCTGGGATGCCGCCGAATCGGTGGGTGCAGTGAGGGGTGGATGAAGGGTTTGAGCGAGGCGAGAATAAGTATTTTAAACCACTTCCCTTCAATGGGTAGGAGACTGATGGGCCGAGACCCTGGCAGCCACTTCTTCGGAAAGAAGACTACTGAGGCACATTTGAGCAGCCGCGGGAAGTATCCTTCGGAGAGGCAGGCATTGAAAAGTGCCATGAATCGAAGGCTTACGTAGCTCAGGGCGTGCTGAAAGGCTGTGGCGTAGGTGCTACTTGGTCCTGGTGTTTTGTGAGGGGCCAGGGAAAAAAGCACTTCCCGCACTTGCTCTTGGGGCCAAGGAGGGTGGGGAGAGCCACTGTACGGGAGATATGCGGTCACCCTGCCAGACGTGTCATGTTGGCCTCACTGATGGACACGGTGCTCAGGAGCCCATGCGGGAGGGATTTGTAGGAGGAGGCCCATGGGTTGTGAGTGAGTTTGGTGGAGGTGAAGCTGCGCCTGGAGGTTATCTTGGCTCGACGGATTACACGCTTTAGCTCACATGTGGCTGTGCGGTATTGGGCAAGACGCCATTCTAGAGCAGCTCGGCGCAGTCGGCACACCCCAGTGCAGCTGGCCTGCACCTCCTCGCTCCACCAAGAGACAACGGACTTGGAGGGGGCAGTAACAAAAGGCACCGCCCGCACAGAGCAATTTTTGATGAGGGACGACAGGGTATGAAGCTCAGTGTCGATGGCTTCTTCGGAAGAGAGGGCTGTGCTGGCAGGTGGGGGAGCAGAGTTAAGGGATTCCTCGATTAGGCGCGTGAAGGCGTTCCAATCTGTAGCTGCGAATGCAGGTCTACGTCGACGTGTGATGGCGGGTGCTCTAGTGCGCCTCGAGACGTCAAAGGCCCAAGCGTACATTGTGTGGTCCATACCTTCAAGGTGGAGCTGGGTTTAATTTGTGGCTGGCAGGGTCAGTGAGGTAGTGAACGTGGAATCAGTGAAGGAAGACCCTTGGGATCCGACAAAGGTGGGTTCATTCGGGAGAGCTGTGAACTCTAGTCTGTGGGCGTTGGCATGAGGGGAACTCCCGAGAGAATGGTGAGCGTTGAGGTCGTCTGCAACGACGACTGCTGCGGGGGCCAGCGCAGCCAGAGACTCCTGCAGGTGGTTGAGGTTGGGACTTGGACCCGTGGGGTATGGCGGGAGGTACAGGGACATTGCATAGAACATGCGAGCCCATTCCACACGCACGACAGTAAGGTGTGTGGAGGAGAGATCTGGGAGGAAGTGGGCAGGGATATAATTATTAGGCTCCTGAAGAAGTAGCATGTGTAGGGGAGTGGTGATAGCCTCATGATGGAGAAGGGAGTGTGGAGAGTACTGTCTGCCCAGGTTAACGGAGCCGAGGTTCAGGGCTGTGCTAGAGCTACATCGATCCATGGGCAAGGTTTGAGACCCTACCACTCCACCACCCACTGAGCAGGCAGGACCCAACAAGGCCTCAGGACCTTCTGGGACCAACGCATGGCCTCTTCAACCAGTGCTTGACACTGCGCTATTTCCCACAGCCATGGAAGAGAGCGTCCTTTTCGTCAAGGCCCAACCATCCACCAGACACCCCAGACTCATACTGTTAATGCGGACTGTATAAATGGGAACTTACCCAGTCGAAATCTGGAAGCCGCGAAACCTCGTCTGTCGTGGTGTCGAAGGGGGAGGGAGAAGTAGGAAAGGAGAAAAGAGAATAGGAGAGAAGGAAGAGAAACAGCTTAGACGAAATGTACAAAAACTAATGAACAAAAACAACTAAAAACCGGACAGGGCCGAAACTATAATGCGATGCGCGAATACAAGACCGAGAGAGAGAGTCGTAAGGTTTCTGCCTCGCCAGGTTACACCGCACGCGACATCAACGGCTTCCAATGGACATGCAGACTCTCTCTGTTGACCTGACCGGAAACAACATTGGAGGCTATGTCTTCACGCATTGCAGCCCTGTGCCCACCTAGTCTACTATTGCCAGAACGGCGCAAACATTTCCCCCACCCTAAAGGGCTTCCCAGTCTTTAGACCCTATCCCTTTGTTTTATTTGGGGGGTGTAGAAAGAACTTATAACAATATGAACATGACTGAAACAAAACCACAGCAACAACAGTAACAATGAACAGAACTAAAGGTTGTGTGAGGTTTGGGTTATTGAGTGGGTAAAATACACAATTTTACCACGGGGCGAGTCAAAATACGAGTGCCAACTTGCACTCTTGTCACTCGAATTGCACCATCACGAGAGGGAAACACCTCTTCCACTATCCCTAGTGGCCAGGTAAGTGGAGGGGTATTCTCTTGCATGACCACCACTACCGTGCCTGGTGTGATGGCTGGAGTTTCTTCGCCCCATTTGGGCCGTTGTTGAAGGTTGTGGAGATACTCCTGATTCCAACGTCACCAGTAGTGCTGAACAATTCGATCCACACGCTGGTAATGTTCCAAACGGTTGAAGGGCTAGTCACTCACATCCTTAGCTGGTAAGCAGTCCAAGGTGGACCCCAGAGTCATAAAGTGAGCTGGCGTGAGAGCTTTAGGTGCGGCAGGGTCGTCAGAGAGAACACAGAGCGGTCTGCTGTTCAACAGAGAATTTGTACCAGTGCCGTGGTCATCTCCTCGTAGGTCAGTACTTGGGTCCCTATGATTTTGGACAGGTGGGTCTTGATGCTCTTCACATTTGCTTCCCACACACCACCGAAGTGTGGGGCAGCTGGGGGGTTCAGTCGCCATTCCATCCCGCGCTGAACCAACTCCTCTTCAATTGCTGAGGTGAAAGTCGGGCTGGCCGTAAATGAATATAACTCCTTGAGATAGGTGCGAGCTCTAATGAAGTTGGTACCGTGATCGGAATACATCACAGCGCACGGCCAACGTCGAGCCAAAAATCTCTTGAACGCTGCCAGGAAGCAAGGTGTTGAGAGATTCGCAGCAAGCTCCAAATGCACAGCCTTGGTGGACAAACAAATGAAAAGGCACAAGTACGCCTTTTGTGTTCGTCCCCCTCGTCTACGAGCAATTGATATGATAAAAGGCTCAGCATAGTCCACTCCACAGTTTGTGAAGGCTTTAGCTTCCTGAAAGCGTGCGGCTGGCAGGGGAGCCATCCTGGGATAAGTAGGGGTTGGCTTCACACGAAAACAAACATTACACAGATTTACACGTCGTCTGACCAGATTCCGAGCAGACAGGATCCAATATTTCATCCTCAGAAGCGACATTAGCAAGTATGGCCCCGTTCGTAGATTATCCTTGTGTACTTGATCAACAAGGAGTTCCACATAACGGCCCTGTTTCGGTAGAAGAATTGGATGCATCCGATCATGCGGAAGATTAGAGTTTTGGAGGCGTCCCCCCACTCTAATGAGTCCGTTTTCCAGAAATAATGATAAACGCTGAATTAAGGGTTGGCGCATAAGTTTTCTATGTGGTAATGGCAAGGTGGCCTGGTTTAGTGATTCCAGGATTTCGGGGAAATATATCTTTTGCACATAAGCCAGCCAAATATGTTCTGCACGTTGTAATTCGGGGATTTGTAGTGCTTTGCCTCTGTATCCCGAGTACTGAGGAGAACAAAGGAATACCCATGCAGTGACCCGATGAAGGCGATGCAAAGAGGACATGCGTTCTAACAAGGAGGCCAATACAAAGTTTACTGGTGTAGATGTCTTCAGGGCGACAACTCTATCTTCTTCGGCAAGAGAACCCCCAGGGAGTTCAGAAAGTGGAGCGAGGGGCCAGCAATTCTCTGCGTCTTGTAGCCAGGGAGGTCCAGAGAACCAAAGAGAATTATCCATCAGGACTTGGACCCTGGTCCCGCGACTGAGTAAGTCCGCAGGGTTTGTTTCAGTTCGAACGTGCCACCAACACTTGGGTTCCACAATGCTCTGTATTGAAGCGACTCGATTGGAAACAAAGGTTTTCCATCGCGAAGGAGATGCACTCAACCACTGCAGTGCGACAGTCGAGTCTGAGCATGCATAAATTCTATCGAATGAGTGGCGATCTTTAAATATTCGAACTGCTTGCTCAATCAATCTAGCTAAAACCAGACAGCCACACAGCTCCAATCGCGGTATCGTTTGAGTCTTCATTGGGGCTACTCTACTCTTTGCGCATAGTAATCTGGACTCCCAAGGCTTACCTACTTCATTACAAGTGCAAACATACAACACAGCACCATAAGCTTCCTTTGAGGCATCGGAAAATCCTATAAGTACCGAGCAGGATCCTGTACGTATTCCTATGTGCCGAGGTACAGACTGTGAAGGTAGGATAGCCAGATCCCTGACAAACAACTTCCATTTCTGAACGATATAACCAGGGGGTGAGTCGTCCCAATCTATTTTTAACGACCAAAGAGTCCTGATCAGAAGTTTGGGAACAATTGTTAGAGGTGAAAGCAAACCTAAAGGATCAAATATCCTGGCGATTGCAGAGAGAATCGATCTCTTGGTGCATGCAGATAGGACCTCACTCAGTTTGAAGCCAAATGAATCAGACTTCGATTCCCAGTATAAACCGAGAACCTTGGTAGGAGCATCGTCATCAAAGGAAACGTCATGTAACTGGAGTTCTGCTGGGATTTGGGTGAGAAATGATGAGGAACTAGAGCACCACTTGGCTAGAGTGAAGCACCCCAAAGAGAAAAGTTCAACCAACTCCCGATAGGCTGTGAGGGCATCTGCCTCCAAAGGAATGGAAGTGGCAATAGCGTCCATGTAAAGGTCTCGTCGTACTATTTTTCTGGCAAGGGGGAATTGATCCCCGTCCAAGTCGACTAAATGGCATAGGACGCGTTGGGCTAAGTATGGAGGAGGCCATGCCAAGAACGACTGTGTTGCCCTGCATTATCCTCAATTCCTCATCAGGGCTCTCCCTCCACAAAAATCTTTGAAATCTCCTGTCTTCATCCCAGACTAAAATTTGGAGGTACATCTTGCGAACGTCAGTAGAAAAGGCTACCTGATACAAGCGAAAGTTAAGAAGGATGGCGAAGATACCTGCTTGAAGTTTGGGACCAACATGCAATAAATTGATGAGCGAAAATCCAGAGGAACTAGGAGCAGTCATGTCCCAAACTATTCGGAGAGGAGTACTCGTGCTGCTAGGCTTGGAGACAGCATGGTGAGGCACATAATAAGCTGGCCGATCCTCGCTCGCATCGTTGCATGAGAGCTGGCTGACAGAACCCTTCGCAATGT
Source organism: Pachypeltis micranthus (assembly GCA_020466155.1). Classification (NCBI taxonomy): domain Eukaryota; kingdom Metazoa; phylum Arthropoda; class Insecta; order Hemiptera; family Miridae; genus Pachypeltis; species Pachypeltis micranthus. The sequence continues at coordinate 40,212 of CM035770.1, read as the reverse complement.
GATCCCTCATTACCTGTTTATATTGTTGATGGCATCTGGGTTCCAGCAACAACCTTTTTTCGAGAGAAAGGAATCGCTGAGTGCTATGACGCAGAGAATCAAAGGGTAGGGGATTGCTTGAAAGGCAAAGATACAAGTTGGATCTCGAGAGACAGTGTTTACGAAAATCGCTTCGCATTCTTCATCTTCAGGACTCAGGAACTCCACTGCTGGGAGTTCTTCAATCTCCCAAAACTTTTGGTGAAGGGTATCGATGGTAGTATCCATCACTGCTAGGAAGTTTCTGGTAGGAGAAGTGAAACCTGAAAGTTTGGTCTCACCAAGGAGTAGCCAACCAAGACTACTTTCTAAGGCATCGGGGGTGCCAGCAGGGCCAGAACGTTTGTCACCAGAAACAATCCTAAGCCACAAAGAAGCTCCTATTAAGACATCGATTGCACCCGGAATATTGAAACGGTCATCAGCTAACTCCAAGCCCGTAATATGAGTCATCCTATCCAAGGGAATTATCATAGATGGAAGATCGCCAGTAATTTCATCCAAGACGGAGGCGTCTATGTGATAGCTAACGCCAGGACGGCTGATAGATGAAAACTGGAAGCTAGCTCTTTCTGTGCAACGAGTAGGTTTGTTGTTGAGACCATCAACCACACATCGTTGAGGAACTGTACGCAAATTCAGGCGCTTGCAACATTCTCGGGTGACAAAATGAGACTGGCTGCCACTGTCAAGGAGAACCCTAAGTACATGCGGTTCACCATTCGAATCTCGTACAGAGACCTTTGCCGTTGACAGTAACACCATTGTTGACACATGACTAAACTTGGCGTTTCCTGTCCTGAAATTTCGTTACCCCTGAATGAAGGGGACACGAACTCGTCTAGGCGAAAGGCGATTATGACCAACCTGAAAAGAGTATGGCAAGAAAGGTGGTCTGAGGCTGAAACTGGCCGTTGGACGTTTGCCCTATTCCCGTCTGTGGAGGGCAGATGTAAAATGAGGTGGGTTAGCCCCGGCTTCTCTGTGTCTCAGTTTCTGCTGGGCCATGGGGACTTCAGGGCGAAGCTCTACCGACTCGGTCTCTGTGACGATGAGACATGCAGCTGTGGAAGTGCCCCAGAAACAGTGCAACATGTACTCAATGAATGTTCCAGATGGACAAGTCAGCGCGCACGTCTGAGGGAGACGGTGTTTGGGGATGAGCTCCCAATCGACCTGACCCGTTACGTGTCTGCGTCTGGCTTCCCTGCGCTGGAGGACTTTGCGAGGAGCGTCCTCGCATAGTCTATATCCGACCGGGTACCATCGCCCCCTCGGTATTGCACCCGCCTTCGACACCTCTTAGCTTCATTGCACTCACTTCTAAGGTGTAACGAGGCGGAGGCTAGTCGGCACCGCCGAGGAAAGTGGTAGGCGTCTAGCAGCCTGGGAGGTCCTCCCCTCAGGCAATGTTAGAACGTCGAGGCAAACCAGAAGGCCGCTTCGTGGGAAACCACCTAGCAACTGGTAGCACGGGCTGTTGGAGCCCCGCTGATCCCCCGAGAAGGGGGGCCCACCAACAGACTGAGGAAGGATTCGTGCTGGTCTGGTTCACCAAGTGCTGGAAGGTGGGCTCCGAAAGCCTTTTATGGCCCAGGGGTTGCTTTCCCTCGTCTACGACGTGGGGACGGGTTAAGAGCCCTCGGGCTGGCACAACTCGGACCGAAAGGTCGGCAGTAGAATCTCTCGAACATGTTGACACATGAGCACTGGAAGCTACTAGAGTGGTGCTCTGATCAGTCAAAGCAGTTTCCAATTGTTGGGAAGAAGAATAAGCGGGTGGTACGGGTGATGGATTGGGAGTATTGGTCTCGGTTGGAGTGACCTCAGTCCCACTGTTCGTCTCTTTCAAATGTAACATCGAATGATGGCTCTTGCCACAGTGACGGCAAACTGTACTCGTCAAACAAAACCTAGCAAAGTGGGTTTGCAAGCAGTTGTAGCACAGCTTATTTTGTTTAGCCATATCAAAACGGCCACGTGGCGACATGGTTTGAAAGACAGGGCATCGGTATAACACCTGCGGTCTCTTATCCTTACAGGCCAAACACTTAACAGCCTTTGATGAAGTTGCTGTGTACGTACTATCCGAACTTTAGGCCACAAAGGCATGCGATTTTTTTTAAGACATCGCATTCGAGCCAGCTTGTAGACTGCTTGGGGTTTGATGTCTGGCCACTATCTTCATCTCACCTCGAACGAAGGTCTCTAATTCGGAAAATGAAGGTATCTCCACACCTCTAACTTGATGCTCAAACCCCCTGCGGGTACTTTTATCGAGTTTCTTTGTAGCCAAATAAATTACAACAAAATCGAAAGCAGCAAAATCGAAGAAGTTATCAATAGGGACATGCTTCAAGGCCGCTGCGGGTTCGATAAAATTATTCAGAAAATTGTTCAAGTCCTTTTCAGAATCCTGGGACAAAGGCTTGAAATTGATTAATTTATCGAAATAGTAAGTTCCCAGTGCCCTAGGATCGTCATATCACTTAACTAAAGTAGAGAACAAATTTGAATAGTTTTCTTCAGTTGGAGCTATTCCCACACAGACTGCTCTCGCATTACCCTCCAAATGTGTGTATAAATAGTTGACTATTTCTAAATTACTTAGTTGCGGATTTTAATGCACAAGTCTTTTGAACGATTGATAAAAATTGGGCCATTGCGCAAAGGTCCCATCAAACCTAGGTAATTCGTGCCTGGGAAGTTTAATTTTACACGAAGGGATAGGATTTGTGTCCTGCTGAACTGCACAGTGGGCCTCGCGCAGTTTTAACCTATCGTGTGTATGATGTCAGCGAGTTCATCTAAATTCGACATTTTTTTAAAGTTTGGCTCGTACTTGTCATTTTCCTTCATCAACAACCTTTGTTCGCTATCCAAGAGCTCGCTAAATTGAGTGCAAAGCACAGGCACAGTAGCCGCCTTTGTCAAAAATATTTCAGAAGTTGACTCACTAAGTGTTTTGATCAACTCGAAAATACCTTGGACTCGCCCAAAGATCTCCTTCATTTTACCTCTAACAAACTTCAATTCAGTCTGTTGGGTGCAAGAATGGGGGAGCTGAGGATCGCAACAAAACTGAAACTCGGTGAGGGTGAGGAGGACTGTATTATACGTGCGTGCGGAATTGAGTTGAGTTAAAATTAAGGTGAGATGGAGTGCAAATGGGCGACACAAGGGCAGTACTCGGAACGCGTGAACTGGCGCGGGCAACTATATGAGAAAGTGAGAAGTTACTGGGGTGATAGTTGGAAGCTGAAAGATTTAGGAAGAGCTCTGTCGTCGATAGGAACATAAAATTGGGAGAAAGAACTAAAGAAAGGGGAAAACCTAGAAAAGGGGGCTGGGGGGCCTGCAGCTGAGGAGCAGGTATTGAAATAGTTGGAGACAATTAGGCGGTCAGAGACAGTGACGCGGGGAAGTCTGAAGTCAAAGACTCTGACAACTTCGACGCTTTGCGTCGAACATACTCCCCCGCGCTGCAGCAGCAGGATAACCCTTGAAGTGGGGTTACAGTTGTGTGTGGTAATGAACGTGAGTGAGGAGGCTAACGCTCATGAGGGCTGAGCTGGAGGACGTGGCTAGGCTGGGCTGCCTGATGAGCCAGAGCACAGAGAGATGAGGTGATGCGTGTGAGACAATGATGTGCTAGTGAATTGAGCAGGAAAACAGAGACTTGGAGGTGCAAAAATGAGGATGAATGAGTGATCTCATGAGGAAGCACAGGAGGTGGTGCAAGGAGAACGCAAGGAGAGTAGGACAGCACAGACATAAAGAGGATTAAGGTGTGGGTCACTAAGGTGGGAGATGGCGGAAGGCATACTAGGGGGAGGTGAGTAGGGAAGGCACACTTGGGTGGTGCAAATAGGGGGAAAGGCACGCTGGGGTGGTACAAGTAGTTAGAAGGGCACGCTGGGGTGGTGCAAGAGGGAGAAAGGCACACTGGGGTGGTGCAAGAGGGAGAAAGGCATGCTGGAGTGGTGCAAGAGGAAGGAAGGCACTCTGGGGTGGTGCAAGTAGGGAGGTGCAAGAGGAAGGAAGGCACGCTGGGGTGGTGCAAGAGGGAGGAGGGCACAGTGGGGTGGTGCAAGTAGGGAGGAAGGCACGCTCGGGTGGTGCAAGTAGGGAGGAAGGCACGCTGGGTGGTGCAAGTAGGGAGGAAGGCACGCTGGGGTGATGCAAGTAGGGAGGAAGGCACAAAGGGGTGGTGCAAATAGGGAGAAAGGCACACTAGGGTGATGCAATTAGGAAGGAAGGCACAAAGGAGTGGTGCAAATAGGGAGAAAGGCACAAAAAAGTGGAGCAAGAGGAAGGAAGGCACGCTGGGGTGGTGCAATTAGTGAGGAAGGCACGCTGTGGTGGTGCAAGAGGGAGAAAGGCACAAAGGGGTGGTGCAAATAGGGAGAAAGGCACGCTAGGGTGATGCAAGTAGGGAAGGCACAAAGGAGTGGTGCAAATAGGGAGAAAGGCACACTAGGGTGGTGGAAGTAGGGAGGAAGGCACGCTGCGTTGGTGCAAGAGGGAGGAAGGCATGCTGGGGTGGTGCAAATAGGGAGGAAGGCACGATGGGGTGGTGCAAGTAGGGTGGAAGGCACGCTGGGGTAGTGCAAGAGGAAGGAAGGCATGCTTGGGTGGTGCAGGCGGCGCTAGTGCATGTATGAGAATGCACACAGCAGTGGGTAAATAGGGGAAAGCACATTGAAAGGGGCGATAGGGGCGAAGGAGCTCACTGAGGTGATGCAAATGGGGCTAGCACACTGGGGCAGTGAGGAGGAGAAGGCGTATGGGAGTGGTGCAAAAAGGGTATGTTCAGTGAGTAAAGGGTATGATTTAGGGCATGGGATTAAGAGGCGAGACCTAGTGCTGTCCTGGGTGAATGCTCAATGATACGAGGGCTGATTACGAGTACAATTGGGAGGTCGAGAGGATAAGGAATGTTGGTAGGACAGAACATTGAAGTAGGCGGAAGGGTGAGGCAAGACGACAGGGTGAAAGAGAAACAGGATGTGAGGTTTGTACTATTAAGTAAGGATGCGAGCTGAATGAAATTGTATTGGAGAGAAACGGTTAGGAGGATGAAACGGAAAAGGGTGTAGTCAAACTACAGTTAGGGTTTGGAGAATTGGGGTATAAAGATATAAATGGCGTTGGGGCATGGGGAACTAGTGATCAGGGCGACGCTTAGTTATGGGAGCAGAAAAACAAGAAGGAGGATGAGGCGAAAGGAGGTGTAAGTAAACTATGTGAATTTAGTGAGATGGTCAAAGGGGGCTTGGTGACAGCACTTAAACTTTGGAATGTGGGCAAGAGGTTCTGAGAGCAAATGTTTGTGTTGAGAGACTCGAAACACCAATACAATGCTTTTGTTCTGTGAGGGGGTGTGGATGCACATGTAGGAAAATGGCTGTGGGTTGTGTGATTCAAATGAGGTTATGAGTGGAGCTGAGGCGTGATATATATAAAGGCCATTGGTGGATAGGGTACTAGTAATGAAGGCTGGATAGTGTTGCAGGAGCACAGTAACAGGTAGGAGGAAGAGACAAAGGGGGGTGGAGGCAAACTGTTTGATTGCAGAATGTTGGGCATGGTGACAACACTTGGAATGCGGGTTGTAGGCACAAGGAGCTGAGAGGAAGGGTTTGTAATGAAGGCCTTGTAGAAACGATTTGAGCTTGGGCTGTGTGGAACTTTAATGTGGGTTAGCGACTTGGGAGAAAATGATTGCGGGTTGCATAGATAAAGGTGGGAACCAAGAGGAGCTGAGGGCTGCCTCTGAAGAGGAGGAGCTGAAGACTCGCTCCTATAGTCTACTATGGGAAGCCAGTTCACGCTATTCCGAGACTTACCTTGTGTTACATTGGTCGGCGGCGATCTGAAGTTGGAAGAAGCAGACGAAGGCGATTGACCGGCGGCGATGCGACCATTTCGAGTGTTGTGATGTTTCATTGGGATAAAGGTGGTTGGAAGTTCGCAAGAACGGGGCCGTTGCAAGCATCTAATTGGCGCTTGAGTGGCGGGGCGATTCTGTGATGAGCCCAGCGAAGAGATCGTCTGAGGAGTGACTAGCGATGGCGGCGGCGGTGAGTTACCGCAGGGAGGCGAAGTTAGAGCGGGCGCCACAACGGATGGTGACGAGAGGCTGGTTGTGAGTTTCGATGTTGACGCGTGTGGAAGAGACAGAGGAGTTGCGGCGTGCGCCGGAAGACGAGAAGGCGCAGACACGATTATCGTTTCAGCTTCTTTTCGCAGGTTGAAACGCGTAGTGGGCATCGTGGCGTTAACGTTCGGTCCTGGATGCTCGAAAGTTAACGAAATCTGGCCCGGAGGACCAAATGTTGGGTGCAAGAATGGGGGAGCTGAGGATCGCAACAAAACTGAAACTCAGTGAGCGTGAGGAGGACTGTATTATACGTGAGTGTGGAATTGAGTTGAATTAAAATTGAGGTGAGATGGAGTACAAATGGGCGACACAAGGGCAGTACTCAGAACTCGTGAACTGGTGCGGGCAACTATATGAGAAAGTGAGAAGTTACCTGGGTGATAGTTGGGAGCTGAAAGATTTAGGAAGAGCTCTGTCGTCGATAGGAACATAAAATTGGGAGAAAGAAATAAAGAAAGGGGAAAACCTAGAAAAGGGGGCTGGGGGGCCCGCAGCTGAGGGATTCCTGCAGGCGAGGAGCAGGTATTGAAATAGTTGGAGACAATTAGGCAGTTGGAGACAGTGACGCGGGGAAGTCTGAGGTCAAAGACTCTGACAACATCAACCCAGTCATTGTTACACAAAAACTAAGGGTCAACTAAACAAACAAACGCAAGGTGCGCACAAAAAAAAAACTAAAACCTCAACACGTTTGACCCAGTTACTTTACCGAATCAAATGGATTTTCTTACTGTCCCAAAAGCTGGACAATACCAACGCGGAAGAGGAAGCCTCGAAATATTGGGTATTCCCAGATCGTTTAAATACGAATTTTAGAAGACGCAGGGCATCTACTTTCGAATCGACGGCTTGGGACAAATATTTGATCTAAAATCCCGAGATCGAGCAGGTGCTATTGAATGATCGAAAAATAGGTAACTAAATTCACCTATCTCGGCCCGGTGGAACCAATGTTAATGTGGGCTGTATAAATGGGAACTTACCCAGTCGAAATCTGGAAGCCGCGAAACCTCGTCTGTCGTGGTGTCGAAGGGGGAGGGAGAAGTAGGAAAGGAGAAAAGAGAATAGGAGAGAAGGAAGAAAAACAGCTTAGACGAAATGTACAAAAACTAATGAACGAAACCAACTAAATACCAGATAGGGCCGAAACTATAATGTGATGCGCGAATACAAGATCGAGAGAGAGAGTCGTAAGGTTTCCGCCTCGCCAGGTTACACCGCACGCGACATCAACGGCTTCCAATGGACATGCAGACTCTCTCTGTTGACCTGACCGGAAACAACATTGGAGGGTATGTCTTCACGCATTGCAGCCCTGTGCCCACCTAGTCTACTATTGCCAGAACGGCGCTAACACATACTGCCCCATCAGCCTGCTGAGCATCGAGAGAAAATGGCAGGAGAAGCTAATCCTCGCCTCCCTCCACCCACTGATGTACCCAGCTCTCCACCCTCACCAGTATGGAGGCATCACCAAGCGAAACACCTTGGGGGCAGTCAGTCGCCTTTGAGAAGTAGTGAGGGTAAACCCCCAACATGTTGTTCTCACAGCCTTCTACGATATGAAGGTTGCATTCAACACGGTGTGGTGGCCAGCTCAGGGCTCAGGAGACTGGCACTCCCCCCCCCCCTCCATGGTATCCTCGCAAGTTTTGTCGAGGACACACTGCCACCAAGGGAAGCGGGTGCCAGAGGGCCCAAATAGACCTCACGGCCGACACTGGGCTGAAGCTAGCTACAGATTTACAATCGAAACTTTGACCGTTTCCTCTGAAGTCATGGATGATCCAAAACATGAATATGAAACATATTTGGAATCAGGACAGGAATATCACTGCTCACTGCTCCAGCTCCTCTCGGACCAAGGATACACCCCCATAGTCTCCGTGGATGACCTGGCCATGGTCGTTGGCATCAATCACAGCAAATATAGTAGGCTAAAGACTACTAACTGAAAGAACTCGCGGGACAATAACAACAGCGAAAGTAATCGTTTCATTGTTTGTACTCCCTCCCTCCTGTCTTATTAAAATCACCCGCCCACTCGACTCGCAAAGTTGTGCCAATTACCTACAGGTGCACATGGGAAGTACGGGGACAAGCCCAATCCCCGGAACTCCCATGGAGATAAAGCGTATGTGCCGGTAGAACGCCTTTTGGCAATTCCAACATTGCGTAGGCTGCTTAAGATGCAGCCAAATATAATGGTAAAGTTAACGTACCTGTTAGGTGAGTCCGTCTCCTCTGGCTTGTGAGTTACTGTGGGCAAGCGCTTTCGATGTAAAGACATCATCGTCTGGCCGTTTAGTCAGTACTGGAGTCAGTCAGTTGGTCGTGGTCTTTATATACAAAGAGAAAGGTGAAGGGAGTGATGGAGCGTTGGGGAAGGGGCGGGGAGAGGTCTTGTTGGTCAGTCTTGTTAGTAGTACCTTAGCCGGACTGGCTGTGTTAGGTATTAAAGAAATTGGGTTGTGTCCGCCAGTAGGCAAATACTAAAGTTAACGTACCTGTTAGGTGAGTCCGTCTCCTCTGGCTTGTGAGTTACTGTGGGCAAGCGCTTTCGATGTAAAGAGATCATCGTCTGGCCGTTTAGTCAGTACTGGAGTCAGTCAGTTGGTCGTGGTCTTTATATACAAAGAGAAAGGTGAAGGGAGTGATGGAGCGTTGGGGGTATTTGCCTACTGGCGGACACAACCTAATTTCTTTAATACCAAATATAATGGCTACCATGGGGGCTTCTGCCCACGGCTGGTGGTGTGGAGCCCTTCAGGGGGCCCCTTCAGCCACGGGGGTGGTTTCGCTGGATGTCCCTCTACAGAGTTGTTTGGTGCTGGCAGGAGAGCGGTTGATGCTATAAAGGTAGATACCCTCTCCAAGGCCAAGGGCATATGCCCAGCACTCGTGCAAATGCTTGCAGGCGCTTATGGCACCTGTAATATTTAGTTTTCGTCCTTCCATTGTATTCAGGTCATGTTTTGTGTGGTTTACTGGAATTTGTTGATGCTGAATTGAGTGGGATGGGTCCCGGAGCTGTTGAAGAGAATAACTATTGTGTAATTATCTGCAGGGTTTGAAGATGAAACTGGGGTTGTCAGGGTGGGCGGCTGCTTAAAGCATGCTACCAACTATCAATGTCACCATCCAATCCTGCCACCAAATAAGGCCATTTCATGACGTTGCTGGTGGACCACCATCACCATATTCACTTGAACCCTGAATCTGAACTACTTCAAGCACCAATCCAAATGAAATATTGGGTTCATTCACTTCGAAGACTTGTAGAGCATCGCATCTTCTTATGTAAGCAGTGCTATTAGTTGCGGCGGGCAACGCTTCCAATCATCATCATAACTTTCCAGCATACTGGAGTTGACCTTGCTCGACCATTGCAAATGAGGAAATCACTCCGACGTAAAGCTGTTGTATCTAAAGTGTATGTGTGCATGTTTGTTTCCATGACCACCAAAGCTGTACATCTTGAGGCAGTCTCACACAGCCTTTCTACTGGCGCATTCCTTGCTGCCCTGAATCGATTTATTAGCCTGTGAGGGATACCCCAGATTATATACAGTAACTGAAGCACTAACTTTAAGGGAGTCACGAATAGTTTGATGTGTGGTATCAGCAGGAGCAAACCCGTCTAAACTTGTTTACCACGGCAGTCATAGTGGTATAGAGTGGAAGTTTATCGCGCCATACTCTCTACATTCTGGAGGTTTTTGGGAGGCAACAGTGAAAAGCTTCAAAGTTCGTCTGCAGCAAACGTATGGGACACTCATGAGGAAATGGCAACATTACTGAAAAAAGTTTCCTGTGTCCTCAATTCTAGGCCTGTGTGTCCACTTTCTTCAAGCCCTGAGAACAATGATTTCCTGTCTCCAGGACATTTCCTTACGAGGCCCCATCCTAAGGTCATTCTCGAGTCCACAGTCCTGGATGTGAAGAATAATCGATTGGCCCACTGGGAGCTTTTCAAGTGCCACATAGAACAACCATAGAACTGGTGGAGGGTAGAATACCTGTCCTACCCACAACAACACTATCAATGGCTCAAATCTAGCTTGAACTTTCAGAAAGAAGACCTGGTTCTCCTAAAAGATGCCACCACTACACTGGCCTACTGCCAAGGTCATCCAGGTACACCCAGACCAGGACAACCAAGTATGCGTAGTTACTATTCATCGAGGAGCATCTACTCTAAAAAGGCCAACTGTCCGGCTGGTACCTCTTCTCCCACTGGCAGTCCCGGCATTCAGCGACCCTAAATTTATTCAAATTTGGTGGGCGGTATGTCGGCACTAACCGCTAGAACGCCTGTGGAGGAAGACGGAGATCCAACGCACACACTCCGGCCAATCGGCAATTGGCGACTCGCACCTACACGTCCGAGGTTCTCCCCGGCTTCTCGCTGCGCCGCCTACAACTCCAGTCTGCTTTAGCGCTTTTCGCCGCCACGATACGCTCCGTTTCTGTTTCGATCATTTTCGTTTCCATTCATTTTCATTTTGCCGACAAAAGAACATTTTAATTTCAGTTATCGTTTCTTCGACGATATTACCGACGTCTACCTAAAGCAAGAGGGGAGTGTGGAATTCCCATTCTCCAACAACCAATAGGATATTATAGGAAGCAGTGGAACTTACCATGTGTTCGTAATCTGGACTGGGTGGTGGTGTAATCACATGGTCTAACTCTGTATAACTCTTCCTCATATGGAAAGTGGAAGATGTTTGTTGGCTCAAATAGTTCAACTTTGCACGTATGTAGTTGTTGTTCTGATAAGCTGAGACGCCCTTTCGATGGTACAAATGTTTGTGAGTGCTGGTATGTGGCCAATCATCCAGTAGCTCATCTTTTATTGGGTAAAGATAGTCTTGTTTCTGTTTTCTTTCAGTGATGCTGCTATGCCTGATAACGAGAGAATCTGCATAGCCGATGTCTTTGGCATCTATTTCTAAGCGCTGGTCAGTGTGGTCCTCTCTTAATGCAGCTATTGTTATGTCAAACTTTTCCTCATTCTCCAAATCAGCCAACGTGCTGTCTTCTTTTTCTTCTACATGATCCATAAAGCCGCGTAATGGGTTCTTTTCTTGTACATTTACCTTTGCCGGTTCAGTAGCATTCTTGACATATTTTCCCGTATATGAATGGTTTGTTTCCTCAAACTCTTCCTTAGTGGTTGCTAAACTATCAAGCACTTCAGAAGGATTTTCTTCTAACAAGCGTCTTTCTGAGTACAAAATCTTCTCCTCTGTCATTCTTAGCTCTCCTTTGAGAGGCATATGATTTTCTTCTGATTTTGTAAGCTTGCTACCTGGAAAAAGATGCTCTTGTGTAATTGAACCCCCTTCTTCGAAGAGTGCATGATTTTCTTTTTCTTGTAAATGCTTGATATCTGAAGACGTGCGCTTCTCCTTTAATATTGAACGCTCTTCATCAAGGAGGAATCGTTTTTCTTCTGAATGTGAAAGTTTGTTATCTACGGAAAAACGATTTTCCAGAGAAGGGGTACCTCCTTCCGTTAAGCTACTCCTTTTATCTGAAAATGATTGGTTCTTTGATAATGACGAATGCTCTTTGTTTGCAGAGAAAGGGTTTATGTTTGGCAACATTACCTCTCCCTTTGAGAATGACGTTCTTTCCAAGGAAGGGCGCTTTAAAGGCTGGTCTTCTTCCAAATATGAACGCCTGCCAGTTGATGATACCCTGCTTTCCTTCGAAGCCCTTCTTTCCTCCAGATAAGAACGCTTACCATTAGGAGATGCCCTGGCCTTCTTTAAGAATCGCTTTTCCTCTAAATATGAACGCTTGCTGTCTATAGATGCTCTGTTCTCCTTTGAAGTCCGGTTTTCTTTCAAATGTGGATCCATTGTCGATCTCTTTCCTATTGAAAAACGTTCATCTTCACTGACTCCCACATCATGTATGCCTTTTTCTTCTGAAGCGAAACCTGTCTTCGGTGCTGGAGGAGGCTCACTGTGGGACCCCTTGCTTGTACTCGACTCGTTCTCGGTAATATTATTTTTTGATCTCAATGAGTTCTGGTTATTTGTGCTTGACTCCATGTTCTTATCATTCAAGTTTTACAGGATGTGCTTCGTCACTTGGTGTTTTCACCTTAACCAGTCCTGCTATTCAGCATCGATTTCTTTAAGTGATATCCTATGTTTTCGTTATGGCAACTGCAAATATTACTCATTCTTCTAGATTACTTGCGTGTTGTGGTCACTTGAAAACCAAAATGCGTGTGTGTTATTGCATTACATGGCAAACGTGAAATCTTCTAGGTCAGTTACCAACAAACATTCGACTTGGTAACTGTATTCTTTGATTATGGTCGCTCATCGTATATTGTTGCCTCACTAGTTACTGAAAGCAGAGCCTTCTGTCTGAGGCTGACTCCTCATTTTTACTTTCTACTACCCATATGGTGAAGAAGGTATCGTAATGCAGAAAAAAACGAAAGTTGGGTTTTCTTCAGATCTTTACATTTAGAGGCGTACTGAACCTCAAAAAACCTGATTTCAGTTTTAGTAGAGCACTGTAATTGAGTTATAATTTATGAGTTGGTATATCACAAGTTTTGAAGACTAAGATGTACAAAGAAGAGGTGACTTGAACAGGATTTTTTTGTTTGAAACGGTGGATGCAAGTGATACCCTCACGGCAGCTACAAAGGGCCTATTGTGGGGGCGTCTGTGATCCTCAGATCCTGCATTCACCCCCAGGCCCCACGGCACTGGCCTCACTTGGTGTGATGTCACATATGCGCCCCTGCTACCCCCACACAAAGCGGAGGATATCCGCAAGTTCTGCATTCGCCACCTCTTCGCAGCACACGTAATTCACGACTGCCCGCTATACCAGAACACACACACACGCAACCGCATCCCAAGCAGAGCAGAAGCAACCCGACTAGTGGCAACCAAAGGAGCTATAAGACGATTCACTAACTTCGCCCCAAGCCTGGGCACACAAACGGCACACGCTAGAAGCATGGGTACCAAGGCAAGCACCGAGTCCCACTGCACTTACGCCAACCGCCCTCTAGGCAAAACAAAAACAAAAAACTACTGTGCACTTCAACTAACAAGCCAAGAGAACAATTCACACGAATCAGCCAACACTATTATAAAAATAAGAAAAACCCTACTGTGCACTTCAGCTAACAAGCCAACAGAACAATTCCCACCACCATGCACTTCAGGCAAGCATAACACCCATTGGGTTAGGGCTGGTTCCCGTGTGGGGTGGCATCCCCTATCGGGCGCGTCCCCAGGTTGCGGATAGGGGGCCCCATCTTAGTCAGAGCCAGTGTGCTCCACAAGGAAGGGTTGGATCAGAATACGGCCTGTGCCTAATACGATCCCGCGGACAATCTGCTGGCGAACGGCTGTTTCGAGACCGGAACAGAAGGGGTTGACGCCCCCTGCCTCCGTTAGTCACTCGGGTGTTCCAAATTCCCTCCTCACCCGTTTATCCTTCCCCTTTTCCTCCTCTCCTTCCTTCTTCCCCACAGGATGGCGACCGTTGGGCTTGGGGCGTCGTAGGCGTCCGGGTTCCTTCAGTGCGTGGCGGCTTGCCGGCGGAGGGTACAGTCTATCCTCCACGGAGGACCGAGAGTTGGTGATGCTCCTCTCGGTGGCGCCTGATAGCTGGGGCCCGCAACCCGTTAACCAGCGGGGGGTGGCCGCCCTGAACAGCAGGTGTATAATCTCGCTGGGAGCCTGCGCACCCAAGGTGCGCACCCGATACTGCCAGTTGGTGACTGGAAGGGAACCGTGTCGGCCCATGCGGGGGCCTGGGCCGAGGCCACCGTCGGCCCGTCGCGCGCCGGTGGGCTTGGAGCACCGCCTGCGGGGCTCCGGTTCATTGGTGTCAGCTCATCCTTCCTTCTACTCCTTCTTGCACAAACGTGCTACCAAAAACCAAACATGAAAAGTCCAAACACAAAACAATCAGCATCCTCTTCTACATCTTCTTCGGGTTCTCCCAAACCCACCCCCTCCACTTCATCATACGCCAACATTCTGCGGAACACACCAACCCCCTCGCCCCCACTCACTAGGGGCAAGGCTGCCAAGGGGCCACCAGCCCCCACACGCACAGCCACTACTCACAGCACGCTACCCTCCACCCAGCCAAATTCTCCACCACATACCAGGCCCCTCACCAAAATCAAACCCCAGCAGTATCCATCCTCCGACATAAGATCAATCATCGCAGGAAATGCTCCACAACCCTACGACCCAGAAGCAGCGCAGATGATTGGATTAACAGCACCTCAAACAACCCAAGAAACTGTAAAAACCATACATCGGCTCCGGGACACCATCCTAAACGCGCTCCTCAACAAACAACGCACGACGCAGATCTTGTCATCTCTCTCAAATCACCTGGACGCCATAGTGTACCTAGCAGAACATCTAGCTGCAGAGACCAACAGTGCAATCACCAAACAACAAGAACAGCAACCCACTGAAGAGCCAACTCCCCCACAGAACCTAGCAGAACATCTAGCTGCAGAGACCAACAGTGCAATCACCAAACAACAAGAACAACAATCCACTAAAGAGCCAACTCCCCCGAACAACTTGACTCCCACGCTACGTCATCTTCTGATGGAGAGTTTAACACCAATTCTGAAGAGGCTAGATGCACTGGAGAAAAGAAGCACCCACACAACGGAATCTGAATCCTACCAAGTCACACCCCCTGACAACACCACCACTCAAGCTACCCCACACCCAACACAAGGCACAGGACACACAACCGAAACTGAATCCCACCAAGTCACAACCCCTAACAACACAACCACTCACACCACCCAACATCCAACACACGACACAGGACACACAACTGAATCTAAATCCCACCAAGTCACACCCCCTACCAACACCAACACTCACACTACCCCACACCCAACACAAAACTTAGGACTGCCTGCACAAACCCTGTCAGTGGATTGGCAACAATCTAGGAAGCAACGCCACCGTAATCGTGGCAGCAAAACAGCCCAGACAACACAACACACGTTAAACACAGGCACACTCCCAACGGTAAGAACAACCAAGGAGGAAATACGACAGCAGCTTTCCAAACGAGGGGGACCAATACCACAAGCAAGCACGATCGCGACCGTCATACTAAAACCAACAAACGCAACGAACAATCCACTCCAATGGTACAACCAGCTCGCAGAAACAAACCTTGAAGAGGTCAACATCAAAAGGATTAGGCACACAGTCAAGGGAGTGGCCCTCGACGTAGACACACTGGAAGAAGCTAACAAATTAGTCACTCTAGCACAGACGCTGGGAAGTGTGTCGGCCTCAAGACTAGCAACCACCCCACCTCGGATGATCATCAGAGGGATCCCAACGGCCATGGAAGCCGCCGACATAGCACGAGATCTAGCCAAAGACAATCCGACCATCCCAGAAATGAGCACACAGCTACACCTCATCTACCGCACAGGTCGCCGGGGACTACCCCACTCAGCGTGGGTTGCACAGGTCACACCTGCCCTACGGCAAAAACTACTGCAGCAACATAAACTGCGCCTCGGCTGGCTAGTCCTACCAGTAAAGGATCACATCTCCCTCACCAGATGCCGCCAGTGTCAAGGCTTTGGCCACAGCCAAGCCACCTGCAGGGGCACCATAGTTTGCAGCTGGTGTGCGCAGCAAGGACACAGAGATGACCACTGCACCCACCAAGGACCACCATCCTGTGCCAATTGTGCGCGGGCAAGGAAACCTGCGGACCACCCAGCCACTTCAAACTTCTGCACTACCTACATCGCAGCATTAAAAGCAGTTGTGCGCAAAACGGACTACGGTACAGGATTGGCAGCAACCTCGAACCAACACAGACCACCCAACTCAACAAGAGGTGCATTCAACCCTGCACCATCGATTGATACCCATTCACCCCAGGAGGAGGGACGAACATCACCAAACAATGGATAGAAGGCCCAAACTGTGCGTAGCGAGCCTCAATACAGGCAAACGATTCATTACACAACATATGTTACAGCAGATAGCCCTGGAAACACCCTTTCAAATAATCCTCCTCCAAGAACCACACGGAGCCCAGCCAGGAAGAATAACCTTTCCAGCACCATACACAGTACTCCCCCCCCCCCCCCCCACAACATTGTCACTCACCACAGCTAACGGCAGTAATAGTTGACAGCACCCTACCTATCCTTTTCATACCACAGCTCTCAACCCCCCACTTTACAGTTGCGAGAATTGAATGGTCAACCGCATTCTACGTAGTATCTGGATACTTCCCACCACATCCCGCACAAATCACACCCATGCTGGAACATCTGCAGCAGATAATGACCCAACTTGCCCCTCAGCCAATTCTGCTTGCAGGAGACCTCAATGCCCACCACCCATGGTGGGGAGCCGGCGAAGCAAACACCAGAGGCCTAGAAACAGCGGTGGTATTGCAAACATGGGGACTAACCCTACTAGGAACTCCCCTTCGACCCACCTTCACAGGTCCTCAGGGAACATCGTTTGTGGATGTGGCCTTCCTCGCAGGCACACAGCTCCGAGCCACCAACTGGTCGCAACAGGACGTAGCAGGAGCGGACCACACACTGCACACATGGACCCTCCATGACAGCAGGCATTCATGGACTCCATGCACACTACGCCAAACCCGCCCCCAATTCAACGAAGCCAACTGGAACGAATATGCAGAACACATCACAGCTCTATTCGCACAAATCCCCACACTGCCAACCAACAACTCTGAAAATCATACAACCATAGATACACACATCGAAACAATAACCCAAGCCATCAAGCAAGGAACCGCCACGACTCTTCGCACAGCCAACCTCCCAACACGCACTAGTGCCCCATGGTGGAACACTGAAATTCAAACAACCAGCGAGAGAGTCAAACGACTACGTCGTCAAGCCAACAGAGCCACTCGACAACAACATGAGACCCGCACAGCAGAATACCGGGAGGCGAGGCGTGAATTAAAGCGAATCATCAGACGTGCCAAAAGGACATCTTGGCGCAAATACACGACTGAAGAACTTGGAGAAAGCCCCTGGGGCGCCCCATACAAGCTACTGCGTAAAACAGCCCAGTTCCCCCCCACCACACTATTAAACACACTCTCACCCACTGCGACACTCCGTGAAACCAACGAGGCCCTCCTTCAAGGAGTATTTCCCCCTGACGACCACGAACAAGACACCAATGAAGAGAAACTACTAAGAACATCATCCAGACAAGCCCCAGAAGGGGAAAACCTACTGCCTTGGACACTAGCGGATGTGGAGGAGGCCCTGCAAAGTATGCAGCCCACCAAAGCCCCAGGCCCATCGGGCACATACACACTGGCTTACCAACGGTCACCACCAATAGTGAAACAGCATATGCACACACTCTTCAACGAATGCCTCACAACAGGCTACTTCCCACGCCCCTTTAAAAATGCCAAAGTAATATTCTTCCCCAAAAGCAGTGATCGTAACCTCACAGCCCCAGACTCATTCCGCCCAATAAGCCTGTTGAATATTGAGGGCAAGTGGCTGGAAAAACTAATCCTGGCATCCTTACGTCAACACATACTCCCAAAGCTCCACCAAAACCAGTTTGGAGGCATCCCGCACCGCAACACGGTAGATGCCATCCATTGCCTCAGACAGAAAGCAGCCTCCAGCACTAGCCACATAGTATTAGCAGCTTTCTACGACATCAAGGGTGCCTTTAACACAGTATGGTGGCCTGCACTACTGAGTGCCCTACGCAACATCCCGATACCCCCTAACCTACATAACCTTCTATCTAGCTTCTTCGAACATAGGAGGGCATTCACAGGAACAAATCACCAACGGGCCAGAATGGAAATCACCGCAGGCTGCCCACAAGGAGCAGTGACGTCCACAATGCTATGGGCAGCACTAATAGACCCCCTCATGCACCTACTGGATTCACGAGGGTTTTGCCCCATAGTCTTCGTTGATGACATTGCTATCACAATAGAGGGCAACACACCAGGAGCAGTTAAAATGCTACTCCAGCAAGCAACGCGCCTCATCAACAACTGGTGCGAACAAAATCGACTATCCCTAGCACCCCACAAAACCCAACTCGTTGCCATGAGGACCCCAGTTGCACTACCGTTCCAAACAATCGAAGCCATGCCAGGCGTCAGAACAAAAATCGAAAACACGGCAAAATACCTGGGAGTCATATTCTGCCCGAAAGGCTGCCCAACAAACCACCTCAACTTCCTCCGAACTAAGTGCTCAGCACTGCTGGCACACATACGCTCACTTGTAGGACCCACGTGGGGTGCATCCAGCCACTCACGCTTTCGATACTACAGTGCAGTGTTCCTCCCTATTGTCCTCTATGCAGCGGCAGTCTGGTGGGTAGCCCCGTCACAGCAGGACAGACAGCGTGCAAGAACAATGCAAAGGGACACACTGCTTGCCATACTCCCCGCGTATAGAACTACCTCCCATCAGGCGCTGCAAATCTTAGTAGGAACCCCCCCACTAGATCTACTACTCGACCTAGCTGTAGCAAAGTACTACATCAAAAAGGGCATCCTGGCACAGTACACGGGAAGCTTACAACAGCTAGTCCCCACACTTCAACAGCAACAAAATGTGGACCAGCAACTGCAAATCGCTCAAAGCTGGCTCATTGACCAATGGCAGATAAGATACGACTCAGGACCCACAGCAAGACACCTGCATGCAATAATCCCATCGATTGCAGAGCGCCTCAAACACGCGTGGTGGCACCCAACAGCGCAAGTAACTCAACTTTTGTCGGGCCACGGCGCATTCAATTATCGTCTACACTTCTTCAGGCGGCGACCTTTCAACGTCTGCCCCTGCAACGCAGAAGTCATCGAAGATGCAGCGCACGTAATCTACGACTGCCCTTTATATCAAAACGCACGCACACGTAACTGCATTCCAAGCAGAGCAGAAGCAGACCAACTAGTAGCGAGCAAACGAGCCATAAGGCGATTTACCAGCTTTGCCCATGCCTGGGCAAACAAACGCCGCACGCTGGAAGCATGGACACCAAACCGAGCAGCACCAGGCCCCACTGTGCCTAACGCAACACCAAACTGAATTTAAGAAGAAAGGGAAAAGAAAAAATAAATAAATAAATAAAAAATAAAAAAATAAATAAATAAAAAAATAAATAAATAAAAAAAATAAATAAAATAATAATAAAAAAAATAAAAAAATAAATAAAAATAAAAATAGAACAAAATATTAATTTAAAAAAAAAAAAACCACAGAGCACTTTGAACGGGCAGGCTGAATCAAGATGCCACGTCATATCGAGCAAATGGGCCTATGGGCCGTTAATGCGGCCTGGCCCATAACACCCATTGGGATTGGGTTAGGGCTGGTTAGGGCTGGTTCCCGTGTGGGGCAGCATCCCCTATCCCCTGCACTACGCATCGAGCTACTGCGGCTATCAAAACTCCGCCTGGGCTGGCTAATCCTCCCCATCAAAGATCATGTTTCGCTCACCAGGTGTCGCCAGTGCCAGGGCTATGGCCACAGCCAGGCAACATGCACCCGCAAAGCAGTGTGCAGCTGGTGTGGACTGCAGGGACACCGAGACGACGAGTGCTCCCACCAAGGCAGCCCTGCCTGCGCAAACTGCACAAGAGCTAAGAAAGCTGCAAACCACCCAGCCACCTCAGACACGTGCCCCACATATATCCTGGCCTTGCGAACCTCCATCCGGCGAGTGGACTATGGCATGGGACCATCTCAGAACCCACCGGATTCACACTACCAGCTGAACCCATCTGCCAACACACACACACCTCAGGAGGATGAGGGCCTCACAAACGTCAATGAGTAACAGCCCACCCATCACCATAGCAAGCCTCAATACAGGCAAACGATTCATCCCTCACAGCCTGATTCAACAATTGGCGCTGGAAGCACCATATGACATCGTCCTACTCCAGGAGCCGTACGAAGCCTTGGCCGGTCGCCTGAGTTTCATGTCTCCTTTCACAGTCTTCCCACCACAGCAACATTGCAACTCGCCACAACTGACAGCAATCGCGGTAAGAGACACTATCCCTTCACTGTTCATACCAAACCTCTCAACGCCGTACATCACAGTAATCAGAGTCGAATGGAGTTTCACATTCTACCTAGTCAGCCTCTACCTACCCCCACACCCCACACCAGTCGAGCCTATGCTGGAACACATCGAGCACATCCTGACTACACTCTACCCCACACCAGTACTATTCAGCGGAGACCTCAACGCCCACCACCCACTGTGGGGATCCAACAGCGTCAACACCCGGGGTCAAGAGGTCGCTGCAATACTCCACGCGTGGTCACTATCTATCATAGGCATGCCAACCCGCCCCACTTTCGACGGACCACAAGGCTCCTCATTCATCGACGTCACTTTCTCCTCGAGTCCGCGCCTACAAACCACCGGATGGACCCAGCGAGACATTGCAGGAGCTGACCACACAATGCAAACATGGACAATCACAAACCACAGGCACAGGCAAACCCAGGGACGACAACACCAAAGACGCAGACCAGACTTCAGCACAGCAGACTGGCGCGAATTCGCTGCACACATCTCCACACTGCTCCCAAATCAACCCCCACAACTCACTCCCGAAGCCACCACTCAAGAGACCATTGACACTTGCGTTGAAAACCTCACAAAGGTCATCAAGCAGGGCACCGCAGACAAAATACAGTGGACCACCCAAGCAACTAGAACAAGCGCACCCTGGTGGACGCCTCAAATAGGCGAACTCAGCAAGTGCGTTAAAAGGCTAAGGCAAAGAGCCAAGCAAGCCCAACAGCACCTACGAGAGGTCTACTTAGAAGACTACAGGGCAGCCCGAAAAAATCTAAAAAGGACCATACGACGCACCAAAAGGACGACCTGGCGAAAGTTCACCACTGAGGAACTGGGGCAAAACCCCTGGGGAAGGCCGTATAAACTGGTGCGCAAAGTAGCCATACTCCCTCCATCCACACTCACCAACACCCTCCCAATAACAGCCTCAATACAAGAGAACAACGCATCACTCCTCGAAGCAGTGTTCCCACCCGACCGACGAGACCTGGACACACCAGACGACGAGCACCTCCGACTAACTTCCAGGCAGGCACCCGAAAGAGACAACCATCCAGACTGGTCACTGGCCGACATAGTGGAGGCGCTCAGCAGTTTCGCACCGTCGAAGGCCCCGGGACCCTCAGGAACGTACGCTGCAGCCTACCAACACGCGCCAACCGCCGTTAAACAGCAGCTCCAAACCATCTTCAACCAATGCCTCGCGAGATCCTACTTCCCACGGGCCTTCAAACAGGCCAACATCATCTTCATCCCGAAGAGAGGGAATCACAGCCTCAGCACCCCAGACTCACTCCGCCCAATCAGTCTTCTGAACATTGAGGGCAAATGCCTGGAGAAGCTGATCCTGAACTCTCTGCGGCAACCAGTTCTCGGTAACCTCCACTGCAACCAGTACGGAGGAATGCCTAACCGTAGCACCACAGACGCAATACAATGCCTCAGAAGCAAAGCGTCAAGAAGCACAAGCAAGATAATACTAGCGGCCTTCTACGACGTTAAAGGAGCCTTTAATACTGTTTGGTGGCCAGCACTGCTGAGATCCCTACAAGGACACCCCATCCCACCCAACCTTTTCAATCTTCTAGTGAGCTTCCTTGAGGACAGAGTCGCCTACGCAGGGACAAGAAACCAGCGAGCACAGTTGGCCATCACCGCAGGCTGCCCCCAAGGCGCGGCACTCTCCACCCTCCTCTGGGCGATCCTCATCGACCCCCTCTTGCACCAACTCGAATCCCGAGGCTTCGGCCCCATCGTCTACGTGGACGACATAGCAGTGACCATCAAAGCAGACACTCCAGGAGCGGCCAAACTGCTAGTACAAGAGGCGACAAGACTAGTCAACGATTGGTGCACCAGCAATCGACTCACACTAGCGGCTTCCAAGACCCAGCTAATCGCGTTAAAAGCGACAATCGGCATACCCTTCCGCACCATAGAGATCTCACCAGAAACCAGGACAATGATCACACCAACGGCAAAATATCTAGGTATCATCTTCTGCCCTCAAGGACGCCCCACCAACCACATCAAATACCTCAGGGACAAGTGCTCGTCACTCTTGGGACATGTTCGATCGCTAGTGGGACCCACATGGGGAGCTTCACACCACGCACGGGCTCGTTACTATGGGGCAGTTTTTCTCCCCATAGTGCTGTACGCAGCAGCGGGGTGGTGGTTGCACCCATCCCAGCAGGATCGCCAGCAAGCCAGGACACTTCAGAGAGACATGCTGCTGGCGGTCCTGCCCGCATACAGGACAACATCACACCTGGCACTCCAAGTACTAGCAGGAACCCCACCCTTAGATCTCGTGCTCGATGTTGCAGTCCTAAAACATCACATCAAGAAGGACACACTCGCAGCATACACTAATCCCACAACTGCTACAACAAGACACGGAGGCGAGGAAATTGGCCACAGCTGAAGAGTGGCTTCTCAACAACTGGCAAGCACGCTACGACACAGCTAGCACAGCCAGACACCTGCACATGATAATCCCGTCTGTTCATGAACGCATGGGCAAAAAATGGTGGCATCCGCCCTTCGCAGTCACCCAACTCTTATCAGGACACGGAAACTTCAACTACAGACTACACTACTTCAAGCGACGCAACTTCAACGCCTGTCCCTGTGAAGAAAACGTAGTGGAAGATGCGGCCCACGTGATCTTCGACTGCCCCCTCTACAGAACCGCTCGTGAGAGGAACCGCATTCCTGAAAGAAACGCTGCACACCACTTGGTTGCCACAAAATCGGACATCCGACGCTTCACATCCTTCGCCCATGCATGGGCAAGTCAAAGGCGACACCTTGAGGCCTGGGAACCAACACAACCCACGGCTCCTTCAGGGCCAACGTAACAAACCAAAAAAAAAAAAAAAAAAAAAAAAAAAAAAAAAACAGGCCCGCGCGAACAGCCAACCACCTCATGGGTGGTGGGGAAGTGTCCCAGGCCCTCCGGATCCGCATGCTGGAAACGGGCAAGCTGAGGCTTCTGGGCTGGCTAGTGCTGCCAGTCCAGAGACCATATCTCCCTCACACGCTGCAATAGGTGTCAAGGATTCCGGGCACTCTCAAAAATAACGCTCGGGCCCAAAGGTTTGTGCATGGTGTGCAGAACGAGGGGGCATGACGATGGGAGCTGCCCGAGGACACATAGACCCATGCGCCAACTGCACAAAGTCTCAGCGGTTGGCGGACCGCAGGCCTCAGCAGACACGTGCCCGAGTTACCTATCAGCCCTAAGAGCATCGGTTCTGAAGGTAGACTTCGGCGCAGCCCCATCAGACAGCTCCCAAAGTTGGGACCAGCATGGAGCAGCCGCGCCAACACAGGACCCCCAGGAGGAGGGGCATCTACTTTCCCCAATGAACCCAACGCCTGACAGCATCTTGCGGGCTGGGTGCCTCCAATGTGAGAAGCGGTTCATCCCCACTCCCACCTTCAGCAAGAAGTGGCCAGTGCCCCCTACCACCTCCTTTTCCTCCAAGAGCCATATGGAAGGGGGCGAATGACCTTTCCCAGCAAGCCATAACATCTTCCCCCCGCCACATTTTTGGCAAAACCGCCCGCAATCGACTGCGCTGGTGGTGGATGCCAGTCCCGGCCATCTTTCTACCACACTTGTCATCTACCTACCTCACAGTCGTAAGGCTGGAATGGCCCACTGGCTCTGTACGTGGTGTCCGTGTGTACCTTCGCCAAGACCGGCAGACATCACCCCAGTGCTGGATGCCCTCCACCTACGCTGATAGCTCTATTGCCCGCTCCGGTCATTTGTGGCAGGCGATCTCAATGCCCATCACCCCATAGGGATCGCCAGAGGCCAATGCCAGGGGTTAGAAGTGGCAGCACTGCTTAATGCAGCTGACCTGCGCCCCTGGGCACCATAACAAAGCCCACATTCTTGGGGCCACAGGGGGCATCGCATGTGGATATGGCCTTCACAGCGCGACTCAACATGCAGGCGGAGGCTGGAGGCAGTTGGAGGTACCAGGCGCTGACCACTCCCTCCTCCAGTGGACACTCAAGGGACGACCCGAGGGGGAGCTCACCTGCGGGCAAGCCAAAGGGCATACCCAGCATTCGGGTCGGCAGACTGGGAGGCCCACCAGCGTCTGCTTAATGAGCGTGTACCACTGGACAACGTCTTGAGCCCTCCCAATCACGGAAGGAACATTTGGATGCAGCACGTGGTTACGCTCGCAGAGACCGTCAAGGAATGATACACCGACAATCCCGCTGCGCAGAGCTCCACAGAAGACATGTGCCTCTGGTGAACACCTGAAATCGGAGCTCAGGGGCAAGAGTCCGGAACCTCAGGCGTGCTGCAAGCCAGGCCACCCAGGACAACCGGAGGAAGCACTAGTGGCGTACCATGATGCACGCGCGCTGCACAAACGACTCATCAGAAAGGTCAAAAAGAGCCAGCTGAAGCGGGCGCCAGTTGGCGGAGCTCCTCCACAAATCCAGTGGGAGCTCCCTACCAACTGGTCCGAAGGTAGTCAAGTTTTCACCCCGCCAGCCCTACCCCAAAACCTACCACCAACCGCATCCATTAGAGAGGCACCATGAGGCCCTCCTGATGGCACTCTTCCTCTCTTCAGACAACCCGTCCATAGACAGAGGCCCTCAGGACACCCAGCTCGAGAACAGGCACGCTGCCCAGCCCCAGGTCCGGACATGGCACAGCAGGCCTTGACGGGGAGGTGGAGCAGGCACTCCACAGCCTGGCACTCTCATAAGGCTCCAGGCCCTCGGGAACTACGCCAGTGCTGGCCTATCAAAGGAGCTCCACTTGTTGTGATCCAGAGGGCCACTGACCTTCTCAACCAATGCCTGGCTATGGGATACTTCCCGCGGCCATGGAAGAGAGCGTCCGTGGTCCTATTCTAAATCCCCAGACCGTCCCACTGGATTGCCCCAAGCGCATACCGCCCCATCAGCCTGCTGAGTGTGGAGGGCAAGTGGTTGGAAAAATTGATACTCCTCCCTCCGCCCATTGGATCACCCGGCCCTCCATCCTCACCACCGGAGGCATCCACGGGCTGCACCAGCAGGGCTATGGACTGCCTCCGAGAAGTGGTGAGGACGCAGCCTCACCGTGTTGTCTAGCAGCCGCTCTATGATGTCAAAGCGAGCGTTTCAACACGTATGGTGGCCAGCGGTACTGGGTGCGCTCAGACAACTAGCGCTCCCGCAAAACTCTTTCAGTCTCCTGTCAAGTTTCCTGGAGGACCGCACTGCCGCCACAGGGACCGGGCGCCAGCGGGCGAGAGATTGGCATAACGGCAGGCTGCCCACAGGCGGTATTGTCGACGGCCTCCTGTGGGACGGTCCTTTGGACCCCTGCTTCACCTCCTCACTGCAAAGGGCTGGCACCCCAATTGCGTGCGTGAGCGACCACCTGGCTGTGGTGGTCAGCGCGGATGACCCGGCAGTTCGCGAAGGCTTCTATTGGGAGAGAGCTGACGCGACTGGTCACGGGTGGTGCCGGGAGGTGAGACTGGAGTTAGCCGTGGCTGCCAAGACGCGGGTCATCACCATCGCGATCGGCAGTGGCACTCCCTTACGGTACCATACAAGGTGGCCCCGGCACCGACCTTGCGCTGGAGGACCTCGGCCAGGTATCTGGGAGTGGCATACTGTCCAAAGGGGGGAGGCCCACGGCGCATTTCTGCCCTCCTTAGGACCAAGGTGTCAGCCCTCACAGCTCATGTCCGAGCCCTGGCCGGCTCATATCCTCGGGCGCAGCCACACACCAGAAAGCTGTATTACACTGCGGTGTTCCTGCCAGGTGTGCGGTGGCATGCAGCGGCGTCCCTGGTGGACTCATCCATCGAATTAGATAGGCAGCGTGCCAGGGGCCTGCAAAGGACTACACTGCTGGCAATCACTCCATGCATTAACGCTGCTTGTCTTTGCCCTTTGCAAACTCCTCGCGGGCCTCCACCCCTGGACTTGCGCCTGGACTGCGGCGTCATTATCCAATCGGATCAAAACTGGTGGACTGACGTCGTGCCAGGGAACACCTCACTGGCGGACCTGGTCCCGGAGATGCTCGCGTGAGGATTCCATCGATCCGCCAGATCTGCATCGCAGAAAAACTGGATGCTCGATCAATGGCAGGCGAGGTGCGACGGGCCAGAATCGATCGCCCAGTTACCTGCTTAGCATCATCCCATCAGTCAGGGCGCCTGGGAATGAAGTGGTGGCGCCCCTGTTATCGCGGCAACACAAGTACTCCCTCAGGCATGGGGATGCGTTCAACGTCTTCAATACTTCAGAAAGTAGCGTTCAATGAGGAGTGCCCCTGTGGAGACGGAGTGAGCGGAGGATGCTGCTTACGTCCTTCTACGACTGCAGCCTGTACAGGTGCCAGTAAGGCGCCAGCGCTGCCACATCCAGCCAAAGGGTCTTGTATGGCGCAAGGCTTCCAGCCTCAAAGGCTGCGGCGCGGCCCGGTTAGCTCGCCGCTCAGGCCTGGGCTAACCGGGCAGGAAGAAACACCTGGATGCGTGAACACAGCCTCTCCCCTCCCTAATGGCAGACAGGACCTCGCCCCCGCCTCGCTACTCACTCACCTTCGAGGAAAAAAAAAAAAAAAAAAAAGGAAACAAGAGGGGGAAAAAAAAAAAAAAAAAAAAAAGAGAGAGAGAGGAGAAAAAAAAATTGAAAAAAAAAAAAAAAAACCAGCTTAACCAGCCTTATGCCCAAGACATCTAAACACCGACCTACCGGCAGCAAGCGGTGCACCACTCAGCGCCTAAAACAACAAACCCGCTCGATCTACCAGCAGCAGAATGCAGTCTAAAACCCCAACCTACCAGCAGCAGGATGCAGTGCTCCTGCCCAGCCCAGCCAAAAAAAAAAAAAAAAAAAAAAAAAAAAAAAAAAAAAAACTTGGCGCCAGTGGCATCTACCCCAAGACCCAGAGACCTACCGGCGGCGGGATCACGGTGCACTCGCCCACCGCCCATAAAACAACAAACCCTCGATAACCCGGCAGCAGTAAGCGGCGCACCGTCGCCCTGCGCCCAGAACACCTGCCCCAAAACCCTGACCTACCGGCAGCAGGATGAGGTGCACCTGCCCAGCGCCCAAAAGCAACAAACCCTCGATCCACCATGCAGTGCTCCGCCCAGCACAAAAAAAAAAAAAAAAAAAAAAAAAAAAAAAAAAAAACTTGGCGCCAGTGGCATCTACCCAAGACCCAGACCTACCGGCGGCAGGATGCGGAGCACCCGCCCACCGCCCAAAACAACAAACACTCGATAACCCCGGCAGCAGAAAGCGGTAGTGGCATCCCGCCCACCGCCCAAAACATCTGCCCCAAACCCTGAACTACGGGGGAAAAAAAAAAAAAAAAAAAAAAAAAAAAAAAAAAAAAAAAAAAAAAACCGTTTCTGTCTCCCTTGCCATTACCGCGGCAACAGGACGCTGTCCAATGGACGCCCTGCGCCTTCCCTGCCCATAGCGAGCGGGCAGACATGCGTTTGCAAAGCGCCATCTACGGCATTGGTTATGGGCTGGTTATGGGCTGGTTATGGATTATGGGCTGGTTATGGCTGGACTGGTTATGGGCTGGTTATAGAGCTGGTTATGGGCTGGTTATGCGGCTGGTTATGGGCTGGCATTATAGGCTGGTTATGGGCTGACAGGTTGGTTGGTGGGCTGGTTATGGGCTGGTTATGGGCTTCGTTATAAAGTAGTTATGGGCTGGTACGAGGCTGGTTATGGGCTGGTTATGGGCTGGTTATGGGCTGGTTATAGGCTGCCGGTTATGGGCTGGTTATGAGCTGGTTATGGGCTGGCATTATGGGCTGGTATAGGCTGGTTATGGGCTGGTTATGGGCTACAGTTGTAGGCTGGTGTCTGTTTGCGTTATAGACTGGTTATAGGCACGGTTATGGGCTGGTATAGGCTGGCCTCCAGGCTGGTTTCAGCCGTGGACGGCTGTTTTGTAGACCCAGGAACAGAAAGCAGGGTTGACGCCCCTGCCTCCGCGGTGATCACTGGGTGTTCCAAATTCCTTCTTCACCTGTTTACCTTCCCTTACCCTCTCCCTTCCTTCTTCCCCACAGGATGGCGGCCGTTGAGCTCGCGAGCGTCGTTAGCGTCAGGCCTCCTTCCGGCGTGCGGCTTCTCGACGGAAGGGTACAGTCTATCCCTCCCACGGAGGACCGAGTTAGTGATGCTCTCTCGGTGACGCCTGATAGCTGGGGCCACGCAACCCGTTAACCGACGAGGGGTGGCTACCCTGAACAGCAGGTGTATAATCTAGCTGGGAGCAAGCACCCAGTGTGCGCGCCCGATACCGCCAGTTGGTGACTGGAAGGGAACCGTCGTATCGGCCCATGTGCGGCCTGGGCCGAGGCCACCGCCGTCGATGTCGCGCCGCCGTTGGGCTTGGAGCACCGCTATGTAGAGCTTCTGCTCATCGGCGTCAGCTCATCCTTCCCTATCACTACCACCCCTTTTTTTGTTTTTTTTTTTTTTTTTTTGCCATTATCCAACTATAATCTCCTTCGCCTATGATGTCCACTCCAAATCAACGCAAATCAGCATCACCACTACTTTTTCTCCCGCCGGGTTCTCCCTGACTCACCACACTTCTCCCAGCGCCAAAACGCGGCATCTTCCCGCAGCACTCTTCGTCCTTCCTCCACTCACGCTGTCATCAACTCCTCGGGGCACAACCCTTAAAGCGCCCGGCTTCAGCCTCACACGCCCCCACTCCTCCTTCTCAACCTCGACCTAAGCTCTGCTAATCCCCGATCCTCAAAGCTCCAGGCTCGTCACACACCCGCTAAGTCGGCGAACCTCAGGCCGCGCCTATGAAAAAGTCTGACATCCGCTCAGTACAGTAGAAACCCCCACCGGACCATGGCCCTCCGCACTTTCCTGATTGCTATAGGTCTTGACTCACCCCAATGCCGCAGCCACGCTCACTTTAATCCACGAGCTGAGAGACCTGGCGTCATGGCAGCCCTCGTGAACCGACAGAGAACCGTGCAAGTCCTCAGCTTCGCTGGCCGGACCATATCGACGCTTAATAGTCTGCCTACGCTCAACATCTTGCAGACAGCACCTCCTCATCCACCCCCAGGATCACACTCTCGTGTCTCCCGTCCACCAACGACACCACTCCTGATTCTCTCCTGATTCTGACTGCCCTCAAAACCGCTGTTTCCATGAGCCATATTTACGAATGCTGACCGCCTGCGCAGCACTGGAAGAGCGAATGCTCCCTGCGCCCCTGGCTGAAACCAAACACCCCAGCCAACTCTCCCATGGATCACTCTCCCGACACCGGACTCCCTACATCAGCGCCATCGAAGGAGTGGCAACCAGCGGGGACCAAGCGGCGACGACGTCGTGCTCTGCACACGTGACCAACCGCCTCTGGCACCCGACGCTTCATCCCTTCAAGACGCTCTCGCCGCCAACGTCTAAAGCCCCACTGTCAGCTCAGCGAAGGACGAGATTAGAGATTCTATCAGCCGGGTGGTCCTGCTTCTCGAGAGAGTACTACAACCACGGTCATAGTTCGCCCTACAGATCCCCACTGAAATTACCATCCCACGCGTGGTATAACGCCATAGCAGCTACAGACTCGGCCTCCATCCACGTGGCAGCTCGCGCAACACAGGGTCGAGGTGTGGCCCTCGAGGTCGTCCTAGAAGATGCCAACAAACTCCTCACTCTCGCCAATGAAGTGAATGGAGTTCAAGCCTCTGCTGTCCAATCCCAAGCGACCGCGTATGCTTCTCTGAGGCGTTCCTCCACGCTTTCAGCCGGCGATGACCTCATACGAGATCTTCGCCAGAGCAACCCTTCCTGGCTGGTTGTGATGACAATCTCCAGCCGATCTACCGAGAACAGGCCGCAGGGACTTGCCCACACCTCCTGGGTGTTGGTTTCTCAGACCCTCCGTCTAACGCTTCTCAAAGAAAAAGCTTCCGACTGGGCTGGCTGGTTCTCCCCGTGAATACCTGTCTCTCTGCGGTGCCACCAGTGCCGGTGGATTTGGACACAGTAGAGCGAGTGCACTGCCAAGCCCACGCGTGCGGACAGTGTGCAATTAAACCATGCCACTGAAAATTGCCCAGACCGCGCCACATCACGCTTAGCCAACTGCGCCAGGTCACAGCGACAGGCAGACCATCCAGCGACAGCAGACACTTTGTCCGAAGCTACCTGGCACCTCCGGGCCTCCGTCTGGCGTGTCGACTATGGCGTCACACACACCCCCGTCTCACCAGCCCCATCATATACCCGGCATCCACACCACCCCAGGAGGAAGGGATCTTAACTACCACGACCATGGATCAATTGGAGCTCTATGCACGGCACTGAGGCTTGGTTCCATCAACGGGTAAACGTTACGCCCCCACACTCCCTTCTACATCATGAGGCCATTACCACCCCCTCTTCCACCTACTATTCTGCAGGAGCCCTTTAGGGAGCCCTCACAGGACATATCACCTTCCCATCCCTTACAACTTGCGCCACGAACTTCTGTGCTTTCACCAACCGCCTAACTCACGGCCATAGCTCCCCTACACCTTCCGATCTCCAGCCCCACTTTCTCCCTCACATATCTGTTTTTCTGCAGTGCAGTCGGGTGGACTGAAAACATTCAGCTCTCTCCACTTCACCTCCCACCCCACCCTCAGATGTAAGCCCGATCCTCACTCACCTGGAGACCTTAGCAGGTCTGGCGCCTGCCGCGAGTGGTGGTGGCGGGCGACCTCAACGCCCACCATCCGCTTTGGGGCACCCCCACGCCAATGTGCGGGCTTAGACTCGCGACAGTCCTCAAGGGGCGTGGCCTCATACCACTGGGCACACCAAATGAGACCCACCTTCATTGGCACTCAAGGATCTTCCTACGCCGATGCAGTGCGTTCACCACCTCACCAGCCATGTCAGCCACCAATGGAAGCAAAGACACGTGGGATGGCGCGGATCTATGATGCTCAATGGGTCTAAGGAGACCTGGTCGCTTGTCGCACTTCCTGCCAGCAAGAGCCGACGCCGACCTCTCTTCGGGCCGCAGCAAATTGGGGAAGCCTTCACACGCCTCGTCGAAACCTTAGCGCCCGCCCACCAGCACAGCCCTCTCCACAGAGGAGGCGATTGACAGGAACTCACGGCCCTGTCGTCGTGGTTGATCAAAACGTGCACCGCCAGGACAGTGCCCACTCAGTCCACTCTCTATGGCGGCGAGCCCCTGGTGGAACGAACAAGTCCAATTCTCCTGTGCTGGTCACGCCGTCCGCCTACGCGGGGCTGCAGCAACCCAGCCACCCCTGGCACCGAGAGCTGCCGGCTTGCGTTATCGCGATGCACAACAGCGTGAGCTCAGCGATGCAATCAGACGAGGCCAAGCGAGCCTCCTGGCGCTGTTTTGTGACTAGTGAGCTCACCCACAATCCCTGGACTTCCCCCTACAAAATAATGAAAGCAGTTGGAAAATTCCCACCTGCATCTCTCCCTCCAGAGACTCTCAGCTACCGCCTCCATACAGGGACGAACATGTCCCTCCTCACCACAGCTTTTCCATGGGATAACCAAGCTCTCGACGACCAACAAGACCGGGAAGACCGAATGGCCGCGATCCCTCCCCCCTACGATGGCGCCTCCCACCCCTTTGGACTCACGACCAAGTCCGAGAAGCTCTACGCACCCTGGCTCCCCACAAAGCACCAGGGCCAACTGCCACTTGCGCCCTGCATATCAACATGCGCCAGACTCCATCACCCTACGCTTCACAGCCTTGTTCAATGCCTGCCTCACCATCGGCTACTTCCCACGACTGTTTAAAAGCGCCTCAGTCGTCTTCTTCCCTAAGAAGCTGCAACCGGAAGCTCTCGGGCGCCCGCTACCCTTAGGCCTATCAGTCTTCTGCCCACTGAGGGCAAGTGGTTCGAAAGGCTGATCCTCGCCTCGCTCACCCATCATCCATCCCCTCCCTGCATCCTCACCAATTTGGAGGCGTTCCGAGCGCAGCACTGAAGACGCGATTCGCTGTCTCCGTGAAAAGACCGAATCCAGTCCACACCAGTCGTAATGGCACTATTCTTTGACGTCAAGGGCGCCGACACGCGGTATGGTGGCCAGCCCTCCTCCGCCTTCCTTGGCGAGATCTGGCGCTCCCACCCAACATATATCAGGTCATAGTGAGCTTCTTCCAAAATCGATCTGCCTCCACTCCGGGATCCGGAGCACATGAGGGCTCGACTCACCGTTACAGCTGGCTGCCCACGAGGGAGCCGCGTGCTCTCACCATTCTATGGGCAGCGCTTCTGGATCCCCTCCTTCACTTGCTGCAAAACCAGAGGCTACGTTCCCATAGCATTCGCCGATGACCTCATGGTCATGGTGGAAAGCGGACCACTTAGCACTGGCCAAGCTCCACCTACGACCGAGAGTCTGCGCCACTCGTGACTGCTAATTGCACTCGCAAACGCCTGCAGCTGTCCTCCCAGAAAACACAGCTTGTCGTTCTCCGGCTCAAATCTCTCCATCTGCCCCCATCCCAACTTCAGAGCTTTCTGCACCTGGAATGTCTGTCACCCCAGCAGCAACAGCCAAGTACCTGGGCATCGTCTATTTCCCCAGACCCCACCCAACACCTTGCCCTACTCAGGGCCAAGTGCCTCACACGTCCTTAACAGCTCAGGTCAGGTCACTCTGTGGACCAACATGGAGAGCGTCCTCGCATGCTCGCATACCGCTACTACCATGCTGTCTTTTTCTCCCCACACATCATGCTGTACGCTGCATCTACATGGTGGATCGCCCCCTCGAACGCCGATCGGCAGAGGGCGTCAGACGATACAAAGAGATCTTCTCCCTGGTGACTATGCGCCCTGCGTGATCGAACCACATCCCACATGGCACTGCAGGTGCTTATGCGGGGGACTCTCCCCTCGACCTGGCTCCTGGATCTGCGCCACTTCTGCGGACTGCCATCCGGCGAGGAGCTCCTGAACAACTACCGGGAGCCTTTGAGTCACAGGTGCCCGCTCTCCTGCTTGGAGGCCTCCACTGGCGCTGCCTCAACCCTAGCAGACGAGGCAGCCCTCGATCCCGGGTGGCAAGCGGCTGGGATGCCGGACCCAACTGCAAGGCATCTCCATTCTATCATTCCCTCAGTCCGGGACCGCCTGGGAATGAGCGGATGGTATCCGACCTTCCCAGCGGTCCAACTCCTCTCAGGGCACGGAGCTTTCAACCGACGCCTTCACTTCTTCCAACGGCACCTTGACCTCTGCCCGTGCGGTGAGAAGACGTCAGCGAAGACGCAGCACACGTCATTTTGCCTGCCCGGCTCTATAATGATGTGGCGAGCGAGGCGCTGATTCCCCTGCTGAGAGGTGCAGCGGCGCTCCTGTCCAGCAGAGCGGGCTAGAGCGCAGGTTCGCCATATTTGCTCAGCGTGGGCGGCGGCAAAAGCGGCTGCAACCAGCTGGTCTCCCGATATCCCTTCCCCAACAACCACCCCTACCATAAGGCCACCGCACTCTAACTTCCGAACTCACCTTCTAGAGCCGCTGCCCAGGCGAGGCAATCCCATCAGACCAGGGCTGGTCATGAAAAACCTTTACCCCTTAGCTGCGACGCCCGGGTGAGGGCCATAAGTGGCCCTGGCCCCGCTTTCCCCCATTCGGCCGCGGGCTGCCGCGGTTATGGGCTACAGGGTTGCATGGAGCTGGTTATGGGCTGGTTATGGGCTGGTTATATGGGCTGCCGCGGTTATGCCGGCGGTCGGATAAACTGAATCGCGTGGCATAAAGGCGGCTGAATTATAAACGGGTCAATTCTGCCGACTAATTATAAGAACTGAATTATAAACTAGATTATAAACTGAATTATAAACTGAATTATAAACTGAATTATAAACTGAATTATAAACTGAATTATAAACTGAATTATATAAAACTGAATTATAAACTACAGGGCTGGTTATAAACTGGTTATATAAACTGGAATTATAAACTAATTATAAAAACTGAATTATAAACTAGTTATAAACTGAATTATAAACTGAATTATAAAACTGAATTATAAACTGAATTATAAAACTAATTATAAACTAGTTATAAACTGAATTATAAACTAATTGAGGCTGGAAACTGAATTATAAACTAATTATAAACTGAATTATGGGCCAAACTGAATTATAAACTAATTATAAACTAGATCATGTAAATAAACTAGTTATAAACTAGTTATAAACTGGGTATAAACTGAATTATAAACTGAATTATAAACTAAGGGATTATAAACTAATTATAAACTAATTATAAACTGACATGGTCATTAAACTGTAATGGTATAAACTAATGTAATAAACACAATTATGTAAACTAATTATAAATAATTATAAACTGAATTATAAACTGAATTATATAAAACTGAATTATAAACAATGTAATTACAAACTGAATTATAAACTCAATTATAAATAATTATAAACTGAATTATAAAACTGAATTATAAACTGAATTATAAAACTGAATATATATAAACTATGGAATTATAAATAGTCTCAAACTGAATTATAGAAGAAACTGAATTATAAACTATAAATTTATAAACTAATTATATAAACTGTTATAAACTGAATTATAAACTAGGCTAATTATAAACTGAATTATAAACTGAATTATAAACTGGTAATTATGTAAACTAATTATAAACTGACATGGTCATAAACTAATTATAAACTAATTATAAACTGAATTATAAACTGAATTATAATAATAGACTATTATAAACTACAATTATAAACTAATTATAAACTGAATTATAAACTGAGTTATAATTAAACTGAATTATAAACTGAATTATAGACTAGTATAAACTGAATTATAAACTGAATTATAAACTAATTATAAACTAATTATAAACTGAATTATAAAACTGGTATAAACTAATTATAAAACTTCAATTATAAACTGGGTATAAACTAGTTATAAACTGAATTATAAGAGCTGAATAAACTGGTATAAAACTGAATTATGGAAGCACAATTATAAACTGGGTATAAACTGAATTATAAACTGAATTATAAACTGAATTATAAACTGAATTATAAACTGAATTATAAACTGAATTATAAACTCTGGAATAATTATAAACTGAATTATAAACTGAATTATAAACTAGATTATAAAACTGAATTATAAACACAATTATAAAACTGAATTATATAAACTGAATTATAAACTAATTATAAACTGAATTATAAACTGAATTATAAACTGAATTATAAACTAATTATAAACTAATTATAAACTGAATTATAAACTAATTATAAAACTATCAATTATAAAACTGAATTATAAAACTGAATTATATCAACTATAAACTGGAGTATAAACTGAATTATGTACCAAACTGAATTATAAACTGAATTATAAAACTTAATTATAAAACTAATTATAAACATGAATTATAAACTGAATTATAAACTAATGTATAAACACTGAATTATAAACTGAATTATAAACTAATTATAAACTGTAATTATAAAACTGAATTATAAACTGCAATTATAAACTAATTATAAACTGAATTATAAACTAATTATAAAATAATTCTCAAACTGAATTATAAACTGATATATAAACTGAATTATAAACTGGGTATAAACTGAATTATAAACACAATTATAAACTAGAATTATAAACTGAATTATAAAACTGAATTATAAACACAATTACTATAAACTGAATTATAAACTGAATTTATAAACTACAATTATAATAACTGAATTATTAAACTGAATTATAGGAACTGAATTATACTGGCTGAATGTCATATAAACTAATTATAGAGCTGAATTATAAACTGAATTATAATATACTGGTTATGGTCATTATAATACTGAATACTATAATACTGAATTATAATACATGTGAATTATAAACTGAATTATGTAAACTGAATTATATCATTACTGAATTATAATACTAGTTATAAACATGGAATTATTAAACTGTCATTATAATACTGGTATTATAAACTAATTATGTAAACTGAATTATGTAAACTAATTATAATACATATCATTATAAACTGAATTATAATACATGGTCAATATATCAAACTGAATTATAATACATACTGAATTATACTGGCACAATTATGAATACTGTAATGGCTATAATACATGGGAATATTATAAACTGAATTATAAACTGAATTATAAACTAATTATAACACATACTATTATAATACTGAATTATAAACTGGTTATGGATTGGCTATAACTAATTATAGGCTTCTGAATTATAAACTAGTTATAAACTGGTACTAGACTAGTTATAAAACTATGGTCGGTATAAACTGAATTATACAAACTGAATTATAAACTGAATTATAAACTGAATTATGTAAACTAATTATGTAAACATGTAATGGTTATAAACTGAATTATAATACACACTGAATTATAAATGTCATGGTAATTATAATACTGAATTATTAAACTGAATTATAAACTAATTATAATACCTTCAATACATAAAACTGAATTATAAACTGAATTATAAACTGAATTATAAACTACAGGTTGGTTATAAACTAATTATCTCAAACTGAATTTATAATACTGAATTATAAACTGAATTATAAACTAATTATAAACTGAATTATGCAATGGACATAATGGTATAAACTAATGGTTATAAACTGAATTATAAACTAATTATATACTAATTATAAAACTGAATTATACAAACTGAATTATAGGCTTCTAATTATAATACTGAATTATGTAAACTGAATTATAAACTGAATTATAAACTGTCATAATGGTATAAACTAATTATAATACTAGGGATTATAAACTTCTAATTATAAACTGAATTATAAACATAATGGTTATAAACTGAATTATAAACTGAATTATGGGCTAAACTTTAATTAATGGAAACTGAATTATGTAAACTGAATTATAAACTGGTCTAATGGTTATAAACTGAATTATAAACTAATTGACTAATTACATAAACTAATTATAAACAAAATTATAAACTGGTATAAATAATGGTTATAAACTGAATTATAATACTGAATTATAAACTGAATTATAAACTGAATTATAAAACTGAATTATATTACAGGCTGAATGTATAAACTGAATTATAAACTAATTACAGGGTCAAAACTGAATTATAAACTGAATTATAAACTGAATTATAAACTAATTATAAACTGAATTATAAACTGAATTATAAACTGAATTATAAACTGAATTATAAACTGAATTATAAACTAATTATAAACTGAATTATAAACTGAATTATAAACTGAATTATAAACTGAATTATAAACTGAATTATAAACTAATTATAAACTAATTATAAACTGAATTATAAACTAATTATAAACTAATTATAAATAATTATAAACTGATTTAAATATATAAACTGAATATATAAACTGAATTATAAACTAATTATAAACTAATTATGGGCTGGTTAAAACAATTATAAACTGAATTATAAACTGTTATAAACTAATTATAAACTCAATTATAAACTGAATTATAAACTACAATTATAAACTGAATTATAAACTGAATTATAAACTGAATTATAAACTGAATTATATAAACTAATTATAAACTGGTATAAACTAATTATACAAGCCTAATTATAAACTGGTATAAACTGAATTATAGGCACAATTATAAACTGAATTATAAACTGAATTATATAAACTGGAGTATAAACTGAATTATAAACTAATTATAAACTAATTATAAACTGAATTATAAGGACTAATTATAAACTAGTTATAAACTAATTATAAACTGAGTATAA
Source organism: Pachypeltis micranthus (assembly GCA_020466155.1). Classification (NCBI taxonomy): domain Eukaryota; kingdom Metazoa; phylum Arthropoda; class Insecta; order Hemiptera; family Miridae; genus Pachypeltis; species Pachypeltis micranthus. The sequence continues at coordinate 2,026 of CM035770.1, read as the reverse complement.
ACTACAATTATAAAACTAATTATAAACTGAATTATAAACTGAATTATAAACTAATTATAAACTAATTATAAAAACTGAATTATAAACTGAATTATAAACTGAATTATTATAAACTGAATTATAAACTGAATTATAAACTGAATTATATAAACACAATTATAAACTGAATATAAACTAATTATAAACTGGAGTATATACAAACTAATTATAAACTGAATTATAAACTGGTATAAACTGAATTATAAACTGAATTATAAACTAATTATAAACTAATTATAAACTAATTATAAACTAATTATTATAAACTGGTATAAACTGAATTAAACTGAATTATAAACTAATTATAAACTATTATAAACTGAATTATAAACTAATTATAAACTAATTATAAACTAATTATAAACCTTCAGATATAAAACTTCTAATTATAAAACTGAATTATAAACTGAATTATAAACTTCTAATTATAAACTGGTTATGGGCTGGTTATGGGCTGGTTATGGGCTGGTTATGGGCTGGTTATGGGCTGGTTATGGGCTGGTTATGGGCTGGTTATGGGCTGGTTATGGGCTGGTTATGGGCTGGTTATGGGCTGGTTATGGGCTGGTTATGGGCTGGTTATGGGCTGGTTATGGGCTGGTTATGGGCTGGTTATGGGCTGGTTATGGGCTGGTTAGGGCTGGTTAGGGCTGGTTAGGGCTGGTTAGGGCTGGTTAGGGCTGGTTAGGGCTGGTTAGGGCTGGTTAGGGCTGGTTAGGGCTGGTTAGGGCTGGTTGGGGGCTGGTTAGGGCTGGTTAGGGCTGAGGTTCAGGGCTGGTTAGGGCTGGTTAGGGCTGGTTAGGGCTGGTTAGGGGCTGGTTAGCAATACTGGTTCGGCAGGCTGGTTAGGGCTGGTTAGGGCTGGTTAGGCCTGGTTAGGGCTGGTTAGGGCCTGGTTGGGAGCTGGTTAAGGGCTGGTTAGGGTTTGGCCTTAGGGGCTGGTTAAGGGCTGGTTGAGGCCACAGGGCTGGTTAGGGCTGGTTAGGGGCTGGTTATGGGCTGGATTAGGGCTGGTTGGGGCTGGTTAGGGCTGGTTGGGGCTGGGTGGGGCTGGTAGGGGCTGGTTAGGGCGGGTTAGGGCTGGTGAGGGCTGGTAAGGGCTGGTTAGGGCTGGTTAGGGCTGGTTAGGGCTGGTTAGGGCTGGTTAGGGCTGGTTAGGGCTGGTTAGGGCTGGTTAGGGCTGGTTAGGGCTGGTTAGGGCTGGTTAGGGCTGGTTAGGGCTGGTTAGGGCTGGTTAGGGGTGGTTAGGGCTGGGTAGGGCTGGGTAGGGAGCTGGTTAGGAGCTGGTTAGGGCTGGTTAGGGCTGGTTAGGGCTGGTTAGGGCTGGTTAGGGCTGGTTAGGGCTGGTTAGGGCTGGTTAGGGCTAGTTCGACTGGTTAGCCAGGCTGGTTAGGGCTGGTTAGGGCTGGTTAGGGCTGGTTAGGGCTGGTTAGGGCTGGTTAGGCTGGTTAGGGCTGGTTAGGGCTGGTTAGGGAGCTGGTTAGGGCTGGTTAGGGCTGGTTAGGGCTGGTTAGGGCTGGTTAGGGCTGGGTTAGGGCTGGTTAGGGCTGGTTAGGGCTGGTTAGGGCTGGTTAGGGCTGGTTAGGGCTGGTTGGGAGCTGGTTAGGGCTGGTTAGGGCTGGTTAGGGCTGGTTAGAGGGCTGGTTAGGGCTGGTTAGGGCTGGTTAGGGCTGGTTAAGGGCTGAGTTAGGGGCTTGGTTTAGGGCTGGTTAGGAGCTGGTTAGAGACTGGTTAGGGCTGGTTAGGGCTGATTAGGGCTGGTTGGGGCTGGTTAGGGCTGGTTAGGGCTGGTTAGGGCTGGTTAGGGCTGGTTAGGGCTGGTTAGGGCTGGTTAGGGCTGGGTTAGGAGCTGGTTAGGGCTGGTTAGGGCTGGTTAGGGCTGGTTGGGAGCTGGTTAAAGGGCTGGTTAGGGCTAGTTAGGGCTGGTTAGGGCTGGTTAGGGCTGGTTAGGGCTGGTTGCTAGTTAGGGCTGGTTAGGGCTGAGTTA